>OY728125.1:366196558-368836562 GCA_963277665.1 Viscum album
ATGTGGTCTATATACTAAAAAAATAAATTGTGTTGTGAAAATAGTTCAGGTCTCAATGAATGGGAATTAAGAATGGAAATCACATATCACATCTCCCAATATGCCAGGATTATTATTCAAATCCTATATAAAAAACCAATATATAACATAAAAGTTATACATATGTTTTTATAGATTTAATACCTTATAATTAACTAATTATTTCATTTTATTTCAATGATTTATTCAATAACATAATCGGTTAAGTCCACATTGTGTGTATTGCGGATGTTCGTTTCATAATATAAATAAATCTTTTGATTAATAAGCATGGTAAAAAAAGTTAATTATTAAATAATATCATTAATAATAATCTAGACATAGTCATCATTTTTATATCATTATAATAAATTTTAAAAAAAATTGTGGTTATTAGAAATTGATTTTGTTACAACATGGAGAAGGTAGTCTGTATAAACTCATGAGTTAGTTACCATTTTTTGGAACTGTGAAAGAATGATAGTAAGTATTTAATTATAATTACATTCATTTTATCATGTTATAAAAATAAAATTCAAATACTAAATCCATCCCCAAAAACATCCATGGTAGGCTATTTTTGAAAAATTATGTACATCGTGATATGAGGATGGTAGTCTGTGGAGACATGCATGTGAGGATTCAATTAATAATGATTGGAATTATATTATGATTTATGTTATATTATATTTTTATAAATATAATGATCTCATGAATATCATTTATAGACATTAAATGTATCATAATAATTATACATAAAATTTGGTGATAAGAATCCAAATATATCAGTTTTGTGAGGTTGTATTATGTATGTATGTATGAATGGTTGTTTTATTCCATTTTATGGAATAATATATGAATACGGTATTCAAAATAACATAATAATATATTATCTAATGAGGAATCATATTTTATTATATTTTAATGGTGTGATAGAATTGATATTGGTAGATGATGATGTAAAATAAAAACACACAGTTTATAAAATTACCACCTCTTTGAAAAACCTCATTTTGATATAAATTTAAAAAATGGAGATTTAAAATTAAATTTTCATGCACCAAATAGTTTTCATCCAGAATTGGTCACATGAGTCGTCATATAGAAATTCCCAATAGGTGTTTCAAATCCTCTAGAGATAGTGACAAATGTCAGAGATGAAAGATAATACATGTGTAAATTTTTTAGGCCATAATAAACATATGTATAATCATGAAAATTTCATATAAATCCCTACAATAAATACTTATAAATTAAAATTTCGGACCCACATATCTATATATTGTACAACTCCAATGACAATTACCATCTTGACTGTTATAAACTAGTCTCACTTGTGGATAAACCTGTATGGCCTATCATCTATCTAAGGTATTCTAATCCATATAATTCAGATGACAAATAAGAATTAAAATGAGTCTATGGATGATTTATATAAATCTAATATTAATTTTATAAATCATAATAAGGTTATCATTACATATTTGGCAATAACCATAACTCAGAAATTCTATCAGCCATGCCATTCTGAAACCCCAACCCCAAATATGTGAAGGAACGATCATTTAGAGGATGGTCATATGGGTTATCATAAAACACATATAACCATTATATATTACTAACTGAGTCTACACATAATATTAAATTATTATAACTTTCTGAAATGTGACAATTTACAAACCATGCATCACTATTTTCACATCTCGACCATTTCTAATAAAATTTCAAACCTCTAAAAAATATTTCTAAACAAAGGTCGAAACCTATATTTATTAATGAAAGGTGAATGAAGTAACATTATTGATAAAATAAATTTGAAACCACCTTTTAGTCATTTATAAATCTAGTAACCATTTATAAAACTTTAGATGTTTCTAGAAATCCATTTGGATGGGAAAATATATAGAAAACCGAAAAAATGTGTTTCGTAAATTAGGTTTTAATATTGAAATTATCATTAAAATCCATTATCCTGTGTGTGCATATCTATATCTATAACCCATGAACATATAGTTATTCTTACATACAATGGAACTATTTTAAAAAACAATAAACATACCAGATGTTCTGATTAAAAAAACATAAGAGAAATATAATTGATTACAAAGATTTAAAGACAATAATCCTAATAGAAAAAGGATCCTAAACAACATTCCAAAAACAATTTAAATAATAAACTAAAAAAAAATACCCAACTAATGTTAAAAGTAGTCCAAAAAACAATTTTATTTTAAAAGACCATTATTAATTTTATTAAACCCTTTGAATGCATATAAACATAGACATACATATTGAAATCACATGAAAAATAATTTTCATAAAATTACCAAGAAAGAAACTACAAAAAAATAATTCAAACACACTAAAATCAGAAATAATTAAAATATTAATTAATTAGAATAACTCTGTAATCTGATGGATTGTTCTGAAACGAAAATGGGAAAAAGAACCTACCTCACTATTGTGCAAATATAATAAAACACTCATAGAAGGAAGATCAAATTCCTAGGATTAAACGACACACCCAAGTGTTGAAGGAAACACCTACATTTGGAAACCATCACCAAAGGTTTAGGACAAGAAGGAATTATCCAACAAAACCAAAAAACCCAATAAGGGAAGAGAAAATTTGGAGAAAATTGAAAGAGTTAATCAGAATTTCTCCTTGGAATCTTGAAGGTTAATAAAAAATATAATTTTATCCAAATGGATAGGGTTTTTGGATCCCCCTCATTCACCAAAATCAATCAAGAGAGATATGGGGCCTAAAAGGTAACAGAATATATGTGATACTAATTTTAATTTTATATTTTTATCATTCTACGTACGTCACATGTTTTGGATGCACGATTTTCTAAATCATGTGCCAACCATGTTCACTCAACTGGATAGAATGGGAAGCTGCATGTTATTGAGAAACCATTCACCAACCATAATAGTTTCCTCTATTAAAATTAGATATCCACCTAAATAATTCATTTATAGTTTCTCACAATCATGTGTTAGTCATGCAGCATATCCTAAACACCAACCATGATCTGTACTTTTTCACATTTACATCCCGTGGTTTGGTCCAAACCATTAGCATGCCTTGTTAAAAATCCTAGGAAGTAAGAAATTAAATGAAAACACCCATTATATTGACCATCAATCCATTTTATCCCTAAACCATGTAGGATAATCATGCATAGATAAAAAAAACATGAAACCTATAAAAATAAAAAACATTCACTAAAAACTCAACACAATCATTAACCAAAATACTAATCACTAAGAAATAAAAAAAATAAAACCAGCTATAGGTTGTTACAATTACACCTGCTATTCAACAATATACCCATATAAATCTACACTAAAAAATGAATATCAACTCAAGAACCTGAATGTAATCAAACTCAATCGTACCCACAATCCTTTTTGTAACACCCTTTTCACTCTACATTTCACTCCCAAATTGATCTCAAATTCCATTGAAAGATACATGGTGGGTCTCCCCACTATACAAACCAAGTAGAACAACTCCACTTCCACCAGAACAACATTGGAAATATAATGCACCAACTTTTTCTTAAATTACTTTAACATCATTTTAAAGATAAAAAATTTAATAGTGTTACAATTCCATGATACAAAGGTTTTATATATTGGAAAAATTAAGACAATTCATAACATTAACATAAAAACTATAAGAAGTCATTTAATTCCATCATTTCTAGTTCCCTATTGTCACTCATGTTTCCTTTAGTATAAGTATTCACCTGAGGATATATATCAAAAATGGGTGATCTGAAATCTCAATAAAAGTATAGAAAAGAATATTAATAAATATAACATAGACGAGCATAATACTTATCATCATAACATAATAATGGTACCATCATCATAATCCAGATAGGAAACATAATAAAGTGTCATGGAATGTGGAAAAGCATAAAAATGAAACATCATTACTTAGTGGTCAAATTCCACAGATAGTTGTGAACAAAGCCAGAATCTCTTTCATGATTTTAAACTTTTTCTCATGAGATACACCACATTACCAAATTATTTTAATTTGTATATAATTCCCAGTGAACATTTTATTTCAAAACATTTACTTGAGCTATAAATTTTACAGAACTCATGTCATATCATATCTTTTATCTTATCATGCATGTCATATAGAACATATAAAAATCCTAAACAAAAAATA
The DNA here is from genome assembly GCA_963277665.1 of Viscum album. Classification (NCBI taxonomy): domain Eukaryota; kingdom Viridiplantae; phylum Streptophyta; class Magnoliopsida; order Santalales; family Viscaceae; genus Viscum; species Viscum album. The sequence continues at coordinate 366,200,769 of OY728125.1, forward strand.
ACCACTTTAAGTGAATAGGTGTAATTTCATATATAATACATTATTGTAATATATTTAGGGTTCTCAAGTGAATTAGGGAATAACATACATGGTATAAGAATCATAAATCTTGAGTGAGGAATAAATAATCTAATGAGAAGTAAAAGATGTATTTTTAGAAAGAAGAGTTATATTAGAAAATTCACTGCATTTTTCAAAAACCCAGTTTGGAAACATGTATATACCATAAAAGGAAAGGGAAGGAAAAAATAAAAGATATTTAATGAAAAATAAAGGAACAACCATGATAATAATTGAGTGAAAGTGGAAACATCCAATTAATGATAGTCGGAATCGATAATTACCCATACATTACTTTTAGATTCTTTCATCACATTAATATTCTAGATAATCAAATTATATTATTTAATTTAAAAATAATTGTCCATTTATACATTAAATTTATTAATTATTATATTATTATATTAATTTTTGGGATAGTTTTATGTTTTATAGAATTTTAATTAATCATTTAAGTGCATCTGTTTTCTTTCGTTTCATGATCAGTTCACTTGTATATTATTAGGGATGATTTTGTACAATTGGAATAATTATCCAGAATTAAAATTATAAGTTATTAAAGATCATACATACTTTTAAATGATTATTATATAATTTCGTTATATTTTATAAGGATGAATAATTATATAATACATTAGTGATAATTGTTTAGATTATTACAATGGTTTTAAATAACAACAAAGTCATTTTGTTGTATGATTTCATATTATGAAAATATGAATCATACATAACATAAGAATTGTAATAAAATACACATTAAAATATTTTTTTTAAAACTTTAAATGGTTGCATGAGAAGACTTAATTGTGTAAAGGGACAATGAAAACATATCACCCTTGAACGTGATTAATCAACACACATAGACGATGATTTAATTTAAAGAATAATAGAAATTATAAGGGATGTGATGATAGATAACTCCATTAGAATAATAAAATTTTATTATATTTATGGTCATATAGTTATCATTACATTTTTATGAGGGGATGTGATAAAAGACTAAGAATAAAAGATCATAAAAATAAATTAAATTAAATGAAAGAAGGTTTTACATCTTATATTTCTCCTCCTAGAGAACTTTATTGTGGAAAATGGTTTTGTATTTTGATGAGGCCCAGAGCTCCTAGATGTGGGGGAGTGGATTGAGAAGAATATTTAGAATATTTTTTTCAAATCTCAAATCATGGAATGTGTGAGGAGAAAAGTTGGTATTTATAGGGGAGGAGAGGTGTATATTCTCATCATTTAATTGATTAATTTTTTCTTTTGGATCAATAATATGAATATTTTTAGAACTGTACCTAAATATATTTTAATAATTAAGTGGAGTTCTAGATTATATTTCTTACATTAACTATGTGTCATATAATATTAAATTTTTCTTCGAATATATATATAAATATACATCTTATTTTACTGTATTTTACTATTCATGAAAAATAAACTATTTCACACAAACTCCAAAAATTTATCCCAATGGTTTTTTGATTTATGGAACTCAAAAATGAACATGATTTTATGAAAATAATTTATTAAATGTGAAAAATTAAATTTATAATTAAATTTCAATTTACTCAGAAAATAAAAATTTTAAATTTATTACTGCTTTTAGAAAACATTTATAATATAGTTGAGGTTTCATAAAATAATATTATGATCATAATACAAGAAAATATTAGTTTTCAAATAAATATTAAAAATCACAATTTTCATTAAACTTATTCCATTAATTATAAAATAATAATTTATTATTTATTATTTACAAAAATGCCAACATATAATTAATAATTTATAATATATTTTTCACTTGTAGTATGATATAATTATATTATATTAACATTTATAAGATTATTAAATTTTATTAATACATTATAGGGTGAGGTTACTATTTAAATCGATGGTTTATTGATTATAAGTGACATATTATTATTACAATGGTCATGATACTTTTCCATTGGTATAGGTTCCTTAACGTCTATAAATATCCCTTATTTGATTCATTCTAAATTTAAATAGTTTATCGTGTTCTCCAATATATTTTATGGGTTTTATAATATACGAAACAATTAATATAAGGGAATTTCCACGGATAAAATATTGTGACATTATATTCTTCCCCCTTATGAAATATTAACCTCAAGATTTCATTTTAAATTATATGAATAAAATAGGTGTGGGTACTTCTCCTTTATCACTTACTCTAGGTAACATGTTTTCTCTTCATACATATGTTTTCTTATAGTAATTTGGTGAGGTGATGAGTATTATTACATTTAACTTTATCTCCATAGTCTATGAGCCTCACTGGATTATCCTCATAAAACAGATCACCTTCCAACAAAATCACCACTACATTCAGTATATATGAAGGATCGAATAACTACATCCTCAAGTAGGATACATGGTATACATTGTGTACTTGAGTCATGATAGGATGAAGTTCTAGTAAATATGCCATATAATCGACTCGATCATGAATATCGATGGGGACAATATACAGGGGCCTCATATTTAATTTTTTCTCAAATATCATGATCTTAATCCATAGACATATGAGTAGTAAGACTATGTCTCTAACCTTAATGTCAACGTCTCATGAATGATCGTCTTCATAGCTCTAATGTTGACTAAGGCCTTTTTTTATATTTTGTTGAATGGATTTCACCATTTCCACCATTTCATTGACCATTTCATTTCCTCATAGCTTACGTTCAACAACATTATCCAAAAACAATTTTTTATACCTTTTAGCATAAAGGGATTCAATTATAGTCATATGGATTCATTAATGGATATAATTATTGTTAGAGAGCTCAACTAGGGGTCGGTATTGGAAGCATCCTCCTATGAAGTCCATATAACATTCCCTCAACATGTCTTCTATTGTCATAATATTTCATTCATATTTTCTGTCATATTATGGATAATAGACTGTACTAATTTTCAGCTTAGTTTTTAGATAAAATCTAAGACATTTCTAGAACAGAGAGGTGATTCTCGGATCTCAATAGAATACAATCGATAGTGGTAATCCATTAATAATTTCTACTTATCTGATGTATATCAATGTAAGTTGATCTTGTGATAAATCCTCTCGAAATGTGATAAAGTGGTTTCTCTTTTTAAGACACTCCAAAAATAATGTATAGAATTGATTCTTTGGGATGTATTCAGAATTCCTGAAAGAAATTACTTCATGATTTTTTCCAATTTTAGTGTTGTTATAATTAATTGTTACATCATTACCTTAGGGGTTTTCATTCATACATCACATAGTGACAATGAACATTTAAGTTTATTTAGTGATATCCTTCTTCATATTGTCCCAACAACAGTTCTCCCGTTGATCAAAAAACATCTAATCCATTACTGAATATAGAAGGTTGAGCTATCTGTGTCATTAAAAAGATCCTTATTTATCTCTGGATTGGATAGAACAGATAATTGTGACCCAAATTGTACAACTCCTTCCTCAAAATTTTTAAACTCTGAGGATTCCTCATTCTCATACATTCCACCTAATTCTGAATTTCAACATCATTGCTTCGAGTACCTATTTTTTCTCTATAAGGTATAGTTGATGAATCACATGATTGATGATTTTCTTTTATTAATGATTCCCATATAAATCCTTTTCTAAAATTAGATTATGTAATCCTTCTCAATTATTATAATTGATAATGTTCTTTGATCATTCATACATAGGGCATCATCAAATTTATTCTCATTAATAGGATGGTAGTGGATTGAGAAATATTAATATTTAAATATAAATAACTATCTTGGTTGGAATATTTTAAGATCTACCATGTGGATATATATATTGATCTCTTCTGATTGGTATATACTTCACAGTTCTCCCCATAGAGAATATTTCTGCATATTTTAAATGCAAAGATCGTAGCTAAAGCTCTAGATCATTCATGTGATAGTTTTATTCATGTTTTTTGTACATCGTTGAAGCAATGTCTATTTATTTATGTTTTTTCATATGAAAATAACCTAATCCCTCATTTAAGTAACATTTTATACTTTAAAGAGTTCCCCACCTATCAGATGTGTGAGTATTGTCACGTTGATAGGCTTGGTTTTTAACACTTTGAAGTTGTGTTCACGTTCACTGGTCTAGCCAAAATTTTCTCCCATTTGATTTAGACTGGTTACTAGATTTATAAATCAAGATATGTTCTTCAAAAATCTCAAATAATACCTAGCTAGGACAAATAGACTATCAATCTCCATTACAGATTTTGACCTAAACAACACCTCAATTTCCTTCTTCTTTGAATTTTCCTCTCTTATTCCTTTCCTCGTGATAACATTTCCCATGTATAATACTTCCTATATCAATATTACTCATTTATGGTCATTTTCATAATTATTCTCTATTAATTTCTTTAATCACATTACTCAAATGAACCTCATGTTTCTCCTTGGTCTTATAGAGTATTAGAATATCATCAATAAAGACTACCACAAATTTGTCTATGTAATCTCTAAATACACCATTCATTTTGACCATGAATATTTATAGAGAATTAGAGATCCAAATGTAATCACAATGAACACTTATTGTCCATACCGTCTTATAAATGTAGACATGGTAATATCTTCCTTCATCATATTTAATTAATGATATCCTGGTCGAAGGTCCACATTAGAAAAATACATCACACCACATAATTTATCTAAAAAGTAATATATTCATGGCTGTGAATAATTTTTCTTTTTATGATTTTTGCAAGATCACTATAATCAATCCATTGGAAAATTTATCCATCCTTTTTATTGATGAATAGTACTGGTGCACCCTTGGGTAATGCACTTGGGATTATAAAATGAGTATCTAAATTACCTTGTAACTTCTTCTTCTATTCTTCCAACTCAATGGTGGCCATTATATAATGTATCTTTAATATAAGTATTTTTCCATGAATAATTTCAATTCAGAACTCAAACTCTCAGTCTGGAAGATGATCAGAAAATTCTCTGGGGAACACATCATTGTAGTCTATCACCATTGGAATGTCGTTGATCATGATTCTTTCCATTTTCAAAATAATTTGATCCAAGTATTATTTTTCATAATTAAATAACACCCACACCAATGGAGATACAATATATGAAGGTCCTTCCTCCTCCTTACCCTTTTATGAATTAGATGATACTTTTGCATTAGAAGAGTGTTTTATTTTTCATAATAGTTGATGTTGGGTTTGACTAATGATATCCAATCTATGCCCATAATAGATTTATACTCCACTAAAGGTTGTATGAACAAATTTTCTATGAGGATCATTGGATAATAATTAATATCTAGGGAGCCATATACAATGGATGAAATAATTTCCCCATTTTTTATTCTCATAGATAACTAATCTTCAATATTTTGAGGGGTTCTTTTGAATAGTTTTACTAATCATTCATTATATAATGACTGAATAGAAGTAGAAGAAAAAAGAACATTGGATTTTTTTGAATGAATAACCATCGCACCTTTCACTACATCTTTGTTGAGAAACACCTCAACATTAGTGAGTAGAGAATCCTTCCCTTTCTCCTTTGGAATTGGTGGGTGATGACACTGATTAACCTTGAGGACGTAGGGTTTAGTGAACTAGAATTCATAGTGCACGTGCTTTATATTTTTGAAGTATTGAATCATGTGTGGTCCTCTCTTTTCCTCCTCCACATTTTCATTCATCATAATGGATATTTTACCTTCATAAGATTAGTATCCTTCTCTCCCACACTTATATAATTTCTTATCCCATTAAGGAAATTAACAAGCTGATTTTTACCAATGTTTTGAGGATATACATCCATGGGGGTGAGATAAAATCCCATTATGACGATAGATTAGAACATGAATCAATATAACATGGGAGAATAAAATCATTTTCATTATTACATAACAATGGGATCATCATTTTAATCATGAGAGGAATCATTTGATTAAGGCATGTAATGTGGCCATGCATAAAAATGAAACATCATTTCATAGTGGTTAAATACAAGACAAAATTATGAAAAAATATAGAATCATGGTCACACCTTTTCACTTCATCTCATTAAATACATCACATTACACAATGAATTGATGTGTAATATAATTCTGTGTCCACCTGTCACATTATAACATTTACATTATCATGCATGACATAATTAACATATATCAATATGGGAAATAAAATAACCCTTGGATATGAATGGTTTTTATTTAACATTGAATATATTCCTGAATAAAATTTGGGGGTCTAAAATTATTGAGGGAATAACATACCAGATATAAGAATCATCAATCTATAGTTAATAAAAATAAAATTTACGAGAATTAAATGATGTATTATTGGAAGGAATATTTTTTTGATAATTATTCTCATCTGTCATGAAAAAATAATGGAAAAATTTATATACAAAAAAATGGAAATGGAAATAATAATTAATGAAAATAAAGGAACATCCATTCTGAAAATGGAGGGAAATACAGAAATCCCAGAGAAAGTGATTTTCATACATGAATTCCCCTTAACTAATATCTGAATGCTTTATTCAATTTAATTTCATAGATAATCAATTTAAATTTATAATTTAAAAATGAAAACCCATTTATAAATGAATCTGTAACATTCTAATTTTATGAAGTACATTTATGGGATTTTGGATGAGTTAATGTGTGTACTTTCACCGTTTGGGTGTGATGTTTTCATGGTTTTTATGATCTGTTATCCTATATATATGTATAGAAGATCATGTGAAATTGGAATAATATAATAAAATTGGAATTATATGTTATTACGTATCATAAATAATTATATATATATATATATATCATTTTCATATATGTTATGGGGATGAATCATTAGATAAGACATTAAGGACAATTGTTTATATTATTGTGATAGTTTTTTCACAAAGAAATAATTTTTTTCCATTTTTTATTAGGTAAAAATGTCACATATAGAACATAAAAAGGATTATAAAATACAATTGAAAAAAAATTAACCATTAAAATAGTTTGATGACTATCATAAATGTTTGTAATGGGAAATGAAAACATATCATCCCTGATGGAGATAAATCAACACCTCAAAGATGATGCATTCATTATCTGAATAAATAGTAGAGGGGAAGGGGTTTTATGATGGATTATTACATTAACAAAATAAATTTATTTTATATTTATAGTGATATAATTATCATTCCATTTTTAGGGGTGTTGATGTTAGAATAGGAAAAAACATGAAAAGAAATATGATTCTACCTCTTGAATTTCTCCTCCTTGAAAACCTCCATCAGTAAATCGGATTAGCAATTTGATAAGAACAATACCTCTTGGATATGGGAGAGAGGATTAAGAATCTTATAGATAATGATTTGTTCAATGTTCATACCTTTGAATGTTTGTGAAGAAGATGAGGTTAGGGGTGATATTTATAGGGGAGGAGAGGGATGTTTTCTCATTATTTAATTCATTATCTTATTATATTATCTAATGATTGTGAATAGATTGAGGTTTATCAATAAATTTATTAAAACCATGATGACAAGATATATATTATGTTTCATACATTAGTGATCACTCGATGAATAGTGTATTTAACTAGTAATGTATATATACCGTAAATTAAAATATTATACTATTCACCAAAAATTCAAGTATTTTAGAAAAATAATAAAAAATTCACCTCAATAATTTTTTGATGTGTGGAATTCCAAAATGACATCAATTTTATTAAAATAATATTTCATGTATTTTAAATTTGATTTTCAATTAAAATTCATATATACTCAGAAAATACATATTTTAAAATTATAACTAATTTTACAACACAAAGAAAAATTATTTATGGTCTCATAAAATTATATTTTCTTAATAAGGAAAAAATATTAATTTATAAATAAATTTTATGAAAATAAAATTTCTTTTAAATAAATATATTTTTTAAATAATTATAAATAAATATTTATAACTTTCAAATGTACCAAAACATCATTAATAATTTATAATATGTTTTTTACTTATACTATGATATAATTATGTCATATTACAATTTATAATATTCTTAAATTTTATTTATAGTTCAATGGGTGCAGATACTATTTTATTTTTCGTTGAATATTCATTAGAGTTGTATTACTATTGTTAAGTATTAGTCATTATTCAAATTATATAGGTTCTATAATTACACGAATTACCTATTTTACATTAATTATTCATTTAAAAAATTATTATTTTCTCATATTTATTTAGGAGGTTTGTGATATATTACATAATTATAGGTGTGGAATTTTCATTAATAAAATTTTGGATTGCTGAAGGAACAACCAATCTAAGGATAAAAGTAATGAGAGGGACACAAAAAAAAACAAAAAAAACCCACCGTTATTCATTCCAAAAGGAACAAGCATCTCCAATAAAGAAATAAAAATCTACCAAAAAGATAATTTTTCAATGATTCACATACATGATTCATGACTACAGATATTCCCATTAACATAAGTCTTCTAAGACCCTCAAAAGATGAATAATTTATAAAAAAATGATCATAGATAATTGAGAACCTACACTACCCCTACATTGACTATAGGGACTAATTATAGTCTAGAATCTCCCACCACATTGAATAAATCCTTACTGTGTTAAGATATTTACTCTTGGGCCTATGGACGGTGTAACACCCCAGGTTTTTACTATCCTTCTTTTGAATAAATTAAATTTTTACTTATGTTTTTCAATTCACTAATTATAACATTCCTTCAACACAACACCAATTGATCTTATGTTACATGACACGAAATTGGCATATGTTGCAAAGAACAACATCTTGGTGTATGGTACATGCAACACTGAATTATTGTATGTTACATGCAACAACAATGTTTTTATGAAACATCATATTATTATAATAATTATTTAAATTATATAATTATAACCTAGTCATTAAACCAAATAATATGAACAGTAATAAAAATCATTCATATAATTTTTATAATTTTCTAAATGAATAAAATATAGTGATAATCAATGATATGATATTTGTTAAAGTCTTTTTATATTCCAAAATATTGTTTTCTCGAATGAACCTCTTTTAATAATATAATAAAGTTATATATAGTTAGAAATTTATTATGTTAAAATAAAAATTATTTTTTAATTTATAATATCAATATTATCTTAGGGTTAGTTTTGGATGTTTTTCAAAGAAATTTCATTTTTTATGAATTGTAAAAAATACTGCTTTTGGTTAAAAACTATCTTTTTTTTAATATTTATTAATGTAAAATTATATTTTAAATTTTTTAAATAAAAATTAGTTAAATTATAAATATATTAATAAAATATATACCATTTGAATAAATTTCACTTTGAAATCAATTTTGAAAACATAATAAACTTTTGAACTTCTTTCAAATTTGAAGACACTTAATTTCTTCTCGTCACCTGGATTAGCATTTATCATAAAATTTAATCATACCAAAATTTAATTCTTAAAAACATTAAAAAAAATTTAATAAATAAAATAATTATAGTATAATTCAATCCTGATTAATTTTGACCAAAATGATTAGTAAAAGTTATAAAAATTAATCACAACTATTATGGTTAAATTATGCTATCTAGGGAATAAACTTTAATCATAGCGGGACAAATGTCCTTTACACTTTTCCAAAACGAATTTTCATGAAACTATTCATCAATAAACCTCCCATTATTTATTTAAGTTTTATTAGTATAACATTTAATTGAATAAACATGTGTACACCTAACTTGTTTTTAATACTTCCAAATGAGTAATTTTCTTGTCCTAGAAAACAAATCTGCATATTCCACTTCAACAACCCACTCAAAAATCTCACATTATTCCATGATATTATCAATCCACATCCTATAAATTTTATATTCCTCCTATATTACATACATTTGGAATAAAGAAATATAAGGAAACATTTTCTCCCAAATAAAAAAGTGTTACCTGATTAAGAGGTAATGTCATCTCAAATGTCCATTCTTTTATTTTCGTTTACCACACCGAATTTTTTTTCATTAATTAATAGAAACACTAGTTTCATATATATAATATGATTTTTTTTCTATTTTTTCATCCTACGCTAATACACACCTCCATCTAATGGATGATGAACATTCTGTATATGTGAATAGAGAACTACATCCTCAATACATTATGATTGTTCAATTTTCATTACTGCCTCCCATGGTAGAAATTATTGTGGAATATGTTATATATTATGAAATCACTAAATCCATTATTAATACATTTCATGTTCTGTACGAACGATTCATATCGCTTTGAGGGGGTGCTAGTCTACTCTTTCAACACAATATATAAATGAAAATAGAATTCATGTGTACATATGACTTACCATCTCAATGAACGGTGTATCCTTTTTTGTACATTTATATTTTATATATAATTATGATACACATATAATATATATAAATTATATTTATATTATCTTTTAAATTATTTTAATCATGATATAATGTATTAATACCATGGATATAACAAATTAAGATACATGCGAATAATGAAGTGAATATTACCTGATGTGAAACCATACCATATGATTGTTAACAAGAGGGTAATATAAGAAAATAATAAACCAACATATGTTATTAGGAGTTATAATATAGTTATTTAAAATATGTATAATAAATTTATATTTATTATATTTGTTGTTTTAAAAAGTATTATGAGATTCAATACTCAAGGTAATTAGATTTCATCTCAATTTGTATCATGAGATACATGTTATTTTCACCACTAATTACATTTATTCAAATGATATATATTTTAGAATTGTTTTTTAAGTGTTAAAAACTATTACCAAATAATATGATTTTAAAAAATATTTTATGTTTTAAAAATTGTTTTTTAATATATAAAGGATATTTTCTGCATGAAATGTTTTTAAAATATCGTTCAATTTTTTTTCCCGTGTCAGATAAACTCTATTGTTGTTACTCATTTATATATGGGTAAATAAATAAATTTTTCCATTATATATTGTTTATCAATATGGATTATGTTTTTATGTAATGATTTTGATGAAATTACTTCCTTATTCAAGGGTTATATGCATTTGAAACCAACTTATTTTCATCAGTTTTGTTTATGATGAAATTATTATGAAATATGTTTTTTACCCAATTATATGATATTATAATATGATTATAATACTCATTTTATTTCATGGGATATGATAAGATTATTTATAATCTTGTGGCATTTGTATGTTTCATTTTATTATGAGATTTTTGAGAACTATATCCCCCTACAATGCATTTGGTAAGGATTTATATATCGTAATATAGACTAATATGATCTGGGGAATGAACCTTGACTATGACGATGGCCATTGGAGTGAACCATGAATACTAAGATTGAATGTGCAGTGACCACATGCCAATAATATGCCCATAAGAGTGAAAAATGATTACCACGATTGTATGTTGAGTGAACTCAAAATACAAATACAGTATTGGAAGAGATGCCTTGGGTACTAGGGAAAACATATTATACAATTATATGTTTTCCATAATTCCATGTTTTATTCATATGTTATGTGTTCAATTATTATGATATTTATTTTCTTATTATTCATGTTTTATGAACTACCAATATTTTTTCGATGATTCATGTTTATGGTCTTCGATATGGATGGTATATTCTTATATTTTCATGATCATGTTCTCATACCCTTATGCTCATGATTATTCTTACATGTCCCCATTTTTGACACATAATGATCGTCTAATATCACCCATTTTTATGTTTCCTTGACCCTAGGTTATGAATATATGTATTATGTTTGATATGTAAAAGAAGGGTTCTAGTCATGAAGAACCTAGTGAGAAATAATGTTTCTTGCTTATGTATCAGTGTTAATATTTCCAAATTTCTAGAGGCACTATATTATTACAGTCGTCATGGATATTTTTTTGTAATGTTTTATTTATTTTAAATGATATATTTAATGTTAATGTAAGTCAATACTAGGTTAATATAATTTTCCTCACAGAAAATGTTTAGTTATCCTTTGGACGATAGGATGTCCAAACCCTAGTGAGAACCCTAAGGTCGTATTAGGGACAAGTATAAGGATAAGGAATCATACAAGAAAATGTCCTGGAATTTTGTTAAAGGATATAATGAGTGCTTTCCTAGAAATACATCCATTTATTGAAACTACAAGGGGATGTGGCTCTAGCACAAATTTTCCTTAGGATAACAACTCCGAAGAGATGCTCTAGGCCTATATCTAGGTAATCTGGTATATGACAACGAGTGTTGCTTGAAACCTAGTTTGACACTCTTAGGGGATTTTATTTGAGAATTCATTACCAATTTGGGGAAATTCCTAAATTAAATAAATATAAGTTTTCTATGAATAATCTAGCATAAACATACGGTTTCCTAGATAAAGGAAGGTATCATAAGTGTATTTAGTAGCTATGAAGTGGTTGTTCATTCTACATTCAAATTTCAAATGGAGTTTGTAGTTATGTATCAATATCATGGTATTGAAAAAAAATAGGATGAGGTAGATTAATTAAGTATCTAAAAACAATGAAGACATGATGATGATATTCCCCTTATGTGCTATGCCTAGGAAGAAAAATGGTGGAAATTTCATTAATGGGTCTAAAAATGTTTTATTGTGGAAGGGAATTCCATCGGCCATTTTATTGCTGATGTGATGGGAAGAAGGTAGATAATATTGTGCATGGGTAAAAAGAAATAGAATGAACCTCCCATTATTCACTTCTACAAGGGTAAGGATAATATAAATTATTCTAACCAATTCCCAAACCCAAGGTATTGTGAGAATGATTGATGTCAACAAATTCTAATGTTGAGGGACAATTAGAAATCTCATCCAATAGGTACTTCTGATGTGGGGTGTGATAAATATGTGAAGTAAGGTACACTTACAATCAAAAATATAACTTATAATGTAATAATTTATTTTGGATCTACCCACACATTCATATCTAAAGAATTTTTATGGGTTTTAATATTTTACCAATATAATTAGATGTCATATTAGCAATAAAATCCCCTAATGGTATGATGGTTACATCTCATGTCTATAATTTAAACCTAGTTGATGTTTGTGGGAATATTCTTCCTGCACTTATAGTTATTCTTCCATTGGTTGAATTTAATTTTATCATAGAAATGGATTGTATTTCTTTTCATAGTTACCACTTCAATTGTAAAAGAAGAGAAGTTAATTTTGATATTTCAAAGCCTCATCTGATCATGCATCCATTTTATGATAACTATGATCTTCTCATGAAGGAAAAATCAAGTATAAGGGTCTTAATTACCATTCAAAAGAGTATTTTATCACAATTGGTTTGGGATTGAATTGCCATCAATGATATGAATATTATCTAGGATATTGTTTATGCCTTTCTAGAATTTTTGTCTATCATTCCACCAAAATGAAATTTTGAGTTCTCAATCGAATTAATACCTGGTTCCGAATCTATTTTAAGGAATCCTTATACAATGGATCATATTGAGTTGTAATAATTAAAGAAGAAACTCCACGAAAACATTGATAAGGTGTTTATTTGGACATGTGTGTCACCTTTGGGTGAACCATATCTTTTTTTGATATAAATATGGATCATGGAAACTCAGCATTTATTATTGGGATTTGAACAAGATGACAATTAATAACAAGTATCCTCATCCTAATATTGATGACTTGTTTGATCAACTATTTATAGATGTATACTTCTCTAAGATTATCCTTCGTTCTGGATATCATCAATAGAGGTTTGTGTTGGAGGATATACATAACATAGTATTTTTTATAATGTATGAACATTATGAATATATTGTGATCCATATTGGTCTTTGTAATTTCACTTTTCTTTTAATGGATATAATTAATAGAGTCTTTTGAGATTACCTTAACCAATTTTTGGTAGACTATATAAATTTCTTTCTTCTCTATTCAAAGAGAAAGGGAGATCTTAAATATCACATGATTATTATACTGAAGTCCTTACTAAAGGTGAAGAAAAATGAAAAAATTTCATAGTGTGAATTTTCTCTCCAAAATGATTAATTTTTTGGTCACATAATCTCATGAGATGATATTGTAGCAGATCCATCAATTACAAAGGCTATTGAATACTAGACTACATCAACCATAGTGTCCATGATCTGTTGATTTCATTGTTTAGCTATATATTATGGATAATTTCTCAATGCAATATAATCCTATAACAATGTTAACATTGAAGGGATTCATGTTCCTCTAGAAATATGAATTTGAGGAAAACATCAATGAATTAAATTAAAGGTTTTTAAGTGAACCTCTGCTTACATTATCCTACAGTGGACATGTCTTTGTAATCTATAGTGATGCATCGAAAAAGGGTTCTAGACGTCTTCTTATGTAGAATTTCATGGTTCTCTCTTATGCCTCACTGAAGTTAAATATTCATGAGAATAACTACCCAACTCATCATTAGAAGTTTTTAGTGGAAATGTTTCATTACTGATATAGATCAATTATCCTTATGAAGAAATGTACGATATAGACACTGGTCATAAAATTATGAAATATATATTCACACAAGAGTCGAAACTACACCGTAGAAGATTTTTAGAGTTCATAAAAGATTATGACTACTCAATACATTTCCACCCTCATAAGGAGAACAAGGTGGATGATGCATTGAGTCTAAAGTATAATTCTAGCTTATCCCTGATAAGGATCACAAAATATCCATTATTTATATTTGCAAAGGATGGATCTAGAACTCCTTAAGGAAGGGGGAAAATGTTAACTTTATCAAATGAATGATGAACACTCTATCATTGTGAAGATCAAATTGGAACATAAGGACAATTTTTAGATATAAAATAATGTTAGAAATGTTGATGAGTCTTACATTGATTTTAATTGAATGATCAGGGTTAGGAACCATGTATGAGATCCATCCCTGTCATGTTTTAAGAAAGGGATTTTATTGGATTCTCATAGTTTATCATTCTCTATTCAACCTGTATGAACGAATAAATATAAAGAAATGAATTAATACATCTACTATGATGTAATGAAGAGTGATATCATAGAGTTTGTATCATGGTGCTTGGTATGCCAACATGTTAAGACTAAAAGACGAAAGTAAAATGGGATGTTCCCTCCCCTACAAATACTTGAATATAAATGGTGGAACATCACTATATATATTTTTGTTGGACTACAGAAAACCTCTAAAGGGTTTAATGATATATGGGTGGTTGTTGATTTCCATACTAATCCATCACACTTCAACACTATCAGATAGAACTTATCTATGTATCAGTTTTCTGGGACAATCATTTAGGATGTGGTAAGGTTGCATAGAGTTCCACATTCCATTGTATCAGATTGGGAAATTAGGTTCACCTTAATGTTCTAAATAATTATTTAGAAATAACTTGATATAGAATTGATTTCAACACTTCATATCATCCAATTAAATATAGTGAGTCTAAAAGAACAATTTGAATCCTAGAGGATATGCTGAGATCTTCTACTCTATATTTTAAATGTGGTTTGGACAAACAACTCCTTCTAGATTATTTTTCCTAAAACAATTTCTTTCACTCCAATATTCATATGGAAACGTATGGAGTCCTCTATGAAAAGAAATGTAGAACTCCAACATTATGGGATAAATTTTGAGAATGAATGCTATTGAGACATGTTATTGCTAATGAAATTTTTGTGATGGTTAGAACCATTAAACAACATATCAAGGTAGCTCTATATTGAAAAAAATGAAACATAGAAAATAATATGTCTGATCTAGAATTTTAGGTTGGTGAAAATGTGTTTCTACAAATATCACACTAGAGAAAGGTTATGAGATTTAGAAAGAAAGGGAATCTAATCCCAAGGTAAATATGTCACATTGAGATTATTGATCATATGAGGATGACATCCTATCAGTTGTAACATCCTCTAAATATCTGTCATATCCATGATGTATTTCATGTATCACTATATAGGAATTATATATCAGACCATTAAAATTTACTGAATTTAAAGGTCATAATTTTGGATCATGATCTTTCTTACGAGGAACTACCAGTTGAAATTCTGGACCGATCAGAGAAAGTTCTACAAAACAAGTCCACTCATCTGGTCAATTTTTATGGAGAAATTAGATGTTCGAGGAAGCTACATGGGATCCAGGTGATATGCTGATATTGATGAATCATCATTTATTTTACACAATTGATTAATTTTGAGGAAAAATTAATTATAATGGGGTTTAATATAAAACCCTAATTTTTTATGAAACTTTTTTTAATAAATAGAATTTTTATTTATGTATTCAAATGTACTAAGTCAAAAATTATATTAGGTTTTCATCAACATTGATTATGTAACATGGAACCAACAAAAAGTATATTATAAAATACGATGATGTTTTACAAAACATCATTTTGATGTAATAGTCATTTAAATTATATAATTATTACCTATCCATTAATCATTGTAATATTTATAGGAATAACTACCTTCAAAATATATTTTTTGTTTTATTATATTGTTAAAACATATTTATAATGAATTATTTGATTTTTGAAAAAGTTTTTTTATGTTTAAAAATTTTGTTTTCTCATATGAACAACTTTTAATAATGAAAAATATTTTTTAGAAATTTAAAATGTTAATTTTATAAAATAAACATCATTATAGAATTTATAATATCAAAATTCTATTAAGATGAATTTTTGTGCATTTTTTTGAGAAAAAATAATTTTGTGATGAATATTGAAAAATAATTCTTAAATGTTAGAAACTGATTTTGTGATTAATTAATTAATAAAGATAAATTATATTTTATAAAATTTTAAGGTAAAATGAGTTTAGTTATAAATATTTTAAGACAAATAATGGAATTATAATCAATTCCTCTATAAAATTAAATATAAAAATTAAATAAACATTTGAACTTCTTTGTACTTTAAAGACCCCTAATTTCATCTCGTCTGCTGGATTAGGATTAATCTTAAATTTAGTGCTACTATGAATTGGAATTATAAAAATAGACCGAAAAATTGAAATTAGTATAATATTTAGATTCTAATTAGTCAATTTTGTTTTTTGAACAAAATTATTATTAAATGTGATTAAAATTAATCATATCGATTAAGGTCAAATTTTGCATAATTAGTGACTAAACCATATTCATAGGGGCCCAAATGACCTATAAAATTATGAAAATCCCATTATATATAATCTAATTGCCTATAAACATTACTTTTTTTATTTATGTTTTTTGGTATAAATATTTTTATTTAATTACTTGTGTACCCCTAAGTTGTTTTAAAAAATTCTATGTGAGTCATTTTCCATCCTTATAAAACTTTTATTCTGTCACTTCCTCACACATGTAAAACCACTTATGTTCTTCCAATATATTTACAATCCACTTTCTATAAATCCACCATTCCTCCATGATTCATTCCTTTGGGATGAAGGAAATCTATAGAAGCCTTTTGGCACATCCCAAAAGGAGATACCCGATTAAGTTGTAATGTCTACTCTTAAGTCCTTTCTTTTATTTTAATTCATCACAACAAAAACATTTTTTTTCAATTATTGTATAAAAACATAATTATAATAATATACTAGGATTTTTAATACTATGTTTCCATCCGAAACTTACACACACCTCTATCTAATGGATGATTAACATACTATTTATGTGAACGATAAACTATTGTCCCACTGAATTATTAATCTTTAGTTTTCTTTAATTCATATCATGGTGGAAATTATGATGGAGAATTGGTTTATATATGTTATATATTATTATTATTTCCCTATGGTTATGTATTCCTTTTATTAAACATATCTATTTTTTACTTTCAATTTTGTGTTAATGCGATAATTTAATTTGAGTAACTGCAGACTACTGCCCCTGAATGCTATATGATTCATTCAAAAACTACATGGAATATATTAAGAATGTTTTTAGTGATTATATAATATATAATAAATATAAATTAATAATTATATAAATAAATAAATATATATTTCTTTTACTTTTACTTTTTCAACATGAAAATTAAACAGAAATAATGTTCATGCATGTGTATGGCATACCATCTCCATGAACGGTGTATTCCGTTTCATACTTATATATTATGTACATTATTATAATATAAATATACTATATATATATATGAAATTTATATAATGTATTTAATTATTTATATCATGATAAAAATTATAAATACCAAAGATATATCATGTTAAGACATGTGAGAATAATATAGTGAATATTGCCTGATGTGAAACATTAAAATAGGATTCTTAATAAAGAGGTAATATAAGGTCACAATAAAACCATATATTGTATTGTATATAATAATATGGCTCAATAGAATATGAATTATAATTTTCTGTTTATTATACTAGTGATTGGAATGAGTACGATGAGAACCAATAAATAAGGTACGGAGATTTAATATCACTTTTTATTTTTGTCAGATACATGATATACTAACCAATATTTTCATTTGTGTGGTTAATATAATTAAAAGTATTGTATTATGTATATATAATACTAAAATTTATGGTTTTTCAATTTTCAATTTTATTATATATCATTCAAGTGGGTTATTTTTAAAAAGTTACTAGATTGGAAAAATAGTTTTGTTTCAATTATCTTTCATTGAGAATCGTGTTTTATTATAAACATAAATTCTATTTCAATATGAATATGCTTACATTTTTAATGTTATATCTTGAATTTTATTTACTTTATGATATTATAATTTTAATTTAATTTATGTTTCATACATATAGATTATGATCCCAAGTTATCAAGTTATAAGAGTTTATTAAGACAATCTCATTGTTTTTTTGATATTATTTATTATTGTGATTCCATTGAAGAAATATTATAAAACATATATCAATAACATGAACTATTTTTTTCCTCCTTTATTTATTTAATATATCCTCATGTATTATTACTATTTTTTATTCTTTGGTAGATATGATAATGTTTTTAAGTAAAATATGACCATCTCACTGTAGTCGGAAATATATTTTATTAAAAAACCATGTTTACAAAAATGTTTTCAAAAATAATTTGAATCACACTATCAATGAATAATGATTTAAAAATTATTTTCATATAACATTTAAAATCTCTTTTCAGTGAAAATGGTTATCAAAAAAGGTTGTATGCTTTAAAAAGTTTTTTTCAATGAAGAAATGATATTTCCTTAATAACTATTTTAAAAAGAACTTTCAAAATTATTTCCCATATAAAAAATCACTTAGTGAAACTGATGCCTTTATGGTAAATTTTTTCTATTCTTCCATTCAAAATTAATTCTCTAAATGGATTATGTTTCGATGTCATGATTTTGATGAAATATGTTACCCTTTCACAGATTATATTCTTTTTAAACCCACTTATTTTCACTTGTTATGTTTATGATGAAATCATTATGAAACAAATGTTTTTTACATAGGTTATGATATGTTTACAAGTTTATAATACCCATTTTATTTCATGGAATACACTATTATTATTTATGATCTTTTATAAAATGTAGGTACGATTTCATTATGAGATAGGATGGACCTATATATCCCTCTAATATATTAGGTAAATATTTATATATCCTGAGATAGACTATAATAGTCTTGGGAATGATACTTGACTATGATGTTAGACATGGGAGTGAACTATGACTACCAAGATGGTTTCAGAATTGAACTCATGCTACTAATATGTCCAACGGAGTGATCCATAACTACCATGACGTTATGGTCAGTGGACCTATACTACCATGATTTTCTTATATAAGTTACCTTGGAAACTATGGAAATCTTATAATATGATTATGTGCTTACCACAATTCCATGTTTTATTACTTTATTTCTCATTCATGTCTTGTGTTCTCTATTTCACTATGTTTCATGTCTTATTAACTACTCTTATTTATTCTATGATATTAATATGATCTTTGATATGTAGTGTATGCGATTATATTTCCTTGATCATGATCATGTTCCCTTGTGCACATGATTATGCAGACATGTCTCCCTTATTACCCTCCCTGAGTATCTAATCTCACCCTTTTAAATATTTCCTTTCTGCAAATTTTTGAAGATATGTTTTTTGATTGATGGGTATAATAAGGTATATTCTCACTAACAACGTAATGATAGATAATGTATCTCACTTATGTAACAATTTTTATGTATCCAATTTTACAAAGGAACTAGGCTAGTGTGGTATTTATGAATCAGTTTGTGTAATGATTTATGTATTAACAAATATTAATGTAATTTTATTGTATGTCAAGACTAGGTCACTATAGGTGGATCCCTAGTTTTGATAAGTATCTAATATTATATAGTTGGGATATTAAAACCAATGCTTGAAACTTCGTAATATAGAAGAAGTTGTTTCTGAACTTCTTCTAATTACCCAGAAGACCATATAATCGATAAAAAATCAGAGTCTTACCCATATACTACTTCAAATTAACTATTCATCCATACATGAAGCACATGATTGAGTGGTATGATGAAAAAAGTGTTTGAACCAACTAATGAGACTTCTCATAAATGAGTTCATTTGGTACACACTTCTCACATGCTGGGAAACCTTCTATAGCGCCAATAGAAACCAAATTTCCACCTCCTACAGAGTGCCCTCTAGAAAAACAATTCATCTAGTGAGGCCTCAACAACATGTTTCTAAAATAGAATATCCCCTAATGAGATAATTCACTATTTATTATTCTAATAAATACCACAAATTAAGAGAGGTTTTTTCAAATGGTCAATTAATGAAATATCTGAATAAAAGGAAAATATATCAACAAATTGGTTAACATACGACTTCACCACTTATATAAATTAATGTACATAAAAGATTTTTTTCATTTATTCCCATTATCACTTATTATGTGGTCTTAATAACTTCCTACCTCATCCTTACATGAAACGATGATGAGAATATCATCATCTAGAAATCCATTCTTGAACCATCAATGAACCCGAAACAAAATGCTCCCTCAATGATCGGGGATTTTCCAATGACTAAAAAATAGTTTATAAATTATCATCATTCTATAAACCTTCTAAAATTCCTCAATCAACATAGAAAAAAGATACCACTACAAAGTTCCCAAATCTACTATTCCACTAGTAATTTGTGTAGGACCAAAAACATTAAGAGTCACACTATAATCATTTAAGAAATATCATGGTGGAATAATTTTACTAACAAAAAGAAATGAAATAAAATCAACATCATATAAGAATTTAACTAAATGAAAATCCCAAAAAAACAGCATGCTTATAAACTGATCATCACAAAACGAATCCAAAATCCACTTTAAAATACTGCCATATTCAATTACATGTTCCAAAACCATTTCTCTACAAATATACTTTCCAGAAATACCAACATTCATTTTCAATCCTAAATCAAGCAGAAAATACCACATTTAAAACCAAAACAATTTCCTGAAATCATTTTCTTTTCGAAAAACCTTTTTTCATAAAACAATTCCATTCCAACTACCCACAGGCTGAATAAAATCAGAAAAAAGGAAACTCCAACCAAATATCATGAGGTAGGGAACTAGTGGTCATGTATAACATCGAAACATGGATTCAAATACCAAGTCTATAGCATCCACCAACCACTGGATGTATCTTGAACACAACACTCAATCTACACTGGGCCGGGTCTCTTTAGAAGCTCACCATTTATCACTTGATCACTTCAATTGTAATTTCCCAAACCACAAAACCAATAAAATAAACATAGAATCCTAAATAAAGTATTCATATCCTATACTACTCCTAGTAACTCGATGCTCTGGATGTGTAGGTGTCCATGACTCTCTTTATGTATATACCTCATACGTCCTGAAAGTACAATCTCCAAATTAATAGATCACACAGATAATAATGGGCTTCTTTTAAAATATTTTTTCATGAACCATGTACGGTCAAACCTGAATCTATAACATGATTCATCTCATATAAAGGCCCATTGGCCTCATCAATCCTCCTAAGATGTCAACTAGTTTCAGTCATTGAAGATCAAACAGTTGGGAAATATTTAGCCCAAAATATATTGATATATAATCATGAGAATTTCATAAACATCCATAAAAATATCCATGGACCTAAATAGTTCAAACCCACCCATATTCATATGGATAAACTCCATAGTCAACCACCATCCTTACAGCTCAAGACTAGCCTTAACAGAAGAAATTCCCACCTAGCCTATCCTTTTACAAGGGGTTTCTAATATGTCAAATTTTCCCTTAAAACCAACGATAAATATAACCAATATATGATGTACATGAATATAATGATTATATTATAATGGATAAAGATTATGTCATCAGACATTTTTCATTAACCACACCTAAAAAATTCCATCCTGCATGAATTTCCCAAACACTAACACCAACTATGTGATGTCCCTCTCATCCAGTGGAAGACTATATGGGTTCTTGTCACAAACATAAAACCCTTAATAATTAAAAACTAGGAATATATTTCATATAAATTTCAAAATACTTTCAATAATGTTCAAAATATCGAATAGGTCTTCATGATTTATAAATCCAAATCATTTCTAATAAAATGATGACCCATATAAAAATATTTATAAACTAAGGGTGAAACCACCGTTCATTCATATATGTTTCTAAATTGTCGATGATTTTAAAATAACATTTTAAACAAAAATAGAGTTTATAAGAAATTAATTATCTAATTAGAAAACAATATATGTTTTTATAAAACCATTTGTAGTGGAAAAGAGTGAGAAAATTGTGAAGTCTGTTTCATAAATCTGTGTTAATGATGGAAATTTTCATGGAATTCCATTATAAAATGTCTCTATTTACATTTTGTCACCCCTTACACATATGGATATGCCCATATATAATGTAACACTAATAAAAATCCAAAAAAATACCCCATGTTCCGATTAAATAATTTCAAGATAATTTTGACCAACTATAAGGATTTACAAATAAGCATCAAACCATAAAAAGCACCAAAACCACACACCAAACTCAATATCGCATGTCATCCAAACTAATAAGACACATAAATGGCCTGGAATAGTCCAAAAATATTAGATTTCATTTTAAAAGAGGTTTATAAATTTTATCTAACACATTTAATACATATAAATATAGGAAAAATTATATAAATCCCACTAGAACCCATTTTCATCATATTTCAAACCCAAAAACATCACAAATATTTATACAAACACAATGTTTTTTTATAAAACACTATTTTAAATTAATTAGAGTTCCTCAAGCAACAAGTTTATTTTTCTATAAGGAAAATGGAAGGAAACACCCACCTAAACATTGATATTATGCGATGAAAATCTTGTAGAAGTAAGATCAATGTCCAAGGAACAAAATGTACACCATTACATCAAAGGAAACAGTCCACATTATACAACTCTCTCCCTTGGGCTTGGAAAATATGGATAATATCAAGGAAAACAAAAGAAACCAGGATATAAATATATGAATAAGATAAAATTGACCAATATTTAAGAGTAACATATCGTGGAAGCTGGAAGGAGAATAAAAATGGAATGATGGACAATGTGAGAGGGATTAGGAGCCGTCATGTTTGAAACAAATTAACCCAAAATGGGCGGGAGTTGATGTGGGATAAAAAACAAGAGTGAAATCTTGTAATATCGACTTTTTAGTAATCTCGGTATGTTTTACAGTTTGGCTGTGATATTTTCCAAACCATCCACCAATTGTGTGCAACGTACAACAGAGAAGTAATAATAATGAGTTTTGGAAACCGTTTACCATAAATGAAAATATAATATTTCCAAATAGAAAAAACTCCCTCAAAAAATACACAAGGATTATCCAATCGAGACACCCTCCATTTTCTAGAGACCACCAAATATCTTCATGGTCACTCCTTTCTCTGACATGTTTTTTAGTGAAACCATGCACAATCTGAGAACGCAAAACCTTTGAAGAACTAAATCGACAAAAAAACCATATCCCTAAACCATCCACATGTTTTCTCCCCAAATAATGCACACTAAGCTTGAAGAGGGATGACATAACCCCCAATAGAAATTGAAACCCAAAAAAAACATTCATGAAAAACTCATCCTGAACCTCTACCAAAAGAACAAACACAGAGAAACAAAAAAAAATAGAATAGACAAAAACAAGTGTTAGGGTGTGATATGAATATATATGAACATATAGAACATATAAAAGTATTATTATAATAGTTTTTGGGAAGGTAAGGTAATTCTAAGTGGATGGTGGTTGTCTGAAGAATATAGGTCAGGTGGTGTCCATTTATACTGAAGAAAAATGCACACTAGTAATTACATATATTATTTAAATAATATCTATTCATTTTCATGTGAAAGGGTTATAAAGTATCCAAAATATTGAGGATTAAATAATTTAATTATGAAATAATTTCAATCAATGAAATTTTTAAATTTTATGTGTTGTTTAAAATTTATCATTTTGTTGAACCCTTTTCGTAACCAATTTTAAAATTTACCATAGCGAAAACATTTTCAATAATAAAGAGTTATTATTTTAATTCTATGATAGTAATTTTCCCACATATGATTAGGGTATATAATTTTATACATTTTCCCTTACATTAATCCTTATTTATATATTTTTATTACTTTAAAATTAGTTAATAACATATTATTTTACCTACAAAAACATTAAATTAATTTTAAGAGCAATTCAAAATATTTTAAATTAAAATACATCAATACATGTGTGTCTATTTAATTAAAAATAAGTTGTAATCAATTATACTATATTATAAACAATAAAATTCAATAAGCACTATATTTTATCAAAAATTTATTTCTTTTCAGTTTTTCTAAATTAGTTATTTTAATTTTTCTACTGCGCGAATAAGAACTAGGTTATCATTGTGTAAAAATTAATGGTAATTATAAAACCACTAAAAATGAAAAATAAGTTACCAATATTACGAGAAATTATTTACATGTATTGTGACAATTTAATTTTATTCATGAAATATTCTAAACTATTCATGAAAATTATAGAAAAATTAAAATCAAAAGTGTAAAATTTTGAAAATATTCATTATATAAAATATTATAAAAGAAATTATTACAGAAAAATAGACCTAAAATTCCATATTTTCATATATGTGATTGCTAAATTAAAATCATATAATCTAATATAAAAATTTGAGTTGGTGTATAAATATTTTAAAGCCATATTAAGTTAATTTGTTTCTAAATTAACTAATTTACAATTTGAATTATGAAAAATAATTACCACAATTACTATTCATAATGAAATATTGTAATGCATGCCCATTTAAACAATTTAAAACCCCTGATGCAAAATATACGTTTAATTTCATCAAATTCATTTCCATAAATTGTAATTAGTTATATTTAAAAATAAAAAAACTAAATGGTGATAAAAAATTGTTTTTCAAGAAAAATGCATCATTAGTATAAGGATATTCTTCTTAAAAAATTATTCACAATGTGAATTCTGATAAAATTAATTGGATTATGATTAATCAAAAGGTTATACTGAAATTTTTATTTCAATTAAATAAACTTTTACATTGAACATAAATTAATGTACATGAATGTTTTCTATAAATTTATTAATTTTTACTATTCACTGAAAAATATATCATTGTAGAAAAATCAAAAAATATAATACTAAAACAATTTCAATAAAATAAATTTTAAAAATGATATAACATTATATATAACACTCTATATAAATGTTTTAGATAATTATTGTAATATTCACTCAACAAACTAAATAATATTTTTTACAAAATGTTGTTTTTAAGGAAAATATAATTTTTTTTAAAATTTAGTCCTTGTTTACAATGAAATCGTCAATAAAATTGTATTGTGTATGTATATTTTATATATTTATCATAATTTTATTACTCATTTTCATACAAACTAATTCAACTTCTATGTAATAACAGTCATATTCAAAATTATATTACTTTTCAGTAGGTAATACATGATGTTGATTATTGTGTATGCTATTGAATGTAGTGTTACTTAAATTTTTTTTGTGTTACAATGTATGCAATACATTATGAAAAAAACCCACTATTCATCATGAATAAATATTATAAAGGTTTTTACTTGAACTCATGATACATATAAAACATCTCATGACTAGTGCAACATGATATGATATAATAAATTAATTTATATTTTCTGTTACAAAAAAAAATATTTAGACTATGATCAAATAAATCACAATGTAGTTATTTTTTATGAATATATGATTTTATATTCACTCACATATATTGAAATAATAAAATTATTAAAGATAATATTCAATAATCATGGAAAATATGTTCATTTTCAATATATTATAATTATTAATGGGAGCCCTCTTATGTTGAATCAACAAATATAGACTCCAAACAAAATGGTATATTCTAATTAAACCATTATACTATGGGAGTCCTCCTTCTATAAAAAAATGTCTTCTAATAGCCCTGCATGACCCTTATCCTCTCTATAACGACCCAGATCTTCTTGGTTGTATATTTCAACATATCTATACTAAGAAACAATAAATCCCCAGCCTTCATCTTGCATGATTGATAAAGAAACATCCTCCACTAAAACACCATACATAAGTCCATTAAAATTGATATTTGATAGATATTTTATTAAGAAATCTTTTTAAATGTAATGGTTTATACTCACAATCAACCAAATTCAAAGATGAAATCTCACATCCTAAAGTCTAATTTTTGGAAGGTATTCATCATCTACCCATCTACCTGAGGTTGGAAATAAGTACTAAGGAACAATTGGGAGCCAAATTTATCCTACAATAATCTATATAATCAAAAGGTAAATCATTTATCTTTTTCATAGATTACGGTCATTGGAAAGAAGTGATTCAAAACCACATTTTCAATATAATAGTTCATCAAAACATAACTGGTAATCAACTCACAGATCTCTAGAGAATGAGCAGAATTCATAAGTCATACCACTGTCACACAAACCACATCCCAGCCTAACTGAGATATAGATATCCTTGTTATTATTTCCATTAAAATGTCTAATAATTTCAACTCATGAACATCCAAGGACTACAAAAACCTTAAGGACTATGGCACTGCGCTTTCACTTGCTAAAAAAATAGACCACTCAACAGAGATTATTCGACTAATGTTTTCATCCCTGACCACCAAAGATGCCTATAAAACCAAGATACATCATGGTCACAATAGAATTCACTATAAAACATTAGCTTTGTAAATCTTAGAGAACTCCTCAGACATACCCTGAATAATAACCATGCCTGATACAATATCATTTTCAAACCATCCTATAAACATATCACTATGTGATCACCATGGCCAACATAGTCACACATCACCTCTACCTCTAACTATCCCAACTACATCTACTCTACCTTCCCTATATAAGATGACTTTCTAAATATCTAATTGAGACAAAAAAATACAATACTCTACATAATGTCACGATGCATCACTAAATGTTCTTATATCCCTTTACAAACATCTGTAAACTCCTTGAAAACATGTAATCAAGGATTCATGTGAAACACTTAGAAAACTAAATTCCCCTATATTAGTTTGTAAGGGATATCAGATATGTAATCTTATAGAAAAATGGTCCACATCTACTGGAATATATTCAGATCTGGGTGAGATAAAATATATTTCTGGCTCTTGTGGTCGATGAAAACCACAATGCATGGTTTGATGAAGAAATTTGACAAAAAACTCATTACAGTCCTGACTACTGTCAAGTATAGATAATGGGTAGCATGGTTTTGTTAATGGGAAAATAACTTCTTAAACTCATAAGTTGCCACATTCATATGATGAATCAACACATATCACATTAACAAACATTATACATCATAGAAAACATCATACTATATGAATCATTCGAAAAAACTAGATTACTAAAGGACATCACTTTTAGGTAACCAAACAACACCAATCACCAATAACAGCAGACAATATCTTAGTTTATCATGTTCGAAACTGTTAACAAGGATTCAAGTAGAAAAGAAATCAGGCAAAAACCTCAAATAATAACTCACAAGACCATAGAAACTACACACATTTTCTAGGTTCTTGGATGATTTGAATTAAACAACATGCTCAATAATTGATGAGCATAATACCAAACACTGTTGGGCCACCAATTGTATAAGGAAACACATCTTTCAAATCTATATACCGTCATATACAACACTATATAGATCTATTAGGGTAATGTGCAGTGAAAAGAATATATCAAATGATCAGCAATATCATCTTCTAAACTCATGTAGATCAAGGCATAATTGATGAATATGATGATGAAATAGTTCAAGATATCATTGAACATGATAATCATGATCCCCATGAACAATTCCAAAGTGTTCATAGCACTTAATAAATGTATAAAAAATCTATGTGATGATACCTACACATGATAGAAGACTTCAAAAAATCAAAATATTTAGACAATCACTAGTGATAATGAGACCATTGATAAATATTAGAGAACAAAATAGCTTCTATAAACTATTAAAATTGTTCTTTATTCTTCATAAGAGGGTAATGGTTATTGACCATTATCTGATTCAACCTCTATTATTTAATACACAATAATAGACTACTACTCACTTTCATGGAGAACAATACCAAAGAACCCCATGAGATATACTAATATGGAAAAACCCCTCAATATCTTATCCCCAACCAATAACCTCAACTCTATAAGCTCTATAGACACCAATTAAAGAGATTCCTAAATAATGGAGATATGTATGAATGAAACTCTATCCTGAAATTTGTGCCTCAAAAAGGGGTAACATTAAAACATTATGCATGAAAACATCCAGGAACATTTCAATAAATCAAGTAAAATCCCCCCATGGTCATTAAATAATAGCTCCCCCAATTAAGACAAAAAAGGATCAATTTTCCTACCACTAATCCTATAACCTCACTATCCAATGAATTCCTTTAGATGCCCATACACATCAGAAAAACCATCCTATGTAAGATATTGATCTAATACCACACATCAGATAGCTAATACATGCCATGGATAATATCATATAGTGTTAAATACAATAATAAGAAGTTTCATATATACATGTTATTCCCCATCACTATCCTATATCTGTGGAAAAAATAAAAAAAATCATTAATCCTTCCAACATGTGCAGTTATCACATGGGGATCTAGATGTTTCTCTACATCCAATCCAAATGAATGGAACAAAGTTGGAGCAACAAAGAATTATGACAAATGAATCAAATATTCCTCACACATGTGTGATCAATTGGATTATTTAACATATAAAATTTAATGATCTACTATAACATATTCTTATACTAAGTTCATCATGTTATAGCATGTCCATATTCCACTATTCAATTTTCATCTGTGTCCATGTGTTTTACTAGTTTTCTTAGGAAGGGGACATAAATTAGGTTTTACCCAAGAAAATCCACCTTCTCTTGGCTTCAGAACAAAAATCATAAGACTCTACTACTTAATTAACCTTAGAGGCACCAATTACTATTGTTAAAAAGAGAATAAACACCCAACTTATTCTAATCTGACTAAGAGGTATTTAATTGAGTCTGGTAGTTCCTATTTCCATCATAAACATAGAATTAAAATGGAATGAATCTTTCAGTGATCAATTTCCAACTGCCCCAGAAAAATTGAAAGGGATCTCATATGGTATTAACCCATTGATTGAAACCATCACTACCAGATCACCAATGACCCACATAATGATGATCTAATCCTCAAAAGTCCTTGTTGGATGCCTCTAGAGGCTCAAAAAATAGTTAAAATATCTAATCGATAATCTAAAATTATTTCTACACCTCTAGTTTAGTAGGTAGAGTAAATGGATGGAATATATACTTGATAATTGGGAATAATTATTCCTACATATTCTATGATCTATATTCCTCATCTTTAATAATATTTACAGCAATGTGTTGTAGTTCCTTCAACATGATCCTCAACTCTAACAGGGTCAACCTCCAGAACTATTGGGCGATAATGTGGTGCCTCTTGGTTCACATCTTCTTTGGATATAGGAACTATTCCTAGAATATCATCTAGATTTTCATCCTCAAAAAATGTTTCTCTCTATGTTCACCAACATATAACATCGACAATATATGTGGACCTCACCAAATCAGAATAATTTTGAAGGGAACCCAAAACTCATCCCCTTCGGATATCATGTTGAATTAAATATTGAGGCCCACTAAAAATTATTTCATCTACACAACTAATACTCTCCAGTTATACATTCCATGAAAATTTCATTATAAGGAACCCAGGTCCAGCTAATATTCCTCATGATCCTCGTTCAGGAAAACCATTTAATGATCAACTAGAACTGTCATCTAAACCTCAATTTCCTAAATCACTTGTGGATTTTTCACATGACATATTTCTATATAGATATTTAAACATCCTATTCCTAGAAAAATGGAATTTTCATCCTTTTTTATTTATTTCATTAATTTAAATTTCCTAATATCAATCTATTAAACAAGAACATAATAAATCCAGAATTATGTTCCTCTCAAATATTTCTTCCCCAAAAATAAATCCACCCTTCTTATTCATTCATAATATCAAATTCCATTCAAAAGATGAAGGGGGGCCCAAAAATCCTATGTCCTATCTGGTCACATTGGAAAATGTGACACACTAATATCTACTAGAACAACTTCCCAACCAACCCATGTATTCACCGTCATTCATGACTACAATCCTCCTTGCATCTCGCAACCAAATAATATAAAACCACCCTATCTTGAATCCCTCCCTCTAATGATACTAAATTGATATAATAATGTTAATGAACCTCAATTCCCAACTCTAGTATTCCCCTAGTTAGAGTCTACCATCGAGGGTATAAAAACTCACATATGATAGGAATTGCACTATATACATAGAAAATGATCATGATTTAGGATAAAAACCTCTAAGAAACTAATAATAATATAATTAATGCAAAACACCAAAAATAACACATTGCACCAATAAATTAAAAATAATATATGTAAAAGTCACCAAGCTACGGTACAAAAAATTGTCAATGGTATTGACTCAAAAACAGTTCTAGCCCAGCTTGTATGCCCTGGTTGATCCACAATGTCCAAATGGAATCCTAGAAAAATGATTATATAAATTTTATGAGGATAACATGTATACATAGTAGAAATATCACCAAGGTTTTATGTATACATGTGAGAGAATGATAATATGCTAGTAATAGAGTATTTGAACTAATAAGAACCTTTAATTGTGAACTATATCATCCCAACCACAATAAGTTCATGTTACCAAATCACGCATCCAAAATCGTATTATATCATCAAGATCATAAAACATAAAGGTTTCATGTTAGTGCTTCCCCAAATATTTTCTACTACCACACCGTAACATAGAACTCATGGGCTCACATCCGTTCTATATATACCATGTCATACTACATCACCTTTCATCCATCTATGATTTGGGTAGAAACACATCCCAACCTACCCAACCCATGCGTTTACTAGCATCCAATGATAGAATAAGGTGTCATAACATAACCTCTCACCTAAAGACACAAATTCTATAATAACACATTTCATATAAGGCCTCCTAGGCTATTACATCTCACCTGAACTATCACAACTCAAGTTTAAAATATATAGAAAATAACACAACCATTAGTGATATATATAAATATAGAACACATTTCCCAATATATTTGATCACAAAAACTACAATACTCAACATAACATTGCCACTACTGCACCACACATCAACCATCATAGCCACATACCCAACTACATTCAACACACCACACCACAACCACATGACACACACAATGTTTTCCACTTTCATTTTCACACTAAATAACTTTTATTATGTAGTAATTTCATTAATAATTACGTATAAAAGTTATTTATTTTATTTATTTAATCCATTTTTACAAGACATATAATTTCACACCACTTAAAATATTTATTAATTTTTTAAATTTTATATTTCTAATAAATTTCATAGATTAATGGGAAACAGACACAACCACACCACACAAAAACTATACCAAATCACCTAACCATCACCTTCGAACCATTCATCATACATCATTTATATTACCCTTCACCCAAGCCATATCACAATAGAAACCAAAGACAAAAAAAATAAAAACCACCACGCCACATCACTGAACAGAACCTCATCACACAATGACATCATAGAGAACTACAACTATTCACCTCATCGCTACAGCACAAAATATCATTTTACCAAAATCCAATATCACAAATGATCACAGCTCAACCATGATAACCATCCACATATCATCACAGACCTACATATCATATACCAATAGCAGGTCACCACCATTATAGCACAATATCCCAAACCACATAGGGAGACATAGGAGGCCAAAACTCAAAAATATGAACACATTTCATATTAAAAACTTTATTTTGGGGGATTTCATCACATCATTTCTTTATTTACCAAGGGTATATCAAATCAATGATATTCCATGGGAAACTTCCTTTTTATCCAAATATACGTATATTAAGTATTTTTACGGGTTTTAATCACACAACAACACTATAATGGTCACAGTAGAAATAATATAAAATTATTTCAAGGCATAAAATACACAATATATTTGGTATTAGGAAAAAGTATGCACAAAATTGTTGATAATATATCTTAAATAATTGATGCTTGTGATATATCCCCATACCCATCAATTATATTATTCCAATTATTTAGCTTTATTATATCAAAACATACTATCCAATGAATGGAATGAAAACACATGTGATATAACCCATGGAACATTACTAGAGTGAGAACAAGGGTCCACTGCATTAACAAAGATTCATGACATGGCTTCACAACATAGTGAATCAATAAATTTCCTATTAACCATAAAAAAATTAAATTTGTTGATAAAATTATATAGCCCTTGATTTTTATAAAAAATACATCCCAATGCACACCCATATCTAAATAATATCACAAGAATTTATCTATGATAAGGAATGAGAGAAGAATCCAAGAAAGGGAGAAGGTATTACAACTAATTTCTAAAACAACACCAATAGAACCAATGGCTTGAAAAAAATAAAAGTTGGATGGAAAATAACCTCAAGGACCATAGTATCCATCCACAACCATATATATATATGAGTGCTTGAATTAATGATAAATAAATTAAACTAGTTTTCTAAACAACATGAATTTCTGACAATTTATAGGGTAAAATAAATTTCACAAATTAAAATCTTTCTGGACATATACATTATACCTTGAAACCGTTTTTTGGGATCCAAAACTAATGATGCCTAAAATTTCACTAAAAATGGAATCTAGTTATTAGTTTAAATGAAATTTATTCTCTAACTTTATAGTGTAAACCAATCAAACAAAGTATCCATAAACATCATAGAAGTCGTAATTCAATGGAATCACAAGACATTAAACAAAAACCTATGTCATAAACTCCCGATTAATGATGTATAAGGTAGTGTATAGAAATTATGTAGCTCAAGCCTTCTCATAACCTCCTATATCCTCAACTAAACACTATCCACCCACAAAACAAGCATTATAACAGTCCTAGAACACATGTACAGTTACATTGATATCAATTTTTATTCATTAAATGTTTCCTTAGATAATGGTATGAATGTTTTTGAGGACCCTTAATGTGGATGTGTTAGACCTAATCTAGTGAATGTTATGACTTGTAATTACATATCCCTTAGACTCATCGGGGGGTATTAGAAGAAATATTATGCTGGGTTCTTTTTTATGCACCATTCCCAATTAATATATTAGTGTCTTTAAAAAGTCCTTAAATTTTATTTTTGATTTCGAAAATTATGAATTATATCAGTATGATATCAATGAGTATTTCATATATGTATTAATTTATTATCATGGATATAGGATTCAATCTATATTATATTATTAAAAATAATTTTAATTATTTATTCGTACTATATCACACATTCTATTTTCCTATTATGTATGATTTTTCATTATGTTGCCTCTTACCGAGCATTCGAGTTCACCCATATTTTTTTTATTTCGGTATGAAACATAGAGGTTGAGTATCTATAATTTTTAAATATATGATAGAATGGATAACCATGTACTCGCTATAAGTTCATGATGTATCTTATGTTTTCAGTTGTATTTTATATATGCATATGGTATTCCAATATTTCTAAATTGTTTGACCCTTCAAGAAATCATCAATTTTGATTATAAGGAACTACAACTATAGGATCTAGATTTATATAGTTTGAGATGTTATAACAAATAATAATTCTAGTCTAACCATCCTGTTTTCTTATTTTATTTTATTTTTCAATTAATTATCTCAATCCATACTATCATTGATATACTTGTTAAGATATTTCATATAAAATCATCATTTATATTTGACACATCATAGATAATATCTAATATAAATCATTTTTGAAACATAAACTAGAGTGAATATTATATTAAAAATCATCTACTTTAAAAATTTAATGTTAAATACAATTGTTTAATTCTTATTATTATTTTTCTAAAAAATACAGAATGTAGTAATCTCTATATTAAAAATAATTCCCAATATTTATTTTACATTATTTATCAAAAATATTAGATTTTTTATAGTCTCCAACAATTATATACAATTATTTAAATTTA
Source organism: Viscum album (assembly GCA_963277665.1). NCBI lineage: Eukaryota > Viridiplantae > Streptophyta > Magnoliopsida > Santalales > Viscaceae > Viscum > Viscum album. The sequence continues at coordinate 366,235,677 of OY728125.1, forward strand.
GTTCAAACATCATAGAATTTTCTTTGTAAAATTGTTATTTCTTTATTGATGTTTGAAAGACATCGTTAACATAACATTGGGTCTATTGAAATTATAACATCAAAAATGTTCTATTACAATTATTAGAAATTTTTTATATAAAAATAAAATATATTCAAAATTATTTCATTCCAGTACCAAACATAGGTCGCCAATATTATTCATCAAATGTTCTATGATATTAAATTTTAAAATTTTCAAAGCCATAATAAATACATCATTCATTATTTAAGATTTTTTTCTTTTCATTTTATTAAAATGATCAAACAATTTTACAAATATTTTCATCTCGACAATAATTTAATAAGTCATCAACTCGTAAAATATGTTTATAATATCCATTTTCAATATTTAAGGAATCTCATATATTCATTGTATTATTTTTATATAAACTTTAATTAATTATGCATGATAAAAATAATTTTATATTGAAATATTTTGTGGTTGCAGAAGATTACCTAAAATGATAATATAACGAAATTCATCAAATAAGTATTTTATTAATTGGAATGTAAGTTTTTTATGTATTATATGAGGAAATTTTTCTTCTTTTGAAAATAGTTTCAACATCAATTTATTCACAATATGAATCATGTATAGGGAAAATATTAAATTATTGATTTAAAATGACCACGATAATAAATATTATATTTTTATATATAAACCCGTGTTCACTATTTGTAAAATATTCAGTATATATAATGTACATGGTGTGTAACATATTACCAAATATATTCATTGATATTATATTAGTTTCATTTTAATATATTAATTTAGAAAATAATATAATGTAGTCGATTTTAAGAAAACAAACTCTTTGGGAAACATATTTTATCTAGGTATTACATCCAATATTAATTAATGATCCGTATATAATTTTAATATTAATATTTTTTATAACATTATATTTGTTTTAAACATATTAATATTTCATAAAAATGTTCCTTTCATCATTAAAAAAATTATTTATTCTCATCTAATATTATTTTATATAACTAATATAATTATTTTCTTCTCATACTAAATCTTTCAAAACCAATGATTTTTATAATCTTTAGAAACTCATAGTTAATGTTTTATATTATAAATAACTATTATATCAACATTAATTTAAAATTAATATGTTAACTGCTTTTTAAAAAAATATTTTCACCAAAAAAACATCAAATTTCTAAGATATTTTTATATTCATCATTATATTTATTTTAAAAGATATAAATCTAATCATATTATTACATCATCATAGATTCTTCCAAAATTTATTTAAATTGTTTTATTTTCATTAATTTTTTATATAATAATTTCATATAAAGAATGATTTGAATAAAAAATAAATAAACTATTTATACACTAAAGCTTCAGTATTTTAGTTTATATGATTCATATAGTTAAATTGTAGCTCATATTAATATTATTAGTTCTAGAATTTATCATTACCAAATAAGATATATTATTTTCATATTGGTTACTACATTAAATAATCTGAGATATCTATACTGATTCCAATAAATCATAATACCAACCAGTTATCTATATACATTTTTGTCATCGTAATTTGAAAATGATATAATCCGCCAATGCATTGAAAAATATAATGAAATATTTTTTACCCAATGCATATTAAAACATGTTTTTTTAGATATAATATTCCACCAAATATTAAATTTCTATTAATAATATTCCCAAAATAATTTATACAAATTAATCAAAACAATTATTTTTTGATAATTTCATTCATATAAAAAAATTATTGTTTAATATATTCAATATATATTATATTTTAATTTTCAAAAATTATGTATGATTTATTTGGATGAATATATAATATCAAATACTATATAATATATATTATTTTATTAATATTGTTGTTATTAAAAAATATCATTATACAATCAATATTAGAAAATCTTTTTGATTAACATGTTATACTTCTTCATTATTTCTTAACATTACACTAACAATATTGTATGTAGATTCATCTTTGAAGAAATCCATTCCAAATTTCAGAAAAAATATAATTGAATATTTTTCATAATTTTGAAAAATATAAATTTTAGTATGTAAGATGTTTATCTACAATGAAAATAAAATTTTATAATAATTTATAGTTAAAAAACATTATAATATTGTAAAACACTATACTTATATATTTTTTTCCCTTAAAATATAATGAAATCATGAAAATTCGCTATAATTTATGTATTTTGATTGTTTAAATGAAATAGTTGTTATAAATTTTTTTTTACTATATCTAAAATTTTACAACAATTTTATAGTTAAGATTAACAAGACTATGTGTTCATTATTAATATATATACTTCCTTAAATATTCAAAAAATTGTGTTTATGATATAAAAGTTATTTTCTTTTTTTAGTTGTAAATTATTTTATATTAACTAAAGTGGTGATTGAAGTAAATTATAAATAGAAAAAAATGGAATGTTTACATTGGTATAAAATGAGATAAATAGACGATTTAAAAAAATCATCATTGAATATTGTGATTTGAATGGATTGAAAAAAAGTTTCTATTATTAAATGAATTATGAGAAAATGGATCTAATTAAATCAAATATGTATTTTGGTTATTGTTAATGATGTATTCTAGACATATTGGAGAATTTTATATAATTTATAGATTTAATTTTTATATAATTCCAAAAATAACTTTTTATATAGAATATTAATGTTTAATGTAAAAAGGAAATTTTTTCATTTTTTTAAAATTATATTAAATGAAATATATTGTATCGTATTCAATGTAATGAATATTTTTTCATCATAACACACTAGGAAACGAAACATTTTATTCCAGTTCATAATGTTTGAGAGGAAACTATAGTAAATTTATTTTAATATAACTTGATTTTACAACTACTTCAAGTTTTATTTTTTCTGAATTCATTTTATAGATAGAATTTTCCATACTCCATGACATCTGAAATATTACAACTAAATTTATTTATAATTATTAGTTTGAAGATTGAAAATGTAATGAAACTAAAACAATTATGATTTTTTTAATATTTATTATATTATGAAATTTTTTGTTATAGATTTCAAATTAATCATTCATGTTTTGGTTTGATAAGAAATCATGATTATTTTCATTTCCCATTTTTTTTAATAGTCATAAAAATATTATTGTTTACTAAAAAAAATTCATGAGTTAAGAATTTGTTAGTTTTACATGATGAATGTTCTAATAATATTTTAAAAATACATTAAATATGTTAAAAACCACTGTTAAAATTATTTTATAAAAATAATATTATTTACTCATTTTTTTGATGTACAATTATCATTGGAACTTTATATATGTGAAAAAAATTCGAAGTGGATTTGTTTTTTTATTTACAATTTTTAATAAAATTGAAAATTCTATTATGCATGAATATTTCTGGGACTCCTATTAATTTAATATTTCTATTACCATATATCCTATAATAAGTATAATATTGATAATGTAAATCGTTACATTTGGAAGATTAATGGTTTCTGTTTGGGAGAAAAAAAACTAAAGTAATGATCTGATAGTGAAGTGATGTGATTAGAAGGTGTTGTGAAATATGGAATTAAATCAAGGGGATAAAAATAGATTGAGAGATAGATATAGGTGAAAATAGGGTATATGGACTATTTTTAATTAATAAAATTATATTCTTTGATCTCATAGAAATTAATAAAATTACTAAATTATTAAGAAAAGGTGGTGATTCACTGATCTGTCACTTTAGTGAACTTATATAACCTTTTTAAACTTCCTTAGTTTGGATCTATCAGTCATTACATTATTTTTATTAATTATAATATAGATATGAAATTCAAATTTATTTTCATATTTTAATTTCTTTGGTTGATTACAAAAGTTTAAATGACCCACAACAATAACATGTGGGTCCCTTGAGTAGTGTGAAGTGATGCTCAAAAATGAATGAAAACACAACCTAAACATGCAATAAACTAAACAATTCTATAAATTGAAGAACAATAGAGAAACTAAATTCAGTTCAAAACATCATGACTCCAAAAACCAATTTAGCATTATATAGAATAATTAAAAATAATAATTATATGAATGGGATGAGAAAACAACCCCATGTGATTTATTCCTTCATCAAACTACATCTTAAGTTCATGTTATACTCCCAGCTCAACTAGCTCCTCTACTCTATGTGCTCTGGTGTTAATGATGGTGTATGGATTCTATTCCTTCCAAAATATAGATCATGATCATGGATTAATGAGAGGGGATACCCTACATATAGAATCTTAATTTTTGTAACCAAAAATTTTGAGATCCTCTCTAAAAAATTCTAACTTTCACTGCTCACTAACACATTCCCCACATCCATGTCACATAAACGCCACGATGAATCTTCACCAATATGTGAATTGACCATCTCTCCTCAAACAAATTCTGGACCTAGCTCCATAAATATCTCAAATACATCCACAAATTCTTGGGGATTATTGTATGGAAAAAGTATAATTCAACGTTACCATAGCATATGATTACCAACTTTTCATGATCTCTTTGAGCTTTCCATTTATTTCCATAATCGTCCACTGACATTCTCAATACATTTTTCTACACACCTGTACCTTGGATCTTGTATATTACCAACACATTTAGAAAAAAATAATCAATTACTGAAATTAGGTCCCATTTTGTAGTTTCCCATTTATTTATCATCACAATTATCCTTCTTGGATGTATGTAATTTGATTCAATTTTTATATTATTATTATTATATATATACTAGATGATATTATTATTATATATATGTATATATTTTTATCTATTTATTACTTTTTTTAGTCTAATTATTGTATCCTTTGATGTTTTGACAATACATGACTTTAGGACATGTGGTTTTCCTCCTCACAGCTCAAGTGTGATGTGGAATCAGTGATCACAGTGGTCGACTTCTAGTTCTCCGAAAGGATCTTCCTTATTTAGGTTTTTGTGGATTCATCTCAACTACAATCTTCCTCATGGTGTCTCGGGATAATATTTTTGACAAGGGATCATTATTGTGTTGGTCTACTTCATCTATTGGCTTTGTGATGTCTCATACAATCCTCAAGCTGTAGCGAGATCAGTAATGGGTTCTATTGTCTTTATCTAGTGAAGGGAGCTCGAGCATTGGATGGTACAACCATCTCTATCATTATGTGAGGAAAATGTTTTATGTTTTTTAGTCAAGAGACTTGGGGATTTATAATAGACACTCAGAAAACATAGATTTGTGGTGGGATATAAAAGAATCATCTTGGAATTTGGTATGGTTTTGGACACATCTTTTCAATAGGCTCTTTAGAGGTGGTTAGTGAGGCTCGTAATGGTAGGCATGAATTTCTTGAGAATGCATTAGGTTTAGTAGTGGAATGCTTGGTTCTAAAAGATAAGTACACCAGTTAAATCATTATCCCATGGTATGTTCTAAATGGAAGGCACAATACATTATTTCGATAGGAATAGTTTGTTTGAATTATTTGTAGAGTCACCTAAAAAGGAATAAATTTTAGGTTGGTTGAAGCTCCATATAGATATTATGTTATATGTTCGTGAATTTTTGGGAAAATATTAAATAAGCATATAAGAATGTCAATTAAAAAGAATAAAAAAATATAAAAATTAATAAATAGTGATAAAAAAATTAGAAACAAGAAAGACGTTGGAATGATTAATTAGTTGTGGACAAAAATTAAATCAAAACATCATCATAATTAAAATAATTATTTATAATAAGAAAATATATGTTTTTCAGAAAAATATGAAAAAAATTGAAATAAAATTTTTTTATTTTTAAAATAAAATTTAGTTTTAATTTTATAAAATAAAATAATGAAATAATAAATATATAATTAGTTTGAATAAAAAAATAATAAAATAATATATTAAAATAAATAATGTAATGAAAGAAAAATATAATTAAAACAATTACATGGGAATAAAAATAGCGATTAAACACAATTTTTTTATTTAATGAAAAAATTAATAACATGACTAAAATAATAAAATAAATTACCATTTTAACATAAAATATTATTTTTTCTCCACAAATTAACAAAACTTTTGTTTATTAAACTAAAAAATAAATAACAAAAATATAAAAAATAAAAAAAAATATGATATGAAAAAAAGAATTAAATGAAAGACAAAAAAATTCCCCCATAAATATTTAATTTTTCTCCAAGGAAATTATTTAGTTTTAATATGTTTAAACAGTGTAAAAAATAAATTACCATCACACTGAAATAAATGGAAATAAAAAATTCTCCAAACAAGAAATTATCATTCCATAATTTTAAATTTCACTAATTGTATCAATTAAATTGTAATTAAAATTACAGTATTAAGATTAAAATTAGTCAAATAAAAGTAAATGTAAAACTTTTTGATGTGACACTTTCAATTGCCATTCTCTCATAATTTCCTCCAAATTATGTGAAAATTTAACATGAGTTCCATTTGGATATGTGAATATATTATATTTAAATTTCCCTGATTCCTATAATTAATATAATGGTAATGGTGGTGTCAATTCCATGTTGAAGGAGACTAGTTTATGATTGAGAAATAAAAAAGTAAGATAAAAGAATGAACATTAACTAAAATGATTGTTTAATAGTAAATTTTATTGATTATATGGAGAATTAAAATTTAAAGGGACTAAATGTGTGAAAAAAAATTGTGAGACTAATAATTTATGAAATTTTGGTGTGCATACTACTTTTACTAATAAAAAGATATTCTTCAACCATACTCAAAATAATATAATTTATTATATTTTTTGTAATGGTGGGGTCCATTAATATGTCACTTCATTGAACTTCAACAGCCCAGTTATCCTTCAATACATTTGATCTCTGAATCATTATATTAAAATTGGATTCTTTAATATAGAGAAGAGATTCATATTCCATTTATTAATTTTAGTACATTGGTCGATGATAAAAGGTGGAATTATTAACTACAATCACTTGTTGAATCCATGATTACTATGAAGTGATTCTATTCAATGAATGAAAAATAAAATCTTGTGTGAAATGCACTAAACAATCGTATCAATGAATGTGGAATGGATAAAAAAAAATCAGTTCATCCTTTCTTAAATCCACTAAAAAATGTAGCTACTCATTGTAAAAACATAAATCCATATTATAGGGAATAATGATATGATGAAAAATCTCTTGTTATATTGCTTCCTTCCTAAAACTCCATATCGAGATCTAGACCACCTCCTGGGTTGGTCATTTCCTCTACTATATTTTATGTTGTGTACATGAAAGTGTTTGGATGTGAATAATACCAAATTAAAGATCTAGATCAAGAATCATTGGGTTACTACCCTACTAATTCACATTCAACTTTTTAACATAAACTTTTTCACACCTCTCTGTGTGCTCACCGTCATCTCTCGATAACCAATTAACCAAACCCTTATGGAATGTACTTTAATGAACCCCTTCATCCATTAGATACATGAGAAACCATCATCTATAAAATTATACTCCATATATTAGACATTACTCCAATAATTCATCAAATTCTAGAAGATTCATGTGTGAACAAAATTTAATTACACATAATAGGCATAAATGATATCATGATATTCATAATCTCTTCGGATATTTTGAGTAATTTCTAGAATTATCCATTGAAATTATCAATTCACGTATCTTCACACATTCACCTTCTAATTTGGACAAGACATGTACTGTGACAAAAACTACAACCAATTAAATTAATTGGGCTTCTATTTTTGGATTCGTATATATATTAATATATGATTTAATATAGAAATATACTAATTATTATTCTTATTTTTTATATTTATTTATTTTTTCTTTTTAGGTGAATATTATTGTAAATATATTTTTTCTTTTTTTCTTTTTTTCTTATGACTTGTGGGGACCGAAATATCTTGGTATGCCTCATCTTTGGGATTCAAGGGTTTTGTCATATGGATCTAGGGTGATGCAGACTCAGTTCCTGTAGTCGTCGAGTACAAGCCTATGGGGAGACATGACTATTATGGATTGTAAGGAATTTGGCACACATTCAATCTATGACATGGTTCCCCTGGATGGATTCTCGAGCATGGGATTGAGATTATAGAGGTATGCATCATCTAGTGGCGTGGTGATTTCTCCCACTTGACTCAACTGATGGAGGGATCATTGAATGGTTTGGTTTCATTTGTCAGGACTTGGAAGATCAAGATTTTAATGGTGAAATCATCATCATCTATATGTGTGGAAATTGTTTCTCATTATTCGGTAAAAATATTTGGGGATTCTGGGTGGATGTTAAGATGATGAATCTTGGTGGTCACCTTTTAGAAACACAAAATTCCACCTGGTTCTGGTTTAGTGAAAATATCTTAATACTATATAAAGTGGTAAATGTTGAGGATCCTCACAATTCTAATGCTTATAGTGAGTATGTTGTCTGTTTTGAAGGGGACTGATAGGTTTAAAATGAGTAACACAACAGTTGAATTTTTGATATGGTCAATTAAGGATTATTTTGGCATAAGGGTCTTTTTTTTAATTGGTCTTTGTGGTTTTTATTTTATAAAATGGGGTTGAATAGTGCCACATGATGTGGAACTGAAAAACTAAAACCGTACAGTTTCATTTGTTGTTGCGTTGTCCATTTCCAGAAAAAAACATGTGCAGTGCCAGTTGAAGTGGTGCTGAACGTTATATCATTCATCTATCTATGACACTTCAAGTGGCACTGATAGTATCTAACTATTGAGATGGGCACCAATTCAAGTTGTGCCCAAACAGAACCTCCACAAGGGGCTTCCCCCCTCCTATAATCATTCTCACATACTCTCTCCCGCTCATCTTTTGACTGTCTCTCAATGACCGCTCTCCCTCCCCCCTTCTTCTCCTTATTCTCGCATCCTCACTCCCTCTCATCTTCTCACTATCTCTTCACGATCTCTCACTCTTTTCCTTACTCACTCCTCAAGATCTATCTTTCTCAAAGCCCTACCTCTATTTTTCCATGAATACATTTAAAGGATCATAACGTTTCTACCACTTTGAGGTAATTCTAATTTTGTACTTGTTTAAAATGATTATTTGTTTATTTATCTGTTTAGTTCATGGAAATAATTCATAATTAACCTTACATATTTTCAAATTGTAATTGTTTATTTGTATTAATTGTTATTAATTAATTGTAATTGGGTAATTAATTAATACTATTTAGTTTACTGAATTCAAAATAGTTAAATAACTAATCATTAATAGGTAAATAAATTTTAATTATTTAATTAACTAATCGTAATTAGGTAATTAAATAATTCTAAATTAGAAATTAATGATCTCAATAATTCATTATTTATAATTAGGATATTTATAAATTGTAATTAGGTTATTAATTATTATCATTTAGTTGATTAATTAATAGTAATCGGGTTAGTAATTAATTATAATTAGGTGATTAATTAATTTTAATTAGATGATTATTTAATCATTATTAAGTGATTAATTAATTGTAATTATGTGTTTAATTAATTGTATTTAGGAAAGTAAAAATTATAATTATATGATTAAATATTTGTAATTAGGAAAGTAATAACTTATAATTAAGTGATTAATTATTTGTAATTTGGTGATAAAATATTTGTAATTTTTTGAATACATAATTATAAGTAGGTGATGAGTAAGTTATAATTAGGTGATTAATTAATTATAATTAGGTGATTAATTAATTATAATTAGAAGTTTAATTAATTATAATTAGGTGATTGGATAATTCTAATTAGGTGATTAATTTATTATATGTTGGTAACCAATTGATTGTATTTAGGTGATTAGTTAATTATAATTAACTTATTAAATGTTGTTAATTATGAGATTAATTAGTTCTAATTATGTGATTAATAAATTATAATTAGGTGATTATGTAATGGTAATTAGGTGGTTAATTAATTCTAATTGGGTGATTAATTAATTCTAATTAGGTGACTAATTAATTCTATCTGTTAAATAATTAATGGTAATTACCTAATTAATTAATTCTAATTTTGTTATTAATTAACTCTAATTTGGTGATTTAATAATTGCAACTAGGTGGTTGATTAATTATAATAATGTGATTAAGTAATGGTAATTATTTGATTTAATAATTCTAATTATGTGATTAAGTAATAATAAATATGTGTTTAATTAATTCTAAATAGGTGATTAATTAAATTAAATTTTCTAATTAATTAAAGGTATTTGGGTAATTTATTTATTCTAATTTAGTGGTAAATGAATTATAATTTTATTTCTAAATAACTATAATTAGGTGAATAATTAATTTTAATTAATTGATTAATTAATTGTAATTAAGTTATTAATTAATTGTAATTAGTTGATTAATTAATGAGAATTGAGTGATTAATTAATTTTAATTAGGTGATTAATTATTTCAAATTAGGTGATTAATCATTCCTATTTAAGTGATTAATTTAAGGTAATTAGGTGATTTATTTATTCTATTTAGTTGGTTAATTATTTCTAATTAGGGGATAAATTAATTCTAATTAGGTGTTTAATTAATAGTAATTAGGTGATTAATTACTGATAATTATGTGATAAATTAATGGTAATTAGGTATTTAAATAATAATAATATGGAGATTAATTAATGGTAATTCGATGATTAATTAAAGGAAGCTAATTTATAAATTAATGGCAATTAGGTTAATTAATGTTTATTAGTTGAGTAAAAAATTAATTAAATGTAATTAGGCAGTTAATTAAATCTAATTAGTGACTTAGATCTATTAATTAGAAAAGTGGTAATATTATGTTGCAAGGTAGTTATAAATAACTTCTAGAATATATTATTTAATTTCATTATATGTAGAATAATGAATTCAGGTTTCCATCTACCATGACCTCAGTTTGTTATTGAAGTTATATATTTGAATTTTTAGTTGAATATATTTATTTCATATTGAGTGATATAATTATCATGAAATGAATTCTCTCCTAGGAAATGTATCCCTTTGTAGAGTTTCTTTGGTTTAGACCACCTACTTTCCAAGAGGCTTACCTTGTCTAGGAAAGTGAATGGTGTTGGCTATTTGTCACTCTTGGAATACACATGTGGAGTTTTTCAATTTTATATACCTCTATGATTTTATATGACGTGTTTGTGTACCTCATGCATATAATTAAAGGGAATTTTCATGAATATGTTAGACATCTATTTTTTAGTACGTAACACAGACTTGTGTGTTGGTTATAGAGTCACACATCAATATGGTTTGAACATTTTTATTATATGGAGGGATTAAGATTCATGCATTACTTACTAGAAGCATGGGACATAAATTTATTCTATAATAAAATTTAATTAATAACAATGGTTTATTTTAGATAAAAATATCGATTCCACCAATATTTATTGCGATAGTAAAATAATTAACACAAAACAAGGATGTTGTTATAGCATACATCCAGAAGCTGTTGTGATGCTTGAAGGATGTACAACATTTGATGTTGTGCAACAGAAAATTCATCGAATGTTAAAAGTGGAAAGGAATCAACAGATAGATTCTATCACATTAAGACATATACTATATATAGATAGGTTTTGGCATGCGGCATTTCTAGTAAATGACGATGATGATTTGGAATATGTACTATTATTGGTTAAGTATCTACATAGGAATAAAATTAAGGATTGGTATCTCACTATAGCTACATTGGGGGTTCCATCGACATTTGATGCTATCCAATCTCAAATTCCTAATGCAATTTCATATGCACCTATAAATCAAGAGGTTTCATCAGCATCCATAGTTATTTCATCAATTCCATTGGACACCATTTCTATGGATATTCCACCACATACATTAGTTGCAATGGTTGATGATTTTGTGGAAGATGACAATTTCAAAAAAAAGAGGAAAATGAATTTTAAGAAGAAGAAAAAGGGCATGCATAATATCTTCCTGTTCCCACTCATGTGATGTTCATCGAACCATTGCACTATCTTCACAGCTGGTTCATCACTAGATTTACTCCACACTGCTTTTTGAACCCGTGCATATCATAGGAACAATATTAATTAGATGTTGAGTGTGTTTTAACTATTATAGTTGAAATGATTAGAGCATGACAGGATGTTCCCATGGTTCATGTGATAGAGCGAATCAAACAATATTTTGGGTAATAAATACCTTATGGGAAGGCATGAGTGGCATGACAGAAATCTATTGTTAAAGTGTACGGTGATTGGGAAGACTCTTATTTAGTTTTACCAAAACATTTGGATCTTCTATGCCAAAATAATCAAGTTTTATATCAGATTAATACTATTGAATATGTGAACCAACACAACAATGATGACCGCTCAATGGTTTTGTTTGATATATTATTTTGGAAATTTTTACCATTCATGGTAGATTTTAGACAAGGCATGTAGTTTATACAGATTGATGGACCATTTTGATATGGAAATTATATATAGTCATTATTGATTGCTACCAGACATAATGGAAATCGATCCCCTCAACCTTTGGAATTTAAGAATGTAGGTAAATTGAACATCTTATAATGGAGCTTGTTTCAGGCATGTCTCAGAGCGTTTGTTACGGATGTGGAAGGGATTTGTCTTAATTCATATCACCATCGTGCAATCAAGGAGGATGTAAAGTCTGATGGCCATTTGTAAAGAACACACTATTACCATCATCGATACATTATTCAACACAATGCTATAAATTTGTGAAATAAGTTCAATAATGAGTTGATGATGAAGGAAATATTATAAATTGATATTATCATTATTTTTCATTTTAAAAATTTATGTCTTAGTTATTTTCATATCAATTGAGATGAGTTCTTGATTGATAGCATATGATCCTCAATAACAAAGGATTGAATAGCATCATTATGATATTCACATTGTGAATCCAGAAGTGAATGATTACATGATGGAAATCCCAAAGAAGAAATGGTCATTGGAATTTGATGATGGGAGGAGATATGGTCATATGAAGACAAACATTTTAGAATGTATAAATAGAGTTTTCAAGAGTGTTAGAAAAATACCTATCACAGGTAAATACATATATTTTATTATATGTTACTCAGAAAAGATACAATTTTAATACAATATTAGTATAATGTCTTAAATATAAATTACAGGTTTGGTACAAGAGATCTTTTATTGTAGTGTAATGTACTTCTTGTAACAAGGAATGTAGGCTGAAGAGGGATTGAACATAGGGCTTCACTATAGACACCATTCCCTATATGAGCTTGATAAAATTATTCAAGAGGATACAACTTACTAGGAAACTGCATTTAATCGTCTGGAGCAATGATTTGAGATCAATGAGCATGGTGATGTTTTGGATTATATCAATGGTTATGTGTGAGTTGTTTTGCTAGAGATGTGTTATTGTGAATGTGGCGGCATTCAGTCACAGAGTTATCCTTCTATCCATGTGATTGCGACATGTGCTTACGTACACATATCTTGGGAGCAATTCGTTGATCTAGATTATCAAATTGGGAGCATCAACTCCTCCAACAATACTTAAGGGATTCCAATCGGGGAATTTCAGAATTTTCGGCTATCTAATAGCACATCGATGATTCTACCGAACAAAACTAGACATCGCCCTAAAGGGAGGCCAAAGTCGACTCATATTCGGAATGATATGGATTGTCATAATGAACAGCCAGCTGGATGAAGGTGCAACATATTCGGCCAGGAAGTCCATACGAAGAAAAATTTCCTTAGACACATAGCACAATCATAAAACTGTTCAAATGAATCATGTACTCTCTTAGTTATTGTAAAAAAATTTACATTTAACCATTTTTATGCTAATCACCATTTTAATCATATTTTTCTTGTTGTTATATAGAGTTACTTTTAGAAAATGTATATATATATTAAAATCATTTCAAACATTGGTTAATAGTATTACATAAATACAAATTATTATAGAAATTAAAAAACAATACAAACTTTCAATGAATCCAAAAAATTGATTGGTTGTGCATAAGTCCCAAATTTAATAAAAACTATAGATTCTCTATCCATTTCAATATTGTTGGATAACTATAACTTAACATAGATTTCTAAGCGATAGTAAACTAAAAGTAGTGAATTGCATAGAGAATCTATAGTTTGTTTATTAAATTTGGGTGTGATTCACAACCAATTCATTTCTGGATTCATTGATTAATGAAGGAAAATATGCATCAATATTCTTCAAACACACTAACTCCGTAGAAACAAGAATTGTAAAAACCAATATACAGCATTCAAATGATCCCGCACATGAAACATTAATGATTTATTATACCGGTAAATTCCATTATTTTTTGAGTTGGTGTTGTTTGTTAAAATCTACTTATGTAGTGAGAACCTTTTAAAGGTACAGATTAAAAAAATAAAACAATTTAAACTATGAAATTTAAATGATAAATTTTATATCATACCTGAAATTAATGGTTTATTGTTTGTACATTTAGATGGATAATCCACTGTTGTCTTCCCAGGAGATGCACATGTCACATGATGTGTTTAACAACAAACTGTTAGACATCTTGCTGTAAGAAGAGTGCATTATTTCCGTCCCAAGGCATTGTCGACTACTATTTTCCATACATTAGATGTGCATGCTATTATGGAGTCGCAATGTGTGATTTCAAGACTATTGATAACTATTTAATTGTTGTGTTGTTTGAGATATGGAGGCCAAGGACCCACACATTTGATCTCTGAGAGTGGGAGATAAGAATTACTCTAGAGGACATCGCCTACATGCTGGTGTTACCAATGCATGGTCATGTAGTTACAGGTGCCAGTAGTGGAGACTAGGTTGCTATCATACAGAGGCTATTATGCATTGACGTCGCCGATTTAGGAGGTGTCCTCCAGGGTTCGCACTTTCAAATGAGGTCTCTTGATCAGCATTTCAATTTCATTCATGATGATGTTGTTGAGGAGAACCTTATTAAGCACACACGTGCATACATTTTGCCTCTACTTGGAGGCATGTTGTGCTTCCACTACTACACCACTTCGGTACATATGATGTACCTCCATTTACATGAGGATCTGGATCATACAACTACCTATAGTTGGGGGTCAGATGTTTTACCACATTTCTACAGATGTCTCTATTCTAGTTGTCAGGATGATTCATATTAGATTACAGGTTGCATGGTGTCAGTACTGATGTGGGCCTGGGAGCGTTTTCCATGAATCACTCCTCAATCTTTCGTACCCCTTGTAACAGAGCTATTTCAGGGCTGTCCTTGGGGAAAATGGTATGTATACGTCAGTACGTTTAGTTATTTAGTACTTTTATTATTATTTTTTATATATCATACCATATATTAATCTTCTGCGACCAGATGGATTTAGTCTCCGAAGTATTCACATATTCTAAGACATAGTCTGCACTGTTTCTGATAGATATTCGACGTCACAGTGCTAGCTAATGTAAGTTAAACAGTACATTTTTGTATGCGAATTAATTTTGTTATCACTATTTAATGTTATTTCAAAATAATCTCACTAACATTTTCCAAATAATATATGACTTATTTTTTTTAGTTTAAATTTCTAGTTTCTTGGACTCTGTATACTGGTTGTGTCTACACATCAATTCCACCATACTGCACAGCTATAGATGGTTATCATGTTATAGTGGTTCCACTCATCCACTTCTGCATCATTGATGTAGTAGCAGCCACACTAGGTCATGCACCAGTTCCGTTATATACAACATATCTCAATGGCACTAGGGCAGCCTACCGAGTTACTTTCGATTGTGCTTATAGGAAGATAGATGACTGACTAGTATCAGTCTCATGCATCTTATATTTAACTTTGGGACACATGTGCCCAAGTCAGTATCCTTCCATTTAGATATATGACATCACTCTCTCAGTTAACTACTCTAGGGGATTATGCAGACTGCTATGGAGACCACACTATCATGACCTTACATGTCAAGGGATTGTCATTCTGTAGTTGGTATGTTTACTAAGATTTATTATTTTTGTTTCACTCATTTTTTATATTAATTTTAATTTTATTTTTCTTGCTAGAAGATGACATTGGTTATCATTCACAAACCACAAAACATTTGAAGGATGCATATATTAGGTGGGATGTTGTTCGTTGTGATGTGTTGGATCTCCTTGATCATCTTTGGTTGATACATGACAATATTTTTTATGAGTATCCACAAGTATATCCCTATAAAAATCTGCCAATTGAAACTCTTGAGGATGAAGATGCCCCTACTATAACTGCAAAGGAAGATGCACCGACACCACCAAAAATAGATTGACGACAAAGACGAGAACATCGAGAGTGGTAGAGGTGATGACATTGACATCTGAGATGGGCTCCTATAGATTCCACCGCACAACAAAAAGATGATATGGCCCAGCCGACTGATGATATTGCACACTAGGGAGGTGGTTATAAACCACAGATATGGTCTCCACAGATTATGATGGTCAGAGATCTGGTTGTAGTCACATAGCTTATGGTGGCCCCTCTCTTGAGGAGGCCTTCTTCGGTTCCCCATTTTTATGATTTAAAGTTGCTTTAGAGCCATATGGAACCCCATATTATTTTGGGCCATCATCCTCACATGGTCTTGTTCAGTCCTTTACACAGAACCATAGGGAGGCACCAAAACACCAGAAGTGGTCAAACCCCCAGCTAGGACATTAGAGCGACACAGATGTTTGACGCAGAGAGGATGTGAGATTCTGATGCCATGTTGTGCTACCAGAGGGCATCATGTTTTATGATTTTGTATGTCATGTTGCATATATTAAAATTCCTATTTACTGTGATAATAAATTTTAGTTTAAGTCAAATAACAAGAAAATAAAATATATAGTAAATACAAATTAATTTAAATTAACTATTAATAATTTATATATTTTGATAGTCACATATTGGTAACATTATTATGTTTTATTTATGTGACTTTAGATGTGTATATTTTATAATATACAAGTACAATTTAAATACAATTTTTCATTGAAACTAAATATATAAAAATTTTAAAAAAATGAATTGAAAAACAAACATATAATAAAAATATATACATTACGTGACAACTATAATATTTAAAAACATTACATTTACAATTATATAATAGTAAATATATTTATAAATGTAAATTAATAATTAGTAATTAAATAATTAATAATTTTCAATTAAAAAATATAATGAAAAATAATAATAATTAATTATATTACTAATTAACTAAATAATTATTATATAATTTATAATTATATTTTATACTCCTCAATGTCACATACATGAATCAATTTTATGTTTAAAGTATGTGATTTTGAGATACTATAAATTATTTTTAGTCAACATTGTTTACAAAATTATCTTTACTTTCAACTAATTCTTATATGGTTAATACTTGCCTTATGTTTCATTTATGTTGGTCATATATTTTATATTTTATATCATTTCCAAACCACTTAATTGAAACATTTTTATGTATTAAGTACGTTGTTTGGAAAGACTATTAATTATTTTTAGTCAATATTGTTTACGAAATTCTCTTTATTTTCAACTATTTATTATATGTACAATCCATGTTTTATGTTTCATTTATATTAGTCATAGAGTTTATATTGTATAGGCTTTCAAAGACACATACACGAAATATTTATAAGTTTCATGGAGGTGGTTTTGAATGTCTATAAATAATTTTTGGTCAACATTGTTTACTAAATTATTTATAATTTTAACTATTTCTTAAATGATTAAAACATGTTTTAAGTTTCATTTATATTGGTCATATAATAGATATTTTATAGTCTTTAAAAATATTTTGTTATTAACAATTAATATATGTTTAACAATATTTCAAATTTATTTATAAATAAATATTTATAACTATATAAATATAGATTCGTAATTATAGGTTTAAAATTATATATATATATATACAAACATATAATTATAAATATATAAGTATAAATATAATTACCATATAATTCTTGTATAATTATAAATATAATTATACATACATATATATCTTTATATATGAATATTTAAAATATTTATAATCAAATTTTAAATATATATGTAACAATATTTCTATAATTAAATATTTCTAAATATATCTATATTTATCTAATTATATATATATATATATATTTATAAATATTGGTTTATAATTATATAATTAAAAATTTGTTTTTTATTTAAATATATAAATATAAATAGATTTAGATTTATACATATTTATATTTAATTTTATATATAAATAATTATATTTATACATATTTATATTTCAAATTATATATATATAATTGTAAATATATATTTACATAAAAAATTATTTTTTATAATTATATTTTAAAAAATATTTTTTTAAATAATTAATCCTAATTCCATATATTTATTTATGTTATATATAGTTATTTATTATTATAAATATAAATTTATGTATTTATAAATATAATAAAAAATTTATATTTATAAATTTAAATTCATTTAATATTTATAAGTAAATATATATAAGTATTTATAAAAATAAATATTTAAAATATAAATATTTATTTACAATAAATACTAATTTTTTTATAAACAATTATATCTACATATATACATGTATCTTTTATTATTATTATAATATTTATAATATTTATATGTAAATAATAAATAAAATATATACGAACTGGTCCAAAAGTAAAAAAATTTAAAAAATGTAGACACATTAAAGATCCACTTCAAGTGGTGCTTTATGGTATTAACCCTAAGCTCCACTTCATGTGGCACTTAAGGGAGCTAGTTCTCTAATAATTAGAGAACTCAATCCCTTAAATAAATCCCCAATCACTAAAATTCCCGTCAATTTAATGTCAAAAAACAGTAGGTGAAAACACAACATGTTGGTTATAGCTTGACATGCTTATTATAATGACCATGTGGGGATTAGTTGGAATTATTAAGATTCTAATCATGCAAGCCTTTTCCTAAAAAATAAATAAATAAATAAAATCAATGTGTAAAATAAAAATAATTAATAAAAAATGATTTCATAGAAAACAAATAAAAATAACTAATTATTTAATAGGCATAAAAACATAAATCAAATTTACAAAAACTTAATAAATTAATGATAATAAAAAATAAAATTGATTAAGAATAATGAAAACATCAAAATAAAAAAAAATTATAAATCAGAAATACAATTCAATATTGTATTTATAAATTCCCAAATGATATTAATTTTTTTTTTAAAATAATTTAATGTTGAATAATTTAATTTAAAAAAATAAATAAATGAAAAAGTTGTTATTTAAAAAATCACATGGGAATAAAAATTGGTGAATAATCATCATTTATTTAACTAAAATTTAACCACAAAATCTAAAATAAAAAAATACCATTTCAATATAAACTATAATATTTATACCAAAAATTTAAAACACTCTTAATTTTTCAAATAAAATTATTATTTTAGTAATAAAAACATAATATATTACACAATGTGATTTGGTCAAAATAATGTACTAAATTCCAAATCAATATTTACTAATTATATCAAAGTGTGAGAGAATTTATCTAAAATATAGAATATAATATACTCATATTAAATATAATTCTTCAATGATATAAAATTTTTTATGATGATACTAAATTTTATTTTCTTAGGGTTATTCTTGGTCATTCGATGGATCTAGTAAATTATAATGATTGGAGAGTCTTGTAAAAATCATGTGTTGACAAATGTTTCTGTATTATATTTCATTTATAAATTACATTTGACATATAAATATTTAGATTTGTTATATTAGTAGATAATGGATATTTTTTTAGTTATCATCACCAAATAAATATATATATATAATCATTTACTAATAAGCCACCACCAACTAACTATGTCAACATTTCTAATGGTAACTTTTCAATTGATATCAATGCATTCCCAATATTGTTTCAATGACATTTAAAACACATTTTTCTATTAGGAATTTCAATTTTATGAAGATGGTTCATTTGAATTAATTAAATTGAAAGGATCAAACTATTTTTTGTTGAATAAATTATTATATATAGAATGAAATATAGTAATCATAATTTTTTAACAATCATTTCATATGTTTTTTATATTTCCACATGATATTTTTTTTCATATTGAAGAGTGTGAGATAGTAATATTTTTTAATAGTTAAATATTAAAAAACATGGGCTTTAATAAATTTAATAATTTCTTTTTATTTAGAAAAACATTATAGAGGTTATTGGCTACTTGAATAAGTTCATAATTATTTTAAATATTATAAATAATAAATATAGAAAGAAAAGATAGAATATATATATGGGTGATGATGAATCAATTGATTATTACATTACATCTCTGAATGGAATTATGTCTTTATATGGGTTTTATTTATAAAAATAATATTATTTAATATAATATAGATAATTTAAAACATTCTTGAAATTATTTTAATATCATGATGGATTCTCATTAAGAGAGATATATAGATTTATTTCCACATTAAAATATATATATTGTATTAAATTATAATAAATATATTACAGTATTACGGTGAAAAAGTAGAGTAAAGCAAAGAAGAAATATTTTTTAGCATAATAAAGAATATTAATATATATAAATAAAATAAATTATATATTCATTATTAATATATAAAGGTGGTGATAATGATGAGAAGTTAAAAAAAGTGTGTCTTAAATAACATATAATGTTTAAAAGGTAATGTAATAATATATTGGGAAAAAATTCATGAATGATTTAACAGTGTAATTAGTGGACTCTGTTTTACTAATAATCCAAATCATAAAATGTAGAATATTAATGAAGTTGATATTTTTTAATCTTTAGAAAAGCCGGTTTAATAAATTCTGTAATAATTTTTCATTTAAACGGTAAAGGAAAAAATATTATAAAATTATAAAATTTATATTTTTTATCCAATCAGTGTAGATACACATGGGATGAAAAGAATATATTTGTGATGGTAAATTATAATTAAAAAATCTTAAAAATTTATTATTATTCATAATGATAGGAATAAAAAAACCCATATATATATATAGGGTTTAATAAATTTTTAAATTATTACAATTCTAAAATATCATAATTATAAAGGTAAAATAAAGGATTAAAAAATGAACACAATATTAAAATGTAAAATTCATATAATTTTAGAAGATAAAGGAGTTACTATGTTAAAAAGTATAACTAAATTGTAATTTTTTAAGATGGATAAATGATTATAAAAGATAATTTTGAAATGAACATAATTTCGTGGGAATAGAAGTTAGATTCACCAATATAATATTCAAGATATAAAATGTCATTATAATAAATTTTATGTTATATTTAAATTTCCTTCAACATCGTTCAAAATTTCCAAAGTTGAATGAGAAAATTTTATATTCCTTGAATTTTTTTAATAATTAATAAACAAATTATTCAATATAAATTAAATCCTGGATTTTTTAAAAGAAGAATATTTTTCACATCATATGCATAATGATATTTATTTATCTATTGTAATTTATAACATTGGGGAATATATTTCTATTGAATGAAAAAAATATATATATTATTTATATATAAAATACTGTTTGAAATGTTTATATTATTTGAATGGGTTTTAAGGATTATAAACAGTTGTTCAATGAAACATAATACCTTAGAAACCTGAAGGTTTTATATAGATAAAAAATAAATTTTCAATGTAATAATAGACATTACAAACCATAAATTTATAAAATCAATAATCTAGGAAACTAATAGAAATGATGAATATGATAAATAATAATTCTCTTACACATTTGATCCTCTACCATTGTATTCATGGATAGTGGTTTGATAATGATCCCTTGATGTAATCATAGGGTTTCTTCCCTCATGGGTTTTCCATGGGTTGGTCAAAATCACCAGATTCATAGGAATGAACCTCCTTTCATCAAAACAATTCTTGTATGTTAAATAGTAATCGAAGGAAAAAGATATAGAAATAGGGATAATTGACTTGGGGTATGAAAAGAATCACAAAATTGAATACAATTCCTTATTTATATAAGAATCAGAATACTCTCAAACATCTTCAACAATTGAGTCATCTATTATTAAAAAAGTTTTAAATTAAATTCCAATTATAACTCTTTATAAACCGTAGTAATTAATTATCCAAAAAAATATTCGCATAATATATTTAATAAATTATTTCGTTATATAGAATACTAGTCAAACAATTTCATATAACATCTTAAAGCAAAATGGAAAAAAAACCTATGTGATTACATATTATTGTATTATAAATACTATTTATATTTTAATATGATATGTTAAATTCTGTAACATGATTTCATATAACATGACTTATGATACACCCAAACCTAATATTACGATTGACCCAAATGCATCTCAAATTTAAAAAGAATTATGGAAAATCTTTTTAGTCACACATTATGAATAAATATTTATAAACATTATTCCTTTGAACAATATATTGCATCATAAATAATAATATATAAAATTATATAGAAAAATTATTTTTATATCTAAAAAATGGGAAACTATCATCTATATTTTCTATGTATCACATTAAATGTAGTAAATTTTAATATTCCACCCAAAACATTTTTTTTATACAATAAAAAGTAATTAGATGAATCTCTATTTGATTCATAAAATTGAAACATTTATTTCACTACAAAATTTGATAACATGTCCTTCTATTTCATTGAAAACAAATTTAACTTCAGGAATGCATAAGTGTTAGTAGAGATAATGTTATATAAGTGAATACATTCCACCGATGCTACAAATTGATCAAATGTAATATGCACAAAACAAATGTCTTTCTATACCTATGTTGAAAATGTTTATCATATCCTGGAATACATTTTCATATTATATATTTTTTTCAGGTAACCAAGTGTCCATGGGATAAATATTATTCTGATATCATAAATCATCTCCATGTATTGATGATTCTATAAGTATATATGTGCAAATTCAAATAATACATCAATGTACCCTCATTTAATAGTATGAGAACATCATATCCCACTAAAAATATATAAGATCATTATATGACTTATATATATAGTTTTACACATACAAAATCTATCTCAATCGATGGATCATATGTAAAACTCATCAAACGAGAGGGAAAATATCATCTTGTTAAATATATAAAAAATTGACATGAACCGAAACATACCCGACCATCCCCCAATTAGATATTCTATCAGGATTTTGAAAGTTAATTGTGTATGAAGGATCTCATTATTGGTATTTCACAAAATCATGTATATGAATTCAATAGGAATCTTTCATCCCTATCTTAATAAAATATATTGTATACCACTCCATGTGGTTAACTTGATGGGTCATCAAGAAGACAAAACGCATTTTATACCATATGAGAATATTATATATTATATATAATAATTGTACTGTTATTATCAATAATTTTTCATGAAAACTGATAATACCCAATGATGAAAATATATTAACAATAAAACCTAGTCATATATTTGATCGGTTATTTAAAATTTCACTTACCACAATATTGGTATCCTATGTGAAGTAATGATAAAATGGAGACAAAATATTGTATTAAATGATTAAATTTATATCATTAACCATATTAAATATGTATAAAAAGTTGTATATAAAAACATATCTCATCATATAACATATGAAAGACTAACATCTTGTCTTAATGTTTCCATCAAATTTTGGGTATTGTAAAAATCATTTCCTTTTTTTAATTCTTGACAAATATACATTTAACGATCTAAAACATAATTCTAGTAAACACATTAGTGTGTAAAATCTATGAATAATTATGGACTAAATAATTTTGTTATGTTGGAATAATATTTATAATTATTAACTCTTTCAACATAGAATTCATATCATAACTATTTTAGAACAACAAATATTATATTGTTAATAAATTTAGTTTTCAACTTAGAACACTTTCTAAGTTCATCAACATCATCATTCTAAAAAAAAGTCTAAAATTTGTTCAAAAGCTTTAGATTCAACATCCATTATTTAAAAATGATGTTAAAATTACTTTTTTACATCTTTTATAAAATATTCGATACCAAAAACCATCAACAATCATTTTTCACATTAGCAATAACTAACTAGCCATGGAAGACAATCAATAGCTTCACAATGTGAAAAAAGTTATGTAATTTGAATAAATAAATTCAAAAAATCTATTGTATGCACACCTATAAAAAATATTTCAAATTCTATAGTTGATTATTTTGAATAATAATAAGTGATGATGGAAATTAAAATACATTATAGTGTTTCAGTACTCTCAATTATTTCATTGAAAATCTTCACAATAAATTATTAGCTATTGGTCATATATATAATTAAATTAAATATTCATTTGAACCTTTAAATAAGGATAGTTTTATAGGTTTTGATAAATTCAGCAATGATTACATCCAAATCAATTGGAATATTATTCATGTTGATGTATCAAATATTGTGACATAATTCTCTCTCTGCCTAAAATTCACATTCTGTTAATTATCACAAAATTGTTTTAATTTATATTATGGAGTAATATTTATATAAGTGGTATTATTTTTCTTTCCATTAAGAAAACTATTGGAAATATTATTGGTAAAATTCAATTGGTTATTTTATGGGAAATAACTGATGATTTAAAAATCTCTAATCATTTTGTATTTTTCCTTTACCGAAAGATCCAAAATATTATTTACACGTACAAGAAAAAATTATCAAGGGATGAAATTTTTTTCCCTAATAATAAAAAATTACAAGGCCTTTCATATAAATAAATAGAGTTTCATTTTAGTTATACTCCGTAAATAGTGAATCTTAAATGATTCAATATAATTGTTTACTTTTATCCTCAAGTGTACTAAAATATTTTTTCTTATCAATAATTTATGAAGATTATTTTTTAGATGTTATAGTGGTGTTAGTCAATGAGACCATCCATCTAGTATTCTATTTAATATTACTGAGGTTTATTTGAGTAAATATATTGATGATCTCGTACAAGAAATATACAATAACAAAATGACGGTTAAAGATAATTTTTTTCCATTCACACAATTTTTATGTTGATGATATGATTATTTTTTTAGAGTCATATAAATATACACTATAAGTAATAAAAGTTTTATTTACTGATTATTATGTTGTTGTGACACAATCATTATGTTTATGAAATTCTTTCATAGTGTTTAGAGGGTGGATATCGATTTCCTCAAAAAATATAGTGACATGGGCCCTTGGAGTTATGGGTGGGAATCTACATTTGGATTATTTTTATTTACTATTATTTTAGGCAGATTACATTGATTATATATGAAAAAAATGTAAAAAATCATAGATTAAAAGACTAGTTGTAAATGGAATATTGTGTTTGAAGTGTGGGGGTCTATTAGAAAAAATCACTGATTTCATCAATATCTTTTTGTTATTTATTCATACATAAATTTTCCAATATCATATTAAACTATTATCATAATGTAATGTGAATATATATATGGACTGTATGTGTTTATGAATGGAATTTAGTATCTATTTCAATAATGTAATAAACTAAACCCATTGAAATTAATTGATTAATAATTATTTATCTACGGAAATAAAATGATTCAAAATTCACTAAATTAACGTATAATCTTCTTATGTCCCATGATGAAGTATCTTAGTTATTAAATAATGTAATCGAAATATAAATATTGTATACTCATTCTACCTCTCAATAATAGTATATCTAGAACTAAAAAATTTCTATTCTGAAGGAATAAAATGATTTATATTTATAGTATACAATAAATATTATATAAATTTTTGGATAAATATATGGTTGGATTGATTTTTAATGGTCATGTGGTAGATATTCATAACATGCAGTAAATATCAATTTTTGATTTGAATCAAAACATCTGTTATTTTTTTATAATTCTTCTTTTTGATATGTCTATTAACTTCAATAATTATTCTTGTACTAAAATATACATGCTGGACTAGACACAAAGCATCACTAGATATCTAAAAATAATAAAATACAAAATAATAAACATAAACCATGATACAAATTATCACAAATATATTGGTTAATTTAAAAATAATGTCATTGTTCTATTTATATATTTATTTTTAAGGAATATTTTTTCAACCAGAAATCACCTCAATGAACAATTCTGAATTTATGGATTATATATTTTCGTTGAATATAATTTCTACATTGAGAAATCTAAATGTATACAACATAAATTTTCTAAATGATGAGCATTAATGAATTTTTTGAATATATATATGAAATGTTCAATCTCAGAATATATTGAATAAATATATTTATATATTTTATTGTTTCTATTAGTGATATATCCCGTAGTGAATAGATTTATAATATATTTCCTAGAATATTCTATATGGGTGCTTAATTTCCTATTTAATGCATGAAATTGAATATATTTTGACAACCAAAATGTCTATTTATTTAATTATTTAAGAAAAATTCACAATGAAGTATTTGAAACTTATAAATTATAAATTATAATAATGAAAAAATAAATCTCTAATTTAAATTTTTTCAGGAGATTGGGGAATCAATATAGACCAAAAAACACTTATCATTAAATTTAGTCATTTTATTTGGATGATTCCCACCTTGGTTATGGTGAATTATGAGGTTGAAACATTTTCTACAATAGGTCAATCAGGTTGGGGAGGTGTTTTCCAAACCCATAGCGAGTTCCTGATGTAATGGATTTTAGTTTGAGGTTTAACTCTAGGAAATGAATCATGTGATCAAATATACTATTTTTAATGGATTTTAATATCAATGGTTTTAATTGAAGTAGATTATTGTTATGTAGAAAATGAAGATGAAAGAAATAAATTTCTCTTGGATACTTATTCTAAAATTCATAGACCACCTCTATGGAACATATGAACCACAGTAGAATTGTTTTATCAATTATTGAGAGAAAAATAAATTGGAGCATGATTTATTGAATAAATTGAATATAAATTTTTGGTAAAATAATCCCATTGTAATAAAAAACCCATTTTAAAACATGATGGACATGAATTCAAGGAGTCAAATTCAAACACAACATAATAAACTTCCTTTTAATTCCATATCAATTAATTTTCATAACAAATTTCTATGACTTGGTATGGTCGATACATAAAATATTCCTAATGTTAATAATCAAACTAATGTAATGAGTATTATGTCAATGGGTGCCTCAATAGTGGAAACCCCCTACATGTAATTCTTGATGTTTAGGGTTTAACCTTTTCAAGGCTTTTAAGATTTTAAGATTTTAGGCCATGTATTTTCAAGCCCTATAGGTTATTTAGGATTATATATTCACCCATTTTAAATGAGGTTCCATTCATTAATAAATGATTATTATCCCGGACCTTTTTTTGTTAATTTTATTTTTTTTATGTTAATATTAATATTAATTCTATATTTATTACTATTTTCCATAATAAGGTTATTATTCATATTAGTGTTAATATTTTTGTGGTTTTATGTGAAGGATTTTTTCATGAAGATATTATAGGGTTTAAAATCAATTCTTCATCATGGTAACACAATCTATATAATATTGAATTATCATTATATTTTGAAGATATTCATGATCTAAATGTTTTTAATCATTTCATGGTTGGTTCTTTAATTAATTGGAGTGTTCTATAAAATCTGTGTTTTGGTCTGTATGTTGTGAAAATTATAGGGTTTTAAAATTTTAGTTTGTAATCCTTTGGGATATGAGGGTTATCACACTCTATTTCTCCCTAATGACATCAAAATATTGTGTGGGTATGTTTTTTATGAAATTTGTTTTGGTGATGGTGTACTTATTGGCGTGGGATCACAGATTCCGCCCTTATGAGTTCAAGAAATTGAGGTATATGGTTTGGGTGAAAAAAATCATCCGAGTTAGATTTTATGGAATTAAAATTTTTAAATGATTTAAATGATCAAATTTTGTCTCTTATTAAAATGGAATTCAAATCATAATAATAGAGATTATGATCTTATACAAGAGTACTTATAGAACTATATATTATCTCTCTACAAATGAAGAATGTTGTTCCCTCTACATTTAATATTAAAATAATTTAGTAATTGAATGTAATAGGATACCCACATTTTCGTGATCTTTTATACTATTATATGTGTTTAGGAAACATTTTAGGAGATTTTGGGGAGATGCAACTATACATAAAAAAGTTATGATATGTTTTATTTTCAGATGAAGAATAATGAAAATGAGAAGTTTCAATAAGCTATCTTTATAGAGACCGATTTCAAAGGATTTTGTTAATCATTCATAAATAATTTAGATATATTATTAATTTAGGAATGACGATGTTAATTTTCTTAGTAATTACATTCTAGTGTATTATATAGGAACGTGATTATTTTGAATTTACATACATTCTGAATTTTGGAGGGAAAATACATGGTCTTTGGTGATATTTTTGCTAGTTAAGTGTATAGTGATTTGGACGATATGGATTCTATAATAATTATGGTTTGGTTAGTTAATGGAAATAAAATTTTTTCGATGATACTAGTGCTATAAAAAACAGTTTTGGGTGGAGATGAATCTCAATGAAATGGGAAGTGAAACCAGTCATCTCTTTTTGAAACTACCCATTCTAGGCTTGATGGTGGTGAAAGGCCTCACCTGATTGGATATGAAAATTAATATGGATAATCATCTTGTTTTGGAGTTAATCCTGACATAATTAATATCTCTTTTTACTATAGAAGGTTGTAGGGATCGATGTCTCATGGGATTGAACAAGTCTACGGTTTGAGTTTGGTTGTGGTTGGAAATCCTTTTATTTAAGTGAATGTGTAGGATGGTAACCCCATGGAAATTAAAAACATGATCTTGTTAATGATTTATCATTTATTCACAAAGAGGATTATTTTATTGGTGGTGTTGTGGAAAAAAATGTAATATTAGAGATTCCACATTAGATGTGGTGGAATATGGTCATTCTAGTTATTTTAAGAAAATTAATAAGATGATTTAGAGAAATGATATTATATTTAATAGGGGAAATTAATGGTGATTCCCCTATAAATTCAACCTATAATATAATCATGTCAAAGGGGAATAAAGAGTTTATTGATGAATTCAATATTTAATTAGTTCCTCATAAGTAATATGGGCCTCAAAAATAAAATTCATATCTAAATCGCTAAATAGTTACTTGAGCATAGTGGTTGTCGAGTTTTGAGTCTAATCAGGATGATAATTTTGATATGTATAATCTATTAGATTATGACTCGTAATATTTCCTATCATATTTTATTATGTACTTGAGTGAGGTAAAAGTTCTTTTATTACACCATTATCTACCGCGTTGCTATACTTTTTCTTTCAAAAAATCATTTCTATAAACTTATCATGTTTTAAATATTAGTTTTCTTATTATTATTATTATTATTATTAATATATATATATTTGTGGAATTTAATGAGTGGAAATTTTTCCTCATAATTTTGAAAATTAATAGTTTTCAAACTCTATAAACATCCTCTACGATGGAATTTATTGACCATTTATGACTGGTGACATTGATGGTATTGTTGGAAATGTATCATTCATGTGTAAAAACCCAAATAAACATAGAAAAAATGTTGGTTGCATGTTGGGGCCTTTGGTCTCTAATAAAGTGGCCTTCCAAAAATCAAGTAGTTGACCATCGAGTTTTAAAATTGTTATAGGAAATCTATAGAGTATGTTATCCCCTATAAAGGGGTTTTATTTTTTTTCATTTCCATTCTAAGAGTGCATGTGTTCGTTCATTCCATGTTACCTTAAATAGATTATTATTATTATTATATATTTTGTATGTTATTACATTCTTTTTATTCTTTTATAATTTATTTAAATTAAAAATTTCAAATTTTACTATAGTATATTCATTAAATAAACATTTCTAGGTGATAATGAATCATATTTAGTTTACATAATTATGATAAAGTAATGAATATATTGATCGAGTGTATGGTTTTTTTAATTTCACAAATAAAATGTTCATAACATTTACCAATATTTTTTGACATTCATGAATTATTTAAAGATGATAAATTTTTAAGATAATAAATAAAATATCATTTATTTAGAAATCATTCTAAAATGATTTACATACCTTGGATTTTGGTATGGTGAAATTGGGTGGAATCCAAGACATATTAATGATAGTGATTTTCATGATGATTATTTAATTCAAATAAGAGAATTGTTTTTTGTTATTTTTCTTGTTTAAACTACAATGATAACAAATATTGAGGTAAAATATTGTGATGGTGAATATCTAGTTATTCTAGTTGAAAAAAATTATGGTTTTATGAAATTTTTTAATATTTTATATATTTAATTCCTTGAATGGATGAAGTGAAAAGAGTTCTACAAAATTCCCAAAGCTATTAAAATATATAATTACTTAGAACATTGAAATTCCAAATTCAAACTATCATATAAAAAAATTAATCCTAATGAAATTGGGTTATAAGAAGACACACTTCTACCCCAAAAAATGGTAATTTTTATTAGAAGGAATATGAATCTCTATCATAGTTTCTTAAATTTTAGAGATAATGGAATAAGAAAAATGAATAATTATTGTTTCAGTTATCTATAATTCTAATTTATAGGAATACTACATGTTAATTTTAGTATCTCCCTATATAGCCTATTTTGAAACATTTTTTTTTAAATTAATAAAATTTATAAAGTTTTATATAGCTTGTGGATGATTAAATATTTGATTGAAAATTATGTCATTGTGTTCATTATTTCCAAAGAAATATAATTTGGATATCATTTCCATTATTTATAAATGATGTTATTAATCAATGACATAAATTTCCATGATATGTAATAAATACATAGTAGTGTCATATTAGAAAACATATTTCATGGACTATTTTATTTGTTATTTACCTATTATATCCATAATTTATATGACATATAAATAAAGCATGTTAGGATTTGTTATTTCTAAAAAATATCCCAGATACGATGTTTATGTTTACTTTTCACCATTTATTGATTATTTGAATCTCTATTAAGTGATAGTTGGTTTCCCTTAGAAATGAAACTTCGTTGGGGAAATGAAATAGTCCAGTGAAGATTGGTCAATACATCACTTTTATATATTGAAATAGATTTCATAGTTCTTTATTTTCAATGGATATCCACTCCTCGTGATAGTTTTCTATTTCTAAACAGTTTATAATGGGTTTGTTTGTTGAACTAGAAACACACAATGGTTCTATATCCATACGGAATTACATTCCAGGGGCATGTGATTATTAGGTGTTATTGAACTATGATGCTTATGAACACTAATTGGATGAGATGATCGGAGGTCCGGCACATCACATACATTATGGTGGAGTTATTTCCTACATTGATACTCTTTTATTTATTTATTATATGTTCATGAACCGGTCATTAAATCCTATGTATGATGTTGGGCTTCCCATGACTAGCAATCCATTATTAGTATGTGTGGAATTTAGATTCATCTGTATCTATTTGACGTTCTTTGTCAATGGTTATATTTTTATATATCGGTGGTTATTCGTTTTTTGGTATCCTCTTATATACTAGATAAATATTATTTGGTATTTATTAAGAAAATTCTAGTATTCTTGTCACATAGTGAGGCATTCATAAGATTATTTTCATCCAGGATAGTGAGGGTCACTCTGAAATTTATTGTTATCCTGTTTGACGAAGGTCACACTGGATTTTATTATTATCCCATTAGAAGAAGTTCACTCTGGTTTTCATGGTCATTCATGAAGACTGAAAATGTTTTAATTTGGTATCGAACACATAAATGGACATCCTACGTATCCTTGTCAAAGGAATACAAAACAACGTTCTTCGGAGCCACTTAATGATGAACACAATACCTTTTAATGTCATGTGTTGAGGACCTATCCATATAGTTTAACATAATGTGGAAGGGACGTCTATGAGGAAGATTCCTAGTAAAATATTATTGTGTGACTAATGGAGAAACAACCCTACGAACCAGGATGGGATAAGTGTTTCTTTGTTTAAATAGAACATGCTAAGGATATAGCCCAAAAATTAATAGAGTTGATTTAGTAGTTGGGTTTGAACCTCGGGAAGGCTTCCTATGTATCCAATTTTGATAGGAATCAAATACCACGTAGTTCAGTAAAACTCGTAGTGGAGTATAGCTATTTTAGATGAGTATGTTTAGGTTTATTCTTGAAGTGGATTTTTTATGAAAAAGGCCACGAGGGATGTATTATCGTATCAACATTTGGAATCTTTTTTGGGGGATTTCACCTATAGAGGAGGCCTATATGATGGATTTTTGGGTTATTTTGAGAAAATATTTGGAATATAATGTCCCTTGGCTAGAGCCTCAGATTGGCATCCTAAAAATCCTTGTTATGGTAGGAATCAGAGTTCTCATAATTCTGTCTGGTAGGTGTATTGTGTGGATTCCTTGATCATCACTAACCTCTAAGCCCATCCGAGTAATGCTCTGTGTGATAAATAAGAGGAATGAATATATTTTTACAAACCCACACACATTTCTAGATTCGCTAATAGAAGTTTCCATGACTATGGTTGAAGAGGTTAGGGATACAATAGAAGAGTTGGAGGCTATGACACTTACATCTCTTCACATTACATTGAACATGAGTCCAAGTAAAGAAGAAATGAAGGTTAAGGATGTATTTGTAGAGAGGTGAAATATGAAAACCACTTACATGAAGGGTTAGGGGTTTACAATTCAATGTATTCCCTATAATATATTCTTCCATTAGATGTGGATCTAATTAAATGTTCAATGGAAATGAATGTATGATCTATACACCCCCAATTGGGAAATGGATGATCTAGGTCGTAGAGATGAGAAGGGAAGGATGTGGTCATATCTCTAGAATCTAGTACATGGAAGATATCATTATTATCGTTGGGTTAAGGTTCCTCATGAACATAGATATACAAGTATACAGACACTCATGGGATCATAACCCTCTACTATGGTATTTGTGGTATACATGTAACAATATAAATATAAATCCAAATGGGATAAACTATGGAGATCCTTTCACAATGGTATTGTATGCCAGGAGGTCATTGTGGAGGAATTAAATTGATCCCTCTAAAAAGGGATCCCAAGTAGGAGAGGGTATACCATGGATGGCTTTGAAGAAGGCTTGATGAGTGGATCGTAGAGGCAAGATGGTACGGTGGAACGTGGATTATTGTTTTGGGGGTACTCCACGAATGTAATCAAGTGAGAACTGATACACCCTGGGGGATGGGTCACCAAGTCAACTACACATTGGAGAGACCACGATCAATCCTTTAAGGGTATCTACAGGTATTTTTTGAGGAATGTTGTGTGAGTCCTTGGTCAAATAATTAAACTTTGTGTTAGTCTTCATTGATTAGGTGTTGTGTGAATGCCTCGTGCAAGTGGGGTTTACTTTAAACCCAGAGAAGACATAATTTACACTTTTGATCTTTAATTTACTCTTTTTTTGGTTTTAGAAAACCACCTAAAAGGATTCATAGGACGTGATCAAAGAGCTATGGGTGATTATAGTATCATTTCCCCTTCAGGAAAATCGATTTTTACAAATGAAGAACCAAGGGGCATATTTATATGAAAATATGTGACTATGGGAAAAGGCGTCAGTTAGAAAAAGTATGTCGCGTGCTGGTAGGTCGCATAGGTATATCATGTAAATACCATATGTTCTGAATGTTCCTGTGTTACCTTGGGAGAAACAAATTTTTTTTGGCCTTGTGAACTTTGGCATTATCCATAACTTTACCCCCCCTTTTAAGGTCTTTCCTTTGGTTGAATTTTCATCCATGTCATAAAACAGTGTGTCTAAATTTTTATTGTATTATATGATACATATTATATGTATATTGTCAATGATATCATTGTATCATGATCACTATAAATGACTTCACAATATAATGAATTTTTTTTATACTATGATAGTAGGTATATATTTTCATCATATTTCAATCAAGGGACTACAAGTTATCAACCAAAATATGGGAGAAAATAGTTTGGATGCATCATTAATGGATTTGATATATGGATAACACTTATTATAGAATAAATGTTCCTTCAATGACTTGGAGTAATTTTATTTTACAGAAAATTGCTTTTCAATCGATAAAAATTCTGAGAGGGAGAAAAAAATTGTTATCACATTTATAATGATCAATATATCATTTAATAAAAAAAATATAAAATAAAACAACAATATTTATTTTTATTACATATTAGATATATTATGAGTTCGAAGAAAACATTTTTGTTATTCATTTTTAGAATAATATACATGATGTTTCAATTTGAACAATTTTTGTTATCAAAGGAAAGACTATGGATGCTTTGAGTGAAATAGTGGGACTAATATCAATGGTAATACATATGTATATCACGTCCAATACAAAGAAAAATTAATATAGTTTCCCCTAGATTTTCTTAAATTATCAAATAATGATAAATTTCATTTTTTTGAACCTTAATAGTATTATTGTCCCATGGGACTTTTCTTCAAATATTAAATATTTTCTATCATTGATATTTTTAAAGATAGTAAGGATGAAATCTCAATAGTTTTATTTTATGATACAACAACACCTTCCAATTACATTATAACTAACACTACCCATCAATGAAGGTTTAACTTTAATAAAGGTGTGTAATTTTATCAATATATATTTATAATTACGTTATGGATCTAAAATCATCGAAAATTTTACACAATGATGAAATCGATATAAATTTTCAAAATGAAATTGAATATTCAACATATTATATATATATATATAATTTTATACATGATGATTCTGTTGGGAAATTTATACTTACAATGGATGTATCATTTTAAAAGCAATATGATGATATTTAACATTTAAATTAAAAGTCTTCAATGACCTAAGGAATTCATTGATGTGAAGTATAATTTTTAGGAGGTGGAAGAATTTTTCATAGAAAACTTGTCTACAGTGAAGTATATCATTTTTCCAAAATCTCATTATCAAATTGTAATTTTAAGGATTGGGACCCACTACCTAAAAAAATCATTAATAATTAAGAAAAAAATTCATGATATTTTGAACATATTTAACAACAAAAATAACCGTAATTATTATATTACATCACATATTAATTTGTTAAATATTTATTTGATTAAGAACTATATGTTGTCATTTATTGAGCAAAATAAAACATTTTTACATAGATTAATCTTATTTTCAATGGTTTATCTAAAGTAGTATAAACACAAAAATATTAAGTTGGAGAACAAAGATGAAATATTTTTTCATGAATGTGTATATATTCAATGGATATATATATTTTATACATATGAATATGAAAATGTATGTGAAGTTCACAGATGTGGGGAATGTGTGTTTATTGAACTAAATCCTTTTTTTCTGAAAAAAATTATGTCTACACATCAGGTGTATATTCTAGATTTATTGGTGATATATGGAATATTGATCAAATTATATTTTGACTTCATTTTTTCAATATTAAATTTTTTTCATTGATATTAGTGGAAAATAGAATGAATTATTAATGATCATACAACATTAGAATATACTAGGGCACATATATGAGAATTTTCATATGGAACATATGAATTTTTTTTATTATCTTAGATCTATTAAATTTTTTGTTACCTATTAGTTTTAAAGGTAAAATATATAATTTATGTTGATGATAAAGTCAATGATAAAGATGAATTAATTTAGACTTATACTTTGATGGAAATGTTATTATAGGATATTAACAATATTTTCATAGACATGGTTTATGCCTTATTGAATGATACTGAGGGATATGGGAAACTAATAATTTAAAAAACTCAAAATACTATCAACACTCTATATTTATATCGTCATTAATTTTTTATATTTTAAAAAAATGTGCGGTATATTAATTTTATATATTGTTTTATATAATTCACATTTTTTATAAAATAGAAGAAATTTTTTACTTGGTATTCAAAACCGAATTACCTAAAATATGGATTTTTATTGTATTATTTTCATTTTAAATATTACCTATAATTTTTATTATATCAATTTCATTTCATGTCTTGGTGTTGTTTTGATTATTTTATTATCCTTTTAATTAATTACATTAGTTAAGTTTATAAAAAATTGTTTTATTTTAAC
Organism: Viscum album; assembly: GCA_963277665.1. Classification (NCBI taxonomy): domain Eukaryota; kingdom Viridiplantae; phylum Streptophyta; class Magnoliopsida; order Santalales; family Viscaceae; genus Viscum; species Viscum album. Next base: position 366,272,016 of record OY728125.1, read on the forward strand.
TATACATTTTATCAAATGTTATTTAATTTTATATATCAATATTTGGATCACTATCATCTTTTTCTGTTACTTTTTATAATTTGATTTTTACTTTCATGTGAGATAATATAGATGGGTTATATCAGTTTATAATGGAGGACCCTCCAAATTCATATACTAAGGAACCACCTCATTCATCTACATAACAGCCTCCTATATATATAGGGAAATAGAATTGCTCTAGAGTTGGTGAAAATGCTACTACACATTTAACTAAATTATATCTCGATTAAAGGCATGTAAATAGAACAAAAATAATGATTTTTTGTAATGTTATTACAATATGTTTGAATTCACTAGTTTTTATGTTATGATGTTTGGAAACAAAATAATAATATTCATTTCTAGTTTCAGAAGTGTGAACCAAAAGATGTTATCTCTGCTATGGGTGGAAATTTTGGCATTCTCATTTATCAATTAATATTTTTATTAATATATTTTAATATTTTTCATCACTCATTAAAATGGAATATGATTTTCCATGAACAAGTGAAGTTAATTGGAGATTCTTATCATTTTTAGCAATGAGATTTAGTGGTTTTAACTCAATATTGAATTTATATATCCTTATTTAGAAAAAATTTAAATCCATGTCAACTACAATTTCTGTAGTAGATGATACATAATGGTGTTTGATCAATGTTGGTAATGGGAATATATTTTTGTTTGTTAAATTTAAAATTATTCATGTTAAATTTCTGTATAATCTCTTCAAATGATTATATTAATGATTTTTTTCATTTATTAATAAGATCTATGGATATCTCATTGGGGTTCCCAGTGAATAATTTATAAATTCATAAATTAACTTGTGGTAACTATTAGTTACTCGAATAATAAATGAATATAGTTAAATTTGAAAATTTGAGAGTAAATTAACATGGATTTATTGACATTCCTCAACATCTTTCCCATCTAGAAATAAAAAATAGAAAAAATATCTAATATTGAGAATGAGAAAATAACTTCTATTATATTCAATGGATATAACTATGACTGTTTAAGAGGAAAATAATTTAATTTCTAAAATATGTATAGATTTTAAAACTAATAATAGCTTGTAATTATCCATAGATGAAGACCTTGAGGAGTAGAGTCCAAATCAAATCTTTATACCTGAGATTTTGAGGTGTATGTTTTTAACGACATTAGTAAAGGATGTACCCATGGGTTATGTATGAGGATACAAGGTAAGTGTTTTTATCAAAAAACTCCTCATTTATCATAATACATCATCAAGGGAGTATGTATATTATGGAAAATATAGAAATTGTAATAAAAATTTAAATATAATAGAAAAGATTATGGAATATAAGATTTGATCTTTGAAACCATCAGGTTTTACAAATATGAAAAGGATGATTATACCTATAAATCCCACTCCTCCACCACTTCATACATATCCCATTTATCCACCCACCCACTAATGTTTCCTAAATGTTATGAGTAATATGTCTAGGATCTCTATTATCATATTATATCATAATTGATTACAAATTATATTGGGATACCTTACATTATCATTATATATATTTGGATCATCTTAGGGAAATAGTATATGATATTATTGATGAATCACATAGAGTAAAGTCCCCTATTGATTCATTTTCAATAGTTGAAATGTGTTTGGAACATTTTTTTACCATTTATATATTGATTTTCATGAAATTATATAACTATAAAATGTATAGATTATATCCATTTTATTAAAATATGGCATTTAAATTTATTAGAATATATTAATATAACTATTTTAAAAGACTAACTTAATTTTAATGACACGTTGTATAGAATGAAAGGACAGGTTGAGGACCATTAAACTTCGTTTACATGTTTTTTATAAATAAATTCTTATTTTTGGTGTTTCTTAATTTTTGTTATAAGTTGTTTAAGAACTAACAGTGAATAGTGAAATTTATGTAATTGGGTTTCTACAAATTATTTATAAAATATATTTATAAGATCTTATAAATATGGATATGATTCTCCTCATAGTGACATAATTCATTTCCCTATAAAACAATTATCATATTTATTATAGTTATATTAATTAACTATAACTCACTACTAATGATAGTTTTTATTATATATATTCACACACATATTGGTCACAATCATATGATGTCATTGTTTGTATTCATGGATACACAATTTATTTAACCAATAATATTGAATATGTGTGATAGGGAAAGAATTAAATATATTTCTGAACTGTATAATAATATATCAATAAAGTGAAATATGATTCCATAAATTACTAGGTAAATAAATATATATAATTATTTATAAAAAAATATTAATGAAATATTTTCTCACACTATTTGTTGTTTATTAGTTACATAGAGATGTTGTGTTTATAGTTTTTATAATAAAACAACACTGGTTGGTTATACATCAAACATGGTGATATGAGAGACAAAATTATAGAATTATTCGAGAAATAATTTGAATTAATTTAATGCTTATGTTTTAAAATGAATTCCCATTTTATTCTTTTTATCATATTCAGATGTAGAAACCTAAACCACGAGACATAGAACAACCAAGAAAAAAACCTAAAAAGACCCATCTTCAATGCGGCCACAGAGCATATTACATCACACAAGGATCGATACAGGAAGAAGAGGAGGAATGAGAAAAATGGGGAAACGAGTTCCGTTGGGGATTCTAATGAATCTAATTACAATGTAAAGAAAACATTATACTATTACATCATAGGAAGATAGCGAGATGACCAACAAATACCAAAGTAGGATCCCGCCGCTATAAGGGGATGATACACATGCATAGAGTGGAGAGTTTTTGATAGATAATCCCATGATACAATAGAGTCATCCCTTTACATGGTTATAATTCATTATTGCGTTTCCTCATATCTATTTTATTGTTATATTGATATTTATTGATTCCATTTTAATTTACAACATTTTGATGATAAAATCCCATGTATTTGAAATGAGATAAATTATAAATTTTTTGTGTTCAGATTATTTCATAAATTTAATATTCTTTTAGTTTTTCTATCTATATTTTGATGTATATTTTTATTTCAACTATGACATTATAAACGTTCTATAGTTGAAATTTTCTATTTTAATCCTTTAATACTTTTATAATATTTTTCTATAATTTTATTACATAAAAAGTTGTTGAATATCCATGTTATTTATAATTTATTCCAAAAAATATGTCTTATTTTTTTCATTTATTATTTATATAAATAACATCAAAAATAACTTTTATGTTGGTTATTTTATATGTGACATATAAATTGATCTTAATTTTTATTTATAATGATTTCAAACATGAATTATAATAAAAAAAATGTCTAATAATGATTTTTAGTCTATTAAAAGTCGATGTAAATAATGTATTCAAAATATTTCTTAACAAATCTCTTTGTAAATAATATAAAAAACCCTTCTTTGTTATAGGGGTGGATCCCTTTTTATGAAATGTATTCATTTAGATCATTTTTTTATCACATATAAATCTTTTCAATAATAAATTTCAAATATATAATTAATATATTATGGGTATAAAGTATTATTCACATCATTATAGTAACTAAATAAGATCATTTACATTTCAATTCATGTATATAAATTAAAATAGTTTTCAAATTTTATATGACAGCGAAATTAAATATTTTTCTTATATGATGACACTTTTATTTTGATTATAATTCTATAAGCCAAATAAAATATTCAAGCCTCATACAAACTATATTAACATAATAATATCATCATGATATAAAAAAAATTATAATTTATATGAAATAAAACTTATATATTTAATTGAATTATTTAAAATATAAAATTATATATCTATATCACGTGTTATGCAAGTTTTCTAAAAATAGGGCGTTATTCTTTAAAATATTCCAATAATGGGTGGTGGGATCAAATTATTTATATTTTAGAAAAAATTAGGAAAAACTATTTTTTCATTGAAACATATATATGCATTAATTCATTTTAAACATGTTATAAAATGTGATGATTCATATAACATGTTAATCATCTAATATTATTCAAAACAACTATATTTTAACAAAAAACAACAATTTACCCAATGGATATATGAGATAATTTTATAAATAAATTATTTATTTTCATTCGTGCTTTATTTTTTTCATTTTCATTTGAATGTGTGATTCAACAACGATTTTCATTATTATTTCAACAAAAAACAACACTTCAAAATAATTGTTTTTATTATTTTAAATAATTGTTTATATGATATATTGGAACCCATAATGGGATAGCCCTGTCAATATTATATATAAATCAATTTACATTCTTATTAATATTCATGTATCATATTTCATCGATCCAAATTCATTATATGATTAATTATTAAATTCTCAGTAAAAAATGAAAATCATTTTAATCTACATAAATTTAGTTTTAGGTATAATTATGTTATATTCAAAATTTTAATTATAAAATTATATAATATTTTCATTATTAAAGAATATAATTTTTTATATCATAAAATTAAATTTATTTTAGAGTTATTGTTTTTGGAATTCCCAGCAAAAGTTGTTTTTTGGGTGAAAAGTAAAAAATAGTGATTTTAACAATTTTTTTATTTTTATGTATTTAAAGTCATCATTTTTTATTCATCATAAATATAAATTATTTATATTTAAATTATACATAATTAATTTTTTATTGGCATAACAAATTACAGTTGAAATATATATAAAATCATTTTTATACTGAAAAGTATTTTATAGAGAAAATAAATTTTTTATGTTTTGTATTCTGAATTTCAAGGTAATTTTAACTATAATTAAATATTTAAAAATGAAAATGGATTTCATATTTTAAATCATGAGATTCAGTTTTTTTTAAAATAGTTCAACCACATTTTCTGTCTTTAGGATTATTTACATGGATAAAAAGTGTCATTTACCCAGATAAGAGTTAAAAAAAGTTAAAAGGGTTCGAACTAAAATCATATGTGGTAAAATAACCAAATACATTTCGAAATACTATTTAATGGTAATATTATTACTTTATATCATATCCTCTCAGAATAAGATTCTATTTTACTTGTTTTTCATGTGTAATAAATTATTATATTTTAATATTTTGAAAATTTTCAATGGTGTCCTCTCCCTCACTTATAAAATAATACCACCACCCTTATCTTATTAACAATTAAAAAACCTCTTAACTCATTTAATACCTTAAAATATTTTCTGAACTCTAACCCAATTTTTTATAATCTCGATACGATTAGTATATAATCCCAATAAACCTCTTTTTATAAAACTAAGGAGTTTTTCTGAAGATGAGGTATAGTTCTTAACCAAGTGCTTCTATCATCTTTAATGTTTTTCCACTATCAACCCTCACCTAAAAATTTTATTATAATATGATCATTAAGTAACAGAAGTAGGGATGTTATTTAGTGTATGGTGAATGGTATTTTAATTTACATGTTTATCTAATTGAAAATAGAAACATCTATTGTGTGTACACACAAAATAAAATCTTTTTAGATGATTTATTTAATTTATCCTCACATACTCTTATGAATGGTCCGAATAAAATATCTATATGAACTTATATTACATATATGATATATATTCTAACTCAACCATTTTTTTCCAATGAAAAAAAAAATCTTCGCCTACATGCGGACTACGAACTCACCAATTGATATTTTAATAAACTTCTCTACCTGAAATGGATTATATATATTACTTCATTTAAAGATAAATATATTATATTTATTATATAAGTATCATTTTTAAATGTGAAAAAATCCATTCCTTTTTTCTAGTCATGTTTCTTTATAAATTGAAATGTTACTCATGCATACATATGAGCTACCATCACCATGATATAACATAGATAATATATACATACCACCATACATATTTTTTTCTTAATTTATAATTTATCTATAAAGTTATAATTATAACTTGATAGAATATTATTTATTTGATACAATTCTAATATATTTAACTATATTCACCCAATATGTATGGACCAAACCCAAGTTTCCTAAGGATCGTGCCTTATTTTATTACATTGTCATATAAAAAAGGAATTCATATTCTAAAGGAATGAATATATTAGTATCTATGGAAAACAAGATACATACATTTGTTCGACATTCGAACTAGAAAAGAAAAAAACATCATATCAACTTCTTTTGAATGACACATAATCTCCAAGATTATACTTACATTTCATTTATATAATACTTCTTCAAAAATAGGGGAAAATAAAACATGTTAAATGTGTGTGCTCAGATACATAGTATGGGTAAATAATATAGTATAATAAATTATAATTATAAATACTATGCATGATGAATAACTAAAAATGCATGCCATTAAAAATAAACATGAGAATAATATGGTAAGAATAAAAAATGTTTAAATGAATCCATAAAAGAAAACCATGGATATTATACTAGTTGAATAATCATATGGACTATCAATATCTATTTTTATAATGAGGTCATTCATAATACTAGACAACATAGTTTTTTATTCAAGGCATCATGCCAAGTTTATCTACAAACAGGTAAAAACCCAAAATAGTTTGCCTCATGAGACCAACCAAGGAATTGAATGTATACATAAGGATCCAACCACCTTGAAATAAGTCAGATTAATTTCTCATATAAATGGGTACATTCATAAACAACACATACATTCATTTTTAACTAACATATTAAATGTAAATAGTGTTCATGCAATTGTTAAATATGACCATGGACTGATCAGAGTAATATGATGAATGGTATCATGATAGCCCTTACAAAATCAAACTAATATTAAAACATTCAAAAAAATATGGTTGATTAAATATTAAAATATTTATCACAATTTAACATAAGAACCAACAATACTGTTGAAATAGATGAAAATTCTAATATAAAATCTTCAAGTAATTCTTAAGATAAATACTCTATTACACTGAAAAAAATATTTATTTTGCAAAAATATTGGTAAAAAATAGAAATGAATTATAGAAAAATTTTCATAATAAAATTACTGATTTCATAAAATAATATAGGCTAAAAACTTATTATATATTTCCATTGAAAATAGGTAAGAGTTTGATAAATACACTTGAATCATGCATATATTTCGTGAAGAATTTTGGCAAGATTATTTTAAAACATCTAAATCCACATTACATAAAGAATGATTATTGTTATTATACATATATATATCATTCACAAAGATTTTATTAAGATTAAATAAGAATAAAATGTAATTTCATTGAGATAAGTGGAGAGTATGAGTAACCCGAATGAAAATGGATGTTCAAGTAGAAAACACTTACCTTATCTTTGAATGTGTCCTTCACATGAAATTATCTTCCAAGATAATCAAATTAAGCACAATAATTAATTAATTAAGAAGCTTATTTACATGTATTTTATTTATTATTGTTTTATTAATTTCATTTACGGACTTAGTAATATGTTATATGATTGATTTTAATTGTTTTGTAGATTTCATTTTCTTGATTTTCATAATCGGTTTGCCTGTTTATAATTAGTAGAGTTCTAGTGGAATGGATATAATTCCATAAAATTTAATTTATATTATACTAATGGTCATACATAATCTTAAATGGTCATATAATTCATTTGGTTATATGGTATGATGATGAGTAATTAGGTGAAACATTAATAACAATAATTTAGATTATTTTGGCTTTATTTTGAAAATTGTGACCTATTTTTGTTGTATGTAATAATATTATGTATATATATAGGTTATGAAACATTAAATAGGATATAATAATTATATTATAGTCTTATTTTATCATATAATTGTTTTCATGACCAGAACTGGATGATAAATTGAATAAAAAAATTTTATCGTCCATGAAAGTTGTAAATCTGACCCCAAGCGATGATTTCATTTTTAAAATAAAATAGAGAGAGTAAATAGATTGATGATGGATTCTCCATTAAAATTATATAATTCTAGTATATAGTAGATACTTTAATTATCATGATCATTTAGATAGAGGGGCTATGATAGATAACAAGAAAAGAAAATAAATAGAAATGACATTAAAAGAAAAGGGAAGATGATTAAACTCTGGAAATATCCTCCTTTAGAGCCTATTTTTGGGAATGGATTTTGGTAGCATGTTATGACCAAGACCACCTTGAAGTGGATATACACTAAGGAAGAGTATTTGTGAAGAACCTTGAGGTGCTTCATGTCTTAGAGGAGTGAGAAGAGGAGAAAGGCGTGTGTTGATTTTATATTAGAGGAGAGGAGTTATTTTTTTATATGTTATTAATTATTTTATTAATTTTGTCATAACAAGAAATATTTTTTGATTCATGAAACCCAAAATAGTAATATTTAAATTTGAGTTCTAACTAATGGTTTCTTACATCATAAAATATAAAGGAATGGTTTAATAATCTAATAATTTATTCATAGCGTAAATTACATAAGTTTACTATTCCCTAAAAATTCAAGTACTTCAGAAAAACAAATGAAATTCCCAATAACCATTTATCGACATTTAGAATTCAAAAATGGACCCAATTTTATGAGAATAATTATCTAAATATGCTAGTTTTTTTATATAAAATCATTATTTCCTTGTAAAATATGGATTTTAAATTTCAAACTAATTTTATAATACTTTCAAAAATTAATAGAGGTCTCATAAAAATATCCTAAAATAAAAGGGAAACAAAATATTTATTTAGTAATTTATTTTAGGAAAAACATAATTTAAAAAATAATTTTAAATATATTTTTTGAATTTAATATTTATTACTCAGAAAAATATCTACAATTAATTATTAATTTCTAAAATATTCACTCTCATTAATATGGTGCCTAAATTTTAATTATACTTTCATAGGTGAGGTTACAATCCATATTGTTACATTAATATTCAAAATGGTAAAATATTTTTCATCAGGGTAAGATACTATTAAACAAAAAAACAAGTTATCCATATAAGATGCTAAATATCTTACTACTCGCAACCGTCTATGTATGTTACTTGAAAATTAAATCACAAAAGTGGAAAAATTATATTCATTTTCTAGGTTATAATAAATAGTTTTTTATAGAGATTCAGTGTTTTGTAAATTCAATATTAAATTTATTTTTAAATTCTAGGGGTGTTACACTCTTCCCCTCGTACAAAAATTTTATCCTCAATATTACCATACTATTACAATATAAAATTATTTGAGTAGTTATTCTCCATCAGTTCATATGGAACCAATTTTACTTCTTAAATTTTATGATTTTATCAATTACCTTTTCTAGTCAAGTTGTTTGAGTCCTCAACACCTGTTCTTTAGTCTCCATAATCTGGATAGGCTCTTCACAATATGGTAAGTCAGGTTCCAATTCTATACCTCTAATGTGTGGAAATACATTTTGTGTTGAATGTAATTTATTAATAATGAGACATGGAAGAAATTTTGTACTATAGAAAGTTGAGGCAGCATTTCTAAACAATAAGCCACATCTCTAATTATGTCCATAATTTCAAAAGGGCCAATGTATATTATTCTTAGTTTCCATTTCATACCCAATATTATAATGCATTTACTAGGAGATATTGTGAAGAAAACATGATCTTTGTCACGACCCATCCCTCGGGTCCTGTACTATGACTAATCCAATCTCACCTCTGATACTCTACGGGCAGGTTACTAGCACCGAGTAGGCATATCCCACAAATGGGAGTCATTTTCCTATGTACCTGTACACATGCACACAACTCCATGTCAAAGGTAATACAATGTAAAAAAAAATAAAGAAGATATGCATGATAACCATTATATTTAACATGACAAGAGTTCAAAATAATTAAACTACATGGAGGAATGTGGGGCTAGTATACATGCCAAGAAAAAGAAATATAGAACACATGTAAAACTCCATGTCTTTCAATCTTGTCCATGGAAAACCCCGCCTAAATGGTGGGTGATGGGTAACTGCTTGTAGTCGTAGGAGTACGCCTCTACTGTCTTATCTCACTGAGCACCACCTAGTCCTGGTCCTCCCTGGAATTCGTCAATTCCTTGATTGTCATCACAAGACACGCCATGTGTGGGTCAAGCTAGTGTAAGGGTGAGTAAAAAATACTCTGTAGGATACTCCAGAACAAAAATTGTAATGCTCAAGGGAAACCTCAAAAGAAAACACAGTCAGCGTGACATAGGTATATGCCCGTACATATACCGAGAACATCCAGATATACTCATTTCAGAAAATAAAAATTTAATGGTTCCAAACTCATATTTAGCATCATGATTCACATTGTAGGTTTGAGAGTCAACACATGAAACCACAATATCCCTTTCCACGAGCTTATCCATCCTCGATGGAACCCATTTGAAAGGTACACTCCATCGGGAACAACTCTTCCATTCTAAATGTTATGTCTGAGAGAACATTCTTCATCAGGAACATTATACTAGATCATGCACATGTTCCCAACACCAAAGGTTAACTCTTTGTCGTCTTGTTCCCAACTCAGGGATATAGAAACCCAAGTGGAGTGTCCACCCTCACAACTATACATGAAAGTGAGACCCCTACTCTAATCAATCTGGAGAAACCTCTATCACTCTAATAAGTAGTGGCCCTCACATCAATCTGCTGATGAAGAACTATATTCTATCTAGGTATCATTTTCATAATAGGGATGGGCCTGATCCTCAGTACTGTGTCTGACTGCCGAGGTAGCTCCAAATCTAATCAAGGACCAACACTCTACAAGGAATGGGAGTACTACTTAGTGATTAGAGGACTCGGACCTTGGTACTACAGGGTAGTACCAACTCTGTGAGTTTATTCACTATGGGTGACACTTAACATAGTACTTTAGGGGTGTACTGACCCTAGGCTAGTAGACCATCTCCCTAGTATGACAAGGGTATATCGACTCTACTGAAATAATGCACAAGGAGGACCCACACTCTGAAACGACAAAGAAGTACCGACTCCTAGAATATAGGACCTGCACCCTACCTGGTATGGGTGTTACCAACTCTATGCACATTAGGTATGGAGGACCCACACCCTAGTCCTTCTAGGGTGTATCAACTCTAAGGATAGAGAACCCACTACCTATTACCATACAATAGTACTTACTCTTTCTTCATGAACATCATTGATAATTCACAGCCTAATTCTATTGGGGAGTAACATCCTTGGAGGAAACCACTAAATTGGAAACGAACATGAACCCATGATGGGGGAGTCATATCTAATAGAATGAATAGGGATAAGGAGTGCCAGTGTCCTAAGTGGTCACGGGAGTCAAAGTCCTGACATTTCATTATATGATGCAACCCAGTTCTTCCCAATGTATACATGTACCTGGAGATCCTAATCTTCCTATCAATATCCAGTCCTCCAAATTCATCCTAAACCCACATAGATTATCCCAAAAGGATAGTCTCAATGAAAGGGTCACAACACCATATAAGCCTCGTCAAATAGATTATCCATTTGAAAATTATGATCTTTTTAGTAAAATTGAGGATGATTGGGTCCAGGTCTGACCTGACCGGGTCGAACTAACATGAACACCCCATTGGGGATAGCCTGGATCGGATGGTCCAAGTCCGTTGGGCAAAAGGTTATGCCAGTTGGGCTCGGCTTGCAGGGCTGAAGGTCTGGACTTCTTTCGGGCCATCCCGACGGGCTGAGCGTGACTTGGTAGAACTAGCCCGACCCACTATTGTGAGCTAGTTTCTCCAGCCCAGACACATATTTTTCACATCCATATCACAAAATCTGGAACAACCAACCGGATCAACTAGTATGCTCATGCTAACCAGATTTCTTGCATGACCCGCAACTTACTGTGAGTCCCTGCCAATGCAATGACGCGTCGCCCCCGTTGACTCGCCCACGGCTGCTACCAGTAGAGCCAGCACATAAGGGGAAACATCTAAGAAATTTCGAACTCACTCTGGTTCTCAATTATCAAATCCAAAAAATGATTCAGATCCCTTAGGATATGTTCTTCATCGCTTGGGGTTCATATCACCATTGCCATCAATTCCTCTTGAAAGGGCTTGATTGGCAGAATTTCTCATTCCGCCTCGATCTGATCATTACTATCATCATCGTACCTCCATCATCACTGCACCATGAACAGTCACAGAAAGACTTAACGTTCATCAACCTATGAAGAACGTGAAGAACCAGTGTCTAGTGGGAGAAGAAAATCAAACAATAAATCAAGGAATGAACCCCCACAATCGTTCTTAACGACATTAATATGCTGCCAATAGTAGGATATGAACGGAAACAAAAAACATCCCATAAGAATGATCTAACTACCGGTCAACCTATTTATGGGTTGATCTGTGGTTATAGTTTAAAAACCAAGAATGGAAAACTATATAATTTATTCAACAATCAATTTCTGGAGATGCTTCTATCGGGGAGAAGGCCCATTACTGGTGGCGATCTATCCAAAAGAATTCAAGATATGTTGGAAACTATTGGCATTCATCGAACAATAGTCTTGTATCAATTTTTCCAGGATGGTATCACTACATTCTAAATTTCGAGATGTTTTTGTTGGAGAGGATTTAATCGTCAATCGTCAAAGGAATTTAGGATATATATTTGTTTCTCCAGCATAGTTATCTCATTAAAAGAGAAATTAGTCACAGTGCTTCTGTTACAATTAGTGGTGGCATCATTATTATTTTTAATTTATAAAGAAATGATTATAGTATTCATCAGTTAATGAGATGTTATGTAGTTTTATTTACTGAATGAAACTATCAGATTATAAATGTGTTACATCAAAATAATTTTTTCTAGATAAAATAATATTTTTTTGTATATTACATTTTCCTTAAAAGGTCAAAAAATTATCTTTTTCCATAGACCCGCGCCAGTTTAGATTAGGTTCATTCATAAATAATGTCATCATTCTAGATGAAATGATGACCTCATATTTTCATTCAGGGGACCCGTTTATATATTTCCTAAACATGCATGTGCACCAATTTAGTTTTCATAAAAAATAATTAAAATCTAACTTTCACCATCATACGGTGCCAGTGAAAGTTATGATCTGCCTAAGGGAAACACACCAAAAACATCTAAAAATTACTCTCATGGTTTTTATTCTGAGTAATAGTTTAGGGATTATATGGATTTGAAAATAAAATAATTGTTACAAAGCTGTTTTATTTATAGACAAACAATATCTTACACTCTTGACCCATGCTAGCTAATATTATCCCCTTTCTAGTTGAATATTGACACTATATATTCAATAATTCCCTTAGGTTTTTGATCTGAGAACAGGTTTAAAAGTTAGAAAAATTTAATCAAATTATTATTTAATGTACCTCAAAAAAAGATTAAAAATACATTCGGTTCACTCTGGTTCATGGAATTATGTGTCGTCTCAGATCCTCATCTAAAAAAACCCCATTTAATATTCAAAAAAATCATTGAATTCAAGGGTATTACATTACTCCACTGTTTTGTATCTTTATGTATTTTTAAGAAAATTCCTACACTTAAGGAAAGAAAATTTAGCTCACTAAGGGTCCATGTGGTACTTCCAAGAATGCAACTCGAGGAACCAATGAGATCGACCACTCTCATTTCCAGCTTCTACTAGGAAAACATTGTGAAACAATTGGAACATGATTCATTAGCTATGAAAAGTGGGAAATCACAAAGCACTATGATCCATGTCCACTCATAAGGTCCAGCATCTCACCTCCACGCTAACCTGACAAAAAAAAACAATAGTTCACATCTACCCTTTGATAAAATGTGAAAAAGACTCCACAATAATTACATATTAATGGTTGACGTTAAAAATGGAGGGGTTTTTATGAGTGAAACATGGTTTCCAAAGAGTGATCATTTGAACTTACTTGGACCTCTATTTACTTCCTTCTACGGCCACATAAATTTCCAGAAAAAAAACATTTCCAGAGACACTAGCATCATCTCAACTATGTATGGATGGTTTGTCTCTATCTCATAATACAAAAATCATCATTGGGGTCTAAATCTACAACCAAAAAATGTTCCCAAGCATGACCCTTTTGGAGAGTCCCACATGTGCTTCATGGCATTCCATTTTTTACCATAAACAAAAAACCATCCCTTTTAGCTTCTCAGAAACGCCACATACTTTAGCTAAAACAATCAATCCGGGTACGGACTATAATATTCCACACTGATAATTGCATCATATGGCCTCAACGCCACACCTATGAGATCTCAAATGCAAATCTCAACACTAAGAGTCAGGTCACGCAATTATCCTAGTGTGTGATCAATGGGTACCATATATTTATATTATCTACTTGTGAGGGTCATGTAAATGGTCCAATCAGAACCTTGATGTCTCTAACAAAACTCACATAAAAATGATAATGGCAAGAACCTCTGTATATTAAAATGGAAACCATAAGAAAAGGAAGAGATCACACCTTGAATATTTCCTGATGCTTCTAGGTCATGAGCCATGACCATATGAAGTCATCCTCACCCACATCCTCTAGTTATCTTAGCCTTTTGTGGACCCCATTACTGTGGTGGGGGAAAATATTCAAACTTCCTTCCACCTCTTGCTGCTTGTCTAGTTCCTCTGCCCCATCCTCCATCTTGCAAAAATCCTTTCTCCAATCGTTGTCTCTTCCCTGACAGCATGTCAGCCTTCTCCCTCTCAGTGGCACATCGGGTCATATATTCCATTGTAGTATTTCATCTACCGTTTTATCATAACTCCGCCTCTCCAATGGCTGATCCGATATTTAGTATTTATCCTACACCAAAGACCCACGTATCTATGTTCGGGCAGAGGTATGACTCTTAGTCCATGATCCAGCCACCATTATTCAACAAACATTATTAGATGCCTCTACCTAATGATGATTTCTATAGGTCAAATCTATCTTCTCCACTGATTGGAAACTCTCAACCACCAGAAATCACTCTAGGAACCCAACATATTATGGAATCCTAAGGGGGTATCACTGACTCCTTTATTTCCCTGTATAGTACCTACTCGTTTTTTTGGCCCTGTATGTAAGGTTCTTTCACCCCATTTATAGAGTACTAGGAATGATATGTGATTATTTCTAAGTACATTGTTACTTTCTTGTAGCCCTATCATCGGTGAAACAGCTCTTTTATATGCACAAAGCATAAATATACCAGAAAAAACACCTCCATAAAGAGGTGTTCAAGGTCTAACCAGGTGTGGGTCACCTCATCATGCATCTGGATCATCAAGGTCCACCATCTCCCCACTAAGCCCTGATGAGGTATCATCTATATGATTTCAATCAGGTCAATAGGTTCCCTCCCTAGGTAGAATTCTCACGCAACTGCCTAAATCCCATCCTCAGCTACCTGGGGATCTTTCTCCCCTTGGAACCTAAGAGGTCTATGTATCTAAAACTCGTGTAGTGCGCTCATCCTATGTGATTCATATACAGGTACTGATGGTATCAAATATTGATCACTGGGTTGTGTTATCACTGGTTCACCAACTGGTGGGGCTATCTCTGGTTTTGGTCCCATTATCGATGCCCCGTCATTCGAAAGACAATTCTCGTGACCTCGTCCTGGAACCCTGAATGGAATAATGCATGGAAACATATTAAAATGATTTGAGATGAACCACCGATAAAAGTGTATATCTATAGAGCTGAATCAATAAGTAAATCAAAACTAAAAATCATACCTATATAATACTTTTACCATTATTTTCCAGGTGACCAGTGTCCTTATGTACCAAGTTGAAAAGCAAGTTATCAGAGTCCCAATGAATGGATACGTTAGTCAGTGCAAAAATAAAAGAACCTATGGCTTGAGATCCAAAATCAAAAAATCTTAACAATATCATTATACATCCCAAATCAATCTCAAGAAACCACAATTATATGATAGAACTGACCGCCTTTGGTAATACTCAGTCGCAACCCATCCTGTGGGGCTCATGTTGTGACTACCCCAAGACCACCATTGATAGTACATGGGATGATGACTAGAGGTGAGTAGGAATATCCCAAAATTGAGTAATTTTCTTTTGTACATATACATACGCACACAACTCCAAGATAAAGGTACTGGAAATTATAAAAGGACATGGAAGCTATGCTTTCAAAACACTAAGTATAATAAGACCAGAGTGAAACAAAATTAAATTACAGGGTGGAAAATCATGCTAATATACAAGCTCAGTGAAAAAAAGTCATAACCCATGTAAAACTCCAAGCCCCTGAATGTAACTCCCCGACCCCAGTTACCTTGAGTCGGTGCATGTTTTTAATACATTGGCATGATTAATAGGAATCAAGTCCAGAAAGACCGATCAGTTTAGCCGTCTTTGAAAATAGATTACATAAATGGATGTTAAATTACACTTTAGAAAATAAAATACTACATAAAGGATCCTTTGAGAATTCCATTAATCCCCTAGATTAGACATGCATTTCAATCATAATACACTTCTTGGGATCCTAAGAAAAA
Organism: Viscum album; assembly: GCA_963277665.1. Lineage (NCBI taxonomy): Eukaryota > Viridiplantae > Streptophyta > Magnoliopsida > Santalales > Viscaceae > Viscum > Viscum album. The sequence goes on from OY728125.1 coordinate 366,288,562, forward strand.
TAAAATATAGAAATGGGTGATATCAGATACTCAGTAAGGATAGAAATATAGCGGAAACATTCATAAATATGTATAAACATTTTATGGAAATGTATAATACTAAAACAAAAGCCTTGGTAAAAATAAACTTTTCCATAATATGGATAAGATACAATAAAATAATTCCATTTACTTATTCACATGGACATTCTACTATTCAAATAATCACATGCAATATCAACAACCACTTTCATAATGATGGAATGCATAATGTAATAATATCATAACCACATAATAAAGGCCTTATGCCATGACTAGAAATAATATTTGGTCAAGGCATTGTTCCAAGACAATAGTTTTCCTTGTGATACCTACCGATACATCGAGGAGCTAGAGCGGTCTCCACCCATCACTTACTAAGTCCAATGGATTCCTTATATTCAAAGGATTCAACATAACATAATCATTAATATTTAACTCTAATATGAAATTTCTACACTATAACCATAAACCATGAATGGTATAAAAATAACACATCCACATTCAAACATATCACAAAAAATTCAATACCATATGGAAGACTTTTATAATAATAAATCAACATCAAACAAGTTTAATATCCCTTAATGGATTTTGACATAGATGAAAATGACTTGTAAAACTCTTTGAGAGAAATATCTCTTTTTCATGAAAAAATTTAAAAGTCACATAATTTAGAAAGGAAGAAATTTAAATAAATTTTTTAATCAAAGTGTATGATACCACTTTGAATCATTTTAATGTTGTTAAACATTTAAAACAATCATGTCCATTTAAATAAATCCTTAAAACCATTTCGAAAACGCGGTCATTAATGAGTATGGTTTAGAAGAATAAATCATTAAAAAATTTAAAATGACGTTTTAGTAAAAATTCCCTTAAAATAATACCTTTGAAAACTATTTTATGAAACATGGACATGTATAATAAATATTTCCCAGAAGACAATTACATAAAAACAACCTCAGATAATAATGATATTGTGAAATTAACCCCGACCAATTTGGTAACATACAAAACGCACACCCCATGAATGAAGTATCATACAATGAATATATAAATACACTTAAATTAAAGTGTATTACATATAGAATACAATTATGGGCTGTACATACACCACACAGAAGGTAATAGTGGAAGTATGGCATGAATCTCCTGGGAATAAGCAGTGAGATGAAAACCCCTTACCTTGCACTTTCCATTACTCAAGGGTACGTTTAACCTACGGTATGAAGATTGTAGTATGTTATTAAAATATAAAAGAACCATATTAATATTTATGATATCATAAATGATTCATTTATGACTTTATACTACACACTTAATAATAATTTCCATGATAAATTAACATTTCGGGTAATAATGGCATTCTTTATCGTACGTGTTTTCATTTGTTAGTCTTGATTGTTCACTTAGATAAACATTTAAATAAATAAAGAATATAAAAAATTATTTATATTTCAAATATATTTAGAATATAAATATGTATAATAGACATATATATGAAATAAAAAACACCATTTTTGGAGACGGTAGTCCGTACATACGCATAAACGATGTTTTCGTTTCCATATCGTATTGAACAGGACTAAGTGAATAAGATATTTGTAAGTACATATTATATATACAAATATATATATCTCCAGTAGAATTATTATGTAATATATTACTTAATTATTAGTTATATATATTTTTATAATCATCGATGAATGGGGAACGTGGAAATGAATCTCATTGCGTCGTGGAGACGGTAATCCGTACATACGCAAAAGGGACAATATCATTTCCTTAAAGGTATGGAATTTGATGGTATACTAATTTTACAGAGACATTATAAGTTATTTTCATTATTTATATACATATTACTCATCATTATATCCATCCAAATAACATAGTGTTGAATAACAAATTACACCACAGCGTAGAGACGGTAAACCCTAGGTACGCACGCATGGTAACTTTATCATTCATTACATGGATAGAATAATGAATATAGTTTTTCCATATTTATAATAAAATCATATTACACATAAGATACTGGTGTTATTATTTTATAATGTAAACCACAAAGAAAGAGTAAGTGGAAGAATAAGAGAACTTGAAAGATGGTGGTGAAATCATTAACTCTTCTTCGGGTTCTTCCATTTTATTGGATCAAAAGGGGACCTTAGTTCGGCTTTTTGATGAAAGAAACTATTCTAGGATGAATGTGGGATAGTTGGGAGGATATGTGGGTAGTGTTCGGAATATCCAAAAGGCGTTGAAGGTATTTATTAGAGTGGATGGTGAGTTTTTTTATAAGAGTGTTGAGTGGCACCTTAGGAAAAACGTAAAATATTATTTTATAATAACATAATGTTCGTTTTCTAATGTCTCCAAAATTTAATATTTAAAGGATAAGTTGGGTATCAGTCGAAAAATAATCAACCAATAGGTTTTATATAGGTTTGGGTTTGCATATTAGCCTTCTATTTTAGATTTAACTCTTATTTAAATAGTTTGACATTTACCATGTCTCTTTGTATTTTTATATTTTATTGTCAATAAACATAATATAAAATGACAATAGAACCCCAATTGGGTAATTAATGTCATATATATTATTATATATGTTTTTTGGAAGGAACATATATTTTTAAGACTATTATATCAATTAATAATATAATATTTTATTTAAAAACTATTTTTTGTCAATTTTGACACTCTTTGGTATTTGTATTTTTATTACATAATAACCGCATGATTAATTAAAAAAATACATTGAATCAATCCTAACATGTCATATTCTCCTTAAAATTCATGTATGTCATAAAAACTTTGAAATTATATATATTTTAATATTTATAGTACAATTTAATTGATTCGTTCATTAATAAGGTAATTACTGCATCATCATTGTGTCATTAATAAATTTAATAATTTAATCTCTAAAATTTATAAAAAAAATACCAATATGTAGTAAATATTTTAGATTTATAATTAATTTTTATTGTGGAATTTATATTATGTATAACCCTATATTAAATATGGTATAGTTATTAAACTTTGATTTTAACTCTTTTATCTCTTCTATAAATAAAATAATAATAAATGTCGTAATCTAATCCAAGTGAACATAAAGGGTCATATTTAATTCCTAAGGTTTTTCTAGGTCTATTTACACTTATCCAATAGAATTAGGATATATGTTAGGGTAATAATAATAATATCACTTTTACCCTTATTTACCATATTTACTTTTAACCGCGAAAAATAAAAGTTCAAGTTACTATTCAACAAAAATTATTTTTATCTTATTGAACCTAATTTTTTTCATTGATATTATACTTGTCTCTTAGATTTTTTAAATTCAACTCACAGAAGCTGTAAAATTAGGTTATATGTAAATTTGCAAATGCTCCTAAGTGGTGGGTAAAATATGGTAAAAAGCTCGATAAAATTTTTATATATCTAAAATTATTATATACTGTTTTCAATGAATTAAATTGAATTTATATATTTATTATTTATCTATTTTGACCTAAAATAAATTTAAATAAAATATATAATTATTTAAATAAATATTATTTTTTTAACCAATATCTCAGTGTTTTTCACTATTCATTAAAAATTGATGTTTATTGGAAAAATACAATAAATTCAGCCTAAGATATATTTGATATTCCAAATTAAAAAATGAATTACATTTTAAAAATTTCAAAAAATAGAAGTTGAATTAATTAATTTTAAGAATAATTCCCATTGTCAACCCAAGAAGCATATTTCTAAGAAAAAATAACTTTCAAACAAGTGACACTTGTTTATGTCCAAATTCAAAGTGAAAATACATAAAATTTACATAATTGGATTAAATGGTAAAAATATAATCTAATTATACTTCCATACCATTAAAATTTATAATTCTACAATATAAATTATTTTCATTAGAAGGGATTTTTTCAGTTAAAATATAGTAATTTTCACTATTCACCCAAATATAAAAGTTATCAGAAAAACACCAAATATTTATTGAAACAATATTATTATGTTATGATTATAATGAAAAAGTTTATTTTGTCAAATTGAATATATAAAAGTTTCAAATATTTTATTTAAAAATCGTTCACCATTAAAAGGTGCTAAAATTTTATTTTTTTAGAAATACTTCTTTTATCTGAAAAAATGTATTTGTTCTTATATTATTTCAAAGAAACTAATAATATGGTTTATAAAATAATATGGATTATATAAATTTCATAATTCTATTAATACTATTCATATCCTCTTTTGAACAGCTAGTTTGATAAGTTGTGGTGCACTTGAACTCAGTGTTACCTGTAGTGCATGTTATTGAATTACTTCGATGAAATAACAGACTATAAAATCTTGGGGTGTTACATTCTTCCCTCCTTCAATAAATTTAATCCTCTTAATTTGAAATTGTTCATTGAAATTAGAAGTTTGATAATAGAAAATACATTTGTGGTAAAACCCACATCGGAAATTGGGTTAATAAAATATAGTCTTAATAAGAGGAAACAATTATATATATATATATATATATACTTGAGAAGTAGATTTTTATCCTTCAATTATTTCCTACCACAAAATCATCTTTCACTCCAAATGATTCACAAAAAATTATATTTATCCAAAATGTATGAGGTTCCAAAAATAATAAATTTGTAATTCATTTGTTAGACTATTTAAAAAAAATTATAAAAACCAATACGTCACATAGTCTTGTCATAGGTGATGCACCTTTGTCTCTCTTTGTTTGTGGGTTCATGTATAACGGCCTTTCCGGACGCGACGGGTTGCTGCCCGACCTCTGGGATGTCCATTTTATAACAATCCAAAAATAACCTTAATAATAGTATCCAATTTTAAACATAATCCATTCCAACCTTTTGACTTTTCCAAAATACATTCATCCAAACTCTCAGTCCAAAATTTATAAGGATGTTAAACACAATGAAGATCCTTTTTTCAGGTAATAACATGTGAATGCCTTCATCATATATTCTTTTAAAACACCACAACATCCAGAATTACCATAAAACCTTATTGATTACATTCATGCCCCCTTATTCTTATAGAATGCTGGATATACTCCTTCTATCCCAAAAATTTGTAAAATCCAACAATTATGGAATATATAAATCATTATTCAGTCTCAAGGAAGTCATGAATATTCAATATAATTTTTCCAAATCAACTATCTCTTATTCCAAAATCACTACCTCATTAGCAAGACAATATTAATGATTTCCTTTCCTACAACAATGAATTATCCAAAAAGTGTATCTTACTATTAAGTCACTTTTCTTAGGACCATAAAATTTCAAATCGTCAATAATATAGTACTGCAATACAATCCTTATATACTCTATAATTCTTATAACTTGTAAATCATTAATACGGTACTCAAATGACACATTACATTAATTATGACGTAAGAAATCTAATCATTCATCATCATCTTTGGTGGTATAATAACTTTATTATTAACCAATATCAGCATTTGTGGTATACTCTGATGATTTGTACATTGATTTTCGTAGTGACACAACTCATTGCAGATGAGGCTTTGTACACATGAAACATTTTTCTTATCCTTGAAATCATGTACATGGCGTCATTTTTCTCCACACTCATAACAAACTCTCATTACCTTCATGAATTTACCAAGGTGATTATTTCCACAATTATTAGATATGGGAAAATCATTCTTTCCCTTCTTCCCTTTATCAATATTTTTCTTTACCATCCTTTCCTTCTCTGGCTTCCCTTCAAACACATAGGACTCAGTAAATTCTTTTCTTATCTTATTAACACGTGATACTATTTATTCATATGTTGAGAATATGTGAGATACTATTTCACTTGTAAATGTTGGCCTAATACCTTTAATGATATGATCCTTCTTACTCTTTGGATCATACGTATTTCTGCAGTTCACATTCTTTCTACTGGGTGCCATTTCTATACAATGGAATACACTAGGTCAGTTTATGAATTGAAATGAATAATTCAAAACATGTAAAATACCTAACATAAATTGAATAGATTATGGATATAATATATAAAAATATTTTCTTTGAGGTGGTATATACTCGTAAATACATCATAATGATTTATAACGAAAATGAGAATTATCCTAAGTATATCTCTCGGGATTGTTGTAACCAAGAGTGTAGTAAGGCCCGTTGTCATGCACTAGTTCTCATTTGAGTCTAGCTCAAAGTAATGCTTTCGGGTTTTAACACTAGGTACATCTGTTCCAGAGCTGCCTCCACATGCTCGTATCGAGACAGAGATGTATTTCTTGGAAAACTCACAAAATCACTACGTTACCAAAATTCTCTGAATTTCTTCTATACTAACCAACAAAGTCTCTCTTAGGGCTAAGTGCTCTAATCAGAGTTTATCTAAATCTAGTGTCCAAGGTTATTTCTAAACATCCTATGATACCAAATTTAACGCACCGACCCATGTTATGAAGATTTGGTGCATTATTTTAATATACTGGCATGATTACAAGGAATCGTGTCCTGGAAGACTGATCAGTTTAGTATTCATGGAAAATAGATTACATACATGGACATTACATTACACTTTAGAAAATAAAACAAAAAATAAATAATCCTTTGAGAATTCCATTAATCACCTAGCTTAACCCTGATTATCAATCATAATACACTTCTTTGGATCCTGAGAAAATTAAAACATAGAATGGTGTGAGCTCAGATGCTTAGTAAGGATAACAATATAGCCGAAAATTCCATAAATAAGCATAAACATTTTAAGGCAATGTATAAGACTAAAAAAATTGTTTTTAATCTTAAACTTCCACATAATATTGCAAAGATACAATAAACAAAGGCTATTTACTTATTCACATGGATATTTTACTAGTCTAATAATAACATTCAATATCAATAGACACATTCATAAAGATGGAATGCATAATGACAGACTATCATAACCACATAGTCAAGCCCTTGTGCCAAGACTACAAATACGATTTGTTCAAGGCCTAGTACCAAGACACTAGTTTCTCTTACAAGACCAGCCAATTAATCGAGAAGCTATAGCGGCCTACGCCCAATACATACTATGTCCAATGCATTCCTCATGTGAAACGGTATAAAAATAACATAAACATTCATATTAAAACTCGCATACCAAATGCCAACACTATACCAATAAACCATGAATGGTATAAAAATAACACATCTGAAGTCAATCATATCACAAAACCTTCAATATAAGATGGAATACTTGAATCATAATAAATCAACTTCAAACAATTTTAAAATCCATTAAAGGATTTTGACATAGATAAAAATTATTTGTAAAACTATTTGAGAGAAATATCCCCTTTTCAGGAAAAAATTTAAAAGTCAAACAATTTATAAAGGAAGACATTTAAATACATTTTTCTATCAACGTGTCCCACACCACTTTGAATATTTTAAAAGTAATTAACATTTTAAAACATTCATGTCCATTTAAATAAATCCTTAAAACCATTTTGAAAACATGGACATTAATGACAATGGTTTAGAAGAATAATTCATTAAAACATCTAAAATGATGTTTTAGTAAAAAGTACCATAAAATAATCCCTATGAAAACTATTTTATGAAACATGGACATGGATAATAAATATGTCCCAATAGATACTTACATAAAGGCGATCTCATATTATAAAGATATTTTCAAATTAACCCTTACCAATTTGGTAACGTACAAAAAATACACCCCATGAAAGAAGTATCATACTATGAATATGTAAATACACATAAATTAATGTGTATTAAGGAGAAAATACAATTATGGGAAGTACATATGCCACACAAAAGGTAATAGTGTCAATATGGCATGAATCTCATAGGAGTATGGAGTGAGAGGAAAACCCCTTACCTTGCACTCTCCTTTAGTGGAGGGTATGTTTAACCTCTTGTATGAATATAATAGTATGTTATTAAATTATTCCAAAACCATATTAATATTTATGATATCAAACATGATTCATTTGTGACTTTCTACTACCCATTTAATAACAATTTCCATGTTCAATTAACATTTAGGTAATAATAGCTATCTTTATCTTACTTGTTTTAACTTGTTACTCTTGATTGTATCACATAGATGAAGATATAATTATCTCTAGAATATAAAAAATTATTTATATGTCATAAATATTTAGAATATAAATATTTATAATAGAAATATATATGAAATGAAAAACACCGTTTATGGAGATGGTAGTTTGTACGTACGCATAAATGGTGTTCTTGTTTTCATATCGTATTGAAAGGAACTAAGTGAATAAGATATATTTCAGTACATATATATATATATATATATCTCCAGTATCATTATTGTCTCATATATTACATACTTATAATTAATATATATATTTTTATAATTATCGATGAATGGTGAACGTGGATATTAATCTCATCGCGTCGTGGAGACGGTAATTCGTACATATGCACGAGCGACAATATCATTTAATTAAAAGTGTCGAATTGGATGGTATATTAATTTTAGAGAGTAATTATAATGTTATCATATTTATTTTTATACATATTACGCATCATTATATCCATCCAAATAACATAGTGTTGAATAACAAATTACACCATGACGTAGAGATGGTAAGCCGTACGTACGCACACATGGTGACATTATCATTCATAATATGGATAGAATAATGAATGTAGTAGTGCCTTATTTATAATAACATAACAGTATATAGAAGATAATGGTGTTATTATTTTATAATGGAAACAACGAAGAAAGAGTATGTGGAAGTGTAAGAGAACTTGAAAGAGGGTGGTGAAATCATTACCTCTTCTTCGGGTTCTTCCTTTTTATTTGATAAAAAGGGATCCTTATGATGGCTTTCTGACCAATTGATGTCATCTTGGATGAATTTAGGATATTTTGGAGGATATATGGGCAGGTTTTGGCCTAGCCAAAAGGCTTTGAAGGTGTGAATTCTGGTGAAGTGGGAGTGCCCTTTTATTAGAGGGATGAGGGGAACCTTAGGGAAAACATAAAATATTATTTTATAATAAAACCATTTTCGATTTATAATGGCTCAAAAATAATTTATTTAAAGGTTAAGGTGGGTATGGGTCACCGAATACTCAACCAATAGGTTTTATAATGGTTTGGGTCACCATATTAGCCTTAACGTTTATATTTAACTCTTAGTTTAATAGTTTGACATTTAGCATGTCTCTTTGTATTTTTATATTATATGGTTAATAAACATACTATTAAATGCCAATAGAACATAAATTGGGTAATTAATGTCATATATATTATTATATAAGTCTTTTTTCTGATCCTTATATTTTTAATACTATTATATTAATTAATAATATAATATTTGTTTTAAAAACTATTTTATGTCAATTTTGACACTCTTTGGTATTTTTATTTTGATAAAATCATAACAGCATGATTACATCATACAAAATACATTCAGTCAATCCTAACATGTCATTTTCTCCTTGAAAATTTGAGTAATTCATAAAAACATGGAAATTAAATTTATTTTAATATTTATAATACCATTTATTTGATTATTTCATTAATAAGGTAATTAGTGCATCATCATTGTGTCATTAAAAAATTTAATTATATAATCTCTAAAAATTATAAATAACATAACATTATGTAGAAAATAATTTATTATTTATAATTAATATTTATAGTTGAATTTATCTTATGTATAACCCTATATTAAAAATGGTTTAGTTATTTAACATTGATTTTAACTCTTTCAACTCTCCTTTAGATAAAATAATAATAAATATCATAATATAATCCTTGTGGACCTAAAGGATCCTATTTTATTCCTATGGTTTTTTTGGTCAAATTACAATTATCCAATAGAATTAGGACACGTTTTAGGGCACTAATAATATCATTTTACCCTTAATTACCCTATTTACAAATAACCTTGGTAAATAAAAGTAAAAAAGTTACTATTCTCCAAAAAATTGTTTTTATCTTATTGTACCAGATTTTATTCCTATTTATTAACCATGTCTCTTGGATTTTCGAAATTCAACTCATAAAAGAGGTAAAATTATTTTTTATGTAAATTTGAAAATGCTCCTAGGAGGTAGGTAAAAGACGGTTAAAAGTTCGATAAAATTTTTACATTTCTAAAATTAATATAAACTTACTCCAATGAATTAAATTGAATTTATATAGTTATAATGTATCAATTTTGACCTAATATAAATATAAATAAAATAAATAATTATTTAAATAAAAATTTTGTTTTAACCAATAACTCAATGTATTTCATTATTCATCAAAAATTGATGTCTCTTAGAAAAATACCAAAAATTCAGCCTAAGTCATATTTGATATTCTGAATTCAAAAATACATTATATTTTTCAAATTTAAAAACATATAAGTTTCATTAATAAATTTAAATTAATTCCCATTGTCAAAACCAAGAAGAGTATTTTTAAGAAATAATAACTATCAAAATATTGACACTAGTTTATGTCCAATTTCAAAGTGAAATTACATACAATGACCATCATTGGATTAAATGGTAAAAATGTAATCTATTTATACTTCCAAACCATTAAAAGTCATAATTCTGCACTAAAAATTATTTTGATTAAATAATTTGTTTTCTATTAAAATATAGTATTTATCACTATTCACCCAAATATAAAATTTATCTGAATAACAAAAATCATTTATTGAAACTAAATTATTATTTAACGATTCTAAAGAAGAATATTATTTTGTCAAATTTAATATATAAAAGTTTCAAATATTGGATTTAAAATGGGTTCACCATTAAAAGGTGGTATAATTGCATTTTTTGAAAAATACTTCTTTTATCTGAAAAAATGTATTTTTTGTTACATTATGTCTAAGAAACTAATAATATGGATTCTAAAATTATAAGGATTATATAATGTTCAAAATTTAGTTAATAATATTTGTAATCACTTTTGAATGACTAGTTTGGTAAGTCATGGTGCGCTTGAACTCAGTGTTTCATGTAGTGGAAGTTATTGAATTACTTTGAATAAATAATGTATTATGAACTCATGGGGTGTTACACTGCAGCTCGTCTGCCGAAAAACCTACATGAAGGGTAGGTGATGGGTAGTTGCCTATATCCAAAAGAGTATGCCTTGTATGTCTGATCTCACTGACCACTAACTAGTCCTGGTCATCCTTGGTTTTCATCAAAGCACCGATCATCTACACAAGACACTACATGTGCAAGAAAATTTCATACATGTGTGAGTAAAAAAATACTCATTAGGATACCCCAAAACCACAAAGGTAAATCACAAAAGAACCCCACAAGAAGGCACATTTGGTTCAACATAGGTATATTTCCATACATATACTAAGAACATCCAGATATATTCATTTTAGACACTAGAGATCATAAGGTTCCAAACTCATAGGCAACATCAAGATTCCCATCATATGATTGGGAGACAACACATGATACCAGGAGACCACACTACACAAACTCATTCATCACCTATGACACCCCTCTGATAGGTACACTCCATTAGGAATAACTCTACCAATCCAAATGGTGTGTCTGGGAGAACATGCTCTATTGGGAACATTATACAAGGTCCAACTCTTTTTCCCAGCACCGAACGTTTAGTCATCATCATCATATGACCAACAATACACTAAGGAAACCCAAGTGTATAAGAATATCCTCACCAATGTACATGAAATTAGGATACCAGCTCCTAAAGATCTTGCAAAACCTTTGTTGATCCTATAAGGAGTGCCCCAAACCTCAGTTCGTTGGTGGAACACTAGCCCCTACCTAGGTATCATTTTCATCAAGTGGATGGGCTAGCTCCTCACTACTGTGTCTGACATTCTAGGGAGCTCAAACACTAATTAAGGTCCCACATCCATCCTTTGTAGTGGAGTAATACTCAATGACTAGAGGACCCTCACCCTTGTACTATTGGGGAGTACTAACTCTATAAGTTTATTCGATATGGGGGACCCACACCCTACTACATTATGGAAGTAACGAAAAAAAGCTAGAGGACCTGCTCCATGGCATGACCAGGGTGTACTAACTCTTCCAGAACAATGCGAAAGGAGAACCCATACCTGGAAACATTCGAGGAGTAATTACTCCTAGAATAAAATACCTTCACCCTACATGGAAGTTAAGTTATAGACACTACGCGCATTAGGTATAGAGGGCTCGTTCCTCAATAATTTAGGGGAGTACTTAATCCCTTGTTAGGGAGTAGTCTCTGAGGTCCCACAGTGTAGTAGTTACATTTTCGTCATGTACAACTCTGAGAACCCACGCCTTAATCCTACAAGGGAGTAACACCCCCAGAGGGAACCTCTCAATCGGTAACCAACCCACACCCATGAGGGGGAGAGTCCAATCTCAACCTATTAAGGGGGATAACAATTACCCACTCCCTAAGTCAACAAGGGAGTAACCATCCAAACAGATCTTTCTAAGAACCACCCCGGTTCTTCCAAAAGAAATCTTGTACTAGGAGAGCCTAGTCTTTAAATAAATTGTTTGTTCAACAAAATCTTCTAAAACTAACATAGAGTCTCCCAAAAGGATAGTCTGGAAGCTAGGGTCCCAACACCGAAGACATGTCATAAAATAGATTCTTTTTTTCAATGTTACATGTGTTTTATCAAAACAGGGTTTGGTTGGATCAACGTCTGGGACCGGACCGGGGTCTATCAACCTAACCTGGTCCGACCTGAGCCATTGTTCGTGGCTTAGCTTGGACCAGCTAGGACCAGCTTGGTCTACTAGGCTTGGTCCACTGGGCCATAGTTCCAGCCCTTTGGGTTCAGCCTGCTTTCGGCCCGACAAGCTTGGTTGGGCACGACCTACCAGAACCATCCCCATCCGCTATGTGGAACCAGTTTCTACATCCCGAATTCAGATCTACCACTTCTATCTCACACCATGTGGTTCAAGATGGTGCTACGTCTCTAGTCATCCGGTTCACTCACACTGACCGAATTTCTTGCATGGCCATTGGCTTGCTGCGGGTCTCTGGAAATGTCGCATTCGACATTAAGGCCCTCTATCATGAAGACAACGACAATGTCGCTATCTCCGCTATGCCATGCTGGGGGGAAAATTCTACGGCCATCGGACATGCTTCGGTGGTCCGTTTTCAAATCCAAAAATTTTATTGGATCCCTTTGGCTATGTTATTCATCTATTGGGGTTCAAATCTCCATTTTCATCCCTTCGGTCAGGAATAGCTTGATCAGTGGTATTTCCCATGACACATCTATCCGATCTTCCTCATCATCATCATACCTCAATCACTATTACACGAAGAACGGTTGCACAACTACCCACTATTCAGCGACCCATAAAGATTGATAAGAACATTCATCAAGGAAGAGATGAAAATCAAATAATAAATCAATAAACAAACACCCACCATTAATAATCATGGCATTAATCTGATCTTGTTAGAAGGATTAATAATGGAAACCAAAATCATCATGTATGAATGATCAAACTGCAGGTCAACGTATTCATTGGTTGATGCATAGTTGACTTTTAAAATCCATTAATGGGGATGATATAATTCAAACAACAACACCTACCTAGAGAAGAATTGATCGTAGGGAAGGCTCATTGCATGTAGTGATCCATCTGTAGGGATTCATGATCTGGTGGAAGCCGTTTTCATACGTCGATTATCGGTCCCAGATCCATTAATCAATGGTTTCATCACTGATTTCTGATTTTTTATGTTCTTCATTAGAGTGGATTCCGTCATCATTCATCCAAATAATTCCAGATCTATACTAGATTATCCAACCCAATAATCTCATTTAAATAGGAACAAGTTTCAGTGTTTCTATTAGAATTTTTTGTCATGTCGTTATGTTGTTTAATTTATGAAACAACGTTTATATTATGCTTCAGTTAAAGAATCATTACGTTATTTTATTTATAGAATGAAACAGTATTATCATCAGTTCATGGCTGCAAAAAATGTTTTTGAAGAAAATAAATTTTTTATGTTTATTTTATATATCATAATATGAAAAAAAATTAACATTATCCCTCAATACGTGTCGGTCATGGTTTGGTCCATTCTAAGGCAATTTCACTATTTTGGATGCAACGGTTCCCTCATTATTTCTATCTGGGCATCTGTTTAGATGATTTCAAAATAACAAACTCTCACCATTTTATTTCACTTAAAAAATTTAAAAAACTATCTTTCACCATCGACCCACAATGGATGATGTTAAGCAATGGATAAGGGAAACACATCCTCACGAGCTAAAAAATATCAAATCTCCAATCCAAGTTACCATTTAAATAATATATTTTTTTAAAAAACAATTGTTACATAATTATTTTATTTAAAACTGAAAACTAACTTCCAATCTTTGTTGGCACGGACAAACATTAGGTCCATTCTAGGTGAATCTCAACACTCTAAGTTTAACATTTCCCTCATGTTGTTGAACCATGAACCCGTTACAAATTTAGTGAAATATGATTGCATGATTATTTAATAATCTTCAAAATGGTTCAAAAATATGTTCCAGCCACTCGGAGTATAAAAATTTTGTTCCGTATCAAAAATTGGTCTTGAAATAATCCTATTTAATTTAAAATAAATTCATTGAATTCCGTGGTATTTCATTATATCTGTTGAAATTCCAAATCCTTCCTTTTATTATTAACATAACAATATTTCATTCTTTGAGATTTTTTATTTGTGTTAGAATAGCCTTTCCCTTCACCATCAGTTCCTCCATAATCATTGGTCCCACAAGATTCCTTTCATCAGATTCATCCCAACATATTTGTGTATTCCATTTCTTTCTGAATAGTGCATCATATGGTTCCATTTGAATACTGGAATGGAAACTATTGTTGTAGGAAAAAATCCACCAATGGTAAATAGTAATCCCAAATACCCTTCAAGTCAATTAAAGATGATCTCAATATATCTTATAATGTTTGGATCATACGTTTTTTTTTCCTGTGAGATTGTTGGCGATATTAAGCAGTCAATCAAATATCAGTTTCCAAATATTTTTGAATACTTTTCCAGAATTTCAATGGGAACTGTGGATCATGATTTGACACAAATTGAGAGGGGTGATCCATAAAGTCTCAAACATCAATGAAATGGAGTTGTGCAATCCTCTCTAGTGAAAAATCATTCCTTGTAGTGAGGAAATGTCGATATTTTGTAATTCAATCAACAATAAATCATATTTCATTATACATTCCTGGATTTTTGGGTAATCCGTAGAAAAAACCCATGGTGATGTCATCCCATTTCCATATAGGAATTGTTAGAGGTTGCAAGAATCCTCTTGGATATGGTCATTTTTATTTCACATGTTTACTGAATAAACATCATGATACAAAATATTCAATTTCTCGTTTCATTTTCTCCCCCATGAAATATTCTTTTAAATATTTAAACATTTGAGTGATTCTATTGTGTATAGAAAAATTTAAGCAATGGGTATCATCCAATAACTAAATTTTTAGATCGGTTTTAAATAGAACACATATCCTCTTCCCAAATTTTAGAATTCAATCAGCAAACACGAATTCATCCAACATCACATCATTCACACATCCAATTTTCTTTTTATGAATTTCAACATTAGACAATGAAGTTTTAATTCATCCCAATATATATGTTTGGGGATCCAATTAACAAATTAATGATGTTTCACCCTCTTTGATAATTTCCATATCCATATTAACTAGATCCATGAACTCAAGATCCCATTAAACCCACAATTTGTTAATATCTCCTTGTTCCTTTCTACTTAATGCATCGACTACTTTTTTTAATTTTTACATTGGTAATGTAAGGAACATTAATAATCCTAGAGTATATTGATCCATCACCATATCCTCATGTTGATTTCATTCAATGAGTAGATATATTTTAGACTCTTGTGATTTATATATGTCTCACACCTTTCACCATAGAGATAGTGTTTCAATATCTTCATAGAAAATAGTACAACTTATAACTCTAAATCATTATTTGGATAGTATTATTCAATAATATTTAACTTCCGAGATTAATATGAAATGACTTTATCATTCTACATAAGGAAACACCTGAGTCCTTTATTAGACACATCTCTATAAGTCACAAAACCACTATTTGATAATGGTATAGTTAGGATCATAGCATTAACAAATATCCACATCAATTCTTCAAAACATTCATCCCAATATTTTGTCCCTACCAACTTAAACCCTTTTCGAGTATGTCTGGTAAATGCGTCATCTTATTGAAAGCAGTTCTAAATTTAACTGCGATAATAACATTCTAAATAAATAAAACTACGTACCTTAGTTGTGTTCATTGGATTATTCCATTATCAGACTTCCTTTTTCTTTGTAGTATCATATATGATTCCATACATTGAGAAAATATGGACATGAAAATAAAATAGATGAAAAAAATTAACACTTTCTAAATATCCCATATAATTCATTTATTCTAAGATTCATCATAATATTTCGCAATTGATTCCCATGATCTTCTTAGATTTTGGAGTATACTATGATATCATAAATAAATACCACAACAAAGTCATCAGGAAATTCCTTAAAAATATATTCATTAGATCCATGAAAATATAGGGTTCAATAATCAGTCCAAAAGGAATTACATTGAACTCGTAATGACCATACGTAGTTCGAAATGCTATCTTTGGAATATCTTCCTTCATCACATGTATTTAATGACATCCAGGTCAAAGTTCAATCTTCTAAATGTATTGGGCTCCATGAATTTGATCACATTAATCAAAAATTCGAGGAAGAGGATACATGTTCTTTATCGTAATATCATTGATCTCTCTATAGTCATTTCATGACTTCATATATCTATATTTTTTCTAAATGAAAATATCATGGGCTGCCCATGGAGAAACACAAGGGAGTTTAAATCCTTTATCACTAAATTCATCTAGTTATTTCTTCAGTTCTACAAATGGCTCTGTGGATACTATATAGGGATTTTTTTATATAGGTCTTGAAGAGATAATTAAGTCAATAAAAAACTCAATTCCCCACTCAAGAGGATGTCTAGATAAACCCTCTAGAGAAAACTCAAAATATTATTTCACAATAAGTACATTTTTAATTTAAAGATTTCTTTTCTCACCAATAGAAATTTATTTCTCCTCCTCATTATGAATTGAATTCATTAGGGATATTGGGGGAGGATCTAGATAAGAATCAGATGATGATTTTTCTTCTCTAAAGATAAGGGATTCTATATTATTCTAAAAATTTGTATCACTCTTATTCATACAATATATTTTCACATCATAACATGAAATAATATTCATACCACAAATTAAATCAATATAAATCATGGGTATGATGATAAGGTGAGAAACTGAAGAAAATTTTGGCATCATAAGGGAAAATGATAGACACATAGTTGTTGCAATGATACATTCCTTAAAGGTTTTGACTCACAACTAATTTATTAAATAAAATTTGACATGTCTAATATTTTTGGAAAACTAGGTTGATATAAATAAATGTGATGTTCGAGAATAAAATAAATCATTGTAAGAGTTTGAGGAAATGGTTTAATTTACAGCCGATACAACATCAAGAAATTCCAAATAAGTCATTGTGATCGTATATGCTTGGCCTTTATCCCTTGTATTTCTCTGTGGAATATTTCCATGCTTCGGAAAATCATTTGCATAATGTTTCATCTTTTTGAAATTTTATAATTGAACATCGGTGGATTCTTTTTTTACCTTACAATCAAGGGGTTGGTGGAATTTTCCTCCAATCATGTAAAAAACACATATACCCTGTAGAAAATTAAGGGGGATTTCATTCCCACAATCATCACAGGATGGAAACTGGATTCTTTCCTCAGTCCCTATTCCTTATTTCCATTTCCAAAATGTTCAGAATCACATATCTTCTCTTTTATTCCATTAATGTCATAAGACTTATAGAATTATTTTTTTATCTTGATAGCATATGATACTATATCTTCATATGATGAGAAACATTGGGAGACTAGTTCCCTTAGTAAGAATGGGTTTATACCATCATAAAATCGATCAATGTTACTCCATGGATTATTTTTGTAGTCTAAGAATGCCTTACTAACCTTGTGAAGTTATCCTCATACACTGAAATATTATCATCCTCTTTTTGCA
Source organism: Viscum album (assembly GCA_963277665.1). Taxonomy (NCBI): domain Eukaryota; kingdom Viridiplantae; phylum Streptophyta; class Magnoliopsida; order Santalales; family Viscaceae; genus Viscum; species Viscum album. Next base: position 366,306,806 of record OY728125.1, read on the forward strand.
TCAGATTTAGAAACTACATTTCCATATCCACTCTCAATTCCTGAGGAAAGTATTTTTCTAATAATATTTACATAAAATTCCATATTCCATATTTTCAATATCTCCATCTTCATTGCAGTTTTAAATTAGTAAGCATAATTGATAGTAGTCCCACAATTATCAATAAACATCCATGATAACCAAATCTCTTACATTACATACCAAAGTGAGAAATACATTCTATAACAAACTTATTCACTTCACTGCTATAAATGGGGTTATAGTCTCATTACATGATAGAGGATTTTATTGCATAAAGTGATCTAACATTGATCCTCCATGTTGTGGTTTAGGGTGCTACATACGTGTAATGTTATTCTTCATAACCCGTGTCAGTTTTCCCAGTATAGTTATAAGTTGTTTATCCCCTATTGTAGCTCTAGAACCTACATAATTATCTTTTCTACGGGGAAATCCCTACATGGGATATGCTGGTTCATGCGGATCCCCTTCCTTTAACTATCCTCCGATTCTAAATGATCGAATAAACTCAATTATGTTTTGAATCATATTGTATAAACTCAACTAGGTGAATAGTTTACATAAATTGAAATCATATACATAGCTAATCCCATAATCATACCCATAGATTATTTTGAGGAAAACTGACTTTTAAATCCATCATAATTTCTTTATCAAAAAGAAGTGAATTATCTTAATCATATCCCCCATGTTTGTCAAACCAAGTTCTCAGTAAAGCATGTTTTTATGTACTAGATTTACTCGGGTCATTCCCAAAAAACCTTGTCGGTGTTGTTACTCCTAGGTACATATTTTCTTGAACCATTTCAATGAGAATTATCTATACAAGGTTGTATTTTGTAGGAATATCTACATAATATTTTAATTACCCAAATTCAAGGATGTTATTGTATGTTTATCCTCAATTTTTATACTAGGGTTTTGTTCCCTAATCTATATTATCTAAATCCAGTTTCCATGTTTTCAATGACACATACTCTATAACCAACAGTAAGAACCGGACCCCAGTTTCCTAGAGCTGCTTCATTACTGTATTACATTTTCAAATAAATAAAGAATTTTTATCTTGAAATAACAAATAAATTATTTATTTTGTAAAATAATACACATATATAAGTTCAACATTACTACATGAAATAAAAAACAACATATCATCTTCTTTTGAATCACGCATAATCTCCATGATTATCCTTGGAAATCATCTACAAAAAAACTTCTTCCCAAGCTGGGAAAATAAAACATGTGAAATTGGTGAGATCAGATTCTTAGTATTGGTAAATAATACATAAGATTAAATTATAAATGTAAAAACTATGCATGATGAATAATGAAAAATGCATGCCTTTAAAAAAACACGAGAATAATATGGAATCAATAAAATCTAATTAAATAATTTCATAAAACATAAAAATGGATATTCTACTAGTCAAAAAATTACATGGATCATCAATATATAGTATTTAAATGAATTAATAGATAATTCTAGACATCATAATCATTCTAACAACACCTCATGTCAAGACCGTAAATAAACGAGTTAAAATAAAAACTAATTTGCCTCATGAGACCAACTAATGCATTGGGGGAGATAACAGAACCCACCCATCATGTAATAAGTCCAATTAATTCCTAATATGAATGGGTAAAATCATAAACAGAATATACATTCATATTGAAATTGACACATGATATGTAAATAACCTTCCCCCAATCATTAAATATGACCACTAACTGTTCAGAGTAATATGGTGAATGGTATAAAGACATCACATCCACAATCAAGGTAATAATAAATAATTAAATAAATTATGGTATATGATATCATAAAATATTAATCCCATTTGACCAAAATAATCAACAATATTTTTCAAATATATGAAAATTCTCGTATAAAATCATCAATTAATTCTTATGATAAATACGCTTTTACTATAAAAAGATGAGTACTTTTGAAAAAATACTAGTATAAAACCTGAAGTGAATTAAAAAAATTTTCCATAATAAAATTATTGATTTTATATAAACTTAGGATTCAGAAAAATTGTTATAGATTTCCCTTGAAAATAGGAAAGATTTCAATAAATTCCCACCAATCAGGCATGTATTGCGGGAATATTTTTTGACAGATCCTTTAAAAAAAGTTAACTCCCCCTAAAATAAACATGTATTATGGTTGGTAAACATGTATATAATATTAAGTCAAAATTTATGAGTATTTCAAATGAAGAGATAACAATTTAATTGAGGTCTATAGAGAATAATAGTAACCAGAATGAAAATAGATGTTCGGGTAGAAAATCCTTACCTTCTGTCCGAATGTGTTTGGAAATTGACCTTAAATTCATAGATAGTCAGATTAAACCCATTAATTAATTTATTAATAACATTATATACATGTATTTTATTCATTATATATTTTTTATGTTAATTAATGGCCTTGTTGATAATTTATATGATTGAATTCTGTCATTCCAGAGTGTTCATTCCCATGATTTTCATAATTGGTTCACTTGATTATAATTAATGGAGTTCATATGGAATGGATATAATATCATAGATTTAGATTTATAATATTATAATTAAAATACATAATCTTAAATAGTATTATAATTAATTTGGTTATATTGTATGGGGATGAGTTATCAGGTGAATTATTAATATCAATAATTTATATTATTTTAGAGATATTATGAATATTGCGAAGTAGTTTTATTGTATGTATTAATATTAGGTATATATACTAGTTCCAGAACATTATATATGTTATAATAAATATATTATATTTTTTTCAACCATTAAAATTATTTAATGACCATAAATAGTAGTGAAATTTAAGAATAATGGTTCGTCGTCCATGAAGGTTGTAAATCACCACCTCGAGGATGATGATTTCATTTTTAAATTAAAACAGAGAGAGGGAGAGAGAGTAAGTATGATGATGATTTATGTTCAATTAACATGTTATAATTTAATTATAGAGATTATATTGTATTTATAAAGACCATTTAGATATATTATTTGAGATATAGACTAAGATAAGAAAATAAATAGAAAAAAAATTAACAAAAAATAGAAGAGGATTTACAACATGAAATATTCTTCTTGAGAACCTCATTAAAGGAAGGGGTTTTGGAATTTAGAAAGACCAAGGGATAATAGAAATGGGTAGGGAATATGGAAGAGTATTTTTTTAGACAATGTAATATATTAATGTCTTAGATGAGTGAGTAGAAGACGGAGTGATGGGTGGCATTTATATTGGAGTAGAGGTGTAATTTTTGAAAATCTTTGTCACTATATTATTAATTTTCAAAATAAAAGAATTAGTGTTTTATTCTTATGACCCAAATTATTTATAAGTGAGTTTTATTTCTAAATAATGGTTTCATACATCATCCATGATGAATGGAATAGTTTATTTATCTTATAATGCATTTATACTGTATGTTACAATATTTAACTCTTCAAAAAAAAATCATGTATTTAAGAAAAATCCCATAATTTCACCATGACCATATTTTGACATGTAGAATTAAAAAATGAACCCAATTTTATCCTAATAATTTTATATATAGAGGAATTTTATATTTTAAATTAAATCATTATTTAATAAATAAATACAGAATTTAAATTTAAAACTAATTTTATAAAACATTCCAAAATTTACTAAGGTCTAATAAAATTATCCTAAAATCATAGGAAAACAAAATATTAATTTGGAATTTTTTTATAAAAATTAAATTTATTTTAAATTCATTATATAATCTATAATTGTAATTAAATATTTATTTCTCACAAAATAATCAACACTTATTAATTAATTTCTAAAATATTCACTCTCAATTATATGGTGCATAAATTTTATGTATACTTACATGGGTGAGGTGTCTATTCATAAGGGTATATAACTATTTATTAAAGTTAATTTCTATTCATATGGGTATGTTACTATTCACAAAAATTTATGTTGCTCATTTCACACTCTAAATATCATACAGATTGCAACCATGTTGGTCGGTTTTTTGAAATGCAAATCACACAAGTAGAAAAATTAGTTTTATCAGAATGCTTATAAAAAACTGTTGTTTCATAGAGACTCAGTGTTTCATGCACTGAATATTTGGTATATTTGTAAATTTCGGCGGTGCTACACTATCTAAGTAATTTTGTACATATAAAACAAACATCCTCAAAATATCTAATGTAAATTTAATAAATTAAGGGATTATGTATGACACTGTAATAAGTAAAATAAATAGAATGATAATATGACTATTATTTTGAAAAATATTCACCAGAAAGTGAAAAAATATCATAAATTAATAATTCAAGAAGATAAATAATGTACATGATAAGTCTGAGTCAATTTATGTCATATTATATAATAATAACTAGTTGTAAAATTTCCTAATTATTTATTTATAATATCTTTCCACATTGATTCTTTTTCTTAATGGATTATTAAATAAATTAATAATGAAAAAAAATAATTTTACATCAGCATTGTCTTTCAAAAAACTTATTCAAGATGAATATTTTTGTAAATTGGACATAGAATATTTTAATTTAATTAATAAATAATGAAATTAATATTTGTTTTTATCATATATGAATTCAACTTATTTTCCTGCCAATAAAACCTTTATTTGATATTTGGATTTCTTAAAAGATTTCATTTTTTATTCAAACACAACCCATTTCCCCCTTTTATCAAGGTAGTTTACTATTTAAAAAAATGTTTTAAAAGATAGGGATATATTAATATCTACAAATATTTTCAAATGGGAGAAAATAATATTTCTACTATTTTTTTGACGGAAATACAATATTTTTTTTCCATTAATTTTATGGTCATTGGAATTGGTGATCTCAATATGTTGGGAATATATTTTATCAACAAAAATCTATAATTGATGATGATTTTGATGCTCAAAAATACCCTTTTTGTTTTCTAATGAAGTTTTCTGTTGTGAGTTTTCAAGATTTTATATCCGGGAAAAATAAATTTAACATTACAGGAATTACTCTGGAATCAATGTTTTAAACCCTACAATGGGTAAATAAACATATGGTTCATCATCCCTATGTTATGATGGAAATTAAATGCATGCATATTGTATCAACCCAATGTTACACTAAATAGATTTCATTTAGATCAACATCATTACATTCTTATAATAGTTAAATATATGGTTCAATAACCCTATGCTGGAGTTTGTAAATACTATTCATACCCAATGTTTGGAAAATTTGAAATTGTGGTTAATCAATACTAAATTCCAGATATGATTATAAAAGGGTGAACATGTGTATTATCAACCTTAAAAATGTTTTTTCCCTATTTTATGTGAATATGAAATTATTCTCATGAAACTATATGTTGGACAGAACCCTATGCACTGCGAAGGAACCCGACACTACACAGTTCAACCTTACTTTGTTTTCTCAACGAAGAAGTTTTTAAACCGATTTTTAATTCAGTGTTGCTCCAACATTCAAGTTATATTTAAAGACCAATTCGGGGATTGTTATGATTGTTTCAAATAACAATTATCATCATAGAAAATCACTAATGATCTTTAGGTAATCTATAACTCCTCGGGGTAATTGTATTGTGAATTTCCTTAATCAATCTTGCTATTATTTTGGATATGAAATACCAAAGGATGATATATTTTCTATATATTCCATCTGAGTATCTCTTAAAAAATATGATTGTGATAAGTGATTCCAATATGTGTCTACTTTATTAAAATTATATTTTATATTCCGACTACAAAGAATGACCAAATCTCTATTAATTAGAAAAGAGGCTTCACTCTGAGTGATCTTCATATATCAACCTCAAGTTACTAATGATGTTTACTGGATACCTTATTAAAGGTAATTTTCCATCAAGAAACACATTAGAATATTTTCATTCATGAATATATTATTTGTTGAAGAACAATATCCATCTAGTTCTTATTTTCTGCACTAAAACAGATAATATCAACCTGAATATATAAAACTATCTATACTGATTTATTAGAGTTTCAACTACTCATAATTAGTTGTGGTGGAGATTCATCTTCATGATCTAATGGGTGGATAATTGTTTCATTGTTATAGAACCATAAGGTTTTGTTATTAGTCTTGTTTTCAAGCTGTTAAGAGCATGCACTCTATTGTAGATTCATGGTCTTGTGATTAGAAGAAAATTCCAGTGAAATTTATCATGATCGTAGAGAGAGTGATTGGTAGAGTGGACTAGGGGATCTTTGTGTCCTGAACCACTATAGAAATCTATGTTCATTATTCATGATTATATAATACATATTATTTTTATACAAAACAATAGAATTCCTGTGTACATAAATCATAGTAGGTGTCAAAATCCCGAATTGAAGAATGTTTTTTAAAATAGACAATTCATCCCCCAATTATGTTACATTGTATACTCTTACCTATCAATTTGTATCACATGATTTATTTTAGAATAATTCTATAGAAAGCTAAAATAATCAGATCTATAAAAATATGAAATTAAACGATCTGAGATAAGGAATGTCTATGGTATGTGCTCTATAAATTAATGTTAAAAATTGTGGGTGATGGAAATCAGGAAAGAATATAAATTTGAAAAATATTGGATTCAAAGTGTACTAAAAATTTCATTTCTCTTATAAGATTCTTGAGAAACTAGAAAATCAAATTTCTAAAATAAAAGTTGAGTATGATATAAATTGAAAAGTGATGAATGATATTATTTTTGGCCTTGGACCTAATTTATCTAATCATGTATAAAAATTTCAAACTACCTATAAAAGGTTGTTAACAATATCAATTGATTAGGAAATAATAGAAAATGACATAGATATTAGGTTTGTTATGGCTATGCTATGTTTCGACACATTAAGAATATTTAATGGTGAGAGGATCACTCAAATGAATGGAATAATTATATAAATTTTCAACAATATTACAACCATAGTTTAACCCATCAAACAATATATTCTAGATTTTAATGTACTCAAAGTACTACCATTAAAATGTAGTGGAATATCATCTGCTATTCGCCAATTATCTCATACCAAAGATCTGAAAATTAAAGAACTATTTTGGACAATAATAAAGATTGAATATGAGATTCAATATAAATATTAAGCTCAAAATAATATAGTAAATAATGAAAATATTTATATTATATTTACATCCTATAATAATAAATGAAGAACAAAAAGTGAATTCAAAGAAGATAATAATTTAGATTCCTCATATTGTGAAATAGAACTAGATCAATTATCCAGAATGTTTTCAATTTTTTTTCATGTAAAAAATGGAATAATAAAATACATCAAAAACAATTACAAAGAACAAAGAGAAGTTCGATGCCATAATTGAAATAAAATGGGTTATATCATACCTAATTTTTCTTACCTGAAAGATAAAGGAAGAAGGTTTGGAAAGAGATATCAAAAGAATTCTAATTTTGAACCTAATGGAAAAAAGAGAAATGAAAGTTACCTGGATTGTATATAAAGACACCAGTATCTCATTAATTTATGATTTAGAAAAAACAAAAAAAAACAAATCTAAAAACTAACATGTACTTTGTGTATGTAGAGGAAAAGGTACAAACTTATTACTCTTCTTATTCTGAATATGGTAGCTGCTCAAATGAAAAATTAGCTACATAATGTTATATGATATAAGAAAAATATAAATCATTATTAAAGAAACATAAATACGTGAAAAAAATCTTAATTATTTTTTAGGTACAATAGATGCCATGATAAAACAACATCAAGGGTTATATGACATATTCAATTATTCTGCATCAAATTGTATCAATCATGAAAAAAATAAAGGAATTAAAGGATAAAGTGGAATAATATAAGAGTTATTATATTATTTTTACTAAATTGCATACCATTTAAATTATATTCTTGGAAATAATGTCAGTAAAAATGAAATATTTGAAATAGGATTTAATAGTGAGAAATCAAAATTTCATAAAAATAATTTTTTCAACATTTTAAAAATACCACCTGTTAATATTATGGACTAAAATGTCTTTTTACCAATTAGTGTTATTTGAAAAAACATTAAATTAGTAGTAATAAAAGATATTTCTTTATAAATGTTTGTCTGAATCTAGTGATATAAATTATGTAAAAATAAATAAGATCTAGATTCTCAGATATTTGTTCACTAACACAACATGACCCAAGAATATATGGATAAAAAAACATTTGTTTAATTACTTTTGCAGGAAACAAGTAACAGGAAAATAAAATAAATATGGTATATGGATAGATCTTATTAAATTCATTTTATTGGATAAAAAAAATCATTTATGTACTAACTCAATTGGATGGAGGACTATTGAATTTTGGGGAAAATACGAAAGGAAAAAAGATTTGGTGTTGGAACTATTGAAGATCCACATACTATATCTATCAAAGAAGTTCTATACGTGCATGGGTTATAACAAAATATCATTAATATATCTCAACTATATGATGATGGATTTTATGTTAATTTTTTTAACAATTAATTATCTATTTTTAAAGATAAATTACATTAAATTTGAGCACCAATAATTGATAATGTATATACTTTAGACTTTAATTTCTTGTGAAAACAGACTATGTGTTATTTTAATGATATGAAAAATGAATCGTGGATTTGGACTAGAAGACTTGAACATTGTAATATATATTCATTGCATAAATTATCTAGGTAATAGTTAGTTTTTTAGTTCCCTACTATTATTTTTGAAAATGGCATATTCTATAGTGCATGCCAAATTGGAAAAGAGAACAAATATTAATTAAAATATATTATCAAAATTACTACATCTATTTTTTTATAAATTATAAATATAGATTGTTTGGACAATCCCACGTAGTATGTCTGGCTGGTAAATTATATTTTTATGTTTTAGTAGATTATTATTCTTGATTTACATGGGTTAATTTTATAAAACTCCAAAGTAATGTATTCATATTTTTTGAATGTTTTTTATTCAGATTATTAATAATTAAAATGGTTTTAAAATAAATTCATTGAGAAGTGGTGATGGTGGAAATTTTAGGATCAGTAATTCGATTATTTTTTTCTCAAATATAGATTTTATATAAACTATCTATATCCCCATGAACACCTCAAAAAATGGAATTGTTTAATTAATAAATAGAACAATTCAAAAAATGTAACAGACTATGTTGAATAAATACAGTCTTCCTACAAATCATTGGGATGAAGTTGTATGTAAAACCTTATATATCATGAATAGAGTTTTAATAAGGTCTATTTTAAAAAATATACTCTATGGACTTTAGGATAATATAAAACCTAATGATACTTTATTGTTTTTGGATGTGTGTTTTATATCTTGAATACTAAGGAAAACCTTGGTAATTTTGATCCTAAATCTGATGAGGGAATATTTTTGAGATATTCTTATACCTATAAAGATTATATTGTGTAATAAAAAAACAAATTATTGTTGAGGAATTAGGTTATTTTAACTTTAATGAAACAAATACTTTTATTAAAGAAAAAGATAAAAACGTTGATGTCACATGCTCCATTCACAACATGTGACTTGAAATGCTAAAAATTAATTTAAGAATCATATTAATAAAATTCATTCTTGGTGAGAGGAACATGATTCTGATGATCTTGATTTTGTCTTGCTAATTATTCAATAACATTAATGAATCATACTCTAAAAATTATTATAAGAGACCAGGAAATAAGAATTAGAATTAGAAGAAGTGTAGGAAATCTAACTTAATTTTTGTTCTTTCTATATTCGTAAAAAACTAAGACTATTGATGAATTTGTAGAATTTGATAGTTAGATGGCATCATTGAAAGATGTGATAAACCAGTTAAAAAAGAATGATGTTGGAGAACTATTAAAAAGACAAACCAATTATCCAATTATAGAAACTAAGTCGGTCTTTAGAAATAAACAGGATGTTCAAGATATAATAACCCATAACAAAGCTAGATTAGTAGATAGCTAATGTAATTAGGAAGAAGGTATATATGATGATGATGCTTTTCCCAGGTAGCTATATTATAATCCTTTAGAATTCTTATTGATTATGTATCACATATTAATATTAATTTATATCATATGGATGTTATATCTACCTTTTATGTTTTTATTTAATAGGACAAGTTTATGTTGAACAACCACCTGGTTTTTAAAATCGTAAAAAACTAAACACTATTTTTAGACTTACTAAATTTCTCTGTGGCCTTAATTAAGAGCCTAGATCTTAGTATAAAATATTGAGTTCCAATATTTTGGAAAATGAATATATAGTTGGATTTCCATATCCATCACTTTTAAAGAACAACATTTTTTCAAATAATTTATTTGTTCAAATTTATGTGGATGATGTTATTTTTTCTTGAAATAATAAAAATACTTTTAATGATTTTCCAAAATTAATAAAAAACTAATTTAAATTATTATAATGGGAGAATGAAATTTATTTTTATAATTTTAGATATATCTAAAAGATAATGGAATTTGTTTAAATAATAGTAAATATATTAATGATTTACTAAAAAAGATTGGAATCGAAAACAACAAGACATATACAAATCCCATTGGTACAAATATAAAAAATGATTTGGATAATGCTGGAAAACCGGTAGACAACAAGTAATATAGAGGTATGATTGGATGCCTGTTATATTTATCTACTAGAAGACCACACGTTATTTTTTCGTTATGTTTTTTTTGATATATTTAAATAAAATCCCAAAGAGACCAATCTTACTTATATTAAATTAAATTTTATATATCTAAAATGAAAAAATTTCAATCACTTTTTTACCCCAAAAAATATTATTTTAATTTAATTTCATATTCAGATTCTAATTTTGGAGGTTTTAGATTCAATAGAAAATGTAACTTATGGACCTCTCAAATTTTAGGAAGCTATTTCCTATCATGGTTTTGTGTGAAACTACGCTCAATTTCCCGGTCAATTGCTGAGGTAGAATATGTTTCTGCTTGATGTTTCTATGCAAATGTATTGGGGATGAAAAACAACCTACTATACTTTTTGATAAATTTAAATAGTATAACTAATTTATTTGATTCTACTAATTCTATAAATATTTCAAAAAATATTATAATTTTTTCTATGACTAAGCACATTGATATAAGACATAATTTTCATATAGATCATGTCCATAAAATGATATATCTTTATAATTTGTTAATATTTAATATCAATATGCTAATATTTTTTAAAAACTACTTCCCAGTTCATGTTTTGTTTTTTTATGGATGCGTTATGATTATTTAAAGTTAAAAGCCTTATTTAATTTAAATTAATTGACATTAATATCTCAATTTATATTAAATGTATTATATATTATATATATGAACGTTTTACAGTCTTTATTTCATTTATTTATGTTTTAGTTAGTTTTTAAAAAAATTCTATTTTATTTTTCTTTCCAAATTAAAAACATAATAAGTACATTCTCAATCGGTGTGAGAAAACCATTCTCCTTCTTCTACTCTCATACTCCTCACCTACAAGTTCATTCATTTTATAGATTAAATCTCTCACTTTTTTGATTCTCATTTATCGAATCCCTAAACCATCAATCCTTTTAATATAAAAACCTTAAGAGATGGAAACCAATCAAAGATATAAAGATGTTTATTTGGATGAGGCTACTTATGCATTAGAGAAATATAGCAATGTGATCCAAGGAAAGGTAATCAGTTTTGACTATTTAGATTCTAAATATCATTTAATGAAGGAAGAAGTAAGATTTCACGGTCTGGATTATGCTTTTGGAGATGATATCACCTGTAGTATATGACTAGATGTAATGTAATTTTGTATAAATTCTTTGTTCTTTCTGCGATTTGATGAATATAATATTATCTATAAGATTGATGATTCAGAATTTTCTTTTTATTATATAGAAATGGATGATTTGATACATTGGCCCCAGGAGGGGTAGTTTTATGTTTATTTAAGGAACATAGGTAAAGGAAAACATTTTTCAAATGATATTATTTTTTCATTTTTTGGAATGAGAACTATAAAATCAGAAATGATGCAAGATATTACTCCAAACCACTGAGTAATGATTAAATTCATTCAATTTTGGATTTTTCTGATGACTATTATTATAGATAAAGTCATATATACTAGCATGTATGCCATGTTTTTATTTTTGAATCACATCAAGATCAATTTATGTCAGTTTAAAATAAGATATCTAAACCATTATTTCCCCAAGGATGCCAAGATGAGATATTTTCCCTATGTACGGATTATTCACATTTTACTGTGATTAAAAGAAAATTTTCAAATATGTTTTTTTGGAAAAAAAATTCATCATAGAAAAATTTTAAATGTTGGAACTTTAAAGATTTTATGAGTTTTTGGAGGAATTCCTATAATAGTCTCATTCCTATCGATATAGAAAAAAATAAAAGGCTTGTGACATCTTCTCAAGGGGATAAAAACATGATTCATTCTGTTGGATTTTTCAGATAGAGATCTGATAAAGAAGAATAATCTAGACTAGAAGATAATTTGATTTAGAGATGAAGGGTTACAGTTGACATTCTAGGTAATATGGATGAACCACCTATAGTATTTGTGCAATAGTCTATTTTATAACATAATGTTGAGAATGAGTCTCGTAGTCAAGAATATCCTAGAGAATATGTTCATGACCATGCAACTTAACCTCTTACAATTATTGATTATGTTGTTATGGGAGGATCTAAATTAAGAGATAGATCAGAAGGAAATATTCCACTGTATTTTTCTCTGTAAAAATTTGGATGACCTATGGAATAATCTCTTGAATTTTGGATTCTCAATATGAAGGCGTAGTTATAAAGATTAATTTGTTGGAGGCCAAGAACATGTTTATTAGAAATCAATTAAAAGCAATGATGAATGAAATTTGAGAGTTCAAATGTTATACAGTGTCAAGATCATAAATTGAGTCTCAGGAACACAATATAATTATATTAAATGAAATTATTATTTCCATTGGAGATCTGTAAGAGTTTATCAGTAAATTTTCTATAGAGTTCAATTTTTTGGAAGATTAATATGTCAAGAATTCATATTTTTATGAGTTAAAGCTAATTATATGGAGATATTTTCAATGTCTAATGGAATGAAATCGAGAATCAAATTCCTATCAAGAGACACCTCTAGACCTGATCAAATGACTTGAAGTAATTACCTTTGTGCTGGCTGATTTCAAGGATAGAGAACACACTCTTTAGTGTGACAGTACTCATTTAAATGTTCTGTTATAAAATAAAACGAATCTAGATTGTCAACTAACATAAAATTAATCCTAGTTAGGATTAGTTCTTAATAAAGTTAAGGATATATTGAATTCATTCGATCAACAGAGGAGGTTGAGAATGTTTTTATGAAGGATGGTTTTTTTTATAATGTGAAGATTGGTAAATATTCGGAGATTCTGCATCAATAGTGGTTAAAAGTCTCAAAATAATATAATTAGATCTTATTGATAAAGCTTAGTGATATTAATGTTTCTCTTCAAGGAATTCCTCCTCCTGTTTCACCCTCTTCACCTACTAATTCTGAAATAAGCCCTTTATTTTGAAGAAAATTTGTTTACTGAGGATTTTACTCTAATATTTAAAACAATTTAATTTGATTTAATTTCAATTAACTTTTTATTGATATTTAGGTTTATTTTATTTTGCTTACATTCTATTCGTAACTAACAATACTAAAATTATTTATCTTTATAGTTTAAATAAATATTCATTTATAGTTATGTTCTATATTTACTATGGTTTAAATAAGTTATTCTTTCAAGCCATATTTTTTATATAATAAAAAGGTGGATGTATTTTTATGAAAGTGGGGAAAATATGATAATATATATGGGGGAGAATATTTAAAAACCCCAAAATTTCATTAGAGAAAATATTATATATAAATGTATCAATATTTCTTTATTAAAATAATACTATGAAATTGAAATTTCAAAATATTTTCAAAATCTATTTTTTTATATTTAAAAATAAAAATATTTCTTGAAATTTAATTATTAATAATTTTTTGGTTTTTGTGATCATCAAAAGTAAGATATTTTTGGTCAAGTATGGATTAAATAATACCCTATAATTTATGATGACTTTGATGCTCACAAATACCCTTAATTGTTTTCTAATGATGTTTTATTGGATGAGTTTTTTGGGTTTTTATGTCCTTATTAAAAAATATGACATTATGGTAATTATTATAGAATAACTTTTCTAAAACCTATCTTCGGTAAAGGAATATATGGTCCATCATCACTATGTTACTTGAGAAATTTTTTTCTTGTATATGGTATCAACCCTACTTTACTATAAATAGTTTTCATTTGGAACGACATCCCTATGTTCAGATAATCATGAAATGTTCGAATTAGAAGCCTTACATTTGAATCTGGAAATAATGCTCATACCATACATTTAAAATTTTTGAATCTATGGTTAATCATTGCTATATTTGGTATATTATGATAAAAAGGAGAATGTTAGGATTATCATCCCTATTATTCTTTTATTTCGCATATTACTTGAATATGAATGTATGGTTAAGAAAAAAATATTGGAAGGAACCCTATGATATGTGTAGGAACCACACATTATGCAGTTCAACCCTACGTTGTGCTTCTAACATCAAAGTTTATAAGCTGTGTTTTTTAATTTGATATTGTTATTATGGTTGAGTCATAATTTACTACCTATTGATGGATCATTAATATTGTTTCAAGGAAATGTTTTACCAGAAAAAATCACTCATGTTCTTTAATGTGGTTTCAAATCCCCTAGAAAATTTGAATTTGAATTTTCTTCATCAATCATGCTATTCTTTTGGATACGGAATACCAAAGCAATTTAAATATTCTATATATTATTTTCGAGTATATTTTATGAAATATATGTTTGAAAAGAAATTAAAATATTTTTTTTGATTTATTAAAATTATCTTTTATAGTGTTATTGCAATGAACAATCAAATCTATGCTATTTGTAAAAGAAGATTCACTTTGGATATTATACATATTTCAACCTCGAGTACTACTGTTTCTTGGTTTCTACATTATTGAAGATCATTTTTAAAGAATGATCACTTTCGAATGATTTCATTCTTAATGATATTATTTTCGGTATAGTAAGATCTATTTACTCTAAATTGTTTCAAGTTCCACTACAAATATCAACCCAAATAAAAAAATCAAACTCATTTGATTTATTGGAATTTTAACTTGTTGTACTCAGTTGTGGTTGAGTATCAGCTTATTGATCTAATATATTAATAATGTGTACTCTTTTATATAACTATAAGGATTTGTTTTTAGTCTTGTAGTAATGGTGGCAACTGCCTACACTCAGTTGTATATTTATGGTCTTATGATAAGAAGAACAATTCTATTTAAATTTACCAATATCACCAAAATAATGATTTGTAGAGGTTACTAGAGAATATTTGTGTCCCAAACTACTATAAAAATTTGGGTTATTTTTTCCGATGGATATTTTTTCAAACAAACGAAATTATTTCTTATCTACATTAATCATATTGGATGTCAAAATAAATAATTATTAATGATTTTTGAAAATAGAAAATTCACCCCCACTTGTGTTACATTGTATATTCTAACCTAACATGATATAAATCTCCAACTCATTGGGTAAATATTATGTTCCCTGGAGAAAATTGATATAATTAACATACTATTATTACATTTTACGGTTTCACATAAGAGTTCATTTTTGGGTTCTATAAAGATGATGTCCTATGGAAGCTTCATGACTTTTCTATGTATGAAAAAATGTTTTCATTGATGTATTATTATTTCATAATCAAATATAATTATCTTTTGTTTAAATACATGTGAAATCCATTTAAGGATAAAAGATATGTTTTTAAGGAAATGTTTTCATTGGTTCTCATGTTATCTGTGAAACCCTAAGGATTACGATTTTACTTCCATGATTTCTTATAAATTTTATTAATATAATCTTTGGGTGGTAATACTGATTTCATGTGAATGTAAATGATTATTTTATCTCAATTTTTATTATAAAAATGGAATAATTTTGTATATGATATCTAGCTTTTTTAACATAATGATGAGATTCATTTTTCCCTTGTCTATGTCACTTAATAATACTGTTTTCTCACATGAGGTTTTCAAATTATTTTCTTAGTTGATTATATTATTTTTAGGTACAACCTTTGTTGTATCTTACACAAGTTTGAAATAAATTGTTGTTTATTCCACTAGCATGGGGACTTGACCCCATTACCACGCCTCAAAACCCATCCCACCCTTAAAACCCTAGCCGAGCGCGTAGTGGGGTCATAGGTTTTCATATGTTTTTATGATTTTTAGAAATAATTAAGATGTCATGTTGAATATATTGAAATAATTTTATAAATAGAAATCATAGTTAATTTTAAAAGTAAAGTATTGGGAAACAATTTACAGTAAGTGTAGTTTCATACATTTTAATTCTTTTCTTATTTAGGATTCATGACCTAATTATCTATAACTATAAAACTATACATTTCTTCACGAATGTAAACAAAAAAAAATTATTTTGAAAAATAAATTAATTGTTGAATAATTATTTTGTATTTATAGTTGATATCGACTTGTAATTTAGATAATTTCACATGTTTATATATTGTAAATAATAAACTTTGGGGTATTATAATTTATAGATTTAATGATATAACATTTGGATATGAATTTGTTCATTTGATATATGTCTGTATAGAATGGTGTTCTATTGAAGTAATAGGGAAGATGAAGTAGGACAACACCATGAGGAAAATACCCTTCCAAATCAGTAACATGGAATGGTTGGGATTATAAAAGAGTGATTTTCTAGTGTGATTTTTTTGATATAGGTTAAGAATAGTTGTGTAATCCATGTTATATTGAAACATAATTCACCATAGTGTAACATGTATGTAATATAGATTTTCATAAATTACACCCTCCAACATTTAGTTGATCCCTTGACCCAATAGTACATGATATAACGATTAATGATTAGGAAAAAATAATCAAAATCTTAGTCTATGTAGACAATGAAATGTAAATTCTATTTATATATCAATTATAAGTTTAATATAAAAGTACATGTTCAATAATAAAGGAATTGAGTGAAATTGAAGAGATTGATATCTTAGAATTATGTGAATTAAAAAATATTTTCAATGAGAAATATTTTTCAATGTATTTTTTATATATGATGAAAAATTATTTCTGAGAATTGAAGAATATGGATAAGGATTCAATGGATGTGTTTGAATAAAAATTCACCCAATTAGAACAGTACAAAATTTCATTATGGGATCATAAATATAAATTTTGTTGATTTTACATGGGATTGAATCTAATATTTTAAAGGGTATTAGATTCTTGGATATTTAAATGTTATGAGTAAAATTATCAATGAGTAGAAAATGTAGGAATTTATTCTATTATAATGTTTCTTTCTAAAAATACAATAATTAAAACTGAATCTTGGATGATGGTTGTAGGGAATAATTCAATATGGAAGTCCAAAGACAAAAAATTCAATCATTTATCCTATGATAAGTGTAGTAAAAATATGTTTTGAAAAATGTTTCATAAAATATTTTAGTGTTTCTGGTGAGGTATGTTTGGACATGGGACTCATGAAAGCAATTCAAAGGACCATAGTTATTATAGTTAAAATAATTAAAAGACATTGTAAAATATATTAATTTTAATGAGATTAGTCATTATGTGTGTATATGTTTGATAAAAATAATTAAGTATAAAAGTTGATAATATTATATGATAAAGGGTGTGGCTCAATCTGTTGTGATTAATTTGGTCAAGGATAGACCATCCAGGGATGTGGTGTTGGGAAAATAAATTATTTTTTCTGATAATTAGTATGTATTTTTTGATTCTATGTCTACATATTCTTTTATATTTTATAAGTTTACTGGGGAATTTTAAATTTCCAATCTATAAATGAAGTTCTAAAATTTCATAAAAATACCCATTGGAAGTATTAATGAAAAATGGAAATTATATTAATCAACCATTATATTTATTTATAAGGGATATAATTTAAAAAAATAATTCCTAACCCTTTCCGATTTTGAAATCATTCAATGAATTGATTTTTATTTCTACATATCAAGATAAGATATATTGTAGAATTATGGATGTTTTTTTGGTAATGAGCTTCAGTATTAAAACAAGAATAAATTCATACCATTGATAACATAAGAGGGAAAATAAAAATTGATAAAAGATTTAATTTAATTTATTCATTAAAATATTGTTGGGATAAAAAACTTTTAATCAATTAGTAATGTTCTTATAGTAAATAAAGATCATGATGTATTTATAAATAATTTTTCTAGAATTATATATCGATGAATGAGGGAGTTTAATATTGACATGGTTCCATATTTCATCTAAAATTAAAAAATCCTTATACAATATATTATATAGTAAATATGGGTTTGGAAATTTTTTTCCAAGTTTTACTATAAAAGGATTTACTCAACCAAAAATTTAACCATGGGTTTATTCTATTTTTTTTATTAAAAATAACGATGGTTCCATAGTGCCTTGCATTGAATTTAGATAATTTAATAGTATATTTGTGAAAAATTAGTATTTGTTTCCCTATATAGAGTAATTAATTGGCCAGATCAAGGGAGTTCAAAAATTTTCTATGTTTTTTCTAATGTTTGAGTATTTTTATCTTATGGTGAAGGAGTATAACACTCCAAATAATTCATTTATCACTATATATTGATGGAATGATTTTTTAGTTTTCCCTTTTGGTTGAAAAATAATCTTGATGTAATTTTGGAATATAATAATAGGGATTCCCATGAGTTTTTAGATAAATATATGTTTGTATTTATTGATGACATCTTTTTATATTCTAAAGGCTATAATGATCACAAAAAGAAATTTAATGTTTTGAAAAAAACCATAAATGAAAATGATTTAAATGGAAATTTTTATAAATATAAATTATAGAAGTGACATAATACATTACTTGGAAATTTTATCAAATGAATAATTATTTATCTAGATGGAAACAACATTTTTTAAGAGAGCATAAGACTAATAATTGTCTTATATATTCATAGTTTTCATAGATTATTGGGTTACTACCAATGGTTTTTAAAATTATTTTCTCCGTTATCATACCAAATAATTATGTTAACATTTATAAGAGATAAATTCATCTAGATGAAATAATTTGATGAAATTTGGAAAAAATTGAAAATAATATTCGTGGATTCGTTAATTTTTTCCAATCATCAAAAAATGGTTATTTTATTATCTATAGTGATGTGTCGATGAAACAATATGGGTTTTTATGAAAAATGTTCATGAAATAGATTTTATTTCAAGAAAATTTAAACCTAACAAGCTAAATTATCATCGAAATTACCATGAATCATTGAGTGTTGTGTTTTTATAAATATTTTTAGCCATCATTTATTTTGAGTAAAATGTCCAAAATATATTTATCCTAAAATTTTAGTGTATATATTCACTAATAAACAATTAAAGAATTTATATAATAGATTTTGTAAAATGATTAAGGTTTATAAATATAGTATGTATTAATATATTGGAGAAAAAAGGGTAATATGATGCTTTATTATAGAAATATCATTCATCGGTAATAATTTTTTAAATGGAACTTGATAATTTGGATAATTATTTTTTTAATTTTTTCTTATAATTTTTTTATAAATATAATTCAGTTATTTTTTATTGTTTTAGTGAATTCAAAATAATCATAATAAAATATGAAATCTCAAAAATATGATTATATTAAAAAAAATGAATTTTTTTTTTCATAGGTATGTTTCTAGTATTTAATATTGACAATGAAGTTGATTTATAGATTTATAAAAATAATATGCATGCCTTGTTATTTACTATTGAAGAAAGAATTATTGAGTGAAAATTATAGATCAATGATTTCTATTCATCCTATTAGTGATAATATGTATAGAGGCCAGTGTGTACATTACTTCTTAGATAAAATGAAAAATGATATTTCCTAAATTACCATGAAATTTTTGGCTTTTTAATATGTTAATATAAAATATTAATTACAAAATGGAATGCATCATCCATTTTCAGTGTTAGAATGTAATGGAGAGAATATATCAATGGATTTCTTGGTTGGATTTCCATGTTCATCACTAGGTAATAATACGACATGGGTTATTATTGATTATTAGACTATGTCTTTGAATTTTCATATTATTATAGATGATATTTCCTTAGATCGTCTTTATATGCCTTATTTTAATGTTATTATCTGGTTTCATGAAGTCCCATTTTATTTCATATCTGATCATGATCTCATATTTCCATTTAATTTTTGAAAAAGAAATTATATTTCATTGGTCTCTAAATTAAATTTAAATAATGGTTTTCATCCTCAATCTAGTAGATAGTCATTGAAAATGTTTTATGTTTTAGAATGAAATACCATGATTGGTTTCAATGGATTACTAGTACTTTTGGATTAATATCCTTCACTACATTAATTTTTTAACTAAAATTTTCATTCTAATATATATATGGAACCTTTGAGGAATTATATAGAAATTAGTATCGTATGGAATCATTTTTGGATTAAGTTAGTTAAAAAATATTTTGGGGAAAATAAATGGTAGATGGTTTTTAGAAAGTGTACGTAATTCCATAAAATATGATGGATTCTAATGATTGTAAAAAATATTTTCTGAATAACTAAGTTAAATGTATTTAATTAAATGCGGGTGGTCATGTCTATCAAAATATATCTCCATGAATAATGATTAGTATTTTTTTAAGGAGGGAATGTAAATTCCATGGTACGTTTTTTTTTGCGTATGATCTTTTGGAGGAGGCATTATATTATTATTAGTTGGATTTGTCTCTATGTTTATCTTAGTTACAATATTTATTTCTTGTTTATTTGTTAAGGATGTACATGCTTGATGAATCTGATGTTTATAGTCCATAATTATATTCGTTGGATGATAGAATTTAAAATTAGTAATATTCTATTTAAATTATAGAAAATATATTGTCGGTTTTTTGGAAAAAGATTACTCATCATGTTTTGGTTCTCTGATAATCTCATATGAATGAAGAAGAAACATGGGGATCTGAATATGATAAGATGTAAAAGTATCCCCACTTTGTTAATAATTGAATAAAAAAGGAAAGGATTAAATTACCCAATGGGGGAATATTTTGATAACACAAATCATATTTATAATAGATCAATTTCATTTCATAATTATATTCATGAATTATATTTCATTGTTTTATATATATTATTATTATAATAGGTAATTTCATAGTTATACAGAATATAGTTTTATCAAAAATAAATTGAGTTTCAGGCATTATAATGTTTTTTAAAAATTAAAATTTCCTTATTAATGAAATTTAATAGTAAAAAAAGATATCATTTTTTATATCATAAATTCACAATTATCATAAATTGTGTTTGTAAATTTCTAGAAAATGATTATTTTTTTGTTTGAATTTTAGATTATACATATTATCAAGAAAATTGTATTTTAATTTCTAGAATTTACAAGTATCATTTTCATTTATATTGGGTTTAAAATTACATTATATTCATTAAATTAAATACAATTGAAATATTTCATCGGGTTCAACATTATACCTTAATTTTGTATAATGCAATTATATATATATATTCATTTATTCATAAAACTCTTTTATATCATGTTATGTGATATAATTTTAGATTTTATTTTTAACACCTTTGTATATTTAATCCGGAAAATATATTTTACATTTTGAATGAGTATTTTAAAATTATGGAAATATTCTACCCCCATTTATGATCATTATGAAGGGAAGTATTGGGGAAAAATGTATGTTACCTAGGTGAGAATTAAAAATTGTTAAAATTATTAAAATTAAATTGATAAGGGTTGAAATCCCAAAAACAAATTCTATGACCTATTATATGGTCATATTAAGACCTTATCTCATCGCCTCAATGAATTTCAGTTATTTTGGAGATATTATTTTTGAGTATGAAATTAATATATATGAGCCTCCTGAAATATTCTTATTTTTTCTTCTCCCTAATTTACATAGGGACTACAATTATACTCTATTTTAAATAATTAATGAGACTATTATCATGGTATAACTCTATGAAAAGAATATCCAAAAAACCCTTCCCATGTTCTAGATGTCTTGGTTTTTTTATAATACCAATTATGAAGGGTTTACGTATAAATCATAGGAGGTTGTATGAAGAATACACATAGTTCATTAACATTATAGTTCATTTTATTTATTCTTTTTCCTCCTTAAAGATTCTCATAATCATTAAAATTTTATAAAATAAAATTTCTGATATAATATAATTTTATTACGTTTATTTTATAACCTTTAATCGTCTATATATCCATATAATTGAAATTGAAAACATTTTCCCATCATTCTTGCGAACTACAGTAACAAGAGATAATTTATTTTTTTCATCCCCAGATCTTATGGATATTAATATTTATGAATCATAATGAAATAATGTGATATAAAGTTTATTATATACTCGTAATTCAATATTATAATTTTTCATTACCATCTAATGAAATATTAAAACATCAATCTTTCATTTGTGCAGACTACCGACTTATGAACCAGGGTATTTTATTTTTCAACACCACCAAACATGGATTGAATATATAAGTGGATTTAAATAATTAATATTATATTTATAAAATAATTATCATTATACCAGGAAATAATATTTACCGTATATTATTTTTATTAATTTAATATTGGAAATGATACCCATGCATACATATAGACTACCAACTCCTTATTGTAATGTTATTCCTTTTACCTAAAAACATTACATTGGTATAAGAAGTGTATTTAAGTAATAAAATAAATAATTATAACTTTATTGGTACTATTTACATGATATAATCATGAACCATTTTACCATAGTCAACCTACTTAAGTCATTTAGGACATACAAACCAAACATCCTCAAACAATCCAAATAAAATTAATAAATTAAGTGATTAAGTATTAATTTGTAATATTTTAAATGAAAGGAATAATAAAATGGTAACATGTTTTAAAAAGACTCATATGAAAGTAAATAATTTACATATTTTTTTAATTTATAAAGATAAAGATCATATATGACATGTTAGACTAGAGGAATGGGACATTATATCTTAAGATATATTAATAATATGCTTTAAATATTATTTTATAATATTTTTCTTCCATTCCCAGATTGTTTTATGTATTAATAAATATTTTAATAAATTAATTAAAATTTTCATTCTACCAATCATTAGAATTTCATTAAATGGTCTATAGGGTAATTTTCATGTGTAATCCATATGGATTTTTTGAAATTCCTCAAAATGGACAGAAATAATGTTTTCTAACATATAAAATGTCAACTTATTCTCCCCCAGAACAACCAATATTTTATATTTACATTCTTTTACATGATTCCATGTATTTTTCAAATAAAATCAAATCTTCCCTTTTTGGGTATTTTGGTTTCAAAAATGGGGTTTTCATTAATATATGTATATCAGTAACCAAAAATATTTTACATATAAATTAAAAGGCATATTTTTATTATCATAATGATTAAGATAAAGATATTATATGTTTCATTAATGTTATGTTACTTAGAACTTGTTTATAATGATAATTGAGTCTGATTTAGCTCTCCAGAGAATTATATTTGAATTACATGCATAGGTTATTATAATATTATTAGTTCTTGTTTGGGATCAATGAATAATATTTCCAATGGAACATACATGACTTTTCAATTCATACCAATTACATTTCAGAGAAATATTTTTATTTAATATTGTATGAAAGTGATCTTTATTATTTAGATTTATAAAGAATTTAATTGTAAAAGCTATATTATTAAGAACATTCTTTTCACGGGTTCTCATGTTTTCTAATGTCCACTAATGATTATTATTTGTTTCTTTATGTTTTATTATAAAGTTTTTTATTTATAGATATTAATAGTAAATATTATTATTGGCGTATGTAAATTATATTTTCACATTAATGTTTTATATATTAAATGAAAATACTATTATATGATATCATGGATTTGAAATAGACTAACAAGTTAATTTTGTTTCTTTTATATGTCCCATACTAATAATTTGGAACATATCTCATGTTTTTGAATTTCATTTTTAGGGTTTAAGGATTATTATGAAAATTGATGATGTTATATTGAAAGTCAATATGAATTTTCATGAAAATAAAACATGCTTCATTTTTAAATTATCTTATTTTGAGTAAATTTACATCGAGTGTACATGAAATCACTATGATTAGTGGTTATTTTTTTATAATAGTTATGACACATTCATTATATCTCTAAAGATATAACATTCTCTACAAATATTTGATATTTGATTATTTTTATAAAAAATAACTTATGGGATAAATAAGGATTAGTTCCTTATAAATATAAATAATACATCAACCTCAGTTAAAAAAATATTAAAAATATTTAATTCAAAAATTAACACCACATCAGTAATCATATGCAATTATTGATTCCTAAGAGTCATACAAAAATTTATATGATAATTCTTAGACATTAATGCCGAAATAGTGTCAAATATGGACTTATATGCCACTAAATATGAAATAAAACTTCACAATATAGGAATCAAAAGTAATAATTTCAATATAAAAATTTTAAACACATTGATCGAGTTTTATGTAGAACCATTGGATGTTTAATTCATCTAGGGCATCAAGTTTCATCTCTCCCTCCACCAAAATGGACTCTAAATCCAGTTTAAATCAAATATCAAAGAGCATTACCTTTTTTCCATTTATATAGTTAATATTTTTTGAATAATTTTGTAAATATTTTTTATTTTCAATAAGATTTAAATGAATAATATTTCATTGGATTTGTAGATATTTAGGATATCACTGATCAGTCTAGAAACTTATTGATTATGTAATATTGGGTAGGGGGTCTCTATTGAAATGATATTTATTATAATATAATCCATTCTCTCATCCTCACCTCTGTATGTGAATTCCAATTATCCTTGTATCTAATATCCGTAACAACTGACCTTTTCGACAAGTGTTTAGGTATATGGGAATATCCTTAATAATGATAATATTTATTCCCTTTTTTTGCAGAATATTCACCCATTTTCTTCTTCCATGGATGAACTAAATGATATCCAATTTCATAATCACATTTATTTTAATTCTCCATTCCTAAAAGGGAATGAATTGTTTTTATTAAATTTTAATGACACTTCGTATTATCATGAATCTTATGATCCACTATATAGTGGAACGTCAAAATTTATTATTTTAAACTCTATTAGGACTAGATGAGGCTCTGAAATAGTGGCCCAGTCATATTTATTTTTCCACATAGACCCTACTATTTTTATACATTATTCTCATTGTTCAATAATTATTCAATAAATAACATGAAATTTTTCCATTGATATGTACAAGAGTTATAACAATTATTTAGAAACAATTTCATGAAATCTATTTTAGAATCAAACAATACATGTCATTTAAAAATTGAAATACCCCTAAAATGTATTGAATATATGTTATAACTTATAATATATATACTTATATAATCATGAAATAAATAAATATTATTCAAAACCAAATTATTCAGGTTATTATTTGGTTTTATATTTCATAAAAAATGAATTGTTGGATCTAACATCACACCTTTTCCCTCTCATAGATATAATAAAAATGGAAAATGAATCATGGTATTCGTAAAAATAGAAAATAAATATCCATAATAAATTTATATAACACATGTGTATGTTCATTATTTAATTCTAGGAATAACTTTCCTCAATGAATTAGACATTCCATGAAAATCATCCCATAGAAAAGGAGTGGAAATCATCATCACCATTGTCATAATTAACCTATAATGGTCTCCCACATGTCTGCAATAATCATCATCAAAATTGACTACTATCTAATTTCCTATAGGGAATGATAGAAAGTTTAAATTTTTTATATTTATAAACATTATAAATTATAAATTTAATATCATATTCCCCTTAAAAATATATAATTATTTTCACAAGTCTGAAAGATGACATAGAATTTCACTATGGGTTTATAATTCCCATTATGTGTGATGGATAATTCCATCATATTGATATAGTTTCCTTCCATTATAATAAAACATTTAGTTTTCAATAAACATATTTGGGTACTATAATTGACATAATTTTATTTTTAAATACATTTTCATATTTCATGATAAACATTTAAGGAATTCAATTTTCAATATTTTACTATAACCAATTGATCTATTATTCTATTAATCTAACCTCATGGATTTTATAAATAAGGAGAAACATTCCTAAAATCATTAACATTGAAATAATATTTAAATAAATTATTACTTAAATAATTAAATATCCATATAAATCCTTAAATTAAAAAAATTCATAAAATTATTTAGGACACTCCATCACATTGAGTATTTGTTGGGAGAAAAAATTTCTTCTAGTTATGTTAATCATAATTGCATTATAATTTGATTTGATTGAATCCTTGATTCTCAAGAGAATATATTTAATTTACCTATTGAATTAAATCATCAAAATTTTACTAAAAATTTTATTTCTCAAAAAAATAGAATTTCATCTCCAATATATGAAATACTCCACAGTTTTGGTACGACATTATGAACATTTTTATTATGATTATCTTTTATAAGGATTTTTCACAAAGTAATGTTCTATGAATATTCAATATATTAATAAATTAATCATTTCTCATATAATAATATTTTTTTACACACTTAATAAGGAATTTTATTTTGTGTTCCTATTAGAATGAGTATATCTTATAAATTTATCGTATAAATTAGTGGTCCATGATCCTTATTGATGTAAGATTTTTTATAATTAAGTGTTTCTAACATCACATAGATATATAGGTAGGAAAACTTAATCATAATATATTATATCACCCCTATATGATTGAGTGAAAATATATTTTCATGTAATTTCTAGATCCATTGATAACTAGGAAGTGCCTTAGACTAAAATTTTATATGATCTCAGGTGAAAATTCCCAATTTCTAAAAGCTTCTATCTAGTAGAGAGGGAATAAAATATTAATTAGGGAAAATATTCCGCCAAATAAATGTATGAGAATTGTAAATATAAAATAAATTCAAAAACTCATCACATTAGAGTATAAAAAATAAAAAATAAACAAATCCTATAAAAAAATTATATAATAATATAAAACATACATCTTATCCCCAACTAGACCAATAAAATACATAAATTTAAAAATACCAACATTACAAAAACATGAACAATATTCAACAATGATCCACACTATACACCTAGTATTTAGAAAACCCTCATGTAGATATAACCCAATCCATTTCACGACCATCACTCAACTTGAATTTAAAAATAAGGCATGCATGCCCACTGAGAATTTAGTGTAGAGTGTCAGATATAACTCAACATGCTCTCACCAATCAACCAATATATATATATATATATATTATTAATATAAATATCATAATGAACATTATATCCTATCAATTGGGTTCTAAATATTCCCCTATAACACATGAAAAGTTACACACAGTTGACTGGTTGTCATGTGCTAACAAAAACACCACGACAACAGACCAAACCTATGTTGGTCCCCAAATTGAATATCATTATTACTACCATTAATAAAAATAATGCACTATAACATATTATATTATCAATGTAATGGAATCACCTATAACCTGACCTCTACTTTAATGTTCATGGTTCGATTGTACATTGATTTCTTGGACTCACCCTTTAACTCAAAGCGGTCATATAAATAGCTAATCACTCAAGGTATGGTCGTCTATATACTAGAAACTAAAAATTACCTCAAGGTGGGTTCTACTATATGCATCCATTTTCACATATAAAGATACCCACTCTAATATGTGTTTTGAAATTTAGGGGAATGATGATTTTTTTTATTTTTGATTGTTTTTTAATCAAGAAATAATATTCAGATTTAGATATTTGGAACCTCTCAAGATGAGGTTTTAATAAGTGGATCGTGGAATGATATTTTTCTTTGGCGCTCAGGTAGATGATATACTTTATTTATGTGGACATGATATAATATTAGATGTATTACCTCAACCATGGGGATCCCCACAACAAGGAACACACTATAGTGGAGGTTGAAATTCCATATCAAAAGAATAAATATCTATATCAAACATTTTGAATAGGTTGGGAAGATATTGGTTCACTCAAAAAAACCTAGAAAAATAATGAATATGGTGTGGTTGATTTTGGATCACCAAATATCCTTGGGGTTTAGCTTGTAGCACAATGGGACTCTAAGGAGAAAAAAGAACTAGCTGGAAAGCTGTGGTGTGTGTTTTGATGGTCAAAATAGTATCTTCCGAACAATAGTATAATATAGGTTGGAATTTTGATTTAAACCATGTTTCGTCAAACCATGGTGAATTTCATGGTATGGGATATAATCCCACATAGAGAATAGGCTCTGAAGAAATACCTGGTTGGAAGTTTCCTTGGACAAATTGGGCATTAGGTTTATCCCACAAGAGCTTGGGAGAGTCATTGTTTATCCCACAAGAGCATGGGAGAGTCATAATACTATTAATGGGATTTTGAATGTCTTCATTAGAATATGTCCCAATGATTTTATAGAACATTATTGTGTTATATTTCATCCATGGTATGTTACTAATGGGATTTATTCAGTTTTATAACATTAAATAAAATTAGAGATTGTATTACTATCATATGTTTTATTTTTTCCATATGATGATTAGAAATTATACCACATACATTTTATGGTTGTTTGGACATCCATTCTATGAAAAAAAATGATTGGTATGTTTTCAGATGTTATGCCTAATTGATTTAAATTTAAATAAATTAAAAAATTTAATAACGTAAATTAATATGAAATTATAAATTCATAGAATTAATAATTTGGTGTTGTGGATAGTTATAGGCTACTAAATTATTGACATAAAATTTGGATGTTCCTAAATTTTGATATTCAAGTTTTGTTTTAGATGGAATTCATTGGAATGATGTAGATAGTCCAAAAGAATTTCCATGTAGTTTATATAAAATATTTTATAGAATGTTATAGGTGGAATCATTATTATAGTTATTGAAATTCATTTAAATTATTATTTTCATTAAATAAAATACTTATGAATTAAATAATTGTTTTTATGGATATTATGGACCCTTGAGGTTTTTTTGATTCATTGGAAATCAATTCATGAGGCCTTTATTTTAAATATACTACATAATCTGTATAGATCTAGAGGGCTAAGGTTGAAATGAATTAAATAAATACCATGGGAATAGATACATTCGCTTAAAAACAATATATTATGTTATATTATGGATTAATATATTTTACCTTATGGAGGCTAGGAAAAACCATTAGGTTTAATGAGATGTTCTCCTATAAACATAATTTTTTGAAAAGGTTTCATTCTCCACTATTAGGTGGAAATGTTGGTTGTTACATCCTAAGTGAATTACTAATATTTTGGGTGAGTGGATTGACTATGAATAACATTGGATTTGGAATTTTAATTATTCCACCTCATTGAAGTAGTACCAATATCACTTATTTTATGATTCAAGTGAGGCTTTAATATACTTATGATGTCATTGAGGGAAGTAATTCCCTCCGAGTAACATGTTTCTGTTGATAGTTTCTGTTTTTGATATAGGTTCATAGGAGGGAGACGTATGTTATGATCAGACCTAGGGGCATAAAAGCATTCCAAAATGATAATTTTATTCATGATAGGGTGTGTTTTATAATAAAAATATATTAAAGTGGGAATCAAATTATTAAATTAATTTATTGTATGAACCTTTTATGGTTTTAGTCATGATAATATGTCCTTAATTTGAGAGGATTTCCTTGGTTACGTGATATTGGAATGGTATATTTCTAAACCTTGTGATTTATGTGTTAAAAGTTAATTTTGGATCCATATAACTCCCTAGAGTCATAGAAATGGAATGATTATGTATTTTCCCAAGGAATTCTATATATACACAATACTAAAATTTTATACCTAGAATCTAGTTCTATGAAAGGGATGTTGATTCTGATACTATTGGGATTCCTATGATACTCTCTTGGATTTGATATATGAGTCCTATATATGTGTTCCTATAATACAATTAAGATACTTTAAACTCACATTATATATTTAATGTCTATGAGATTAAATTTGAACTTATGAGCATTAATAATGAATATGGGATGAACAACATGTTACCCGGATCTAATGAATATTCATTACGACCATGTTGTATCAAATATATTATCATTATCTGGTGAGTGTGCCTTATATTTTAATATTTCGTAGGGACATTCTTACAAGAATCGATTAAATTCTATGTATCATTTGGATTTAAATTGGTTATCCCCATATAATTGGTTCTTTAACACGTTGTTATATGATCTTTCGTCCTAGTACGATTTTTAATTTTAATGTGACATTCTAATATAAACATGTACACTAGATAATGAATTTATATTCAATCCTTGGGGTAGCATTCTATTTTGTTCATTTAAGGAGGTTATTTGTTTATTCATATTCACTTTATTATTTATTCATCTGATATAATGTCATGAAAATACAATTTATTTACGAGTTATATTTATTGATGAGTTGGGGGTTTGACATATTTTTCTAATCAAAATCTTGTTAGAATTCCATGGTTGTTAAGAAACTATGAAAATGTAATTTATTATAGGATTAGATAAAGTAGAGGCCTAGAGTAACATGATTATGTGGTAAAACTCATATAAGACTATATATTTAGATGAGGTGAGACTTAAGGATGGTACAAGAGCCTCATGGACTTTTAATACTTCAATTTATGTCAAATTTTTAATCAGGATGGTGGTTGGTCAACTATTATTTAATGTAAAAACAAGGAATCTATTTTTTTTATTTCTTCTATATTAACTTTTGATAAAACATTTTTTGTTATATAGATTTCATTCACATTTATTACATAATATTGATGTATTTTTGTTATTTCTGTAACATCCCAAGTAAGTAATGAATAATAGATAATTTTATCAATGTCTATTAATTAATTAGATAGTGTTTTAGAGGCTTAAAATGAAAATAAATCCATTCTTAAGAATGGAATACACTAATATTTTTAAAAGATTATTTTACTGCCATTTAATGGCAAACCATTTATAAATATATATTTTGACAATTTTATATGCTATTTTTTTTCAAAATAAACTTATTCTTTATGATTGGGACATCAAAATTTACTTTGTGTGAATTTTTGGTATTATTCTGAAAATGTTCATTTTTTAATGAATAGTGAAAAATTCTGCATTTTACATCAAAACTTCTTTTTAATATAATTTATTTATTTGATTATATTATATTTTGAATTGGGTTTGAAGTAGAATTAGAATATATTTTTACCATTTAATCCAATGGTGGTCATTGAAATCAATTTCACTTTGAAATTGGAC
Source organism: Viscum album (assembly GCA_963277665.1). NCBI lineage: Eukaryota > Viridiplantae > Streptophyta > Magnoliopsida > Santalales > Viscaceae > Viscum > Viscum album. Next base: position 366,338,500 of record OY728125.1, read on the forward strand.
TTAAACTAGTGTCAATCTTTTGATACTTATTGTTTCATAAAAACACGCTATTTGTCATGACAGTGGGAATTAATTATTAAATTAACTAATGTAACTTATATGATTTGAATTTTTTAAAATAGACATAATTTTGGAATTCAGAATATCAAATATATCTTAGGGTGAAGTTTTGGTATTTTTCTGAAAAACTTCAATTTTTGATGAATAGTGAAACCACTATGTGGTAGTTAAAGAAACTGATTTTTCGTTTAAATGAAACTTTTTCACTTATGTGATTTGATTTTCAAAAATCCGACATACATTGTTGTCATTAAGAAGTAAAATGTGGTTCAATGGTATTGAAATAATTTTTTTGGTGAATAGTAACTTTTATGTTTTTAATCGCGATTAGAGGTAATTAGTGTAGTTTAAGGTAAAAATAATGATTTAATAATATGAGATGAGCTTGAAACATGTCCTACTCTCATTGTATGTTTCATGTCCGACCAAGAATATCCATGGGTCAACTTGGGGACCCCATCGAGCCACTTTGGTAGGAAAATGACATTAATATCTTTTTATTTAATGTTAAAGTAAAAATGACATGAACATGAGATAGTTTACTAAAACAATTTTTAAATGAGGTTATACAAGTCATATTTTTGATTATAAATAGACATTGGAAAGCTAAAATTATTTATTACATCATAGTAATTTTTTTCTAATTTTTAGACTTTAAATATATTATCTTATTTATGACATAAAGATGATGCAGCGATTACCTCACTAATAAAGGATTTAAATAAAATGAAACGATAATGTAAAATCTATGACCTACACATGTCCAAAACCTATAGGATGGGTATATTTCAGACCCTTATCACCTTATCCTCGAATTATATCAATGTGGTCCCTTTTGAATCCGAAACTCATTTTAAAATAAAGTGTCATTTCTTTACTTTCCAAGAGTGCCCCTCCTCTCCTCTTATAAAAGGCCCCCACCTCTACCTCCTTACCCACACTTCCAAAGCATTTGTCTCAGCCAAACCCTGCCCATTTTGTCTCTCCACATCCCTATCTTACTCTTTGAAGCCTCACTTTGGGAATAAATCTTCCCAAGGAATCATTTGAGCTCAAACCAAAGGGAGTTACCCGATTTTATGGTAATGTCTTCACTTGAGCCCTATTGTTTTATTTTTCTTCTCCAACCCCCTAAACTCTTTTTATTCATATATTTTGTAACAAATACAGTATCATAAATATACGAAGATGTTGATATAATAATTATTCAAGCTACACTTACACACACCTACATTTAATGGTTAAAGAACATACTGTTTCCATGGATGGCGAATTTCTACCTCCCGAAATGATGATTGTTCAACATTATTTTAACACCTTCAAAGGTGGCCATTAATATGAAACTATATTTATATATGATATATAATATGATTATGTTTTCCTTAAGGTTCATTATTTTTCATTTTGGGCATACCTTTATGGTTTCCATTATGGGTAAACGCAATATCTTCATTTAAGGAAGTGCGGACTACCTCCCCCTCAAAGTGATTTGATTCGTTAAATACCATATGTGCGATGTATAAAGGATGGAGTTATGATATTATATATGATATTACACTGGAATTATAATATACCATTATATCATTATGATTCCATTCTATAAAATATGAAATAGAAATGAAAGTAGCGTTCATGCGTACGTACGGCTTACCGTCTCCATGAACGGTGCATTTCATTTCTTACCTCTAAATGTTATATAATATTATAAATGCATGGATGTGCCAGATATATATGATATATATATGATATATAAATCATGAATACCATTCTGTATATAATGGATACATGAACAACTTGTAATTATAAAGGTTTTAATTTTTACTCAAGTACCAATGGTCGTTAAAACGACCGTTATTAACTAAAATAATTACATAGTGTTCATGACATGTCAATAAGTGATATAAAAGTAATAATGAAGTTGAAAAAGGTTCTTAAACAAGTAGAAATTAACTCAAGTTTATTATTCAGGAGATTAAAGAACGACAGAGTCAAGTCGGACCCGAGGTATGGGACTTCGTCTCAATCTCCTTTCATTGAGGCATATTTTGTTTTATACACAAACTTATTTTATACGGAGTATAAACCCCAATGACTTTTACGTTTATTCAAAAGGAATGTTTTTTATACGAATCATTTGCTAAACGACAAAAGGGAATGTTTTTTTTGTCGTACGTATGCGGCGACTATGACTTCTCTGCCGTCGTGACCATTATTTGAGTTTCAGCTTCCTCTACAAGACATACCATTTTTTTTAAAGAAAAATAAATATCATGTTTTGCTTTTCTTTTATTATGGTATTGAAAATGGTTTTCATATTGTTTTTATTATATCAATGTGTTGTATTGTTATCTTCTGATTGAAGTGTGGAAATGTTATGTTTCCTTTATGCATATTTTATGTGATACGATTATGTTATGGTTCTTGGGCATTATTATGAATACGGGTGGTTCCATGATAAATTAAGGGCGGGCGAGCCTGATATAGCTCTCCAATGCATTGGGTAACGTGAAGGAGTGAAATGTTAAGGTTTATCCAAAGAGATTTAGGGAATATATTGTGATGGGTATTCCAAACGTAACCAAGAGGGTTAATCCCTACGTAAGAATGTTATGAATTACTCAAGTTACCTTTATTTATTATCATTTCTATGATTTATTCATGATTTGATGAGGTATGTTAAAGTGGTTATGTTTTATGGGTAAAGTATGATTTCATTCTTATGTATATATGTACCAATTTTTTCATTCCATATTTTTATATCCCTTACTGAGCTTTTTATGCACATCCCGTGTTTTTGAATTGTTTTTCACAGGTCAAGGGAAAGGTACATGATATGATGATAGTGTCAAGGATGTGTCAAGAAAGAATCCATGTTTTATTTTAAATATGTTTCCATTGATGGGAAAAATGAATACTATCTTTTATGTAACCACTTTGTTTAAATGTGTAATGTAATGCATGTTTTATGATCTAATTCTCTAAAACTCTAATCCTGAAAAAATACTCAAGTTGTAATCTTGTAATAACTCATGATTAAGTAAGGTTTAAGGATGGGGCCTTATAGTTGGTATCAAAGGTCAGTTTAGATAACTTTAGTAGTTAGAATTCTATTAAATGATTATCAAAAAATATTTTTTTATGGTCAAATTGAAATGATATAGAATTTGAAGATTACCATGTTGCTTCATATAAGACATGTTTTTTCATAATGGATTTCCGCAGAGGAAACAGGGAAGCATTGCTAGGAAGAAATACAAAAGGAAATAACCTTCCGAATCAGCATCCTGAGATGGTCGGAATTGGAAATAAATATTTTTTTGCAGTAATGGCGCAGTTGACTCAAGCGATAAATGGTGGTGGTATCCATGCACGAGATCAGCCAGATCAACCACAGAGGAACATGTCAGTGGTGGAACATTTCATGAGGCAACATCCCCCATCTTTCAGAGGATCATCTGACCCTGTGCTAGCTGAAGGGTGGATTAAAGCACTGGAGAAGATTTTCGATGTCATGGGGTGTTCAGAAAATCAAAAGATTAGTCTTGCTATTTACCGTTTGGAGGGTGAAGCAGATCAGTGGTGGTTGATGGTTAAAAATATCAGGGACGCTGATGAGATTGATGCTCTCGACTGGGATGAATTCAAATGTATGTTTCTTGAGAAGTATTTTCCTAAGGATTTTCGACTTAAGATGGAAAAAAAATTCCTGGAATTGAGGCAAGTGGAAGACTCAGTGGCCGCCTATGAAGAAAGTTTCACTCGATTGGCAAGGTATGCTCCAAATTTTATCCGAGACATTGATAGTAAAATCAATCGTTTTTACTCAGGAATAAAGCCAAAATATCTAAGGGAATTAGCTTCTCGTGAGTTTAAAAGTAATGAAAATCTTGTTCGATGTGGTGAGAAGGTGGAAATGGAGTTTTCCGATGATCAAGTGTTCTATAACAACCAACAGAAGAAGAGAATGAGGTGGCAGGAGAATGGGAAGAATTATTCAAAAAAGTCTGATTTTAAGAAATCTAACTTTCCAGTTTGTGATAAATGTGGCAAAGGGCATGCTGGGGAATGTCTCTTGAATTATGGAAGGTGCTGCTGATGTGGTAATATGGGACATAAGGCTTTTGATTGCACTGAAAAAGATCAAGTTAATGGTAAGTTCAAATTTGATTTACAGTTAGTGAAATGTTTTATGTTCAATGAGATGGGTCACTATGCAAACGAGTGTCCGACAAAGAGCTTCAGTGATGGGAAGCAGTTAGACTACAAGTAGAAAGTGGTGGTAAAATCCTATGCAACTACTTCAGCAGATGTCAGGCCATCATATGAAGTTGTATCTGGTACTTTGTTTGTTTTTTCAGATTATGCCAGTGTGTTTTTTGACTCGGGGTATACACATTCTTTTATCTATGAAAACATTTCTAGTAAAATGGGAATACCATCTCAAGAAATGACTCCTGAACTTTTGGTAAAAACACCTGGGGGAAATGTTGAGGCAAAAAGAATTTATAAGAATCTTCATATCCTTATCTGTGGAAAGAACCTACATGAAAACCTTATTGTTCTACCTCTAGTAGAGTTTGATGTTATCCTGGGTATGGATTGGCTCTCTATTTACCATACTAAGATTGACTGTAGAGCTAAAGATGTTTCTTTTCAGGAAGACTTTTAGTTTGTGTACAAGAATGAACCCTTACTGTTGATAACATATCAAGAGGCTGAGAAACTTGTAAAAGATGGAAATGAATGTTACCTTGCACACATTGTTGAAAACAAGGGAACTGTTCAGATTAATGATGTGCCAGTGGTAGATGAGTATCCTGATGTTTTTCCTGATGTGTTTCCTAGAATAATACCAGATCGGGAAGTTGAGTTTATTGTTGACTTAGTTCCTGATGCGAAGCCAATTTCAAAACCCCCTTATCAAATGGATCAAATTGAACTTTTATAGTTGAAGGAGAAATTGCAAGATTTATTAAAGAAAGGTTTCATTCGACCTAGCACGTCACCATGGGGTGCTCCTGTTTTATTTGTTAAAAAGAAAGATGGTTCTATGAGACTTTGCATTGATTATAGAACCTTGAATAACATCACTGTTAAGAACAACTATCCTTTGCCTCATATCGATGATTTGTTTGATCAGCTCCAGGGAGATCAGTATTTTTCAAAGACTGACCTGAGATCGGGGTACCATCAGCTGAAGGTAAAGGAAGCAGATGTTACGAAGACTGCATTTCGTATAAGATATGGGCATTATGAATTTGTAGAACTTCCTTTTGGGAAAACCAATGCACCTGCTGTATTCATGGACTTAATGAATATAATTTTCCATGAGTTCTTGAATAAGTTTGTGGTGGTTTTCATTTATGCTATAATGGTGTTTCCTAAAAGTAAAGAGGAGCATGAAAGTCATTTAAGGGTTATTTTTCAAACCTACAAAGAAAAGAAATTTTATGTGAAATTCATCAACTGTGAGTTTTGTTTGCAACGAATTTCTTTCCTTGGTCACATTGTTTCTAATGATGGGATAACTGTTGATCCTACAAAAACAAAGGTTGTTGAAGAATGGACAAGACCCAAAAATGTAACAGAGATTCGTAGTTTCCATGGTTTGGCAGGCTATTACCGAAGGATTGTTAGAAATTTTTCACGGTTATCTATTCCAATTACTAAGCTAACTTAGAAGGGTGTTAATTTTATCTAGACAAAAGAATGTGATGATTGTTTTCAGGAGTTGAAAAGAAGATAGGTGAATGCTCCAGTTTGGGCACTACCTTCCAAGAATGGTGAGTTTGTTATCTACAGTGATGCTTCATTGAAAGGACTTGGTTGTGTCCTGATGCAGAATGATCAGGTAATTTCTTATGTATCACGACAGTTGAAAACTCATGAGGTAAATTACCCTACACATGATTTGGAATTAGCTGCTGTTGTTTTCGCTTTAAAAATTTGGAGGCATCATTTGTATAGAGTAAAGTGTGAAATATATACTGATCACAAAATTTTAAAGTATATATTCACTCAGAAAGAGTTAAACATGAGACAAAGGAGATGGATAGAATTAATCAAGGATTATGATTGTACAATTAATTACCATCCGGGAAAAGAAAATAAAGTGGATGATGCTTTGATTCGAAAAATTAATTCTTCATTAACAATGTTGCATTTGGAACGTGATCCTTTGGTTGAGGATTTGATGAAATTTGGAATAGAAGTTGTTGGAGTAGGAAGTTATTATGTTTTGTTTGAGTTATCAGTGAGATCATATCTATCAGACAGAATCAAGAAAGCACAGAAGCAAGACAGTGAGTTGCAGAAAAAGGTAGAGCTGGTTCAGAAGGGTAATTTTCTTGAATTCAACATTGATAATGTTTGTGTTTTGAGATTTGGGAAGAGATTGTGTGTTCCTTGTGATTCATAGTTGAATATAGATTTGTTATTTGAAGCTCATAGTTCTCCGTTTTCAGTTCATCCTGGTAGTACTAAGATGTACAGAGATCTGTGGGAGTATTACTGGGGGGATGAAATGAAAAGAGATATTGCTGATTTTACTGTGAAGTGTTTGACTTGTCAACAGGTTAAAGCAGAGCGACAATTACCGAAAGGGATGATGCAGCCATTACCAGTTCCAGAGTGGAAATGGGATAATATATCCATGGACTTTGTTGTGGGATTACCGAAGAAATCTCGAGGTAATAATGAAATCTAGGTTATTGTTGATCGCTTGACTAAATCTTCTCATTTCCTTTCTATACCAGATAATTCTTCCCTAGATAAACATTCCCATTTGTATCTTAAAGAGATAGTCAGGTTACATGGAGTTCCTTTCTCCATTGTATCTGACCGTGATCCCAGGTTCACTTCTAACATTTGGAAAGGCCTTAAGAAGTCATTGGGTACTAAATTAAATTTTAGTACAACTTTTCATCCTCAATAAGATGGGAAGTCAGAACGAACAATTCAGACTTTCGAGGATATGCTACGTGCTTGTTCGATGGATTATCAGGGATGTTGGGACAAACATATTTGTTTGGTTGAGTTTTCATATAATAACAGCTTTCATTCCAGTATACAGATTGCACCATTAGAGGTGTTTATGGTAAACGGTGTCGAACTCCAGCTTTTTGGGATGAAGTTGGTGAAAGGATGTTGATATGACCAGAATTGGTAGAAGATTTGGCATTAAAAGTTCAGCTGATACAGAAACACATGGGAACTACTCAGAGCAGGCCGAGGAGTTATGCGGACAACAGGAGGAAGGATCTATCTTTTTAGGTAGGTGATCATGATTTTCTCAAAGTCTCACCATGGAAAAGTGTGGTGTGATTTGGTAAGAAAGGAAAGATGATTTCAAGGTTCATTGGACCATATGAAATTCTGGAGAGAGTTGGATCAGTTGCATATCGGGTGGCTTTACCTCTGAGTTTATCTCAGGTACACAATGTTTTTCATGTTTCGATCTTGAGAAAGTACATGCCAGATCCATCTCAAGTTTTGAGTCCAGGGGTAGTTCAGCTGGAAGAGAACCTATAATATGAGGAACAACTAGTCCAGATTCTTGACCATAGGGAGAAACTGTTACGGAATAAGGTGATTAATTATGTAAAGGTTTTGTGGCAAGACCACATGATGGAAGAGGCAACATGGGAATCTGAAAATGCAATGAGGGATAAGTAACCCCATTTATTTGATAAGTAAATAAATTACGGGGACACATTTTTCTAAAGGGGGGAAGGATGTAACATACCAAGTAAGTAATGAATAATAGATGTTTTTATCTATGTCTATTAATGAATTAGATAGTGTTTTAGTGGCTTAAAATGAAAATAAATCCAATCTTAAGCATGGAATACACTAATATTTTTAAAAGATTGTTTTACTGCCTTTTGATGGAAAACCATTTTTAAATCATTATTTTGACAATTTTAATCTATTTTTGTCAAAATAAACTTATTATTTATGATTGTGACATCAAAATTTACGTTGTGTGAATTTTTTGTATTTTTCTAACAATGTTCATTTTTTAATAAATAGTGAAAAATACTGCATTTTACATCAAATATTCTGTTTAATCTAATTTATTTATATGATTAGATTATCTTTTGAATTGGTTTTGAAGTTGAATTAGAATATATATTTACCATTTAATCCAATGGTGGTCATTGGAATCAATTTCACTTTGATATTGGAATTAAACCAGTGTCAATCTTTTGATACTTATTGTTTCATAAAAACATGTTATTTGTCATGACAGCGGGAATTAATTATTAAATTAATTAATTTAACTTATATGATTTGAATTTTTTAAAATAGAAATCATTTTTGAATTCAGAATTTCAAATATATATTAGGGTTAAGTTTTGGTATTTTTCTGAAAAACTTCAATTTTTGATGAATAGTGAAACCACTAAGTTGTAGTTAAAGAAACTGATTTTTCATTTAAATGAAACTTTTCCACTTCTGTGATTTGATTTTCAAAAATATGACATACATGTTTTTCATTAAGAATTAATATGTGGTTCAATGGGATTAAAATAATTTTTTGGTGAATAGTAACTTTTATGTTTTTAATCGCGATTAGAGGTAATTAGTTTAGTTTAAGGTAAAAATAATGTTTTAATAATATGAGATGAGCTTGACACATGTCCTACCCTCATTGGATGTGTCATGGAAGACCAAGAAAATCCATGGGTGAACTTGGGGACCCCATTGAGCCACTTTGGTAGGAAAATGATATTAATATCTTTTTATTTAATGTTAATGTAAAAATGACACAAACATGAGTTATTTTACTAAAACAATGTTTACATGGGTTTATAAAAGTCAGATTTTTTATTATAAATATTAATTGGAAAGATAAAAATATTTCCTACATCATTGTAGTTTTTTATAATTTTTAGACTTTAAATATATTAAATTATTTATTACATCATGATGATGCTTCGATTACCTCATTAATAAACGATTTAAACAAAATGAAAAGATAATGTAAAATATATGACCTACACATTACCAAAACCTATTGTATGGGTATATTTCGAACCCTTATCACCATATCCTTGAATTATATCAATTTGGGACCTTTTTAATCGTAAACATATTTTAAAATAAAGTAACATTTATTTACATTCCAAGAGTGCCCCTCCTCTCCTCTTATAAAAGGCCCCCACCTCTACCTCTTTACCCACACTTTCAAAGCCTTTGGCTTGGCCAAACCCTGACCATTTTGTCTCTACACATCCCTATCTTACTCCTTGAAGCCTCACTTTAGGCAGAAGTCTTCCCACGGAAGCCTTTGAGCTCAAACCAAAGGGAGTTACCCGATTTTAAGATAATGTCTTCATTTGAGTCCTTTTGTTTTATTTTGCTTCTCCAACCCCTAACTCTGTTTTTATTCATTTATTTTGTAACAACTCTAGTATCTTAAATATACTAGGATGTTGTTAAAATAAGGATTCGAGCTACACTTACACACACCTAAATCTAATGGTTAAAGAACATATTATTTCCGTGGATGGCGAATTTCTGCCTCCCGAAACGATGATTGTTCAACATTCTTTTAACACCTACAAAGGTGGCCATTAAGATGACACTATATTTATATATGATATATAATATGTTTATGTTTTCCTTAATCTTATTTATTTTTCATATTGGGCATACCATTATGGTTTCCATTATGGGTAAACGTGATATCTTCATTTAAGGAAGTGCGGACTACTTCCCCCTCAAAGTGATTTGATTCGTTAAATAACATATGTGGGACGTATAAAGGATGGAGTTATGATATTATATATGATACTAAACTGAAATTATAATATACCTTTATATCATTATGATTTCATTATATAAAATACGAAATTGAAATGAAATTAGCGTTCATGCGTACGTACGGCTTACCGTCTGCATGAAAGGTGCATTTCATTTCTTACCTCTAAATGTTATATAATATTATAAATGCATGTATGTACTGGATATATATGATATATATATGGTATCTACATCATTAATACCATTCTGTATAAAATGGATACAAGAACAACTTGTAATTATAAAGGGTTTATTTTTGACTCAAGTACCAATGATCGTTAAAACGACAGTTATTAACTAAAATAATTACACAGTGTTCATGACATTGAAATAAGTGATATAAAAGTAATAATGAACTAGAAAAAGGTTCTTAAACAAGTAGAAATTAAATCAAGTATATTATTCCTGAGATAAAAGAACGACCGAGTCATGTCGGACTCGAGGTATGGGACTTCGTCTCAATCACCTTTCATTGAGGCATATTTTGTTTTATACACAACCTTATTTTATACGGTGTATAAACCCCTTTGACTTTTATGATTATTAAAACGGAATATTTTTTATACGAAGCATTTACTAAAAGACAAAAGGGAATGTTTTTCTTTCATACATATGAGGCGACAACGACTTCTCTGCCGTCGTGACCATTATTTGAGTTTCGGTTTCCTCTACATGCCATACCTTTTTTTTAAAGAAAAATAAATACCATGTTTTACTTTTCTTTTATTTTGGTATTGAAAATAGTTTTCAAAATTTTTTTATTATATCAATGTGTTGTATTGATATCTTGTGATTAAAATGTGGAAATGTTATGTTTCTTTTATGCATCTTTTATGTGATACGTTTATCTTATGGTTCTTGGGCATTATTTTGAAGATGGGTGGTTCCGTGATAAACTAAGGGTGGGTGAGCCCGATATAGCTCTCCAATGCATTGGGTAACGCGAAGGATTGGAACGTTAAGTTTTCTCCGAAGAGATTTAGGGAATATACTGTGATGGGTATTCCAAACGTAACCAAGAGGGTTACTCCCTACGTAAGAATGTTATGAATGCCTCAAGTTACCTTTATGTCTTATGATTTCTATGATTTATTCCTGATTTGATGAGGTATGTTAAAGTGCTTATGTTTTATGGGTGAAGTATGATTTCATTCTTATGTATATATGTACCCATGTTTCCTTTCCATATTTTTATATCCCGTACTGTGCTTTTTATGATCATCCCATGTTTTTGAAATGTTTTTCACAAGTCAAGGGAAAGGTACATGATATGATGATAGTGTCAAGGAAGTGTCAAGAAAGAATCCATGTTTTATTTTAAATATGTTTCCATTAATCGGAAAAATGAATACTATCTTTTATGTAACCACTTTGGTTAAATGTGGAATGTAATGCACGTTTTATGATCTAATTATCTAAAACTCTAAACCTGAGAAGATCCTCAAGTTGTAATCTTGTAATAACTCAAGATTAAGTAAGGTTTAAGGCTAGGTCCTTATAAATTTAACCACTATTTCAACACTCATGTGGAGATATTGTCTCCTTACAAAACTCCCTTAGACCTATACTACTAATTAGAAACCATTGGTGTATGGGGATGCATATCTAATATAATTTAGTGACTGCATGGATGGTAATCTATTATGTGGTATGGGTAATAGCGATGATAGAAATAGGTATAAGATATTAGTATTTTTTTCATCCTATTTTGGGATATGGATGATGGGTAGCATAGAAATTCTTCAGTACATGTGATGGATATATGACCCGTTGATTTTTAACAAATTTAAAAAAAGGAACCCTAGGTTATGAGGGATATTGTATTGTTATTCCTAGATTCTAATTTTCTAGATGTATGATTTCTCATAGATTGATGATCATTAGTTTTTAGATATTTGATCTATTAGTTTTTATCAATTTTCCTGACTTAAATAAGTTTATGGTCATGAGTAATGTATTCTTATATAGGATCCACATAATAGATGCATACATTGATGTGACTGATATCCCTGAAAATATGGGTTCAGCTATTGAAATTGTCAAAAACATATATAGTTTTTCCCATAAAACAATTTTATAGGAATTAAACTCATTTTAATGATAGTAGATTTTATAAAATGCGAACTCATGTGGATATAGAGTGAGATGATCCATAACCACTAAAAAGTACCTTGATGTAATGGATTTATAGTTTCCCTAGATGTTATTTATAGGAGTTTTATTCCATGGTAATATACCCCTTGTATGTGATTATGGTGGTGTTTCTAGGAAAAGAAAAAAAATCAATTATTTAATATTTTCATCAACAACCTCTATATTGTTTTCCCATATTTCTTTGTGGTGGAATTATACATAACCATAACATATAATTTTTTCACTATGTATGGATAATTATTGGATGATGATATGACACGCCCATATATGAGGTGATGATCCTTGAGGTGGTAGTCATGTATGAGGATTTATGGTGAGGATTACTTCCCATTAGTAGGAATATTACTGGTAATGTCATTGCTAATATATATAAATATTTATTTGAATCATATTTGGGTAACTTTTCATGCTAGATTCTAGGAAATATTAGTGGTACTAATAGAGAGATGTTTCCCAATAGATATGATGTTTTTGAGATATGGTGTATGGGTTTTTATTGAATGAAATTTATTAGAGATTTGTCTTAGAATATAGGAATATTTGGATTGATAGTAGAGATGTGATGTGATATGTCTGACTATAACACCATATTGGGGTTCTCCTAGGCTAGTGAGTTCCTTTAGATATGGGATGAATGGGAACATGTTTTGGATTATGGGTAAAGAATAGGTGAGGAGTTACCCGGCTTGTGGTGTTGGCTTGATGACCCCTTAGACTTTAGTGATATAAATATCCTAATGTTATATGGTATTAAATAATTTTTAGGAGGTAATGGCATTTCATGTTCCAACCCCTATAGGTTTTAGATACCCTTTTAGGATGATGGTGAGATTGTGGGTTGAAGCCCGTGATTTGGGACCAACGCTCAAGTTAGAAAGTGATTGTGTAGTAAACAATAGAATTTTTTTAAATACATCTATTTTGAATAGATGAAAAGGGTTTTCTTCCAGGTATATGATACTATCGTGCTTTTATAACGGTCATTTTTTGTGTCAAATTAGCATATGTAAAATGATTAATGGGTCATGGGAGTGTGTGTTAAGTTATATGAGATGGCAGTATGGTACTATAAAACTTTTGGGCCTAGAGGATATTGTGTTGGATCAGTGAGAAGAAATGTGAAAACCAAGGACTGATGGAGTAATAAGATTTATACAGTATCTGATTGCTATGGTTATTATAAAAATAGGAAATATCCCTGTTTATTATTATAGAAATCATAAATGGATTCACTGTGATAGAATGGTCAATCTCAGAATGATCCATCTCTGGTTTTTTGAACTAATAAGTGTCAATCAACAGTGGGGTCACATTCAGAATGAAAAAACCCCTTAGTTATGTTGTTGAGGATTAGTATATACGAATCAACATAATATTAAGTGAATCATAGGGAATTGTAGGTGTAACATTCAATTTTGATAAATTTCAGAATGTGTTGTTGAGGGTGTTTTTTTATTTTGTAATAGTTAGTGGTTAATAATTCTTATTAAGGCTTGGTAATGAATGGGGAGGTCATGTACAATTATTAAAAGCAATATGGGATGGAGTGTGATACATGAATAATAAAACCTTATGTGGGTAGTGATGAAGATGTAATGAGACTATCTATTTGATAGCTGAGATGTCCATTGGTTTTTTTGAGATGGTGAATCCAATTTATCATTCCCCATGTCAAATAAAAATTATTTGATAATGATATCAGTGTGCGTGTCTAGATGATCTCAGGAGGTCATCATGAGTTTATCCATTTGGATCCAATATTAATATATAATATTTTGTGGTAAGATTAAATTTTTTTTATAATATTTTATCATAGTTAGAAAGAACTATGTTTTTATATTTAAATTGGTGTGGTGAGATTGAAGACACATTAATCAGTTCCATGGATCATTAAAATTGTGTTTTTGAATGGGATTCTGATGGTCGATTGAATTGTTTCTAAGAATCTAAAATTGTGAGAAGTGACTTATGTTATGGAGTACTGTAACATCCCAAGTAAGTAATGAATAATAGATATTTTTTATCTATGCCTATTAATGAACTAGATAGTGTTTTAGAGTCTTAAAATGAAAATAAATCCAATCTTAAGCATGGAATACACTAATATTTTTAAAAGATTGTTTTACAGCCTTTTGATGGAAAACCATTTTTAAATCTATAGTTTGACAATGTTATAAGCTATGTTTTTCAAAATAAACTTATTCTTTATGTTTGGGACATCAAAATTTACTTTGTGTGAATTTTTGGTATTTTTCTGAAAATGTTCATTTTTTAATGAATAGTGAAAAATACTGCATTTTACATCAAAACTGCTTCTTAATCAAATTTATTTATATGATTAGATTATATTTTGAATTGGTCTTAACATGTAATCGGAATATATTTTTACCATTTAATCCAATGGTGGTCACTGGAATCAATTTCAATTTGAAATTAGACTTAAAATGGTGTCAATCTTTTGATACTTATTGTTTTATAAAAACACGCTATTTGCTCTGACAGCGGGAATTAATTATTAAATTAATTATTGTGACTTATATGTTTTGAATTTGGTAAAATAGACTTCATTTTTGAATTTGGAATATCAAATATAGATTAGGGTGAATTTTTGGTAATTTTCTGAAAAACGTCAATTTTTGATGAATAGTGAAACCACTAAGTGGTACTTATAAAAACTGATTTTCCGTTTAAATGAAATTTTTCCATCATTGTGTTTTGAATTTCAAAAATCCGACATACATGGTTGTCATTAAGAAGTAAAATGTGGTTCAATGAGATTAAAATAATTTTTTGGTGAATAGTAACTTATTAAGTTTTTAATCGCGATTAGTGGTAATTAGTGTAGTTTAAGGTAAAAATAATGTTTTAATAGTATGAGATGAGCTTGAAAAATGTCCTACCCTCATTGGTTATGTCATGTCCGACCAAGAAAAACAATGGGTCGACTTGGGGGCCCCATGGAGCCACTTTGGATGGGAAATGACATAAATAACTTTTTATTTAATGTAAAAGTAAAAATGACACAAACATCATATATTTTACGAAAACAATTTTTATATGGGGTTATAAAGATCAGATTTTTGATTATAAATAGTAATTGGAAAGATAAAACGATTTCCTACATCATAGTATTTTTTTCATAATTTTTAGATGTTAGATAAATTAAATTATTTATGACATCTTGATGATGCAGCGATTACCTCATTATTTAACGATTTAAATAAAATGGAAAAATAATGTAATATCTAAAACCTACACATGTCCAAAACCTATTATATGGGTATATTACGAACCATTATCACCTTATCCTCGAATTATATCAATGTGGGACCATTTAAATCCGAAACTCATTTTCAAATAAAGTAATATTTCTTTACTTTCCAAGAGTGCCCCTCCTCTACTCTTATAAAAGGCCCCCACCTCTACCTCCTTACCCACAATCCCAAAGCCTTTGGCTGGGCCAAACCCTGCCCATTTTGTCTCTACACTTCCCTCTCTTACTCCTTGATGACTCACTTTGGGCAGAATTCTTCCCAAGGAAGCTTTTGAGCTCAATCGAAAGGGAGTTACCCGATTTTATGGTAATTTCTTTTTTTGAGTCCTTTTGTTTTATTTTGCTTCTCCAACCCCCTAAACTCTTTTTATTTACTTCTTTTGTAACAACACCAGTATCTTAAATATACTAGGATGTTTTTATAAGTTTTATTCGAGCTACACTCTCACACAACTACATAAAATGGTTAAAGAACATACGGTTTCTGTGGATGGCGAAATTCTGCCTCTCGAAATGATGATTGTTCAATACTCATTTAACACCATCAAAGGTGGCCATTATGATGTCACTATTTTTATATATGATATATAATATGTTTGTTCTTTCCTTAAGCTTCTGTATTTTTCATTTATGGCATACCATTATTGTTTCCATTATGGGTAAACACGATATCTTCATTTAAGGAAGTGCGGACTACCGCCCCCTCAAAGTGATTTGATTCATTAATACCATATGTGGGATGTGTAAAGGATAAAGTTAATGATATTATATATGTTATTATAATTTAATAATAATATATTATTATATCATTATGATTCCATTCCAGAAAATAAGAAATAGAAATGGAAGTAGCGTTCATGCGTACGTACGACTTACCGTCTCCATGAACGGTGAATTTCATTTCATAGCTCTAAATGTGATGTAATATTATAAATACATGTATATGATGAATATATATGATATATATTTTATCCAAATAATTAATATCATTCTGGATATCATGAACCTTTGACCAAATTAACAACATGTAAGTGTAAGAAGTCAATTTTTGACTTAAGAACCAAATACCGACAAAATGAACATTATTAACTTAAATGATTACATGATGTTCATAACATGGTATAGAAGGAATAATGAACTTGAAAAAGGTTCATAAGAAAGTAGATATTAACTCAAGTTTATTATTCAGGAGATTAAATAACGGTCGGGTAATTTCGGATACGAGGTGTGGGACATCGTCTCAATCTCCATTCATTGAGGCATATTTTGGTTTTATACACAACCTTCTTTTATAAGGTGTATGAACCCCTTTGACTTTTACGTTTATTCAAAAGGAATCTTTTTTATACGAAGAGTTTACTAAACGAAAAAAGGGAATGTTTTTGTCGTACGTATGCGGCGACAATGACTTCTCCGCCGTTGTGATCGTTATTTGCGTTTCGGCTTCCTCTACAAGACATACTTTCTTTTTAAAAGAAAAATAAATACCATGTTTTACTTTTCTTTTATTTTGGTATTGAAAATGGTTTTCACAATGTTTTTTGTGTTGTAATGATATCTTGTGATTGAAATGTGTAAATGTTATGTTTCCTTTATGCATGTTTTACGTGATACGATTATGTTACGGTTCTTGGGCATTATTATGAAGACGATTGGTTCCGTGATAAACTAAGGGCGGGAGAGCCCGATATAGCTCTCCAATGAATTGGGTAATGCGAAGGAGTGAAACGTTAAGGTTTCTCCGAAGAGATTTTAGGGAATATACTATGATGGGTATTCCAAACGTTACCAAGAGGGTTACTCCCTACATAAGAATGTTATGAATGCCTCAAGTTATGTTTATGTCTTATGATTTCTATGATTTATTCATGATTTGATGAGGTATGTTAAAGTGCTTATGTTTTATGGGTAAAGTATGATCTCATACTTATGTATATATGTACCCATGTGTCCTTTCCATATTTTTATATCCCTTACTGAGCTTTTTATGCTCATCCCAAGTTTTTTTGAAATGTTTTTCACAGGTCAAGGGAAAGGTACGTGATATGATGATAGTGTCAAAGAAGTGTCAAGAAATAATCCCTGTTTTATTTTAAATGTGTTTCCATTGATGGGAATGAAGAATATTATCTTTATGTAACCACTTTTTTTATATGTTGAATGTAATGGAAGTTTTATGATCTAATTCTCTAAAACTCTAAACCCGAAAATATCCTCAATATGTAATATTGTAATAACTCAAGATTAAGTAAGGTTTAAGGCTAGGGCCTTATAGTTGGTATCAGAGGTAGTTTTAGATAACTTTAGGAGTTAGAATTATATTAAATGATTATCCAAAAATATTTTTTTGAAATGATATAGCATTTGAAGATTACCATGTTGCTTCATCTAAGACATGTTTGTTCAGAATGGTTTTCCGTAGAGGAAACAGGGAAGCAGTGCTAGGAAGGCATGAAGAAGGAAATAACCTTCTGAATCAGCATCCTAAGATGGTCGGAATTGGAACTGAATAGTTTGTTGCAGTAATGGCGCAGTTGACTTAGGCTATAAATGGTGATGGTATCCATGCACGAGATCATCCAGATCAACCGTAGAGGAACATGTCAGTGGTGGAACATTTCATGAGGCAACATCCCCCATCATTCATAGGATCATCTGACCCTATGCTAGCTGAAGGGTGGATTAAAGCACTGAAGATGATTTTTGATGTCATGGGGTGTTCAGACAATCAAAAGGTTATTCTTGCTATTTACCGTTTGGAGGGTGAAGCAGATCAGTGGTGGTCTATGGTTAAAAATATCAGGGACGCCGATGAGATTGATGCTCTTGACTGGGATGAATTAAAAGGTATGTTTCTTGCGAAGTATTTTCCTAAGGCTGTTCGACTTAGGATGGAAAAGAAATTCTTGGAATTGAGGCAAGAGGAAGACTCAGTGGCTGCCTATGAAGAAAGGTTCACTCGATTGGCAAGGTATGCTTCAAATTTTATCTGAGACCTTGATAGTAAAATCAATCATTTTTACTCAGGATTAAAGCCAAAATATCGAAGGGAATTAGCTTCTCGTGAGTTTAAAAGTTATGAAAATCTTGTTCGATGTGCTGAGATGGTGGAAATGGAGTTTGCCGATGACCAAGTGTTCTATGGCAACCAGCAGAAGAAGAGACCAAGGTGGCAGGAGAAAGGTAAGAATTCTTCAAAAAAGTTTGATGGTAAGAGAACTAAGTTTCCAGTTTGTGATAAATGTGGCAAAAGGCATGCTGGGGAATGTCTTCTGAATTCTGGAAAGTGCTACCGATGTGGTAAGATGGGACATAAGGCTCATGATTGAACTGAAAAGGATCAAGGTGAAGGTAAGAACAAAATTGATTTATAGTTAGTGAAATGTTATAAGTGCAATGAGATGGGTCACTATGCAAACGACTGTCTGACAAAGAGGTTGACTGAAGTGAAGCAGTTAGACTATAAGCAGAAAGTGGTGGTGAAATCCTTTGCAACTACTTCAGTAGATGTCGGGCCATCAGATGAAGTTGTATCAGCTCTAGGGAGCTCAGTATTTTTCAAAGATTGACTTGAGATCGGGGTACCATCAGCTGAAGGTAAAGGAAGCAGACGTTCCGAAGACCGTGTTCCATACAAGATATGGCCATTATGAATTTGTAGTAATGCCTTTTGGGCTAACCAATGCACCTGATGTATTCATGGACTTAATGAATAGAATTTTCCATGAGTTCTTGGATAAGTTTGTGATGATTGTTTTCAGGAATTGAAAAGAAGATTGGTGAATGCTCCAGTTTTGGCACTACCTTCCAGGAATGGTGAGTTTGTTATATACAGTGATGCTTCATTGAAAGGACTATGTTGTGTCCTAATGCAGAATGATCAGGTAATTTCTTATGCTTCATGACAATTGAAAACTCATGAGGTAAATTACCCTACACATGATTTGGAATTAGCTGCTGTTGTTTTTGCTTTAAAAATTTGGAGGCATCATTTGTATGGAGTAATGTGTGAAATATATACTGATCACAAAAGTTTAAAGAATATATTCACTCAGAAAGAATTGAACATGAGACAAAGGAGATGGTTAGAATTAATCAAAGATTATGATTGTACAATTCATTACCATCCGGGAAAAGAAAATAAAGTGGCTGATGCTTTGAGTCGAAAAAGTAATGCTTCATTAACAATGTTGTGTTTGGAACATGATCCTTTGGTTAAGGATTTGATGAAATTTGGCATAGAAGTTGTTGGTGCAGGAAGTCCTTCTGTTTTTTTAGGTATCAGTGAGATCTTCTCTATCAGATAAAATCAAGCAAGCACAGAAGCAAGACAGTGAGTTGCAGAAAAAGGTAGAGCTGGTTCAGAAAGGTAAGTTGTCTAAATTCAACATTGATAATGATTGTGTTTTTAGATTTGGGAAGAGATTCTGTGTGCCTTGTGATTCACAGTTGAAGAGAGAGTTGTTATTTGAAGGTCATAGTTCTCCGTTTTCAGTTCATCCGGGAAGTACTAAGATGTATAGAGATCTGCGGGAGTATTACTGGTGGGATGGAATGCAAAGAGATATTGCTGATTTTACTGTGAAGTGTTTGACTTGTCATCAGGTTAAAGTCGAGCGGCAGTTACCGAAAGGGATTTTTCAGCCTTTACCAGTGCTAGAGTGGAAATGGTAGAATATATCCATGGACTTTGTTGTTGGATTACCGAAGACATCTCGAGGTAATAATGCAATCTGGGTTATTGTTGATCACTTGACCAAATCTGCTCATTTCCTTGCTATACGAGATACTTTTTCCCTAGATCAACTTTCCCATTTGTATCTTAAAGAGATAGTCAGGTTACATGGAGTTCCTCTCTCCATTGTATTATATCGTGATCCCAGGTTTACTTCAAACTTTTGGAAAGGCCTTCAGAAGTCGTTGGGTACTGAATTAAATTTTAGTACAGCTTTTCATCCTCAATCAGATGGGCAGATAGAACGAACAATTCAGACATTGGAGGATATGCTACGAGCTTGTTCTATGGATTATCAGGGAAGTTGGGACCAACATCTTTCATTGGTTGAATTTTCATATAATAACAGTTTTCATTCCAATATACAGATGGCACCATTGCATGCATTATATGGGAAGCGGTGTCAAACTACAGCTTTCTAGGATGAAGCGGGTGAAAAGAAGTTGATGGGACCAGAATTGGTAGAAGAGATGGCAGAAAAAGTTCAGCTAATCCCGAAACACATGAGAACAGCTCAGAGCAGGCAGAAGAGTTATGCGGATAACCGGAGGAAGGATCTATCTTTCGAGGTAGGTGATCATGTTTTTCTCAAGGTTTCTCCTGGGAAAAGTGTGATGAGATTTGGTAAGAAAGGAAAGTTGAGTCCAAGGTTCATTGGACCAAATGAAATTCTGGAGAGAGTTGGATCAGTTGCATACCGGGTGGCTTTACCTCTGAGTATATCTCAGGTACACAATGTTTTTCACGTTTCTATGTTGAGAAAGTATATGCCAGATCCATCTCATGTTTGGAGTCCAGAGGTAGTTCAGCTGGAAGAGAACCTATATTATGAGGAACAACCGGTCCAGATTCTTGACCACATGGAGCAAGTGTTACGGAATAAGGTGATTAAGCAAGTAAAGGTATTGTGGAAAAACCAAAAGATGGAAGAGGCAACATGGGAATCTGAAAATGCAATGAGGGATAAGTACCCCAATTTATTTGATAAGTAAATAATTTGCGGGGACGCAATTTTCTAAAGGGGGGAAGGATGTAACATCCCAAGTAAGTAATGAATAATAGATATTTTTTATCTATGTCTATTAATGAACTAGATAGTGTTTTAGAGGCTTAAAATGAAAATAAATCCAATCTTAAGCATTGAATACACTAATATTTTTAAAAGATTGTTTTACTGCCTTTTGATGGAAAACCATTTTTAAATCTATATTTTGACAATTTTATAAGCTATGTTTGTCAAAATAAACTAATTCTTTTTGTTTGGGACATAAAAATTTACTTTTTGTGAATTTTTGGTATTTTTCTGACAATGTTCATTTTTTTAATGAATAGTGACAAATACTGCATTTTACATCAAAACTGCTTCTTAATATAATTTATTTATATGATTAGATTATCTTTTGAATTGGTCTTAATGTGTAATCTGAATATATTTTTACCATTTAATCCAATGGTGGTCATTGGAATGAATTTCACTTTGAAATTAGACTTAAACTGGTGTCAATCTTTTGATACTTATTGTTTTATAAAAACACGCTATTTGCTCTGAAAGCGGGAATTAATTATTAAATTAATTAATGTGACTTATATGTTTTGAATTTGGTAAAATAGACTTCATTTTTGAATTCGGAATATCAAATATAGGTTAGGGTGAATTTTTGGTAATTTTCTGAAAAACTTCAATTTTTGATGAATAGTGAAACCACTAAGTGGTACTTATAAAAACTGATTTTCCTTTTAATTGAAATTTTGCCATTATTGTGTTTTGAATTTCAAAAATCTGACATACATGGTTGTCATTAAGAAGTAAAATGTGGTTCAATGAGATTAAAATAATTTTTTGGTGAATAGTAACTTATTAAGTTTTTAATCGCGATTAGTGGTAATTAGTGTAGTTTAAGGTAAAAAATATGTTTTAATAGTATGAGATGAGCTTGACACATGTCCTACCCTCATTGGTTGTGTCATGGCCGACCAAGACAAGCAATGGGTCAACTTGGGGACCCCATGGAGCCACTTTGGTTGGGAAATGACATAAATAACTTTTTATTTAATGTAAAAGTAAAAATGACACAAAAATCATATGTTTTACAACAACAATTTTTACATGGGGTTATAAAGATCGGATTTTTGATTATAAATAGTCATTTGAAAGATAAAAAGATTTCCCTACATCATAGTCTTTTTTTTATAATTTTTAGACTTTAAATAAATTAAATTATTTATGACATCTTGATGATGCAGCGATGACCTCATTATTTAACGATTTAAATAAAATGGAATGATAATGTAATATCTAAAACCTAAACATGTCCAAAACCTATTTGATGGGTATATTTATAACCCTTATCACCTTATCCTCTAATTATATCAATGTGGGACAATTTAAATCCGAACCGCTTTTTCAAATAATGTAATATTTCTTTACTTTCCAAGAGTGCCCCTCCTCTCCTCTTATAAAAGGCCCCCACCTCTACCTCCTTACCCACACTCCCAAAGCCTTTGGCTCAGCCAACCCCTGCCCATTTTGTCTCTCCACTTCCCTCCTTTACTCCTTGAAGCCTCACTTTGGTCATAAGTCTTCCCAAGGAAGCCTTTGAGCTCAAACCAAAGAGAGTTACCCGATTTTAAGGTAATGTCTTCTTTTGAGTCCTTTTGTTTTATTTTGCTTCTCCAACCCCCTAAACTCTTTTTATTTACTTATTTTGTAACAACACCGGTATATTAAATATACTAGGATGTTGTTATAAGATTTATTTGAGCTAAACTCTCACACAACTACATCAAATGTTTAAAGAACATACTGTTTCCGTGGATGGAGAAAATTCTGCCTCTCGAAACGATGATTGTTCAAAACTCATTTAACACCATCAAAGGTGTCCATTATGATGCCACTATTTTTATATATGATATATAATATGTTTGTTATTTCCTTAAGCTTCTGTATTTTTCATTAATGGAATACCATTATTGTTTCCATTATGGGTAAACACGATATCTTCATTTAAGGAAGTGCGGAATACCACCCCCTCAAAGTGATTTCATTTGTTAATACCATATGTGGGATGTGTAAAGGATAAAGTTAATGATATTATATATGTTATTATAATAGAATTATAATATACTATTATATAATTATGATTACGTTCCAGAAAATATGAAATTGAAATGAAAGTAGCGTTCATGCGTACGTACGGCTTACCGTCTCAATGAACGGTGCATTTCATTTCTTACCTCTAAATGTGATGTAATATTATAAATACATGTATATGATGAATATATATGATATATATGTTATCCAAATCATTAATATATTTCTGGATATAACGAACATTTGACCAAATTAACAACATGTAAGTGTAAGAAGTCTATTTTTGACTTAAGAACCAAATACCGACAAAATGAACATTATTAACATAAATGATTACATGATGTTCATAACATGGTATAAAAGGAATAATGAACTTGAAAAAGGTTCATAAGCAAGTAGATATTAACTCATGTTTATTATTCAGGATATTAAAGAACGGCAGGGTCAAGTCGGATACGAGGTATGGGACTTCGCCTCAATCTCCTTTCATTGAGGCATATTTTGGTTTTATACACAACCATCTTTTATACGGTGTATAAACCCCTTTGAATTTTACATTTATTCAAAAGGAATCTTTTTTATACGAAGCGTTTAATGAACGAAAAAAGGGAATGTTTTTTTCATACGTATGTGGCGACAATGACTTCTCCGACGTTGTGACCGTTATTTGAGTTTTGGATTCCTCTACAAGCCATACTTTATTTTTAAAAGAAAAATAAATACCAGGTTTTACTTTTCTTCTATTTTGGTATTGAAAATGGTTTTCACAATTTTTTTTGTGTTTTATTGATATCTTGTGATTGAAATGTGGAAATTTTATGTTTCCTTTATGCATGTTTTACGTGATACGATTATGTTATGGTTCTTGGGCATTATTATGAAGACGGGTGGTTCCGTGATAAACTAAGGGCGGGTGAGCCCGATATAGCTCTCCAATATATTGGGTAATGCGAAGGAGTGAAACGTTAAGGTTTCTCTGAAGAGATTTTAGGGAATATACTGTGATGGGTATTCCAAACGTAACCAAGAGGGTTACTCCCTACGTAAGAATGTTATGAATTCCTCAAGTTACCTTTATGTCTTATGATTTCTATGATTTATTCATGATTTGATGAGGTATGTTAAAGTGCTTATGTTTTATGGGTAAAGTATGATCTCATCCTTATGTATATATGTACCCATGTTTCCTTTCCATATTTTTATATCCCTTACTGAGCTTTTTATGCTCATCCCAAGTTTTTTTGAAATGTTTTTCACAGGTCAAGGGAAAGGTACATGATATGATTATAGTGTCAAGGAAGTGTCAAAAATAATCTATGTTTTATTTTAAATGTGTTTCCATTGATGGGAATGAAGAATACTATCTTTATGTAACCGCTTTGTTTATATGTGGAATGTAATGCAAGTTTTATGATCTATTTCTCTAAAACTCTAAACCCGAAAAGATCCTCAATGTGGAATCTTGTAATAACTCAAGATTAAGTAAGGTTTAAGGCTGGGGCCTTATAAGTACCATGATCCAAACAACGAATTTATAAATGACATAATGGTCCCTTATGATAGATATATTTACTGGACTTCCATCTAAGGGTTTTAGTGATGGTTACGACTGGTGGGATAAATTTAAATGTGTATTGTACATTATATTTTGGGTTTAATAATGGATTATTGTTCTATGTTTCTTAGTAGAAAAGCCTAAATTGACATTTAATTAAAAAATAAATATTTCTATAATTTCCGTTAAATTACCACTGAGGATTTATAGGGATGAAAATTTTTATGGTGAGGTTATTATTATGAACCTCTCTATTACGAATTTTTAAATTTAATTGATGTTTTGGTTTTTAATACTAGCGATGTGTTTTTATAAAAAATTTGATTCATATTTAAAAATATATATTTGGATGATAACAATGGGAACATTTATGATGAGTATATAGATTCAAGCTGTGTATGGAATTCTTCCATGGATGTAATATAAAGGTTGTGTAGGCCTATATATAGTTAAATTACATATTATCCTTTATGAGGAACACAATGAAA
The DNA here is from genome assembly GCA_963277665.1 of Viscum album. NCBI lineage: Eukaryota > Viridiplantae > Streptophyta > Magnoliopsida > Santalales > Viscaceae > Viscum > Viscum album. Next base: position 366,363,664 of record OY728125.1, read on the forward strand.
ATGATCTCATCATCACATTGGAAAAAACACCCATATCTGGGAGAAAAACTCCCATGTTGAAAATTTTTATGAGTTTGGAAGCAGAGGGGGTCTCCCTATAGGAAACACCAATGTAGACAACACTTTTTGGGATGGGTTTTTTTGGCTCACCAAAATTCTCAAGGGACTTAACTGAAACACTATAGAACTCTCCAAAGGTGTTACACCTAGGCTTCTAGCCACATTGGAAATTTTGGTGGTTCAGAAGAAATATTCTACATCATGGTATGATATTTGTGTGTATTGAGATAGACATTGGGTAGAACCATAAAAAGTTGACTTTCATGGTCTATGGGAGGATCCCCATTTGAGAATCAAGGATGATAAAAATACTAGGTTGGTTATTCCTTTGTATTTCTTATCGAAGTGGTTTCCCCTATAGTTAATTTCTATAAATACTATTTTGTGGACCATACCATGGTGGAGTGGAAAATGAAGAGATGTTTTTCCCCTCTCCATTGTCCTAAACATGATGGGGGTCCATGTGTGATTCTTGTATGATCACTACATCATACTTAATATCATATCATGCCTCTAGTTATTTGAAAAATAGTAGAATGACTGTATTTTCCATTTTAAAATTTAAACAACTTTTATTTATCTCCACTTACAAATGTGTATTCAAACAAGGGAGGAGATTACCCTTACTCCTCTCCCTCAATTCTCAGCTTTTAGGGGTTCTCTTTAAGAAATTTATATTCTGATTCATGGTGGGATATTTTATTTTTCATATATTATTCTCCACTCTTTATTTCACACATTTATAGTTGTCTACGACTAGGTTTTCATTAACGATTTCTCTAGATAATGGTGTAATAATCTTGGATTAATGTGTCTTTGGTGTATCTCCAATGGATAATGTATCAATTGGATTATAACATGTCATTTCATGTTGTTTGGTCTAAGGTACATCATCAGGGGTACGAAAGTATGGTTTTTTTTAAATTGAGTTAATTTTTTATCTAATTATTGAATTGCATTTGGGATATTATTAGGATGATGTCAGGTTTACAATATAGAACATTCATGTTTTAATGGTCATCATATCAATGTGTGGTGGCCCATGGTTGGGGTTTAAGAAATTATGTATAATTTATTGAAATTAAAATTAAAAAGAATTGGTTATAATTATATTTCATAATTAATCAACAAATCATAATTAATTATTCAGAATTTTGGGTTCATATGGGTTCCTGTTATGATGAGAAAACATTTGGATGAGCCATGAATTTAATCACCTGGCTTGTATTTAAGGTGAATGGATCTAAATGATGTAGGATTACTCTATGTATTTACCAATGGATTATAAAAATTATTATATGGAATGTGATAGATAGTCCATTACATATGGTGGGTGATCATTAATTGAAATAAATTTTTTATTCAACAAATTATTTAAAAATAAAATTCAACCGTTAAGGGCCATGATGGACCATGGGACATTAGTGGATTTAGCAGTTGTTGAAGCTCATAACATTAATTTTAAATGTAATAATTGAAGTATTAAAATAATGAGTGGTGAGAATAAAATTAATTTTATGAACTTATTGGTCATATATCGGTTCCCATATACCGTTTTTGTAGTGATATATGATAGGTTATAAAAAATTAGATAGAATATGTTGGGTATAAATCAACATATATGTAAGATCCATTTATCTAGTTAATTCAAGAGTCGAACCAGTGTAAATTGTCTTCTAGAAAGTAATAACTGGGTGAGGAATCCTAATATGGTAATGGGAAAAGGTGGGAATGTGGAATAACCATGAATTTATTGGGATGTGGGATGGAAATTTAACCATCTTCCTAGATTTTTATCTGAATGACTTATCCAATACAACTAGTTATGTAAAGACACCAACACTAGTATATTAGAGACAATGGTTCTAAAAAGAAATTGGTATAGGATAAAAGGAATATCATCCCAAAGGAAAAAATACTTTATTATTTTTTAAAAACTAATACCTATATGAAATTAGTATTAATATTGAAAACAGAAAATACGTGAAGGGTTTTATCTGAGGACACTATATTTCCCCTTTTCCTATCCCTATATATCAATTATAAAACACTTCTTGGTACCCTTGGAAAAGTAAAACATAAGAAAGGAGTTAAATTAGATGTTAAGTAAGTGTATGAATATAGTGGAAGGAATAATTAATAAAAATGAATAATTAATATAGAAGGCTAAAAGACTAAAACACTTTCCATTCAATCTATTACATGTGTATAATATAGAAAGAAAAAATTATGATCAAATACCACCATATAAATAATCACTTAAGGTTGAAAAATAAACATGGATATTATAATTATTCCTATAATGATAAGGGATTTCAATTTTTAAACTCATGATGAGGGAATTAAAAATTCCATAAATCAAAACCACATCATCAAGGCCTCATTCCAATACATTTAATTTAAATAAAAAATGAATATTCCAAATATACAATCAAGTTTGTTTCATGAGTCCGAATGACGCACAAGGGATACTAAAGGGTTATTCCCATTACATTATAAGTCAAATTAATTGACCATATTAAATGGATGAAACAAAATAAACTTAATCATTTTTATTGAAAATTTTACATACTAAATGTTAATACATTTCCCCAATAAACAAACATAAACATAATATATTCCAAGTTATATGGATAATGGTAACAAAATAGTGTATCCTAGTCGAATAGATCATAATTCAAGTATATAAATAATAAATATAGTTTCATTAAAACATTATCTCAATGGTTGATATGGTAAAATGAGTGTTTATTTCATTGATTAAAAGAAATAGCATAAAAATATCATTATAAACATTCTTGATAAAAATATCCTTTTCACATTGAAATTATTTCTATAACATAAAGTTTAAAAAAATAATGAAAATATTTTAATTTGAATATAAAATATTAATTTTATAAATTTTGATTTACAACATTGTGTGATTATAGAATTTAGAAATTCTATTCTTATTCTACATGTTAAAACAATGATTTATTTTACGTTTTCTGTTAAAGACAAATAAGCCTTATTTGGATAAAAACATGGAGATTCAATTAAAATTAATTTTTATAAAATAAAATATGTGTATGAATATATTTAATATATCATTATAGTAATTTTAAAAACATTATTGAAAATATTTTAAAAAAACATGGTTTTGGATGAATGAAATTATTCTGATAAAAGTGAGAAACCAAGTTTGTTTTTCATAAAAACAATTTCCCAATCATCTTCTCTGCAAAAAATTGATTAATTGTACAATTAAAAAAGTATTGAATAATTTTAGGAGAAAAATATATTTATTTTAATAAATAAATGTCAAATAATTCCCCCAAGGGGAACTTAAACATTGAACGTACGAAATAAAGTAGATACTATGAAATAAACCCTACTTTGGTATATTTTAAATAATAAGCCCCATTAAAGGAATAATGTAAATTGAAACCATAAATATTAAGAATATAAATATATTAATTGTATAACATATCATAAGGTGTATTATATGCACCATAGTATGAAATAGTAGGTTATTATAACATATGACTCACAAACGTATTAGTGACACAAGAAACCTATAAATCATGTCCAATTTTATAAATAAGGGTTTATAAATAATGAAAAATAAATATAGATATATTATAAATCAATTATGAACATAATCATATATAGAATTCCCTATATTATTTATTAATTATCTTTTATATCCCATTTTTTAAGAATTTATTATTAAATCAATGTTTCGTGTCCTAATAGCATTTTTTATGTATTTTTTGATATATTATTTGGGATCTTTTAACATTGCTTGTGGTAACATCATATAAATGAAATATAACTTGATTTAAATATCATATATATTAATTATATATTTAATTATTTCAATCTAAAATATTTATATATAGCTATTATCGGAGATGGTAAGTTGTAAATACGCATGAACACAGTTTTGATTTTTAATGACGGATGGAATTAGAGGAAAATAAATGTCTATTAACCATTATAAAATCATTATTATTTAATATAAATAATTTTTATTAATCAAAAAAATTATTATAAAAATAAATGTAAATATAAAATGGACTCCATTTCACATCACTACTTGGTGGTGATATTACACACGTACACACGAGTGTTGTTATTATTTTTACAATGGATTAAAATTAAAATATTGAATTTGATATTAATTTAATAAGTATATGTAGGTCATAATTATAATAAATACTCATTAAAATTTTCCTTAATACCTTCTGTGAAAATCATAAGAAAAAACAGAATTTCACAGCCTTATCATGAGTTAGTCTGTCGTAAACAGGAGCGATGTTATCATATCCCCCAACAAAATGATATGTAAGAAGTAATATGTGCTATAATAATTTATGGAATTTCGTATTATTATTTATGTAAAATAAATATGTTAAATCCATCATAATAATAATCCTTGAAATATGGTGATAGGAAATGAATTACATCGGGTTGGGAGCCGATAGTCCACCGAACACAAGATCAATAGCTTTATTTCCCATTTGACAGAATAGAAATGGACAACGGTCATAAAATTATCACAAAAACATCTCAATATATATTTTAAACTAGTGATGTTATTATATCATATTTTATAGTGATTTAAAATCGTTTTAAGAATAAATAAAAAATACGCATGTTTATTAATTTTACCACTTCCCCAGAGAGCATTTATAGGTTTATAAGTCAAATCATCATTTTGGGTTTAATAATTAAAATCTGCACAATAGGATGTCAGTATGAAATTAACTATAATATTTGGGTAGGTATTGGACAAACTATGGTTAATGGAAGTGTAATGAGAGGATAAGAGTGGGTGACCATTTATAAGTGGCTAAGAGGAAACACATGGATTGTTTGAAAATATAAAATGGAAAACACTTTTTTATCATTCCAAAATCATAATAATAGTTAATTAATAGAACATAGAGTACATGAGATATAATTATATCCATGGAATGGATTTTTAACAGTTATAATTTAATTTTCATCCCTATCTACTTAGTTTATCCCCTAGTAATCATGTTTTCACATTAAGTAATATAAATATTTTTATACTATTTTCATTATTTTTTAGTGTTAAAATTAATTTTACCATATAAAATACTATATGTTATACTTATTCCCAATACCTAATCAATTATTTCAAATTCAATTCACATAATTGTATGAATCTAATTAAAAATTATAGTCATATACGGGATGAAAAAATAGGCTTTTCCCAAGAAAAATATTCAAAAGATTAAAAATATTTTATATTAGAATTTAATATGAAATTTAATTAAAAGTACTAAATTACTTATATATAAAATAAAATTAATTAATTTTACTTTTAAATTTAATTAACATAAAATTTGTGATTTAAATAAATTAAATAAAAGGATATTTCCAATAAATTATTTAATTTTTAACTATTCATCGAAAATTCTTCTTTTTATAAAATATTAAATAATCAAAAAATGATATATTTTAAACGTTTAATTATAAAATGACGTTTTTTTTTCAATTTTTTTAATGAATTGGTAAAATTTTATTTTTAAAATATGTGATCAATAAGAATCGAAAAATCCTTTAAGAAAAATAATGTTTTTCAGAGAAAAAAATTCCTTTCCATTAGAATGATTTTTATTTTTATTTCCAATGAATTGATTTCAAATGTGTTTATTTTATATATTTTTAATGCATATAATTTTCATAATTTATTAATCAATATACATAACCATTAATTTAATATCATGGTTATAATAATATACTATATTATTGTTTATTTGGGTCGACCATTAATGTTCCGCAAGATATCAACAAGATTGAATTTATTAAAAATAAAATATATTTCATAGTCTCAATATTTTACATTATATACTAATAAATGTTTTTTAAATGTATTATTTAACAATAATTTTTTTAAATCTTGATGCGGTTGCATTCTACCCCCTTAAATAAATTGGGCCCTCAACATTTGTTGAAAACTGACATAAAAATAGTTATATCAATACATCTTATTAAAATATGGTAAAAATATAACAAATTTAATCTAAAAACACTTAACTAGTTTTTTATTTATGAGATCATTAGGGTGAAACAATGATTGGTAAATTAAAAAATGTGTAAATAATTATAGAGAGTGATCGAAATAATTCATCACAAGAATATGAATGATCATACAAAAAATACCAACAAAACCCTAAATTTGAGATTATAGGAAGGAATATAATTTCATCATATAAAATAATTAATAGATCACACTTTTTTCTAAATATTATCATATAAGAGTAGAGGTATTGTTTTATAATTATGATAGAGAACACCTAAAAATATAGATAGAATTTAATATATTAGTTATGATTTAATCAATTTATAAAACATTTATTACATAATTAAATGAATATACAAGATTTAATTTTTATTCTTAAAATACAAAAATAATCTTTTCACAAATTATAAAATCATAAAACAGTAAAAATCTATTTCTTTTTCTATAAAAAACAATACAAGTTATTATAAATTATCCAATATAATACATTAAACACTATACCTAAATAGTAATTCCATCAGGTGAATGTTAATAATTATAAATCGATTAAATTTAGTAAAAAATTACATATTATCTGTAACATCATGTATTCTAGTTGTGGGCATAACACCCCTTCCACCATTCAGTTTTCATTTCAGGCCCAGGAACCTTACCTATTGTGATGGTTTTTCATAATATATGCAGGTTTTCATTTTTCAAAAAACTTATTAATTTATTTACTACAATGTTACAAAATTTTAAAAGGAATTAATTTGATCAACATAAATGAAAAGAAAAACCCTATAGGTTACAATACATTCAAGAAAAATATTTATCATTATTATTTCGATGTGAAGGCCATATATAGGTTTTCCCCCATCTGTAATGTGCTTTAAAAGAAGTTTTACTTTCCACTGAATGAATTTTCGTGGTTGTTGGTATAATTTAATATATTCTCTCAGGTTATTAAAGTAAAATTAATGCATTAAAATCCTTATACATTTCAAATTATTATAAAAATAATATCATTGATAAAATAATCTGGTAACATAATTATTAAATCAAAACACAAGAAAATTTATTATTCCACTTCATCTATAGTAATAGCATAACCCTCCTCATTATACCTTAGTACCCTTTGGTGTATATTTCTTTGATTTTTTAGGGTATTAATTTCCATAGTTCCCCATCTCATTAAAATGGAATATTTGAACACTTGTAGATTCTTTCATTCATTTGTAATCATGATCATGGTTTAATTTCTCTCCACAAGTATAAAAAACTCACATTTCATTCAAGAAAGTATGAGGGTGTTTCATTCGAAATTTATAACAAGGGGGTAATATTTCATTCCCTTCTCTCCATTATAAATTGTTTTATCTTCTATTTTATTCTTATGATCCATAAACACAAAACCATGAATTTTAGATAATTCATTATATATATTTATTTCCCATGATATTATGTCCTTGTAAGATGAGAATGTTTAGGATACAAGAGCCCTTTTAAGGATTGTATTTAACCCATCTAAGAAATGGTCAATCATTCTCTTTGGATTATTTTTATGGAATTTAGAAATAAATTATATCCTTTTAATTATAGCATCATACGTAGAATTTTTTTTATCTTCCTTTCATTTAAGATTCTAGAGTTTTATCTCAATATACATTCATTATTTTAAGAAAATATTTTTCTAAGAAAAGTATCTTTATGTAATTTCATTCTATGTTGTTATTTTCTTTTTCTTCCTTAGTTTTTAGAATCAATGACCATAATTGATCTTCCTCTCTTGAAATGTGATAAACTTTTATGATAACTTGCACCATCTCATTAGAACCTATAGAGTGAAAAATATTTTATAAGGAACATATCTAATCCCCAGCTAAAATGGATTTTAAATAAAATTAAATGATGGATTTTACATATTCATAAAGTAGTCAAAAATTTTCACACAACATGGGGGATTAGAAAGTTATTATATAATGGTTTGGTTATTGGTGAAATCCTATTTATCTATCTATTATATGGTTATAATTTGATCTGTTCTAGTTGTTTATCAGGCTCAAAATTTTTTATCATTATAAAGAATCGACATCCCAATATGGTTGTATGAATTTATATAGTTTACATTCCCTCATCTAGACGTTATAACTAAATAATGGAAAACACTACATTACATATAACATTAGGAAACATAATATATTATCCCCAAACACGTGATATAGTTAACCAAAATTAATGAATTTATACATGGTTAATCTCATAATCATATGCATAGATTATTTGGGATAGTTCTAAAATCCTAAAAAAACTTTAAAAAACTTTACAAAATCTTGTAAAGAAAATATGAATTATCTCAAGAATATCCCTCACGATTTTCAAACTAGGTGCAACACAATGCCTTTTTATTTATACTAGGAGATTATCTAGTCCATCCCAATGTTCCTTTTTAGAGTAAATCCACCTCATTATATATGTTTCAAAACCACATTATCTTGAGGTATATAGACAGGGATATACTATAATGAAAAATAAAATAATTTATTCCTTAAAATCATTGTTATTTACATCTGTTCTTTTCCTCAATGTCTATATTAGATTTACATTCCCAAATATTTGTTTTCATAAAAATCATTTTCAATGTTTTGTACTAATACTCCTCTGATACCAACTAAAAATATACATACCTCAATATCCTAGAGTCATTAGTTAATTTATTCTAGTGGAATAAGATACATGGAATCACATATTAAAGGATAAAATAGTTTAGTAGACTTGGAAATTATGAAATACTTGTGAAAAGAATATTATAAAAAAAATACACAAAGTCTTATTTTAGAAGTCTGTATGTCCACGTATTATTTCCCTATATATCAATCACAAAAAACATTAGAGTATCCTGGAAAATATAAAACATAAGAATGTGGTTATCTCAGTTTCTCAGTATGGATATAGATATAGTAGAATTTATCATTAATAAATATGAAAAATAAATATGGAAATGAATATAACAAAAACATAATAAATTTGATAAATTACTTGATTATAATATGGTATGAATAAATTATGATCAAATAATAACATAAAAGTAATCAAATGATCTTGAAACATAACCATGGGTACTATAACAAATCAAATAAACACATCAAACATAAATAGACAATCTCATGTAGAGTTAGTTCATAACATAAGTCATAATAACCATACCTTAAAGGCCTCATTCCTATAAATATTACGTAAATAGCTAAAGCCTTGGAAAAACAGAAGATATAATATCTCTAGTGACCTACAAATGCATTAAGGTGATATAGATAGTTACAACAATCACTTACAATGTCAAATTCACTCCTAGTATGGAAGGGGTGAAACCTAAGAAACATAAATATTCATATTTATAATATATTATATGAAATTCAAATACATTCCCCAATCAATAAGCATAAATAGAAACTATTGACTGTAATATGGAGAATGATATAGAAATATTACCTCACATTCATACTAATAAAAAACCATCTCGAATAATAATACGAATGGTATCACTTAACTATATTCCTAATATATCCTACTGTAAAATTATAGTTTTTCTCTTAGGTAAATAAAAGTTCCATAAAAATGTCATTAAAATCATTCGGGAGGAAAATAACCTTTTAATTTTAACAATCTATTTACAAAATTGTTCATAAGATATCTTCAAAATATTTTTATTTGAAAACAAAATTTATACATAAAAATAATGATTTAAATAATTTAGTGGTTATGATGGATGTAAATTATATTCATGATGTATACATTAAAACAACGATTCATTTTACATATTATGTAAAAAACAAACTGACCATGTTTGGAAAATGACATGAAGATCCCTTTGAAATTAGTTTCAAAAAAATTATGACATGGGTAATAATTTACATAGTATATCATGATTTGATTGTAATTTTTTATTTAAAACATGGGTTTTGATGAAAAATAATGTTTGACCAAATATTGAAATGAAATAAGCTTCTCTTTACAAAATTTCTTCAATCAGTTTACATAACAAATAGTTGCTAAATGGTACCATTAAATAAAATTTAATGAATAACAATAGAAAAATAAAATAAATTGTTTTTATGAAATAAATATTAAATAATTCTCACATGGGGTAATAAAACATAAACATTCATCTTAATGATGATATAGGGAAATAAACCATAAATTTGTAGCATTTTAATCCTATTAAAAATGAAATTAGTTACTTAAAATGATTTTTTAAATTAAATGAAGTGAAATATATTTATGATATAATATATCAAAATTGATATTATATACACCACACAAATTGATTAGTGGTGAATATGGAATATGTCTCATGAAAGTAAATGTGAGATGGGAAACCCGTACATTAGTTTAAATTTTCATCACAAATTTCCATAGATAATATATATTAAATAAATATTTATTATAAATTTATTTTTGAATAATAATTATATATATCATAAAATATATAATTTATTTATGATTTTTATCTACTATTTATTAACAATTCATTGTTAAATTAAATATTTTGGGTTATAACAGTATAGTTTTCAAGTATGAATTTAGTTTTTATTTTTCATCCTTTCAAATTGATCATCTGTAATGAACCGAATCCGGGGCCACTCAACTGGCTCCTCATACCCGGTTCGCCACATGACCTCAAGTGCATTTCCCTAAACTCCATAGGCTTCTAACTTATAGTGAGGGCCTTGGTGAGTCAGTGAGGAATCTATGACCTCATTTGGTAAAGTATTCAGCGGAAGGAAAATAACATAAACAATAGTGAAAGCAGTAAACAACACACGACAACTAAAACTAAATAGCGGAAGCAATGTATAATGTAATAATGATGCAGCATGGCACATGTTTCTATGGGATGAAGTAAACAAAACAACGTGCTAAAATACAACAATAACCCATGTAGAAAATGTAAACAGTAAACTCCACCACCATCGCAAGTCTATGATCGGTCTTATGCTCTCCAGCTGTAACCAACAATCAAGCACCTGAGGTAGAAGGGCCACAATCCCTATCCACACATGCAACCATATAACCTATTTGGGCCGAAAAGCAGGGCCCCAATTGGGTGTGAGACTAATCCCAGCAGGCAACCCCCAAGAGATCTATGCCCTACTGTCAGTGAGAAATATTGAAAAGGTAATGTAAATAAATGCAGAAGAGAAAAATGGGGTACAATAATGTAACAATCCTATAATTATCCATTCACATTTATTTTTTAATTTAATTATATCATTTAATCATCAACCAAAGTATCTAGAAAATATCTCTATATTACAAAAGCATAGCATGTAACACAACAGGTATCTCAGTAGACTATCTAAACTACAAGCAGTTCACCCCCAAGCTTGTTCATTGGCTTGGTGGACTCATCACAACCATCCAACAATATTTATTACACTGACCCTCTGGGTGGCTCACGTGGGCAGGACCTTATGGTCAAATATTCAAACAAAGGAAAAGACACTCTGAGGAAGCACTAAATGACAATTCCCCCTATGGACTTATAGGGATACTATAGACTCTCTGAGTAAGAACTTATGTCTAATTCCCCCTTTAGTCTTGATTAAATAATTATCAGACCCTCTGAGGGAGAACATAGTCAATCCCCCATATGGTCCCTTAATGGCAATAATTAAACACGCCCTCTGAGGAAGCACTCAATGTCAATTTCCCCTATGGTCTAACTACACCAGGTTCCTGCAGCCCTGAGTAAAAGCAATCATACGTAAAATATTCATATCAGCCCTATGTACGTTCATAAAGCTAAATGGAAAATAGATACAATGCATTAAAATCCTATAAACAATAGGAAATACATGCAATCATTCATACCAAAGCAAGTAATCAGAGAAACAAGGTCTGTTTCACTGGCAACCTAAGACAAAATGTGATAAACTGCCAAAAAAAGGGAAACACCCATGGGGTGATCCTTAAACATTCTAACAAGAAATTATTAATAATCAAATATCCTCAAGAATACATGCAATCTTTGGAAGATAACAAAATAGTATCAGAACCCTAACATAAGATACCTGATACATGGGTATCCGGTACTATTGCTCAAAAACTCAAGGTCATTCAACGTAGGTTAACAAACCACCTACCTCGATCCTCATTGACTGATATACATTAACCTCGGCCTGTGAATCTTCCTAGAATGAGTAGACCTGCAAAAACCTATAAAATTATTAACCTCAGATAACATACATGAGAAGAAGAATCAGGAAACGATTCCAAAGAAGAACCAAGAACTCATCACAGCAATTCTATTGCAACCGACAGTGTTTGATTCAGATAGCTGGTGACGGATCGGTGACCTGGAGAAGATTCGGCCTCCCCGAATGCTCTGGGCAGTATTAGGCGGAGAAGAAGAAAAAAATAGGGTTAAGGCACGACCCCGGTCTGATTAATGAAATAAAAAAAGAAAAGTACACGGCGTGTAATTAATGACTACAAGGTGTGTACCCTCCATTTCCATACAATGCATTAAGTGGCCTCCACATCACCTCTACACACCATGTGTGTGGCCCGGACATATCCAACTCCCAACCTTGTGCAGGAGAAAAGTGCATGACGTGTACTCATAAAGTACACAACGTGTACATAGAAAATTTCCATATTTTCCCCTTTTCCTAAAAAACGAGCAGAAACCGGAAAACATACCTGAAATGAAGATCCGGGTTCTTACAAACATCCCCCATTAAATAAATGCATCCCCAAATTTCCCTAACGATGGATAGAAGAAGAATACCTGATCAACTCCATCCATTGTGATCACATGTCGGCCTCCCTTTCACAAGTCTGGTCCTGTACACAGTTGTGCTGCCATAGCACCCGTACTAGAGGGACATACCAGCCATGAAGTACCTTCACACTGTGATCAACAATCCTGATAGGATACTCCTCAAATGATGCATCCTTCTCTAGCTCAACCTCCTCGGGTTGAAAAACATGAGACGGGTCTGAGAAATACCACCAAAGATGAGAAACATGGAAGATGTCATGCATATCTTGATACCTCTGAGGCAACTGCAACATGTAAGCAACCATCCAGACTCTCTCTAAAACCTCAAACATCCCGACGTATCTCGGTGAGAACATTCCCTGTTTCCAAATCCTATTATGTCCTAATCTCGGGGTAACATGCAAGAAAACCCGATCTCTGACCATGAACTCTAAAGGTCATCTCCACTTATCAACATATGATTTCTGCCGAGACTATGCAGTATCCATCCTCTTCCGAATCAAATCCACCTACAATGTGGTCTCCTAAACAAGTCGAGGTCCCGTCATAGCTGCCTTTCCCACCTCCAGCCAACACAAGGGTGATCGGCACAACCTACCATACAAGGCCTCATAAGGTGTCATTTGAATAGTTGTTGGAAAACTATTATTATAAGAAAACTCCACTAGAGTTATATGTTTCTCCCATGAACCTCCAAAATCAAGGAAGCATGATCATAGAATGTCCTCCAGCACCTGAATCGTGCGCTCCGACTGGCCATCTGTTTGGGGATGGTAAGATGTACTCAGAAGTACATGTGTACCCAAAACCCTCTGTAGCCCCTGCCAAAAATGCAATGTAAAGAAGGCATCCCTATAATAATCTATCGAACTCAGATCCCCATGCAAGTGTACAATCTTCGGGATGTAAAACCTCCTAAGATAATCCACACTAAATGTCTCCATGATCTGTAAGAAATGTGAAACCTTTGTGAGCCTTTCAATGACAACCCATACCGTATCATTCCCTCGAGGTGATCTCGGTAACCCTATCATGAAGTACATCACGACATCATTCCATTCCACTCAAGAATGGGTAACTACTGTAGAATCCCTGCTGGTTGCTAATGCTCTGCCTTCACCTGCTGACAGGTGGAGCATTGCATAACAAAACCAGCCACATCCTTCGTCATTCCTAGCCAGCAATACTAACGATGTAAGTCTCAATACATCTTTGTGACACTATGATGAACTGCCCAAGATAAAGGATAACACTCCTGCATCAGCTCTACACGTAGGCCTACTGAAACCCATACGCAGCCCTGAAAACGTAACACATCATCATCACCCACTATCCACCCTAGAGTAGGGTCTCCATCTGACACACCCTCCCGTAGTACTAGGCCTTATAGTTATTATAGATGCCTCATTCGAACATTATCCAGAAGAGTGGAGGTAACAACAATAGAAGAAAGAACTGTCTGTCCTTGTTTGTCGTGCACCTCCAAATGCATTTCAGAAAACACAACCATAAGCTTCCACTTGATGTTGGCCTCCCAAACTGCTCTGACTGAGTTCTTCTGCTCAATGCGTCTACCACAGCATTGCCTTTCCCATGCGTATAAACAAGCTCGAAGTCGAAATACTGTAGGTACTCGACTCACCTCCTCTATCTCAGATTTATGTCACACTGCATGAAGATATACTTGAGGATCTTGTGGTAAGTATATACCACAAAATTCTCTCCTAGAATATAGTGTCGCCAACAATGAAAATATTGAACAACAACAGCCAACTCCAGATCGTGCATAGGATAGTTCCTATCATGTGGCCTCGACTTCCGAGATACATTTGCAATAACACAATCCTACTGCATAAGCACTGCTCCATGCCCGATGCCAGATGCATCACAGAAAACTGTATAACTCTTGTCCGGCTCTGCTAAAACTAGAATCAGTGCTGAATTCAATATCCCCTTCCACTCCTAAAAGGCTGAATCACAAGCTTCTGACCAACCGTACTTCACACCATTCTTATTCAAGCCTGTCAATGACACTAACAAGCATGAGAAGTCTTGTATAAACCACCTATAGTAACCATCCAGCCTTAATAAACTACAATCCATGAAAAAATTCTTCGGTTGAACCCAGGTAACTATTGCTCTCACCTTCTCTAGGTCTATTGATATTACTGTCTCTGAGATTACATGACCTTGGAAGTGAATCTCGTCCATCCAGAAGTGGCACTTAGAGAGCTTAGCATATAACCATTTCTCTCTTAGTGTACCCAATATGATCTCCAGATGGGTATCATGGTCATGTCGATTGTGAGAGTACACCAAGATATCATCCACAAAAACCACTAAGATGGAATCCAAGTAAGGATGGAATTTTTTTTTTCATCAGTGCCATGAAGACTGTTGGAAAGTTCGTGAGACCGAACGACATAACCAAATACTCATACATACCATACCTGCTCTAGAAGGCTGTAAGAGGTATATCAGATGGTCTGACCAACAACCGATGGTAGCCGGATCTCAAGTTGATCTTCAATAAAACTCATGCTCCTCGAATATGATCAAAATGATCATCAATCCTTGGTAAGGGATATTGGTTCTTGACTGTCAACTGGTTCGGCATCTGATAATCCACAAAATCTGTAATGTACCATCTGCCTTCTTCGTAAATAAAGCAGGTGAACCCCATGGAGAAGTACTTGGTCAGAAAAAAACCTTTGCCTAAAAATCCTCCAACTATTTCATGAGATCTTGCAACTCAATAATATCTATCCTATAAGGAGTTATGGATATCGGTGCTTCTCCAGGAACAAAATCAATATAGTAGTCTACCTCACGCTCTGGAGGCAACCCTGAAAATTCTTCTAAGAAGACATCTAGAAAACGATCAACCAATGGAGGATTATCCATCTGAGAATTCCCCTAATCATCTAGACATAAACTATCAATCTGGCCTATAACACTGCCCAACCCATGATGCTATGGTCCAGCACTACTTTCCTGCACATCCCAGTCACCCTTGTGAAGAAAATATCATCCCTCTGGTGATGTGAAACTGACCCCGAAGCGATAGAAATCGACATGGTCCTGAAAAGGAACTAGCTAGTCCATTCCACGAATGACTTCATAACCTATCATCTCTATGAAATAAATATCCCACAAGAAGTGACACCCACTAACCTCAAGGGGGAACTCCTTATACTGGCTCATTCTAGAAGTTCTAAGTCCTAAGGGAGTGTCTAGAGTCATAATATCCTCAGAAGTTATGATAGTAAGTCTAAGGCTCTCTAAAGTGTTCATAGATATAAAGCTATGAGAAGCTCATGTATCGAAAAGTGAAGAAGATAAAACTGAGGCTACTAAGATCATACCTCACACTATGGATGGTCTAGGATCCTGCTTTTGATGAATCTTCTCTACCGCAAATGTCTGGCTTGTACCACGACCCTATATAGCTGCCTGAGATCCCAAAGTTGTTCCTCCCGGAGTCTGACCACCGCATCCACGACCTCTACCCTGGCCTGAACGACCTATAGAACCCTATCCCCCAGTCGGTTGCGGAGATGGTAACCCTGCTCTTGTTCGCGAAGTCAAAACCGATCCTCCTTCACTAACCTCTAGAAGAATAACCTTGCAAAATCACTAATGATGACCCATATTGCTTCTAGATCGGCACTATAATGGGTCCCTAGGGAACTGTGGCTTCTTATGACTGTCCTTCCCATAACAGTAGCACACAACCTTACAACCTAAACTAACATCTCACTTCCTCGAGTCACCTCATGTAGACTCTCAGTGGAGCTTCCTGCTGTCAATTGAAAGTGTACTGACTCGGGATATTGAACCACCCTGCCTCACTTCTCCAGTATCCCTCAAACTTCTCTCTGTGATCAACTCCTAGATGACTATCAAAGAAATAGAATTCAATTGGTAGACATTTACCTGTGATCTGATCTCTGTTTTGAGGCCCTCCTCAAACATCCTTGCAATGAACAGCTTGTCATTCCCCAGAACGGGCGTGAAACATTGTAACTCCGTGAAATAGGAGGAATACTCCATAAATGATAAAGTACCCTACTGTAGGTTTATGAAATATCAGGCTCTATCATCCCTCAACATCGCTGAGTAGAAGTAGTTATATAATGTGTGCTAAAACTCCTCCCAATAAAATATCTTCTGATTCCCTTCCTGAAAAACTATGTCCCACCATCTCTTGGATGAATCTCGCAGCATGTAAGTCGTGTGTTTCAACCTTCTTTCTAGGGGTGTATTGAGATGATAAAAGATAGAAACCATCACTTCGAACAAATATTCAATAGCCTAAGTTCCTCCATCCCCTGAGAACATGGGAGGATGTTGCTGCTGGAAGACTCACGTAAGCTCTGCCATAGTCTGGAGAGGTTGCTAAGCTCCCGGAAAGGTCTTTATGAAACTCATGAATCCCTCACGGAACTGGTCTTCTAGACCAGTATCTGGGATAACTGCATGTGCCATATCCAGCGTATGATCATCGTCAAATCCCTGACATGCATTGGAAAGACGTCTTGGCGGCATGACTTTGCATGGTCAAAAGCACACCCTTATTAAAAACGAGCACCTTTTCAACTTAAGAGTGTGAAAATGGATTAGATAAGGAAAAATTCTTAAAACTGGAAAAACATGGTTACATGGTGTGTAGTACCTATACATGGCATGTTCCATAAAGATATTACTTGGGCCTATACACCGGACAACTAGCTATGTAAACCCAAACTACATGGTGTTTTCTAACATATACATGGCGTGTACCGTCCTTTTTCCTCCTGCCCGATTACTCCTACACGACTAAGTCACACGGATTGTCCCAGGCGAGGACCATAAGGCGTGTTTATCCACTACACAGCATGTCCTTAATGTTTTTCCCATATCTATGTCATTAGTAACACGGACTGGTACACGGACCAAAACTACACGGTGTATCGACAACGTACACGACGTGTTGTCCCTAATATTTTCCAACCCATGTATTCAACTACATGGCTAGGTCATACAAACCATTACTATACGGCATGTCAACATGGTACATGGTGTTTTGTTCCTGATATTTTCTAGCCCATGTGTTCAACTACACGGCTGGATCACATGGAAGAAGAGTACATGACATGTACTTCAAAGTACATGGCGTGTAACTGTGCAAAGTATTTCATCTCGAATAGAAGAACACATGGCGTGTGTTCACATGGCCACACACAGTTTTTTCTTTGTTTCTGGGTAGTAGGCATACAGAACTCCCCAAAACCACTGAAAAACAATGAAAACCAGCAACTATGTGCCAAATTTCGATCCGTGGGGGCCCATACTCCCCACGAATCAATGCTTGACATCATAACCATGCATATAAAAAGTAAGCAGTATATAAATTCCACGATCCAGAAAATTATAACCCTCAGGGGCCCATAACAACTCTAAGATCAAAGATTGGAATCCTTGCTAAATAAGAGGTAAAATAAACATTACCATATCAACATTGCAGGTATTTCTATCACAATAACTATCAAAACATCATGCATAATCTATCATGACATCTATCATAACAACATGCAATTCCTAATGCACCAATAGATGGCTTGGTAAAATGCATGACATGGGATTTTCTAACCAATTCCAATATGATTCATGGGATGGCATACCCTCATCTCATCAGGTTGCAACAAAATAAAACAAAAATCAAATAAACTGTAACAGCATAAAACAAGTGAATCACCCCATGGTGAAATATAATCAACTTTAACACTTCCAAAAACTAAAAAGTGCAATTATGAGTTTTTATAGATTTTCCATGTACACTGGTTAATTACTCCAGGGCATAGTTATGTACCCACTACCCATCCCTTCCTATCCCTGCCTATTGTCTCCAAACAGTACAAAAATATAAAAGAATGAAAACTCCTCTAATAACACTTTGTAATGACCTGAATTCAGAGCCACTCAACTAGCACCCCATACCAAGTTATACACATGACCTAAAGTGCATTTTCAAAAATTCCAGAGGCTGCCAACTAGAGGTAAGGGCCATGGTGAGTTAGTGGGGAAACTATGCCCTCATTTGGTAAAGTATGCAGCAGATGGAAAATGACATAAACAATTGCAGAAGCAGTAAACAGCACAAGAAAATTGAAACTAAACATCAGAAGCAATGTATGATGTAATATTGATGTAGCATGGAACATGTTTCTATGGAAAGCAGTAAACAAAACAACAAGCTGATATACAACTGAAACCTAAGTAGAAAAAGTAAATAGTAAACTCCAGCAGCATCGCATGCTAAGCTCGGTCCCATGCTCTCCAGCTCTAACCAACAATCATGCACCTGAGGTAGAAGGGCCAAAATCCTTATCCACAACTACAACCATATAACCAATTTTAACCAAAAAGAAGGACCCCAACAGGGTGTGAGACTAATCCCAATTGGCAACCACCAAATAACTGTGCCCTACTATCAGTGAGTAATATATCAAAATAAATGGAAATAAATGCAAAAGAGAAAACAATGGTACACTAAATTTACAATCCTAAAATTCACCATTGAAATTTATTTATTAATTTAATTCATTATTTTAATCATCAACCAAATAATAAAACAAATAGCTCTATAGTCCAAAAGCATAGTAAGTAACAGAACAAGTATCTCAAGAGACTACAAAAACTAGAAGCAGTACAAACCCAAGATTGTTCTTTGCCTTGGTGGACTCATCACAACCATCCAACAATATTTATCACACATGACCCTCTAGGTGGCTCACGTGGGTAGACACTTATGTTCGAGAATTCGAACAAAGGAAAAGACACTCTGAGGAAGCGATCAATGTCAATTCACCCTACGGTCTTGCAGGGATACTACAGACTATATGAAGAAGCACTTACGTCTAATCCCCCCTTTTGTCTTGATTTAATGATTATCAGACCATTTGAGAGAGCACAAAGTCAAACCCCCTTATGGTTTCGTAATAGTAATAATTATGCAGGCATTCTGAGGAAGCACTCTACATAAATTCCCCCTGTTGTCTATCTACACCTGGTTCCCGCAGCCCTGTGTAAAAGCAAACATATGTAAACGATTCGTATCATCCCTAAGTATGTTCAGAGGTAATATCTACAATGCTTCAAAATCATATAAATAGTAGGCAATATGTGTAATCATTCATACTAAGGCATGTAATCAAAGTAACATGGTCTGCCACATAGGCAACCTAAGCCAAGCGGTGATAAACATCCAAAACAAGGGAAACACACATGGGGTGATTCTCAAACATTCTATGAAGAAATTATTAATTATATAATAACCTCATGAATACATTAAATCAAAGGTATATAACAAAACGGGATCAGAATCCTAACCCGAGATACCTAATACATGGGTATCCAAAACTTTGGCACAAAAAAATCAAGGACATTCAACATAGGGAAACAAACCACATACTTTCATCCTCGTAGATTGATATACATGAACCTCGGCCTGTGAATCGGCCTAGAACAGAGTATATCAACAAAAAAATCTAAAACTTTGAACCTCAGATAACTCACGCGAGAGGATGAATCAGGAAATGAGGCCAAAGAAGAACCATGAACTCACCGCTGCGATTCTATTGCAACCAATGGTGTTTGATTCAGATAACTGGTGACGGATCGGTGTCTCAGAGAATATTTGGCCTCCTCGAACACTCTGGGTAGAATTAGGCAGAGAAGAAGACGAAAATAGGGTTAAGGCGCAACCCCGATCTGATTAATGTAATAAAAAGAAAAGTACATGACGTGTACTTCATGAGTACATGGCATGTACCCACCCTTTCTGTACATCGCATTATGCGGCCTCCACATCACTACTATACACTGTGTGTGTGTCCCTGACATGGCCAGCACCAGGCCTCACATGGGAGAAAAGTACACGATGTGTTCTCATAGCGTACACGGCTTGTACTAAGAAAATTTTCCAAAATTTTCCCTTTTCCTTAAAAACGACCAGAAATAGAAAAACATACCTGAAAAGAAGATTCAGGTTCTTACATCATGGTACAGTAGTCTCAATAATATTTACCATGATAAGAATATATATACACTAATTATAAATTTAATTAGTGTAATCTTTAAATTTTAGAGATAAAAAATGAATGACACCATTCATGAAGATGGTATATCGTACGTACGCATAAACGCAGTTTAAATTTTCATGAGGGATAGAATGAAAAAAATTAAATGATAATACAACATTATATAATTATTATTATATTATTAATATAATTTATATTAATCAAATTCAAATTTTTTACATTCCATAATAAATAAAATGAAAAAAATTTCACATCACCACATAGAGGCGGCAGTCTACGTGTATGCACGAGAAAAATTGTTATTTTCCCATGTATTGGATATTTTGAATTTTTATGAAAAATTATATTCCTAGCAGTATTTTTAGGTCAAAAATATCACATATATTCATTATCTTTATCCTTACCTCCTTCCATGTAATTTTTAAGCAGAAAACGAATCACATTTATTTATGAGGTTGTAGTCCATCATATAAATGATTGATGTTATCATATCCCCTGAATGAATATAATGTTTTAAAGTATATGTGATATCATAATGCCAAATGAATAATAATTTCATTTTTATCTTATAAATATTTTAAATCCAAAATTATAACCAACATTTAAATATGAGTAAGGGAAATGAATTAAATCGGTTCACAAGTCGGTAGTCTGTCATACACACAATCAAAGGATTCATTTCCCATTTGATAGAACTGGAGATGGATATATCTTATTAGATCAACATAATAGTATACTATTATATAGGTGATAATTTTGAAATTATAATTTCATAGTTAATAATTATTCTAAATAGGTGTAGGAAGAAATTAAACAAATTCACATGTTTATGAATTTAAAATCTTCTTCAGAACACCCCTTCTGGTAGTTCTTTGTTAGTTTTAATAGATATGGAGAGGGTTAGCCTTTTATAAGTAGGGGAGGACGTTCATGTGATTTGTTACAAAGATAAATAGATACCCATGTTTTTTTCATTAAAAATGAACCCGAAATGGGTCATTATCAACCTTTAGAGGTTATTATGGTTAAATATGCTGATAAAACAGGGTTTTGAAAAGTTATTTTTCATTTTTACCCCTTCTATTATAATTTCATCTTCTCAATAAACCCATTTTTACTTATCCATAAAAATTCTTTTTGATGAATTTTATTACTCATAAAATTAAAAAATTATTTTGAACATCATAGATAATATAAATTATTCTAATTATAAATATTCAATCCATTTCTCCAAATTCTATTCAATGATATGTCAGAATCAAATTTAAAATTATACCCACCTAGGAGTAAAAAAAGGTGGTTCCAATGAAAACATTTCAAATGTTTAAAATGATTATATATCATAATTTAATATAAAAAAAACAAATGACATAAATTAGTTTAATAATAATTTTATTGAGCTAATTTTTTTAAGAGAAAATTTAAAAAAAAATTAAGCCTATCTAATTATTTAAACGGAAACATATTTTTCTATAAAAATAAGTATTTTTCACAATTCATCTAAAAATATAAATCTTCCCAGAAAATTCCCAATTGATCTACAAAATATATTTTTTAGATGTAGGAATAAAAAATGAGTTTATATATTAAATAAATTTTATGAAATAAGTAAAAAGTAATCTTAACATATTTGTGAAAATATTGATGAAATTTATTTTTATAAAAACCTAGTTCTCGAAAAACATTCCTTTTTTAATATATAATTAATATATAACCCATGTAATTATTTTATATGTGTGAAAAACATCTAATTTTCAGAATTTAACAATTACTATTTATACAAAATAATTTTATGGCTATGTTATAATGATATAATTTATTAAAATTCATTTAGAATTGGGGTTTCATGTTCCGCAAGCTACCGAATAGATTGGATTGATTAATAAATAAATATCTCATAATTTCGTAGAGAGATACATTATGTTCTATACATGGTGTTTAGTTTCATATACAGTATTATTCTTTTAAAATATTAGGGTTTTAGAATTGGGGCCAAAAGATGATTTGGTGTTGTCGATGAACAATTTTCCCCGTGTGTGATAGACATTGAATGAGAGAATGATATTTGGATAAATGACCATAAGAGGGGGGGTTTGTTTAATAATGTACCCTAGGGTAATAAGATGGGTTTCTATTTGAGATGTTAACACCATGATAATATTTATGTGAAAATTAGTATAGAGGATTAGAGGCATCACAATAGAACTAGAATGAGACATGTAAACTAATATGGCTATAGTGAAAATGATTAGTAATGAAATTGAAAAGTTGACTACCTTATGTCTATATGGTATTGATGGATTGAAAACCATAAGTAGTTGTATTTTATGAAATATTACATAAGGGTAACACTTCCCTGATATCTTGTAAACAGAAGTTGTGGATCTTGTCAATAGGGATTCGACTTATGGTACAATATACTATTATAAGATAAGGATGTTCTCCTATTATCTTTATATTCATCCTTTTACTATTGAGATTCATAATATACTCATCATAATATAAAAATTGATCATGATATATGAGATATATAGGATACTCCATTAGATATGGTGAAAACTCAAAATACTTACATCATACCCTAGATACTACCCATGATATTTTGAGTCTGCTTGAGGATTATGGGATTACAAAGATGTAATCAGGATCTGTTGAGTATAATATTTACTATATATCCCTTTTATATTTCAATGATATGATGAGTATTACTTTAATTTATCATTTCAAATGCACTCCCATTTAATTAAGTCATTATCGATGAGACCTCAATAGTGGTTCCCTACTGAATTGTACTAACACAAATAAAGAGTGGACATGATAAATGGGAACCTCAGTATAACTCCCAGATTTTAGGTCTCGGTTATAAAAAGGTAATATAGTTACATGATCAAATGAGATAGACTGAATTTATCTATATATTTAAATAAGGGGAGGTTTGGTGATGGTATGGGATTCTAAATGAATATTACACCTTTTACATATCCCATTTTATGACTGGCCTACATGGTGATTGCTTGATAATTCTCAGCAGGACTATGAGTTTATGTGACTATACTCTTCCATAATATATTCTGAAATAACATGCTCTTTTTTTATTTCTTTTACATAATAATATTAATTTTATGGATCTTATTTCTTATTTTCAATGTTACTTTGATTCAAATACATGGGTTATAGTCCTTACATGCTATTCCCCTAAACCCTCACTAGATGTTAGATGTATCGTGTATATGGGGGGCACCTGATGATAAAAGTTAATCACTAGTCCGGGAACTCATTGAATATTCAAATGAAGTGGGGGATTATGAATTCATATTTACACTAGGCTCTCTATCTCAAAGGTATGGACACATTCCATTGACCAAATATCTCACCCAGGATGTGACCAAGACATGACCACATCAATGTCACTCAGAGTAGGGTATCCCATACACATGTGGATCTCTAACCACTCACATAAAAAGGTACCTACTAGTACCGTCACATTGAGGGTAAGAACTAACAACCGATAAACTATATTCTAAATAAGGGTAGGTTCTAAGAAATCATCCATAACACTCTCACTCTTGATGAGGTGAAAACATAACCACTTCCCTCTCACTATAGGTGTGGCCCAATCAATATCTACCTCCCCTCTCACCCTAGGTAAGGGTCACGACCAAAATAAACACATATGATAAAAAATTGGTCATTCATCCCATCACATAACCTCACGGCACCTTAAAAATGTTAAATTATCACATGAGAAATATCCCCTCTTCTTTAATAATTCAAATTAATTAACATTTATCATCCAATAGTATCTAACAAATATTTTCCTCCAAGGTATCATCCAAAGCATTATCCTATTCCCATAATCATATCAATTTCCTATCTTTAAACAATTATGAAGACCCATACCTTGGACTTATATAACATATACTAAATTTGATATCTAAACCTATCACCCATAATAAACCCCTCTCTACAGAACACTTTATCTATACATGAACATATCATCTTTTACTCACATAATGATCCTCTCCTCTAACCTAAATAGGGATTTCTATGTCACTCACTAGACTCTAGAGCATCTCAACAATCATAAAAAATACTCAGTCCTTTCATGTCTTTAACCCAACATTAGATAACACACATAGTCTACTTTAGTCAAGTTCAATATCTTGAGACCTACCCATGTCTTGTCACCAATTGTTAGACACTTTCACCCCATAATTACTTGTCCTTCAAATTATCCAATTTTTAATAATTTCTAAAAAGAAATTATTCAATTTATTCAACTATGGAAAGCCTCAATTATTAATCCATATATCTGAAACTATGAAGTTAAATATGGATGCAAACATGTAAATAAACATGCATAAGATTTTTTATCAATGGGGACACCTACCTCTAAAATGGGTTTACCATCCACATTAGGTTACGTAATGTCTCGGTGAAGCCAATACATGACTTTAATAAACTCATAACCCACCTGAGATATTATCTCCCAAAATAGACATAAATATTAAAATTTTAACTATTAATATTAATTATCAAAATAAAAAAAATTCATAATTGAGATAAATATTATTGGGAATCATCACATGACTAGGAGAACAATGAACCATGACCAACCACCAATATAAGGTTCATAGTGTATCCAAGAAAACATAACAAGAAAATTTAATAGCAACTAAAACATGTTCAATCACCAATTTCCTATAATCTTCTAAAAATATAAATAAATTTTTCATGTTTTGTACCTTTGATGTAGTGATTAACTTTAATGATCAACTATATTCCTAGGACATCCTCACTCCAAGGTGAAAAAACAGCCAATTGAATTGAGATGAATGTACCTTTATTTATTGAAAAAATCAGTAAAACGCATTCATAAAAACCCCCAATACCAAAACATATCAAAACTAAAAACCAATAATTTTATAATTGATTAATTGAAATTAATTCTTTAATAAAAATCATTTAAAACACCAACACCAAGCCCCCACCATGAGAAATCCATGGAATGAATGATAAGGGGAGAGGTGGAATATTATACCATTCTTAACACCAACATTACAACTACAATTTAATGGGGGTAATCATGAAAATTATTGATCTACCCATATTAATAAAAATATATGAAGGGAGCTTGGTTAGTTTTGGTATTATTGAACACAAACTAGACCCATTACCCTTCCTAAAATTTTTCCATAGAAGAGGGATCGATATTGAATATCACATGGAGGGTTTCTTAGGTCCCTACCTTTCAACAATTTTTTATTATTTCATCCTTTAACTTTGATATGTTGCTTACCTACTAACATATGATGTGGAATGGAGATCATGGTTTTGGAATAGTTAATAACAAAGTGGCAAAAAAGGGTATTTCTACCTAAGTTCCCTCCATCACACAACCCCTTGGATGTAGTGTCACCCTTCCATCAAAACACTAACATGATGAAACACTTAACCACATTGTTATAGCCCTATTTCCTTATTCCATAATGTTTCAATTCCCCTCTATGAACCATGTTAATTTTGTCTCGCATCAAATTCATCTTCTAGTATACCCAAACCCCTATGTAACATTCACCTATGCACCTGACCATTAACTGAACCTCATTACATGTCCAGAAAACATATCCATGATATGTTCAATTTAGTGAATTCCAAATCGATATCCCAATTTAGGTAATTTACCAGTATCTATAATTGGATTTAAAATTCCCCCACAAACTAAAAACCCATTAAATTTATGGGTCATTACAAATTTCTAAGAATATGTCTGCCCATACTCAATAAGAACATGTTAGTCCTAATACCATATTCAATAGCCTACCTTAGTCACCAATTCACCAACCTATCAATTTGTTCCAAATATAAATGAAAAATCTACTTTTACAGAAGATAATCATAAATAAATAAAATAGTTATTTCATGTATTAATTAATACATTCAATAAATAGTTACACAACCCATGAACTGAAATATATAGTCTTATGGTGACTATCTACATATATTAATTATTTTAAAGCACTTTTAAAAATTTCTCCTTAAACATTCTTCTACAAAACCTCTTCTAGACATCTCATTTGACATAATCACATTCGTAACCCATGGAATGAAACAATAAGAAGTGGTGAGATTAAATTCTTATTAAGGGAAACATATCAACTAGTCGAAATGGTTAGATAATAAAAATGATGAAAAGCATGTGTAATAGAGTTGTCATAGATTAAAATATCATGATATTATCACAGAGAAAATATTATTTACTTGATATATTATCAAAGATAATTTCAATGAAATATAATAACAATTACGATTTCCAAAAACATGGATTAAAAACATATATTCAAAATTAAACAAATATACAATAAATAATAATAACATTAGAATATATAATATGATAAATGCTTCCATATTATTAAAATAAAGACCATTTTGTGAATTTTTTGCACAAACATAACCCTAAAAATTTATTGTGAACCAGTTGAATTATTTCATCCCATTAACTTTTTGAATAAATTCATATTTTGTTGAATATAGTAATATTAAAAAAATATGTAATTACTTGAATCGCAAAATAATGATATATAAAACCATAACCATGAATTATATGGTCATATAGGACCCCTCCCATCGTCATCAATACT
Organism: Viscum album; assembly: GCA_963277665.1. Lineage (NCBI taxonomy): Eukaryota > Viridiplantae > Streptophyta > Magnoliopsida > Santalales > Viscaceae > Viscum > Viscum album. The sequence continues at coordinate 366,391,243 of OY728125.1, forward strand.
TATACGCTCTATTAAAAATCAACTCATTTAATATATAACAAATAACACATTGTAACAAAAATTGGTTTATTAAATATTACAAATGATATCACATAAAAAACAAGATCATTTCATTAAAAAAAATATAATCACCCAACAAGAGAATATAAATGGTGATTTATTAACACATATGTTATAATATAATAATTCATTTAAAATTTATTAGAAATAATATATTATTTTTCTTAAAAAAATATATTAATATAATCATAAAAGGCACAATTATTTTATGACATTAATTTTTTTTAATGAATAGAAAGAACATACAGAATCTGTTTAAAAAATAAAATAATGTGACCTTAACATGAAGTAAATTATCTGTTAATATTTATTGTATAAGGGATGAATATATAATAAATGAAATGAAAAACCCATTGAAATATTTGAAATATCATTATTAAAAATTCCACATTGTAACAAGGAAATAGAATCCTTTATTTTAAATTAATTTGTATTATATGGTTCATTGGTGATGAAACAAATTTGAGTTTCCACTAGGGAAAAAATGAGATTTGAAAGATGTGACAATGCAGTTAAGAAGGGAAATCCATTATCATATTTGAACATTACTCTTACATTTGTTTATGTGCACAAAAAAAGATATTCATCAAGGAAGAATAATGTGGGTTGAAAATTTATTTCCTTGAAATTCATGGTTTAAAAATATAACATTATCATACGATATATATTATGGTTACTAAAAATGTTCTTTAGAAATAAATGTTATTATAACCCATGGGAAATATTTGATTCATGGAAACAATTTACATTTGATCCCAAAACTTTTGTTGTGATATGACATCCAATGTAATAAAAATAACTATATTAATAATCTATTTACAAACATTCTTTATCCCTATAACCTTTCATAAATTATTTGTATAATATTAAATATATTTTTATTATTTAACAATAACTTATATTTTAAATTTTGTTTCCCAAATCCTTATATTTTTTAACTAGATTTGAAATGATGTAGTTATTCTTCATTCATATAATATGGTTCATACAATACATATTTTAATTTTCGAAAATAAAAAATTAATTTCATTTTATAGATATTTTATTCAGATTTTTGAAAATTTATATTTTAATATAAAACACATAATAAAAAAAATTGAATTCAATGAGCATAACATTTTATATATTAACAAAAATTAATTATTAACCATCCATCAATTTAACAGTTTTTCATATTAGATAATATTTTATATTTATTAAAAAATTTCACTGTTTATTTTGTAGTTTTTTCAGTTATGAGTAATATGTCATGTAGGATAACATACATAAAATAAATATTTTCATGTTCACACATTCATTTTTTTAAATTATACCCCTTCTAAAATAATATAAACATCAAAAAATTATTACATAGAGGAAAACAAGAGATGATGCATTTCTCTCTTTAGATGCATAAGTTCCCAAATAAAATCCTAAGCCTTATGATTCATCAATAGACCATTGACCAGATGAGTGGTCTCATCCAGTAACACCTTATTTTTTGACCAAATATATTTACTGGATGTTCACCATATGATTGATCATGTCCCAGTTGCATTGATTCTAATTTCAATGGTTGTTATGTGTTTGTTTTTATACATCAATAAAATAGACACATGTAATAAATCAGATACATTGGATAGGTGAGGATGTAGTACTATTTGATAATCTTCTTCCCTTACATGATGAATGATCTCAAAGGGATCGATGTACCTAGGGATCATATTCTCTTTATTATAATCTATAATAACCTGCTTTCATTTAAATATATATAAAATATTATTTCATTGACTTCAAAATCAATATATCATCAACGATTTTCTACATAGATACTTTTCCTACATTGTGATTATTTTCTATGTCATTAAATTGTTTGAACCTTCTCATTCATTTCTTGAAGAATGGTATGACATATTATCATCCTTTCTCAATCAATATCCTGTCATTATTGAGTCCTATAACTCTTCACATTCAATGACTTATATGATTCCATTTTAATGCTATAATTATTTTTTTAGTTATATCGCAAATATTCAATGGGGTGATTTTATCCCAATATCCTTATAATTTCATCAAAAAAGATCTATGATTACCCTAGGGAGAGTGGATGGTCCTCTCAGACTATTTATCTCATAGAGGGTAATTAGAAGTAAATATACACATCAATATCTCAAAACATTTCTAAATAAATAAATCTTATATTATATTAAACCAAATATCTTTAACAGAAATAACTAAAACTGGAACCCCATGCATTATTACCACTCCTCATATTTATATCATGGATAGTTGTTCAGTAGATAAATATTAATTAATTGTGAAAAAATATGCTGAATTTAGTTAGTGATCAACATCAACCCATGTATTATTCTTTCGCATAGATGTTTTAGAGAGTCCGATAATAAAATACAGTGAAATTTAATTTAATTTAAATATTGTTATAGTTAGTGGCTGTGAAGTTCTCTTAGATCGATATAGTATCACGGATATGGGTATGTGGGGAATCAACAATCACATATTCTTTAAATTGAAGTCTCATAATTTTATAATTATAATTTTCTAGACCTATTATTTTTTTAATGTTATAGTCAACATAAATATAAATCTCAAACTAACCATCAATATGAAATAAATAAAAATAGATATCAATTCATGATATTTATGTGCATCATTGTAAAGACATACTCTATTCCATGTTTATTATTCCTCCAACATAGATTCACATACTAAATAATTTTATGAACAAAAAGTCACATGAAGCATGTTATTTTACCCATGAGTATTCATTCCTCAAGATATACATAGTTTAATCAACAATAATTATATATTCATCCACATTTGGTTATACACAAAAATTATTCATACTACATAATTCATTTCATAGTTGGTTATGCCACCTACCAATAATCATTTTTAGGAAAGTGTAATACCCCCCAATTAATAGTATATTTCTTATTTTTCTATTATAAATTATAGAAATGACATCTATTCCTCCACAATCAAGTTGGATCACCTTAACATTTTTACTCTCTTCAAGTTTACCAAAAACATTCTTAAGAGTCTATTTCCATTGAAGAATCCTTCAAATCATAGGTATTTTTGTATAAGATCAATATAAACGAATCAATATTTTTATATAAAAAATACCTAGAAATGTTCATCTGATTACTCAGTTTTTATTATCGTCTAATTGATTAGTATCTATTTTATGGGACACCATCCAATGGTCCTCACTATGATTTGGTGTGGAAGTATATATTTTTTGTACCTTCATCTAATGTTATCATTCTAGTGTTTCTCTTTTGGATGAATCTAAATTAGTAAGATATTCCTCATACTTCATTTTTTGGTGATTCATCCATTAGAACTCATATTAATGATCCTATTTCTAATAAACTATTCATTAACAGAATTAGATCTTAGTTAGATATGCTAATTATTTCATATGTCTGAAAAATATCATTATATTTGAAATCATCATTAAAAAAGGGGAAACTTGATCTGAATATCACCAAACAAAAATCAATAGTACTTCAGCTCCTACATTTGTGAAAATTGTACCCTATATCTTCATCGGTTTTCACACCTTGATGTGGGAAGGTTTCTTGAATTTTTTTTACAGAATTAAAATATATTTTTTATTTCCAAATGAAACTCTAAGTCATGAAGATTATTACTCTTTTTATTTCGCATTAATTATTCTTAATTATTATAGAACATTCCTGTAGATTCTTATTATTTTTTAAATCTCTATCATTCATAGAACATCATTTACCTCTATGTGATGGAACTTTCAAAAACATACTTTACCTCACTAGATAAGTAATATTGATTCACCAAATATGAATCTTCATAGTTACGGAAATTTTTTTTTTTATAAAGATACATCAGACTCCTCTATTTATTGTATTGATGTTTATTTCCTATCATTCATATTTCTCTATCCAATAGTAATCCATGAACATTTTCCATCTGATAACGTGAAAAGTATAATCCAACAATTCATATTTTTTTAATTTTCCCCTTGTTATGAAATCTATACCCAAAACACATGTAATATGTTTGTCTAATATAATATCATATATTTGTCAAGTGGATATTATGACTTCTATTTGTCTAGTTCTCATAAAATGAACCATTGGGAAACAATTATCCATATGATAACATTGTGTATCTCATACAGATGTTCCATAATCTTATAACATTCATATAATGATCTGTCAATCAATAATTCACATATAACTCAATCGTATTAAACTCAATGGATTCAAAAACCCTATATGCACTTCCTTACATGTATCATCATCACATTTCTTCATCCATGGTCAAAGTAAAATCTTTATCTACTCGATCATTAGACTATCTGAATGATGTAACTTTATCGTTTCTCTATTTGGGGATCTTATTTGATTTACTATGTTCAATAACATTCAAAACCAATACATTTTAACATTTCAATGATTATATGAATAATATTCTACCATTAAGTATCCCCTTTAATACCTCTATGTATGTAATACAATGATTATGTTACCATTATGTACTTCTTTAGGAACACTAATATCCACCCTTATATGCTTCTCCCACTTTTCATTCATTGTACAAACTCATACAGGCTCCACACACTACCCATTTTATGGTCACGTGTATGAAATATTCATCTGGAAAAATATTTCCTGTTCAATTCAATAATTTTACAAACATGAATTCTCAAACATTTTTTGAATTTCTGGAATATTTTAGTATTCTATTATTCTATATTTATTAGTCTACAAATGACAGTATGCATATGATGCTATTTTAGTTTGAACTGATTACTCAACTTCATTAAAAATATAATTAATAACTATTGTTTATACATGGACTTTTGTAAATTATTATTTCTCCCACTTCATTATTATTTTAATTTATAAAAAATATAACTAACTATTTTGGATCATGATAAACATCATGAAGCTGCTATGTTTATGAATAACTCAGCATCGTCTGACTATGAATGAAATATTCATACAGACTGTAATGAATTTTTCTTATATCTCATAAATAATATTCATTAACATCCATAATGATTTATTCCTACAAATATCTATAAACATGTTCACTAATAATATAAAGTGACAGATTGAAAAGAAATACAACAAAACCTACCATTGAACAACATTCTTCTGATTTGTGTTTATTGGTAATATGCATATAAAACATGAAATATCATTATAGCCAATATGTGTTTATAATAAATTCTATCCACATGATATTGTCATTTAAATTATCAACCTATGTTATTTCCCCAATTATTTAATATCAACTGAAAATGGTAACTTAAGGATCATTATATCTTTCCTTCCCATATCACCAAAGATTAAAATATTCATCTAGAGAAGATATCATATCAAATGAGTTTTGAAAAATAATTCATTACCAAAATTATACTATTTCTACATGGGTGAACATGATGTATAAAAGATTTAAATTAAGGTGGCCAATTTTGACCAAAACATGTCATTCAGGTAATTATTTCCATAATATTCTTCCAACATATTTATATTAGAAGAAAATTGAAGATTTTTGTTAATGAAAACCATTATTCGTCTTAAAAAACATATAAATTCTGTTTATGATAATAAAAATGATTCCATTAGCATTTAATCATTCATAAAATTATCACATTATTTTATGAAATGTGTGACACACATACCTCATATTCATTTATTTTCCCCTAATATACAACGTCAGATTCATTATTATAGTGGTAATAATTCGTCATGATGGATTTACCATATTAGGGTGAAAACTGCAACAACTCTTATCCATCTTCAATACATATTCTCATTCAATTCACTACCTGATAGTAAAAAAAATTACATTGGGAATTAGGTGGAACATCAGTATTCTGTAGTAGTTACATTCATACTAATAATCTTCTATTAGTCTCCAATTCATATTATATATTTATAGTTTTAATGTGATTTACTTTCATTCTTATCATTTATATAATCATTAGATTATGTTGTAATCTTTTCTTCAACATTCATAAAATATTTATTACCATGACTTTATAATTTCATTTTCATTATTTCTTCATTGTTTGTTTATATGTTCATACATGTTTTCGTTACATATTAATCCTGTTCACACCTATTTTATCTCTTAAGAATAATTTTTTGTATATATGTTGATTATTTTTCGTTAAGACTATACTTTTTTTTAAATATGTTTTTTATCTTTTAATTTAATAGATACATGTTACCCGTCAAAATTTCTATACAATTCCGCAAGATTTGGATAAATAAATAACCACTCTTTCCTTTCATAAAGTACATTCCTACCCATCTCAATATTAATAAATATATTTCTTTTCCCAAATATCTTAAGTTTCTAATTTTCCACTTCTTAAGATTCACCATTCTTCACATTTTGATCTTTTTTTATTCCTTATCATACTTCATAGAAAAGTTCTTTCTTCTCTGGTCAATATACCTTTCCATTGATTCATATCTTTACAAGTTAATGAAGTATATTACTAACATGAGTATTTTCATTGCCTCAAAAAAATGAAACACTATTTGAAACATATGAATCATTATCATTCATTCTAATTTTAATAATTCATTGATGTTTTTGGTTTTTATTTTTTTTAAATGAGAGAATTTGATTAGAGAGATACATTCATTATAAATTAATCTTTGTATTAGTTTAATATTATTTCAAAAAAAAATAATTAAATTTTATAAAAATATATTCTTTTATATGTATTTGTATATTGATATTTTTTATAAAGAAACATCCTATATTTTTTATCCTTTCTTTTCACCATCAATAAAATATTAACAATTAACCATAAATTATATACTAAACTATTAACTCGCGTTTCATTAATCACTATTTTTCTCTAAGAATCATAGAATGTTCTTTAAAAAAACTCTTTCATATTTCTCAACCAATATTTTATAATGATAATTTACCATCATCTAAAATAATGTGACATTCCACATGTTTAACATACTTTCTTCAATAGGTGTTATTTCTAAATTGCTAATATTCCACTATTTAGAAGATAATTCTTCTAAAATATTTAATTCCAATTAAAGATCAATAAATTTCATTTTATAATATTTAACCACAGTTTGAATTTCCTCCACCGTTATTATTTTCTCACCATTATAAAAGTAGTTTTTACATGAAAATAAATGAGTATTTAGGTTTTTAGAAAGTTTATGTGTAGCTTGTGATTCCAAATTGAAGAAATAATTATTGAGTGAACCTCATAAATCTCTATTTTCTCTTCACCCATGCATCACAAATATGTATAGAGACCTTCGTGAAACATTATTTTGGGACAGAATTAATATAGATTTAAATTCCTTTATATTTTAATGTTAGGATTTTTAATATGATAATTCAAAATAGCAATGACTAAAATGGCTTCTTCAGTGTTTTCTAATTCCAAATTTGAAATAAAGTAATATATCAATCCATATCATTGTCACATTTATAAATAAATTTTTATGTATTTATGTTACATAGGTTATTATGAATTGTTTGATTAAATTTGATAATTTTTTTACTATTTAAGATAATTTAACTTTGTATCATCATTAAGGAGATTTTGTTAATAATATAATCAAATCTCATGGATTACACATTTGAATTGTATTTAATCATGATCTTAAATTTACCACTAATTTTTGAAAAATAATTATGATATTATTGGGTTCTAAATTAAATAATAGTAATGGTTTTCATACACAATCTTATGAATAGTTTGGGAAAAAATTAATAAAATATGGGATATCCATTTATATTTTATATTGTAATTATAGAGTAGTTGGGGTTACTATATATCTATAGTTGAATTTCATTATTATGTAATTTTTCATTCTAGTATACAGATATAACCTTTTGTGGAATTATATTGAAAGTATTGTAAGCACCAAATTTTTGGGATGAAGTTGGTTAAACGTGTCTTTTGTAAACATCATTAGTTTATGATAAAATTTATATTATTTGGTGATTCAGTAGTTTAAGAGGGTATCTCAATTTTTTTATAAAATTTATGTGGATAAATGGAGGAAATACCTATCATTCAAGGTAAGAGACCCCATTAATCTTAATATATATCCATGGAAAAACATTCTCTATTTTTTAAAAAATTCAGGGTTATGTAATGGTTCATTGATGAATATGAAATATCTTAAAATGGATTAATATCTTATCATGTGTCCTTTCTCCATGTATATCTAATGTATACAAACTATTTCATGTTTTTCGGTTAAGGAAATATATGTCAGATGTGTCCCATTTTTAGTGTATAAAAATACATTAGTTGGATTCAAATATTCATTAATGAATTACCTAATGAATTTAATTTCCATATATATTAGGTGTTAAGGGATATGTAAATTCATCATGTTTTTATGTTTTTGTAAAAACCAAATGATTGAAGAAGAAATATGGGAATCGTAAAATTTTATGATGGAATAATATCTCAACTTGATTATAAAGTGAAAAATATCATGAGGACACAAGGGGGAATGTGATGAAATATGTAATGTTTATCTATTTCAATCCATATAAACATTCATTAATTATATTTCATTGATAGATATATATTTTTATAAAAATAAACAATGATGGTAAGAAATAATATAGTTTTTTCCAAAGTTACTTGCTTTTGAAATATAAAATAGTTTTTTGAGAATGATTAATTTTAATATTCATGAAATTTAATGTGATTTTTTTGTAATAAATTCAGAATTATATTCTGGTGAGTTTTGTGATAATTCCTTAAAAATTGATGTTTGAATGAATAATAGACAGTACATATTTTTAGGAAAATTTACTTAAATTTCATCTTTTTTCAAAGTATAATTTTTTTCGAATGGTGTTAAAATTATATTAGTATATTTTGAAAAAAATTATTTTTTCATCGAGATCATTATTAATCAAGAATTTGGTATAAAATAATTTTATATTTCAAATCGATTTATTCTGGAAAACTATATTTGTTGCATGAAGTGTTGTTATTTTAAAATTATTTATTAGCATCTTTATATAATTAATCATGAAAGATATATTTCATATTTTGATTTAAAAATTTCAAATTCATAAAATATATCATCCTCTTTTTTGATCATTATGAATAGTAGTGTTGTTAAGAAAACCATTTACTGTGCTAAGATGTTAAACTTGTTAAATGGATTAGAACTAAAATAATAAGGGTTAAGATGAATTAAAAACGTTTCTAAATTGTATTAGATAATAATATTAGTATACGTGATTATATCCCATTCTATGAAAAGTTATTTTGGAGAAATTTTTCTTTAGTAATACAAAATTATGTTTTAAAATTTTGAAAATTTCAATTCTTCCCTCTCCATCACATTAAAAAATATACCACCTCTCCTCTATTATCAATACTTAATGTACCAATTATATCAGAAAATATCTACAAAAATAATTTCACATATTATGAACCAATTTTTTAGAGGTATTTTTTTGATCCCACTACCATCCCATGAAGTATTATTCTATAAAAATTAAGAGGTTTTCTGAAGAATAGGTATTTTCCTTAACCGAGATACATCATTTTATCTATTAATTTACATACTTCAACAAACTCTTAAAAATTTTCATTTAATAAAATTATATTATACCATATATTATAATTCTATCATGTTTATGAAATATTAACCTTATTTGTTGACATGTCCTTCTAATAGAAAATGAAATAATCATTCTTTCACTAGTGCGGACTACCGCCTCATGAGATGATGTATCCCATTTTACAAAACTGAATCTTATTGTTTTTAATATTAATTAATCCAATAGAAATAATAATAAAATAAATATTACCCTATTAAGGTAAATTATTATTCTAATTCATTATTTTCTATCCAATGATATTAAAAAATCACCCATGTATACATGAATACTATAGCCTCGCAAAATGATGTATTTTATTTTTAACCAAAACAATAAATGGATTGTGTATATATATGTATGTAAAGAAATAATTTGATATTTAGGATATAATTTTCATTATATAATGATAAAATAATAAATACCTACCAACATTCATATTCAGTGGAAATTGGAAATGTTACTCTATTTTACGTACAGACTACAGTCTAAAGGTTGTAATGTTATTTATTTCTCATAACCACATAACATTTTTGGTTAGAGAAGTGTAGTTTATGTATGAAATTAGTTATTATAACATTATTATTATTACTTTGATGATAAAATCATTATCCATTTGACCATATTCAACCTACTGATGTCATTTAGGACTTATGAACCTACAATCCTCAGAACGTCCAATGTAAACCTAGTCAATTAAGTTACTAAGTATATCATGGAAATAATATAAATAAATTTAATAATGAAAATATATTTAATTTTAAAAATACTATTTTTAATGAAAATAAATAACAAAATTTTATTATTTATTTAGATAAATAATATATGTGACAACATAATGTCAAGGAAATCGATATTATATCATTGAATAATGTTATAAAATATTTTGATGATTTATTTTGAATATTTTTCCTCCATGTCCATATTGTATGATGGATGAAAAAAAAATTAATAAATGAATTAATGATTTCATTTTACTTATGGGTTCAATAATATATTTTTATTATTTAGCTGAATAAAATTTAATATTATATGTATTTGACGTCTTTTATATTCATTTATACTATCTATGATGATTAGTGCGTCTAATATTTCTCTCTAAATAATTATAATCGAATTATCATAGAATGTAACTATACTAGTAAGGTACCATTAAATAAATTTATCATGATTTTGTCCTAAGTCACACACATTATCTTTCAATGCATGAATATGAATATTTGAGGAAATATTTTCATTTCGTATAGTATGAAATGATACATTTTTAAAGGACTTATTGTCCTCTTAAGGGTAGATAATATTTTATTACCATAATTTGTTTCATTATTTCTATTGTTTTCAAATAAAAACACTGGATTATTATTTTTCCTTATAGTTTTCTTATAAGGTGTTTTATAAAATTAATATGGTATTATGTATTATTTCATGGGTATATAAATGATTTCTATAGAATAATGTTTAATATATAAATGGTGAAGTCCCAATTATGGTGTCACCGTATTCAAGTGGAGTAAATAGATTCTTTTCTTCTTTTTATGTGTCTAATACTTATATTTCTTTAGAAAATATAAATTTATCATTTTTTTATTTTTGGTTCAAGGATTTGTAGGAATAATAGTGATATTATGTTGAAAATAAAGAAGAGTTTTCATGAAATGATATTGTGTTTCATTTTAAAATTTATGTCTTGTTATCAAATACACAATGAGATGAAGTTTAATCATTGTAATGAATGGTTTATTTAATTAATTGTTATGACCATATTTCCTAAATATATATATATATAATGTATTTAAGATTGTAGTAAATTGAATTATTATCTAAAATTTAAATTTTTGGGTAAGTAAGGATTGATTATTCATACATATAAAAAATACATCCCCCTTAGAACCATTGTACCTAAAAATCAACAATAATCATAAATTTTAAAATATTAAGAGTCATACTGATATATCTATTTCACATATATTTCATTAAGATATAGAAAAAGTTGGTAATATACTTCTATGTTATTTAATATAAAATCTCAATCTGTAATATAGGAATCAGAAGGAATATTTGCAATATCCAACTTCATAATAAGAACATTCATTTTTATTTAAAACAATGGGATATTTCCTTCATATTGGAACTCTAGTAGTTTGAGTACCATAAAAAAGGCATCTACAACTGGTATCAAGTCATTATCAAAGATATCTAACATTTTTCATTCATACAATACAAAATTTAATAATTTTCATATATATCTTTTATTTTAATTGAGAAGTCAGTGGTCAAGAATGACCACATTATTTGTACTATTAGAGGCTCACCTATGTTCTTCAGGGTATAATCATTTGGATTTATTAGAGAGGTGATGTCTAATTAAACCATCATTCCATTAATTTTCTCTATTCTACCATCAGAGCACAAATAAATTAAATTAACATGATACTTAATGCCCAAATTCTTATCCACTAACCATCTTAAAAAGTATTTTTATAGATCTGAATATAATATTAAATTCAATGAATGCATCCCCATAGAAATGAAAAATACCCCATTTCCTTCATTCCTAGAGGAACTAAATAATATCCATATTAACGTACATGAATTATTAGATTTTTCACTCTTAATAAAGAATTTATATTTTGATCCACCTATAATTCCTATTCATATTCTAATTAATCTTGTGATCCACCACTTGAGGGAATATCAATTTCTATTGTTATAAGAACCATTGAGACATTATAAGATCCTGCAATAGTAGGCCAATCATATTTTATATCTTCCTCTTAGACAATACAATTTTATATACCTTATTATATTTATGTAATCATTCCTCATTAAAGTACATTAATTGATCCAAAATATCATTGATGTGGTAATGTTCATTCCATATAAACAATCTAACATTACATCGTTTAGAATCATTGAATACCATACAATTAGTTTGTCTGTTCTCCCTACAATTTCTACATTAATCATTAGAAATATATATTGAGACACCAAAATCATATTGAAATATAAAAAAAATTTAAAAACCAATGTTTAATGATTTCTATATGGTGGTATCGTTCATATAGAATGATGTTTCATCCTTAACACCACAACTTTGACCTCTCAAATTTAGTTTAAAAATTGTAAATCATTTAGGATTTTCCCACACATAGAAAATAAAACTATATATGAATTTTACAGGATATATTTATTTTCCACATAATCAATCATAGGAATCACATTTATCACTAAGTTAAGTAGACCTTGGAAATCATCCCATAGAAAAATGAGAAATTCATCATCACATTCATTGTAATAAAACTATCATTATATATATCTTATCATCCGTCATGATAATTAAAATTCACTAGAATCATGTTTCATGTATATAAATGAGAATAATTGAACATTTTTATATTTTCTACAATTGTAATGTATAAATTTAATATCATATACCCTTTCAGCTCAGTGAATTAGTTTTATAACAGTTAATCCTAACATAAAATTTTCCTATAGTATTATAAATCATTTTAGGTATAGAAAACAAATCCATCATAAGGAAAAAAATTTATTTCCTATCTAAAACAACATTTTGGTTTCATTAAACCATATTGGATAATAAAAGTAACATTATTTTACATTCCAAATAAATTTTCACCATTCAGTTTAAAATTTATCCTCTTTAACTATTAATGTAGCACCAGAACATAGAGATCAATTGTATAGTTCATAAATTAAAAGGGATTTAAAAATGATGGATAAACATTCATAAACTCTTACACATGATCATTATATTTCCAAAAAAGATTTCATCTGGAATTCGATAACTGTTTTTTGACATAATGTAAACCAATTGTTTATTTATGTTGTTAGGACACTCAATCACAATGAATATATGATTATAGAAAATATTCATCTACATAAATTTAATATCATTTCATTAATCCATTATGTTATCTAATATATTATTTTTATAAGATAATATTTTATTTCCCTATTGAAGTAATTAAACATTAGAATTCTCAAAAATAGATTTCACAAAATATTTAATTACCTCTTATATATGAGAAATTGTTTTTATTTTGGAACTAGTTTAAAATGATAATTATGATGAAATTATTATTTATATGTATTTATATCGAAGTTACATTTAATTATGATTTTTCCAACTATTTATAAAAGAATATTTTATCATATTAGAATCATGTTTTACATTCAATTAATAAATATTATTATTTCATGGACCTTATAATATGATGAAAACATTTAAATTAAATGTACCAATTAGTGTTTCATGATCAATATTTAACTATGATTTGGTATAATTTAGTTTTTCTACCATCACATAAATAAATATATAAGAAATCATGTCATTCCAATAATTTATGGAACATTGATATTTGAGTGGTAATATCTTTACATGTAATGTCTTGGTCTTAATACTACTAGGATGTTACTATGGTATAAAATATATGTAGACTCCAGAACACATACCTATATACCAGAGGCTGAATACTAGTAGTGAGGGAGTAAAATATATATTAGGGAAAATCATTATTTTATAAAATTAATTAGTATGGAAATAAAAAAATTAACAAAACATCCTCACATAAAGTATTAGAAATAAAACATAAGAAAATCCAATTACATAAATAATTAAATTAAATAAAACATAAAACATATCACCCACAAGGAGAATAATAGACATAAATTTAAAAAAGACAGATTGTAAAAAATCATATCCTACTATCATCTACGATCCACACAAAACATGTAATCTTTATATTCCCTCCAGATGATATATCCATATCCATTGCATGACATGTACTCAAGCTTAAATAAAAAATAAGGTATGCCTTCCCATTGAGGATACTGTTTAGTGTGTAATATATATAATATTAGGATCTCACCAATAACCTCTAACATATACAATAATATTCTTATATTTGCATGATGAATGGAAATATATTAATGAAAATCATCTCACAGGCATTATGTGATAACCAGGACACCATGACTCTTGAATAAGTAAACACACATTATGTGTAATCATGTATTGTCAAGGGAACTAGAAAACCCATCCAAAATTACATTGATGTCATTCTATAATATCATAATCACCTCCTAACAAACATACCTTATCTTAGACCATGCACTATTACTCAAGGAAAGGAATCATCTGTAAACTAACTGGTACTCAAAACGTGTCGAAGAGTCTTACATTGATATTTGCGATAAACCCGCTCACTCAATGTGGTCATATAGAAATATTTTCACTCAAGGTGATTTATTATGTATTCTAAAAACTAACTCATATATCAATATAGGTTTTACCATTAATATCTCATATAATAAATATAATTACTCACCCTAATATATTTTGTAAAATTTTGGGAGAATTTTAATTTTTTATAATATTTTGAGGATTATTTTTGATATAAGTCATATAATTGAGATTTTATGATTTCAAACATGTAAATGAAATATTTTTGGATTTGGATAAATACTTGATATGTTTTTTGGGTTATTGAGTATATATTAGAGAATAGTTTGGTTGGAAAGGCTCTTTTTATATGTTTGAGCTCCACCATGGGGATCACCATGTCATAGACCACATCATTGTGGATAGTTAGTTGAATAGATCAAAGGGAGAGTTGTCTATGCTAGAAACCATTTTAAGGGTGTAAACTTAGGGTTTCATTATATGGTAAACTCGTATGGAGATTGTGATATTGATTTCCAGAATTTTTTTCTCACAAGAGAGCCTCGAGTTCTTAGGTGCAACACTAGGGGACTCACTCGATTTGATAATCCTAGATCTATAGTTGGGGTTGATTTTTGGGTGCTTAAAATATTATCATCGATATCATTTTCTTCTCTTTTTGAGAATTTTTATGGAAAATAGGTATCATAATAATCTAGCGTGTTTCATGTTGTCAGAGATGATCCCAATGTGGGAAATGAGCTTGTAATATTATTCAGGTTGAGAGCTTTATTAGACATATTGACTAAAGAGTTTTCCAAATTGGAAATAGAATGTAACACTATAATGTGATTTATACTGTGGTCTATTGAAAAATTATGAGGGGGTTTGGGGGCCTTTTAGTGTCCTTATAGTTTAAAAGGAATATAGGGGATACCATGAGAGGCACTTTGTTGTGTTATGTTCTTCAGTACACCTCCCATTTATAAAAATGTGAAATTCCATTTTCACAATTTTAATTATTAAAAAACACCAATTACCCTCATCCCTATCATGGTTGGATGATGCAGAGGTGATCTATCTCTTATTATCTCTTATGATCCCCACTATAAAAGGATACTCTTTTGTTGATTTCTATGATTATTCATGGTGATATATATTCTTTTTCCTCCATTATTCTCTTGTTCTCATATATATGATTTTATTTTCTCTATATATAGGGTTTCATTGAGTATTACAACAAAGCATAGTGTAATCATAATAATATGCATGTTATTTCATATGTATTAAATGGAGGATGTCCAGAGAGGATGATTGATCATTAGTGTGTTCCATTTTATAGATTGTATTTCCTCATGAAGATTTATTCAAAGGGGTTTTTAAAGATAAATTAAATATGGGCTTCAATTGGTTTCACAATTGAGGTATTTTCCCCAATATGATGTCATAATTTTTCATTTGACTTTCCATGAGTGGTTGGTCATCATTTTGGTGCCTTGTGGTAGCTAGGTGTGTTTTGGGAAATTAAGACTCGTTCATTAAAACTCAAATATATTATAAATTTTTATATTTAAATTGAAGTTATAAATAATTAATTACAATTAATTATTATATATTTTGGGTAAAGTTATGTTCCTATAATATTGGCATGATATTAGGACAATCCATGACAGTGATTACTAATATTATTTTTAAGGGGATTGGATTTGAATGAGGTAGATCCTCCGTATGAATTTATATAATGATTATTCACTTTATTTTTTCATGTGATTGATGTTATCAAATTATTATTGATTAAAAATTCATGGAAATTATTATTTATATAAATTAAAATTATTATTAATAAAATGATTGTCTCTTGGGCCTCAATAGAAACATGATAATTATTTTATTCCATGGACAATGATGAATGGGGGCTTGATTTTATATCCAAAACATGAATTATATAGACATATATTAGTGAGGATTAAATGAATTTAATTAATGTAGTGGACATGTATTGGTTCCCTTAAACCCTATGAAGTAGGTAAATTTTATAGCTTAAGAACAATCATCTTGAGTACGATAGGTTGAAACCATGAGTTAAAAATTATGTTTCCTAAGATGATTTAATTTCTAAGAAGCTACTAATTATCTAATATTAGGTGAGAACATGGGGGCCCATGCTTGAGTTTTATAGGAATAGGTTGTGTGAGTTGAATAAACTAGAATAATATAGGATATTTGATACTAATTATTCAATATGATTAAGTAAGTACTAGTATAGATTACACTATCATTCTAATGAGGCCACAAAACAATTATGTTTTCATTTAGGGATGTTATTATCTATGATTTATGAGTTTGGAATTTGAGTTTTAGATTCAGATATAGGATCCCATGAGGTTCACTCAGGTTATGATGTGACCTTGGGGACTATAAACGGTTCCTCATAAAGATTTTGATCGATGATAGGGTGTGTGTGGTAGTGAGTATAGAAGATTCAGGGTGTCACCTTGAACCATGAATTGAACGTGTGAATATTTTATGGTTTTGGTGATGAAAATAGAAATGTATGATAGAGCATGTACTTGGTTAGGTGTAGTATATTGGTAATATTTCCAACCCTTAAGGGTTATGTATTTGATGATATAATTGGAGGAATACACTTCCCATTGGTATTATAGATATGATTATTACTTATTTTCAAATGGGATTTAGTGTATACATATTACTACAATTAGATTCCCTCGATGTTCTTATTGGACAAGGCTGTTGGGACATATATTATAGGGGTACCTTTGATACTCCCTTAGATTTAACCTTCGATCATTATATATGAGATGTTTATAAAAAATTTTATGATAATTTATAAAGAAATGATATATATGGGACACTTTGGAGATTACATGGAAACCTATGACTACTTCTATTGAATATGGGATGAACATGATGTTATGATATCGGATGAGTATTCATAATGACTATGGGTTATACGATATGTTATAAGTATTTTGTGAGTATACCTCATATTTACAGATATCCAAGTGCCATCCCTCTATGAATTGGATAAATTCCTAGTATGATATAGTATTCATAGGGTTATCCCCCAAAATATTATTTCATGAAAACTTTTTTATTTGGACATTGGTCATATTTCTAGTTTTCATGATTATATGCTTTTCTCAAAGACACTTATTCACTACTTGAAGTAGGTATAGTTGATCCTTTTTTTATTATTTTGTCATGTAGATTGAAGGTTTTATTTTTTTATTCACAGTCTCTGTATTTATTTATTCATCAGATTATTTCATATACTAATAAAATTCGTTTTCCAGTTTTTTATATGGCAGTGTTAGTTATTCCTTACTGATTTGTGCTCGCACCGTGTTTAGGAAGCCACTACACATGGTAACCATATAATATCACATTTATTTTTGGTTTAGGCCATGAATAATCTTGTAGTAAAAATATTGAGTGGGATAACTCACATAGGACTAGGTAATTAGATGAGGTGAGGCTCAAGGAATATAATAGAGAATTAGTGACTGTCACCCCTTTCCTTTATATTGTTTGTGTGATGAGCCTTATGGGTGATAAATTATTACTTTTTGGAATGAACCTAAATTTTTTCAATTTATTTATTCTATATTAAAATTCTATGTAGATTTATTTATTATATATATTTTTTGTATTGTTTTAATTTTTTATAGATGTCCTATTTTTAATTTTACTCTTATTGCCGCTCCCATATACAGATAATGTATCCCCATTGTACAACCTTATACACTCACTGCATGTTAGATGAATCTTGTGTATGGGAATTTATATTTTATGTGATGTGGTGTTCTTATTTTTGGTAACTAGTTTATTATAATTGGGTTAGTTGATGTTTCAAAGGTGTATATTAGATTTTAATTTTGTCTTTCTATTTCATGATATGTGTAGAGACTCGATTTTTTCATTGTAAAACATTGAAATATTAATATATATATTCCCAGAGATTGGAACTATGATGTTGTGTGCTTTGGAGTCCCAATGTTCCTGTAATTAATTATACAAAAATATTAAATATATTTTAAATTTTTCACACATATTACCTCAAATAATACAATAACTATTTAATTGTATCTCATATTAGAAATATGAGACCACAATTGGGAATGTAATGTTGTTTTTTCCTTTTGGGTGACGCATTTCCGTAAACATCATCAACGAGTGGCATACCCCAAGAGCTAGATGGACTCCGATGATATTGTCCAACAATATTGTATGGTTGATCTATCCACACGCCTAGTGGCTCAGCGCCCTATGTCACCAAGCCTCCATAGGACCCTGTAACAAAGAATCATCCAGAGAATTAATGTTCTATGCAAGATTATCTAGGAGGCTCCCCCTCCCCCCCCCCAACGTGTAGATCTTTGGTTGGGGTTAGTACGCAGCCCTCAATTTTAGTTCTATCGAGCTCTATACCAACTATCTAAGAAATATCATGGATATTCATCTAGGAAGAGTCGCGATTAACATGGAAAATCTATTAGAGGAAGAGATAGAGAAAAAAATATTTGAAAAAAACCTACCCCTGAGGGAGTGCCCCAACTTTTGGACCCATTGGGAAGGGTTACTCACAATCAGAGAAATTTATTGGTTTTTCTCCTACCCAAAGAGTTATTGGTCCTTATCCAGAATCACATCAAGGGTAAGGAGCACCACTGAACCATCAAACCCTTTGACCTCTTTCAATCTGTACAAAATATGAAAGACAATCCAAGTAATCTCTTATTGCGTCAACAAATCATGGAGCATATGAAGATTTTCTATTACCTCTTTACTGAGTATTCCGCGTAGTGACATCCAGACTATGGTGATCCTCGGTCAGGGAAGTAGGGGAAACCACAACATCCCCTAGGAAAATTTCCTGCAGGTGACCCTAACTATTCTTCCAATGCAGATAGGGTACATGCTAGAACTTATAGAAATAGGGTGTGGTATGTGTTGATGAATCCACTGGAGTGGCGGGATAATCCCCGAGATCTATCTTATGTTCCCCCAGCTGCTCCGCAGGTTGGCCGACTAAGCCGCTCCATGAGCCTCTAGGCCATCATATCGTGTTGATGAACATGCCAACACACTGGTGGTCAGGGATCCATGTCATGATAAGTACCCCCACATAGATGATCCCATTTTTGTTCTCATTTCTCACCTTGAGGCATTGGAAACGCGATTGGTGGAAATCCCTCCTAAGGGAAAGGCATTTCCGTCATGGGTGGATGACATGCCAGCACCCCCAGGTTTCAAAAATCCCACCTTATCCCCTTTAATGGTATGGGTGACCCACCACATCATTTGGAACACATTATTTCAAGTTGTGGATACATATTGGGAACTCTGACGTAGAAGGAGGCTGAAAAAATCCAATGCTTCGGACATACATTGGAAGGACCTGTGTTTCTCTATTACAACCGACTACCCATCAGGTCATTAGCCATCTAGGAAGATCTTCATTGGAAATATCTTTACCAGTTCTGTTCTACCACTAGGAAGATGAGTATTGAAGACCTATTCAAGTGAAAATATAGGCTAGATGAGCATGTTTTGAACTTTGTTTCCCAGTGGAAAGGTCTCACAAACTCTCTTGACATGCAACTCACTCAGTAGATACTACTAGAGATGTGGTTGGGGAATGTCAAGATAGAAATTATTCCATCTCTAATCACCCATAATTAACTCAATGGATTCTAAGGGTTCTCTAATAAGGCCCAACGCCTACAAGAAGACTTGCAGCAGGCCATGAAGGCACGTCTGTAGCCTCCAAAAATTCCAACAAGAAGGGCCGCTAAGGCTAAGCACCCCACGGTGGCCTAAATAGAGGCCCCCCCAAGAAAATAGAGTTATTATAGATGAAGCCACCTCAATAGCCTCACAGAGTCCCACCAGTGTAGGCACAACCTCCGTCCAAGCACCGCCCACCACAAAATCCGCAAGCACCCCCACGTAAGGTGTCTCCACCGCCCTGGCAAGATAATTAGGTCCCACCTCCTCAGCATGCTCCTATAGTCCCTCCATAGGGTCAGGCTCCTAGATCCCCCTTCCTAGAGAGGATAAACTAGTCCTACTCATTCAACTAAGCTCAGGTTTGCATCTATTTCCAATGTACCTTGGAAGAGGGGATTGTTCGTTTGCTTGAATGCTGGAGGCCAGAATAGCTGAATCTAACTGATTGCCCCAACTACTGCCCATATCCCCGGATCCTAGGGAACACCATGAAATAGTGCTACATGTTTATGGTTTGGCTTCAAAGTGGGGTCGACAATAATGTAGTCAGGTTAGGCCCATCTTCAGCACATGTCGCATTTGTGTTCATAAAGCCCTACTACAGTAGTGATAGAAAGGGTGAGTGGAATTAGGTTTCTAATCACAGGTCCCATAAGTTCAATGCTTGGATGGAACTTAAGGCAATTTCCCATTCTCATGTTATTATCTTGGAATATATGAATCATCTTGGACCTTTAGAAGAGGTTGTGTCCCCCGCATCTAGTACCTCTGTGTGAACTGAAAATCATCCTTTTTCAAGAAGATCAAGCTTCGACAGTGCAATTGAAATCAAAGTCCCCACCGATTCCTTCATCATCCCATGCTATTGACGCTTCATTCCACCATAGATTGAGATTCCCCCAAGAATCTGTCTAGTAGTGGATGATTCTTCTTATGACAGTCAATGGTACACCTTGGTTAACACCTTTGAGATGGTAAGCCTTTACATGATTTCTGATGGAGAGGACTGCCAAAAGGATCCGCCAAACGTTCCTAGACATTGAAATGATCATCAAAGCCGCAGATATATGGGTCATCGATGTGCCTCAGTCAGAACTCCCAGTCAGGCTGTACATGCCACTGAAACTAGACAATAAGACCATCGTAGAGATCATCGTTCACAACCTAAAAATCTAGTGTCATCAATCCACCTTCACCTTCTTTTATGTTGCATTATCGAGTTGAGCCCCCTTGACCTCCCCATAATCATCCACACTCTACTATAGACCAGTCAACATCATCTGGCCCTCATATTATTGTCACTCCACAAGCTTTTGCCAGTGAGCAATGGGATATTCCCCGCACCAGTCAGTCGTCGGTCCTGCCGGTAGGGCCCGCCATACATCCTGTCATAGATATACCACATATAAGCAGAAACTCATTCATGGAATGGATGTAAAATTTCCTCAATCATATTTCCGGCATTCTATCATGTTTTTCCATCTGTGAGTCCAATATCCTATCTGCAGATATGCCTGAATCCCTCAGTGAGGCTTTAAGAATATCCCTCTAGTTCGAGATGGATGTAGCCTTCCATGGTGAGGCAGTTGAACATGCTGAATTAAAGGATATCATCTTGTTCTATGGAGAAGATGAATCCTCTACCATACAGAGGCACATCCTACCACTGTACATCACCTGCCATTTTAATGGTGTTGAGGTTCGTCACTACCATGTTGACACAGGCTCCAGGATCAACCAAATCCTGAATCAGACACTGCAAAAACTGGGGTTGTTTGAGGATGATCTTAGTCCCTCTAACCTGAAAACCCAATGTTATGATAGGACAAAACTTACAATTATTGGAATATTTTTCCTAAAGACCTTGTTCAGTGGTCTGGTAGCTAGCACTGAGTTCAAGGTTGTCTCTCAGGACACCACCTACAATGCATTGAGGGGTAGGTCATGGATCCACCTACAAGAAGTGGTCCCTTCATCATATCATTAGTGCCTCAAGTACTCGCTTAATCGGGTAGTGGGTGTACATAATTGTTATGTGTCTCCCTTTTCCTCTTATGAAGACTGATATCTTGATGTTGAGTATTACAAGGGAAATAAGAAAATGATTCATGAAAATGAGGTTGATAATTCTATGGAAGCAACCAACCCATAGACATATCTCGATGATTCCTATATCTTTCCAATCCACCTGTTGCAGGCTACAACCCTATACATGGGACAATGCTTCATTTTTTTCGGAATGTGGGGGAGAAAATTCCCAAGTCTAAATGATGTCGGAAGATCACCTCATTATCCTACATGAATAATGCTCAGGTGATACTAGAGCCCCCCACACCCATAAGATATCGGAATTTCCACCACCTGGAAATGGAAAAATGACATAATTTCTTATTTCATTAGGCTGGGATAAACTAACTAAAACCAACACATCACTGTTTCTTTTATATCTTCAAGCGGGGACCCCTTGTCCAAAGACCAAATGGGATCGGATCGATAACATTCATTGCTATGGTTATGGCTACATGAGAGTCCCCCAATGCAGTGTCCACCTCCGCTCAGGCTGGTGCCAGTCTCCCATCAGGATCTGTTGACTTAATGGAAACTCCTCCCACTGAGGGGCATTCCTCTATAAGTGAAGAAATGTAATTAAGGGATGCTACTCCCTCTTTCTAAGGCAGTGTCTGTACCATGGTCGATGAAACAGTATAGGTGAACCTCGTTAGTGAGACGGATTTGAAACCCACATTTATCAATGACACTATGCCTTTCTAAGAGAAACCATTTTATGTGGACATCCTAAAATAGAAATGTGATGTATTTTCCTGGAGTTACGACAAGATGCAAGGATTATTACCTTAGGTGGCCATCCATCCGCTTAGTCTCCCAAAAAATCAAAGTGGGATTAATCATCCTTTTAAAAGGTTTCACCATTCTCATGGTTCCATGATCAAGGCCAAATTTGATAAGTTTATCAAATCCAATTTAGTGAAGGAGGCAAAGTAACCCATATGTCTAGCCATCAATGTTCTAGTCAGGAAGAAGAATGGATAGATCAGAGTCTCCATTGATTTCTGGGATCTCAACTGCCACTATACGAATGATGATTTTCCCCTCCCTGTGATAGAATTATTGACTGAAACTACAGCTGGGTTATAGGAACTCTCCATCTAGGATGGTTACTTCGATAATAATTAGATCATCATGGATCATGAGGATAATGAGTATATTGCCTTAAGAGAACCAAATGACACATTCTGTTACCATGTAATTCCATTCAGTTAAAAAAATGTAGGTGCCACCTATTATTGTGCCATGCATTGAATATTTAAGCCGATCCTCAAGACACTAGTGGAATGCTACGTGGATGATCTGGTTTTCAAATCTTGGAAACATCATGACCATATCAAAGACCTTGATAAAGTGTTTGGATTCCTCTGTTCTTTCCACCTGATGATGATCCCATTGAAGTGTTCCTTCGGGATCAACCATATAATGTTTCTCAGCTTCTTTTTTCGATATAGTGGAATCAAAATTGACCTAGGTAAGATCAATTCCATTATCCATATGTCTCCCTCGAGCATAATTACAGAGCTTCAAGGTATCCAAGATCCCTTAGAATAAATTCTTTTATTCATCTCAAATTTGGATGGAAATTTTAACCCTTTTTCTCGGCACATGAAGAAACGAACTGTATATCAGTGGGATGATGAATTTTGGACTGATCTTAATGAAATTAAGTAGTATCTATTCTAGAATTTAGTGTTGATGCTGACATATTTCATAAAGTCATTGGTCCTTTATGTGACCGCCATGGAATAGTCTCTTGGAACCCTTCTCTCCATGTAGTGAAACATTGGAATAGATAATAGTCTACATTATCTCTTCCGTGTGTTTCTCGATATGGAGAACATATACTACCCTATCAATAAGATATTCCTTTCACTGGTATTCATAGTATAAAAATTATGACATTACTTTTAGCACCACGATGTAATGTTGGTGTCCCAGGTAGATCTATTGATGTAAATCAAGAACCTCCCAATTTAAACAGGCCGTTTGGCTCTTTAGGAAGTAATCCTTCAACAATTTGACATCAGGTTCATCCCTCAAATGGATATTAAGGGGATTGCAATGGAATATTTCTATGTTTCTCATCCAGATCTGGTAGACCAGTCTGTGGACATATATTTTCCTAATGAGGCAATTCTCTCCATAGACCAAGCCATTGTGTGTTGGAAAATTACATTTTATGGTGCTTCCCAAATCTCCAATGAAAGAAGGCTCAGCCAACCCAGACTCAATAAAAATGGCATGGGTGTCATCTTCATCACTCCAGCACAAGTTGTTTTGTTCTATTAATTCTTGCTATCAACGGGAAGTGCCAATAATAAGGGGGAGTAATAGGAGCTCATTACTGGCCGCGATTTGGCCCTTGAGATTGACATTCCCCACATCCATGTTAAAGGGGACTCCAAAATAGTCATCAAGAAGATCAATGATGAATGTTTCATCATGAAATCTCAAGCTCGTACCACTATTGGAATGCACCCTCTAGCTGATGGCCTAGTTTCCATCGTAGACAGAAGTTACACATGACCCTCGATAACAGAATGGCTAAGAAAACGCCTTGGCCAACCTAGCTTCCTCACTTGCAGAGCCTGAATAGGATGATTTGATTACTCCAATGTCACATCAAAGGGGAATTGATCATGTCACTCATGATGATAATGAAATCCCATAGGTGAGCCACCTTACCACCAACGCCTCCATGCTAGGACCTCTAGGTCCCCCATAGGCAGGTATTGAGGAGTCTTCTGATTTGAGAACCACCTTTGTCGATTACCTCCAATGCGATAATCTTATGGAAAATTAATCTTAGTGTGAGTGATTCCGATGTCACACAATGATGTATAACCTCCTGAGTGGTCCTTTCCTTGAGAATATTCTCTACAGGTGCGGGTTTGATGTGATTCTTTTCTGTTTCATTTAAGAAACTAATATTTCTCATGTCGTGTAAGAGTTTCATTACAGTTCCTGTGGGGCTCCTCAGACTGTATGAAACTATCTCACTATATCTGAAGATTGGGGTATTTTTCCCTTCTATTATCCCTGACTACATATAGTATTCCAAAAGGTTCCATGTGGGACAAAATTCATGCCAACATTGTGCATCATCCGCCGATGCCTATCCACACTACCAGGTAATCATGGCCCTTTGATGTCTGTGGAATCGATGTTGTGGGACCATATCCACTAGTGAAAGCTCACCAATGAAAGTTCATTCTGATTTCTACAGCATTCATTTCCAAATGGGAAGAGGCAATCCCATTAAAAGAGGTCAAGGAACATTCTATATTTGACTTTGTGAGCTCAAATATCATATAACGATTTGGAGTCCCTCATGTTGTTATCATTGATAAAGACATGAAATTATGGGTAGTTGAGATGAATAAATTTTATTCTAAGTACAAAAATATGTTCTAACAATACCACCTGCTATCGAACACAAGCGAATCGGCATATCAATGAATTCAAAAAAACCCCTCTCTAACACTCTGTAAAAAATGGTTGGTGACAACAAGTAGAGTTCGCTGGAAAAGCTCCCCAACTACCTCAGGGCATATAGGATGATGGATCGTAATTCCACACAGGTGACCTCGTACACCATATTGTATAGAACAGAGGCCATCCTACCCATCGAGATTAAATTGCCTTTATTGCGCACAATTGTCTGTGATGAGCAAGAACAAAATAATGAAGCTGAAATATGTCTGGATTTATTGGAAGCACATGACGAGAACAGGCTTTGTGCCCTGCAAAATCTGGAAAGGCATTAGAAAAAGATATCAAGAGCTTTAATCATGAATGTTTACCTCTGCTATTTCTTGCATGGTGACATAGTGTTGGCCCTGAGAACACCAACAATAACTATAAGAAAATCCATCCATGTTGGAGACCAAATGGGAAGGACCTTACATCATTCACTAGGATTACCCCAATGGTGCATACTCCTTTGTTACCATAGATGGTGAGCGAATTACTCCTCCCACCAATGCCATGATTCTCAAGAAAATATTTTCCAGATAAAAAGACTCCTATATGACATTAAAATCCAATTTCCCGCATGATATTAAACTGTATGTCGTACCATGGGACGATAAACTGTATAGGGTCCTTCATGACCATAAACTGTTATGGCTCGCATGACATTAAACGGTATGTTAAAAATCATGATGATAAACTGTACCCAGTCCTACATGACCTTAAACTATTATGTCCCGCAAGAAATTAAACTGTATGTCATCCCGAAAGATGTTAAACTTTACTGGGTCAGACATGACCTTAAACTGGTATGTCCCGCATGACATTAAACTGTATGTCATCCCGCATGACATTAAACTGTATTGGGTTCTATATGACCTGAAACTTTCATGTCCCACATTACATTAAACTATATGTCATCCTGCAAGATTTTAATATAAAAGAACTCTGTATGACTTGATTCCCATACTCATGGGATACATAGGAATGCTCGGATGCCTCATCTTGAGTCCAACTCCCATTTTTCTCGTCGATTATCTCCCTAGTTATAGTTCCCTTTTAGGATCCCTCATTGTGTCATGTAGGCTTATTTGGCCCACTCACATTAGGATTACGAGTATCTCACCATGTGATCCACTCCTCATTCTTTTTTTCTCCCACAAACTCACCGCACAACACTAAACAACATGGCCTTCATTATCTATGTGATTCATCATTCTCAACCTTTTGGGATATGTAGTAATGACCTTACATTCCATCTAGAGTCCCATCCCCTACTTCAAAATCTCCCTTCGGGTGAAAAGAAATTGTGGGGTCAGCTTTCATTACACCTACTTTATTGTGACCCCACCATATGTCCTGTTCCCGGGAGGTCTTCAGCTTTTTCACCTTCCTTCCTAACGCTTTTCCACCATATTACTTGTCGTTAAATTGCACATGAACATTTGTGCTTCACACACTCCCCGTACATGGGACTCCATCATCATTCATATCCAAATGGGACCCCAAACGGTAAAAATACATAGCTAAGGTCTCTCCAATCATTTCAGGTAAATTACCTAGAGGATCACTAATTAAAAGTTTATATAAGTCAGAAGTTGAAAATATGGTGAGTGGTCGATGCCCATTTTTTATTCCCATTTCAGATCACAAGATATGGATTTTGTGTTTTGAACGTAGTAAAAAACTATCTTTTTTTTGTTGTCACTGCCCCCATATGTCCCAAATGTTTGGTGTAGTCATTCATTCAATCCCAATATCTCTTGAAATGTCAATCTGCCTCAGGCAACAGTGTGAGTCCAGCTGTCATACCCTTATATGTTTGGGGGATCCTGGTCCTACTATTTTTCTCCCACGCCAAGCATTGGTCACGTGGTCTTAGGAGCTGTGGTAAGGAAATACCCAGGTAAGGGGGGACATATCTATGGTACATGCCCTGTGACCATAAACTAATTGCACCATAGTCCATAGCACTAGATGTTAAAAAATGAATTGGTAGGGACTTCATGTCTTACTCAACCCTGCCATCCCCCTAACACAGGTTCTCATCAAGGATTGTGTGGTGTTGCATGGACTTACATCCTCATTCACGTTGGGTTTTTTTCCACACCACACATATAATCTTTAGGAATTCCTCTATCTATCATCCATTCCATTATCACAAGACCCTCTTGGCTTCTCACACCCCATCATATGGTTTTCCATCATCTTTCAAATCCAATGAGACCCCCACATGGCCTGGATGCTCGGCCCAGGGGATATCCATTTTTTTCAGGACAACATCCTCAAGGCTTTCAAATGAAAAATTAATGTATGTCCCACGTTGCGAATGTTTTCAACGGTAAAAAATTAGTTGTCTTCCCCCAAACCTTGTTCACAAAAATACAGATACTGTGTTATGAACAAGGTCAACAGTTATCCTCTATCATTGTTGTCATTTTTTCCAATGTGCAATGATTCTAACTCCCCAAGCAGTTTCCCATGCATATGAAATTATACTAGGCATCTATGGTCCGAGTCCTATGACCATAAACTAAAAGGACCATCATCCTCCCTACAAGATGTTAAACTATGAACTAGTGGGGTCTTCCCGTTTCAGGTCCCTCAAACTTTTAAACACCTTGGCCATAGAGTTTATCCGAAATTGTATGATGTGGTGTGATATTGTCTCCTCATTCATCTAAGGATACTCATCATTCCATACACATCCCTCAATGGGATACCTTTCCCCTATTTGTGTCCTTGCTGCATGAAACAAAATTGCACAAAATCCTTCCTCAGAACTATGCCTGGATTGATTCCCCTTCTTATGGGATACGTAGGACCACCCGAACACTTAGACTTCATGTCCATCCCCATCTCTTAGAATCCTTCTTATCATCTTCATGCCCCCTGATTCAAGTCCTTATATGGGAGGGGTATACGGCCTGGTATGGGATTATATCCCCATTTACGTCAGGTTTCTAACAACCACACCACATACATGTTTCTCATGAGAGCCCTTTTCTACCTTTACCTAGACTTATATTTTTATGTTGACTGCTCTTAATTTGGGCCCCTCGACCTTCTTCAGTGATTCAAAAATGTGCCCATGAGTACTCTGGTTCCGTATCTATAGTGTCAGATTCTACCGGGATATGCATTCAACAATTTTTTTGGCTTCGTTTTCACCTTCATACATGCTTTCATTATCATTCACATCTGAAGGGACCCCCAAACAGCATGAATACATAGCCTAATGGCTCTCCTACCATTACAGGCCAACATCATCGAGGGATTTGAACAGAAAATTGATAACTTTCCCACATTTCAAATATTGTTAGTGGTTGACATTTATTTTTTGTTCCCATTTCAGGTCACATGATATGGATGATTTGATTCCAACATGGTCAACATTTATCCACTATCATCACACCAACCCCATCAAGCCCTAAATTTTCGTCGCATGATTCACAACATTTCCCACTTCATCATGTCTATGGGGATCATCGACACTATTGGTACTATCCCAAATTGTGTATTTTCACATTAGGTGGATAAATTCATGGAAAGGCATCATTCGGGGCTCCCGCCAATTTTCCCTTTACATGTATCCCATGTGTTGCAAAGACCACCTCTTCCCTTGTTTCCTACACCGAGTTTGAGTAAAGTGGGATTAGGGATATTATTAAGGTTTGCGCTCACTTGGAAGAGTTTACCTTCTCCATGGTCCATGTTCTAAGACCTTAAACTAATATCTCCTTATAAATCCTCTCCATAAAACTATATAGAGCTTGATTCCCATGATCTTGAGTTACATAGGAATTCCCAGAAATCTGGTATTTGTGTCCAGGTCATATTCCACTAAGTATTTCTTCTATTATTTCTTTTAGGCACAAACTCTTATTGGATTGTGTGGTGTGGTGTTTGTGGGCTTATGCCCTCTTTCACACCGGGTTTGCAATAGTTTCACCACATAATCCCCTTCTAGGAGCTAGACTCTCAAACCTCTGGTCCCGCTTGACATTAAACTGCACTCTCAGAACTATGTATGGCTTGATTACCATCCTCATGAGACAAGGTGGATCACATAGATATTTGTCTATTGGTCAAGCACCGTATTTTATGACCTTTTCTGGCCTCTCGGCCTGAGGTTTCTTCCCTGGAATTGTGTATATTGTGATCTGGACATCATCCTCATTTCTATCAGGTATGATTTATCACGTCATGTGAATTCCCCCTAATGTACAAGCTATATGACATTATTCTATGCTACCTAGTCCAGCATGACTTTAAACAATTGTGTCTTTCTTGTACGACGTTAAAATGAATGGTTTTTCCTATCATACGACCCTAAAATATGATGTTATCTTCTAGGCCACATGATGAAAAAGGTATTGAATTGTTATGTCCACACTCGAGGGGATATCATGTTGGGTATTGGATATCCACCATACTAGTTTCCAATGCCCATAGGTTGCTTGATTCATGTGGCGACACCAAGATTCTATGTCCTCAGTTTATCGCTTCATAGAAAAATACACACACCATTATAAAAGACAATAAGGGTCTATCAAAATCCTCTTATTTTGGTGCGTGGATCATTCCCACGAGACCTTATCATCGCTATAACTATTACCTTACCATTCCACCTCCAGAACTATGTATTAATTTATTCCCACTCACATGGGGTACGTAAGAACACCCACACACTTTTCCTCAGGCCCAACATAACTTTTATTTTAGGTCCCTTGACCTATGAACTATCTAAGGAACACATGTTTATATGTAATATTTGTCCCCTTTCACTTTGGGTTTTATAATTTCCTCACCATGTTTCTCCCTAATTCCCAACCCTCTCTAGTCTGAGCTATAATTACTTAAATTATGATCTTTCTCTATGTCCTTTATACAATGTGTAATGACAACATCTCCAGAACTATATTTGGCTTGATCCCCATCCTAATGGGGTACGTAGGAACTTCCCTGAACTTTTCCTTGGGCCCCGTCTAACATTCACTTTTTTCCCCTTGACCAAGCCAACTTCCCCTAGGGATGCGCACTCTAATGCAGACTCCTTGTGTTCTCGTTCACATCGGTCTTATACCTACCACAGCTCGCACACCCTTTTGGGATATCCACATCATTCTTGTCATTTCATATGATGTTAAATTTTACGAGTCCATATTTCCTCAATGCATGACATTTAACAGCAGCTCTACCATGTACATGTTAAGGATGATCCATAAAAACTATGGGATACAACACATCACTCGCCAGATTGGATTTCCCCTATCTGCGTCGGTCTCCAACAATTCTATGTTTAGGAACAACATCTGGAATTATTCTCATCCTCATGGTATACGTTGAGATGCCCAGGAATTCTTCCTCCAGCCCAACCACATGGTCGTTTACCCTTCTAGACTCTCTTCCCAGATCACGGTCCAGGTAGTATGACCTTTAAAACTATATGCACCGCCCTTACCGACAGACAATAAAATATGTGTCTATTGTATTTATTAGCATGAATAGAACCCACAATACACCCTTGGTCCTCACTAGATAGGTCTTGTTCGAATTTAATATTGATCCTGGATCAGACTGATGCAACCAGATCATGTGTTTCCACCATGGTGCCATAATTTCAAGAGTGATGTATTACAGTCGAAAAAACCAAATCTCTACCCGACACACTTTGCATCCCCTTTATTCCGACTCGCATCCCCTTTGACATCATTAAGAACCCCCTAGTAGTAAAAATTCTCAGACTATGGTCACCAACTATCCTGGTCAGACATTCTAGAAAACATATGGAAAACATTTTGAGACAGGCCCCATGTTTTGAGCATGGTCAGTGGTAAGCCCTAGTTTTTTACCCCCACGCCAGGCTAATGTGATAAGGATACTATGTTTCGAATATGATCAACAGTTATACTTTATTGTCAGGACACCCCCATAGTGTTCTTAATCTTGGGTATCTTTATGAAATCCTTCAATTCCCCTCTGTTCGAATTTATTGTAATGCCACTACTATTACCCCAATAATGCACTAGAGCATATAGGGAAGATAAAACATAGATTGTTCTAAGACCTTTGTTCTCTAGACAAGCATCTCACTTTCATCCCAGGAATTTTGATTTTTTTGTTCAATCCCCGGATGCGTAATGTTGGGTTTTCACTCTTATATTTAGTTTGAATAACTCGGTGGTCGTCCCTTTTTTCTCAGGTCAGGCCTGACCCACATGTGGTTTGGGATTGATCACTGGGAATTTCATGAATATTGCAGATGTGTAGAAAACCAAAATGAATGATTTACCTCATGCATCTAGGCAGCATAAAAAAATTCAATCATGAAGGTACATCCGAATGTTTACAAGAATTAATGCACAAGAGGATAAATCCCTCCCACGGACGGGTTGACCCATTCTAAAGAGCGGGGTCGCTCCACCACCCTCTAGCTTGTGTAATATAAGATTCACTACCACTTGTTTATTTCCTGTTCTTCCTCAGTAGTAGGGGAATTGTTCATCAGCTGCAATCTGAGCACATTCCTCATCGCTCCAAATGATGTTCATCCCCTCAAAGACTTTCTTCATCTATTCTTCGGCTTCTTCTAGTCGGGCCTTCAGCCACGATATAAGTTATTATTGGACTTTGAGAAAAGAAGAAAGATCATCTAACTAGAACTGTAGTTGTAGATTCTCATTTTTAGCCTCCTGGAGCTTCTTGATGATCGCTTATTTTCTCCACTGTCGTCCCACACCATGGACACCGTCATATTCATAAATATTCTCCTTCATGAGATCTTGAACGAGCATGTGAGGATGCTTGGCATCCTCCTACCTAGTGAAATTTTCACATAAATGGGAGTGAAGGCTCCCCATCTAGTCTATAAATTATGTATGGGTGGTCTCATTGATGAAGCACTTAATCATATTCCATGACTGGTGACTATATATATTTTTATCCTCCCCATTAGAGGTCATATCATCCCGATCCACAGGGTCAATAGGTTTATATGTAGAAAACTCACCCAAGTACTCATCAGTAGGGTCAGCATCTGGTGTCTGATAGGGTATGTCAGGACCCTTGTTGTTGTATTGATCTATATATTCACACCCCGCCTCAATGATATCAGGCTCTATCCTGCTAACAATCCCACCAGTGATCGGAAACAATGTAGATTGGTCAGTTTGGGTATCCGCCTCCATGACCACTGGTGTCCCCTATGAAAGGCACCACAAGGAGTTCAAACCAACATCTCTATGGTAGACCATACCATTTGAAGAACTATGAATACAAGAGGCACACATGCATCAATTAATCTGATCAATGGACGGAAATTACATATTCTGTGAATGATACATACAGAGATCAAATAACTAGTCTATTTCTTGGGTTGTCACCATCAGAACCCCAATGTGTGGCCCTACATATATATTCAAGAAGTCAAAATGTTCTGGAAGGATGACCCTGAGTGTCGTGGAACCTCCTAGCATGATTATCATTGTATCCATGGGGGGCAGATTCCGAAGATCCTGCAATTTCATCTACTACTAAGCGGGAGCAGGTTTTGCGTATGAGGAACTCTTTTATAGTTTGAGTGTTAGTTTAGATGTTTGAAAAAACCCAAGTGAATAGAATCCTAGAGAAGTGGCCTAGGGTTTTATCATGAGAGGGTCTATAAACACTTCATGTTCTGGGTATGAACTGCCAACCTCACCCTCCTCCAGAGGGATCCCTTCAATGGCCTCCTCCCCCATGATGAATCATGTGACTCTTCCAGAAGGGGGAATTTCTCCCTCAATTCAACAACTGACAACTGCGTAGGGACCATCCTATCAATTATTACTTTTAACCAATCTTTCATCAAGTGCAGGGCACCCTGGGAATGAACAAAATACTCCATCTCAGCCAGGTATTTCTCCCCCTCTGCTTAGGATACAGCAAATCCAGCCTAGACATGAACTATTCCGGGAAAATACATCTTTTGTTGGTTCATATTTTGCCACATCTCATATGGATTGAGGAATTTCATATTTACATCCATGATTTGCTAAGTATCCACGTGGAGAACATTCTCCAGCATGTCTATGTGACGCAACTGCTTCCTCAAAGCCTGGGTGAATATCCTCTGGAATCACCTTGGTGGCCTCCCCTTTGGATGACTCTGCTCCTCTTGGACTGTCGGGTCTACTGTTGTTGCTTGATCTGATACCACTGCCTCCCTTTCTACTTGTGTGAGCCTCACCGCCACCGCATTCCCTCCCCTATGGGATGTTGTCACCACCTTCTTTCCCTGACCTCGAGGTTGGGGAGTCACCCTATCGCTGGCTTGAATGGTTTGCTGCTTTACCATATTTTCCAGGTAGGAAACCTCCAACTCTTGTAATAATCCTTCTATATCCCAAAAAATAGCCTTGGGGAGTGGCACCTCTTTCCTCATCTTCCCATCTTCCTATGTGAAAACCTTGCACATCTGTCTCGTCACAATCAAGTGCTCGTCGAGTTAAACCCCCATGTTGACCCGTAGGTCATCCACTGCATACACTGAAACTGCCGCTCAAAATAGTGGGGGTGTAAGCTTCACAGAGAGACTTGCGGTCAACCCTCATCACCAGGACTCCACCCCCAAAGTACATTATGTAGGAAATATTCTCTTAGGTTCCCTGGCCGTCATCGGTGAACATACCTATTGGCAATGGAAACAGGTGTAAGTTGAACTCGTCCGCCATGCAGTCTCTATTCTACAACAACAACAAAGTTATCTTGGTCGGAAATCTCCCAAACAGATTCAGAATGGCTATGTGAAAATTTGATCCTAAAATGGAAATGGGGTTCGTGTATTCGTATATACCCCTGATGTGTTATGCTATCCTCATATACATAAGGTGAAATGCCCATCATATCCTCTCTGGCTTCATCCCCATGCTGATGTACCATATCATTTTATAAAACATAGACAGAATCGATACCCTGAGGTTTACTTGTCCCCCTTTCACTAACATGGACGTCAAGATAAACATTATCAGTTGCACTTCCAAGTTCCAGTCTATCACCGACAGAATCAAGTCGTAGATAAATCCCACAATGAATGTAGCCAACCTGAAAACCAATTTCTGCTCAGTACTGATGCAGAATCCACAATTTTTCTACTTAATGCCCTCCAAGAGAATCCAGTATGAGTGATCCATTCCTCATTGAGCCCCCTTTCCGCAAGTTCGAGGCCTCATAGGTAACTGACAATCTTCCAGGATGTTCAGGAACTGCTAGAACCACCATTTGAAATGGATGTCCCTCACTGACTATTTTTCCTCCCCCGTCACCAAGTCCGTCAATTCCTTTTCCAATGGAGGAACTTTCTCTGGGTCCTCCAATTTACCCACAATCTAGAATAACTCATCATACTTCACCCCCAATATTGGTACCCCCGATATCTAATACAATTCCCATAGACTGATGTTGAACTCTCCATTGTGTAAGTGGAAGGTGTTGGTCCTCATCAACTATCTGCTCAGAAACTCCGACATCAGCTGCTTCATCTAATAGATATGGAATTGAGAGGCCCAAGTTGCCTCATACAGGCCCACATGCCTCTACTCTACCCCAAACTCCTCGCATGAGGCACCTACCAAGTAGGACTGGGCCCAATCATCTGTGAAATTGCCTCCTTGGCACTGGTCCCACTCAACAGTCCACCCCTTTTATAGGTTCCCCTGGGCCACATTCAAAATATACTCATACAATATGGGAGATGTGTCTATATACAAGGATTTCTCATAAATATTGTTCGCATGGTTATATAGGCTGTCGATGTTGATAGGTGTGAAGACCTCCCAAGTATGGTCATTGGCCACTTTAAACCACTGACATTGTCATGACGTGCTTATAAACCAGTACGATGGTTCATCCATGTCCGCTTATGGAATGAAGACGT
This sequence comes from Viscum album, assembly GCA_963277665.1. Taxonomy (NCBI): domain Eukaryota; kingdom Viridiplantae; phylum Streptophyta; class Magnoliopsida; order Santalales; family Viscaceae; genus Viscum; species Viscum album. The sequence goes on from OY728125.1 coordinate 366,427,314, forward strand.
CATCCCTCAGACCAAATCCAAATTGAGGTATCCTTTTTTATAGTGGATAGTTCTTCTGATTCTCTGACAGTAGCTATACCAGTGAGTTATGATCTGAATGGATTCGAATAAATTCCTTATTTCGTGGGTTATTCCCCATCTCCTCACTCTGGTCAGTGTCTTCAAGGACCCCTGGCATATTCTATGTGACCCATTCAATTTTCGGTATTTGGACACCTTTTTTCTGTTTTGCAAAGCTTGTTCGCAGAGCATGATCTTGGATACCATTCATGGAGCCTGGTCCCAACCAGAAGTCGTGGAGCCCTACCCCTGACCTAGCATACCCAAGCCTTGGACCACACCCTCAAAAAGTGAAAGGACTCACTATGCAACGCGAAGCATGAATCTGGAATCGTGGAGAGAAATCATGGAGTAAGAAGAGCTTTGAGAATTGCGAGAATTAATTCAAAAATATGGAGGTGATAAAGGAAAAAAGAGTGGCCGGTCTCCCCTATTTATAGTTGATGACCCCTTGAACTTCACGACGCACTCACCCCATGTGTTTCTTCTTCACCTTGTGAGCCTCCTTCATAATCCTTTTTCGTGATTGACCAAATTATTTGGTGATTGACCGTCATACTTGGATCATCATTTTCTCCTTGGCCCCATGTCTGGGGGTATTTTTTGGTGCCAAATTTTTGGAAGAGGAAGAGAAAACTCAAAGATTTTGGGGCTGCCTCACAAAGCATGTTCACGGAGCCACACAACAACACAGCCGGCGTGAAGCTACCTCATTTCCAAAGCCACTTCATATCAATGTGACGGGAGGCACAAAAATCCTATTAACATTTGAGATCACACCTAAATGAAATGAGGTGGGAGGAACCATGATCTGATTAATGTATGTGAACCCTCAGCAATGAAAATTGGGGGAGGATCTGTAGTTATGATGAAATTGACCAAGACCCTCGTGCCCTAGAGGGAGCAGAATCGACGTTTCCAAACCTAAAGAATTTGATCAAAGCCTGTTTGACCAACACAAAGGGAGCTCCATGCTGAGGAGGGGAAGAAGGTCAGATCCACTGTTATGACTAACTTGATAGAACCCACAGCCAATCACAGAGCACCACATGGCTTCACACCAAGCAACCACTGCTTCACGCTGCCTCTTGACTATATATATCAGGCTCCCCTCGAGCCCAATGGATGGATAATCTGACCTTTCCCCCTTTCCTCTCTCAAATCATGAAGCACATTTTTGTCTATAAAAAATCAGATCATCAAGGTATCAGACCTTTGAGAAGTACTTTACCATAGGCTTAAATTAAACACCTCTTCTAAAAGGGATGACCTTCGGGGAGCCCATGGGCCATTGCGAAGGAAGGGGATCCACAAGGGGACTCGGGTCATCATAGAGCACTTAGGAATTTTGAGTTACCCTACCTACACACATACACCCAATACTAATGCAGGGTCATTTTGCATCGCAAAGCACTATTCTACACATTGCTACACCTCACATGGAATCTTGTCTTCGTGAAGTTGTGCTCTGTGAAAGGCTTTTTACATTGTGAAGAACCCTCCATGTGATCTTATGCCGCCTCCATAGGCTAGGCCACCCCACTTTGCAAAGCATACCCCTTAATGAAGCTCCTCCACTACATGGACCACTAGAGGTTCATGAAATCACATCCTGTGAACCCCATTGCTATACAATCCCCTTTTCTGTATGACCATCCATGTTCATACGGTAATATTTCAAGGTCCCTTGGGTGGTGCTCCCTGTTGCGTTGCTTAACCTCCTGATTCTTCACATCGGCATGATAACATCTATTTCTTCTTCTCATAGCCACTCTAACATGGTCCCCTCAATGGATCACTCCATGACACCCCCTCACCACAACATTGTTGATGGATTCCCTTCCCCAAGGGTGGGTGGGTATCAGTTACGTATGTCCTAGGGGTGCAGAGTGAACCTGCTTCGTCCAAGATGCATAATGATTAACTCTCAAGATTCATCATCCTCAACATATGATGATAACCTATTTCCTCTCCCCATGTTTCATACATGGGTTTAATCATCTCAAAAATTCTATACGACCACTCATATCCACGGGGGTGAGCTCTTCTTCACATGGAATGAGATCCTCTCTGCTGGAGTAGCCCTTGTCCATTGGAAAGGGAAACCACATTGGTGTAAGCCCCTAGCCTTTCTTGAAGGAGATAGTATCCATGATCCCCCTCCCCTATTCTATTCCTAATACAAAAGGAGAAAATGGAAACATGTCTTTCATTATCACATCCATATCCTGTTAGTGTTTTCCACCATCTGGGTCTCCATCCTGGAGTAAGTCCCAATCTCCATCTCTCTTTTCTGCTGACCACACATATTCCCTATTTCTTATTTGGTCTGCTAACCACATGTAAAACCCTTATTTCCTTTTTGGGATGCAAACCACATGTAATTCCCACTTCATTCCCACAGACGCACCTTTCACGACATGATCTTCATGTCTTTTCTGCCTCTTGTTTCTAACACCGAGGATGACACAAGTTAGTTAAGAGTAAGTATTAACCACGAAATCTTATTTGGGCCTCCCTAGAGTTTTTTCCCAACACCCATTTCAGAACTACATGGAATTTGATCTTTTCCCAGGCATGGTACATAGGAATCCTCACTGTGGTTCAAGACCAACATTTATTGGTCCCGACCCCATCACGTCTGTTCAATAAATACTTATGAACTATGTGGACATTAATACTTGCCAATCCAAGTTACATAGGAAGAATCCTAGAGGTTCATAAAAAACAACCATTCCTAAAATATGATGACTTTGATCATTTCCAAGGCACGATACGTATGAAGACTCCATGAGGTTCAGTCCCATCACCTATTGGTCCCGACCCCCCTTCACGTTGGTTCACCAACATCCCACTCTGAACTATGGGACCTTTGATCCTTACTAAGGTATGGAATATAAGATTACTCCCCTAGGATTAATCCCAACACCCCATTCTGATCTATTTTCATTTTGATCCTTTTCAAGGAAATGTACGTAGGAAACCTCCCTATGGTTCAAGCCCAACACCTATTCGTCCCGATCCCCCTTCATGACGGTTCACCAACACCGATTTTTGAACTACCGGGACATTGATCCCTACCAATGCAAGGTACATATATTGCTTCCCTAAGGCTCAACCCACCACCTATTAGTCTTCACACCCTTCACATCGGTTCACCAAAAACATACAAAATATGGGGACATTGACCTTTGTCTATTATGCATGATTCATAGGAAGCCTACCTATTGTTCAAGCCCAACACCCATTAGCCCGAACCACTTAATGTCAGTCCACCACTATCCTACACGATGTTAACCTATACTCCCCACTTTATCCCAAAAGACATTAAACTGTACCCATTAAAACTACGTGTGATTTGATCCTTGTCTCCTAGACAAGGTACGTTCGAATACTCCTTGATGTCCTACCATGATTAGCTGTAAGACATTATAACCCAATCAATGGTAAGTTGTTGTATCCCAATCAGTGGTAATACATTGTATCCCAATAAGCGGTATGTTGTTGTATCCCAAACTACAGTAATTCATTGTACCCCAATTGACAATAATCAGTTGTCAATCCCAATCAGTAGTAATCCATTTTGAACCACAAACCACGTTTAGTTGTTGTAGTGATCGAAAATAAGATATTGTCATCCCCTTCAGTGGGATCCATATATTTGGTCCTCCCCTCAAATGCCAGACCAACCTCGATTGTTAACCACGCGTAAGCCCTTGTATATCATTGGGAAGGTATTCCCTATTCACACCCCTATTATATTCCCCCATCATGAACTGTGTGGACATTGATCCTTTACATTGCAAGGTACGTAGGAAGCATTATTGAGTCTCAATCACATCACCCATGTTCCATCGTTTTCTATTCTCTGGAGCCTATGTTTTTTGGGGTGGTCATGCACCAAACTAGATATTCAACTTCCTCCGAGTCTCATCCATATGGCCATTCTCATGGGTCCCCCGCTCAGGTGTCCCATCGCCCTGCCGATCTACGTGGACATAGATTTCCTACCATGAGGATATGTAGGAAGTCTCATTGAGGCTCAATCACAAAATCACTATGGTTTTCACGTTAGATTCATCTCATTCCCCGACAAACTTATTCAACTCTCCATTATACCTTCTGATTCATACCCGGTAAGCCACATCCTGGTGAGATCATGCCTTTAACCTCCTTACTCTTCCCAGCAGAAACTATGTAACTAACCATGTGTTAGTCCTATTATTAGTGTTCCCTCATGGGGTTTCACCAATTTGATCCACTCTCATCAGTGTTTTAATCAGTCTCATAAATCACGTCTAAATGTTAAACCTGAGACATACCCTATGTCAGTATTGGGTAGCTGAAGAAAACTTGAGAGACATGTTCGTGGTTTATAATTCCCCACATTCGACGTGGGATACCTCGGGCATCCACCCCCATGAGAAGCCTGATCATAATGGGGTTAACATAGAAAATTTTGTGTTCCGTCATCCAGACATGCCAGTGATGTCCAAAGTGACTACTCCCCTAATTGAATATTGCATCCCGGACCGGTCCCCTTGGAATATCCAGACAGAAGCTACGTAATTAATGGAATCCATAAAGACATGGAATGGGAAATAGTTTCATGATCAATGTTTTAATCTATGAGGGAGACCTAGAATAAGTGATCCCATTCAAGGAGGAATCCACTGACGGAGGAATCGACATCCCATCATCCTATTTCGATCTAGAAGAAAACGTCCCTGAATAGGCAGTGGATGCCACCATCCTTTGGAATGTAGGAATGCGGGGAAACAATTTGTGTGTCCCCTAAAAATGATGGATGCATGCCTTAATGAAAGTTTCAAAATAAATCCCCCAAAAACCACCCAGACAGACCCCATCCCCTAGACACAACTCCTCCAACTGGACCCCCCATGACCTGGACCCCCCTACCCCCATGGACAGCCCCCAACCCCTTGTACATCCCCCACCCCCTGGACAAACCCAACCCCCTAGACACCTCACCCCCTTGACACCCCTACCCCTTGGACAATACACCCAACCCCCTTGACAACCCACACCCCCTGGACAGAACCCCACCTCATGGACACACCCACCCCCTCGACACTCTTACCCTGTGGAAAGCCCCAAACCCTAGATTTCCCCCACCACCTAGACACTCACACCCCCATGGACAGCCCCCAACCCCTTGAATGCCCTCCACAGACACCCCCATCCCAACGGAATCCACCACCCTCTATACACAAGTACCCCCTTAGAAAACCCCCATGGAAACCCCCTACCCCCATGGACAGGCCCCCAAACCCCTAGACAGCAGCGCTCGATGCCCCCCCCATAGACACCCTCACCCCCTTATACACTCCACCCCCTAGACACCCCATACACCCTTGGACTGCCCTATCCCCTAGATTTCCCCCATACCCTTGACACTACCCCACCACTTAGACACCCCACCCCAATAGACACCCCACGCCATGGACATCCCCCACCCCCTAGATACCCCCTCCATAAAAACTATGGGATACAACACATCACTCGCCATATTGGATTTCCCCTATATGTGTTGGTCTCTGAAAAATCCATGATTATGAAATACACATGGAATGATTCTCATCCTCATGGGATATGTCGATATGCCCAGGCATTCCACCTCCGGTCCAACCTCATGGTCGTTAACCCTTCTAGACACTTCCCAGATCACGGTCCAAGCAGTATGACCTTTTATACTATATGCAACTCCCTTATCATAAGACATTAAAATATGGGTCTATTTTATTTATTAGCATGACGCAAACCCACAATACACCCTTGTTCCTCACTAGAGAGGTCCTGTTCAAATGTCATATTGATCCCCGATCAGACTGATGCAACCACATAATGTGTTTCCACCATGGTGCCATAATTTCAAGAGTGATGTATTACAGTTGAACAAACCATATCTCCACCCTACACACTTTTCATCCCCTTTATTCCTACCCTCGTCCTCTTTGACATCTATAGGAACCCCCTAATAGTACGGATTCTCAGCCTATGGCTCACCAACTATCCTGGGAAGACATTCTATAAGACCTATGGATAACATTTTGAGACAGGCCCCATGTTTTGAACAAGGTCAGTGGTAAGCCCAAGTTTTTTAACCCCACGACAGGCTAATGCATTAAGGATACTATGTTTAGAATATGATCAACAGTTAGACTTTATTTTCAAGACAACCCCATAGTGTTCTTAATCTTGGGTATCTTTCTTAAATCCTTCCATTCCGCTCAGTTCGGATTGATTTTAATGCCCCTAGTGTTACCCCAATCATGCATTAGAACATTTAGGGAAGATGAAATATAAATTGTTTTGAGACCTTTGTTCTCTAGTTAGGCCTCTCACTTTCTTCCCAGGAATCTGGAATTTTTGTTCAATCCCATGATGTGTAATGTTTGGTTTTCACTCTTATATTCAGATCGAAAAACACTGTGGTCATCCCTTTTTTCTCAGGTCAGGCCTGACCCATATGTGGTTTGGGATTGATCACTTGGAATTTCAAGAATATAGCAGATGTGCAGAAATCCAAAATGAAATATGGATCTCATGCATCTAGGCAGCATAAAAAAATTCAATCATGAAGGTACGTTCGAATGTTTACAAGCATTAAAGCCCATGAGGATCAATCCCTCCCACGGACGGGTTGTCCCATTCTAAAGAGCGGGGTCGCTCCACCACCCTCTAGCTTTTGGAATATAAGATTCACTGCCACTTGTTTATTTCTTGTTCCTCCTCAGTAATAGGGGCTTTTTTCATCAGCTGCAATCTGAGAACACTCCCCTTTGCTCCAAACGATGGACATCCCCTCAAAGGCTTGCTTCATCTATTCTTCGGATTCTTCTAGTCAGGCCTTAAGCCGTGATATATGATCTGATTGGACTTTGAGAAAAGAAAAATGATAATATGCCTAGACCTGTAGTTGTAGAATCTCATTTGCATCCTCCTGGAGCTTCTTTATGCTCTTCGCCTTTCTCCACTGTTGTCCCACACCATGGACACAATCATATTCGTATATCTTCTCCTTTATGAAATCTTGAACGAGCATGTGAGGACACATGGAATCCTCCTACCTAGTGCAATGTTCACATTGCCGGGACTGAAGGCTCCCAATCTAGTCTATACATTATGCTTGGGTGGTCTCATTGATGAAGAACTTAATCATCTTCCATGACTGGTGACTATATATTTTTTATCCTCTTCATTAGAGGTCATATTATCCAGATCCACAGGGTCAGTAGGTTCATATGTAGAAAACTCTCCAAAGTACTAATCAGTAGGGTCTGCATCTGGTGTCTGATAGGGTATGTCAGGACCCCTGTTGTTGGATTGATCATTATCTTCAGACCCCGCCTCAATGATCTCAGGATCTATCCTGCTAACAATCCCACCAGTGATAGGGAGCATTGTAGATTGGTTAGTTTGGGTATCCACCTCAATGACCACTGGCATCCCCCTAGGAAAGGCACTACAAGGAGTTCCAACCAACATCTCCATGTTAGAGCATATCATTTGAAGTTCTATGAATACAGGAGGCACACATTCATCAGTTAATCTAATCGATGGACAACCATTACATATTTTGTGAATGATACATACAGAGATAAAACAACTAGTCTATTTCTGGGGTTGTCTCCATCAGAACCCCAATGTGTAGCCCCCCATATATTTTCAAGAGGTCCAAATGTTCTGGAAGGATGAACCTGTGTGTTGCGGAACCTCCCATCATGATGATCGTTGTATCCATGTGGGGAAGATTCTGAAGATCCTGCAATTTCATCAACATCAGAGTGGGAGAAGGTTTTGCGTATGAGGAACTCTTGTATAGTTCTAGTGTTGGTTTAGAAGTTCTAAAAAACCCACGTGAATAGGATCCTACACAGGTGGAATATAGTTTTAACTTGAGAGGATCTATAAACTCTTCATGTTATGGGTCTGAACCGCCAACCTCACTCTCCTTCAGAGGGATCCCCTCAATGGCCTCCTCCCCCATGATGAATCATATGACTCTTCTAGAATGGGGAATTTATCCCTCAATTCAACAACTGAAAACTGCATAGGGACCATTCGATCAATTATTAGTTTTACCCAGTCTTTCATCGAGGGAAAGGGAACCTTAGGAATGCACAAAATACTCCATCTCAGCTAGGTATTTCTCCACCTCTGCTTGGGATACAGCAAATCCAGCCTAGACATGCACGATCCCTGGAAAATACATCTTTTGTTGGTTCAAGTGTGGCCACATCTCATATGGATTGAGGAATTTCATATTGAAGTCCATGATTTACTAAGTATCTAGTAGGAGAACATTCTCCAGCATGTCCATGTCACGCTACTGATTCCCCAAATCCTGGGTGGATATCCTGTGGAATACCCTTGGTGGCCTCTCCTTCGGATGACTCTGCTCCTATTGGACTGTCGGGTCCGTTGTTGTTCCTTGATCTGATGCCACTACCTCCCTCTCTACTGGTGTGAGCCTCACCGCCACCACAGTCCCTCCCCCATGAGATTTCCTCGCCACCTTCTATCTCTAACCTTGAGTTCGAGGAGTCACCCTATCGCTGGCTTGAATGGTTGGTTGCTTTACTATATCCTCCAAGTAGGCCACTTCCAACTCTTGGAATACTCCATCTCTATCCCAAAAAATATCCTTGGGGAGATGAAGTGTTTTCCTCATCTTCCCATCTACCTGTGTGAACATGATCCACATCTACCTCGTCACACTCAAGTGCTCGTCGTGTTAAACCCCCATGTTGACCCATAGGGTCAATCGCTGGATACACTAAAACTGTCGCTCAAAATGGTCGGGGTGTACTGTTCAAAGAGAGACTTGCGGTCAACCCTCATCACCCGGACTCCACCCCAAAAGGAAATGATGTAGGGCATATTCTCTTATGTTCCCTGGCCGTCATCGGTGAACATACCTATTGTAAATGGGAACGGGTGTAAGTTGAACTCGTCCGCCATGTAGTCCTTATTCAACAACAACAACAAATTTAGCTTGGTCGGAAATCTCCCAAACAGATTCAGAATGGCTGGGTGAAAATTTGATGCTAAAGTGGAAATGTGGTTCATGTATTCGTAGATACCCTTGGCGTGTGATGATATCCTCATATACATAATGTGAAATGGCCTGCATATCCTCTCTGGCTTCTTCCTCCTGCTGATGTACCACATCATCTTATAAAACATAGCAAGAATCGATACCCTGAGGTTTACTTATCCCCCTTTCACCGACATGGACGTCAATATAAACAATATCAGTTGCACGCCCAGGTTCTAGTCCCTCACCAATAGGATCAAGTTGTAGATAAATTCCACAATGAATGTAGCAAACATGACAACCAGTTTCTGCTTAGTACTGATGCTGAATCAACAATTTTTATACTTAATGCCCTCCAAGAGAAGCCAGTATGAGTGCTCCATTCCTCATTGAGCCCCCTTCCGGTAGGTTCGAGGCCTCATAGGGAAATGACAATCTTCTGGGATGTTCAGGAACAACTAGAACCACTGTTTGAAATAGATGTCCCTCACCGACTTTTTTCCTCCCACATCACCATGTCCATCAATGCCCTTTCCAATGGAGGAATTTTCTCTGGGTCCTCAAATGCACTCACAATGGTGAAGAACTCATCATACATCACCCCAAATATCGGGACCCCTAATATCTAATAAAATTCCCATATACTAATGACGACCTCTCCATTGTGTATGTTGAAGGTGTTGGTTCTCATCAACTATCTGCTCAGAAACTCCGACATCAGCTACTTCGTCTGATAGATATTGAATTGAGAGGCCCAAGCTGCCTCATACAGGCCCACATGCCTCTAATCTACCCTAAACTCCTTGCAAGAGGCACCTACCAAGTATGAATGGGCCCAATCATCTGTGAAATTGCCTCTTTGGCACTGGTCCCACTCAACAGTCCACCCCTTTTATAGGTTCCACAAGGCCACCTTCAAAATATTCTCATACAATAAAGGAGATGTGTCTATATACAAGGGATTCTCATAAATTTAGTTCACATGGTTATATTGGCAGTCGATATTGATAGTTGTGAAGACCTCCCAAGTATGGTCGTTGGACACTCAAAACCACTGACACTGGCATGACGTGCTTCTAAACCAGTACGATGGTTAATCCATGCTCACTTACGGAATGAAGACGTCATCCCTCAGACAATATCCAAATTGAGGCAGCCTTTGGTATAGTTGATAGTCCTTCTGATTCTCTGACAGTAGCTCTACCAGCGTGTTATGATCCGAATGGCTTCGAATAAATTCATCATTTCTTGGGTTATTCGCCATCTCATCCCTCTGGACAACGTCTTCAAGGACCCCTGGCATATTCTATGTTACCCATTCAATTTTCAGTATTTGGACACCTTTTTTCTAGTTTGTGAAGTCTATTCACAGAGCTTGATCTTGGATATCATTAATGGACCCTGTTCCCAACCAGAAGTCGTAGAGCCCAACCCCTGACCTAGCTTACCGAAGCCTTGGACCACACCCTCACAGAGTGAAAGGACTCACTGTGCAACGCGAAGCAAGAATCCATAATTGTGGAGAGAAATCATAGAGTAAGCTGAGATTTGAGAATTGAGAGAAATAATTCAAAAATACGGAGGTGATAAAGTAAAAAACAGTGGCCAGTCTCCCCTATTCATAGTTTATGACCCCTTGCACTTCATGATGCTCTCAGCCCGTGTGTTTCTTCTCCACCTTGAGAGCCTCCTTCATAAGCCTTCTTCGTGATTGACCAAAGTGTTTGGTGATTGAACCTCATAATTAGATCATTATTTTCTCCTCATCCCCATGTATGGGTGGGATATATTGGTGCCTAAATTTTGGAAGAGGAAAATAAAACTCAAAGATTTTGGGGCTGCCTCACAAAGCCTTTTCACGGAGCCCCATAGAACCGCAGCCGGCATGAAGCTACCTCATTTCCAAAGACACTTCAAAGCAATGTGACAGGAGCCTCTACAATTTAATTGACATTTGAGAACACAGCTAAATAAAATGAGGTGGGAGGATCCGCGATCCAATTGACGTATTTGAACCCTCAGTGAAGAAAAGAGGGACAGGATCTGCAGTTACGATGCAATTGATTGAGACCATCGTCCCCGAGAGGGAGGAGAATCTATGTTTACAAACCCAAAGAATTTCATCGAAGAATGTATGGAAAACCCAAAGGGAGATCCATGCCGAGGATGGGAAGAAGGTTGGATCCACAGTTATGAAATACCTGACATAACCTACAGCCAATCAAAGAGAACCACATGGCTTCACACCAAGCAACCACTGCTTCGCACCGCGTCGTGACTATATATATCAGTCTCCCCTCAAGCCCAATGGATGGATAATCTGACCTTTCTCCCTTTCCACTCTCAAATCACGAAGAACTGTTTTCTCGAAAAAAATGATCTCTTCAAGGTACCAGAGCTTCGAGAAGTACCTTTCCATAGGCTTAAATTAAACGCCTCTTCAAAAATGGATGCCCTTCGGGGAGCCCATGGGCCATTGCAAAGGAAGGGGATCCCCAAGGGGAATAGGGTAATCAAAGAGCACTTATGATTTATGAATTACCCTTTCTGCACACGTACACCCAGAACTAATTCATGGTCATTGTGCTTCGCAAAGCACTATTCTACACATTGCTACACCTCACAAGGCACCTTGGCTTCATGAAGTCGTGCTCTGTAAAAGGATTTTCACTTTGTGAAGAACCCTCCACGTGATCTTATGCTGCCTACATAGGCTAGGCCACCCCACTTCGCAAAGAATACCCCTTCATGAAGCTCCTCCACTACATGGACCACTAGAGATTCATGAAAACCCTTTCTGTGAACCCCTTTTCAATGCAATCCCCTTTTCTATATGACCATCAATGTTCTTACGATATGATTTCAAGGTCCCCTGGGTGGTTCTCTATGTTGTGTTGCTTAACCTCTTGATTATTCACATAGGCATGCTAACAACTATTGTTTCTTCACATAGCCATGCTAACACGGTCCCCTCAATGGATCACTCCATGACACCCCCTCACCACAACATTGCCGATGCCTTCCTTTCCCCAAGGGCAGGCGGGTATCAGTTACGTATGTCCTCTGGGTGCGTAGTGAACCTGCTTCGTCCAAGCTGCATAACGATTAACTCTTAAGAATCCTCATCCTCAACACATGATATTAAACTATGTCCTCGTCCCATGTATCATACATGGGATTCCTCATCTCAAACATTATATACGATCACACATATCCACGGGGGTGAGCTCTTCCTCACATGGAATGAGATCCTCTCTGCCGGAGCAGCACCTGTATATGGAAAGGGAAACCACATTGGTGTAATCCCCTAGCCTTTCATGAAGGAGATAGTATCCATGCTCCCCCTCCCCTCTTCTATGGAAAATACCAAAGGAGAGAATGTATACATGTCTATAATTATAACATCCCTCCCCCGTTAGGGTTTTCCACCACCTTGGTCTCCATCCTGGAGTAAGTCCCAATCTCCATCTCTCTTTGCTGCTGACCACTCATATGCCCTATTCCATATTTTGTTTTCTAACCACACATAAACCCTATTTCCTTTTTGGGTTGCTAACCACATGTAAGCCCCACTTCATTCCCACCGACGCACCTTTCGTGACATGATCGTCGTGTATTTTCTGCCTCTGGTTTCTAACACCTAGCATGACACAAGTGAGTTAAGAGTAAGTACTAACCATGATATCTTATTTGGGCCTCCCTAGAGTTTTTTCCCAACACCCATTTTAGAACTACATGGAATTTGATCTTTTCCCATTCAAGGTACATAGGAAGCCTCTTTGTTGTTCAAGACCAACACCTATTGGTCCCGACCCCATCATGTCAGTTCAACAAATACTTATGAACTATAGGGACATTAATCCTTTCCAATCCAAGTTACATAGGAAGACTCCCAGAGGTTAATGAAACACACCCATTACTAAAATATGAGGAATTTGATCATTTCCAAGGCAAGGTACGTATAATGACTACATGAGGTTCAGTCCCATCACCTATTGGTCCGGACCCCCCATCACGTCGGTTCACCAACACCCCACTCTGAACTATGGGACCTTTGATCCTTACCAAGGCATGGAATTTAGGAGTACTCCCCTAGGATCAATCTCAACACCCCATTATGATCTATGTGAATTTTGATCCTTATCAAGGCAATGAATGTAGGAAACCTCCCTGAAGTTCAAGACCAACACCTATTGGTCCTAATCCCCCTTCATGACGGTTTACCAACACCGATTTCTGAACTACGGGGACTTTGATCCCTGCCAATGCAAGGTACGTATGAAGCATCCCAGAGGCTCAATACCAACACCTATTAGTCTTCACACCCTTCACATCGGTTCACCAAAAACATATAAAATATGTGGACTTTGATCGATGTCTCATATGCATGATTCATAGGAATCCTCCCTATTGTTAAAGCCCAACACCCATCAACCCTGACCACTTAATGTCAGTCCGCCATCATCCTACATGAGGTTAAACTGTACTCCCCACTTTGTCCCGAAAGACATTAAAATGTACCCATTTGAACTACGTGGGATTTGATCATTGTCTCTTAGACAATGTACGTTCGAATCCTCCATGACTTCCTACCACGGTTAGCTATAAGCCATTATAATCAAATCAATGGTAAGCCGTTGTATCCCAATTAGTGGTAATACATTGTATCCCAATAAGTGGTATGTTGTTGTATCCCAAACTATGGTAATTCATTGTACCCCACATGATAGTAATCAGTTGTTAATCCCAATCAGTAGTAAGCCATTGTGAACCCCAAACAATGGTAAGTTGTTGTAGTGATCAAAAATAAGACATTGTCATCCCCTTAAGTGGGACCCATATATTTGTTCCTCCCCTCAAACGCCAAACCAACCCCGATTGTTAACCACGCGTAAGCCCCGGTATAACATCGGGTAAGTATTCCATGTTCACACCCTGATTATATTCCCCCGTCATGAACTGTGTGGACATTGAAACTTACCATGGAAAGGTACGTAAGAAGCCTTATTGATTCTCAATCCCATCAACCACATCCCATCATTTTCCATTTCCCTCGAGCCTATGTGTTTTGGGGTGGTCATGAACCAAACTAGGGATTCCACTTCCTCCCAGTCTCATCCATATGCCCATTCTCATGGGTCACCCACTCAAGTGTCCCATCCCCCTTCCAATCTTTGTGGACATTGATTAATTATGATAAGGATATGTAGGAAGTCTCTTTGAGGCTCATGAACAACACCACTGTGGTCGTCATGTTAGTTTCATATCATTCCCCCACCGCCTTATTCAACTCTCCATTATCCCTTCTGATTCATACCCGGGAAGCCACATCCTGGTGAGATCATGCCTTTAACCTCCTTACTATTCCTAGCAGAATCCATGTAACTAACCACGTGTTAGTCCTAGTATTAGTGTTCTCTCCAGGGGTTTCACCGATCTGATCCACACTCGTCAGTGTTTTAATCAGCCTAACCAATCACGTCTAAATGTTAAACCTGCGACATACCCTATGTCAATAATTGGTAGATGAAGAAAACTAGAGAACATTTTTGTGTCTTATAATTCCCCAAATTTGACGTGGGATGACTCAGGAATACACTCCCATGAGAAGCCTTTTCATAAGAGGGATAAACACAAAAACTTTTGTGTCCCATCGTCCAGACATTCTAGTGATGCCCAATGTGACCACTCTTCTAATTGAATGTTGCAACCCGGATCGGTCCCCTTGGAATATCCAAACAGAAGATACATAATTGACGACATACATTAAGACATTGAATGGGGAATATTTTCATGATCAATGTTTTAATCTATGAGGGAGACCCAGAATAGGTGATCCCTTACAAGGAGGAATCCACTAACGGAGGAATCGACATCCCATCATCTTGTTTAGATCTAGAAGAAAACATCCCTGAATAGGCAGCGGATGCCACCAGCCTTTGGAAAGAAATAATGTGGGGAAACAATTTGTGTGTCCTCTAAAAATGATGGATTCGGGCCTTAATGAAGGTGTCAAAAACAATCCCCCCAAACCACCCAGACAGTCCCCATCCCTAGACACCACTCCACCACCTGGACCCCCCGCGACCTGGACCCCCCTACCCCCATGGACAACCCCCAACCCTGTGTATAGCCCCCACCCCTTGGACTGACCCAACCCCCTAGACACCTCACCCCTTTGACACCCCTACCCCATTGGACAATACACCCAAACCCCTAGAAAACCCACACTACTTGGACTGCACCCCACCTCATGGACACACCCACCCCCTCGACACTCTTACCCTATAGAAAGCCCCAAACCCCTAGATTGCCCCCACCCCCTGGGCACCACCCCACCTCCTAAACACCCCAACCCCCTAGATACCCCCACCCCTGGACACTCCCACCCCCATGGACAGACCCCCCCAACCCCTAGAATGCCCTCCATAGACACCCCCATCCCAACAGACACCACCAGCCCCTATAGACCCCTACCCCCTTAGAAATCCCACATGGACACCCCCTCCCCCATGGATGGGCCCCCAACCCCCTCGACAGCCGCGCCCAATGCCCACCCCATAGTCACCCCCACCCCCTTAGACAGCCCACACCGTGGACACCCCCTACCCCCTTGGACTGCCCCATCCCCTTGATAGACCCCACACCCTTGACACTACCCCACCACTTAGACACCCCTCCCCACTAGACACCACACCCCAAGGACATCCCCCCACCCACTAGACAGCCCCCAACCCAAAGATACCCCCACCCTTGGACACTCCCTACCCCCCTTGGGCAGCACCCCGAACCCCCTGGATAACCCACACCCCCCCTAGACACCACTCCAACTCCTAGACATCACACCCCACCTTTGACACCCCATACCCCCTTGGAAAAGACCCCCAACCCCCTGGAAAGCCACCCCCCTCTATGGAAACCATCTTTGTTCCAGTCATACATGAATATTGGGGGAGTCTGAACCTAAAATGTAAATTCTTCCCATGCTAAAAGAACTATTTATGTGCACAATGCATAGTGGCCTCGAAGTGTCCTTGGGAAATACTTGAAGGTAATTTTTGTATGTGTATGAATTTTGTAGGAATTTATATAGAATAATACATGTATTATGAAGGTATTCAGAATTCTATGTGATTTTTGTTTGTGTGTTTAGTTTGGTACAACTGCATAGGTAGAGTTATGTATGAATTTTGTATGGGTGTTTGGTATGGTACATGTGCACAGGGGGGAGGCAGGCTTGCTGGTGGAAGTGCAAGATATAGGTGCATAAAGCATGTGCCAATGGATTAAAACTATTTGAATATTTGAGAAAAGAAAACATATTACAAAGATTTATGGCAAAACATTGTGAAAAGTATATACCCACAATTTCCAAACCATTGGTATAGATCCTTTACTTGACATTTACCATGGTTTGTGTTGAACCATTGGTCAAATTCAATAGAAATGATTTAGAAACTTTTGATATAGACTTGAATTTTGATACTTCCAACAGTTTTAAACCGTTTGTAATCATTTATACAAACGATTACAATAAAACATTGGTATATAATCCATTCTGCATCCATATCCCAATGGTTCTCACAGAAATATTGGGATATGTATATCCCCATATCTCTATAGCCAACAGTTTGGACAACCATTTTTATAGTTTATAAAAACTGTTGTCTGTCCTTTACCAATGGTTAGATACAATTGGTAAAGGTGATGTTTCTAGTTGTGAGTAGGACCATACGTAGTGTGGGTCTTTGCACTCTTCATGAAAAACTACTTCCTTATTAGGAAAGTTTAACCCTTTGTATCTCCTTTGTTTGAAATCAGAATTTGGCTTGAAAATAGCCAATACTAATTTTTTTCAACATGGATCATGATGGTTCCATCAATTAGGAATTTGGATATACTATGTGAAATATATTGGGCAGGAAACCTTATAATGAATTACACAATATTTGTAGTGATCAAAAAGGTTCACCAACTGTTCTTCTAAATGGTACCTTCTAGTAGAGTTGGGTCGTGGTTCATCAAATTGTTTTGAGTGGTACCCTCTAGTAGAGTGAGGCAGTTGGTCCCCAACATCTTTTGATTTTTACCCTCCTGCAGAGCTGAGATGTACAATCTCAATATCATCCAAGTTATACTCTCCTTTAGTTATGGTTTGTGGGTCCTCAACAACTTTTGAGTGAAACCCTCATGATTTATTAGGGTATAGGTCCTCTTTATCTGAGTAGTACCCATTGGAAGATTAGGGTAGGGGATACTTGACATCCTCTGAGTGTTACCCTCTAGTTAAGCTTGGTAGTGGGTACTCATCACCACTATAGTCAAACCAATCATCGGCATGTGAACGGGTCTTATAGGGTTACTAATAGAGTGGACCCCCCCCCCCCAAACATATTAGAGAACATGTTCTATACTTAGATTTTGTACCCCCTCTATTGTGAGACAAAATGAAGTGGTGTGGTTAGACATCCACGATTACTTCTGGGATGATGTGTGAGATACTGGGCTTAATTGATGGACTATTGAAACTATTGTATAATCTTATCCTTGGGCCAAGAATTGAGATGGATACCCCTTATTATCACATTTGTGTTTCTTTGACTGGTTATATGTAAGTATATTTCTTCTGTATCCAAATATTGGATTAGGTTACTATCATTCCAATAGAAAAAAAAGATGCACAGTGTATGCCTCGTGCTTTTCTTATTTTTCTTTTCATAGATGGATGAGTCTACTCTCTTTATATAGGTGGTGAAGATGTGATGGCTTGGTCATATAATCATCATGGGTAGACCATTATATTTTGATGAGTATACTTTCACTCTTATTTGGATTAATCTATATGGTTTCACTATACATTGTGTTATCTACTCTCTTTATCATCTTATTTTATCTCTTACTTCTTCCCTTCCATATTTTATATCATCCTACAAGGTTATTATTACACACCCATGCATGGGATTTTTCAACATAATTCATGTCTTATGAAGATGACTGACATGAGAACCATGAATGTAAAGGATCACAAGGAAACATGATGCATGGACAATATATGGTGGTCGTAGCATGGGTTTCAAGATATGGGATCTCATAGTTGTTAAATTTTTATAGTTTCTATTTTTCTGGGACATATTTATGGTTGGATAGGTATTTTTACCATTTACATTAATTTTACTCTACAATACTTTTTTTTCTGTTTCGAGGATCATGCTTTCTTACTTTACATTATAGCTATGTAGCATACTTTACTCTTTCACTCTTCACTTTTTCATAGTGATGGTAGTTTGTGTGTGTACAAGTACATTGGAAAATCACCAAACTATTTATTTATTCCATATTTTCATGTCACCATACCCTGGATAATGGATGTTCATTTGGGGTACTTCTAGCTTGAGCATCGTCTTGGGTCATGTCATGACAATATCGTTGATGGGTAACGTATAAATGAATCATAACATTTGATGGATCTCAGATAGGTGAATTGTAAATTCATTTTAATATAGTTACTATTGGTAATGAGTAATGTTTTTTGGTATTTCTATTTTATACATTTAAAGTTGTATTATTTCCCCATGCTTATTACGGATGAGTTTTTATAAATATTATTTATTGGTATCAGGATATTTTCTAGAAGGAAACTAGTTTATGTTAGGGAATTTTAATTTTTATATAGGATAAAATGACATAAAAATACATGTATGTGACTAATATCATTGAAAATAAGGGTTCATATATTGAATGTGTTAATAAATTATACAATGTTTCACATATGGCAACATCGAATAATCTTAATCAGCTAAACTATAGTATATTATCTAAAATGATAAGTCATGTGGATCAATAGTGATATTATCCTTAAATAATATACCATAACATGATGTAAGAGACGTATAGTTAGCATATTAGGTCATTGTAGGCATTAGATGAATTGGTAATGGACCCACTGTTGGGTGATTATATTAATTTTTCTAGTCAAAGGAAAAAACTAGGTTCAGTTATTTAAAAGTGTCAACAATGAACAATATATTATTTTCGAATCTCAGTGGAATTATAAATAACCACACCATATAATTAAAAATTAATCATCAATGACCACTCTCAAATTTTGTTATAACACAATGATATATGATGGGGTGAAACTCGAGGGGTTTTCCTATTTGAGGAATTTTGGTGAGGTCATGTTCCCATGAGTATGCTGATGACTAGGAATGTAATACGTAATATGTATACATATTTTTGAGAAACATGGATAGTTATGTTATAATGTGTGTTTGTATGTGATATTATATATTTGAATAAACATTGATTATCCATGATATTTAATGTTTTTGATATATGGTGTAGGGTTTGGGTGGTGTATCAAATTTCATAGATATGAAAATAAAAATATAGTTATACTAGGTATTGTGATCATGATGTGATTTTATATGTATGAATATAACCCCATACATGGGTTATCGATAGATTGTGAGTTACATTAGAAATAAAAAATCATGGTTATATTCTACAAATTATGATATCTATGTAGGTGATGGGCTACCAGACATGTGGTATTGGTCTGGTGACACCTTAGGATTTGGCGATATAAATAACACAGTCTATTTTATTAGGTAATGATAGGTCATGTGCATAACTCTAAATGTCTTTAATGTAGTATTGTGAACATAGTTATAGTGTGGATAGATGCTTTTATGTTTTGAAATAATGTTGAAGTTGGTGAGTAATTATATAGTAGTCCATGACATAGCTGAAAATCCATAATTTTTTGATGATCATTAATAGTGCTTTCAGTTAGATGATATTGAAATTTCATGATAATTTTCAATGGTTCAAGAACATGATGCTAGGTTTAATAATGAATGACCGATGGGAGTGTGCTTCATGTTTTGTGAGTGGGTTTTAGGATAACAAAAACCTATTGAAAAAGGATGAAATTGAGAGGGATCAGTGACTGGACAAGTTTAGGGTCAGCTAACTACTTTACCAATGGTCACTCTCTGTTTCTCTCTCTCTCTGGCTCACTATCGGTGGAGAGGATCACATTCTTCCTCTTACTTAGCTCACTGCTCTTGGAAGGAATCCACTCACAGTTTATAGACCTGTAGGTCTCTTCATTTGGATGATTGAATGCATCTTCCTCTGTGTGTAGATGCTCTGTTGAAGTAAAAATTTCACCCGTAGATGAATATATCTATACACCGAAGGTATCGGGAAACGTACCAGCTTCCACGCAGTCCAAGAATCACCGTTGGAACAAAACCTTACTTGGCGCGCAAGTCAATCTCGGCGCGCAAGTATCGGCGCGCAAGTCACAACGGGTGCGCAATTCCTCCTCAGAAACTTGCGCGACTCAAGCTTCCTCAACTCCAAACTTGTGCGACTCTCTTCCTTTTACGCCTAAACAAATATTGACGCGCAACTGCCAACCGGCTCGCAACTTCTAACACCGGCGCACAACTTCAACTACTGGCGCACAAATTCACCTGCGCGACCCACACTCACCACTTGCGCGACCACCACACATGCGCGACGGGATCTCTGATTTCTAAAAGTGTTGAACTCCGCTGTAAATGTGGAGGGGTGGTCCAGTATTTATAGGCAATCTGAACACCCTGCGCGACGGAATGCAAGTCACCTACGCGACCCAGTTTCAGCGCGCAAGTCCCATGTCATTTTAGACACTTGCGCGACCAACTCCCAAACTTGTTCGAACCTCTTTACTTTTCTATATTTTGATCTTCTGATCTTGAAAAAATATGGCGCGCAAGTTTCCTATACTCCAATTCCTCGGGTCGCAAGTCCTTTTGCCAAAAACACTTTTCTTCATTTGCCGATTTTCAGGCCCTAGAATTTGGCAAACAATGGAAAACGACGCCACCTTGTATCTATTCTTTTGTACCGCCTCCAGATCATCCATTCCTTTTATCGACACTCTTGAATCAAACATGGATCGTTGACCTCAGCTATTGAACTCGACATTCCACCATGAAATCCTCTTTGTCAACAAATTTGTATGTCATTTTTTTGCTTTGTCAACAATCACTACTCAGATGTCCACTTTGTCAACAAACACAATCACCTCAAATATGCTTCAATGATACCTTGAGGGACTTTTTCCCAACAATCTCCCCCTTTGGGTTTGTTGACAACTCTTCCAAAACAAAGATACATCGTTGATTCTTCAGCCTCCATTCACCTTATTGTGATTCTGATAGTGATCAAGGATTTACTCAACACATACTCTAATCCCACATGAGCAATGCTCGGCATGAGAAACAAGAGTAAATGAAAAGTTCATCAATGAATCACTTTATCTCTGACATCCACTATTGACACCAAACTGATACCAATTTGTACTAAACTGATACCAATTGTTGATGGATTTGTTGGAAGACCAATGTTTGGTTTGGAAATAGTCTTACCACTTTCCAACACCACTCTTATGCTTTTATCAAGATCCTAAGCTATCGTGATATCTATTCTTTGATCGATAACTTATAGCATCGTCAGATTTAATACACACCCCCTTTCTCATTGCTCCCCCTTTCTAGCTGGTCCACCTGTCAGCTTCTCCCCGTATCTGTCATGATTTATCAAATAGCCACACTGTCTCCCAATCACTATTTTCTCCCCCTTTAACAAACACTATTTTCTACCCCTTTGTCAATGAACCCAAAGGTCACTGCTTTGTAGTCTGTAACCGAGTAGAGAACACAAATCAAAACATTAGAGAAAAAGACATCATACCTCGGGGAGAAGGGGGTCCCACATCCACACTATTTCAAGTGCGGGGAATCGACTGAACTCCCAGTGCTAGTCGATGCCTCTCAAAAGCTTCCTTGGGTAAGGCCTTTATTATAATGTCTGCAACCTGTAGCTCTGTAGGCACATACTCCAACTTCACAATGCCCTGCTCAACCTTCTCCATGATGAAATGATACTTGATCTCAATGTGCTTTGTCCTGGAATGATGGAAAAGATTTTTGCAAAGATTTATAGCACTTGAGTTGTCACACTGGATTCTGATCGGAGACTTCACTTCAACGCCCATATCTTCAAGCTTCTGCTTCATCCACAATAACTGTGTGCATGCTTGAGTGGCTGCAATATACTCAACATATGCGGTGCTTAATGAAATGCAATCTCGCTTCTTGCTCAACCAAGAAATACATATTCCGCAAAGATAAAATACACCTCCAGATGTTGATTTCATGTCATCTTCTGAACCGACCCAGTCTGCATCAGTATATCCCAATAATTCTTTATGAGACTTGTTGTTATATGTCAGCCCGAAGTCCACTGTTCCCTTGATATACCGAAGTATTCTTTTCACTGTAAGAATGTGACTTTCCTTGGGATTACTTTGATATCTCCCTGCTTGGCATGTGGAGAAAACAATATCAGGCCTTTTCGCGGTCAAGTACAACAGACTTCCGATAATTTGCCTATTTTCTGTGATATTAACTGCCTTGCCATCCTCATCTTTTGATAATCTCATCCGGGTAGCAACCGAGGTCTTCAACTCCTTGGAATAATCCATTCCAAACATTCTTAGAACCTACTTGGAATATTTGGATTGAGAAATAAAAGTTCCATTACTTCCTTGTGTCACCTGTAAACCAAGGAAAAATGTTAGCTCTCCAATCATTGAAATTAAAAAATCATTTTTCATGAATTCGGAGAACTGTCTGCATTGAGCTTCATCTGATCTACCGAATATTATGTCATCAACATAAACCAGCTCCATCATCTGTTGATTACTTTCATTACTAAAATAGAGATTGTAATCAACTCCTCCATGCTGAAAACCATGCTTCTTCAAATACTGATCAAGCCTTGAGTACCATGCTCGTGGTGCTTGTTTCCACCCATACAATGCCTTCTTTAGCCTGTAAACTTTGTTCTCATCCTCATGAATAAGAAAACCATCTGGCTGCTCAATGTACACCTCTTCTTTCAGAACCCCATTCAAGAATCCAGATTTGACATCCATCTGGAACACTTTAAACTTTCTTTGCACTGCTATGTCCAAGAATAATCTGATTGTCTCCAGCCTTGCAAATGGTGAAAATGTCTCATCAACATCTATTCCATCGATCTGGGAGTACCCATTGCACACTAGTCGTGCTTTGTTTCGAATCACAGTTCCATCTTCATTCATCTTGTTGTGATAGACCCATTTAGTCCCAATGACATTCTTGTCTTCTGGTCTCGAAACAATCTCCCACGTCTGGTTCTTCTCAATCTGATCAAGCTCTTCATTCATAGCTTGAACCCAGTTTTCATCTTCAGCTGCATAGGAATATTTTTTTGGATCCACCTGAGATAAAAATGATGTATGCTGTAATGACTTCATTCTTCGAGTCTAAACTAGTGCTGTCTGGTCACCAATGATATTTTTCCTATCAATTTCATCTCGACTCTTTGTCTTCCTTGCAGATTGTTGAAGCTCCTTTCGTCACAGAATCTAATGATCGGAAAAGGGAATATCTGAGCTCAAAGTGATTCAACATTTGAAGAAAACATCAAAAATAGACAAAGGCATGAACAAAGGATCAACAGCAACTGCACCACGCATGTTATCTCACTGTCGCGCAAGTACACTTGCGCGACACCCTTTGTCGCGCAAGTGACTTGTGCGACCTAAGTGGTAACCGCCCAGTAACCGCCCAGGGTCTTCTTTTGCCTATAAATAGACCCTGTGGGACCCCCATTCGAGAGGATATTTTTCCAGAAACTCGGATTGAAGCTCCCGACGCCCAATTCTCTTCTCAAACCTTCCGAAACACTTCTAAGGTAATTTCTTACCTAGAACGGAAGATCTAAAGAGAGGAAGGAAGGCCTAAGTGTTGAAACTTATCAACGCTTGCGCGCCGACTTATTTCCTTCAATATAACTTGTGCGTACCTTTTCTGGAAGAAGCTCAAGAGGATTCTAAAGTGATTAAAAGGAGTCTCTCAAGTATTCTAATGATGTTTGAGAATCGCGCAAGTACCCCTCATGTCGCGCAAGTATACTTGCGCGACCCATACTTGCGCGCCGCCGCAATACTTGCCCGCCTTTCAAGACTTGCGCGCCCCTACCTTTTTGGGTGCCCATCTTTCCCATTTTACCCCTCTTAAGACATTACACCTTTGCTTTTCAATATTCAGTCTTCAAGACACTCTTCAAATCCATTTATGGCATGATTTCTTGATTTGACATCCTTATCTGAAAGGAATTCTGTGGAATATCTCTCAAAACCTAGTGATTTAAATATCCTTATGTCACTAAATATGGAGAGTTCATTCATTCAACCTCATCCATTAAGATGAGAGAATACTTAACTTGGGTATCCTTTTCAGGAATAATCCCCAGTTATAAATCCTTTAATTTGGGCATCCTTCTTTAGGAGTAAGCCCCAAATTCTTAATGTTCCCAAACTTGGGAATCCTCCTCAGGAGTAAGCCCCAAACTTAATTCCTTAAACTTGGGCATCCTCCTCAGGAGTAAGCCCCAATAATAATATGGGCATCCTCCCCAGGAGTAAGCCCCAAACCTTAATCCCTAACCTGGGTCTCCTTTGCAAGAATAAGACTCAGTCATAATATTGGGCTTCCTTTTCAGGAGTAAGCCCCAAGTCCCCTAACCTGGGCCTCCTTTTTAGGAGTAAGTCCCAGTCATAATCATGGGTTTCCTTTTCAGGATTAAACCCCAAGCCCCCCTTAAATTTCTCTTAACCAGTCCTAATTTACCCTTAATTTGGGTTTCCTTTTCAGGAGTAAAACCCAATCATAAGTCCCCTCCTAACTTGGGCATCCTCCTTAGGAGAAATCCCTAAGATTAGAGTATTCCAAATCTCCATAAAGCACATATACCTTTATGGACCCTGTTCCTGGATTTTCTCCCTAAAAGTAAATCCAAAACCTTCATCTATCTGGTCAGTCATACATACATAAGCCCCAAACAAATTCTTATGATTGCATCTTTCATGGCACAATTGTCTAATTTTTACCAATACCTCTTGTTTCTCACACCGAGCATGACTCACGTGAGCTTAGAGTGTAAATGTAATTATGACATTTTTCTTTGAGCCATCAATCATAAACATCATACTCCATTACTCGAACTACGTGGGTTCTGATTCCTTTTCCAAAACAAAGGATACGTAGGTAGCCCATTTATGGGTTCGATCCCAACTTTGAAATAATCCATGTCCTTCTGAATGACGATAAACTTCAAGTGCCTCACTGAGTGGCTTTAAAACCAGCCCGGTCATCATAATGACCAAGAGACTTTTCGTTTTGAAGGATACCATTGACCAAGAATCTCTAAATAGATACAGATGATTATCTATTGATGAAGAACCTCGAATACATATAAAAGATTTTCTAAATTTCTTGCATATTTTAATCATTGATTGTTAAAACTGAAGGAAAGATCATTTTATACTTGGTAATGTAATAAGGATTCACGAACATAACTTAAATCTATAAAGAGAGTCCCGGAGTAGACAATAATTCCCCTCAAAAAGGTGTGATGAGTCTGACCTCCCATCCTCTCGACCAATGCAAATTCCTAAGCCTCATTAGTCCACAATATAATGAGCGCCTACCTTTGGAAAGTAGGTCCAAACGGATGTGGAATCATTGGATGTTTCCGGTTCTACAAACAAACCCGCTAGAAACCCATCGGAACGTTTGAATCTCACATCCAGGAGGTCATCCCCGAAATCCATGAGGAAACAAAAATGGTGAACCCGACGTGAATCCTTAACCAAGTTAAAGTGATATTCTTATTATTTGTTAGGCCTCATGGGCCAACAAAGCAATCATTGACATGTGCTCATCCAAAAGATGCAGTGGCCGGATTCATCTTGATTATGTCTGTTATATGGAACATGCACTCTTTTCTCAAGATCGTCTGTAAAATGGCTTTCCTTAAATTCACCCCTGTGAATACTGCTGCTGTGGACACCTCTACTGTGAGGTCTGCTGCTGTGAAAACCAAATCTACTACTCCTGCTAGAACGTCGTCCGCTCTGAGGATGACATCACCAACTCAACATCTTCAACGCTTGGTTTCTAATGCACTGGTTAAGGAGTACCATCGCAATGGTACTATCCCAACTCTGGAGGCCACTCGTCAAGCCCTCCAAGTTAACAACTCTACCTGGTCGTCCGGACAACGGCGACCAGCGATCAAGAAGTAGGCGGTGCTGACTACCGTCTCCAACCGTTTCGGGTTGTTATCCCCGGAACGCAATTTCCATTTACTCCCTTACTCTGAGGAAGTTAATGAGCAGGCCCCGCAAGACCTTAATTCAAAAATACAGGAGTCCTTCTCAAGGACTCCCATCAACAATCACCTCCAGACTCGTGCGGTAGTGCGCCCTCAACATGATGAGGGTACCAACTCCAGACATTCAGCTCAGGTTCCTCAAACCCGAGCAGGCAAGATGAACAGCCAGAGACGGAATCCGGTTAACAATAGGCAGGTTGTCATCCCTTCCTTCTCCAGAGAAGTCCACCAACCTAACTTGGTGGAAAACAATGAGCAGGCACAATTACCTATCCGTTTTAATTCCGTTGTCCATCAGACTCGTCTGGCAGCATCACACCAATCCCGCCAAGCAATCCTGGTGGAGTACTATAGGCAGGAACATACACCTGCTTATAAATCACCAGTTAGTTAGCATGCTCGTCTGACTACATATGATGGATCTCGTCAACCGCGTTTGGCGAAGTGTAATCAGCAGGCACATACACCTGCTAATACTAATCAAGCCAACCAACAGTCTCGCTTGGTAGCGCACGGAGAAGTCAGTCAGAAAGCCCCGACGACAAACAGGAGGCAGACTCAACTCTCTGCCTCCACACTAGAGTACTGTTAGGATTCACTGATAGGAAAAGGAGGACAGGAGCAGGAACATACACCTACTCCAAGCCCGGAATGGACGTATATCCCCGTTCCGGCAGCTGAAGTCACCAAACATATTTTGTCAATGGTGAAAGAGCAGAATCAAATTCCTTCTCATATTCTGGATGCTTTCCAGGATATCATAACAGCTTCAGCATCATCTCAGGGACAGACACATAAATCTATCCCTAGCAGTGGAGTGACACATCAATGATTCACACCGGAACAGACACACACATCTGTTCCAGTCCAAGAGGGTTATGGGGCATACTCCCCCATATCAAATGGACAACCAAGTCAGGCACATACACCTGATTTGAGTGGAGATCGTCAGCCTAACCTGACCGTATTTCCTGATCAGGCACATACACCTGCTCAGAGTAACCACTTTCATCAACAAGTGGTTTTTAAAGTGAGTAAGAAGGCATCTAAGAAAAAGATCCGCCCAGTACAGTCATGAGATCAAAGGCCAATATGCAACAAGGCCTTGCTCTATGCTGGAGTTCTTGAAGCCCTCAGACATTTATCTGTCAGAATTCAAGATTCTACTCCCTCAGTTCTCAATGACGAGAACATTAATTTTGAAGGTCTTCAACAGACACTTCCTCATGAAGGCTTGCTTCATTAAAAATTCGGTCAATCTTGAAGTTTCTTCTTCAGATGAGAGCCACATGAACCCTCTGTGTGGTCAGAAGACCAAGGAGCAAGAGATTTCATCTTTTTCTGTAACCCTTCATGACGGTCCTCATCATGGTGATGAACTTCGCTGCGAAAGTCCTCTCCGCAGTAGTGATTCATGTTGTCTCGAAAATTCTTCAGAAGGAAATGTAGTGACGAGAAAGCCCTCTTATCTCGAGGCACTTGCAAACGTAAATCCAGTCATGTCTGATGCTTTACTATCGGCAGGTGAAACTCTTTCTCCATCACAAGATAACTTGGGGTTCAGGTTATTCTCCGAACCATCCCTGGGTCATTCATCTTCCAGCATGAATAGTGATCTCTCTACCAATCTTGTTGAATCCGATGAAGCAACAAGGAAACACCAACTCTGGTCCAAACAGGTAGAAGAATATTCATTTATTGATAAAGATGAAATGCTGAACATGAGGAACAAACTGGAAAAAGGTGATGTACGAGTCATGTTTTGGCCTTTGGCTGACTCCCAGTATTACATTCCAAAGATATTTACGGATGATGGAATCCAGGATATTCGTCTCAACATATGGAAGACACTTTGTCAATTGAAGAAGAAAGTATTATCTTATGGTGATTATGAAAATCATATTAAGATAATAGAAGGGTTACAACGCCAGATTGATTTGGCATCTCTATCAGTCTCTCGGTATCAGAAGGATGAAAAGAAACAAAGAACCCTTCAATGTTCATGCCTTGGCGCACTAAGAAAATTGCGTCAGTTAATTGACAATGCTTCATCTGATGTTCATATCAGAGGATGGGGTATTCACGGAGCACTACATTTCACAGTGCTTTCCAGTCAGCAAAGCCCGCCGAAAATGGTCTCATGCAATGTTATTGTCCATGGCCGGCCACAGTCAATGGGTTGTGTTCATATTCAAAAGCTTGCTCAAGAACATGATTCAACAAGTTCCTCTCAAAATCAAGTATATAGAGAACAAGTTGTTGAATTTCTCCTACATCAAGCAGGCGAGAATATTGCACAAGCCTCTCGTCGGGAGCAAACACGTCATCAAATGTCAGAAGTTTCAGAAATCATCCAACGGTCTATTGAACCAGGTGATAAAAGTGGATACAGGTTAATGCATCCAGCTAATTTCCGAACTATGATTCGTAAGATCAATAGAGATTTTAAGAATATCTCAGACAGAGACACCCCATCTTGTCAGACTGAGGACTTCTCTAAACCAACCCTCAGAGTCCACAAATGGGATTCGAGGAGTTGAGCGGAAGCAGCAGGAACATCCCCAGTCAACCAGACTGGGGACTTTTTCAAATCCTCAATCCCTCTCTCATAGAAAGTCAGTATTCTCTCGATTAGGGAATAAGCCTCAAGAGGAACTAAGATCCAAGATATCAGGAGATTCTCTCCAAGTGACGGTTCTCCAAGAAATTCCTGTGGGATCATGTCAACAGAATGTCATGTCTCATCATGGACATGGAAGAAGAGAATATCACAGAAATGCTGATAGAAAGGATTCCATGCAATATGCATCCATTAATTTCATCGATGATGTTTCTGCTGATTCACTAGATGAGGCTCAATCAGAGGGATCAGACGAAGAGGTTCCTACTCAAGAAGTTGCGCACACAGACCTAAATGAAGAAGGTGTGCGCACACGTAATCAAAGGCTTACCCAAAATCTGGATATTCCTTCAAGTAACCAACTTCCCCCTCTCCGAAAAGGATCCAATAAGGGGAAAGGAAAGAATCAGGTTACTTCTCACCCTTCCTCTGATGGAGGTCAATCGCTCTCATTAGAGCAAAGATTTGCACAACAGGAGGAAGAAATGAAAGAATTAAGAAGGTTGAATGCAGAACTACTTCAGAGTAGTCTTCTTCTTAAGAATGCTGAAGTCCGACAGCTGAAGGAATTTGTTGTAACTACTGAGATGGATCAGGAATATCCTCCTTTATCAATACACCCTCAGAGGTCTAATCCTACGGGTCAAACGCAACAACGGTTGGGAGCACTACCATCAGTTGCAGCACCAACCACCACGTCTGTCCAAGCTCCATTCATTGCACCTACCCAAAACCAAGTTCAACCTGATGTTTCTAAAAAGTTAATAACAACTATTGAGTCATTAACAGCACGGTTAGAAACTATGGAAGGGAAACGGGCGCAAGTTCAACCTGAAAAGAAAGGTTACCCTGAATGGGTAGATTCAATTTCTCCTCCATCCAGTTTTGGAAACCCTGTTTTCCCTACTTTCAATGGATCAGGCGACCCCGAACAACATTTGAAGCATTACGTGTCTTGTTGTGATCCTATGATGGGAACTCCAGAGCAACAAGAAGCAGTGAAACTCAGATGCTTCGTGCGAACCTTGCAAGGACCAGCTTTTGTCTGGTATACAAGCTTGCAATCCCGGTCAGTCATCGGATGGGAGGATCTACGTCAAAAATTACTTCTTCAGTTTAGCTCAACATTGCCAAAAACGACAGTTTTCGATCTTACAAACTGAAAGCAAAGGGAGAATGAAAGAGTCTCTGATTTCATTGCTCATTGGAAGGGATTAACGTATTCCTTGAGTTTAGCACTCCCACTGGAGGAATTGTTTCCAATCTGTGTGGCAAATTTCCGTGACGAATTACGCACGCCATTGATCCCTGTGAAATACACAGGAGGGTTTTGAGACCTTACTTCAATCGCTCAATAGATTGAAGATTCCATTATACAGGCTAAGATTAAATCTCGTATAATTCCATTAGCTCCAGGAAGGAGAATGGGTTAAGCGGAAACTTCTACAGTTATGCTTAAACAAGCACCTGTACCTATTTCTACTTCAAAACCTTCATCTTCTCAAAGGGCTCCACCTCCTGAATGCCAACAAAAAAGGCTGTTTCGTCCAAATGATCAAAAAGATCAATGACGAAAACAATTTGAGGATATGAAGAGTAAAACATACTCTTTCCGAAGTGAGCAAGTTCATGGTTACTTCATTTCAGCTCTGGAAAATAATTTGGTTCAATTACCAGTGCCCAAGAGGCCAAAAAAGGAAGGAGATGAAGACCGTCCCAATTATTGTCCCTTTCATCAAATGTTGGGGCATCCCATCTAGGAGTGTTTTGTCTTTAAAGACCTCCTGCAAAAGATGGTCGACTTGGGACAAGTCAAATTGAAGGGTTCTTCAGCTCATGTAGTGTGTATTACTGCTACAGATCCAGAGGAAGGAGGCGAGTGGCAGGAAGTCAAAAGCAAAACTGCGAAAAAATATGATGATTGGATGGTCAGAAAGACAATCAATCGGACCCATTCCATTTTGCGAACACAATTGAAGAAGCCAATTGTGTCTCCTACAAAAGCTGCAGTAAAGCCACCATCAAAAGATAAATCCTCAAAAGGGCAGCGCAATTCAAAGAAGAAAGAGGAATCAAGAGAAGATGAGTATGTATCAATGCCTAAATTGTCTTTGACTCTAGAATATTTCATGCCATCTACTTCAAAGCCACGGGCACCGTCCCACCAAACGGAACAGCCTAAACAGGCTAACCAGGCAGAATCTTTATCAGACGAATAGTTAATCATTGGTTCTGTTAATATGATTCAATTAACAGATCCATATTCTAGTCTTGATGATCCTGAATTCCCTGTATCAAATAAAGGAATCCGAGGAAGTTCTAGAGGTTCAGGATATAGGGGAAGACGTGGATCTTTCCGAAGCCAATACTCCAATTCTACCCCTGATAGCACTGTATATGCAGTAGAAACTTGTGGTAGAGCCCTTCAACGAGCTCAAAAAGAACAAGAAAGTTTTTCTACCAATGGCCAACTCAGTTTTGGAACAGTTATTTTGGAAGACCGATTAAAGGTTCCATCGTCTTTATATCAGCAATTAAATGGATCTAATCAGTCTAATCTTCCAAAACCAAGGATGTTTCCAACTTCAATACAAGATGCATCAGCTTCCAAAGCATCTGCTTCCAAGGTACCTGCTAAACCGCATATTCCTCTTGGGAAATGCAGACCTCTAGATCAAAAGTATGATATATTGAAACACTTGGACCAAGTACCAGCCAAGATATCAATTTTGGATGCTTTGAATCTGTCAAAAGGTCTTCGGGAAGCACTCATCGAAGCTTTGTCAAGTCCTCAGGAGTTTGAAGCTGAAATTGCTGCAGCTGAAATCTATCACATAGAGAATAATCCTGCAGAATGCCATGCAGTAATATCTTTTACTGATAAAGATGAAGATGATGTTGTGCATGGACACATAAAACCTTTGTAATTATCTGGCAAAGTCAATGGTGTAGATGTTCGAAGAAATTTCATTGACAATGGTTCAGGAGTCAACCTCATGCCCATTCGTACACTTCGTCGATTGGGCCTCACGGAATCTGATTTATCTCCTTCTACCATGATGTTACAAGGATATGATAAAAATGAACAAGAACTACTGGGAGAAGTTACACTCAGAACTCAGTTTGGAGATCTTGTATCCAATTCGGATTTCATGATTGTTGATCAAGACTCAGCTTTCAATATCTTGCTTGGAAGTCCCTGGCTACATCAGCATGCAGCTATTCCTTCATCATACCATCAATGTATCAATTACTATTTCGATGGTCAAGTTTGAACATTGTATGGTGATAAGGCCCCGTTCAAGACATGTGAGTCTCAATATATTGAGGCGGAATTTTATCACATGAAAGGAATAGAAAAATCTACAATGAAGGAAATTACCAAAGTTAATGCTCCATATGGTTTGGAGAAAATTCCAATAAATCCCTTTTTACATGTGAGTACAGATTATGTATTACCTATCAGTCAAATTGACAAAATAGGACCAAATCAAAATACTCTTATGGAAAGATCCATAATGTCAATTACGGCGATCGAGCCAGACAAAAAGGGAGAAATTGGTAACCTACCAAGTAGTGATGAAATCATAAGTGGTGATGAAGTCCAACAAGTCTATACTTCGCTAATCAGGCCAGAAGAAGTTATAGCAACACCAGAGGTGAATAATGATGTCGATTCTCAATCCATCATCTCCTCTTTATTTCCCTAAGAAGACCCTTTATCATCAATAGGGTCGGAAATGGAAGCTTCTTCTTCTAAATGTGAAAATTTTGACATCTCTTATGATCATGAGAATTTGTTTTTTCATCTACTTTGCAAGTAGAAACGAAAGAAATAACACATGATGAAGAGGAAGAGGAAGATCTTAGAGATTCTCCTCCAGCATTTGAAGAGGGTATCTCTACCACTGTGGATGAACTCAGAGAAGTAAATCTGGGTAAAGAGAAAGATCCACTCCGCACTTTAATTAGTGCAGCCATGACCCTTGAAGAGCAAGAGATGTATATTTCTTTTCTAAATCAAAATAAAGATATTTTTTCTTGGAATTATACAGAAATGCCTGGGCTTGATCCTGATGTTGCTACTCATCATTTGGGTTTACCAAAAGAACATCGATGTTTTAAGCAAGCCGCGAGAAGAACACACCCAACCTATGCTTCCAAAATTGAAGCTGAAGTGGATAAGATGATCAAATCCAACTTCATCAGAGAAGTTCAATATCCCAAGTGGTTGGCTAATATTGTCCCTGTAAAGAAGAAGAATGGACAAATTAGGGTTTGCATCGATTTCGGAGATCTTAATCGGTATTGTCCTAAAGATGATTTCCCGGTTCTGATTACAGAACTCTTAATTGATGCGACGGCTTGATATGAAGTACTTTATTTCATGGATGGATATTCCGGATATAATCAGATCCGAATGGCCCCAGAAGATGAGGAATATACAGCCTTCAGAGCTCCTCAAGGTGTGTTTTGTTACCGGGTGATGCCCTTTAGTTTAAAGAATGCAGGTGCAACATATCAACGCGCCATGCATCGTATCTTCAAACCTATTTTAGGGAAGTTTGTTGAATTCTATGTAGATAATCTGGTGGTTAAATCCAACCAATGTTCTAATCACTTGGCTGATTTGGAAGTCATATTCCACAAGCTTCGACAACATAATTTGAAGATGAACCACTTAAAATGTGCTTTTGGGGTAACCTCCGGAAAATTCCTAGGCTTTGTTGTACGCCATCGTGGTATTGAAGTCGATCCTGAGAAGACCAAATCAATCAATGGTATGTCACCTCCTCAGAATTTTAAAGAATTAAGAGGACTTCAAGGAAACTTAGCCTATATTCAGCATTTCATCGCTAATTTGGCAGGCAAAAGTTTACCCTTTACCAAATTATTGAAGAAAGGAGTCACTTACCAGTGGACTGAAGAATGTCAAGAAGCATTTGATGTTCTCAAGAAATACCTCTTGAGTCCACCAGTATTCATGCCACCTGTTGAGGGTAGACTTCTTATCCTCTATGTGACAGCTTTAGAGCGATCATTGGGTGCCTTTCTCACTCAAAAGAATGATGTTGGGAATGAAAATAGTATCTACTATCTCAGTAGAACTATGCTTGAAGCAGAAACCCGGTATTCAAGTATTGAAAAGTGCTGCCTAGTATTAATCTTTGCAGTTCAGAAACAGAGACACTACCTGCAACATCATGAGGTCCAATTGGTATCTCGTAATAATCCGCTCAAATTCATCCTTAGTCGTCCAATGCTTACAGGACGTCTGGAAAGGTGGGCTGTTATTCTACAGCAGTTCGACATTCAGTATGTGTCTCAAAAGGCAATTAAGGGCCACGCTCTAGCTGATTTCCTGGCTGAACATCCTTCAGTAGAAGACAAAATATTCAGATATTGAACTCCCTGATGAGGAAGATTTCTCTATTCAAGAGAGTCCTCAAACATGGGAAATGTATTTTGATGGTGCTTCTAGAAGTCCAACAGGGATGAAAATGGAAAATCCTAAATTCAACAAAGTTGGTTTAGGAATTGTGCTCATTTCTCCAGATAAGGCAGTGTTACCTTATTCCTATTTGTTGTGGGAAGGTGGTACCAATAATGAAGCTGAATACCAAGCTCTCATTACAGGCTTAGAATTAGCGCTTCAAGCACAAGTGAATCACTTAAAGGTGAAAGGTGATTCAGACCTGGTAATCAAACAAGTCAATGGGGATTATGCCATCAGAAAAGAAGAATTAATCCCTTTTTATGATTACGTCAGAGAGTTAATGTCGTAATTCCTTTCAGAACCGAAATTTTCTTATGTCCCAAGGTCACAAAATGCTCAAGCTGATGCACTGGCTAATATAGCCACAGCTTTAGCAGATCCAAATCGGTACGAGACAACCATCTGTATTGCCCACTGTCGTGCAATTTCACCTTATGTTCATGTCAGAACAGAGGAAACTAATGAAATTAGTCCCATTCCTGAACTGTATGGTCATACTACAGGATGGATGTCACCTATCAGGGAATACCTTCAAAATGGAACACTTCCACCTGATAGAGCTGAGAAAGAACAAATTCGGCGACGTGTGGTCAATTTTACTCTTTATGATAGCCCAAACCACCTCGAGAAAATTATCTACAAACGTGGTTTTGATGGAGTTCTCTTCAGATGTATTGATGGTGAAGAGACAATGGCTGTCATAAAAGAAGTGCATGAAGGAGTCTGTGGTGCCCACCAGTATGGACATAGACTGTCTGATCAAATTCGAAGGCTTGGATACTTTTGGCCTTCAATGATACTAGATTGTGTTAATTTTACAAAGAAGTTTCATTCATGCCAAGTATATTCCAACTTCATTCATAAACCTCCAGAGTTGCTTCATATAGCTAAATACTCATGGACATTTTCCACATGGGGAATGGATGTGGTGGGACCTTACCCTTAAGCTACAGCCAGGCAGTTTAAGTACATTCTTACTGCTACTGATTTCTTTTCCAAATGGGCAGAGGAAGTACCTCTCAAAGAAGTCAGTTCTAAATGCATTGTTAGCTTCATCAAGTCTAACATCATTACTAGATTTGGTGTCCCTCATACCATATTGACGGACAATGGCCCCAACTTCTTTTCTTCTGAGGTAATGAAATTGTATCAAGAATACAACATTAAGTCCAACAATTCATCTCGATATCATGCAGCTGCTAATGGCCAGATAGAAGCCTTCAACAAGACTCTTTCAAATATACTGCAAAAGATGGTGGATAAAGATAAGAGGTCATGGCCTGATAAACTCTTTCATGCTTTATGGGATTATCGGACTACCACTCGCAATGCAACATGGTCAACTACATATTCATTGGTATATGGAACAGAATCAGTCTTGCTAATTGAGTTCAATTTCCCTCACTCAGAATAGCCATTTGTGATCAGTTATCTACAGATGAGCAATCCCAAAAGCGGTTGAATGAATTGGAACAGTTAGATGAGAAAAGATTGTGCACTTTACACCACTTGGAAATCTATCAGAATCGAATAGCACATGATTTTAACAAAAAAGTTCGTCTTCGTTCATTCATTCAGGGAGAATTGGTATTGGTTCTCAGAGCACCAATGATACCAGGAAAGTAGCCTCCCAAGCTTGAACCAAAATGGGAAGGACCTTATTCAATACATAAGGTCTACTCCAATGGAGCATATTCTCTAATCTCAATGGATGGAGAACACATCACGACTCCAAATAATGCCAGATTTCTGAAGAAGTATTTTGTATAAACACAAAATATTTTTCCCAGATCCAAAACAATTGTATTGGTTCACCTTAGTCCTTGATACATGACTTTAAACTGTACAGCACCAGTTTTTCCTACATGACACTAAACTGTATTATGTCTTATCTACACGACACTAAACTGTATTTAGTCCTAGCTACATGACTTTAAACTGTACAGAACCAGTTTTTCCTACATGACACTAAACTG
Source organism: Viscum album (assembly GCA_963277665.1). Taxonomy (NCBI): domain Eukaryota; kingdom Viridiplantae; phylum Streptophyta; class Magnoliopsida; order Santalales; family Viscaceae; genus Viscum; species Viscum album. Next base: position 366,463,808 of record OY728125.1, read on the forward strand.
TATTATGTCCTATATACACGACACTAAACTGTATTAAGTCCTAGTTACATGACTTTAAACTGTACAACACCAGTTTGTCCTACATGACACTAAACTGTATTATGTCCTATCTACATGACATTAAACTGTACAGAAGTTCCTTATTTGTCCTACATGACACTATACTGTATTATGTCCTATCTACATGACACTAAACTGTATTAAGTCCTGGCTACATGAAAATAAACTGTACAAAAGTTCCTTATATGTCCGAGATGACATTAAACTATATTTTGTCCTACATGACACTAAACTGTATTATGTCCTATCTACATGACATTAAACTGTGTGGCACTTTCATCGTCCAGCATGACGATAAACTGTAAAAAATCCCCAGAACTGATATCCTCATATTGGTTCACCTTAGTCCTAGCTACATGACTTTAAACTGTACAACACCAGTTCGTCCTTGCTATATGACGTTAAACTATATAGCAATGGTCCAGTATGACTTTAAACTACAACTTCGTCCCACACAACAATAAACTGTGAAAAAGTTCCCTAAACCGTCCAGCATGACCTTAAACTGCATCATCCCTGGTCCATGTATATGACCATAAACTATTTGTAAATCCCTTATGTCCAGAAAGACGTTAAACTGTGACGTCCTAACTACATGACGATAAACTGTATAAAAGTCCCTTACGTCCGGAAAGACGTTAAACTATATAATCTCAAAGGTCCAGTATGACATTAAACTGCACCATTCACGGTCCATGCATATGACCTTAAACTATTCGCACTTTCGTCCGACATGACGTTAAAATGGTACACTCTTTTGTCCATACTGCATGACAATAAACTGCACAATCCCCCTTTCGTCCAATATGACGTTAAACTGTATTGTCCCCATCGTCCTAACTACATGACGCTAAACTGTATAGAAAGTCCTTGATATGTCCTACATGACATTAAACTATATTTTGTCCCTACTACATGGCACTAAAACTGTGCAGCACCAATAGTCCTAACTGCAAGACTTTAAACTGCATAGTCCCTTTATATGTCCCACATGACATTAAACTGTGCATCGTTAAGGTTATTGTTACCTCATGTTTCTCACACCGAGTATGACTCACGTGATCTTAGAGCGAACATCAACCATAATACTCCCTTTGGGCCACTAACCATGTGTAAGTACCAACAACATTTTTTATTAGATCATTTTCCCCATGAACAATTTGATCATTAATTCATTCTTTAATTGAACTACACTGACTTTGATCCTTGCCCTCCAGGCTGGGTATGTAGGCAACCTCCCAGGGTTCAAGCCCAAAAACAATCTCTTCACATCAGTTCACCACCATCTCACATGATTTGTGAAACCGCCCCTGGAATCAATATCTTTACATTGATTCACTTTCATCCTTGTTATATGACGTTAAACTATACAACACTTTTGTCCGGTACGACAATAAAATACAATATTCTTTGATCATGTTTCATTCCAAAAGACTAAATGCATACATGGTAATGCCTAAACTTTTTATCTTAGGTTAAACCATCATTGCACTAAATTCCCCTTTCACCCTTCACATGTACGAACCAAATTTGTACAAAGGGTAGCTCTAGAACTACGTGGACTTGATTCCCATCCTTATGGGATACGTAGGAACATTCGAGTGTCCCTCGAATCCAGTCCCAAGTCTTTTGGTCTTAACCCCAAATTTCACTTTCAGTCCCTTAGCTGAAAAGTCCTCATGAAAACACACACTGTGTATTCATTATCATGGTCCGAATTCTATGACCCTAAACTATGATTTCTCATTCTTTCGTCATGCACGATGTTAAACAGCATTTCAAGAACAATGTATGGCTTGATTCTCATTCTTATGAGATACGTAGTGAAGTCAAAGTTTCAATTCAGGACCCAGCCACAACATGATTATGGTTGTCATTAACCTATGTATCTCTATATACATTGGACAATACCCATCTTTCTGTGTTATAATCCTAACCTTAAATATTTTCAGATCTTCATAACCCTTTTCATGACTTCTAATCACAAAAATGTCAAACTTATGAGAATTCTTTTGCTTGACTATGCAGCACGTGCCCATAGGTGGCCTTGCATAAATAGTCCACATAACAGACTTGTCAGCCGAAAGATGCTATTTATTTGACCATGCAGCCAATGCCCTTAGGTGGCCCTGCATATTTCAACCCCCTAACGGGTTTGTTAAATAATGGTAACATCATTCATGGGAAGAATTCATCTTTTGTCCTTATTTGTCTTAAACGACAGTATGTAGGGATCCACAAAAAATAGCCATCCTTAACATATTTGTCCCATATCCTTTTTCATGATCTGAAAATATTCAAGTCTATGGTTTATTCTTCTTCCCTACGTTTGGGTCAGACCTTCATAGGAGTGATATTCATCCAGTTCTTCGATATTCTTGTTCGGAAAAATCTTCTCCATATTTAAGTACCTCTTTCCATACAACAAACTCTATGCTTTGGAAAATTTGGATCTCCATAAACTTTCATTGGCTTTTAGCACTAGGAAAGTAAATTTCTGGGATTTATTTTCACCTGACTATGCAGCACGTGCCCATATGTGGCCTTGCATAAACAGTCCACATAACAGACTTGTCAGCCGAAAGATACTATTTATTTGACCATGCAGCCAATGCCCATAGGTGGCCCTGCATATTTCAACCCCCTAACGGGTTTTGTTAAATAAGAGTAGCTTCATTCTTGGAAACTACTTCTTCTAATGCCTTTTAGCTATTTTTCATATCATTCCTCGGATTCAAATATTCTAAAGCCATAGTTTACATATTTTCTCTCATACTTGATTATGTTAATTTGTTTTCAGATAAATTGTCAAGGAATTGAATCAATTTTAATCCATTTCGGTCAAATCTATTTCGACCTTAAACATTAGCCCCCTTTTTTACGGAATGCATGACTTTAAACTGCCCACAAAAGACAAAGGAACTCTGAATAAAAGTCAAGTTCTAGCTCACTAAATATACATTTTTTGTATGATTTAGGTAATATTGAGAAATTAAAAGGTTAAAAGTTTGTAGGATTATTTGTAATAATCCTAGTAAAAATCAAACTATGCTTACTAGGCCCATTGACATAAGTAAATTTGAAGCAGGTAATGAAAGAATGAAGGTACAAATGATTGAAGACGAAAGTGTTTTTTCTTCATTGATACACAAGAGTTAGAAGGACATCCACAGACTGGAGTCTCTTATCTTTTTTCAAGAATTACTAGAGGCTTTCAACATAACACTTCATTTGATTTACGACATCCCTAGCTTCATCAACAACCACCTGGAATTCATTCATTCAACTGGATACAATAAGAGATGTAGTGATACCAGCTCTTCTTGGAACAATTGTAAAAGGATGTTCTTGAGTGCGGTTTGAGAAAATTTTCTGCTGATCAAACAGTGACTCTGTTTCTGTCCAAGAGACTTGGAAGATGGATACATGGATTTGAGAATGGAGCATTGGAAGTAAAGATCCATTTGGAGAGAGTACTCTTTTCAGATATTGCTCTAGAAACATGTTTTTCTTCTCTCCACCAACCATTAGTGGAAAACATTTCAGCCCATGGGTTTGCCATTTTCATATCTGCAAGGAAATGACATGGAGGAAGAATTTAAAAGTTCACACCATTGTTGTTTCTCTTAATACACAGCATAACCGAAATAGAGGAGTAGCAGTGCAGCTGCATCTCAAGTGTATAATTGTTTTCATTTGGAACATTGACTCCTTGCAGATGACCATGACCACACAAAGGTAGATGGATGCTCTGTGGAAAATTAGGATGATATTTCTTCAAGTACTTAGCCAAATCTGGGAGAGTGTTGTTGCACATATCATAGTAATCATGGCCAATAATGTTAATCATGTCATCAATCCGCTTGCTAGCCAGTTCATCAGCCTTTCCAATTCCCTTGGGACCCACTAAATCTGCACAAAAGATGAATAAACTAACTCTTAAATGGGTTTATTTTTTCATAAAATTTGTGAAGAAATTTGAAAAAATGGATAAGGAATTAAGTCGCTCAAGTCTAAACAATGGCGCGCAAGTATCCATGTGCCGCGCTAGTTTTTGACGCGCAAGTATAAACCGCGCAAGTACAGATACCTTTACAGTAGCGCGACATCAAGGAAAACACTAGAAAACAGAGCAACCTGCGCGAATTAGGTGACCTGCGCGGCGATATCTCGAGAAGGTATGATGTCCAGAAATCCGGATGCTTGTACGGAGGTGAGGACATGTATTTATAGGCCAGGAAGCCTATCTGCACGCCGTACCCAGAGCGCTTAAGGCCTGCGCGACGCAAACTTGCGCGCCTCCCTCTGTGCACTGAAGACTTGCATGCCACCCTTTTCATTTGGATGGATTCGATTTCCTCAGAGTCAAATCCTCATTTCTCTCTGGATCCAACTCTGATGGGGGACTTTTGTTGATGCTCCTTTCGTCACAGAATCTAAAGATCGGAAAAGGGAATATCTGAGCTCAAAGTGATTCAACCTTTGAAGAAAACATCAAAAATCGACAAAGGCATGAACAAAGGATCAACAGCAACTGCACCGCGCAATTTATCTCATTGTCGCACAAGTACACTTGCACGGCACCCTTGGTCGCGCAAGTTACTTGCGCGACCTAAGTGGTAACCGCCCGGTAACCGCCCAGGGTCTTCTTTTGCCTATACATAGACCCTGTGGGCCCCCCATTCGAGAGGATCTTTTTACATAAACTCGGATTGAAGCTCCCGATGCCCAAGTCTCTTCTCAAACCTTCCGAAACACTTCTAAGGTAATTTCTTACCTAGAACGGAAGATCTAAAGAGAGGAAGGAATGCCTAAGTGTTGAAACTTATCAACGCTTGCGCGCCGACTTATTTCCTTCAATATAACTTGCGCGTCCCTTTTTTGGAAGAAGCTCAAGAGGATTCTAAAGTGATTAAAAGGAGTCACTCAAGTATTCTAATGTTGTTTGAGAATCGCGCAAGTACCCCTCATGTCGCGCAAGTATACTTGCACGACCCATACTTGCGCGCCGCCGCAATACTTGCGCGCCTTTCAAGACTTGCGCGCCCCTTCCTTTTTGGGTGCCCATCTTGCCCATTTTACCCCTCTTATTCCATTACACCTTTCCTTTTCAAGATTCAGTCTTCAAGACACTCTTCAAAGCCATTTATGGCATGATTTCTTGATTTGACTTCCTTATCTGAAAGGAATTCTGTGGAATATCTCTCAAAACCTAGTGATTTAAATATCTTTATGTCACTAAATATAGAGAGTTCATTCATTCAACCTCATCCTTTAAGATGAGAGAATCCATAACTTGGGTCTCCTTTTCAGGAATAATCCCCAGTTATAAATCCTTTAATTTGGGCATCCTTCTTTAGGAGTAAGCCCCAAATCCTTAAAGTTCCCAAACTTGGGCATCCTCCTCAGGAGTAAGCCCCAAACCTTAATTCCTTAAACACGGGCATCCTCCTCAGGAGTAAGCCCCAAACCTTAATCCCTAACCTGGGTCTCATTTTCAGGAATAAGACTCAGTCATAATCTTGGGCTTCCTTTTCAGGAGTAATCCCCAAGTCCCCTAACCTGGGCCTCCTTTTTAGGAGTAAGTCCCAGTCATAATCTTGGGTTTCCTTTTCAGGAGTAATCCCCAAGCCCCCTTTAAATTTCTCTTAACCCGTCCTAATTTACCCTTTATTTGGGTTTCCTTTTCAAGAGTAAAACCCAATCATAAGTCCCCTCCTAACTTGGGAATCCTCCTTTGGAGCAAGCCCCAAGATTAGAGTATTCAAAATATCCATAAAGAACATATACCTTTATGGACCCTGTTCCTGGATTTTCTCTCTAAATGTAAATCCTAAACCTTCATCTATCTGGGTAGTCATACATACATAAGCCCCAAAAAAATTCTTATGATTTCATCTTTCATGGCACAATTGTCTAATTTTTACCAATACCTCTTGTTTCTCACACCGATCATGACTCACGTGAGCTTAGAGTGTAAAAGTAATTATGACATTCTTCTTTGAGCCATCAATCATAAAAATCATACTCCATTACTCGAACTACGTGGGTTCTGATTCCTTTTCCAAAACAAAGGATACGTAGGTATCCCATTTATGGGTTCAATCCCAACTTTGAAATAATCCATGTCCTTCTGAATGACGATAAACTTCAAGTGCCTCACTGAGTGGCTTTAAAACCATCCCGGTCATCATAATGACCAAGAGACTTTTAGTATCGAAGGATACCATTGACCAAGAATCTATAAATAGATATAGATGATTCTCTATTGATGAAGAACCTCGAATACATATAAAAGATTATCTAAATTTCTTGCATATTTTAATCATTGATTGTTAAAACTTATGGAAAGCTCATTTTATACTTGGTAATGTAATAAGGATTCACGAACATAACTTAAATCTATAAAGAGAGTCCCGGAGTAGACAATAATTCCCCTAAAAAAGGTGTGATGAGTCCGACCTCCCATCCTCTCGACCAATTCAAATTCCTAAGCTTCATTAGTCCACAAGCTAATGAGCACCTACTTTTGGAAAGTAGGTCCAAACGGATGTGGAATCATTGGATGTTTCCGATTCTACGAACAAACCCGCTAGAAACCGATCAAAATGTTTGAATCTCCCGTCCAGGAGGTCATCCCCGAAATCTGTGAGGAAACACAGATATAGACTTGACTCTTTCTTGTTCATCATCAGTATCTTCTTCTGAGTCATCCTCTACAACTTCTGCTCCGCCTGTGTTTCTTTCCTCATCATCACTTTCATCCATGAACTGTTCACTGGATCGTTGAGTATTATGTTCATTTTCAACTATAGTGACATCATTGCTCTCAACGATTTTTCCCAGCCTCTCGTTGAACCACTTATATTCTTTACTTTTCCCTGAGTAGCCAATAAATATCCCTTCATCTCCTTGTGCCTCAAACTTCCTATGATTTTCTTTGTTGAGAATGAAACACTTAATACCAAAGATTCGAAAGTATTTCAACGTTGGCTTCTTTCCGTACCATAGTACATACGGAGTCTTACCTTGCTTCGGACACAACAGAAACCTGTTTAAAACATAGACCGATGTTAAAACGGCTTCCTTCCAAAACTTCTCTGGTAGGTCCTTATCAATAAGCATTGTTCTGGCCATTTTTTTGATGATCCGATTTCTTCTTTAAACAACTCCATTATGTTGGGGAGTTCTTACTGATGATACTTGATCCCTTGTCCCATGTTTCTCGAGATAGTTTTCAACCTGACTGTTTGTAAATTCTGTACCGCTGTCAGTACGAAATTTTAGGATTTTCTGCCCAAGCATCTTTTCTGATTCCCTCCTATACTACTTTATATAACTAAAAACCTATATATTATGGGTAATGATGAATACCTAGGCCATTCGGCTATAATCATCAATGAAAAGAACATAATACCTTTTCCCATTTATAGCTCGTGGTGAAATAGGTCCACATACATCAGCATTAACCAATTCGAGCACTTTAGTTGATTTCTGTTCCTTTGGACTATATGTCTTTCTGATGATATTCTCTTGTTGGCAAGCATCACATGTATGAGTGCGATCACGTGATAGTCTGGGAAGGTCTCTAACAGCATCACATTTTACGAGATCCTCCATAGATGGTTGGCATAGATGACCAAGCCGCTTATGCCACAGCTGGTTTTCTTCCTCTCTAGATAAAAGACAAGTACCTTCTTCCCCACCTACAAGGTAGAGATTTCCCTTTGACCTTTTTCCCTACAGAACAACTGCTCCATCTTTTCCTTTCACAATGCACAACTTCTTGGTAAATTGGATAGAGTGCCCAGAGTCACATAGTTGACTGACACTGAGTAAGTTATGACTGAGACCCTCCACTACCAAGACATCAGCACGTCTCATCTCTTTTCCCCCAAACTTGGCTTTCCCTGAGCCAACAATCTTCAGACCTTCATTATTTCCAAATTTGACAACTCCTTATTTGTCATATTTGATGCCTGTAACAAGATCCTTATTACCCGTCATGTGGGATGTGCAAACACTATCAAGGATCCAAACACCAGATCGATCTGATGCTTTAAGGTCAATCTCCGCCACCACAGCCTTCTCATTTTTCTTCTTCTTGTTCCATACTTTTTCTTTCAGACTCGGCATGGATTGAGACTTCTGTTCTTTATCAGAGTATGATGGTCCACCCTCATCTTGCAGAGCTGCAAATCTGTTCTGAACTTTTAACTCAGTTTTTGGTTTATTGATATGCTGCTTGCGAACATTTTGATTCTGCTTTGACACATTTCTATGAATGGTTGAACTGTAATACCTAGCCATGTGTCCAAATCCTCCATACCAAAAACAGTGTCCTTCAAAATGTGTTTTGGAAAACCATTCTCTGTTTCGCTGACATCTCTGTTCATGTTCCCTTCTGTATCTCTTGGCTATGGAACACAAATACTGTGAATGTCCTATTTTCCCACAGCAATAACACCTGATATAGGGTGCATTCCCTCATGATATTTCAGCACTACGATTTTCCCTTTGAGATCTCTGAATATTCTGATTCTGTTTTGTGCCCAAATCAACCTTCACTGTCGGGATGAGTGCTTGCGGTCTGACTGCAATTGTCACAAATTTGTGTTCTTGACTAAGCCCAGAAACGACCTTAACATCTAAGCTCAATTGCTGCTTCTTCCCTCATAAACGGTTAGGCTCTGCATTCATCTTCGCTTTCTTCTGAATGGCCTGCTTTTCGGATATCACATTGGGGGTCAAGATTTTATCTTGATCCTTAGGTTTTTGTCACAGACTGACCACTTATTCTTCAATCTCTTTGATACGTCTAACCTGATCTTTTCCTGTGTTGGTCAAACAATCAATTTCCTTCTTTTGTTCCTCAACTTTAAGCTTATACTCAACAATATTTTCTGAGTTCTCTGGTGTTGAGGATTTTAGTCTTTCAATTTCTTCTAACAGCTCAGAATTTTCTTCATCCTATTTTTGCATATAGAGTTTGGCATCATGAACCACTTTATTTGATTTCTTCGTTTTGGCTCTCCAAATGTCTATCTCCTCAAGAGCTGCTTCCAATTCGGCTTCCATGTCAACTCTCCCTTCAATTTCTTCTTCTTGTTTAGCATCAGCTTCTTCTCCCATTTGAGAACTACCAACAATCTCCACCAAGGAATTTACCCCACGATCTCTGCAATTTTCAATTTCCTCAACCTCTTCATCCACAAACTCATCTGAACTTTCAACTTCTTGTGATAGAAGATTGTTTTTCTTGATGAAATTTCTCTTGAATTGCTTCTTACCCTTCACAAAAGCTGAAGTTTTCTTCTTGGGAATTTCAAATTCATCATCATCATCATCTTGAAACTTCTTTGGGCATCTTGCCACAAGATGACCAACCTTCCCACATCGAAAAAATGCTAGTGGCAGTTTACCTTTAAATTTTCCTCTTCCTCTGTGTAGATTTGAAGAAAGAAATGACATCACCTCATCTGTCTCTTCTTCTTCATTAGAATCTTCAATGGTGAGCTTCTTCATGGACTTAAATGCCACCTCTTTAGACTTCCCCTTTTCAACAGCCTCATTATCATCGTTCCTCATTTCATATGCAACCAAGGGACTGTGCAAATTGTCCAATGTCAGCTCCTTTGGATCTTTATCTTCTAGTACTGAAACTTTCGGATTGAACCGAGGTGGAAGTTTCCTCAAGATGCGCTTTACAATCTTTATGTCTTCAATGACTTCTCCAAGACCTCACATATTTTCCAAAACAATGTTTACCCTGTCAAAGAATGCATCAACAGACTCATTCGAGTTCATTTTCAGATCTTCATATTTGTTCCGCAACACCTGCAGCTTTGCCTCTCTGACTTTTGTGTCCCCTTCATATATATTCAAAAGCTTTTCCCACATGGTATGTGACGTTTTGAATGACATCACCTTCATGTAGACGGGATTGGAAAGGGCTCCCCCTAAGGTATTGATTGCTTTGGAATCATCATCCAACTCTCTATACTCAGCTTCTGAAAAAGAACCACTATTAATATCAGCTGTGATACCATGCATAGCTACTGAAAACACATCCATTCCCAAGGATCAGAAATAGTGTTTCATCCGATTATTCCATATATGAAAATTATATCCATTGAAAATTGGAATCCCTTTATGATTGGTGACCTCCACTGAGAGAAGAACAACTTTCAACCTTTCCCTTTGATACCAATTGTTAGGTCCACAAGGCTGAATACCCTGAGAGGGGGGGGGGGTGAATCAGGGTATGACTAATTTAAAATTAATGCCCGTTCTGATCTTGTTTTGCTGTTGAGAAAACTCTCTTCTCTCTTTTTCCTGTTGCAAAAAGTAAATAGAAAGTGAAGTATGAATGGGACACATCAATTTTACTTGGTTCACTGTAAAGGGCTACGTCCAAGGAGCATACGCCGACAAGTTTCCGGTTGTCCCAAATTCCACTAATCTTCACTAGCTATGGATTACAATGTTCAGGCTAGATCACTTCGAAGCCCAGGATCACTGCCTTTACATGTTTAGGGTCAGCTCACTGCTTTCCCAAGGTTCACTCCCTATTTCTCTCTCTCTGGATCACTGCCGGTGGAAGGGATCACCTTCTTCCTCTTCCTAAGCTCACTGTTCTTGGAAGGAATTCACTCACAGTTTATAGACCTGTAGGTCTCTTCATTTTCATGAATGAATGCATCTTCCTCTGTGTGTAGATGCTCTGTTGAAGTAAAACTTTCACCCGTAGATGAATATCTATTTTCACCGAAGGTATCGGGCAACGTACCAGCTTCCACGCAGTCCGAGAAGCACCGCTGGAACAAAACCTTACTTGGCGCGCAAGTCAATCTCAGCGCGAAAGTATCGGCGCGCAAGTCACAATGGGCGCGCAAGTCCTCCTTAGACACTTGTGCGACTCAAGATTCCTCAACTACAAACTTTCACGACTCTCTTCCTTTTACGTCCAAACCATTATTGGCGCGCAACTGCCAACCGGTGCACAACTTCTAGCACCGGCGCACAACTTCAACTACTAGCGTGCAAATTCACCTGCGCGACCCACACTCACCACTTGTGCGACCACCACACCTACGCGACGAGAGCTCTGATTTCTCAAAGTGTTGAACTCTTTTGTAAATGAGGAGGGGTGGTCCAGTACTTATAGGCAATCTGACCACCCTGCGTGACGGCGCGCAACTCACATGCGCGACCCAGTTTCGGCACGCAAGTCCCCTGTCATTTTAGACACTTGCGCGACCAACTCCCAAACTTGGGAGAACCTCTTTACATTGCCATATTTTGATCTTCTGATCTTGAAAAACATATGGCGCACAAGTTTCCTATATTCCAAGTCCTCGGCACGCAAGTCCTTTTTCCAAAAACACTTTTCTTCATTTGCCGATTTTCAGGCCCTAGAATTTGGAAAACACTGGAAAACGGCACCACCTTGTATCTGTTCTTTTGTACCGCCTCCAGATCATCCATTCCTTTTATTGAAGTTCTTGAATCAAACATGGATCGTTGACCTCAGCTCCTGAACTCAACATTCCACCATGAAATCATCTTTGTCAACAAATTTGTATATCATTGTTTTTCTTTGTCAACAATCAATACTCAGATGTCCACTTTGTCAACAAACACAATCACCTCAGAAATGATTCAATGATACCATGAGGGATTTTTTCCCAACAGAATCCATGACACCCATGATCAAATTGGTGTGGTGGAATATTTCTGAGGCACTATAGTATGTACTATAGCAGGTGAAATTCAATAATGTTGTAGTTTGAAAAATTTACTTGATTTGGCCTTTGGGCCTCTGGTTTGGTCCTCTGAGTTCTTAAGGAACTATGGCCACTTCAATTACTTTAGGCCACCCCATAGCCTTCAGTCCACCTAATGTGAAAATAAAATCATTATAAGGAACACGTTTTGTTTGTGGATTTGAAGCAGGCACATTCACCAGAGTAGGACTTACCAGATATGGAAGTATGAGAGGCTATGAAAATTTAGATCGGTACCGTAGTTGCAAACCGTTACAGATGGAATATATATGACCATTACTAAAATGGTGTAGAGATTCATAATGATATAGAAGCTGGGGAGGTAAAATTCAAATTAGTGACTTGGATTATTATGGACATGTGCCTCGTAGTCCTTCGGGTCATGTAATGTGTCTATAGAATATGAGGCTTGTAAGAGTTCCCCTTCAACCCTTAAATGATAGATTATCCAAAAATAATAAAAATATAACGCCTTTGATCGATTCAAGAATCAAACATATCAAAACATTCTATGGTTATAAGCAAAATCACAACAACATCTAATTATTGTTATTATTATCACATGTTTTTATGAAATTTTTGATACTAACCCTTCAACATCTACTATTATCCCCTTAAATTGTAGCACATAATTATACATCATAGTTAAATCATTTTTCATGATGAATTTTTCTTATTGCACTAAAAACTTCAAATCTTAACCACATTCCTTGTATATTCTCTTTTAATTCCCTATATTATAGTATAAATATGAAATAATATTGGAAATATGGAGGAACCTCAATTTTTCAAGGAAATTACATTAAGAATATAAATATTCTATTAGACTGAACTAATTATTCTTTTGAATGATATTTCAGAGGATTTAAATTCTTTATTCACCTCTATATACTCATTAGATGAAGCTATCATCTTCTACTTAACATTCATAACATCTTTGATTCGATGTTATTGTAAAATACTTGTCATCATTTATCTTAGGGATGATAAGACTAAAAAAAATTTGTTCCATTCCAATTATTCTCAATATAACACCCCCAAAATTGTAAAATGAGAACATTGTATTTAATAACAAATGAGACATAAAAAAAATACCTTAAACAACCCACAAATATATATTCTTATAAATTCGGGATCTTCCACAGCTTGTAGTAAATACAACATCAAGTCAAAATAAATAGTAATATTGTATATCATTATAACCTATATTTTAAATTTGATGCTATGAATAGTAATATATTTAATATGAAAATTTCAGTTATCTACTAATTATTAGCAAAATAATAATTATTTATTTGAAAAATAAATATTTTCCGAAAAAACAATATTTATCCAAATGACAGATTATTCATGCATTTTGAAAATAATTCAAAATTATGGTTTACCAATTTAGAAACAATTTATGAAAAAATAAACATCATTTTTAAAATACTAATATCATCATTATTATAGGATTAAATTTTGGTATTTTGTTTGATATTTTTATTTTTCAATGAATAGTGAAAAATACTGAATTCTATGTGAAATGTACCATTTTGTTTAAATTATTTTCAAAATAAATTTATGATTTTAATTATACATAAATTAACATTGATTGAATTTTTATATTATTTGGCCCAATTAAGTTCATAAGATCAATAAGGATATTTAATTTGGATATATGAAATTTTTAATACATTGAACATATTTTCTTAAAAAACCTGCATTCTTGTCTAGTTTGAGAGATTATTTTTAAATTAAAAATTTTCACTTCTATGAATTGAATTTGAAAAATTTATTCCATATTTAAAAAATGGATTCCATATCTTGAATACAACAAATTTCTAAATTATAAAATTAACAACTAAATTTTGGTTCAAAATAAAGAAGTGGAAACAAAATAAAATTACTATGCTTAAGGTAAAAAAGGATTTATAGGGGTAAAAATATGGTCAAAAGGGTAAACATGAGCTAAAAAACTTTTAAAACCAATTTTAATGTCTTATTTAGACACTATATCTTCTAGGTTCTATAATGACCATTTTGGAGGCATCTTTCATTGTACAAAAAATATTATAATCGAAACATTTCATAAAATAAGTGTTACACTAACATCACTTATAAAAGGCCACACCCTCTTTAATATTATTCACATATTTAAATCATTTTTATTCCACCAATATCTACCTAAATCACTCCCTGCCATTCCTATCCAAAATATAGAATCCATATTTTTGTCAAAAATCCAATATTTGAAGGATTATCCAAAACCTAAGGATCATCCCTTAATAAGAGATAATGTTATTCAATGAATGTTTTAATTATATTCATTCCTAAACCTCATTAATATTATATTAAAATGTTATTATATAATAAAAACAATTATATTAAATTTATGTATATTTTTTATGTTATGTTAAGGACCTACAACCACCTCCACTTCCATCAAATGGGTTACGAAATCATCAATCATGTGTACGGTAGAATACCACCTAACAAACTGATGTCAGTTTTTTTATAACACATGTTCTCATGGGTGGTTATTATGATAGATATAAGGTATTTCTGTGTGTGTGTGTGTGTGTGTGTGATATTTATCACCAAAATATTCATCTAGATTCATTATATCATATATTCCATTTTCTACCTACATTGGGGATATTATAACCTCGCTCATGTGTATGGATAAAGACAATGATTATATGTTACATAAATGAAATAATTATGATATTAATGAATTTTATATCAGTATGGAATGATAATATATAATTTTATTTCTTACATTTTCACTCCCTTAATGATGACAACATCGTTAATGTACATGTGATCTGCGATCATTATAATGAAATGTGACTCTATGTTCATCACAACACAAAATGGAGAACTTATATAAGCATAAAATATGTTAATTATGATATAATGATAATTAATGAAATTTAATATATTACATACATCCTCTCCAAAAGGATCATAATAATGGAAATTTTACCCATGTGTACATACAACCTATCGTCTACATGTTAGTAATGTATATCATTTTTTCTAAAAATCATTCATGGTTGGATTTTAATGATTTATTTACGTCTAAATATTATTATTATGTCCTAATTTTTATTATTTATATAATATAACTCCATTATATTAGAAATAACATGATCTTTCATAATAAAACACACCTGATAAAATAAGACAATTAACACATAAAACAACTAAAATAATGATTTATTGTTAATGAACATGTAATAAATTCTATAAAAGGATCATATATAATATTATAAATATTAATTTGGTTTTAAAATAAGTTATTAACTTCTTTAAAAAATTTATATAGTATGTTAAATCATATTCTACAAAAAAGAATCTTGAGGAATGAGATTTAGTCTCAATTTCATTTTATTGAGGTATAATGTAATTTCATGCACCAAATATAATTTGAATGGTGTATATACTACAAATTTGACTTGTAATATCATTAATATATCATTCTTTATGTATTTTTTTTTGAATTTGAATTATTTGACCTAATGTTTTTAAATTAAAATTTACCGAGTTGTAAATAATTTAATTACTCAATATCTTCTCATTGGTTTATATTACATTTTAATCATGTTTTATATTTTAGGATTATGAGTGAAATGAATTTTTATTATATTATATTTTATTTAAAATTATTTTACATGGATTTTTAGTGTATAAAAATAATATATTAATTGATTAATCCAAAACTCAATATTATAATCATTGTAAGGGATTATTTAAAAATATCAATCTAATCAATATTGTTTATTAATGAATTTATATTGAAGAAATTATTTAACCAGTTACAAATAAAAACATATAATTATCTTTCACTCCTCTTATTAATGATATTTTAATGTAATAATACAATTTTACCCATTTAGGTTCATAAAATAATTGAAAAAAATGTTTTTAGAAAAATATGGATTTTTTTCTCTCTACAGTCAAAAATCTGTTTTCTTCCAGAATTGGTTTCCAAAAAATTTATACAAAAGAGTCATTAGCCTTTTCAAATTGATTTTTAATGAAATTTTTAGGCTTTTTTTTTTGGAAAAATGACAGTGCTATATTCTTGACATTTTTTAAAAAAGAAATCTAACGTAATTAGTATAAAACTAATGTTTTTTAACATGTATGAGATGTTCAAATTACCTAAGGCCATGACTATAAATGTTATGATTCTTCAATTATATGGTATAATATTTTTTAAAAATAATATTATGCTAAATATTCTTGAAATTCTGAGTTTTTGAATTTATTTTCATTGAAAATATTTTTTAAGTCATTCGTGTTTTAAAAAGTTAAATTCAAATATAAACTTTCATTTTCCCAATGAATGTTTTCGACAATATTTTTATTGTATTTATATTATTCAATTAAAAATACCATTATTTTAAATATATTATAGTAGATATATTCTTTATTGATAATATCCATATTATTCACATGGATGGTTAATAAATATTCTAACCATTGAAAGTATTGAAATTAAATTCATTGATTTATTTTGGTAGTCAATAACATTTACTTGAAATGTTTACTTTTATTTTATAATTTTACATTAAATTTCCCATAATAATATATAATATTTATCGTGGAAGTGTTTATTTATTAAATAATATTTCATTTCTACCTACAATATTCAAATTTTAAATTTCTTTTTAATTTTTGGGAAATATTGATACATTTATATTCATTACACAATAAATATATTTAATGATGAGGAAGATTATTTTTGAACGAAATAAATAATTCAATATATAAGGATTGATTTGGATATGATTGAAACAGGTGAGGAATGATTATATATCCCCTAAATTCACCAATGGTCTCAGGGGATGGATCGTATCGATAGACATAGTTATATGGGTATCTACCCATCTGTTTTAAAATATCTTCTGAACTGATCTTGATGGTAGATATATCATATGCCTTGAAAAAATAACATCCAATAATTAATAATTTCCATCATTGGTAACTCATTTATTTTTATTATCCATGATAATTTTTCTATGATATTATGTATTGATAAATTTCATTATCAATTTATTGGTTAAATAACAAGTGTGTTTAGTTATTTACCTTCTTGTACTATTTGTTCCTTATTTTACCATTATTTATTTTTTATTTAAATGGAATATTTGATCAGTTTTATACCATTTTTTATAGATTATACTTATTAATTCATGATATATTCCTATGTACATATCCACTATTAAGCATATATGACCACCCTTATTTTTTCCTTTCCAATGGATTCCATGAAGTGTATTATTATTAATGTGAAATGATATTATATATGTAATAATGATATTTTAAAAAACAATAATTTATTTTTTATTGAATATAATTTCGGAATCTTGTATATATATATTTTACCTAGACAAATAAACTATTTGGTCCTCTGAGATTTGTTTCCCAATATATTAAGCTAATGTAATAAAGCTGATAACAACTTCAGGATATTGTTGTTGGGTTCACTAATGTTGGTGTCCGAGAAAGTTATTAGATGTGTTTATAACTATATTTATGAAAACATTATATTATGGATCATAACCCAATGGGTTTCATTGATAATATCTATAGAATAACATCTTATTGTTTCCCTAAGGAAAATATTTGTTTCCCAAGAAATACATACTTGTTTTAATACTACAAGTGGATGTGGTTATAACATAGAGGTACCTATGGGTAATGAATCCTAACTGGGGGAATGTTTCTAGACATGATAATCACCTAGTTCTTTACAACAGTCTATAATACACACCTATTTTATAACTCCCTGGGTATAGGATTAGGATAATTTATATTTTATTTAAAAACTATTAATATGTATTTGAAAGCAGTGATATTCCAAACTAAACTATGTTTAAGATTATGAGTTTATTTATGCAAAAATTTCTCAATTAATGTTATGTATTTCACTGGTTCTGGATTATATATTATGTTTCATAATTCTATGAACTAATCTAGTATATTCTATTGTTTTGAAATCGAACATAGCTGAACGAATAAGAACACCATCATTTTACACACTCTATAGAGTAAGAATGATGGTTTTTATGAGATTAAGGAAACAATTCTAGGGAACTAGTCTCCCAAACATTTTCATCCTATAAGGACATGGTGTTATGTGAAAAAAAATTCATAGAACTAATTTTGTAAATATTATTTATTCTAAGGGAAGTAAGACAAGAAGACGATGATAGGGAAAAATATGGATAAATGGAAGAAAGGATGAAAGGATTTTCCCTCATGTTATAATCATGGAATGAAGCACTCGAGCTCATGATTTAAAGGAATTCATGTTTAATAAAAGTGTTGATAGAAATACCCCTATTTTTTTTATTTCAATGGAATGAAATAAAAATTACAATGTACAATGCTTTAACATTATGGATATAGAAAACTATGCAAATAAATTTCTTAAGTATCGAATGACTATAACTAAAATGAATATAATATATCTAAGTAATTTTTTTTATTACCATATAATAAGTTTAATGATTAATTCACTTGTGATTAGATTCCTACATTATTTAATTTTTTTTTTCAATCAAATCTGGTTTATATGAAATATGAAATGTATAAGGATTTTATTGTTTTAATATTTCATTAAGGATTTAGAAGTGTATATTGAATTGTACTGAAGAGTAATAATGATTAAAGTGAATGTCAAATTTATTGGAAGACACATTATTCTTTGAAATATAACCCTTTATATATTATTTATTTTGATATAATGATTTTTGGATAAAATGATGATTGATATGGATTATGTAAATTGGATAGTGTTGACTACCTTGGGTTTGAATAATTATTTTTTTATAATGTGGTTAATTATATTAATGATGGAGATTAAAAAATATTTTATTGACGTGATATATCAAATAATTTATTTTTTTTCATAAGGAATGATGAACAATTATAGATTTTTATTGGGTTTTATGTTGATTCAGGTTATCACCACGTTTCAATAAAATACATTATCAAGTTATTCAAAGGTTTTGTATGAAATTATAAACAGATAAATCATATTTTTTAGATTATGGATGATATGTTTATTTTGGAAATGTAGTTACCCACATTATATATTTTTTATATTAATCTATTTTAATGTTTATAATGGTAATCATTGATGTTATATACTTATATTTGGATAAGGTTTTATATATTAATATATAATATTTGATAACTCATTCTAACCATATTTCTTTTGGAATATAGTTAGAGGAAAATGAAAATTTATATCACACATTGGTGGATCTTAAGATCCATTAGATTTTATTTTTAATATTATAGGCATAGAAAAATTATATTTTTGATATACATTTTAGTATGTATGGTATGAATTGAAAATTGATCAAAACACAATTAAAGGATGCAATTGCACTTATGAAATAAAAACATATCGAGTAATAATATTTCCTTATATTCATATATTTTAAAAGACATAAACAACTTCTGGAAAGGGATATTCAATGAAAAATAGTGTCCTGTTACATTCATATATGAGTAACCAGATGTTCTTTCAACTCAAATATTTTATAGTTTTGAGGTCGTTAACCTTACATTGATCGTTAACATTATTATGGTCAATGAACATAATCACTCTCTATAACAATTTATGCATCAATTCCATGTCCGTATCTTCAACAATTTTCTCAAACATGGAAATGTAGATATGTTTTTTTCTATATGAATTTGGTAATGTCATTTATCTCTTATCAAAATGATTTCTTATTCACTATATTTAGATTTTGGTTTTTCAAAGAAAGAATTTCAAAATACGAATCCCCTAGCTATAAAGATAAAATTTAAATTATGAGGATACAATATATTTAGGGTTAGGAGAATATAATAAGGTAAAATTCTAAAATAATAATAGTTTATTAAATAGTGTATGAAAAATTCAACACTATGCTTAAAAAATTAATATATTTTTCCATAAATTTAATCTTTTGATAACTTCGGCGACACACAACCCCTACTCTATATGAACTATAATATAGTATAATATTATAAAGTAGAAATTAAATTTGAGGTTATCATTATTAATTATTAAAATATTAAAATTATGGTTGGCTATTGATTATAAATTAACTAAGAATCGTTTAAAAGAAAAATATTGGTTTTAGTAAAACATAATTTTTCTAAAAGGCAGATTAGTCACGCATTAGAGGCATAGTTTAATATTAATTTCTACCACATTTGAAAATATTAATTTGAAAAAATAAACCTCTTATTTTATTGACAATATAAAACTATTTTATGTTTTTTATGGTATTTTTCTAAAATATATCATTTTTGATGAATAGTGTGAAATACACATTTCAAATTGAAATGAACTTTTAAATTTAAATTATTTATAATGTAAATTAATATTAAGATATAGATTTAAAGTAATATTATTTAAAATTTATTTCAATTATTCCATTTTAGTTTATGTTTAATTTTTTTTAAATTTAATTTTGATATATAATCATTGTATACTTTTAAACATTTTCTTTTCAAAACCTCGCTTTCTCATCATGTATATGAGATTAATTTGAAATTAACCATTTCCAATTTTAAAAATTAAATTAGGAAAAATGTATTCAATAATTGGAATCATTATAATTTATAATTTATAACATTTTAAAATTTAATTTGCACCAAAATAAATATTTAAAATATTATAAAGTTTAATTATCGCAGTTAAGGTAAAACTGGATTTACCTGGGGTTAAACTAAGACTATAAGGGTAAAACTATCAAAACAACTTTTATAAAACCCATTTTATATCCACATTTAATTCTAATATCTGGATGAAATAGATAATTGACTATTTTTCAGTCTTTTTTAGATGATTAAAATGTGTTATCATTGAATCTTTTCAAAAAATTACAACTATGCCACTCACCACCCATATAAAATGTCACCCACCCTCTTATATTATTCACACTATAAAACCTTTCGGTTTCTTCCAATACATTCCAAAATAAATCCTCAAAATCCTTAAACTCATCCTGGAATCCCTATTTTGTATGAAAATACTTCCTTGGAAGGCTTTAAATGATATATAAAGAGTATACCTCAAGAAGAGGTAACATTATTCAACGGTTGTTTTTATATGATTTCATCCTCCACCTCTTTAAATATTTAAAAAACCACAGTGATATAATATGATACGTATCATACAAATAATTATATTTTTATGTTCATGGAATCAACTAAAAACACCAACACATCAATAAAATGGGGTTCAAAATCAATATTCGCGTGTACGACAAACTACCACCTCATGAATTAGTATCATTCATTTTTCCATCACAACCCCACATGATTGTGTATGATGATCGATTAAAATAATATATATCATATGAACAATGTAATTATAACTAAACATTCATGATATACATTATCATTAAATTACACTACAAAATACTTAAAATATTATTCCAATAGACACTCAATGATCATATTAGTTTAGTGCCTTTGGAAACATAGAAATGTAGACACAAATATATAAGTGAGATTTAATATCTACAACTAGGTTATTAATTACTATAACCATTCTTAGAAACATCATAGTTAATACATGTCTTCATAACCTAGAGATCAAAACAAAAATAGGTGTGAGCGTAGATTCTCATTAAGGGTAAACTAAGGAGACATGTAGGGATAAAAATGACGATACGGGTATGAGAATGCGATCATAATTTATAAGATCATAAACTACATATCAAATACCATAAAATTGAATCATGGATTAAATATAGATAGTTTATAAGACATATATCTTAACGAATAACACAACATAATCTTTGTAAGCATAATATATAAATAAAACATGTAATTGTGGAAAACACATATGAAAATAATATGATTTACATATTAGCCAACGAATTTCTACCAATACCATATTAGTAGTATGGTTTCACTACCCATACAATATTTGTTGTCATGGTTCACTCCAATATCAATCTTAATAAATTTATTTCACTCCCCAAACCATCTTGGTGGTCATGGTTCACTCTCATGGCCATCTTAGTAGTAATGGTTCACTACCAAGACCATATTATTCTATATCATGAGATATAAAATTTTACCCATTGTATTGGGGGTAGGTATATGTCCCAACCATCTCATAATGAAATCCTACATACATGTTCCAAATGATCATTAAAAATAATACCAAAAGACATAAAATTAATTTGATAACATAAACATGTAATCATATCATTACATGTGGAAAAAGATACATGTTACATAATCACTTTTATAAAAACATTACCCATGAAAGAGAAACAGATTTTATAAATATATAACACATTAAAGAGAATCAAATTTCAAAAACTTAAAACCTTGGAACGAGAAATAGGATTCATAAATACCATGACATTAAGAATATCCCATTTAAAGAAATAATATAAATAAAATGATTAGATCATTTCCTATGAAGGCATGAGCATCATCAAAAAATGTCATCTTATAAGTAAATTAACATAGAAATATATATTTGTAACATTTAATGTTGAAAATATCCTTTCTTCATTGAAAGACAATTTTTAATTCATAAAAATATTAAAAATCATTTTCATTGAAAATTCGTTCAAATATTATAAAGAAGACTTGAAATATTTCTAAAACCAATCCCTTGAGAACTTATTGAATTATCATTAAAAAATTTAATTTTTTAATATAAAATACATTGAAAACATTAAAAAATTGCTTGATTTTTTTTGAAAATAATTTTATTGAAATTATCTTTAAAACATATAAATACTAGTGGAAAATTTTTTGAAAATATTTTTACATTGAAGATTTTTAAAAAAAATCATGAAAATTCTATAAAAACCATTTTCCAGAAAACTTTTTTTAAAAAAAAATATTAGAAATTATAATTTGTAATATATAATGGAACCTTCACTGAAATGAAAATGGGTAAATATGTAAATGTCATATATGTTAAAAATTTCATTCCTTTTTCATGGTAAAAAGGTAATAAAAATTTATTATTAGAAAAGAGATAAAATGATTTATTGAAAATATTAGAAACATAAAAAAGGGTAAAAATGTATTTCAAATATTAGAGGACAATAGTAAAATATTCATGTAGACCCTTTTTAGAAAATGTGGGTTTTAAGGAATATAGATTTTTGATCAAACGGAGGGTAATATTGGGATTTCGTAAAAACAATTCATTAACTATCCTATGCACAAATGAGTGGGAAAATTGTAATAATAAGTGGGTATATATTAAATGAAAATAATAGAATAAGAATCATTAGTGTTCTGGAGAGATGGATCCTCATATTTCATTAATTAATGTATAATAATAAATATTTCTCAAAAAGTGATGAGGAAGTTTCATTAAACTCATATGACTAGGTATATTGGGATACATTTTTGATAATGAAAGGGTAAAAAAGGGAGACATGTAAGAATAAACCTGACAATAAGTTTTTGATAATGTGATCATAACATTAGATGATTATTCCTTGTATATCAAAGATCATAAACATGAATCATGGCTTAAATATTGACTTTTCATAAGAGGTTTATTATAATAAATATATAACATAATCCATGAAAAAGTAATATAAAAATAAAACATAGAACTATGTAAAATACATAATAAAATAATTTTATTTCTATTATTGGGATTGAATCAATAACAATACCATCTTAATATTATGGTTTCACTAATAAATACCATTTAGTTAGTCAAGGTTCACTCTCATGTACATCTTAGTAGAATGAGTTTACTCTTCAAAACATATTGGTAGCCATGAATCACTAATAATGCCATATTATTAATCATGGTTCATTCCAAAAACCATATTACTATATATCATAAGATATAAATCATTATCAAATTCATTGGAATGTGATATAGGTCCCAAACATCTCATAATGGAATCATACATTCATGTTCCAAAAGATTATTAATAATCATATAATAATCCATGAAATGCAATGGGTATCTTAAACATGTAGCCATGTCATAACCTGGGAAAAAATATAGATTTTTCATAACCATTTCATCAAAATCATAACTCATGAAATATAAATATATTTTATAAACATATTACCTAGGAAAGTGAAACTGATTTCGTAAACATATTTAACATGAAAGAGAAATCGATTTTATAAAAACCCTGACATTAAGCATAACCCACTTAGAGAAAAAATATTAAAGTAACCTTTATGTAATTTCATAGAACATCATGTGTAACATTAACAGATTCCATATTAGAGGGATCATGACATGGGACTGTATTTTGGAATCATTTCTTAATGACAATACGATTATTTATTTGGAAATTTATTTTTAATGCATAAAACCATTTGAAAATCATCTTCATATTAAATAAAATGAATATATATATATAAGAATTGAAATAATTTTCAAAACATTCTTCTATGAAAATATATAGAATAATATTCAAAAACATTAAAAAAAAATTACTTAAAACATTAAAATAATTATTGAAAGCATTTTAAGAATCATTCTATTGAAAACACATTTGAAACATAAAAAGAAAGCTTGAAAACGTTTCGAAAACCTCTTTACTTGAAATATTTTTGAAGAGTATTTAAATTATTTTAAAAAAAAAATCAAATTTTATTTGTATTAAAAAAATATTCATAAATAATATTAATTTAAACGTGAAAATTAACCTTCATAGAAATGTTGATGGGTAAATCTGTACATGTTGTACGAGGTAAAGGTAATATTTTTTTACAGTAAAAATGTATAAAACTTACCTTGTTTTTAAATGGATAAGAATATCTCTTTAAAAACATCAGTTAAATACAAAAGGGTAATAATGTATTTTAATAATTATAGGATAATAGTTTAATATTTTTTTAAACCCTTTTTAGAAAAGCTGGGTTAAAGACATAGATTATAAACATAAGAGAGTAAATTCGAGATGTCATAAAAATATTACTACATATATTAAGTTCCAAAAAGATTTAAAAATAGTAATAATACATGTATATATATTAAATAAAAATAGTAGAATAAAAATAATTTGATTACTTTACATATCTATCATGATATTTCATTAATTGAATCATAATCATAAACAATTCTCGAAAGGCCAGGAGATTATCACAATAATCCCTTATCATTCGGTAACATGGAATCATACACCCCATGTAACAAAATTAAGTAAAATGAATCATAAAATATCATGAAAATAATTAGAATCATGGTATATCATGTAAAATGGAAGTATATACACCTCTAAAAAATATAGGTGTATAAGAAAACAAGCATCTCAAAAAATGAAAACTGAGACAAAACTGTATTAAGAATTTGTTATATTTTGAAACAAAAACCCAATGAAATAAAGATAATAAAAAGGATATTTAAATATGAATATATTTAATTATAATATAAATATAATACATTCAGGGAAATTACATACACCAAAAAAAATTAAGTGAGTGTTGATTGTGGAATGTATCTCATAAAAATAAAAGTGAGATTAAATTCTCTTACCTTGTGTCTAGACTCTCGTCGTACTCATTATAACCACTTGTATAATGAATATAAATTAATTATATATATTTTAGAGAACCAAATTATTATTTCTAATTACATATTATGAATTTTATTACCCTCTTGTTAACAATCCTTTGTTAAGGATTCACTTTGTGTTATATCCTCTTTATTCTTCTCATGTGTATTAATTTGTTATGTCTTCAATAATAATACATATATAATGATTAAATAATGTAAACATGACATAAATATCAGGAATATTAATTTTAGTTTTATTATAAAACAATATATAATATAAAATTATTAAATAGAATGCATTGTTCATGGAGATGGTAAGTCATACGTACACATGAATGATGTTTCCATTATTGTTGTCATGTTGAAAAAAATAAGGAAAATAAAATATATGTATATATATATATAATAAAATTATAGTAGAATTATATTTCAATGTATATATCATATAATTTCATGAAATCCATCCTTAAAACCTTCAATTTCATCTGTGAATGAATCATATTCTTTTTAGGGGGTGGTAGTCCACACATCGGGAAACAAAGTTATTATATTTACACCTAATTGATAGAAAAAAAAGATATGTGTTGTAAAAGGAACAAATAAGATTAAATAAATCATATATATATAATATATAACATATAATAATAAAATTTCCATCATAATTTCCACCATGAGAGGCGGTAAATGAAAAATTAACAATCATTGTTTAGTGGGGTGGTAGTTCACTATACACGTGAATAAAATTCTCATTACCCATTTGATGGAGGTGTTTGTAATTGTTGTAATAAAACCTATAATAAATTCAGTTATATCAAGTATTTTGTTTATAAAATCATGCAATAAATAGAGTGGAGGGGTTATGAATGAGAATAAAAGAAAAGAGCTTGAGAGAAGACGTTACCTCTTAATCGGGTAACTCATTTTGGTTTGTACAAAAATGTTTCCTTAAGATTATTTCTATATAAGGGTATGATTCTAAAATTAATTGTAGGATATTTGTAAGTATAATTGAAAGATCATGTTTGAATCTATGTTGTTTTAGAGTTTTAAAGTAGATGGATATGTGGTGTCCTTTTATAATGAAGGATGCATGACACTCTTGTTAATATTTATAGAGAGAATTCCAACCACATTTTTTAGTAGTGGATCCAATAATAGTATAAAGTAAAAAGAAAATTGTTTATTGGGTATATATATGTCCAAAATATTCATTTTGGACAAGTTTATAGGTCTTTTGGTCATTAAGGTGATGGTTTACTCCCTTATTAAGCATAACTTATCGTTAACCGTCTTAATTAATTTCATTCACATTCACTAATATTTTTTGGTAAAACATTAAGTGGAAATTATTAGAAATCATAAATTTTTATGATTATAAATATAGAATCTATTTTTCCAAATTCTAATCACATAATATTTAGAAATTAATTTCAAATTAAACTCATAGTGGGGTTAAAAATGTTGTTTTTAAAGTAATAACATTCAAAAGTCTATATGTTTTTATACACAAGTAGAAGGTTAAATTGGTTATGTTGACCTAAATTAAATTTATTTATAAATTTATTATCTAATTAAATTTTTTATTAATTTAAAATAAAATTTAACTATACAAATAAGTTAGATAAAAAACAATACTAAATTAAAATCCAGTATTTTAAACTATTAAGTAAACTATGAAATCTTACAAAAAATACAAAAAATTTATCCTGACCTAATTTTTATGTTTCTATTACAAATTTTATGTTTATCATGACATATTTAATCTATTAAATTTACATAAATTGGATTTAATATTTGTTCTCCATTAAAAGGAATTCAGAATTCCATAATAAAAACATATATTTTTTTTAGCATAAAATTGTTGTTGATCTATTCTAATATCTATAAAAACTATTATATGAATATGAAAAAATATTTTAATGAATATATTGAATATATATTACATTATATAACTCACTAATATTAATAAATATAAATTAATAGTGTATCAAAAACGTTTTCACCATAATAATGATAATTTCATTTATATTCATTAAGTTTTCATATTCATTTATAATTAATTTGTTACATATTAATTCACTATATATATTTTTAAACATATTTTCATAATTTAGTTAATAATATTAATAAATTTCAACTTAATGGAATGGTTGTATCTCATTATAATGATATTTTTAATAACATGTTATAGTTTTGTAACACTCGATCTTGTGAGTTGAGAAAGCCCTATAATATACGCTAAATTTTTTTATTACTTGTACATAATTTTTAACTTTATATTGAATTTAGTGCATGATAAATTATTATTGTGTATAATGCAATCCAAACATAGTGTTGTCATGTGAAATAAATTATTTATGCAGTGTTGTGTTATACGGAAAACATCAAAATGAATAAATTAAATTGAAAAAATATATTTCAAAAAAACCTTGGTGTAAAAATAAATATTACATTGGATTCATTATATAATATGTATACCATTATAATTTAAATTTCATAGGCGATAGGATAATGTCGCTCATGATTATAGTGGATTAGCGCCTCATGAAGCGATGTAAGGTGATAAGGATATTGTTAATGATTATATGTGATATGGGAAAAGGAATTATAATATTAATAACATATTTATCATTAATTAATGATAATACAAAATTTTGTTTCTTACATTTTCATACACATAATGATGATAACATCATTCATGACAGTGTGGACTACAGCCTAAAGGAAGCGACACAACTCTCTTTTCCTCAACACACAACATGGATGATATATATTAATATATAATATAGAAATTATTATATTATAATAATTATTTAATGATAAAACATTTCATACCTACATTCCATAAATAGTTTTCAAAAAATTAAAATTGATCTCATGCATACGTATGGCCTACCATCTCAATGATTGTAACATACATCAATTTTCAAAAAAAACCCATCAACAAATAGTTTTAAAAGTATATTTGACATATAAATATGTTAATTATGATAGGATTATTCTTATTAATATGATATAACAATATAATGTGTAAAATAACTATATCCTTCTGGATGAAACACATATGAATAAATAAGTAAATTAACTCTCAAATAAGTGAAAATAATGAGATATTTTTAGTGAAGATGTTATGCGATATTATAAAAGATGCATATATGAAATTACATTTATTAATATGTTCATTTATTAATTTAATAACATGTTTAAAACCATTATAAATGGGATAAATGATGTTCAACCAAAAATAAGTATGAGTTAAGTGATGATGTGTCAATTTCATTTTATTATGACATTTTTTAATTACATGCAACTAATTGCTTTTATATAGTGTATTTTATTTTAATTTGACATGTAATATCATGAATAAATACTTATTAATTATATTCTACATATTAATTTTATTATTTAATCTATGGATTTTTTACTTAATATTTACGAAGTGGTGATGAATTTTATAACTTAATTTCTTTTTATTGGGTTATATTACTTCTTTTTTATCATTGATATTCGATTATTATGATTGAAATGACTTTTGATTATATTTTATTTTATTTAAACATATTTTATATATATATAATTTTGATACATGTAGTAAATTAATTTATAAATCAACAGATTAATATTATGTAAATTTTAAGGGTTTATTTCATATTCCCAATCTAATCGAGATTTTTTATTCTTAAATTTAAGATTATGAAAATTATTAATTTTTTTTTGAATAAACCCATTTCATTATTTTCTCCTCTAGTAATTCATGAAATTTGTAGGTTATTGTTATATTTTCCATTTACTATGAAATAAAAATAATTGAAATTTTTTTAAGAAAATCAAACATTATTTCTATCTTCAATCAAAAATCTTATTTCATTGAAAAACATGTTTTAAAAAAATCAAAAATGGTTTTATCATTTTGGAAATTATGTATTATATAAATTTAAACCCAATTATTATTTTTTGAAAAAATAAAATTATTCTCAAATTATTTTTCCAAATAAGTCTCTTTCCTATAATTTTTACAATGAAAAAGTATCATTCATTTTTACTTCTATGAAATGAATTGAATTTCTCACTAATATGAACATCATTTTATTGAATCATCTATTTGTAGTTTAGAAATTTATTTATAAATAATGTTATTTCATTAATAATAATGAAATTATTTATTTTAAAAAGTTTTTTTAAGGGAAGAGGTATTTCATAATTTCAATTTTTTTAATAAATTTATTTTCAAACTGAAAATTTTATTTTCATCAAGAATTATTTTAATGATTTTTTTTATTTATAGGCATTAATGAAAAAAACCCTTTATTTTACATATACTACATTTGAAATTTGCTGTACATATACCATCATAATTATTCTTCCGGATAATTTATTATTATTTTGACCAAGGATAGTATACAGATCCACTTTAAAGATTAATTTTTTTCAGTGACATTCCCTTGGAATGTTCAATTTCGTGGGATCATTGGACATTACATTTTCCCCAATTAGCCATAATTTTATTCATTGATATTTTTATGTATTAAATAATATATTATTCATATCTATTATGTTTTACAATGAATATAATTTTTTTATCTAGTGAAATAATGATAAATATGTGTTATTTACTCAATATAGATATTTTTCTGTTGAAAAGGTTGAGGGAAAAACCCTCGTTATTGAAGGGAAAAAAATGTGAAAATCGATTTAAAAAACAAAGAAAATAAGGAACCAATTACATGGAAGAGCGATAAGATACATAGTGAAACAAGACCTAAAGGCCCTTACATGGACTAGAATGATCAAATGGGTGGAAAAGATTGTAAAATAGTGAAAAAATACTCATCTACCCTACTAGAAAATTAAATAGTAGTCTCAGAAGTGGAAGATGCATTGCCCCTTTCCATGAAGTTTTGTTATGCTGGACTGAAAAAATGCAGCAGCACCCCCCTCCAACTCACACCATCTTGTGGAATAGGGGATGGATGTTAGGTGACAACACACCTACTTCTCTTGAGAGAGGCCTAACGAACAAATCTTGAAAAAATTCATAGAATATTAAAACTGATGAAACAAAAATCAAAGATGAAAAAACATTGATAATGGCCAAGGTAGGGTGGACATCGATCCAAAAATTGAAAGATGGCTGAAGGATGAGTGTCGTCACACCCATCCCTCTTTTGAGGTCACCCACCAAACATTAATTGAAATACATAACAACACGTTCCAAACGAAACAAGAAATATTCCAATGATACAAAAGAAATAAAAAACCATTAATACAAACAAATCCATAAAATATAACATATTTCTTCTGGAATAACCACAATAAAATAATACTAAATCCTCGAAACCACCACTAAGACAGGGGACACCCAAGGTCCTCCATAACACCACCATCGTTGACTAAGAAAATGAATTATATCCGCACCCATTCACCTTTTGGGAACCCAAAGAATAAAATGAGAAATTTATAAACATGATGTGCCAAGGAAATTGCCAAATCATACCACCTGCATGACATCAAGCCAACACTGTTTTTGAAAAATTATCTTCCCTAAATCTTTAAATAATGATTTAGGGGGAAATTGTTTCTGGAACAAGAAAAAACCAAATATGAGGCTAGATAGCAATTTTATCCATCAACCAATATTGAAAAACACAATGTTGAAAATATCAATACCACAAAATCATAGAAATGGAGGAAAAATAGAACAATAAATGTGTGATGTCAACCATGATGACATCAAAAAAAATAAGAGTTGTAATGTGAAAATAATGAATCAGTAGGGAAGATCCAATATGTCCATATGAAACATTGTCTATAAAACCACTAAAAAAGACAAACCCAAAAGGTCCAAAATTTCAATGGGGGATTTGGGAGCTTTTAGACCACATTGAATGAATGGTGGAAACCCTAGACGAGACAGTTCACCTGGATAGGAATGTGTAGTTCGTTATTCAAATTTTTTCTTTTTTGGATATGGATTCATTTTGATAAGGAAAATTATTTTTGAATTACAACATTTATTCAATATATGATTAATTATTTGGAAAAGTAACACATGGGTTGGGAACATGTTATAAATATCCCCTCAATGCCTCAGTAGTTTCATGAGATTATTTACATTGTTGGCCTTTGTTAAACGGGTTTCTACCCATCAATTTTAATCATTATTGAAGGTGACTCTTAATGGTTGATGCATCATGTTCATATGAATCATTAAATATAATAATTAAGAATATTAATAGTTATTAAATCAATTATTATTATTTTCCATTAATTTTATTCATGTAATTTTATATGTATTCATTTCATTGTTAGTTTATTTATTAAATTGCATGTGTTTTTACTAATTTTTCATACCATACTAATTCTACCTTATCTTACCATAACATTTATGCTAATTAAATAGAATGTGTGTATTGTTATTTATATTTTCCTACTGATTATTATTATTCATTCCTTATATATTCGGTTATATTAAGCAATTACTGGGAATTCGAGTTCACCCTTTTTTTATTTCATTTCACTAGGATTACATATTGATTAATATAATTGATGTATAAATATATTCTATACAGAATAATGTTATTATAAAAAAAATATTTATTAATTTTTATTTTCAACTGTTATTATTTAATCATATTTGTATCTACTTTGCTAATAATAATTAACTATTTAGTTCATAGAGATGTAGTTCCATGAATCGTATTCCAATGTAATAAAGAAAAATATAACTCCGGGCTACTATAGTGAAGGTATTTACACTCAAAACTCTTTAATTACTTATAAATATTCATTTTTATTTTATTTGTTACTTATTATAAGTATTTTCCTCATTTTAGAGAACAAATTTCATTTCTTTTTTAGTTCACTTTTGTGATCCCTCTATATTTCTTACCGCAACCACCTGATAAGGATAAATAACTAAGAACTCATTCCCTTATTTAATAACATTATTACCCTTATTATATTTACTAAATTACATTATTGTATAAATATTCTTAATATTCAAATATTTTACCCTTTATTTTTTTTGTATTCTTAACCTTATACACATTCCTTTCTTCCACATTGTGAAATCATTAATGGTTTGTTCTTTTCTAGACATAGTAGATCCCCCTTGATTCATAAATTTTTTAAATTAAATATGTGGTGTCCTTGAATGAGTATTATATATTCCTAAAAACTACACCACACTAATAGTTACTTATGAATCTTGATATTTTACACAAATTGTAGTAATGATCTGTTGTTTATTTCTGTTATATCTTTTTAAATTATGTCTATCATAGTTCAGGGAGATAAATTTATTTTGGATGGAACTCATTCCCGGTGGAAGATGATTTCTTTATTGAATTAATAATTTTTATTTGATCCTTCATTGTTAATATAAATATATATTCATTGACAATGTTGGTGTAATTACACGACCTTCTTCTATAAACCTATCTTTTCACCATTTTATAATGATTCACCATTATCCTCAACTGCCATTATTATGTATTATATAAACTTTTTTTCACTTTATTATCTATGAATCATTTATTCTATTTCTAAAAACACTTTTTCATTATCAACCGATATTTCTATAATATATATTACTGTCTTCACATATTCATCCAAATTAAACATATTCAATATAATTTCATAAATATTTATTATTGTTTTATTATTGAGATTCACATATACGGATTGGAAATGTTTTATTAAAATATTAGTAAACACCATAATAAAAGAAAAAGTGATCGTTGTTTCACCCCACCCCCTCTTAGTGATCCTAAATTTTTCCAAGAGAACCTAAAAACCATTAAAAATTCAAATAAAAAATGGGAACAAATATCTAAGAGGGATTCCCAACTTCTATACTGACTTTCAGACCCACAATAGTGATTCCTCTATTTACCATAAACCATGAGGATCCTATGTTGGATGCCTCACCAGTGTTTTAGTTTGGGTGACTAGTGGGATTACTATATATGACCGACCGAGAGACAGTACATCATTTTTTGGTAGATATTGTATTGGGTGTCAATACACACTACTAAAAACTAGGTTTATCTAGCACCATGGCATTAATAAATCCATCTAAAAGCACTCATAAATAGCCACATTATCCGCAAAAAAAATTTGTTATTAATGGGGGTTTTTGTGATGATAAAAAAGTGTTTTTAAAGGGGGATATTTATCAGTGCTTGTAAAACAAAGATGATAAAGCTGCCAATTTATCCGTTTTATTAAAATCAACAGATAAATTATGTCCCATTATCAGTACTAGTAAAAACATCACCTATAAATGGGTTTATTTATCAGTGTTTTTATACAATCAATGATAATGGGGTGTCATTATCATCACTTCTTTATATGTGCTGATAAAGAACACATATCAGTTCTTATTTACTAGCAATAATAAATGAAATATTTCTGAAAAACCATTCATTCAAAATAATACAAAAATATATAAATATATTTACATAGATATAAATATATTATATATATATTAAATATGTTTTTGATAAGTCTAAATTGGAATTTACACTGAAATATATGATATTTTGTGAATATAGGTTATAAAATAATTGAAAATATATATTTTATTTTTTTTAATTATTTTCATGTTATAGTAATTTCATAAAAATTATAATCTAAAGAAATCAAAATATTAAAAAATATCTTAAATATGTTTAAAATGTAACTTGAACTTCAAATGACCATAACTTTTGATCCAGGTGTCCATTTGGGCTCTACAGAATATAAAATCAAAGCCTACAATAATATTTATTCCATATATGTTGGGGGAACCCATGTCACTTTTTTTGAGGTCAAAACAAGCCCAAACGCCTCCAAAATTGAGTTTTTTTTCAGGTACCCCAATTTGTTAACAGTAAATAGAATTTCAGCCAATTTTATATAGGGTGTTTATATTATTGTTTTAGTGGGGAATGAATTTATTTCTAGGGATACATTCATATTGATATTATGGTTTTGATTTTTTTTTTCATTTTTTCCGAATGTAATATTATTAGTAATCAAATATATAACAATATGTATATATATATATATATAATATCCCCCCCACACACAAATATATTTTATATATGTATTTAAATATATATATATAAAGATATATATAAAGATACATATAAAGATATATATAAATATATGGATTAAAAAATGTAACAAAAAATATATAAATATATAGATATATCATAACTATTAAGACAAAACAATATAGGGGATTTGAAAAGGAAATGGCACAGAAGCATGAGATCTCTAGTTTGAAATAGGATGGATGCAATGTCACATGATAGAGTGTAGAATTATCAAAAGTGCTTAAAAAAGGTGTGTGAAGAGTTGAAAAAGGTGGTGTGGGAATAGGTTCAAATAAAAAATAATATCCCCTTAATCATTAGGGCCTTTATCAGTGCTTCATTAGAATTGTTAAAGGGGGTCTTTATCAATGTTTTTTAGAATGGTAAAACCAAACCCTTTAACATCCCCTTAAGCATTAGGGCCTTTATCGGGGACTTTGTCGATGTTTATGATTCTATGTTTCTAAAGCCACTAGAAAAGTACGGTCTTTGGGTGTTAGTTTGTATAATGCTGTAATAATTTTAAAAAAATAATGTAATGAAATTTTATGAATAGATTTGGCTTCAATAATGTGAATTAAAGTTTGGAACAGACCACGAATAATGATTTATTTGAGATCACAATATGAACTATTGATAGATATCATGGTATGGCACCGATGATGGGCATTGCGATACGAAACAAAACATATCTAGGAGTATGAAACTTTTTATCATTTACTCTTGGGATGTTCTTAGTAGATTCAAGGGTAATAACTTGGTAGATGGTCTTGGGACAATGATCTAGTAGATCTTGACAATATTATCTAGATTATGCCATAGCTATTGATTATTGATCATTTGAGTTGCAATGTGTGACCTGCCTAAAAGTCGGAACCTAGGAATTTTAAATTAGGAAGGATCATACATGTATTAAGAGGTATTTTATCTATATCAATTCCACATTTAGGGGATGAACATTGTAATATGTCATTCTTTTTTGTAGTTACTTGATGCAAATATGGGAGAACCTATGGGTAGGATATTTATCCCCATGGGGTGATGTAGCTAGCATAATGAAATTTTTGGTGTTTGCTGATGATAGTATTTTTTATAGGGATTACGAGCCTGAGGATCGACATGATGATAACTTTATTGAGTGGTATGTCATTTGACTTAGAGACCTAGTAATAGGATACCCAGTCCACATGATCTATGATCCTAGGATCTACAGTGGATAGAGTCATATATGTTTTAATTACATGTTTATATAACATTATATGTGATCTCATGTATATATATATATATATATATATAAATTTATGGGGATATATATATATATTCTTGAAAATATATACTTTCATAATATTACATTATGTCCAGATAATTGGGATCACATACCCAATGGTTAGTTGTGGACTTTTTTCTTTTATTTTTATTAGATAATAATTTTTTGTTGTGATTTTTATCCTATTGAGTAGCTCACATGTACATACAATTCATTTTACTGGATATTTATATGACCAAATTGTTTGTTCCCTACTGATTTCTGTACCCAAAATCTAATCAAGACGATATTTTATTGGGTACCTAAGTAGACATTTACTTATTGAAGTTATAGGATGGGAAGAGTATTATGACTAATCAATTAGGATGACTATATATGTATGTGGAGACTGGGTATGTGGTCTAGATTAATGTTATTTGTGGAGAACTCTATGTATATTCCTATTTTATTTATGTACTCTCGTATATGTGATCAACCCAGTTTCTTATTACAGTATTATGTTAAACATGTATCATTGGGAATTGTATTTATTTCATTAATTAATACCGCATGATCTGTATTAGATTATTTACAACTTCTAAACATTGTTTATTTAATGTTTATATGATACCATGTTATTTACATTTTTATTACTATTATATAATGTTATGGACTCCCCACATTACCACATTTATACCCTCACAGCTGAGGGGTACATCTGGAGTATGGGGAGGGAAATTTGAGGAATTTTGGTGAACCATCTTGGGTTATTAATCTAGTTGAATCTGGGTCGCGACATTATTGGTTCAACATAGATTTATATATTTCATACATATATTTCAGGTGTTCTAGGTTTTATTTGTATATTTCTGATGATGCTAGCCTGATCATCTTAATCTTCATCATCTGGTTCTTCATTTGTTTGATCTTTAAATTATTCTCCTGTATCTGATAAAAAATTCTTCAAAATGAAGTAACATAGTCAACATCAATTATTATGTACAATTTCTTACGGATTTAAGTCTTATGGAATATTTATTCAACCATGAGGGAATGATGGATTTATTCACAGAGAAAAAAATATTCAAAACATCATCTCCTCCACATGAGAGAAATGTTATATCATCCACTTTATTATTTTAACAATTTATATAAGTGAGTTTATATATGTATTGGTGGGAACATAAATGTATTTTTCCTTCCCAGTGAAGCTATAAATTCTCGAAGCTTCACACTTTTTATATTTAATTGGAATGCTCCTCATTTCTCTAGGAACACTCTGGAATCTTCTTGAAATTTATTGATAGAAAATACTATCTTTAAGAACCCCTAATTATTATATTAAGGAACATTTTAAAACTTCCTTAACATCCCTAGATGAAAATATTTGATAAAAAAACAAAGAATCATCACGGAAAAAGATATTATATAGATCATACAAGGAACCTTAGAACTCCAATTTCTAGTGTATGTCATTTAATTTCACTTCATTGGGAATTATATATCTAATAGCATATCTTAATCACTCTCCAGTTTAGGAATGTAGAAAAATTAATTTTCTAAATCAACATTTTATAGTTTTCCTCAATTTAGAAAATTGAATCTGATGTACATAGATTTTTTTTCTGATGTCATACCATTTCTCTATTTGTGGGACCCATGTACTTGATATTAACTTATAATATTCTTATACATCATTTAATTAATAACTATATCTCCAATAAAATCATGCATAGGATTCTAATGTCTATACATACAAAATCCATTATAAAAAAATTATCCATCAAGACATCAAATAGATGTCAGTCTGATGAAACTCAATAGAATACCAAACATTATAAGCTCTTCACATCGTGGAAAATAATAAAATTTATCCATACTTGGTCAGTGTAAATTATATGATCATCAAATCATGATAGTATCTAAAGGGTGGGAATTCATTGATATATTTAAAATAATACCCTTTAAAACTGTTTATATGTTTTAGGAAGAAACTACTAATTTTACACAAAACCATTGATACCTTTCTGTGAGTTATGAAATGTAAGAATTCACCCTTACTTCATTATGCATAACAATAATTACCCTTATGTGATTCTCCTACTAT
This sequence comes from Viscum album, assembly GCA_963277665.1. NCBI lineage: Eukaryota > Viridiplantae > Streptophyta > Magnoliopsida > Santalales > Viscaceae > Viscum > Viscum album. Next base: position 366,501,600 of record OY728125.1, read on the forward strand.
TCATTCTTTCTGTAAAATCCTTCTAACACTTCTTTCTTCAATTTATCGAGGAATTAATTAAAAAAAATTTAATGTGGTAAAATTTCTCATGTTCCAACTAATAACATTGTTTACTTGAAACCATAAGCATATTTTAAATATCTAATAGATCACATATATTTATTTTTGTTTTATATCATGTATTATACATGTGGAAATCTTTATCTGACACTTTGTACATCTCATAACATTATTCAACTATATTATAATAGTATCTCTAATAGTTTCATCATGATCTTGTACATCTCTCAAATTGTATTTATACCCATTTCTTATTTTTTCACCTTTTTTATTGTTTTTAAAACTCTACTTTGGTCACCACACACATCCTGTTGATAAGAAAATAAAGAACATCTAACCATTATCTGATAATGTAAGGAAACACTATAACACTCTTTACGAAACGATTTTTATATATCATAAGGAAACATATTTAAATGTCACAAGGAATTATCAATATAGAACTACATTAAATATTATGTATAAAAAGATTTTGATATATTAAAAATAAATAAAACAAAACTCACTTTAAAATATTACGATTCAAATTATCCTTAAAAAACTTTTATTTCAATCTTAACTTGCTAGCATACCAAACATCATGATGTATTCCATGATTACCATATTCATGTTATCCTTTAATATTTTATATTTATCTATATTTATTCATTATAATGATCTTAATAGGGGAGGGTGTTCTATAAGAATCATCCAAAATTTCATTCAACAATTATGTTTTTGAAGATACAAATATCTCGGTTCTCAACATTATATCTCTATCATTATCAACTATTAACTTTGGAATACTCACTAACTTGTTCTATAGCTATGAATTATAATTATGATATAATTTAATCTTATTTTGAATTTATAGTTGAGAAATAATTTATGAAATATAATATTTTTCTCCATCCCTTGTGATATGAAGATTCACCCATTATAAATCAATGAGTATTGAATCTTTTTCACTCCTAATAATGGATAAGATACCATGATTTTTCACACACTGGGATTCATCAATATTGTTTTCTTTACCAAGGGGGAATGTTATTGAGTAGTTGTAATCCTTGATCAAATATAACCATCTCTATAGGCTCATATTCAAATATATTATAGACAATATATATATTAGGCTCTTATGGTTAGTATAAATATCAATATTCTCAATATAGATATCATGTTACCAAATTTTCAATTCAAATAAAATAGTTTCTAGATTCTAGGATAAGAGATGGGTTATTCTTTGTATGATTCATTAATATTCATGATTCATAAGCAATTACCTTCTCATTCTATATAACAAGGCATCCTAAACCGTTTAAAGAATCGCCATTATAAATCAAAAATCCTTCTCTAATATAGATTATTGAATGAATACATTTAGTGGCTAATAAATTCTTAATATCCAAATATAAATCAAAATATATTATTTTCAATATGAAATATACTCCATCATAGGTGAAATAGTTTAATAGATTGGATAATCATGACCAGTTTCACATAAAATTCTATTATTTCACTGATGATCTAATATAACATAAAAATATTGTTCATAGTGGTTGGTATTTGAAAATTTTAAATTACATATATATTTTATGTTTCCATAGATATTCATGCACCAGTGATAACATTCCCTATAAGGATAAACATTCAAAAAAAACCACATTTTCTGAAAATGTTATATAATTCATCACTTTGTATAGTCCATACCAAAATTCCAAAATTCTTTTTATATTATTCCTTTCACATTGAATATATGATAATTTCATCGATAGTGACTACCAATATTTTTTTAAATGAATATTGAATGAATTTATTGATCATTCATATAATTATAGTAGAGGAATTTGATGTAGTATATGGAATCTCTATAAATTTATAGTTTCCATATCTAGTTGAAAAGATATATTCAGTATATCATCTTTCCAAGCCATCAAATGATGAATTATAGATCATAGGTCAATATTATGATAATAATTTTCTCGTTATAGTTTATTAGATATATAATAAATATTAGAAAGTTTATATTTTTTCCTTTTCATGACTTTTTGTTGTTTATGATATTAAACTGAGGCACATTGGTCCTTCTTTCTTCCTAACAGAAAGAAATGATGCATCCCACGAAGAATTACTCAATTGTACAAAAGACTTATCTAGATTCTCTTATAATTTATTATATAATTATTCCATCTCTAAAGGGATGATTGTAAAAATAATCATTGCGATAGACATACACTAACATATATGATGGATTTAAATGTCAACCTCAAATTCTAGGCGAAGGTTGATTATTTCATCCAGAAAAAAATTACTATAGTCCCATAAAACATGAATGTTATTAATTTGGGTATTATTTCTCGTCATTTGATATTGGTTTCCCTTGTAATTGGGTTTCAAAAACCATATTATACATATTTTATATGAAGGGAAATCATTATTATCCACGCATCAATATTTGATTAGAAAATGGTTTGATATTTTAAATTATATACACATATCCCATTAATTGATATGTACGTTATGTATGGATATCCAATCCATACACCAAATAACATCAAATATGACCTTCTAAATTTGATAGAGATAATATGGGAGAATATTCCAACAAAATTTATCAATGAATAGATATATATATTAGATAACATCATCTTATTACCTGTGATTCTCGAAGATATTTTATTACCCATAGGTTGAGGTAATAAATTAATAATCTCAAAATCTTTTTGGATATAGACTAATGTGAAGTACCATAATAAAATATATAATTTTTATAACTACATAGATGAATTATTATCTATTTATCAACATCAATATTAGGTTTCATATCTACAGTAGATATAGAATATACACTTAATTTATCTCTTGGTTTATGAGGATACTAAGGCATGTTCATTTCAATAACTTTGGGGTTGTTGTATTTATTTTTAAATTTGGAAATATATTTTCACATGAATTATTGAAGTGTGGGTGGAACATTGTTCAAATAAATCTTCTACTATATTGAGTTACACATCCTATTTGAAATACCTCTATAGTTATACGCTATATTGAATAAACTTAAACATACAAACACATCCCAGATCCCTCGAGGTATTTTAATTAGTTCTTCTGCTCACATTTTTAACACATATGTAGTTTAAAATTCTTTTAACCATGTGGATTATCATCAAATTTTCCATAATACTCCACCATTATTTTCTATCAGCTGAAATAATGAAATCCCCAAATTTCTATCTCTGACATTTGCACAAAGAAAATTCTTTGAATAATCCAACGCTTCTTATGGATAATTCTTGTTGAATACTAGGTTGTAATACATAATAGAAATGGTGTATCATATTTTTAATTGGGAGATATAACCATAATAATTCATCAATAGACTCACGATGTTTACATTAGAATTATCAACATATTCATCTTTCTTTTGTTTTATCACAATGAATTATTGTTTGTTTTTTTTCAAAGAGTATGATGAACGTTGTTGATGAATTATACATTCAAGAACACATTACATACCATATTATCCAATTTATATTTTTCCATTTTATTCTTAATGATACTCCATCATTGTTAAGACTCTCATAATAAATAATATACAACCAAAATCAACTTCTTGAACTATTATTAATGAAGTATAGAAATTATATTTCTATCACATTGATCCTTTACTCTAAAATAAGTGGAATAAAAAATTAATTTAACAAGGGTGGGTACTAAAACATAAAGTATTAAATTGAATTCCTGTCAATTTTTAGTGTTCCAAGGAGCTCCACATGATTATTATTATAATTCATAGCTCATGATAATTTTGTAGGAATTAAATTTCTTTTTTTTCACACTAACCAAAATCACATTCGGAATATCAATAAAACAATCAATTCATTTTCCATAATACTAATTATTATCTTGGTTACAAATTACTCAAACCATTACTTGAAATAAATTTTTTTAAGACATCAATATTTTAATGAAATGTGGAAAAACAATGAGTTTTGAATACAGAAATCATAAATGTTGTATAAATATAGACACAAAAAATAATCTGCATCATTCTTTGTTATCCATTGTAATTTCATTGTTTATTTTCTATAACCAAAATATATTCAAATCTATCATCACATTTAATAAGTGAATTTGAATTAACCTATTTATATCCCCACTATTGTTCAGGATTAGTGTGTAGTCTTAGTCCCAGTCATCATGCATTTGGGTGAAAATCAAGTAAACGCTCAACCAACCCTTTTTAAGGTGATTAAACAAAGGTTAATATGAATTATAACTATATCTACATTCAATTATAATAACTAGGTTATATTTATAGGGATCCAAATAATCACTACTTTACTGAACCATATGGATGTTATCGAATACTATAACTCGATCATAGAGTTATCAATACTATTCACTAAACTAATACCCAAAACAAGTATACCTTATATTTAATTCAAACATTAGAGACATTAATTGTGCATAAATAAGAAAAATACTTGTTGGTTTAATAAATAGATTACACAAAATGCTTCACAATATAAATAATATAATGTTTAGTTTCTTATAGTCTTGGTATATAAGAAACATATCTTATAAAGAATATGTACATTTATCCATATATATTATATTTTATAACCTCTTCTAAACATCTCATCTGATATAACCAAATTCATAACTTAGAGATTGAAAATATATAAAGTGGTTATTGGAAATTCTATGTAATGGAAACATATCAACTAGTCATAGTGGATAGATATTTAATATGAGTTAAATCACAAGTATGAGAGAAACATTATATAAAATTATCATTAGATATTATGTGATAATAAATAACATTATATTTCATCAAGGATCACAGTTTTTGAAAATAATCACCCTAAAAGTTCATAAAAACATGGATATGAAAATTATAACAAACATGGGATCAATATATAAGAATTTATAATATCGTTATATAATGGAATATCATTAGTTTTTTCATTATTTGAAAATAATCAACCATTTATGGATATAGTTGTATAAAAGTAATCATGGGAACTCATCCTCAACAAAATCCATGAAGGTCCACCCTTAATTTTTATGAAGAAATAAAAGTATGCCTACTCTTTCGTTCCGTAAAAAAATCAATGTATCTACATGAATCATTATCTCATTAGATATAAAACTATAAACAATTCATTAGAGGTCAATATAGGTCCCCTCCCATTAGAATCCATATATATGATTATCATATAAAATAAAATTAGTCATCTTATCAGAAATTAAACATGGGAACAAATAGCGTTTCAATAACATATCAAAATGTAATAATGTTAAAATTTCATCATTTGATACAAAAAAATATGATCCAAACACAATCATAATATATCGTATGACTTATGTAATATTAATTTATTGGATAATAATTATTTCAAATAGAATTATAAATCACCAACCATATTTTTTTAGAATAACATTTTCAATGTCACCTTTAGAAGACAAGATTTTTGGGTCACATTTAGAATTACTTTTGAAAATCAAGTTGAAAAACCATGAAAAGTTTACCTGAAAATATTTTTTATATATAACTTGAATAGAAATAAATCATATGCCTAAATGTGATTTATAGGTGAAAATATAGGGTCATTGAAAGGAATATCTTTTATAATATTTTAAAACACTATTATTTAAAAACTAGAATCGTTGAAAGAATATTAAAAAATGAAATTAAAATAAAGGGTAATATATGATTATTTAGAGATAAAAAGAAATTTGAGTTCATACTATGTAAAAGATATCATTGGTGGGAATAAAAAACATGGATATTGAGAAACAAATACATTAAATGTGATGGGAATTATTATTAAAAAAATCATTTCTGAAGAATAATATATTCATAAAGAAATATTTGGTGTGAAACATTATTTCATATGAAAATGATATATAAATAAAACATAACATTATCATAGGTTAGATAATAATTTATCTACAGATTTTTCAACAATGAGACATGAATATGACCGAAGGGACGATTTGAATCACTAAACCACCTTACCCTTGCTCCCCTTAATTTGAATTATGTATAACATCTTTTATCACAATAGTAAATATATTAATCACATATTTTAGGATCTTATTCTTTTATATATCCACTTATAAAATTAATTTGAAAATATTTTATAAATTATTATAAGATAGTTTTCAATTATTTTTAGAATTTTGTATTATAAATCTTTGTCATTTTGAATTAGTTTCGTAATGGGTGTGTTTTCATTCACTATTATACTAATTTATGTCATTCTTAAGTATTAATAACAGCTATAAATTATGTTTTAATAAAATAATAAATTTATAATTTCATTTCATATGTTTTTTTGTAGTGTTTAGTTATGATGAAATCAGAGATGATAGCATTTTTGTGAGTTTATCAAATAAAAGGGGATATCTTAATAACATCATTAGACATTTATATTATGACTAAATAATAATATTGAAATAATGTCTAATTAACTATAATTTTTTTTACCGTATTATAACATTCAATAATCATTAACAACATATACAATACAACATCAATTCTAAAGGTGTTATGGAGGACATAAACTAGAGTGAGATATAATGACAAAAAGGAAAATAGAAAAATATTATATAATGTTAATATAAATTTTAAAATTATTGAAAATTTAATAACTGTTATATTTTTCAATTAAAATCATTCATAAAGTCCTAAAATTATTTTAGTTAGAAATATTGAAACTCACTTTTTTTAGGAGGCAGTTTTCATATTTGTAAGATTAACAATCCCATTTATCAATAAACATATAGAATGATGGTATGTGAAAAATTGTAATTTCAGAATTTTATTTTTGAAATATAAAACATATTTATTTATAAATACCATCCATGTTACTATCTTCGATATGATTTTATGGAAAAAAACTATATAACTTCATGGGGTAGTTTGCACAATCACATTATCTATACTAATATGTTTTCATAGTTAATGGAAATGATTTATTATTATTAGTATAATTAATATAATCAACATTAAATATTTTAATGTTAATATTGTAATTATATTAAAATTTTGAAATATTATTTTATGGTGGAGTATAAAAAAAGTCTAAGAGAAAGTAATACACACATTGGATGCTCTGGTTTTCCCATGGAAAACATCTTAGAAGAGAAGGTCATAATAAGAAATAAGTTTACAATAATCATAAATTTTTTGGAGAGTTTTATGGGATGGGAATAATAGTATAATTTCCATGATTATTTTTAATGTTATATAATACTTGAATTGGTTCAATTTTCATCCTTTTATATATTTAAAAAAAAGAATATTACTGGAAATACTCATCATTTTTATTAATTCCATGATAGTATTCATTGATCAAGGACTCAAAAGTGGAAAAATAAGGGGAGTGTGACAAGATATGGTGAACAATATCACATACAAGAATCTTAAAAAAATGTAAAATGTGAATCATGGATTTTGTTTTCATACCATTAACATTTTATCAAAATTAACATTATCCATGGTAATTAGTTTTTAATTATAGTATTTCAAATTAATGAAAAAAATTAAAATTTGATCCTTGAACTTAATTATATCATTCTTATTTAAAATTTAAAAATATTTTTCACACAAAAAATTTAAAAATGTTATAAAATATATGGTTAAAATTAATATATTTAATCATGTAAAAAATTATTTTTGAAAAAAATTATTTCTTGATTTTAATTCACACATAAGAAAAAAATATATTTGATATTGATTTGAATTATATAAATATATTTAGTATAAGAAATATTAGATGATATTATGGAAATGAATAATCAAATTTATATTTCTAATCATGTAATTATAGGAAACATCCAAAACATGGTTTTTTTATTAATGTAACATTTTAGTTTAGTTTTATAACTATTGGACATAGGATAATATGATCAAAAAAATTATTATAATGAAAAATTTTATTCCTTTAAAACATATATTTTTACATAAATGTTTTTATAATATTCTCAGATAATCATACATAGAGTTATAATGATAAAAATCATAATTTTCTAAAAAATCATATTTCTTGACTGCTAATATTCATTTTATAAAAAAACATAATAATTTATTCTATAAAAATTTTATTCTGATGAATTTAAAAAATGATTTAATTTTACTATATTTAAATTATTTATTTTAAATTTTTCTCTCAAAATAAAATAAATAAAATAATGAAAATGGATTTCACTGGAAATATCATTTTCTATATTATCTTATATTATATATTTACCTTAAAATATGCAACAGTTTAAAATATTTGTAATGGCCCAGACCCCTCCCGTTCATTCCTTTGTTGAAATCGATGTGGTCAACATGACATGCATTATAATGATAATTTTTAATACCGATGATAACGTAAAAATATGTTAAATAATAATTTTGATGACATAAATTGTGTGATTAATTAAACTAAAAAGATAATAATCATGAAAAAATTATTTAATGGGTGTTATTATTATTAATGACGTGAAGTGGGAAGGTGTGTGACCCATTAGACGTTGATAAATGAAACATGCAGAATATTATTAATTGAGTAATTGTTGAAATTAAATTTGAATAATAATAATGTTGTTGTGTTGTTAATATTATTCATAATATTACTAATATTGGAAAATTAATCAAATGAGTCATGGTATTTATTGCAAACATATAAATCAAGATTCACAGTAGAAGCATGGTGGTGCGTTAATAAAATTAAAGGTGAGTTCGTTATTATTGTTATGTTAAATAATAACAATAAAGGTGGCATGAAAATATGTTGGTTTTATTAAATTGAATGGTTTTAATTTAATATATGTGGTTTCAGTTTAATCAGTGTGAAATCAAAATAAATAGAGTTAAATGATTAAATTGACGTAATGGTGGTCGGACATGGTCAATGTAGCGAACGTCAATAATAAAAATAATTATTGATAATAATTGGTGGATAATGATGAATTTTTAATTGGGGATTTGTTATTATTATTATTATAAATAATAATAATAATAATTTTGGTTTAAATTTTCAATGATCTGTTAATAAAGATTTAATGAGATTTAAATTTTGAATTCAATGAAATGAGATTTGAGATATGAGGATAGATGAGAGATGTTATTATTTATGATAATTGTTTTAAAAAAATAATGATAATGGTTTAAAATGGAGGTTGGGGCGTCCCGTATAGAGTAAAGGAAGGGGAGGCACCACTTTTGGGGAGTGAGTGAAAATTGTGGTAGAATTAATGAGATTGGAGAGAGAAAGGGTTAAAGGAAATAAAGATATAGAATTTAATGCAATAAAATAAATAAGTTAAAAAAAGGAAACAAATCAAGGGGTAGGGCATTGTTGAAATGGATTCAAATTGGGTCCTTTTGGTTTGGTGGGGCGTGGAATTTGGATATGAATTTTTAAAAAATTAAATAAAAATAAATTAAATAACATAATAATCATGTTATTGTTTTTGTTGATAAAACAAGTTTTCAACCGTAACTTCTTCGTACGAACTCGGTTTTACGAACTGTTTGTGGCAGTGTGACCCTGACTATGAGACGGAAATTATGAGTCCAATATTGGATGTCTTTTTCTGGTTTTCGGATTGGGTACCTGAAACGCTCATGAATTAATAGATTTAATATTATTTTTAAATCTCCGACCCGTCGTAACTCCCACGTGTGATATTTGATTGACCTATCGTCAGTGGCATTGTCATCATGTCATTAATAAGATAGTTTCAAGTCTATGTATGGATATTAAATTATGGTTCGCGGCTTGGGTCGACGAAACACCCAATAATAATAACATTATTATTATTATGGGATCTTGTATCCAACGTATCTCCTCCATACGGTGTTGGAATGATGAACTATCTATGACGTTGAAACCCTAAATTTATGATGGTATTTTTAAGACCAATGATGAATACCTTTTTATGAATCATGTCTTGGGTAAATTAAACACTTATTATTCGTTGAAGTTATTATTATCATTGAATGAATGGAAACTGCGTGACGTGTCGTGTATTGACCAGTCAAACAGCGTAACAGTTTTACGGTCACGTCGTGTATTCATTAATACACACTGCGTACCATTTTACCTTTTCGTTTCCTATAAAAGAGAGATTCACGTTTTATTTACGGACCTCTCTTCTTCTCCGCACGGTGACGTTCCTAGATGACCTAGAAGCCTTCCTACTATCTTCTTCATCTGGACTCAGATTGTCGATCCGTCAGTTACTGCGAGATCATGTCAGTGAAGAGAACATCGTACAACCTGTTCCGTTCCCTCTTCTTCGAACTCCCCTCTGCAGTTTCCAACCAAGGATTCTTCTGATAATTGACAGAAATGACAGTCTTGACGAACGACTCTAAAAAGGTATGATAAACCTCTGATACCATTCTGTCATGACCCCCTCCCACCAAAGACGTCGCGGCACCACCAAATCATCAACACATGGATATTTAAGAATATTGAATTTGGGATTTGTTATTATTATTATACTAAATAATTATAATAATAATGTTGGTTTAAATTTTGAAAGATCCGTTAAAAAATATTTAATGAGATTTAAATTTTGATTTCAATGCAATGAGATTTGAGATATGATGATAGATGAGAGATGTTATTATTTATGATAATTGTGTTAAAAAAATAATGATAAAGGTTTAAAATGGAGGTTGGGTCATGCCACATGGATTAATGGAAGGGGAGGCCCCACTTTTGGGGAGTGAGGGAAAATTGTGGAAGAATTAATGAGATTGGAGAGAGAAAGAGATAAAGGAAATAAATATTTATAATTTAATGCAATAAAATAAATAATTTAAAAAAAATGAAACCAATCAAGGTGTGGGGTGTGGTTGACATGGATTCAAATAGTGGACTTTTGTTTTTTTTTGGGCATGAATTTTGGATATGAGGATTTACGTAATTAAATTAAATTTAATTAAATAATATTATAATCATGTTATTGTTTTTGTTCATAAAACACTTTTTCAATCGTAACTTCTTCGTACGACCTCAGTTTTACGAACCGCCAGTGATAGTGCAACCCTGACTACGAGACAGAAATTATGAGTCCAATATTGGATGTCTTTTTCTGGTTTTCGGGTCTGTTACCCGAAACGATCGTGAATTAATTGATTTAATATTATTATTAAATCTTCGACCCACCGTAACTCCCACGTGCGATATCTGATTGACATGCCGTCAGTGGTGATGTGATCCTATCATTAATAAGATCGTTTCAAGTCTAAGGATGGATATTAAATTATGGATCGTGTCTCGGGTCCATGAAACACCCAATAATAATAACATTATTATTATTATGGGATCTTGTATCCCACATATCTCTTCCATACGGTTTTGGAATGGCGAACCGTCTCTGACATTGCAACCATGAATTTATGATGGTCTTTTTAAGACAAATGATGAATCCCTTTTTATGAATCATGTATCGAGTAAATTAAACACCTATTAATAATTAAAGTTCTTATTATCATTAAATGCATGGAAACCGCGTGATGTGTCGTGTATTGACCAGTAAAACAACGTAGGAGTTGTACAGTCACGTCATGTATTCATTAATACACGATGTGTACCATTTTACCTTTTCATTGCCTATATAAGAGAGTTTCACGTGATATTTACGGAAATCTCTTCTTCTCTACACGACGACGCTCCCAGAGGAGCTAGAAGCATTCCTCCTAACTTCTTCATCCGGACTCTGATCGTCGATCCGTCAGTGATTGCGGGATCATGTCAGCGAGGAGAACATCATACACCCTTTTCTGTTCCCTCTTCTTCAAATTCACCTCCATAGTTTCCAACCAAGTAGACTGCTAATAATTGACGAGAATGACGGTCTTGACGAACAATCTAAAAAGGTATGTTAAACCTCTATTATTGTATTCTATTTTCATTCCTACTTATCTCATATTCTTTTCATGCTACGACATGTGATCTCTGTGCTGAGGGAGTTTCTTGTGTTTTTTATTCGGTGGTGCCACGATGTCTTTGGTGGGAGGGGTCATGATAGAATGGTATCAGAGGATGAGGGTTGAGAGATAATATGGAGTCTAGAGTTAGACATGGTGAGGAATGCATGGGATGGTAGTGAAATAGTTTTGGTTAATCATGGTGCATGACATAGGCTAGGGAATACTGGCTAGGACATGGGATTTTAGGGCCCCCCGTGATCTGATGCATGGCCTCTGAGCCTACCGAACGACCATGTGAGACTACATTGATTGCAGGGTAGAGACCCTAGGGAAGGTACATGTGTCATCATGATTGTGTTTTACATGATTTGGGTGTTTTGGGAATGATATTGAAATAAAAATGATAAAATGAAACCTTGATAATATTTCCTTTCTATAGGGGCTTAGGCTTTCTTTGTTTACCATACATCTATGGCACCTGGATGTCAACAGAGAGGTAGAGGAGTGGGACGTGACAGTTTCATGCAACAGAAACGAAAACCCTAGCCAGGCCAGAGATTGAGAGAGATGTTTTCAGTTTTACTTAAATGCTCATGTTTATGTTTTGTTTCAATTCAAGATCATCACACTCCTTTGTCGAAACTCATTCTCGCCCATGCTTTGGGCCTGGACCTTGTTTTTCATGAGTCTATAATGCTATGTTCTTTCCCTCTTTCCTTTAAATGTGTGTAAAGAGCTCTAACTTGTGGGGAGAGGAGCACCAGATCACTAATCGAGACGCATTAATGTGGATACGATTAAACCTGTGCAGGTGAGTCAGAGTCGTCTAAAGCAGATAATATCTTGACATGGGAGAAGGAATTCCTCAAACCATGTGTTAGGGAAATTTATTGTTGTTTTGTATGGTGTTGGGGGCAGTGTATGTTTGGAAAATCCTAATATATGGAAGTCGGAATACCTAATTTCTAATCGAGACGCATTAATGAGGATGCGAATAAACTCGTGCAGGCGAGTCAGTGCCACCTAAAGCGGATAATATCTCAGTATGGGTGAAGAAATTAATAACTCATATAATTAGGGTTGTCGGTTGTTTTCTATTATGACGAGAGCCCTGAGAGTTATCTTGCGGGGTGGTTGTTCAAACTCAATCATTCTTCTGGGTTGGTTTTTAATTCTCGAGGAAGAGAATGTTTTTAGAGGTATCTGATGTAATGGCCCAAACGCCTCCGGTTCATTCCTTTTTTAAAATCGATGTGGTCAACACGACACGCATTATAATGATAATTTTTAATACTGATGATAACATAAAAATATGTTAAATAATAATGATGATGACATAAATTGTGTGATTAATTAAACTAAAAAGATAATAATAATGATAAAATGATTTAATGATTGTTATTATTATTAATGATGTGAAGTGGGAAGGTGTTGACCCAATAGACGTTGATAAATGAAACATGTGGATTATTATTAATTGAGTAATTGTTGAAATTAAATTTGAATAATAATAATGGGTTTATGTTATTAATAATAAAATGAGTCATGGTATTTATTTCAAACAATTAAATGAAGATGCACATTAGAAGAATGGTGGTGCCTTAATAAAATTAAAGGTGAGTTCGTTATTATTATTATGTTAAATAATAATAATAATGGTGGTGTAAATAGATGTTTGGTTTATTAAATTGAATGTTTTTAATTTAATAAAAGTGTATTCAATTTAATCAGTGTGAAATAAAAATAAATAGAGTTAAATGATTAAATTGACGTAATGGTGGTCGGACATGGTCAACGCTGCGAATGTCAATAATAATAATTACTATTGATAATAATTGGAGGCGAGTTAAGAATTTTTAATTGGGGATTTATTATTATTATTATACTAAATAATTATAATAATAATGTTGGTTTAAATTTTGAAAGATCCGTTAATAAAGATATAATGAGATTTAAATTTTGAATTCAATGCAATGAGATTTGAGATATGAGGATAGATGAGAGATGTTATTATTTATGATAATTGTGTTAAAAAAATAATGATAAAGGTTTAATATGGAGGTTGGCGTGTGCCACATGGAGTTAAGGAAGGGGAGGTGCCACTTTTGTGGAGTGAGTGAAAATTGTGGAAGAATTAATGAGATTGGAGAGAGAAAGAGTTAATGGAAATAAAGATTTAGAATTTAATGCAATAAAATAAATAGGCTAAAAAAAGGAAATCAATCAAGGGGTGGGGTGGGGTTGACCTGGATTCAAATAGGGGCCTTTTGTTTTGGTGGGGCATGTATTTTGGATATGAGTATTTAAGAAATTAAATTAAATTAAATTAAATAATATAAAAATCATGTTATTGTTTTTGTTGATAAAACACTTTTTCGACCGTAACATCTTCGTACGACCTCAGCTTTACGAACTGTCAGCAGCAGTGTGACCATAACTACGAGACATAAACTATGAGTCTAATAATGGATGTCATTATCTGTTTTTCAGATCAGCTACCCGAAATGCTTGTGAATTAATAGATTTAATATTATTATTAAATCATCAACCCGTCGTAACTCCCATGTGCGATATCCGATTGATCTTCTCTTATTGTCCATGTGATCCACTCATTAATAAGATCGTTTCAAGTCTAAGGATGGATATTATATTATGGATCGTGGCTCAGGTCTACGAAACACCCAATAATAATAACATTATTATTATTATGGGATCTTGTATCCAACATATATCCTCCATACGGTGATGGAATGTCGAATCATCTGTGACGATGCAACCCTGAATTTATGATGGTGTTTTTAAGACCAATGATTAATACCGCTTTATAAATCTTGTCTCGGGTCAATTAAACACATATTATTAATTGATGTTATTATTATCATTAAACACATGGATGCCGCGTGTCGTGTCGTGTATTGACCAGTCAAACAACATAAAAGTTGTACGGTCACGTCATGTATTCATTAATACACATTGCGTACCGTTTTATGTTTTCATTGCCTATATAAGAGAGTTTGACATTTTATTTACGGACCACTCTTCTTCTCCGCACGACGACGCTCCTGGATGACCTAGAAGCCTTCCACCTAACTTCTTCATCCGGACTCCGATTGTCGATTAGTAAGTGACTGCAGGATCGTGTCAGCGAGGAGAACATCATACACCCTGTTCCATTCCATCTTCTTCAATCTCCCCTCCACAGTTTCCAATAGAGGAGACTGCTGATAATTGACGGGAATGACGGTCGTGACGAACGACTCTAAAAAGGTATATTAAACCTCTGATACAATTCTGTCACGACCCCTTCCCACCGAAGACGTTGTGGTACCACCGAATCAACAACACATGGCGAGTTAAGAAATTTAATTTGGGATTTGTTATTATTATTATGCTAAATAATTATAATAATAATGTTGGATTAAATTTTGAATGATCTGTTAACAAAGATTTAATGATATTTAAATTTTGAATTCAATGCAACGAGATTTGAGATATGAGGATAGACGAGAGATGTTATTATTTATGATAATTGTGTTAAAAAATAATGATAATGGTTAAAAATGGAGGTTGGGGCCTTCCACATGGAGTAAAGGAATAGGAGGCACAACTTTTGGGGAGTGAGTGAAAATTGTGGAAGAATTAATGAGATTGGAGAGAGAAAGAGTGAAAGGAAATAAAGATTTAGAATTTAATGCAATAAAATAAATAAGTTAAAAAAGGAAACCAATAAAGGGGTGGGGCTTGGTTGACACAGATTCAAGTAGGGGCCTTTTATTTTGGGTGGGCATGAATTTTGTATATGTGGATTTAAGAAATTAAATTAAATTAAATTAAATAATATAACGATCATGTTTTTTTAGATAAAACACCTTTTCAACTGTAACTTCTTTGTATGACCTCATTTTTTACGAACCGTCAGCGGCAGTGTGACCCTGACTACGTGATAGAAATTATGAGTCCAATATTTGATGTCTTTTTTTGGTTTTCGTGTCGGGTACCTGAAATGCTCATGAATTAATTGATTTAATATTATAATTAAATCTTCGACCCGCCGTAACTCCCACGTGCGATATCTGATTGACCTGCCGTCAGTGGCGATGTGATCCGGTCATTAATAAGATCGTTTCAAGCCAATGGATAGATATTAAATTATAGTTCATGGCATGGGACCATGGAACACCCAATAATAATAACATTATTATTATGGGATCTTGTATCCAACGAATCTCCTCCATACGGTGTTGGAATGGCGAACCGTCTGTGACGTTGCAACCCTGAATTTATGATGGTGTTTTTATGACCAATGATGAATAATTTTTTGTGAATCATGTATCAGGTAAATTAAACACCTATTATTAATTGAATTTATTATTATCATTAAACGCATGGAAACCGTGTGACGTGTCGTGTATTGACCAGTCAAAGAGCGTAACAGTTGTACGGTCACATCGTGTATTCATTAATACACGTTGCGTACCGTTTTACCTTTTCATTGCCTATATAAGAGAGGTTCACGTTTTATTTACGGACCTCTCATATTCTCCACATGAAGACGCTCCCAAATGACCTAGAATCCTTCCACCTAACTTCTTCATCCGGGCTCCGATCGTCGATCTGTCAGTGACTGCGGGATCGTGTCAGCGAGGATAACATCGTACACCCTGTTCTATTCCCACTTCTTCAAACTCCCCGCTACAGTTCACAACCAAGGAGACTGCTAATAATTGGTGTGAACAATGTTCTTGACTAACGACTCTAAAAAGGTATGTTAAACCTCTTTTCTTGTATTCTCTTTCTGATCCTACTTTTTTCATTTTTATTCCATGCTACGGCATGTGATCTCCGTGTTGAGGGAGTTTCTTGTGTTGTTGATTCGGTGGTGTCGCGACATCTTTGGTGGGAGGGTTTTGTGATAGAATGGTATCAGAGGCTGATGATTGAGATTTAGTATGGAGTCTGGAGTTAGGTACAGTGAGGATTTCATGGGATTATAGGGAAACAGTGTTGGTTAATCTTGGTGCGTGACATAGTCCAGGGAAGACCAGCTAGGACATGGGATTTTATGGGCCCCCTGTGACCCGATGCAAGGAATCTGAGCCTACTGAATGACCAAGTGGGACCACATTGACTGTATGGTAGAGACCCTAGTGAAGGTACCTGCATCATCGTGATTGTGTTTTACTTGATTTTGGTGTTTTGGGAAAGAAATTGAAATAAAAATTATAAAACGAAACCATGAGAAACTTTCCTTACTACTTGGGCTTAGGCGTTCTTTGTTTACGATACAACTATGGAACCTGGACGTAAACAGAGAGGAAGAGGTGTGGGACATGGATAGTTGCATGCAACAGAAGCGAAAACCCTATCCAGGCCAGAGATTGAGAGAGTTTTTTTGGTTTTACTTAATTTATCTTGTTTATGTTTTGTTTAAATTCAGGAGCATCGCAATCCATTGTTGAAACTAACAGATTATTATTAATTGAGTACTTGTTGAAATTAAATTTGAATAATTATAATGGTGTCGTGTTATTAACATTATTCTAAATATTAACAATAATGAGAAATTAATGAAATGAGTCATGGTATTTATTGCAAACAAATAAATGAAGATGCATAGTGGAAGCATGGTGGTGCGTTAATAAAATTAAATGTGAGTTCATTATTATTAATATTCTAAATAATAATTATTATGGTGGAATAAAAATATGTTGGGTTTATTAAATTGAATGGTTTTAATTTAATAAAACCATGTATCATGTTCCTAAAATACTAACAGCGATCCTCTTTAATGTTAGACTGAACTTACTAAATCATACATCAATGTATCCCTTACAAAAGGCCTAATGAATATCACACCTGTGAAATATTACCACAGAAACATCAAAAACACATTAATGATTCCAAAAACATGAGCATTGACCCACAATACCACCATGATACTGAAATTTAATCAACAAAAAATTAGACCACGAATATAATTGATCATTTGCTATCACTGATCTTCGATACCTAGAGATCCTAGAATAATCTAAAGCAGAATGAATATTAATATTCATGCATATTTTCATAGTATATTACTAATTTTTAATATTAAAATACATATTTATGTCACTCTATGATGGTTAATATCATGATAACAACATACACAAAATTTCATTAAATAGAGTCCCACTAAGAAAAAATATAGGAAAACACTAAATAGGTTATGGTTGAAATAATATATAATTGAACTTATCTCTTTGTATTATCTCTAAGGTGTACTCTACAATAATTGGGTCATCTATATGGTATTAAATTATTACACCACCCCATCAATATTTTCCTATACATTGCCAAATGGATAGTATAGTGATCATTATAGAACATTTATCATATATTCAGATGATGTTCCATCAATAGAAATGTCAATGTTCATTTGATTATAATTAGATAAAGGATATTTATAAGAAAACGAAATATAAGTTATTATTGACACTTTAATTAGTTAAAACATTCACAAGTGAAACCTAATAACCCACAAGAACATGTAATCCATATGAGTCATATGTTCCATCCAAGATTCATGTACGATGCCTCTCTCCTCCATAGTAAAAGACCAAAAATCCATAATAAAAATATAAAAAAATACTTCATACTTTAACTAATATCATAACATTAGCGTAGAAAACCAAAATAATCATTCTCATCAGCATAGTAAACTAGACTACCCACAAAAAAGGTGTTTACTACACACCAGTCTACAATAACTCTCAACCTATCAAATATCATTATTTCATACCAATCATATCATTTAATAGTATTAACATGATTCTTTTAATAAACATTGTAATTAATCATTCATGTGGACACATGTTTTTCCATCAGTCATGAACAAACATTAATGTAGACTCATCACCATATATTGCAATATATACTAAAAAAGTACCAATACATTCATTGGAGAGACAATTCTATAGTTTCAATGAAAAAAATAGTATACAAAACAAATAAATGATCATAAAGCATTAAATCACAGAAAAATAATAATATATATATCAATGCAAAAAATTATATGATACAGTAAATAAAATCATATAATTTATTTCCCATTGTGTGGATCAAATGCACAAATAAAGATAACATTGAAAAAACTCACACTGACACTTCTACGATCCTTGATATAAAATACAGTCATAGTATTTATATATATTTGAGTTTTGATAGCCTGATGCACTACATGACCCATGGTCACCTTGAAATATAGCATAATGTATGGACACACACCATCATGAATGTGTAGGATGTGAATGTATAACTCATTAGATTTTTACCAATAAAACTAAATATACATTTAAATAAACATGTATATAAACATATAATGTATATACGTAATCAAATATGCACACTATGACATCATATTCCCACCAGGATTACCTAACACCTAATTAGTTACACACACATGATGTCATTGTGTGTTGAACAATGTAATAAGATACCTTAAATAACCTAATTTAGTACTATTCTAAAATTCCATCGTTTTATTTGAAATACATAATGTATCTCATCCCAGAATCAAATACATAAGGTTGGGAATCATTCCTAACATGAATGATACATGAAGGTTCATGGTAGGGCCATACATTGACACCCACAATTCACACTCTTTAACAAGGGATTCTTATTTAAACTCTTGCAATCAAAATAAATTTTCCTATATGAAACCCAATTCATTATATCTAAATGTAGTTTATAAAATCCACATGTTATAACACATCATCTATATTCTAGGTCATCTCACTTAGAAGTGGTCACATATTATACACAATTTTCTCTCACTATAAAAGGGGTCACTACCTAACCACTACCATCTCACTCTAAATAGGATCTCACATGCACAAGTGGATAAATAACCTATCACATAGGGTGGTACCTTTTAATAATATCTCATTAAGATAAATTCATTAACACCAAGACTCTAATATTTTACTCAAGTTAGGTTTTTCACACCATCCAATACCCTCTCACTTAGGAAGGATCAAAAAAACCCATTACCCTCTAAATCATTGTAGGTTCTAATAAATATCCCATTTTATACTCCATCAATGATCTTTTTATAGAATGTAAAAAATATGAAATAGAAAACAAGTAACATAACCCATTACACAAGATCAATAAAGTTACTCAAGGAACTAGTCATTTATGACCTAACCCTTAATCCACAATCATTAACATCAATTCATGCATTTCACCCAATGGTTAAAACAATTAACATAGGATCTAAAAGGCCCAGGAATCATATGTGGTGTATAACCTCTTATCAGAACCCCCCTTGGAATCCAAATCACATGTCCATAATCACATCCCATTAAAAGTTACAAAGCCTCATCATATATCTCATAAGAGGGATATATCAACTTGGGACCTTATGTAAACCTATCTACCACACACATCATCTCCTAAAGTAATTTTTATTCATATATAACACCCCAATAATCCCTTCAAACATCACAAGGGAGTTATAAGTCACTCGAAAGGAAAAAAATGACTAACCAATCATTTCCCTAAGACTATCCTATATTGTCGTCATCCTTAGGTAAATCTCTTAGGCTAACCAGCTCAGATCTTATACCATGAGCCCTACCCAAGGCCTCTGGTCATCATTTTTAATATCATATCCACTTGTAGACCTAGTCAATTTGATACCCCAGTTTTCATATATAACGAATACCACATTGTAAAAGTATTTAACTAACGGAAACATATATCTCAAATCCTTATACCCAAACCCATCAAATTATACAGGAATCAATGCTCACAAATATTAATGAAAATGAGTTTTTATTATAGGTTCCAACTAAATCTAATGTAGATTCATCATCCACGCTAATAATTTCATGGTCTAGGACAAGACTATCCATGCCTCTACCAAGTTCACATCCCCACCCAATATATATCACATTTTATGTCATAAATAATCTATTATAATAATTTATAATTATTAATGAAAATAATACCAATAATTTATTGTCACACAAAATATCACTTGGTGTAGCTGCATCATTGAAGCCACAAGGATATTTTACTAATCAAACAAGGAGGCCCATGGATTATGATATGAACAATCACATGAAAAATACCCATTTTTTTGGAACCAATTTAAAGACTAATTAGGTAATATTTTACAAGAATTCCTAAAAAATTTGGGTAGTATATTTACTTAGATGAAACTAAGGAAGAGACAATGTGATCAACGTTTTTGGAGGGCCACACTTAGTTTCAGTAAATAACCCCACCAAATCAGGAAACATTCATTTGTTCAGTGGACTATTCACTAAATCACAGTATTGAATCCATTGGTATTAATGTATATAAAAATGAACAATGAATATAGGAAGAATAAGTGGTTTTATCTAGAAACCAGCATTGAATGTATCATGAACATCCCCCGACATATCAGTACTGTTAGAAGAAGGGGAACGAGAGAAGTCATTAAATGAACCTCTATCACCCCACTATTTACACTAAAATCGACGGTGTTCCAGCTTAGAAACTTCCCATATACCCCTCTTAGATTAAATTATGGTGTCTTCTCAATGAAACATAGCATTAGGTACCATGACAGATGTCCCAATCCAAACCACTAGTTATATCATGGAATATATCTCTATAGTATAGCCCGACATAGGGATATCCTATGGCACTTTACCATGAGCACCCTATATGTAATGTGATAAATAATATAGTGTGGGGATATCCATCTAGGCCACACAATGTTGTAGCCTTATTAAATACAATGTAACTTATATAAGGTTGTGTGAGGGTGATTCCTCTCACTTTCCCTACATAGTGTATCCACTATGGTAGAAGAATTGTCCTTCCCTTACCATGTAACGTCCCGGATATGGGTGCCACGCAACATGTGCCCCTAACCCGGTTCGCCACGTGACCTCAAGTGCACTTCCACAAACTCCAGAGGCTGCCGACATGCAGTGAGGGCCCAGGTCTGATAGTGGGGAAACTATTCCCTCATTTGTCAATGTGTAGCGCAATAGAATTTAATATAAATATACAACAATAGTGGAAGCAATAACTGTATATAGAACAAAAATGGATAACAGATATAAAAAATGGAAACCAGCAGTCATATATATATATATGTAGATACAACATTTCACTATTCTATAAAGTAGACAGAACATGTTACACTGTAATAAAATACAATACAACTGATGTACAAGTACAGAAAAGAAAAATAGAAAAGCCAGCAGCATTGTGAGCCGATTCCCGGTCCCATGCTCTCCTATACCCCATCAGCAATCAAGTACCCGTTTAGGGACCCTTTCCCTTATCTACAACTGCAGAAAAGTAATCTGTTTGGGCTGAAAATCGTGACCCAAACAGGGTGTGAGAAATATATCTCAGTAGGAACCCACCAAAGGCCCATGCCCAACTGTGTGAATTCATGCAACAATAGTGTGTAGTATTAAAATGCAATAAAGTAAGCAGTATAGAAAATAACTAACGTAACCAGTTATATTTCCATTTGAATATCATTTAATCATTTTATTTAAAATATCACCATAGTGAATATTCTAAATAAATAGTCGGTACACTCAGACTCATAAACTCCTACCGTCAGTTAAAGAGAATCCAACCACAATATTCTGCCCACAGGCATACAGATATTTCCCACAAGCGTAAGAAGTGTCACCCTCAGACATAGAGTCAGCTGCCCACAGGCATGGAAGTAGTTGCCCACAGGCTAATTAGTACAGTGCCCACAGGCAAATCACAACACTGACCTTAGTCTAAACAGGTAACTGGTCCATGCCCAACATGTAAATAAACATTCACAAGAAATTCCTCTCAAGGTAGTTTTAAAATCATCACTGTAGAGGCATACCCACGGGTATGCTGGCCAAACGGCTAAACAAAGGAACTCACCCTTGCGCTGCTCCTGGATCCAAGAAATAATCAAAAACATCATTTTAATATCATAATTAATTACCTATACAATTCTATTTAGTCAATATAGTAATTGCCTCATCCTCACGACACCCCAAATATGGGTTCGTAGCTCAAAAACACACAAAATGCATGACAGTTGGAATATAAACACCAAGACACCTACCTTAAAAACCCACGAACAATATACGTGAACGATGCCTTCTGAATCATCCAAGAACGTCATAGATCTGAGGTAAAATTATTCTCGTTTAAATGGAAATAACTCCCTTTAGGGGAATAATTGGAAAGAAATGTTAAAGAAGAGTGGAGGGCTTAACCGTGCGGTTCCAATGAGATTGTCCGCAGTGGAAACAGAATCCCGACGTGCGCTCGGCCGATCTCCGAAGCTCTGGCCTTCTTCCCACGAGCTCTCTTCTCGTTCTAAGCCTTCCCTATGAACATGGGAGGATACTTCCCATTTATGTGAAAAAAACATAGTAAATGACATGTACTTCTAAGTCACATCATGTACATCCCATTTTTAAACTGTTCCTCTAGCGGATTCCCGCCAGCGTGGAACTGTTCATCTGCCAACATGACTACACGGCGTGTCTCCTTGAGTACACGGCGTGTTCAGTCGCACAGCTGGACACCACCTTACTATTCACCCGCCGACTGACTACATGACATGTAAGGACCACTAAACGGCATGTAGATAGTTCCTACACCATTCATCCCCGGTATGGCCACACGCCCCATGTACTCATCCCACATGGCCAGAAGTACATGGTGTGTGGAAAAAGTACACGGTGTGTACTTCCAAAATATAGGATTTTTCTCTATTTTCAATATTTTCTAAAAAAACACATATAGAAAAGAGAAAATAGAAAACCCATACCTCATGAATAAGAACTGGGTTCTTAAAAACATCCTCCCTTAAAGCAATTTGTCCTGGAATTTCCCTTCCAAGGGAGGTGAAGATAAAGTTGAGAATAACTCTAGCCACTGAGCATGTACATCGGTTTCCTATTCCCATGTTTCGTCCTGCACTCAGCCATGCTGCCATAGCACCCGTACGAGAGGAACTAAATAGCTTCGGAGAACCTTCGTGATCCTGTCAATGATAATAATCAGATGCTCCTCAAAGGACACATCAAACTGAAGCTAAAACTCATCGGGTTGAAGGACGTGAGATGAGTCTGAATGATAACGGTGCAACTGAGATACATGGAAGACGTCACGCATGGCCTGATACCATTGTGGTAACTGTAACCGATAGGCAACCATCCCGACTCTCTCCAGAATCTCAAATGGCCCCACATACCATGGTGAAAGTTTACCCTGTAACATGATCATCTTGTGTCCCAGCCTCGGCGAAACACACAAAAAAACCTGATCCCCGACCACGAACTCCAAAGTTCGTCTGCGGTGATCAGCATAAGACTTCTGACGAGACTGTGCAGTAGCCATCTGCTTCTGAATCAGTTAGACCTGCTCAGATGTCTCTTGCACAAGACGTGGTCCCAGAAAAGATTCCACACCTGCCTTTAACCAGCACAAAGTTGATCGACATGGCCTACCATATAAAGCCTCATATGGTTCCATCTCATGAGTTTCTTGGAAATTGTTTTTATAGGAAAACTCGACTAGGGTTATATGATTCTCCCAGGATCCCCCAATGTCTAGGACGCATGCACGCAACATGTCTTCTAGCACCTGTATCATATGCTCTGACTGAACATCAGTCTGAGGGTGGTATGTTGTACTCAGAACCACCTGTGTACCCAGTGCCCTCTGAAAAATTTTCAAAAAATGAGACCTAAAACGGGCGTCCCTATCAGAAACTATATATTGTGGGACCCCATGATGACGTATGACCACTTGGATATACAACCTTCAGATCTCGTCAACACTAACGGTCTCCTTGATCTGAAAAAAGTGAGCTACCTTTGTGAGTCTGTCCACAACAACCCACATGGCATCATTACCTCATGGTGACCTTAGCAAACTAGTCATGAAGTCCATCGTGACGTCATACCATTTCTACTCTGGGATGGGTAACTACTGTAACAGTCTGACTGGCCTCTGATGCTCCGCCTTCACCTACTGACAGGTAGAACACCTCGTAACAAAACCAGCTACATCACTCTGTATACCCGGCCACCAGTACTAACGTCTCAAGTCTCGGTACATCTTGTTAACCCCGGGATGAACTGCCCAAGCTTAAGCATGAAACTCTCGCATCAGCTCCTCGCGTATACCCCTGGAACCCACACTCGTCCATGGAAACACAATACCTCATCATCGCCTATCGTCCAACCAGGAGGAGGGTCCTCACTTTCCCCCGCCTCCCGTAGAACTAGGCCTTCTGAATCAGATAGCTGTCTCATCTTCACTCTATCCAGGATGGTTGAAGTCACATCTAAAGATGAAATATAGGTCTTCCCCTTACTGTTGCGCATTTCCAAATGAATCTCAGAGAACAAAGCCATGAGATGCCACTCACCACTGGCCTCCTGCACAGCATGTATCTGAGTCTTCATGCTCAGTGCATCAGCTGCTGCATTACCTTTACCAGGTGTATAGGAAAACTCAAAATCGAAGGAATCATGGTATTCAACCCACCTTCGCTGCCTCAGATTCAATTCAAGCTGATTAAAATATACTTTATACTTTTGTGATCAATGAAGACCACAAAATGTTCTCCCAATAGATAGTGTCTCCAATAGCGCAAAACATGCACAACTGCTTCCAACTCGAGATCATGCGTCAGGTAATTTCTATCATGTGGCCCCAACTGCCAAGTCCCGTATGCAACTACTCGATCACCCTGCATGAACAATGCTCCCAGCCCAATCCCTGATGCATCACAGTAAACTGTATAGCTCTTCACCTGCTATGGGAGTATTAGGATCAGTGCTGATGTCAACCTTCCCTTCAGGTACTGAAAGGCTGTCTCGCAAGCTTCTGACCAAACGAACATCACACCCTTCTAAGTCAAACCAGTCAATGGCGCTGCAAAGAGGGAGAAGTCCTATATGAAGCGTCTATAGTAACCATCTAGCCCTAAGAAACTCCATATCTCAAATAGGATCTTAGGATGATCCTAAGAAACTACTAATCTATCCTTCTTTGGGTTTACTACAACTCCTTCCTCTGAGATGATATGTCCCAGGAAGTAAATTGGGTCCATCCAAAAGTGGCTCTTTGAGACCTTAGCATATAGCTTATGCTCTCTCAGTGTACTCAATAAGATCTCAAGAAGGGTGGAATGGTTGTGTAGAGTGTGAGAATACACCAAGATGTCGTCCACAAATACTACCACGAAATAGTCCAGATAAGGATGGAACACATGATTCATCAGAGCCATGAAAACTGCAGGTGTGTTCCTGAGTCCGAATGGCATAACCGTATACTCGTATAGACCATACATGCTCTTGAAATTTGCGAGAGGTATATCAGATGGTATAACGCGCAGTTGATGATATCATGATCTCAAGTCAATCTATGAGAACACTCGTGCTCCACGAAGATGATCAAATAGATCATCAATCCTTGTAAAGGGATATCAGTTCTTAACTGTCAACTGGTTCAACTTCCAATAATCCACACAGAGTCTGAGGGTATCGTCCGCCTTCATCGCAAAAAGGACCGGAGAACCCCACGGAGAAGTACTGGGTCAAATGAAACCCTTTTCCTGTAACTCCTCTAACTACCTCTTGAGCTCCTGCAACATTGGTGGGGACATCCTATAAGGAGGAATGGACACCGGTGCTGCCCCTAGAACAAGCTCAATAGAGAAATCAACCTCATGATCTGGAGGTAGAACTGAAAATTCATCGGGGAAAACATCTCTGAAATGATCAACTAATGGAGGGAAATCCTTTTGAAAAGTCCTCTGGTCAGCCAAATATATGCTCGCAATCTGGGCTGTGAATCCACCTCGCCCATGTCGCTCTAGTCTAGCTCGACTCACCTGAACATCCCATTCACCCTTGTATAGAAACTCTCCACCCTTCGATGACATGAAACACACACTACGACGATAGCAGTTACAAAGCTTCTAAAAGGAACCAACCAATCCATCCTGAGAATGACGTCATAAGCTGTCATCTATAAGACATAGAGTCCCCAAAGGAAGTGACACCCACTTACCAAGAGGGGGAACTCCTTGCACTGACGCACAACAGCCGTTCTAATCACCAACCGAGTGTCAAGCGTAATGATATTAGAAGAAGTAGAAACACAGATCCCAAGGCTCTCCACAATGGGTACATATATGAAACTCTGTGTAGAACCCTTATCGAAAGGTAATGAAGATAAAACAGAAGCTACTGGAATAGTACCTATGATTGTATAAGGTCCGGGATCCTGCTCCTATGAGGTCTGTTGCACTGCATATGCCTGCCCAGTGCCGCAGCCCTGCGACACAGCCTGGCTACCCTGAGATGTCCCGCCATATTGCTTCTGAGATCCTAGTTTCTGGATACCATGGCCATGACCACCATCTCTGCCGGCACACCCTAGATATTCCAGTTCCCTGACTGGTAAGAAGCTGCGGGTCCTGCTCCCCCTCACAGAGTCTGTACAGAAACCCTCTCACTAGCCATCGGTGGAAACGCCCTGAAAAAGTGTTGCAGATGACCCATCCTGCCGTATGCTCGGCACTCCACTGGGTCCCATGGACATTGTGGCCTCTTGTGTCTCTCTCTTCCATACTGGTAGCACATGACCTGGTCACCTGAAACATTCTTCTGACAGGTACTGCCACATTGATAGAAGTCCATACGTCTCTTCCTCTTACCAGTAGAAATAGTACCAGAAACACGTGCTAAACTACCCAATCCCACACCACTAGCTTCCTGTAGGTTTCTCTCTATAATCAGCGCCTAATTTACAATAGCTTGTACTGAAGGCAAACTGGAAAAATTTACCAGCGCTCGGAAGTGATACTGAAGGCCATCCTCAAAACGTCAGGCTCTCAACGTCTCATCACCCACCAGCATTGTTGCAAAGCGTTGAAGCTTGGTAAAGAGTGCAGAATAGTCCATCACCGATATAGAACCCTACTACATATTGATGAACTCTCGAGCTCTATCTACCCTCAACGTCTCTGGGAAGAATAATACATAGAATAATGCCTGAAAATCCTCACACGCCATGTCTCTGTGATGCTCTGACTGGGTGGTAACATCCCACCACCACTTGGCGGAATCACGCGGCATGTATGTCACGAGAATGACCCTCCGCCCTGGAGGCGTCTCAAGATGCTCGAAAATAGTCTACAACGATCCAAGCCAAGACTCCTTAGCCTGTGGTCCGACATCCCCTGGAAACATAGGCAGATGTTGCTGCTGAAAGACACATGTCAGCTCAGCCATAGATGTGGCAGCCGGCGGTGCTCCCTGAAAGGTCTGCATGAACCACATAAATCCGTCACGAAACTGTGCCTCCGCACCTGTGTCCGGTATAACAGCTGGTGCCACATCTGGCTCTGCTGGATGATCCACTGGTAGCCCATGGCCCACCATCTCTAGAGTATAGTCGTCGCCACTCTCTCGGCGAACAATGTGGGGTCATCTAGGCGACATGAATCTACAAAGTCAACAACAAGCCTTAGATTAAATATTAACAAGACTTAAAATGAAGAAACCACAAAAGGAGCAAGAGGATGAAGGAATTTAAAGATTTTTAAAACAAGACTACATAGTGTGTATAATTGCTACACGACGTGTACTTGACATCCCTTCCCCTTCCTGGGTCCTTCGATATGGCTAAGCCACATGGATTCCGTATGAAAGAAACTACACGGTGTGTATATCATCTACATAGTGTGTATGGGTTTATTTACAACTGCATGTGTCGTTTGTGACACGTCCAACTACTTGGATTGACACTACATGGCGTGTTACACCCACACACGGTGTGTCAACAACCCCATTTCCCAGCCACATGTCTAAGTCCACACAGTCTGTCCTCAGACATGACTACACGGCGTGTACCACAGGTACACGACATGTACTAGATGAGCTCTGCTGACCCATGTTATTAGTTACACGGTCGGAGATACGGTTCAACATACACATCTTGTTCTATATACACATAGTGTGTACCCGAAGGGATTTCCCCAACCTGTGTTGTTACTTACACGGTCGGGTCCCCATGTCACACTACACGGTGAGTTCCATAGTGGAAATGACATGTATGTCTTAGGGTCCCCTCCGTCCGTATTTTTTAGTTACATGGGTGGACTCTAGGTCAACACTATACGGCATGTACATACGGTACATGGTGGATTTTCCCTAAACATTTCCCATTTCTCGTGTCACCGCCCACATGCGTTGTGACACCAAAAGAGACTACACGACGTGTACTCAGGGTACACGGCGTGTACTGAAAAAGTTTATTTTCCTTCTAGAACAGAAGAACACACACAGTGTGTGTAATGCACTACACAACATGTATACTGGGTTTTCCAGACAATATACCTCTGAAACTACTTCGGAGCCCAGAAAATACTGAAAAACAACACCTAAGTCCCAAATTCTGACCCATGAGGGCCCATACTCCCCAAGAATCAATGTTTGAAATCTTATATGGGTTATAAAAAAATAAAAAGCTTATGATCCACCAAATTCCAGTCAATGGGGGCCCATACTCCCAAAAAACCAATGTTTGGCATCCATTCTTTTAACAAGCTAATACAAAAATACCCTATTAAACAACAAGTATCTATCAAAGATGATATCACAACAGCAAACTTTACTAGCACAATAACTATCACAACAACATGCAATTTCTAATGCACCTACATGTCATGGAACTATGCATGGAATGTGATTTCTAGCATGTGCCTAAATTCTGCATGAGATGGCATACCATCATCTCATCGGGTTACAAATTAATAGAACTCGGAGATAAAATATCAACAGAACAATCACAAGTGTGTCACCCTTCGGTGAAAATAAATTCAACTATAAAATTGCAAAATCAGTAAAATTGCAAAACGAGGTAAATTGGATTTTCCCTATACACGGGTTAGCTACGCCCGGGCACAGCTTATTACCAACTACCGGTCCGTCCTATACCTGACTAAGGCTCCAAATAGTAAGTCAAATAAAAGAACCCCTATGATGCCACTTTGTAACATCTCGGACCTTGGTGCCATGAAATGGGTGCCCCGAACACGGTTCTCCACGTGACCTCAAGCGCATTTCCCCAAACGCCAGAGGCTGCCGAATAGCAGCGAGGGCCCAGGTCTGATTGTGGGGAATCTATGCCTTCATTTGTCAATGTGTATAGCATCAGAATATAATATAAACATACAACAACAATGGAATCAATAACAGTATATATAACTGAAATGGATAACGAATAACAAAATGGGAAACCATCAGTCATATATATATATATATATGAAGATGCAGATTTTCACTATTCTATATAGCAGCCAGAACATGTTACACTACAATAAAATACAATACAACTGAAGTACAAGTACAAAAAAGCAAAACAGAACAACATGCAGCATTGCAATCCAATGCTCGGACCCATGCTCTCCTACACCCCGGCAGCAATCAAGTACCTTTATATGGACCCTTGCCCTTATCTACACCTGCAGAATGGTAATCAGTTTGGGCCAAAAAACGTGACCCAAACAGGGTGTGAGAAATATATCTAAGTAGGAACGCACCAAAGGCCCATGCCCAACTGTGTGAAATCATGCTACAACAGTGTGCAGTAATAAAATGAAACAAAGTAATCAGTAAAGAAAGTAACTAACATAACTAGTTATATTTCCAATTTAATATCATTTAATCATTTTGTTTAAATTATCACCGCAGTCAATATTCTAATTAAATAGTTGGTTTCCTCATACCTGTAAACTCCTACCCCCAGGTAAAGATAATCCAACCAAAAATATCTTCCCACAGGCATACGGATATTTCCCACAGGCGTAAGAAGTGTCTTCCTCAGTCATAGAGTCAACTGCCCATAGGAACAGAAGAAGTTTCCCACATGCTAAGTTGTATAGTGCCCACAGGCTAATCACAACACTGCCCTCAGGCTAAACAGGTAACTGATCCATGCCCAAAATGTAAATAAAAATTCATAAGAAATTCCTCTCAATGCAGTTTTACAATCATTACTCTAGAGGCATACACACGGGTATGCTGGTCAAACGACTAAATAGAGGAACACACCCCCCGGATGCTCCTGGATCCAAGAACTGATCGCAAAAAACATTTTAATATAACAATTAATTACCTATACAATTATAGGTAGTCAAAATAGCAACGGCCTCAGCCTCATGACACACCAAATATGGGTTCATAGCTCAAAAACACACAAAACGCACGACATATGGAATATAAACACCAATCCACCTACCTTAAACACCCACGAACAATATACATGAATGACACCTTCTGAAACGTCCAAGAACGCTATAAATCTTAGGGAAAATAATTCTCGATTAAACGCAAATAACATATGCTATGGGAAGAATTGGAATGAACGGTTAAGGAAGAGTGGAGGGCTTACCCGTGCGGTTCCAACGAGCTCGTCTGAGGCGGAAAGAGATTTCTGACATGCGCTCGGCGGATCTCTGAAGCTCTGACCTTCTTCCCCGAGATCTCTTCCCATTATAAGCCTTCTTAGTTATCATGGGAGGCTACTTCCCATTTAAGCGAAAAAAACAATGCACACGGCGTGTACTTCCAAGTACCCTGCATGTACTTACCATTTTTAAAATGTTCCTCTGGAAGAATCCCACTAGTGTGGCACTGTTCATCTGCCAACATGACTACATGGCATGTCTCCTTGAGTACATGGTGTGTTCAGTCACACAGCTGTCCACCGCCTTACTATTCACATGTCGACTAACTACATGGAATGTGAGGACCACTACACGTCGTGTAGTCTGTTCCTACACCCTTCATCCCCGGCATGACCACACGCCCCGTGTACTCATCCCACAGAGCCAGATGTACACAGTGTGTGGAAAAATTACATGGCGTGTACTTCCAAAATTTAGGATTTTTCCCCATTTTCCATATTTTCTAAAAAACACTTAAGGAATAGAGAAAAGAGAAAACTCATATCTCAAGAATATGAACAGGGTTCTTACATACCACACCACTATATAATATCACTTAACAACAATAGTGTGGCCATTTTATCCATGATCCACTATATTGTAGCTACCCACATTTTGTTGTGTTTCATTTCATCAACTGAAATTTCAGTTGCAGGTGAACCTTAATCCTTATCTAACAGTCACAAGAGCTCTTGAGACACTAATTAAGACATTATATACATCCAAAACATCTCTTTTATATAATTTTCGATTCCGATTCTGAATCCTAATTCCCTTAACATCCCCTTTTCTTGGACAAAAATTCAAATTCCCTCTCAACCTACTGAATCATGAAATTTTGTTGTTGTTACACTACCCATTCCAAAACTCATTTGTCTTACTTTTGTAACCTAATATTATAATTCTCCCCAATATAATTATATAGTAATTTAAATTAAAAAAAAATTGGAATCAATCCTATATTCATTAATCATTATATTATTTTATTATAGAATATAATATATTCATACCTAGTTTTATCATTACTCTCATGGATATATTGTGAAGGACATGGAATGTATTTGTCTTGTACTAGATTTAAAAATTATTATTTTGGGAAAGAATTTAATAACCCAATTATATATATTATCTTTTCCATTTATATATTAATTATTTTAATTTTTTGTATTATAATTATTATTCCTTCCACTGAATCAATATATTCAAAGAGTATTTATACATAACTCGTTAAACTAGTAATTGATTATGATATTAACAGTAATCCAATTAACATAATATTAATACATATCCCATCACATCCTAGAAATAATACTCATGAAATATTTCCATGTAATTTCATGGAATGGTATGAAGGAAATAGTCCCACCAATAGTAATTCCAAAGCATCAATTAGACAACCCCACAATTCTATAAGATACATAAATCTGTTGGACAATGAGAAAGATGAAAAAAGTCCCTCTACCTAAGGATACTTTATATATGTAAAAAACTCAATTCCATCATCATTATAACACCAAATATTTATAAACTATAATGATATTTTCAATTGAATCTAAAAACAAACTACCATCTTATATCAAGGTAGTAGAAAACTAATTCATTTTTCATTCCTAGAATGTTAGAATTTGAATGCATATATGAAAATTTATAGAACATGGTTTATTGTTGAAAATAGAACACAAATCCATTCATATTTTAAAAATTATATTCAAGAATAAAACGTGGTATAAACTAAATAAATAAATAATTGATATATTTAAAAATGAGGTAAACTGTTTTTGAAAAATTAAAAAATATAATAATTATAAAAAAATAATAATCTTGACATAATTTAGGAATATAACATAATTAAATAAATATAATCATTTTAAATTTATATCCAGTCTTACTTTCTTTAAATTTTTTATTTATATAAATGATGAATATATATATATATATATCATAAGGATAAAAATTATATATAAATATCTATTCATATATAATTAGAATATCCAGAATATTAAATATTTAAAAATATTTGAACTATGGTCATATGAATAGACAAAAATTATTCAATAATGGTTTCAAAAATATCAAAACTTAGGCCTCTAATTTGTAAAATTCAAATTAAATAAATATAAATAATTATTAATTTTAAATCTAAACAACAACATATTTTTCCATTATTTTATATAAATTTATACACTTTATTATTCAAAATATAATTTATATATAAACTATACACACCCAATTACATATCTTTTGATATAATTTATAAAGGTAATTTATATTCACACTCAAGGTTATGAATATTTATTTATTAAAATATTTAATACATGTAATAATTAATTATAATTATATTATAATTATTTTACATAAAAACACTTAATAAATTAAAAAAATTTCCCAATATACTTATTCAGACAATTTATGGATTATTTATAAATAATATAATTCATTTTATAATTGAAATTATAAATGTTATTATTTCATATATATAATATTTAACGTTATAACGTTTATCAAAATTTGTGAGTTACTAAAAAATCAATACCACATCATTTAATTGGAACATCGTGGATTATGATTAATAATTGTGAATTATTTTAACCTTTTATGATCTGTGTTAAATCATATTTTTGATACAATTCACATTTTTTTGGTGAAGAATTACACACACGCTGATTATGATAGGTACATATCATACATTATAATATAAAAAAATAGAAGGACTGCATTTTACTAATTTTTGGGATTTCAAATATCATATAAGGTTATCCCCGTTATGGCTTATGATATCACATATAATAAAACTAAGCATATTACAGATATCATAATAATTCATTCAATATTTCATATCATAATGGAATCCATAGTTATGTTTCTATATCATTTTAAATGATATACAATATAGAACAAAATTGATTTAAAAAATTTGTAATTTTCATACATTATTTCAGGAATCAAGGAAGATGGTGATGCTATAGTACCCCTAATGTTTTTCTAAGGATAAAACAAAAAATTTCAACATAGTGGAATAAATTATAAAAATAAAATACCCTATATTAATATAATAATAAACTAAAACCATAATTCAATAAAATAAATAACATGTTCCTTGAATTGATAATCCTCATCCACTTTATTAATTGACAATTAGTAAAAAGTACTATATAAATTAGTCATTCATGAATATAATTAAAAAGATTATGAATTGAAACATATAATAGAATTAGTAAATATTTGTTTTAAAACCAATATAGTTCTAAATCATGAGAAAACACCATTCAATAAAAAATTGAGAAAATGGATTGATTATTGGGAAATAAGAATTATAAAATGTATTATTTCATTATCTTCATGATTAGAATGATAATATAATTATGATATTTCTAAAGGATAGTTAATTTCAATTTCATAAATTCATGTTATCACCACCTAAAATGATAAGTCATTTAGGGAAAAATAAAACTAATAAACTAAATAACATTAAGTGGTAATAACAATTTGAAAACAAAAATGTAATACCACTATGAAAATTAAAAAAATTATATATTAATGATTCTACCATTATTATTTATCTCGCATATAATAGTTCGATAATGTAAAAAATAATTGAGTTCAATTTTATTCTATATTAGTACATTCAATCCATATGATTAATATATCAATTAATATTTCATCCCAATTATCAAACCACTAATCAAAATTCTCTTAATATATAAGAACCTTATGAATGAAGAGATATAAATCCTCAAATAGAAGTTGATCATAGGTGATGGAATAAACATAAATATAGTAGAGAGAATCCAATAAATTGTGAATGTGGGAAATGAAAAGTGAAAAATAATTATAAAGCTCTTTTCCATAATCCATTTCAATGACCAATTTTCTTTGATATCTCTATAAGATTAAAAATCATCAAAATTCATTATTACCCATTTAGAAATGTAACATACATATAATCCTATTATATGTCACAGTTAAATTGAAATGGTTGGAGTGCAATGACAAAGTCCCTGATATGTCACACATAACTTTTCTCCTAATGTTTCCTTCCTCTCAAAACAAGGAATTGGTTTTGGCATGAATATTACATAACCTCCTCATTCGAATTAAATTACACATGAAATAAATTGAAATATCTTAGATATTTGGTCTTAATGTAAATTTTATATCACTTTCTCATAATTTATAATGTATGGAGTTGGTTTTGGTAATGAAAATTGTGACCTAGAATATACATATATAAAAAATACACTGACTTAATGTTTTAGATAATATATATCACAAAAAACAAAATAACATAGGGATTGAATGTTTAGGTATCTTGTATACATGATACATAAACAGCATATTTGACAATAATTGTTGAAATTTAGACTTGAAATTTCTCATCTAGACATTCTTCTATACATCTTATATGATATTATCATCTTCATAACTTGGGGAAGGGATGTATAAGAATGGGGTGAGCTCAAATGATATCACAGGGAAACATAATAACTTTTTATAAAGGTCATATCATAAACATAAATGAAAACATGATTATATGAAAATATTATATAAAAAGATAATGATATCATAATTGGATATAAAAAAATTCGACTTAGCATTAATGATCATGGATTAAAATCATAATATCAATAAAAAGTCATTCAAAAAAATAACTGAATGTGTTCAAACCATAAAATTCTAACATAATAAAATATAATATATTTATAAAATGAAATATCATAATAATTTGGAATATCATAGAATTAAGGAGAATTTTAGTGAAGTGGAAATATAATCTTACGAAAAAATTATAACGAAAAACATATATGTCCACCCTTTATATTTTTAACCAAATCCATATATGACCACCCATTAATTTTTTGAAAAATCCAAGTATGTACACAATTTTGATTGTGAAAATAGATATGTATATACACACATAATTATATCATGAGGTATAAAACCCAATCTAGTTCATCATAGGGAAATATAGAAACCCACCTATCATCATTCATACATATGAGTTCCATATAAAATCAAATAATTTATATTACTATAAATATATAATGAACATAAAATGGGTTATATAAATTTTATAAATGATATAACATAAAAACACAATCATTTAATATGTAAAACATAATCTCCCAAATTTGTATTTACAAATAGACGATACTGGGTAATTTATAAAACAATTCTGCATTTGGGAATAATTATGTAAAAAGGGGAGTCAAATCACAATGAAATGAAATCTAATAAACAATATCAACAACTTCATAAATAGATACTATTTTCAAGAAACCATATAAAATTATATTTTTTAATAAAGAGGACACTACATAAAACATTAAATGAAAAAAGTATCAATAATGACTCATTGATACGAAATAAATCATCTAAAAAATTTAATGTATATGGGAATAATATATGATCATTATATGGAAGATATTTTTATATATAATAAATTTTTTTATTGAAAACAAACATTTTTAAAAGGATAACAAAAACATTTTTTTAAAATTAATAATGGAAATATAAGATCATTGGAGATAGATTTTTTAATTTTCTACTGGGGAGAGGATAACATTAGTGAGAATTTAAAAAATTTATATGGAAGAAATATCCATTAATTAAATGTTAATTACTTCTAACAAAATTTCATTTTCAAATAATAGTTAAATCATCAATGAAGAAGAGTTCGGTATGAATGAAGATTTTGGATTTGTTTAATTGGGCCATGAAAACATATATGTGTATTTTCTGTAATGCGGATATATGTATGGGTTCTTATAATAATCCAAATTAGGTTTTCATAAAACAATTTTTTATTCTTCAAATTATGTTTTTGAAGTGTACAATATTCATAAAGATTTATTGAATCTTGTTTTTATTGGGAAAATACTATGTATAAACCTTGTGTGTATATATATATGGGTTTATATAATTTTCCAACCCATATATATACATATATGTCTTTATATCTTGACTTCTCATGTTTTTAAATAATACTAGCTTTGTAAGTGAGATGTATAATTGGACATGTATAAAACCATATGTTTAATTATGATTACTTTACATGAAATAATGGTTTTACAACCATGCAATGTATTTTAATTTTCCACAAGGAATGACTCTAATTATTTAAGTTTATTTTTTAATATATTTTATTTTTCAATTAACATTTTATAGTTTAAACAAGAATAAATGGTATCTAAACTTCAAAATTGGTAAATTGTGGTATGAAGTCATTCACATTCATGTGAACATGTATTAATGTATGAGTAATTATTTTATGAGAAAACCCATTATTTTATTGCACTTGTTCTTACCACATATGAAAAATCTTGTCCTTTTAGTGTATGCATGTAACCATTAAATATGACGCTGGAATAACTTAAAAGTAACAAATCATGCCATTATTTCATTTATTGCATAATTCACATCATCCATGAATATGTATGAAAGAATGAAGTTTATCTCTCTTGAGATATCATGGATTAAGAATGTAATTATTCAATGTATTATGGAACTGAATGAATATAATACCATAATAATCATATGATAAATGTATTGAACTTAAATGATAATATGGGTGCACTTATATAGCGCTCTAATGCATTGGGTAAAGTTGAGTCTCATGATCCTCTCAAAGACTCTACTTGACTCTATCTCTATCATCAATCCATGTAAGGTCTTTTTTCCATTAAAATATGAAAACCCTACTATATATATTTTTTTGTTTCATGATTATTTATATATATGTGTAACTTCCGATCCTAACTCAATTTAGGTTTTTTATGTATGAATATTAGTGTTAAACTGGTGTTTTATGGTGTATAACCCATGTAAGGGTTAATCTTGTTTTGTGTTTGTTTAAACTATATACATACTTGTATATGTATATACGATTTCTTTATATAACAAACCAATTCAGGATTTTATCGTTCTCACATAGTTATCCGTTGTTTTAAAATGATGTTCCCAAAACATTTAATGAATGTGAGGGTTTATTTCATCTTGTTTCTAGTGTAAAAACCCTTGTTTACAACTTCTGTATATATAGTTATGTATAAATGTATATATTATTTTTTTAATATAAAAATTACATTCTGATTTTATGATTTTCAAATGATGAACATTCATTTCTAAATGATGTTCATAATACATGTCCTAAATAAAGAGTTTACATTTTTTTGTGTTAAATTATACCCTATTATTTTTAATAAAATAAACATAATTAGTTTCTTTGATTTTTTAATTTTAAAATTGTGTTTTTAATAATTTCTTTAAGTACATGTAAATCATGTAAGGATTCAACTTGGTTTGGTATAATTGGACCACAAAATCATATTTTTTGTATTTACGATTATGTGTATATTTATATATGGGTTTTAATGATAATCCAAATTAGGTTTTCATAAAACATATTTTTATGGATCAAATTATATTTTTTATGTGTACAATATTCATTATGATTTATTTAATATTTTTTTTGTTCTTCAAATCCCAATTATACAACCTTTTTATATATGTGGTTTTATTTAATTTTTAAACCCACATATATACATATAAGTATT
Organism: Viscum album; assembly: GCA_963277665.1. Lineage (NCBI taxonomy): Eukaryota > Viridiplantae > Streptophyta > Magnoliopsida > Santalales > Viscaceae > Viscum > Viscum album. The sequence continues at coordinate 366,540,661 of OY728125.1, forward strand.
TCAATTTTGAAATCTCATGTTTTTAAATGGTCACATCTATGTTAGTAAGTTGTGAAAATAAACATTCATAAAAACATATTTTAAAAAATGAATACTTCCCATTAAATAATAGTTTTGCATCCATTCTTTGTTTTTTTACAAGGAATGCATTTAATTATTCAATTTTATGTATTAATCTATTAGATATTTCAATTACAATTGTACGGTTAAACAAGAATAACATGTATCTAAAAGTGAAAACATGTAAATCATGTTATGAAGACATCCAAATTCATGTGAAATGGTTTTAAGGATATAGTTATTATTTTATGTGACAACCCATTATTTTCTCCGCACTAGTTCTTACTACATGTGCAAAAGCATGTCATTTTAGTCCATTTATGTCATTATTAAGTTTGATGTACTTATAATCTAAAAATAAAAAATATAATCATTTTTATATTTCCTTTAGAATTAAAAAATTTATCCAATTTGTCATGACCCGTCCCCCAAGGCCTGTGACGTGACTACCACAAGATCGCCTTCCATAGTCCAGGGTCTGGCGACTAGCAATGAAGGACGTATTCACTAAAACCGGGAAGGCATTACCTTTATGACCTATAAACTCACAAAAATAAGCACAAATCATGATACAAGAACAATATTCATGTACATATTAAACAATGGGTGTATAGAAGGAAAATGTTTCTGGAATACAAGCCCCACTGAAAAGTAAAAGTAAACAGAAAAGTAAAGGTAAAACTGAAACAACTTTAGTGGACACCCGCCAAGGATCCTACCTGAAGGGTATTTATAACTCTCGAATGGTTGTCCCTATGGTACGCCACATCTAATTTACAACTATTATCTACATCTAGTCCTAGTACCCTCATCCTTCATCAGTGATGTATACCTTCTTCACATGACACAACAATGTGTGGGAATAGCCTGTGCAAGGGTGTGTAAAACGATACTCAGTAGGGACATCGAGACCCTCAAAGGTCTCACAAATTCCACATAGGATAAACCACAATGTTTGGAAACAACAGTCAACCCTACATTGGTATATTCTAATATATATACATAGGTTACCAAATATACCCATCTCATTCATGAGAAAACACAAGGCCTAACTCAAAAGCCCAAATCTCAACTGTTCTACGGTGGAATGATTTCCACCAAGGAAACACCCCAAAGGTAAGTACCACAATTGTAAATCCACACAATAAGTATACCAAAACGGTATCACCACGAAGGTATGTAACACAAAGTTATCAACACAAAAAATAATACCACAAATTTAGGACTCAGCTCACACCAGGTATAAATTAGCTACGGTAGTAATGTTGATTAGATGTAACAAATGAATCATCTTCCTCTGTTAAGAGGAAGACCCATGTAGGATCCTAAATCATCAGACCCATGTAGGATCCTAGTACATCAGACCCACATAGGATCCTAGAGTAGTTCCATGTGAAATCCTAGAGCGTATCCATTTGAGACTCTCAAACAGAGACCCGCGTAGGATCCCAAACACAGACCCACATAGGATCCCTTTCAAATGTTATTGGCTTCCACCAGGTTCTCGCACTAAGATCGCTTGATTCCATAAAGGCATTCTCCTCAATCTACAGGTCGATACTCCAACTGCCACAATCTACCACAAAGAAGTACCCAAAAGTACTGCTATGTAATTGGGGTCTCAACGAAAAAGACAGTGCGTCAATCATACGCACGGTCTGTACGTTATTGGCCTTTTAGTCTATATGGAACGGTTGGATTCGAGTTTGATCCAACCCTGACATAACCCAACATTCTCCAAAACTCAAGTGGGGTATACTAAAAGGACCATCACAATCCATGTATTTTGGTTCCGTAGATGGTTTGTCAAATGAGCGCTTGGATCACATGTTATGGCCACATAAGAGTGGAAAAGGGGTTGAAGCTGGTCGCGGTCCGGTCCACCTCGGTCGGACCAACCCGGCCCCATCAGGCTTGGGCCAACCCGACCCGGGTCCGACCCGACCATGGTCCAGCCTGGCCTTCTAGCATGGCCTGGCCCACCGACGCCTGTCCCCTGGGGCATGTGCCGCGACTACCCCAAGCCCGCTGCCACATGCCAGGGGTTGGAAAATAGAACCAAAAGGAATATTCCCAAATACCTGGGAAGACATTTCCTTTTTTACCTATAAACACACACAACCAAGGACACAACACGATACGAACATAGGTAAACTATATAGTAAAAATATTTTGAACAGTACGAAAAGGGGACAGAATACAATCCCAACTAGAAAGTACTAGAAGACTGAAAATTACAACTGAACAGATACTGCTCTTGTGACCTCCCACTAAGGAACCTCCCCTAAGGGTTGGTACAAATCTCCAACAGTTGTCTCTGTGGTACTGTCATCTAATATCGACTTCTGAGCTACCTCCAGTCATGGTACTCTCATCCTCAATTAGTGTTGTCTATCATCAGCACCAAACACAACAAGGTGCGGGAATAGCCCGTGCGTGGGTGTGTATAATGTTACATAGTATAGACCTAGAGACCCTATAAGGTCTCACAAAACCCAAAAAGGAAAAAACCACAAAGCATGAAAAAATCTGACAACCCTACTTAGGTATATGCTCGTACATATACATAGGTTATCAAGTATACCAATATTATTAATGAGGAATCATAAGGCCCAACACTAATCCATAGTATAATTGTTCCACATATGATAGAATACCAAGAAGGTAACATTACAAAGGTTATTTACCACAATGGAAATGTCACACAGAAGAATTCCACGAAGGTATCACTATGAAGTTAAGTACCACAAAGGTATGCCACATAGAGAAATTCCACAACTGTATCACCACAAAGGTAATTTCTATAATGGTACACCACACAGAAGAATATCACTAAGGTATTACCATGTTGGTAAGGACATATCTCACAGAGGGTATAACTTAGGTACGGTAGAAAAGATGATTATATGTAACTAGTAAATCATCTTACTCTGTTTAGAAGTAGTCCCACGTAGGATCCAAAATCATCAGACCCACATAGTATCCTAAATCATCTGACCTACGTAGGATCCTAATACAACAGTCCCACGTAGGATACTAGAGTAGTCCCACATAGAATACTAGAGCGGATCCAATTCAGACACTCGAAAAGAGTCCCACATAGTACCCAAATCACAGACCAACATTGGATCCATTTCTCATGTTATAGACAGCTATTGGGTTCCCTCAATAAGCACTCATGATTCTAGGAGTGTCTGCTCCTCAAGCCACACGTCAAAACTCCATCTTCCATGAAGTCCTACGATGATGTATCTCAAAGGAACACCACGTGATAGGGGTCACAACACAATAGACGGTGCGTAAATCATCACTAGGTGTCTATGTTATTGACCTTTTAGTCCCAAGGGCCTAGTTGGATTCATGTTCGATCCATCCAAACTATACCCCAACATTATCCAAAACACATGTGGGGTATACCAAAAGAACCTTCTTGATCAAATGTTTCTCGCTCTATGAACGGTTCGTCAAACAGACACCAGTAGCTCACGTTATGTCCAAAAGAGAAAAAATGGTAGAAATTGTTCTGAGTCCGATCTGACACGGTCCGACCGACCCATCCCGTCCTAGGTCGGATTTTGTGCTGCAATAACCCAGGTGAGTCAGAACTTATGGGACCAGAGATGGTACATGCCACTACAAAGAAGGTTTAGATCATCCAGGAGCAGATGAAGACAACACAGAGTAGGAAGAAGACTTATGCTAATAGGAGATGGAGACCTATGGTGGTTGAGGATGGTGACCACATCTTTCTATGGGCCTCACGTCAATGAGGATTGTGAATATTTGGTTGGGGGGAAGTTATCTCCAAGGTTAATAGGACCCTTTTAGGTCCTCAACAAAGTTGGAAAGGTGGATTATCGCTTAGATCTTCCATCTCAATTGCACCGGGTGCATGATGTTTTCCACATATCCCAGCTTATGAGAGACGTGCATGAACCATCTCAAGTCATCGACCACGGCGTGTAGGACATCGATGATTGGACGGAATTTATGGAGGTTCCAATGGAGATTGAGGATTGATAGGAGAGATTCCTTCATGGGAGATCGATCCTTTGGTGCGTGTACGTTAGCAGTAGCAGAACCTCCAAGAGAGCACATGGGAGCAGGAGACTCCGATTCGTGATCAGTAACCATAATTGCATTCCAAGTATTTGTAATGTGTATTTTGGGGATAAAAAGCCCTAATATGGGGAGAATGTAAACTCCTAGAAATTCCATGTAATTTTTATAAATATATGGGAAATTTACGAGTCTGTGAAAATTGACAACGCCTGATTCCGAGGCCTGGAGTTCCTTGAATGAATTTCTAAACTTTTTTATGTACGTTTAGTAAACATGCGAGCATGATTTTATAATATTTTAACCGGTGCTCAAAAATGAAATATGTGGACACCGTTGAACTCACAACACCGATATTCGAATAAGGAGACCTTCACCTTAACCATTGTAGGTCGAGGGTGGAAGATAGTTTTTCACATTTCTGTGGAAGAATAAAATTAAAATAATTAACATTTTATTTTTACTTTGAATCCTCTCTTTTGATATTATTGAAGTGGGCACCACCCGAGCTTGAACAACCACAAAATTTGAATTGACAGTGGTGGAGACCACCTGATCCCCTAATAATGGGGGAAACCCTCTCAACACTCCAATTAATTAATTTTTCCATTTATTTGTGCCAACATTAATTGTGCCAAGATAAATTAATTTGATAAACCTATTTTAAATTGTTGGTTCCTTATTTACTTGGGGAAATAATTTGAAAATGGGATAAAATTGGAAAAACACTACCTCCGACAATGAACACCCTCTCCAATGAATAACAAGGAATTGACCCTGAGCCTAGATCCAAAAATCTTTGCAAAAGCAACAAATACCGACATTCTTCAATGAATTCATCTTCTACCTCTTGACTCCTCCAATTAATGAAAATGTGGGGGTGCGATTTGATTGATCATTGTTAATTTATTTTACATTTAATCTCTTCCCATGGGCCACTTGAAACAGTTCTAACATGGAGGGTTCATGACAAACGAACATGGCCCAACCACTCTGCACTCGTTTTTGGGTTTTGATGTGTTCTTCGCGATGGAGGAGGATGGAAACCGGAACAGACGACTGACGTTGATAGGACTCAGGAGTGGTGGTGTAGTCGTGCGGCCGGTGGAGGGTTGTGTGCCCATTGCCCAAGATGGTGAGGAATCGGAAGCCGATGCATGGAGGGCCGCATGAAGGGGAGGTAGTGGCATGCTTCCACACCGTCAACATGAAGGAGTCATGGGATGAGGCCGCGACGGTGAAAGAGGGCAGCCGCCTAGATGCCAGCTGTTGGTGGTGACCCAACACGTGACTGTATCGTATAGGAGGTCTGGATGTCAAGCCAACTGTTAGCTACCCAGCTCACCCACCTGGGGGCCGCCCAGTAGGCCGACCCAAGCCGGGTCGGGCCAGGTCAGACCAGACCGGGACCAACATCGACCCTTTTCGTAATTTTGGCCATAACATGATATACTAGAGTCCGTTTTATGAATCATATATACTGTCAGAATCCTTTGATTGAGAAGGACCTTTTGGTATACCCCACTTGAGTTTCAGATAATGTTGGGATGTTGTCATGTTGGATCGAACATGAATCCAATCGAGCCCTCAGGAAAAAAAGGCTAATAACATAGATATCGGGTGTCCGATTGATGCAACATTTGTTGTGTTGAGACCCCTATATCCTAGAGTTCCTTGAGGTACTTATTTATTAGACATCACGGAAGTTGTATTATCGACCTGTGGCTTGATAATCATACCCTCCCTGAATCATGAAAGCTTATTGTGGGAACCATGTGGCTAGCTGTAACATGAGAAAGGGATCCTATGTGGGTCTGTGCATTGGGATCCAACGTGGGTCTGATGATTTAGGATCCTATGCGGGTCTACCTTTTAATCGAGTAAGATGATTCATTAATTACATCTATTCATTTTTTCTACCATACCAAAGTTATACCTGGTGTGAGCTGAGTCATTACCTTTGAGATAATACCTTTGTGTAATTCTTCTATGTAGCTACCATTGTGGTACAGACATTCGCGGTGATACCTTTTGTGGTATTAATTTTTTTGGTGTACCATTGTTTTAATTACCTTCATGGTGATACAATCGTGATATTCTTCTATTTGGTGTTACCTTTGTGGTACTTAACCTTGTGGTGTTACCTTTGTGGTATTTCATACCTACGTGGAAAAATTGTACATTGGGTAATAGTTAGGCCTTGTTTTTCTTCCTGAATGAGATGTTTATTCTTGATAACTTAGGTATATGTGTGGGAATATACCTAAGAAGGGTTCTCATATTTTTTCATACTACATGGTTTATCCTTAGTTGGTTTTGTGAGACCTTCAAGGGTCTTGAGGTCCTTACTGAGAATGATTATACTCATCCCTACACGGGATATGCCCGCAACTTGTTGTGTTTGGTGTAGACGATAGACAGCACTGACTAAGGATGAGAGTACCATGACTGGAGGTAGCTTGAAGCTGGACATTCGATGAGGTGCACTACAGAGATGATCGTTTGAGAGCTGTACCTACCCTTAAGTTAGGGTCCTAGCTAGGCGTTCATAGGAGCTTTTCCAGTTCACTTGTACTTTTCATTTATCTTGTACTTCTTAGTTGGTACTGTATTATGATCCTTTATTCTTACTCTAAAAAATATTCTTACTATATATTTTACTTGGGTTTTTATCTTTATGTGTGCTTGGTTAGGTGTGTTTATAGGTTATAAAGGCAATTCCTTCCCGGTTTTTATGGAATACACCTTTCAGAACTAGTCGATAGCCCCTGGCCTATGGAAGGTGGGCATGGGGTAGTCACGACACGAGCCCCGGGGGATTGGTCATGAAAAATTGGCACAAAGCGGAGAGCTTTGGAGAAACTCTCACCCCAATTAAGATATACTTCTCCAATGAAGAATGAGGATCCAACCATGAGCCTAGATCAGAAGTGCTTTGTGAATGAAACAAACACTGACATTATTCAATTACTTCATCTTCTACATCTTGACTCTACCAACGAATGACAAGGTAGGGGTATTATTTGATTGGTCTTCGTTAATTTCTTTTACTTTGAATCTCTCCCCATGAGACACTTGTTACCGCTCTAACGCGGAGGGTGTGAGCCAAACGAACATCGCCCGACCACTCCGCAACCCTTGAGGTTTTTGATTTGTTTTTTGCAATGGAGGAGGAGGGAGACTAGTACCGAAAACTAGCACCGAAAGGACTCGGGAGCGGCAGCTGGAACACCGGTCGGCCGTGAAGATGGAGGAGGCGCAACTGCGCCGCCGGTGGAGGGTTGTGACACATTGTCTGCAGAAGATCGAAGGCGGTGGATGACGCATGACCAGTCGCCTGAAGGGGAGGTGGCGGCATGCCTTCGCGCCGCCGACATGCAGGTGCCACAGCACGACACTACATCGGTAAAGGATGGAAGTCGACTCACTGTTGGCTGTCGGTGGTGGTGCAACACTCGACCGTGCCATGGAGGAGGCCAGGTCCTCCAGCCAGATGCGGGTCGGGCCGGAACATGGTCGGGCCTGGTCAACCCGAACTGATTTGGGCCGTCCAAGGCCAGCTCGGTCCGACCGAGTTGGACCAGACCTGAACTAACTTTTACCCTTTTATTTTTCACAAACCGTCCCCTAGGTCCCATGCCGTGACTACCCCAAGCCCACCATCCATAGGCCAAGGGTTGGAAACTAACACCGAAAGGCCTATTCCTTAAAAACTGGGAAGCCATAAACTTTATAACCTATAAAAACTCAAAACCATGAACACAACAAGATACAGACACAAGTAAACTATACAGAAAAAAAGTGTGTACAGTAAGAAAAATGGGACAGAATACTAAGCCCAATTGAAAGTACAAGAAAACTGAAAAGTACAAGTGAGCTGAAACATCTCTTGTGACCTCCCTCCAAGGACACTACCTAAAGGGTAGGTACAACTCTCGAACATTCATCTCTGCGGTATAGCTCGTATAACGGCCACACGAGCAAGAAAAACCACTCAATTTAAACTTATAGTGGTGGGACCACCCAAACCCCTCCTAATGGACTAAAACCTATAAACTCTCCAATTAATTAATTGTTCCATTTATGTGTTCCCACTTTAATTGTGCCAGCGTAAATTAATTTGTTAATACTATAAAAATAATTTGTCATGAACCATATGTAAAGACGCGTAAATTAAATTAAATTTTTTTAAATTATATGGAAATATTCGAGAGTGTAGTTTTTGAAGGAGTGTGATTTCGATGACCGGTGTTCCCAGAATGAATTTCTGATCATTTTTTAGGTAATTTCAGTAAATGCGTGGGAGATGTTTTGTAACTTTTGAACCGGCGCTCAGAACTGAAATCAGAGGACACGGTTGAACTCCCAATGCCAATATTTGTACAAGGAACCCATTACCTCGACTACATTAGGTCAAGTGTGGAAGTTAGTTTTTTATTTTTTTCATGGAAGAAGAAATATAAAATAATTATCATTTTAAATTTCTTTTTTAAACCTCTCTTTTTGAATTATGTGGTGGGGACCAGCCAAACCCCTCTTAATGTGGGAAAACCTTTCAACTCTCCATGGTTTATTATGCCAACTTCAATTAATTAATTCTTCCAACATCAATTAATTAATTGTGCCAAAATTAATTAATTAAAAAACTTAATTTAATAGGTTTGATCCTCATTTTATTGAGTTTTGGGAAAGTGTTTGCAAATGGAGAACTGGGGAGACCATTGGAGAACATTCTCTAACAAATGAAGTCCTCGAACTAAGAACTCCATCGAAGGATCTCCAATGAGGAACGTCTTCAATGATGATGAACCGACGTCTGTCTTTCCCTCTCCTCACTAACGTCAATGAATCTTCAAGGGAGGTATTTTTGTTTTGTATCCCCATTACCCTATGTTGGACATTCTTCTTGATTTATGAACAACTATGCCACTAGCTACTATTATAACGCGGAGGGTGCAGGCCAAACGAACAAGACCCGACCCCTCAGTAACCCTTGTTGATTTTGGTGTTCTCGGGGGAATGTTTTTGGGATGAGAAATTTTCATAAGTGGTGGCCTTGAATCGATGGAGACATCCTGATATGGGTGCGAGAGTCTATGGAATGAAGAACGGACCACCGCGGTGGGCCTGGTGACATGAGGAACATCACCAAAAAACGGGTGTCGGAGACCGATACTGGAAGGACTAGAGGATGGAGAATAGCACACCAACCGACCGTGATGATGGCGGCGGCGTGACTACATCGCCGGAGAAGGTCCACGACCCGTTGGCCCTAGCAAAGCAGGGGCAACATCCGGCGCACGACCAACCATACAAAGTGGGCGGATGCATGCGTCTACACCACCAGGAATGCATGGTCTGCGACATGAGGCCACAATGGTGAAGGGAAGGTTACTGGATCATTGCAAGACACTGGCGGGGGCGCAGCGCGCGACTGCGACGCATGGGTGGGATGGTCATTTGGCCAGCCGAGAAGCCAAGAGAGACCCTGGGTCCCGCATGCCAGTTGTTGGGGCAACGTGGCGCAGGCCGGTCAGCTAATAAACCTGAATGGACCAGCCATTCAGGGTACTATGGGGGTGCCTCTCTTTGGGTGGCATCAAGGTCATAACCCATTTCTATGACACCCATTTGCGGGACTCCAACAGGCCACCCAGTGCGGGACACACCGTAGGCCGCTCTGCGGGCTACCCAGTAGGCTGGGTCGTGTCAGTGGGTCGGGCCGAACCCAACCGGCCTGGTCGGATCGCACGTTCTGGATTGGACCTAGGTCCGGACTTGGGTTTGCCAAGGCCGGGTCGGGATGGGTTAGTCCGACTGGGTTGGACCGAACGAGGACTAGCTTTGACCACATTACACTCTTTTGAACATAACATGAGCTTTGAGAATCCATTTGATGAACAATCTATGGAACTGGAATCCATGGATCGAGAGTGTTCTTTTGGTATACCCCATGTGAGTTTTGGATAAATAAGGGGTACTGTCGGGTTGGATCGAAAACGAATTCAACCGGGCCCTCGGGACTAAAATACTAATTACTTACCGACCGATCGTCTGATTGACGCACCATCTATTGCATTGAGACCCCTTTTACATAGTGGTCATTTGGGATACATATTCATAGGTATTCGTGGTATATAGAGTATCAACCAATGGAAAGAGGAGTGGACCCCCTCAAAATCAAGCGATCTTAGTGCATGAACCCTTTGTCTAGCTATAACATGAGAAAGGGATCCTACGTGGGTATGTGCTTTGGGATCCTACGTGGGTCTGTGTTCTAGGATCCCACATGGAACCTCTCTATAAAATTTGCATGGTACTACTCAAGGATACTACATGGGTATACTTTACTGTGATCCTACGTGGATTTGATGATATAGGATCCTACGTGGGTCCACCTCTTAATAGAGTAAGATGATTCAGTTGTTATATCTAATCATCTTTACTACCATAACTAAGTTATACCTAGTGTCATTTGAGTCCTTTACTTTGTGGTGATACCTCTGTGTTATTCTTCGGTGTGGCGATACCATTGTGGTACATACCATCATGGTGATACCATTGTGGTATACTTCTGTGCGGCTTTACCTTTGTGGTACTTACCGTTGGGTTGTTACATTCATAGTAATATTTCATCTGTGGAATAGTTGAGCTTTTGTCTTTTCAGTTGGACCTTGTGTTTCCTCATTAATGAGATGGGTATACTTGATAACATAGGTATTTGTATGGGTATATTCCTAAGTAGGGTTGACTGCTTCATCAATGACATGTGGTCTATCCTATGTAGATTTTGTGAGACCATTGAGGGTCTCTAGGTCCCTATAGATTATCATTACACTCACCCATGCACGGGCTATGCCCACACATTGTTGTGTCTTGTGAAAATGACAGAAAGCACTAATGGAGGACAAGGGTTTCAGGACTAGAGGTAGCTCAGAGGTGGACATTAGACGATGTGTACCATAGGGATGACCATTCGAGGGCTGTACCTACCCTTCAGGTAGGATACTTGGTGGTTTTCCACTGGATTCTTTTTAGTTTTACCTATACTTTTCAATTTACTTGTACTTATCATGTGGGCATATATTCTAGCCCCTTTCTCATTCTGTACACAACCTTTTTACTATGTAGTTTCACATTGTTCTTGTATCCTCCATTGTGCGTAGTTGAGTGAGTTTACAGGTTATAAAGGTAATTCCTTCCCTGTTTTAAGGAATATATCTTTCGGTGCTTGTCTCAAGCCACTAGCATAAGGAATGTGGGTTTGGGGTAGTCAAAGCATGGGGCCCAGGGGAAGGGTCATGACAAATTGGTATCAGAGGAGTCGATTCAATAGTAAAACATTAGACTCTAATCTTTTAAAGGAAATAGTGTTAATTTTTATGAGTGTATTTATCAGTTTAGGGAATCCAGTGTTGGTTCGATGAACAATTTATCAATACACCAGGACCATGACTTTTGATTTGTGACTCAGTGCATGAAAACATTGATTGTGTGTGTGTTTTGAAAAGATTTCATTGTGATCTCTATCATTCAACTCTCCAGGTATAACTTATTGACTATGGTACACCTGTTTCTTTTAAGTAGTCCTCCACGTAGAGATCTAGATCAGGTTCTGGGTAGAGAGGGCTGTGATATACCCCCGAGCAATGAGGGCTCAGTGTAGGGCCCTTTTTCAGTAGTGGAACTATCAGATGCACCAGCGGTACCATTACCTGTTGGGCCACCGATGCCACCAACCCTAGCAGTAGAGAGTTCACTCTACATGAGCACATTCCATGAGATCTAGCTCTAGAGGCCACCTAGGTTCAGGGGTGAGACGGACCCACAGGCGGGTGAGTATTGGTTGGAGGCTATGGTGAAAGTCTTCTGAGTGGTAGGTACAACAGCTGATCTCATGGTGATCCTTGCCTCCAATTTTATATAGGAAGTAATAGGCATAGGGTCGATCTTGGTTCTTTAGTATCACAATGAGGAGATACTTCTCTGGATATACATCGAGAGCCTTTTTCAAGCATAGTTTGTCCCAACGACCCTTCGTGTAATGTGCATACAAGAGCTTCTTCATCTATAGTAGGGAAACATGACTGTGGCTCAGTACTGAGCGAGGTGCACTGAACTCTCACGCTGCTCCACTGATATAGTGCATGAACCTTTTTTAAGGCCAGGACGTTCGAGCAGGGGCTTAGACTGGATATTAGAGTTTCAATGATTTCTCTCATCATCCCGATGCAGGAAGGGGTGTTAGTGAAATCCCACCTAGTGTAGAGCTTTGTGGTTGAGCAGTCACTAACAATGAGACCCACCACTGGGCGTCACGTAGTGGAATCATTTGTAGCTAGAAGCAGACAGATGTCACAGAGGTCCAAGAGGACTAGACCTACAGGTGGATGTCCGTAAGATTTAGGGTCTGTTGTGTGGGGCACCCAAGATAGATCCAGCCATGCGAGGAGAAAGCAGCATTATGAATGCGGAGGGAAGGGTCACATGGATCATGAAAACCCGACCCACCATAAAAATGATCAAAATATTGTTGAAGGACCACCCAGGCATATATAGATGTTCGAACGAGGAGGTCTGTAGGGAGAAGGAAGACGTGGCAGAGGAGTTGGCCATGCAGCTGGCAGTGGGTGGCGATTCGAGGTGTTACTACCACAACCACTAGGTGGTCCACCCTGACCACTAGGAGCATGTGGACTGGGTCGATCTCAACTCTAGGAATTTGAGGCCTTCGACCATGGCGCTCTGGAGATGATACGAGGTATGCTATGTGTCTACTCCACCTTAGATGCAGTACTTATAGATAGAGGTATCTGTCACTCTTTTACTTCCACTACCCTTGTTCGGAGCTCTGAGATTCCAATAGAGTTGTTGGCTCGATCCATATGAAAAAAGACTCATACAGGAGAGGATTTGGCCATTACACACTTGTTCTGATTCAGTGATCTTACTCTAGGAGGAAAGAGCTTCAGATGGAATCTTCTCGTAGTGACGTCGAGGCCTTACGACATCATCTTGGGTATGGACTGTTATCTACAGTCCATGCTCATATTGACTATAATAGGTGCAAAGTATGGTGTGTCCACACAGATGGACTATGTTTACCTTCACCAACGAGAAGGGAGCCTTTTCCGCATAGGATGGACTTACCCGTATGAGGGTGCAGTCGATCACTCATTAGTTAGCTAGCCTTAACCTTGGAGCAGTTGATATGGACAGTCTGAGCTATCTTGTAGTGGTGGACCAGTATAGGGATATCTTCCCTAATGATGTTCTGGGTCTACCTCCGCACAGGGAGGTGGAATTTTACCTTTATTTTCACCCCAGGTTGGCACTGATATCTACACCAGTGTACTGGATGGTTCCCGCAGAGCGTCGTGAGTTGTGGGTATAGCTGGAGGACATACAAGAGAAGGGGTTCATCCAGCCTAGTGTTTATCCTTGGGTAGCCCCGATTTTGTTCACCAAGAAGGGACATGGGAGATTGAGACATTACATTGACTATTGGCGCCTGAACCAGGTGACCGTGAAGAATAAGTACCCACTCCCGAGGATTGAAAACCTATTTCTTCAGTTTAAGGGAGCACAATAGTTCTTGAAGATAGACATCAGATCAGGCTATTACCAGCATAGAGTACAAGATAGGGATATATAAAAGATGGATTTTAGATGTCGGTATGACCACTACGAGTTCTTGGATATGCCATTCGGCATGACCAATTCTCCAGCATTGTTCATTGGACTCGTGAACAAAATTTTCCAGCCTTGCATTGATCGCTTTGTATTAATCTTCATCGATGACATTCAGATCTACTCGGACACCTAGGAGGAGCATGCCAATCATTTACATGTAGTTATGGACCCAATCCAAAACCACTAGATCTATGGTATTCTCTAGAAGTGCCAGTTTTGGATCCAAGAGGTTCATTTTTTGGGACATGACTTCTCTGAGGCTAGAGTTATTGTAGATCCAGAGAAGATTGAGGTGGTACTTTCTTGGGATCCACCCATGAGTCAGATGGAGGTACGGAGTTTCCTGGGATTGTCCAGATACAATAGGTGATTTCTACCATATTTCTCCAGTGTTGCAGCACCTTTATCAGCCTTAACAAAGAAGGGGAAACCTCTCGTGTGGTTGGAGAGATGAGGAAGAAGAAGACTAGTTCCCCCATCTCGAGGCATCCGGTGGAGGGGGTTGGGTATGTAGTCTACTACGACGCATTAAGGACCAGGATCAGATGTGTCCTGATGCAGTAGTGATCAGTTATTCTATATGGTTCTTGATAGCTGAGACAACATGACCAGAACTACGCAACTCATGACCTTGAGTTAGCAACAATGATATTTGATTTGAAGATGTGGAGACACTATCTGATGGGAGAGCGTTTTACGGTGTACTCTGATCACCAAAGTCTCAGGTATATATTCTCTTAGAAGGATCTGTACCTAAGGAAGTGGCGTGGGCTCAATTTTCACTAGGACTATGACTTCGAGAACGTCTATACTCTGGGAAAGGGGAACGTTGTAGCAGATTCACTCAGTAGAAGATTTGGTATACAACTTATAAGTGAAACGACAAAGCATGTGGCCACTTTGTAGATATCATTTATGGTTCGAGATGGATCTATTTTTATTCACTCTCTAACAGTAACTCCCCCACTCCTTCAGTGAGTCTGGAAGGCATTGTATGGGTACACTAACTACGAGGCTCGACATGCTCAGATATTCACAGGACAGGTACATGATGGATTATCTGAAGGTGGGGATCACTTCATTCTTTTGAAAGGATGTACCGTGGTACCAATGTCACTTTGGGAGGAAGTGTTGAAGGGGTTTCACATATACCCTATTACGGTACATCCACGAGTGTCGTAGTTGTACTAGGACCTCCAATAATAGCACTGGTGGCTGGGAATGAAGAAAGAAATAGCATAGTTTGTCTCACGGTGACTCACTTGTTAGCAAGTGAAGGCAGAGCATTAGGTACCAGTAGACTTAGTTCATCCTTTAGAGGTCCCAATGTGGAAGTGGGATGGGATATCAATAGACTTAGTGATATGAATTCCATGTATATCCAGGGGTCTTGATTGTATCTTAGTGATCGTTGACCGACTCACCAAGTCGGCCCACTTCCTACTGATCAGAGAGCAGGGTTTAGTAGAGAACTTGGGAAGCCTCTATGTTTAAGAGATTGTGTGGCTACATGGAGTACCCTTTATGATTGTCTCCGATTATGATACATGCTTCAATCACTGAATTTGGAAGGGGTTGCATGAGTATTTCAGGACGCAACATCATTTGAGCACCACCTTCATTCCTCAAATGCATGGCCAAGCTGAGTAGACCATTCAGACCCTTGAGGACATGTTGCAGGCTTGCGTCGTCATCTTCGGTCACATCTAGGAGGATAACATTCCATTGAAAGATTTTGCATACAACAAAAACTATCACTCCACAATTGGGATGGCACCATTCAAGGTGTTGTACGACCGACCATGCAGATCACCTTTATGAAGGACTAACATAGGCGAGTCAGCACTCATGCGACTAGATATAGAACATGCTACCATGGAGAAGGTGTAGATCTTCCAGGAGAAGATAGAGACTGCACATAGTAGCTGCAGGTCTTATGTTGATAGGAGACAAAGACCTCTTATGTTCATGATTGGTGACCACCTCTTTCTATAGGTCTCACACCAATGATGTTTGTAGAGATTTGGCTGGGGAGGAACGTTATCTCTGAGTTTCATCAGAAATTTTCTGGTCCTCAGCAGATATGGTGAGGTGGATTACCGCTTAGCTCTTCCACCTCAGTTGCACTGAGTGCATGACGTCATCCATGTATCTCAGCTAAGGAGATACGTTCACGGCCCATATAATGACATAGACCATGGTGAGAGAGACATCGACGATGGGGAAACGTTTATTGAGGTTCTAGTAGAGATTGAGGATCGACAGAAGTGGGTAATTTGGGGGTTGTCAATACCTTTAGTGAGTGTACGTTGGCAGTACGGGAACCTCAAAGAGAGCACATTGGACCGGGAGGCTCCGATTCGTGCCAATAATGCCAACTTGTTTCCATTTTTTTTGTAATGTGGCTTTTGAGGATGAAAATCCTTGATGTGGGGAGAATGTAAACACCGAGAAATTCAATGTAATTTTTTTGAAATTATATATAAATATTTGAGACTGTATGTTTTGATTGCGTGTCATTCCGAGGCCTGATGTGCTCAGAATGAATTTGTGAACTTGTTTTATGCATGTTATATGAACGCACAAGCTACATTTCATGACATTTGAACCGGTGTGTGAAATTGAAATCATATAACTTCATTGAACTCGTAGTGCCGATATTCTCTTAATGATACCGTCGCATCAACTGTAGTACGTCGAGGGAGGAAGTTTTTTTTTCAGTTTATCATGGAATAATAAAAATAATATAATTAACATTTTTTATTCCTCCCTCTTTGAATTATGTGGTGGGGACCACCCGAACCCCTTTTAATGTGGGAAACCCATTAAAATCTCAGGGGTAAATTGTGTCAACATCAATTAATTATTTTTTCCATCTTCAAATAATTAATTGTGCCAAAATTAATTAATCGATAAACATAATTCTATAGGTTGGCTCATCGTTTTCTTGAGTTGGTGAAATGTGTTAGAAAATGGAGAATAGAGGAGATCTTTTGTGAACATTCTCCATCAAAGGATGTCCTCTAATGAAGAACTTTGCCAAAGGATCTCTAACGAGGAACGTCTTCAATGATGAAGAACTGACATCCCTCTCTCCCTCTCCTCACCAACATTAATGAATCATTGAGGAAGGGATTGCTGATTTTTATACCCCTTAACTCATTATTGTTGTCCTTATTGACATAATAACAACAATGCCACTTGCTACAATTATGACATGGAGGGTGCATGCCAAATGAAAACGGCCCAACCCCTCCACTACCCTTCTAGATTTTGGACTTCATCGTGGCTTGTTTTTAGGATGAGAAATTTCCAATCATGGTGGTCCTGAATCGATGGAGACATCATGAGATGGGTGTTGGAGTGTATGGAATGATGAACGGGCCACTGAGGTGCGCCTAGTGACTCGAGGAATGTTCCTAGAAACTAGTGCCAATGATTGGTGTCAAAAGGACTCAAGGATGGAGACAGGCACACCGATTGGCCACGACGATAGTAGTGGCGCGACCGCACCACCGGAAAAGGGAAGGAGCCCAACGACTGCGATGGTGAAAGGGATGAGACCGACGCACAGTCGGTCGCACGAAGGGGGTGGAGGCACACGTCCGCACTGCTGGGTGGGTATGGGCCACAACACGAGGCGGTGGTGGCGAAGGGAGGGCGGTCAAATCACTACAGGCCACCAGTGATGGGGCGGCACGTGACCGCGCTGCGCAGGAGGGATTGTTGTCCGACTAGCTAGGGAGACGAATGGGACCACGAGTCCCTCGTGCCAGCCTTAGGATCTATGTGGCACCTTCATATTAGCTTCCCAAACCGAAAGGACTAGCTGTTTGGGGTACCAAGGGGATGCATGCCCTTGGGTGGCGGCTATAGAAGACCCCACTGTAGGGCCACCCAGCCGCAAGCCACACCGTGGGCCACCCTATGGGCCAGGCTGCATCGGTGGGCTGGTCCAGACTAAGAATGTAGTGTCAGATCCAATGGGCCGAGATGGACTTAGGATTACACTCGGGTCGGCCCATGTCGGGTTGGTCCAGGTCAGAATGGACCCGGACCGGCTTCAACCCCTTTCCACTCTTTCGGTCATAACACGAGCTAAGTGCATCTTCATGATGAAACGTATTCAGTGCTGGAAACCACAGATCGAGACAGTCCTTTTGGTATACCCCACTTGAGTTTTGGATAAAGTTGGGGTATGGAAAATTTGGATCAAACATGAATCCAACTAGCCCCTCAAGACTAAAATTCCAATAACATACAAATCGAGCGTCAGATTGAAGCAAAGTCTCTTACATTGAGATCCCTTTTATGTCGCAGCACATTGGGATAATTCTTCATGGATCTTCATGTCTATTGGAGTATCGATCAATGTCTTGAGGAGCATACCATCTCATAATCATGTGAGATTAGTGCAGGAACTCTGTTGTTGGTTCTAACATGAGAAAGGGATCCTATGTGGGTCTATGCTTTGGGATTTACGTGGGTCTGTGTTCTAGGATTCCACATGGATCCACTTGAGGAATCTATGTGGAGCTACTATAGGATCCTACATTGGTCTTTTGTACTAGGATCTTACATGGGTGTGATGATTTAGGATCCTACGTGGGTCTATCTCTTAACATAGTAAGATGATTCAGTTGTTATATCTAATCATCTTTACTAGCGTACCTATGTTATACCTAGTGAGAGATGAGTCCTTACATTTGTGGTGATACCTTTTTGGTATTCTTCTATGTGGAATTACCTTTGTGGTACATACATTCATGGTGATACCTTTTTGGTATACATTTTTGTGGCTTTATCTTTTTGGTACGTACCTTTGAGTTTTTAGCATTGTGGTAATCATTCCTATGTGGAACAGTTGATCTTTTGGATTTTGAGTTAGACCTTGTTTTTCCTCATTAATGAGATGGTTAATCATGATAAATTAGGTATATGTATGGGAATACACCTATTTAGGGTTGTCTGTTGTTTCCAGGCTCTATGGTTTACCCTTTGAGGATTTTGTGAGACCTTTGATGGTCTCGGGGTCCCTACTGAGTATCGTTATTATTACGACCCATACTTTACATACATTGTTAATACGTCAAAATTGAAGCATACTTATTACAACATATAACAAAACCACGAAAGACCGTATAGGTATAGTGTCTTTAGAAACTGAGAAACATAAACAAATGGTTCATAAAGCATCAAATTTGCCTCCCACTTATTTCATCATATCTAGAGTCCCTTTTTGGCATAACCTACTTAATAACCTTCTTCCTAACCTGGGGAAAGAAAACATACAAAAGGGTGAGCTCAAATGCTCAGTAAGGGTAAACAAAATAAATATCAATCACATCGTATACACAAGCACATAACTTTTGGAAATCTTAACCTGCAAAAGAGATCATAATTTCATAACATGGGATAAATCATGGCAGTGAAATGTAATCACAATAATCATAACATAAAACATGAAACTTTGTGGCATTCAAACATAATCATAGAGAATCATTTCTTGTTAGTCAAGACTCATTGCCAAGACTATCTTAGTGGACAAAGTCCCTTTCTGAACCGAGTCACCCTCGTTTCAGTCCTGTTTCACTGAACCGATATAACATACCATTCCAGCCATGTCTATCTCATGAGATATAAAATCATTACCCAATGCATTGGAGGGAGATATAGGTCCCACCCATCTCATAATGAAACCATTATTATGTGTGCCACAAAATCATAAATCATACATCGTATCATAACCCATGTAATAAAAATGGGAATCTTAAACATCATGACATCATAAAACAATTCATATAAGATAAAGGAATTAATTAAAAAAATATTTCCATCACAGCATAATCAATGTAATAATAGGGATAAAAACAAAACCCTTTATTATCTTAGATGGAAAATAATTTTGATAAAAAACTTGAACTCCATTCTTGAGGAAAATATCCTTTCTTCTTCAAAAACATTTTTCCTTTCTTAACATGTCATACAACTTTAAACTAAAAGAATTTGATAAAAAATAAACTTGAAAAATTGTAAAGGAAGATTCTTGGAAATAATGTTTTAAAAATCCATTCATGTCGTATAAGTTAAAAAAAATATTCTTTGTACTTTTGTCGAAAAAGTCAAAAAGTACCTCGTACGAAAAACGACAAAAGATTCCTTTCATATCTTTTACTAAAAACTCACTGAAGGGTAAAATTGGATTTAAAAAATTGTACGCAGATGGAAATAATATTACATATTGAGGAAACATGGATGTGGACGATAAAATACACCCCAGTAAATACCAAAGTATAAACAATCTCGGATAAAATGAGATTGTGATATATTCCATTACCTTAGGTCCAACTTGCTTTGTAAGTGTCCGAACCTCATGTATAATGAATTAAATAATGTTATTGAATTATTACAGAATCATACGTATTTTTATTATATCATATATGGTCATATTCTTAGCTTCTTGGTAGTAATATTTCATTGCTACTTGTTATTCGGGTGTTTATAACTTTTTGTTCTTATGCGTGTTTTGTCGAATAAATTATTATTCTTCTCTTTAGGTTATAGATACCAAATTTCCAGAATGGTATTAGTGTAATATATATCATATTCATTCATTCAATTCATTTATATAATCATTATGAAATGAATATCATGTAGAACGAGTCGCATCACATCGTGGAGACGGTATTCCGTACATACGCACGAGTGATGATATCGTTCCAATGATCATGGAATTGTATTGGAGTATATGTATACTATTTCAGAATCAATATCACTTTATAATAGTCATATATGGTCATTATTTACACCATTATACCCAATCAAGTAAGGTGGTGGTGGAAAATAAATTACACTACGGCGTGGAGACGGTATTCCGTACGTACGCACGCACGGTGATTTCTTTTTCCGTAGGATGTATAGATGGTGAAATAGGGCTGTTTCATACTTATTATAACATATAAGTATATGAGTGATACTGATGTTATTACTTCATAATGAAAAAACTAAAGAAGAATAAGTGGATGAAAAAATAAAGATGAAAGAATCTGTAACGAACATTACCTCTTCTTTGAAGTGCTTCTTTGTGACCTTCTTTTAGGGCACTAAAATTGGTCTTTGAAGAATACCATGACCTCTAGTATGTCTCTAGGGAAGTGGAGAGGAGAAAGTGGCAGTGGTTAGCCGAGCTTGAAGGCTCAAACTGGTGTGAGGAAGAGAGGGAGGAGGTGCCCTTTTATAAGGGAGGAGAGGGGCACCTTTGGAATGACTAAAAATATTATTTTATTATAAAGTCAAGTTCGGTTTTAAATAGCTCCAAATTGATTTATTTCTAGGATAAGGTAGGATGGGTCGAAATCCTCTCATCCAATATAATTTAGTAATGTTTAGGTTCCTATTTTAACCTTATCATTTAGATTTAATGTTAAGTTAAATAATTTTACTTTTACCATGTCTTCTTGTGTTCTTATACTATAAGGTTAATAAACTTACTATAAGCAGCCAAAAGAACCCAAAGTTGTTTATTATTAACATATATAACCTTATCTAAGTCACTTGGTCGAACCATAGATTTTTAGGAATAAAATAACAATTACCAATATAATATTTGTTTTAAAAACTATTTTTTGTCAATTTTGACACTATTTAGTAATTGATTTTTGTGAAAATCATAACAGAATTATTAGTTAGAAAAAAGTTAATTAAAACAATACTAACATGTTATATTAACCTATAAAATTAGTGGGATTCATAAAAAGTCTCAAATTACATTTATTTTGGTTTTTATAACATCAATTATGTCAATATTTCATTAATAAGATAATTATTGCATCATCATTGTGTCATAAATAAATTAAATTATATAATATCTAAAAATTACAAATAAAATACCATTATGTAGGAAATATTTTTATCTTTATAATGAATATTTATAGTCGAATGTTTCTTATGTATAACCCCATATTAGAAATTATTTACTTATTAAACTTTGATTTTAACTATTTTAACTATTCATTAAATAAATTAATAATAAATTTCCTAATCTAATCCAAGTGGGCCTAAATGGTCATTTTTTATTCCTAAGTTTTATTTTGGTCGAATTACACTTATCCAACAGAATTAGGACATGTGTTAGGGTAATAATAATATCATCTTTACCCATAATTACCCTATTTACTTTTTAACGTAGTAAAAAAAGTAAAAAGTTACTATTCACCAAAAAATTATTTTCATCTCATTGAACCACATTTTACTTACTGATATCAACCGTGTCTCTTGGATTTTTGAAATTCCACTCACATAAGAGGTAAAATTATGTTTTATGAAAAATTCAGTTTTTTTAACTACCACTTAGTGGTTTCACTACTCATCAAAAATTGAAAGTTTTCAGAAAAATACCAAAATTTCACCCTATGCTAATTTCGATATTTTGAATCCAAAAATGAAGTTAATTTTGAAAAATAAAATTTATAAAATTTCAAAAAGTGGTTATTACTATTCATAACGGCTAGTTTTAATAATATTTTAATAGCATATCGTTGTTTAGTGAAACTCGGTACTGCGTACGACACAAGCTATCGAGGAAGGTCACGATTTCGTGTAAAGCAAGCCAAGAAAGTGTTGTGTAGAAAAAGAATCCTTTGATGATTTATATAACATAAAAGTCTCGGGTTTTACATTCTACCCCCCTTAAAATGAATTTCTCCCTCAAAATTCGTCACTTTGTAACAAACAGATGAGGATACCTCTCCCACATCATATCCTCAAGCTCCCATGTAGCTTCTTCTAATTGGCGGTTCCTCCATAAAACTTTCACCAATCGAGTGGTCTTGTTTCGTAGGAATTTTTCGCTACGATCCAGAATCCTTATTGGTTGTTCTTCATAAGAAAGATCTTGCTCTAGCGGTACAACTTCTGAGCTGAGTACTTGTGAAGGATCAGGTATGTACTTTCTCAGGAGAGATATATGGAACACATTGTGAACTTGAGAGAGATTCGGTGGAAGCGCCAATCGATAAGCTACATTCCCAACACGATCCAGTATTTCGAAAGGACTGATATATCTAGGGCTCAACTTCCCCTTCATTCCAAATCTCATAACCCTCTTCCAGGGAGATATTCTTAAGAACACATTATCACCCACTTCAAACTCTAGGTCTTTTCTTCTTTTATCGGCATAACGTTTCTGTCGACTCTGAGCTGCTCTTATGTGTTGTTGAATAGATCTGTCCTTTTCTGCCATTTCATCACCAAGATCAGGTCCTAAAAGATTTCTTTCCCCAACTTCATCCCAGGAAGTTGGAGTCCTGCATTTCTTTCCATAAAGAGATTCATAAGGAGCCATCTGAATGCTGGAGTGAAAGCTATTATTATAATAAAATTACACCAAAGGTAGGTGTTGATCCCAACCTCCTTTGAAATCCATAGAGCAAGCTCTCAACATGTCTTCTATGGTTTGAATTGTTCTCTCAGACTGACCGTCTGTCTGAGGATGATAAGCAGTGCTGAAACTCAACTCTGTATCCAGAGTATGCTGAAGACTTCGACAGAACTTCAGGGTGAATCTCGGATCCCGATCAGATATAATAGAAAGTGGTACTCCATGAAATCTTACCACTTCCTTTACATATATCATGGCAAGCTGATCCGGAGAGAAATCCTCTCTAATAGCAATGAAGTGTGAAGACTTTGTAAGACAATCAACTATGACCCAGATAGCATTATTGCCTTTGGATGTTTCAGGAAGTCCTGTGACAAAGTCCATAGTAATGTTTTCCCATTTCCATTCGGGTATGGGTAATGGTTATAACATCCCCTTAGACTTCTGTCTCTTAGCTTTAACTTGTTGACAAACCAAGCATCGAGAGATATATTCAACAACATCTCTTTTCATGCCATCCCACCAGAAGTACTCTTTCAGGTCCCTATACATCTCCGTGCTTCCAGGATGAATAGAGAATGAAGAACTATGAGCCTCATCCAGCAGCTCCTTCTTTAATTCGGTGATGGAAGGAACACAAACCCGATTCCTGAACTTTATTATCCCATCACAATCAAGGTTGAACTCAGGAACATTTCTCACCTTCTTTTGTAACTCGACATCTTCTTTCTGTGCCTCTTTAATCATCACATGTATAGATGGTTGAACATTCATTTGAGAAAGATAAGATTTTTCCCCTTTCATTATAATTCCAAGATCCATCCATTGTAAATCCATAAATATTGTATCTTTTGTGATCCTCATCATGGATAAACTAGCATGGTCTTGTCGACTTAATGCATCTGCCACCTTTTTTTCTTTCCCAGGGTGGTAATGGATTGAGCAGTCGTAACCCTTAATCAGCTCCAACCATCTTCTTTGACTCATATTCATCTCCTTTTGTGTGAAAATATAATTTAAAATTTTATGATCAGTATAAATATCACACCTTTCACCATAATGGTAATGCCTCCAAATCATTAATGCAAAGATTACCGCAGCTAACTCCAAATCATGTGTTGGGTAATTTTGCTCATGGATTTTCAACTATCGTGAGGCATAAGCTATCACCATATCATTTTTCATAAGAACACACCCCAATCCCTTCTTGGATTCATCACTGTAGATCACAAACCTTTCTCCACTACAAGGCAGTGTGAGCACAGGTGCACTGGATGACCTTCTTTTCAACTCCTTGAAATTCTCTTCACATTCTTCCGTCCAGACAAACTTAACTCCTTTCCGAGTCAACTTGGTGAGTGGATTAGATAATCATGAAAAATCGTTCACAAAACGTCGATAATATCCAGCCAAACCAAGGAAACTTCGAATCTCAGTTACTGTTGTTGGTCTCGACCATCTTTTGATAACCTCTATTTTTGATGGATCCACAGATATCCCCTCTTTTGAGATTATGTGACCCAAAAATGCATCTTTTTGAAGCCAAAATTCACACTTGGTAAATTTGGCATAAAGATTCTCCTATCCTAGGGTCTTCAATATAATTCTCATGTGATATTCATGTTCTTCCTTTCTCTTTGAATAGACAAGAATATCGTCTATAAAGACTACCACAAATTGATCAAGATAGTCTATAAAGACTCTATTCATTAGATCCATGAAGATAACAATGGCATTAGTAAGACCAAATTCCATCACTATAAATTCATAGCATCCATACCTTGTACGGAAAGCTGTTTTTGGTATATCCTCCCTTTTGACCTTTAATTGATGATACCCTGAATGAAGATCAATCTTGGAAATGTATTGAGCTTCGTGTAGTTGGTCAAATAAGTCATCAATGCATGGGAGAGGATATTTTTTCTTGATAGTGATCTTGTTAAGTTCTCGATAATCAATGCAGAGTCTCATTGATCCAGCTTTCTTCTTAACAAATAGAACAGGTGCTCCCCAAGGTGACGCACTAGGGCGTATGAATCCCTTATCAAGATTATCTTGGAGTTGCTTCTTCAATTCCTACAACTCAATTGGGGCCATTCCATAAGGTGTCTTTGAAATAGGCAAAGCACCCGGTACGAGTTCTATTGAAAACTAAACTTCACGATTGGGTGGAAGACCCGGAAATTCCTCCGGAAAGACATCATCAAACTCCCGTACGATGGGAATATTCTTAATCATGAGTTTCTCAACAACCATTTGAGATAAATAACCTTCATTTAGTGGAATCAATACCCATAAAATGGATGAAATTTCCACTGGAAGGTTATGTTCATCCTTGCATTGATAGACGATCATAGATTGATCTGGAATACGAAATGTGACTTCCCTTCTTTGGAAATTGATATGAGATGCATATAAAGAAAGCCAATCAATGCCAAGAATCACATCAAATTCCACTATAGGAAGGATCACAAGATTTGCAGGAAGCACTTTCCCACAAACTTCGATCAGAGAAGAATTATAAACTTTTGATGCGACTGTTGTTCCATTAGGTGTTGTCAAAGCTAACTCAACATCTAATTGTTGAGGTAATACAGTGATACCCTTAGAAAATTAATCAGAAATAAAAGTGTGGGTGGATCCAGAATCAAATAAAACATTTTCTACTTTAGAGTGGATGGTAAGTGTACCTTTCACCACCTCGATATCGTACTCCACATCGCTGATAGCAATTGCATGTGACTTTCCTTTGTTTTTAGCCTTAAGAGTTTGTTGACGTCGACCATCATCATCAACCCTTGGATTAGGGCATTTATTGGCATAATTCCCCATCACCTTGCACATGAAACATTGAAGTTTAGTAGGTTCATTCTAGGTATCCCTTCTTTTGTTAGCATCATTAGACATCTTCTTCCCATCATCGCGGCATTCAAATGCCCGATGACCTTCCTTTCCACATTTGAAACCTTTACTTGTCCCTTTAAGAAAACTCCCTCCATGTTTATTTCCACACATTGAGGATAAGGGAAAGCTCATCATCTTTTCAGTGTGCTCTTTAGATTTTCCTTTGAATTCCATTTTCCTCTTCTTATCAAACCCATATGTCTGATGGGTTACTCCAATATCCATCTCAACAATGAGAGCACATCGAACGATTTCATCGTAGCTATTGAAGTCCCTTATGGCTAACGCCCTTCGAAGACTTGGTTTTAAGCAACTAAAGAATCGATCGATCTTACTCTCAGGTTGGATAATAATACCAGAAGCGTACCTTGCAAGTCTTGAAATATTTTCTTCATAGGTACCAACAGATTCATCATCCTTTTGCTTCAGTTCAAGAAACTCTTTCTCCATCTTTGTTCGGAGAATACGAGGGAAGTACTTATTGAAAAATAAGTTCTTGAACTCGTCCCATTCCATGGAATCAATTTCAACCCTTTGCCTTGTATTCTTAATAAGATTCCACCATTGATCAGCATCACCTTCGAAACGATACACTGCTAAGATGAATTTATCATGCTCAAAACATTGAAGAACTGAAAATATCTTTTCAGTAGTACTAATTCATTGTTCAGCAACTAATGGATCAGTAGACCCGCTGAAAGAAGGTGGACGCTTTAACATGAAGGATTCAATAGAATGCTGCTCCTTCCTTTTCTCATTTGGAAGTCCTGCATGATTCATATCTTGAGAATGTTGTGTCAGCATGGCTACAAGATTTTGCATTCCAACTCCCATAATGTTTGGTTCCTCAGGGGGACAATCATTGCATTGCCCGTCACATTCCGCATTAACACGGTCCCTTCAGGTTCCGACCATTGACTAAAACCAAGAAGAATAGTGTGAGAAACACTAATTATAATAGGAAAACCACATAATCAAGAATAAAATTTCACACATAAGGTCTTATCCTAGGATATTCATGGCCATTTCTAAAACACTAATATTGTGTTCTATGCTTAGACTTATCCTTAGGGTTCTTACTAAGGCTTTCACATCCTAGTTTCCAAAGTTGGCTATACCTTTCCTCTGATACCAACTATAACGACGCATACTTTACATACATCGTTAATACTTCAAAATTGAATCATAATTATTACAACATATAACAAAACCATGAATGGATCGTATAGGTATAGTGTCTTTAGAAACTGGGAAACATAAAC
The DNA here is from genome assembly GCA_963277665.1 of Viscum album. NCBI lineage: Eukaryota > Viridiplantae > Streptophyta > Magnoliopsida > Santalales > Viscaceae > Viscum > Viscum album. The sequence goes on from OY728125.1 coordinate 366,568,018, forward strand.
AACTGGTTCATAAAGCATCAACATTGCCTCCCACTTATTTCATCATATCTAGAGTCCCTTTTTGGCATATCCTACTTAATAACCTTCTTCCCGTCCTGGGGAAAGAAAACATACAAAAGGGTGAGCTCAAATGCTCAGTAAGGGTAAACAAAAGAAATATCAATCACATCGTATACACAAGCACATAACTTTTGGAAATATTAACTTGAAAAAGAGATCATAATTTCATAACATGGGATAAATCATGGCAGTGAAATGTAATCACAATAATCATAACTTAAAACATGACACTTTGTGTCATTCACACATTATCATAGAGAATCATTTCTTGTTAGACATGACTCATTTCCAAGACTATCCTAGTGGACAAAGTCCCTTTCTGAACCGAGTCACCCTCGTTTCAGTCCTGTTTCACTGAACCGGTATAACCTACAGTTCTAGCCATGTCTATCTCATGAGATATAAAATCTTTACCCAATGAATTGGAGGGAGATATAGGTCCCACCCATCTCATAATGAAACAATTATTATTTGTGCCACAAAATCATAAATCATACATCGTAGCATAACCCATGTAATAAAAATGGGAATCTTAAACATCGTGACATCATAAAACAATTCATACAAGATAAAGGAATTCATAAAAAAATATTTCCACCACAACATAATCAATGTAATAATAGGGATAAAAATAGAACCCTTTATTATCTTATATGGAAAATAATTTTGATTAAACACTTGAAGTCCATTCTTGAGGAAAATATCATTTCTTCTTCAAAAACATTTTTCCTTTCTTAACATGTCATACAACTTTAAACTAAAAGAATTTGATTAAAAATAAACTTGAAAACTTTTAAAGGAAGATTCTTGGAAATAATGTTTTAAAAATCCATTCATGCCATATAAGTTAAAAAACATTCTTCGTACTTTTGTCGGAAAAGTCAAAAAAGTACCTCATATGAAAAATGACAAAAGATTCGTTTCATATCTTTTACTAAAAACTCACCAAAGGGTAAAATTGGATTTAAAAAATTTTAAGTGGATGGAAAAATAATATTACATATTGAGGAAACATGGATGTGGATGATAAAATACACCCCAGTAAATACCAAAGTATAAACAATCTCGGATAAAATGAGATTGTGATATATTCCCTTTACCTTAGGTCCGAATTGCTTTGTAAGTGTCCGAACCTCCTGTATAATGATTTAAATAATGTTATTTACTTATTCCAGAATCATACTTATTTTTATGATATCATATATGGTCATATTCTTAGCTTATTGGTAGTAATATTTCATTGCTACTTGTTATTCGGGTGTTTATAACTTTTTGTTCTTATGCGTGTTTTATCGAATAAATTCTTATTCTTCTCTTTAGGTTATCGATACCTCATTTCCAGAATGTTATTAGTGTAATATATATCATATTCATTCATTCAATTAATTTATATAATCATTATGAAATGAAGATCATGTAGAACGAGTCGCATCACATCGTGGAGACGGTATTCCGTACGTACGCACGAGTGATGATATCGTTACTATGATCATGGAATTGTATTGGAGTATATGTATAATATTTAAGAATCATTATCACTTTATAATAGTGATATATGGTCATTATTTACACCATTATACCCATCCAAGTATGGTGGTGGTGGAAAATAGATTACACCACGGCGTGGAGACGGTATTCCGTACGTACGCACGCGCGGTGATTTCTTTTTCCGTAGGATGGATAGATGGTGAAATAGGGATGTTTCATGCTTAATATAACATATAAGTATATTAGTGATACTGATTTTATTACTTCATAATGAAAAAACTAATGAAGAAGAAGTGGAAGAAGAAATAAAGATGAAATAATCGGTAACGAACATTACCTCTTCTTTGAAGTGCTTCTTTCAGACCTTCTTTTAGGGCACTAAAATTGGACTTTGAAGAAGGCCATGACCTCTAGGATGTCTCTAGGGAAGTGGACAGGTAAAAGTGGCAGGGGTTGGCCGAGATTGAAGGCTCAAAGTAGTGTTAGGAAGAGAGGGAGGATGTGCCCTTTTATAAGGGAGGAGAGGGGCACCTTTGGAATAACTAAAAATATTATTTTATTATAAAGTCAAGTTCGGTTTTAAATAGATCCAAATTGATTTATTTCTAGGATAATGTGGGTATGGGTAGAAAGTCTCTCATCCAATAGAATTTAGATAAGTTTAGGTTCCTATTTTAACCATATCATTTAGATTTAACAATAAGTTAAATAATTTTACTTTTACCATGGCTTCTTGTGTTCTTATACTATAAGGTTAATAAACTTACTATCAACAACCAAACGAACCCCAAGTTGTTGATTATTAATATATATAACCTTATCTATGTCAGTTGGCCGAAACTTAGATTTTTGGGAATAAAATAACAATTACCAATATAATATTTGTTTTAAAAACTATTTTATGTCAATTTTGACACTATTTAGTAATTGATTTTTGAGATAATAATAACAGCATTATTAGTTCGAAACAAGTTAATTAAATCAATATTAACATGTCATATTAACCTATAAAATTAGTTGAATTCATAAAAAGTCTCAAATTACATTTATTTGGGTGTTTATAACATCAATTATGTCAATATTTCATTAATAAGATAATTACTGCATCATCATTGTGTCATATATAAATTAAATTATTTAATGTATAAAAATTAAAAATAAAATACATTTAAGTAGGAATTCTTTTGAGCTTTCTAATGAATATTTATAGTAGAATTTATATTATGTATGACCCCATATTAAAAATTATTTACTTATTAAACGTTGATTTTAACTATTTTAACACTTCTTTAAATAAATTAATAATAAATGTCCTAATCTAATCCAAGTGGGCCTAATTGGTCATATTTTATTCCTAAGTTTGTTTTTGGTCGAATTACACTTATCCAACAGAATTAGGACATGTGTTAGGGTAATAATAATATCATCTTTACCTTTAATTACCCTATTTACTTTTTATCGTGGTAAAAAAAAAGAAAAAAGTTACTATTCACCAAAAAATTATTTTCATCTCATTGAACCACATTTTACTTACTAACATCAACCTTGTCTCTCAGATTTTTGAAATTCCACTCACAAAAGCAGTAAAATTACGTTTTATGAAAAATTCACTTTTTTTAACTACCACTTAGTGGTTTCACTATTAATCAAAAATTGAAAGTTTTCAGAAAAATATCAAAATTTCACCCTAGGCTAATTTCGATATGAATCCAAAAATGAATTCAATTTTGAAAAATAAAATTTATAAAATTTCAAAAAGTGGTTATTACTATTCATAACGGCTAGTTTTAATAATATTTTAATAGCATATCGTTGTTTAGTGAAACTCGGTATTGCGTACGACGCAAGCTATCGAGGAAGGTCGCGATTTCGTGTAAATCAAGCCAAGCAAGTGTTGTGTAGAAAATTATTCCTTTGATGATTTATATAACCTAAAAGTCTCGGGTGTTACAGTTATACTCACACCTACACGGGCTATGCCCGAATCTTGTTGTGTTTTGTGAAAATGACGGACAATGCAGATGGGGGACGAGGGTACCAGGACTAGAGGTAGCTTGAAGGTCGACATTAGACATGGCGTACCACCGGGACAAATTTTCTAGATAAGTACCTACCCTTCAGGTAGGATCCTTGGAAGGTGTCCACTGGAGTTGTTTCAGTTAAACATTTACATTTTAGTTTACTTGTATTTTTCAGTTGGGCTGGTATTCTGGAACCTTTTTCTTTCTGAACACACCCTGTTTACTATGTAGTTTTACATTGCGAGTGTATCCTAAATTGTGCTTAGTTGTGTGAGATTACAATATATAAAGGCAATGTCTTCCCAGTTTTAGGGAATCCGTCTTTCGGTGAAAGTCACCAGCACATGGCCTTTGGAAGGCAGGCATGTGGTAGTCACGACATAGGCCCCGGGGGATGGGTCGTGACATTAAGATCATACTGGACATATGAAGAATATATTGGACTTAAATGATAAGATGGGTTCCCCCAAATTGAATTCTAATTCATTGGGTAATGTTGCATCTCCTGAGACATTATATTTGATGGTTATGGTTGTTAGCCTTGGCATGTGATACTATGTGAAATGATCTTGGAAATTATCCTTGACTCATACTAAGTCATGATTTTTGTACGGTCATTTTGAAAGGCCTTAAACAAGTATGTCATTATACATTCTCTCATTATGTATTATTATATGACCAACAAATTGATTATTCGACTAGTATAATATCCCTTGGTTATGAATTTTTTTTACATATGATAATGATATATATATGATTTCATTATATAACAAACCAATTATAGTTTTTAAAATTTTAGACTAGTGATCATTTGTTTTTAAATGAAGTTATTAAAACATTTATTGTATGTAAGGATTTATTTCATCTTCTTTCATGTAAGAAAAACACTTATTTGCATCTTATGTATATACGGTTATGTATGAATGAATATATACATTTATTTCTATAACAAATCCATTTTTTATTTTATGATTTTCAAATGATGAACATTTTTTTCTAAATGATGTTCACAATACATGTTATACATAAAAGGGTTTACTTTGTTTTGTGTTAAAATAAACCCTATTTGTATTCATGAAACAAACCTAATATGTTTCTATGGTATTCAAATGCTGAAAATTTGGTTTTAAATAATTTCTTTATGTACATGTATATCATGTAAGATTAAACTTGGTTGTGAAAATCCCACACATAAAACATGTGTATATATACGGCTTTATATAATTTTCAAACCCACATTTATACATATATTTATTTTAATCTATACTTATATTGTTTATAAATGGAACTAGCTATGTTAGTAAATTATATAATTATACATGGATAAAAAAATATGTTTAATTATGAATACTTCACATTAAATAATGGTTTTAGATCCATGATTTGTATTTTGAGTTTCCACAAGGAATGCCTTTAAAATATCATGCATCCTTCTATTACATAACTCTCCATTACATTCATCAAACAGAGGGTATGTATAGTCTATTGTCTTAGAAAGAAGGAAAAATATACATGAAAACATTAATCATTATTCTAATACACTTTTAAAGATTTATCAAAGGTTCATCTTATGTACAATTACAACATGTCATAACATGTAGAAATACATCAAAGGAATGAGTGAGAAAAATGTCGTGTAAGGAAAACTGGTGAAACAGTTTACATGTGACCTTGAGAGATATAAATAATAACATGAGGGATATCATATATGCATGAGAATGAGGAATATCATAAAAATAATAATATGAATAATAACATGAAAATGTGTCTACAACATTTAATTTAGGAATTCAGGAACATATCACTAAGGTTCATCCCCAAGGTGTCATATATATTACCATGGTTATCCACCAATGTACCGTGAAACATATTATCTATAGAGATTAAATTATTTACCCAGTAAATTAGAGAACTATCATGGATCACTCTTAATATGTATTTATTTTCATGTGATCTACATAGATCATAATCAACCATGTATTAAAAACCCGTGGAGAATCAGAGAAAGGAGTTTCATGTCAAAAGCATGATATTTAAAAAGTGCTTAAAAATAAGATCACAATGTCATTTATATGCAATGGAAATGAAGTGAGAGTTATATTTATGAATAGTTAGTGGGAAATAATTGTTATGAAATATGATCTTATTGTCTTCCCATTCGATCCCTTCAATTTCCTCTATTACCTTGGGGTTCGTAATCAAATACCATGATTGATCGGCCTCTCCCTCTAGATGATAAACAACTAATGTAGCCTTTTCCATCTTAGAACAATGAAGCATAGAAATTATTTTCTCCATGGATTTGAATCACTGTCTTGCTACTAGTGGATCTGAAGACCGAAAAAACATTGGTGGCCAATTCCACATAAAACACTCGATAGCCATCTCCTCCCTCTTTGGGGATGGAGGATGTTCCCCATTATTTTGGTTATTGTTTATAACCTGAGATAGTTGGTTAAGAATTTCCATGATGTTTTGAACTCCAACTCCAAATGAATTGGCGATTTCATATAGGAAATCATGGAATTGGTCCTCACATGGGTGGTTCACATGGTTTCTCCTGGTTCCGACCATTTTCTAAAATAGAAAAGTATAGAACAAAATATAAGTCTTCAACTCATGAATAATTTACTTATTCATCTGTAAAATTTACACTGAAATCATAAATTTTGGTATCCTTATGTAACAATAATTTTCAACATATTTGTAAATAGTCTCATACTGTATGTTTTCTCTACGGTTCAATAATCCCATTTCCCAAATTAACTAAACCCAGCCTCTCATACCATCTACAGTGACCCAGCCTTTTCATAAAATAATATTACATGATAAAAAATAATAATCATTACAAAAAGAGTGATCAAAGGATTAGTGTCTTAGAAAAAATAGGAACATTCATAAAAGTTACAACATAATACACAAACATTTATTTAATTCCTTCTTATCTAGCTTCCTACTGGATCATGACTTATCCTTAGTACATGTAGTCTCCTAAGGGTTATACATCATGAAGGGGTGAACTAAAATCTATTTAAGTTGATGGGTAAGAACATAAAACCACATAAAATGAGATTAGAATATTCTTCATCATCATAAAATAGGTAAATGATAATAATCAATAGAGGAATAATTAAGAAAATACTTGGAATGTGGATTGCATAAAAAATGAAACATCGTGTCTTAGTCGTTAACTACCACACATTGTTGTGAACAGGGATAGAATCATCTTCACACATCTGTTAAATTTTTCTCATGAGATTAATTTCTTTATCCAATTAATTTTATCAATGTGTAATTCTTTTCACATCTATCACATTAAAGAATTCATATTGTGCTATATAAATCTTTTCACACCTGTCACAACATAATATTTACATTATCCTGCATGCTTCCCTGAAAATATGTAAAAATTCAACATAAAATAACCCATGTAAATAAATGGGTATCAAATAATAAATATTAATTTCTTGATAATTTGGTACCTAAAATAGATATGGAATATCAATCATTACATAGAACCATTAACCATGAGTGATGACTGAAATAATATTCTAGAATTAAAAAGGGAGGGTTTATTTTAAAAGATATCTCTTTTGGAATACATTATATTTTTCATAAAATAATTTATAAAACATTTATTTCATTGAAAAGGTATGATAATGATTAATAAATAATTTTTATAGTGAACCCATACTGAACTGGGAGTGAAAGACAGAGAACCTGAAGAAAGAATGTTGGGTTCGATAATTTCCCCTTACCCAGTATCTGAATTCTTTATTCACTTTAATGTCTTGTATAATGACAATATATTAACTAATTAACAAATAGAAAACATTTTATACATTTATATGATTAATTAAGGTCTTATTATGTTCATTTATAGTCTTTTGGATGAGTTATATTGTTTAAATTCATTGTTCAAGAATGTTTGTTTTTATTATATTCTTGGACAGTTCACTTGAAATAATGATATGAAGTTAATTTAAAATGAAGATAAATATCCAGAACTGATATTTCAGGTTATTAATGATATTACAGGAGTTTAAATGATTTTATAATGAATTATTTTATATTCCATGATAAGTAATTATTCGATAATAATTTAATGATGATAGTTTTTGGTTATTTCGGGTAGTTTTTAGGCCACAATGTACATTTTTGTTTAATCATTTAGTAATATGTACATATGTTAGTTGTAGAAAATTAAATATGAAATAATAAATATAAAATGATCATGTTTTACCATAAAAATGGGTTCATGACTGGATCGAAAGGTGGTAATGTAAAATGAAAATATGTCGTTCTTGATGGTGATAAATTAACACCTCACAAACAACATTTTTCATTTCTCAAATAAAATGAAGAGGAGAAGGGGGTTGGATGATATATTAAACCATTATTTAATTATAATTAAAGTATATATAATACAATGGAGTTACAATACCATGAAGATGAGGATATATGAGTATTGATTATGAAAATAACTTGAAATTTAATTGAAATTAAAGGAATGTGAAGATATAGAGAAAGAAATTACCTCTTGAATCATCAATAAGGAACATGGGATTGGCCTTTGATGAGACAAAACTCTCTTTGGATATGGGGTAGGGATATTGAATATGTTTGGATAGTGTTTATTCAAGGATTTATTCTTGAGAGGTGATGTTATTTAAGGGGGAGAGGGGTTATTTATACATGAGGAGGGGTGTTTCTAGAATAAAATATTAAATTAATTGAAAAATAAAATGATAGACTAGAAAGAGTAGTTTACTGAAAAAAAAAATCATATATTAATATAATATAATTAACTTTAGACTATATTTCACCCTTATAATTAGAATTCATTAATTTGTTAAATGGAATGTGAAAAAATGGAAATTGATATTTTAAGGAATCACTTTTTGACATTATGTTTTGTAAAGTTCCATTTATGTTTTGAAATTGAGTTTTTTTATATTAAAGAAATATTTTTAAATTAAATATAACATTGAAGAATAAGATTTTCTATATGTTTATGTGATAATTAAATCAGGAATGATGTAATTTAAGATATATCGATTATGTGAAAAAAAGTATTTTTACTATTCACCTGAAAATTGAAGTATTTCAGAAAATTAAAAAAATCATCCTAACCATTTTATGATATGTAGATTCTAAAAATGAACTCAATTTTTCAAATATATTTTTCTAAATATGATTACTTAAATTTTTAATTAAAATAAAAATTCACTTGAAAAATAAAGATTATAAAATTAAAAAGGATTTAATAATTCCATTAAAATTATATTAAAACAAGAAGACATAAAATTTTTAATTTTCAAAAACATTTTATTAAATTCCATTTTCATTTCAAATTAATTAATTATTTATAATTTATTAATTTTGACAAAAAAAAATACCCATACTTTTACTATGATCATATCATCACTTATTTGATGCCTAAATATTATTTAATCATTCATCGGTGAGGTTTCTATTATTTTGGATGATTTACATTTTATAAGGGACATATTAATATTCATAAGGGTAGGTTACTATTCATAGCAAATTATGTTTGTTCTATTAGACTCCAAAAATCACCCTAAATGAATCTATATGTGTCAGAGTTTTGAAATTCAAAATATAGAAGTGGAAAACATATGTTTAGTGATCACATAGTATTTTGTATCATGATATGTCATTGGGAATAATAATTTTATTATACTACAGGGAATAATTATAAGAAAGAGAATTCCATTGATAATGATTTGGGTCATTACAATTATCAGCCTTGAAAAGAGGTTTCTTCCATTGATATGTGGTATTTTGTGAAGCCCATAACGTACTTATGGTGTATTTGAGTGATTAGGAATGGGGTTTATTTTTTTCGATGAATACATGGGGTTTTCTATGATGAGATGTTTTAATAATTGATCCCCTTAAATAAGAGAAATGGGATTCCCTATTTTAAAATATACCTAACATTTCTATAATGGAAAGTCACTACCATAGTTTCAGTTCATATTTTAATAAATATTTTAGTGGGGATGTTATAAGGTTTAAAAATCATCATCTAGGTTTTCACAATCATTCTTGATACATGTTTCAACCCTTCACTAATTTGAATTATTATTCTTTAAAATTTTATTTTTTATCACAGTAAGTAGTTATTACCTAATATAACATTAAAATTTTTCCTAATAATATATTGGAACATATAAAATAATTTGGATCTATAGATTCTATAATAAAAATTTCTAATTTAACAATTAAAATTTTAAAATTATTATTATTTAAAAAAACATGATTCATTATTTTCTAAGTCAATCAAATATTCTAATAATAGAATAAACAAGCATAGTATTATTAAAAATGATATAATCCACTATTCTACAAATAATATAATTTTTTATAAAAATATACTAATGATATGTAAATGTAATATTTTAGTTATATAACAAAAATAGAAGTTTATTTTTTCGTGTATGAATATAAAATTAATAAAATTTATTTCTAATAAAATTCATAAAATATATCAATTGTCCATATGTAGAGGAAAATTAATTTTGGTATAAAAAATATAAATTATCATATAAATAATAATTAATCTAGTGTAATATCATTTTCATACTATCAATAAATATTTTAATTATTTTAAATAATAAAATTATTTCCTTGAAATAGAACACCAATTTCTTGTATAGACATTTTTAAAGATGGCATAAATTGAGGAAAAATGTCATTGTGAATAATGTAAACATTATTTATATATTTATAAATATAAATATTTTATGACATTTTAATAAAATCCCAATTTATATATATATAATCCAGGATGATCTCTTTGTAATAGCTAATTATCAGATAAGCTATAGTTATTGTTTTGGATAATGATTCTGCAAGAATATATCTCATGGAACTTTCTGCATGCTAGAATTTCATATTTAATAAATTTTTATAATATTGTCATCGCTCATGATTTTCTTTGACATGATCTTGATAAAACCCTAGTGAAGCATGCTTCATCCTAATAAAGGATATCTGGGATTTAAGAGGAATATTTTCACTACATGATTCAATTTATTTCAAATATACCTTTCATACTATAGTAAAATCATTTGAAGTCATCTAATTTATCAGATATATTACCACGACTAAATTTAATTTTAACACATATGGGAATCCTTTTAATTTTTTCATGGAAACATATTACTACAAAATAATTATTTCAGGATTATATATTGTGGAATCAAGGTTCATTACATTTCCAAATTAAATAAATTACACTGTCACAATTTAAATTATTCAAAATAAATTGAATACTTATTGGTGTCCATAGGATATACATGACTCTAGGTTTAATTTTAAATGAGTTTGTATCCTCACTATCAATTATATGAATACTGAATTAAAAAATTTCATCATGATAATAATTTAACTACTATTTTTAAAACATTTATACTAAATACCAAAATATTATGTGACAAATTTTTCATTTGGACTTTGTGTCCATTCTTAGATTAATATGTGATCATGGGTATACTTTTTGATGTTATTTTAAAATATTCTAAATCATAATTCACAATAGATACAATTCATTCCTATTAAGACACCCCATTTGAAAAAATAAAGGATAATGTGTATTCATAAGCCCTGATTTCATATAAACGTCTATTAGTGGAGATTCATATAATTATGATAAATAAATTGTGCCACTTGATGATTTATTTTCATTCAACATCTATTCATTTGGATGGTTATTTTATGTTTTTGTTTAAAAATTTAGGTATATAGTATTAGTTAAAAAAAATAATACAACACTCACAGTTCTTGAGTGGGTTATCTATATTTCTCATTCAACATCTTCATCAGAACCCACATATCTTGTTGTGTTTTCAAGGGATTTGACTTTTTCAAATTGTATAAACGGTCATTAATTTCTATTATCCATGGTATTCAATGTTTGGGAATTTATTATCATGATGCATAGACTCTTTCTATTTAAATCAGTAATGTGTGGATGGTGTGCCAGTTGATATTTCTATACAATTCATTGTAATGCACAACCTCTATATCAATACATGAACATATGAATATTGACAACCAAACCTTCTACTTTGGACACATTTTATTATTACTTTTATAAAATCCCCCAAGTTAATCTTACAACATTTTTAGCATGAAATAAATTTAATAATGTTTCTTTATTATATTTAGCATATTAACTTCTTTGAGACTCTATATTTCACTTAATTGCTGTCTTTGGATAATAAAATATTTCTACATTATTAATTTTATTTAATGATAGTTTTTTTAGATTGACTATATGGATCCTCTCCATATCGCTAATTTAAAATTATTGTTCATTGAGGAAGAATATTTATTGTCCTTTGAACCCATGGTTCCTTCTAGTTCATGCCATAAATTAATATAAAATGGTTTTATGTGTGATGAGTAATTACCAATTTTGAAGAATTATCATAATCATAAAAGGAATTCATCCTCAAAATGTCTTGTACATATTCATTTTCAAATTGTTATGAATTTGTTTAGTTATCCCTGCATCAATATTAGTTTAACCTTGGTTACAATATGCATGATAATATAATTCATCTCAACCTAATCACATATTGAATCGTGGAAATAAATCCTCCAAAATGGTTCTCAAAGATAATATGTTCAACCATGTAATATCACATGGTAGTGTCTTTTTTTGGTCTGTATTCTCATTCCCACTCATAGTGCATCTAAGTAATGGTTAAGATATTTCTCAAACAACCCATTTCAAGGAGATTCATCTTTTCCATACCCAGGTCCACATTCCAATATCCATACATTAATGAATATATTTCAAGAAATAATAATAACTAGATAATTTTCCATTATTTCTATATATAATCTTATACTAAGACTTGTAAATAGGTTTTTTATGAAGCATATCTAACATTAATAACAAATTTAACTATACTATTATATGAAAATAACTAAAAATTACATATTATAATGACTATGTTGACAAATACTAAATATAAACAAATAATATATTAATTGTTTTATATTACACATGTAACAAATAATCACACAACCCATGGATAGAAAGTTTTAGTTCTTTGATAAATAGAAATATAAACATCTTATTTTAAAAAACAGTGGAACCATTCTATATAATCATTATACTATAGAGGCCATTATAGACATATTATATGATATAATCATATTCATCCACTGGGGAATTAAATCATAGTAAATAGATGATTTTGAACGATTAGAAATTGAAATTTATCAATTAGACTTAAATGTTAGATCATATAAAAGAAAAAAACATGATAGAGAGAGAAATGTTAAGATTTTTTTGGCTATTTAGTGAGAATCAAGAAATATGTTCAAGAATTAAAGATCATGAAATAAATACATAATACCGAATAAATGCCTTAAATAAAATTCATAGAATCATAAAATTTAAATCATTACAAAAATACAATCATAATATAAGTATACAAAATATCATTAGAACATAAGATGTCATTAAAATTAGGAATAATGTGAAAATAGGGAAAATTTTAGATAATTAACATGAAAATATAAATAGGAAAACATTGTGAAGAAAATACAGGTCTATCTATTTTTTAATTTTATAAAAAAATAATTTTTGTACACCATTTAATTTTGTAAAGAAAGCAATGGATGTCCACCGTTTAGTTTGTGAAAATATCAATTTATTCTCATGATTTATTATCTCAAGAGATATAAAACCTTAACTACTGAATTATAAGGTGATATAAGACTTATTCATCATCATCCATATATATAATTTCCATGTAAAATCAAATTATTTATTTTCCCAAAAGTAACCCTTTATAATAAAAATGGGATTCATAAAATAAAGAAATGGTATCAGATAAAAGACAAGATAATTTATACTAAAAACAAAATCTCACAAAATAAATATTTAGTAAGATCACTTATAGTGCAATTTATGTGTGCATTATTTAATTATATAATAGTTCATTTAAAATGGAAGAGAAAATTAAAAATAGTTTTTTCTTAAATGGAATTTGTTACTATCATATTTAAATATTTTTATTTTCCAATCACATTTAAAAAAATTAACTGTGAAAACATATTAAATTATTAATCCAAAATAAATTAAATTAATTATACCTTGATATAAAATGAAACATACTTCACCATGTATTTTATTTGGGAAGAATATAATAACATGGTCTTAAAATTCAACTATTATATTTTAAAATGAATTTACTGAAAACCCATATCTTTTAAAATATAACGACACCATTTTAAAATATTAATAAAGGGGAATATAAGGATAATTGGATATAAAAACTTTTTTCCCTCATTATAATGTATAACATTGACAATATGTAATAAACATGGATATAATGGAAAATATACATTAAATAAATTGGAATTACTCTTAAAAGAAATTGACTTTAATGAAAAAATAGAATCATCATGGAGGTAGAATTCAATGTGAAAAAATATTTCTATATAATAAAATGAAAAAACATAAAATCATCATATATTTTAATATAATAGTCAATAATGAAAATAATTATATTGGTTAGATTATGACACGTTGAAAAAAAATATGATTCATTGAAGCCCCTTACCATCATTCCCACCTAGATGAAATATTCTCTAAAATCATTTAATAAAATAAAAAATCATCATATCTTATTTACAAACAATATTTATATATAATAAAACTTAATTTTTTTTATATAATCATTTTCTATATGTATATTAGCTATTATTTTCATATTTTCCCAAATCCTATGTTTATAGATTTTATAATTTGTACAAGTTTTTTAAGAAATTATATCGATATTCCTTATTAATCCAATATTCATCATTCCTATATCCTGAAAGTTACAATAATGAATGTATTATAATGATTATAGAGGTATCAACTTCATTTTATGGGTGTTTCACTTATTTATCCTTGAATATCTAATCGAAAATATGAAGCCAATAATGAATTTCATAACAAAAAAAGTTTTTAGTTACTAAGATAAATTTTAATATATCATTGAAAATATCTATTTTATTATTAATCTGATGCAAACATATGGAAAACTTTGATTAATGTATGATTATGATGTAATTTATCTGCAATAAAATTACACTAGAATCATAACTATATAGTTTATTTTTTATTGGTTTGATATATATTAATAATAAAGGAATAATAAAAATAAATAATTTAAATTAATATAATACCTAAATTGAATAATAGATTTTCCTCTCAGTACCCTTGTATTAAATGATTTTATTAACCATCATCGTTGGTATATCATATAAAACATAAGCTATTAAATTACCGTACTAAAATTATAATTATATTATAAAAATCATATTTAACTTTTAATCCCATTCTCAGCATAATCCATTTATGTCAGTGACGAAAATAAAATTGGTAATCAATCATTACATTGAGGTTATAGTCTACACGTATTCAAGAAAGAGGCTATCATTTTTGGTATAATGGTAAAAATATATAATATGTTCCATACATTCAGAAAATAAAATGTATTAAATATATAAAATTTATTTATTCAATTCAAAATTTTAAATTTTCTTTTATTTTTCTTAAAGAAAAATAAATATGATGCTTTGTGAAAGTGGTCGTCGAAACACACACAAGAATACCATTTTTTCTTTTCTTAAGGGAAGAATCAATGGTTGGTTATTTCATGTACAAAAGTTATAAAAAATAATAATTATTCTAGTTATACTAATTTTATCATTATATGATAGTGTATTTTAATTTTATGAAAAATAATTGAAGACAATGGAATAAACAATTGAACTAGCATTTGGGAATTTATAGCAATATATTTTGATTTTTGTCTTTGAAAATACGATTAAGCCCTTGAGGGATGGTCTTTTTTGTATATAAGAACTTCTTAATGGTATATAAGAGTGTTGGGGAT
Source organism: Viscum album (assembly GCA_963277665.1). Lineage (NCBI taxonomy): Eukaryota > Viridiplantae > Streptophyta > Magnoliopsida > Santalales > Viscaceae > Viscum > Viscum album. The sequence goes on from OY728125.1 coordinate 366,583,520, forward strand.
CTCTTTGGGATTATTATGGTATGGAAAAATGGATTTTTCCTTTGAGTGGTAGTGTGGAGATGAGATTTCCTTTCAAAATAGAGAGTGGATAACATTTTGTAAACACTCAAAAATTTTCCATAATTGGAATTCACTCTAAAAAAATAATGCTAAAAACATTAATAAATATTATTTAATGTGAATATTTTGGCTTACCATCAAAATAGTTTCAAACATTCTATTAACATGTTTCAATCGATTTACCCATTGATTTATCACTTTTTTCAGTTTATATTTTATCTTGGAAAATACTTTCTTCCCAAGGAAAATTAATCATTTTTTACAAAAATATATTTAATATTATTAGATTATTTGTATCTACTAATTATAAAATTTATATAATTTTTTCTAGTTTTATTTCTAAAAGTGTTAAAATTTAATTTTAATTTAATAAATGTATGATGTATTGAAAAACATTCTGAGAAAAGTAATACAAGATTTCTAAAATAAATAGAATAGGATTTTCAATTATAATAAATAATTTAAAATTTATAATCCAATTTTATAAAAAAATATTTTTCATGAAATATGTTTTATGGAATAATATATCACACACATATACTAATCATTGCATAAAAAGTTATAGTATGAGTAAGAAATGTATATTTTTCTATTGACCGAAAAAATCATTTTTTCGTGAAGAAAATAAAAAAACTATCTTTAGTTAATATTCAAAAGACAAATCAAAATTGAGTAATTTTTTTCACATTCAAAATATAAATTTTATAAATTTTATTTTCAATGAAAAACCTAAACTGTAGAGAGAATATATTTAATATAGGAAAATGAATTTTGGTATATTGACTATTATTAATCATATAAATTAAATAGTAATAGAATTTTAAATTATTATTCATAAAATCAACACATATATTTCATTGAATCATAATAAAAATTTTCCCTTGAAATAATAACCAATTTCTAAATAATATATTTTTATCAGAAATTGATTTCGGAAAAATGGTCTTTTGAAACATTTAAAATTTCATGATATATATATACATGTAAATGTTTTATTATAAGTTTAAATATTCCTCATTTATTATTACATAACCCCTTATGAAGTACATTTAAGTACTAATAATCAGAATGTCCTTTGATGTAGTTTCATGTTGTGATTATATTTGCATATATCTTATGGAAATTTTGATGAGCTTGAATTTCTCTAACATATGATGTCACTCATACCAAAATGGTTTTTATTAATATTGGGTTTGGAATAAAGAAAACCATTTTGAATATAAATCCTCCCAACCACATATAAATGCAAATCATAAGGGATTCTTCTTCAACTTGATGTCATTTATTTCCTTCATATATTTCATAATATGGTTTCACCATTTTATACTTGTTAATTTGATGACTATATTATAAAGGCAAAATAATATCTTATCCTAATATGGATTAATTTTTTGTAGTGTTAAATGGTAAAAAATTTCACCAGAATAATATTTATTTAATTGTAATATATTATGAAATATTATACTGTTACACTGACACTAAATCATGGTTCTTAATTGGATAACTCCTTTACAGTTTTATCATAGTGGAATGTACCATAAGGTAGTATGTCATTGAAGTCTATAATTTTAAAATATATATAATTGATAAAATGTGATGAAATAGTTTATGACATTAAGTATCCTCAATTTCACTCATACTCAATCCCATTGTTACTCATATGTAGCTTTTGAAGTGTTTTAGCCATCATCATTATCACAGTGGAGGGTCACCTTCACCTTTTAAATAATCCACATGTTGGATTGTTTCATTAGGTTAGTTTACGATTTCACTGTGACATATCTAGTTTTTTTCATATGTATATCCAAAAAACTAAATGTCATTTTGATGACATGTATTTTATTATTATTTGAGTCATTTTAGTTTAAAATCATTCAAATATATATAAATAAATCCTCAATCATTATAATCCCATAAATAATTAAAAAAGTCTAGAATTTTGAAATATTTGATCTGATAATCAATAAATAATATTAAAAAGTGACATTTATAAATTAAAGTAATTAAATCCCTTATAATTTAATTTTTTCTAGTCCCTAATAATAGTTTCAACATTTAACCAAAAAATAATTTGAATTTTATTTAGGGACACATTTCATTTACTATAATAAAAAATATATGCATAACAAATAATGTTAGAATTAGATAATTTTTATTTCATTTTAAAGATTCAATATGTGATTCTTGGAATGGGTAATTCATAGATTATTTTTGTGGATGACATGCTTTGTATAACTCATAATAACCCAACCTAAGATGGAATTTAGTTATTCTAAATGTATTTTTTTTGTATTATGCCTCACATTTGTAGATTATAAATGTGGTGATTGATGATGTTATCCATAAAAACCCTTTTAAAATAATTTATTGATGTATATATATTGTAAAATAAAATTGAAAGTAATATAATGTTTATTGAGTTGGGATAGAGATTGTTTGAGGTGGCCCAAATTTGAAGTGAAGAAACTCATGAATTTCCATACTATGGTCGATCAACATAATAAATCCATTGATGTTGTCAATTGATATACTTCATATGGTCAATCATCATGATCTAATGGGGCATGATAAATAATATGAATTAGTACATTTTATTAGTTGAAAAATTGGTTCACTTATTTAATGTATAGTTGATTTTTATGGTTTGAATGACTTACATTCTTTCAATCCAAATAGTTGTTTGTGATTATATATTCATAAAATATATCAACAGGTTCACTCATTTATACATGTGTTTGATAATCACAGTTGATATTCATGGAACAATTAAATCATTTTGGATGATTTACTACCACGTGGACACTTTTCTACCTTGTGGTTAGTCACATATTTAGATAATTTTTATATCATTTTTTCCGGTGAAATATAATTTCCTAGTTTTTTTAAATTATCAAATCATTAAATACATACTCAATGATAATATTTTAATTATTGTTTAAATATTATAATCCACTATATGATCCAAATTTAATTCAATTATAGAATAGATCCATCCAAGGATGATGGGATTGATGCTGAAAAGATTCACATGTGAATGTAGGATGATTCATATCATAAATGCATTCATTCTGTTATGTATGAATGCATGAATATTTTTATATAGTGTTTATTAATAAATAATAAATTTATTATTTTCATATATTAAAATAAATATAAGCTTGACTTTTAATATATAAAATGGGATTCATTTATGGGATTTAGTTACCCAATTAATATTAGGGTTATCGATTGTCATGGTATTTCACAAATAGTTTTGGAAGTAAAATTTAAATTAAAAGATCACATACATTTTAATATCATGATAGATTCTAAATAAAATTCTAGCATATAATTCACTTTATATAATTTTATAAATATAAATATATAATTTTTTTTTAAAAATTAAGTAATATAAATTTATTTGAACATTCAAATAGTAAAAATGAATTGTGGAGAGCCCAATTAATTCATGATCAAACTAGGAGATCATGTATGTTTCTTGAAAATATATTGATACATAATAATACATGAAGCATCAAATATTAAGACAAACAACATCCATATTGTTCAAGATATATAGAGAAATATTTATTAGACAGATATAGTTGATAAATACTATTGTAACACCTCGAGAGTTTATGAGATATATTATTTATAATTTCTTTGATTTCTTTTATTATACACTACACCAAGATTAGCTTGTACTATAAGAAACACCGTATAAGCTTGCCATATATGAAACACTATTCTTGGCTCATGTTACACACAATTTTATGTTCGTTTGTTGGAAATTTTTATACGCAACATTCTTTATAGATTTTGTTTAATGTATAAAAGAAATAAGTGTTGATTATGTTATACGCAACACCAAACAGAGCTTTCACTACACACAGCCCGGACTTGTCTTGCATTACACCCAATCAAGACCTTCTTCGATAGAGTGTATAGTACGCAATACCAAGTTTCACTAAACGAGATATTATTATAATATTATTATGGACTAGACGTTATGAATAGTAATACCCAATTTTTGCAATTTTAAAAATTTTATCTTTCAAAATGGACTTCATTTTTGGATTTGGAATATCAAAATTATCCTAGTGTGATTTTTTGGTATTTTTCTGAAAACATTCAATTTTTAATGAATAGTGAAAACACTGGCTTACTATTTCAAAACCAAATTTTTTTTAAAATAATTATTTATTTTATATAAATTTTTTAAGGTCAAAATTGATACATAATAACTATATAAGTTCAATTTAATTCATTTGAGTCATTTTATAATAATTTTATATGTATAAAAAGTTTATTGAACTTTTCACCGTCTTTTACCCACCTCCTAGAAGAATTTGAAAATTTACATAAAACATAATTTTACCACTTCTGTGAATGGAATTTTGAAAATCCAAAAGACCTGGTTAATATTAAGGGGTACAATATGGTTAAATAAAATAAAAATAATTTTTTGTTAATAGTAACTTTTTTCTTTTATTTACCACGGTTAAAAGTAAATAGGGTAATTAAGGGTAAAAATGATATTATTATTACCCTAACCCAAGTCATAATTCCATTGGATAACTGTAATTTGACCAAAATCAACCTTAGGAATAAAATATTACGCTTCAGGTCCACTTGAATTAGATTAGGACACTTATTATTATTTTATTTAAAAAAAGAGTTAAAATAGTTAAAATTAATGTTTAATAACTACAACATTTTTAATATGGGGTAATACATAAGATAATTTTGACAATAATATTCATTAGAAATATAAAATTATTTATTACATAATTGTAATTTATTTAAACATTTTAGACATTAAATTATTTAATTTTTTAATGACACAATTATGATGGAGTAATTACATTATTATTGAAATATTAACATAATTAATGTTATAAATACCCAAATAAATGACATTTGAGACTTTTTATAAACTCCACTAATTTTATAGGTTAATATGTCTTGTTATTATTGATTAAATTAACTGTTTTTGAACTAATTATGTTGTTATTACTTTCAAAAAAATCATGTACCAAATAGTGTCGAAATTAACATAAAATTGTTTTTGAAACAAATATTAATTTATTAATTTTTATTATATTCCTAAAAATCTATGATTCGGTTGAATGACATAGATAAGGTTATATATATTTATAATGAACCACGTGGGGTTCTTTTTTCTTGTTATAGTTAGTTTATTAACCATATAGTGTAAGAAAACAAGAAGACACGGTAAAAGATAAAATATTTAACTTGGAGTTAAATCTAAATGATAAGGTTAAAATAGTAACATAAACTTGTCTAAAACCTATTTAATGAGAATATTTAGACCCATCCCCACTTTAGCTACTAAATAAAGAAATTTGGAGCTACTATAAACCGAATATGACTTTATTATAAAATAATATTTTATGTTTTTTCAAAGGTGCCCCTCTCTTCCCTTATAAAAAGAGAACCCTTTCCCTCTTATCTTAACAAAATTTTGAGCCTTGAATCATGGCCAACCACAGCCAATTCCTCTTCTAAAATGTTCTAGTTATATCATAGAGGTTATGGTCTTTTCAAAAGACCAACTCTAGTGACCTAAGAAGAATTTTAAAGGATGTGCGTCGAGGAAGAGGTAATCTCTTCTACTGACTCTTTCAAGTTTCTTTGTTCTTCTAATTCCTATTATTTAGTTGTTTCATTATAAAGTAAAAACATCAGTATTAATTATATAATGAAATTTTATTATAAATATGAAACAACCCTATTTCACCTTCTATCCATCCTACGTAAAACGAAATCATCGTGCATGCGTACGTACAGAATAATGTCTCCACGCCGTGGTGTAATCAGTTTTTCCACCACCACCTTACATGGATGGGTATAATGGTGTAAAGGATAACTATATATTATTATTATAATATAATACTGATTATGAGATATTATATCATCCACTCTCATTCCATTCAATAAATATGGGAATTATATAATCGCTCGTGCGTATGTACGGATTACTGTCTCCACGACGTGATGAGATTCATTTTGCATGTTAACAATTCAAGAATGATTATAAATTATATATAATAAGTAATCCTAATATATATGTCATAATAATGCTACTGGATTTATGTATATATATATATATTTATTTCATCTACTTAATTCAATTCAATTCAATAAGGAAACGAAAAACATTGTTCATGCGTACGTACGACTAACCGTCTCCATGAATGGTGTATTTCTTTCCATTTATCGATATATTATATATATGTATATTTTGTATATATATTATATATAAATCATGTTTTATATTTTGGAATTAAGTAATAATGATCTAATTAATCATATTAACAATTACAAGTCAAAACACAGACGATAAATGAAACGATTTTACCCAAAACACTGCTTTAATATGGAATTGACAGATGAACAGATAATATAAAGTCGTAAGTGAATCATATATGATATCATAAATATTATTATGGTTCTGTTACAAGTTAATTTTATATTTAAACACACTATATAGGATTATCGGACACATATGGAAGAAATTTTACAAAAGGTAAGGGATAATTTTTCAATTTCATTTTTATCTGAATTTTCTTATTCGTAAGTATTTAATGGGGTTATATATTTCATCCATAACCATAAAAATGTTTTCATAAAGTGTTTAATATTCTTCCATGTATGTTTAATTTTATTTTTACCCATCTTGACTTTTACTTTTTTTTATGGATGGAATATTTCTTTTTTACCATATGTTGTACTTGTTGACTTTTTTGTTAAAAGTACAAGGAGAAAGTTATCTTTAACTGATACGGCATGAGTGGATTTTTATGGTTTTATAACGCCTTATTTTATTTTAGCTTAATCTAAATTTTTTCATGAATATTTTTTAGCAAAATCCTTTTCTTTTAAAATTGCATGGCATTTTGAGAAAAGAAAATGATTTTGAAGAATAAAGGATTTTTCCCCAAGAAATCATTTCAAGTGTTTTATCAAAACCATTTTCCATCTAAGATGAAATTATTTAATATGTGTATGTTTAAATTATATAGTATCTATGATTATGATGGTTTAACTTTTCTTATGATGAAATGATATCCATTTGTTTTATATGGAATGTGTTATGATGGGACGATGTTTATAAAACCCATTTTTATTCTTTGGGTTATGATGAATGATTTATGTTAATGTTGTGGAACAAGTAAGAATGATTTCATTTTGATATGGGTGGGACCTATATCCCCATCCAATGAATAGGGTAAAGATTTATATCTCATGAGATATACATGGATGGAACGGTATGTTTATCCAGTTCAGTGTTATAGGACTAAAACGAGGAGTGAAATAGATTCAGAAATAGACATTGTCCACTAAGATGGTCTTGGAAGATATGCCTTGGCTACTATAGAAATCATATCATGTGCTTAATGGTTTTCCACAATTAATTTTTTTTCCCATTATATTTTATCATGATTAATGTTCCTTTATGACCTATTCCTTACGTATTGGCAGTATTTATTTCACAACTCAAGATTTTTATGTGTAAACTTTATGTTCATGTTTTTAAGTTCAAATGTATATGGTTTGTTTTATTTTTTCTATGTATAACATTACTGAGAATTTGAGCTCAACATTTATAGGATTTATTTCCCAAGGATATAAATAACGGTTTTAGGTAAAAAAAATGGGGAAGATCTTTATGGGAGATGTTGACAATCTTTCACCATGATTAGCAGATTATGATCAGAGTTTCCAAAGACAGTAAACTATTACGATCCATGTTTGTGTGTTTTTGTTATGTATTAATTATTCCACAAATGTAATGTAATGTTTTTTTATTTCATGCATTGTGTCTCTATAGTTGGTATTAGAGGAATAGTTTAGTTAACATTAGGAAACTGGGATGTGAACACATGAGATCCCTAGAGTTATATCTAAGGTATGTATAGGGATGTCCCTAAGGGTATGTATAAGTATAGGTTATAGTCCTAGAAATATGGTATCAATTGTATAATTAACCCTAAGATGTTATATATTGAAGGTACTCCCCCTTTATTATGATGTTTTCTATAACATGATATTTTCCCCTCACACTATTCTTTTGGGGTTTTAGACGATGGATGGACCTCGAAGAAACTGTGTTAATAAATGTAATGGAAAATAAATGATTTTCCTCCTGAAAAAACCAATGTTATGGGATATGGAGTGCAAAATCTTATTGATATACTTAAATAAGTTTTGAATCATTCTAGACTTACAAATGAGCAAAAAAGGGAACAATATTCAATTGAGTCCTTCAGGAGGCAACATCCACCTTCTTTCAATGGGTCTTCTGATCCACTCATTTTCGAAGAATGGATCAGTACCGTTGAAATGTTATTTTCCATTCATCATTGTTCGAAACTTGAAAAATTCATTCTGGATATTCCCCATCTATAAGGTGAAGCAGATAAATGGTGGACTCTAATAAATAATACGGGGCACCGAGATGAAATTGAATCCATGGAATGGGATGAGTTCAAGAACTTATTTTTCAAAAAGTACTTCCCTCATATTCTTCGAACAATGATGGAAAATGATTTACTTGAACTTAAGCAAAAGGATGATGAATCTGTTGGTATATACGAATCAAATTTTACAAGGCTTGCACGGTTTGCATCTGGCTTTATCATCCATCTTGAATGTAAAGTTGATCGATCCTTCATTGGCTTAAAAACAAGTCATTGAAGGTCATTAGCTATAAGAGACTTTAGTGGCTATGAAGTAATTGTGAGTTGTTATATCAAGGTAGAAATTGATGTTGGTGTTACATATCCTCCTCATTGTTTTGATAGAAACAAAAGATGGATTTCAAGGAGAAATATCAGAATGATGGTGAAAACTAGATGAATGTTTTTTTATGCTCATAGAGTGGAACGAAGCATGGTGGAGATTTTCTTAAAGGGACTAGAAAATGTTAAGTGTGGAAAAGAAGGTCATCGAGTAGTTGAGTGTCGAAGTAATGGAAAAAGAGTTTCTAATTATGTGAATAAAGAAAAGACTGCAGAGAACGCACCACCAACACTTCAATGCTTCAAGTGAAAGGAAATGGGGCATTATTATAATAAATACCCTAATCCAAGGGTTAATGATGATCAATGTGAGAAACCACTTAAGGAAAAGGATATAGGGAAGTCACATGCGATCACTATTTGTGATTTTGAGTATGAAAAGGATTTTCTGTAATGATTAAGTGTTTATGTAATGGGATTACAAAATATTATCATGGAAAATCATTTATGATATCATCGAATTTTGGAATATCTATGTATTGGTTTTCAATAATTATATGGTACCGATAACCATGAAAAGTGATTGAAATATTTTTAGATGGAAGATGATATGTGAATAATGAAGCGATAATGAAAAAATGAAATGAGCGCATGACTAATATAAGGACAAAGTTATATCATGGTTTGAGTATATAGAAATTTTGGGATTTTGGTATGTGGAAAGTGTTAAATTTTGACAGCATTCATGTTTTCACTAAGAGTCAATGTGTATTTATTTTTCAAAGGAATACATGAATAAGGTATTCATATGTTTGTAATTTGACCAAAAAGATATATCGTATGATATATGGGGGATAAATGATGGTATTCACATGCTCAGTAGATGACCTTTCTAGTAATTGTCATCTTTATACTATGAGCTTGGACTGAAGTATTTTGGATAAGCCTAATGATTGGAATGGATTATGTTGTACCTAAGTCAATATTGTTTAAGGCTAGAACTTCTTTTGATATTATTTATGTAATTTTATAGTAATGTAGTTTTTGAAAAAGGACAACCTACAGGATGGGTGACAACCAATCATATCGAACAAGGCAGTGGGAATCGAACCCACAACTGAAGTGCGACATGCCTTTATCACCTAACAATGTCCTATAGAAAGTCCCTGCTTAGTAGAAACTAGTTTTACTATATTGAGAAGTATGATATATGAAGTATAAGTCCATTTTAGGAACCATATATGATTAATCTCACTATAGATGAACTTATGTATTTTTGATAACTTTTTCTGACCTTTTTTTGAGACAGATGGAATTACCCATCATTCTATGAAATGATCTACTAACACTTCACGAATAAAAATTTAAACTTAATTTCATTAAGAGATGAAGTAGAAATTTTCCAAGGAATGCCCAACAGTGAGATTGTATGAAAATCAATAATGTATTTCTTCTAATTCCAATTACTTCAATATTTATGAAATGATGTTGAAAACCAAATATGGTTTCCTAGTGCTCTTATATATGATTAATTAGATGGTACCTTAGATCATCCCAAATTTTTGGCTTTGTGATTTTTGGCTTTTTCATAGCCATGTCCTCTACCACTCTTCATTAGAAGTTGATGATTATATTTCTCTTCCATATCAATATTTTCACCTATGTTGTCTTATGTGGAAACCCACTACTGAGTTACGTTGGGTGATTTATATGATTCTAACTTCCCTTTATAAATGATGTTTTAGTATTCATTTTTAATATGTGGGTTTCTATGAATGAATCTTTCAAGTCGTAAACCATTTATAACCCCGATGAATTTTGAGGGCGAAATCTTTTTTAAGGGGGGATGAATGTAACACCCCAAGATTTTATGAGATATGTTATTTTTAATTTATTTGATGTATTCTATTATAAACTACTCCAATATAATCTTGTACTATACGCAACACTATATTATCTTGCAGTGTACGCAACACTATTCATGGCTCATTTTACACACAATTTCAAGTTCGTTTTGTTGAAATTATTTTACGCAACATTAAGTATAGATTTTGTTTAATGTATAAATGAAATAAGTTTTGATTATGGTATAAGCAACACCAAACAAAGCTTTCATTACACGCAGCCCTGAGTTGGCTTGCCTTGCACACAATCAAGACCTTCTTCGATAGTGTTTGTAGTAAGCAATACCATGTTTCAAAAAACGATATATTATTAAAATATTATTATGAACTAGCCGTAATGAATATTACTACCCACTTTTTGAAATTTTATACATTTTATCATTCAAAATGGTATTCAATTTTGGATTCGGAACATCGAAGTTATCCTAGGGTGAATTTTTGGTATTTTTATGAAAACATTCAAATTTTGATGAATAGTGAAAACACTAGGTTACTATTTAAAGAACGACTTTTTAATTAAATACTTATTTATTTATTGATAATTATTTTAGAAAAAAATTTATACCTAATACAAATATAAGTCCAAGGTAATTCATTTGAGTCATTTTATAATAATTTTAGATATATAAAAATGTTATTGAACTTTTCACCGCCTTTTACCCACCTCATAGGAGAATTTGAAAATTTATATAAAACATAATTTTACCACTTCTGTGAGTGGAATTTCAAAAATCCAAGAAACATGGTTAATATCAAGGAGTAAAATCTGGTTCAATAAGATAAAAATTATTTTTGGTGAATAGTATCGTTTTACTTTTATTTACCACTGTTAAAAGTAAATATGGTAATTAAGGATCAAATGATATTATTATTACCCTAAAACATGTCCTAATTCTATTTTATAAGTGTAATTTTACCAAAAACAACCATAGGAATTAAATATTTCCCATTTGGTTCACTTGAATTAGATTAGGACACTTACTATTATTTTATTTAAAGTAGAGTTAAAATAGTTAAAATCAATGTTTAATAACTAAAACATTTTTAATATAAGGATATACATAAGATAAATTGGAATATAAATATACAATAGTAATATAGAAAGATTTCGTACAAAATGGTATTTTATTTAAACATTTTAGACACTAAATAATGTAATTTATTTATGACACAATGATGATGCAATAATTACCATATTAATGAAATATTAACATAATTGATGTTATAAATACCCTAAAAAATGTAATTTGAGACTTTTTATGAATTAAAATAATTTTATAGGTTAATTTTACATGTTAGTATTGATTAAATTATCTTTTTTTGAACTAATCATGTTGTTTTGATTTTTAAAAAAAATCATGTACCAAATATTGTCAAAGTTGACATAAAATAGTATTAAAACAAATATTATATTATTAATTGTTATTAAATTCCTAAAAATCAAGTCTTCAGCCAAATGACTTAGGTAAGGTTATATATATTAATAATGAATCACTTGTGGTTAGTTTGGGTTGTTATTGTATGTTTATTAACCATATTGTGTAAGAAAACAAGAAGACACGGTAAAAGTTAAATTATATAATTTTGAGTTTAATCTAAATGATAAGGTTAAAATTGTAACCTAAACATGTCTAAAACCTATTGTTTGACATTATTTCGACCCATACCAACATTATATTCTAAATAAATCAATATGGAGCAATTATAAACCGAATATGACTTTATTATAAAATAATAATGTAAGTTTTTCAAAAGGTTCCCCTATCCTCCCTGATAAAAAGGGCACCCATTCCGTATACTCTTCTCACCCTTTTGAGCCTTGAATCCCATCCAATCCCATCCAATTACTCTTATAAACATTTCTATTTATATCATAGAGTTTCTGGTCTTCTCAAAAGTCCAACTCTAGTGACCTAAGAAGAAGTTTAAAGGAGGTTCATCGGGGAAGATGTACTCTCTTCTACCGACTCATTCAAATTTATTTCTTCTTCTACATCCTCTTCTTTAGTTGTTTCATTATAATGTACTAAAATAATTATTAATTATATACTAATATTTAATTATAAATATAAAACAACCCTATTTCACCTTCTATCCATTCAATAGAAAATGAAATCACCACGCATGCATACATACAGAATATCGTCTCCACACCTTGGTGTTATCAGTTTTTCCACCACCACCTTACATGGATGAGTATAATGTTGTAAAGGATAACTATATATTATTATTATAAAATCATACAAATTATAATATATTATATCATCTAGTCCAATTTCATTCAATAAATATGGGAACGATATCATCGCTCGTGCGTACGTACGGATTATTGTATCCATGACGCGATGAAATTCATTTTCCATGTTAACAATTCAAGAATGATTATAAAGTATATATAATAAGTAATCATGAAATATATTACATAATAATACTACTGGATTTATGTTTATATATATATTTATTTCATCTACTTAATTCCATTCAGTTCAATAAGGAAACGAAAAACAGCATTCATGCGTACGTACGACCTACTGTCTCCATGAATGGTGTATTTCATTCCATTTATAGATATATTATATATATATGTATATTATGAATATATATTATATATAATTCATGTTTTATATTTTTGAATTAGTTAATCATGATCTATGTAATCATATTAATAATTACAAGTCAAAACACGGACGATAAATGAAACGATTTTACCCAAAACGTTGCTTTAACATTGAATTAACAAATGAACAGATAATATAAAGTCGTATGTGAATCATATATGATATAGTAAATATTATTATGGTTCTGTTACAAGTTAATAATATTTTTAAACCCACTATATAGGAGTCTCGGACACATACAGTAGAAATTAGACATAAGGTAAGGGATAATTTTGCAATGACATTTTTATCAGAGATTTCTTATTCGTAAGTATTTACTGGGGTTATATTCTTCAGACATATAAATAAAAATGTTTTCATAAAGTGTTTAATATTCATACATGTCTTTTTATAGTCATTTTTACCCATATTGGATTTTACTTTGTAATATGGAAGGAATCTTTTTTTTGTTTACCATATGCAGTACTTGTTGACTTTTCTGTTAAAAGTATGAGGAGAATGTTTTCTTTAAATTATATGGAATGAATGGATATTTATGGTTTTATAACGGCTTATTTTCATGAAACTTAATCTAAAATATTTCATGAATATTTTCAACAAAATCCTTTTCTTTTAAAATTTCATGGCATTTTGACAAAAGAAAATGATTTTGATGATGAATGGATATTTTCCCCAATAATTCTTTTCAAGTGTTTTATCAAAACATTTTTCCAAATAAGATGACATTATTTAATATGTGTTTTTTTCAAGTATAATGTCCCTATGATTTATATGGTCTCACTTTTCTTATTATTAAATTATATCCATTTGTTTTATATAGAATATGTTATGATGAGATGATGTTTATGAGACCAATTTTTATTCTCTAGGTTATGATGAATGATTTATGTTTATATTGTGGCACAAGTAAAAATTATTTCATTATGAGATGTGTGGGAACTATATCTCCCTCCAATTCATTGGTTAAGGATTTATATCTCATGATATAGACATGGTTGTAACAGTATGTTAATCCAGTTTAGTGTTACAGGACTGAAATGAGGAGTGAAATTGATTCAAAAATGGACTTTGTCCACTAAGATGGTCTTGGAAGAAATGACTTGGCTACTATGGAAATCATATCATTTGCTTAATGGTTTTCCAAAATTACATTTTCTATTACCATTATATTTTTTCATGATTAATGTTCTTTAAGACCTATGCCTTACGTACTGCCATGATATATTTCAGAAGTCAAGATTTTGATGTGTAAATTTTATGTTCATGTTTTGAAGATCTAATGTACATGGTTTGTTTTATTTTCTCCATGATTACCCTTATTGAGAATTTGAGATCACCCTTTATATGTTTTATTTTCCCTAGGATATAATGAAAGGTTTTAGGTAAGAAAACAAAAGGAGGAGATCTTTATGGGAGATGTTGAAGATCATTCACCACGAATAGAATATTATGTTTCGAGATTCCAAAGACACTAAACTATTATGGTCCTTGTCTGTTTGTTTTTGTTATGTATTAATTATTCCACAAAAGTAATCTAATATTCATGTACGTACATCTTTAGGTCTCTACAACTATTATGTACTAATGATCCTGTTAGAGCGGTACTCGAATACACTAGTTCCTTTATAGACATATAAGAAGAAAATTATAACGAGGTAATGAATAATACATTAAAAATGATTTATTTATATTGCTATATAAAATCATAATAAAGATATATTTTCTTTGGTTCCTAACTATTTACTGATGAGAATTGGAATTCAGTTTTCTAAATGATTGTATAAGTGAACAATTACTATTTTATTGAACTTTTTATTCGGAATGTTTAATGGTTTTTCCAACCAACTACTATTGTAATCACTTGATAGTGTAGTTGAATACCCATATAGGGTTTCTATATTCATGTAAATGATCATGATTATATATATATATATATATATATTCTTGTATATATTTTTTGAATCTCTTATTTTCAAACTAATGCACATGAGGTTGTATGTGAGATAATATTGAGTGTATTGAGTGCTTTAATAGTTATAATAATATTTCTTTAATTGATTAATAGTCCACTAAAAAAATTGATTCCCCCCATACTCAAATTAATTATTCTAAATTATATCTATATAGGTGTTATAAAAGTGAATGTTCCCTCTTATGTCCCAAATAATGTATCCTAAAAATAAAGATTCCTAATTTTATAGTCATTAGGGGTTTTCCAAAATTTGTCTGAAATAATAACCTTTTCATAAGGAATATGATTCGACATACATCCTATCACATGTCCTATATGTGAGAAAATTTTCAACATGGTTTCCACCCAATAATTAGTGTTCTTATGTGACATAAGTTGATAAAAATAAAATACATTCATATGGAATGTTATCAAATTTAATCATATTGACTCTATGACAAAATGTATATACCCTGGTTATTATTATTCTAATTGAAACTGAAATTGTATATAATTTAAAACACCAGTTAAAAGAAATAGAAATGTCAATAAAAATAATCCATAAATCGGGAGGAGTAAATTTGAAGACAAGATGATGGATAATTATCATAAAATTAATCACAAGTTTAAAATGTCTGGTGGTACTGTGAGAGGCATCTAGGATTATTTCAAAATTTAGTGGACTCTATCACTTATAAAACAATTTATATTGAATTTAATAGATGGGTATGATTCATAAAAATAATCCCTAGTAGATATAGAAAATTTAAAATTTTATGAGTTATAGAAAAAACTCATTTCATATGAGATGAGAAAATTTTCATATTTCAAAAAGAAATAAAATTGATTATATGGATTTAATAAATGACATATTGAAAAATAAAGTATGAAAAGGTCCTGAAATTTATTTTTTTATGGATAGGGATACTATGATCTTAGTGAAATAATATCCAAAACACAAAGTGGATTTAATAAGTTTAATTTGAATGGAAAAAAATTTATTAATAAATTACTAGAATTATGAGGGAATTAGACACTATGCTTATAATTATCTTGGAAGATGGATTTTAAATCTGAATTTGAGGAGGATGAGGGGGAATTATGAAAAAAATATACAAATAAAAAATTAATTTTCTATAAAATAGAGATAAATATGATCAGAAAACAATAAAATGTAGAAATATATTAATCTAGATATACAAATGATATGGAAAATTTCACGTTAATTATGGAAAAGTATTTTAATAATATTCGAGTAATGATGATGTTGAGGAAATAATTAAACTTGTGTGGGTACTAAAATAAAATTTTCTTTTCTCTCTATATATAAATATAATTATCATATAAAATATATAAAACTCAAGATATAAAATAAAAATTTATAGAAAATAATTACAATGATAGAAAAAAATAATATTTTATGATAATGGAATGAATGAGAATGATAATGTATAAGGACCTATAATGAGGTTAATAGATCTTCAAGATAATATTGATGTAATGAATGAATAATTTAATGAGACACATCACCATGTCTAGTGTAGCTAAAGGATAATATTTTAAATACGGTGAAAATTGGGATCCATGTAAATAGGGAAATTTATTATGAAATAGTTTATTATGTATTTTTAATATTTCAGGTGTTAGAAGAAAACAGGAATAATTTCCTACAATGAAAATTCAGTGGAAATTTTCCACATCAATTAAGGAGAAAATTTACACAAAAATCACAATTCACATTGAAAATGAAGACTCTCACTGAATAAATATATCCCTAATAACTTTTTTCTGATATATATGATCTCAATTTTTGAGATAAATACTTAGAGGTTATTTATTTTATTTTCAAAGGTATCGACTGAAATACTATTATTAGGGGTATAATTTTCAATTACTAATAATTATTAAAGAATCATGAGGAGATTTTATGGGGAATTGAGAGCTACTTCACAAAGGAATCAGTCAAGACCAAATCATCACATAATTTTTCTACAAAAAACTTATTTAAAGATTTTGAAGGGATGTGTGGTGTATATTATTAAATAGACCATTAACAACCCATAATTATGAGTTTAATTTCATATATTTAATTTACATACATTTAAATGATCATTTAGGACAATTGTTTTAAAACAATTGAAATAAAAAATATATATCTCAAACAATTAAAAAAATTATTAATTTTCACAAAAATTTCATTTTAACATAAACATTATTCTTATATTTAAAAACCATCTTTATCCAAAACACATTCAATTGTTCTATGATGATTCCCCATAACATAAAGATCGATCTTGAAATAGTTCTAAATCATCCTTAAACCATATAAAAATATTTTTACAGTTTTGGAATAGTGAAAATATCATAGTATTTGATGAAAAAATTATGGAACCCATTATTTCATTTGGAATAACAAGAAATGCATAATAAGTTTTTCACTTTTTTATATAACAAAACTTGATCCCAAACATTTACATAAATTTTAGTCCCCAAATATGGACTTTCCAATGAGATTGGCGGTACATATTTGGATAAATTTTAGAATTTGATTATATTACATTAAATATATAAGGATAAATAAAGAATCAATAATCTCTTCTTATGTCTCCTAGACTTACTACGAATAATGCATTAAATATAATGGAACAAAACACAATGGTTTAATAGGTTCAATCAACATACCTACTCCATTCCATGATGGTTATTCTCCCCAAAATAGAACATCTAACATAATTATACAAGGACATAAAATGGTTGATATAGAGTCACGATGGTCTATCATGAATCCACATAAGAGTTTATTTATATTGCATCCTATAGTGTTACATAAATCCACAGTGGTTTTTTCTAAATTCAGTATTAGAGACTTTTGCTCCTCAATCACACAAGTGTCTTCATGATCCCAAATCCTCATGATATGTTTTTTCATTTCATCAAGGTTTCATACATGGTAGGATTATTTTTTGATCTTCTTCCAAGTGTTTTTTTGATCAAACTGTCTTGATTAGTAGTTCAGTTACATTTATAATGTTTTTGGTCTTTCTCATAGATCAATGATCATATTTATTTGATCTATTAGCTCATTAAAACAAATATATGGATTAATAATCCTTATTATTATGATTACCACGCCTCACATGGTGTGTACAAGTGTTTCACACAATTTGTTCAAAAAAGAATTTATGAACGTTACAACTTTCACAACTCATTAAAAATATTTATTCTGAATCTCAAATCAAATACTTCATAAAAATATGTGTATTGCAAGTATTCCCATTTTCTTCATCACATTTTTATGACAAAAATAATGATAAATTTATAATGTATACATTAGATGGTAGTATCACAACATAAATAATTTATTATGTACTATTGGTACACTTTGACATACTGGTTCTTTAAACCAAATGTTGGTTATTTTTTAAGTATGTGATACTCTCTTTATGAAATTATAATGAAGTGTAATTAGAATATATTTCCATCTATATTATGGTACTATTAATGGAATTTATTTCTTAGTTAAAATAAAATTTTTACATCTATAACTCAACTGGTAAAATATAAGATTTTTAAAAAGAGATGGAAAACATCCCCAAAAAATATTTCTAACATTTATCTAGATGTGAATAATTTATTCAATGGATATAAAGAATCATTTAATATGAATTTATCCCATGATGAAATTTTTGAACATGGATATATGATCAAAATTAATTCCATGGTCTCCTCATAGTAAAATTTTAAACTCTATCAACAAATCATCATGTCTTCTTATCATTTTTTATTCCATAATACAAAAAGAATCTTCACCACATAACATTTTTTACGATTTGATGTTTCCCATGGAATATGTTCTATCAGTGGAATATTGACCGAAATGAAATGATTTATCATGTGATTTATGAACTCTAATGCTTCAATTATGGAGGAACTTCACCATAAAACCATTATAACTCACAAACCATAAATACCTGATCAACAAAGGAGATCCAACTATAGAGCATTTGTTTGGACGATCATGGGAAAGTTTATCCATTGTAAACCTGCATATTTAGTGGATAAAATCAGCATAAAATCCTACTCCCAAAGTGAATTTGAATATGTCATATGGAAAATGGGTTTTCAATGGGTGATCAGTCTACAAACCCTCATTCCTAAGGGGTTTATTCATGAATTCTCGTCTATGAGGATAAAGACGATCCCCTACTATCATCAGATGGATTAAATTCCAATTGATGGATTGGATCAGTCGAACAATATTATATGAATCATTTTAAAGGATATTTGAATAGAAATCTATTAATTTTATCCCATATTAAACTCCTCATATGTCGAGACTACGATATAGAAAACGATCAACCCCTTTGAACATCCAAAGATCCTAAACACCCTACCAAAGAGCTTCCATACATGGTGGTTCCACATTTCCTCCCTTGGAATGTGGGATTTATGTAGGGTCCTGTTCCAGAATGCTCCAATGAATTCCTATGTTTCCATACTTCTTGGACTCTTTGGGCCCTATATACGGTACTGCATAGGGATTACACACATCCTTTTCACCATCTGGCAATCTTGGGTAGGATCCCATCGGGCGTAGTAGACCCTTATCCCACATCATCCTATAGTTGATCCTTAGCCTTATATGCCTACCGTGTTTGCTATTTTTTAATATATGAGACACTAAATTACATCAAAATTTCCATGAATCAGATAAATTCAAATCCATCATCAAATCTCAATAACAACCATCATGACTCCTTTTCTACCATCCCTCGTGGATAAATAATTAATTTATTCATTCCAACCTTTTAACCATCCTAAAATATGAATTTCATATTACATGGACATCTAAAATATTTTTAACTTTGTTGTATTTAATATTTCCTCATTTGAAACGTGTATTTTTAATTAAGGTCACCTAAAAAATCTATATATTTTTTTTCTTCTTCATAGAATATATATATGTATATAAACACACATATTTCAAGCCCATGTTCTTTAATTATTCTTCTTTACTTCACGAAAATAAAAATTTTCATGATCATTAAATTTTTGTAGACAATGTTCATTTACCATCATTTCTTGTTTTCAATTATGTTGAATATCAACATTGAAATCATCACATTTAACAACATGGAGAGATTCTGAACCATGACATCTAATTCTTTGAATCCATAATAATTCTATAGGATCTCCACTTCATTTACCAATACATATTTAATTATTTAAAAAATACAACCTAGGATCAACAATCTCACCATTTTTTTTAATATCATAATATATCATATGTTAATATATGTTTATAAAGTTTATCACCATTATTGAAATTCAATATCTTATGGATAAGTGGTGGATCTTCTCATATCTTATTTGTGGAAAAAATGAGCATCATCCATATATAAATATTTATTGATCACTTATAAGAGAGGGATAATATAACTAGGTTCTCTTAATGAAGAGCCTTATATTAATGAATTCTATGAAAATTTGGGTTAACCTAGTGTCGAAAAAATATATATCCAATCAAGGATGTCAAAGATGTTCATAATATGAAATTTATGTTAAATTATGCTCTTAATTTCTCAATTCTCATTTCAGGGATTATAAATAATAATATTTATCAAAAAAATGCTAAATCATGCACAAGCTTCAACACAGAAATCAGAATTTTCAAGTGAAAAAAATTATAGATCCCTTTATTTATCATATTAGAATCAATCTAGAACTCCCCCTTAATTATTATGATTAATGAAATTAAGAACAAGGGATGAATGTGTGATTACAATACCTCTACATGCATATTTATAGAGATATTTTATAGTTTAACATTCACTATGTAGTGGTGATTGGGAAACTCCAACTCACCAATGCTTCTATAAAGGGATGAATCCATATCATTCAATTCTCTAAATGTTAATATAAACAAATTTATATAAATAATCAAACAATAATGAACCTCCATATTTTTCTGGATAATCATTCAGGATGAGAGTTGTCTCTATCCCTTGGTCATTCTTTTCTCCCAACAACATTATTTCCTTTATGTAAAGTCAGATTTACAATTTCAGTCCTTCGAGTATGTGAGGTATGCAGTTATTTATTTTAAACATTAAACAGATCCTATTGATTAGGTTGAATCTTCATACTGTTTCTAGAGCATGTATAAATATAGCACACCATACACACAAGTCACCATAATTATTTTGATTTTCTTTTACACCTCAATGACTATAGATTCAATATTTCCTTTAACTTTATCATTTTTTTCTACTACCTATTTTTTCATAGAAAATCTCAATTTATTTTTCTAAAAAACTAGTCACTACTTCATGAAGATATGTTTCTTTTCATGGTTTTAACATGACTCACCTATTTTTTTTGTTGTATATGCTTCCATTTCTTAGAATAAAGAGTATCTATTTTCAGTCTTCTCACATTTTTCTCATCTTAGTGTCCATTATGTTTATAATATATATATTTTCATGGAAACGTGGATGATTTAATTATCCCATAATTCTTTCCATTACTCTCTATTCTCATTATTTCATCCTGAATCCCCACTAATTCATGATTGTTCTCTAGAAATGACAGGTTATACCAATGATATTATGCTTAGATTCTATATGTTTCACAACACATTAAAAAAAATCAATCTATATATTCCACCATGATATGTATTCTCTCTTGATACCTACTATATTTGTTCTTCTTTAAGATGTGTTTTAATTTCCCCAAGTGGTATTTATTTTCTTGACACATTTTACTAACTGATTGATATATATAATGAGTTGTAAATTCTATTCATGGTGAAAGTTGGAATAATAGTGCTTTGGTTATGTTCACATCTCAATATTTACCTGTCAAACTATTTTATTACTTGCTATACCATTTATTGTTTCCATCTCTTCAATTAATTAGATTATTTGTTCATTGTACCTATATACCATAACTCATCATAATAATAACCAAATATATTGAAGCATTCAAAGAAATCATCAAGGTAATAAAATATATTCATTATAGAGAGGTCTTTTCTTTCAAATAATAAATTGAGGCTTCATCCCCAACCATTAAAAAAGCATTCTTCTTTCCTTCTAGGGTGTTATCTATTTAGTTCTCATAGATTTTAATCATCGATGCCTTTTGTTGATGACACTATTATTTGGGATTCTTCTAGGGTAATAGATATTCACACCTAATTTCATATCCTTCCATTATGTGCCTGATTTAACATCATTTCCCTGAGCTTGTATTAACACTTATACAAACACTTGATGCACAATTAGTATATAAAATAGTTTCTAGGATATTTAATACCTTATTCATAGAGAATGTTTCTATTTTATTATAATACGTTCTCATGTTCTTTATAGAATCACGACCCTCAAAAAAAATTTAGCGCCAACAACTCTTCATTACATTATTAGGGAAGTTCTATCATTTAGTGAATCTTGATTTTTACATATCACCTCAATCTTTAAACAATTTCTGTTGTGGAGTTCTTCTCATCATTAATTATTATTATCTTGGATTACCCATCCTTATTAAACATAGTCATTTGTTCTTCATTCATGCTTCTTAAATCTTGAAAAGAATATAAAATTTCAGTTAGCCTATAATATCGATCATCCCGTGGAAACATTTTGACAACCATAAAAGCATTAAAGGATCCTTTGCATACAATCATAGAAAATTATTTCTCGTAGTGACTTCCATACAATTCTTTAGTAGTTTTATCATATCATTAATTTCTAAGTTAAGTTGTTCTTAAATTTTCCACCACATGTTTTGTAATTGTGTTTGGTATCCCAAATTATTTTTTCAGTGACTCTTAAATAGAATTTATAGCGCATATTACAGAGCATTGAACTCTCTTTCTAACAATAATTAATCATCCTGATGACACTTGACCACATTTAAAATATTATGTACAATTGTTTTAGTAATTAAATTCATATTTTAGTTGATTTCATGGAGTATATCACTCTGTGATTCATCATAGTCCCATATTAAATAGGATTTATTATTATAATAATATTAAATATATTCATTTTAATATATACTATTTTGATTATCATCACATAGAGGTATGTTTTTAAGTACTACAAGATTATTCTTTAGCTTTCATTTCGGTCCCTTCTTTCTATTCTTTGGATTCATGTAATTTATTTTGAAATTTTTATTTTGTGGAGTAATTTTTTTTATTCCAAAATTAGGTAGATAACCAGTATTGTAAAATCTAAAATTCATAAAAAACTCTTGGTTATTTAGAGGTAATCAGTGCTCTGGTTCTAGTTATAGTTCCACACGATGGATTGACCCCTGAGGGAGGGGGGGGGGGTGAATCATTGTATTACATTTTACAAATTAATTATTTTCAATTAAACAGTAATGAATGGTAAAATAGCAGATCCAATATACCTATGTCTCTCGTCATTTCTTCAATGAATTTTTTACTTATAAGGCAATAAACAAAACAATTTAAATATTTTTCTACAAATACACGCTCTTTTTCATGTTAGTTATTCTCTATGACATGAATTATCTACAATGATATTATTTTCAATTACAATTGTTGAAACAATGTTTCACTTTATCTCTCCTAATTCCATATAGGAGGTTCTTCATATTGCATCCCACAATGTTACCATAATCAGCACCAAAGTACACTAGAATCTATACTAGAGATATTTTTTCTTGAGTCACATAAGAGTGTTCTTGGACTCGAATACACTGGAGAGGGTTATTCCTTTCTTAAATTCATAATCTAATATAGTATTATTTATTCATATTCCTCCCCAAGGTGGTTGGATCACACGTTCCCATTTCATGTTCAATTACCTTTGAGAAGCTTGCTGGTCTTGCTCATAAATCTCTGATCATTTGTATTTAATCAATAACTCAGTTCTGTAAATTGTCCCGCCAATCCCCCAGGGCATGTTCTATGACTACCCCATGCCCTCCTCCCATTGGCCAGGGTTTGGTGACTATTACTAGAATGGCATAACATAAAATGGGAAGGCATTTCCTTTAAACCAGTATACACACAGACCAGGTATACACTGCATATAAGTTAAACACAATAGAAAATGGGAACGTATACCCACTACTAAAAATTGCCACTAAGAGTAGAAGTAGTAATGAATGTAAAGGGGGCCAATATACAAGGCCAACTAGAATTAAAGTACATTAAAAACGAAATACGTGCTCTAAAGGTCATACACCAGGGATCCTACCATAACGGTTGGTACAACTCCTCATCTTCCATATCTACCGCTCACCACATATGTCAATCAACTCTAAGCACCATCTAGAACTAGTTCATAGAGCCTCAGACATGTTTTCTATCATCTTCAGAAGACATATCAAGGTTCATCCAAAGCCTATGAAGGGGTGAGTATAAAAATACTATGTATGGACCCCGAGACACCAGAAGGTCTCTTAGAATTCCCCAAAGTAAAATCCAAAAATCAAGATCTCAGTCACAAACCATAATGTAAAAGAATGATCAAACTAGGAATTTAATTTCATTATAAAGAATAAATATGATTAGTAGTAAAGTTAAATCATCTTATTCCATTGATAAGTTCCACTACTGAACCATGAAGAAGTCATTCTATTACTGATCCTCATTTGGTCATAAGTCACTAATCCACACAGGGTTGTAAGTCAGTGATACACAAAGATATATAAGTCGTCGATCCACAGATGGTCATAAGTCGTCAATCCACACATGGTGTCATGTTACTGATCTACGATGGGATCCTCTATTGCTTATCTTCGTCGAGTCGCGCTACGCCTGATCCACACGTGGTCGTAAGTCATCGATCCACACCAGTTCGTAAGTCGTTGATCCACAATGGGCCACTCTAAGGCTGGTCCACATTGGGTTGTGCTTCTTCTGAAACAAACAGGGTCTCTTTGATTATGATAAGAAAGGGCCACTCTTCACTTAACAACCAACCATATGATTCTCGTACATGGTGTGCTTGGGTACCATATTTTATGCTCCTCAATCCATTAGTTGTACACCAAATTATAAAACATCTCATGAAGAA
Source organism: Viscum album (assembly GCA_963277665.1). Classification (NCBI taxonomy): domain Eukaryota; kingdom Viridiplantae; phylum Streptophyta; class Magnoliopsida; order Santalales; family Viscaceae; genus Viscum; species Viscum album. Next base: position 366,608,855 of record OY728125.1, read on the forward strand.
GTAACCTGAAGTACCTCCTTGTCATTAGGGTTCCAACGAGACATTCAACACGTCAATCGGATGTCCGGTCTGTATGTTATAAGCATTTTATTAAAGAGAGACCAATTAGATTTGATTTTGATACATCCCAGACATATTCCAACTTTCTCCAAAACCCATGTGGAGTATCTCAAATGGAAAACCACATCCTAAGGGTTCTAACATTATATAATACATGTAACTCAATCATCCGATTTAGATGATACACCCAGTTTAGTGAACCATGACCGGTCGGGTTCGGTTCCAGTAGGGATCCGGCCCACCTGGAAGAACCCGGACAACATCCACGCAGTCTGGTCATGCTGGAGGGATGTGGTGCATTTTGTGTGTCAAGATGGATGTTCCAGTAGGTCACTGCCCCTTCTTCTATAATGGCTAGCTAGAGCTGGCCATTGGTCCAGCAGAGTAGCCTGTGTAGGTCGCTCCTCTCCTCGTACTATGTGTTAGTGTCGCGCCATTCCCCTATTGCATCCCAGATGTTAGTTGCTTTTACCACCACAGTTCCTGAAGGAATCACTTCTCCACATAGCCATCTCGGCCGATTTCCAGCAACGGTTGCCAGCGTCATCGGGTGGGTGGTGCCTCATCGGCGGTTGCTTCCGCGGGCAACTAGAAATGCTCTGGTGGTGTGTTTTCTTTCTTGTTTATGTCTATGGTTTTCTGATTTGTCACCTTCACTGCGAGGACCTTAGTTTCCTCTTTATTCTATGTTTCTCGGACATGCATATGAAACATACATAGACTAATATCATTAGAGGTTCTGAGCCTTGTTTGGATTGGCATGTGCCCTTCGTGTTAGCACTTAATCACAGGTAAGAATAATAATCATTAAAACCCCATATGAAACCTCATGTCAACCTCCGTCAAATAAATAATGAAATGCATATCACCTCATTGCTCTGTTGATCCACATTCTTCATATACATCATGAACATGGAAAGAGGGATATTAAACAGTTAAATAAAATAAACCCCCTACCTGGAAACGATATTGCGGATGAAGGAGAAGATCCACATTAGAAGTTGTTTGTTATAGTTCATCAATCTCTGGATCGATTCCCCTGACGTTCATCATTCATCCACCATTAATCATTGGAGTGGATGGTCATCTTCATTTCATCAGATGTTCCTCCCATGGGTTTCTAATTCCTATTCCAATGGTTTGATTAAAAAAATAATTCTGCAGCACATTGTGTTAATTTAATATGGTTTGTTAATGAACTTCAAATAATGAAACTTTAAACCACAAATATTGTGGGTACACAGTCAATGGATTGTGTCATCAAATGACTCAAATTTAATATTCATTTTTAAACTGTAGTGTTTTCATCGACCGCTCAATGGTTTTTGAATGAATAAAATAAGACATTTAGTTATTTTATTATTATTTTTTTCTTTTGAAAAGTCCAAAAATTAATTTTTTTTGTATGTCCCATGTTGGTATAAGTTAATAAATTCTTTAGCTAACACTATTGATAAGAATTCAATGATACCCTCATATTTTCAATCCAAGAACCAGTTTGAAATCTTGAAATCCCTGCACCCACATTTACTAAACATACCTTAAAAACGTTCAAAAATTATTAACTGTCACCTTGTACAAGTACCTGTTGAGATTAGTCTCCAACAAAGGGGAAAATTCCCTCACGAGCTCAATGGTACTCTCGGATTTTAAATCTGAGTTACCATTTAGGGTTTATAAAGATTTGATAATAAAATAATGGTTACATAATTATTTTATTTACTGCAAAAAAACTAAATTCCACTGTTGGCCCATTTCGGGAAATGATAGGAGCTACCTAAAGAAATAAAACCCTCACGAGTCCATTGGTGGTCTCATATTTTTAATTCGAGTCTCTATTCGTGAGTTACAATCATTTAAAAAATAAAATAATCTTATTTAATTTTTTTTACGATTATGACATTTTCGGTTTCCCTCCCTAGAGGCATGCACTGACTAAAATTAAGTTACTCCTATAGTGAAAATACCATAAAAATTGAAATTGTGTCTTCAAATTCCCAATATGGGAAACCATTTAAAAGTTATTACACTATTTCAGGAAAACCACTCACACGTCCTATTTAAAGGTTTACATTTTTTAACATATAATTTCTGGAACATCAGGCATCAGAAACACATGCTGTCAAATTTCTCAGTCTTCTAGTAATTCCATAAAACTATATATATATATATATATATATTCTAGGACATTACAAAAATTATTAGGTTGATTCATTCTACTTAGGATGAATTCTCAAAATCAAATTATTTTTCAATGTTTTGTAAAAAAAATATGTCAATATTATTTTATGTGAGGTAGAACTTTCACAAGTCAGAAAAGTATTTCTTCAAAATCTTACCTCAAATACTTCTTGAAATATGCATGTATTTAGAGGAATTATCATTTTTTCCCCTATTTGTAACATTAAAATACTACACTAAATTGACCTTTTATGCATTAAATGTTTGTAACACAATATAAATAATTTATTTTCTAATGTTGATCCACTTTCTTGATGCATCACATAATAATGCTTGAAAAATAAATCTGGTTATTTTTCAAGTACATAACTCATCTTTTTAAAATTACAATGAACTCTAAGGATGATATAATTACATATTCAAATCACATCTATTAATTGAATTTAATAATTCTTTAAAATCACAATGTGATATTTAGAACATAACATGGGAAATTTAAGAGCTTCCTTTTATGATGATAGATATCTCAAAAAATTTATGATATCATTTAGATGATTACAATCTATTTAATTATCAAATATAGAGAAGCTGTTAATAATAATATATACCATAAAATTGATTATTGTATTAAGATGTTCAAAATAGGTTTAATGGTCACCACATTATAACACCATAAACTCTCTCTACGTGAATTGTGTCCCCATATAATATTTTATTCCATTGTCCTCTTTGTATATTCACTACATAATATTTGTTATTCATTTCAGTTTCAAATGGAATACTTTATAGGATATAAAATCATATTAATATTATTAGTTATTCGTAAATCCCTCTTTCTACCATGACTGTGTTGGGTTCTGTTTGGGGATATTTCGTGATGAAATTTAATTGTTTTCGATGTTTCTAGTCTAGTGAAAGGTAGGCACAATGTTAGCTCAAAACTCGTAACCCCTCAGTGAAAATCATGCAACATAAGGTTGTGGGATTCTGTATGGTTGGTGAATGGTTAGTCATGGCGTGCACCCTCTAAGTGGAAACTAGGCGGACCATGGAAAATAAGAACATGTTTAGTCTGTATGGTTTGTCAAACAATGAAGATATTCCCAATAAACTATGCATTTATGTTTTAAATTAATCAAAGTTTTGAAAAAAAATATTCTCATACACCCCCTTAAGGCCCCCAATAGTCTGGAATAACCCATAATCGATTGATCCCATCCATGGAGATCATTTGAATGGTTTTTTCCCATTGTATCCCTCTCATAAGAGTTTTAAATCTTGAGGCAAATCGTTTGATCTTCTTCATATTAGTTTCCTCACCCTGGTATCTATCTCCTGCGATATATTTTCTCCTCCATAGTTTTCTAGGGATCCCCATGTTTCCTTTTCGATCAAATACACTCTATTTGGGTTATAAAACATGGGTGCATCCTTGTTTCCTAGATTCCTTGATCTTCCTTCTTTGATAAACAGTCCCAATTATGGTTTGGTGTGGGGAGATCCATTGTTACCAAGGTAGGAAGTTCCATCGTGATATCCATTTTTCATTAACCCTAAATTGATTTAGGTAATTTCAATTTTTTGAATTATTTGAAATTTCATAATTTTAATTAAAATTATTTAAATTATATTTTTGGAAAAATACAATTCGATTGAATTGTAGTTTTAAAATTTGGTTTTTAGCATGGAATTGGAAACCACCAATTGAATTTATTTGGGGTTACATTATAAAAATTATTGAAATACATATTATATAATTTAAATGTACAATTTTATGAACGTTTTTCTTTTAAATGGATTAATTTAATTTTTGAAATTTTATGTTGAAATTGAATTGGTAATTAATTTCAAACTCTTATATTGTGATAATGGAATACAATGGTTTTTATAGAAACTTTGGGGGTTTTTTCTTGGAAAATGCATTTTTTCATTAAACATTCATTTTGGGTTTTGAATGGAAATTCATATATTTTTAATAAATAGTTGGATTAATTATATTTTAATAATTATTTAAATGAATTTCACCTCATTGTTTGGTAATAGAGAAACATAAATCATTTGGTAGTTAGTGAGTTATTTCGATGACACTTTACCCTTTAATATGATCTAATTAATAAATATAGAACGTCACATCCATTAGACCATGGTTATTAGGTAGTTAGTGAGTTATTTCGATGACACATTACCCTTTAATATGATCTAATACATAATTGTAGCATGTCAAATCCATTAGTCCATGGTTATGGGTTCAATTTGGACTGAGATAAATGTGAAATACTTACATATTTCCATTTCACCTTGAGTGTGGAGTCTATATAGACTAGAACAATCATACCTTCTTAGGCATATGACCACATTTCTCATTTCATTGTAAATATTTTCCATTGATTTTAACTATTTCACATGCCTTCTAATTTATATAACAAAGTTTATATAAAATTGCTTATTTAATCCATTTTTAAAGTAACATTGCATTAGAAATGTTCCATCAATTGAAAATTAATCATTTTCTTAAATTATTTCCATCTTTTGAAATTTAACACAAGAATTGCTTTAATTATGGTCATGAAATTCCAATTTTGATTGTTTAATATTGAATGCTCACTCTCCAAAATTTAATATTTGAATATGTTTTGGAATTCTTGGTGAGCCCCTACTACGATATTTAACTCACACCCTACCCATTCTTCATGTGTTTTTGTATTATCTCCTTCTATGTTTGAGTATATTAAATCTATACATTGAGGTGGTACTAGTAATTTATCTATGTAATTAGTGAGTTTCATTTATTGGGAATTGGGTTGTTTTTCTTATCTTCCAATAGTTTTGGTTGAAGTAATTTTGGGTTTTATAATTATTTTACTTGTAGTACTCTACTCAATGTGGTGTTTCTTTGGTATTCATATTGACTTGTTTCTTTTACATATGTAATGTTTATGGAAAAATCATTCCCAAATTTTATTTATAATTTTCTATGTTCTAACCACTGATCAGTGTGGATTGAGAATTACCATTGAAATATGTTAGGATTTTCTGGGTTATTGGGTTACTAGGGTGCCCGAGTAGGTTTAAGAAAATGTTGTATAAGAGATTCAAGATGAATTTTTATCATGAAGTGGGAATGAATTTGTGTAATATTTTCATGAATTCAATGATAATTGAGATTTTCTGACTAACCATATCCCACTGTGAAAAACCTGAAGTCTCTATCGATGGTCTAGTAAAAAGATCATCAGGATTAGTTCTTGTATTTTGCATACTTTTCACTTGGGTATTTTGATATCCAATAAATTTTTTCAATCTGTTGGAATTAATTTCCCAATTTCTCTATTTCAGTGTTAATCTGATTTCTTCCTTGATGTCTACTAATTTTGTATAATAACACGCCTCCCAGAAGACATTTGAATTAGAACCAGGGGAGGCTTCTACTTAACCTCATTTGGAGAATCCTCTCATTGAAATGAATATAGTTGCGGTGATTGTGCACACTGTACAAGCCCCGGGACAAGAACCACCTCTAATCCATATTTAGTCCCCAGTTGTGGGACCTCATATGAGTCTTCTCAATATTTTCTCTATGGAGTTCCATGACCAAAATCCATAATTTTTGGATATATGAAATTATTCTCCACATGAATATGAGTGATTGATCATAACTGGTCATATTTTAGGTTCATGGATACAGCCGATAAAATTAAGGTGAAGTGTTCCACCTTTGTCTTGGAAGTAACAAATAGGATTTGGTTGTACACAATGGAGATGGAGAAGAAACATGATGGATTAGAGTGTAAATACATTAATTTTATTTTCAATTACTAGTTTTATTTAGAATTAATACTGTTTTCTAAGGCCACTATGTATTTTAAAATCGTGTAGGATGACAAGACCATGAAAGATTATACAAACCATTTTGCATAGTATTTATTGTTTTTAAATGATATTGTATCAAATTAGAAGGTAAAGGCATAACATTTTGAGTTGGGTATCTGACATGATATTAGGTCTCATGTTATCATGCAGAATATTCTTTCTTATTCTAATCTACTGGATAGAGCGCTAATGGTCGAGATAAATATTATGTAAGTCAGGGTTATCAGGGGATTCATTCTCTCTTAGTGGAATTTTTCATTCTTATAAGGGAAATAGGATGTGTGGTGATTATCATTTTGGTTCTCAATACCAGTGTCACTCTAGACCTCCTTTAGTACCTGGAAATGGTCCATTAGTTTCTTACTAGTGAGGAAAGTCAGGACATTCAAAGAAGGTCTTCACTAAGGCACCCAATATATGTTGATCCTGTGGATATGTGGGTCACATGCAGAGATTATTCCATGTTTATTCAAATACACATAGTGGAAATAGATCATCACCACCTTATATAACTATCAAACAATCAGCTGCTACCCATGAAAAAGGGTTCCAACCATAGGCATCTGTAACAAATATTCTTCATGCGTTGTATGAAGCTCTAGGGGAAGAGGAAATGAGTCTAGTGACCGTGGGAGATATTTCTTCAATGGATTTTTCTTTAGTGGATTATTTATTTGAAACTACTATATCTCATTTATTTTTATAAAATAATGTTGTTAATCTTTTAAATCCTCATATTTAACTTTTATCTTCTGTAGTGGATATTACAACACCCAATAATATAAAGAGATAAGAGGGTATCCATAGTCCCTATTGTGATTTCTCTCTCGTAGATTATGATATTTCTTGGGTTTTTTTGATACTCTAAATGAAACATCTTGATGTCATTTTTGAGATGCAATGGATTATTACCAATAATGACCTGATTGATTGTTGTATTTGATGGATCTCCCTCACTACACCAAATAGAGTGCTTCATGTATTTAGAGGAGAATTTGACACATGTTTGAGATGGTCCAAACCATCTTATCCATATTTAATGAAGGTGATATTGGTGTTTTCTATATATTTGGAGTGGTAATAATTGAGTGGTCATCCCTTTGGTCATCATCGAGTTTTCCAACTTGTTTACTTCAGACTTCACAATTTTATCCCCAGTAGGGAGCTTTATTTTTATATTAACATAATTATTGGTACTTAAGTAATATATATTTCATCATACTATTTGGTACATGGTGAAATGGAAGACCTGAAGTCCCAATTGGATTATCTTCTTGAGAAATGCATTATATTCCCGAGCATGTCACCTTGGGTGGTTGTTGTTCTCTTTTCTAGGATGGATGATGGTTCATATCACCTTTTTGTAGATTACTGATGTCTTTATCAAGTTAATATAAAGAAAAAATATCTTTTATAATGGATTGATGATTTATTTTATTAGTTGGAGGGTGGGCGGGGGGAAGTTGTTCTTGAGTATTGAAAATTATTCTGGATACCATCAGTAGAGTTTAAATGAATCTAACATTCAAAAAACACCATTTAGAGTAGGCACAAACATTATGAGTACCTTAACATGCTATTTGGTTTAATCTATGCTCTTTAAGTTTTCATGGAATTTTATGAACATGGTTTTTATGAGTATCTTGATATTTTTGACATTGTATTTTTGGATGATATCCTCGATTACATTAATTCTAAAGAGGATCATGTTCATTATCTAAGAATAGTTAATATGTTTATAAGGAATAACCAACTTTATGCCAAAAATTCTATTTGTGGTTTCTCGATTCGTGATGTGAAGTTCATAGGAAATGTGGTGTCAGATCAAGGAATATTAGTTGAACTAATAAGATAATGGCTATTATGACTTGGTAGAAACAATGAAATGTCTTCAAAATTTGAGCTTATTGGTCCTAGATTCTTATTATCAATTCATCATGATGTTTTCCTCAATTTTTACTTTATTAATGACATCACTAACTCATAATAATGTATAGTTTTCTTAGGAAGAGAAATTTATTAAATATTTTTTTGAGAAAAAATTTATTTGAATTACTGCACTGGTACTGACTCCTCTCGATGAATGGCATGGATATATGGTATTCTATAATGAATCAGGTTTAGCCTTGTGTTTTTTTCTTATGTAGGGTAATCATGTCATTGCTTATGGATCTCGTTATTATATGCCACATGAGAAGAAATATCAAACTCATGACCTTGAATGTACAACTTTGATGCATGTGATTAAAAATTTGAGGAATTACATTTATAGAAGAATGTTTTACCAGGTTTTCAGACCACAAGAGGTTGAGTTATATCTTATCTCAAAATTATTTAAATATCTAAAAGAGTCTTTGGGTTGAATACTTTTATTATTTTGATTTTGACATTGCCTAAACCCAGTGAAAGGAAATGTTTTTGTAAATACTTTGAGCTGGAATCTTCTTACCCTTGATGTGAATTAACAATTAGAAGAGTGGAAAATGATGGAAATATTTTCACAGTTGAATGTTGGAGTCCATGAATATTTGGTTGAGGTTTCCCTATCTATTTTTCATTTGACGTCCTCTATTCTTGAATTTATTCTTTAGGAATTAAATATTAATGATGAGTTTTGTAGTATTAGATGCTCTCATAATGGCGGGGAGACTATTCCTGATTGGTTGTTCTCTAAAGAGGAAATCATTTTCTTTTGGAAACATTTTTTGGTAATGTATTTTTCAAGGACATATGTAATGGGGTATTTACAAAGTTCCCAGTGGGAAGTCCACCCAGGATATTTGAAGATGTTATTTGAAATGTGACATCAGTTTTAGTGGCCAAGTATGGGATGTGGTGTTATTGAGATTTTCATTAACCATTATATGTGCCAAAATTTGTGTCTGATCACCAAAAACATTTGGGTTTCAGTCATCAAATTACAGTCCCTACATGGAAGTGGGATGATATCTCTATGGACATTTTGGTTGGTATTCCATGCACCCGTAGAAAGAAGATTGAGATATGGGTTGTGATTTGAATTCAATATAACTCAAAACAAATTATAACTATTAATAATAAATCCACGGTTGAGAAGTTAGGAAATCTCTATGTGAATGATATTGTTTGTTTCCATTGATTTCATTATGCTTTAGTTTTTCATAGGGATCCTTCATTCACTTAATACTTTTTTGGAGGCCTTTTGGATGAATTGGGATCTCACAACCATTTGAGCATGACATACCATTCATAGTATGATGACTAAATGGAATGTTCTATATAGATTCATAGGGATATTCTTCATGCCTGTGTTCTAAACATTGGTGGAAAGGGGGATGATCACTTGGGCCTAGTTGCGTTTTTTACAAAAATAGTTATCAGTCCGCAATCAGAATGGCTTCTTTTAAGGCCATAATAGCTGACCATGTAAATTTTTTTTGTCTTGGTTAGAGATTGGTAAAAGATACTTTAGTGTACAATGATTGTACCTATATAAGACATCAAATATCCGGGATGTTTTTTAGATAATGGTGATGAAATAGAGCCAATGTAAGTATTATGTTGATCATCGTTATACAACATTATAATTATTAGTTAGAGACAAGGGATTCTTGAAGGTTTCACCACGGTTGGTTCAATAATGGATTTGGAGGTGAAGAAGCATTTATACTCATTTTGTTGGGCCTTTTGAGGTTGTTGAGTCCGTGGGAAAAGTTTCTTTCCATTTATCACATCCATAATAGATGATGTCGATACATAACATATTCCATGTATCTCATCATCTAAAGTATCTATCAGATCCTTCTCATGTTCTAGGATGGTGTCAGCATAAGATTGAACATGATTTTTCAATGACTGAATGACCAGTTAGAATAGTTAATTATGAAACTAAGGTACTTATTTGTATGAATATTCTTTTTTTTTTCTAGTGTTATGGAAGAATATTTTTTATTCTCTTGAGATGTGGGAGAGGGAGGAACTACTAAGATAGTAGTGGCCTCTTTTTTTAGCATGGAAACATCTTCATAGGATGTCTAGGGATAGAAACATTATATGGTATGAATGTTTTAATATCTTTTTTCTGTTTTTAGGTATTTTAAACCCATTATTTTCTGAATAATGGTTTGAAATTCATTTGGGTTTGATTCAAGATAAATTTAAAATGTTTTGGATGTTTCTGGGGTAATGCATAGTTGGGACTTGGTTAGCCCAAATTGTGCACTCTGTTAGAGAAAACTGTGCAACCCATGGTAGTGGGATTTTTCATAGTTTCTTATGGACAGTGAAGTCGAGCACCTTGTTAGGAGAAATTGTGCAGCCCATTAAAAACTAGAACAATGTTAGTTTACAAGGGTTGTCAAACCATGCATCTCTGACCATGAACAGTGTGTATGGGTTTTTAATTACTCTATATTTTGAATAAACAATTCTTGAATCCCACTTTTCGGTTGTCGCTAGACCAGAACAAACCATAATTTATTTCTACCACTCTTGGAGCTACCAAGAAGTGTTTTGGCCCCTCAAATCCATCCTAGAAGCAATTTTAAGCTTTAGTTACATCCATTGAACTTTTCCTGGTCAGTTTCCACACCGCTATCTCTATCTCCCGTGATATCACTTCTTCTCCATAGGGTTCTATGGATCCCCATGTTGCTTTGTAGTTAAAAAAACCACTATTTTGGATTATAACACTAGGATTGATTATTATTTCATGGATTCTGTGATCATTATTCTTCATTGATAAATCCCAATTACGGTTTGGTGTTTCATGATCAATTGGCCAAGAGTTATGTGGTTCCGTCATGATTCCCAATTTTTATTACCCCTTAATTCATTTTCATAATTACAAAATTTTGAATTAAATTCAATTTATTGATTTTATGTAAGATGATTTTAATAAGATTTAAAAACCCTAATTTCATTGAACTGGGGTTTTAAAGATGGGTTTTTTTCATGAAATTGTAAAAAAACAAATTCTATTAAATTGGGGTGTATAGATAAATATTTTGGAAATTTAAATTTTATAATTGAAATTTTGGATATGATGGGTGTTGTTTCAATTAAAATTTTGAATTTATTTTTTGAATGTGGATTGTTAAATTGAAATGTTAATTGATTTCATATTCATATATTGAAAATATTTCTTAAATTGTTTTGATAGAAACTTCTGCGTTCTATCTTAAAAAAACATGTTTTTGATTAATTTTTTTTGATTTTTAAATGAATGTTGATGAATTTGAAATGGTTAATGTGATTAATTTTTTATTATATCTTTAAATAAAAGTCTCATCCTTGTTTTATACTAGACCACATGAAAGCCTCTGGTGGTTAGTGAGTTATATTGACTACACATTACTATTTACAACATTCCAGAACATAAAAAGAGCATGCCACAACAATTAGCCATTGATAATGATTTATATTTGGCCTGATTTTAAAAGGATGTATGTACATATTTCCTTGTCACTATGAGTTTGGAGTACCTATCACCTAAAACTATGATACCATATTAGAAATATGACAATATTTCTTAATTTTTTGTATTTTTAATGAATATATATAATTATTATAAACTATTTTAAATGGATTATAACTCATATAAACTATTTTATATAAACGTTTTTATTTTATATATTCTTTAAACGAGCCATTGTTTTAGAAATTATACAAAAATTGAAAATGAAATTCTTTTTTTATAGTATTTCACTTATTTGAAATGTAAAGCGTGTTTTTTTAATTATGATTATAAGATGAAAAACCTATTGTTTGAAATTGAAATCAATATTTGGTTATTATAATATTGGAATATGTTATGGAATCTTTAGTGAGACCCTACTGTTCTTTAGAATCACAGCATACCCATTACATAAGGTGTTTGTAGTTTAACTCCTTCTAGGTTTGAGTATGTGGTAAAGAAAAACTTGGAGATGGTTCAATCCATTGATCTATGGACTATGAGAGATTTGACCATTGGGACATGGGTATTTTTCCCTATCTTCTAGTACCTTTGGATGTATTACTTTTGTTTTTTATACTTGTTTCACTTCCAATACTCTAATCCCAGTGGAGTTTCTTTTGTATGCATTATATCTTGTTTCTTTAACTTCCACATGGTTTGTGGAAAAATAGTTCATATTTATTTTTTTAAGATGCGAGGGTCAAGTCACCAACCCATGACATAGTGATATAATCTTAAATAAGAAGATATATTTCTCTAGTGATTTATGAACTATACTTGTTTGTCACGAAAGGAGAATCACTAATAAAGAAGAAACATTATCAAAGAATAAACACATCATTTGTAAAGGTGATCCAACCACAGAGCATTAATTTGCGGTTGATGACTTGTTAATTTATCCACTACATATAAGTATCATGTATGGCTAATATCCGACATGAGTTGGATGATCCGACATTTTATTTGGGATTTCTATAGGTTCTATGTCGGAAAACTCACATTCATGATGGGTTTATTTGTGAAGGCTCGTATACGAGGAGTAATAAGACCTCCATCAATGATCGAATCACTGAAATTCAAACCAATTTTTTGGATTAATCAAACAATTTAATATGATTCATTTTAATTCAATAGTTAATAGTGTTCACTTCCTCTTATCTCACTTCAAACTCCACATATTTCGGTTTCATGGTGTAACAAAAAATCTACTCCTTTGAGTGACCAAAAATATTGAACCACCACACATCATGTCGCCCCACATAGTGGTGACACCTCTTTAACCATGACATATGTGACTTATACACAGGCCTATGATCGTGCACTAATGTTCACACATGTGCCTTCTTTAGGCCTTCCCTCTACTGGCCATATACATGGACATTCTCAGGACTAACACCTGTCCCCACTCCATTTTGGCTAGCTTAGGATGGCTCCCACTAATCATGGTAGTCCCTTATCCCGCATGGGCCTATGGTTGATCCTGGGGAATGGTTACCCTATGGGTTGGATATTTTTTAATAAAGTCCACAAAAAAATACATAGATCATTTCAATGTAAGAATGAAATTAGAATCCATCCTCGAATGTAAATTTTAACATCATAAAATTAATTTCAACTATATTTCATGTTTACATAATTTTTTTTTGGAATGACCACCTTTTAACCATCATTTAATAATAAATTCATATTGGATGACCCTATTTATCATTCCAAAATTTGTTTTAATCAATGTTTCCTCCTTTGAAACATTTATTTTCCATTAAAATTGAATAAAAATCATTATTTTTTCATATTTATTATAGATATATATATATTAAAAAATTCATTGCAAAATTCTTTTATTATTCTTCTTCTTCATTTCATGAAAATAAAAATATGCAATTTATTAATCTTATTATTGAAAATGTTACTTTACCATCAAAACATGTCATGAATTCCTTCAAATATCCACACAAAAATCGTCAAATTTAACAACATGGAGTTTTTTTCAAACCTGACATCCATTGTAATGAAACCTTAATAATTCTTCATTCATCTCTACATCATATACAAGAACATATTGACTTATTGACAGTAAATGAAATAACTAGGATCAACATACATACCCATCAAATATTTTTCATTAATATATGTTTTTCATAAGAAATTTCATATTACAAAATTAAGGAAATTTTATAATCATGAGGTTTATTTAAAAAACAAAAAAATCCATTGAAAAAAATTATATTGAATGATATACCTTTCCCCATTTAAAATGTCATAATCATTCTTAAAATATAAACTCATTTTTTTACGCTATTATTACTAATGAATACTATAGAACATATTTTGACTGTTTTGAAATGTAATATAGGATTCATACAACATTATATTAATAAAACACTTATAATAACCCTCACAAATGGAATAACATACTCATTTAATTCCAACATATTTATTTGGAGTAACCCATTTAATGTTAACTCGGTGACATTACCCAATTCATTGGAAATCTATATCGAGATCACACATAGTAATGAAAAATTATCAAGGACTATATAATAGACAAAATAAAATCAATATTCCATTTATATCCTGAAAAATCATAAAATATTTTGTTTAACAAAAATATATAAACAATTTCTACTTTTTAATTGAAAACACATCATTTTTTTAGAATAATGCAGAATAATATTTTTTTTGAAAACCAATTGAATAATATATAAAAATATTAACAAGGAATAAATATTAGTATGGTAATAAATTACATTAATGTTTCATAAATTAAAAAATATTATTTTCACACTTCTCCATAAATTACTATTGTAAAATTCATTTAGAAGATATCTTTAAAAACATGGCAAGAACATTAAAATATAGTTTCAAATTAATTAAAGAAATAATTTTTTTTATTATAATACAATTCTGGAAAATATTTATGAATCATTGAAATGGAAGAAATTTGTTTTGGAAAGTAAAATTTTAATTTTTTTAAATAATTAGTTAACAAAATTTCATTACATAGTGCACGAATCGCCAAATATATTCTTTAAATAATATAAGATAAATAAATATTATTCATTCAATTGTTTATGAAAAATTACCATTTTTAACCTCTTCATAATCCATTTTATTCCATTTATTACCTGGTAATATATTATTACTAGTCATATAATGTTCATATAAATAATTTTGAGGACATTTGGTCTATAATACCATAAAATTTTGCTGTGTTTTCAATGGAAAAGGGGGATAACATTGCATTATATCAAGAATATAAATCACGATATTATTATATTTATTTTTCATTAAGTAATTATTTTTTCTATCCATGAATAGTGGATGTGAAAAATGAATCACGTCACTTCATAGAGGTGGTTTTCCACACGTACAAACGTGTAATGTTTTAATTTTCTAAAAAAATGGAAGGGTAAGATGATTTTTAATATATATTATTACTAAAAACATAAATTATGATAATAATATCATATATATTAATAAAATAAATCATACTAACCATCCTTGTCAGGAGGGATGAAAAACAAACACATCGCCTCATGGAGACAAATGTTCCAAACTATGCATGTGTGATGTTTTCATTTCCTATAATATAGAAGGAGAGATGATAAAAGTTTTTAAAATAAAAATTATTATATTTAATAATATTTATGAAATTTTTGATATTATATTATCATGTTTATGATATGTTTGAATGAGTTATAATAATAAATAATTATGAAATATCCTGATTAAATATTCTACATCATCCTCAGAAACACTATTTTAGCCTACAAAATAATCCTTTTAGTTAAGAATTTTTGGAGACCAATGACTTTATTCCATGGAGATGATTTTTTATAGGCATAGGAATATATATGATTTAAGATAAATTGCTCGACTCTTCGTAATATTGATGGGAGGAGGTTCCTACTCATAAGTGAAGGGAGAGGCACTCTTGAAAAGTTTTTTAATTTTTATTTTGTATAACATTTATACTCAAGATCAAGTAGAAATAAATAATTTAATGTAGAATATAGTGTGATAATGATATTCATAAAATTACAGTTTATATTCTTTTACCTTATCATAATGTTTTATACATAATTAACTTGTTCTACCTATTACCAATGCAATAAAAATATACTGTCCATTATAAATTGAAATGAAATTTTACTCGAGACTAAATGTGAAACTCAAAAATCTTAGCAAAATATGAGATCAACTTTTAGAAGTTATAGAATGTAATTTTTAAATAATAATGAAAAACTCAATGAAAACACGCACTTTAGATAAATGTGTTTTAGGCCTCAAAATGATTTTCTTCCAAAATATATATAATGATGATTATTTTAGTTTTAAAAAATTATATTTTTTAACAAAGTGGAATAATTATAATTTAAAAAAAATCCAAAATACAATATATCTTTTTATGTATATGTAATTAATGTGTAGTTTTTATAAAAACCACTATTTTCTCACAATCCACCCAAAAAATAAATATGTATAAAAATTAACAAAAAATAACCCAACGATATATTTGATATGATGATAAAAAAATGAAGTCAATATTTTGAATTTAAATTTACAAAATTTAGATATTTCAATATTTAAATAATTTTATATAATACATTGGAAGCACTTTGGTATGAATAAAACTATTTATTTATTTGATGTTGAAAATTTTGAACAATTATTATAATGAATGGAAATCCAAATATGTCATCATAAATTTTAATTAAACATGAAATTGATTTACTATTAACATTATCTATTATTTTATATTAATCCCTCCTTATAGAAAATTTTACCTCAAATTTATTTTAAACACATAAATAGTTTCAGATATTTTAACATTACAGTTGTTTTTGGTTCCCGTATTTCTTCCATGGTCATGTGGTTCTTCCAAATAAAATTTATTTTTATTACCTTATTATGTATCACATTCTATATATAATCATAATTTTTATGGTAAGTTTCTCAAACGAAATATTTTGTTCAAACTATTACACCTTGGGGATAAATCATCAGATGAATCAGGTACATATTTTCTTAATGTGAAACACGTAACACATCACATAACTGTGATAAATTTGGAGGAAAATCCTGTAAGTATGAAACATATCACAAATTCTGTATAATTTCATAGGATTAAATAAATAGTGTACTTATAATTATCTTTCAACCATGATACATAACATCATTCTAATGAGTTATATTATGAAAAGGATAATCCCCTACATTAAATTAATGTTCTTTCCTCATTTTATCTAGATTGAAAAACATCTTACCCTAAGATACCCTCATGTGTTGTTGAATAATATCTACCTTATGAATGATTTATTCTACCTTTTATTCTCCAAAAATCATCCCAAATAATTATTTATCCTTACATGCAATATTCATACAACGATTTTTGTAAATTTACATAAATTGTTCAATTTATATATTTAAAATAAAATCATTATTATAATAAAATTTATTCAATGATATATATTGATCATAATATACTTGATAATCCAATAATAAACCTCAAATAATTCCCTTCAAATCCCAAAATGTGTTCTATAACTATCCATTGGGTTTTTTATGAATGTATATGTTGAAATTTAATTTAAAACCTAATGAATTTAAATTTCCTTCCCAGAAAATTAATGTAAATATGGGATCATGGACAAATACAATAGGGAGAGGAAATCCTTGTTGCTAATTTTGCTCCTAATGATAATGTTGTGGGATATAAGAAAATTACCAAGTATCTCAAATAGAAATAAAATGTGATGATTCAGATAAGAAACCAAAAGTTACGAAAATTTTCACTATTTCATTGATATGAATTTTGTAATGACAGCACAAAATGAAGGAATATATTGACCCAATTACATTTAAGAACTACTATATTATAATTCATAAACATGAGTAGTATTCACTCATATTTATCCTATCAACATGTAAAACATTTAATTACAAAAAAAATTAATATATTTATTCATTTTATTCACTAGTAATATTGATTCATGTCACTATACATATTATTTATACTAGGAAAAAAAATAGAGAGATATGAGCTTCAGTCAATAATTCCTTCATTTACTGGGAATAACATGTAGCAAAAAATTATTATAAAATGTTATAAAACCTTAAATTTCATTGATAAATTTTTAAAATGTATGCTTCTTAATGAATTATACTATTTCTATAAAACCCTTATCTTCCTGATAATATTTAAATTCTATTTTTTAATTATGAATGAACTATCACTTGAACAAAAATTGATTGAATATTTGAATGTGTTGTTTCTAGTAAAACACTAATGAAATCATTAAATGAGGGATAATATTATAATAATTTCATATCTAATGATTAATTATCTGTTTGGTTCAAGGAAATGACTACTTATTTCATTACCTAGATGATGGTGAATTATTCCTTCAGATTTTTTTATCACATCCAAAAATATTCACTTACCTTGGATTAACAATTTTTGAATTAATTTATACACAATCCCTTTATGTTGAATATATATTTTTTATTTTACCTTTTTTAAATCATGGAATAAATGTTTTAAATGAAAAAACTACCTTTGTAAGATCAAGATCTTGTAGAGGGATATTTTAATACTGTTGTTTCAATTTAACTGATGTATATGTAATTTCATTACTATATTATATAACATTAAAATAATGCACCTCCAAATATGTATTACTATTCTTGAAAATTTAATAATTTATTTTATTTAAAACTTACACTGGGGTATTAACCAATTTTCATTTTAATTCGTCTAAATATTCATATGAATACAGTAATCCATGTGAACATTGAAATTTATTGAAATTTTAATTTCTTGGAAACTCTTCCATAATTGTACTTTTGGAAGGGTCAACAATTATTCTACATTGTGAAAAAGATGTGCCCTATAAAATTAATCTACTTTTACCCAAATAAATATTTTCAATTATTTTCAAATAATGTAAACAATTTAAAGGAATATATAATAACCATAATATTTTTCTATTATTCCTCTTAAAATTTTGTTTAAAAACAATTTCATTAAAAAACTACCACTAATTAATCCAAATAATCATTAAAAACATGATTCATAATATATATAAATACAATGGGAAAATTTTCCAACCTGAAATACATAATAAAAAAATAAATTGTACATACATAGTATAAAATATCTTCCAGAAAATAACTTCATCATTCACATAAAATTTAAAATATAAAATTCAAATATCAATCTTAGAAAAATATATCAGTCACAAATTTAGGTCAAATAACTCATCGTTATGAGGAAATGGATAACTATTATAAATAGAGATGTTACTTAGTACAATATATTTAATGAAAAAACTCATATATGATTCATTATTTTCATAAAAAAATCATAACTCCATGGTCATGTGATAGGATAAATTAAAACCTTATATATAAAAACAGTTAACTTATTTGTAAATTGCAATAACTCTAATTGAGCTATTTCATATAAGGGTTTTGAAATTTTCATCACTTTAGAACTATGTAAACATAGAATTTTAACTCATGAACAATAATAAAACGTGAAAATTAATCAGGAAATAGAACCACATAATAATTTACTACTATCACATCACTATTTGGTAGAATTTCAAACCATTCAAAAATCTGAGTAAGATAACACTAGCATCAGTATTTAAGAAATTGTATAACATATTAAAATGAAATCTCTGGTTTCAAATAATTTTTTTATAAAAATTAAAAATCACTCAAAAAGATGAAAATAAAATCCTTATAACTATAGTGAATCTCATCAGGGTAACATAATCATCAATCCATTCCCAGTATAACTTGAAACAAATCTACAGGAAATCAAAATTTATATATGAAATATCATTATGCATATAATAATAGTGGGATTGATATAAATATTTGGGGATTTAATAACTGAAAAATTATTTTTTATCAACGTGTTTATCACTATTTCATGAGTTGGTATAAACATTTTTATAGATAATTTCATTGATGAAAAATAATATATATACACTGAATCAAAAAAGTCAATGGAATAATCTGAAAGAATAAATAGTGTGCATTTCACTTTATAATTCGATAGACCAACATTTCATAAGTATGTAGTAAATTAATTTACCCCAATATTAAAATTATAGTATTGTTGATTTAAATTCCTAATCATTATAATTAGATATGAATTTTCATAACGGACCATCTCATTACAAATATATCACATTGCATTCATATTTTCATTATTGGTGTATCCATTACTATTAGATTTTCCCTTGTATTCATGGCCTATATATATATATCAACATACTATAATAGAAACACTTTCTTGTTTTCTTAAGACCCTTACCTTACTACTTTTTTCCACACATAGCATGAGAAAGTATATTTATCCTCAAACCTTTAAAATTATTTGATCGATGTATTTATGTCGCATTCCATCTAAACTACTTCTTATAACTATCATTGATAAATTCAGAAATCCCTATGTCAATCATATCATCACACCCAAAAAAATTCTCCACTTTTAAATTAAAATTTTGATAAATCCATTCCAAAACATGTTCTTATTCAAACCTAATAAATATAAATTTTTCTATCATGGTCTGTAATGAATTTTGGTGCATGCATAGAAAATATACTAAAATTTTAATCATATGTGACCAAAGAGTTCCCAAACATTAAAATCAACCCAAACTGATTACATTCAATTATATATATATATATATTATAGGAAAAAATAACAATGAAAAAAACCTAAATATTGACCACTCTATGGATAAATCCCATCATTCTCATTGGTATTTTCAAATAATGTCCCCCATGAATCATCTGCACATTCAGAATGATAAATATAAATAATTAACATTGGATTTTTTGATAAAAACATACATATAAAAAAGATTTCAGATAATTGGTCCATCATTTTGGTACCATTAGGTTTGATGGTCCACAAAATTTTGAAGCGTTTTAATTCAGTAAATAAATAATTATTGACAATTTATATTGTGGAGAGTTTAGTCATTATATAAAATGGTTACCAAAATTAATACCCACCATCATCTGATTTAACAGATATTAAATTCACAATTGTATAATTAAAGATATTTTGGGTTTCTAAATTGAATGTATATTTTACTCATGTTTCTATTCCACTTCATTCACCGTGTTTTGTCTACCGAAACCCATTTTGAATAAAAAATAGATTGAATAAAGAATCCTAAAAACCCAAAATGATTCCTCATTATTATATAACATATAGATTAACATCCGTTAAATTTATTTTGTTTATAAGATCATAACCTCTAATTTTATCCAAAAATTACTCTGATACAAACTACAATATCCTATTCCATTTGAATACACTCATTATGAGATTAATAGAAATGATACAATTTTTTCATAAGCATGGTCACTTAGGATTATAGGTTTAGATAATTAGGGATAAATATCAGATAATAAAACCATACAAAACATGGTAGGAACTTCCACTCAATATCTATTTTTCAATAAATACAAGATTATTAAATTTACAGACTTATTTTATTCAAAATTCATATTCATATTTTAACATTATTCCATATATAAAAAATGATGTACCTTTGTATAGTTCTTACTTATAAATAAACCCAATGTAAAACATTTGAAATATATATATGAACAAAAAATGATTAGTATGTGATACCAAAATAAAGAAATCCTTTACATTATTCAGAGGTCATAAAATTAATAATAAAATTACATTTTTGAATTATAAACATTGAGAAAAAATAATTTTTTTACATACCTATAGAATTATCTATATTTCCTCATGTTTTTTATTAATTAAGTTTTTATAATAATGAAGAAAAAATTAGAATAATGATTGTTTTTTTGGAAAACCTAATAACCCATAAAACAAATTCATTAAAAACATACCTTTCACCCATACAAGGTTCATGAATTTTTTAAAAGCATATGCTCATTATCTTACATTGAAAAATACATTATAATTCCATAAAAAGTATTTATTAGTCACAAAACGGAGTATATGTTCATTGTGAAATTATCTTCATATAAACCGCATAAGAACCCTTGAAAATGGATCAACCTACTCTATTAATAATAATATATACCTTAAGGATTAACATAATTATTGTTAAATCTATCACTTTACACTAAGTATTAGGGAGTTATATATGGATAACCCATCCACTTGAGAAATGACCAAGGAACATAACAACTTTAAAAACATATAATATTTCATTTATATCATAACATATAATAAAATATCATATTTTACATATATATAATCAATTAAAGAAATTATTTAAAAATATGGGAAAAAATAAATTTTCATTTAAATAAATTACAATGATAAATTCCTAGAATATTTATAAATATTTTTTTCATAGAAAAACCAAGTAACCATATAGAGTATGATTGTAAAATAATAAAATACATTATGGGGGATATTTCATTCATTCCCCATATGTTAATGAAAACATTCAATTTGAACA
Source organism: Viscum album (assembly GCA_963277665.1). Lineage (NCBI taxonomy): Eukaryota > Viridiplantae > Streptophyta > Magnoliopsida > Santalales > Viscaceae > Viscum > Viscum album. The sequence continues at coordinate 366,630,881 of OY728125.1, forward strand.
TTATCTATAATTACCAATGTGGAAATTATTATAAATATACCATTTAAAACACTACAATTAATGCTAAATTTAGATTAAAATGGAAATAAAAAATAGTTTTAGTTTACAAATATGAGTTTGAAAATATTTTATAAAATATGTATATGGAGGATAATTCTTCTGAAGGGAAACTATAAAATTTTTAAATAATATTTCAATGAAAATAAATTACATCTTGTTCAAACAGACACAAATGTTCCATAAATTTAATATAACAAACATTTAATAATTATTAAATTTATTGAAAAAAATTTATATGTTTATTAACGTACCATAATTGTTTCTAATTTATTTTTCACCATATATTTTATAGTGACTAAACTAATTAAATTCATGCAAGATGTTTTGAAGAATTTCGATTCATAATCACATAACAACTTTGGTAAGGTAACCATGGTTAAAGTGGTACTGATTCCATTATAAAAATATTATTAGTTATGAAATTATTATCATTTTTATACAATAAGACATTATAACATTCCTTGAACAGTGTAACAAAAAATGAATCATCACTCATCATTGATGATGTAGCCCACATGTACGCACTAAAAAGTTTATCATTTTACAATTGATTATAGAATAATAAGGTAATAATAATATTTACATTAATAACCATGAAAATGTCAGGATTATCATATATGATCATTAAATCCACTATAGTAATCTACCATATGAGGTAGTGGTGAAACAATAAACACATCGCTTCCTGGATGTTTTAATCCTCACGTACACACAATCGATGTTTTCAATTCACATTAAATAGAAAATTGGGTGAAAATGGCTGTAACCTAAAGAAGATAAAATATCATAATATTGGAGGTACACAATTAATTACGTAATCATAGTTAGTATAGGTTTTTTTGGAGGATTAATAATAAATAATAATTAATGAAATTTGGTAAATGTTGTACCACTTCTTTGGAAAACTACATTTGGATTACAAATTAAGAACTCTTTATTGTTATTTAGGTAGGAAAAAACATTTAGGTTGCTATAAGGGTAATAGGGGAGGTATTTAGGTAGATATTATAATATATATACTACTTATGTGGTGTAGATAAGTGAGGAAATAGGTGCACATTTATAATTGAGGGGAGTGGAACTCTTATAATTATTTATAAAATTTAAATGATATAAATGTATGAAGCACTTTCAAGGGGAACTAAATAAATCTAATTACCAGTATATGGTGATCATAGTTCAATTAATTTCCTCAAATTATAATTCTGTAAATATTTTGTAACTATATGAAAATTTATTAACCCTAATTAACTTGTTTCACCATTTACCAAGATGATAAAAAATTACAATTTTTATTATTCATTATGAAAATGAATAAAATAGTAATAATTAATAAATTTTAACCACATCATTAACAACATGAAATAATATTTTTATCATTTAATTTTTATAATTGGAATTACATGATGTTAATATAAGCTTGCAAAAGGTAATTGATGGTTGTATTTTTAAATGTATTTTTTGTCAACAGAATGATTTTTTACCAAAATAAATTTTGAAGATACATTATTTGGTGTTAATTGGATTATTAATATTAAACATAAATTTATTATAATTTAAATCCAATACTTATTATAATGTGACTTTGTACATACCATAAATTAAATGACATTTTTTATGAATATTGTATTTTACTATTCAAATATAAAAACTATCTTTTTTGAAATATCTAAATGATTAACCCAAACCTAAATTTGATATGAATATATTAATTAAATATTATTTAATTAAATTTCAAATAATTAATAATATATAAATTTAATAAAACCATATAATACATCAAAAAAACCTTTATTAGAATAAACCAATTTCTTTCATTGATATGTAAAATCATTTAATACTATTAAAATGAATGTGAATCCATAAAATTTAATCCTAAATATTAATAAAACAAGAAATTAATTTACTATTAATATAAATCGTATTTCATATAAGATATTAACATGGTGATCAAAATGTTAAGGCTTGCATAACCAAAATACTGAGATAGATTACATGTATTGTGGATGGGAGCGAAATTCATAATGATAAAGAGAAATAGTATTTTGTTATTAATTATTTCAAAAAGTCATGTGATATGGATAAATAATTCCTAGAGATTTGGTTACACTAGTTGGATATTTAAAAATTATATAAGGATGATATTGATAATAATGTAAAAGGTCTATGTTTTTAAAATTGAATAATATGGAATTCCAATTATTTTATCCAAATTTACATGTGCTAATGTTTCTAAAAAATATAATGAAATATGAATTTATTATTAACATGAGATAAAAGGTTGTTTTAAAATAATACTCACATAAGAATATAAAAATATAAAAATATACAATTTGATGGAAATAAATTTTTGTTGACCTCTACAGTGAGAAATCTGCTTCAAAGAAACAAATATCACAAAATAATGTAATGAACTCAAAATATATAGAAACATGATATTGGAAAAAAATTGATGTTAGGGAAAGGATTCAAAATTTCAGGTTTTGAGGAAAATCTCAGGATTATTATTGCATCAAATAAACATTGATGTCACTCCAAATTCCATAAATGTTGTTATTATTTATACTAACATACTGGGATAAGTAGGATCATGTTTGAGGTTTTCATTGTTTCAAAACATGATGCAGTAATTCTTTATATAGTTTTTAGAAGCCTTGATTAAAGAATTAGTGTATCCCATTAAGTGGGATCAAAAATCATTTTTGATATAGAAATATATCACATGTAGTGATATTCCTGATATTATAAAAAAAATATCATAATAAAATGAAAACTATATTATATGGTACATTAATAAATCATAATTTCCATTTTATTCATTATATAAAACATCGTATTAGAGGGGATGTTTTGGTCTATAAAATAGGAAATAATGATGACTGGTGATGATATCGCATGAACTATTTTAATGGGTATTTTGATATTTCAATTGGTTTCATATTTTTCCAGCTAATTTTTTTTAATGAATCACCTATAATGAATTAAAATAATTGTAACACTGGTATGGTATTTCTTGGGAGAAATAAATTTCCTAATATATGAACTTTATTTCTAATTTTTTTCACCTCGATATAAATATATATATTTTACTAAAGCCTATATTCTATGTAAATCATGTGGTACAATATTTCATACATGTTGCAAAATTTGTTTTTGAAATTTTTAAAAGGAATAATAAAATTAGTTATAGAGAATTTAAATGAGGATATATGACCCTAAATTTTGATTTAATTTTTTATTTATAGTTGGGGGAAAGAGATCCCAAAATATTTAAATATTCCATATATTGTGGTATTGAATATAAAATCCAATGTGAGTGAGTGAAGATATAAATCAATTTATTGTATATCATGTATATTATTCTATATATTTTTGGTGAAATGTAATGATTCTTATATTAATTTTTGGGATGTTTTTAATGATAATATAATAAAAAACTGAACCTAAAATGTTTATTGGTGATTCATATTTAGGTCCATGGTTGTACAATAACATAATAGCAGCTTATTATTGTTTTAATTGATTTGTTGATCCTCAATAAGGTCAAGGAATGTTGTGGGGAAGTGTGGGGACAGAATCTGTATGCTTTTAGAAGTAATGATGATTTTATATATGGGGTATATATTGTTTTAGGAATCCCTGATTTTATGTGAAGAATGTATGGATTTTATATATTAGGGTTGATCTACATGATTGATCCATTTATATAGGTCATTAAATTTCATCACATGGTATATTTTAGGTTTGATCATCTTAAATATGATCTATATGATCTGTTCATTATTCAAGTGGTTGACCAGAACTTTTCAATTTTATACCTTAGAGTCAATTCAATGACTCATGTGGTTGTACATGCACTCGATCTTGATCATCTCTCTAAATGGTCACTTCATAGAATTGATCATCATATTTAATCATTTGTACATAAAATATATTCTCTTAGTCGATATTCATGAAATCATTAATACCTAAATGATACATTACTTCCACACAAACTTATATCATCCTAAAAGTTATTCATGTACCTATAGGATTTATTTAGTCATTATTATTAGAGATAATATCAATCTCTAGATTTATTATATATTGATGTTATATATTTATGAAAATGAAATGATCAATTATTTATTATTTGAATATTGTGATTAATCATAAAATAATTTTTCAAGATAATAATGAAGGATAATCAACCAAGGAGGAACTGTGTGTTGAAAATAATTTCATCATGACATAGGAAGTGAGGCCACATTGTATAAATATTTAATCAATTACTCAGGAACATGGAGATTTTTTATGAAATTTTTATATAGAATTTAAGAGATTGGTTTTTCAATTGATTCAGAAAAATAGAATCCTGAATCATTTGGAGATTAATATAAATAATTGATCAATTATAAATATTTGTTTATTGTGAGAATTATTTCATGTTAATCTTGATGTTTAAAATGTATTTTTAGAAACATTATTATAATTATAAGATCTCAAAAATCCAAATATCATGAGAGTTTCACATTAGAAAATAAATATATATATATATACTGTTATATTATTTTTTGAATACAATTATATATATTAATCAATGGAAAACTAACATAAAGTAATTATTGATAACATCAAAAAAATAAAAAAAATTGAGAACATCATACTTTCCAATATTGAATAGATTGACTAATTTTAAACCATAGTGATATCTTTCTATAAAATAAGACTTGTATCCCCATGAATTTATAATGATAAAGATCCTGATCATTAAATAGATAGAGAAATATTTTGAGGCTACTTGTTTTGATCAACATTATCACCTTGTAATGATCTTGATGGAGATATACATGAGTACAAGTAATATTATAAACTATTTTTGGAAGATCATGAGAAAGAGAAACATAATTATCCTAAAATAAAATGAATTTATTTTTCTCACTACATCAAAATGGAATATGGAACATCATTCTGGATTGTCTCAACAATACTAATGAGGAATTAAAATTGGGTAACTAACTGACTATAGAAGATAATTATGAATTGTGTGTCTAACTTGTTACTAGAGAGTTGTAATTAAAGTGTATATCTAAATACATTTGTAATATCCTTTTTCTAGAGTTAAAAATCGATGTAGTGGAATATAACCAACATGATAAGTAATATGAATTAATATAGATCCTTGTATGAACTTTATTCGTCCCTTTCTTTTATTATTACATCAAATTTGGTAGGGATATGGTATTAAATTGATTGGAATTAGAACATTAACAAGTTCAAGAGGTTGAATGTAATAGAGGGGTAATTTATCAAATAATTAAAATAATGAACAACCGCAACTATTTTTGGTCATTCTGTCATTGGGATTTACAAGTGATAATTACAAAAGAACATAACTCATCCATGAAGGAGTTATTTAATCATGCATCATGTATAATTCAAATTCTAAATGATCTCTTAATCCACTCATATTATCCAATAACTCATTATTATTTATGAAAATTATGATCTAACTAACATGATATTTATTTCAATCATTAGTAAAGATGATTTAGCAAGAATTATTCTTTATTTCATGGTTTTAAACTTAATATATAATATTATGTGTAATTATAATATATAATTAAAAATAATATCATTGAAATCATGATGTATTTTGTAAATTTTGATATTAATTATTATGTTGGTGGTATATAATATAATACATTAAATTAAAAGTAAAATAATAGAGGACTAATAAAGCAGTTAGTTTCCATAATTTTCAATTAAAATTAATTTAAAATATATTCTCCTTATTCTTCATCCAATGTCATCATTTACCACATCACGTTCTCCGTGTCATTTGATGATTAAAATATAAAACATTCAATTTATTGGTGAAAATTTCAACTTTTTTCAATTTTTATTTATATAAAATTTTCTGTGTAATTTGTTTTCTTGACAATCACCAAAGACAAAGAAGTAAAACAATAAACAATAATCCCAAACCCCACTATAATTATTCTATCTGAATTTTCTTAATTATTATATCAAGAAATGGAAACATGTCTAGATAATATGAGGAGCCTATATTACTCATTTTATTTCTTTCAAACATTAGAATATTAATTTAATGTCATTATAAATCAACATGTTATCCTTTTCAGAAATTTTAAATAGATAATTACTACATGATTCTATATTAATTGGAACAAAAACAAATTGTTTTTAGAAACCTCTTAATCATCCTCTATAATCTGAATTAATATCATCAAATTAAACTAAGTGATTATGTTATAAATGTTCATTATTCCTTTAATTTCATATTTCCATGATGGTATTCAAGGTTTCTATTATAATTATACATGATAATACATTTGATAGGACTCGTAATAAATTTTCCCAAATATGGCCAAATATTGAATAAATCATTTTACTATGATTCAAAATTTAATTTATATAAAACATTCTATACACTAAAGTGATACTATTGATTAATATCACAAAAATATCTCATAAAATAAAGTATGATAAATAATATAAATAGAGGGTTATAGTACCTATTAGGACGGTTTATCGAGAATTTGGTCAACATGGTTATGGAATGGAAAATAATTATAATTTTAGTAAATTAAAACATTAATGAATTTGAATCCAAAATCATCTGCATATCAATAATCGACATAAATGATACAAAACCTAAGGGATCCTAAAAATGTCATCAAATATAAATTATATATTCATAATTTATGAGCATAAAAAAAATTAACCAATGGTCAGAGTATTTTCCTAGATTATAATCTCTAAAAGATCATTAAGTTGAAAATTTCAATGGGATTAATGATCATTACCCCGCTATGGTATTAAATTATTTGTTAAATAATTAAAAACATGACATATATTCATTTTAATATACATGTTAACACCAAAAAATGTAAAATGAATTAATGAAACTAAATCACTCCTTGTGTATAAAAATTCATTCATCGGTCCATGGAATGGGATGATATAATTATATTAATTATATTTTTGGAATATATGTCTACTTGATATACCTTAAAAATAAACTTTTTACTAGAAAATGTTTATTTTAAATGTCAAAAATCAATAAATCTGATGAATAAAATTACTCCCAAATGTTCTAATTCAATGTATAGGATCATGTAACATAATAAATGATATTAAATAATTCTCAAAGTGATATAATGTACATGGGTTGTAAAATTTTTTAGAAAACATAAAAAATATTTGGGATAAAAATTAATATAAAAAATAAGGGAGGGTCATAATATTACACCTTGATGTCCTCTATTATCTCCCAACAATGATCCTTAATATACATACTTGTATTGATATGATATTAATTATTAACCAGTGGATCTCCTGATGTTAATAGTAATATTACACCTTTATATACTATTATTCACCTTATAGTCTCTAATTAGAAACCCAGAAAAATTTAGGATATTGAGTGATGTTCTAAAAATATATTATTATAAAATTCAGTGGTGTGTGAAGAATCTATATGGTGGGTGGGGCCATGGTCTCTTTAAAGGTAAGTGTAATGTATACCCGTTGAGAATTGACAGACATATATTTTGTCTAACTGCCAAATACCATTATTATATAAAAGGTCATATACGTAAGAATATTGGGATGCGAAACTAATATTTTTTTTGAAATATACATTGACAAAATAGTCTTCCCTAAAATTGACTTCATACCAGTAGAATTGGTCTGTGTCTAAGTTGTATTTAATGTTGTGTTGGTTATATCTTTTTGTATAAACATGAGTAGATTATTTTTCATAATAAAATGTGTTTAATGTTTATCCATAGTCATTACATAGGTTTTATAATGATCTAATGAATCGATTAATAGAATCACACATGATTCATTTATTTATGATGTCTCGTGAGTGGAATATTTTAAATTTATAGCATTATAATATAATGAATTCTTAAATTAGATCGTATTTTTAATGATATTAGTAATACATGAATATGGATGAGTGGGGAGAGAATTGGGAATGATAATAAATATTAATGGTTTGACTTAATTTGGTTGATATGGAAGATACGGTCATGGCGTGTGTTTGTATATGTTTAGGGTCTAATAAGTAGTTGTTGATAGATTGATATACATTTAAGAATATCTTAGTTTGTTAGAAAATCATATAGTTGGTGGTATCCTTTAAATTCATGAACTACCATAAATAAACTAATTATTTTGGTTACTATAGAGGTGAAATATCCTTTTTTGTATCTAGGTTGTTGTTTTTTTAATGATAGGTAACCAATGTATAGAACTCAATGGATTTATCCTCCATTTTGAAGTAACATTAATTTTTATTTCACACCAGCATCATACCTTTATTCTATAGTAAGATTAATTTGTCCAAAATGAGGAGATGAAAGAGTATCATATTTATATGTGAGAAAATGCGCATGGAATTTTAAATTTCACCAATGTTTTTTAAAAAGTTTGTGATGATGCTTCCAATTATTATCATCTCCTATAATTATTTTCATGTCCTGTGAAATATAAGGCACATTTCCATACCATATTAATAATATATGGATCAAAGAGATATTTAAAAATAAGAATATATATTTGAAATTAAATTACCTATAAATTACCCTTGGAATGCCATTTTTTAGGACATCATATAATCTAGGGAATGGAGTTCTCAAACTACCTACCTATTGTTTCAACAACATCATGCATATTAATTAGGACTAATACAATTGTAAAAACACAGATTATATATACACCATACTAGTCTCGAGAAAAAATTATTATAGGCCATGGTTTAAAAATCCAATGATATAAATGAAAATATCTATGAAAAACCAATCTACTAAAAATATATAGGGTTTTCTTCCTAGAAAAAAAGTAAACATCCTCTAATTTATGTTCTAAATTCAATGGAAACACTAAGTTCAACTCTATATATGCCTCCACACAAACAAGTATAATATAATCCTTCTAAATATCCTATAGTTCCTTCATTATTGAAACTCCAATTTTGATATTTTGTATTTATACTATATAAAGGTTCTTATTGGATTATATTCTAAACATTTAAAAACACATATGTTTCTATTCATCAATGTAGTTAGTGAATAGAAAGAATCTATAAAGTGGTGATAGGTTGAATTATTACCCAATAATTATTAAGGGTTTTAGGCATAGGTTGTATCAAATTTTTGGTCATGTATGATGGGTTGGAAGATATATTAGTTGATTTAATAAGGGATAACCCATGTTGATAGGTTGGTAGATTGGTATTACACTACTAACTGTTTTTATCTAGTATCTTCTCACTTCAATTGTTGTGGTTCTATTTTTGTTTGAATGATGGATCAACATTTTCCTTGTACACTAGATTAGGGAATATATGATGATATTATGTTTATAATTGTTATATATATTTTTACATAAAAATTGTAGAATTAAATAAGGCGAGCGATAGTTTTAATGAATAAAATGAGTTTAAATGTACTAGTTGGGGAATTGGGTTAAATTTGTTAATGAATTTTGGTGACAGAGTGTATGAATAAAGTAAATAATATTTCAAGGGAATATATGTTCTATTAGATATGATAATATTTTATTTTTAAGATGATATAGTGTAATTTATATAGAGATGATAGTGAAAGGGAAGTAGTACCACATAGTGAAAACTAGTTTTTAGGCCTAATATTTATTGGTCTTTCAAACATTTTGGTGTACCACCCATTAATTCTGATTGAATATCAAATATTTTCAAACATTTGGATTTTCTTAAATCATTTCTCTGAGACCTTATTTCATGGTATGTGGATTTATTGTGGAAATTGAGCATTGATTTTCTATAGATGGAGTGTTATATTTACTCTTACATGATGGAATGAGCCCATAATTTTTTTCTTTTGTTATAGTTAACACACATTGGTGATTGTTATGTAACTGGTGTCTCTACACCATGATATATCCAATATCAATAAATAGAGATCATTCAGGGTTCTATTATGGTAAGATGTCTTCTATATTAAAAGGGAAATGTTTCCATGTTCACCAAAAACATTCAGTGACTAAGAAAAGGTATTGGATGTTCTATTGTGATACATTATTCATATCAATAATGTATATGGTTGTTATGTCACATTATTTCATGGATATAACCTTGTCAAAAAAATTTGTTCCTCTAAATAGGTAGTCCATTGATAATTTAAGAATGTAATATTTTATAGTATTATGATTAGTATTTATAAATATTTATTAATATGACAGTATGACATAAATTTATTGGTTATTTCATGATTCTATATTATATATGAATTTATAACATTTTCATTGAAGAATATATATTTTTCTATTGTGTCTTTATTCAACTATATTTTCCCTCTTATAATAAGCTGATTTAGTAAATAAATATTATGATTTTAGGGATGTACATTGGATTATCTACAATTAAATTTTTCATATGATAACACAATCTAAAAACTGTGGTGAATGGAGAAAATATTAAAATTTAATATTAATGGGGTTTCTACCGAAAATGATTTATTTAATGTTAAGAGGTCAGAATACCTTATTTTTTCATATAAAACAAAAACTAAAGGAACTAACACATTAGATTGAAAAATACAATGGTGAACGATTTGTCTTTTCACTGTAAATGGAGATTCTCAATTCCATTATATCTCGATGTATCCATCTAGAAATGTTGTAATTACCATGAACGGGACCATCCATATCAAATTTGGTTTTCCTAATAAAAAATAAAAAACCATAAGTAGATAATACAACTTAGTATCATAGGTATATCTCTTTCCTTTGGAACAATTAGTTAAATAATCTCTTAGTTTTCTCCCAATAAATTTGGATTTATCATATGGATCTATTTATATAATTTCAGTCTTATCCATCTTGACCAGCTTCTCCCTATTAGTTTCATCTCTATATTAACTACCTTGACTACCTTATAAGATTTTTGGGAAATATATATAGGATTGTGGGTACATTTTCCATACACCAAATCAAATAAATACATTTTCAATTTTGTATTTTAGGCTATTTGATAATCACACATTTTATCATCATGTTTTCTTAACCAATCCTTCCTAATTATGTTGATAGTCATTACTCGAATCTAAATTGACGCTTACATTTTTATACCCATTTCCAAATATTTGTTAATTATGTAACATACGTTTATTATTTCTAATCTATACATATCTATTACACATCTTAAATTATGTTTGATAACTATATTCCTCTATCACAAAATAAAATCATATGCACTATAGACCTAGAGAATATATTTTTAATCATAAAAAATTTCACCAAGATCAATGTGTTATCCAAGATTAATACCACAGAAATTGATTATAATATGTAGTCAATAGCTTAACGATAAAATTATGGGATAAATAGTTAGGGTATGGAACCATGACTTAAATCTCTAAATATAAAATTTTTACCTTCATAGTGGGATAATATAATATATCATCACTCTTCATGATGATTGAATTATATTGGTAGTTATCAAATACCAACACAGAACACAATGTTTCATCATTTGAGGTTATCCTAGATAATAAAATGTTAGGGTTCCTCACCATTGTTCTCTCTTGACAATTTTACACTATAAATTGAGGAGTGAAGAAATACTAACATTTGCAATAATTAATTATGAAGATCACATAGATGATTCTAGCATTCTTAAAACCACCTGAATTGTATATAATTATCCATAATTTAATGTTAAATGTCATATATGAATCAATTAAACTATTTAGATTTTACTTTTGGGTAGATTTTCTTTGTCACGAGATAATTATTGATGTCAACATACCATGGTCATGAACCCATATCCTCTATAAAGAGGAATTATTCTAAAAATTAATCTTTAATACCACAAATCATTACTTTAGTATGTTTATAATTACACAATCAAAATATTTTAATAAATAAATTTATAGATTCTTTAATTTCCTTGATTTGAATTTCATAATCATATTTTTAATGAGCATTATGTTTTCTAGAAAATACTTTCATTTCATATGAGTAGTGTAGACAACCAATTTGGATATAAAAAGTCATCGCCAAAATATATTGATATAAAAACTAATGAAATTATTTAAATAATTATAATGGTTCAGTTGAACTGTAACTTTTTAAGTGTTTGACATTCGTTGTAAATAATCATAATGAATGTTTCTACTCTTTTCCTAATCACCTCTCTTACAATGTAGTCACTCATGTATCCAGTAATATTAAAGGGACAATTCAAAATTAGGGTGGAATAATTGTGGAAGTGGCTATTCTAGACTTAATATCAATGAAAAAATAATTTAAATATTTGTTATATTAAAATAAAAAATATTGTTCCAAAAGGATGGTTAAGGATCTTATAATCTAGAAAAAACAACATAAAACACTAGTAAAAACTAGTCTTTCCCAAGAAACATAGAACCTATGACACTATAATGGGTTCTATACATTCATTCTAGACCATTATTTTAACAAACGCAACTTCTATAAAACAATAAAAAATCAAATGACCAATCATAAATCCATCAACCACCATAAAATTACACATAACCAAATTTTTCATTAGAAATTTATATTTGATTCATTATCCTACCATGTCATGGTTTTTGAGACATTACTCAAATGAGAACAAATATATATAGAAATAATCCATGAATATATTCCATATCTCATTATCTATCACATGGATGATGTTTTTCTTATAATATAGAAAGTTGGTGAGTTCATACTAAATGACCGAAGTTGGTATGTTAAGGATTCATACTGGAGTATGTATTATGTTTTCTCGTGGTCTTATAGAGAAAATTGAATTTTATTATATCTATGTTATGTATTTATAATTATATAGACCTTAAGAATAACTTTCCTTTCTATCAATTCACTGATAAGTGGGATGGTAATGTGACCTGTCATTATTGCATCATTGATCTTATAATAATTGACACAATCTCTCCCCACTATCACTATATGGGTTGAAATTAAGTAAAAATAATTAATATACACTTTCATTCCTTTTTTATTTGGATCCCCATATAGTGGTTTATTTAATATTCTATGTATGATTCGGTAAACGATTCTGAATCAGAGAGTTTCTGTACTTCCTTTATGAAATTATTTTATAGAGGAATTATAGTATGTTATAGATACATTTTCATATTCTTTACATTATCAAGTATCATCATGTGCATATAATTTTAATGGAGTATAACCTTTACATTGAAAACTATTTGATAAATTACCTTATTTCCCTATTTGAATCATTAAAAATTTATTTCCTTGTATCTTTTGAATGTTCACATAAACTGTCACATATTGGAAATATATTTCTCCTAATAATTAAAATCACAAATTAATTTTGGATTTGATTCATATTTAACTATGGTTTAATCATGGACAAGGTTACATATTCTAAGTATAAAACCCTTCATAAGTGATTCAATATGGGGAATATATCTCCTAGATCAATTTCAGCACCATTGTCATAAGATACCCTTTTAACTACGTAACCAATTAATTCCACTATAACAATTTCAACTATGATTTTATATATGTTATTGATATAAATATTAATAATTTATAATTTCCCAAAAATCCAAAGGTAAATTTCATAATTTCTACACCATATAACAGATAACACTTACTGTCAATAGTTTTCATAAATATGGACATTACAATGTCAATAAAATATAGACAATGAATGAGTAAAAACTGTATATATTCAATAATATATATAATGAGATAATTAGTGAGAACAATGAATTTATTCACATTTATCATGAAATAATATATATTTCTAAATTTATAATTATCATATTTGTCCTATATTTTAATTTTATATCTTGTGGTGTTATATTTAGCTAGCCAAATCATCATTAACATTTTTATTGGCTTCTGGATGGCTCTTTTTCATAACTCATAATAGTTTTTCCCAAAAATTAAATTAACCAAAATGTTATAGAATAGGGAAAATACATGAATAAAAGTGGTTTATGGGGGGGGTTTCTTTTGAATTACAAAAAATAACTCTCCAAAATAACTAATTATGCCCAATTCCCCAGTTTTGTTTCAAAATGAGTTCCTTGAAGAAATCGGTGCAAATTGTAATTTTTCAAATTTCATCGATGAATGGAATATTTATATAAATATACATAAATATCTCTTTGAAACCATTATATTATTATTCAAAATTTTGTTAGTGTATTCTCATAGAAAATAAAATTAACGTCCAATATGGTTTGACATTATGTTTCATGAAAGGGTTGTTTTTGGTTATTATCACTACATCATGAACATATTTATTACCCTCAATGGTTAGATCCTTATATTTTATGCCTTATACTTATTTATTCATTTTTCTATAAAAATTATTTTACTATGGGGTTTTGGTCTCTTTGAAAAAAAATTATCTTATCATTTTCATAGTAGTTTCCACTTCTTATGGAGTCTATGTTTTACTTAGTAAATTACTAAGTGGTCTCTCAAAAAGGAATTGAAATATTTTCCCTATTGATACAAAATTTTTCAGAGTGACGAGTTCTGGTTTTAAAATATATTTCATACTAATTATTGTTAGTCTCTAATTGTGATATCTTCTTATCATTTTTATGAATTTATATTATTAACATCTCCACAAACGAGAGTCATTCTCCTTCAGCATATTGTTGGAATTATTTTTGTTATTGCGGTCATTGCATAAAACAGTACCTCAGAGCAGGGAATTAATTATTTATGATTAAAAAATATGTCAATATTTGGTGAAATCATGGTTGAACTTGGGAATTAATTTACTTTTTTCCACATTCTTTCTATTTTCATTTAAGATATTGCTTCATCAACCTCAAATATTTCCAAAATATATTTTAAATATAAGTATTCTTCCTGTTATATCCCATAAATATTCCTCCTTCCATTATATTCTCATATTAAAATATGGGTGGATTGAAATAGGTTTTTACCTCCAAATATTTATCATGAAATATTTTTTTCCTCGGGTGGTGATTCTTGATATTGGATATCCAGAAATTATTTTATTTGTTTTCCCATGGTATTTATAAAGGTAACTATTATTGTAATCTCATCCACATGATGGATTTTATATCAAGGTGGATATTTTTCTCCCTAAAAACATTCTTATTTAATGTTTCCAACATATATTGATCCATTAATAGATTCTTCTTCTTATGTCTCTAACCCATTGTCAACTTAAGAATCCCTTATGAATGTTTTTACAACACAAAATAAATGGGTTACAAAAATTTCCATTCCATCACTCTAGGCTGTTTTTATTTTCTCACTAATTTTTTCATGTGGAACCAATCTTCATAAGTGGAAAATCCATCTTATTGTTATAAATGTTGAATCTTACTACAAATCTTCATCATGTTCAAATGTGGGAGGAACCATTAAAGAAATACAATCTCCATTTCATCTAATGTAGTGATTGAACAAGATAGTTGGTACATTATTCAATCCTTATTTTAATAGTTTATTGACAATATAATGGATACTAACTAATTAATTCCTCAAATACCATGTATTTATTTATAATTTAACAAATATATAAAACATTATAGTGGTGTTTGAGGGGGTATTCAATTTGGGGTTCACTACACTATCCACTATTTTGTATCATTACACTAAATCTATATTTTTGATCAAATATTTTAGTCTAAATTTTCATGCATTATATTTTATTTTATACTCCATTGATTAATTGAATTTTTCATTTGATCAAGGTCATCTATTTTATTCCCTTTAATCTTTCTCGATGAAGCTATTAATATCCTTAATCTTGTTTTAGTGTTCTTCCTCTTTAATAATAATATTATGTGTCTAAAATGGTAGTGCTTGATAATGGGATATAAATAAAATAGTTTTACATATCTTATATCATTAATATAGACAATGAAGTGTAACACATGTTACTAATAAATATTAATACAAAACCAGAAAACCCCACACAATTAAAATATTAGAAAAAGGAAAGTAGAATAAAAAAATTAAAATTATGTGGGGATCCTAGAAAGATTATGTGAAATTTTTAGACTTGTTTTTTAAATTCTTGAAGATACTACCAAAAATGTTAAATTTCATTAAACATCGTCATTTCTCAACGTTAGTGAGTATACTTTTTAAAATAATAGTCATTTATTTTATATTACGTAAACTATTAGGGTTCCCATTATGAAAAGTATTCTGAGGTTTTTTCACAAGGAATAATTTAAAAGAACATATTTTGTTTTTCATTTTCAATTAATGGATACAAAATTATGAATAAGAAAAATAAAATGAAATGAAATAAAATCTTCATAATTTAAATAAACATTACAAGACAACCAAAATGTTTAAACAAAAACATAAACAAGGACTTGTTTTTTAATCATGTATTATCCTAAAAATTATAATTTCATAAACATATGGATTAAAATTATTATATTGGTGTGATATTCCCTACTTAAATATTTTTCTATTTAATTAATTTCAATTATCATCATATCAATTCATTCAATACTTTATAGTCAATTGAGATTAATCAAACTAAAGTTCCTCAATAGTTAATATCGTTTAAAAAAATTAAATAATAATCTCACAGTCTAATCATTACCAAAAATATTTTTATTATAACTTAGTTATTCATCGCTTTAATAATTCATGATATTAAATAAAAAAAATATCCTCTATGTGATATAAAATTTATAAATTTAATCCATAAGGAAATTATATCAATTAAAAATGTATCTAAATTATTCTACACATAATATAAATTCTCATAAGTGAAAACTCACTCATGAGAGAGAGAAAATAATATTTAATGATAAATTAATCAATATAGATGCTAAAGAAAATTTTATATATTTGCGAAAAAATTAAAAAAATAATAATGAAAGTCATAAAAATAATTTAATGAAATGAATTAAACATTATAAATATATATTCTCTTATGCTTTAATAAAAGGGTCAAACGACTCTACAACCAATTAATAATCTGGAAAATATCAAATATACAGTCCTAGACCATTTAAAAATTCATCGTCTATTAATATGGTTTGAGTGTTATGTCCCATATATATCAATAATTTATTTTGTTCTTAAATGGAATTTAACACAACAACTATGCATAGTATGTGATATGAAGATAAAATCATAAAATATTTAAACATTAAAGATCTTACAATCATAATGACATCTTCATGATAAAATTTTGTGATTTTAAATTTGAAAATTGTATCTCAAAATATTTTTAGTGGGAAGAGGTTCATTGTTGCACCACAAAGACATGTTACATTATGGTTCTTCTACTCCTGTATTAATCGTGGAATTTTTCAATGTATCATCGCACAATGAGTCATTATCTTCATAAAGTTATTCATATTAATATGCAATGAATTGTGATGATCTAGGTTTTGGTTAATATACTCTTCCCAATTACTGATATAAAACCTCATTGTTAGATATTAATAGCCTTCATTATAATGTATCCATCATCATCACCACGAAAAATAAATTTACAATATTAAATTATTTCTTATGCAAGGTTGTTTTATTGTGAATGTTGATGAATATACTTTATATAATTTATTTTTATTTATATGTTTCTGTATTTCAACTAAACTATTCCATGGTGATATTTTTTTGGAATTATTTTTCCCATTTTTCTTCAAAATCATGCAAACATCTCTAAATACATCCTCATTCTATATTCATCAAATATTAATAAAAACATATCAAATTAATATGTAATTTACAAAATTATTAATTAAATTTTGGAAAAACTTATATGTCTAATTCCGAGATAATAAGTATCCACCAAATAAATAAGGGTATTAATATGGAAAGAAGATAATTGTAAATTGATTAAGAATTATGACGAATTAGTGAGAGAGTATGCTCTATTAGATTAATTAAAATGATCCATAATAACAATTAATAAATAATTTGATGTTGATGTATTAGGATTACATGTTTATAATTTTCTAAATTTATATGACCTTGTCGATAATAACATGAAATAATGGGATCCATATTATAAAAATGAATAATTAAATCAGGACATTCCAATTTATCTTCCTTCAAAATCGATCAAACAAGGTAGGTCTCAAGATATTATTATAGATTCCAATAGATATATTCAAATAAGATAAATTTTGAGAACAATATTATATTCTTCTTGAGAAACCCAAGTACAGTAATGATAAATCATTTTCATTCCTTATTTTTATTCATCAATTAAATTTTATATAATTATATTCATTATAAAAATATTAAGCAATTTCTTAATAAAAAAATTGATTCATTCTAATTAATCTCATTTTATTATATTAGAATGATTTATTTTTTTATGTTAGTTTCAAAATTTTATAATTTAAATTTTATGATAATAATATAATTTTCATTAATTGGATTAATAAATTTTCTTATTGCGCACTTTTGACATTATTTGGAAACAATTGATTTTTCACTGAATATTGAATAATACTGGTGTTAGTAAAATTATTATTTCATTTAAATAGTAAAATTAATCATTTAATTTTACCTATAAATAAAATATATATTATTTAGTAAGCTATAATATAATTAATAACATTTGGATCCTTATTATACAACATTTGTTTCTTAAATATGTATTTCTATAAACACTATTTTTATTGTGTTTTTTGTTTTAGTTGTTAATTGAATTTTTAATTTCAAGAAATTTAATATTGAAAAATATATTACATATTTGGAATAATGAGTTTTTAATTTTTTTACAATGTAACCTTTAATTTTTTTCCATTATGAATAGTAACCATAGTTATGAATTGTCCCAACGATAATTGTGAAATAGGTTTATTATGGTTATTTCTAATGTGATAAGGATTAAAGAACAACCCCAAACATCATTGGATATGATTTAATGGGAAGGATTATACCATATCCATCCAAAATTATAATATATATAATTTTTATCATATTTTGAACTGAAAAATGAATTTATATTTTTTTATGTAAAGAAAAATATAAAATGTCACGATCTTAACTATAATATCAATAAATATTTTACACAAACATAAAAATATGATAAGTTACATCATAAATATTAATATGAAATATTAATTTTCCTATCATTGTAATTTATTTTAAACATTAACTGAAAATATATTAAATTCTTAAAAACAATGACACCGGGCTTGGGAAAATAGTACAAGAAACATGTATATGATTTCCTAAATACAAAAATAATTATTTGGGGGAGATCAATAGTTTTAAATTAATTTAATAGATACATATAAAATATTAGGTATGTTTTAAAGTTTAATATTATAATTAATGTTTAACCATTTTGTTTTCAATATGTAATTAAATTTATAACTCCATAAATACAATAAATGATATGTCATAGTAAATAATATTTTATTAAAAGATCTAAAATTGAATAATGTCTAATATGTAACCATGGTAATGATTTTAGTTTAATATATCAACCATGGTTCATTTATTGGTTAATATTCCTTTATTGTTACTTTCATGACAGTTAAATTATTTAAAACATTGTTATCATGGTAATCATCAAAATGCTTACTGGGGGGTTCAAACTAATAGATTAGGGTAATAAATACCTAAAATTATATAAATTTTATATTATGATAGTATTTAAATTTATACACATTATATATTCCTGTTGTATCATTTTTTATCTATTTTTTTGGGGAAATCTATTTAATACATTATGTAATTCCAATAGTTCTCCTTCCCTCACTTATTAAGGGGAACACAATTATATATCTTTCTCATATAATTTTTAGCATTATTTCTTATTGTACGTACCCAAATACAGTCCCATGTTATATCTCCACATCATATAGGCCTTATTCTGATCATAAAACTCCGCTATAAAGGCAATCATTGTAAAATTAAAAATATTTTTAAAAGATTGATTGTAATACTAAACAAAGAGTTTTTATTTTATTTCTTATTAGACCTCCTTATAATATTATTCAAAAAATATAAAATATTAAAATAAGTTTCTTCCATATAAAAATATTTTATTTTTGTTATTTAATACTTTATATCCCTTTCATATTTAATTAAATGTTAAATAATATCTTCATTCATGTGTAGATCAGGCTTCCACCCCACATATTGATGTAACTAGTTTTCCATCACAATAACTCATAGCTAGTTATAACTATGTTATTAATATATAAATATATAAATATATATATTATTAATGAAATATATATCATTTGGGAAAGATAATATATCATCTATATTCATATTCTTCCATCCATAGATAATGATAACATTGTTCATGTGTGCGTGAGGATTACCTATTCTACGAAGTGATGTGATTTTTCCCATAATAATATTACATGGAAGATATATATAAGTGTATTTTATGAAAAAAATAATATATTTATGATATAATAAAACGTTTTAAATGATAAAATGTAACTTAACCTCTTCTATCCATTATATTTACAAAATGAAATAATTTCTCATGCGTGCATATAGACTATTTTCTTATTGTTTAAACTTAATTAATCTTTCATGACCATATTTCATGGTTGGTGATAAAGTATAATTGAAATTCAAAATTTATAATTTATTAAACATCATAAATATATATAATTTAATAATGTAATCTTTTCTCATTATTATCCAACTAAATTCATTTTGGACTTATGATCCAAATATCATAAAAAAATTGAATGAGAAAATAGTTTATTAGGTAATTAAAGAAAACATGGAAATAAGTAAAATAAAATAAAATAAAATATTTAATAGGGTATTAATTAATAATAATAATTAACATAATATTATTGTTAAGGAATATAAGGATCATATGTTATGATTCTGACTCATTAAAAGGGACTCTTTAACATTAAACCACATTTTAAATGTAATAAATATTCTTTAAAATATTTTTCTTCCATTTCCATCTTATTGAAATTAAAATATGGATGTATTTACATGGGAATAAATTAGTGATAATAGGAATTCACACATCATTTTTCTTCTTTTTCAAAGGTTTTCCAATGTAATATTTTCAAATATTTTTTATGGAACATTTTTATTTCCATCAAAAATGGAAGAATGGAATGTTCTATTGTAACATAAATTTGTATAAATAAAATTTCATGGAGTTTCAATTGTTATTTTATTTTTTGGTTCGTTTATTATATATCTTGTTTTTTCTTCAAATTTTAATTATTCCATATATTCTAGTATTTTTTTTAATTGTTTTTTTAAAGGAATGTATGTTTTTATATCCAAAAAATTTTCATACGGGTTCAAATTTTTATTTGAAGGGGATAAAAATGAAAAATTACAAGTATATTTTTTACTGGATGAATTATAATTATAGATGAATATTGATGATCCTGTTACATCTTATGATAATTGTTGATACTAATACAGGTTATATGAACAGGTAATCCTGATATACCTTATAAGGTGGGTGAGCCCAGTATAGTTTATATAAATGGTGAGTTTGACGTGGATCTATAATGGATTAGGTATTATTAACTTTCTTCAAAGTAAATATATTAGACGTTAACCAAGGAGGATTCACACATGTATTTAAATAGAATACTTAATTCATTACATAAGTTTTGGATATAATGTTATAAGTTACTTAAATGGATTTATATTTTTATTAAAGGGGTATTAAAGGTTTTTCATTAGAAAAAAATTATATTTTTCAATGAAGATTTGATTTACTTAATATTCTCAAATAATATTTGGATAAAGGGTTTATGGATTCATGGGAAGAAATAAGGGGTCACGTTTAAAGTCATAATTATTGTTTATAAAACAAAAAAGGGTATTATTTTAAGAGTTTTATATTTTGGTGGAAATGGATACAAATTTAAAGTGTTAACACTATAATATATGTTTTCTATGTAAGAGTTATGGAATTATTCATTACAACTCAAAAACTAATATTTATTATTGATAGACATTGAATTCTATTCCAAAGTCACTATATTATGTAATATTTATGGATGGGTCCTAATTTTTGGTATGGTAGAAAAGGATTATAAAACATTAGAAGTTAATATAATCTTAATTAAATAACCGTTATATATTTATTTATTTTTTGATAATTTCAAATGATTTAGAATTTCTAGACTACAAAAATTATTTTAATATTATATGTCTATTCAAAATGGTTTTCTTGAGATGAAATAAAGAAGTTGATATAGGAAGGTGTGAAGAGGAAAAAATTATTTAAAATCGACACTCCTTAATGGATAGAATTATAAATCAAAATTTTATTATTTTTATGTATCTAAAAAAGTATGTTATAAATAGGGGTGTAATCAATGTTAGAGAGAGACAAAAATTAATATAGAAGAATATGTTTATATTTGGGAATTTTATATAAATACCCCATATAACATTTTATTGATCATCAAATAAAGTTGTAGCATATTGATGGATAACAATTATAGAAAATATACTTCATGTAAATGGATGATAATTCTGTCAAAATGTATCAAATATAAGTTATTATTTCAAAGGTTATTTTGATTAATGGTGGTCATTGGAATAGAACCCTAGAGAGAGAGATATGAGTGTGATTCCATCGAATGGGATAAATTTTACTATATATTTCTAGTGACTTATTACATATGATTAAGGAATATAGAATAGAGAAATAATTACAATAATTGAGGGAATAATATTATGATTAATTATCTATATATGAAGGAAAATTAACATGATTTTCCGGCTACAAATATTTTTTTATTTGATAACATGATAAAAAATTTTTGGAAATTTTACATAGAATAAAAATCATGTTTACAAAAAAATTAATACTTATAAGAATATACATGTTATGAGAATATTATTATTTTTATATAGATAATGTTGAGATAGATTTTCCAATCACTTTTTTTCCCAGATATAAAAAGATTAAAAGGATTACTTGGTGGGAAAAAATAGAAACACATTTAATTGAGTAATCTCAAGTGATGAACCCAACATGTTCTCTGTTGAGTAAAAAATATTTTATCTAATTTTTTACTGGATAAAGAAGTTTTTACTATTGATGTATGTTTTTTTGGGATTTTCATTAAAATGTAAAATTTTCATGAATTATCCAATAATAGAGTAACATATAGAAATGAAATGGTGATTTCTTTTAATTGCAATGTATTGAACTGTTTTTTATGGTACGTCTAAATATTGTCACAGAAGGTTGAAATTATCAATATTGAAGAAAAAAAGGTATGTACAAGTTATTTTTTCTATAATAATCTGAAATAATTAAATAATAACTATTAAGTTGATATCTTACATGATATTAAACACCATGCTTAAACAACATACAAAATATATTTCTTTAAATTTATGATCTCTGATAGCTGGCAGAACACACTACCCTGAATCTATAGAGAATTTAATATTTTATACCATTATAACCAAGGAATGAAATTGGTGGCTATTTATATCACTCTAGAAATTATGAAAATTATTGTTATCTATTTATTACAAAAAAATTACAATCATTTAAAAGCAAGATAAATGTTTATTGAAAAACATTATTTTTTATAAAAGTCTGTTTAGTCGCGCTTTGTGCATCTAATTGAAATTGATTTTGACCACTATAAAAAATATATTTTTAAAAATAAAAATCATTTCTGAAACCATAATTTAAAATAATCCTTAGGGTGTACTATTTTCATTTTTATGAAATGTTTCATTTTTCATGAATAGTTATAAATACCAAATTTCAATTGAACAATTTTTATAAGATTACATATTTAAAAAAGTAACATTCTATTTTTAATTATTTTTAAAGTAAACATAGGTCAAAATTAATATCTATTAAGAAAATTTATTTCATTTTAATCATTTTAATATTTAATATTTATATAAAAAGATTAAAAACATTTGAACATTTTCTCATAGAAAACACATTTTCTTGTTGCATCAGTAAGATTAAATTTATATTAATATTTATTAATTAGTTGATTTTAATTTAGAAATCTGGATTAAATAATTTTATTAGTATTAATTTATATTTTAAAATATGTTCAACTTAATTTTGGTCACAGTAAATGGTCAAAATAATAAAAATATAATTACCAGTGGTTAAACTAAATTGATATATAGTAAAATAAACTAAAAATTTTTATAAAATCTAATTTTCCTCCATATTTAAACCCCATTTATTATAATTAAAGATAAAAATATATTCTTACCCTTGTAAAATTTGGTAAATGAGGGCAGACATTTTTCCTTTCAATAATTAGATGTGTGTCACTCAACTCACTTATAAATAGCCACCCCCTATAGTCTCTTCATAACACCATGAATCATTTTAGGATCCTAAAATTAAAAACTATTTCATATAAAAACTAATATATTCTCCTCTTATATTCTTTATATTTGGAATAAATCCATAATATAATGTATTTTTATTACAATCCTAAGGATTTTACCTCAAGAAGTGGAAAAGTTTTTCAACAAGAATTTTCACTTTAATTATTCCCCCACCTCATTCAGTTATTATTAAACCATTATGACATGATAACCATATTATATTAAATATTGAAATATTTTTAAATTTATTTTTATGACATAAAACCATATTCACATCCCTCAAATGGGTTATGAAATCACCATTCATGTGTACACCGGACTACCTCCCTGGAAATAGATGTCATTCATTTTTCCATTACCACATATAATGGTTGGGTATGATTATGGATATAAATAATATATATGATATTTATAACATACATATACCCATTTATTCAATACATCAGATATAAAATTTTTACATTACATTCTATAGGGTTAATGATTACATCACTCGTGTGTACAGCGGACTTCTGCCTCACAAAGCGATGTTATTTTTCATTCACTAAAGAATAACATGAAATTTAACAAGGATGAATTTAATTTATATATTTCATATATATAGATTAAATAAGATATTAACTAAATATATTTAATTCTTAGAACATATTATATCATTTTTATTCATATCTTTTAACTCAATAAAAATGATAACATCATTAATATACATGTGCACTAACGCATTAACGAAGAGAAGTGGCCATTTTTCATCACCATACCACATAAATATTGTATATAATTATATTTATGGAAATTATATAATATAATTATAATTATGTGATATTAGATATTACATACATCCTTTCAATAGTTTTTATTGAAAAATAGAGACATTACTCATGTGTACGTATGACCTATTGTCTCCATAATTGTAACAAACATCATTTTTCTAATCAATTGTTAATGATTTATAATAAATGTTTAATTGATGGATAAATATTTCTATTATTTCAGCATTATTATAATTATTTATATTTAAAAATTATATAATATTAAAATAATATAAATGTTTGGAAAAAGAACAAATAAGAAAACAAAGTAATTAACCCCCGAAACATCAGAAATAATGAAGTATTCCTAATAAACCTGATACAAGATGTTATGAAAGGATTATATATGTAATTATTCATATTAAGATGATTTTTATATATAATAAAATTCCTAAAAGTATTATATATGAGGTTAAATAATTTCTTACCATAAGTATATGCGTGGAATAGGATTTTGTCTCAATATATTTTCATTAAGGCACATTGTATGTCATAAAAAATTTATTTTGTATGGGGTATACACAGCCCATTTCCCATGTAATATATTTAATAAATAATGATTCATATTATTTTTAGTTTCAACCATCAATGGGTATTTGAAATTAAATATTTCTAGTGGTAAATAATTTCATACCTATCTTCTTTTCAATATGTTATTTTACTTATTCTTACTCATTTATATTCTCTAGTTATGTGTGTAAAAAAATTTATATTCTTATTTTTTATTTCAAATTATTTTATTTGAATTTAATTTTGATTAATTTAATTGATTCATTTGATCATTTTTTACCTAAATGTCATGATCACTAAAAGGATTTTTTCACGATCTCATTCTATTTGTTATTATTTTTCTTCAATTTTAGATGAATGAAATTATTTCAACATTATCCATTAAACCAATTTAATTATCTTCCCCTCTACTTATTTATGTATTATTCAAGTAATAATTCCATTTTCTTTTATTTGGTACTTAAATCAATTCATAAAACTTATTTAATAATATATGAATTCATTTTTCTCTTCTATTAGAATGTTCTTTTCATATATAATAATGTTTTCTATAATCATTTTCAAAAAAAATATTAACCATTAAAAGGAAATTATAACCATTTATTAATTTTTTCAAATTTATTTAAGGAATATACAAGTAGTTTTCAAAAAACAATTCCCATTTTGATTTCACTAAAAAGTGAAAGGAATATTTCGTTTAACATGAATGTAAAATACATAATGTTAGGACATCATGGCCAAGTAATGGTTTAAAGTAACCGTTATAAGTTTTAAATGTTATTTTCAAAGAAAATTATTTTGAAATAGTTTTTTCATAATTTAGTTTTCGAAATAAATTTTCAGAATGATAAAGAAATTTTTGTCAATAATATTTTTCAATGGTCAATTTATGGTATTTATATTCATCCACAAAAAATCACTTTAATTTTACATGGGTCTATATGTGTTGTATTGATACCAAAAATTTTATTTATTTGCATAGTTTATGTTCTTTTTAACAAAGTAAATTATGAACATTCAGTTTATGGATTCATTTTTTCATCCTTATCATTCCAAAGGAATATTCTCTATCTAACGATCATTAGAAATTAAATTTCTACTAAAAATAAACATTATAGACCATAGATATGTTAATTTCTTTAAACATGTATAATTTGTATATATGGTATCCTATATTGAATGTTATTTATTAATGTTGGGGAATTTTTAAAACCTCATATTATTTACTCAATACTAATATTTTATAACAAAGGAACATTGTTCATTAATTAAATATATTATTAGAGATATGAGTAGTGATTTGGAAATGTAGATTTGGGTGGGACATAGTTATAGATATCCCATATATTCAACGACATGTATTAAGAGATTAATGAGTTTTCTAGATATTGTAAATGGGATTCCTTTATATACCTACCAATCAATTTAATGTAATGTCTTAAATATTCTGTGTATTATTTTGGGATATTATAAGGATTATTTTTGAAACCAGAAACTGATACAGAATGTGATTCGTTGTATCATTGTGACCCGAATTAGTGTTTGAAATATATTAAATAGAAAGCATGTGTTGTTTTGCTGCAAAAACAAGAAAAAAAATATAAATGGGTGTCTGGATCCGAAATCTATGTGAACCATTGAGTTTATGTAATGCACTGACCCTAGTTACCTAAAGTCAGTGAATTATTACATAACATTGGCAGGATCACAAGAGGTCATGTCTCAAAAGACTGATTAGTTTTGTATCCTTGGAAGTACCAAATACATATATAAGTGTTACATTACATCGTGTAGTAAAGAAAAACACCATTATGTCCTCTATGAACATACTCATAGATTTTGTCCTATCCCTATAGGTTAATAATAATACACTTACTCACATCCTGGGAAAAAGAACACATAAAAAAGGGGTGAGATCAGATGCTCATTAGAGATAAAAATATAGTGGAAACTATAATAAATAAGCATAATCGTTTAAGGTAATTTATATGACTAAAACACAAGACTTTTAAACATAATCATCATCATATTAAAAAAATATATTTCAAATAATACCATTTAATAATGCGCATGGATATTCTACTAGTCGAATAATCACATGTAGTATCAATAGCTAATTTAATAATGAATGATTGCATAAAGTCGGACATCATAAACCACATAGTTAAGGCCTCCTTCCAAGACTACAAATAATGAATTTTTGAAGGCCTTGTTCTCAGACAATATTTTGTCTAATGAGACCTTCCAATGTAACTAGGAGCTATAGTGGGATCCACTAGTCACATACTATGTCCAATGCATTCCACACATGAATGGGTTGAAACAGATTCTTAACATTTTTATTAAAACTATCTTATGAAATGAAAAATATTTAACTACAAACCATGAATGGTATAATAATAGCATATCCATAGTCAAACATATATTATAATAAATCAACCTCAATAAAGATTAATGGAGATTATTTACATATAAAAAATGAACTAGTAATAATATTTTATAGAAATATCACAATCTTTATGAAAACATTTAAAAGACTCTCAATTTATTAAGAAAATGTTAAAAATTTATTTTCAAATCAATGTGTCTTATTCAAATATGGAACATTTAAATGGAATTTTAATTTGAAAACTTTAATTTCAATTTAAATAAATCATTGACACCATTTTTTAAACATGGACATTAATGATAAACATTTGGAATAATAAATCATTAAAACATTTAAAATGATATTTTAGTCAGATTTCCTAGCCAAATGAGAGACTCTTGAATAAAAATAATTGAGGTAATATAAACCTTATAATATCATTAGAATAAAGGGAATCGTTATATACTTTATCAATGTATAATATATACACCACATAAAATTGAATTGGTGCATAACATCAGAGAAGCCTGAATAAAATGTATATTGAGGTGAAATACCTTATAAAGATCATATCCTTAGATTAAAGCTAAATCAATGACATAATTATTTGTCAAAACTATAAATACACTCAATATGATTGGATTTTAAGTGTACATAAATTAGATTACATTCATACATATTATTGTAAAAACAACACCAATGACTAGGATGTTTAACTCAATGAATTGAAATCGAGTTAACATTACTCCCATCATGATCATATCGATAACTTGAGAATTTATCAATGGAAGGATTATGTGTATCAAAAATATATCCACACAAAGGGGAATGTAAATTACTATACAAATAAATAAATAGTTATTTCACACATTATCATGGAGTAAAATAATCAATGATGTTTGCGTAAAACCCAATGAATGGAAATTGAAATTAGAAATTCCCTTTACGATTTGGTAACATAAGAAACATAGGCCTCAAGAAAGAATTATCATACAATGAAGTTGTAATGAACCATAAATTAATGTATACTAAACAATGTATACTATCATGGGTAGTACATACACCACACTAAAGGAAATATTGGAAAATATCGTACGAATCTCACGGGAATAAAAAGTTAGTTGAAAACCCCTTACCTTGTAATTTTCCATAGTAGAGGGTAGGTTAAACTTTTATATAATTGTTAATTAATTTTCATTAAATAGTAGAATCACTGAATATTCTATCATATAAGATCTTCTTACATTACTTTGTTAATGATATTTGAACAGTATCATTGTTTTGGGTGTTAACTGATTCATTTTCCTTTATATGTATCATTATGTAAGTCATGTTTGTGAATTATAAGATGTATTTTATTCATATCCATAATGATAGTATGTTCTTAAACATTATTTTTAATCCTCAAATGACAATTATTCTTGAATTTATACGATGGGAAACGAAATCTCATCGCATCACGGTAAGTCATACGTACGCACGAGCAACAATATCATTATATTTGTGGTGAAATCATATGTGATTGTATTTTATATTATATATAAACAAAAATTATATTTTTATATTTATTATTTACATCGTTTATACTCATTATTATACTCATCAAAATAATTATGTGTTGTATAAAACACTACACCACGACGTGGAGACTGTAAGTCGTATGTACACACGTATAAAGACACGGTCATTCATATGATGGATAGAATAATGAATATGGATTTTCCATATGTATAATAACATCATAGTATATAAAAGGTAATAGATTTATTATTTCAGTATTTATACAACACTAAAAGTGGAAGTTCACGATGAATAGAACTTTGAATGTGGTAATGAAATTGTTACCTCTTCTTCGGGTTCTTCCTTTTGATTTGATCAAATGGGATCTGTACGATGGATTATTGATAAGAGAAAGGAATCTAGATTCCAGTGAGGTTATTTGGGAATATATTAAAGTAGGTTTTGGCCAATCCAAATAAAATTGGAGGTTTCATTTGGATAGAAGGTGAAGTAAGATTTTATAAGAGAGGTGAGGGTCACATTAGAAAATGCTTGAAATATTATTTTGTTATAAAATAAGTTTTTGTTTATAATTTCTTCAAATGTATTTATTTCTAGGATATGGTGGTTATGGGTATAAAACTTCTCAACCAATACACTTTAGACAATTTTAGGTCACCATATTAAACTTACCCTTTAAATTTAATTTTTAGTTAAATAGTTTAACTTTTACCATGTCTTCCTATATTTTTTTATTACATACATAATAAACATAAAATAAAATGGAAAAAAACCTCAATATTGAAAATAAGGAAATAGATATCATTTTATAAGAACTTTGTATGATATTTATAATTTTATTAATATTATATAATTTAATAATATAGTATTTGTTTTGAATACTCATTTAGGTCAATTATGAAGCTATTTAGTATTTTTTTATGTCAAAAAAACTAGATTACTTAGATAAAAATACATTAAATAAACCCTAACATGTCATATTAATCTATAAAATTTTTGGAATGATTCAAAAGTATCGATATAAATTTATTTTGATATTTGTAGTATCAATTATTTAAATCATTCATTAATAAGATAATTACCGCTTCATCATTTTTTCAAAAATAAATTTAATTATTTAATGGATAAAATTTATAAATAAAATACCATAATGTGGGAAATATTCTTAGCATTATAATTAATATATATAGTGTAATTGATGTTATGTATAACCCAATATTAAAAATGTTTTAGTAATTAAACATTGAATTCAAAACTTTTAACTTGTATTTAATTAAAATAATAATAAATGTACTAATCAAATTCAACTGGATAAAAAGTATAATATTTTATTAATAAGGTTGATTTTGGTTGAAATTCACTTATCAAATAGAATTTGGACATGTGTTAGGGTAATTATAATATCATTTTTAACTTTAATTAGCCAATTTAATTTTAATCATGGTAAATAAAATTCCAAAGTTAATATTCTTGAATAATTATTTTAATACTATTGAACCAAATTTACCTTACTAATTTCAACTGTGTCTCTCGGATTTTTTAAATTCAATTCAAAGAAGCGATAAAATTTTGTTTTATTCAAAATTTCAAATGTGCATAGAAGGTAAGTAAAAGAGGGTGAAAAGATCAATAAAATTTTATATATCAAATCATAATATAAAATTACCTATATGAATTTCATTGAAAAAATATAGGTATTATGTATCTATATGGGCTTTAAAATAAATTTGAATTACCAATAATTTTTTAAATAAAATGTCATGTTTAAACAACAATAGAGTGTTTTCAACTATTCATCAAATATGGAATGTTTTTAGAAAAACACCAAAAATTCACCCACATCTAATTTTGATATTCCAAAATAAAAAATGATTTCTATTTTACCCAATTCAAAAAATAGATGTGGTATTAATAAATATAAAAATAAATATTCCCATTTTCAAAACCATAAAGCATGTTTTCTGAGAAGTTAAAACTATCAAAAGATTGATATGTGTTGATGTCCAAATTAAATGTAAAATTATTTTAAATGACCAAAATTTAATTTAATGATAAAAATTTAATCTATTTTTACATCAAAACCATTCAAATTTATAATTTCAAACTATAAATTGTTTTTTTAAAAAAATTTCAATTAAAATTTAGTATTTTTCACTATTCATCAAAATATGAACGTTATCTGAAAAGCACCGAAAATTTATCCAAACTTAATTTTTATGTCAATCATCTAAATAAGATGTTTATTTTATAAATTGGAATATATAAAAGTGTCAAATATTGTATTTAAAAATGTTTCTCTATTAAATGGAGGTAAAATAGGGTTTTTTGAAAAATACCTCTATTATCATAAAAAATGAATTTGTTCTTATATAATGTTTAAGAAACACATAATATGGATGTTAAATTTTTATGGAGTATATAATATTGAAAATGCAGTTAATATTATTCCTAACTGTTTTTTTGATCGGCTATTTTGTTATGTCAGGGGTGTGCTCAAACTCAGTGTGGTGTGTAGTTCAAGTTATTGATTACATTAAAGAAAATTTCACACTATGAAGTTTTGTGGTGTTATATTCTTATACCCATTTCAAAATTGTGTCCTCACAATTTTAAAATTTCCCTTGGGAACTTAATTGATTGTCCCACATTAGAAAAACCGTTATTTAAAATATCACATTTTAAGAATTAAAGAGAAGTAAAATGATCACCCAAGACAACCAATACTAGGATTCCATATAGTAAAATGAAGATATAGAAGATAAAATAATTTTCAATTTCTTAAGGATAGTGATATAATAATAATCAAAAAAAAGTTAACTATAATAATACCACAAACTTGTGATTGGTTAAATGGTCATTAGTATCCCATTAGGAAAAGTAAACAGGAAATTTTATTTTTTTGTTTCATGATCCATTTCATAATGTTCTTGAATTTATTTATAACATTTACTAAGAACGTAAATATGTTTACTCACTTTTAAAGTAGTTTTTCATCCTTTAATAAATTTCTACCACTAACTCATATTTTCTCCAAACGATATGTATTCACGATGGCTTAGTCACACCTAAAATTCAAGAATCAAATTCTACAGAATCACATAATCTCCAAATGAAGAACTATATGTTTCCCTAATCTTTAGAGATTAACCAAAACAAATGGTTAGTACAAGATTAGATTATCCCCAAATGGATAATCCTTAATAGAAAGAAATATTAATCAAAATTTACAAAATTAAACAAGCAATACACAATGTTCAATAAACACCCTTCAATAAAAAATTGTACTTAATCTAATTCAATATAACACAATCTATGATTGAAAACCAAAAATCAGAAAAATTTAATAACATAGGCTTTCATACTAAATCATAAAATTTATCTCCAAATAACATCAACTACTCTTAAAATATCATACATAACTGTAATTTACCAAATCACATATTCCTTATGATACATTAATAATTTCCATTAATAAACTAAATATCTATGAAAACATATATTCGTCCTAATTAAAATAAAATACACCATTACTCCTAAAATAAAATCCCATAGTATTCTATTTTTCTTTACGAATATAGTGTTCCCAACAGAACAAATGACTTCCAAAATAACATTTATCACTTAATCACAAAATCATTTTCCTATACTATGGATATATATTTAATAAACCATAAGATCTCAAATAAACTTATTTTTTATCAATAAAAACATTTAACTAAAAATATTTTGTCACACTAACTAGGGACTTCACGTAGTCTAGTGGTAGGCAATAAATCCTAGTCTCACTTTGGTTGTGGGTTCAATTATTACAGTTTTTTATGATATGGTGGCTTCTCACATAGTCAGTGTGTTGTCCTTTTTTAAAAACAATATTTTATAAAATTCCCAAAATAAGATGAATTCTTCAAAATAACCATAACATAATATAACCAAAAATTTTATCTCGTACCTCGCATTTTCATCCCAAAAATTAATAACCAGTAACTGCCTCAAATTCAAGGATCATATAAACCCAAATGGTTCATTAAAACTATATCCAAAGAAGGAAATATAATTCTTCCTCAAATATTATTTTCACATAACAAATTACACTATTACACATACAATAGAAAAGTATTCAAAAGTAATCTAAGAAACAAAGAGCATAAATATTTTTAAACATTTCTTCATCCATATATTTCCACATAGGTTCATCATTGACTAGTGCTTATCCTATAAAATAGGGAATTTACTCTGATAATTCCATAGTCTTTTAAATTTACGGAAAATGACTGTAAATGGATTCTTAGGATCATTTTTATTTTTTCTGTAGTACTATTCATTTTTCCTCAACAATTAATTACTCCATGTCCTTCTTTCCCACACATAAAAAATTTTATTCTTCCATTGAGACACTTTCTGGGGTTTCACCTTCCACATTTCCGGCATGATGAAAATTGATATTTCTTTTCTCCATAGTCTCCACTACTGGAGCTCTAATAATTCTACACTTTTATCTTCATTGATGAGTTTGGGAGTTAGTTGATGTATATATTTTTTATCATATTTTTTTCAAACCTGTTTTGACTTGAACACAATATATTTTGTGCCTATCAATATTCTGTTTAGTTTCTCATTTTCACTATCATGCCTACACTATACATCATGTTCAATGTTACTATGACATCCTTGGAATCCATACATTGACTAAAATTAGAAATTATAGTGTGATTAAAAATAGGGAAAAATATAATTTTGAGAATATCACGACAACATATTTTCAATCTAGAACACCTTACGATTAACCAAGGTTGCTCATTAGGAAAATATATTAAAATTCCTCAAACTAGTTTGTAGATAAAATGTGAATTTTCATAAGCATATCCTTTGAGAGTGTCGTAGCCAAGAGTGCTACAAAGCCCATTATTGTGCACCAGTTCTCATAAAAATCTACACAAGAGTGCCGTTTTCGGGTTTTACCTGTAGGTATATATGTGTCATAGCCGCCTCTACATGCTTGTATCAAAACAGGGATGTATTTCATGTAAAAATTACATAACATTTACATTACAAAAAATTTGGGATGTTATTATATACAAATCCTCGATGTCTATCTTAGGGTAGTGTTTTCAAGACATAGTTTTTCTAAATCTAGTTTCCAAGGTATGTACTAACCTTCCTATGATACCAACTCTAACACCCCAAAAATATATACCAAGAGTCGGGGCATTATTATATATCACTGGCATGATCGCAAGAGATCATTTATTGAATGTTTTATTAGATTAGAATCATTGGAAGAACTAGATACATACATATGTTTTATATTACATCATGAAATAATAATAAAAACATTGTCTCCACTTTGAAAAAAATAATATACTTTGGCCTATCCGTGTAGTTTAATCAAAATATTCTTCTTCAAGTCTTGTAAAAAATAAAATATAATATTGGGGTGAGCTTAGATTCTCATTAAAGAAGTAAATATAGCATAAACTATCATAAATAAGCATAAACGTTTAAGAAAATGTATAAGACTAAAACACTAGCCTTTTAGAATTTATCATCCACATAATATGGCAATGATAAATCAAAAAATTCCATTTACATATTAACATTGATATTAAATTAGTCAAATAATCACATGAAATATCAAGATCAAATTTCATATTGATGGAATGCATAATGCCAGACATCATAACCAGATAGATAGAGCCTTGTCCGAAGATTACAAATAAATATTTTGTCAAGTCCTTGTGCCAAGAGTCTAGTTTGACTCATGATACCTACTGATGCATAGAGGATCTATAGAGGGCTCCACCGGTCACATACTATGTCCAATGTGTTCCCCATACGAAAAGTATGAAACATAATCTTAACATTTGAATTAAAACTAGCATACGAAATGTCAATATTTTAACCACAAACCATGAATTTTATAAAAATAGCATATCCACAGTCAAAAATATCTTATTCAATACAACATGGAAGATTATATTATAATAAATCCACCTCAATCCATAATAATATAGGATATTTACATAGAAAAAAAATAACCAGTAAAACTATTTGATAGAAATATCACCTTTTTCTTGAAAATATTTCAAAGTCTCATTACTTATCAATATGCTATTAAAAATCGATTTTTTAATAAATGTTTCTCATACCAGAATGAAAATTTTAAAAATAATTTTAATTTTAATACATTCATATCTATATATGTAAGTCATTGACACCATTTTTAAAACATGGACATTAACGATAAATATCAAAATGAAAAAATCATCAATACATTTAAAATTATATTTTAGTTAGAGATCCTAACCAAATGAATGATGATATAATAAAAATAATTGAGGTAATAAAAACCTTATAATATCATGAGAATAAATGGATTAATGATATAGTATATCAATGTATGATATATACACCATATAAAAGTGAGTTGGCATATAACCACAATGAAGTCTCAATAGAATGTAAATTGAGATGAAATCCCTTATAAAGACCATATCCTTAGGTAAAGGATAAATCAATGAAATCATTATGTGTGACAAATATAATACACAAAATATTTTTGGATATTTAGTTTAGATCAATTAGAGTAAATTCACTCATATTCTTGTAAAAACATCACCAATGAGTTTGATGTTTAACTCAATTATTGGAAATTGAGTGAAGATTACTCTTATCAAGTTCATATCAATGACTTGAGAATTTATAAATAGAGTTATTATCTATATAAAAAGTATATAAACATAAAGGGGAGTGAAAATTAATACATAAACAAATTAATAGTTATTTCACACATAATCTTGGAGTAAAATAGTCAATAAAGATTGTGTAAAACCCAATAAGAGGAAATTGAAATTAGAAATTCTGTAACCATTTTGGTAACATAAGAAACATGAACCCCATAAAAGATGTATATTAAAATAATTTCTGAATAACTATAAATTAAATTGTATTATACAACGAATAAAATCATTGGTAGTAGATACACTGCACAATAATAAATAATGACAAATATAGCATGAATCTCACAGGAATAAAAAGTGATATAAAACCACCTACCTTGTACTTCTCCTTAGTAAAGGGTAGGTTATGTAACACCCCAAGCTTCTACGGTACGTTTCCCTTTGAATAATGCGATAGCGTGTGTTGTACGCAACCTCGAGTTCTAACACACACCACAACTAATTAAACTAGCCGTTGTGAATAGTAATACCTAATTTTTGAAATCATATATATTCTATATTTCAAAATGGACTTCATTTTTGGATTCGGAATATCAAAATTAGCCTAGGGTGAAATTTTGGTACATTTCGGATAACTTTCATATTTTGATGAATAGTGAAAATTTCTAAATTTTAATTAAAAACTACTTTTTTAATCAAAATAATTAATAGTGATAAATTATGAATTTGAGTGGTTTTAAAGTATATTTAGAATATATTTTTACCATTCAATTTAATGTTTATCATTGGACATAATTTTACAATTAAACCGAACATAAACAAGTGTCAATCTTTTGATAGTTATTATATCTTAAAAACACGCTTTTTGTTTTGACAGCGGGAATTAATTTTAAATTAATTTCTGCCACTTCTGTGTTTTGAATTTAGGAAAATGGATTCCATATTTGGAATCAGGATGTTCAAATTGTGTAAATAGGTAACTTTTATTTTTACACATTTTGAATAATTACTGCGGTAAATATTTTATTTACCATGGTTAAAGGGTAAATCCGGTAAATAAGGGTTAAAAAAAATAATATTATAATAATACAAAATTACCCTAAAACGTGTCTTAACCCTATTGGTTGATACATGGTCGACCATGGTCATCTTTGTGTCAATTTTGGGACCCCATGGATCCACTTGTAAGTGATAATGACACTTTATTTTAATTAAGTTAAAATGAATACAAAAATGACACAAGCATATATCTTTTAGAAGAACAATTTTTACATAGGGTTATACATGTTGGATTTTCGATTGTAAATATTCATTAGAAAGCTAAAACGATTTCCTACATAATGATATTTTATTTATAATTTTTAGACATTAAATAATTTATTTTATTTATGACACAATGATGATGCATTAATTACTAAAATAGTAAAAAATTAACATAATTAATATTATAAATACCCAAATAAATATAATATGAAACTTTTAATAAAATTACACTAATTTTCTATGATAATATGATATATTAGGATTTATTTAATTGACTTTGTTCGAAGTAATCAATCTGTTAGGAGTTTCAAAAAAATCAACTATTGAATAGTGTCAAAATTGACATAAAAGAGTTCTTAAAACAAATATTATATTATTAATTGATATTAAATTCCTAAAAATCTAAGGATCGGCCAAGAGACTTATATTATTATAGGTTCCTCATTAATGGACCACTTGGGGGTCGCTTGGATGTATATAGTAAGTTTATTAACCATATTATATAAAAATACAAAGAGACATTGTAAAAGTGAAACTAATTAACTTAGAGTTAATACTTAAAGATAAGGTTAATATAAGTACCCAAACCTGTCTAAATTCTATTGGATGAGTTGTTTTCGACCTATCCCCACCTCATCCTTTGAATAGTAAACTTTGGAGCCTTTAGAAACCGAATATGAATTTATTATAAATTAATATTTCTAGCTTTTCCAAAGGTGCCCCTCACCCCTCTTATAAAAGGGCACTCCTCCTTCTCATTTCTTCACACCTCTCAAGCCTTTTGGTTCGGCCAAACTCTGCCCAAATACTCTTCCAACATCCCTCACTTAAACCTAGAGGCCTTAGTTTGATCAGAAAGCCAACCTATGGAGCCCTTTTGATCAAATCAAAAGGAAGAACCCGAAGAAGAGGTAATGATTTCACCACCCTTTTCTAAGTTCATTTCTTCTTCCACTTCTTCTTCCTTTGTTCTTACCATTCTAAAATAATAACTCCAGTATCTCACATATACTGTGATGTTATTATAAGTATGGTACAACCATATTCAGTATTCTATCCACCCTTTGAATAACATGTCACCATACGTGCGTACGTACGGCTTACCGTCTCCACGTCGTGGTGTAATTGTTATTCAATATAATATTATTTGGATGGGTATAATAATGATGTGTAACTCATGTAAATAATAAATATAACATGTTAATGATTCTGTATATATGATATACCAT
The DNA here is from genome assembly GCA_963277665.1 of Viscum album. NCBI lineage: Eukaryota > Viridiplantae > Streptophyta > Magnoliopsida > Santalales > Viscaceae > Viscum > Viscum album. Next base: position 366,669,630 of record OY728125.1, read on the forward strand.
TCATTTATATATTATTTTAATATCAAAAGAATGATATTGTCGCTCGTGCGTACGTACGGACTACCGTCTCCACGAACGCGATGAGATTCATTCTCCATCGTATCCATTCAAGTATAATTATCATTTTATGATTTAAAAATGATGTTTAAGGACTTGATATCATTCTGGATATGAATAATATACAACAAACATGGCTTATGTAACAAAACACATAAAAGAAAATGAGTAAGTTAACACCCGAAACAATGATAATTCTAAGATATTATTAATAAATCAATGTTAAAAGATCATATATGATATCATATTAATATATATGATTCTTGTATAATTTAATAACAATTATTTCACCATTATACAGGAGGTTAACCTACCCCAAACAAGGAAAAGTACAAGGTAAGGGTTATTTCACAATCTCTTCATTATCCGAGGTTGTTTATATGTAATAATCTACTGGGATCTCTTTATCATCCACATCCATGTTTCTTAAAAATGTGTTTCAAAACATTTTTACTATTTACAAGAATATGGGTTAAAGTCATTTATACCCTTTTTGACTTTTTATAAGAGGTTTATAAAGGAATCTTTCCGTCGTTTTCAAAACAAGGTCCTTTTAACCTTTTCGACAGAATTGAGGTAAGAATGTTTTTTTAACTTATACGGCGGGTGCTGTTATTTTACGCCGTTATAAAATCTTCAAAGCTTTCCTTACAAGCTTATAAGAATATTTTCAAAGAAATTTTTTTTATTTTATAAGAATCTTAAATGATTTCAAAATAAAAGGAGATATTTCTTTAAAAAGAATTTTGATTTCATCTATGTCAACATCCTTTGATGGATTTTAAGATTATTTGAAGTTGATTTATTATGATACAAAACTTCTATATTGTATTGAAGGTTTTGTGATATGTTTGACTGTGGATGTGCTATTTTTATACCATTCATAGTTTATTGTGAAAGTATTGACATTTCGTATGCTAGTTTTAATACGAATGTTTATGTTATGTTTAAACCTTTTCATATGGGAATGCATTGGACTTAATAAGTGACGGGTGGAGCCCGCTATAGCTCCTCGATGCATCGATAAGTCTCATGAGACAAACTAGTGTCTTGGAACAAGGCCTTGACAAAATCTTATTTGTAGTCTTGGCACGAGGCCTTGGCTATGTGGTTATGATAGTCTGGCATTATGCATTCCAACATTATGAAAGTGGTTATTGATTTTTGCATGTGATTATTCGATTAGTAGAATATCCATGTGAATAAGTAAATGGCATTATTTCATTTTACTTTTGCCATACCATGTTGAAGTTCAATTTTAAAAGGCTTTTGTTTTAGTAATGCATTGCCTTAAATGTTTATTCTTATTTATGAAAGTTTCCGCTATATTGTTATCCTTACCGGGCATTTGAGCTCACCCCTTTTCTATGTTTTATTTTTCCCCAGGATGTGAAGAAGTAAATTATGAATGACCTGCAGGGATATTATGAGGGGATAGTAGTGTGGATTATGGAGACATTATGTTGTTGTAGTAGTTTTTCATTTTATGATGTAATGTAAAACTTATGAATATATCTAGTGTTTCCAAGGCTACTAAACCAATCGGTCTTTCGAGATTTGATCTTTCTTGTGATCATGCCAATGTTATGTAATAATGCACCGACTCTAGGCAACTAGGGTCGGGGCGTTACAGTTGGTATCAGAGGAAGTTTAGTACAAACCTTGGAAGCTAGATTTAGATAAACTCTGATTAGATCACGTAGACCTAAGATGAACTTTGAGGATTAGTATAGAAGAACTTCCTAGAATTTTGGTATTGTAGAGATTTTGTGAGTTTTCCGAGCAATAAATCCATGTCTGGATACGAGCAGGTAGAGGCGGCTCTGGCACAGATGTACCTAGGGGTAAAACCCGAAAACACCGCTTTGAGCTAGACTCGAACGGGAACTGGTGCACGACAACGGGCCTTGCTGCACTCTTGTTTACGACACTCCCGGGGGATATGCTTAGGATAACTCTCATTTTCTTTACAAATCATTATGAAGGGTTTATGAGTATATACTTCCTCAAAGAAAACATTTTTATGATTATGGATTATATCCATAAATAGTTCAATTTATGTTAAGTGTTTTATAAGTATGGGATTTTGTATTTTGATTCATAAACTTATCTAGTTTATGCCATTGTTTAGAAATGGCGCCTAGTGGAAGAAATGGAAACTGTATCAATGCACGCACTCCATGTAGGGATTGCCCTCCTGCTCAAGATAATTATAGTGGGGCTGGTGATGCAACTGGTGCTGATCAGCTAATCACCATACTGGGACAACTTACTCAGGTTATGAATAATAACCTTACCCGTATGGAGCACCCTGATCCGCAGCGTGGAGGATCAATGTTAGATCGATTCATGAGACAACAACCACCAACGTTCAATGGGAGTACAAATCCCTTAGTAGCTGAGCAATGGATATTTTCCCTAGAGGAAATATTTCAGGCTTTGGGGAGTAGTGAAAGGGAAAAAGTTACCATGGCAGTTTACCGCCTCACTGGAGATGCTGATCAATGGTGGTCATTGATTCAAAACATGAAGGAAGATGATGAAGTATCAAACATGGAATGGAGGGAGTTCAAAGATCTGTTTTTAGAAAAATACTTTCCTCGCGACCATCGAGCAGATATGGAAAGACAATTTCTGAGTCTAAGACAAAAGGAGGATGAGAATGTCACAAAGTATGAGGCTAACTTTACAAGGTTAGCGAGGTACGCTGGTGATTATATTCGCAACCCAAGAAGTAAGATTGATCGTTTCTTTGATGGGTTAAAACCATTTCTCCGTCGAGCATTAGTCTCACAATCCTTTTCATCGTACGAATACATTGTCTCATGTGCTATCAAGACCGAAAAGGAATTCTCTAAGTCTTATGACTTTAAAGCAAAGCAAGAGAAGAAGAGACCTTCTGATCAATCTGGGAATGGAAATAAGGGGAAGAAGGGAAAGGTTGAATATCCATCTTGTGGTAAGTGCGGGAAGAAACACCCCGGTGCTTGCCTGAAGGGAATGGGAGTCTGTTACAAGTGTGGTGAAAAAGGCCACCAAGCTCATGATTGCAAGGGGAAGAAGGAAGCTACCAACGTTCAGTGCTACAATTGCAGGGAGATGGGGCATTATGCAAATGCATGTCCTAAGCGTCAGGAGAACTTACCTCAGAAAAGGCCAAGGGATCAAGGCCAGGCTTATGCTATCACTACTGCTGAGGTAGAAGCTCCGAAAGACGTGGTGGCAGGTAATTTAATGGTTTCCTCAAGTTTAGCAAACGCATTATTTGATTCTGGATCATCGCATTGTTTCATATCTTCCCAGTTTGCTAAGAAAATTAGATATTTCCAATTTGATTTAATAAGGGAGTTGTCAGTTAAAACTCCTAAGGGAAGTATCGTTGCAACAATGTTTTGTGAATCAGTCCCCATTAGAGCACATAAATTTTCTTTATCTGCTGATTTCATCGTCATACCTATGATTGAGTTTGATATAATCCTCGGTATGGACTGGCTTTCGGACTATGATGCGAAGATTTATTGTAAGAAGAAAGAGGTTACGATTCTTGATGATAATGATAAAGAACACCTTATTTTTAGAGCAGAATCGTCACCACCTAATTCTTATTTAGATCCACCCCCTGTAGCTCAACTTAATTCAATTATCGGGGAGGAAGAGACTGAAATAACTGTCGGTGAGGAAAAGAATGTTCAAATAGAAGATGTACCTATTGTGAAAGAATTTGTAGATGTATTTCCGGAAGATTTACCTGGACATCCTCCAGAACGAGAAGTTGAGTTTTCTATTGATTTGATTCCTGGATCAAGGCCTATATCGAAGACCCCTTATAGAATGGCCACTGTAGAGCTAGTCGAACTAAAGAAACAACTAGAGGAATTGAGTAATAAGGGATTTATTCGCCCTAGTGTTTCTCCATGGGGAGCCCCTGTTCTTTTTGTTAAAAAGAAAGATGGATCTATGAGGTTATGTATCGACTACAGGGAGATCAATTCTATAACGATAAAGAACAAGTATCCCCTACCTCGTATTGATGATTTATTTGACCAACTGCATGGAGCTCAATACTTTTCAAAGATTGACCTTCGATCTGGATACCATCAGTTGTGTGTGAAGAAGGAAGACATTCCGAAGACAGCATTTCGAACCAGGTACGGGCATTACGAGTTTACTGTAATGCCGTTTGGATTGACTAATGCACCCTCTGTATTCATGGATCTGATGAATAGAGTTTTCAAGGAGTATCTCGATGAATTTGTGGTGGTATTTATTGATGATATCTTGGTATACTCCAAAACCTACAAAGATCATGAAAATCACTTGCGCATTATCTTGAAGACTCTGAGGAGGCATGAATTATATGGAAAGTTTAGCAAGTGTGAATTCTGGCTTCAGGAGATTTCTTTTCTTGGCCATATTGTCTCTAAAGATGGAATCTCTGTTGATCCTTCTAAGACCAAGGCAATCCAAGAATGGCCAGCACCTACGAATATAACTGAGGTACGTAGTTTTATTGGTTTGGCAGGTTATTATCGACGTTTCGTCCAGAATTTTGCCCGATTGGCTAACCCATTAACGAAGCTCACACATAAAGGGGTTAAATTTGTTTGGACAAAAGAGTGTGAAGAATGTTTCGAAGAACTGAAGAGAAGATTAGTCAATGCTCCTATATTGACTCTACCATCGGGGAATGATGGGTTCGTTATTTATAGTGATGCATCGAAGAAAGGACTTGGCTGTGTCCTTATGCAGAATGATAGAGTTATTGCCTATGCATCACGACAGTTGAAAATTCATGAACAAAACTATCCTACTCATGATCTTGAGTTAGCAGCTGTGATCTTTGCTTTGAAGATATGGAGGCACTACCTCTATGGTGAAAATGTGAGATTTATACTGATCACAAGAGTTTGAAGTATATTTTCTCACAAAAAGAACTCAACATGAGGAAAAGGAGATGGCTTGAATTACTCAAGGATTATGATTGTACGATACACTACCACCCGGGGAAGGCAAACAAGGTGGCAGATGCTTTGAGCAGAAAAGACCATGGAGTTCTGAACATGATGAGAATTGAAAGGGATCCAATTTTCATGGATCTAGTGAAGATGGACATGGGAATAACCAGGGAAGGTGAAACATCAATGCTTTTTCAAATGGTTGCCAAACCATCTTTACTAGAAAGGATTAAGAGTTCTCAGACCGATGATGAAGAATTTCAGAAGAAGATTAAAGCTGTGAATGATGGGAGATTGAGAGACTTTGTGTATGAAGATGGAATTTTGAAATTCGGGAAGAGACTTTGTGTTCCCAATATACCTGATCTAAAAAGGGAATTGCTTGATGATTCTCATAGTTCCAATTTCTCTATACACCCTGGGAGCACCAAAATGTATAGAGATTTGAAAGAACATTTTTGGTGGGACAACATGAAGAGGGAGATTGCTGATTTTGTGTCAAGATGTATGGTTTGTCAACAAGTGAAAGCTGGAAGGCAACAGCCTGGAGGAGTCATGCAACCTCTTCCCATACCGGAGTGGAAATGGGACAATATTACGATGGACTTTGTCATGGGGCTACCAAAGACTCCTAGAAGGAACGATGCAATATGGGTTATTGTTGATCGTCTTACCAAGTCAGCACATTTTCTTGCTATAAGAGAAGATCTACCCCTGGAACGTCTAGCAAGACTATATATTAATGAAGTTGTGAGACTTCATGGAGTACCCCTATCGATTGTTTCTGATCGTGATCCCCGTTTTACTTCAAGATTTTGGAAAAGTCTTCAGAAATCCCTAGATACTGAACTTCATTTGAGCACTGCTTACCACCCTTAGACAGACGGACAATCAGAATGGACTATTCAGACCTTAGAAGACATGTTGAGATCTTGCTCACTTGACTTTCAGGGTATGTGGGATCAATATTTACCACTGGTAGAATTTTCCTATAACAATAGCTTCCATTCGAGTATACAGATGGCACCATATGAAGCGTTATACAAAAAGAGATGTCGTACACCAACCTGTTGGGATGACGTTGGTGAAAGAAAACTTGTAGGCCCAGAGCTGGTGGAGGAAAGGGTGGAAAAGGTGAAAGTAATCCAAAATCACATTAAAGCAGCTCAAAGTAGGCAGAAGAGCTATGCCGATAATCGAAGGAAGGATTTGGAATTTCAAGTCGGTGATCATGTTTTCCTGAAGGTATCTCCATGGAAGGGAGTTATACGTTTTGGTAAGAAAGGTAAATTGAGTCCCAGGTACATCGGACCTTTCGAAATTCTAGAACGAATTGGGGCTGTGGCTTACCGATTGGCAATGCCGCCAAGTCTCTCCAAAGTTCACGATGTGTTCCACGTATCTCTGTTGAGGAAATACATGCCTGACCCAACGCATGTACTCACCTATGAGGAATTAGAACTGGAACCCGATCTTTCCTATTGCGAAGAGCCCATCAAGATTCTTGATACGAGAGAACAAGTGCTGAGAAACCAGACGACGCGTCTGGTAAAAGTTTTGTGGAGGAATCATAAGATGGAAGAGGCAACGTGGGAACCCGAGGAACTTATGATGAAGAACCACCCGAGTCTTTTTATGCAGTAATACCCTAGAAATTGCGAGGACGCAATTATTTGAAGGAGGGGAGAATGTAACACCCCAATCTTCTACGGTACGTTTCCCTTTGAATAATGCGATAGCGTGTGTTGTACGCAACCTCGAGTTCTAACACACACCACAACTAATTAAACTAGCCGTTGTGAATAGTAATACCTAATTTTTGAAATCATATATATTCTATATTTCAAAATGGACTTCATTTTTGGATTCGGAATATCATAATTAGCCTAGGGTGAAATTTTGGTACATTTCGGATAACTTTCATATTTTGATGAATAGTGAAAATTTCTAAATTTTAATTAAAAACAACTTTTTTAATCAAAATAATTAATAGTGATAAATTATGAATTTGAGTGGTTTTAAAGTATATTTAGAATATATTTTCACCATTCAATTTAATGTTTATCATTGGACATAATTTTACAATTAAACCGAACATAAACAAGTGTCAATCTTTTGATAGTTATTATATCTTAAAAACACGCTTTTTGTTTTGACAGCGGGAATTAATTTTAAATTAATTTCTGCCACTTCTGTGTTTTGAATTTAGGAAAACGGATTCCATATTTGGAATCAGGATGTTCAAATTGTGTAAATAGGTAACTTTTATTTTTACACATTTTGAATAATTACTGCGGTAAATATTTTATTTACCATGGTTAAAGGGTAAATCCGGTAAATAAGGGTTAAAAAAAATAATATTATAATAATACAAAATTACCCTAAAACGTGTCTTAACCCTATTGGTTGATACATGGTCGACCATGGGCATCTTTGTGTCAATTTTGGGACCCCATGGATCCACTTGTAAGTGATAATGACACTTTATTTTAATTAAGTTAAAATGAATACAAAAATGACACAAGCATATATCTTTTAGAAGAACAATTTTTACATAGGGTTATACATGTTCGATTTTCGATTGTAAATATTCATTAGAAAGCTAAAAAGATTTCCTACATAATGATATTTTATTTATAATTTTTAGACATTAAATAATTTATTTTATTTATGACACAATGATGATGCAGTAATTACTAAAATAGTAAAAAATTAACATAATTAATATTATAAATACCCAAATAAATATAATATGAAACTTTTAATAAAATTACACTAATTTTCTATGATAATATGATATATTAGGATTGATTTAATTGACTTTGTTCGAAGTAATCAATCTGTTAGGAGTTTCAAAAAAATCAACTATTGAATAGTGTCAAAATTGACATAAAAGAGTTCTTAAAACAAATATTATATTATTAATTGATATTAAATTCCTAAAAATCTAAGGATCGGCCAAGAGACTTATATTATTATAGGTTCCTCATTAATGGACCACTTGGAGGTCGCTTGGATGTATATAGTAAGTTTATTAACCATATTATATAAAAATACAAAGAGACATTGTAAAAGTGAAACTAATTAACATAGAGTTAATACTTAAAGATAAGGTTAATATAAGTACCCAAACCTGTCTAAATTCTATTGGATGAGTTGTTTTAGACCTAGCCCCACCTCATCCTTTGAATAGTCAACTTTGGAGCCTTTAGAAACCGAATATGAATTTATTATAAATTAATATTTCTAGCTTTTCCAAAGGTGCCCCTCACCCCTCTTATAAAAGGGCACTCCTCCTTCTCATTTCTTCACACCTCTCAAGCCTTTTGGTTCGGCCAAACTCTGCCCAAATACTCTCCCAACATCCCTCACTTCAACCTAGAGGCCTTAGTTTGATCAGAAAGCCAACCTATGGAGCCCTTTTGATCAAATCAAAAGGAAGAACCCGAAGAAGAGGTAATGATTTCACCACCCTTTTCTAAGTTCATTTCTTCTTCCACTTCTTCTTCCTTTGTTCTTACCATTCTAAAATAATAACTCCAGTATCTCACATATACTGTGATGTTATTATAAGTATGGTACAACCATATTCAGTATTCTATCCACCCTTTGAATAACATGTCACCATACGTGCGTACGTACGGCTTACCGTCTCCACGTCGTGGTGTAATTGTTATTCAATATAATATTATTTGGATGGGTATAATAATGATGTGTAACTCATGTAAATAATAAATATAACATGTTAATGATTCTGTATATATGATATACCATTCATTTATATATTATTTTAATATCAAAAGAATGATATTGTCGCTCGTGCGTACGTACGGACTACCGTCTCCACGAACGCGATGAGATTCATTCTCCATCGTATCCATTCAAGTATAATTATCATTTTATGATTTAAAAATGATGTTTAAGGACTTGATATCATTCTGGATATGAATAAGATACAACAAACATGGCTTATGTAACAAAACACATAAAAGAAAATGAGTAAGTTAACACCCGAAACAATGATAATTCTAAGATATTATTAATAAATCAATGTTAAAAGATCATATATGATATCATATTAATATATATGATTCTTTTATAATTTAATAACAATTATTTCACCATTATACAGGAGGTTAACCTACCCCAACCAAGGAAAAGTACAAGGTAAGGGTTATTTCACAATCTCTTCATTATCCGAGGTTGTTTATATGTAATAATCTACTGGGATCTCTTTATCATCCACATCCATGTTTCTTAAAAATGTGTTTCAAAACATTTTTACTATTTACAAGAATATGGGTTAAAGTCATTTATACCCTTTTTGACTTTTTATAAGAGGTTTATAAAGGAATCTTTCTGTCGTTTTCAAAACAAGGTCCTTTTAACCTTTTCGACAGAATTGAGGTAAGAATGTTTTTTTTAACTTATACGGCGGGTGCGGTTATTTTACGCCGTTATAAAATCTTCAAAGCTTTCCTTACAAGCTTATAAGAATATTTTCAAAGAAAATTTTTTTATTTTATATGGATCTTAAATGATTTCAAAATAAAAGGAGATATTTCTTTAAAAAGAATTTTGATTTCATCTATGTCAACATCCTTTGATGGATTTTAAGATTATTTGAAGTTGATTTATTATGATACAAAACTTCTATATTTTATTGAAGGTTTTGTGATATGTTTGACTGTGGATGTGCTATTTTTATACCATTCATAGTTTATTGTGAAAGTATTGACATTTCGTATGCTAGTTTTAATACGAATGTTTATGTTATGTTTAAACCTTTTCATATGGGAATGCATTGGACTTAATAAGTGACGGGTGGAGCCCGCTATAGCTCCTCGATGCATCGATAGGTCTCATGAGACAAACTAGTGTCTTGGCACAAGGCCTTGACAAAATCTTATTTGTAGTCTTGGCATGAGGCCTTGGCTATGTGGTTATGATAGTCTGGCATTATGCATTCCAACATTATGAAAGTGGTTATTGATTTTTGCATGTGATTATTCGATTAGTAGAATATCCATGTGAATAAGTAAATGGCATTATTTCATTTTACTTTTGACATACCATGTTGAAGTTCAATTTTAAAAGGCTTTTGTTTTAGTAATGCATTGCCTTAAATGTTTATTCTTATTTATGAAAGTTTCCTCTATATTGTTATCCTTACCGGGCATTTGAGCTCACCCCTTTTCTATGTTTTATTTTTCCCCAGGATGTGAAGAAGTAAATTATGAATGACCTGCAGGGATATTATGAGGGGATAGTAGTGTGGATTATGGAGACATTATGTTGTTGTAGTAGTTTTTCATTTTATGATGTAATGTAAAACTTATGAATATATCTAGTGTTTCCAAGGCTACTAAACCAATCGGTCTTTCGAGATTTGATCTTTCTTGTGATCATGCCAATGTTATGTAATAATGCACCGACGCTAGGCAACTAGGGTCGGGGCGTTACAGGTTAACCTCCTGAATAATTGTGAAATCATTTTTTTAATTATAAAATAACCACAAACATAAATATGATATCATATATGATCTTCTAATATTTCTTTGTTAATAATATTTCAGTTGTATCATCATTTTGGGTATTAATAGATTCGATTTCCATTATCTATTTCATTAAATAAGTCATGTTTATTATTGATAGTATGTATATTATTCATATATATAATTATGTTATATTTTTAAAAACTATTTTTAATCATCAAATAAAAATTATACATGAATGGTTATGATGGGTAATGAAATCTCATCGCATCGTGGAGACTGTAAGTCGTACGTACGCACGAGCGACAATATCATTCTATTAGTGGTGAAATTGTATGTAATTGTATTTTATATTATATATAATGAATAATTGACATGTTATATTTATTATTTATAGTTTTATACTCATTATTATACCCTTCTAAATAATGAAGTCTTGAATAACAAACTACATCACAGCGTGCAGACGGTAAGTCGTACGTACACACATATGGTGAATTTGTCATTCATAGGATAAATAGAATAATAAATAAGGTTGTACCATATTTATAATAACATCACGTTATGAAGAAATTAATGGAGTTATTATTTTGGTATGAATGAAAAATGAAAGAGGAAGTGAAAGAAGAAAAGATCATTGAATTTGGTGATGTAATTATTACCTCTTTTTCGAGTGCTTGCTTTTGATTTGATTAAAGGGCTCCTTCGATTAGATTTATGATCAAGGTAAGGACTCTAAGTTTTAGTGAGGGTAGTTGGGGTGATATTTGAGTAGGGTTTGGCGGAGCCAAATGGATTTTTAGGTGTGATTTTTAGATAATGGGACGCACCGTTTTATAAGAGAGGTGAGGGTCACATTAGGAACAACTTGATATATTATTTTATTATAACTTAATTTTCGGTTTATAATGGATCCAAATGGATTTATTTCAATAAAAAGGTGGGGATCTGTCTAAAACCTTTCAACCATTAGGTTTTTTAAATTATTAGGTCAGCATATTAACCTTTTCATTTAGATTTAATTTTTAGTTAAATAGTTTAAAATTTTCCATGTATTCTTGTATTTTTATATTACATGGTTAATAAACATACTATTTAATTCCAGAGACCCTAAATTGGTTCATTAATGAAATATATATCATTATATAAGTCCTTTTTCTAAATCATATATTTTTTGTAATATTATATCATTTAATAATATAGTATTTTTTTTGAATACTCATTTATGTCAATTTTGACTCTATTTAGTATTTGGTTTTTGTGGAAGAAAAAAAACATGATTACTTTAAAATATTGCATTAAATAAACTCTAACATGTCATATTATCCTTTAAAATTCATGTAATGAATCAAAAGTTTCAATTTACATTTATTTTTATATTTATAATAAAAGTTATTTTAATCTTTCATCAATAAAGGAATTACTACATCATCATTGGGTCACAAAAAATTAATTTTTCAATATATAAAAATTAATAATAAAATACCATGATGTAAGAAATATTATTATATTTTAAATTAATATTTATAGTTGAACCTATCTTATTAATAACCCTATATTAAAATTGGTTTACTTGTTAAACATTGAATTTAACACATTTAACTCTTATCCAAATAAAATAATAATAAATCTTTTAATCAAATACCAATGGATCAAAATTATCATATTTTATTACTAAGGTTGATTTTTTCAATAGAATTAGGACATGTGCTATGGTAATTATAAAATCATTTTTACCTTTAATTACTCTATTCACTATTAATCGTGGTAAATAATATTCAAAAGTTACTATTCAAAAAAATTACTTTCTCCCTATTGAACCGCATTTTATTTACAGAATTCAAATGGTTCTCCTGGATTTTTGAAATTCAATTCTGAGAATCTGTAAAATTATGTTTTAGGCAAATTTTTAAATGTGCATAGAAGTCGAGTAAAAGACTATAAAAAGTTCAATAATATTTTCTATATCTAAGCTTATTATAAAATGACTTCAATGAATTAAATTGTAATAATATCGGTAATATTTGTCTATTTTGAATTTAAAATATATTTATATTAAAAATAATTATTAAAATAAAAACTCAGCTTTAAAAAATAACGTACTGTTTTTCATTATTCGTCCAAAATTGATTTTTTTAGAAATATATCAAAACATCACCCATTCCTAATTTAGATATTATAAATTACAAAATGATGTCTATTTTAAGAAATTTAAAACATAGACATTTCATTAATTTATTTAATAAATATCCATGTTTTCAAAACCACAATGTGGGTTTTTGAGAATTTAAAACAATCAAAATATTGATATGTGTTTATGTCCAATTTAAATGTAAAATTACTTCCAACAACCAAAATTGGATAAAATGATAAAAATATAATCTAATTATACATAATAAAAATTAAAATGTGTAATTTGGCACTAAAAAATAGTTTTTAATAAAAATATTGTTTCAATTAAAATTTTTTATTTTTCATTATTCATAAAAATAATAATGTTATCAGAAAAGCACCGAAAATTTATCCAGACTAAATCATTAGGTCCCAATTCTAAAGAAGAAGTTAAATTTTCCAAATATAATATATAAAAGTTTCAAATATTATATTTAAAATTGTTTCATTATTAAAAGGCAGTAAAATTGTATTTTTGAAAAATACATCTTTTATCAAAAAAATTGAAATTGTTTTTATATTATGTCTAAGAAACACATACATGGATGTTAAAATTATATATATAATATTAAATTAAAAATACAGTTAATAATATTCATAACCATTTTATGAACTGTAAATCTGGTGAGTCATGGTGTGCTCAAACTCGGTGTTTCGCATAGTGCAAGCTATTGAATAACATTAAATAAAATAACATACTATGAAATCAATTGGTGTAATATTTTAGAATGTGATTCTTACCCTAGGTGTAACATAACATTAGTCGATATGGGTCATTTGTGATAAATTAATCACATGTGCAAAAATGAATAAAATAATTTTAAAATATTATTTTATTTCATGTTTATTGATGCAATTATTAACAATGATCAAATATATTATTATATTAGAATCCCATGGTCAGTGGCATGACCATTGAGATGTTTAATAACCCATAGATGGACCGTTTAATAATTTTATTAGATGGACGATGATGTGATCAATGATCCATGATCATGTTTTCATTCTCTTGAGAGAATTCTCTAACAATAATTCCATTGGTTATGAAACATCTCCAGGGTTATGTGGAGAATCCTGGGACTCCGACATAATAATATATTTAAATATTTTTAATCCCTATATTGAAAAACATGAAATAAAATAATTTATTTAAATAATTTATTCATTTTGGTGCCATAATGACTTTTCCAAAAACGTCCTGAACCAACTAATGTTAAGTCGAACCAAGGGTAAACCTTCAGTTATGACCTAAATGGTTCCCTCATGTTTTTAATATCTTCACCCGTTTTGAATTTATTCTAACTTTTTCATGAAAACATCTTTCATATGCTATTTCAGTTATTTAATATATTTTAAACATTTATTCAGGTCACACTGATCCTCTACATCATAGGTTGTCTTAGCATCTGGTCTCAAAAATATTCTACATAATATCTAAAAATACAACATAGAAAATATGATACATTAAATTGTCCACACATTGAGGCTTCATGTCCCTATAAATTCAATGAAACTGATTCAAAAAAAATATCTTGGTATTGAGAATGAATATGATCCACCTGCTCTATTGTACTCTCCTAGTAATTCCCATGAAGCCACCAAAGACACAATAAATGAATCCATCACCCTTGAAGGATCATCTCCTTGATATCCTAGATCACTACATGGTACTCAGAAAAGGTCTCTTTATCGATAATGTCAATCTCTCTTATGTTGATAATGTGTGATGGGTTGTGCAGGTACATCCTGTACTACAACATGTGAAATATCTCATGAACCTAGTCTAACTATGAGAGTAGATGTAAGTGGTATTCCACCTCTCCAACTCTACAAAATATTTAGAGTGGTCCAGTGAACCACGTAGATAGCTTTCCCCCACAAACAAACCTCCATAATCTACATCAAGTTGAAACCTATATGAACACATGATATCCTTCTCCAAACTCCAAATTCCTTTGTTTCACATAATAAATAGACTTATGATAGCTCAGTGAAGTCTTCATCCACCCATGGATGATTTAAAACTTCTCTATTGTATCTCGCATAAAGTTTGGTCCCATGAGTGTTGACTCTCCTAGGACAACTAGATAAATGGTGACCTACAATGTCACCCGTACAAATCCTCAAATGGTGCCATAATGATACCATAATGGTAACAGTTTTTGTATAAATACTCTACCATTATTACGTGATTCTCCCAACTGTGGCCAAAGTCTAACATGCACTTAAATACTTTGAGTTATGTTAGAAATCCAATGGAACATACCTCGGTATATGTGGTCTCGCTATGTATTGTTTTTTCCTGATCTTCCTTGGGAGTGTGTTTTTATTTTATTCTTAATTGTTCTTGATTTCTAATATGAATTATTATTAGTCAACAAATATATTTATATGTGGTTTGATTATCATGGGATATGTCTTATTTTGTGGCGTTTTTAATGGGAGAATTTATTTGAGATTTTATCTATTTCTATTTTCATGCTAATGGAAACAAACCGAGATCGACATGAACAATAATAGAAGTACATTACCCCAATTTAATCTTTTTTTTCTCCCCCAATTCTTCATTTGATGTGAGTTTTCTTTGTTTATCCAGTGACTCAATAAATCCCAATAAATCGATCATTTCAAACCAATTTGTTGGTGCATCGATTTGAAATCATTGATCTAGGATACCCACAACACACATTATGTGTGACAATAGAGATGGAATGATTTGGATGATGGTGGATATCCAATTTCATGTTCTTGGGTGTTCATCAATGAAGAACAAAGAATGACATACAAATCCATTTTTTTAATGGAAATGAATTTGAAATATATTGTTCAAATGAAAGAATGGATCAGGCGAGATGATCATTGATTATCAGATTGATTGGATCCAATATTTGAGGTGGTAGTGGCTTGAGCATGCATATAATAAATAATGAGGATTTCTAGAAAACCATGATCAACACAGCTTGTAATCAGGGATTACATAGTGTGTGAGCCACCAGAGTGGAATCAATGGTTCTTCGAGGATGTTATGTGACACTCAGGGTGTGGCCCCTGCCATATGAAATGTAGTTCCTCCCATGTGGGATCGATATGTACTTTTGTAAGTGCACGAACATGGGGTGGAGTACATGTACTGCCTACACAATGTGTATTCCCATGCATAGACATGACATGGACCAGGTACATGAACTAAGTCTTGTACTGGTACGTGGGAAGACATACATAGGTAGGATCCAGGTAGTGGCACTTGGGTAGAACACAAGGGATTCCTACCCGACATGTACTACTATACTGACATTCCGTAATGGGATGATTCCTTTACACATGATAGAAATGTGGTCAAGGTACATGACATGTGACCTCTACAAGACAACATGTACTATTTTATACATATCATGGATAACATTTCCCCTGTATGTCGGAAAAGTTTCATTTGTGTTTATTACCAATATTCTTTCCCAAAAGGATGGTATGGAATGGTCTCATACTCCTATGAATATGCTAGCTTCACCTATAATTCATGGATATAGTTGTTGGAATCTATTTGAGACCCCCAGAGTGAGTTCAGATATTCATCATTGTTCTATAACAGGAGTTCCTAGTTTCTCTATGACCAACATTATACGGTCATCGATCATCTACTTATTTTTTTAATTCAGATTGAGATTTTTGTATTACCTCTTGAACTTTTCAATGATCCTGATATATGTATCGTATTCATTTTTAAAAATAATAATGTTCTCATCATGACAATAACTGATGATAAATACCCCTCAGATGGACATTTCTAGTGTAAATGAGTGTGTTTTATCAGAAAAGTGCTTTGTGTTATCTTCGGGCTTGAATCCGAAGCTACTATATTATGGTCAAGACGTACCTATAGACTTTGTGTATTTGTTGAGTATATCTAGATATTACTGTTACATATTTATATACATATACCTTTATATAGATGATTGTTTTTTGATTATTGTATGATTTATGGTTTCAGGGTGACCTACTGAGTATTGGTATACTCACCCCTACATGATATTTTCCCACATGTGTTGTGTATTTTGTAGATGAACAACCTTCTTAAATATCCATAGGTGGACTTAGACTAGAAGATTCATAGTTAGACCAAATAGAGCTAGGTCTGTTACACTTAATATCTAAAAAGTGTCCCAGTACTTACTTTTAGGATGGACTTCTGTTAAATTATTAGATGTATCCATGAAATGTTGTTCAGTTTTATTACATTTCATCATTTTATAAGATTAGGGATGTGTATGTGTGTACATGTACTTTGGCTAATACCTCCCATGTTAGTAATATGTATTCTTAGTCCTTGTCTACACCCCCTAGTCTATTGGATGAATGCTTCGAGAGTCACATCATGGGCCCCACTAGGATAAGTCCTGGCTTTTTAAATGTATTTTAGATAGATCTTGAAAATTAATGTATCATGATTAATGATATCATGACATCATAAAATTAAAAAATCATACATTTAAAATGTATTCATTATTATCCATGAAATTTCTTCAATGATATTGTTTATGTATTCTTTTCTTTCTTGATTTACTGATTTAATGTAATGTGTTTTAATTTAATTACATTTCCATATTTATTTTTCCTTATCCATTTATGATAACAATTTCATTTATTAAATGACATGTTTTTTCAGTTATTTAACATTAAATTGAATATGTTAGTCAATTATTTAAATGGAATGTGTGTATAGATATTTACCATTACATATAGTTTATGCTTATTGATTCATGATATCTTATATTGTAATTAACCCTTACTAAGAATTTCAGCTCACCATTTTTTAATTTCCTTATACAAGATTCCGTATATAAGGACATGGCCTTAAAACATTACATAATCTTGAATTTTAGTGAATCACATGCATTATTTCACATTGAGGATCATTTTGGTTTAGTGTATTAAAATATTAGGATATAATAAATACATAAAAAACCAAATACCTAAGAAGAAGATATTACCAAAACAATATCCAATTTTTTATAATATATACCACTTAATAAATAAACATGTTTTCGTTGAAAAATATTTATAACATATAACTTGACTTCCTCCATTATCTTACAGGTCCTAATAACTTGTGAAAATAATTTAAACCCTTGGTATGAGCATAAAAATATTATTACGGGACATAAATAATGAAAAATAATTAGTCCGGTGAAAACTTGAAAACCCATTATAAACCCCTTTCTAGAAAACACATAATCATGCGTAGAAAAATCATATATTTTCTTTGGGAAATATTTACCATTCTAGTCTTACATTAACCCATAAACTTGTAATAACCATTTGGTATACCTTAATATCTTGAGTACCCAATGATTCAGAGAGTTGTATTGGGGATCACCTGTTATATCTTGAGTTATAATGGCCTCAACCCAACATATCATGAGCTATAAAGGGGTTCAACTTATATTATCTTGAGCAATAATGAGCTCAACCAAACATATAATGAGAAATAATGGGGATCAACCGATGACATCTTGAGATATAATGGTCTCAAAAAATCATAAAAATTTTCTATGGAACAAATCATGAATAAAACCCTTGATAATTCATTTAAACTGTTGAGCAAAATACATTCAGATTTTTAAAATATCATTTTTCATAAAATAAATCACTTTTAAAGTCATGCACATAATAATGAAATCATATTATTCAAAAATATCTAGGAAACATATAATGTAAAAATAATAGTAATAAATCATCATGAAACTAGGATAAACTGCTCATGCTATAAATAATAAATATGTTTTTGAATTTTGTAAAAGAAACATTTAAAATTATTTTTAAAGGAAATCTATTACCTCAGATTAGATTTCATTCTTATGTGGTCAAATATTTTGTATAATGGTCTAAATAGTGTTATTAATATATTAATTTACAAAAAATGTGTTAATAATACATTAATTTTTCTCTTTATAACATTTTCTAATCATTTATTAACAATATTTTGTAATTTTCATTTTTTTGGGTGAGTTCTTTTCATGGTTTCCAAGGTCATTTTATTTAAGGTCTTCCCTATGAAAATTAAATAATAATTCATAAGTGATAAAATATATATATTTCCATCATTTTAAAATAATACTTGTGAAATTATACATTCCACGGTTTTTATAAAAGGGGAACAAAAAATTATCATCCAAGAAGGCGGTGAATTATCGCCCACGAACAATGAATTTTTTATTTAAGAAATAAATGCGAAGATGAGTTATTTTAAGAGTCATATAACATAAACACAAAAAAACAATATATATGTCATACAATAATTCTTATGAATCATTAGATAATATGTGGGGTAATGGAGTAAGAGAAAAATAATTTAAAAGAGAAGGAAAATGAACCTTGCTTCCTGAAAAATTCCCCTAAAGAACCACTTAAAGGATCTTGGAAGTGCTATTTGTTTGAGACCATAAGCACAAGAATTTGGAAATGGATGAGAAGTAGGGGATTTGGTAGATCCTATACAAAAAATATGTCTTTAGGTGGTGAAATATTTTGAATGAGGGAGCATCCTTTTATACTTGTGTTGAGGGGTAACATATTAATTACTCAAATTATTATAATATAATAAATTTATTATAGGTTTTATGGCTTAAAAGGGATAAAAATAATAGTATATTACATTATCAACCATGTAATTTCAATTTGGACCTTTAAAATAATTATTTTGAATTTTTGTAAATTTAATAAAATATTTTATTCATGGAAAAAATATTTTTTTCAAATTATAAACAATCCCCAACCATGAATTTAAAAAAATCAAAAAAGTTTCAATTATAAGTAAATTTTTTATTATTTATTATATATATTATATTTACAAATATAAATCATCAATTAACATAAAATATCAAAATATATATTTTACTATTTTCATCATCAATAATTTGATTTATTCATTAAGTAAATATTTACTGCATCATAATTGTTCAAGACAATAATATAATTATATATAAACTAAAATTAAAAAGAATTATGAT
Source organism: Viscum album (assembly GCA_963277665.1). Taxonomy (NCBI): domain Eukaryota; kingdom Viridiplantae; phylum Streptophyta; class Magnoliopsida; order Santalales; family Viscaceae; genus Viscum; species Viscum album. The sequence goes on from OY728125.1 coordinate 366,689,316, forward strand.
AAATATAATTCCATTATATATCTAAATAATATTTTTTTTTGAATAAAACTTCTGGAAACCCTGAAATTAAAATATTCTACTAATTGAGAGTTTTAGTGTGAACTATTTTTATTTCATTCTATTAAAATAATATGAAAGGTCTAATGAGATCCATAGGGTCTAGGACATACCGAATTTAAATGAAAACATGATAATAATTGTTATTTTATGATGTAAAATGTTTTATTAAAAATTCTTGTCCTTTAATAATTATTATAATTTTAATATAAATATTTTTTTTATTTTTCTTATGCTTTTACAAACACTACATAAGAATTGCAAAAACATTAATGATAATTTTTTGTAATATAAAAATTAAAAATTAATTATAATCACTAATATATGTTAATTATGTTAAAAATAAAATTCTATATTTATTCATTATTTATATTCACTAATATACTTGTCAAAATGGAATCTTAAATTTATTATTTTGTCATTAGAATCCCTATGAATGAATTGCAGAAACATTAGGATATGATCGATGTTGTATAACTATTAATTTGAAATTAAATGAAAAAAGATATCAATAATACAATTAATTAATAAATGAGTCTTTAATATAATTTTTATAACTAAATTTTTATTTAAGGCCTTCGGGCCACCTCATGGCCTTTAGGCCATATGCAGTTTCCCCCGACAGACTCTACAAAAAAGGAGCAGCCCCAGAAAGAGGATTCAGAGTAGGTGCACTCAATATAGCAGAGCCAAATGGATTTTTTAGTATGAGAGGGAATGTCTATGACATAAGGACGCGAATATTCTTTCACGGGAAGCCTAGCCAAACGTCAATGCGAAGGTTGAGAGCTACTATCATGATGCAGATGCTAGGGAGGGGCAGTTCCTTGTATATATTATGGTTGAATTCCCTAAGAACATCGAGTCATGTAATCTCCTAAGTCTACAGACCACGTAATCTCTGATCATATTCGTCTTTTAAAGGTTCCCCTCATCCGTAGAAAGGGGGGATATCAATAATCAATAAAATGAAAGGCCTTCAGGCCATTCGGGTTCATACTAAAACAGATTCAACATGATGAATTCCAAAAAGAAAAAAGATTCATAAAAAAATTTCTATAATAGAAAATTAGTGTCTTTAAATAATTTACCAAATATTAAATTATTTTTTTAAGAATTTATATTTAAATAAAAAATACTAATTAATATAAACAAATTATTATATAAATATATTTTTGTTACATTATCCCCCAGGAAATTTCAGCCTTGAAATTTTATTAACTTACTAAAAAATTGGGGGTAATTTCTATAATAGAATTTTCAAATTCCTAGGTTGTTTCTTCTACCATGTCATTTCTCCACAAAACCTTAACATGATGAATTACCTTTTTCTTCAAAACATTCTTTCTACAATCAAAAATCTGAACAAGTTTCTCTTCATAAGAAATGTTATCTTCCACCTATACTACTTCAAGGCTCAATACAAGATATGGATTTGGACCAAACATTCTTAACATAGAAACATGTAATACATTGTGTACCACAGATAAACTCGTAGGAAAAGCTTCTAAGTGGGAAATTGTTCTATCATTATCCAAGATTTCCAAAGGTCCAACTAAACATGGACTTAGATTTCATTCCAACCATTATGTATACCACTTTTAAAAAGAGATAGTTTAAAGAAAACATGATCACCTACCTAAAAAAAGGTATTTCCTTATATTAGTTGGATAAAGTTTATATCTTCTCTAATATTTCCTCATGTGTCATTCAATCAAATAATTTTTTTCCCAATTACTGTACTAATTTTGGTCCCATCAACTTCCATTTTCCAACACCATTCCAAAATGATGGAGTTTGAAATCATTTTCTACATAATTCCTAAAAAGGGTCCATACATATACTGAAATGATAAATGTTATTATAAGAAATATTAACTAAATAATGTGATCCCAGCTTCCCTTATAATCCATTGAAATATATCACAACATGTCCTCCAATGTCTTAATTGTTCGTTCTATCTACCTATATAATTGATATTAAAAAGCTATACTAAAATTTAATTATATTTCTAATGCCTTTTGATGGACATTCCAAAATATATTTGTTAATATAGGATCATGATATGATAAAATAGAGAGAGTAACTCCATGAAAACTGACAATTTCTTTGAGATATATTATAAAAATATGGTCTTGATGAAGATTTTCATGAATAGTAAAGAAATTATAATGTTTAGTTAAATGATAAAAATAACCCAAATTTCAGTATTACCTTATGATATATTTGGTAACACCACCACAAATTCCAAGGATATATTTTCGCGTTTCTACTCTGGCTGTGGATAGACTAATTAATCCCATTTAGTGACATTCTCTCTACTTTAACCTAATCAAATGTTGAACTTTTCACAGTAAAATCTATAATATATATTTTCATTCCATCCCACCATTAATACTCATAAATATCCTTATACATCATAGTTCTTATAGGATGAACTGAAAATGGAGAACTGTGAGATTCACATAACAACTATTTCTTCAATAATGAATCCCAAGGAACACATAATATCTTCCCAAAAAACCAAACACAAAATTTAGCAATATTTAATATATTAAAAATAACATTCTTCACATGTTCTACACTTTTATGCAACCTATGGTCTTCCTTATTTGCTTTCATAATTTTGTCTGATTGAGACGATTTCACTAATATCTAAAAAAAGTAGAAGTGCCTCCTACACCAACAACTTCTAAGCCAATATTTATCCAATCATTCACCAAGAGGTCAGGTTCCAAATCTATCATGGTTAATGATAAATTAATTTTCCAACACAAATAATCCAAAACCACATTTCATTTTCTTGGATGGTAATGTATTGTGAATTCATTATCATTTATTAGATACATCCATATTTCTTATTCTGATGTTAAATTCCTTAGGTGTAAATATATACCTTAAAATATTATGTTCAGTATATATTACACATTTTAATATACACAAAATCTAACATTAAATTTTTATGAAAAAACTATAGGAGATAATTCCAAATCATTTTTAGTGTAACATAACTCATAAGGATTCAACTGACATGAAACATAAGAATTAACCTGATCAATATACATCAGAACACAATCAAGCCTCTTCAAAGAAGCCTAACTATAGATGAAAAAATTACCACTTATTGATGGTAGGGTCAAAACTGGAGAATTCAACATTATTTTTTTTAATTCCTGAAAATAGTCATAAAATTATATTTTCCATATGAATTTAACTCCTTTCCAAGTTAACTTAGTCATTGGTCTAGATAACTGTGAAACATTTTCAACAACCCAACCATAATAGCCTACTAAACCATGAAAACTACAATTCTTTGTTAAATTTTAAGTTCTTTTACATCCTTAAAAAACTCCAATTTTAGAATTATAAATAGTTATTTCATATTCACATATAATGTGACCAAGGATGGAATTTGTCTTGCAACCAAAATTTATAATTTCTGAATTTTACATAATTTTTTTTATGGTTTGAAAAACCCCCCATATGTGTCTTTAATGAAACTATTTACATTTAGAATAAACCTCAATGTAATTAATAAACAAAAACATAAAATTATTAAATAAATCAGGAAGTATCCTATTCATATGATGCATGATTAAAGAAGGAGTATTAGTTAACCCAAATGTCATAACCAAAAATTCATAATGTCTATATCTTGTATAGATCATGGTCTTCATGATGTTTTCTTCGATTAAATTTAATTGATGGTACCCTGAAATTAAATTTACCTTTCAAAAACACCATGCTCATTAGAGAAGATAAAAAATCATCATTATGAGGCAATTCCTATTTTTTCTATTACTGTTGTAGACACTGAAAAACGCTTAAGGGCTGAATGATGTTTTGGAATGACAAAGCGAAGACATATTTTGACGCAGTGACGCATTTTGTGGGGCCCGGAAGGGTCACGTTAAAAAATATCAGCTGGGTGTAAAACAAATCTCTCGCGTGTGGAATACCGCAGGATCTGAGTCTGTTTTCCGCACTAGCATGAATACTCACGCCCCTGGCAGAAAATCTAACACCTACGCGGAAAAATCTCTTGCCATGTGAAACTTTATGCCCTGACATGCAAACTTCCGCATCACCGACAGAGGGTATGGAATTTTGTGTATGGTTCCCCATGCGGATGATCTTTCAGGCTGCTGACACTGGCACACACACTTTCATTCTTTCTTGTTTTTGCACAGATCAGGAAAACCCGAGCAGTTATAAATAGAAGGGTTCCCCTTAAAATTTATGGGGATGAAGAATTTGACATTCTCCCCTATGAGAAATCCACCAATTACCCATGAAAAATATGGATTTTAGGTATGGTATTTTTTGCGACATGTCGCCCAAGATTCCACATTCACGCAAGACCCCACAGGCTTAACCCACATCCATATGAATTCAAGTCTCATCCCCTGTGTTCAATCCCTTTCAATTGCAAACAATTTGTTCCAATTGTGTTTAATACCTCTGAAATTGTGTGCAATCTCTTCCAATTTCATGCAATCCCATCAAATTGTGTGCAAAACGTATGAAATGCACACAGTCAACTCTATTTGCGCACAAACCGTATGAGTTGCGCGCAATCTCCTCTACTTTCACTCAAATGATATAACTTGCGCGCAATCTCCACTATTTGTGCGCTAATCCTCGGATCCCCTTTACACACCAGGACCCTCCAATTATGCACCGACCTGGAATTTTTCACACAACATGCTCAATTGCGCGGAGACGTAGCATTTTTCCCTCAATCAGCTCAATTGTGTGTTGGCCCAGTCTTTTCTGCACAAGTACCTCAATTTCACACAGACCATCCATTTTCTGTGAAACTATTCCTTTTTCACGCAAACCTCCCTCCTTGTGTGCATGTGTTCGATGTATCTCTTCCAAAAAACTTTTTTAGGCACCTCCTATGCCCAAAGCATCTATGGCTTACATTGTTTTCCTATACAACCTTTTAGGATCGTAAAAAATAAATTCATACTCCCTCGGGTGGTGTTTCACATTGCGTTGCTTTGCATCATGATTCTTCACATTGGAATGCTAATAGATATTTTTTTCTTCGCATAGCCACGCTAACATGGACCCCCCAATGGTTCACTCCTTAACACCCCACCAATAGCGTTGCCGGTCCCTTCGCTTCACCAAGGTGTTGAGGTTCTAGTTATGTATGTCCTAGGGGTGCAGAGTGAACCCACCTCGTCTGAGCTGCAAGATGATAAACTTCCAAGCACCATCATCCTCAACACATGACGTTAAACTACGACCATGCCCCATGTGCCAGATGTGTGGAAAGGGAAACTACCCTAGTGTAAGCCCCCAGCTATCCTCACAGGAGGTAGCATCCATGTTCCTCTATTCCTGGGTGCCAAGTCCCTCTCCCGCTGGGCTTTGTCACTATTCGGGCCTCCATCATGGATTAATTCCCAATATTTGCCACTTATTCTGCTAACCATGCATAATCCCTTGTTCCCGATGTGGGCTGCTAACTATGTGTAAGACCCACGCTACTTCCCACAGACACACTTTTCATGACATGATCATTATATCATTTTTGTCTGTTGTTTCTCACACCATGCTTGACTCATGCATGTTTAGAGAAAGCCCTAACCATGAAATCCGTCGTGGGAAACTTAGATTGTAATTCCCGCACCCCTCATATTTGAACTATGAGGTCATTGATCCTTGCCAAGGCACGTTACATAAGAAGCCACCCCGATGTTAAAGCCCACCATCCATTGGTCATCCTGACCTCCTTTACGTCAGTTCACCAAACACCCCATGAGCTATGAAGTCTTTGATCCATGCCAAGGAAAGGTATGTAGGAAGCCTCCACGAGGCTCAATCACCCAACCCAGTCATTCTGACTCCCCTCATGTCGGTTCACCAAACTCATCCTGAACTACGTGGTCTTTGATCTTTGCCAAGGCAGGGTATGTTGTAAGCCTTGATAAGGTTCAAGACCATCACTTGGTCACTCTCACCCACTTCAGGATGGGTTTGGTTAACTGAGGTTGTTGATACTTTCCAAGTAAAGATACGTAGGACACCTCCCTTATGTTAATTCCCAACAACCATTGGACCCTATGCCCTCCTCTATATCGGTTCACTGACTCCCATCCCATTGAAACTACATGAGTATGATCCTTGTCATCTAGATAAGGTACGTATGAATCCTCCATGAGGTTTGACCCCATCCAGTGGTAATCTGTTGTGATGCCTTTCAGTGGTAATCCATTGTCAACCCTATCCAGCGGTATTCCATTGTGACACCATTCAGCGGTAAGTTGTCACGACTATGTCCAGAAGTAATACATCGACATCCTCATCATGCGGTAAGCTTTTGAAAACCCTAATCGATGGTAATCCGTCATCAGATGAATTATGAGTATATTGATTCCCTATCATGGGGATACGTAGGAATCCACATTTAGGATCAAGCCCAAATTCATCATCGTTCTCATGGTAGTTTTATCCCATTGATCATTCACTTCATTCATATCTCCATCATCCATCCAAATTATTTCTTGCACCGCAATATCCCGATGGGTTCCTTCCACCTCATTCCTCATTACCCTCAAAAATAATCAAGAAGAAATCTACACATTGGCCCCAACATTAGTGTTCCCTCCATAGGTTGCACCCATCTAATCAACTTTAATCAGTGTTCGGATCTGTCTGATCTGTCACTACCAGACATTAAACCTGCTTCATACCATGTATTAGTCATGGGAAGCTGAGGAAAACCTTATATACATGACTATGGCATATGAATACCCATGTTCGACATGGGATGCCTCGAGCATCCACTCCCTTGAGAAGCCCTATAATGAGGAAAAGAAACCCAGACGTGCCATTGTTCCAGTGTCCAGACATGCCAGTGACATCCAACGTGACTACTCACCTGACCAAAGGTTACTTTCTTGACCGGACCCTTTTGAATGTCCCGACAGAAGTAGGGTAATTAACTGTTGTCCATGAAGATATGGAACTAGGAAGATTTTCACAAACAACATCTTAAATCTATTCGGGAGGCACTGATTAGGGAATGAGATCTGAGGAGGAATCCATGAAACTAAGAAAAAAAACTCATCATCCCATTTCAATCATGGAGAAAACATCCATGAACATGGAGCGGATTCCACCCACCTTTAGAAAGTGGGAATGTGGGGCAACGAAACCGCGCCTTTCGTACTCAAGCAGACAAATATTCATGTCCTGGTGAATGTGTCGGAAACAGAAATTGTGAACCTAATGTGAATATCTTCTATTCAATATAGATATTAGTAGCATTCGAGACATAAATGGATTAACATGTAACTGGATCTAGTTATCCGACACCAGGTCCCGCCAAGAAAATAGCGGGTCTAGCATGAAACTCACCAGATGATGGGGTAGTAGTACATTGGATTTCCTGGTCTACGATGTTGTCATCATGGATTCATCTTAACATCCTTGGAAGATATAATGGTGCTAGGACACTAGTTGTCGATTTCGTTATTCATTCAGCATTGATGAGTGGATCTCCCTGCTTTCAGAAACCAAGCTGCTGCACCGGGAACTTGGTTACTGCTTTCCCACTAATGTAGGGGCAGGGGAAGTGCCAACACGGTAGTTCCATGCTGTTGTGCCTCTTCCGCAATGGTTTCTACACCAACGAACATGTGGTTCCCATTCCCAATCTTCCCTTTCGAAGTCATCAAATGAAGGGTCATCAATGACCTCGAATGCTAGTATTAGGAGGAGGGAATTATCTCGAACCGGGATATGGCATGCCTGGTTTTAGAGGCATCTGCGCCTTGTTGTCAATGCTACCCCTGATGGCTGAGCAGGGAGCCATTAATCCCCTCTCCAACATATAACTATTATGGGAGCCTCTCCCTGCAACATTTCAATGACTCTCTACCTTATGCTGGGGAGGTTGGGGATATCCGGGTCAGACCATCTTGAATATTATTCCTGGGGCTCCCAATAAGGGCTCCAACTCAATCGCGTTAGCATCGCCACCTGTTATTACTGGATGAAGATCAGGTAAGCTATGTAACTTCACCACCGGTATTGGTCCTTCTATCCTGATGCTAGCGTCGGGCATAAGTCGAAGAGGACACACAGAAAGGAGCATCAATGTGAGTGGAGACTGTGGCCCGAGCCACCGCTGATGCATACCACCAACTCCATGTGTATGCTGAACAAGAACATTCATACGCCCGACCTAGATCAAGGCCCCAGCCGCCCCATGGGAAGGCTTTGTCGACTCTTTTAGTCCTCGGCTAAGGTAGTGGCCACTGAAGACTAAACTATGGAAACAAAACCTAGTACAATGGTCCTACCATTACCACTACCATGGAGAAAATGTTCCTTACCCTCTCTCAGGTTCTACATGGAGGTATACCCCACAAACCTTCAATCAAAATGAGGGTCCTCCCCATGGAGGTGACACTTAGAATGGAAGTCCCTTCCAAGCCCACTACACTGGATATAGAGTCATTCCTCCTGCCACATACCATTTGTATGTGTACATTGGACATTTGATCACTCTTCAATGTGGGGACCCTCCCTATGTCCTCATAACAGCTGCAGAAGATACCTTTTGGCCAAAAAAAATTGAGGAGTGAAGGACTGATTCATCTGACCAGCGTCCATCACATATGTCCTACACATGTTCAGATCCCCTAGTACGAAGCCCATTCTCATACTAATATATTCAAAGGGAACAGGCATGGGGGGTCCCACCTATGCCCCTACGTGCTCGAGCAGAGGTCCTACCCTCTCTAGCACTTCCCACATAGGTCCACCCCATATCCCTTTAGATATCTGCCCCGACGCTCCTCATACCCCAGCTTTCCTGGGAGTAAATTTTCCCCACCCTAGCACCAGTACAGTTTAAGGACCTCCCCATGTTAGAAATATGCCCTATCCTGAAGATCTATCTACGGGAAGGAAGGTGGTTCATCACCACCATAATAAATATTCAGTGAAGGTCCAAAAAGAGATCCAACCAGTCTACCTCCTAGACTCCGAAGCATTGTACAACTCATTGTAGGAACCCTCCCCTCGCTCCTCTGAGCCACGGTCTTGGGCCGGAATGAGGTACAACATCCTAGTACTCCCATAATGCGAGGCCCATTGGATTCCCACCTCCCTTCACAGGTATATCTAGGAGGATAAAAATTTGTCAACCCCATAGGTTACGGTCGTGAAATCACCACCATCATCACCAGAATCACTCTCTACCTCAACTAGAGAATAGAAAGAGTTTTTCAGTAGACCAATGGCGGGAGAGAAGCAGCACAACCTATCGTCAGTAGCACTAGCCCCTGCACTAGGAACTACAGCCGTCAGCCAATCTTATTGTGACATAGCATCCAGGTCACTACACTCTTCGATGGATGTACTGATATTCGGCACCCAGTCAGCCCATTCGCCTTATTCCCCACCAGAATTCTTACCATCCCAGTAGTCTATCTCAGTACTGCAGCAAGTTCCTCAACCGCCCTAGATGATGAATGGGTCAGTCAAGGTCCAGAACCTGATTCCGAGCTGAGGAGATGAAGGTATATCCTCGTAGAGGACCACTTCCCTGAGATGTTCGGGCCCTTGGTAGCACCAAATTTATGTGTGCCAGAATCCCTCACACTAGAAGAAGTTGAGTTTTTCAGCCAAACCCTACGGTCGAAACACTTTATCCTTTGTTTTCAGTGAGTATTTTATCCTAGAATCCATGTTAATTTTAAAGAAATTGGAGAGCAATGTCGTCTAGTTGATTGGGCCGCACTCCCTATGTCCTAGCGCCCCGAGTCACAAGTCCATCGTAAGGCCCACCGACAATAATGAATTCAGAGTTTCAAGTTACTCTCCAAGATTATCATGGAGGCTCCCACCCACCCCCCCAAGTGAAAATATGTGGTGGGGGTAGTATGTTTCATTCCTCTTCAGTCATATCTGATGGCATCCCGACTCGCTAGGAGACATTGAGGCAATGCCACCATGAAGGGTCACGGTCAACATGGGTGACAGAGTGGGCGAGGGGAAAGGGTGGGATCATATTGATGGGAACCATCCAACTGAATGTGGACCCTAACTAATAGACCCCTCGGGGAGGTTTACCCATCAATAGAGGGGCCTACTAAGTCTCCATGCGCCCACTGAAGCATTGGTCCTTAGCCAAAATCACGGTTTGGGTAAATAGAATCTCAAAGCCACAAAACCCTCAGACCATTCCGGCTCAGTGCAGAGGATGGAGGAGGACCCTGAGAAGGCCGAATTGCACCAAAAACTGTCCAAACAGAAGAATTTGGTTGATGACCACCTCATAGAATTAGTTTCAGAGTGATGACCAAACTACGACAATCCAAGGCCAGGGTTGTAGGGGAAGGAACAACTTCCCCTCGGCGAGCTGCCTCCAGGTGACCCTGACCATTCTTCCCCCACAGATAGTGTTGAGGCCAAAACATATGACAAGATGGTGTTGTATGTGTCGCAAAACCATCGGGAATTGTGCGACAATCTGTGGAACCCATCTCGAGTTCCCCCAACTGCCTGGCAGGTCGCTCCACCAGCCGCTCCATGAGCCACTGTGCCACATTAACATGTTGAAAAACCGGTCAATGCACTCTTGGTTAGGGACCCCTATCAAGACAGGAACCCTCACCCAGATGATCCAATGGAGGCACTCATTGCCTGCCTTGAGGTGTTGGAAACGCGATAGGTGGCACTCCTACCTGATGGAAATCCATATCCAGCAAGGGTGGATGATATGATGGCACCTACAGGTGTAGGGAATCCCACCTTCCCCCCATCAATGGGACAGGGGACCCACCATAGTATCCAGACCACATCACCTCAAGATGTGGGCCCATGGTAGGGACTCCAGCACAGAAGGAGGCCACCATGTTCTCATGTTTTGTGCTGACATTAGAGGGGCCTGTGTTTGTCTGGTACATCCAGCTCCCCATCAGATCAGTGACCAGTTGGGAGGACCTCCATTGGCAACTCCACTACCAGTTCAGCTCCACCACATGGAAAACGAAGCATCTAATACCACTTCTTGTGCAAACAGGGGCCTGATGAGTGTGTCATAGACTTTATCACCATGTAGAAAGGGATTACATACTCGCTTTACATGCCACTGACTCTGGAGAAACTACTAACAATGTGTGTAGGGAATGTTAAAGTAGAACTGGTTCCCTCTTTGATCACCCAGAACAACCCTGGAGGATTCCGAAGCTTCTCTAGTAAGACCCATTTCCTAGATGAATCCATGAAAAAGGCCAGTAAGGCACGTTCATTGCCCCATGTGATTCCCACAAGGAGGGATTCCAATGCCGAGACTGCCATTGTGGCCTAAATAGAGGCCCCCAGATAGCTAGAATTATTACCAGTGGAGCCACGTCCATAACCTTGCAGAGGCCCACCACCACAGGCGCATCCTCCAGCCTAGCAGCATCCGCCTCAAAATCGGCAGGTGCACCGGCACAATGCGTAGCCACCACCCAGGCAGGATAACCAGGCTCCACCTCCCCGACAGGATCCTCCATCTCCTCGTCAGGGCCATGATCCAAGGCCCCCATTTCAGAATAGAAGAAACCTAACCTACACATTTAATGAGAATTAGGATCCCGACTATTATCTATGTTCCTTGGAATATGTGATTGTGTGTTTTTCTGAGTGTAGAATTACAGAAGAGGTGAACTTCAATGATCACCCCAAATACTTCCCCTATCACCGGATCCTAGGTCACACACTCAAATAGTGCTATGTGTTCAAATATTGGATTCAAGACTAGGTCGATAAAAACATAGTCATGTTGGTCTTGGCCCCGACACAAGTGGCATGTGTCGTCGTAAGGCCAAACAACATCAATGATAGAGAAGACAAGTGGTACCAGGTTTCTAACCATGGGTCTCAGAAGTATGATTACTGGATGGCATGAAAAATAGTCGCACATTCCCATGGTATCATTTATGAATTCCTAAATCAACCAGAGCCTTCAGAAGCTGTGTCCACCACTTCTGCATCTTCATCTCAGTCGACGTCTTCCCAGAATTGCAAACACCTACGATTCAAGGGAAAGCAACAGGCCTAGGCAAGGACGTCATCATCCCATACTCTTTGTGACATCATGACCTCAGATATGGCTATTACTCTTAGAATCCCCCCAGTAATGGATGGATCATTGAGTGACAGCCAAGGGGATGCTTCAGTTATCACGGTAGAGTTGGTAAACCCCTACAAGACTCCCGATGATGGGTAGTGACAGGCAGAACACCCCAATGATCCCAGACGATGCCAACGTCGGTGGAGCTGCGGCCATATGGGTTGTCAAGGAATATTAGTTGGAACATTAATCTAGGTTGTGCATGACTCTATGACTAGACAACATGCCCAACGAAAAGCTCATCACACGCAGCCTCCTCATCTGGTGTCATCCGACCCAACTCCACTGACGTTTATGCTACTGGATCATGAAGAGACACCTTAACCATGCCTAAACTAGCCACACCCTGCTACAATCCAATCTATGTCACTCGGCCCTCACCCAGTAGCCACTATGCAGGCTTCGACTAGTGGGTTGCGGGATATTCCCAGCACCACTCAGCCACAGACCCAACCAACAGGGGCCACTATCCCTCCTATCATAGAGAAACCACCTACAAGAAGAAGTTCATGCATGGCCTAGAAGTATGATGTTCTCAAGAACCTTTTCATCATCCCAATAAGTATTTCCATTCTTGAGGTCCTTCTCTTGTCGCCATATATACATGAGGCCCTCACTATGGCTTTAAGAAGCCCCCTCAATTTTGAGAAGGAGGAAGCATCTATAGAGGCCTATCATGTGGAAGAAATAGATAATGCTGAATGTCAGACCATTATCTCATTCTCCTATGAAGATGATGTTTCTCCCATATAGGGTAACATTCTCACACTGTACATCACCATCCAATTCAATGGTGTGGAGGATCGCCCCAGTCTTTTTGACACCGACTCTGGGATTAACCTTATCCTAACATGGACACTACTGAAGCTGGGGTAATCTGAAGATGACTTGACTCCCTCTGACCTAAAAATCTAGGTATATAATCGGAAAGACTATAACCTGGTGGACAATATTCATTTGATGACCTAGTTCGGTGGCCTATTTTCCAGTACCATGTTAATGGTTCTATCCCAGGACACCGTGTACAATGCATTTATGGTCAGACCAAGGATCCACCTGTACACGAAGGTTCCATCATCGTATCACTAGTGCCTCATGTACTCCATCAATGGTCGAGTGGGTGTTCTCCAAGGTGATTCATCTATTTTTTCCTATTGTGAAGCCTGCTACCCAGATGAAGACTATTATAAGATCAAGGACAAGAAGATTCTGGCCAATGAGGTCGATCATGCCACAGTTTCAACTCACCCCTGAGAAGGTCTGGATGATGCATATATCTTCTCGATCCATCGATTGGAAGCCATGACCCCTGATATGGGGAAAAATTTTCTTGTCTCTTGCATAAGGGGGAAGCATATTCTCAGGTCCAAGTGATGTTGGTAGATTACTTCGTTTTCGTATACAAATCAAGCCTCAGTGATCCCTGATCCCCCTACTCCCATAAGGTATCGACATGTCTGCCCCATGGCAATGGCGTTACTTCATACTTTCCTGTTTCACTGGGTTGGAATCAACCAGCTCAAGACAATGCACCACTATTTATTTGATATCATCAATCTTGGCCCCTTGGGTAGGACAACAAATGGGGTCGGGTCGATAGCCTTCATTGGTATGGTTTTGGTAGTACCGGATTCTCCCAATGTAGTGACCACTACTGCTTAGGTTGGTACTATCCTCCTGTAGGAATATGTAGACCTAGAATATTCTCCTCATGTTGGGAATCCATCCTCCATAAGTGAAGAATAGGATTTGTAGGATGATACCCCTCCCTTTGAAGAGGGCATTTCTACCACTGTCGATGAGTTTGTACAGTTAAACCTTGTTAGCAAGGTAGATCCATGACCTACATTAATCAGCGTCACCATGTCCCTCGAGTGGCCACAGTGGTGTGTAGACTTCCCGAAACAAAATTATGATGTATTCTCCTGCAGCTATGAAGAAATGCTTGGACTAGATCCTCAGGTAGTTTTCTACTACCTCGGTCTCCGGGAAAATCATTTTGTGTACAAATTTCCTCCCATGAAGATGAACCCTTCTCAATGTGCCATGGTGGATGCAGAAGTTGATAAGATCATCCAGGACAATTTCGTTAAGGAGTTCCAATACCCCAAATAGATATCCAACATTGTGCATGTCAAGAAGAAGAACATAAATATCGGAATCTGCATCGACTTCCACGATCTCAACCGTCACTCTCTAAAGGATGATTTTCCCCTTCCTATGATGGAGTTGCTGATTGACGCTACACCTGGATTACAATCACTCTCCTTCTCGGATTGGTACTCCTGGTACAACAATATTTTAATGTCCCCCAAGGAAGAGGATTCCACAGCCTTCAGGGCACCACAAGGTACATTTTGTTACTAGGTCCTTCCCTTCGGCTTAATGAATGTTGGATCCACCTATCAGCGGGCCATGCATCGCATATTCAAGCCAATCCTCTGGAAAATTGTGGAATGTAATGTGGATGATCTTGTGGTCAAATATGGATAGTACATGGACCATCTCAAGGACCTTGAGAAAGTGTTATTATTCCTCCGTTCTGGCCACCGGGAGATGAACCCATTGAAATGTGCCTTTATGGTCACCTCTAGGAAGTACCTCAACATAGTTTTTAGGTACCGGGGCATCGAAATAGACCTAGAGAAGATCAATTCGATCAGCTATATTCCTCCCCCAATCAATATTATAGAGCTTCAAGGTTTTCAAGGACACTTAGACTACATATGCTGATTCAATACGAATCAGGCTGACAAGTGTAAGCAGTTTTCTCATCTCAAAAAGAAAGGAAACGCTTATGAATGGGACGAAGAGTGCCATACAGCATTCGAGGAAATCATGTAGTGTTTAGTACAGCCTCTAGTCTTGATGCCACCCGTCTCAAAAAAACAACTTGTCTTTTATGTGACATCCCTCAAATGATCTATTGGCACCCTTATCGCCCATATGATCAGTGAGGGGATGAAGAAAAACCATTAATACTTCAGCTACATGCTCCTATATACGGAGACCAGATACTCCCCCATTGAGAATTGTTTCCTTGCGCTAGTATTTGCAGTATAGAAATTGGGTCATTACTTGCAAAACCATGATGTACAGCTGGTGTCTTGGGTAGACCCACTAATGTACATTCTAAACTAACCCATGTTGAAAGGTGATCTAGCTCTGTGGGTAGTGATTCTTTAGTAGTTCAATATTAGGTGTGTCCCTCAGAAAGCTATTAATGACCAAGCATTGGCCGACCTCATTTCGGCCCATTCGGCTCCTGTTGACCAGTCCTTGGATCTCATTTTTTGTAAAGAGGAAATCATATTATTAGATCATGCAATCTCGTGTTGGTAGATGCATTTCGATGGTTCTTACCACAGTCCCAGTGGCCAGAGGCTCAATGACCCTTGGCTCAACATGGTTTGGCTTGGGAATCATCTTTATTACCCAATCACAAGCCATTCTTCCCAACTCATTCTTGTTGTTAAAAGGCTGCAGCAATAATGAGGTAGAGTATTAGGGTCATATGATTGGCCTCGAGCTGGCCCTCAAGATTGATGTGCCCAATTTTCTTCTGAAAGGGTATTTCAAACTAGTTTTCAAAAAGATCAATGGTGACTACATCGTCAAATAGCTGGAGATCGTATCATTGTTGGACTACACTATCCTACTAATGGCCCGGTTCCCATATCGGAAGGAGGTGACTCATGTCCCTCGATCTCAGAATGGTCAAGTGGATGCCATAGTCATCCTGGTTACATCACATGTAGGACCAGGGCAGGATGATCTGATTATCCAAGTGGCACATTGGAGATTTATTACTCATGTCACCCAAGGTGACGACAACAACCTATTAGTGAGCCAACATAACTCCAGAACCTCCACGTCAGGACCCCCAGGTTTCTCAGATGTAGTGGTTGAAGTGACTCCAGACTGGGGATCCCCCTTTGTCAAGTATCTCCAAAATGGTTACCACCTGGCTGATCGGGCCGACTGCAAGCGAATCTGACGCCGCGTGCTGCATTTTACCCTCTTGAGTGGTCCTATTCTTCAGCAGATCCTCTACAAGTGCAGGTTTGATGGTTTTATCCTCCATTTCATCTTATATGTGGAGATTACTCAGGTCATGTAGGAGGTTCATGACAGTTTTTCCAGGGCTCATCAGACCGGACTGAATCTATCTCACCAGATCTATAGATTGGGGTACTTTTGGTCCTCCATGATCCATGATTTCATCGAGTTCTCCTAGATATTTCATGTGTACCATGTTCATGACATGTCTGTGCATCGTCCACCGGATCCTCTCCACACTACCAAGTACTCTTGGCCCTTCAAAGTCTGGGTACTGGATGTCAAGGGACCATATCGACCGGTGACAGCTCGACAGTGCAGGTTCTTCCTGACCGCTTCAGTTATCTTCTCTAAGTACACAGAGGCAGTTCCACTCAAGGAGGTCAATACTCGTTCCGTCGTTGACTTCGTGAGCTGCATTATTATATACCGATTTGGAGTCCCTCATGCCTTCCTCATTGATAATGGCACCAAATTCTATGTAGTTAAGTTGAAGAAGTTGTACACCAAGTAAAAAATATGTTCTAACCATACATCCCTCTATCATGCAGAAGAAAATGGGAAGATCATGGCATTAAATAGGACCCCCTCTAACACTTTTCAGTAAAAGGTTGGTCAAAATAAGAAGAGTTGGCTGGACAAGCTCCCCAATTCCCTCTGGGATTATCGGATGATGACTCGAAATTCCACACAACTGACCCCATATTTCCGGGTATATGGATATGAAGTCTTCCTGTCAATAGATATTCAGTTGCCTTCGTTATGCACAGTGGTCTACGACCAACAAGCGCTAGATAAGGTAGCTGAAATTTTTCTTGCTAAATTGGATGCACTTGATGAGAATTGTCATCGGGCCCTGCACAACCTAGAAAGATACCATAACATGATAGACAGAGCCTTCAACAGGAAGGTCCACCTCCGCTCTTTCCTTTAAGGTGATCTGGTAGTTTCCCTCCAGACATCAATGATCCTATCAGGAAACCTCCCAAGATAGTTCCCAAATAGGATGGTCTTTCGTTTTTCACAAGGTTTACCCCAATGGTGCGTAATCCCTGACGACCATGGATAGTGAGCGTATAACTCCTCCAACCAATTTAAAATTCATCAACAATACTTTTCCTGATCCAACTGGTCCAGAATGACCCTAAATTTTTTGGTACCACATGACCCTAAACTTCCTGGTCCAATATGATTTTATACTGTAAAACGTCTCGCATGACGTTAAACTATATGTCGTCTTTAAATACATTAAACTACACCCTTAAAACTATGTACGACTTGATTCCCATCCGCATGGGATAAGTAGGAATGCTCAGACACAAGGGTTACTCACCGCAACGAACACCCAACTTGTTTGAGGTATATTACACCATTCTTTGTACTCATCACAAGACATTTAACTACAAGTTGGCTGATACTTTCTATCTGAGGCCTAGCCCTAGGCCCCTTGGACTTCTCGGGCCCCAGCAGAAGTTCTCACTTAGGGTTGTATGGTCTGGTGTGGAATTTTTTCCTCATTCACATAGGGTTACTCACTACACAGTACACCTCCTTTGTGTGGGGTATCTTACCCATTAGCATCATTATTGCATGATGGTAAAATGCAAATTACACTCTCCTAGAACTATGTGTGGCTTGATTCCCATACTAATGGGATACATAGGATCGGCCAAACATCTAGACTTCGAGTCCATCACCATCTCATAGAAATCTACCCTTCACCTAGGCCCCTTGGCCTGCACTTTCCCAGGGAGAGGGGTATATGGTGTGGGATTATGTTTTCATTCGCTTTAGCTCTATAATGACCACACCACGTGCCTCTTTCTCCAAATAGTTCTCTATCCTCTTGTTATATACTCATATTTTAAAATTTTCCAATCTCAAGTTCAGCCCTTCGACCCTCTTCAGGGATTGACAAATGTGCCCATGAGTAATCTGGTTCAGCATCTGGAGTGTTGGATTTTCCCTGGACATCATTTTTCCGACCTTTCAGACTTCGTGTTCCCCTTCATTTGAGCTTATATAATCTTTCAAAACTGAAGGGACCCACAAATGACCTGGATTCCAAGACAAAGGGCTCACCAAAAATTATGGGCCAACGTCTTTGAGGGTTTTAGGCAAAAAATTGATTCAATTACCGCATTTTGAATATGGTCAGCGGTCGACAATCATTTATTTTCCCCCATTTCTGGTTAATGTGATATGAGTGATGTGTTTCGAACACGGTCAATAGTTATCCTCCATCATCATGCCTTCCCCCTCAAGCATTGAATGTTGGTTACATGATTCACATTATTTTCCACCACATCATGTCCAAGTAGAATATTGATATTCCTGACATTTTTCCTCAGTGCACATTTTCACGTTAGGAGGAAACAAGTTGCGGTAAAGGCATAATTCAGGGCTCCTCTATGATTTCTCTTTGGCGTGCATTCTAGATACTTCATAAAACCACTTACACCATTGTTTCCCACATCGAGTTTGACTCACACTGGCTTAGGAATCGGGTTGAGATTTGCACTTACATGGAAGGATTTCACTCCTCTATGGTCCGAGATCTGAGACCATAAACTGAGTCCACATTTATAACTACGTACAACTTGATTCCCATTCATGTCGGGTTACAAAGGAATTCCTATACATATTGTCTTTGGGATCATCTTGAGTTCCACTAATCTATCTCCTCTATTCTACCTTCAGGGATTTAAATCTAGCGAGACTATGTGTCGTGGTATGGGATTATGTAACAACCCAAGTCCGGAGCCGCATAACTGGATCCCCGTACCTTGTTCGTCACATGACCACAAGCGCGTTTCCCCAAATAACAGAGGCTGCGAACTAGCAGCGAGGGCCTTGGTGAGTCAGTGGGGAAACTATGCCCTCATTTGTTAAAGTATGCAGCGTAAGAATAAGCATAAACAATAGAGGAACCAGTAAATAGCATGTAAAAACTGAACTGAAAGTATAAGAAATGTATGATATAATAATGATGCAGAATGGTACAAGTATCTATGGAAAGAAGTAACAAAAACAACGTGCTGAAATACAACTGAAACCAAATTACTAAATGTAAACATCAACTACAGCAGCATCACGGGCCAAGGCCCAGTCCCATGCTCACCAGCTCTGACCAGCAATCAAGTACCTGAGGTAGAAGGTCCATAATCCCTACCTATACATGCAGCTATATAATCCGTTTTGGCCGAAAGCAGGACCCAAACAAGGTGTGAGGCAAATACCAGTAGGCAACCACCACAAGAATTGTTCCCTACTGTCAGTGAGTGATATAGAAAAAGTAAAGGTAAATAAATGATGTAAACAATTCAAAAAATTACCATTCACGTTAATTTAATTACACAACCAGGGGAAACCAGCAATGTTTTCTATTCCATGATAAGAAAGTAACAGATTAGGTATCTAAAAAGACTACCTAAACACAAGAAGTACAAAACCAAAGCTTGTTCTTTGTCTTGGTGGACTCTTCACAACCAACCATCAAAATTCACACCGACTCTATGGGTGTCTTAAACTAGCAGACCCCTATTGTACAGTAATTAAACAAGGCTCACACTCTGGGAAGCTCTCATATCAATTCCCATATGGTCTTGCAATGATAGCTACAGACTATCTGAGGAAGAAATTACATATAATTCTTCCAGTGGTCTCTATGCATGGGTAACTAAGAACACTCTTGGTAAGAACAAAGTCATATTCCCATCGGTCCTGCATACGAAACCAAAACAAACAGACCCTCTAGGGAAGCACTTAATCGTCTATTCCCTCATTGATCTCCCACAGCAGGTTCTCACAGCCCTAAGAAGTCCAGTCATGCATAATCGATTGTTATCAGCCCTAAGTAAGTTAAATACTACTTGTATAATAGCTACCATACTTCAAAATCATTCCAACAGCAGGAAACACATGCAATCAGTGATAATAAGCAACTAACCATTTCAATAGGGTTGCCTCACGGCAACCATGCCAAACGGCGATAAACAGCCGAATGGGAGAGGTAAACACCCATGGGGTGATCCTAAAACATGCAACCAAGAATAAATTAGCAGAAATTCATCATAAGATAACAAGAAATATTGGGTAGATAAACAGTAGGATCAAAATACTATACCCGGGATACCCGACACATGGGTATCCGGATCTATTGAAACCAAAACTCAAAGAACTTCAATGTAGGGAAACAAACCACCTACCTCGATCCTCGGAGATCAATATACTTGAACCTCAGCCCATGAATCGGCCTATAATATAGTACATCTATACAAACATCTGAAACGTTCAACCTCAGACAACTTACACAAGAGGAAGAATCAGGAAACAAGGCTAAAGAATAACCAAGAACTCACCGCTGCGATTCTTCTACAACCAACGGAGTTTGATTCGGACAACCGGTGACAGATCGGTGGCTCAGATAAGAATCGACCTTCTTGGATGTTCTGGATGATATTAGGCAGAGAAGAAGATGTTTACGGTCATTTGGCATGACCCCGGGTTGATTAATGATATAAAAATAGTACACAACATGTACTCTTAAAGTACACAGCATGTAGAAGGTTTTTTCAAACTCCACCAAAATCAGCCTCCATTTCACCCCAACACACTGTGCGTGTGGCCCAGTCTTGGCCAACACACGGCTTCGGGTGGGTGAGGAGTACATGGTGTGTACTCATAAAGTACACGTCGTGTACTCAGAAAATTTACAGATCATCCATTTTTCCTTAAAAAGCCCATAAAAGAGATCCATACCTGAAACTGAAGCTCCGGGTTCTTACAGATTCTATTTTCATTCACATCAAGTTTGCATTATCTGCACCACATACGCCCCTTTCTAGGATTTATCCCCCTACTTCATGTCCCATATGTCATTAAACATTATGTTGTCCCACACAACTTTAAAAGGAACCATCAAGATCAACATACAGCAAGATTCCCATTCCCATGGGATATGTAGGAACATCCAGACATCTCGCATTTAGGTCCAATTCAATTGGGAGATACTTTTTAATACCCCTTATTCTCTAATATTTCCTGGCCCCTCTTCCTGAGGTTTCCTCCTTGGGATCGCACATGGTATGGTGTGGACCCCATCATCATTCATGTTGGGTATGCATTATCAAACAATGTTTATCTCCTCTGAATCCTTATCTCTCTGGTATATGTCGGATACATATGACTTTAAAAATTGATGCATAGTCCCACAAAACTTTTAAATATTGTGTGTATACATCATGAAGTTAATGTCGATGGGTACTAAAGCCCTTTATAAATAGATAACATGAGGCGAAATCCAACTGTTAGTGGTCAGACATATCTGGGATGATGAACGGGTAAACTAAAATCGTCGGCATGCGTACCTGATGGCCATGGATGTATATGCACGCCAGTGAGGTTGGTGTGAGGAACCACCCCAGCTGGTGAAGGTATTTCTTGGCCACGAGCATAATACAGACAAGATGTCACCAGAGGATGACAACAACGGCGAGCAGCCAGAGGGTGGTGAGACAATAAAGGAGAAGGCATAAGGAGAATTTGAAGGGGAAGAGGAGCTTGAAGGTGGAGGGTCTCAAGGGATGTCCCACCATGGAAGTATTCGGGTGATTGGGGAGATAATTGGATATTATGTATAATTAACTGAGAAACATGAGGTATGTATCATCCCTTATCTATCCTCCCCCATTCATTTTTTCTTCATAACTCTTAATTAGATCTCCTTATTCGGCTCAGGGGCATATTGGCATCGACCAAGAGGATCTAATGGAAGGTGGAGGAGTCTCCAATAGAACAAGTTGGGGAGACGACCCCCATTATTGAGATAACAAGTGCTGAGGTATCCCCTACAATGACAGCTCCTATAGGAGCTAAAACACTAGAGGTTGTTGCTTTTGGATCATGTAGGTTCATCATTTCAACAGTAGTATTTACCGTCAGAATAATCAGTTGATCAGTGTGTTCATTTTTTGTGTAGTGATCACATCCTTGGAGGCTCATCAGGATACCGAAACTAAACCACCTTCAAGTGATTTGAAGGAATATATGTCTCCCCATACTGGCCACTTTTCCCAAACTGAGCAGGCCTAGAAACTAAGTGAAAAAAGCGTTGTGGATATTAGTGGTATTAATGTTGGGGCGGGGCCATAAGTCGGAGAAGGAGATGTAGAGACTGTGGTGAGAGAGGAAGGTCTCCCAGACAATTAAGATCCCATCCCATGAGGAGGAGTACCTAAAAAAGACCCTAACATTGATTTTGTAGATTCTTTCCCCAACTATCAGCCTATAGATCCTGAGGAGATAGATGATTCTGATTTGGAGGCTATTGATGAGAGTCATATGATGCATTGAAAGGGGTGGAAATGTATCAATCGCTTTCTCATTAAGCCTCAAATAGAATTGATATAATAGATGGGATCGCTCAACACCTGACCGTGCATTCTCTTTGATGGAGGGGTGGATGCTCACCGTCATCATTCGATATTCCGTGACTACATGGCTGAGAAGTTACTTGAGAGAACCTGATGCTCTGACATTGCCCAGTGTCAGAATGAGTCAGGGGGTACCCAAGCATTCTTAATGGAAGAACAAGAGGTCTGATTCCATGAAGGAAAGATTAATGTAAAGGAGGTATTCATCACCAACTATTTCGATCCCATGGAGCCATTGAAAGCCCAGCTGGTGGAAGCCCAAGATCAGCTAGTGGATGTGGGTCAAAAAATGATTGAACATCAAACTTAATAGGTGAAAACACAGTTTAGGGAATGTTCACTTCACTCAATAGCCATTTATGAATAGAGGTTTCTCGGGGGGTGG
Organism: Viscum album; assembly: GCA_963277665.1. Lineage (NCBI taxonomy): Eukaryota > Viridiplantae > Streptophyta > Magnoliopsida > Santalales > Viscaceae > Viscum > Viscum album. Next base: position 366,712,399 of record OY728125.1, read on the forward strand.
GATGTAATCTTGGGGGCCACTATCCCAAAGGAAGTGGCGTTGGAACAATCTATCCAAGATGTTGATCCCTTGGGTACCAGTTCTGGTCAAACTCATATACTCATATCTTTTTACTCCCTCCTTTTATAAATAAAAAGTATGGATATATGTATGGATTTATTTTTTTACTTGTTAGTTTGGTTTAATGCATTCTACCACAATCCTGAAAAAAATAGCAATTCATTCCTAAGCTCATGTGGGTCATTCCCAGTGTGAGAAACAAGGGATTTTCGCACTATTAAATCTATTAAATGTAAGAATTCCAACTAGTATTTAGGCACCCAATTGTAAAATAGCCAATCCAAATCCCTATTATGTGAAGGGAGAGACTTGACTATAGAATGAACCTCTCTGAACACTTGAATTACCATTTTTCCAGTGTTCTCATTTTCCCAAATGGTTTAATTCCAGCGGCTCTAGAATAAATCCGAATAGGGGGGATGGAAGGATTGAATCATAATACCAATGATTTGGAACACTATAGTGATGGCATGAAAATTATGAATGACTTTTGACGATGTTTGAAACATAGTATCCTTATTGAGTTAGCCTAAAATTGGGATAACAAATGAGGGTCGACCGTTGACCATGTTCGAAACATGGGGCCTGACTCAAAATTTCATTCATTTGTAATCCAAAATGTTATCCAAGGATAGTAGGCCATCCATAGTCTATGCAACCATTATATTGGTGGGGGGGCTCTAGACATGAAAGAGGGTGAGGATCTGAATAATGGGAATGCAAGCATGGAGAGTAGAGTGATAGGTTTGTTCGATTGGAGTCCAACACTCTTGAAATTACACCACTGTGGTGGAAATGAAATAGGTGGGTACATCAATCTGATCCGGGATCAAACATTCTTCCAAAAAGGAATTATCTAACAAGAAAACTATCCCCTCCCAAAATTATCATGGGGCATCCCTAACATGTTCAGGGTAAATCTTCAATTTCTTAGTTCCCCAAAAGTGCTCAGGTCGAGGGACCATAAACAATTATGGGGAATAGGATTTATGATTCCTAGGTATGGACCTGGAGATAGGTTGTTTGGGGGTTCCTATGTATCCCTTGAGAATGGGAACAATCCAAACGTAGTTCTTGGGGAATGATGTGGTCAGAGACCAACCCCATTAGGGAGAATCCTATATAGAGAAGAAATAGATGCATCACGTGATTACCCTATGGAATCCAGAACTTTCTCAGGGTATAACCATTGCTTAATGTCATGCATTGAGAAAATATGGACTCGTGAAGTTTAACGTCATATGATAGGATGTGGTGTGAATGGGTAGATTCTAGGAAGGGAGTATGTGGTGTGGTATCTATGAACCAGATGTGAATGAGGACATGGAGTCCGGATCACACCACATATCCCTGGAGGAAACTCTTCAAGTCAGGGGATCCAATCTGAAAATAAGGTTGTGCCTGAAACAAAGTGGTCAGGTGTTCCTGTGTACCACATGGTGATGGGAATCAAGACATACATAGTGTTGAGAGCGTAGTTTAATGTCATCTAGGATGAGTAAAGTTACGCATGGCATGGCTATACCAGTACACATACTACCAGAACTAATAAGACCACGTAAGTCATGCTCTATGAGGGAAACATGATGTAGTGATGGGAAATTCATAGTATAGGGAGGATCATGTAACGGATGATGGGAAACTTAGTGAATGACGTCCCATTGATACAGACCCACCTATATTTTAGACCTTGATTCATTGAGGAGTAAATCCAAGTATGATGGAATTAAACATGAACATAAGGAAGTGGAAATATATGAATCAATATGCTCAAGATCTGTACCAAAATGATGGTGGTGTGATGATAAGGGATAGCTATTCAACAAGTTTGAAACACAGCATGCGCATCGCGTTAGCCTGAAATTGGGACAAACAAATGAGGGTCGACTGTTTACCGTGTTTGAAACACAAGACCTGTAAAAAAATGTCTTCTAAAATCATCTGATATGTTGGACCAGGATGGTAGGTAAGCCGATGTGACATGAGACCAGGCTACAAAGGGGGTCCCTATAGACATGGAAGAAAAAGAGGATCCAGATGACAGGCTCACGAAGCTTGGACATGGAACGAGGGGAATGTCCCTGTGAAAATTTCAAACATTAGGCTCATTGTCAAAACACATCTGAATATGACTGTATGATGTATTAGATAGTGGGAGTCGAGTCACGTCCCAAGGAAAAGGGTCATAGGGTCTCACAGTTCCAAATTAAGGTCCTATGGTGCACCACTATGGGGGCTTGATTTAATAGACTGTGGATGGGGCAGTGAAATAGCCAAACATGACGTATAGTTCCCATAGTGAAATCTTAGTTTTGTGTTGTAGAACTCGGACCACGCTGGGAAAAGATATGGTATGCACATGGTGAAGCTATTTAAAAACTCGACATGAACAAGAACCTAAGAGGTACTCGCTTCACCACATGTTCCGAAATGAGTTCGGGCCAAGGGTCCGGAAAAGAAAGGACATGATTTGTTGATTTCTAGGGCTGAACCTAGATAAAAATATGCATGGGAATTCATACATATCCCATGAGGATGGGAATCAAGCCATACATAGTTCTAGGAGATGTCATGTATTTTAACTTCTTTCATCAATGACGTGAAGTGGTATTAGTTTATTGTCATTTAGCATGGACATCGGATGGTAGAAAATAGAAGACACACTGTGATGTAATTACAAAACCCGACATGAATGATAATATGGTCCACATCATCATGTGAATCTTGTAATAGGTCTTTGGTTGAGGGACCGAATACATAAGTTAGGTTGGGCCGAAGGAAAAGTGAATGGCCATTCCTACATATTCTATGCTGGTGGAAATCAAGCCACATGTAGTTCTAAAAGGTCATCCAGGTCTTTCCCTAGCCCCAAAAGAAGCAGTTTTTGATAGATCTTGTTGGTACATTTGGATGAATTAGAGTTTTTTTATTAGCGATGGACCTTGGATTGAATGTCCAGTCATGACCACAAAAATAAAGCCGTGTGTAGGTGTTGACAAATGGTATGGTGCATGACCCATAACAAACATAATACCTCCTCGAGTTTGGATATAACGGTGTAGTGTTGTTTTTACTCATGCGGCAAGGTAGATAATGTCACACTTTAGGGTCATTTGATGGGATTAACCATGCATTTTTAATGCCTTGTAGAATAGATGAAACAATATAAATTCATGTGGGACTACGAATCTTAGTTTAAATTCATATGGATCAGACATATATAAGAGATAACAGGTTCTAGAGGGGATTCACATGGAGTGATAAATAATACCTGACGTGAATAAAGGTTGAGGTCCACACCATACCGTGAACGATTCCGTGGTGGAGACCCTGGGCCGAGGGGCCAGGAATGATTAAAGAATAAGGGGTAGGAGAAACTAGCTCCCAACTAAACTGGATCCGAAGACGAGATGTCTGAGTGTTCCTATATATCCCATGGGAATAGGAATCATGTTGTACATAGTTCTTGAAGGTTCCTCATAACGTCATCTGGGAAAACATACAGTTTAATGTCACGTGGGACATGAAGTAGGGGATAACTCCAAGAAACTGTCATGTGTGGTGTGGGAAATGAAAACCCGATGTGAATGAGGATAGAATCCAATTCCACACCACGCAGTCCCATAGGAGTTAAAGCCATAAAGGAAGAACAGAAGAGATAAATTAGTGGAACTCAAGTAGGACCCGAAGACAAGATGTCTAGGCCTTCCTATGTATCCCATGGGAATGGGAAGCAAGTTGTACATAGTTCTAAAAGAGGTCTTAGTTTATGGTCATAGAGCTCAAACCATAAAGGAGAGAAATCCTTCCATGTAAGTGAAAATATCAACCCAAATCCTAAGACTGAATGAATCTAAATTGGTGTGGGAAACACGGGCGGAATATGTTTTTGGTAATAACTGGAACACACGCCAAAGGGAAATCAGAGTGGAGCCCTGAATGATGCCTTTACTGCAGCTTTTGTTCTCCTAACATGAAAATGTGCACTGAGGGATAATTCCAAGTGTGTAAAAATTCCACTTGGACATGATGTGTTGGAAAATAATGTAAATAATATAAACAACATTCAATCCTTGAGGGGTTGGCGTGACGATGGATGATAAATATTGAAAATGTGCGAAACACATCATCCATATCAGGTTAGCCTGTGATGGGGGGAAAAATGATCGTCGACCGCCGACCATATTCTCAACATGGGACTTCTATCGATTTGTTTCCTGAAACCCTCGAAGACGTTGTTCTGTAATGATAGGAGAGCCCTTGGTCCTAGAATCCATGCCATTTGGGGCTCCCTTTAGGTGTGGAATATTATATAATATTAAATGAAGGGGAACACGAAGCCTGGAAGGTGTGAGAAAGCATGTAAAAGTCAAATCTGACACTCTAGACACTGAACCAGAGTACTCATGGGAACATTTGTGAATCACTGAAGAGGTTCAAAGGGCTTAACTTTAGAGTGACCAATTCGAAAATATGAGTATAGAACAATAGGATAGAGAAATCTTAGTATTAGGAGGCACATGGTGTGGTCGTTACAGAGCTGATGCGAATGAGGACATAATCTCACACCATATACCCCTCTCACTGGGAATGTGCATGCCAAAGGCCCAAGGTGAAGGAGATATTTCTAATAGATAGTGTTGGACATGAGCTCTAGAAATCCGGGTGGTCCTACGTATTCCATTAGGATTAGAACCAAGACACATAGTTCTAGGATAGGGTAATGTGCAGTTTACCATCATGCAATAAAGACACAAATGGGTATGATACCTCACATAATGGTGGTGTATAGCGCAACGAGTATCCTGACGCATATGAGGACATAATCCCACACCAAACCGTACAACCGTAAGTGATAACTCGGGTCAAGGGCCCGAGAAGGCCAAGGGGCCTGAGGTTGATCCTCATATGGAAAGTCCCTGACAACTTGCAGTTTAATGTATTGTGTTGAGGATGAAGAAACGTGTAAAATACCTCAATCAAGTCAGGTGTACGGTGTGGCGAGTAACCCGATGTGAATGAGGACATAATCCCACACCGCGTCGTACAACCCTAAGTGAGAACATGGGCCAGGGGTTCAGAAAGGCCAAGGGCTTGAGGCTGGGCCATGGACGGAGTGTCACGTCTATCGTACAGTTTAACATCTTGTAGTGAGGACAGAAGTGATCTTAATTTAGGTTCATAGAACACATGTTGTATATGCCTAGTTTAATGTCATATGTGTGGTACATAGAGGGTGAATCAGCACGCTTATGGTATACCACAATGTTTCAACAATGATTGAAGACAACTGTTGACTAGGATTGCAACACAATATCCACCCTTATGTGACATAAAGGGGGTGAACAGTTGATTATCGATCATTGATCATTTTCATAACATGGGACATACATCATCTTTTCACTCGCAATTTTCAAGGGTGTTATCTCTTAATGGAAGGAGATCCCTTTGGCCGAGTATCCATGCCATTCGGGGGCCTTCTAGATATAGAGGGTGATGAAAACCCAAATGATGGGTCATGTTGAGCAGTTCAAGGCCTGTGCTCGTAGAACATATGTTAAATGAAGGAAGGGATATCTTAATGGGATATGTGTGCTGTAGTGAAATATCCCGACGTGAATGAGGACATGAATCTACACCGCACCACACAATCCTAAATGGGAACTTGGGTGAGGGGCCCGAAGGGATCGAAGGACCTGAGGATAGGCGTCCCAGCCAACTGTAGAAATATGACCACTTGTGTAGTTACCACCTCATCACTTCTCCCCAAAGACCATGTGATCAATGCTTAGTGTGGGAAACATGGAGCCATATTTAGCATTCCATATCATATATGGGTCTGATAGTTGACATCACCAGAAAGAAGTAGCAACTCGAAGATACATTGGGTAGGATGAATCACCACACTCAATGATTGGGATCTACATGGGTGGTGACAACAAAAAAGGATAGCCACTGACCATGTTTAAAACATATCTTCTTTATAGTGTGTCATGAAATGGGAACAACAAATGAGCATCAACCACTGACCATATTCACAACATGGGACTTGTATCAATTTGTTGCTCAACATCCTCAAGGGCGTTGACCTGAAGTGGTAGGAGAGCCCTTAGGCTGAGCACCCATGCCATTTGGGGGTCCTTTTGGATGTGAAGGATGACAACAGAAAATCCTCAAGGTATGAAGTAGGTTTTGGTGCGACCAAGAGAAGACATATTCTGACATGAAGATACTTTCTGGGGGCCTCAGAAGGGCCTTTGTGAAAAAATAAAACTTGGGTGCGAAAGAAATCTCTCATGCGTGGAAAACTATGGGATCTGAGGCCACTTTCTTCGCTTTCATGAAATGTCCCAAACTGCGAGGAAACTTCCGCGCCTACACGGAAAACGCCAATGCAACGTGGAAACATTTGAACCAATGTGAAAACGTCAATGTCGCCAACCAGAGGCATGAAATTTGCGTGTGGCACCCTGTGTAGAAGTGCTTTTGCGCTCTCGACATCGGCGCATAAAATTTGAACGGACCTCTTTTTGTGTGGATCGGGCCACCCGGAGTGCCTATAAATAGAGAGGAGCCCCTTCAACTTCTAAGGGCTGATGAATCTATACCATCTCCACTGCACGATATCCACCTCTCCTGGACGCAAAATATGGCTTTCAGCTACATGATTTTTCGCGACAGGTCACCCAAAGGTCTGCCTTCGCGCGAGTCCCCACGAGCTTACCCCTCATCCAAATCCCTTTGATTCCCATCCCCTGTGTGAAATCCCTTTCAGTTTCACACAATCTGTTCCAATATTGTGCAATCCTGTGCACATTGCACGTAATATCTTCGAATTTCACACAATCCCTTCAAATTTCAAGCAAATTGTATGACTTGCACGCAATGTCTTCTACTTGCATGAAAACCGTATGACTTATGAATAATCTCTTCTATTTTCCCAAAAATTGTATGACATGTTCACAATCTCTTCTATTGGTGCCCAAAACCTCAATGCCCATTTATGTTCCTGACCTCTCCAATTGTGCGTCAACCCTTCATTTTTCGCGCAAGTGGCTCTATTGCGCGTCGACCTGGCATTTTTCATCCAAGCAGTTCTATTACGTACCGACTCTGGTTTTTCCATGCATGTGCCTCAATTGCGCTCTGACCCTCCATTTTCTACACAACTATTACTTTTTCATGGAAACCTTGCTCCTTGCGCACATGTGTTCGATGTCTCTCTTTCAGAAATCATTTCCAGGCACCTCCCGTGCCCAAAACATCTACGACACACACTTTTTTATTGTAACTCCTTATAGGATCGTATAAAGTAACTTAATTGTCCCTTGGGAGGTGTTTCACATTTCATTTATTTTCCTCATGCTTCATTGTGTAGGCATTCTAATGGATTTTGCTTCATTGCATAGCTATGCTAACATGGACCCCCCCCCCCAATGGTTCGCTCCATAACACCCCCCAACCATGGTGTTGTCAGTCCCTTCACCTCACCAAGGTGTAGAGGGTTCCAATTATGTAAGTCCTAGGGGTGAAGAGTGAACCCACCTCTTCTGAGCTTCATGACGTTAAACTACCAAGCACCATCTTCCTCAACTCATGATGTTATACTGTGACCATGCCTCGTGCGTTAGATACAAGGAAATAGAAACCACCTTAGTTTATACCCCCAGCTTTCTTTGGATGAGGTATCATCAATGATACTCCCTTACTAGGTGTCAAGTCCCTCTCCCACTGGACTTTGTCACTATCCAGGCCTCCATATTAGAGTAATCCCCAATCTCTGTCACTTCAGGCTGCTGACCAAGCGTATGCCCCTGTTTCATCTTTGCGCCGCTAACTGGGTGTAATCCCCACACCACTTCCCACAGACAAAGAATTCACATTTTGATCATCATATCTTTCTTGTATCTTGTTTTTTCACACTGAGCATGACTCACATGGGCATAGAGCATGCACTGACCATGAAATCCTCTCAGGGCAGCTTAGAGTGTAATCCCCAAACCCATCATTCCTGAACTACGAGTTCATTGATCATTTACAATCCAAGGTACATAGGAAGCCTCCCCGAGGGATTAAGCCCACCATCTGTTGGTCATCCCGAACACCATTACATCGGTTCACCAAACGCCCCATGAACTACAAGGTCTTTGATCCTTGCCATGAAAGGGTACGTAAGAATCCTCCATAATGTTCAAGCCCACCACCCAGTCGTTCTAACCCCCCTCAAATCAGTTCACTGAACCCTTATTTAACTACATGGTCTTTGATCCCTTCCAAGGTAGGTTACATAAGAGGACTCGATGAGATTCAGACCCAACACCCAGTCATTTCAACCCCCTTCAAATCAGTTCACCCTTTCCCTTTATGAAATTAAAATGTGAACCTCAATTAGCGGTAAGTCATTACCTCCCCCGATCAGCGGTAAGCCGTTGTTTCCCCCAGTCAGCGTTAAGCTAATGCACCCACCTGAAATACAATGTCCTTGATCCTTTCCATGGAAAGGTACGTTAGACACCTCCCTGATGTTCAAGCCCAACAACCATTGGACCCTAGGTCCTCCTCCACATTAGTTCACTGACCCCCATCCTGTATGAACTACATGAGTTTGATCCTTTTCTCCTAGATAAGGTACATATAAAGCCTCTCTGATGTTCGAACCTATCCACCGGTAAGCCACTATGACGCCATTTAGCGGTAATATTTTGTCAGCCCTATCCAGTGGTAAGCCATTGTGACCCCATTCAGCGGTAAGCCATCACGATGCTGCCCAGCGGTAAGCTGTCGACATACCCTTCCTGCAGTAAGCCATTGAATTCCCCAATCGGTGGTAAGCAATCATCAGATGAACTATGAGGACATTGATTCCCTACTATGGGGATACGTAGGAATCGTCTTTAAGGTTCATTCCCAAATTAATTGTCATCCTCGTGGCAGTTCCATCACATTTACCATTCACTTCATTCAACACTCCCATATCCATCCCGATTCTTACACATGCGGCCACATACTGATGGGATCATGCCACCTCATTTTCCTTTCTCCTCAACAACAATGAAAAAGCTAACCAGATGTTAGCCCCATAATCAGTGTCCCCCCTAGAGGTTTCACCCATCTGATCAACTTTAATTAGTATTCTGATCAGTCTGATCAATCTCCGCTAGATGTTAAACCCGCGACATACCTGGTGTTAAACATGGGAAGCTGAAGAAACCCTTAGATAAATCCCTATGGAATATGACTCTCGTGTTCAATGTGGGATGCCTCAGGAATCTTATCCCACGATAAGACCTATAATAAGGGGAAGAAACCCAGATGGTCCAATGTTACAGCTTCCATACATGCTAGTGATTTCCAATGTGACTACTCCCCTGACTGATGGTTTTTTCCCAAACATAACCCTTTGGAATGTCCCAACAGAAGAAGTTTAATTAAATGGTGTCCATGAAGATATGGAGCTAGGAAGAGTTTCATGAACAACATATTAAATCTATAAGGGATACCCTGACTAGGTGATGAGTTCTGAGAAGGAATCCATGGAAGGAAGAACTGACATCCCATCATCCCATTTCGATCAAGGAGAAAATGTCCCTCAACAAGGAGCAGATGTCGCCCGCCTTTGTAAAGTGGGAATGCGGGGCAACGAAACTGCACATTTTGTACTGAAGCACACGTATCTGCGAGCCCTGATGAAATAATTAGAAAAAACTGTTTTGTTATTCAAGGATATATAATCAACAAAAAATTATAATTGAACCATATTTATTTTAACAAACAAGACAGGGGAACCCCATGGTGATGTTCTAGGCTAGATGAAGCCTTTATCTAAAAATTAATGTAGTTTATTTTCAACTCTAAAAGTTCAATTTGAGTTATTCGATAAGGGGGTTTAAAAATTTTATTAGAATGAAGAACTCTGTAAATAGTGAACTCAACCTCTAAATTTGTAATAACACATGGAAAATCAATATGAAATACATCAAGATAATCATTTACAAAGGAAATATCATTAATTTGAATAGTTCCATTAATTTGAACAATGTGTTCAAGTTGATATTACATTTCATCATTTAACAGTTTCTTAGCTTTCTGAAATGTTATCAATGGTATGGGTTCATTCTTGTACACATACAAAAACATTTTCTAGAAAATGAGTATTTTTTCTCTAAAATCTATCATATTATGATAAAAATAAATCCATTATATACCTGGTATAACATCAAACACTAATATGGGAGATACAACATGGTTTCCTGGTAATCATTTTCCAAAAAAAATATTGGTATATTACTATAACATTTTTTCATAAATATTTCTTATCTGTGTTTTTACCATGAGTTTTGATTTAATTTCATGAGGAGTAATTTATACATAAGTAGGAATTATCTCAAAAAATAAAATATTTTTACAGCCTAAATGAAAAAACACATTTGAAAATTTTGTAAAAAAAGAAATGTACTTGATACCACTTCATTTTACGGATTAATATATAATAAAGTGTTTGAAAAGAAATTTACTACACCCTTCTACTCCAAATCATTTCAATTTACTGCATGAGTGACTAGTTTTACGAAAACATTATCAAAATAACCCAATTATTTATAGTTAAATAATTTTACAATTTTCTTCTCATTAAATTTGATTTCATTTTCCTTTTACTCATGAGAGATGTTCTTAAATATTCCGCATCGGTAGCATTTCCCATAATTTAAAAGTCATTCTCTAGGATTATTTTTACAACAATTTTTATAATAAGGGGAATTAATTTTCTTACCTCTATATTTATTTGATGAATTATAACCCAATACATTCCATCCTGACCACTTCTTATTTTTTTAATCAAAAGGATCTTATGTGTTAGAAAACTCTATCTCAAAATTTTCAGCACAATGAACGCGTTACTCATATCTTTATACTCTAATGGTACTAGAGCTCTTTGTAAAAATGGTTTCAACCCAGTGTAAAATCTATATATTTGACTATATAATTACTAAGTTAAATCTAGTACATACCCAGAGATTATATTAAAATTTGATTCATATGATGCCATAGAATCATTATTTTTCGTCTTCACTTCCATGAATTGTTTCTCCATTCTGAGTCATAGAGTTTGTGGAAAATATTTTTCTAAAAAAACATAATAAGATCCCATTAAAACCTATCAAGATCATCTCTTTATATCATAATCTTAACAAAATACCACTATTGATCATCATTACCTTCAATATGATTAATTTAAAATATTAGACAATGGTATTCCGAACATCCGGTAACATCAAATATCTTTTCTAGATAATTGATCCATCCTTATTCTATCAATGGATATGTGGTCCCACTGAATGATGGTGGATATTTATTTATAAAATGATCCATGAAAGATATGATTCTTATTGTAGATCAAGTCTCTATCTATCATTGATACCACAACTATTTATGTCCTGATCCAACTAATCCATTACTATCATAAACTGATCGGTTCAGATTCCCACCATTCCATGCTGAAAATTCGGAAGGACATTGTGGGGATAGTGCATTTCTACTTCATCTTCCCTAAAATCCATCGACATATACCTACTTTTAGGACCCATCCTTAAAACATAACATAATATTTACTTTTATTAAATACTATACATTATGTAACATGATGGATATTTTTATGTTTATTATTTTTGATGATTATAAAATAATACATACATAACAAACTTCCTTCCTATGAAGAGGATACTACTAAAAATATATCCATTAATTCATAATAGAAAACCACTAAAGATAAAACATATTTTCTTTGACTAGTCATTATAAAAATTAACTTAACTTATTATTTAATCTCACAAACCATTATAACCTATAAAAAACTTTTTAAAACACAATATGATCACAAAAAGCTCAGTAATGATCATAAAGAGGGGGAAACCATTAGTCTAGTAAAAAACTGAAAACCCATTATAATCCCTTTTCATGAAAACAACTATGCATGAATATAATTGTCATTTAGTTTATTGGGGGTATATTTACCATAACACTTGACCATTTACCCTTACACATGAAATTACCATTTAGTCAAATTCTATCTCTGGAGTACCCTTTGCATTGGAGAGAAATAATGGGGATCACCTATCATTTATTGAACTATAATTGGATCTAACCAACATATCATGAGCTATAATGGTGCTCCACCTATCCTATATTCAGTACAATGGGCTCAACCAAACATATTTTAAGCTCTAAGGGTTATCATTCTCTTATTTCTTGAGAAATAATAGTATCAAAAAAATATAAATATTGTCTAAGGAACATATCATGAATAAAACAATTGATAACTCATTTAAACTGTTTAGAAAAACATATTCATATTTTCAAAATACTTTTGTTTCCAAAAAACATCCCACATTTAAAATCATGAACATAACAATGAAATCGTATTATTCAAAAGTAACTAGGAAAAATATAAGAACCATTCATAGTAATAAAACATCATGAAATCAGGATAATCCACTCATTCCATATATAATGAAACAATCTTTTTTATTTTTTAATAGAGACATTTAGAAGGATTTTAAAATGAATGTCCCTTACCACAGGTTGGACTTCGTTAAAATTTATTCAAAAAACCTGTATAATGGTTTTAATATTTTTTTTAAAATATAAAATATCTAAAATAATGTTTATAATATGTTAATATTTATTCTTATATCATTCTCTACCTAGTTATAAAAAAATATTTTTCTTTTTATCATTATTTGGGGTGAGTTTTTTTCATGGTTTCCTTGGTATGTTTTATTGTGGTATTGCTTATAAAAATGAAACAATAATCTTGATGTGATATAATATATATATTTAGACCATTTTTAACAATTACATTTGATATTTAAATTTCCATCATTTTGGATTAAGGGAAATGAAAACTTTCATCAACGAAGGTGGTGAGTTATCGCACCACAGATGATGATTCCGTTATTTAAGAAATAATGGAGAATATGTGAGATTTTTTGAGGAATATACCCTAAAAAATCTCTTGTATATATGTGATACTTATGTTTTCACAAAACAATGAATAAGAGGTGGGGATATGGTATAATCGAAAATGAATTTAAAAGTGAAGAAAAATGAACCTTAATTCTTGAAATATTTTCCATGATAACCCCTTTAAGGACAATAGAAGTGGCCTTTTTGTTATACCTAGAGCTCAATAATGTGGAAAGGGATGGGGAAATGATAATTTGGTATAGGGTACCTGAAAAATATGGATTTTTTTGATGAAAATTTGTGAAGGAGGGAGCCTCCTATTAAAATAGAGTTCTAGGGTAACATATGAATTACTCAAAATATTAAAATATAATAAATTTATTATAGGGTTTAATACTTCCAAAATGGTTAAAAATAATAGGATATTACATTTTAGGGCTAATAATTTCATTTTTTCTCTTTTTAATTTTTTTTAAATAATTTAATAAAATCTTTTATTTATAAAAAATAATTTCATAAAATTTAAAATTGTTCACAATCATGACATTAAACACATTTAAACAATGATTTCAATTTGAATATAAACATGATAAAGATAATTGTTTTCTTATATAAAAAGTTTTATCCAATATTTGTGATATTTAATAATTCTTATAATTTTTATAGAAACATTTCATTTATTTTTCTTATACATCCACAAGCACTGCATCAACATTTCACAAGCTTTAATGATAATTGTTTTCTTATATAAAAATTAAAAATTAATTACTAATATATAAATAAGATAATCAGGTACCAAATATAATTTTATATTCATTCATCATTTATATCAATGCATTTAAATGTCAAAATGTCTTCTTAAAGTTGTTATTTTTTCCTTAATTTTCCTGCTTAAGGATTGCATATTCATTAAGATAAGATCAATGTTATATTATTATATATTTAAAAGTTAATATCCAATAAAATAAATAATACATATTAATTTATAAACTAGTCTTCAAAATAATTTTTCTAAAATCAAGTATTATTTATAATGAACTAAAATTGACATTACCAATCTTGCGCAAACACTACACTGGTAATACCAATAATTTCCATAATTTTCATTAATAGAATATAATTTTAATGTTCAAAGTTATTTATATACAATATTACTATCATAATATTGTTATTTAATTATTAAATAAATTTAATAAAATTTATATAACAAAAATGTCTTCAAGACATCAAAAAAGTAAAATTTATATAAACACTCTATTTTTCACTGTTTAAATAAAATTAATATTTTTTTAGAAAGTTAAAAAAAATTCAATCTAATATAGTTCCAACATTATAAATTCAGAAATGAAAATAATTCTGTGAAAATAAAATTATATAATTTAAAAATTATTATATAAAAAAATAACCATATGATAAATTATTTGTTTGATGAATAACAATTTAAATTGAAAATACTAATAAATATAAAAAAAAATATTTTAGAAATACCTTGGTTATTACACCATTATGTGTACTATGATTTATGTGGTAAGATATTATTGAGGGAATAAATATATTTTCGAAAATAATTTATGTTCTAATTTTTGTTTCCAAATAATTCCTGAATAAAATATGTATCTAGTTTTAAGGACTTTTAAAATATTTGGTTCTTTGGAATAAAATTACTTGTATATTATACCATAGTAATAAATTAGATACCATCTCTAGGCTGCTTGGTTCAGGGTAATTAAAAATGGTATTAGATGAAGTTTACTAGAAACCCGGGAAAATATAATATAAAACATATAGATTAAGGAACATAACCATATGGTAGACATAAAGGATATGTATATAATAACATCCTAAATTTTTGGTAAGGAATATATTTAGGGGTTTATCCTAGAGATACTTCATTTTATAGATACTACAATTAGACTTGGTTCTAAAACATATATATCTAGGGTTAAAAACTATGAAAAGGATTCATTATGCCTGACCCCATCATCACATAGTGAAAATACAAGATTTACTATGCACCTAATTTAACACTCCAAGGGGGTATGCATAAGATAATTCACATTTTCCTTACTAACAATTTTTATAGATTAAAAAATAGGAATATTCTCAAATAAACCATGTTTAGGATTTTGAGAATAACTTTGCATAATGTATTCAATTTATGTTAATTATTTAAATAGTATTAGGATTATAAATTTTGATTCATAATTATTTGTTTTAATGTAGTGTATTACATCATTTATAAATGGTGCTAAGAGGAATGAATGATAATTTCATCATTTTATGTAACCCATAGGGTAAAAATGATCATTTCATTGATGCCCATAAGATAATTATTTCAGGGGTACTAGTATCCCAAACATTCTCATCATAAGTAGACATAATATCATATTATAACAAGATAGAGAAATAAATATATAAGATTTATTGATTATAATAGAATCATGATAAGAAGGGGAAGATATAGGTTAAATATGTATAATGTGAATAAAGGAAATTAGGATTTTTCCATGTGTGATAATTAAGGAAATAAAAACCCTAGTACTTGATTAAAGGGAATGCGAGTTTATTACTAGTGGGGATATAAAATTCACCATGATAGTGATTTAATGGTTTAGAAAAATGTTTCCAATGTTTAATGCATTAACTATAAGGATATAGGGAACTATGAAAATGAATTCCCTAGGATTCAAATGAATATACCTCAGAAAAAGATAATTGATCATGGTAAATATTATCCTATTAATACAGAGGAATTGGATTGACTATTAAGATTTTATTTGGATTTGTGAAATATATTATTTGATTATTTTATAAAAAATATCATGTTCATAAGAATAAAAAAATATATATTGAGTTCACATCTCTAAATTTTCATTATGTCTTGAAAGCGTATATTAAATTGTAACGATAACCAAGAAAAATGATTCAGTGGAAATTTAAACTTCTTGGAAAATTCATGATTGAGGGAATGATAACCCTATATATGTTCCTAATTTTGGGATAATAAGGTTTTCATAATGTGATTATTCATATGGATAATGAAAATATGACAATACTGAGTACCTTATAACTCCGTAAAGGAGTTTAAATCATTTTTGGATTTATGGAATATATAAAATAATATGTGTTTTACCTAAGCAATATACAAGAATGTTGGTTTTAAATATGTTTGTAAAGTAATTTAGGTTATTACCATGTTTCAATAGAAATCTAGATGATGTTATTCAGATGTTAGGTATGTAAAGATTAGAAGAAACTTAATTTTTTCCACGGATTAATGATAAGTTTGTTTTGGAAAACTATTTTCATTCTTTTTATAGATATGGATCTTAATATTTTGGAAGGATTACAAGTTTAAACATTAATGATATGGTTTCACATGAACATTGAATCCTGATTTAGATGAAAAAATATATCTTTACAATATGTGGAATTATGCATATCAGATTACCTATACTAACCATTATATAATAAACATAATTAGGTATGGAAGGAATGAATTATCAATATGTTATGGATATTAAAAGCTGAAAAAATTAAATTTTAGGGATTCAAGCCTCAAAAATTCATTTTTGATAGTCATTTCATGAAATAAGAAATGAACAAAAAAAATATTGATTTGCAACCAATGGATGAAATGTTTCTTATGAAATAGAAGCATATAAGTGAGAATATTTAATTATAATATTAAATAGTAAAATAATTCATCAAATATCAGTAAATAATCTTGATATTAAAATTTTTTTCTTTTACATTTAAATATTTTGAATTAGATGATCTTTTAAATGATAATATATTTATGGTTTATATGTCCTTAACCTTCTTTTAATCATTTACTTTTTTGATCAATTATCTCTATCAGTATCTATAATTAATTATTTTTTTCTTCCATATTCATATCATTATTTTCTAGTAATGTTATCATACCTAGAAAACTTGTCATATTTTATCCCATATGACCATAGTATGCCCCATTCTCCATTATTAAGATGATGTTTAATTAACACTTTTAATGATGTAGATTTTCAACAAAATAATGTTCAAATATCAGACCCATGATTATTGAGATCATGATAAAATTGTGATGATGAAATTTATTTATGGTGGGTACCATGAAACACCATGATATTATAAAATAATAAAATGATATTCAATAGTGCATATGTCATAAAATATTGATCTTAAATAACCCATAATGTGTTTTTCTTTAAATTTAACCACTTTGATAGATTTCATAACACACATTAATGAGTATAAATGAAAAATAATAGAGTATCCAAATATATCAAATTCATTAAATTATATAGTATTAATATTTCTAATTAAATAATGTAAAATATGGTTATTTATTTATTAGAAAAAATAACGATAATTTAAAAGAGAAAGAAATGTTTTCTAAAAAATCTATTTTTTCTAAATGATAGATTAGTCGTGCTTTATGACCATAATTTAAATTTAATTTTTACCAATATTATATAAATTATTTTAAATAGTAATCTTAATTTTTTTAGAAATCATATCATTATAATGTTAGGCTTAATTTCTGGTTTTTTCTAACTTTTTATTTTTCGAGGAATATTTCAAAATACTGTTATTTTATTCAAAACTGCCTTATCATTTAAATTAATAATTAAGTGAAATGATTTTTTATTTGTTTTTATTGTAATATTAATTATATTATATTTATATTAATCTTTTTTTAGGTCATTGAAGCCATTTTTTTATTTAACATTTATATAAAAACATTATAAATTTATGAACATGTTCCCTTTGAAAACTCATTTTTTCATTGCATCTATGGGATTAAATTATAATTTAAATTTTAGACATATATTAATATAATTTGGAAAATTAATTCAATAATTTGAATTATAGTAATTTATTATATAAAATATGTTCTTATTTAATATTCAAAAACGTAAAATATATTTACCACAGTTATGGTAAAAATAGATTAAACAAGTGTTAATCTAAAATTAAAATCATTTTAATGATATAAAACATGCCTAAAATAAATTATATGTCCATATTGAGCCCTATATTTTCTTATTATTTTTAATTAATCCATTTTTTACGCTTATCATTTTGAAAAATGTGGTTATACCTTATTATTTTCAAAACGTACAATTGTGCCACTAACCCACCTATAAAAGGCGACCACATATCCTTTGTACAGCGCACATTAAAAAAAATTATTTTACTCAATACCTGACCAAATCACATAAAAACATAACTAATTTCATCCTAAAATCCTTATATTGGCTATAAATATAACCTATAAATGAATTTGGTTAAATCCTATGGAGGGTACCTGAGGGATATATATTGTTATTCAATGAGAATTTTTATTAAATTTCTTCATCCACATAATTATATTTTTTATAAAACATTATGATATAATAAACAAATTATATTAAATGTAATGAAATAATTTTATTTTAGTTTCATTATTTACATTCACGTCCACTACGATCAAATGAGTTTGGAAATCATCATTCAAGTGTACAGTGATGTACCGCCTTGCGAACTGATGTCATTTATTTTTCCATTACAACCTCTCCTAGATGGGTATTATGATGGGTATAAATTATATATATAATATTTACAACATAATTATACCTCTGTGTTATTTTTATCATAAATAAGTTTTTAAATTTCTTTCCATAGGGGACTCGATAACATTTCGCTTTTGTATGATAGACTACCACCTCGTGAAGAAAAGTAATTAATCATACATTAACACTGTACTTGGAAGGTAATGAGGACAATGATAATGGATATATGTAAAATTAATGAAATAATAACAATATTATTGAATTATGTTTCATTATAAATTGATAATATGTCATTTTATTTCTCAGATTTTCACTCACTTAAAGATGATAACATCATTCATGTATATGAGGATTATCGCCTTCACGAAGCGATGTGGCTCCCTTTTCATCACTACACCATATGGATGAAATAAGTAGGTATTTTTAATGAAATAGTATGATATTATGATAATTATTGATAGGTAAAATATTATTAAACTCATTTCAATAATGGTCGCTGAAAAATAGAAATATCACCCTTGTGTATGTACAGCCCATGATCTTCGTGATCGTATCATAATTTGTCTTTCTAAATGGTATATAATTATTGGAAATACAAGTTTAATTAATTTATAAATATTATAATTAATTATTTATTGTTATTCTTGATATGATGAAACAATATGATATTCACTATTACCAGAACATTCATGACAAATCATGAATGGGAAAACAATGCAATTAACACCCAAATCAATGAAAACAATGAATGGATATTAAATTATGGGTTATAAGTTGTTATAAAAGTGTCATATAAAATATTATTATTATTATTATTATTATTATAATCATCTAAAATAATAACATGCCGATAACCATTATACAAGAAACTAAATAATATTCAATCAAAAGAAAGTATGAGGTAATAGATTTGATCTCAATTTCCTTTCATTGATATACATATTTTTATATTATGAAACCATTTAATTTATATGGTGTATAAATATCCCATTTCACATTTATATCTATAATAATTACTTAAACATGATATTTGTAATTTAAGTTCGTATTATTTCTTCTAAGGGTATTTGACTTAAATGTTTCCAAGTGGAAATAAATTTCATACCACAATATTTTTTAATTTCTATTACATCTTCATCATCTTTGATATTTTACGATTACGTATTTAAATACTATTTATTATCTTAGGTTTTATTTACACTTTTTATTAAAATTTATGGATGATACACATAATCGACTCATTGACTATTTCTCACATCAATGTTGTTATCATTATAAGGATTTATTTCAGAATTTCATTCTAATCAAGATTGTTTATTCAAGAATTTTCATTAAAGGAATTTATTTGATAATTATATTATAAAACATTTTATTTTCATCTCCTTTGGAAATTCCAGATTTTTTCAAGAAATATTACCATTTTATCACTCAATAATACTTAAATTAATTTGGAATAAGTATTTACGAAAATCAAACATCATTTTTCATTTCAATTGGATATTCATGTTCTTATATAACCATGTTTTAAAAAAATGATTTAAAAAATGATTATATCCTTTTCAATATGTTTTTAAAATACATTTTCACCCATGTTTGATTTTTTTTAAAAAAAATTCAATGGAATCTTCATTCCATTTGCTAAACAATGACTGTTTGGATTTTACCAAAAACAAAAAAGAATCTTTGTATTACCATGTTCAAAAAGAATGGAATTTACATCCATCATTACCAAAATATTTTTTAAATATTACATTATAAGTTTACATTCATATTTTCAAATAAATTTATTTTCCAAATATATTGTGGAAATTTAGTTTTAAAAGGAGATTATTTATAATAAAAATTTATATTACTCCAAAACATTTATTAAAGATATTTTTATGGTATTTCAATTCATCAATGTCATTAATCATTTACTTTGAATCAAATGGGAATATATTTTATTGATACCACACATATATGGATAAATTATAATCATTTTTATTGAGGAAAATATTTACATTAACATTATGGATTCATTTTTTATTATCATTATCATTCCCATGAAATATTTACATTCTTGTGATCATTGTAAATTAATTTTCATCTAAAAGAACATATTGTTTATCAAGGGTATGATGATTTCCTAAACTACATATCATTTATACATATTTTTTCACACTGTGAAAGTTATTTGTTTATCTAGATATATTGATAAATCCGTATTATATCGTAAATAGAAATATTTGACGATAAGGAATATTGTTCAGGTATTGAATTGATAATTATATATATGTCGAATGATTTGGAAATGAAGATACTAGTGGATACCAGTTATAGATAGCCTCTGGACGCATCGATAGGTATCATGAGATGAATTTCTTATTTGTATATATTAAATGGGATTCTGATGTATACCAACCCATCAATTTGAAAAATTCTTAAGGCTAGATCTTTAAGATAGATGTATCAAGATTCATGTGATCATAAAATCTAATATTTATGAATATCCTTCCTTTAGAATTTAGTATTTAGTATTGTTAATATTTCACAACGATAATATCCCTAGATTCATTTCATTTAGTATATTAATTTAATTTCATGTATTTTCTGTTATTTCTATTCCCATATTGATTATGATATATCCAATTATGAAAGATAATTTATTTTGTAAATGGAATGTGTTTAATTTATTTACCTTCCCTTTGATTATTGTAGTATAATATTTTAATGGATTATGGGTTTAAATATTTATCATTATAGGTTTTTTATGATTATTGATTTATGATAACTTCAGATAAACATAACCCTTAATGAGAATTTATGTTCACCCTTATTTTAGTTATTTTACCTAGTATTTCATAATTTATATTAGGATTTATGTGAAAGGATATGTGAGAGGAAATTTAGATACTCTATAAAAAATATGTTTTATTTTTATTTTCATTTATAATGCTTGACGGAAATATATACCAATATTACGTATCATATTAAAATATTCGATCAATTAGGATAAGATTTCATGTAGCTCATGACAATGTAATAGCAAAGACAAGGAATCTGAACTATTGGAGGAAGGGTCGGTGTAGTGGCTACTATAGTTGATAATGGCCCATCTAATGAAGTGGGGACATGTACTTTAATTATTAGTTAGAAATATGATGATTCACTATTGGACTATAGATATTTAAATTCCTTAATTTAAGAGATATGTTCATGTAAAATAGTGTTATAACCCCACAAAAAGAGTAATTTTCTTTAAAACTTTAGATGTAAATATTTTATTAACCCAAATTTATAGGAATCTTCTGGTATTTATCAATTTGAAATTATTATTTATATAGGAATCCCCATGAGTGTCCTTTTTGAAAGCTCCAGCATAGGAACCACCTTCCCATGAATAGATAACTCCCAAGAGATCCCCAGCCGGGATGGATTCATTTCCAGCATTGATGAAATAGAATCCCATAGGGTTGAAACTAGATCAGTAATGGTTTGACACCAAAATATGTCTACGATGTGGGTTGTTCCCTTCTTCCCACCTGATGAAGCACTGAGTGAACATGTAAGGTAAACAGATCAAGGGATGCCAAAATTATCCTAATAGAATGCTGCCCTGATTAAATCATTATAACTACAAAGAAACATCATTGTTATGACCCTCATTACTTACCGCTACACCACAATGAAAGAGGCTATCAATGAGATATTACTTAAAATATATCCTGTTGAAATTCTCATTGTTGAGTTTTAGTAAGCTTCTTTCCTCTAGTATATTGTTTTTAAAGGCATAAAAAATGTAGACCCTGAGAAAATTATTGTTGTTTAAGAATGTCCACGAACAAATCAATATAATAGAGATTTTTTATTTGACATTCATGCTACTATGGATTGTTTATTAAAAACATTTCATAGTTATATAGCTCCAGGATAATTTTACTTAAAAAAGATAAATTTACCTCAATTAAATTAAATATTGAGTATTTTTAGGATCTAAAAATCAAATTCGTGATTTTTTCAATTATTTCTCTTCCCATTAAAATGGATAATTTTTCATTGACATTGATGCTTCATTTATGATAAATGATTGTTTCTTAAAGAATAATGATCATTTTATTTATTATGTTTTACATCAAATGAAACCACATGATTTAATTTATCCTACAAAAGTTCTATAATTAGATATGTTGTTTTTGATTTAATAATTTATACTCATCATTTATATGGAGTAAATATTTTAATATGAACTGATCATAAACATTTGATGTATATGTTCTCTTAGAAAGAATATAAAATGTGCCCAAAAATATGGGTAGATATGATTATGTATTATGACTACATTATTTATTTCCGTACATAATAGAAAAAAGTTGATGATGCCTTGAGTAAAAAATATAATGATACATTAACCATGTTATGTTTTGAACATTCCCTTTTGGATAGATATTGGATGAATTGTTTCCTAGAAATTTTTCAAGTTGGGATTTCCAATAAGTTTTTCATTTGCTAGTGAAATCATTATTGTTAGGAATATTTCAGAAATTATAGTAGGAGGATCATGTTCTGTAGGATATGATAGAATATTTTCACAAGAGTATGTTTCTAGAGTTTAATATTGATAAATTAGTTTTCATCAGATTTGGAAAGATATTATTTGTGGATTTAGAGTTATATTTGAATAGAGATTTATTGATGAAGATCATATTGTGCAATATTCCATCCATCTAATTAGCACTAATATGTATTTTGAACATTGGGATTACTAATTGTGGGATGGAATTAAAAGAGATATTTCTGACCATACCATTAATTATTTGAATTTTAAATGGGTTAGTGTAGGATAAAAATTACCAAATATATGCATCAACATTTCAGAATTATAGGGAAGAAAATGGTAAACTATATTTAAGGATTTCAAGATTTTATTACCTAAAAATAACAAGGTAACAATAAAATTTGGTTTATTTTTTATTGACTAACATATTATACACATTTCCTTCGAATTTCAGATATCGTTTAATTATATTAGTTTTCTAGATTGTACCTAAAAGAGATTGTGAGTTAACATGGGGTTCATTTATATATTATATTTTAATTTGTTCAATTTCTTACTTATAAATATTATAACGGCCTTCAGATATCATAGTTATATGAATTCAATTTTATTAAATATTTTCCTCCTCAATTTGATGAGAAATTGGAACAAATGATCTTCACCATAGAAGTCAAGTTACAATCTTTTTAAATGTATAATAAAGGAAATTTTTACCAATAGAATAAATTTTTTTTAAACAGTTTCATTTTAGTATACATATTTAACCCTTTTGCATTACATGTAAAGTGGTTTCAGACTCTAACGTGATTCGATATAGTATATGAAATGATTTTTTGGCACAACAATTAGTAGAATAAATTAGTAAAAAGGTTAATATAAATTAGAAACATATAAGGATAGGCATAAGAGGGTATAAATATTACAAGGATAAGGAAACACCCGGAGATTTTAAGAGATCATTATGCTTGATATCATATACCACACACAATGCAAAGAATTAACAAACCACAATATATTATTATTTAAATATTACAACAATAATCTATCCAATATATTGATATTTATTAATATTATTTACATAATTTTTTAATATATATAATTTTATAAAAAAAAATTGTATTGAATAATGCTTAGGAAATATGAACAAAATTTTTAGTAATGTCGTTTTATTCATACAAAATCTCTTCAAAAATTATATCTACTGAATTTTAAAAGTGAATATAATAATTAATTTATATAAATTTATTCGATAAAAAATAAATCATATTTACTATCATTATATAAAAGTTAACATTGAGTTATTTTTCATCCATTTTCTGAAATGATTGATCATTGAGTGAATAAAGTATTTTTATATGGAAAATTGTAATTTATTTTAGTGTATTTATAATTTCATATTACATATTGGATTATTTTTAAAATATTATTAGTTTATTATGATTATTTATACTCTTCTTATAGTCTTAAGAAATAAATTTATACTTGAATTTGTTATGAATTCATTTTCATATATAAAAAGGATGTATTTATGAAAAATTGTTTTTCATAACATTTTTTTATAATTAATGTTTAATTATATTCATTCAATTTTTTGAATTAAATATTGAAAAATAGATTCCGTATTTGAGATTATTAGGTCCAAAATTTTTAAAATATTTCCCATTAATATTTATTCATTATATGTTTTACTCATAAAAAATTTTGATAACACGATAAATATAAAATGTGTTACATAAAGGAAAAAATAATGAGATAATTTAAAAAAAGTAAATCTATCACAAGAAATAATTTTATTGGATGAGAATAATTAATCCATAAATAAGCCAAAATTCATATATATGACCATTTTTTCCATATGTCCATGCTTTGGAAATGTATAATATTTTATGTATAAAAGTATAAATAATTAATTATATTTGTTTTATTATCCTTAATATTTTCATATATAGATAAAAATAATATTTTTCCTTTCATAAAATTTTTATATTGAATATTTTTTTCATTGTAAATTTTCTTTAAAATTTTTGTTATTAAAACATCCATAAATTCATACAAAATAATAATACAGTGGTTCTGTATTTATTTGAAAAATCAAGAATTGTTTTTCCAAAATTGAATAAATAATATTTTTCTTGGTGATTTATGGAGTACAATGAATATTGAAGACATATATAATATATTATAGTTATATTGAATATTTTAATTCTAATACCATTTTTATCATGTTTTTTTAATTTTTCATATTGTGTGAATAAATCATAAAATGAATTTAATAGTATTATATGTTATATAATATTTTTTTAAATATTTATAATTCTTTAAAAATCATTCTATAGGATAATTAGGAAATTAAAAGGCTTAAATTTTCATTCTTAGGGTATTTATGAGACAATTTTAACCTTATATTTACAATTATCTCCACTTTTTATTAAAAAACTCATTGTAATAATTTCGGAAAAAATTATGTTTCAAAGGGGTTAAACAAAAAGATAAGGTTCAAAATGATCAACACACTATAGATATTTTATAGGATGATTATATTAATATATATATTCCTTATATTCAAATATATGTAATTTTAGAACCATCTTACATGGGATAGATGTATATTATATTATAATATTTAATTTAATTTTAAAATTTACATAAATGATATTTTATAATAAATATTGTTTAATTAATTGAGTGAAAAATCCTACAAATCATATAATTTTTTTGCATGATGATGATATGGTTTTAAATATGAATAACATTCATCTAAAGAGATAATTTTCATATTATAGTAAATATCTTAACCATTAATGTTTAGAAGACTTTTGTATCTCGGTAATTGTCAAAGTAGTTAACAGGGCGATAAAAACATAAAGGTAAACAAGTCACTAAAAATTAATTTTTTTTATTGGATTCGATAATTTATACTAATTATAGAAATAGATTAAAATTATTTAATTTTTGGATCCATTTGAAAATTAAACTTAATTTATTTAAATATAATACATTAAGAAACTCCAAGAGTGCTCCTCTCCTCATTATAGAAGGGAATAACATATGCCCTTGTTTAAACACATAATGAGCCATTTAGATCTGTAAATAAATTTGAAAATATTTTTATATAATCCCTATCCTCATTTAAGAAGCATTTTTAGGCATTATTCCAACTGTATAGGACTATGGTGTAAAGAAAAAATATTATCCAAACAATATTAATAGCATTTCACCAAATGTTCTATTTTAATATATTATTACACGTCCTTAAAATATTCTTCAACCTTGATGATATATAAAATTAGTTTTTTAAAAAATATTTTTATTTTATTATATTTATTTTCTAACCTATATCAATCTTATCCTTCCATCGAATGCGAAACGAAACCGTTGTTCATGTGTATGGCGGACAACCACCTCGCAAACTAATTTAATTCATTTTCCATCACCACCCCACATTAAAGGACATAATTATGGATTAAATGTTTATATATTATATTCATTATATAATTAACTTCTTTGAAAACTAATATATAATATAATTTCTTACATTTCTATTAAATGGAAATGATAGCGTCATTTGATTATATGTTTTGACTATGACCACCATGAAGCAATGCGATTTATATTCATCACCAAATAAAATATATTATGTATAAAAATATATTTAATTTTATAATATAATATTTATGATATTATAATCAGATTTAAAATTTTAAATAATATATAACTTCATTACAGATTGGTCATTGAAAAATAGAATCTTTTCTCATGTGTACGCATAACTTGCAGTCTTAATGATTGTCATGTAGTTTGTTTTTCATTAACATACCTCATGATTTAAATAAAAATAATATTTTATAAATAAAATAGAATATTATTTAATTATTATTATTTTAGATATGGTGAAAATATGGCCTCATTGGTAATACTCAAACAAAAAATGTAACTTTTGTCTTACGTACCCCGTATTGTGAAAATTTCAGAAAAGAATTTAATTGGTTATGTAATTCAATATAACTTGTTAATAATAAAACTGAAATGAATATTTAATATAAAAATAATATTATTAATTTAAATAATTAATATAATTCTATTACTCATTTAGAATAAGATCAAACATGATGAGTCAGACTATAGATAATGGATTTCAACATAATTTTCTTTCACTGATGCATAGTTTAATTTTATACACAAAATTTAATTTTTATGGTGTATATGTTAAACCATTTATACATTTTACAATAAATCATTCATAATTAGTTTTATTTAAGGTTTCTATTGAAATGATTTCTTCTAGTGTGATTTATGTTCAGTGTTACCAAGTGGTATGTTCATTCATAACACAGTTTCCATTAATCCGGTTATACATGTACTTCAATAATGATATTATGCCATTATTTTATATAAAATTTCCTATAGTTGTACTATTTTTATTTAAAAATATATTATTTTATATTATTTTATATATAATTATTTCTTTTATTGATTATCACTTCAATGATAAAATATATGTTGGGTACTTCATCTCAAATTGCATTCATTATGATATATGTTGTGTTATACACCTATCCAATTAAATTGGGTGTATAAATATCCTTTGGGATATTTTTTTTATATTGATTATATTTATATTCAATCTATATAATGTATCATTTAATTTAATGTATTCTACATGGGTTATTGTTTGAATGTTACCAATGTGGTATGGGTTTACATCACAATCTCATATTTATTTGGGATTGTTTATTTTAGTATCTACACTGGTGGAATTATTTAATCTTTCTATATAAATTTGATTCATGATATTATGGTGAGTCTCACTACATTATATGACAATATAATGATTTATCATTGTGATTAATAATTTTTTGGGATGTTTCATTGGGTTGAAGTATATATAACCTTTCAGTATAAAATAAAGGATTATTTGGGATGAATTTTATTATGTTTTTATGTTTAAACATAAATATATGATTAATGATGACAACTATAACATTAATTATTGTGGAACTCTATGAGGTTATATGAGATATACAGTTATTTATTTATGAAATAATATATGTCAAACCATTGGTTTTGTTATATAATTTTAGAGATTACTATATTATTTAATCATCAATTTTTTTTCAATTTATGTATTATAATAAATTTTTCTAATATTTCATGTTTTAGAATAGATATGATTAATACCATGTTTTATTTTTTTCAATTATTTTATATTTATGAGATGATTTAATTCATCAGGCATGAAAAATTCGTTTTGAATACATATCATTTAGAGTAAAAGATAATTTTTTGAGGAAATTGAATAATGGTGGAAATTTTAATTGTCTTGTAAGTATATTTACATATGTTATTTGTATAGAAGGTAGTTATTTCATCAAATTTTTATAGGGATATTGAAACTAAAATATGAAGATGTTGTGAACATTTTTAGTGAATCGATGAATTGATTCACCCACCACAGATTAAGGGTATGTGTTAGTTATCATTATCCTGACCAAAATCTCTCTCACTATCTATTAGTCCTTGTCATTAGTTTTTCCTCCATTACATTAAATTTATTTTCCAATTATTTTAAGCTATTTTGAAGTCAAATTATTAGTTATTTCGAATTACCTTTATATTTCCATTTTCTTTTTTTAAACAGAATGTTTTATTAACATTGTTTACAATGGGGTTTTTCTGAATGGAATGATAAAAAATCATGCCATTTATTATAAAGAAAAATATTAAAAATATTTATGAAACATATTAAAATGAAGAGAATCTATAACCCCAATATTTAAACATTACTTTAGGGTAAATTTTTAATATTTCTCAAAAAACATTTTTTTTATATGAAAAAACGGTGTGTTATTCTTCAAAAATAACTTATTAATTATATAATTAGTTATTTTATTTAAATTTATTTTTTGTCAGAATAGATACATAATACAGATATATGTTCAATTTAATTCATTGGAGGAATTTTATAATAATATTATATATATAAAATTTTATTAAATATTAAACGTCTTTTACCCACCTTCTATGCACATTTGAAAATTTGCATAAAATTTTTTTACCGCTTCTGTGAATTGAATTATAATAATCTGAGAGACATGGTTGAAATCAGTAAGCAAAACATTATTCAATATGATGACATTAATTTTTTGTGAATGGTAACTATTGAATTTTATTTATCATAGTTAAAAGTAAATAGGGTAATTAAAGGTAAAAATGTGTCACGACCCCCTCCCACCAAAGATGCCCCTCGTGAGCTGGGAATGGTGAAAGGGAGATAATGACCCCAAAGTCCCTCCTCCAGTAGGCCCCGGGGTGGTGACTACCACCAAGGGTATGAGTTTTCACGAATATGGGAGGCTCTACCATTTTTATTATTTATGATCGGGAAATAGGATGAGTCAACCACCAAAAGAAAAATAAAGGAAAGAAAATTATATAACCCCAAAACAATCCCACATGCATGTTTAAATAGTTCTAAAATTAGGTTCAAGTACAAGAAAGTAAAAATTTCAATACCAAAAGAAACAAGAGTACAACAACTACAACAACTCCAACTCTCCCGACTAGCAGGGTCCCGCACGGCCCTGGTAGACCTCTTGGAAACCTGAATGTAAACATAGGGTGAGCATACAAGTATACTCAGCAGGGAAACCTAAAGCTCTCATGCACAAGTGGGGAGGCGTCCTAATGTCCCATGAGAACAACAGAAGAAACAAGAACCTATCAATGAATTCTATCCACCCACCCTCACCAGCCAAACTCACCAAAAACACAATCACAACATGTAGTAGTATATAAGAACAATAGTATTTGGTACCCCACACCATTTCCCATTACTTAGATGCTCTTACTAATGGCGAATGTCCTGACTATGCCACACTCTTCCCGCCCACACACACCTGGGCCTCACAAACCACACATCCCGCCCGCACACACCTGGGACTCACAACCACGCATCCCGCCTGCACACACCTGGTCCTCAAAACCACGTATCCCGCCCGCACACACCTGGGCCTCATCCCAAAGATTCTTGGGAACAGTAATAGTAATAGAAATCTCACTCGAAGACACCTGGGCCTCAACCTAAAGATTCATGGGAAAACAGACCTGCCCGAATAGTCTTGGGCCAAAACCACCCCATTCGAAACCTACCTTATGGGTCTTAGGTGTAAGGTTTCCTCAGGCCATCATAGCCTAGGGATGAAGGAGAAACAAAGAGCTAGTAACTAAGGGGAAAACACCTTGATCGATGAAATGGGAGTGTTCGGAACTAAGTTCTCAACATCGGTGGGGGTGATAAAACACAAAATATACTGATAAAAAATTTTATACCAAACACACAACCCAACATATGGCTTCTAAAGAAAGAAACTGAGAACGTGCCTCGAATCTGCTACTACAGAGCATGCATACAACAAACAACCCCAACCCCATTTCGGTTTTCATGTTTCAACAGAATCAGTTTATTAGTTTCCTTAACTACTGGGAAATCATCTGCAAAAAACCATATCAATCGTTCATAAAACATAACCACACCATCCACAAATCAAGTTAGGAAAACACAAGAAACACAACAAGTCCCTTATTATTGACCAACCAACCCCATTGATTATTATTTCCATTTGATTACCAAGCCCCACCATTCATTAAGTCTGGCACATTTTATTTATTATTCACAACCCATAGTTCGTTCACATTTCAACCCATCCCTACAGCCCCGTTTCCAACCACCAAAACCACAACCACACCATACATCATCACCCCTTGATACCATTTATCGCAGCCTCTCTGCCCATCACTAACATAGTATTCGCAGAAACCCACAACCATGCCAACTGCAGCCCTTCTTCTTACCCGATCCCCAGCAACCCACAAAACACCCCCATCACATGCCACATATCCAATCCAACACCCACATGTTCATTATTCCATTTTCTTCAACCCGGGTGATCACAAAAGGGTTCCAGATTTTAAATCAGCCATCATTATGAGATTAATCAAATTCCACATTCAACAAAGTTCCATTCACAAAAAAGGGATAAAAAGATAGGGAAACATTTAATTGCGCAATAAAAGGCCCCCAAAGATTGTGATTTTCAGTAGGAATAAGACTATTCAATTCACAACATAAAATCACAGGATATAAAGATAAAAATAAAAACTTCCCCATCCCCTTTCATTAACCAGTTATAATCTTCGTTTAATGGTTTAACCGTTTCTCATAAAAACAAGAGGAGACCCACCCTGCTTGATGCACAAATTAGAGAGACGAAGGTAATATCCCTACCTCAACAGGTTCTGGTCACAATGCTCCCTCGGATAAACATTTGAAGCCATTCGTCGACATCCGTCACTTCTGTCAAATCCCAAAAAAACATCATCAGGTAGAAGTTGGAAAGGAAAGGCTGAAGGAAAGAAAACGGATCTGAGCTCAGAAGTTTTGCCTCGTCGTTACGATCCTATGGCCGCTGACGGATCGTAAATCAGAGCTTGGACGAAGAAGTTATGGATGATAGGAGCCTTCAAGTCTCTTGGGAGAGCTCTGCTCAGAGGAATGGGGAGGAGAGGAGTGAGTTGAAAAGGAGTAGGGGAACCCTCCTTTTATAGGAATGAAAATCAAAATTACACTGTTTGTACTCTATGGTACATGGTGTGTGCTCGACCATTTCACACGGTCACCACACGACTTCAAACACGGCCTTCAACACAGCACGCGGTCGTTGAATGGTAAACACATGGTTTGAAGGAAACACATACACAGGGAGGGACTACACGGTGAGTATTATTGTCTACACGGTGTGTACTCATTTATTTCACACAGTAAGGACATGGCTCCAATAGGGCACACGTCTGTTGACGGGTCAACACATGGTTTTAGGGTAATGTGTACGTGGGGAGGGACTACACGGTGTGTGTTATGGGGTATATGGCATGTACCCATTTATTTCACATGGTATGGACACGGCCTTAGACACACGGTATACATGGAGAGGGGGTACACGACGTGTACTCACACTACACGGCGTGTAGTTTCAAAATTCTGAAAAGTGTGGGAAAAGTCCATTTTACCCTCCAGAACACATCATGGCCCTCTTTTTGACAAAGTAATGGGCCGGAGAGGTCCGGTCCATTACATCAGATACCCCTTAAAACATTCTCATCCTCGAGAATTCAAAATCCATCCTAGAGGAACCCAACAAGATACCTATTAGGGCCCTCGTTATAACAGGAACCCATCCAAAAACCCTAATCATATGTGTTAGGAATTCCTTCTCCTATGTCGATATAATATCTGCTTTTGGAGGCACTTACTCGCATGCACAGGTTTAATCGTATCCTCATCAATGTGTCTCGATTAATAATTGGGTCTTTCCACTTTCATACTTTAGGATTTTTCATCTTGCACTACCTCCAACACCACACAACCAACACTCTCTGCCCGAACATGTGGTTTGGGGAAAATTTCCTTCTCCTATGTCGAGATATTATCCGCTTTAAGGGGCACTAACTTGCCCGCATGGGTTCAATCGCATCTGCATTAATGCATCACGATTAAGGATCAGGTTTTTCCATTTTTTCCCACACTTCCGGACATTCTACACGATTCAAGAGAATAAGGAAACAAAAGGTCTCATAACCGACAGGCCAAGCATTCCATATATCAAAGATACATAGTATAACATCAAAGCAAAGCTCATAAGAACAAAGAAAACACAATTCAAAACAACTCCGGGTACTAAGCGTACATCTGAGCCTCTCACTCACAAGTTCTCTCCTTGAGGCCGCCATGCCTCCACAACACAATAACCAAGGGAATAGTTCTCCCACAGAGCACCTTCTATTTACGATCCTCGATTATGACTGGTCGTTCCTAGAAGTTCCCGTCATCTCCCATATCTAACTCTCCCCAGTCGATAAAGTGAGAGTCATCATTTATGTATCGATGTAGCTGGGAGAAGTGGAAGATGTTTTGAACCTTCTCCAACTAGGATGAAAGGGATAGCTGATATGCCACCTCGTCGGCCCTCCTCAGCACCTCAAAAGGTCCGATTAACCTAGGTGAGAGCTTCCTCCCATTCCCAAACCTCTGCTGCCCCCGTCGAGGGGAAACCTTCAAGAAAACATGATCTCCCACCTCGAACACCAAGGGCCTCCTCCAACGATCAGCATAAGACTTCTGTCAGTCCAAAGCCGCTTTCATCCTCTGAAGCATGAGCTGAACTTTCTCTGTGGTGCTCTGTACTACCTCTGGCCCAAGAGCACCTGTCTCACCAAACTCTACCCAGCAAATGGGTGGATGACATGGTCTTCCATACAAAGCCTCAAACGGCGCTATCCCAATAGTAGAGTGGAAGATGTTGTTGTGGGAAAACTTTTCTAAAGTAAAGTGTCGTACCCATGAACCTCCGAAATCTTGAACATATGATCGCAGCATGTCCTCCAACATCTGGATAGTCCGCTCTGTCTGCCCGTCGGTCTGGGGGTGGAAAGCTGTTCTAAGGCATAGCGGGGTGCCAAAATCATGTTGTAACCCCCTCCAAACTCGTGAGGTATACCGAGTATCCCAGCCTGAGATGATATTCTTCAGAACACTATGAAAACACACCACCGCATCTACGTACCTATGTGCTAAAGTATTCACTGGGCTCGACTACTTGATTGCTATGAAGTGAGCTGATTTTGTCAGACGATCCACCACCACCCAGATAGTATCATAAACACCATGAGCTTTAGGTAATAATGTGACGAAGTTAATCAATATGTCATCCCACTTCCACTCGGGGACATATAAAGGATGAAACAAACCACTAGGAACATGGTGTTCAGACTTTAATTGCTGACACACTAGGCACTTAGCCACAAACTTTGCCACTTCCCATTTCACCCCGGGAAACAAAAATTGTTCCCTCTAGCTCGGTACATTTTTTAAACTCCTAGATGTACCTCCATGGCTGGCCTATGGAACTCACGGAGAACTCCCTAACGCATCTCCTTTGGAACAAACAACCTTCAATGGAAAAACATTTGATGTTGGCTGACTTTTGACCATCCTTTTGGAGCTTTTCCCTGATCGACATGATCACACATTACTTCCACCTCGGAGTCCCCCCACTGAGACTATTCCACCTGCTGTAATAAGGAGGTATGCATCGTCATATGAAACAAACAGCCTCTAACACCTTCTACCCTTTCATCCAAGTGCAAGGCGTCCAACTATCCCATCGCTTTCCAAGCATCAGTGGATTCTCGAACCCCTTCCTTATGTGACTTCCTTCTCAGGACATCAGCCACAACGTTTCCCTTACCTTCAGTGTAAGAGATCTCGAAGTCATAGTCTTAGAGAAACTTGACCCATATCCGCAGCCATAAGTTCAGGTCACGTCGGGAGAAGATATAACGTAAGATCTTGTGATATGAGAAGACCAAAAAGTGCTCCCCAAAGAGGTAATGTCTCCACAACATCAGTGCAAACACTACTGCTTCATGATCCAGGTCATGGGTGGCATAGTTACGCTCGTGAGGGAGCAACTGTCTAGACCCATAATAGATCACACCCTTGTTCTGCATTAGTACGCACCCCAAACCAAGGCCATAAGCATCATAAAACACCTCATACAACAACCCTTCCTATGGAAACTTGAGTACTGGAGCACTGACCAACTTCTCCTTCAGGTATTCGAAAGCTTTCTAGCACTGCTCGCTCTATTGGAAGACCTGGTTCTTCCTAGTCAAATTTGTTAATGGAGAAGCAACTCAAGAGAAGTCTGAAACGAACCTCTGATAGTAACCTGCTAACCCCATGAAACTAAGAAATTATTCCACGCACTTGGATGCTACCAATGAAACAACTTACTCCACCTTAGATGGGTCCACTGACACTCCACGCTAAGACAATACATGTCTAAGGAAGTGTACTTCTTGTGTCAAGAACATACACTTCGACAACTTCCCGTAAAGCTGGAGGTGTCGATGGACTTCTAAGACTGCCCTGAGATGCTCAACATGATCCTTCTCTGATCTTGAGTAGACCAGAATGTCATAGTTAAACACAATGACGAACCGGTCCAAAAACTCTCGGAAGACAAAGTTCATAAGCCCCATGAACATAGCTGGTGCATTCGTAACTCCAAACGACATCACTACAAACTCAAAGTTCCCATACCTGCACCTGAAAGCCGTCTTCGAGATGTCACTATCCTTCACCCTCACCTAATGATATCCAGATCATTGGCCGATCTTAGAAACCCATCCTCCTCCCGTCATTTGGTCAAAGAGATCATCTATCCTTGGAAGGGGGTAACAGTGCTTGACCGTTACACGATTCTACCTTTAGTAGTCTATGCATAACCTGAGACCACCATCTTCTTTCTTCACGAACAAAACTGGAGCACCACATGGCGATACGCTGGGTCGAACAAAACCCTTCTCCATCAGATCGTCAATCTGATTCCCAACTCCCGCAACTCCGAATGTTCCATCCGATAAGGGGTCATCGAAATTGGATGGGCACGTGGTTGTAAGTCTATCTCGAACTCAACATCACGTCGAGGGGGGGGGGGTAGAGTCACAACCACCTCGGGAAAAACATCGAGGAACTCCCCAACAACCTCCGAGACATCCATCATCTCTGTATCAGCTGAAACCACTTATAACTCGCCTAACATTGAAAGGAGAGGCTTCACATGTCGGCTTCCCACTTGATAGCTCCTCTTGCCAACAAAAGATAAACACTGCTCATCCACTTCGGAGAACACGACTCTTCTTCGGAAGCAGTTGATCACGGCACTAACAGAAAAACAACCCGTCGATGCCTAGGATGACATCGTATGGGTGCATCTATTGAAAAATAAGATCCCCACTAGATCGATGTGGTCCCAATGTTAGCCCACATCCCCGGTAAACACAAGATACGCTAATCTGGCCTCCAACTGGTGTACTCAGCACCATTGTTATGGAATGTCTTCCTATGTATATACCCAAAGCATGGGAGAGATTCGGTGAAACAATGGAGTGTGAAGCTCCAGAATCGAACAAAGAAGAAACGAGAGTGATGAACAAAAAAATCATACCTCACACCACCTCTGGTCCTGCTAGAGATGCCAACTCCGCTGCGTGCAATTTTCCATGCCCATCTCCTCTGCTTCTAGGATGTCTTCCACCTCCCTGACCAAGCCCTGGTCAAGGTACCTGAGGAGCACCATGAGGATGACCTCCTCCTGCAATGTCTGCCCTCTTAGGATCAGGGTCCCGCTGCTGCTGCAAGGGCCTCGCCGGTAACTGGTGCTGCAGGGGCGGGTGATGAACCTTCCCACATCAACCGTACTGATCTCGGTTCGGGCACCGACTCTGAATGTTCCTGAAACCTCCACAAGAAAAACACTTCGGTTCTGGGATCGTGAAAAAGGTACGAGGACCAGAAGATCGGAACTGGAACTGCTGGGGCCTCCTCCCCACTGGACTAAACCTGGAAGGTCCTGTCGCGGGAGACCTGCTGCTGACTGCCTTCCCCTTCGACGAACCTGTCTAGATCCCCTCACGTGGTGCCCCTCCCTGTGAGTGAATCCTCTCTACAACCTGTGCGTTCTTCTATAATTCCATGTACGTCGGAAGGGTTAAGGGGGTGACTGCATACTGGATCGAAGGATGAAGCACCTCCTCCAAACGTCTCGCCCGAGACTCCTCATCCGGAAAGAGATCCGGAGCAAAGAATATGTGTTTTTTGAAATTGATCCCCAACTGTCATACTGACATAATCCCCTGTGGAAGGGAGAGTAACTCCTACCGCTTCTCCACCTTGATCATGGAAGAAAGGAATTCTCTCGGAATTCCTTCTCAAAGTCATCCCATGAAACCTCTGCCTCTATCCTCTCTCCGAGGTAGAGCGTCCAGCACTATCGCACCGCACCTCTCAGGTAAATGACTGCAAGGGGAACCGAGTACTACCTCAGAGCAGAGATCAAGGTAAAAGCGATCCCTAGCTCTTCAATCCACCCCTCTATCTCCATATCTGAAGCACTACACTCGTACTTCTTGAGGGTCTGCCGCTGGAATGAATAGAGAGTCTTCTGCCACTAGCTATCTTCCTCTTCTCGGTCAATCCTCAACTGTTTGACCGTGGGAATCTGCTGGGCCTCGACTATCTGAGTCACCTAGGGACGACGTCCATGTGCCATAGATGTTCAGTAAACAAGGATCTCCAATGACCAAGTAGCAAGGAATTTCTCAATGTTTTATTTCATCATTTTATTCGATTTCATTCCTAGAACACCCAAATCAAGTGAAACACAATCATGATGATGCATGTACCTTCCCTAGGGTCTCTAACCTTCAATCAATGTAGTCTCACTTGGTCGTTCGGTAAGCTCAGAGTCCATGCATTGGATCATGGGGGGGCCGGAAATCCCGTGTCCTAGCCGATCTTACCTGGCCTATGTCACACACCAAGATCATCCAACACTGTTTCCCTACCATCCCATGAAATCCTCAATGTGCCTAACACCAAACTCCATTCGATATCTCAACCATCACCTCTGATAGCATTCTATCATGACCCCCTCCCAGCAAAGATGGCCATCCTGAGCTGGAAATGATGAAAGGGAGATAATGACCCCTGACTCCTGCCTCCAGTAGGCCCCGAGGTGGCGACTAGCATCAAGGGTATGAGTTTTCACGAATATGGGAGGAATTACCCTTTTTATTATTTAAGATCGGGAAATAGGATGAGTCAACCACCAAAAGAAAAAGAAAGGAAAGACAAGTAAATAAACCCAAACCAATCCCACATGCATTTTTAAATAGTTCTAAAACAAGGTACAAGTACAAGAAAGCTCAAAAGTACAATACCAAAAGAAACAAGAGTAAAACAATTGC
Organism: Viscum album; assembly: GCA_963277665.1. NCBI lineage: Eukaryota > Viridiplantae > Streptophyta > Magnoliopsida > Santalales > Viscaceae > Viscum > Viscum album. The sequence continues at coordinate 366,750,379 of OY728125.1, forward strand.
AACAACTCCAACTGTCCCGACTAGTAGGGTCCCGCATGGCCCTGGTACTATTCCTGGAAACCTAAAAGTAAACGTAGGGTGATCATACAAGTATACGCAGTTGGGAAACCCAATGATCTCGTGCACCAGTGGGGAGACATCCTAATGTACCGTGAGAACAACAGAAGGAACCACAACCTATCAAGGAATTCTATCCACCCAACCTCACCTGCCACACTCAGCAAAAACACAATCACAATAGGTGGTAGTATATAAGAACAAGAGTATTGGGTACCCCACACCATTTCCCATTAGTTAGCTGCTCTTCCTAATGGTGAACATCATGACACTGCCACACACTTCTAGCTCGCACACACCTGGGCCTCACAGACCACACATCCCACCCGCACACACCTGGGCCTCACAACCACATATCCCGCCCTCACACACCTGGGCCTCACAACCAAACATCCCGCCCACACACACCTGGGCCTCACAACCACGTATCCCGCCCGCACACACCTGGGCCTCATCCCGATGATTCTTGGGAAAACAAACCAGCCCAAGAGTCTTGGGCCAAAACCACCCGAATCAAAACCTACATGAAGGGTCTTAGGTGTAAGGTCTCCTCAAGACAACACAGCATAGGGAAGAAGGAGCAGTAATGAGCTAGTAATTAAGGGGAAACACCCTCTCCCATGAAATGGGAGTGTTCGACACTAAGAGATCAACATGGGTGGGGTGCGATAAAGAAAAAAAGATACCTATACATATATGTATACCAAAAACACAGCCCAACCTATGGCTTCTAAACGGAAAAACTGATCATGTGCCTCGGCACTGCTACTACGGAGCATGAATACAACAAACAACCCCAACCCCATTTAGGTTTTCATGTTTCAACATAATCAAATTATTGGTTCCTTAACTACAGGGCAACCAACCATAGCCAACAATATCAATCATTCATACAACATATCCCTGCCATCCATAAATCAAGTTAGGAAAACACATGTAACACAAAAAGTCCCTTCTTATTGACCAACCAACCCAATTGATTATTATTTCTGTTTCATTACTAGTCCCCCCCATCAATTAACTCTTCCACATTTTATTTATTATTCACAACCAATAGTTCGTTCACATTTCAACCGATCCCTGCAGCCCTGCTACCATCCACCATAACTAGAACCACACCGTACATCATCAGCCCATGATACCATTTATCACAGCCCCTCTCCCATCACTAACATAGTATTCACACCAACCCACAACCAAGCCAACTGCAGCCCCGCTGCTCACCTGATCCAGAACAAACCACAAAAAACCCCATCACATGCCACGTCTATAATCCAACACCCACATGTTCATTATTCCATTTTGTTCAACCAGGGTGCTCAGACAAGGGTTCCAAATTTTAAATCATCCAAATTTACATGATTAACCAAATTCCACATTAAACAAAGTTCCATTCATAAAAACATTCTAGAATTATAGGGAAACATTTAATTGCGCAAGAAAATCCCCCCAACAACCGTGATTTTCAGTAGGCATAAGCCTACTCAATTCACAACATAATATCACAGGATATAAAGATAAACATAAAAACTTCCCCATACACGTTCTTTAACCAGTTATTATCTTCGTTTAATGGTTCAATCGTTTCTCATGAAAACAAGAGGACACCCACCCAACATGATGCAAAAATTAGAGAGACGAAGGTAATATCTCTACCTCAACTGGTTCGGGTCACAACGCTCCCCTGGATCAACTTTAGAAGATGTCTGTCGGCGTCCGTCACTTCTGTCAAATCACGTAAAAACCAACTCGTGTGGATGTTGGAAAGGAAAGGCCGAAGGAAAGACAATGAATCCAATCAAAGAAGTTTCACCTCATCGTTACGATCCCGTGGCCGCTGACGGATCATAAATCAAAGCTCAGATGAAGAAGTTATGGATGAAAGGAGACTTCGAGTCTCTTGGGAGATCTCTGCTCAAAGGAATGGGGAGGAGATGAGTGAGTTGATAAGGAGGAGGAGAACCCTCCTTTTATAGGAATGAAAAACAAAATTACACGGCATGTACTTTATGGTACAAGGAATGTAATCATCCATTTCACACGGTCACCATGCGGCTTCCAACACGGCCTTCAACGCGGCACGCGGCCGTTGACTGGTCAACACAAGGTTTGAAGGTAACACATATGCGGGGATGGACTACATGGTGTGTAGTATTGGATGCATAGTGTGTACTCATTTATTTCACACGGTAAGGACACGGCTCCAACAGGGCACACGACTGTTGACTGGTCAACACACGGTTTAAGGGTAATGCGTACACGGGGGGGGGGGGGGGGACTACACGACGTGTAGTATGGGGTACACGTCGTGTACCCATTTATTTCACAAGGTATGTACATGACCTTCAACACGGGGTATACCCGAAGAGGGGGTAAAAGGCGTGTACTTACACTACATGACGTGTAGTTTCAAAATTCTAAAAAGTGTGGGAAAAGTTCATTTTACCCTCCAGAACACTTCATGAACCTTTTTTTGACAAAGGAATGGGCCGGAGAGGTTCAGGCCATTACAAAAAAAAATTTAATTACCCTAACGCATTTTTTTATTATATTGGATAAGTTTATTTATCACCAAATCAACCTTAGGAATAAAATATGATTATATTAGAACATTAATTATTATTTTATTTAATAAATAGATAAAAGTGTTAAATTTAATGTTTAATAACTAAACCATTTTTAATATATTGGTATACATAAGAAAAATTAGACTATAAATATTAATTATAAATATAATAATATTTCCTACAAAATTGTATTTTATTTATAATTTTTAAACTTTAAATAATTAAATTTATTTATGACACAATGATAATGGAGTAATTTCCTTATTATTGAAAGATTAAATTAATTTATAATATAAATTATAATATAATTCTAAATTGATACTTTTGATGTAATCCATGAATTTTATAGGTTAATATGACAGTTTAGGATTGATTAAATAAATTTTGTTCACTGTTATTATGTTTTTACAACTTTCACAAAACCAAATACTAAATAGTGTCAAAATTCACATAAATGAGTTTTTAAAACAAATACTATATTATTAACTGATATAATATCCTTAAATATATAATGTTTAGCCAATTGACACATATAAGTTAATATATATCAATAATGTACCACTTGGGGTTCTACTGTCTTTTTATATTATGTTTATTAACAATTTATTTTAATAATACAAGAATATAGTGTGAAAGATAAACTATTTAACGAAGTGTTAAATCTAAAAATAAGGTTAATATGGTGACCTAAACCTATCTATCCACTATTATTTGGGAGGATTTTGACCCTCTCGGATTTATAATAATAATAAATCCTTCTAGAGCTATAATAAATAGAATATGATTGTATAACAAAATATTATTTCAATATTTTCATAAAGTGGCCCTCACCTCTCTTATGAAATGGCACTTCCACTTCTCTCAAAATCACACCTCCCATGAGTTTTTTCATGGCCAAACCTGGAAACAAATATCCCCCAAAATACCATTAAATCAACCTAGAGTCCATAAATTTATAATAATTTAACCTATGAAGACCATTTTATCAAATCAAAAGGAATCACCTGAAGACGAGGTAATAATAAAATCACACCTGTCAAAGATCTATTCTTCTTCCACTTTCTCTTTCTTTGTTGTTTATATAAAAAATTAAACAATTAGGTACCTTATACTTATAGTGATGTTATTATAAATATAGTACTACCATATTCATTATTCTATCCATCATATGAATGATAATTTCACCATACGTGCGTACGTGCGGCTTATGGTCTCTAGGTAGTGGTGTAGTTAGATATTCAACACTTCTTTATTTGGATTGGTATAATAATGAGTATAATTTATTTATATAATAAATATAACATGTTAATTAATACTTATATATGATATTTCATCAAATTACATATTATTCCACCATCAATAGAAATATATTTTCGCTCGTGCATACATATGGATTACCGTCTCCATGAACGCGATTAGATTCGTTCCCCATCGTAATCATTCAAGAATAATTTTATTCATATTATTACAAATAATGTTTAAGAACCTATTATCAATCTATATATGAATCAAATACATCCTATCTATAACAAACTTGACATATGTAACAAAACATATAATGAAAAACAAATTAGTTAACAACCGAAACAATGATATTACTAAAATATTATTAACAAAATAATATTAGAAGATAACATATGATATTATATTTATGTATTTGGTTATTTTATAATTTAATAACAATTAAATATCTATTATATAGGAGGTTAATGTTCCCTCTATTATGTAAAAGTACTAGGTAAGGGTTAATTCTACAATATATTCATTATTTGAGGTTGTTTATACTTGAATATGAGGAATGCGTTGGACCTAGTAAGTGAGGTGGATCCCACTATATCTCCTCGATGAATCGTCAGGTATCATGAAAAAAAGGGTCGTGGAACAAGGCCTTGACAAAATATTATTTTAATTCTTGGCACGAGGCCTTGACTATGTGGTTATGATGTTTGATATTATTTATTCCATCATTATGAAATTTGTTGTAGGTATTACATGTGATTATTCGACTAGTAGAATATCCATGTGAATAATTAAATGGAATTATTTGATTTATATTTGGAATATTATGTTGATTTTTATATTTAAAAGGCATGTGTTTTATTATTATTCATTTACTTAAATGTTTATTCTTATTTATGATAGTTTCTAATATATTTTTATCCTTACTGAGCATCTGAGATCACCCTCTTCTATGATTTGTTTTACCCAATATGTGAAGAAGTATGATATGATTGGCCTTCTAGAATAGGTTATGGTATATGAGTGTGTTCAATGGGGACTGAATGTGGTTTTTTTTTCATTTCATGATGTAATGTACAACTTATGTATGTATCTTGAACTTTCATGGATACCAAATTAATTAGCCTTTTGAGACTTGATCTCTTATGATCATGCTAATGTTATGTACTAATGCACCGATTATGGGTATCTAGGGTCAGGGCGTAACAGTTGGTATCAGAGGAAGTTTAGTACAAAACATGGATAATAGATTTAGAAAAACTCTGATTATAGAACATTTCCCTGAGATAGAAGTTGATGATTAGTGCAGAAGAATTTCCAATAATTTTTGTAATGTAGAGATTTTGATAATTTTCTAATAAATACATCCATATCTATATAAGAGTAGGTAGGGGTGGATCTGGTAAAAATGTATATATAATGAAAACTACGACAAGGATTTTTGGGATTGACCTGAGGTATCCTGGTACACGACAAAGGGCCTTGCTGCACTCTTGGTTACAACACTTCCAGAGGATATGCCTATGATAATTCAAATTTTCATTAAAAATCCATTATGAATGATTTATGATAAAATACCTCCTCAAAGAAAACTATTTATATGATTATGGATTATATGCATAAAGTGTTCAATTTAGGTTAGGTATTTTACTAGTTCGGAATTATGTATTGAGATTTATAAACTAATCTAGTGTATGACATTGTTTAGAAATGACACATGGAAGAAGGAATGGAAACCACATCAATACATGTAATCCATGTAGGGATTTCTCCCCTAATGATGATAATTATACTAGAGCTGGTGATGAAACTGGCACTGAAAAAATTATAACCATACCAGGACAACTCACTCAGGTTATGAATAATAACCTTACTCATATGGAGCACCCAGATCCACAATGTGGAAAATAAATAGCAGACCGCTTCATGGGGAAACCACCAACAACATTCAATTGAACTAAATATCCATTGGTAGCTGATAAATGGAAAATTTTCTTAGAGAAAATATTTCATGCTTTGAGAAGTAGCGAATTGGAAAATGTTGTCATGGTAGTTTTTTCCTCACTAGAGTTGCAGATCAATGGTGGTCATTAATTAAAAACACAAATTAGGATGAATAAATATAAAATATATAATGGAGGAATTTTGAAAAACTATTCATATATAAGTACTTACCTCGTGACCATCGAGCGGATATAGAAAGACAATTTCTATGTTTGAGGGAAAAGAAGGGTGATAATGTTGAAAAGTGTGAGGATAACATTAAAAGGATATCAAAGCATGAAGTAAATCATATACATAACACATGGAGTAGGATTGATCAATTATTTGATCGGTTAAAACCATTTCTTCATCGAGCATTAGTCTCATAATACATCTCATCGTATGAATATATTGTCTAATGTGATATAAACATAGAAAAGGTATTCTCTATTTGTGTTATGACATTAATGAAAATAAGTAGAAGAAGAGACCTACTGAACACTCTGGGAATGGAAATTAGGGGAATAAAGGAAAATTTGAATTTTCATCTTATAGTAAATGTGAGAAGAAACACCCCGGTACTTTCTAGAAGGGCATGAGAGTCTGTTACAAGTGTGGAAAAAAGTATACAAAGCTTGTGATTATAAGGGAATGAAAGAGGATGTCAATATTTAATGACAAAATTTTAGTGAAATGGTGAATTATGAAAATGAATGTCCTTTTCACCATGGAATCTTACCTTCGAAAAGGACAAGGGTGTAAGGCCAAGTTTATAAGATCACTATTACTGCGATTGAATCTATGAATGACATGGTGGTAGGTAATTTAAGGAATTATTCAAATCTATCCAATGATTTATTTGATTTTGGATCATCACATTTTTTCATATCATCCCTGTTTTCTTTGAAAATTAAATATTTCTAATTTGATTTAACAAGGGAGTTATTAGTCAAAACTCTTAAGGGAAGTATCATTGGAACAATGTTTTCTGAATAAGATTAAATTAGGGAATATAAACATGCTTTATCTGCTGATCTCATCATCATACCCATTACTGAATTTGATATAATATTTAGCATGGAATGGATTTCAGACCAAGATGTGAAAATTCAATGTAAGAAGACGGAGGTAACAATTATTTAGGATGATAAGGATTACATTATAATTAGAGAATAAACATCAACATCTAATTTTTATCTAGATCCACCAATTATAAATCTACAAATTCAATTATTGGGGAGGAAGAGAATGAAATAACTCTTGGTGAGGAAAATAATCTTCAAATAGAGGATGTACCTATGGTGAATGAATATGTTGATGTGTTTCAAGAGAAGTTACCTAGAAATCCTCTTGAATGATATATTGTGTTTTCCATTGATAAAATTCCTGGTTCATGGCCCATAACAAAGACACGTAATAGAATGGCCACTTTGAATCAGTGTAACTACTGAGACAACTATATTAATTGAGTAATAAAAGATTTATTCTCCCTAGTGTTTCTCCATAGGGATCCCCTGTTCTTTTTTTAGGAAGAAAAATCAATCAATGAGGTTGTGCATTGACTATATGTAAATTAATTATATAACAATAAATAAAAAGTATCACATTCTTCTCATTAATGATTTATTCAATCAACTTCATTGATCTCAATATTTTTCTAAGTTTGGCCTTCGATCTGGATAACATAAGATGTGTGTGAAGAAGGAATACATTCCAAAGACAACATTTCATACTAGGTATGGGCATTACAAGTTTAGAATAATTATTTTTGGACTGAATAATACACCCTATGTCTTCATTGATCTAATGAATAGAGTGTTTATATAATATTTTGATTTATATGTAGTTGTATTTATTAATGATATCATGGTTTACTCCAAAATCAATATAGATCATGAAAATCACTTGCACACTATTATAAAAGCTCTAAGAAGAAATGAATTATATGGGATGTTTAGAAAGTGTGAATTCTAGCTTCAGGATATTTTTTTTCTTTTCCATATTATCTCAATGAATTTAATCTATATTGATCCTTCTACGAAAAGAGAAATTAAATAATGTCCAGCACCAATGAGTATAACTCAGGTACGTTGTTTTTTTATTTAGTAGGTTATTATTGGTGTTTCTTCCACGATGATTCCTGATTGGCTAACCCAATAACTAAGCCCACATGTAAAGTGGTTTAATTTGTTTGGAAAAAAGAGTGTGAAGAGTGTTTTGGAGAACTAAAGATAATATTAATCAATTATTCTACCTTAACTCTAATATCATGGAATGAGGGTTTTTTTATTTATTGTGATGCTTTAAAAAAGTACTTGGTTGTGTCCTTATACAGAATGTTTGGGTTATTGTGTATGAATCATGACATCCAAATATTCATTAACAAAACTATCCCACTCTTGATATTTAGTTAGTAGCTGAAATAGATTCTTTGAAGATATGAAGGAACTATCTCTATGTTGAAAAATGAGATATATATATATAGATCATCAGAGATTGATGTATATTTTCTCATAGAAATAACTCAACATGAGGCAAATATGATAGCTTGAACTACTCAAGGATTATGATTGAACTATACACTATAACCCAAGGAAGGAAAATAAAGTGGCAGATGCTTTGAGCAGAAAGGATCATGGAGTTTGGAAAAAATGATAGTTGAAAGGGATCATATGTTCATGGATCATGTAAATATGTTTATGGGAATAATCATGGAAGGTGAAACATCTATACATGTTAAAATGATTGTCAAACCATCTTCACTAGAAAGGATAAAATGTTCTCAAATTGTTGATGAGGAGTTTCAAATCAAAATTAATGGTGTTAATGATGGAAGATCGACCGACTTCATATATGAAGATGAGATTTTGAAATTTGGGATGAGACTTTGTGTTCGGAACATAGCTGGTCTAAAAAGGGAATTGTTGGATGATGCTCATAGCTCAAATTTTCCAATACACCCTGGTAGTAATAAGATGTATAGATATTTGATGGATCATTTTTTTGGGACATCATGAAGAGGGATATTGATGATTATGTGTTAAGAAGTATGGTTTGTCAATAGTTTAAGGCCTGAAGAGAATATTATAGAGGATCCATGAAACCTCTTCCCATACCAGAGTGGAAATGGGATTACAATACGGTGGACATTGTCATGGGGAAACAAAATACTTCATGAAGGAATGATGTAATATGGGTCATTGTTGATCATCTTACCAAGTCAGCACATTTTCTTTCTATAAGAGTATATTTAGATGTTGAAAATTTAGACAGACTATATATTAATGAAGATATAAAACTTCATGGAGTACCCCTATAGATTGTTTCTGACCGTGATCCCCATTTTACATCAACATTCCTAAAAATTCTTCAGAATTCCCAAGATATTGAACTTCGTTTGAGTACTACCTACCACCCTCAAACTAATGGAAAATCAGAACAAACTATTCAATCATTAGATGACATGTAGAGATCTTCCTCACATGACTTTGAACATATGTGGGATCAATATTTACACCTAGAAGAATTTTCCTATAACAATTGCTTCCATTAAAGTATTCATATGGCACCACATGAAGCATTATATAGAAAGAGATGTGGCAGACCAACTAGTTGGTATGATGTTGGTGAAAGAAAACATAAAGGCCCCGAACTTGTTAATGAAACAATGGAAATAGTGAAGATTATCCAAACCCACCTCAAAGCATCTCAAAGTAGGAAAAATAGCTATGCTGATATCCAATGGAATGAATTTGAATTTTATGTAGGAGACCTAGTTTTTTAGAAGATATCACCATAGCAGGGTGTTTTATGATTTGGTAAAATGTAAAAATTAAGTCCCAGGTACATCAGACCTTTGGAAATTTTAGAAAAAATTGGACTTGTATGATACTATTTAGATATGCCTCCATGTCTCTCTAAATTTCATGATGTGTTCCACGTATCACGGTTGAGAAAATAATTGAATGACCAAACACATGTACACATATATGATGAAATGGAACTTGAAACTGATCTGTCTTATTGTGAAGAGCCTATCAAGATTCATGATACCAGAGAAAAAGTGTTGAAAACCTAGATGACTCATTTGGTAAACAACCTATGGATAATCTATAAGATAGAGGAGGAAACGTGGGAACCTGGGTAACATATGATGAAAAACCACTCGAATCTTTTTTTGCAGTAGTATACTAGATATTTTTAGGTTGAAATTTTTTGATGGAGGGATGAATGTAACAACCCAAACTTCTATGATATGTTTCTCTTAAAATAATGTACTAGCTAGGTCTATATGCAACTTTGTGTTCTAGCACACCATGACTAATGAAACCAGCTATTATGAATAATAATAACCACCTTTTGAATTTATAAAAATTTTATTTTTCAAAATGGATATCATTTTCATTTTTGGATTCTGAATATCAAAATTATCTTAAGAGGAATTTTGGGTATTTATCTGAAAACATTCAATTTTTTATGAATACTGAAAAACACTACATTATTGTTTAAAATAAACATTTTATTTAAATAATTATTTATTTTATTTAAATTTATTTTATTTCAATATAGATACATAATACTAATATATTTTCAATTTAATACATTGGAGTCATTTTATAATTATATTTGATATATAAAATTTTATTGAACTTTTTAATATCTTTTACCCACCTTCTAAGCACATTTGAGAATATTCATAAAACATTATTTTACTGCTTCTATTAATTTAATTTCAAAAATATGAGAGACACAAATGACATCAGTAAGTAAAATTTGGTTTAATAGAATGAAAATAATATTTGGTTAATAGTAACTTTTGAATTTTATTTACCACTGTTAAAACTAAATATGTTAATTAAAGATAAAAATGAAATTATAATTACCCTAACACATGTCCTTATTCTATTGGATAAGTGTAGTTTGACCCAAGTCAACCATGTGAATAAAATATGATGCTCTTGGTTCACTTGGATTACATTAGGAAATTTATTTTTATTTTATTTAAGGAAGAGTTAAATGTGTTAAATTCTATGATTAATATCTAAATATTTTTTAATATATGGTTATACATAATATATATTCTATTATTAATATTAATTAGAAATATAAAAATACTTCCTACATAATGGTATTTTAATTTTAATTTTTAAAAATTTAATGATCAAATATACTTACGACACAATAATGATGGAGTAATTAAATTCTAATTGAATGATTAAAATAATTGATATTATAAATATTAATATAATTGTAAATTGAGACTTTTGATGTATTTCATGAATTTTCTAGGTTAACATGACATTTTAGTGTTGACTAAATAAATTTTATTCATAGTGATAATGTTTTTATGACTTTCACATAATTAAATACTACATAGTGTCCAAATTGACATAAATGTGTTTTTATAACAAATACTATATTATTTATAGATATAATAATCCTAAAAATATAAGGATCATCCAAAGTACATAGATAAGTCTAGATATATAAATACTGAACTACATGGGGTTCTCTTTGATTTTTATTTCTGTTTATTAACCAGTTATTACAATAATACATGAATACATGGTAAAAGGTAAACAATTTAACTAAGAGTTAAATCTAAAAAATAAGTTTAATATGGTGACCTAAACCTAGATAAAACATATTGTTTGAGTTATTTTCTAAAAATCCCCTCATAATCCTCTAAATAAATCCTTTTGTATCCATAATTAACTGAATATTGTTATATAATAAAATATTATTACATGCTTTTCTAAAAGTCATCCTCACCTATATTATAAAATGGCCCTTCCCCTTATCTCAAAATCAAACCAAAAATGTCATTTGGATCATCCAACCCATACTCATATATCCTACCAACAACCCTCACATTAACCTAGATGACTTAATTTAATTATAATCCATCCTATGGAGCCTTTTTGATCAAATCAAAATGAATAACCTAGAGAAGAGGTGATAATTTAACCACCTCTTTCAAAGTTCTTTTCTTCTCCCACTTATATTTTCATTGTTGTTTCCATACCCAAATAAGAACTCTAGTACCTTATACTTACAGTGATGTTATTATACATATGGTATAATAATATTCATTATTCTTTCCATCCAATGAATGACATATTCACCATACGTGTGTATGTACGACTTACCGTCTCTACATCGTGGTATATTTTGTTATTTAACACTTTGTTATTTGGATGGGTATAATAATGAGTATAATTGTTGTAAATAATAAATATAACATGTTAATTATATTTTATATATTATATACCATCCAATTACATAATATTTCACCATAAATAGAATGATATAGTTGCTCGTACGTACGTACGGATTACCGTATCCATGAACATGATGAGATTCAATCCCCATCGCAGTCATTGAAGAATAATTGTCATTTTATGGTTAAAATTAATGTTTAATAACTTAATATAATTCTGGATTCATTCATATAAATCCTATCCATAAAAAACATGACTTACTCAACAACAAATATAAAGGAAAACGAATAAGTTAACACCCCAAATAATAATACAACAAAAATATTATTAGCAAAGAAATATTAGAAGATCATATATCATATTGTATTTCTGTATGTTGTTATTTTATAATTTAACAACAATAAGTTAAATATTATACATATGGTTAATTTACCCTTGGTCAAGGAAATCCATAAGGTATGGGTTAATTGTACAATGTCTTCATTGTCTGAGGTTATTTATACGTTAGTATCTTCTCGGACCTCTTTATCATCCACATTACTTTATCATAAAATTATATTTCAAATTTTTTTACTATTCCCTAAAATATGAGTTAAATTCAATTATACCCTTGTTTTCTTTTCATAAAATTTTTATAATGGATTCTTTCCGTCGTTTTCCAAATAAGGACATCTATGGAATTTTTGGTAAAATAAAGGAAACAATAATTCTTTATCTTATACGATTAGTGTGGATATTTTCCACCATTATAACTCCTTTGAAGCTTCACTTACAAGTTTATAAGAATATTTTCAAAATAAATGTTTTTTTATAATTATGTGACTTTTAAATGATTTTAAAATAGAAAGAGATATTTCTCTCAAATAGTTTTGATTTCATCTATGTCAACATCCTTTGATGGATTTTACAATTTTTTAAAGATGCTTTATTATGATGCAATCTTCCATATTGTATTTAAGGTTTTGTGATATGTTAGATTATTGGAGTGTTATTTTCATACCATTTATGGTTTATGAATAAAGTATTAGCATTTCGTAATCTATTTTTAATACATGTGTTTATGTTATGTTTCATCATTTTTCATATGAGGACTATATTGGATTTAGTAAGTGATAGGTTGAACCCTCTATAGCTCCTCAATAAATAAATAGGTCTCATTAGACAACCTAGTGTCTTGGCATAAGGCATTGACAAAATATTATTTTTAGTCTTGGCACGAGGCCTTGACTATATGGTTATGAAGTCCAAGATTATACATTCCATCATTATGAAATTGGCTATTGATATTACATGTGAATATTTGACTACTAGAATATCCATGTAAATAAGTAAATAGAATTACATGATTTAGATTTTCTATATTATGCTGAAGTTTATGTTTAAAAGGCATCTGTTTTAGTCTTATATATTTCCTTAAATGTTTATGATTAGATTTTAAAAGTTTCCGCTATATTGTTATCCCTTCTGAGCTTTTGAGCTCACCCATTTCACTGTTTTATTTTTTATATGATGAAAATGTGTTTATTGTGATTAACCAATAGGAATAGGCTAAGGGATATGAGTATGTTCAAAGGGGACACAATGTTGTTGTTTGTTTTACATTTCATGATGTAATATATAACTTATTAATGTATCTATCACTTCCAAATCTACTAAACTAATCGGTCAATCAAGGCATTATATCTTCTGATCATTCCAAAGTTATGTAATAATGCACCAACTCTAGGTAACTAGGGTCGGGGTGTTACGAGGAATAGTGAAAACATTGATTTTTATTAGAGGTTTTATTTTAATTTAATTTATTTATAATTACACATTCTATTATGGAATAACACTAAAATGAAATTATTTTAATATTATTAAAATTATTCCAATAATATATTTTTATATTACTTTTATTCTTGAATTTGTTGTTTGAAATATTAATTAAAAGAACTTTTTTCAAAAAACTATTATTCATCACATTTTTTCATTTTAATTTTAAATTAAACATGGAATTTTTTTAATCAAATAATCGAAAAAGGATTATATTTTTGAAATTGTTGTTAAAAAAATTGGTTAATATTTTCATTTGTTTTTCAGTCATTGTATGTAGTAATAATTGTAAATGGTTTTACCATGATAAAGGTAAGTTGGGTTGATTATGGGTCAAGATAAGGTGATATGTACAAAAATAAAACCCTAACAATTGAATTTATTTTATTTTATGAGAATATATCCTCTATAAATCATCCATTATTAAATTATATGACATCAAATTTCTATTTGTCCATGATTTTAACTATTTGAATATTTAATGCAATGGAATGTCAAATGATTCATTCCCTTTGATTCATTATCATAAAATATTTCACATATGGGTAAAAATATGATATGGTCAATTAAAAAACGTTCCATGAAATATATATTATTATTTTTATCTTGATAATTTAATTTTAATTTTTAGTTATTTGATATTTAATATAAATTCATGCGCTGCAATGACACAATGCTTGTGTATGTAGAAGAAAAATAAAATCAATTATTTTGTAGACTTTAAAAAAATATTTTATTGGTTGAATTGAAGTATAACATGAATATTGAAAAAATATAAAATATATTATAATTGTTTTGAATAATTATATTCTACTGCTACTTTATATGTTGTTTCCAAAGCTAAATTAGGCGAATAGTTCTTAAAATTACAATAATAATATTTTCTATTAAATAATATTTTATTAAATTATAAAAAACATGAAAAAAAATTAAATATAACACTTTTTATGATATATGGTCTATTATTTCTTTCATTGTCTATTTTTGGTCCTCTTTTTACATAAAAAGTAAATTTATAACTCTTTATTATTAAAAAGTTTTGTACCGTCGTTATAGTTAAAATTGGTTAACTAATGTTTTAATGTAAATGATAAAGACTAAATGATATAAAATACCATAAAAAAATTATTGGATGATTATATTAACAAAATTTCATACTTATCATAGAATAAATTTCATTTTGAAAGCATTTTACATGAGATAGACACGTATTATATTATAATATTTTGTGAAATTAAAAAATGAGGTAAATTATATTTTAAAATAAATATTGTTTTATTATTTGATCTAAAATTATGAAACTCCGTTAATTTCAAAAGTGATTGAGGTATGGTTTAAATTATTATTAACTAGTACTCTGCCCATGCTAATTCAAGAGAGTAATAAGTTTTCTTTCAATTGAATATTCAAAAAAAACGTGCAATGTCATTTTACACAATATAATCTTTAGAATAAAATGATGTTAACAAAGTGATTGGGTTTCTCATGAATGGAAATTAGGTGATGGCAATTAGTGATAGAGATTGAAAATTTTGTAATTGGATAGGTGGAAGGTATATTTAATAAAATAAAACATGTGATTTAAATTTTTCATAACTATATACATATATGAAATATAATAAAAAATTATTTTGGAGAGGAAAAATATATATTAATGGTTTTAAGAGAGAATAATATTATGTAGTAATATTTGAAAAAAATTATTATCTTACAAAAAAATCACACTTTTGAGATTTCATAACTAATATATTATCCAGAAACTATTTTGTTCCGTGACAATAATGATTAGATCAATCATTACATGCATTAGACCCAATTATTTAATTCATTGGAATAATAATGTTTTTTATGAAACATAATCATAATAGTAATTCTTAAATTTTTATATTAAATGGAATGAAATTTTATTTTCACCATGGTGAGAAATTAATACCTGAAATTTCATACATTTCAAATAAGAAATAATAATAATAATCATTGGAAAATGATAATTGAAATTATAACTCTAAAAAACTATCATATGCAGGATCCTCTCTCTTACTTCAAGCCTTCCAGATGTTTGAACCTATGCTACTCTAGACGACCACTTCTGTATGGTGGTTTAATGTAATCATGTACCCAAAAACTATTTAATTTTAAAAATTTAAATGAAATAGGGAAACCATTACATTATACAACATATATTAATTATATAGGATTACTGTGTGCATTATAACTGTTAGTATAACAATCTTATATTCTATAATAAAAGCCATGTTAAAATTTGTAGTAAATGTTTAATATAGTCGAAAAATAGAAGGTTCAATAGGGATGTTATGGTACCTTGAAAATGCACCATCTAAATGGTGATTTCATTCATTAAGTGGCTTATTAATGTCATATCATCTTAGGACATTTCAAATATTTATTAAAATGCATAGAGAAAAAACAAATTTAATATATTTTTTTACATGAATAGATGGATTAAATAAAAAATTATAAAAAAACGTACAAATATAATCATTTTCATTATAATGATATGTTTAAAAATTAAAAATTGTAAAAAATTAGAGTTTTTTAATGATTTAATGAAAATGATAGTGAAAAAATAATTTTTTTCCACTCCAATGAATTAAGGAAAATAAAAGAAAGTGAAGATGAAAAAATAACAACAGTTGTTGTTTTTAAATATTTTCTCATTAGAGACCATTCCTGGTTAAACAGGTGGGAATCCATATATCATTTCCCTAAATGAAGATAGTCACATATGATAAACATAATATGAAGAGAGCGTTCAACCACTCCATAAGACATGAAAACGTGAAATTGATTTAAAAAAATAGATGAATATAGATTAAATTTTCATGTTTCTAAACTAAATGTCTAGAGAGTTGTGTTGTTGGGTTTAAAGCTCATCTAAATATATTCAAACAACGGTTAAGATGTGTGGTTGACAGGCATGTTTTCAATGATTGGAGACATTCACTAATGAAAATAATCTTTAACAAATATCATTCAACAACTTTTGAAGACCTGTGAACACGATATTGAATTAAAAAATATATAAAGATAGATTTAATCGTGGTGTATCATGAGAATCAATATCCCCATTCCATTCCACTATGAAGCTATATAAATAATAAGTGCATGTTGAATATTGAAAGTCAAATAAGTGCATAAATATTTGACAATCCAAAAAAATTTACACTATATGGTTGTAATCTTATCTTTTGGTGTTTATTGGGTGATCATCACTGTTGATCCCATTCATTTGAAGAAACCAATGAAAAGTCTAGTCAATCATGGTTCTGTAATGAGAGAAACAATTTAATTGATTATTTCATGATAATCATTGACATGAAATTAAAACATCTTACAATGATCATATTTTTTGTACTTATTAAATTCTCGATTAAAAATATATAATAATTTCTAGAAACCAATGTAGTTTTTGTGTCTATGTTTTTAGTTGTGAGAAGGATTTATAGTGGTCAAAAAATATTTTATAATCTAGGATCTGATCTCCAACACATTCATCCAATATGTTCACCCACACGTATAGTAATGTTTCATAATGACACATAATATACCAAACTAAAAGGTAAACAATGAAATAATCATTCCATAAATATGTAAAAGATATATGTTGAAAACCCGTTTTTTACAATTTGGATACACTTCAATAAGAAATCATTAAATATTTATGTACAAATAATATTGAAGAACTTACTTATAACTAATCTGGATGTTTTTATGATTCCACAACCTATAAGATAGTCTGCAAACTTATGTCCAATTTGAAGGCAGGTTCAGCAACATGTTACTTCAAAGAAATTCATTGACATGCTATATAAAACATTATAGAGATATCAGTGGGGATGGATAAATATAAAATACATTAGGTTCCATTGAAATACATTCCTTCACAACTAAATTTATAGGAGAATATTCATATTTCAAAGTACATTATAGTGGCATCCCCATAATGCCCTAGTGATCCACCCTTAAAAAAGTGAAAACAATTTATAAAAAGAATGACAAATAAAAAACATATAAAGTCAAGATGAAATACAACATAATGAAAATAATAACAAAATCGAACATCATTTATTACTAAAATAATGAGATCTTAATTATTGAATCATAAAATTATATGTATTGTAATAATCTATCAATACATTATAAAAAATGAAACAAAAAATATTTTAGTGAAGAGAAAATTTCTTCAGAAGGTATGATGAATGGACCTTATGCAGTGAACCAACATGTTACATCAAAGGTCATCGTTGACATGTTATGTAGGACAATTTAGAGATTTTAGTGGGCATATAGATGTATCGAAGATAATTAGTTCCCCTGAAAGTCATTTCTTGACAGATGATTTTCTAAGAGAAGATTCATATAAATAAAATATATTTTAGAGATGAGAGAATTAATTCAATAGGAATGAAGAATAGAGCTTATGTAGTGCACCAAAATTATACTTCCAAGAACTTCATAGATATTCTATGTAGAACAATATAGAGAAGCCAGTGGTGATGTAGATGTATCTATGATTGTAGGTTTCCTTGAAATACATTCCTCAACTGTTGATTTTGTAGGTGAAGATTCATTTTTCCTAGTGCATTATACATGGCATCCCAACAATGCCCAGAAGATCCACCCTTACTAAATGATAAATCAATTTCTCGAAAAAAAATAAAACTCATAAAAACCTAAAGACATGATTTTGTGAAACAACATGAAAAAATTAACATAATAGAACATCATTTATTACAAAATGAATGGGACCGTAATTATTGAATACTTATATTAGATGAATTGTAATAAACAATGAAAAAAATTAAATGAAAAGGTAAATAAAAAAATATTTTAGACCAGAGAGAATATTAATTCATATGGTATGAAGAACAGAATATATGAATAACATAAACATTTTACATCAATGAACTTCATTGACATGCTATGTAGAAAAATATAGAGAAGCCATTGGGGATGGATACATATCAAAAATAGTATGTTCCCTGAAAATGAATTCCTTGATAGATGATTTTTATGATAAAATTCATATTTCACTATACATTATACTTCGCATCCCCAAAATGCCCTTAATATTTACCATTGCTAAAAGAGATATCAATTTCTAGATAGGATTACAGATAACAAACACCTAATGAAATGATGCAGTACAATAACTGGAAATTATTAACATAATTGAACATCAATTATTAAAAATATAAAGGGACTATAATTGATAAATAATAAAATTAGATGTATTCTAATAACCTATGAAAATATTAAATGAAAAGAAAAATGAAAAATATTTTAGAGAAGTACGAAAATTAATTTAGAAGGAATGAATAGTGTACATTACGCAGTGTCTAGCACAGTTAGGGTATGTCTAGCCACATAGAAGTAATAGAGACCTTGGTTGAACTGTATTTGAATTTGCAAAAATTAATAACATAATTCATATAAATGTATTTATATTAGTTTCCTTGACTATTTAACATTGACTGCATTTCCCTTGGATAACTTCTTAATTGAGTATATGAAGAAAGAAAACCATCAGCACTCTACTTCTACTTTTTAATGGATGAACCACCAATTTGAATAGTATACATTAAAGGACATATATTATTAATATATCAATGTAAATATGAATTATTTATTTGGGAAAAAATGTTCATTATATTAGGGGAATATCATATCACTACGAAAATGAGGTAAATCTGCCAAATTGAATAAAATTTTCATTATGCAATGCACAAAAATGTTAATTACAAGAAATTTACTGGCATGCTCTATAGAACAAAATAGAGAAGTCATTAGGGATGCAGAAATATCCAAAAAAGGGCATGGTGTAATATTATACCGAAATTGATATTCAACCAAAATTAATAAATCTAAGAGAGAAGGAAAACAATTTCTAGAAATTGGGTAGAACACGCCTCTTTCTTACCTTGGAATCAGTAGGGTGTTTGAATACTCTCAATCATATAAAATGGTGGATGATCGAACATTATGGATCACTATTTCCTTATATGGTAATGGCGAGGTATCATATTTTAGTTTGTAAATTTAGTATGAAAGGTGTGAAATGTGAAGCATTTAAAAAGAGGAAAATGTTACAGAGATTTTATCCACGAAATATTATAGTATGCATGATCAATCTATAACAGGTTGAATATACAGTTAATGAAAATGTCGAACCATCAGTGATATATTCAATAAAAAGGATGATTGATTATTTCCATGGTATTAGGATAACATATCCATTTTATAGATCTGGAACTATAGGCTCTGGAAAATATATAGATGATGGTAATGGGGTTCGTGAACAGGTTGACCGGCATCTTACGAGATGGTTGACGATGATGAAAAACATGAAGGGGCATACTATATAACTTGTAAAACCAGATAAATATGCCAATTGAAAAAAAATGATCATTATGCAGTGAAAAAAATGATACTTCCAAGAACTACATTGACATGATATGTTGAAAAATATGGAGAAGTCAGTGGGGATAGAGACATATCTTATATCGTAGGTTCCCTTGAAATACAGTCCTTGACAGATGATTATTTAGGACAAGATTCGTACTTCTCTATAAATAATAGTTTGAAGATAGAATGAAGTCAGGTATGTAACTGAAAATTCACAATGATCTAATGCAGTGGTGGAAATATATAAAAGCATTATTAAAAATTATAAATGATGTAACATAGGTAGAGAAAATGAAGGACAGTGCATAATTGAGTAATCAAAGATGGAGATGTATCTTGTTAATGTTTTAATAATGCATATGTAAATGGAAATACAAATTCACCTCATGAATAGAGAAATACTAATTCATAGAGTGAAAAAAAAAACAATTGGTAAGTTAACTAATATTTATCTGAATGAATGAGACTATTAAAATTTTGTATTAAATGAAAAATGGTTAGCATTACAAAAATCCATGTCACTCAGATGCAGTGGTGGAATTCTATAACATCCTTGGTAAAAATTATAAAGTAAGTAACATTATACATAAAAAATAATTAAATGATGTAATGTTAGGCCCAAATTAATCATGGATACTTGGAGGTAGTAAAATGAACATAGTATAATGTATTTAAATGGTGAAGACAAATAATACATAGAATCATCATTAAGATACTACTATGGTTGGAAGTCAAGTTATAGGATAAAATAAATGTATACGGCAAATAATACTTGGAGTATTCAATTAGGATAATGTATAATGAGAATTTTATAACGTTGTGTGGACCTTTGAATAATTTAATGAAGAGAATAAGTGATCAATATAGATATGTAGAAAGCAAAAACACATGTTCCAAAAGGAATTGATGTAGCTAAACCTAGTAGAACATGAGCTAAATAACACAGTAGAATACTCTGGGTTATAGATAAAATCAGAGGTTCAGATGGCGGTGGATGATTTTAGTGTGACAATATCAGAGGTAGAAGAAGAAAATTATGGATGTCCAGGGTGATGGAGTCCTGATAACAAACCAATAAATACATGAACCATTATATTTTAGACACCGGTTGTAGAAGGATCTGAAACCCTAGTTCGTGGATATCGGAAGAGGTGGAGGTAGTGTGTTGAAAAGTTTTTCCTGCCGTAGATATAGAAAAAAATTATCAATTTAGACCCTAGATGATAATGAAGTGAAAACATTAAAGATTTTCAAACTGGTGAATTGGAATCTTGAATTCACAGTGAGGAGGAGATCCATATAGGAAAAGATGATGTACGAAAGGTGTGAAAGGGTAGAGATTGGAAGAGTGCAAGATGTATTATAGAGATGTGGTGGAAGTGTTTCGAGTTGAGATGTTAATTTTGTAGGAGTGATGAGATGATGAATAAAGCTGATATATAGAGGGTTTTCAACAGATGTTACAGATGAGGAAACTTGCGATGCAGAGGGAGGCTAATGTGGCGGTAGGATCTCAGTCGGGTAAGCGTGGGTGGAGTTAGACGATGTGGGAGCGACCCATGGTGGAAAAATGCCAAATTCAATAAATATATAAATTTTCTATATATTCTCTAATTTATCTTATATTGTGACTATCATGTCTCATACGTTGTAAAGACATTGTTATTTTAGTAATCGTCAAAGGAGTCAATGGAGTGTTAAAACAAAATGATATGTGAAAAAATATCTTCAAACCATATCCAATTTCTACTTTTATAATATTAATCTAACCGAACCACATATTTTATTATAATTATATTATTTTTGATAAATTTTAATGTTAAAAGAATTTATTAATTTATTTCACACATTAAAAAATTCTAAGAATTCCCCTCCCCTCAATATAAAAGGTACACCCTTTAATCTTCTATACAAAACTAGAAAACGTTTTGTGTTAGCTAAACCCTACTCAAATACATCATTTTATCCCTACACAAATTATATAGGTCTTGGTTCATAAAGAATAATGACTAAAGAGCAGTAGAGGATAATGAAAATCAGGTTATCTAAAAACGATGTATAGCTTTTCAGTGGATGTTTTAGATTTATTTTGTCTTCTACCATATTCAAATAGTATTAAAACATGATTATGTAATACCATTACAATATACCATGTAATTTTATTTTATTTTGTTAATATATTAACCTATATACCTCTCCCTCCATGAAAAATATGGATCAAATACATCATTGGTGTGTATGGTGGACTATCACCTCATATACAAATATAATTAATTTTCCTTCCCCACCTATGATGGATGAATATAATGATCGATTTAATGTGTGTGTGTTTCTATATATATATATATATATATGATATTATTGAAATATGTTTCCATCAAAAAAATAATATATCTTCTATTTCCTTACCTTTCCAATGATTTAAAATGATAACATTGTAAGTGTGTGTGTGTGGACTACCACCTCCTGGAAGTTATGTGATTGATTTTTCATCAAAAAAACACATGGATAATATATATAAGTGTATTAAAATGAATAAAATATTATATAAGATATAATTATAATTATGGAAATATAATATAGTACTTACCATGTTCCTATAATGATTGTTGAAAAATGGAAATGTTACTCATGTATTAGTACAACCTATTATCCCCATTATTGTAACATAGTTCATTTTTCATAACCATATTTCGTTATTATAATTAAAATTATTATTTATATATAAATTTTATAGATATATCATGATTATTATTTTTCATATAGTTAAACAATGATCTCTTGGACTATAGTCAACCTACTAATGTCATTTTTGACATATGAGCTTAATGTTGTCAAACAATCTAATGTGAAATTAGATGATTATGTAATTAAATATAAAAAGTAAAATAATATAGTTAAATGAATAATAGACATGAATATTTTTATTATAAAATTAAATAACTAAAATATGTTTATTATTTATGATGATAAATAATGTACATAATTAGTCGATCCTACAGTAGGATATTTCATCTCAATTTTCCATTATTAGGGCATATTTTAATGTTCTGTTCCTAATTTAATTTTTATTTATGATATAAATCTAATTTTATATATAAAATAAAGAATAATTCAATATTCATGGTATTTTAGGTTTTAATGAAAAATACGTATTCAATGGGAGATTGAATTTATTATTACTGACTGGAAATGTGTTTCTCAATTCAATGTCAATTGAATGAGTTATACATCCACTTCATTGAAAATAATATTCCATGATTATATGTGAAACTAAATCTGAGTGTATTATGGTTTAATTACAGATTTTTTGGGTGGATTTTTTATTATTATATATAATTACTTCATTTTTTTTAATTCTCGCTTCAATGAAATAAACCTTGTAAGGGTTCTTTATCTATTCTTCACTCCTTTGAGGCACATCTTATTTTATACAATAATATTCATTTATAAAGTGTATATACTTCCCCATTCATATATTATATAGAAATATATATTTATATATATGTTATTTAATGCTTCATTTTAATTTATTAATTTCATGACGGATATTAATTGAATGTTACCAAAGTTGAAAAGGTTTATTTAATAATCTCATCATTATTTCGGATTATATATGATAAAGTCACTATTTGTGGAATTATTTGATATTCATATCTTAAAAAGGATATATATTATTATCCTATGATTATATATAAAAATTAAAAACATTCTTTTATTTTTTCACTCTTTATGTATTCAATATACCAAATTCATGTTTTTAAAGTAAAATGACATAGTTTTTATAATTATTCAAGAATTTTATACCTTACATGTCCATTTTTAACAAATAAAATTATTTAAAGAATATTTTTTCTGTTATCCAATGATTTTTATATGACATTTTCAGACATGTATTAAGTTTAAAAAAAATAAATGAATTCTAATATGAATTTCTTATTGTGGTACTACTTGAATTTTATTATAGAAGTGTGAAAAGACAATTTGCATTATCATATATGGAATAAATTTAATTTCTCTCCCTCGTGACCACTCAATGATTAAATTTCTCATTTATATGTTTCAATGGATCTTTTCAACAATAATGTTTTTTCATAATATTTGAGATATTTTTTCGTTTTTCTAAATGTTTTTATGTCAAAAAGGTATTTTCCTCATGGTAATCTTAATATTATTTTTTGGATTTGTATTCAGATACTACAATAACACAATTTTTTATTATACTATGTTGGTGATATGGTTTAATGATAATATACTTATCCTTTTTATGACTGATATATGGTAAGATTTACATGGAGGATATTATTATTATGTATTATAATTTTTGAAAAAAAAATGTTTACGTTAATTTGGTACTGAATTTATACTCTCCGTTTTCATATGACGAATGCATTGGTCTTAGTAAGTTATTATTGTGACCCAATTTAGCCCCATTTATGTATCCATATGTATCTTGAGATGATCTATTTTCCATATTTGGAAAAGGCCTTTACTTTTTATATACAATGTTTTGGAATAGGTCATTGATGATATGTTTATGATGTCTTATTCATAAGTCCTTGATGGTATGTTTATGATGTCTCAAATAAATAATTCTATCATTATAAAATTATTAATGATGTACATGTGATTATTTCAATATTTTTGAAATCCATGTATAATTTCAAAGCTTATTTGATTAGTTATATGGAATTATTAGATAAATATTTTTTGTCATATTACCTACTACCCTCAAGTTGTTGATCAAATGTAATGTATTTTCTATTATATACATATCTATATTGATTATTACTTATTTATTAATGATATATTATACTATAAATAACCCTTATTGAAAATATGAACTCACCCATTCATATTCTTCCTTTCCATAGGATATGAATAAGGAATATTTGAATGATTTTAAGAATATATAACACTTAATTTCACTCTGTTTTGTAATTTATATAAAATCTAATATAGGGGAATATCTATATATATATATCTGGTTTAAAATGACTATTAAACTGTTCAATCATTCGGAATTCAGTATGTTATGTCATATTCCTATTTAATAATGGAACCTACATCATTGGGATACTAAGGTTAAGGTATTTCTAGATTTTTAAAGGATGTGTCATTCTTTTGAGGTTTGGGCCATGTTTTTCTTAATGTATCTACATGTAATGTTGATAAAGACTATTATTCATTGGAACATATGATATCCTAAAGAAAAATGGATCATTTTCCTACTGAGTTGACTTGCCTATCAATTTAACATATGTATTTCATGTATTTCATGTTTCATTGTCACGGAAAAATGTGATGGATATATCTACTGTTTCGATCTCTAAAGTGGTTCTGTTGGATAAAATCATATCATATGAAGAATATAACATATTTATTATTGAATATTTAGATTAAATATTAAAAAATAAGTTAGTACATCATGAAAATGATTTTTATATATAACAATGTTGAATAAGAAACATGAAAATATAAAAAATATATAAGGGGAACGTTACACCACTTCTATATATAGAGAATAAAATTGTGTAGAAACAATTTCAAAGGGGGGGAAGATTTTAGCTACCTAGGCAGTGGCAAGATAATTATTTTTATTCTTTATTAGTATTAATTAATTATATTTTATATAGTTATATTCATTATTATATTAATATATGATTTTTCAATCCAAATGAAATATGACTATTGATATAAAAAATTTTATTATATAATATGGTTTTATATAAAAGATTAATTTTAAAATTTTAAAATTTATTTCAAAAAAATATATTCTATTTTGATATAATCATATAAAAAATATCTGAGGGTAAAATAATTTCAATTTTTGGGAAAAAATGATTTTCCACTAGATTGATACAAATGATATTTTTTAAAATCATTATTTCATTTCAAAATTCTATGTATAAATTTAATTTGATATAAAATTAATATAATATGTATTTAATTATCTATCATATAATTACATAAATTTTTGATCCTTATTATATATCATTATTTTAGGGACCCATGATTTATGTACATGGACATTACTTTACTTTTTTGGAATACATAATAAAAAAACAGAAACCCAAGTACCATAATAGTTTAGTTTCATTGGATGCTCAGAACAAAATATTCTAATCATGTTGAAAGCTCTTCAACATATCCAATAATGATCTTCCCCTTTTTTCATACCTAAAACCATTATTTATATCCTAAGGAAATGTAATCATTATAAGAGTGAGCTCAAATGCTCAGTAAGGGTAAGCATTGAGAAAATAAAACAACCACGTACATTTGAACTTAAAAACATTAACAGAATGTTTAAACATCAAAATCATGAGTTGTGAAATAAATCTAGGTAGTACATAAGGCATATATCATAATGGAAGATTAATCATTATAAAATATCATTGGAATAAAACATGTACTTGTGGAAACCATTACACACATGTTATGATTTCCATAGTTGCCAAGGCAATGCTACCAAGACCATCATAGTCGACCAAGTCCATTACTGAATCGAGTTTACTTGTCATTCCAGCCCACTATTACTGAACTGGATTCATTGGTCTTTCCGTCCATGTTTATCTCATGGGATATAAATCTTTTCCCAATGCATTGGAGGGAAATTTATGTCTCACCCATCTCATAATGAAATCATTCTTTCGTGTTCCACAAAAAAACCTTCATCATAACACAATGAATAAAATAGGATTCATAAACATCATCCCATCACAAAATAATCCATATAGAAAAAATAGATATCATTTCATCATAAGAAAAATGAAACCATGTAAATAATAGAGGCATTACACTTATAACATAAACATATTAAATAATTTCATCTTCGATGGAAAATAGTTTTGATAAAACACATGAAATGAATTCTTGAGGAAACTATCCTTTCTTCTTAAATGTCAATTTCTTTTCTCAAATTGACAAGATATTTTAAAGGAAAAGAATATTTTTGAAAATAATCATGAAATCATGTAGAGGATGCTTCATGGAAATAATGCATTATGAAACTGTAAAAATCTGTTCATGTCATATAAGTTAAAAAAACATTCTTCTCGTACTTTGTCCAAAAAATTAAAAAAGTACCTCGTCTGTTAAAAAAAGAATGTTTCATTCCATACCACATACTAAAAGTCAAAAATAGGTAGACATGACTTTAAACATACATGGAATAATAGTAAAAACTTTATGAATAATTTTTTATAAAACATGGACATTAATGATAAATATAACAATATTAAATACTTAGGAATAAACAATCTCTGATAAGAACAAGATTGGAAAAATTATCCCTTACCTTTTGGGATCAGTGGAATCATACGTGTCATAAAATAAAGAAAATTATATTCATATGTAAATATCATATCCTCAATAATAAAAATCATAAAACATTCATGGGAATCAAAAATATCATACAAAAAAAATGATGGTGGGTAAGGAATATGTCTCACAGAAATAAAAGTGAGGCGAAATAATCCCTTAACTTTTGTCAAATTTCTTCAGTATGTGTCAAAGGCTCATATATAGTGGGTTTAAGCATATTATTAACTTGAACAGAACCATAATAATATATATGATATCATATATGATTCACTTACAACATTATATTACCCATTCATTTGTCAATTCAATGTTAAAGAAATGTTTTGAGTAATATAATTTCATTTTTCTTACGTGTTTTGACTTCTAATTCTTCATATGATTACATTGACCATGATTACTTACATAGGGAAAGTAAAACAAGATTTATATATAAAATATATTCAGAATATTATATATATATATATAATATGTTGATAAATATAATAAAATACACCGTCCATGGAGATGGTAGGTCATACGTACGCATGAACGTTGTATTCATGTCCTTATTAAATTTAAGGGAAATCAGAAAAAAAAAATATAAATAAATACAATATCATTATTATGTCATATATTTAATGATTATTTATTATATATTCTTTATAATTGTTCTTTAATGGTTAACATGGAGAATGAATCACATTGTGTCGTGGAGACAGTAATCCGTACATACGGACGAGCGAAGATATCATTCCCATAATTATTGAATTGAATTGGAGTGGATGATATAACGTGTAATAATAAATATGGTGTAATAATCCTCATATATAGTTATTATTCTCACAATTTATCCATCCATGTATGGTGGTGGTGGAAAAACATTTTACACCACGATGTGAAGATGGTAAGTAGTACGTATGCATGCACGGTGATTTCATTTGTTCTAGTTGGATATCAGGTTGTTTCATATTTATAATAAAATGTCAGTATATTAGAGATGATGATGTTATTACTTTATAATATAACATCTAAATAAGTGGAATTTGAATAAGAAAGAAACCTGAAAGAATCGGTAGAAGAGATTACCTCTTCCTCGACGTGCCTCTTTCAAACATCCTCTTAGGGCACTATAGTTGGTCTTTTGAGAAGACCAGCACCTCTATAATGTAACTTGAGAGGCTGAGAAGAGTAATTGGTAGGGATTTTCTGATCTAGAAGGATCTATATTGAGTGAAGAGGAGAGGGAAGGGGTTCCCATTTATAAGAGAGGGGAGGGGTACTTTTGGAAACCTCCAAAATATTAATTTATAATAAACTCAAACCCCACATAAAAAATTCCAAAGTGTCTCAAATTCGGATATGAGGTATGATAGGGTTTTAATTCCATCAACCAATCAAATTTATCAATTTTATGATTTTATTTTAAACCTTATCATTTTGATTTATCCTTATTTAATCTATTTAATTTTAGTTGCACTATTGATTTTATAATTTTTAAATTATTATAATTACAAACTTATGTGCTGTGAATTTTCAATAATTAAATACGATATTACTTTTTCAAAGATATAATTTTAAATTTTTAATTTTCTAAATATTTTTATGATTTTTAAACAATTTACTAATATGTTATTTTTATAAAATATTAATAGTGTCAATTTTTACATTATTCAATTATTGGAATTTAAATAAAATCCACACAAAAGTTATATTCGTAAAAATATATTTAATATATTCCTAAAATGTAATATTCATCTAAAAAATTAATGGATCTCATTAATTTGTTCATATAATATTTCTGTTAATATTTTTAAAACCGGTTTTTTGATATATCACTTAATAAAATAATTACTACATCATTTTTTTATAATTATTTATGATACTAATTTATTTCATAAAAATTTAAAATAAAATAAAATGATGCAGATAAATATAATAAAGTACATAAGAAAACATTTACTCAAATTTATCATATTAAAATCACAACATTTAAATTGTTATATTTATTGAAGTATGAAGGTGACAACATTGACATCATTTAAAACAAAATAATATAAGTGTAATATTCACTTTTATAAGGATCCAAATGGTAAAAAAATTAGTCCATTGCATGATTATAGTTTACATGTTCATGACCATTAATATTTGGTCAGATGTTTATGCCTTTTTTGAGCATTATTAGTTTAATAAAAACTTTATTATTGATTTTTCACTTAATAAATAATTTCTGCATCATTAATGAATAATCTATTAAGGTAATTAAATATTTATTAAAAATTAAAAATATGTTACCATAATAATGAAATAAATTTTATATTTAAAGTGAGTATTTATAATTGAATATATATTTTGTGTAACCATATATTCAAAATACTATAATTATTAAAGTTTGAATGATACATATTCCACTTTCCATTAAATAAAATAAATTAGATGTCTTAATCACATCCAAGTGGGTTCTAATAGATTCTATTACGACCCAAGTATGTTTAAGAGGAAAATATAATCATCCAATGATATCAAGACAATTTTTAGTGTAATTTTATAATATTATTTTTACCCTTAATTACCTGATTTACCTTTAACTTTGGTAAATAAAATACACCGTAGTTACTATCCATCATGCCCAAAAATAAAAATCAGCATATTAAGATAATTTTGACCTAATTATTCTAAATTTTAAATCAATTTTTCCAAATTCAATAGAAAGAAGTTCAGCTATTTAATTTAAAATTAATCCCGCATTTGAGAAAACAGGTTTTAAAAGACAAAACATTGCAAAAGATTGAAATGTTTTTAATAATAAATTCAATGTAAAATTAATGATAATGACTTATATTATATTTAATGGAAAAATATATTCTATTTATACTTTAAAACCGTTCAATAATATAATTTAACCTTATAAATTATATAGATGAAAAATTTTGTTTTTAATTAAAATTTAGCATATTTTTACTATTCGTCAAAATATGAAGGTTATCAGAATAAGGTCAAAATTTTATCCAAAATAAATTTTTATATCCTCATTAAAATTTAGAAGTTTAATTTGTCAAATTTAACTTATAAACTTGTAAAAAATTAGATTTAAAAGGTAACGCAATCAAATGACGACAAAACTGCATTTTTTTAAAAATACCTCTTTTATCCGAAAAATTAATTTTGTTATCATACCATGTTCTAGAAATTTTTTTAGATGAATTAGAATGTTATAAAATTCAAAATTAGGTTAAAAATATTCATAAAGGCTATTTCATAATAATATTATAATATATTATTGTTTAGTGAAACTCGGTATTGCATACCACACAAGCTATCGAGGATGGTCACTCTAATATGTAACACAAGACAAGTATATTATTTGCGTATACTACCAGATAATACAGTGTTTTATATTACTCAAAGTAATCTTGGTGTAGTGTACAACACAATACATCAAGGAAATTAAAAAGATTATTTCTCATAAAATCTTGGGGAGTTACATTGTACCCCCCTTAAAAGGAATTTCGCCCTCAAAATTCCTCGGGGTTATCAATCATTTACTACTTGAAAGATACATTCATAGAAAACCACTTCATATAAAGGAATACTAAAACATAATTTTAATATGGTGATTTATAAATATAATGGTCACCCAAAGTATCTCATCCTTGGGATTCCACATAAGAGAATATAGGAGAAAATATGGATATGGAAGAGAAATCTAACAACCATGTTCTGATGAAGAGTGGTAGAAAACATGGCTTTGAAAAAGACAAAAATCACAAGGCCATAAATTTTTGATGATCTAAGGTACCATCTGATTCATCATATATAAGGGTACTAGGAATTTTGTTTTTATTTTCAATATCATTGTCCCTAAATTTGATGAATTTTTTGCATAAGGATAAATACTTAACTGATTTTAGTGTAAAATATTCATTGGTAATTCTAGGAACAAATTCTAATTCATATATTATTTAAATAAATGATGTTTAATTTATCATTCTTGAAGTATTAGTAGATCATGTGATAGAATGATAGGTCATTCCATCTCTATTTTTCACAAAAAGGTTTTCACAAATTATTCAATATACAAAAGTCCATCTATGGGGTATATGATTCCAAAAATGGACTTATACTTCATATATCATACAACATAATAAAAGAAAACCGATTTCTACTAACATGGACTTCTTGTAGGCATGCGGTATGTGATAAAGTCATGTCGTACTTCAATTGTGGGTGTTTTATTCCTGCATCCTGGTCTGACGTGACAGGTTGTCACCCATCCTACATGTTGTTCTTTTTTCTTAAAATATACTATTATAACATTCTAAAAATGGTTTAGCCTTAAACAATACTATATGATTTCTAACTTAATCAATTACATCCTTTAGGGTTATCAAAAATACTTATGTCCAATCACATAGTATAAAGAAAAAGACTACTATAAAGTTCTTCTACCAAGCATGTGAATACCATCATTTATCCCCCATATATCATAAGATATATCTTGTTGGTTACATCCAAAAATTCGAATTCCATAATCATGTATTCTCTTGAAACATGAATTGCCTTATAATATTTGTTAAAACATGAATTCTATGAAAAATTAACTCTTTCCTCATTCCAAAAATCCCAAATTTTATATATACCAAAACTATGATATCACATTGTCATTATATCATTCATGATATCATTAATACTATAAAACATTTCATTATCTTCTTATCGCTTCATTATGCGCATATTATGTGCATTCCAAAAATTATTTCAATCATTTTTCATGGTTAACAGTACCGTATAATTATTTAAAACCATAATAAACCAATACATCGATATTCCAAAATTCCATGATACTATAAATGAGATTCCATAACACTATTTGTGAATCCAATTACATAATCACATAATCATTCATCTACTTTGTTTTCATATTCAACATTGTCATAGTGATTTCATGGGAATTCCCTTTGTCATTTTCATTAATAGGTAGTTGAAGTTGATCATCATTAACCCTTGTATTGGAGAATTTATTAGAATAATTCCCCATTTCCTTGCACTTGTATCATTGAAGTATTTGTGGTTTGTTCTCTGTAGTCTTTTCTCTATTCACATTATCAGCTACCTTTTTCCAATTACTTCGGAACTCACCTATTTGATCACCTTCTTTTCCTCACCTAAATTATTTTCATGTCCATTTAAGTCAATATCCACCATGATTCTTTCTACAAATTTAGAATAAAGAAACATTCATCATCTTTTCACCATTTTTTGAGATTTTTCCTTGAACTCCGTCTTTCGTTTCGTGTCAAAACTATGAGATGGATATGTAACAAAAACTTCCAGTCCTAATTTGATTTCAGAATGAAAAATCTATTCATATCTACGAAAGTATCTTATAGATAATGTCCTTCTAAGATTTAGTTTTAAGCCACTGAAGAATCGATCAACTTTACATTCAGGTAGGATGATAAATACAGATGCATACCTTGCAAGCCTTCTAAAATTCGCATCATATATACCAACAGATTCATCATCCATTTGCTTAAGCTCAGGTAATTCCTTTTCTATTTGGTTTGAAGAATACAAGGAAATTACATATTGAAAAATAAGTTTGTTAACTCATCCCATTCCATGGATTTAATTTCATCTTGGGGACTCATATTCTTAATTAGAGTCCACCACTAGTCTGCTTCACCATCTAAATCATAAATGCCCGAAATGACTTTTTCATGCTTCGAATAGCGAACTTTGGAAAATATCTTCTCAATGGTACTAATCCATTGTTCTACAACTAGTGGATTATAAGACCCACTGAAATAAGGTGGACGTTGACTCATGAAGGACTCAATAGATTATTGTTCCCTTCTCCCCTCATTTGGATGTCCAAAATGATTCATATCTTTTGTAAGTATAACAATAAGATTTTTCACTCCATCTCCCATAACATTGGTTTGTTCAGGAGTACAATCATTGCATTGTCACTTACATTGATCAAAACGGTTCCATCGGGTTCCATTCATCATCTAAAACCAAAAAATAATAGTGTGAGAGGAAAAAATCATGCTTGGAAATAATCATAAAAAGGGGGTGTACCTTTAATATCTAACATCTTAGGTTTAATTATAATATCATTACCATAATTCTTGGACTATAGCCTATACTTATACTTATCCTTAAGGACATCCTTAGACATACATTAGAAATATCTCTAGGGATCTCACTAAAGATTTCACATCGCAGTATCCAATGGTTAACTAATCCTTTCCTCTGATACGAACTATAGAGACCCATGATTTACATACATGGACATTACATTACTTTTATAGAATACTGAATACAAAAACAGACACCCAAGGACCGTAATATTTTAGTGTCTATGGAAACTCGACACAAAATATTCCTATCATGGTGAAAGATCTCCAACATCTCCCATAAAGATCTTCCCCTTTTGTTTTCTTACATAAAACCTTTCTTTATATACTAGGGAAAATAAAACATAAAAAGGGTGAGCTCAAATTCTCAGTAAGGGTAGGCATAGAGAAAATAAAGCAACAATATACATTTGAACATAAAAACATGAACATGATGTTTAAACATCAAAATCTTGAGTTGTGAAATAAATCATGGAAATACGTAAGGCATAGATCAAAAAAAAGCATGATAAAATAGCATGGGAATAAAAAATTTCATTTTTGAAACCATTAATCACATGTTATTATTTCCATAATAGCCAAGGCATTTCTTCCAATACCATCATAGTGGACAACGTCCATTAATGAACTGGGTTTACTTGTCGTTCCAACCCTGTATTACTAAAACTGATTCACTTTCTGTTCCTACCATGTCTATCTCGTTGGTTATAAATCTTTAGCCAATGAATTGGAGGGAGATATAGGTCCCAAACATCTCATAATGAAATCATTATTTCATGTACAACAAAATAAAAATAAATCATTCATCATAACACAATGAATAAAATAGGTTTAGTAAACATCATCCCATCATAACATAATCCATATAGAATAAATGGATATCATTTTATCATAAGAATAATGAATCCATGAAAATTATAGAGACATTATACTAGAAACATAATCATAATAAATAACATCATCTTAGATGTAAAATAGTTTTGATAAAACACATAAAATTAATTCTTGAGGAAAATATCCTTTATTCTTCAAAATCATTTTCTTTTATCAAAATGACAAGAAATTTTAAAAGAAAATAATTTTGTTGAAAATAATCAAGAAATATTGTAGAGAAATATTCAATTATGTACGGAATTATGAAACCGTAAAAATATGTTCATGCCATATGTGTTAAATAAACATAATCCTCGTAATTTTTCTGAAAAAGTCAAAAAGTACCTCTTGTGGTAAACAAAAGAATGATTTGTTCCATACCATAGAGTGAAAGCCCAAAGTGGTAGAAACAACATTAAAATTACATAAACGAATAGTAATAAATTTATGTAAACTTTTTTCTATAAAACATGGACATGAATGATAAATATAACCCCATTAAATACTTGGGAATAAATAATCTCAGATAAGAACCAGATTGGAATAATTATCCCTTACCATTTATGATCGGTGGAATCATACATGTCAAAAAATAAAAAAAATTACATGCCTATGTAAATATCATATCCTTTATAATAAATATCATAAAACATTCTTGGGAATCATAAACACCGGAAAAATGAAATAGATGGTTATTAAGACATATGACTCACCGAAATAAAAGTGACATGAAATAATCCATAACCTTCTGTACAATATCTTCCATTTGACTTCAAGACTTCTATATAGTGGGTTTAAAAATATTATTAACTTTTAATAGAATTATGATAATATTTATTATATCATATATGATTCACTTACCACTTTATATTACCCGTTCATTTTTCAATTCCATGTTAAAGTCATGGTTTGGATAAAATCGTTTCATTTATCTTGCATATTTTGCTTATAATTATTCATATGATTACATAGAACATGATTAATTACTTTTATAATGTAAAACATTATTTATATATAATATATATTCAATATATATATATATATATATATTAGATCGATAAATGGAATGAAATACACCATTCATGGAGACGGTAAGCCATACATATGCATGAACGTTGTTTTCGTTTCCATATTAAATTGATTAGAAGTAAGTAAATAAAATATACATAAATACAGTATCATTATTATTTCTTATATTTCAGGATTATTTATTATATACACTTAAAAATAATTCGTGAATGGTTAACATGGAGAATGAATCTCATCGCGTTGTGGAGACGATAATCCGTACGTACGCATGAGCGATGATATAGTTTCAATAATTATTGATTTGAATTGGAGGTGATGATATAATAACTCATAATCAGTATGATTTTATAATAATAATTTATAGTTATTATTCCCACAATTATATCCATCCAAGTATGGTGGTGGTGGAAAAACAGATTACACCACGACGTGGAGACGGTAAACCATACGTACGCACACAGGGTGATTTCATTTTTTGTAGGATAGATATAGGGTTATTTTATATTTATAATAACATATATATATATTAGTGATACTAATGTTATTACTTATTAATGAAACAAATAAAGAAGAGGATTTTGAAAACGATGGAATCATGAATGAATCGGTAGAAGAGATTACCTCTTCCTCAATGTGCCCCTATTAAACTTCCTCTTAGGGTACTAGAGTTGGTCTTTTGAGATGACCAACACCACTATAATGTAACTATATAAGTTTAGAAGAGTAATTTGCAGGGTATTTTCAATATTTAAGGTTCAAGAGTGAGTGAAGAGGAGAGGGATGGGGTTCCCTTTTACAAGAGAGGAGAGAGGCACTTTTGGAAACATCCAAAATATTAATTTATAATAAACTCAATCCCCACATAAAAACATCCAAAGTGCATCAAATTACGATATGAGGTAATATAGGTCTGTAATCCCTTCTGCCAATCAAATTTAGAAATGTTTTGAGTTTATATTAAACCATATAATTTTGATGTATCCTTATTTAATCTATTTAATTTTATTTGCGGTAATAATATTATAATTTTTAAATTTTTATAAATACTTACTTATGTGTTGTAAATTTTCCATAATTAAATAAATTGTTTCATTTAAGACCATATAATTTTAAATTTATAATTATTTAAATACTTTTTATGGTATTTAAACAATGTAATGATATTTTATTTTTATAAAATATCAATAGTGTCATTTTTGATACAATTCAATTATTTGAATTTAAATAAAATCCACACAGAAGATATATTTGAACAAATATATTTAATAAATCCCAAAATTATAATATTCATATAAAAAATTCATGGATCACAATAATTGTTTCATATAACATATATTTTAATATTTTTAAAACCATTAATATGTTATTTCTTTTTAAAAAATTATTACTACAACATTTTTGTATAATTATTTTATATACTTATTTGTTGCATAAAAATTAAAAATAAAATACTATGATGCAGATAAATCTAATATCTTCCATAAGAGTAATTTTACTAAAATTTATCATATGAAAATCACAACATTTAAAATGAAATATTTATTAAAGTATGAAAGTGACAACATTGACATCATTTAAAATAAAATAATATAAGTGTCATAATCAGTTTTATAAAGCCTAAAATGGTCAAAAATTTGACAATTGCTTGATTATTTATTACATGTAAATGAAAAATATGTTTTGGTCTGATATTTGTGCATTTTATGAACATTATTAGTTTAATAAAAACTATATTATTGATTTTTCACTTAATAAATAATTTCTGCATAATTAATGATTAATCTATTAAGGTAATTATATATTTATAAAAAATTACGAATAAATTACCATTAAAATTAGAAAAAATTTAGATTTTAAATGTGTATTTATAATCTAATTTATAATCTTGTGTAAACTTATATTAAAAATACATTAATTATTAATGTTTGAATGAGACATATTTCCCTTTCCTTTAAATAAAATAAATTAAAGGACTTAATCACATCTAAGTGGGTTCCAATAGATTCTATTTCGACCCAAGTATGTTTTAGAAAGAAATATAATCAGCAAATGATATCATGAAAAGTTGTAGTGTAATTGTATAGTATTATTTTTACCCTTAATTACCTTATTTACCTTTAACTATGGTAAAAAAAATTACTATAGTTATTATTCATAATGCCCAAAAATAAAAAACTTCTTATTAACATAATTTGGACATATTGATTCCAAATATTGAATCCATTTTTTCATTTTAAATACAAATAAGATTCAGTATTTAATTTAAAATTAATCCCACTGTTGAGAAAACGAGATTTAAATGATAAAACATTGCAAAAGATTGAAATATTTTTCCCTATGAATTCTATGTAAATTTAATGATAATGACTTATATTATATTAAATGGTAAAAATATATGCTATTTATATTTTAAAAACATTCAATATTATAATTTAACTAATTATGTTATCTCTATAATAATGTTTTTTTACTAAAAATTTAGCGTACTTTTACAATTCATCAAAATATGAAGGTTATCAGAATAATGTCAAATATTTATCCGACATAATCTTTTATGTCTAGATTCAAAATAAGATGTTTAATTTTTCAAATTTAATTTATAAACTTGTCAAAAATTAGATATAAAATGGGTGCGCCATCTGAAGTCGACAAAACTGCATTTTTTTAAAATACTTCTTATATCCGAAAAATTAATTTTGCTCTCATAACATGTTCTAGGAAAGTTGTAAGATGAATTATATTGTTATAAAATTTTAAATGAGGTTAATACTATTCATAAGAATGATCATTATAATATTATAATATATCATTGTTTAGTGAATCTTGGTATTTCGTACCACACAATCTATCGAGGAAGGTCACTCGTGCGTGTAACACAAGACAAGTATATTGTTTGTATATATTACAAGCTAATATGGTTTTGTGTATAGCGCAAGCTAATCCTAGTGTAGTATTAAACAAAAGACATCAAATAAATTAAAAATATTATTTCTCATAAAATCTCGGGGTGTTTCAATTATGTCATAAATTCATTTTTTGGTTTGAAAAAAAAATTCTCTAAAATTTTTTTTCATCATATTTTTGTTTTTAATAATTAATTATTTATGGACACATAAAAAATAATAATAATGAAAATTTAATTAAATATTAGGAACCAGGAGTTCAATATTGGGTAAATAGGTCCCTTTTAGTTTTCTTCATTATGAATAGTAGTTTTAGTAAATAATTAACACCTTGGAAAAGGTAAGATGGGTAAATTATGTTTAAAAATAATTTGATATGGCATTATAATCAACCCATAATTTGATTTATATTCATTATATATAATATATTTTAATATCATTTCCCTAAAATTAAAATACAAGTCATTATTGATGAATTTATCTTGATAAGGATATATATATATATATTATATTATGTA
Organism: Viscum album; assembly: GCA_963277665.1. Taxonomy (NCBI): domain Eukaryota; kingdom Viridiplantae; phylum Streptophyta; class Magnoliopsida; order Santalales; family Viscaceae; genus Viscum; species Viscum album. The sequence goes on from OY728125.1 coordinate 366,789,455, forward strand.
ATGAAACTTCCAAAATGTCATTATCATGACCTTGAAATATCTAGAATTTTCAATTAAGGATAAAATAAAAATATTTTTTTCTAAATATTTTTTAAAATTATAAAATATCTATATAATAGTAATTCTAAAAAAATAGTGAAAAAATTAAACCATTATATTCTTACACAACGGTGATATAATTCTTGTAGAAAAATCATAAAAACATATAAATTATTCTAGAAAAAATAATAGTTTAAACTTTTTTGGTTATTTATATAATCACATTAATTATTTATAAATTATATTATATTAGGGATGTGTTAATGTTTAAGAATCAAATTACACTACTCAAATTTTTTATCATTGTAAAATTGAATGGTTAAATCTATAAATACAGTAATGATATTTTGTAACAAACAATATTTTAATAAAATATTTATAATTCAATTTAAATAAATATTCAACCATGTGAATGAGATATTTTTTTGAAAATACTAATAGTTATCTATTAATTGGAAACTATTCCTCTAACATGAACATCTATTTCCCCTAACTAGTAAAAATATTGTTAACATGGAAATCGTCGAAAAGGTTTACAAGGGTTAAAAAATGATATTTGTATCACCCCTAGCATCCACAGTATGTTTCCCTTTGAATAATGTAGTAGCTTGCATTATACGCAACTTCAACATTCTAACACACCGTGATCAATAAAACTAGACATTACGAATAGTAATACCCACTTTTTGAAATTTTATAAATTTTTTCATTCAAAACTGAATTAATTTTTGGATTCATAATATCAAAATTAGATTAGGGTGAATTTTGGGTATTTTTCTGAAAAAATTCAATTTTTGATGAATAGTGAAAATCCCTGAGTTATAGTTTAAACCTGATTTTTTAAATAATTAGTTGTTTTATTTAAATTTATTTTAAACCAAAAAATATATATAATAACAATATAAGATGAATTTAATTCATTGGAGTTAGTATTTTATAATTTTACATATATAAAAATTTTATTCATCTTTTCACCCTCTTTTACCCACCTCCTTAGAGAATTTGAAAATTCATATAAAAATTAATTTTACCGCTTCAGTGAGTGGAATATAAAAACACTGATAAAAATGGTTGATATCAGTAATTAATGTGTGGTTCAATAATATGAAAATATTTTTTGTTGAATTTTAACTTTTACTTTTTTTACCACGGTTAAAATTAAATAGTGTAATTAAGGGTAAAAATGATATTATTATTACCCTAACACATGTCTTAATTATATTAAATTAGTATAATTAGACCTAAAAAACCTCAGGAATAAAATTTGAACCACTTTATTCCACTTGGATTATACTAGGACATTTATTATTATTTAATTCAAAACAGAGTTAAAAGTGTTAAATTCAATGCTTAATAACTAAACCATTTTCAATATAGGGTTACACATAAGATAAATTTGACTATAAATATTCATTACAATGAAAAATTTATTTCCTGCATAATGGTATTTTATTTTTATTTTTTAGACATTAAAAAATTTAATTTATTTATGACAAAATGATGATGCAGTAATTACCGTATTAATGATTGATTAAAATAATTGATATTATAAATATCTAAATAAATTTGATTTGGGACTTTTTATTAATTAAAATAATTTTATAGTATAATATGATATATTAGGGTTGGTTATATGAATTTTTTTCCAAGTAATAATGCTTTTAGAATTTAGAAAAAACCAAATAAAAAATAGTGTCAAAATTGACAGAAAAGAGTTTTTAACACAAATATTATATTATTAATTGATATTAGATTGATAAAAATAAAAGGATCAGCCAAAAGACTTATATAATGATATATATGTATAATTAATCAACCACTTGGGGTTTTTTTGGAAGTATATAGTATGTTTATTAACCATATAATATAAAAATACAAAGAGAAATGGTAAATGTCCAACTATTTAACTAAGAGTTAAATCTAAAGGATAATGATTATATATTGGCCCAAATCTGTCTAAAACCTATTGTTTGAGTGTTTTTCAACCCATAACCACTTTATCCTATAAATAATACATTTTGGAGACATTATAAACCGAAAATCATTTTATAATAAAATAATATTTCTAGATTTTCGTAAGTTGCCCCTCACCCATATTATAAAAGGGCACTCTGCCTTCTCTCTAATCCACACCATAAAATCCATTTTTCTGAGCCAAAACCTTCCCAAATAAACTAATAACATTCCTCCATTTATCCTAGATGCCTTCCTTTAGTCATAAATCCATCCTAATGAGCCCTTTTGATCCAATCAAAATGAATAACCCGAAAAATAGATAAATATTTCATCACCTCTTCCAAGTACCTTTCTTCTTCCACTTCCTCTTTCTTTGTTGTTTCCATTATAAAATAATAAATCCAGTATCTTCTATATACTATAATGTTATTAAAAATACTGTACAACCATATTCAGATTCTATCCAGCCTTTAAATGAAATGTCACCAAACGTGCGTATGTACGGCTTATTGTCTCCAGGTTGTGGTGTAATTGTTGTTCAATACCTTATTTTTTGGATGGTTATAATAATGATGTGTAATTGATGTAAATAATAAATATAAAATTAAAATTATTCATTATATATGATATACCATCCAATTATATATTATTTTAATATAAAAAAAGATGATATTGTCGCTCGTGCGTACGTACGAGTTACCGTCTCCACAAACGCGATGAGATTCATTCACCATCATATCCATTCATGACTAATTTTCATTTGATGATTAAAAAAACTGTTTAGATACGTTAGATAATTCTATATATGAATAATATAACTCCAATACATAACAAATATGACTCACATAACAAATAATATAAATTAAAAAAAATCCGTTGACACCAGAAACGACGATAATACTAAGATATTTTTAACAAAGAAATGTTAAAAGATCATATATGATATCATATTATTGTATATTATTCTTGTATAATTTAATAATAATTACTTCACAATTATAAAAAAGATTAACCTACCCTTGACCTAGGAAAAAGTACAAATTAAGGGTTTTCTTATCGCACTTTTAATTCTGTGAGATTTCTATTGTTCGCCACTTATTTATTGAATGTGGTGTATTGTGTACTGCCATTTGATATATATTATCATTATTCAATTTATATTAATTGTATTCTAGTATTAATTTGGTGGTTATTAACCTTTGGTCATATAACTCGATTGATTATAATGAAGAAAGGGTTTTTTCATCCCACTTTTTATTCCCGTGAGATTAATGCTATATTGGACACTATTTTCTTGTGTGTGGTGTATGTACTGTCCATGATTTTATTCTTGGTGTAATATAATTTAATTAATGGGTATTTACATATTCATTTTATGATACTTGTTTCATGGGTTTTATGATTCACATGTCACCAAATCAGTAAGGGAATTTCAAATTTCAATTTCCACTAAGTGGGCTTTATGCATACTTCATTGATTATTTTACTACAAGATTATGTGTGGAATCACTATTTATTATTTATTTAGTAATTTCCATGCCAATTTCTGTGGATATACATTTTATACACATAATCACTCCATTGATAATTTCTCAAGTCATTGATATAAACCTGATCTTAACTCAGTTTCCATTCATTGAGTTAAAATCCCAAGTCGTTGGTGTTTTTTTACAAGAATATGTGTGAATGTCCTCTGATTTATTTACACTCAATATCCAATCATATTGAGTGTATTTATATTTTTCACAGATAATTATGTTATTGATTTATCTTTAACCAAAGGATACGGTATTTATAAGATATTTCATCTCAATTTACATTCCATTGAGATTTGTTAGTTGTTATACACCAATTCAATTTTATATGGTGTATATAATGTACTTTGACATAGTATATCTTGAATCCCTTTATTCTAATGATATTATAATGTTTTTATTACCTCAATTATTTGTATTCATGTGTCTCTCATTTGGTTAGGAACACTAACTAAAATATTAATTAAAATGTTTCAATGATTTACTATTCTAAATCTTTCTCCTTAATGTCTGTGTTATAAAAATGGTTTTAATTATTTATTTATATGGAAATTAATGTTTTAATATTAATATTCCTTCTAAAAGTGTCAAAGTGGTATGGGACACTTTGATTCAAAAATATATTTTTAAAAGGGTTCTTGAAAAATAATGTGACTTTTATATGTTTTCAATAAAAAGGGGAATATTTCTCTCAAATAGTTTTGATGATTATTTTCATCAATGTCAACATCAATCATTATTCTCGATTGAGGTTAATTTATTACAATACATTCTTCTATATTGTATTCAATGAGTTATGTTTCACTGTATATGTTCTATTTTTATTCCATTCATGGTTTGTGGATAAAGTATTGACAGATCATATGCTAGTTTTAATACGAATGTTTAGATTATGTCTCACCCATTTCATGTGAGGAATACATTGGACTTAGTAAGTGACAGATGCATCTTGATGTAGCTCTTCGATTAATCGGTAGGTCTTATTAGACAAACTAGTGTCTTGGAACAGGGCCTTGACAAAATATTATCTGTATTTTTGGCACAAGGCCTTGACTATGTGGTTATGATGTCAAACATTATGTGTTCCATCATTATGAGATTAGCTATTGATATTTCATGTGGTTATTCGACTAGTAGAATACCCATGAATATTTTTTATTATGGAATTATTTACTCAGCTCATATTTCTGCTATAAAGTGATCATGTTAATTATTTGTAAAGGCATGTGTTTTCAATAATTCGCCAGGCCTAATTTTTATGTTATCTTTCACCATATTGCATACTCTTACTGAGCATTTGAGCTCACCCCTTTCTTATGTATCATTTTTTAAGGATGTGATGAAGTTAGTTATTAGTGACTTTCAGTCATAATCTAGGAAGATTGTATGTTTCTAATGGAATAATTTAGTGCTTTTTCTTTTCAAGTTGTAATGTTGACCTCATAAATGTATATAGTATTTCCAAGGCTACTAAATTAATCAGTCTTTCGGGAAATGATTACTTGTATCATTCCAATGTTATGTAATAATTCACCGACTATGGGAAACTGGGTTAGGGGTGTTACAGTTGGTATCATAGGAAGTTTAGTAAAAACCGTAGAAACTAGATTTAGAGAAACTCATTTTGGAGCACATAGCCCTATGATAGAATTTGAGGATTAGTATAGAATAACTTCCTAAAATATTGGTATTGAATTGATTTTTTGAGTTCTCCGAGCAATACATCCCTATCTGGATACGATAAGGTATAGGCAGCTCTAACACAGATGTACCTAGGGGTAAAAACCAGAAATCACCACTTCGAGATATACTCGAACAGGAACTGGTGCATGATAATGGGCATTGCTCCATTATTGGTTACGACACTCCCGGGGGATATTCTTAGGATAATTTACATTTTCTTTATAAACATATTTGAATGATTTTTATATAATATGATAATAAATAACCTTGGATAATACCAGGGTTTTTTTTTCAAAATTAGTTGTGATGATATTTTCTAAATAATTTTATGACTATTTTTACTCACACAATGTTTTATGGTTTTAGTTCATGGATGGATTACAAGGAAATCATAGTAACATTGAAAATTATTTACAAGGTGGTAACAATGGTGGAAATGAGAAATGAAAAATACTGTTGATGGGCATAAAAGATATTGTCTTCATGCGGAATTAGTTTTCCAAAAATATGATCAACAACATATATGTTAACCAACTCTCAGACTGAACAAAGAAGAGAAAGGAAATGAATGATAAGAGCTCCAGCTGTGGGGACCATAGAGAGAATAATTCTCAATTTCCATCAAGCCAGAAATGTGGAAGGAGACACACTGGAAAGTGTCTCAATGGAACAAATAGATTATTTACGTGTGGGAAAGAAGGGAATAAAGTAATGAATTGCTAACAAAAATTGAAGAGTAATATGGAAGAAAATAAAAATGATCCTAAGATTCCAATTACAGACATTTTTCAAAAATGCAAGGGACCTTGGCATCACACAATTCAATGCCCTATTCTATAGGATAACCTCTTGGTCAAGGAAGAACCTATGTGGAAATTAATGGATGAAAATCTGTTTAAAGGTATTAGTGCTCTTTTTTATGGAGATTGCATTGGATGAATTTTCTCTTATATGTGTAACCCTGCAATTTATCATTTGAAAATGATATTTGAGGAAGAATTGTCTTTTCTATTGTGGATATAGTTATAAATAACCATTTTTATATGATAATTGAATTTGATGAAATTACAAGTTATTATATTTTGGGATGGAAATGCAAGGTATGAGATAACATTAGTGGTTAAATTATGTTATGGTTATTTTGAGGAATTTATCTCATTTTGGTAATGTTATAAAATATAGTTTTGTAAAAAGGACAACACACAGAACATGTAAAAACCTATCATGTCCGATAAAGTTGTGGGAATGCAACCCACAATTATAGTGCGAATGGGATTTATCGCTTACCACTGGACTACGTGAAGTCCATGGTTAGTATGGATAATTATTTGTAGTTAAATTATTTTATTGATCAATAATAAGTTGATTTGGAATCTTATGTCTTATAAAATTAATACCATTGGTATAGAAAAATGATTTGGTGATTAGGTGATATATGTTATTTTGGAAGACGTTCGGTCTATTGGGAGAACTATATGCCTAAGGAAAATAGAATACTATGAGATTTCATTTTAAGAGTAATAGTGGATTTTTACATATGTTTTTATTTTCTATTTATAGTGATTTGGGTTATTTATGGAAATGATTAACATATAATAGAAAATATTTGACTAGGTTAATTACATTTAAGTATGTGACTTTAATAGTAGTCGATGTCATTTGGAGATAACAATTATCGTGGAAGACTACATATCCAAATTATTCTAAGTTTTTGGTTTCAATATTATTTTTGATTATATTGATGGATTTTAAGGACAATTCTTTATTGAAGGGTATTTATTTAAGTTTGGGTTATTGTTGGTTTAATTTTTGAAATTAATATGAGTGTTTCATTCTCTAAAGGAATATCCTTTTGGGGGATCATCTGATCTTGTATCAACCATTTTGGTTTTGATTAATCTCTAAAGAAAAGGTAAATATATATTTAATCCTTTGCGAATCATGTGATTCTCTTGAAGTAGATTCTAGCTCTTCTAGTGTGACCATGTCATCTTGAATATTCATCATTAAAAAAATTGTTAGTAGTAGAAATTTATTAAATAATGAAACTCTAATTAAAAATTAAGTATATCTCACTATGTTCTTGGTAAATCTCATAAATAAATTTCTCATATTTATGAAATTTATCTTAAAAAAACGTTTTCTATTTAATTTTTATACTTGGAAACTAATGACTTTTGGTCCCATCACAAGTTTGTAGTTTTCTTGTTGGTAACTTTCTAATGATCCTGTTTTCTATCCCTCTCCCTCAGAACATGACATTTAGATTATCTTCCATATCCATTTTTTCCTACATGGAATCCTAGTATGGGTTATCTCAGGTGACCTTTGTACTTCTCTTTCTTCCATTTAAGGTGATAGTTTTATTGACTCATTTCCTGATGCGGGACATTCAAATATCTTTTCACACCCAATTTTAAAAATTTTCAAGAAACAATTTCCAAAAGGGGGGAAAATTTAACACCCCAAGCTTCCACGACACATTTCCCTATGAATAATGTAATAGCTTGCATTATATGCAACTTCGAGATTCTGACAAACCGTGACCAATCAAACTAGCCGTTATGAATAGTAATACCAATTTTTTAAATTTTATAAATTTTTTCTTTCAAATTTGACTTCATTTTTGGATTCGAAATATCAAAATTATCTTAGGGTGAATTTTTGGTATTTTTCTAAAAACATTCATTTTTTATGAATAGTGAAAAACACTAATTTTTAGTTAAAAACTGAATTTTTATTTAAATAATTATTTATTTTATTTAAATTTATTTTAGGCCAAAATAGATACATAATACCTATATATGTTCAATTTAATTCATTGGAGTCAGTTAATAATAATTGTAGATATATAAAAATTTTATTAAACTTTTCACCGTCTTTTAACCACATATTAGGTGAATTTTCAAGTTCACATAAAACCTAATTTTATCACTTCTGTGAGTGGAATTTAAAAAATCCGAGACACACGGTATATATTAGTACCTAAAATTGGGTTCAGTAAGATGAAAATAATTTTTGGTGAAGAGTAACATTTTACTTTTATTTTCCATGGTTAAAAGTAAATATGGTAATTAGGGTTAAAAATGATATTATTATTACCCTAAAACATTTCCTAATTCTATTGGATAAGTATTATTCGACCAAAAACAACCTCAGTAAAAAAATATGAACCTCTTTGGTCCATGTGGATTAGATTAGGACATTTATCATTATTTAATTCAAAGAATAGTTTAAAGTATTAAATTCTATGTTTAATAACTAAACCATTTTTAATATAGGGTTACACATAAGATAAATTTTTCTATAATTATTCATTAGAAATATAAAAATAATTCCAACAAAATTTAATTTAAATTATATTTTTTAGACATTAAATAAGTTATTTTATTTATGACACAATGATGATGCAGTAATTATCATATTAATGAATGATTAAAATAATTGATGTTATAAATATATACATAAATGTAATTTGTGGCTTTTTATGACTTACACTAATTTTCTAGGTTAATATAATATAATAGGGTTGGTTAGATGAATTTTTTTTGTAGTAATATTGCTGTTATGAATTTAGAAAAAAAATACCAAATAGTGTCAAAAATGGCATAAAAGAGTTTTTAAAACAAATATTATATTATTAATTGATATTCTATTACTAAAAAAAATTGGTTCAGAAAAAAACATTATACAATGATATATATATCATTAATTTACCACTTTTGGTTCTCTTGGAAGTATATTGTATGTTTATTAACCATATAATATAAAAATACAAAGAGACATGGTAAATGTCAAACTATTTAACTATGAGTTAAATCAAAAAGGAAAAGTTAATATAGTGACCCAAATCTATCTCAAACCTATTGGTTGAGTGGTTCTAGACCCATACCACCATTATCCTATAAAAATACATTTTTTATCCCCTAGAAACCGAAATTGAATTTATTATAAAATAATATTTTTAACTTTTTCTATGGTGCCCCTCACCCTCTTATAAAAGGGAACTACCCCTTCCCTCTAATTCACACTTTCAATGCCATTTGTCTTGGCCAAAACCTGACCCAATACCCCATCATATATCCTAAATTCATTCTGGAGGCCCTCCTTTAGTCATAAATCCATGAGAAATAGCCCTTTTGATCAAATCAAAAAGAATAACCTGAAGAAGAGGTGAATATTTCTTCACCTCTTTCAAGTTCCATTCTTTTTCCACGTCCTCTTTCTTTGTTGTTTCCATTCTATATTAATTACTCCAGTATATTCTATATAATGTGATGTTATTATAAATTTGTTACAACAATATTCATTATTCTATCCATCTTTTGAATGACATGTCACCATACGTGTGTACGTACAACTTACCATCTCCACATCATGTTTTAATTGTCATTCAATAAATTATTAATTGGATGGGTATAATAATAATGTGTAATTTATGTAAATAATAAATATAAAATGATAATTATTATTAATATATGATATACCATCCAATTATTTATTATTTTAATATCAAACGAATGATATTGTCACTAATGCATACATGCAGATTACCGTCTCCACGAACGCAAGGAGATTCATTCCCCATCAAATCCATTCAGGACTAATTATCATTTTGTGATTAAAAATAATTTTAATAGACTCGATATCATTCTGTATATAAATAATATACCTCTCATCCATTACAAATAGGACTCACATAACAAAGAATATAAAGGAAAATGAATCCATTAACACCCAAAATGACGATATTACTAAGATATTATTAACAAAGCAATGTTAAAATATCATATATGATATAATATTAATGTATATGATTCTTGTATAATTTAATAACAATTATTTCACCATTATAAAGGAGGATAACCTACCCTTGACCAAGAAAAATGTACAAAGTAAGGGGTTTCTTATCTCACTTTTAATTTTGTGATATTTCCATTATATGCCACTTATTTATTGGATGTGGGGTATTGTGTTCTAACATCTGATGTATATTATCATGATTCAATTTTTATTCATGGTATTATATAATTCATTTGGTGGTAATTAAATTTTTTTCATACAACCTGATTGATTACAATGTTGTAAGGGTTTTTTCATCTCACTTTTTAATCCCGTTAGATTCATTCTATATTGGCCACTATTTACTTTTGTGTGGCGTATGTACTGTCCATTATTGTATTCTTAGTGTAATATAATTTAATTTATGGGTATTTAAATCATCATTGTATGATCCTTCTTTCTTGGGTTGTATGATTCATATGTTCCCAAATCTGTAAGGTAATTTCAAATTTCAATTTTCACTCAGTGTGCTTTACACATACTTCCTTGATTATTTTACTCATAGATTATGTTTAGAATCACTATTAATTATTTATTTATTAATTACCACTCCAATTTGTGTGGTTATTATTTTGATACACATAATCACTCCGTTGATAATTTCCCATCTCAATGATATAAACTTGATCTTAACTCAATTACCATTCATTGAGTTAAAAATCCATGTCATTAGTTTTGTTTTTAAAAGAATATGTGTGAATTTTCTCTGATTGATTTACACTAAATATCCAATAATATTGAGTGTATTTATATTTCTCACACATAATTATTTCATTGATTTGTCCTTAACCTATGGATATTTTCTTTATAATAGATTTCATCTCTATTTATATTCCATTGATACTTCTTTATTGTTATACACCAATTCACATTTATATGGCCTATATAATTTACATTGACATTGTATATCATGAATCCATTTATTCACATGATGTTATAATGTTTTTATTACCTCAATTATTTGTATTCAAATGTCTCTCTTTTGGTTAGGAACTCTAACTAAAATATCATTTTAAATTTTCTAAAGAGTTGTGATTCTATATCATTCTCATTAATGTCCATGTTTTAAAAATGGTTTTAAAGATTTATTATATAGACATTAATGTTTTAATATTAAAATTCCTTTTAAATTATTCAATGTGTTATGGGACACTTTGATTCAAAAATCTATTTTTAAATGGAATCTTTCCAAATAATGTGGCTTTTTAATGTTTTCATGAAAAAGGGAAATATTTCTCTCAAATATTTTTTATTATTATTTTCATCTATGTCAATATTCTTCAGTATTCTCAATTGAGGTTAATATGTTACAATACAATCTTCCATATTTTATTAAATGAGTTATTTTTTATGGTGGAAATGTTATTTTTATACCATTCATGGTTTGTGGATAAAGTATTGACAATTCATATTTTAGTTTTAATATGAATATTTATATTATTTTTCACCCATTTCATATGAGGAATTCATTGGACTTATTAAGTGAAGGGTGGAGTCTGCTATAGCTCCTTGATGCATCATTAGGTCTCCTGAGACAAACTTCATTCTTGGCACAAGGCCTTGAAAAAATCATATTTTTTTTCTTTCCAAAAGGCCTTGAATATGTTGTTATGATGTCCAGCATTATGCATTCCATCAGTATGAGATTATCTATTGATATTTCACGTTGTTATTCCACTATTATAATACCCATTACTATGTTATATTATGTCATTATTTACTCAGTTCATATTCCTACCATAAAGTGTTCATGCTAATTATTTGTAAAGGCATTTGTTTTCAAATATTCACCATGCCTAATGTTTATGTTATCTTTCACTGTATTGCTTATTGTTTCTAAGCATTTGAGCTCACCCATTTCGTATGTTTCATTTTCCCAGGATATGAAAAATATAGTTATGAGTGACTTGGAGGCATAATCTAGGAATCATGGATGTTTCTAATGGAATAATTTAGTGTTGTTTTTCTTTTCAACTTGTAATGTTTCCCTTATGAATATCTAGTATTTCCAAGGATACAAAACTGATCAGTGTTTTGGGACATTATTTCCTTGTATCATGCCAATGGTATGTAATAATGCACCGACTCTTGGTAACTGGGGTTGGGGTGTTACAATATTGGTTATAAAATCACACAAAAATAAAAATATTTTATTATAAATGACTATTTAAACTCACACACATACTTTATTCAGAATATATTAATTTTATACAAAATTTAATGAAAATTAATTTATATTAATTTAATACATTAACTAATTAAAATAGTGTATGTCCACTCAGTTATATATTGGAACATTCTCCCCTATCATACTCAACAATTTTGATCACTTTGGATTATCAATGATAAGACGAAATCCCTTATCATATTCATTACCCACATCTTAGGTGACTTTTTTAAATCAAAAACCATATTCTAAATGATTTTCTGGTAAAAATAATGATATTTTCTAAGAATAAGTGTACTATTATGAGTTTCCATTTTATTTATTATTCTACATAATTCAACTAATATTAATCAACCCATAAATTATAAAATTGGTTTCTTAAATAAAATGATATTTTTTATACTGATTTAGTATTCATTACATATCTTCTCTTTTATCAATTGGGAAAGGTACATGTCATTCGTGCGTACAATTTAACACCCCAAGCTTCCACGGTACGTTTCCTTTCGAATAATGCGATAGCGTGTGTTGTACGCAACCTCGAGTTCTAACACACACCACAACTAATTAAACTAGCCGTTGTGAATAGTAATACCTACTTTTTGAAATCATATATATTTTATATTTCAAAATGGACTTCATTTTTGGATTCGGAATATTGAAATTAGCCTAGGGTGAAATTTTGGTACTTTTCGGATAACTTTTATATTTTGATGAATAGTGAAAATTACTAAATTTTAATTAAAATCAACTTTTTTAATCAAAATAATTAATATTGATAAATTATGAATTTGAGTGGTTTTAAAGTATATTTAGAATATATTTTTACCATTTAATTTAATGTTTGTCATTGGACATAATTTCACAATTAAACCAGACATAAACAAGTGTCAATCTTTTGATAGTTATTATCTCTTAAAAACACGCTTTTTATTTTAACAACGGGAATTAATTTTAAATTAATTTCTGCCACTTCTGTGTTTTGAATTTGGAAAAATGGATTACATATTTGGAATCAGTATGTCCAAATTATGTAAATAGATAACTTTTATTTTTACACATTTTGAATAATTACTGCGGTAAATATTTTATTTACCATGGTTAAAGGGTAAATCCGGTAAATAAGGGTTAAAAAATAATATTATAATAATACAAAATTACCCTAAAACGTGTCCTAACCTTATTGGTGGACACATACCCGACCATGGGCATCCTTGGGTTGATTTGGGGACCCCTTAGAGCCACTTGTATGTGGTAGGGACACATTATATTAATAAAGTTAAAATAAAAATAAAAATGGCATAAGCTTACATCTTTTAGAAGAACAATTTTTACATAGGGTTATAAATGTTGGATTTTAGATAATAAATATTCATTAGAAAGCTAAAAAAGCTCTCCTACATAATGATATTTTATTTATAATTTTTAGACATCAAATAATTTAAATTATTAATGACACAATAATGATTCAATGTTTACCTCATTAATAAATCATTTAAATAAATAAGATTATAATGATTAAATTATTATCTAAAACCTGTCCAATTCTTATTGGTTGATGTTATTTAGAATACGAGTCATCGTAACGTAGACCTCAATGATTTTTGGACCATTATAAACCGAATATAATTATATTATAAAGTAATACTTTCACTCTTTCCTAAAGAGCCCCTCTTCTCCCTTATAAAAGAAGACCACTTCTACTCATTCCTCACACCACTCAAGCCACTTGGCTCATCCAAACCCTGCCCAAATACTCTCCCAACTTTCCTAACTACAATCTAGAGGCCTTAGTTTGATCAGAAAGCCAACTTAAGGAGCCCTTTTGATCAAATCAAAAGGAAGAACCCGAAGAAGAGGTAATGTTTTCACCACCCCTTTTCAAGTTCCTTTCTTCTTCCACTTCTTCTTTCTTTGTTCTTACCATTCTAAAATAATAACTCCAGTATCTCACATATACTGTGATGTTATTATAAATATGGTACAACCATATTCAGTATTCTATCCACCTTTTGAATAACATGTCACCATACGTGCGTATGTACGGCTTACCGTCTCCACGTCGTGGTGTAATTGTTATTCAATATATTATTATTTGGATGCGTATAATAATGATGTGAAACTCATGTAAATAATAAATATAACATGTTATTTATTCTGTATAGATGATATAACTTCCATTTATGTATTATTTTAATATCAAAAGAATTATATTGTCTCCCGTGCGTACGTACGGACTACCGTCTCCACAAACGCGATAAGATTCATTCTCCATCGTATCCATTCAAGTATAATTATCATTTCATGATTTAAAAATGATGTTTTAGGACTTGATATCATTCTGGATATAAATAATATACAACCTATACATTACAAACATGTCTTACGTAACAAAACATATAAAAGAAAACAAGTAAGTTAACACCTGAAACAACGATAATACAAAGATATTATTATCAAATCAATATTAAAAGATCATATATGATATCATATTAATGTATATGATTATTGTATAATTTAATAACAATTATTTCACCATTATACAGGAGGTTAACCTACCCCAACCAAGGAAAAGTACAAGGTAAGGGTTATTTCACAATCTCTTCATTATCCGAGGTTGTTTATACGTAATAATCTACTGGAATCTCTTTATCATCCACATCCATGTTTCGTCAAAATGTATTTCAAAACATTTTTATTATTTAAAAGAATATGGGTTAAAGTCATTTATACCCTTGTTTGACTTTTTATAGGAGGAATCTTTCCGTCGTTTTCAAAACAAGGTCCTTTTTAACCTTTTCGACAGAATTAAGGTAAGAATGTTTTTTTAACTTATACGGCGAGTGCGGTTATTTTCTGCCATTATAAAATCTTCAAAGCTTTCCTTACAAGATTATAAGAATATTTTCAAGAAAATGTTTTATTTTATATGGCACTTAAATTATTTCAAAAATAGAAAGAGATATTTCTCCCAAAAGTGTTTTGATTTCATCTATGTCAACATCCTTTGATGGATTTTACGCTTATTTGAAGTTGATTTATTATGATACAAAAATTCTATATTGTATTGATGGTTTTGTGATATGTTTGACTATAGATGTGATATTTTTATACCATTCATATTTTATGGTGAAATTATTGACATTTCGTATGCTATTTTTAATATAAATGTTTATGTTATGTTTAAACCTTTTCATATGGGAATGCATTGGACTTAATATGTGACGGGTGGAGCCCGCTATAGCTCCTCGATGCATCGGTAGGTCTCATGAGAAAAACAAGTGTCTTGGCACAAGGCCTTGACAAAATATTATTTGTAGTCTTGGCACGAGGCCTTGGCTATGTGGTTATGATAGTCTGGCATTATGCATTTCAACATTATGAAAGTGGTTATTGATTTTTGCATGTGATTATTCGATTAGTAGAATATCCATGTGAATAAGTAAATGGCATTATTTCATTTTATTTATGCCATACCATGTTGAAAGTTCATGTTTGAAAGGCTTTTGTTTTAGTTATACATTGCCTTAAATATTTATTCTTATTTATGAAAGTTTCCGCTATATTGTTATCCTTACTGGGAATTTGAGCTCACCCCTTTTCTATGTTTAATTTTTCCCAGGAAGTGAAGAAGTAAATTATGAATGACCTGCAGGGATGTTATGTTGGGATATGAGTGTGGATTATGGAGACATTATGTTGTTGTAGTAGTTTTTCATTTTATGATGTAATGTAAAACTTATGAATATATCTAGTGTTTCCAAGGCTACTAAACCAATCGGTCATTCGAGATTTGATCTTTCTTGTGATCATGCCAATGTTATGTAATAATGCACCGACTCTAGGTAACTAGGGTCGGGGCGTTATAGTTGGTATCAGTGGATGTTTAGTACAAACCTTGGAAGCTAGATTTAGATAAACTTTGATTAGAGCACGTAGACCTAAGATGAACTTTGAGGATTAGTATAGAAGAACTTCCTAGAATTTTGGTATTGTAGAGATTATGTGAGTTTTCCGAGCAATACATCCTTGTCTGGATACGAGCAGGTAGAGGCGGCTCTGGCACAGATGAACCTAGGGGTAAAACCCGAAAACACCGCTTTGAGCTAGACTCGAACGGGAACTGGTGCATGACAACGGGCCTTGCTGCACTCTTGGTTACGACACTCCCGGGGGATATGCTTAGGATAACTCTCATTTTCTTTACAAATCATTATGAATGGTTTATGAGTATATACATCCTCAAAGAAAACATTTTTATGATTATGGATTATATCCATAAATAGTTCAATTTATGTTAAGTGTTTTATAAGTATGGGATTATGTATTTTGATTCATAAACTGATCTAGTTTATGCCATTGTTTAGAAATGGCGCCTAGTGGAAGAAATGGAAACCGTATCAATGCAAGCACTCCATGTAGGGATTTCCCTCTTGCTCAAGATAATTATAGTGGGGCTGGTGATTCAACTGGTGCTGATCAGCTAATCACCATACTGGGACAACTTACTCAGGTTATGAATAATAACCTTACCCGTATGGAGCACCCTGATCCGCAGTGTGGAGGATCAATGTTAGATCGATTCATGAGGCAACAACCACCAACGTTCAATGGGAATACAAATCCCTTAGTAGCCGAGCAGTGGATAAATTCTCTAGAGAAAATATTTCAGGCTTTGGGGAGCAGTGAAAGGGAAAAAGTTATCATGGCAGTTTACCGCCTCACTGGAGATGCTGATCAATGGTGGTCATTGATTCAAAAAATGAAGGAAGATGATGAAGTATCAAATATGGAATGGAGAGAGTTCAAAGATCTGTTTTTAGAAAAATACTTTCCTCCCGACCATTGAGCAGATATGGAAAGGCAATTTCTCAGTCTGAGACAAAAGGAGGATGAGAATGTCACAAAGTATGAGGCTAACATTACAAGGTTAGAGAGGTATGCTAGAGATTATATTCGCAACCCAAGAAGTAAGATTGATCGTTTCTTTTATGGGTTAAAACCATTTCTCCGTCGAGCATTAGTCTCAGAATCATTTTCATCGTACGAAGACATTGTCTCATGTGCTATCAAGAACGAAAAGGAATTCTCTAAGTCTTATGACTTTAAAGCAAAGCAAGAGAAGAAGAGACCTGATGATCAATCTGGGAATGGAAATAAGGGGAAGAAGGGAAAGGTTGAATATCCATCCTATGGTAAATGCGGGAAGAAACACCCTAGTACTTGCTTGAAGGGAATGGGAGTCTGTTACAACTGTGGTGAAAAAGGCCACCAAGCTCGTGATTGAAAGGGGAAGAAGGAAGCTACCAACGTTCAGTGCTACAATTGCAGGGAGATGGGGAATTATGCAAATGAATGTCCTAAGCGTTAGGAGAACTTACCTCAGAAAAGGCCAAGGGATCAAGTCCAGGCTTATGCTATCACTACTGCTGAGGTAGAAGCTCCGAAAGACGTGGTGCCAGGTAATTTAATGGTTTCCTCAAGTTTAGCAAATGCATTATTTGATTCTGGATCATCGCATTATTTCATATCTTCCCAGTTTTTTAAGAAAATTAGATATTTCCAATTTGATTTAATAAGGGAGTTGTCAGTTAAAACTCCTAAGGGAAGTATCACTGCAACAAAGTTTTGTGAATCAGTCCCCATTAGAGCACATAAATTTTCTTTATCTGCTGATATCATTGTCATACCTATGATTGAGTTTGATATAATCCTCGGTATGGACTGGATTTCGGACTATGATGCCAATATTTATTGTAAGAAGAAAGAGGTTACGATTCTTGATGATAATGATAAGGAACACCTTATTTTTAGAGCAGAATCGTCACCACCTAATTCTTATTTAGATCCACCCCCAGTAGGTCAACTTAATTCAATTATTGGGGAGGAAGAGAATGAAATAACTGTCGGTGAGGAAAGGAATGTTCAAATAGAGGATGTACCTGTTGTGAAAGAATTTGTAGATGTATTTCCGGAAGATTTACCTGGACATCCTCCAGAACGAGAAGTTGTGTTTCCATTGATTTGATTCCTGGATCAAGGCCTATATCGAAGACCCCTTATAGAATGTCCACTGAAGAATTAGTCGAACTAAAGAAACAACTAGAGGAATTGAGTAATAAGGGATTTATTCTCCCTAGTGTTTCTCCATGGGTAGCCCCTGTTCTTTTTGTTAAAAAGAAAGATGGATCTATGAGGATATGTATCGACTACATGGAGATCAATGCTATAACGATAAAGAAAAAGTATCCCCTACCTCGTATTGATGATATATTTGACCAACTACATGGAGCTCAATACTTTTCAAAGATTGACCTTTGATATGGATACCATCAGTTGTGTGTGAAGAAGGAAGACATTCCGAGGACAGCATTTTGAACCAGTTACGGGCATTACGAGTTTACTGTAATGCCGTTTGGATTGACTAATGCACCATCTGTATTCATGGATCTGATGAATAGAGTTTTCAAGGAGTATCTCGAGGAATTTGTGGTGGTATTTATTGATGATATCTTTGTATACTCCAAAACCTACGAAGATCATGAAAATAACTTGCACATTATCTTGAAGACTCTGAGGAGGCATGAATTATATGGGAATTTTAGAAAGTGTGAATTCTGGCTTCAGGATATTTCTTTTCTTGGCCATATTGTCTCTAAAGATGGAATCTCTGTTGATCCTTCTAAGACCAAGGCAATCCAAGAATGTCCATCACCTACGAGTATAACTGAGGTACGTAGTTTTATTGGTTTGGCAGGTTATTATTGACGTTTCGTCCAGAATTTTGCCCGATTGGCTAACCCATTAACGAAGCTCACACGTAAAGGGGTTAAATTTGTTTGGAAAAAAGAGTGTGAAGAATTTTTTGAAGAACTGAAGAAAAGATTAGTCAATGGTCCTATATTGACTCTACCATCGGGGAATGATGAGTTCGTTATTTATAGTGATGCATCGAAGAAAGGACTTGGCTTTGTCCTTATGCAGAATGATAGAGTTATTGCCTATGCATCACGACAGTTGAAAATTCATGAACAAAACTATCCTACTCATGATCTCGAGTTAGCAGCTGTAATCTTTGCTTTGAAGATATGGAGACACTACCTCTATGGTGAAAAATGTGAGACATATACTGATCACAAGAGTTTGAAGTATATTTTCTCACAAAAAGAACTCAACATGAGGCAAAGGAGATGGCTTGAATTACTCAAGGATTATGATTGCACGATACACTACCACCCGGGGACATCAAAACAAGGTGGCAGATGCTTTGAGCAGAAAATACCATGGAGTTTTGAACATGATGAGAATTGAAAGGGATCCAATTTTCATGGATCTAGTGAAGATGGACATGGGAATAACCAGGGAAGGTGAAACATCAATGATTTTTCAAATTGTTTCCAAACCATCTTTACTGGAAAGGATTAAGAGTTCTCAGACCGATGATGAAGAATTTCAGAAGAAGATTAAAGCTGTGAATGATGGGAGATTGAGAGACTTTGTGTATGAAGATGGAATTTTGAAATTCGGGAAGAGAGTTTGTGTTCCCGATTTACCTGATCTGAAAAGGGAATTGCTGGATGATGCTCATAGTTCCCATTTCTCTATACACCCTGGGAGCACCAAAATGTATAGAGATTTGAAGGAACATTTTTGGTGGGACAGCATGAAGAGGGAGATTGCTGATTTTGTGTCAAGATGTATGGTTTGTCAAAAAGTGAAAGCTGGAAGGCAACAACCTGGAGGAGTCATGCAACCTCTTCCCATACCGGAGTGGAAATGGGACAATATTACGATGGAATTTGTCATGGGGCTACCAAAGACTCCTAGAAGGAACGATGCAATATGGGTTATTGTTGATCGTATTACCAAGTCAGCACATTTTCTTGCTATAAGAGAAGATCTACCCCTGGAACGTCTAGAAAGACTATACATTAATGAAGTTGTGAGACTTCATGGAGTACCCCTATCGATTGTTTCTGATCGTGATCCCCGTTTTATTTCAAGATTTGGGAAAAGTATTCAGAAATATCTGGATACTGAACTTCATTTGAGCACTGCTTACCACCCTCAGACAGATGGACAATCAGAATGGACTATTCAAACCCTAGAAGACATGTTGAGATCTTTCTCACTTGACTTTCAGGGTATGTGGGATCAATATTTACCACTGGTAGAGTTTTCCTATAACAATATCTTCCATTCGAGTATTCAGATGGCACCATATGAAGCGTTATACAGAAAGAGATGTCGTACACCAACCTGTTGGGATGAGGTTGGTGAAAGAAAACTTGTAGGCCCAGAACTGGTGGAGGAAACGGTGGAAAAGGTGAAGGTAATCCAAAATCACATCAAAGCAGCTCAAAGTAGGCAGAAGAGCTATGCCGATAATCGAAGGAAGGATTTGGAATTTCAAGTCGGTGATCATGTTTTCCTGAAGGTATCTCCATGGAAGGGAGTCATACGTTTTGGTAAGAAAGGTAAATTGAGTCCCAGGTACATCAGACCTTTCGAAATTCTAGAACGAATTGGGGTTGTAACTTACCGATTGGCAATGCCGCCAAGTCTCTCCAAAGTTCACGATGTGTTCCACGTATCTCTCTTGAGAAAATACATGCCTTACCCAACGCATGTACTCACCTATGAGGAATTAGAACTGGAACCCGATCTGTCTTATTGTGAAGAGCCTGTCAGGATTCTTGATACAAGAGAACAAGTACTGAGAAACCGGACGACGCGTCTGGTAAAAGTTTTGTGGAGAAATCATAAGATGGAAGAGGCAACGTGGGAACCCGAGGAACTTATGATGAAGAACCACCCGAGTCTTTTTATGCAGTAATACCCTAGAAATTGCGAGGACGCAATTATTTGAAGTAGGGGAGAATGTAACACCCCAAGCTTCCACGGTACATTTCCTTTCGAATAATGCGATAGCGTGTGTTGTACGCAACCTCGAGTTCTAACACACACCACAACTAATTAAACTAGCCGTTGTGAATAGTAATACCTACTTTTTAAAATCATATATATTTTATATTTCAAAATGGACTTCATTTTTGGATTCGGAATATAGAAATTATCCTAGGGTGAAATTTTGATACTTTTCCGATAACTTTTATATTTTGATGAATAGTGAAAATTACTAAATTTTAATTAAAATCAACTTTTTTAATCAAAATAATTAATATTGATAAATTATGAATTTGAGTGGTTTTAAAGTATATTTAGAATATATTTTTATCATTTAATTTAATGTTTGTCATTGGACATAATTTCACAATTAAACCAGACATAAACAAGTGTCAATCTTTTGATAGTCATTATATCTTAAAACACGGTTTTTATTTTAACAACGTGAATTAATTTTAAATTAATTTCTGCCACTTTTGTGTTTTGAATTTGGAAAAATGGATTACATATTTGGAATCAGGATGTCCAAATTATGTAAATAGGTAACTTCTATTTTTACACATTTTGAATAATTACTGCGGTAAATATTTTATTTACCATGGTTAAAGGGTAAATCCGGTAAATAAGGGTTAACAAATAATATTATAATAATACAAAATTACCATAAAATGTGTCCTAACCTTATTGGTGGACACATACCCGACCATGGGCATCCACGGGTCGATTTGGGGACCCCTTAGAGCCACTTGTATGTGGTAGGGACACATTATATTAATAAAGTTAAAATAAAAATAACAATGGCATAAGCATACATATTTTAGAAGAAAAATTTTTACATAGGGTTATACATGTTGGATTTTCGATTATAAATATTAATTAGAAAGATAAAAAGATTTACTACATAATGATATTTTATTTATAATTTTTAGACATCAAATAATTTAAAGTATTAATGACACAATAATGCTCCAATGTTTACCTCATTAATAAATCATTTAAATAAATAAGATTATAATGATTAAAATATTATCTAAAACCTGTCCAATTCTTATTGGTTGATGTTATTTAGAATATGAGTCATCTTAACTTCGACCGCAATGATTTTTGGACCATTATAAACCGAATATAATTATATTATAAAGTAATACTTTAACTCTTTCCTAAAGAGACCCTCCTCTCCCTTATAAAAGGAGACCACTTCTACTCATTCCTCACACCTCTCAAGCCACTTGGCTCGTCCAAACCCTGCCCAAATACTCTCCCAACTTCCCTCACTACAACCTAGAGGCCTTAGTTTGATCAGAAAGCCAACCTAAAGAGCCCTTTTGATCAAATCAAAAGGAAGAACCCGAAGAAGAGGTAATGTTTTCACCACCCCTTTTCAAGTTCCTTTCTTCTTCCACTTATTCTTTATTTGTTCTTACCATTCTAAAATAATAACTCCAGTATCTCACATATAATGTGATGTTATTATAAATATGGTACAACCATATTCAGTATTCTATCCACCCTTTGAATAACATGTCACCATACGTGCGTATGTACGGCTTACCGTCTCCACGTCGTGGTGTAATTGTTATTCAATATATTATTATTTGGATGGGTATAATAATGATGTGAAACACATGTAAATAATAAATATAACATGTTAATTATTCTGTATATATGATATAACATCCATTTATATATTATTTTAATATCAAAAGAATGATATTGTCGCTCGTGCGTACGTACGGACTACCGTCTCCACAAACGCGATAAGATTCATTCTTCATCGTATCCATTCAAGTATAATTATCATTTTATGATTTAATAATTATGTTTAAGGACATGATATCATTTTGGATATAAATAATATACAACCTATACATTGCAAACATGGATTATGTAAGAAAACATATAAAATAAAACAAGTTAGTTAACACCCGAAACAACGATAATACTAAGATATTATTATCAAATCAATATTAAAAGATCATATATGATATCATATTAATGTATATGATTATTGTATAATTTAATAACAATTATTTCACCATTATACAGGAGGTTAACCTACCCCAACAAAGGAAAAGTACAAGGTAAGGGTTATTTCACAATCTCTTCATTATCTGAGGTTGTTTATACGTAATAATCTACTGGAATCTCTTTATCATCCATATCCATGTTTCTTCAAAATGTATTTCAAAATTTTTTTATTATTTACAAGAATATGGGTTAAAGTAATTTATACCCTTGTTTGACTTTTTATAAGAGGAATATTTCCGTCGTTTTCAAAACAAGGTCGTTTTTAACCTTTTCGACAGAATTAAGGTAAGAATGTTTTTTTAACTTATACGGCGAGTGCGGTTATTTTCTGCCGTTATAAAATCTTCAAAGATTTCCTTACAAGATTATAAGAATATTTTCAAGAAAATGTTTTATTTTATATGGATCTTAAATGATTTCAAAAATATAAAGAGATATTTCTCCCAAAAGTGTTTTGATTTCATCTATGTCAACATCCTTTGATGGATTTTACGCTTATTTGAAGTTGATTTATTATGATACAAAACTTCTATATTGTATTGAAGGTTTTGTGATATGTTTGACTATGGATGTGCTATTTTTATACCATTCATAGTTTATGGTGAAATTATTTACATTTCGTATTCTATTTTTAATACGAATGTTTATGTTATGTTTAAACCTTTTCATATGGGAATGCATTGGACTTAATATGTAACGGGTGGAGCCCGCTATAGCTCCTCGATGCATCGGTAGGTCTCATGAGACAAACTAGTGTCTTGGCACAAGGCCTTGACAAAATCTTATTTGTAGTCTTGGCACGAGGCCTTGGCTATGTGGTTATGATAGTCTGGCATTATGCATTCCAACATTATGAAAGTGGTTATTGATTTTTGCATGTGATTATTCGATTAGTAGAATATCCATGTGAATAAGTAAATGACATTATTTCATTTTATTTATGCCATACCATGTTGAAAGTTCATGTTTGAAAGGCATTTGTTTTAGTTATACATTGCCTTAAATGTTTATTCTTATTTATGAAAGTTTCCGCTATATTGTTATCCTTATTGGACATTTGAGCTCACCCCTTTTCTATGTTTTATTTTTCCCAGGAAGTGAAGAAGTAAATTATGAATGACCTGCAGGGATGTTATGTGGGGATATGAGTGTGAATTATGGAGACATTATGTTGTTGTTGTAGTTTTTCATTTTATGATGTAATGTAAAACTTATGAATATATCTAGTGTTTCCAAGGCTACTAAACCAATCGGTCTTTCGAGATTTGATCTTTCTTGTGATCATGCCAATGTTATGTAATAATGCACCGACTCTGGGTAACTAGGGTCGGGGCATTACATACAACTTATTATAACCTCAAGAACTGATGTAATTAGTTTTGTATAACCGACTCTCATGGATGTTTATAATTATTTATTATGTATATATAATATATTTATCAAATATTTTTTATTTTTTAAATATAATATATTTTTCACCATCTTACCATCACATCCATTGAATAATTATACGGTCGTTCATGTGCACGTGTGGCTAACCTCCTCCAATAAGCGATGTGATTTATTTTTCAAAAAGACATCACATGAATTATATATATAAGTGTAATTAAAAAAATAATATGATATTTTTTATAATAATAGTTATTTATGGTTAAAAAGATAACTCCACCCATTCTATAATTCTCAATGAAAAATGAAACCATTACTTGGGATTATATATGGACTACTGTTTCTATGGTGTAATATAATCCATTTTTCATAGACATTATACATATTTTCATTTAAAAGCGTAATTTATTTGTTAAATTTATCATTATTTCATTAATATTATTGTTCATATTATGAAAAAAATGAGTTATTTAACAATAATCAACCTACCCAAGACATTTGTGACTTATGATCCAAACATAAAAAAAACTTATATAGTTAACTTAATTGATTATGTAATGAAATATACAATTGAAATAAATAAAATAAGTGTTATAATAAACATAAAATTGGTTCTTATGAAATTAAATAACTAATATATTTTTTTAATTTTTGGAGATACGGAATTTATGTAACTTGTTGGACTCAACGTATGGGCCTCATTAACATAAAACCTCACATTAAATGTATTAATGATTTATTTTTTATATCCTTTTTTTCTATTAACATCTATTTAAAATAATTTCATGTATATATTTTTATGTTCATAGATGAATTATAAATGAAATATTATATCTTTTTTTTGTTATATCAATAGATTCTGAAAGATATATTTTTTCATATTTACATAAGAACATTCTATCATTCATTACTAATTGAAAAAATGGATGTTCCATTTTAATGAATATGTCATCAACAGATCTTCATACTATCATTACCATTATGACTTTTTTTTTCATTGGTCACAATATCCCACATTTTCCTCAATATAATAATATTAATCCCTCAATTATATTTATTTTAGTTTTAAAAATGTATTTTAAAAATGAAAGTTTATTTTTATATCTAAATAAGTTTCACTTATGGGTTCCTATAAGTTTTTAATTTTTATTAAGAGGAAAGAGGTTAATTTTTTATGAATAGTGAAAAACACTGAGTTATAGTTTAAACACGATTTTTTTAAATAATTAGTTTTTTTATTTAAATTTATTTTTGATCAAAATAGATATATAATACCAATATAAGATGAATTTAATTCATTGGAGTTAGTTTTTTATAATTTTACACATATAAAATTTTTATTGATCTTTTCACCCTCTTTTACCCACCTCCTAGGAGAATTTGAAAATTCATATAAAAATTAATTTTTCCACTTAGGTGAGTGGAATATCAAAACTATGAGACACATGGTTGATATAATTAAGTAATTTGTGATTCAATAATAGGAAAATAATTTTTGTTGAATTGTAACTTTTACTTTTATTTACTACAGTTAAAATTAAATAGTGTAATTAAGGGTAAAAATGATATTATTATTACCCTAAAACATGTCCTAATTATATTAGATAATTATAATTCAACCTAAACAACCTCAGGAATAAAATATGAACCTTTTTGGTCCACATAGATTAGACTAGGACATTTATTATTATTTAATTCAAAGAAGAGTTAGAAGTATTAAATTCAAAGTTTAATTACTAAACCATTTTTAATATAGGGTTACACATAAGATAAATTTGACTATAAATATTAATTACAATGGAAAATATATTTCCTACATAATGGTATTTTATTTTTATTTTTTAGACATTAAAAAATTAAATTTATTTATGACACAATGATGATGCAGTAATTACTGTATTAATGAATGATTAAAATAATTGATATTATAAATATCTAAATAAATGTTATTTGGTACTTTTTATTAATTAAAATAATTTTACAGGATAATATGACATATTATGGTTGGTTAGATGAATTTTGGTCGAAGTAATAATGCTTTCAGAATTTAGAAAAAACCAAATAACAAATAGTGTCAAAATTGACCGAAAAGAGTTTTTAAAACAAATATTATATTATTAATTGATATTAGATTGATAAAAATATAATTATCAGCCAAAAGACTTATATAATTATATATATGTATAATTAATCAACCACATGGGGTTTTTTGGAAGTATATATTATGTTTATTAACCATATAATATAAAAATACAAAGAGACATGGTAAATGTCAAACTATTTAACTAAGAGTTAAATCTAAAAGATAAAGATAATATATTGGACCAAATCATTCTAAAACCTATTGTTTGAGTGGTTTTTGACCCATACCCACATTATCATTTAAATAATACATTTTGGAGACATTATAAACTGAAAATAATTTTATAATAAAATAATATTTCTAGATTTTCCTAAGGCCCCCTTCACCCATCTTATAAAAGGGCACTCCGCCTTCTCTCTAATTCACACCATCAAATCCATTTTTCTCGGCCAAAAACTACCCTAATACACTACTAACATTCCTCCCTTTATCCTATATGCCTTCCTTTATTCATAAATCCAACCTAATGAGCCCTTTTGATCCAATCAAAATGAAGAACCCGAAAAAGAGGTATATATTTTATCACCTCTTTCATGTACCTTTCTTCCTCCACGTCCTCTTTATTTGTTGTTTCCATTATAAAATAATTACTCCAGTATCATATATATACTATGATGTCATTATAAATATTTTTCAACCATATTATTATTCTATCCATCCTTCAAATGGCATGTCACCAAACGTGCGTACGTACAGCTTACTGTCTCCAGGTCATGGTGTAATTGTTGTTCAATACATTATTTTTTGGATGGTTATAAGAATTTTGAGTAATTGATGTAAATAATTAATATAACATTATAATTATTCATAATATATGATATACTATCCAATTATATATTATTTTGATATCAAAAAGATGATATTGTCGCTCGTGCATACGTACTGGTTACCGTCTCCACAAACGCGATGATATTCATTCACCATCATATCCATTCAAGACTAATTTTCATTTATTGATTATAAAAAATGTTTAGAGACTTAAAATAATTCTGGATATGAATAATATAACTCCAATCCATAAAAAATATGACTCACATAACAAAAAATATAAAGTAAAACAAATCTGTTAACACCAGAAACGTCGATAATACTAACATATTTTTAACAATGAAATATTTAAAGATCGTATATGATATCATATTAATGTATAAAATTCTTGTATAATTAAAAAAAAATTAATTCACCATTATAGAAAATATTAACCTACCCATGACCAAGGAAAAAGTAAAAAGTAAGGGTTTTCTTATCTCACTTTTAATTCTGTGAGATTTCTATTGTTTGCCAATTATTTATTCGATGTGGTTTATTGTGTACTTCCATTTGATATATATTATCATTATTCAGTTTATATTCATGGTATTATAGGAATAATTTGGTGGTTATTAACTTTTGGTCATACAACTCAATTGATTAGCATGAAGTAAGGGTTTTTCATCCCACTTTTTATTCCCGTGAGATTCATGCTATATTGGCCACTATTTACATGTGTGTGGCATATGTACTATCCATGATATTATTCTTGGTTTAATATAATTTAATTTATTGGTATTTACATATTCATTTTATGATCCTTATTTCATGGGTTGTATGATTCATATGTCACCAAATCAGTAAGGGAATTTCAGATTTCAATTTCCACTCAGTGGGCTTTATGCATACTTCATTGATTATTTTACTACAAGATTATGTGTGGAATCACTATTTATTATTTATTTAGTAATTTGCACACCCATTTGTGTGTATTTAAATTTTATACACATAATAACTCCATTTATAACTTCTCAAGTCATTGATATAATCTTGATCTTAACTCAGTTTCCATTCATTGAGTTAAACATCCAAGTCATTGGTGTTTTTTTACAAGAATAAGTGTGAATTTCCTCTAATTTATTTACACTGAATATCCAATCATATAGAGGGTGTTTATATTTTTCACACATAATTATTTTATTGATTTATCCTTAACATAAGTATATGGTCTTTATATGATATTTCATCTCAATTTACATTCCATTGA
The DNA here is from genome assembly GCA_963277665.1 of Viscum album. Taxonomy (NCBI): domain Eukaryota; kingdom Viridiplantae; phylum Streptophyta; class Magnoliopsida; order Santalales; family Viscaceae; genus Viscum; species Viscum album. The sequence goes on from OY728125.1 coordinate 366,818,161, forward strand.
GATTTCTTAGTTGTTATACACCAATTCACTTTTATATGGTGTATATAATGTACTTTGACACAGTATATCTTAAATCCTTTTATTCGAATGATATTATAATGTTTTTATTACCTCAATTATTTGTATTCATGTGTCTCTCATTTGGTTAGGATCACTAACTAAAATATCAATTTAAATGTTTCAATTATTTAGTATTCTAAATCCTTCTCATTAATGTCCATGTTTTAAATATGGTTTTAATTATTTATTTATACAGAAATTAATGTTTTAAAATTAAAATTCCTTCTTAAAGTTTCAAAGTGGTATGGGACACTTTTATTTAAAATATATTTTTAAATGGCTTCTTGAAAAATTTTGTGAATTTTATATGTTTTCCATAAAAAGGGGGATATTTCTCTCAAATAGTGTTGATGATTATTTTCATCTATGTCAATATCAATCATTATTCTCGATTGAGGTTAATGTATTAAAATAAAATCTTCCATATTGTATTCAATGAGTTATGATTCACTGTAGATGTTCTATTTTTATTCCATTCATGGTTTGTGGATAATGTATTGACATATCATATGCTAGTTTTAATAAGAATGTTTAGATTATGTTTTACACATTTCATGTGAGGAATGCATTGGACATAGTAAGTGACAGGTGCAGCCTACTATTGCTCTTCGATGAATCGGTGGGTCTTATAATACATACTAGTGTCATGGAACAAGGCCTTGACAAAATCTTATTTCTAGTCTTGGCACAAGGCCTTGACTATGTGGTTATGATGACAGACATTATGTGTTCCATCATTATGAGATTAGATATTGATATTTCATGTGGTTATTAGACTAGTAGAATACGCATGACTATTTTTTATTATGGAATTATTTACACAGCTCATATTCCAGCTATAAATTTTTCATCTTAATTATTTTTAATGGCATGTGTTTTTATTAATTCACCAGGCTTATTGGTTATGTTATCTTTCTCCATATTACATACTCTTACTGAGCTTTTGAGCACACCCCTCTCTTATGTATCATTTTCGAAGGATATTATGAAGTTAGTTATTAGTGACATTCAGGCATAATCTAGGAATCTTGTATGTTATAAATGGAATAATTTAGTGTTTTTTTTCTTTTCAAGTTGTAATGTTGACCTGATAAATGTATCTAGTATTTCCAAGGGTAATAAACTAATCTGTCTTTCGGGACATGATTACCTGTATCATTCCAATGTTATCTAATAATTCACCGACTTTGGGTAACTGGGTTCGGGGTGTTACAGTTGGTATCAGAGGATGTTTAGTAAAAACCGTAGAAACTAGATTTAGAGAAACTCAGTTTAGAGCACATAGCCCAATGATAGAATATGGGGATTAGTGTAGAAGAACTTCTTAAAATTATGGTATTGAAGTGATTTTTGTGAGTTCTCCAAGCAATACATCCCTATCTGGACACGAGAAGGTATAGGTAGCTCTAACATAGATGTACCTAAGAGTAGAAACTAGAAAAACCCGCTTCGAGATATTCTTGAACAGGAACTGGTGCATGACAATGGGCCTTGCACCATTATTGGTTTCTACACTCCAGGGGGATATTCTTATGATTATTTACATTTTATTTACAAACAGATTTGAATGATTTATATATAAGATGAGAATAAATAAAGTTGGATAATACTAGGGTTTTTTTAATGAATATTAGGTGTGATGATATTTTCAAAATAATTTTATGACTATTCTTACTCACACAATGGTTTATGGTTTTAGTTAATGGCCGGATTCCAAGGAAATCATAGTAACATTGAACATGATGTACAAGGTGGTAACAATGGTGGAAATGAGAAACGAAATAGAATAATGATAGGAATAAAAGATATTGTCTTAATGCGGAATCAGTTTTCCAAAAATATGATCAACAACATATATATTAACCAACTCTCAGACTCAAAAATGAAGAGAAATGAAATGAATGATAAGAGCTCCAGCTGTGGGGACCATGGAGAGAAGAATGCTAAATTTCCATAATGCCATAAATGTGGAAGGAGACACCCAGGAAAGTGACTCAATGGAATGAATAGATGCTTTACGTGTGGTAAAGAAGGGAATAAAGTAAAGAATTCCTAATGAAAAATGAAGAGTACTATAGAAGAAAATAAAAATGATCCTACGATTCAAATTACTGTCATTTGTAAAAAATGTAAGGGACCTTGGCATCACCAAATTCAATGCCCTATTCTATAGGATAACCTCTTGGTCAAGGAGAACCTATGTGGAAATTAATGGATGGAAAATTTTTTAAAGGTATTAGTGCTCTTTTTTGTGGAGATTACATTGGATGAATTTTCTCTTATATGTGTAACCCTGCAATTTATCATGTGAAAATTATATTTGAGGAAGAATCGTCTTTTCTCTTATGGATATAGTTATAAATAACCATTTTTTATATGATCCTTGAATTTGAGGAAATTACATGTTATTATATTTTGGGATGGAAATGTAAGGTATGAGATAACAATTGTGGTTAAATTTTGTTACGGTTATTTTGAAGAATTTATCTCATTTTGGTAATGTTATAAAATATAGTTTTTTAAAAAGAACAACACACAGACCATGTGAAAACCTGTCGTGTCTAATAAAGCTGTGGGAATGGAACCCACAATTAGAGTGTGATTGGGATTTATCGCTTACCAATGGACTACATGAAGTCCATGGTTAGTGTGGATAATTTTTTTAGTTAAATGATTTTATTGATCGATAATATGTTGATTTGGGATCTTATGTATTATAAAATTAATTCCATTGGTATAGAAAAATTATTTGGTGATTTGGTGATATATGTTATTTTGGAAGACGTTCGCTCTATTGGGAGAACTATATGCCTAAGGAAAATAGAATACTATGAGATTTCATTTTAAGAGTAATAATGTATTTTTAAATATGTTTTTATTGTCGATTTATAGTGATTTGGGTTATTTATGGAAATGATTAACCTATAATAGAGAATATTTGATTAGTTAATTACATTTAATTATGTGACTTTAATAGTAGTCGATGTCATTTGGAGACACAAATTATTGTGGAAGACTACATATCCAAATTCTTTTAATTTTAGGGTTTCGATATTAGTTTTTATTATATTGAAGGATTTTAAAGACAATTCATTATTGAAGGGTATTTATTTATATTTGGGGTATAGTTGGTTTAATTTTAGAAATTAATATTAGTGTTTCATTCTATAAAGGAATATCTTTTTGGGGTATCATCTGATCTTGTACTAACCATTTTGGTTTTGATTAATCTCTAAAGACAAGGTAAATATATAGTTTATCCTTTGTGAATCATGTGATTCTCTATAAGTAGATTCTAGCTCTTATAGTGTGACCATGTCATCTTGAATATTCATCATTAAAGAAATGAGTTAGAAGTAGAAATTTATTAAATAATGAAACTCTACTTAAAAAGTAAGTATATATAATTATGTTCTTGGTCAATCTCATAAATAAATTCCTCATATTTATGAAATGTATCTTAAAAAACGTCTTCTATTTTATTTTTCTATATGGGAACTTATGATCGTTGGTCCCATCACAAGTTTGTAGTTTTCTTGTTGGTAACATTCTCATGATCATGTTTTCTATCCATCTCTCTCATAACATGACAATTATATTATCTTCCATATCCATGTTTTCCTACATGGAATCATAGTATGGGTTATCTCGGGTGACCTTGGTACTTATCTTTCTTTCGTTTAAGGTTATAGTTTTATTGACTCCTTTCCTGATGCGGGACATTCAATTATCTTACCATGCCCAATTTTAAAAATTGTAATGAAACAATTTCCAAAAGGGGGAAAATGTAACACCCCAAGCTTCCATGACACATTTCCATATGAATAATGTAACAACATGCATTATATGCAACTTCAAGATTCTGAAACACCGTGACCAATCAAACTAGCCATTATGAATAGTAATACAAATTTTTTAAATTTTATAAATTTTATCTTTCAAATTTGACTTCATTTTTTGATTCGGAATATCGAAATTATCTTAGGGTAAATTTCTGGTATTTTTCTAAAAACTTTCATTTTTTGATGAATAGTGAAAAACACTAAGTTTTAGTTAAAAAACGAATTTTTATTTAAATAATTATTTATTTCATTTAAATTTATTTTAGGCCAAAATAGATACATAACACCTATATAAGTTCAATGTAATTCATTGGAGTCAGTTAATAATAATTTTAGATATATGAAAATTTTATTAAACTTTTCACCGTCTTTTAACCACCTCCTAGGTGAATTTTCAAATTCACATAAAACATAATTATACCACTTCTGTTAGTGGAATTTCAAAAATACAAGAAACACGATAGATATAAGTAAGAAAATGTTTCTTCAATATGGTGAAAATAATTTTTCGTGAAGAGTAACATTTTACTTTTATTTTCCACGGTTAAAAGTAAATAGGGTAATTGGGGTTAAAAATAATATTATTATTACCCTACAACATGTCCTAATTCTATTGGATAAGTATTATTCGACCAAAAACAACATTAGTAATAATATATGAATCTCTTTGATCCACATGGATTATATTAGGACATTTATCATTATTTAATTCAAAGAATAGTTTAAAGTGTTAAATTCAATGTTTAATAAGTAAACAATTTTTAATATAGAGTTACACATAAGATAAATTAAACTATAATTATTCATTAGAAATATAAAAATATTTCCTACAAAAGTTTATTTTATTTATAGTTTTTAGAAATTAAATAAGTTATTTTATTTATGACACAATGATGATGCAGTAATTATCATATTAATGATTGATTAAAATAATTGATATTATAAATATATAAATAAATGTAATTTTGACATTTTATGACTTCCACTAATTTTATAGGTTAATATAACATATTAGGGTTGGTTAGATGAATTTTTTTCGTTGTAATAATGTAACACCCCAGGTAAATAAAGAATATGACATCTTTATATTTACCCGTATTTGTGAATCAAACATTAATATTAATTTTAAGGGGATGTTATGCTCGATGGCATACCCAATACGCAACAACGAGTTTCTTGGGAATCTTACGTTGCACTCTAATAATAAAATAATATTATTTTAAATGGTAGTTAACATGTAGCCGTTGTAATGGTGGGAATGGAAAGAAATAACTAAAATATGATTATATATGTTTTTAAATGTTTTTACATTTATCCAATAAAGGATAGAGGCTTAAAATACGGAAAGAATTCAATTTTAGGCACATATGCCCTAGTTTTCACTAAAGGTTCACTTATCACCTTTTGATGTTGAACCATAATTAAATATAGTTTTGTTCAATCTTAAACATTATTTTGGACCAAATAAAACTCTTATTAACAATCGGGACATCAAAATTTACTTTGTATAAATTTTTGGTATCTTTCCGATAAAGTTCATTTTTTTAATGAATAGTGTAAACTGTTGTATTTTAATTCAAAACCTCTTTTTAATATAATTTATTTATATGATTAGATTATCTTTTTAATTGGGTTTAATGTGAAATTATAATATATTTTTACCATTAAATCCAATAGTGGTCCTTGGAATTAATTTCACTTTGAAATGAGACTTAAACCAGTGTCAATCTTTTGATACTTATTGTTTCATAAAAACACGCTATTTGATCTGACAACGGGAATTAATTATTAAATTAATTAATCTGACTTATATGTTTTTTCAATTTTGTAAAATAGAATTCATTTTTGAATTCGAAATATCAAATATATCTTATGGTGAATTTTTGTGATTTTTCTGAAAAACTTCAATTTTTGATGAATAGTGAAACCACTAAGTGGTACTTATAAAAACTGATTTTTCCATTTAAATGAAATTTTTCCATCTTTGTGTTTTGAGTTTCAAAAATCTGACATAAATGGTTGTCATTAAGAAGTAAAATGTGGTTCAATGGGATAAAAATAATTTTTTGGTGAATAGTAACTTATTAAGTTTTTAATCGCGATTAGTGGTAATTAGTGTAGTTTAAGGTAAAAATAATGCTTTAATAAAATAAGATGATCTTGACACATGTCCTAACCTCATTGGTTGTGTCATGGACGACTAGGACAAGCCATGGGTCAACTTGAGGACCCCATGGATCTACTTTGGTTGGGAAATGACATAAATAACTTTTTATTTAATGTAAAAGTAAAAATGACACAAACATCATATGTTTTACGAAAACAATTTTTACATAGAGTTATGAAGATCAGATTTTTTTATTATAAATAATCATTGTAAAGATAAAAAGATTTCTTACATCATATTATTATTTTTTTATAATTTTTAGACACTAAATAAATTAAATTATTTATGACATCATGATGATGCAGCGATGACCTCATTATTTAACGATTTAAATAAAATGGAAAGATAATGTAAAATATATGAACTACACATGTCCAAAACATATTGGATGTGTGGATTTCGAACCCTTATCACCTTATACAAGAATTATATCAATGTGGGACCTTTTAAAACTGAAACGCATTTTCAAATAAAGTAATATTTCTTACTTTCCAAAAGTGCCCCTCCTCTCCTCTTATAAAAGGCCCCCACCTCTACCTCATTTCACACACTACTCAAGCCTTTGGCGCGGCCAAAACCTACAAATTTACTCTCTCCAAATCCCTCTCCTAATCCTAGAGTATTCTCTTTGGGCATAAGCCTTTCAAAGGAAGCCTTTAGGCTCAAATCAAAAGGAGTTACACTTTTAATGATAATTCATTCTCTCATGTTCATTTGTTTTATTTTGCTTCTCCAACCCCCTAAACTATTTTTATTTACTTATTTGGTAACAAAACCAGTATCTTCAATATACTAGGATGTTTTTATAAGATTTATTTGAGCTACACTCTCACACAACTACATCAAATGGTTAAATAACATACGGTTTCCGTGGATGGCGAAATTCTGCCTCCCGAAACAATGATTGTTCAATACTCATTTAACACCTTCAAAGGTGGCCATTATGATGTCACTATTTTTATATATGATATATAATATGTTTATGTTTTCCTTAAGCTTCTGTTTTTTTTTCATTTTGGGCATACCTTTATGGTTTCCATTATGGGTAAACGTGATATCTTCATTTAAGGAAGTGCGGACTACCACCCCCTCAAAGTGATTTGATTCGTTAAATACCATATCTGGGACGTATAAAGGACAGAAATATGATATTATATATGATATTATACTGTAATTATAATATACCTTTATATAATTATTATTCCATTCTATAAAATACGAAATAGAAATGAAAGTTGCGTTCATGCGTACGTACGGCTTACCGTCTCCATGAACGGTGCATTTCATTTCTTACCTCTAAATGATTATGTAATGTTATAAATGCATGCATGTACTGGATATATATGAAATATATGATATCTACATCATGAATACAATTCTGGATATAACAAACATTTGGCCACATGAACAACATGTAATTGTAAGAAGTCCACTTTCGACTTAAGAACCAAATATCGTCAAAACAGATATTATTAACGTAAATGATTACATAATGTTTATGACATGGTAATAAGTGATATAAAAGGAATAATGAACATGAAAAAGGTTCTTAAGGAAGTATAAATTAACTCAAGTTTATTATTCAGGATATTAAAGAACGATCGAGTCAAGTCGGACCCGAGGTAAGGGATCCTACTCCTCTCTTTCTTTTTAAGTACAAACTTTTATGTCATTCCTTTTAAAGCTCATCTTTCTTGTTATTGGGATGATATATTATATTACACTTACTGTAATTTTTATGTTCATGTGATGAGAGACCCTATTCTCTCTCATCAATCCATTTTGGAAGTTTTGAGTGGCGCCGTTTGGCTGCCGAACTTTCGTAAGAAATCTAACCTCTCTCTTTCTTTTTAAGTACTATCTTTTATGTCACTTCTTTTAAGATCCTCTTTGTAATATTGGGGGATATTCATTTATATTACTCTTGCTTTAAATTTTATTTTAATGTGATGAGATACCCTATTTTATCTCATCAATCCATATTCGGAAGTTTTATGTGGCGCCGTTAGGCTGCCGAGTTTTCGTAAGGGATTTTTCATCTCACTTTTATTCCCGTGAGATTTATGCTACATTTGCCAAAAATTCCATTGAGTGGTGTATTTACTTTACATTATTCTACTCCTTGTGTAATATACTTTCGTTTATGAGTATTTACATCAATGATCTATCTTCCTTCTTTCATGGGGTGTATGTTTTGAAAGATACCCAAGTCGGTAAGGGGACCTTTCACCCTCCTCTTTTTAAAAGACTTCTTTTGTTGGGTCTTTTAATTTACATATTTTTAGGTTGGGATATGTTCTCATATATCCTTACTAATGTAAATTTTATGTCCAAGTGATGAGATACAGTTTTTATCTCTCATCAACTCATTTTGAAGTGACGCCGTTAGGCTGTCAAGGGAACTTCTTAACCCAATTTCGATTTCTTTGGGTTCAACATGTAGTTATTGAATATGTCATCCTTTGAATATGTGTGAATGACCTTTTATTGTTTTACACTTAATATCCAATTATATTGGGTGTATTTATATTTGTCACACATAATTTTGAGATTGATTTATCCTTAATTTAAGGATACCTTCTTTATAAGGTATTTCATTACATTTGACATTTCTATTGAGGGTTCATTGTTGTTATGCACCATTTCACTCTTCTATGGTGTATATACTGTCATTTAGAGTATTATATCATGAATCCATTTATTCTCATGATATTATAAATTTCTGACTAAATGTTATTCCTCAATTATTGTATTCAAGTGTCTCTAATTTTGGTAAAACCCCTTTAACCAAAATATCGCTTTAAATGTTTTAATTATTTGTTCTTATTAATATCCATGTTTTCAAAATGGTTTTAAGGATTTATTTATATGGATATTAATGGTTTAGAATTTTAAGCTTCAAGGTGGTATGGGACACTTTGATTCAAAAATCTCTTTATTAAATGTTTTAAATGGTTTTGGAAATGGTTTATTTTTGAATGGATTCGTTATTTCAATATACAAAAATGTTATATTGTGATTGAAATCTAGAAATGTTATGTTTCCTTTATGCATGTTTTATGTGATACCTTTATGTTATGGTTTTTGGGAATTGTTATGAAAACAGGTGGTTCCGTGATAAACTAAGGGCGGGTGAGCCCGATATAGCTCTCCAATGCATTGGGTAATGCGAAGGAGTGAAACGTTAAGGTTTCTCCGAAGAGATTTAGGGAATACCCTGTGATGGGTATTCCAAACGTAACCAAGAGGGTTACTCCCTACGTAAGAATGTTATGAATGCCTCAAGTTACCTTTATGTCTTATGTTTTCTATGATTTAATCATAATTTGATATGCCTATGTTTTATGGGTAAAGTGTGATTTCATTCTAATGTATATATGAACTCATGTCTCCTTTCCATAGTTTTATAACTCTTACTGAGCTTTTTATGCTCATCCCAGGTTTTTGAAATGTTTTTCACAGGTCAAGGGAAAGGTACATGATGTGATGATAGTGTCAAGGATTTGTCAAGAAAGAATCCGTGTTATATTTTAAATATGTTCCCGTTGATGGGAATAATGAATACTGTCTTTTATGTAACCACTTTGTTTAAATGTGGAATGTAATGCAAGTTTCATTATCTAATTATCTAAAACTCTAAACCTGAAAAGATCATAAATGTTTAATCTTGTAATAACTCAAGATTAAGTAAGGTTTAAGGCTGGGGCCTTATAGTTGGTATCATAGGTCGGTTTAGATAACTTTAGAGGTTAGGGTATTCTTTAAGCATATGTGACATTACCATAATGGTTAGGATTTCAGAAAGAGTCCTAGTTTTAGATAAAGTAAATGAGTAAGTGTATCTTAGTGTTTACCTTCCTCATTAGTACATGATGGTTTTGTTGATATACTCACACTGACATTTCTATTTTTAGTGAATGGATGGATCTAGCAGGCACCAAAGAGACAACAAGTTTGAAGGATTCTATGGTGGTTCTCTGATTAAGAGACTAGATAAAATGGAGGATTCAATGAGGAAACTCATGGTTGTTATAAAACAAATATCAAGGAGTCATGATCAACCACTTGAACCTTGGTATGTTCTATAATGCATCATGTACGAGATGACCAATCAATGTGGAAGTTCAGGTAATAATTAAAAAGGTAACCATTAGGGTTTATATGATCCTTACTTTTTAGGTAATTATGGGTTACTCTATGATATGATGGAAAATGAAAGGAATTAGATAAAATTGAGGATAAAATATGTTATGATTATTTTGGAAGATTTTATCTTATTTTGGGGAATGTTTTAAGAATTATATAGTTTTGGAAAAAGGACAACACGCAGACCGTGTGACAACACGTCACGTCGGACAAAGCTGCGGGAATCGAACCCACAACCAAAGTGAGACTGGTATTTATCGCCTACCACTGGACTACGTGAATTCCCTGGTAAGTTTGAATTATTCTTTTTAGTTATATGATTTTATGAATTAAGATTAAGTTGATTTTGGGTTATTTATGAAAATGATTAACCTATCATGGAGGATATGTGATTAGGATAATTAATTTTCAATGCGAGGCTTTAGGAGCGACTGATGTTGTTTGGAGATAAATGTTATGATTTAACATGGAAGACTATGTGACTAAATCCTTCAAATATTTGGGTTTCAATCTTAGTTTGGTTTACTATGAAGGATTTTATGGAAAAACTGTTTATCTAATGTTCTTCGTTGAACTTTGGGTTTTGTTGGACAAACTTTAGAGATTAAGCATAGATTTTCTTTTAAAAGGGTTATCATTTTCTGGATTATCTGATCTTGTAGTAACATTTTTGGTTTCAGTTTTGGTTAAGGTTTGAAGACATAGAAATTGTATAGTTCTCTTTTGTGGATTTGGTGATTCTCTTGAAGTTGATTATAGTACTCTTAATGCGAACAAGTCTCCCTAAATACTCGTCTTTTGGAAAAAAATATGAGTTTGATTAAGGAATCTAGTAAAAGTTGAAAGTCAACATGATAAGTGATTATGTTTCCATATGAATAAATTTCTCAATAAAAAGTAGCTTAAAACAAAAATGTTGTCTATTATCTTTTCCTACTGGGGAATCGAATACTGTTTAACCCATCACAAGTTTGTGATTTTCTCATGGTTAAATTTCTCCTAAACATGTTTTCTATCACTCTCCATCAGAACATGACCCTTTGCTTTTTCTTCCATGTCCATGTTTTCCTACACGGAATCCTATTATGGTTTAACTCGGGTGACCTTTGTACTTATCTTTCTTTATTTTAAAGTGATTTTTTTACCAACTCTTGTTCCGATGTGGGACTTTCAAGGATGTTTCCAAGCCCAATTTTAAAATTGCGAGGACGCAATTCCCAAAAGGGGGGAAGGATGTAACACCCCAGGTAAATAAAGAATATGACATCTCTATATTTACCCATATTTTTTAATCAAACATTAATATTACTTTAAAGGGGATGCTATGCTCGATGGCGTACCCAATACGCAACAACGAGTTTCTTGGGAATCTTATGTTGCACTCTAATAATAAAATAATATTATTTTAAATGGTAGTTAACATGAAGCCGTTGTAATGGAGGGAATGTATAGAAATAACTAAAATATGATTATATATGTTTTTAAATGTTTTTACATTTATCCAATAATGTATAGAGGCTTAAAATACGGAAAGAATTCAATTTTAGGCGCAAATGCCCTAGTTTTCACTAAAGGTTCACTTATCACCTTTTGATGTTGAACCATAATTAAATATAGTTTTGTTCAATCTTAAACATTCTTTTGGTCCAATTAAAACTCTTATTAAGAATCGGGACATTAAAATTTACTTTTTGTAAAGTTTTGGTATCTTTCCGATAAAGTTCATTTTTTAATGAATAATGTAAAATGTTGTATTTTAATTCAAAACCTCTTTTCAATCTAATTTATTTATATGATTTTATTATCTTTTGAATTAGTTTTAAAGTGAAATTAGAATATATTTTTACCATTAAATCCAATAGTGGTCGTTGGAATTAATTTCACTTTGAAATGAGACTCAAACCAGTGTCAATCTTTTGATACTTATTGTTTCATAAAAACACGCTATTTGCTCTGACAGCGGGAATTAATTATTATATTAATTAATCTGACTTATATGTCTTTAATTTTTTTAAATAGACTTCATTTTTGAATTCGGAATATCAAATATAGCTTATGGTTAATTTTTGGTATTTTTCTGAAAAACTTCAATTTTTGATGAATAGTGAAACCACTAAGTGGTACTTATAAAAACTGATTTTTCCGTATAAATGAAATTTTTCCATCATTGTTTTTTTAATTTCAAAAATCTGACATACATGGTTGTCATTAATAAGTAAAATGTGGTTTAATGGGATAAAAATAATTTTTTGGTGAATAGTAACTTAATATGTTTTTAATCGCGATTAGTGGTAATTAGTGTAGTTTAAGGTAAAAATAATGCTTTAATTAAATAATATGAGCTTGAAACATGTCCTACCCTCATTGGTTGTGTCATGGCCGACCCAGAAAAGCCATGGGTCAACTTGAGGACCTCATGGAGCTACTTTGGTTGGGAAATGACATAAATAACTTTTTATTTAATGTAAAAGTAAAAATGACACAAACATCATTTGTTTTACGAAAACAATTGTTACATGGGGTTATGAAGATCGGATTTTTGATTATAAATAGTCATTGGAAAGATAAAACGATTTCCTACATAATAGTATTTTTTTATAATTTTTAGACACTAGATAAATTAAATTAGTTATGACATCATGATGATGCAGCGATGACCTCATTATTTAACGATTTAAATAAAATGGAAAGATAATGTAAAATCTATGAACTACACATGTCCAAAACATATTGGATGGATGTATTTAGAACCCGTATCACCTTATCCACGAATTATATCAATGTGGGGCCTTTTAAAACCGAAACACATTTTCAAATAAAGTAATATTTCTTACTTTCGAAAAGTGCCCCTCCTATCCTCTTATAAAAGGCCCCCACATCTACCACATTTCACACACTCCTCAAGCCTTTGTCTTGGCCAAACCCTGCCAATTTACTCTCTCCACATCCCTCTCCTCATACTAGAGGATTCCCTTTGGGCAGAATCCTTTCAAAGGAAGCCTTTAGGCTCAAATCAAAAGTAGTTACACTTTTAAAGGTAATTCATTCTCTCATGTTCATTTGTTTTATTTTGCTTCTCCAACCCCATAAACTCTTTTTATTTACTTATTTTGTAACCACACCAGTATCATAAATATACTAGGATGTTGTTATAAGATTTATTTTAGCTACACTCTCACACAACTACATCAAATGGTTAAAGAACATACGGTTTCCGTGCATGGTGAAATTCTGCCTCCCGAAACGATGATTTGTTCAATACTCATTTAACACCTTCAAAGGTGGCCATTATGATGTAAATATTTTTATATATGATATATAATATGTTTATGTTTTCTTTAAGCTTCTTTTTTTTTCATTTTGGGCATACCTTTATGGTTTCCATTATGGGTAAACGCGATATCTTCATTTAAGGAAGTGCGGACTACCGCCCCTCAAAGTGATTTGATTCGTTAAATACCATATGTGGGACGTATAAAGTATGGAACAATGATATTATATATGATATTATACTGGAATTATAATATACCTTTATATCATTATTATTACATTCTATAAAATATGAAATAGAAATGAAAGTAGCGTTCATGCGTACGTACGGCTTACCGTCTCCATGAACGGTGCATTTCATTTCTTACCTCTAAATGATTATGTAATGTTATAAATGCATGAATTTACTGAATATATATGACATATATGATATCTAAATCCTGAATACAATTATGGATATAATAAACATTTGGCCACATGAACAACATGTAATTGTAAGAAGTCCACTTTCGACTTAAGAACCAAATATCGGCAAAACAAATATTATTAACTTAAATGATTACATAATGTTTATGACATGGTAATAAGTGATATAAAAGGAATAATGAACTTGAAAAATGTTCTTAAGGATGTATAAGTTAACTCAAGTTTATTATTCAGGAGATTAAAGAATGATCGAGTCAAATCGGACCCGAGGTAAGGGATCCTACTCCTCTCTTTCTTTTTAAGTACACACTTTTATGTCATTCATTTTAAAGCTCATCTCTCCTGTTATTGGGATGATATTTTATATTACACATACTGTAATTTTTATGTTCATGTGATGAGAGACCCTATTCTCTCTCATCAATCCATTTTGGAAGTTTTGAGTGGCGCCGTTAGGCTGCCGAACTTTCGTAAGAAGTCTAACCTCTCTCTTTCTTTTTAAGTACTCTCCTTTATGTCACTTCTTTTAAGCTCCTATTTGTAATGTTGGGGGATGTTCTTTTATATTCCTATTTCTTTACATTTTATTTTAATGTGATGAGATACCCTATTTGATCTCATCAATCCATATTCGGAAGTTTTATGTGGCGTCGTTAGGCTGCCGAGTTTTCGTAAGGGATTTTTCATCTCACTTTTATTACCGTGAGATTTATGCTACATTTGCCACAAATTACATTGAGTGGTGTATTTAATGCCAATTATTATACTCTTTGTGTAATAGAATTTCTTTTATGAGTATTTACATCAGTGATCTATTGTCCTTCTTTCATGGGGTGTATGTTTTGAAAGATACCCAAGTCTGTAAGGGGACCTTTCACCCTCCTCTTTTTAAAAGACTTCTTTTGTTGGGTCTTTTAATTTACATATTTTTATGTTGGGATATGTTCTCATATATCCTTATTGATGTAAATTTTATGTCCAAGTTATGAGATAAACTTTTTATCTCTCATCAACTCATTTTGAAGTGACGCTGTTAGGCTGTCAAGGGAACTTCTTAACCCAATTTCGATTTCTTTGGGTTCAACATGTAGTTATTGAATATGTCATCCTTTGAATATGTGTGAATGACCTTTTATTTTTTTACACTTAATATCCAATTATATTGGGTGTATTTATATTTGTCACACTTAATTTTGAGATTGATTTATCCTTAATTTATGGATACCTTCTTTATAAGGGATTTCATTACATTTGACATTTCTATTGAGGGTTCATTGTTGTTATGCGCCAATTCACTCTTCTATGGTGTATATACTGTCCTTTGGAGTATTATATCATGAATCCATTTTTTCTCATGATATTATAAAGTTCTGACTAAATGTTATTCCTCAATTATTGTATTTAAGTGTCTCTAATTTTGGTAAAACCCCTTTAACCAAAATATCGCTTTAAATGTTTTAATTATTTTTTCTTATTAATATCCTTGTTTTCAAAATGGTTTTAAGGATTAATTTATATGGATATTAATGGTTTAAAATTTTAGGATTCAAGGAGGTATGGTACACTTTGATTCAAAAATCTCTTTATTAAATTTTTTAAATGGTTTTGGAAATTTTTTCTTTTTGAATGGATTCATTATTTCAATATACTAAAATGTTATATTGTGATTGAAATGTGGAAATGTTATGTTTCCTTTATGCATGTTTTATGTGATACATTTATGTTATGTTTCTTGGTAATTGTTATAAAAATTGGTGGTTCCGTGATAAACTAAGGGAGGGTGCGCCCGATATAGCTCTCCAATGCATTGGGTAATGCGAAGGAGTGAACCGTTAAGGTTTCTCTGAAGAGATTTAGGGAATATACTGTGATGGGTATTCCAAACATAACCAAGAGGGTTACTCCCTACGTGATAATGTTATGAATGCCTCAAGTTACCTTTATGTCTTATGTTTTCTATGATTTATTCATGATTTGATATGCCTATGTTCTATGGGTAATGTGTGATTTCATTCTAATGTATATATGAACTCATGTTTCCTTTCCATATTTTTATAACTCTTACTGAGCTTTTTATGCTCATCCCAAGTTTTTGAAATGTTTTTCACAGGTCAAAGGAAAGGTACATGATGTGATGATAGTGTCAAGGATGTGTCAAGAACGAATCTGTGTTATATTTTAAATACGTTCCCGTTGATGGGAAGAATGAATACTGTCTTTTATGTAACCACTTTGTTTAAATGTGGAATGTAATGCAAGTTTCATGATCTAATTCTCTAAAACTCTAAACCTGAAGAGATCCTCAATGTGTAATATTGTAATAACTCAAGATTAATTAAGGGTTAAGGCCGGGGCCTTATAAATAATGCTGTTATGAATTTGAAAAAAAATACCAAATAGTGTCAAAATTGGCATAAAAGAGTTTTTAAAACAAATATTATATTATTAATTGATATTTTATTCCTAAAAAATATTTGGTTCGGTAAAAATACTTATATAATGATATATATATCATTAATGCACCACTTTTGGTACTCTTGGAAGTATATTGTATGTTTATTAACTATATAATATAAAAATACATTGAGAATGGTAAATATAAAACTATTTAACTATGACTTAAATCAAAAAAGAAAAGTTAATATAGTGACACAAATCTTCTCAAACCTATTGGTTGAGTGGTTTTAGACCCATCCTCACCTTATCCTATAAATAATCCATTTTGGATCCCCTGGAAACCGAAATTTAATTTATTATAAAATAATATTTCTAGCTTTTTCTAAGGTTCCCCTCACCCCTCTTATAAAAGGGAACTCCCCCTTCGCTCTAATTCACACCTTAAATGCCATTTTTCTTGGCCAAAACCTACCCCAATACCCTATAATATATCATCCATTCATTCTATAAGCCCTCCTTTAGTCATTAATCCATGATAAATACACCTTTTGATCAAATCAAAAGGAATAACCTGAAGAAGAGGTAAATATTTCATCACCTCTTTCAAGTTCCTTTCTTCTTCCACATCCTCTTTCTTTCTTTTTTCCATTCTTAAATAATTAATCCAGTATATTCTATATAATTTGATTTTATTATAAATATGGTACAAAAATATTAATTATTCTATCCATCTTTTGAATGACATGTCACCATACGTGTGTACGTACGGCTTACCATCTCCACATCATGGTGTAATTTTCATTCAATACATTATTAATTGGATGGGTATAATAATAATTTTTTATTTATATAAATAATAAATATAAAATGATAACTATTATGAATATATGATATATCATCCAATTATATATTATTTTAATATCAAAAGAATGATATTGTCACTCGTTCGTACATGCAGATTACCGTCTCCAGAAATGCAAGAAGATTCATTCCCCATCGTATCAATTCAGGACTAATTTTCATTTTGTGATTACAAATAATTTTTATAGACTCGATATAATTCTGGATATGAATAAGATACCTCTCATCCATAACAAATATGACTCACATAACAAAGAATATAAAGGAAAATGAATCCTTTAACAACCAAAATTACGATATTACTAAGATATTATTAACAATGCAATGTTAAAATATCATATATGATATCATATTAATGTATATGATTCTTGTATAATTTAATAACAATTATTTCACCATTATAATGGAGGATAACCTACCCTTGACCAAGAAAAATGTACAAAGTAAGGGGTTTCTTATCTCACTTTTAATTCTGTGATATTTCCATTATATGACACTTATTTATTGGATGTGGGGTATTGTGTACTGAGATTTGATATATATTATCATGATTCAATTTTTATTAATGGTATTATGTGATTAATTTGGTGGTAATTAAATTTCGTTCATACAACCCGATTGATTACAATGAAGTAAGGGTTTTTTCATCTCACTTTTTCTTCCTGTTAGATTCATGGTATATTGGCCACTATTTACTTTTTTGTGGCATATGTACTATCCATTATTGTATTCTTGGTTTAATATAATTTAATTTATGGGTATTTAAATCATCATTGTATGATCCTTATTTCTTGGGTTGTATGATTCATATGTTCCCAAATATGTAAGGTAATTACAATTTTCAATTTTCACTCAGTGTGCATTACGCATACTTCATTGATTATTTTACTCCTAGATTATGTGTGGAATCACTATTAATTATTTATGTATTAATTTCCACTCCCATTTGTGTGGATATACTTTTGATACACATAGTTACTCCATTGATAATTTCTCAAGTCAATGATATAAACATGATCTTAACTCAATTTCCATTCATTGAGTTAAACATCCATGTCATTAGTGTTATTTTTAAAAGAATATGTGTGAATTTTTTCTTATTGATTTACACTTAATATCCAATAATATTGATTGTATTTAAATTTCTCACACATAATTATTTCATTGATTTGTCCTTAACCTATGGATACTGTCTTTATAATAGATTTCATCTCTATTTACATTCCATTGAGACTTCTTTATTGTTATACACCAATTCACTTTTATATGGCCTATATAATGTACTTTTACATAGTATATCATGAATCCATTTATTCTCATGATATTATAAAGGTTTGATTACCTCAATTAATTGTATTCAAATATCTCTCTTTTGGTTAGGAACTCTAACTAAAATATCATTTTAATTGTTCTAAAGAGTTGTTATTCTATATCATTCTCATTAATGTCCATGTTTTAAAATGGGTTTTAAAGATTTATTTTATAGACATAAATGTTTTAATATTAAAATTACTTTTTAATGATTCAATGTGTTATGGGACACTTTGATTCAAAAATCTATCTTTAAATGGATTCTTGACAAATAATGTCGATTTTTAATGTTTTCAAGAAAAAGGGAAATATTTCTCTCAAATGGTATTGATGATTATTTTCATCTATGTAAATATCCTTCATTATTCTCGATTAAGGTTAATATGTTATAATACAATCTTCCATATTTTATTAAATGAGTTATTTTTTTACGATGGATGTGTTATTTTTATACCATTCATGGTGTGTGGATAAAGTACTGACATTTCATATTCTAGTTTTAATATGAAAGTTTAGATTATGTCTCACCCATTTCATATGAGGAATTCATTGGACCTAGTAAGTGAAGGGTGGAGTCTTCTATAGCTCCTTGATGCATCGGTAGGTCTCCTGAGACAAAATTGATTCATGGCACAAGGCCTTGACAAAATCGTATTTTTTGTCTTGCCACAAGGACTTGAATATGTGGTTATGATGTTCGGAATTATGCATTACATCATAATGAGATTATCTATTGATATTTCACGTGGTTATTAGACTAGTAGAATACCCATTACTATGGTTTATTATGTCATTATTTACTCGGGTCATATTCCTACCATAAAGTGTTCATGTTAATTATTTGTAAAGGAAAGTGTTTTAAAATATTCACCATGTCTAATGTTTATGTTATCTTTCACTGTATTGCTTATTGTTTCTGAGTAATTGAGCTCAGCCCTTTCTTATGTTTCATTTTCCCAGGATATGAAAAAGATAGGTATGAGTGACATGGAGGCATCATCTTGGAATCTTGGATGATTCTAATGGAATAATTTAGTGTTGTTTTTCTTTTCAAGTTGTAATGTTTCCCTTATGAATGTATCTAGTATTTCCAAGGATAAGAAACTGATCAGTATTTTGGGACATTATTTCCTTGTATCATGCCAATGGTATGTAATAATGCACCGACTCTTGGTAACTGGGGTCGGGGCGTTACAATATTGGTGATAAAATCACAAAAACATATAAATATTTTATTATAAATGACAATTTAAACTCACACACATACTTTATTCAGGATATATAATTGTTATAGAAAATTTAATGAAAATTAATTTATATTTATTTTATACATTAACTAATTAAAATATTGTATGTCCACTCAGTTATAGATGGGAACATTCTCCCCTATCATACTCAAATTTTTTGATCACTTTGGATTATCAATTATAGGACGAAATCCCTTATCATATTAATTACCCACATCTTAGGTGACTTTTTTAAATCAAAACCCATATTCAAAATGATTTTGTGGTAAACCTAATGATATTTTCTATAGAATAAGTGTATTATTATGAGTTTCCATTTTATTTATTATTCTACATAATTCAACTAATATTAATCAACCCATAAATTATAAATTTGGTATCTTAAATAAAATGATATTTTTTATACTGATTTAATAGTCATTACATATCTTCTGTTTTATCAATTGGGAAAGGGACACGTCATTCGTATGTAAAACATATTATAACCTCAAGAACTGATGTAACTAGTTTTTCATAACCGACTCTTATGGATGTTTTTAATTTTTTATTTTATGTATATATAATATATTAATAACATATTTTTCATTGTTTAAATATAATATATTATTCACTATCTTACCATCACATCCATTGAATATTTATACGGTCGTTCATGTGCATGTGTGGATAACCTCCTCCAAAAAGCGATGTGATTTATTTTTCATTAAAAAATCAGACGAATTACTTATATAAGTGTAATTAAAAAATAATAAGATATTTTTTATTATAATTGTTTTTTATGGTTAAAATGATAACTCCACCCATTCTATAATTCTCAATGAAAAATGAAACCATTACTTGGGATTATATATGGACTACTGTCTCTATGGTGTAATATAATCCATTTTTCATAAACATTATACATATTTTCTTTGAAAATCGTAATTTATTTTTTATATTTATCATTATTTCAGTATTATTATTGTTCATATTATGGAAAAATGAGTTATTCAACAATAATCAACCTACAAAAGACGTTTGTGACTTATGATCAAAACAAAAACAAAACTTCTATAGTGAACTTAATTGATTATGTAATGAAATATTCAATTGAAATAAATAAAATAAGTGTTATGATAAAAATAAAATTGGTTCTTATGAAATTATATAACTAATATATTTTTTAAATTTTTTGAGATAGGGAATTTATGTGACTTGTTGGACTCAACGTATGGGCCTCATTAACTTAAAACATCACATTAAATTTATTAATGATTAATTTTTTATATCCTTTTTTCTGTTTAAATCTATTTAAAATAAGTTCATGTATATATGTTTATGTTCATAAATGAATTATAAATGAAATATTAAATCTATTTTTTTGTTATTTTATTGGATTCTGAATGAAATATTTTTACATATTTACATAAGAACATTCTATCGTTCAATACTAATGGAAAAAATGGATGTTCTATTTTAATGAATATGTCATCAATGGATTTTTCCCACCATCATAACCATTATGACTTGTTTATCATTGGTCACAATATCCCATATTTTCCTAAAAGTAAAAATATTAATCCCTCAATTCGGGGTATTTTAGTTTTTAAAATGTATTTTGAAAATGAAAGTGTATTTTTATATCTAAATATGTTTCACTTATGGGTTCCGAAAAGTTTTTAATGTTTATTAAGAGTAAAAAGGTCAATAATATTTTAGTTTAATATATGGTACTTAGGAATTATAGATTACCAAATGTCATCTCATTATAGTATCAAACATTAGGTGATCTTGATAGAGATTATATGAATCAATGATCCCGGTACATCTTAAATGAAAGAAAAGACCGATTCATTATTCAAGAGAAGTGATCCCAATAAAACTCTCCAATAAATTGGGTAATTTTCCATGTATTAAATAGAAATAAATATAAATTCAACTAATGATATTTATCTTATGAATTAAACTATGATCTAGTTATTTATGACATTGATTATGAATATAATGATCAATATTACCTAAAAATTCTATTTTTTCTATTGGTTTTTTGTTTTTATTCATAGAAAAGTGTTTATTTTTATGTGGATATGTTTACATCATATTATATAATAATATTGTGATAATTGGTTTTAGGAAGAGTTGGAACAAAGAAGTATTCAGGTTCAAAGTCATAAGTATCATTTTTAAAGAAAAAAAGTTTTTCATTTTAAAAAATTTATATTATAAAAAAATGAATACCGAGTAGATTTATCATATTTTTAATATATGGGTTTTTTATATAAGATTTGTGATATAATTATAAAACATTATAGTCCAAAAATATCTTTCAGAATGCATAAAATTAAATTCTATTCTAAAGGAACTATATTATATA
Organism: Viscum album; assembly: GCA_963277665.1. Lineage (NCBI taxonomy): Eukaryota > Viridiplantae > Streptophyta > Magnoliopsida > Santalales > Viscaceae > Viscum > Viscum album. The sequence goes on from OY728125.1 coordinate 366,840,241, forward strand.
ATTTTTAAGGTCAGTATTATTGATTAATTTTCTCTAAAATATGTATGCATAATTATATATAATAAAAAAATTATAAAAAATATGTTTATTAAATTAAAGGAGAATTTTTTCCAATTTATAAATATATTTGTTTTGAGTTTGGTTCAAATCCTAAATAATTATTATTTTAAAAAGTAGTGTTTTATGAAATAATTCCAATATGTAATTTGATATGGAATAAAAAAAATCTAGAAATTTTTTTAAAATTCTCAATATAATATGTAGTCATTACTTTTTATGGGAAAGTATCACTCATAGAAAAATGAGTGACAATAAAAAATTTCTTATTATTATATATTAATTAAATTACACATTATTTTAGACTATAATATATTCAATATTTTTCAATAGTTTTCATGAGGAATATGTATATATTTATTTAAAAAAATAGTGATGAACAAAAAAAATATTATATAATGCATTGTATTTATCAAATAAGCATTCTTTTGATTCGTATTCAAATTTTTTATCATTTTGAAATTTAATGGAATAACCAAAAGGAATTGTATTTAGAAATTTCATGATATCAAGTCCATTAAAAATCATCATTTTTTTGTTATATTTTATATTGTATTATATTTATATGTGATGATGCATATATGGGAATTGCTTTTTCTTCCTAGATGAAATTTATCTTAAAAATTAGAATGGAGCTGAGAAAAGTATATAACAGTTTTGGATGATCGTTATATAAGTGGGATTATTTTTATATTTAAATAAAATTACTTCTATGAAATATCAAATAAGATCTGTATAGTAGATTATAATGTTTTTATACTTATTTTATAGTTGGTATATTTATTTATATGGATGGTCAATTAAAATATGTTAAGAAATTATTTTTTTTGATATTTAGAATTATTTCAAACATAAATACATCACAAAAAATGTTTTTTATATATATCAACCGAATATTATTTTATATAATATAATATATAAGGATTACATTCTTATTTATCCAGTAATATTATGATATATATTAAAAGAACTATTCATAATTATAATTTTTATTACCAAAAATGAATGCTATATTTATTTTTGATATGTTGCGGTTGATTAGAATAGAGGTGTTGATAATATAAAATGAAACATAAATGATTTATTTTTCTTATGAGTAATATCATTTTATAATAATTTCAACAAAGAGTAAAATTCAATGTAATGGGTAATGAAATAATTTGAATATGATACATCTATATAAATTATAGCCCAGATGGTATAAATAAATTCACAACTAGATGATCTCATAATATATATGAATCTATGATCAATGATTATATTATTTATTAAAAGTATTCTTAATCTCTCTATAAATACCTATTCAAATTTTAAAATTTATTAATATTGATTTAAAATTTAATTTTATGATGATAATAGTTTTGAATTTTTTATGAATCATTTTAGTCCTACAATGGAGAATGATTGAAATGTGTTTAATAATACACTATTAAAAGAATCATTTCCAAATTAGTTATTGAATATGGGTGCTCCACCTCCTTTAGTTCTGGCATAATATATAATTAATTGGTACTTATATCTACTACATTGTATTATGTCATGATGGGTGAAAATAACACATAAATAACAATGATACATCATATATTTAGGGTGTGGTAAAGAATAACTATTTTAAAGTGAATGATATGAATTAAAAAATAGTATTTTCGGAAGGGAATTAAGAATAATGATATTTGTACACATATATTCATAATAATGTGTATATTGGTTTCATATTATTATGTTTTCAATATTGTCTAAAATGGATCACATATCTTAAGACTGAAAGTAAATAAAATGGTTGATATCATAGTAAACAAAAATATTCATATTATATTATTTTTTAATTATAGTAGATATATTAAGGTTCAGATTAATGCGCCTTTCAAACTATTAAATGTGATATGATATTATTAATCGTGGAGGAGGTTAATATGCGAGACAAATATTATTTCTTAAAAAAATGTTATTACATTGAAAAAAATATTTTCTTCGATTGATGGATTTATTATATTGAAAAGTGGTTAAATAAATATTATGGTTTTTTAGTGATTATGATTAATTTTTTTTTTCTTGTTTGAAATTGTTTAGATTTTGCTGATATTTCATTATTGGAACATCAGAAATGTATTGATTTTTTATGGAACAATTTTCATTTTGTAAAAAAATATGTTTCTTATATAGGAATGAAAATATGTGTAACTTTAAGTATATTACATACCATATAGAATAATTGATACACTCAACATAATTAGTGATGAGGGGTTTAATATAATTGGGTATAGTGGGAGTGTGATTTATAATAAGTTAATATAAAACATATATGGTTATTATATTATATATAGATTTATTTATTTTCATGATACACAAATTTCTTATTGAGGGATATTGTTCAACCCCATGAAATTTTAAAACTATTATCTCAATAAATTAAATATAAAAGGTAATAATATTACAAATGATTGGAATATCATTCAAGAATCGTATTTTAGTTATATTCATTAAAAAATTAATTTTTCTAAGAAGAATTTGGCCTAAAAGTGGAAGACTTATTTTAATTTATCATTACTAAGATATTAGTTCCTAATCTCATTTTGGATAACAAATGAATCAGGATTTATAAGGGATATTGGGCGTGAGACTGATTATGTGAGTAAATGAGGGAATAAGTGAATTTTTACAAATATTATATCAATATTTTAACATGGATATGGATTTTATTTTTTATAATTTTATGAGAATAGTATGATAAATTTATTTTTAAAGAAAATATATCTGCATGTATATTAATAGATATTCATATTCAACGAATAAAACCCACATTTTTTCATATATTAAATAGATAATGGTAAACTATCTTTCATTCTATGATTTTATCATTCTTTATGTATTAGTATAGAAACACTAATATATATATATATATTTCATTATAATCAATTTAAATTATCACATCGATGAGAATAAATTGTAAAAAATATTAGTATAATATTTTGTTTTTTTGTTAGAGAATAAGCTCTGTCAAAATCATTTCATTCTTTATAGGAGTATAATTATATACCAATTTGTACTTCATTTACCAAAATAGCATTTCTATTAAATGTTTTCATAAACTCCAACTTTTTCTACTGATATTATCCACATATATTCTTGGGATAAGATGCAAATTATCATTTCTATCAACATAAAACAATAATATATTAATGAAATTCTCCAATTCATTATATTATCTAGTGTTGATTATAATATTTTGATCATTTTCTGAATATTGTATCATATAGACTTTTTTATTGAGTGTTATTTTTTTGAACTAGTTTGATTTGATTGAAATTAGTATTTTCCTATTTATCTTATTCATAAACATTGAATATCTCATTTTTATCTTTCATTATCAAAATATTTATCAGTGTTATCTGAAATTGTAAAACTTGAAGTGTTGTGTACATAGTTAGAAATAACATCTGCCATTTTTTTATATTTGTTAATGTAATTATTCTGTAAATTCTAATCAAATTTATTTTCATTTTCATTTTTTAATGAGTAAATTTTTTTAATTTTTATATAATAATAATCAATGACTATATTGACCATTCTTATAGCACTAATATCATCTTCCATTATAGAAATATCATAGCATAATATCTTCGTTGTCTGTTTCAACAAATGTTTTTATGAAATTATTCATTTATTTTAATCATATAAATATATATAAACATTTTATTTTACATCTCTAATGGTTTCTTTTGTAAAAATATCCCTATGAATGTTCAATAAAAATAAGAGTAAATAAACATTCATTCTAAATTTAAATTAAAATAAACAGACAGTATATTTTAAAATGTTTTAATATTCCATATTTAGTACATATTGTTCTTATATTTTTGAGATCATAAACTATATGATGGATATAGTAAATATATTATTATTTTCTAATATACATTGGTAGATGAGATCATAGACTACACACATAAATATATTTATTAGTCAAAGAACACTTGATATATTAGTGATATAATGATAGAAAATATCATAGAATGATAGATAAAAAAAGACATATACAAGGAATCGACATTTTATAAAACCATATTATAGTTATAAAATTCTCTATAAATTATTTATGGAGAATAGATGAATAAAAAGGTATAGTATATATCACCATCATTTGTAAATTCATTCCTAATTATTTCAGAGTGTAATAATATAATGAATACGAAGATGAATGATCCCGATAGTTAACATTCATAGTTGTAAGAGAGATTCAAATTAAGTTTGATTGATTTCTAACATTGTTCTATAATGTTATTAAAAACAAATAATTAAAATTATATAGTGTAGTCCAAAATAAGTGCTGAATATTGGACAGAATTGGATTAGATATCGAGTCATTAATATGGATAATGTTTATGAATCAATAATAAAAATTTTAAAATCCCTATATATGTTAGTAGATGAACTTGAGATCATTTTTAAAGGAGTATATACATTAATATGAGTCCTAGTCATGATACGTATGAGAATAAGATAATTGTAGGTGGTCTAAAATACTGAAAATATTAGATTGTTTTCCAAAATCAATGATTAAAATGCTTCATTGAAAGTAAATTTCATAGTAGTTGAGAAAGAAAATATACATAGATAATTAAATAAGATAATTTATAATCCCCCCCAAAAAACATGATGCATAAAATCATGGAAGTAATTTAGATATAGGTTATTTATATGAGTAAAAAATTGAACAATGATTATGAGAACTTCATGGGGCGGATAAAAAACATTATTAAGATTAATAATATTACTCCTATGGTGGCATCGACATGTGTAGTATGAAAAACTATAAAGGTAGAATTACCATTAAAAAGGATGGTTCCTATAAAATTATGTCGATAAGATTCAATATTAAATGGTTAATTGCAATGAAACTATAGTGGAATAATGGGAGACATTATTAGAGTGTGTATGGAATCTCACGATCTTAATAGTTGATGAACACATACATAAATGAAATATCAATCGATGAATTATTACCCCATATACGAGGTCAAAAAGGGAAGTCTTATTTTTATGAATATTGACATATGGGTAGAAATTTTTTTTATTGGATTTAAATAAGTCCTAGAAAATTAATTAATTAATATTACATGTAAGGTGATAGTTTTCACCATAGAAAACATATAATTATTTAGACCATATTAACAAAATGTAAGGATTTTAATGATGGATCACTATGATGGGTTCACCATGAACCAATATTGGATGAAGGATTATAAAATTAATGTTGGAAAATAAATAAAATACATATGAAGATGAAATAATATACCCTGGTTATAATAATGATGGATGAAAATTTCACAAAACACACAATAAGGAAAAATACCGATAATGTGATCTTATGTATATTCAACAAGGACAATCATGAGTCATTCCAAATTCAATTCATATAATAAAACATAATTATTGTGCATATGGTTAGTGGAAGAATCCACCTATGGAGGATGAATCCTTGTGGGGGATGAAATAGTAATGCATCTAAATAAGATTCGTGCAAAATTGACATAAGTACAAAAATTTAGGTGAGTCCAAAATTAAAAAATATGGATAATTATTAAAAAGATATCCATATATAAATTTCTACATACACTGTTTTAAATAGAACTATTATGAATTATTGAAATAGAGTTATAAGGGAAGGATTGTTTCATTAATTCTTCTGGCATTCCTCTATACGAGGATGTATTGGAAGTGACCCTCTCCCCGTGTAATTGTTTTTGAAAGTATCAGATTAGTGGTTCAGGATTACGGAGAAGATATCATCAATTTTATGTATGCGTTAAAAATAGATGTTCCCATGATGAAATTATGTAAGCGTGTATTGGGTGGTTCTAGATTAAGAATCAATGGAATTAAGTGATATTCATTATTATCAAGTGGTTTAATTCAACCAATATGTTTATGAGTGTTAAATATTTAATTAAATGTTCAGAAGAAGATTAAAATGCAATTTGTATCCAAACTTTTATGTCAAATGGATCAAATTCCTTATATAAATTCTGAATTTTTATCACTATAAATTAATGTATAAATAAATGGAATCAACATATATTCCATGTGGTTTTATAAATTATATATCAAGGGGGATATTTCATGATGGGATAATGTTAGTAACTATATCTGTATGATGTTTGGATGGTATTGATAGGATTTCTTGATATATATGATTCCCAATCATATAGGTCACACCTTGAACATTGAAATTACAAATATTTTTTACTGCATTAATTTAATTTTTCCCATTATGTTCTTAGTCATTTTCTATGAATGTTCAAAATTATGTTTTTCTCCTATATGTTTAATAGTTATGAACATAATTATATTTAACTATGTAAAAATCATCTGAGAGGTTTATAGTGTTTAGTAGTTGGTTTTTCAAAGGTTTCCACATAGATTATACAAGTATTTTGTAAAACCAAGTGGTTTCCATTGTGTATCTTGTATAGGTTTTATATTTGGGTAAATAGTGAAACAAACCCATGTATTCATCAAATATTTTTAAAATAATAAAAAAATTGCTCTCCCTCCCAAAAATTAACCCTATTAAAACCCTTTCTTCCCCCATTTAAAAAACTTTGAAGTTTATAACTAAAGACATTCCTTACTGTCTCTTCAATCTTGGAATACTCTCATTCCATATTCATTCTTATGGTCTTTCTTTAATGATAGAGGTTCTTTCCCATCATATTCCTATCTCATTTATTTCCCTTCCAATTTTTCTCCTACACTCTTATGGGGCTATATTTGTTAAACCCTATATTGATGGGTTGTCTCAATTTTATGATTATTTGGTATCAAGGAAAAAGAAACATTTAAGAATGAAATTTTATATATTATTGCATGTAATATGATGAGGATACAAATATTTTAGTTAGTTTCCACTATGAATGATTCATTAATCATAAGAAAATTGACTTCTTGTTTATTTTTATATATGTTAAGGAATATATTTCTTATAAAATGAACAAATTTGAATATCTTTATCATATAATTTGTTTTCTATAAGACTATAACATATCCATTTGATAGATAATAATCCATGTGTAGTTCAAATATATTTATAAAACCACTAATGTTTTCAGTAAAATTACACCATGAATTATTTAAACAAATTAATTTTTCGAAATTTATTACTAAGAATATAAAATGAATTTTTTAGGTTTAAAAAAAATAATAAGATAAAAATTAGTATTAGTTTTTAATTATTTTTAAACACTTAGGAATGTATTTGATTGATTATGAAATTGGTATTCATTATTTTATTATTTTAATGATGCTCATTTTGTTCTTTTAATCTTATGAAATGTTGTGATATTTTAATTTTTTTGGCATCTTATTAAGTTTGATTCTAGATAATATATGGGGTTTAGGTTTTTTTTTATTAAATTTTTTTGTAGTAATGAACCATATTTTTCTTATAAAACTTTTATGTTTTAAAACCATTGTTCTATGATTTGTGGAAAACATAAAAAAAGTTTTAGTGTTTTCTTGATTTATGTTCATATGAAGTATTATAGATAATTTTAATCTTTATAAATGCTATAATTTTTACCCCTTTTATAATTCTTTGAGATCAAAAGTTTCAATGACCATGCTATATTTGGTAAAAAAGGGAGTTTGTAGATGATTTGAGGGGTGTAATGAATGTTTTTATGTTTTATGTGATTGATTATAACATATGTTTTCTCTCCCACCGGATTGTTTATCATGTAAAATTAAGAACATGTAATGGTAACTCTCTATAGTACTTCTAGTAAATGTGCAATATAAAAATACATATACTATGTCATAATAGTAACTAAAAATTATTTATAAATTTTTAGGGGGTCACTTTCTGGATAGTCCCTTCTGTTAAGAGATTTTCTAATCTATTTATTTCATTTTTTTATTAATTATGATTCAATAATGAACATAATTTAGGGTTCTATTTTACCCTGACTCTGTTTTCCTTGTTTTACTCCCATTATTTTATTTACTTTTAGTTCCTTTCATATATTCCTAGTTTTTTCACAATTTAAAATATCCCATTTATTCTATTTTACTTAGACAACTACTATTATTATTTTTCACTTCATATTTTTTTAGATGTTTGAATTTCAATGATCAAGAAAATTAAAATTTTGTTATTAGTTAATTTTTTGTAAGAAAGGTTTGTTTCAAAAATAAATAACTTCATATTTTTTCATAAATTTTGATATTTTGAAATGATTTTGAAATTAAAATAGTTTCCATTCCTTGGGATGTAATTTCCATGTAAAATGTTTTAAAATTAGTTATTTTTATGAATAGGAAATTTTAATTTTAATGTGATATGAATTTCCTAGATGGCAAAATGTGATTCACTCTCTTTGAAGAAAAATATAAAAAAACAGTTATAAACATTCTCTAAAACTAGATATAGAGGATTTTATTGTTAAATATTTATCTTGTGGTGTGTAATGGATTTCTAATAGAATTATTTTCTTATGAATATATAGTATTTTATGATAAATATTTTATTAATGAGATATATATTAGGAACTCATTAATTCAAATTTATCATGTGTTAGTGGCGATGTTAGATAGATTTTATTGGTCATGTGGATTATGTCTGTTGGTTCTTCACTTTTCCATTATTTATTTTAATGTGTGTTTTTTATCTAATAAATAAATTATTATTTCTTATGGATCATTTATATTTTTATTTTACATTTTTATTTTATTTGGGTAATTTATATATTTTTTATTTTTTTTATAATTATTGTTGGATTTTATTTTTCTATACTAATATCTTTTTTCAAAGATTTATATAATAAAGATGGGCCATATTTTATTCCTTGTAAGATTATGGTACTAATTTAATTATATATTTTAGGGTAAATTATTCCCAAAGGATATTCCTTGTTTCCTAGTCTCAAGTATTAAGATTCAAGGATTGGGACTTATTTTTGTACATTGTAAATGGTAGGATTGAATTCCAAATTATCATGTAACAATGGTTGGGTTCTATAAAATAGTGTTAGAGTGCCATTTTTTGTTTTGGAATTTCATAAATATTGATGTTATAACTATTAGAACTCAATTTTTTTGTGTAAGAATAGTTTACCTACCTATGTCTTAGTGTACATATCATGTTTCCCTAGTATATTGGGTTATGAGTCTTTAATTTAGAGCCCCAATTTGATATTATAGTTTGTTTCAATATATATCAGTGGAAATTGAGATTATATTGATGTTATATCATTGATAAATATTGATTTCCTATTATGGGATAAAAATGGTGGATAATAATTTTCTCTTGGTTATCATTCATGGTCTTGGAAACCTTTTAGATACCATGATAATATTTCTATATACCATAATATATATGTTTTACTTATGGGGTATTTTTTTGAAAATAAACCATCGAAACTATCTCCATTGAATTTTTATTTAATCTTCATTTATATTCAAATTTCACTTGTTTTTTATATGCATTGATTAGAGTATATTAAAGAAATATTATATGATTTTTAGAGTGTTACTTGCTATGTGTTTGTTAATATTTTTTATGAAAAAAATATTTAAATAATAATGGTTGTGTCCTGAAATTAATGACCTTATTTTTATAGATATTTTGAGATGAATATATTTTTTTTGTATTTAAAAAAATTAAGTTTAAATTAATTTCTCAAATAGTGAGATGTTTTTAAAATTCAATTATAAAATATAAAACTTATATATATATATAAGTGTAAATTAATAATAGATTGAATGCATTGTATTTTTAATGATTATATCTTGGTTATGGATAGGATACCTACATAGATTTTTTCTCATAAAAGTATAATATTTTACAATCAATTATTTCTTAAGGAGATACACCTTTTAGACCCTCTCATTCATTTTTCACATTGAGTATGTGTTGGTGGGGGAAATTGGATGGTGAATATTGGTCAAATCGAGTTTGTTGATTACTATTTAAATTTTCCCATAATTATATTCCTATGTATGTAGTGAAAAATTTACTATTTTTAATTTCATATGGATCTTGTCTAAATATATTATTCCTTTTGTAAGATATGTTGGAAATGTGTGGTTATTTTGTTTTTTTAAATTCCTTATTTTTATATATTTCATTTTGTTATTCATATATTTCTTTAAATACATCCAACATATCGATGATCCATGATAGTTTCCAAGAATGTTTCTACTTATAATTTAATTTTTATTTTTTAAGAAAGTACTCTCTTCGGTGATATACTAATTCACAATCACCCTTATCCAACCCATGGTAATGAGTAACACACATCAAGCCTTCCCATCGACCAGGCCTGGTGTTTAGTTGATCAGTGGATGGGTTTTTTCAGACAAATATAACCTCATCTATGACTATCAGATAATAGAGGAATCATATATAAGATTACTATATAGTTGGTGTATATTAATTTAAATATATTTATCAGATCCTCGTGAGTAATTTTTCATGGAGGGTATACTGAACTTTTATATATGAACGATGTTGTCCATAGATTCTTTAATGTTTAATAAGTCCATTCATCTTTTAATTATTAATAATAATTTATTTTCATTATATTATTCACAAATTATGCCTTAACCTATATTTAATATTGTTTTTTTGAATGTTTGATTGAGTTCAAAATGATATATTGAAGGAAGAAAAGATAATTCAAAAAGTTACTTAGATATTTATAGTTATAAGTGAGTGATATAGAAAAATAAATAAATTTGTTGAATTAAATTTTTATTTCCTATAGTAATTTCAGTCTATATAGGCACATATTTGTTTCTATGAGACATTTACAGGTGATAAATTTACTTGAATGAATCATTGAAGGAATTTTATTATATGTAAACATGATTTAGAGTATTAAATAAGACATGAAAAATAATTTCCAACAAATTGTATAATTTGTGCATGGATAAGTGGTCCTAAAGACCTTAAAAACACATCAATAATAGATAATAATAGAGTTACCTAGTAATCATAATGTTCATGAAGGTTTTACATATTTACTTTTGAGTTTAATGATAATTTTTAAAATATTAATAAAATACTATATTAATGATCTAAAATTATAATGATAATACCTAACTATGGGGGATCATATTCCTTATTGAATTTCATAAGAAAAACCTCTTGTTTTTTTATTAAAGGATAGTGAATTCGTCCATAAATTTATATGGATTATTGTATAATGGATAGTTTATTATATAATTATCCATGGACACATGAACTATTTTCACAAACAATAAATGGGAAAAAATGTGGATTATAGGGCATTAATTATATTATTTGTTGAAAAATGATGGTCATAATATTGGATGAAAATAATAATGTACAAAATATAATCAAATATATTGATATAGATGATGATATATTGGGTATAATAAACAAACATTAAATATATTTTATGAAGTATTAAAATACATTGGGTATTAATTATAAAAATTGGTGTATTATTATTTGATGAGTTGAAGGTGTATAATTTTGGTTTTCGGTGAAGTGATTGATGTATTGATGGAATTTATGAAGGCATGGAATAAACTGATATGTCCTTCTTAAATAACAATTGATTTATTATGATTTGGTTATGTTTAATGATCTTATTTATGGTGAATGTGGATTAATATTCTTTTTGATTGTGTGTGAATTCTTATTTAGTATGTTGGGATTTTTTTTTTGAATTTTTGTAGTTTTTCTGGAAGTGGATCTGGTTTGGAGTTTATGATATTTCAAAAATAATTAAAGTTGATGTTGTGTATTTAAAGATATTAAAAACTTATAAAAAAAATTCCATAAGATTTTTTTAGAAATATATTAATCCACCTCAATGGTTTAGAATTAGTATAATGGGATCAACTATTTTGAAATTCCAGAAAGGCGGAGTTCAGTTTTTAAGGTAGTAATGTGTATAAAAATATATTGAAACATTACATTAGGATGAATCTACTGAGGGAGGATAATAAAAAATTCATCATTTTACCTTTATAAAATATTAATTATTTGTGGTGTAATTTTTTATAAGAGTTGTGTAAGATAGATCTATTTCATTCTCGGGGCACCTGAAAAATATTTTTGAAGATATTTTGAAATGAGAAAAGGAACTACTATTTTGGAAAATGAGATATGTATCATATTTAGATATTTTATTATTAAAAAAAATATTCTTCAAATATAATTCTAAAAATATTACTATATGAGTAATTGATTCCAAATGATTTCATAAAGGGTTGACTAGATTCCTAATAACATAAGAGTATTTATTTATAAAATCTGTCTTAATCATGTTGATGAAGTCTATTAGAATTTTATGAATATAATGTAATATGATCCAGATGATGGTGATGTTAAGGAACAAATAGTACTACAAAAGTATTTCTAGATCAAATAATAAATGATAAATATAGAATCCAAAATTATAGTGACTCTATATGGAATAAAATTAAGGAAAATAGGATCCTATGTGAATAACAATGCAATCTCGTGGAAGAAAAAATTTCAAAAACATGAAAATTAAACCCTATTTTTTAATGTGATGTTAGTTTAACTAAAATTTTATTCACAGAATGTACGATTAATTTAATCATTTTTTAATCTCATGTGATACTAAATCCATGTTTCCATAACTCATTTAATATTAAAATAAAATTATCAGCTAGAGATTAATATTAATTTTTATTAATTATTTAATATGAAATTAATAGAGCTCGTGATACATAATAATCATCTATTTTATAAATGATATTAACATGTATAAATATATTTTTAGATAAGATAATTTGTAGTGGATTTAATACAAAATCAAAAAGATATTATTTAAGATATTCCAAATAACATTTTGAATGAATATATAAATTATTATTTATGTTGATGTTTTAAATATTAATTTTTAAAGAAAATAAAAAGTAGAATTTAAATATAATTCTCTTGTTGAACAATGTGAATAATTTAACTGGGTGTTTTATGGTGAAATAAATTGAAAAATCAATATGGTGTTTTTTGGTAGATTATTATAGGGGGGGCATTAATGTTTTTATATAAATATTATTTCCATATTTTTCGTGTCTATAAAATGATGATAAGAGAATAAATGTAAAAAAATAAGGTGTCACAATGTAAAATAATGAATCGTTCCAAAATCTAGTTATTTCTAGAATATAAAAGAGATCTAATTTTAACACAAAATAAGGTTAATCTGAGGATAATTATGGTGATCGATAAGGATTTGAATTCCTATTATTTATTATAAAAATTATTCATAACACATGGAAATATATTGAAGAATCAGATGATAAAAGATGTTAGTTTTGAGAATATATATAAAACTATTTATAGCATTCCCAAAAAAAGGAGAGATATGATCACTAAATTAAAAAATATATAGGATATTGAATATTATTGATATATGAATAAATTGGTAAAGACGAATATGTTTAATAGTTATGTGATCAAAAACCATGTTTCCTGAGAAACAAATATTGGGATAATAGAATTTTGTTTCTATAGATGGTTATTAAATAATAGAATTATTTCGAACTTATTATTATAGTATAAGATATTTTTTCCCTGGAAAAAGTTTTGACATTATTGTAGAAGAAAATGAGTTAATCCATATATTATGAATACATAATCATCATTCATTTAATATAGAAGTTTTAGTTTCAATCCTCAAATAAAGTAGTTAATCACATATCTTTTGCAAAAATTGGATGTGTATCAAATTATAACATAAATTTTCATCTATTTTTTTATAATAAGATTTAAGGGGTTTCAAAAAACATTGTTTAACTAGAAGGTACCACCATTTATATAAACTAATTAAGATACACACATGTCTATTATTATGAAAATTTCTTTCATTGGTTGTAGAATATTAGGAGAAAACTAAACATTCTGTTTTTAATGTATTTCATGGTTTAAATTGTGATCCAACATGTGGGAAAATTTTGTATAAATTTTTATACCACTTTTCATGTCCCTAAATAGGTAGTTTACCCTTGGTTCATATTTTGGTTAAAATATGACTCGTTTAGATTTCAAAAAATATTTAACATTGAGATAGTTAAATATTAATTTATTTACATCTATTTAATTATTTATATCATTGTAAATGATGGTTTTTTTGAGATTAAATCTCTATAGTTAATTCTATATTTTGTTTTCCCACAATACAATGTATAAACCCACCAAAGGGGTTGGGGTGAGGTCTATATACCCTTTTCTTTTATTTTTTTAATTTTTTCCTTATATTTTCTTTTTCTTTTTTTATTTCCATTATCCATTTGGTTTCTAACATATGGCCTGATGAGGATTTTATGTCACATAGATTAGAGAATGATAGGGAGGATGAGTCACTCCTCAGAAAGCTTGTCTTGAGGTATATTAGGCATCAACGGGAGTGTGGCATGAATCTAGTATGAAGCCTCACAGTTTTATGCACATTAGTAGGTCAATTTTACGATTTTTCACAAACCATTTTGGAATAGATTTATTATTGTTATAAATACTTTTATAGTCTATTGGGGACCCCTTGAGAGTCGATATGTGTTCCTTTAGAAAAAATATAGGGTTTTTAATCCATTTAAGGGTTTTTTGTTTTAAAAAACCCATGTACATGTTGTGTAGTCCATAGAAAACACATAATTTGTCCATAAATTTACATGAGGTGGGCGAGAAGGGAATTCATATCATCTAATACTTCTAAAAATATATAATGGTATGGTGCATGGTGTAGCCATGTATTTTGACATAAACCAAGTATCAAGGATACATAGTCATGTGGGGAATATAGTTAGAGATTGTGCCACATGCTTGACTAGTGGCCATGTACTATAGTTGGTTATACATCGTGTTTGTGGATATGATTAGGTTTATAGCTAGGTACCCCAAGTGGATGTATATATTGTTTAATAGAGAATCTCACTATGTAATTTGGGACGTACACCCCAGTTTGGAAAATTTTATAAAAAATAGGATACTAGTAAGTGGCTCAAATCATGTTCATGAGGTAAAAAAATTGGTACAAAACCTTTGAATTAATTTTCAAAATTTAATACATTGTAGTTATAATTGGACACATGGGTAATAAATTCTTAAATTTTTCTATTTTAGATCATGACGGTGGCATACTTTTTGGGTTTAAAGGCTATCTAGATGGTCTTTTTATTACAAAAAGAAATTATTGTACAGTTTATTAGTGTCATACAATAATAATCTTCTAGTGGGTTGTGTTAGTAGACACGAGACCTATATAAGGTCCACGATAAAATTAGTAGGAAAATCATTTGGATGTGAAGTCATTTTTTGAGGTTTTTTTGGTTGTATATAAAAAGGGAAATATTATCTAATATCATCGAGGAGATATTGGATTGTTCATTTTTATTGGGATGGTGTTCTCAAGGTTTGAGGTATTTTGATTAAGATCATGTTTTTATGGTTCAATGTATGTGGATCTTTCTTGATGAATTACTTTTATGGGATGATATTTATTCGTGTGTGCCACCTTCCTAATGTTGAGATAGGTCTACGGGGCCCATTTGGAATATACAGCATATTTGGATGAGGTATAAGAATCCCTCATAGGGTATCCTTCTCTTTCAATGGCCTTTTGGATATTTTGGGATCATTTTAAAATAATGGCATAAGAGCTCAGGTGTATAATAGGATTATATTTTATGATATTTAATTATGATATGACCTCATATACCTTGGGACCCTATAATTTTGGGACCTAGGAGTTGATAATCACTACTAGTTCGGTTTCATGGATTATGGGTATGAGAGTTGGATCAAACCACATACTATATTGGCTTTATCCAAGATTTATTGTTACTATTAGTCCATCATTAAGGATGTTGAGTTCAAGAGTTAGATGAAACTTTGTTTTGGTGAAATTTTGTTGAGTAGTTTGAGGTAGTTTCTACTGAAGACTTTGTTTGAGTATCAGACAACTTGGAAATCATGGATTGGTTGTTCACTTAGAGTTTGGACTTGTTTTATTTTTCTATCATTTTATGGTTATACAAGATTATGGATATAATATGATACCAATTAAGGTTGCCCCTCTTGTCGGGAGATTCACAATTTCTAGAGTTTACATTCCATAGATGCTGACCACGCATGTGAATTTTAATAGTATCGTCGGGGTAGTGTATCATATGGGACCATGGATGGATGGGTCACCTAGGATAGTGTATATTTCTATAAAATGGTTAGATGGAACCTTGGGATATTATACATTGTCAGTCCCTTTTCCGGTGACTCATTTGTTAAGATGGAGTTTCCAGATATGACATTCTCCCTATGTCGTAGAGTCTTATCACCAGCTCAGATGCATCTATGGGGGTACTAGAACATAGTAATTGGAGTTTTCTTGTTGATGCCTCTAGTAATCCTCTAGGGATAGAAAATATTTCTTTTTGGGATTGGAAATCTAATAGATCATATGTTGATCTCATAGATGTTCTAGATTTCAGGTGGTGGGGAGACCCATGTGCTATAAATCCTCTAGCATTGGATGGCCTAGGGGTATATCTACCTCATGTTTTAAGATAGAACCTATGATGGTTGTCTTTTTATATTTTTAACCCCTTATAAATTTAAAATTTTGTTTATTCTATACCTGATATTATTTTTTTACTCATGTTAGACATATCATGTGTTAATTCCTCTATATGTGATAGTAGATTACAAGTTCACCATTTGGGGTTGTCTAATAATATTTTTTATCACCCCCTTTACATGAATGTTTGTGTGCACTCATAATTAATGTATTCTTTAAGATAATGTATAGGTTGTATAGTTCATTAGATAGAGGTTTGGTGTTTCTTGATCGAGAAGGGTCACTCTTGTGGTGTCTCATAATAGAACTGGTATGGGTTGATAGACTTAGAGAAAAATATGTGGTTAATATCAAAGTGGAAAGTATAAATTGATGTATATATATTCAGTGTTTTTATATTTTATATGTGATCGTTATGGTGGGCTTATAATTGATTTTTTTAGCATGACATTCAGTTCATATTGTTGTATGAAACATATCTTTTGTTATAGAATGTTATTGTTTTATTTTATTTATTATATGTAGAATAATGATTATCCATGAAGATGTTTTGGTTGATTATATTATTCATTCCAAATTACTAGTGGGTATATTCTCCATGCAATATCTATTAAGCCATCACCACTATTTGATAGACTATATTATATGGGGAGCTTGGTTGAGGCCTTGTAGTTGGCTGAATAATATTACATGTTATATCAAATCTTTCTTGTTTTCAATAAATGGTATCAATGTCAGGTCAATTTTATGACATGGTGAATTGGTATACCAGTTACCTAGGAATCTAGCAAAAAAATTTAGGTATACGAGACTAGTTTTTCCAAAAAAAAATTCAGAAAGGAAGTCTCAGTTTCTTTTGATAGTGATTGCAGATTTTGGATTCTATTTTCTTGGTTGTTTTATTTTTCCAAGTGTGATGAACATGTGTTTGGTGATTTACGGTTTATTATTTATTTCTGTTCATAACCCATGGGAAAGAGTCATGTTCTCATAAATCATTCATGACATGTAGTATTCACATGAAACACATATATATGAGTATGATTTAATAGATTATTAAGGTTTAGATGATTACTGTGTTTGAAAAATCTATTATAGTGTGTCCTGTATAACTCCTTGGAGGATGTTTTAAAAATATAATTGTATTTATATATTTTCTTTTGATGATATTTCATATGATTATTATGGTGATATGTTCACTAGTGATGGAAATAATTTTTCTTTTTCGAGGGTTGCATGGAGACCCTTACTGATTAGTGTAGGATTTGATATCCATGTTCGTTCCTCGATAAAGGGCATGCAAACCTGAGAGATTTTTGAAGAAGGATTGAGTTTCACTGAGTTTTTGGTTCCCCTGATTTCCTAGTGTTTTTTACTTGTGTGGGTGTCATTATTTCCATGGGCTATATTTTTGGTCTTTTGAAAAGGCTCGTGTACCTTCTATCTCTAATGGTTTGTGTGGGAATATGTTTTCATTTTTAGTGGGACCACTGAGGTCTGCTATCTCAACGGTGTTGTTAGAACTAATAATTCCCAATGCATGAGAAGTGGAGTGTTTTACGTGCTATTGGTATTATATTTTTCATGATAGGATTAGTTTGGTTCGTTACTTGGTCCAATAAATTCAGTTCTATCTATTTGATGTGTGTTGAGAGCTTGATTAGGCACCAATGTATTTAGATCGACGGTCGAGTGGAAAGAGATCATGTGGTTGATCTAGGAATGATGTTGATTCATTGAAATAAATGTGAAGTGTTGATGCTATATTAGTTTTATAGAATCCTAATCATTTTACACATACTGTGACATTATTTTTAAAATAATTATCCATTAAATACATACCGATGATCACAATTCCTATTATCATTGGAAGATGAGGTTCACAAAACATTGACATGTAACTAAAACAATAAATCCATAATTAATTCCTATTAACAAGATATTAATATTGATTTTAGTTCCTAAAACCACATAGGATAACCTTATGAATAAATAAAAGAAATGGGTGAACTATAAATTCTTATCAGGGAAAAAACATTTAAACGAATCTTAACATGTGAGTCATAATACATAAAATAAATCATAAATACAAGGTTCTGGAATAATAATATTTAGGAATAACAGAATAATGAAATAATAATATCATTAAATCATTTTAATGTGTATTAAACATAAAATAGTAAGTATGAATAACTCATGTCTAACTACCAAGACCAATAGGTTTCATAATCTTACCTCAAATCATAATCAAGGTGATTTTGTAGAAGTCATTTTGGATTTGAACAGAAGGTTTGTCTTTACAAATCAAATGAATTGAAAATAGTCTAGATATATTAGTAAGATACATGCATATATATAAATTTCAAATCATTACCAAAAATCAAATGAGATTAAAGTTGTGTTAGGGAGAGAAAGTAAATAACCCAATGAAAATAAAGGTTCAGGGAGATACATTACTTTGGGTTCCAAAATTTCTATTCACATGAACCTAACATCCGAAATAATAAAATGAGATTCATTAATTAGTTAATTTAGAACGTTTTCCATCTATATTTATTATATTATAATTTCATAAAGTAATTTTATAACAATTTCAATCATATATATTTGTTTTATGACTGTTCCCATGGCTTTTATTTCATTATTCTAAGGTCGGATCACTAATGGATAATTATTGAAGTTATTTTAAAATGAGATATAAAAGATACGAGATAAATTAAATAATATTAACGTGATTACAAAAGTTAATATTGAACCTTATTTTTTCTTTCTGATATATAGATGATCCATTAAGTAATAATATTAATGTTATATGGTTACTTTATTATTGTGGTTTTTCTGACCATCCTGAACTTCTTTCATTTTATTTAATATTATAGTCAAATATTTATTATACAATAATAAAAATATATAATATAAATATTTAGGTCATTTAAAATAATTATAATTGAATTTAATCATTCCATTAAGGTAATAATGGTAAATAACACATCGTCCATAAAGGCGGTGAACCCACATAACATAGATGATGTTATAATTTATTTAAATAATAGGAGAAGATAAGATAATGGGTGATATATATTACATTAAAAAAAAATAAGATTATAGAATTTATAATCACCTAAATTTAATAGTCTATTTTTAATGAAATTCTTTTTGGGTATGAGGAGGAAGATAAAAATAAAAGACTCCATTTATAGAATTACCTTCCCCTTTGGATGTCTTCTCTAGGGGTTCCCCTTACGGAAGAATAGATTCATCTATGGAAGAAACAAAAAATACAAGGACGTGATAAATATGATTGGGTATTTAATTTTGTATAATTTTTGAAATTATTATGTATTAGATATTTCGAGAATAAGGGGTGGTGAGGGGTGGTATTTATAAGGGGTAGATAGGTTTTTTGGATATTTAATTCATTATATAGTTTTTTGGGATTGAGAATAAAAATAATATTGACTATAAAAGATATTTACTATAAATGGTGATTTTTAGATCAAACTAATAGGTGATTACATCATCCTTGAATCAAAATTTCAGGTAGTTATTATGTGATGTTATGTAAATTATTTTACTTAATTTTACTTTTCACAAAAAAATCAACTATTTTAAAAAAATACAAAAAAATTGAAAATAATAATTTTTTTATATTTTCAAAAAAAAATCCATTTTATGACAATAACATTATAAATATGTAAAATTTATTTTTTTAAATATAATTATCATTTATTTTAATGTTTTTAAAACAAATATTGTGATCAATTTTTTGACCATTTCAAAAATTTCTTATGGCCCTCAAAAGTTATCTATAATTTTAATACAACGTCATATTTATTTATAATTAAATTTTATGAAAATAAAATAAAATATTATATTTATTAAAAAATGTAATTATAACATTGAGGTTTTACTAAAACACAAAAACATAATTTTATCATTTTCGATACATTTATTTCCTTATACAATGGATTAAATATATCAAATTTCCATTTCATGGAATACCTAGATATAATTTTACACTCCCACAGTTGAGGATAATATTTTAATGATCATTTTACTATTCTTAATAGATTGATTACTATTAAATTATTTTATTTATAATGGTCATATGGGTTCTATTCATTCTATATATACCTCATATTTCATTCATTATTCATTGAAATATATTTTCTCTAATGTTTTAATATGTTTTTATTCCCAAGATTAATATATTAATACTAATATTTTCTCTCATGCCTATATTGTTTTTCATTGGTGTAGATATTCTGGTAGAATGATGAGATCTAAATTTTAATATTTAAAATTTGATATTTTTTATTTTGACCTAATTGTAATACATTAATTTATTATGGTCATTTTTATTCTCAAAATATAATATTCCAACTGATATAATAATTATTTAACAATATGTTGTGAATTTTCCTTGTGATACAGTATTATATATGACACAATTATATATTGATATGGTAGATATGATTGATAAAATTCAAGGTTGTTAATTTATTCCACATTATAAAATTTCTCCTTCATAATTTCATTTTATATATTATGGGAATAATAGGTGACTATATTTTGGATTCATGGATTCTTCCAGTTCCTATGGTGAATTTTTATACAAATATTTTCATTATAGTTCATTTACATGGAGAGTTGTATTGTTTCATATAAAGATATCAATATGGTCCAAGATCTTCACCATATTCTCCCCATATAAGAGATAATCTTACATCTATACCAAATATGAATTCAGCGCATTACAGTGATTAGGTATGTAATTATTTAAAAATGATTAGTTGAATACATGTATTACATGGTAAATAGTTTGTGGATATACTAGTATATACACCACAACTATTATAGAATTGATAATTTCATATGGGATTATATACCTAGGACTTAGCTTACCCTTATTCATTAATCTCCTTAATCTATTCCTTAGTGATATATAAAAGAACACATTATATCAAACCACAAACTCGGGGTCTCATCAATGGTTGTTAGTATAGATCTTCTATTGACTCTATGTTTCCAAGATGTGCTTCTTAATGATCTTGAACATTTCTAACACTTCCCCAGCCATTTCCGGTCCAAGTGACTTGCATTTAAAATCTTCATCCAATCACATAGGTTTTCTATATCAATTCACTTAAAATTATTTATAAGGATCAATCTAAATGCTTGGGTGAAAGTTATTATTTGATGATAACTTGACCAAGGGAAGAAGTTTACCCTATCATTCTTGGATGTCTGTCGAACATGTTCACAACAATTATTCATGTTTTTAGATAGTATGATCAAATTGGCCATAGGGCTTAGGTGATATGAAATGAAAATGTAAGATTAAAATTTTAGAAAATTTCAAAGACTATTCAATAAATTGGATGTAAATAATAGTTCTCAATAAAATACAATTTATTGTGGTGTATTAGGTACCCTCACTACATCTTTGATGTATATCCTTGTAGGTTCAAGTGAGAAGTCTTCGCAACTTAAAATTAAGTGATTGTTAGTTCTCATATGATACATCACATCCCATAGAACATTATTTCCCCTAAAAATATATGGAATATAGGTGAAGAAATCCATTGTGATATTTTACAACTTCTTTGTAGGCATGGGTAATAGTTTCATCATCCACATAGACAATTTCAATTAATATTTCAGTCGATGACATATGAGGAATTTAAATTTATATTTGTGTGTCTCTTGTCGTATTTTCCTAATAATAGTTCTCTTGAATATATTGAAACATATTTATTCTGCATGGGTTGATAGAGGATGTTGAGCTTTTCCAATCATTTAATAGCCCCTTTATCTCATGATTTGATAGTACACATTTTCATGAACAAAATCATACAACTCCTTTACATAAATTTAGAACATATAGAATTTCCCATTTATTATATCTTCTACTCTGTCATGAATTTTTGTATGATCTATATGGTAATATTTTATCTTCCTATAGGGGAGGAGCGATGAGTCATTTAAGAAAGGAATGGTGATGTTATTTCATTTATGTTCCCCATGTCCATCCTTTCTTATTATTTATAGATTTGATACTTCTCAGTTGTCAACATTGATATTGTCACCGGAGCCTTTTAACATATGTTATCATCCATAGTACTTTTTTCTGATATTCTAGTTGAGTGATCATTCTTAGTCCTTGATCATCTCTAAACAAATATGTTGTAAAATTTTATTCTCATCCATTATGAATATTTATTTGAATATCATATGATTAATATATTATTTACTACTTCACAAATATATAAGTCCCCTATATTTTAAAGGGTAATATTATGGAAACCAACTCTAAATCATGTGTTGGATAGTTATGCTCAATAATTTTCAACATAATTAAGTTACAGGTTAAATTTTTTTTCATTTAATATCAATACATAGTATAATGCCTTCATTTAAGCAACATTGTACTCTACAAAAAGTTTCACACATATGTATATTTTGAGGACTAATTTTGTGATAGGACTCCTATTTGATTCCATAAATCTCACTTCATATTCATTAGTCCAGAAAAACAATAATCCCTTTCAAGTTAGCTTCATTAATAGGTTGGAAATTCACTATTAGTTTATCAAAAATCATTAGTAGTACTAATCAAATCCAAGAAAACTATGGATAATCATTACTAGTGATGGTATAGTCCACTCCTAAATTTCTTTTCTCATAGAAGAATCTAAATATGTCCATTTTTTATGATAACACGCCACATGAATGATACATCATCAATAAAGATTTAACTTTTACTATTCACTATATATAACTTCTCCTTTTACATGGTTATTCATATATTATTCAATTGATCCCCACTAAACCCAATTCTTTTTGTGTATATAATAATATCACATATAATTACTACCATAAATATTTCATGGTATCGTCGAAGAACACTATTAATTAAGTGTATAATAATTTTTGGAGCATTAGTGAGCCAGAAGGTTATCACTGCGAACTAGTTGTGTTTGTAAATTTTCCAAATGGGAGTCTTGGGAATATCTTCATTCCACTTTTAATTGTTTATATCCCAAATTATGTTCCACAAAAGAGAAATATTGGGCCCCATATAATTTATCAATATTTTCTTCCTTCTAAAGAATGGAATAACTGTTCTTTATCATGATTTTTTAATTTCAGGGTTATTAATTAATAGGGGAATTAAAAAATCCTTTTTCATGATGAATATGTCTAGAACACCCCACATTCAAGTATGAGGGATTTTAAAACCCTTTTTGATATTCTCTTGTAATTTTTTCATTAGTTCTTACATCTCAATGGTGACCATTTTGTATGAATTATTAGATATGGGATGATATTTTGGTACATTTACAATTGATAACCCAGCCACTTGGTTAGGTGGAAAACCATAAATCTCTATAGGGAATATGTTAATATAATCCCTCTTTATGGGAATGTATTCATGTAGTATTCTCTCTTTTGTCTTATTCATTTAACATAGATATTCTAGAATATAGGGGGAAAATCAATATTTTAGATGAAAATTCTAATAGGGATTCATCATCCTTTAAAAATTTGTAGAGAATGAGGGGATTCATTGATATGTGAAGAGAGATCACTCTCTCTCCTGATATTTAATTTTTGATTTATATAAGGATGTCTAATCCATTAAAAATATTGTATCAAAGTATACTAAAATAAGTTAGACAATATTTTCCTGGAGGTTTTGTCTAAAACATTTGTAGGGGTATTTTTGGGATTAATTATTTTCATGATTTTATATTATCACATATAGATCATCCCCATGTTTTTTGGTTTTTTTTGAATATTTCTACCAAATATAAAATATATGAATGAATAAATAAAACCAAAATTCAATAGTTGATTTCATATTTTTAAACGAATAATTGGGATGAATTTCATCATAAATTTGTTGAGATACAAATCAATGGTATAAGTAGATTATTCACTTTATTAATATCTTGGCCATAGAGGTTGTTTTTTATTATTTCCAAAAGATATTTTCTTACGGAATTGTTCTAAATAATTTTTATGTTATTTCCAGTTAAAACAATGTATCATATGTTTTGTCTTGATATGAAATTGGTTTTCATCCATCAAATTAGTGGGAATATTCATATATCTCTAGGATTTATTTTCATGGTTCCCCTAATTTCCACATTTTATGCATCTCCTTGTTCCATTGAGATTGTTTTATGGATTCTTCTTCCTATGTTTTTACATGGGTGAAGTTAAATTTTCATAAAAACAATAGTGTTATCCATTAATCCCCATGAAGAAAATTCAATTTTTTGACTTTTTATCTCTAAGACCGTGAGACCACTAAGAGTATACAATTTCTATCTTGATCATTATTTCATAATTGATAATCTTTTCATTTCAGTAAATGTCTAAAATAACTAAATATTTTCCTAGAATATTTTTTATCCCAAAAAATTGGACCATTTTACATCCATTATTGATGATAAAGCGAGATGGAAATTGTGAAAGAGTTTTGTGTCTCAATGATAGTCCCTAATAGAAATTACTTCCTTTTTCTTAGGTCTGAGGAATTCCATCTCAATTTTTGGAAGGGGTGTTTAAGGAAAATATTTATTGGAAAATATTTTCTTGAATCTATTTCATTGCTTTTCAGAAATTTCATATTTAGGTTTCATGTTTTTTATCTGTGTCCACTACTAACCAACTTCCACATCAATTGGATAAACATCATGAAAAAACTTTTCCCAATAATAATATTGAAGTAATGACAGTATCTTTTCAATAGAGTCAACTAATTTTTCTATGATGAGAGGATAAAAATATACTCAAAAATTGAGAAGCCTTTATCATATAAAGGACTCTACCACAACTTGACATTTCTTAGGATAATTGTGCCATTCAAAAAAATTCATGTTATTATTCATAACATGTACTAGTTGAGCCCATACATCCATGATGTTCTTATTTATTGTTATTATATGATTTGGAATCTTATAAGGGAAATCATCAAATTTCATTCATATTGTATGTTGGCATGGATTGTCTTATTTTCTTCATTAATGGATAATCCATGAAAATTAATGATAAAATTATGTTTTATTATAGTCATCATTAATATCATTATGTTCTTGGGGATATTTGTTTCCAATGATCCAACCAGGAGATGGACATATAGGCCAACAAACTCTATTTTAAGGATATCTCTGCGATTATGAAAATTATTTATAGAGACTACTCTACAAATATTTACCAACATAAAATAACATTTAGAAGAGGTCAAAAATGTTTTCCTCACATTTCCTATGATTTTTGGATCCATATACTGAGATATCCTAAAATTTTTAAAAATAGATTTATATTTCATCACATATGAAATTATTGGATAGCATATGTGAAATTAAGGGCTACTAGGGGGAATTTCTAATTTTACTTGAAATAATATCTGAAGGAAAAGACGCATTATCTAAAGTCCATGATCCATTTCATGGTTTTTATATACATTTTTTGAGTGATTTGGTATATGAGAAACAAATTATATGAAAACAATTGAACATCTAATCCACTTATGAAGGTTCAAATTATTTCTATTGTAGAGGAACTCCATACAATACATTGAGGTGGACATATTTCTTAACCGCATCCGAAGAAACTCGCTTTGTTAAAGATCATTTATATTTATAGATAGATCTAATTCATTTGTGTCTGAGTTTCTATGCTAATCTAGGCCACTATGTTTTATGTATTATCGACGATCCATTCAAGGATCCGAGGATCTATTCATTTGAAATGATCAAATGTATGTATCTTTAATGATGTATTCGGAAAATAATGGTATATTTTCATAAAAGATTGTTGTTTTCTATTCTGATGGTAATTGCATGCTCCTTATTTTTCAAAACATGAATATTTTAATAATGATCGACTTCTTGATCATCCTCCTACAACAACTTTTCTAGTTCGTGCGAAGATCATATTATTCATGTTTAATGCATGTATGGGTGATGTTAGATCACATGAATGATTTTTATTTGATTATAATCACTTAAAATTTAGTAAAAATCATAGAGGATGGATGGAAAATTACTGGATGTGTATGCTGATTGTCTGTAGTTTTCTATTCCATCATATGTCTTGAGGAGGAAGACGAGATAGATTGTTTAAACCAGAGCAGCAAGGGAGATCATATAGATGGGTCACATTTGGTCTAGAGGCCCACATTATATCTCTATGATTAATGAAAAATGAACAGTTCTTGAGAATATTTTGTGCCACATATAAGTGAATAGGATTATGGGTGTGGTATATCATTCAAGCACTACAGAAATGTAGCTAGAATTGTAATCCCCCTCTTGGTACCATTCAGTACCATTCTACCTCCTGTGGTACCACTATGCTGGGTGTATCCAGCACTACCGCTTCCTTAAACTTAGTTTTATGATCGATTCTTCCCACCTTGTAACGCCTATGGGTTATCGTTGGATGGGTTCCCTAGACATGGTTAAGATGGTGTCCCAGATAAGGTGAGGTCAAGCCTAATATGAGATTGCATTTGGGCTAGCCTATTTTTTATGTAACTCAATCTTTAATAAATAAAAACAATCAAAATATGATTTATTAAATTCAATAATTAACCCTAGTACATCCAAACACAAAATGATAATCCCATAAACACCTTTTCAAGTATTTTCATAATGAAAATCAATATTTTCATGGTCTTCATCAATTATAAACTCCTCATGCAAAAAAATAATATTTTAGGGATTTTATTTATCCTCCTCATGAAATATATAATTGTTTTTTTCATGAAAAAAATAATTATTATTTAGAATCATATTAAAATGGTCATGATATAATGTTCCAATTTCATGGCCTTCACTTCTTAAATTCCATATCAAGTTATTATTGAAGTGTGGAAACTTCTAGTAAAGTAAACACATATCTTTGTTCATATGAATAGATCATAAATCATTTGCGTTAAAAACTAAGGGAATTTCCCAAGAGTTAAACCCCATGTTATGAATCCCTAAAAATTTATCCAGTAATCATCATAACTCATGGAGAATTTTCTTACCAATTATAATCATTGTGTTCATAACAATTCCCCATGCCTCATCACCAATAATCTTGAGTATATCTAAAACTCATTCCTACTTTATAATTTCTTGATTATTATCTAATAATAGAGGTATTAATCATACATATAATTTTTTTCCAAAATAATATATTGAAAAAAATTAAAGCCATACACATTAAAAAACCACATGGGATTTTTATCCTCATTTATTTTACAAATACAGGTTTTATTATTAAGATCAATTTTATAACCATTTGAAAAATTACTTATGGTCTAATAAAATTATCATATGAATATAATGATACATAATATTTATTTATAAATTAATTTTATGA
This sequence comes from Viscum album, assembly GCA_963277665.1. NCBI lineage: Eukaryota > Viridiplantae > Streptophyta > Magnoliopsida > Santalales > Viscaceae > Viscum > Viscum album. Next base: position 366,868,251 of record OY728125.1, read on the forward strand.
ATATATATACATTCATTTAAATTATTAGATTTATTCAAAAATTTAAATTAAAAAATTTAGTTTTTATAAAAGAATTATACACTTAATTCATCATAATTAAAACATTAATTTACTCATAACATGGTTTAAATATATAATATTTTCAATTTTTAGGAAACATAAATACTTTTTTATACTCTCATATGTGAGGAAACTATTCCAAAGGCTTTGTTAGTATTCAAAATCATTATATAAAAATTTAAAACCTCAAGTTATTAATACAACTGTCTGATTTGTAAAGGATATATGGGTTACCAAAATTCTATAAATACCTAATATTTAATTCATTATTCATTTATATATATTTTACCTAAAATTGTTATATATTTTTATTCCCATTATTAATATTTCATTAATAATATTTCCTCTAATTTCTACATTATTGTTCATGAGTACATTTATTTCTGTGGATTCAAAAAAACCACAATTTTTGTAATTTTGTTTTGTGTTTTCATATAATTTTAATATTTTAAAATATTATCAAAAGTTTTATTCTATAAATAAGATTTTAAAATTAATATATTTTTTTCGTTTTATAATGTATTGAATTTTATTTATTATATATTACCAAATATGTGATTATTATTTATTTACAAGAAATATTTCATTAAAGAAAATTATGGGCCATTAAATGTTTATTGGAAATGATCTATATAGAGAGAATAGTTAGTGGTTTTTTGTTCTGTTATCCTCGAATTATCATGACATGGATTCTGTGAGTGTGAATCATGTTTCATGTTCAAAAGTAGTTTAAGGAAATACTAATAGGTAGGAGTGCACCATAAGCTATTGGAGGTTGTGAACCACATTTTAATTGGTATGTTATGTGATGAGATTATAGTTCCTAGATAGTATGTAGGGATTACTTGTTGTCATGTTTGTCATTCTAGAACTCATTTTTTGATTTTTTATCTAGTTACATTTATTTATTTTTATGCAAAACAAATTGTGGCTGGTGTGGATTTTCATTTGTGTAGTAGGGTGAAAATAAGGATACTCTTATATTGTTGAGAAATATATCCATTGTGGATAAATATATATTTTACTAATGGATTTATTGGGGTTATAAGGCCAATTTTTAGATGGTTTAGATAACATAAACTACTCTATTGTTTAGGGAGATCTTTGTTATTTTTTGTCCTCCAAGGCTTATTAGGGTTGATAAGTCTTTATATTGTGGAGTTTGTGATATCATGTATCACCATGGGGTATAAAAAATAACATAAAATTTTATTAATTGGTTTCACTAGGTGTTCTTGAAAAAAACATGTAATTTATCAAATGAGATGATCTCATAAAATATTAATATCCACTCATTTGGTTTCAGAATAGGGTTTTTACATATGATAGTGGTTTGGTGTAAATATGAATCATTCAAATTACATAATATATTTAATGTTAAATTAATTAAATAATAATTTATTCTTTAATGTTCATTAATATATATGTGTTAAAAAGAAAAGTATATTCTGATTTTAAGTATACATTTGAGTCCATAATGGAGTTTTTTTCATATGATAGGAACAAACCCATCATTGTTGCAAAGGACTGTTCCATTCTACCTTGTGTTTTATTTTTATTGTTTTCATCCATTTCTGTTTAATGTTTTACTCATTTTTTCGTTTCCATTCTCCCTCTGGCATCTCATGTGTACCCTGTGAGGATTAAATGTCACGCCACTAAGAGAGGGATAAGTACAGATGATAGATGGAATGATGAGGAACCACATAGGGAGATGTTTTGGAGATTTATAGGGCATATATTGGCATATGGAATAAATCTATTGTGAATCTACAACATTTTACCAATCAAAGTAGCCTTGATAATATTTTCCCAAATACCTATAGCATTGTTTAGTAGGTTTTATAAACTTTTTTTCTATGTTGGGTAACCCTTAATGGTTGACCTCTAGTCCTTATAGTTTAATCAAGGGGATTATGAAATTTATGGGGTTATTTTATATAATTATTTCTCCATATAATGTTGTTCTGAGAACACATTTTGTGTGTTCATCCATTATTGTATGATTATTGAGAAGGAACTACAATACATATAGTTCTAGTGTAAACTCCATGTAGGGATGACTTGGGTTATGGTCAGGTATTTATTAGAACTCCCCAAACAAAGGGAACGCGGATATGTGGGGCACATAGTAAGAGTTCATATCATATACATGACATGTGGTCATGTACAATAATTTTCCTAACCTCATGTCATGGAACACGACTTTGTACACATCCTGTTACACCAGGTGGGATTACACTCCATGTAATAAATAATAATTCCATATACTCTTGGAAGTACATGACTAGTTCTCTAGAGGTATATGACATGGTGTTTTGGCTTCTGGTACATTCCATTTACGCAATGTACATTATGTGTACCTCCCCTATTTTTGGATTTCCATTTTATCTCACTAATGTCAAAAATAAAACTGTTTAGGAGTCCATATTGAGTTTTTACTTTGTAAATCATGATTGTGGTATGAAAACAATATTTATATGACATATGTATGATGTTATGTTTTGGGTGATAGTTTTCAGAAGGATTTCATTAAGGTTTTGATTTAGAATACTCTAGTGGGTTTGGATGTGCGATGTGAGACTAGAGTGAGTGTCGGGAGTTCATCATTTGTCGTAGATTATGGAATAATATTATTTACTATTTGTGCTTTTTTGAATGGATCCAAGAAATACAGATAAAGTATTTTATATAAGGATAGCTTGGATTTTCTCCAAATATTATGGTTGGATCCTCAAGGTTAGAACTATTAATGTTCAGATAATGTTTTAAGAATCAGTGTTATTTGGGCCATCAAGCTCTTTTGACACCTTGGTATGGAGGTAATGACTAATTTTAACAATGATAATATTGATATTATTCTAAGGGATACATTTGGATGCCCTTATGGGAAAGGTTGTACCTAATAATGGGTTGTTGTTTTTTGGTGGCATATTGATGTTTTCGGGAAATGACCTTGTCCTAAAAGTTATAGTTTTTATGAGGAGCCCATATAGGGTTTCCAATTTTTTTGGGGGATGAAAGGAACACTCATACCTCCATTGAGTTCATGGTGATTCTTTTGGATTCCACATTGGGAGTGTTGTTGATATAGGATATGATGTTGGTTGTGTGCATCCACTTGAAGATGTTTCTCAAGTCAGTCTTGGCCTCTGTTTTTGAATGAGATAATGGAATGTATATTTGGATATCATACACCTGTTGTGGAATTTTTTACATTTTAGGACCATTTTATGGTTGTTCCCTATGTTCTCATGTATTTAAGGGGGGTCCCTATTTGTAAATCACATTCTTATATCACCTTGGGGAATATTTGATCCCATGTTTTGTGAGAATTAATACGACCTGTGATGCTAGTTTATATTTGTGGATGATGTTTTTGAGATTTTGATCAACCCACATCTTATATGTCCATTATCAATGATTTTTTCATTGTATAGAGGTAATAGTTTTTGATGTTGGGATTGAGAGTTTTATTTACCTATGTTTTTGTGGCCTTTTCCCTTGATGTTTTCTGTATTTTTATTTTAATACATAGTTGGATTATGAAACCCTTAGGAACTTTTGGATAGAAAATTGGCCCTAAATTTTAATCTTGATCTTGTATCTATTTGTTAGTTGTGGTTAGATTGTATTTTGTAGGTAATATGTGGAATGGATGATTCAACCACTCAAATTTAGATTTAATCATTGACTAGAGGTTATATTTTGTGGATTACGAGAACACATGATGAATTTTAGGTTACCCTCGTGATAGTGTGTTTGTTTTTACCATGGATGGGTGGGACCCTTGTGAGGTTTTATCCATTCATTTCATGGATGGAGGGTCCTCCCAGGAAGTGTAAATGGTTGATACCTTTTTAAGAGCCCAATTTATTATATATGGAATTTTAGATTTGGAATGTCTTAAAGGGGTTTGTTTAGAGTCATGTCACCAGTTATGATTATTCTATTGAAATCCTACATCCCATTAGTTTCTTATTTTCATGTGGAAGCCAATTATTACACCATGGGGTCTAACATTCAGGATGTTTTGTTTAGAAATCATGGATATCTTATACAGGTCTAGTGGATGTTCCGGATCCCAAAATATTGGTTGACCGTCATGATGTAAATCCTCTAGAACTTAGATGAGTGGCGTTATATTTACCTCAAATGTTTTGAAATAACCCGTGGTAAACTATTTTAACTATTTTTCGCATTTTAATTTATATTTTTTATGTCATAATTTGTTAGTTTTCAACTATAATTGATATATATATTGTGAATTCATGAGTATATAACAGTATATTATAGGTTCACTTTTGGGGTGTCCTACGAATATTTATTTCTCTCACATTGTACATGAACCTAGGTGTGTGTGCAGACCATATCTCTGATCATAGAGGGAGAAAATGTTGTGTAGATGATCAGTCGAAGGCTGGATGTTTCTTGATCGAGCCGCGTGACTCATGTAGAGTCACATGATTAGATGGTTGTATCTTGAGGGTTATAGAGAATTTGTATGTGGTTTTTTTTCAGAGACCGAAGAATGTAATGGTGTGAAAAATTTTAGTTTCATTATTTCTAATATGTTATTGGATTCTTGGTATATAGGTTGGTTTTTTCATTATTTTGAGAATGCATGATTGTATATTTTATTCCATTAATTAACAAATGATTTTTTTCATTTTATTTATTTTTTAGTACTCTTATGTTTATCCATCTGAATTTTTGTTTGTATTTATTTTTATTTTACTCTAACTAGAGGGTATAGATTCAAAACAATATTTGTTAGAATCATTCATCTAATTTAATACCTCTAGAGTATGGTGTTGTGGTCCTAAGGATATTTGGTGATCCTAAAAGGATGACATGTTATATCAAACTTTGTAGGTTCATTACATGTATAAATTAATGAATCCTTCCCCAAATAATAGTGTTGGGGATAATAAGTGGTGAGGAACATTCTATGAAAGGTTTCCAATCCCTTCCTTTTTAATGGTTATGAATCCTTAAATAAATGGTCCATGAAAAAAATTCCATTGATTGTTAGTATAGTTAATTTTTTAAAATTGAAATATAATTATGTGTTCTCATTAGATGTATCCATTTTGGTAATCCTAGTAAAATCAAGGATGATTTATGATTCATATTATAATATTTTATTTTATTTTATATAGATTACAACATATGAATAAAATATTAAATTAATACCTTCAAATGAAGGGATAAGATATGTTAAAGTGAAAAATGGTATGATGTTAACTGTTTTCAATAGTAAACACATTTATTCACCGCCTCCGCCACCACCTAATAGTGTAAAAAATCAACATGGTCATAAAATGAAATATAATTTATCAATGTAAAATATAATAACCTAAAGGTCACTACCCTCTCACACTGATTCCCATATGGCTCACTACCAATCACTAGAGGGGCCTCATGTTGTGAGACGATTTCCTTCGGATATTTATACTACACATCAAATCTCCCCTCACCATATATAAGTATCCTGACTCATGGATCACGACATAACCTTTTAACAATATTCTGACACCCCAAACTATCTAACAATAGGTAAATTAGTAATTATTAGGAATCATGGGGAGTTCTAGCCTTTGGTAACAAAATTATTTCCCTTAGTACTAACCAAGTGAATCAATCACATGCCCCGATCACATATACCAGCTAACATGACCATCCAACACTCCATGAAAGTTTTTATATGTTATAATTCCCTACCTCATGAATTAGTTTACACATCTTGTAACTTCTCATCCTTGGAAAATCCCTCTTATATGAGGAGGAGTTTCATCTTATATTTATATTGGACATAAAATACACCCCAACCCTATATGGGACTTGTGACTAAAGGATTAAATCCATGACTAATAGAGTCACAACACAACAACATGGAGTTTCTAGGGTGGGTGGTTATTATCTTTTCACAAATATTTATGGAATTAATCTATTGTTCCATCATATATTTACACAAAAATTTATATTAAACCCCAAAATATGTTATACCAAATATCAAGATTTTGGAATCTATCTAATTTCCAAAATCAAATTTTGTGATTATTGAAATTGAAAAATAATGATATTATTCAAAAATATCATACTATTTTTCATAAATTGATAATATATAATATTACCTAAAAAATATAAAATAGATTTGTTTATAATAATATTTACCATAATTATAAATATTCAAAAACCACATCAAATAAATTTTCAATTTATCAAAATTAATAGTGGATTGAGTATGTGTTACCAATATTATACAAGAACTGATGAATTTTAAAATATGCATATCAATTGATATTAATAATTAATTAATAAATAAAAATATAAAAATAAAAAACGACACTATGATTCTTTTATTTACAATTCTAGATTTATTATAAAATTATTTTAGATAGAAAATATTGAGATAAATATTACAACTGAGATAGAGATTGAAATTATTGAAATAAAATGAGATGAATGATATCTTACTTATGATATGGTCTTGATCCACCATACCCTCTATAGAATAACATTCATTAATAGCAGAGAAACTGATATTCTCATAGGAGAAGTCATATGTATAGTAAAATATTAATAGGGTGTAAATCATTATTAACAAACGTAAACATGGGTTTTGAAAATAAATATTACAAATTTTTTACAAGGTACAATTTCATCTCAAAAAGTTAAACTAACCAAGAATAAACCTCTATCCTAAAAACCTCCTCACATGGTGGGCTAATGAAGTTAGAGTTACCATTCACTGAAACGGTTTTTCAGTGTTATACCAACTCCAATCCTATGAGGTTACAATAAATGGTTGGTTTATTGTACATATAAATATTATTCTTCCATTATTGACTCTAAAATATTAAATTATAGACTAGAAAACTATAATTATTGAGGGAAAACATATATTATAATTTCGTGGAGACATTATTCTCCCTTTTAGAGGAAATTTATCCTAAAAAAGTTACCATGAATCATCATTGATAGATGTTTTTACACCTAATGTCATATATGGTAATCTCTTAACCAAATATACTATTTAATAATTATATATTTTTCCTTATAATAACATATTTTATGTTTTAGGGGAGAGTGATTCTTAAATGTGAATAATTAGATATTTTTGGGGATGTTTTATGATGTAATATTTTAAAAGGTATTGTATTTTATTTTAAAATCATATATAACAACCATTTTTAGAATAAAATAGGTTATTTATATTGATTAAATATTTTATTATGGATCGTTATGTGATGGTTGATGTGATTGGTGAATGTTACATTCCTATATATTATTCCACTTTAAATTAAATTCATTGAAATCTTACACTGTCTATAAATTTTTTTTAAAATAAAAAAAAAACCTATGAAAAAATTATTATGTAAATATTTTATCATTTATTAATTCATTATTTCAATATTATCTTAATTTTAAAATTTTGTATTTTTATAAAATTGTTTTTTTTCAGTGAAAAGTAAAAAATACTGATTTCTATTAGAAAATCATTAAGTTTTAATTGAAGAAACAACATATTTAAATAAATTCAATATTAATTTTTAAATTATACACAATTATATATATATATATATATAATAATTAATTAAAAATCATTATTATACCTAATTTTAGTATGAGTTCATTTTCAGATATAAAATTTCATTTAAAAAAAACATTTTTTATAGCATTTTCCAGATTTATTCTAAAATATCCTTATACCACTTTATTGTATTTAAATTTTCAAAATGGATTCCTTATTCATGATTAATACAAGTAAAAATGGTAGATGAAACCCTTTTTTGTCATTATATATAGTAAGAGTAGTAAAATTTGTCATATTAATAAAGGGTATATTAGGTAAATAAGGTTACAATCAAAAGTGATAAGGCTTTATAAATTCTGTAATAATTTCCATTATCCTATTTTATGAATTTATATTAGGCATTCCATCCAATTCTAGAATATATGACCACTTGTTATCATTTTAATTAGATATGGAGCTTTACATTACATTGAGAAATGATGTAAAATAAAATTCCACACCCCTGACTCTAATATCTCTAAAATTTATCCGCAAGGATATAAATATTTTTTTAAAAAAAATTTAATTTTCATTTACATTATAAATTAATTTTTTTTCTTATTAATTTATTTTAATTTATTTGTGATTGAATAGTTACATTAACATCTTATAGAACACCAGTGTAGTATTTATTCAAATAACAGAAAAAAATTAATGATTTTAAAAAAATATATATTAATATAAATTGGAAAACGTATTGTTTTCCATGAATTTTATAGATACATTTTACATATGAGGGATGTGTGAAATGATTTGTGTTTTAATTCTATATTTGTTTTGATGTGGTTAATTTAAAATTAATTTAATAGTGTAATAATGAAAATAATGACACTATATGATAAATAATAATAAATTAATTGGTATATATTTTAAAAAACCGTATAATTGGACAAGGGAATTGTATATATATGAAACCATAAACTATGTTTCATTTATATTTCATTTTATCAATTTTGGAAATATTATTTAACATTAAAGGGTATAAAAATTAATTTTTAGGTAAATGTCAAATGGGATAACATGAGGTTAAAAAATTGATAAGAAAGAAAACATAAAAAACCCAATAAGAATTTTATTATATGACTGGATTTGGATTCATATTATTCTTATCTTCAAATTATATTAATTTGAGCTATTTGTAAATGATGAATAATTTATATTAATTTAATACATTATGAAATTCAAAGAATTCCCCTCACCACAAATAAAAAAGACTGTAATTATCAATGTTAATTACACTTTATTGATAATACTATATTAAAAACCTTGAAAATTCCATTATCAAATTAAATACATAATTTATAAAAGTTCTAGTTTTATAAAAATACCATAACTATGTATTGTAAGAAGCTATTTAAAAAAGATTCAGCGAAGAAGAACTAAACACTTTAAAAGAATCCGTCCAGTTTATTTCTTCTTTTAATGATTGTACACATGTTTTATAAAACATAAACAAATAAAAAAAATATGATAATAATACTAATATTTTGTTACAATTTTGGAACAACCAAACTAAATATCTTTTCAAACCTATGAAAAGCGAAAACATGAGTCATGTGTATGTACATCTTACAATATTTAGGTAGTGGGTAATTCATTTTTCATCAACACATTACATGGATGGTTATAAAGGTGGAACTAGTCAAATTTTGTGATTTTTATCACATAATTATTTTTATAAAATTTTAATGTCATATCTACCTTTCTAGCTTCTATTCTGTTAGAAAATGAAAACTTTACACATGCATACGTGTGAACTACCACCTCCACAAAGTGATGTAATATGTTTTTCATTTTAGTGTCACATGTCTAGTAAAAATTATATATTTAATGAATATATATGATACATATGGTATAAAAATTATTCAATAAAGGTGAATTATCAATTACCATTTTTTATCCATCCGTTGAAATGTAAAAATAGTGTTTACGCTCTGTACAACCTACCATATCCATGGAAGGTGTAATTAATTATTTTATATGCATCCTTTACAAATAATTATAAATATATATATATATAATAAATATTTTTTTTAAAATATGAATAAAATTATATAGATGATAAAACCAAAATCATGATTCAAGGATAGATACTATAAAATAAAAACAGGTTTGAAAAACTAATCATTTAATACCTAAAATAATGATAATAATAAATGATAGTAAATAGAGAAGTGATAAAATGATACAAATGGATTATATATATAATTTTCAAATGAATATGGTTATTTTATATATGTATAATAAACTCATATATATTATACAAGAGGATAGATAACCGATGATTAATGTCTTACTTGAGGTAATAGGTTTTATTTCAATTTTCATTTCATTTTGACTTAATTAGTATTATTCACTAGTAAATTTAAATTTTGTCTATATACAACCCCTTTTATTTTTTTATAATTAATATTTATATAGTCATTATTTTTGAAGATTCAATTCATGTTTACACTTTCAAGGGGTTGCCATTAAAATGTTACCAAAGAGTTTCAATATTATTTTATAGTCTCATTTTTAAAATAATATTTTATTCATTAAAGATTCTTATAATCAATCATTAATAAAATCATTAAATTTTTTAATCATATATATATTTATGGGTATTATATAATTTCATCAAGAGTGTCATCCATTTAGAATTTAAATCATGAAAATAAACATTTTAATCAAAAATGAATCAAGTTTATTTTTGATCATGAATATTTTTCATCAATGTAAATTTTTTTGATAATTTTTTAAAAAATGTCCTTTTTATTTACACAAAGAAATTTTTAATTAATACTTATAATTTTAATATGTCTAAAATAAAAATAATGTTTCCCAAATAGTGAATTAAAATTTTAATTTATAAAAATTCAACAGAAATGTTTCTTTTAACTTATATGATGGTAAAGAATTATCCCACCACCCTAAACATTTTATGTTATATTTATTATGCTACATGTTTTCAAATGTTTTGAAAAAAATATTCTAAGAAGTATTATTTTATGTTTTCTAGTCAATATTTTTCTATAAAAATAAAATAAATTACTACAAAAACTAAAATTATTATGAATTAGTGGTTTTAATTTGTCAATTATTAATATTTTGGTCATTATGTTTCTCTTGAAACATTTATTTTGATGGGATACTTTTTCTATAGAAATTTCATTTATCTTAAATATACATGTTGAATATAATTATTTTTAAACCATATATAATTTTTATATGTGGTGTTTTACTTCTAAATTGATTTTATTAACAAGGGTAAACGATTAAAATATATTTTATTTATTTATATGAATATTTTCTGATATGGAATATTGTTATTCAATTGAAATATTTATTGAAAATATGGGGAGTTCATTGGAAATAAAATGATGGTTGAGATATATGTCCCCTATATACATAAACATATATCATGAGATAAATATATTGGGATTATTAAATTTTGGTATAATGTATACCACACATTCAAATAAAATATCATGGTAGAAGGATTTAGGAGTATATATATCATGATGTTTGAAATCATGACATACAATATTTAGAATTTCTATTATTGAGAGTTCATTTATAATTATTGGTGATATTACAACATTGAAATTATCCATGGATTCATTTTTTGATTACGTTATTTATTAAATGGAATGTTCTTCAGTTATTTAACTATCCATATTGATTATCAATTATTGATTCATTATATCATTTATTGTATTTAACCCTTGTTAATAATATCATCTGACCATTTATTTGTTTTCATTTTCACAGTATATAAAGATGTTTATTATGGACAAAATCAACAATGTATGAATGTTTTTTGTGATATATTTGTTATATTACCAATTTAATATGAGAATCATGAATGTATCTATCTCTTAAATATACAGAACTAATTTGATATTCTGGATGATATTCATTTTTTCCAATAAAAATATAATAATGTAGACATTGGATTATGGATACTAGAATATAGGGGTTATAAATTTGGTGTTAGATAAATTTTAGAAAATATAATGGTAATAGTATTTTATATTTATTTAGATAATATAAAAATTATGATATCACCTTCTATTAGTTTATATATTTTTCTTTTAAAGGGTTGTTTATTTCAGGATCAATATTCTGAATAATTATGAAATAACATATTGAATTCCATTATAGATATTTTTTAAAGTAGTCTCTAGTAAAATATTTTTAGAAACCGAACTCTCAATTGATGAAGATATAATGGAATTTGATAGAAGTAATCTTATAAATACTTCTTTTATGTTTCACATGTTCAATTATTTAAGAAATAATGTTGATTACGTTTTTAAATTTCCTACTAAATTTTAATGTCTGTCTATAATGTTTCATTTCATATTATAGGAGATAATCACAAGGAATATTAAGGCACTAAAATTATGAATTATTTTTTAATATTTGATGAATCCTTGATATTTATGGGTATGATTTAGAGGTTTTTCCTTGAGGTGTTGATGGTTAGATATTCATCTATGGGGGAGTGATTTTCTTGGTTGATAATAATATAATTTTATTCATGAATAAGAAGCATTATATTTCATTATGTAAAGTATGAATTGAATTTTTTAAAACATCATAAGAATTTAAATAATTTATGTGGTATTGTAAAACAAACTATATAAATTATTTAATTTTGTTTACCACATTGGATGGTTTCTAAAATTAAAGTATTATTAATATTTTAAGAAATATAATTTAAAATTTATGATTAGGTCCTATTGATATCATGTACCATTCAGTAAAAAATAATCTAGAAAACATAACATAATTTATTTAAATTATTCATATAGGGGATAAAGAAGAAGATGTGTTTACCAAATCATTTTCTAAATAATTAAGACAAAAAATGAAGTTTTTTATGATATTTTAACACCAATATTTTCATCAATGGGGTATTCTTTTTTCATCGTCTCTCTAATTTTTATTTGGATTTTTTCTATTAAAGTGTGATACATAATCATAAATCCAATGAAATAGTTATTTCTTTTTTTTCAGATTTTTATATTATTATTAGAGTAGTATATTTATATAGTGTTTCGTTATTGGGGAAATTTTTAATCTTATCATAAACATCACTATCTATGTGTGTGTGTGTGTAAATTTTTTTGAGGTGTGTGTGTGTTTTATAAAGCAATTTGTGTGATATGTATTTATTTATTCATTTGTATGTGTGTTAATGGGTTTTAAACATATGTATCATGTATTTTGAATACTTTATTTTAAAATTAATATGAAATATATACATGCAGAGATTTTTATGAGAAGAGAATATTAAATATGGACAAATAGTTCTTTTTACAAATTTTTTTTTATTTTTATTCTCCAATCATGTTCTTACATTGCATACAATCCTGCAGGATAAGATTTATTTATTAATTACCCATTGATAAAATTTAGAATGTTTGTAAGGAAAAATATTTATGTATATTATATGAAAAAAATACACTGTGGAAGATTCTTATATCTAATAAGGTGTTTGATATTTTTGGTCATATTATTTTTTGATAGAATTGAAGAGGATGTGATTAGTGGAGTTAAATTAGATGATACAATTTTCCCTATTTTCCATTATAGTCATCTAATAAATAGAATTAAATATGAGAATAAATATAGTGATATAACTAAATTAAATAGTTTCTTATAGATAATCATGTGAGTGTTGAAGTAATTGCAGAAACATGGAGTGGTGTTTCAAGTTGTATGTTTTATTAAATTAATGTATAAAATAGAGTATGGTTTTATTAAACCATGTTTTGTTGTATGTTTTTAAAATTATTTGATAAGAGTGGGAGTAATATTTTCCTTAGGGATAAAATCTTATATAGATATGTTTTTTGGATTCACTAGAAATGATGGAAAATCAAACCATATCATGTGATATGAATTGGTCCAATTAACTTCCATAGAACCCAAACAAGGTAGACATGTCACCTATAGTGTGCCTTCCCAAATTCTAAAGGTTGTTGACTAGAAGAAAAGTTTAGAAATATTATTAGGGAGTCCCTTACCATAAATACAATATATAAGGTTCATACCTAAATCCTCAAAAAAATCAATATCACCACCCATATAATAGATAAACCCAATACCTATTAAAATAAAATTCAAAACAATGGTATCTCAGAATTTAGAATATAAAGAAATATTAACCCAAATAAAGCATCATGTATAAAAATGTCGAAATATAATAATAATAAATCACAATAATCATAATAGTAAATACATGAGTTGGAATATAATTTTCAAAAAATTGTAAAATAAGAGAAAAAAATAATGACTTATATTTTATGTCATAATAAATCTTCTGCCAAATCGTCAACAAAAACACTTCCACTCATCTAGAGAAATTCATAAAATTATAATTTAAAAACTATTACTAATATATAAAACAAATTACTACTCATGTATAGAAAACCTAATTTCTTTTATGGGGGTTTTGAGTTTGTTCAATGACCCTATAAGTTACCCCTACTTAATGTCCAAATAGGTAAACTATATCGTATCTGTAAGAGGGAAGTGATTTTTTTCAAAGATGATAAATATTTTTTATCCGACTTAATGAGTTAAATAACAGTAACTTATAAATGTTTTGATAAAATAAATTTGTTAGATTAAAAAGAAATAATAAATAAATACATAATGGAAAAATGACATTCCTGAATATAAAAATAGAAGTAAAATAAAAAAATAAACTAATAAAAATTTTAATTACTAAATGAGAAATCAAATGTGATGTACTAGAAAAAATTACAAATATTCCAATAAAGAAAATTATTTTACCAAACGCATCCATTACAAGTATGTCATTTAATTTAAAATAAAGTATCAATGATTTATAGACCAAATATTATGAATCAACATGTTCAATATCCCCAAAACAAATCAGACTAATCTAGTTTTATTTACAAAATTTAATATTAGGAACCTCATAAATATATGTTTCTATAGTAGGAATATTTATCCGTATGAACCTATTCCATATCCATGATTATAAAAAATCCAATGTAACATGAATTTTGTTGAACTAGTTGGTTTGTAAGATGTAGATTCCCAAAAAATAAACTCATTGGTCATAATGAATAAATGAAAAAAATCCAAAATAATCTCATTGAATGAGAATATCAGATGTTGAATGACTAAAAATAAAAACAGTATCTTTTCAATTAAAATACACCATAAGTTTCACTTATAAAACAATGAAAACAATACATTATGAAGAATTGTATGAAAATAGACTATAGGGAACTAAGAATGATGATAAGTTAATTTTTATATAATTATATTTTTTTGATATATTAAACATTTCTTCAATTTATAAATTTCATTAAAAAATAATAAATAGTCTTATTTTGTGTTCTTAGGGTTTAGTTAAAATAATATTGAAAGGTAAACTAGTTTTCATTTAGTGTAGGTCTATAATACAATAAATCATTCAGTATTCAATCATAGTGTTTCATTATGTTCAAAAAATTTCATAGATCTCATTATATCAATAGAACATGATTCAAATGAGATAATATGAACATAGAAAACTGAAACAACAAAACTCCATTTCAACACAATTAATAAATAATGAATTTTTATTTTATAGTAAATGGATATTAAAGTAGTCAATTAATTTGGAAATAGTCGCATCAATATCCCCCTTTAAAAAAAATAAAACATAAATTAAAAAAATTCAAATTAATGAAATAATATTTTAATTGTACCAAAAATATTTTCTGAAAAACATCCTTAGTATATTATAAAAAAATTAACATTTCTCCCACTTTAAAATCCTCTAGAAAAATAGAAATAAAAAAATTCACTTATTTTAAACCAAATAAAACCATAAACTATTCTATTTGCCTTTAATGTTTTATTTTAAAAAATAAATCCATTGAAAAGGAAAAAATATTTAGTACAATATATGATTTAAATAGAGTTATCCTTATTCTAATGATTTCTCCCCCAGGGATATACCTCTCACATTTTCATTTCAAATCAATGATAAGTTAAAAAAATCAACATTAAAATTTCTGAAAATATACACCAATCACAAAAAATAAAAAATTTCTAAAATTTTCATTTCAGGTAGGAAAAAGTTCTTAAATCTATTTTGAAAGATTCATTCATTGATAAATTTATTAATCAATTGATATTAGATCATTAAAATATTTATAATACAATATTATAATTTAAAACAACTGTTGATTTCCAAAAAAATGACATCATGAATATATTTAATGAATATTCATAAAATATTTTCCATCGATTGATCACCCTATGATTGAAGATCTATCTCTCATATTACTATATGATATATTTGTGCAACATACATGTTCTGATAATTATTTTAATAAAAAAATTTGTTATTCTTAAAATAAATTCATCATATTACATACAATTTATATGAGTATTACAACTTTACCTACCTAAAAATGTATCACATGAATGAATATAAATAGTCATATATGAGAATCATCATGGTTAGAAGTAAATCACACCTCATACACTCATCTTGATAAACCTAACTCTAGTTATGTCTCCACCTTATATTATTCTTAAAAACATACCCCTACAAATAAATTTGCAACACCAAAATATTTTAACCATGGAATCAGATAATTTCATAAAATGTTTTTCAATAAAAAAACTCAATTAAAGAATGTAATGACTCATATTTTCTTAGATTATATTTTTATAAATTAATTGGGAATATTTTGAGATGAGGAATCAAGGCAGCATGGGATTCTGGGGCCCCATATGCCCAAAATTGTATGATAAACAATGTTATGTTTTTAGTAATGTACACAGGTTGTTTTTCTTAAAAATGGAAATAACATCAAAATTGGTTCCTTAATTAGAAATATGAGGGTACAGTTTCATTCAATGTAGCAACTTTACCATAGGCATGGCCTAATTTTAATCGACCTGAGTCGACTATAAATGTTAGAAATTGAATGCAACCATCATTTTAATATTTATAAAAAATATATTTTATTTGATGTTTCACTAGTTTCATTTAATTGAGGACACTTTCCAGGAATCTAGGGTAATCTCCATAACCATATAAATACCTCTATGATAAAGAGATAGGAACCTCTCCGATGAATGAAAAAGAACGAAGGCAGATAGAGGATCAATGGTGACACAAACATCCATTATTTATCAATGACTGATCCAACCTCTGTGTAGGATTTTAATATCTTTGTGATTTATTTTCCTCTCTTATATTCAAACAACAAACAGGGACCAACCCATGAATAGGTTGACCCATCGTTCATTCGTTCTTGTAGGACGGATAACTTCTTGATGGATTTTGAATGGGGATATAAATCTGTGTGTTCATTTTTTCACCATTAAAACTTCTAACTATAATGAAACAACGATTACATTAACAAGGTTGTTATCCATTCATTCGATGTTCATGTTCTTTATCTATACCCCTCAATCTATTTCATTCTTCATAAGTTATTCATGAATCTCTCATAAGTTCTTCTCCCTCTAAACCCCTATGTTAATGGTCAACCATTTCAACCTAGATCTATAGCTCAACAGTTCGAATTTGAAAATTTTTCCACGTGATGGAATAATAGCGGTGTGACATGAGTGTGGTACAGTTACGAGTAGGAGGAAATGTACAACAATTCAAGGTAGACCGCCAATGGGGTAGCCGGCGTGGCCTATCCAGGGAGAGTGTGAGGGACAAAAAGGATAGTGGTAGGGTGGGTAGTTGTAGAGGCAGATGCGGCCAGGCAAGGGTAGGGCATGTTGGAATGATGCTGGACGGGCTAACAGCAGTTGGATATGGTCTAGGAGGGTCCGTGTCGGAGGGAGCCCGCTTCACTGGGGGTCGTGGCAGGAGGATGCGGCAGTGGCATGTCATTGGAGGATAGGGTGCAGAGGTAGAGGCAATGATGTCAAGGTGGATGGTGTGGACTAGTAGGAGATACATCCAGGGTGGGCCATGATGGGATTATAAGCTATCCCGCAACATGGGTTAGACTGGTTATGTCGGGTCGCTCCTGTATCGCGGCTGGCCTTCCCCAACTTGCCAAACCAGTTTAGGCTATTCCAATCCAATTTTAGTCTGGGCTGAAATCAATCTACCCTAGTATTTTCATCCAAACAGGGTCAGGATGGGTAGGCCAGAGCGGGTCAGGTGAGGATCGGCAGGTCGAATTGGACCATAGTCTGACCCATTTTTGAAAAACAGCCATAACATTCAAACTATATGTCTATATAATAATTAATTTTTGGAGTTTTCACCCCCACAATTCGAATGTCCTTTTTAAATAATCTAACTCAATTTTTATGGATATTAGTATAGAACCTTATGGTTTGACGAGTATGTTCTCCCAGAACAAGCGCTCTATGAGAGGAATCCTATGGAAGACTATCACTTCTTGACTATGTGACTTGTGGGATGCCTGACCCATCGACAATCCTTGCACCATTGATGCTCCATTGGCCAACGACGCTTTGGGTTCCATCAACGATTTGGGAACCATAGATGCTCCAGGATCCATCGACGCTCCAGGCACCATCAACGCTCCGGGCGACATCGACACTTCGGGCACCATTGACGCTCTAGGAACAATTAATGCTCCAAGTGCCATCAACTCTCCAGGAACCATTGATGCTCTGTGAACCATCGAAACTCTATTATCTATTGATTCCCCATGAACCATCAACATTCCATGTGCCATAAATGTTCGATGAGTCATCAATGCTCTGTTCACCATCGGAACTCTGTGAGACTTGGAAATTAGAACACCAGTGGACATCAACTAAAAATCCTTCTCTTCATGCTTTAGACTTATACATGTGTGATCTGTCCATGTTGATTTTACATAGTGTTTTTACATTATATTGTAATTCTGTGTTTCCTTTGTGGTAAATTTTTTTGTATTTTTTTGTGTTATTTCATTTTTGTTTTGGGGTGTCCAACTAAGTATTATTTTACTCCACCATGTTTAGGATTTCCCCAGACATTTTATTTCTTATACAGACGATCGATGCTTTGATATGGTTATTGTTGGACTAGGGCCAGGTGGTTCCTAGAGGCATCAGACGGACACATTGTGCTCCTACGAGTTTAGGAGTCTATCCTACACCTACACATTAGGTAGGTTTTTCTACAGATGAGATTCAGTAATTTGGGCATTAACTTAATAGACTCATTATAATGTTGGGCTTGTAATTTGGCCCTATTTACTATCCAGTTTTCCCACAGTCATAATGTGCATTGTTTGATTTTGGTTTTTACATTATAGTATTTTCGGTATGGAGATGTTTTTGTGCATCAATGTGCTTAAGAAAATTCCTCCCATTTGAGGTATATGCCTACTAAGTGATAGTCACCACCCCCTAGCCCAGTATAGGCGGGCTTGGGGTTGTCACATCATGAGCCCCTCTAGGAAAACTCATGATAGAGTGGTATTAAAGGATTCCAGTTCTACCTAAATTACCAAGAGTCTATGTTGATGGTTTGGGGAAACTGTGTTTAGTATTTCATATTTGGCTTTCAAACCATAAACTCCAATTTTGGTGCGGCAACCGACGTATCCATACATAACTACTCTAAATTATTCATTCCGATTTGTTACAAGAATCCACTAGTTGTATAGAAAAATGATACATGCTACATATAGGATTTTGACTGTATTCTCATTTTATTCTTAAGTTTTCTCACCAGGTACTATCTATTGATTATAGTACAACATTATTTATTATCATATGCCTCCACACAGACGACCTACCAGAATTATGATGGGTGTTCTTGGGGATGATCCTTCTTTTGATGTGGCATCATTATAGGGATTTGTACTTGAGATAGTACCCCTCAATGGTGTACTAGTGATACCACCACCCAAAGAGAAATAGTTACTACCAGCGCTACCGAAAGAGGATGCACCTCAACTGAGTGTATTTAACGAGTTATATAGAGAGAAACCTCCATGTATTAGAAGTGAGAGAGACCCCCAGGTAGCTGAGGATTGGATGGAGGTGTTTAAATGTGTCACGAACCTTTTGAGGATGCATTCCAACCAAATTCAAGTTCTAGTTGTGAGCCTTCATCATGGATTAGCAAGGCGATAGCGGAGGTTAGTGATATAGACGCATGATGAGATGACTCCCTCCTATGTATATATCAAGAACCTAATCTGGTTGGAGTTATATATGGTGACATTACACTCAGTGCACGTATATGAGCTCTTTCATTTGTAGCAGGGCAGTCAAATAGTAGTGGAAAAATCATAGATATTTACAGATCTTTCTCACTACAACACAGAAATGGTGTCAGAACTATTCTTCTAGGATGGGACCTTGGATTAGGGGCTACTCCAAAAGATCAGGACATCCATGATAAACTTTTTCATCCAGAAAATGTTGGGGTACTAGAGTGATCCCTTCTAGTCGAGAGCTTTCTGGCAGAGCATACGCCAATAGTGGGACCTACCAACAGGCACTAGGAAACAAAGACTTTGACGGTAGGTGTCCAAAAATATACATAGCGACCCATGTCGGTCACACACATTAGGGGACAACCCCAAAATATGGGATCACATGTTCAAGGCTCCTAGATATGTGTAATTTTACTGAAGGACATGTTGTGTTACTCGAGCAGTGGTTGGGATATGTGGGTCGGGATTGTCCGACTAGTCATTTGGACAATCAGCAGACCATTGAGGGACCCCCAATGTAGAAGTGGAGGTAGAGAAGATTGGTCCTCATGATGGTTGGTGTGATATAGGAGTAGGTATAGTAGGAGGCGACGAGAGGATGATCGATATACTACCGCAACCACCCACAGGTGGTCCACAATGGCCTCAACGAGATGGTTGATAGGGATGCAGATAGCATTAGGATATGGAGGCTTATGACCCTAGTGGTCCAAATATGATTTGAGGTATGATGTGTGTCTTTTACACCTTATCTGATGTTTTGATAGACTCAAGTGTCAGTCACTCTTTTGTCACCCCGACCCTTGTTCAATACATAGAGATTTTAATGGAACCATTGAATCGATCCATACACATTCACAATCATACAAGGGGAAATTTTATCATTACACACTGGTGCTGATAATATTACCCTAGAGGTGAGAGTTTTAGTTGGGATCTCTTGGTGGTAGTGTCGAGGCCTTATGATGTCACTCTTGGTATGGACTTGTTGTTTGTAGTTCAAGACAAGATTGATTTATTTAGTCAAAGGGTGCTGTGTATCTGCAAATATGGGGCCATTCTTTCCTTTTTTTTATGAAAAGGGAACACATGAAGTGTAGTATGGACGCACTCATAGGGGGTGTAGTAAATTACTCACTAGGTGTCTAGCCTCACCATCGGTATGATGGATGGTTGGAGTCTGCAGTTTCTTGTGATGGTGGCTTAGTTTGAGGGTGTAATTCCAAAAGATTTCCATTGATTACATCCCTATATATAGGAATGATTATAAATTTTCATGTACCCTAGGATGACACTGATATATGCACTTGTATATCAGATGGCTCTTGAGGAGCTTTGTGAGTTGAGGGTATATCTAGTGGTTTTGCAGAGGAAGGGTTTTGTGAGAACAATTGAATCACCATGGGTTGTCCCAGTTTTGTATTCCAGTAAGTAAGATGGGAGCTTGAGATTACATGTTGAATTTTTTCACCTCAACAAGGTGATTGGGATGAATAAGTATCCACTACCAAGGATGGACAACCTCTTCGATCAACTAATGGGAGGGAGGTGGTTCTCAAAGATAATCCTCATGTCTGGTTATCCCCAACTTCATTTAAGGGATAAGGACATCCTGAAGATAGCCTAAATTTTATATTATGAACATTATGAGTACTTATTGATTCTATTTGGCATGATGAAAAAACTAGTAGAGTTCATTGGACTCATGAGAAGAATCTTCTACCATTTCATACACAATTTCAGTGTAGCCTTCATTATTGACAACCTTTTGTACATAGTATTTGAGGTAGAGCCCATAATAAAATTGAGGATGGTCTTGGACACACATGGAGAGAACCACATTTCTAGTAATCTCTCAAAGTGTCCGAACTGGATTCAGGAAATCCACTTTTTGGGGCATCTCGTTTCAGATGCTGGAGTAGAGGTATATCCATTGAAGATTAAAGCAGTTCTTTCTTGTGTGACACACAATAGTATTACCGAGGTTTTAAGTTTCTTGGGTTTTATGGGCAATATTACAGGGTTTTACCATGAATTTCTAGAGTAGTATCACCGTTGACGTCCTTGACATGGAAGGTAATCCTTTTTGTGGATAGATAAGTGTTAAAAGTTCTTTTAGGAGCAGAGATAGAGGTTGATGAGAACTCTTATCTAGATATTACTAGAGGAGGGTGATGAGTTTGTGGTGTTCTATGATGCATCAGGGACCTGGCCTGGTTGTGTCCAGATATAAGGGAAAGAAATGATTGCCTATGGTTCACACCAGTTAAGGCTGCTTGAGAGGAACTACACGACCCAAGATATTGATATTACGGAAGTAGTCTTTACATTGAATATGTGGTGACACTACCTCATGGGAGTGTAGTTCACTATCTACTCTGACCACAATATCCTCATGTATATCTCTTATAAAAAGGATATGAAAAAGATATGGATATGATGCAAATATTTCCTAAAGGACTATGACTTTGAGAATTTCAATACTCCTGGGATGGAAAATGTAGTAGAAGAAACTCTCAGTAAGAGATCAATCTTTCTATTACTGAGTTATACATTAGTGTAGTTAGTCACATTACTAATAACTTCTGTGGATGGAGATAGACCAGCTTACCTCAAGTTGAGGGTTTTCACCCCTACACTCTTATAGCGGGTCAGGGAGCCACAGCTTGCAGAAACAAGTTATGAGACTTCACATGCTCTGATGTCCAGAAGGAAATCCCCTAATGGATAATCAAAAGGGAAGGGGCATGCCATTCTATATAGAGGAAACATAGTGGTACCTATGATGTTGTAGGATAAGGTTCTGAGGGAGTTCCACACATCCTATTTGGAAGTACATACAGGTGTGTAAAAGATGTATCATGACCTCCAACATTAGTTCCAGTGGTTGGGGAGGAAGAAGGCACTGGCATAGTTCTTGTAGAGACCTGAATCCTGACGTACATAGACATAATATTACTTTTGAGGAATACTTAGTACATAAAAAAAACACACACACAAGGACCGTTATAGTTTAGTGCCTTTGGAAACTCGGAACGTAATCTTCTAATCATGGTGAAAGATCTTCAACATCTCCCATGAAGATCTTCCCTTTTTTTTCTTACCTAAATCCTTTCTTTATATCCTGGGGAAAAGAAAACATGAAAGGCTGAGCTCAAATGCTCAGTAAGGGTAAATAAAAGAAATATCAATCTCATCATATTCATAAGAATATATCTTTTGGAAATCTTAACCTGCAAAAGAGATCATAATTTCATAACATGTGTTAAATCATAGTTGTGAAATGTAATCCCAATAATCATAACATAAAACATGAAACTTTGTGGCATACACACATAATCATAGAGAATCATTTCTTATTAGTCAAGACTCGATTCCAAGACTATCTTAGTGGACAAAGTCCCTTTCTGAACCGAGTTCACTCCTCGTTTCAGTCCTGTTTCACTGAACCGGTATAACCTATCATTCCATCCATGTCTATCTCATGAGATATATAATCTTTACCCAATGAATTGGAGGGAGATATAGGTCCCACCCATCTCAAAATGATATCATTATTATGTGTTCCACAAAATCATAAACCATACATCATAGCATAACCCGTGTAATAAAAATGGGAATCTTAAACATCATGACATCATAAAACAATTCATATAAGATAAAGGAATTCATAAAAATATTTCCATAAAAACATAATCAAATCCATGTAATAATAGGGATACAAACAGAACCCTATATTATCTTAGATGGAAAATAATTTTGATAAAACTCTTGAAACACGATTCTTGAGGAAAATATCCTTTCTACTTCACAAAAACATTTTCCATTCATAACATGTCATACAATTTTAAACTAAAAGAAGTTGATTAAAAATAAACTTCAAAACTTGTAAAGGAAGCTTCTTGGAAATAATGTTTTAAAAATACATTCATTCTGTATAAGTTAAGAAAACATTCTCCTCGTCCTTTTGTCAGAAAAGTCAAAAAGTACCTCGTACAAAAAATGACAAAAGATTCCTTTCATATCTTTTACTAAAAACTCACCGAAGGGTAAAATTGGATTTAAACAATTGTACGTGGATGGGAATAATATTAAATATTGATGAAACATGGATGTGGATGATAAAATACACCCCAATAAATTTCAAAGTATAAACAATCTCGGATAAAAATTGAGATTGCGAGATTTTCCCTTACCTTAGGTCTGATTTGCTTCGTAAGTGTCCGAACCTCCTCTTCTTTGAAGTGCCTCTTTGAGATCTCCTTTTAGGGAACTAAAATTGGTCTTTGAGGAAGACTAGAACCTCTAGGATGTTTCTAGGGAAGTGGAGAATGGAATTTGGCAGGGGTTGGCCGAGCTTGAAGGCTCAAAGTGGTGTGAGGAAGTGAGGGAGGAGTTTCCCTTTTATAAGGGAGGAGAGGGGAACCTTTGGAATAACTAAAAGTATTATTTTATTATAAATCCGAATTCGTTTTTAAATAACTCTAAATTGATTTATTTCTAAGATAATGTGGGTATGGGTCTAAATCCTCTCATCCAATAGAATTTAGATAAGTTTAGGTTCCTATTTTAACCTTATCATTTATATTTAACTTTAAGTTAGATAATTTTACTTTTACCGCGTCTTCTTGTTTTCTTACACTATAAGGTTAATAAACATACTATATCAAGACAAACGAACCCCAAGTTGTTTATTATTAATATATATAACCTTATATAAGTCCTTTTGCCTAACCTTAGATTTTTAGGAATAAAATAACAATTAATAATATAATATTTGTTTTAAAAACTATTTTATGTCAATTTTGACACTATTTATTAATTGATTTTGGTGAAAATCATAACAGAAATATTAGTTATAAAAAATTTATTTAAGTGAATAATAACATGTCATATTAACCTAGAAAATTAGTGGAATTCAAAAAAAAGTCTCAAATTACATTTATTTGGATATTTATAACATCAATAATGTCAATATTTCATTAATAAGATAATTACTGCATCATCGTTGTGTCATAAATAAATTAAATTATATAATATCTAAAAATAAAAAATAAAATACCATTATGTAGGAAATATTTTTAGCTTTCTAATGGGTATTTATAGTTGAATTTATCTTATTTATAACCCTATATTAAAAATGATTTACTTATTAAACTTTGATTTTAACTATTTTAACCCTTCTTTAAATAAATTAACAATAAATGTCCTAATCTAGTCCAAGTGGGCCTAAATGGTCATATTTTATTCCTAGGGTTGTTTTTGGTCGAATTACACTTTTCCAATAGAATTAGGACATGTGTTAGGGTAATAATAATATCATTTTTAACCTTAATTACCCTATTTACTTTTAACCGTGGTAAATAAAAGTAAAAAGTTAATATTCACCAAAAATTAGTTTCATCTCATTGAACCACATTTTACTTACTGAAATCATCCGTGACTCTCTGATTTTTGAAATTCCACTCACAGAAGCGGTAAAATTATGTTTTATGAAAAATTCAATTTTTTTTTACTACCACTTAGTGGTTTCATTATTCTTCAAAAATTGAAAGTTTTCAGAAAAATACCAAAAATTTGGCCAAATCTATATTTGATATTATGAACTGAAAAATGTTGGCTATTTTAAAAAATTCAAAAAATATCAGTTGCATTAATTAATTTAAAAATTAATTCCCGTCGTCAAAACAAATAGCGTGTTCTTAAGAGATAATAACTATCAAAAGATTGACACTTGTTTATGACTGGTTTAAATGTGAAATTACATCCAATGACCAATATTGTATTGAATTGTAAAAATATATTCTAAATATACTTTAAAACCACTCAAATTAATAATTTATCACTATTAATTATTTCTATTAAAAAAGTTGTTTTTAGTTATAATTTATTAATTTTCACTATTCATCAGAATATAAAAGTTATCCGAAAAGTACCAAAATTTCACCGTTGGCTAAATTCGATACTCCGAATCCAAAAATGAAGTCCATTTTGAGAGGTAAAATTTCTAAAATTTTAAAAGGTAGTTATTACTATTCATAACGGCTAGTTTTAATAATATTTTAATAGTATATCGTTGTTTAGTGAAACACGGTATTGCGTACTACACACGCTATCGAGGAAGGTCGTGATTGCGTGTAATGCACGGCAAGTCAAGGATGCGTGTTGTGTAAGCTCCTTTTGGTGTTCAACACAAGACATTAATGAAATTAAAAAGAATATTTTTCATAAAATCTTGGGGTGTTACATTCTACCCCCCTTAAAATGAATTTCTCCCTTGAAATTCGTTGGGGTTATAAATAGTTTACTATTCGAAAGTTTCTTTGATAGAAACCCACATCGTAAAAAGGAATACCAAAAACAATCTTTAAAAACAACATTATGAAACGTAACGGTTACCCAACTAAACTAATCACTGGGTTTCCAAATATGTGAAAATATGGATATTGAAGAGAAATCTAACCATCACGTTCTGATGTAGAGTGGTAGAGAACATGGCTATGGAAAAGCCAGCAATCACAAAGCCATAAATTTTTTACGATCTAAGGTACCATCTGATTCATCAGATATAAGAGCACTAGGATAACATTTTTAGTTTTCAAGATCGTTTCCCTAAAGTTGATGAAATTGGAATTAGAAGAAATACTTTTGTGATTTTGGTATAGTCTCATTGTTTGACGTTCTTTAGACAATTTACACTTCATCTCTTAAATAAATGAAGTTGAATCTATCATTCGTGATGTGTTAGCAGATCATGTGATAGAATGATGGGTCATTCCATCTATCTCAAACAAAAGGTTAGAAAATTTATCAAACAATACATAAGTCCATCAATAGTGAGATTAATAATATATGGTTCCTAAAATGGACTTATACTTCATATATCATACTGCTTAATATAATAAAACTATTTTTTACTAAACAGGGACTTCCTGTAGGCCAGTGGTAGGCGATAAAGGTCAGTCGCACTTTGGTTGTGCGTTCGATTCCCACAACCTTGTCCGACGCGATGGGATGTCGCCCATCCTGCAGGTTGTCATTTTTCTAAAGCTATATTACTATAACATCCCATCAACAATATCAAAAAAGTTTTATCCTTAAACAATACTAACTTATGTCCAACATAATCCATTCCAATCTTTAGGTTTATCTAAAATACTTCGGTCCAAGATCATA
This sequence comes from Viscum album, assembly GCA_963277665.1. Taxonomy (NCBI): domain Eukaryota; kingdom Viridiplantae; phylum Streptophyta; class Magnoliopsida; order Santalales; family Viscaceae; genus Viscum; species Viscum album. Next base: position 366,895,245 of record OY728125.1, read on the forward strand.
GTATAAAGAAAATTATCACGTGAATGCCATCATTTATCGCCCATATATCATAAGATATATCTTGTTGGTCAAATTAAGAATATTTGAATACCTTAATCATGTATTCTCTTGATGAATGAATATCCATTGAACCTTAGTGAAAACATGAATGCAGTTAAAAGTATACACTTTCCACATACCAAAATCCTCAAAATTCTATATACTCAAACCATGATATCACTTAGTCCTTATATCAATCATTAGCTCATGAATACTGTCAAACATTTCATTTTCTCATTTTCCCTTCATTATGCGCATATCATATTATTTCCAAAAATATCTCAATCACTTTCCATGGTTACCGGTACCATTAAAAACCACAATAGACCAATACATAAATATTCCAATATTCCACGATACTATATACAACATTATTTTCAAATCCCATTACATAAACACTTGATCATTCCACCACATTGTTGTCATATTCAACATCGCCAATGATGATCGCATGTGACTTCCCTTTGTTCTTTGCCTTAAGTGGTTGCTCACGTCGATCATCACTAACCCTTGGATTAGGGCATTTATTAGCATAATTCCCCATTTCCTTGCACTTGAAGCATTGAAGTGTTGGTGGTGCGTTGTTTGCATTCTTTTCTTTATTCCCATCATTAGAAACCCTTTTTCCATTACTTTGACACTCAGCTGCTCGATGAACTTCTTTTCCACACTTAAAACATTTTCTAGTCCCTTTAAGACAATCTCCACCATGCTTCTTTCCACACTTTGAGCATAAGGAAACATTCATATTTTTTTCACCATTATTCTGAGATTTATCCTTGAACTCCATCTTTCATTTCTTGTCAAAAATATGAGATGGATAAGTAACACCAAATTCCATTTCTTCCTTGATAGCACAACACACAATTTCTTCATAGCTATTGATGTCTCTTATAGCTAATTCCCTTCGAAGATTTGGTTTTAAGCCACTGAAGAATCGATCAACTTTACTTTCAGGTTGGATGATAAATCTAGATGCATACCTTGCAAGCCTTGTAAAATTCGCTTCGTATATACCAATAGATTCATCATCCATTTTCTTTAGTTCAAGAAACTCCTTCTCCAACTTTGTTCGATGAATACGAGGGAAGTACTTTTTGAAAAATAAGTTCTTGAACTCGTCCCATTCCATGGACTTAATTTCATCTCTTGGTCTTGTATTCTTGATATGATTCCTCTATTGATCAGCTTCACCTTCCAAACAATATACTTCTAAGATGACATTATCTTTTTAAGAACATTGATGAACTGAAAATATCTTTTCAGTAGTACTAATCCATTGTATAGCAACAAGTGGATCAGAAGACCCACTGAAAGAAGGTGGACGTTGCCTCATGAAGGACTCAATAGAATATTGATCCCTTATCTGCTCATTTGGAAATCCAGAATGATTCATATCTTGTGTAAGTATAGCAATAATATAGTGCACTCCATCTCCCATAACATTTTTTTTTTCAGGAGGAAAATCATTGCATTGTCCATTACATTGATCAACATGGTTCCTTCGGGTTCCAGCCATCGTCTAAAACCTAAAAAGAATAGTGTGAGAGGCAAAAAAACATGCTAGGGAAAACAATATAATAAAGGGGGAGTATCCTCAATATCTAACATCTTAGGTTAAATTCTATGATCGTTACCGTAGTTCTAGGATTGTATCCTATACGTATACTTGTCCTTAGGGACATCCCTAGACATACCTTATAAATATCTCTAGGGATCTCACTAACGTTTTCACATCCTAGTTTCCAAAGGTTGACTAAACCTTTCCTTTGATACCAACTGTAGAGACCCGAATCCTGACGTACATAGATATTATATTACTTTTTAGGAATACTTAGTACATAACAAAAACACACACACAGGGACTGTAATAGTTTAGTGTCTTTGTAAACTCATAACGTAATCTTCTAATCATGGTGAAAGATCTTCAACATCTCCCATAAATATCTTCCCTTTTTTTCTTACCTAAAACCTTTCTTTATATCCTGGGGAATAGAAAACATAAAAGGGTGATCTCAAATGCTCAGTAAAGGTAAAAAAAATAAATATCAATCTCATCATATTCATAAGAACATATATTTTGGAAATCTTAACCTGGAAAAGAGATCATAATTTCATAACATGGGATAAATCATAGTAGTGAAATGTAATCCCAATAATCATAACTTAAAACATGAAACATTGTGGCATACACACATAATCATAAATAATCATTTCTTATTAGTCAAGACTCATTGCCAAGACTATCTTAGTGGACAAAGTCCCTTTCTGAACTGAGTTGACTCCTCGTTTCAGTCCTGTTTCACTGAACCGGTATAACCTATCATTCCAGCCATGTCTATCTCATGAGATATAAAATCTTTAACCAATGCATTGGAGGGAGATATATGTCCCACCCATCTCATAATGATACCATTCATATGTGTGCCACAAAATCATAAACCATACATCATAGCATAACCCATGTAATAAAAATGGGAATCTTAAACATCGTGACATTATAAAACAATTCATATAAGATAAAGGAATTCATAAAAATATTTCCATCAAAACATAATCAAATCCATGTAATAATAGGGATACAAACAGAACCCTATATTATCTTAGATGGAAAATAATTTTGATAAAACTCTTAAAACACCATTCTTGAAGAAAATATCCTTTCTACTTCAAAAACATTTTCCTTTCTTAACATGTCATACAATTTTAAACTAAAATAAGTTGATTAAAAATAAACTTGAATACTTGTAAAGGAAGCTTCTTGGAAATAATGTTTTAAAAATACATTCATGTCGTATAAGTTAAAAAACATTCTTCTCATCCTTTTTTTAGAAAAGTCAAAAAGTACCTCGTACGAAAAACGACAAAATATTCCTTTCATATCTTTTACTAAAAACTCACCAAAGGGTAAAATTGGATTTAAACAATTGTAGGTGGATGGAAATAATATTAAATATTGATGAAACATGGATATGGATGATAAAATACACCCCAGTAAATTTCAAAGTATAAACAATCTCAGATAAAAATTGAGATTGCGAGATTTTCCGTTACCTTAGGTCCGATTTGCTTCGAAAGTGTCCGAACCTCCTCTTCTTTGAAGTTCCTCATTGAGATCTCCTTTTAGGGCACTAAAATTGGACTTTGAGGAAGACTAAAACCACTATGATGTTTCTATGGAAGTGGAGAAGGGAATTTGGTAGGGGTTGGCCGAGCTTTAAGGCAAAAAGTGGTGTGAGGAAGAGAGCGAGGAGGTGCCCTTTTATAAGGGAGGAGAGGGGCACCTTTGGAATAACAAAAAGTATTATTTTTTTATAAAGCAAAATTCGGTTTTAAATAACTCCAAATTGATTTATTTCGAAGCTAAGGTGGGTATGGATCGAAATCCTCTCATCCAATGTAATTTAGAGAAGTTTAGGTTCCTATTTTAACCATATCATTTATATTTAACTTTACGCTAGATAATTTAACTTTTACCGTGTCTTCTTGTTTTCTTACACTATAAGGTTAATAAACATACTATATCAAGACAAAAAAATCCCAAGTTGTTTATTATTAATATATATAACCTTATCTAAGTCAATTGGCCGAACCTTAGATTTTTAGGAATAAAATAAAAATTAATAATATAATATTTGTTTTAAAAACTATTTTATGTCAATTTGGACACTATTTAGTAATTGATTTTTGTGAAAATCATAACAGAATGATTAGTTCGAAAAACATTAATTAATTCAATACTAACATGTCATATTAACCTAGAAAATTAGTGTAATTCATAAAAACTCTCAAATTACATTTATTTGGATATTTAAAACATCAATTATGTCAATATTTCATTAATAATATAATTACTGCATCATCTTTGTGTCATAAATAAATTATAATATTTAATATCTAAAAATTATAAATAAAATACCCTTATGTAGGAAATATCTTTAGATTTCTAATGAGTATTTATAGTCGAATTTATCTTATGTATAACCCTATATAAAAAATGATTTACTTATTAAACTTTGATTTTAATTATTTTAACCCTTTTTTAAATAAATTAATAATAAATGTCCTAATCAAATCCAAGGGGGCCTAAATGGTCATATATTGTTCCTAGGGTTGTTTTTGGTCGAATTACACTTTTTCAATAGAATTAGGACACGTGTTAGGATAATAATAATATCATTTGTACCATTAATTACCATATTTACTTTTAACCGTGGTAAATAAAAGTAAAAAGTTACTATTCACCAAAAATTATTTTCATCTCATTGAACCATATTTTTCTTAATGACATCAACCGTGTCTCTTGGATTTTTGAAATTCCACTCACAGAAGCGGTAAAATTATGTTTTATGAAAAATTCGGTTTTTTTAACTACCACTTAGTGGTTTCACTATTCATCAAAAATTGAAAGTTTTCAAAAAAATACCAAAAATTAGGACTATGCTATATTTGATATTATGAACTCAAAAATGATGTCTATTTTACCAAATTCAAAACATATCAGTTGCATTAATTAATTTAAAAATTAATTCATGTCGTCAAAACAAATAGCGTGTTCTTAAGAGATAATAACTATCAAAAGATTGACACTTGTTTATGACTGGTTTAAATGTGAAATTACATCCAATGACCAAAATTTTATTAAATTATAAAAATATATTCTAAATATAATTTAAAACCACTCATGTTAATAATTTATCACTATTAATTATTTCGATTAAAAAAGTTGTTTTTAATTATAATTTAGTAATTTTCACTATTCATCAGAAAATAAATGTTATCTGAAAAGTACCAAAATTTCACCATAGGCTAAATTCGATACTCCGAATCCAAAAATGAAGTCCATTTTGAGAGATAAAATTTCTAAAATTTTAAAAGGTCATTATTACTATTCATAACGGCTAGTTTTAATAATATTTTAATAGTATATCATTGTTTAGTGAAACTCGGTATTGCGTACTACACACGCTATCGAGGAAGGTCGCGATTGCGTGTAATGCAAGGCAAGTCAAGGATGTGTGTTGTGTAAGCTCTTTTTGGTGAACAACACAAGACATTAATGAAATTAAAAAAAAATATTTTTCATAAAATCTCGGGGTGTTACAGTTCTTTTCTAGATTCCTCACATGTTAGCCAGTTAAGGATGGGCACTAGGTTTTAGTACCCTAGATCCAATCACTTGAGGTTCCAGAGTGGAAGTGTGATGGGATATTTATGGACATAGTGATGTGTTTTACACGCATGTACAGGGGACACGATACCATCTAGGTTATTGTTGACTGAATTACATTGTTGTTGCACTTCCTATTGATCCATGGGTAGAGTTCAATAGAGAAATTGGGAATCCCCGACAAGCAAGAGATAATTAAGATTCATGGATTTCCAACAATTAGCATTTAAAATTTTTATGCTCATTTCAAATTCTAGATGAGGAAGGGATTTAAAGAATCATTAGGACTCAGTTGGGTTTGAGCATGGAATTTTATCCCCAGATATATGGATAGATGTAGAGGGAAATATAGGTTCTCGAGGACATTCTATGTGCTTGCATCTTATGCTTTTTCCACATTTGGTAGGATCACCTACCACTATTGGAGTTTGAGTAATACAACAGCTATCACTCCATTGTTGGTATGGCACCGTTCATATCCTTTTATCGGAGAGAATGCTTTTAACTGTTATGCTCGATGGACCTAGGGGAGTCATCACTAATGGGTCTAGAGATGGTCTGGGATACCACTGAGATAGTGAACGTCATCCCGAAGTAGATTAGAATCGAAAAGAGACAATAGAAGTCATATGATGACAGGATATAGATTAATATGGGATTTAAGGAGGGAGACCATGTATTCTTTTAGGTCTCACATCGATGGGGATTATAGAGATTTGGTAGGGTTAGTATGTTATCTTTGAGATACATAATCCCTTTTCAGATTCTATGTAGAGTTGGAATAGTGTCGTACCATCTATCTCTACCCCCATAGCTACAACAGGTGCATGATGTCTTCTAAGAGTCACAGTTGAGGAGGTATGTGCATGATTCATCGCACATCATTGACTGGGGAGAGCTTGAAATTGACGATGGGGTAACTATTGCGGAGTACCCTGTAGATATAGAGGATCGATAGGACTAGATCCTTCATGGGAGGTCAATTCCTATGGTGCACATTTAGAGGTAGAATGAGAATCTATATGTGATAGCCTTGGAGTGAGAGGCCAAGATTAATTCTCAGTTACCTTTTTTAAATAGCCATTATTTTGGCTATTGGGTACATAATGCCCTAAGGATAGATGGGGATGTAATAACTTATATTTTCTATGGTTTTATTTTTATATATCTATTTATAAAATTCCATTCCCATTCAGTGATATAGTGATATATTTTTAGGATCATTGTACCCAGAATGGTATGATGAAAGTATTTATGTATTTAATAAATCATTCATGTGGGTTTTCTTTAAAATGGGAATAAATTCAAAATGGTTTCCCGGATCCAAAATCATAGGGCACCATTTCCTTTAGAGAATAAATATAATATTAGGTGGTGCCTAACATCGATCGGTACTGGTTGACAGTGAATGTTTGAAATTATAATTAACTATCATTAATATATTTTATTTGATGTGTTCTTGGATTATTTTAATTAAGGCCTTTTGATAGGAATACAGTGATATCTATATAACCCTAGTAATTTCACTGAGGATAGGAAATGGAAACCAACCAATGAATGATGATAAACCCCGATGGGTCAAGGATCTATGGTGAAACAGACCTTCAGTCATAATCAAATGTGGATTAAATAATGTGTTAGGATGTTAATTTATATTTTTATTCTTTTTCCCACTTATATTCAACTGAAGAACATAGATAAACCCATGAAAGGATTGAAATGTGGTTCATTGGTTATTGCAGGATGGATAACTTCTTGCATGATTTTGAGTGGTTATTAAAATATGTGTGTCGGTTTTTTTCACCAAACCTTCTAAAAATAATGGATCAAGTCTTGTCTGAACAATTAAAAGGTTCATTCTTTGGGGAGTTCATGTACTTTATATCTCCCCCTCAATATATTGTGTTGATCAAAAATTTTCTACCTTTAAAACCCATATGTGAATGATCGTGTGTTGTATCCCTGATCCATGGTGAAACAGTACGAGATTGAAGGTTTGGACCCACAATGGAGTTGCAAAGGTTTGACGGTAGTGTGTAATAGTTTAGGTGAATTAGTGTCACACGATGGTGAGTGGAAGATAGGTGGTGGGGTAGTCGGTTTTGAGGGAAGGATGGGTCCGGTGAGGCTGGTGAAGGGGAGAGCATGAGGTAGAGACCTGACACCTACAGGGCGGCTGGTGCTAGAGGATGATGCGGCCTGGAGGGGGATGCACTAGGTTGAGCAAAGTAGGAAGGGAATGTGGGGGTGGTAGTAGGACATAGTTCATGTGGGATCACGTTAGAGGGTGCCTGTGGCGGCGAGGTCTACAGGAGGCGGCTAGGGAGCCGCAGCAGTAGGCCATATCATATACATGAAATCGGTTGATTGGTGAGAATTTGGAGTCCCTGTAGTTGGGGCAGACCATGTTGAATAATAGGGGACACTACTGTGGTGGGCCACATCAGGAGAATAGGCTGGTCCACATCACCGGCCAAAACTTTTAAGCTGGGCTACTATAATGTACTAGTGGCCTAGAGGGTTTCACACAATGGGCCGAATGAGATCGGGCCAGTTCTGGTCAGATGAACCAACTTGGATCAGGCCTTCTAGACTAGGTTGGGTCAACTGACAGTTCGGGTCACGCAGGTTTGATTGGATCCTGGTTAGAACCTTTTTAGAAAAGAGAAATAACATTTAAATTTTATTACTAAATAATGACATTTTTGTGGCATTTGTACCCTTAAAATGAAAATGTACTTTTTAGTTAATCATAGTGAGTTTTTATGTAATTTGGGTTACAACCTAATTACTTTAAGAGTTTGTTCTTCTAAAACAATTGTGAAACAAGTGTAATCCAATGGTTGGCTGTCACATGGTTACTATATGACTTGCCAACTACGTGACCCATCAACGCTCCTTGTTCCATTGACGCATTGTGCACCATCGACGAACCATGATCCATCGACACTATGTGCGCCTTTCAAACACAATGCTCTAGTGAGGCTATGTGCACCATCGATGTTCCTTATATCATCAGAACTCTGTGATTCTTGAAAACTAGGATATCTTTGGACTATAATTGATAACCCTTTTCTTCATGATTTATACATACAAATGTGTGAGATGAACATATTGAATGTACATCTTGTTATTATTATTTGGTGTACATAATGTGTTTATTTATTAGTATACATCATGTATTTTTTTGTGGTACATCATTTGTGGTTTTGGGGTGTCCCACTGATTATTTGATTACTCAGCCATGCATGGGATTTGTCTGCATGTGTCATGTCTTGTGTAGATGGTTGACACATTGACAACGTTCTGGGTGGACCAGGACTAGGTGGTACCTAGATGGATCAGATGGATTTGTTGTGCTCCATTAACATAAAGTAATTGTCCTACAACTATTATTCATGATGGGTTTTCATCAGACGAGTTTCAAGTAATTGTGGACTCACTTGAAAATTTCTTTCTTTTGGAAGGCTTGTAATCTGGCTCTTTTTACATTCCATTTTTCTTAATATCATACATTGTGGTTGGTATCATTGTGTATACATGATTTTTTAACATGGTGTTTTTTACTCTTTGTATTTTGGGTTAGATATGGGTGTGTGTGTGTGTGTGTGTAAATAGGTACATAGAAAATGCCTCCTATTTGTAGTATATGCCTACTAACTGCATGTCGGCATCCCCTAGCCTATCGGAGGCGAGCATGGGGTAGTAACCTCATCGGCCCCTCTAAGACAGGTCGTGACAATGAACTTTTACATTATCCAAATAACATCTCACTAACTGTTAATATTTAAAATCTAGAAATATAATGATAAATAATGACAATATAGAGAATTATGTAGTAGTCATTCAATGACAGTCTAACCATCATTAAAAATAAATAAAAAAATTACAAAATAAAAGGACAGTAAATTAGTTCCCAAAGTATCCATCAATATATGAATAATTATCCCATAATAAAAAAGGGCTAAATAATTATTGGGATCATTTAAAAATACATAAAAATCCAAACACTCATTTTATGTCTCATTTGAACTCGACTGTCCACAATAAATCTATCTATTTAGTTCTCATATATTACCTTTTGATATGTCTCATATATTGCATATTATTATAGATATTAGAACCCAAAACACATGTAACATGATCTAGCGTAACCTATATCATCATCATAATGATCCCTTAGGATGTGTATTAGATTATCACTATAAGCAAGGATGTTTCAAGGTCTTGGTCTTACCCTGGTTTATCATGACAGAAGATAACATCCTCTTCCACATGAATTGTCACAAACACTAACAAATCAATTTTATTTCTTAGAGAATAATCCTCCACCCCCACAATATTCATTTTCCAATGAGGAAGAGGGTTTCTATGATTATAATAATTATCATTTGGAATATTATTAGTGTGAAAAACATCACATATTACATACTATTTTTCTAATGATATAAATCTCAATGATAAGGTCCTCTAATATTTCCCCATCCATAGTTATCATATCCTAGTTAATAGTTTCGTACAATAAATATCACTAAATCTTAGGATATAATCTATATCACCCAAACATGTATAGATCTAAGAAAATATCATTGAGGAATGAAATAATCTATTTTAAAACAAAATATAGAGATATCCCACTCATCTATAACCCTTTACAAGGGTAAATTCATTGATTAAATAATATATCACATAGCATTATCACTCAACTATGATATATTCATATCAAAAAAATCACATAGACCATCTCTTACAATAACAACTAAGATCGAAAAATTTTGGGGATCTAACCCGAACGATTGAAGATAAATACAAATCCATAATTTCATATATATCTAAAAAAATGAAACTGATTTTCCAATAAATATATTTATATGTCATACCATCAAAGATCATCTTCAGAACTAATCACATAACAAGGGTTCTCCCTCCCTTAAAATCTTTACCATAACCCATGAACCACTCCAAGTAAAGGTGAATTATTATTATCCAATAAATGATAATAATATTAAGGGGTTCTACTTTATTTATGTGTAGTGTGGATGTTTCAAAACCACTCAGTGTTTAATGGATCTCTATATCATATTAATAAGGAGTTCCCCATGTCATATCCATTCGTATAGCCTTAAAAAATTGTAATTCTACTCATTATATTTCGAATTAATTTAAAATAATTATTTAATGGTATGTGTGGTTGGTATTGTTTTAAATATAGTGAAAATAATGAAACAAATCAAGGTAGTTTGGGGGTATATATGCATAATATTAAAAAAATGTTTTATAATAATTGGTGAGGTGGTTATGAAGGCTTTAGGGTGTATTTTTTTGAATATAATTATTTGTGATTGATAACCAAGAATATATATTGTCATGATTTCTCATTCCTTTGGGTGATTTTTAAATACATTATTTAGATCCTTATTACAACAACCTATCTTTATGTGGTTTCATATTCAAAATTTATAATTGGATTTTAGTTTCCAAATGTATTTAATATGAATAAAAAAATAAATCTTAGGAACATTTAATTGTTAAAAGAACCATGTTATTACCTCTTGTGAATATGCTGAACTTCATCTCTCATTATGTCTTACATCCTCTAATATCTTGCACTTGGTGATCCAGATAATAATGAAATAAGAATAAAGGGGGTAAATAACTTCCAAAAAATTCATTGATGATTTAAAAATGACTAGAATGTCTTCATCCCTTGATCCCAACTGAATAACTAGTCAAACATGATCACCATATAATAATAAAAATAAAAGAATGGGAAATGATCCTTGCTAATTGGGACTCTTATGTATCTCTCCTAAAATTGGATAATCCTTAAATAAATATCTATGATAAACATTTTAATCCCTTATTCAATATTTTTCTCATCAAAGTATACTTCTCATTCAATCTATTATAATATATAGTCAGTCTATGCATGAATTTTATGATATGATCACTCTATTTTTATCATATTTATATTACAATATTACATTCTCTATCATTCATTAAGACCCAAATCGGGTAATATTTTTATTTTTTACATATTATATATCCTTATAATTATTTTTTGTATGTTAATTCTATAATGGAATTAGAATATTTTGATCAATATTTATGTATTGATACACCGTTGTAACCCTTATGTGTGCATGTCTTAAATGTATCCCTTTAATGCATGTACAATAATATTATACAAAGGGTCCATTTTTCATTCCAAATTATTCATTTATAATATTATTATGAGGTAATCAATTGTTGAGAAATCATATTATTTAGTTAGGTATGTTGAAGAAAAAACTATAGATTTTCATTCATATCCATACAAAATCACCTATTGGGAGGCCAGCAATACCTTTTTTTTATTCATTGATGGAATTATATAGGGGATACTACTTTAATAATTAAAATGTATATAGTGTTTGAGTGATTTCATTCTCTACGTAAGTGACTCTTTTGCATTGTAATGATTTCACTGTATAAATTGTTCACTTTGGAATTTTTATCTTCCTTAACTATATTTAATTGTGTTTTGTCAGTTTTTGGATGGTTTCAAATTTGTAGGTTCTTGGTATACCACCTTCTTAAATAATAAGGGACCAAAAAATTTGTTATGTTCTATAATTTTAACTATATTTCTAATCAACACATATAATGTTCAAATAAGTTTTATTACATAAGGGGAAAATATAATATCATCGTTTTGGTTTAATCCTATAAAATATTATTTTTATTTACATTCACTTGGTATCACCTTTTAGTAATGTCTAAGGGGATATTACCATACAATGATATATATTTTATGATGTATTTTTTTTCAATTTAGATTTCATCGTTAAATTATTACTCCATTAATAAATACGACAAGGTATTATGGAATTATTTTCAATTAAATGGCTTATTATGAGTCTTTTGGGTGTACTAGGAATACATTATTTCATTTTAACATCCTTTAGAATTGATTTCTGTAGTATTGGATTTTTTCATTATAGAGAGTTTAAGATTTCATTCTATTTATTAGTAAATGAAGTGGTAAGTGTACAATGGCTATATCAATCGTTGTGGTTTGTTCAATTCATACTCATCACCTTTAGTCATTTTATATTATCTATCCTAGATTAGATATATAAATTGTCAAAATATTTAAAAATTACCTTTATATTTATAATTCAAAATATTTCATGAATGAAAACATTTCACACCATGAATATTATATATTTATATATATATATATTATTCCCAAAATTTACTTAAACCTATAAAAATAATATCATCCTCGAGATTTTACTTTAAACAATATAAAAAATGTAAAAAATTATGAAAATTATTTCATAATGAGATTCATCAAACTCAAGAAATTACTTTTTCTCAAGTAATTAATCAGAAAATTATTTTAAAAGTTATTCTGCTTATAATAATTCATAATCCCCATGTAAATTTATTTTAAATTATTAGAGATTACTTAGATTATAATTTGACATAAAACACATTTTTAAATATATTTTCTAGGATACTTAGTCTAGTATGCAATATAATATAGTTATTTATCACTATAAAAAAAATTTGGTACATCGCCAAGGTGTGAGCAAGACCCATGATCAATCATGGGACCCCCAAAAATCCATTTCTAGGATTTTATACACATTTTTGGTGTAGGGAGTTTTGGTATTGACATATGACACTAACATCATGAGGTAATTTATATAAGAGTGAAATGTCAATTAGGGGAAGCTAAGTAGGGTGGCTTCAAATCTCCAATTATTAGGGTCAGTGACACAAATTTGGTTTCCAAATAACATGATTATTCTCCAATGAACACGTAGAAATGTGAATGTGGTGAGTCAAATAGAAATATCCACTTCAATTAATGGTTATAATAATAGTGATGGGCTTTCCTACTTCAGTCTTTGGTGAAACAGAGCCACAGTTACTCAGGAAGGGTATTTTCTTATATGTTGTTAGTACATCCCCTGAAAAACAGGGGTCTTGAGTATGTTCATGCTCGACCAATTTAAAATTTTGTATTTGATTAATATAAAAATAATAATTCATTTACTTTTATAAAAAACATGTTTATTTCTGTTATCAAAAAATCACACACTATAAACTTGTTTTTTCATAACCCATTATTTTACCTTCGAATTATCAAATGATTATACATCATATAGAGTTAAAATTTTCTAGAAATAGTAATCTCTTGAAATTTATTGTAAAACCAATTTCACTGATGAATTGTTGGAATATCATCTCCTATATATTCCTAAAATATTATTATTGGTTTTATTTTTCAATCAAAATTTTTCTATCAATATATCTTAGGTAAATCTATTTTTTCTCAAATATTCATTTTACTCAAATTAATAAAACATAGAAAATTGTTATATATTGTTACTCATTAGTTTATGAACCATTAAAAATAAAATAGTACATCATTTTTGAATAATATAATTTTATACATACATACTAAAATTTTATTCACATGAATCATTTTCTATTTGTCATTGAAACACTTGTGTAATAAAATAAAATTCCTAATTTAGAAATTAATATTTAGACAATAGTATTGATTAATTTAACTATATCAATGGATTTCCATTTCACACTTCTCATATGCCTCACACACCCCAAAATTATTTTTACTTTATAATCATTATATAAAATTTCTTGATAGGATCATTCAATGATTTCACAATTACATGTATTCTCTCTGGAATTAAAATCATTGGTATAATATAATAATTTGATTTCATATTTCTATTTCAATATGGTGTGTGTTCCTTCTAAATTTCATCATCTTGTGATTATTTAACCATATTATAAATCCAAAATAAGTCACTCGATGAAGTGAAGTGATACCTATTGAAAAAAATAAAAAATGGAATGAAATATTTTTTATAAACCATATAGTATATCCTGATATATATTCATTATAATTTATTAAAACTCCATTAATATTTAAATAATATGATGCTCATTGTTTTCACCATTTCTCCCAAGTAGTATTACATAATCCCTATTCTATTTAATAAAAAATATTTTCCTTCTTCATATGATATATCTATAACTATTTTTGGATTATAATAGATCACCTTGAATGGTTATTACCAAATGGATTTCCGTTTTATACAAACTGTATTGAGTAATGAATATAATAATAAAATGTTTTTTCCACACTTGAATTCATTAAATTGAATCCTTTTTTATTATACTTCAATTTATTTCACATCTAATTATTTTTTTTAATTTATATCGATTTTTGTTTATTATATCTTATTTATATAAAACCTTATATTTATAGTTGAACTCTTGCAATTAGTGTTCATAACCTTGATATCCCAGAATGACACGTATTAAATATCAATTAAAAAGTGAAATTATTATATAAATAGAATCCTATTTTGTGACATTCCAATTCATTTTTCAAATACTATTTTTAATCCAATAGTGAATCATCAATATTTTGTTTCAAGACATTGATTGGGTTGTACATTGTTTTCTGAAAACTCACTTTCAAATGGTTGTCTCATATTCCAGTCAATCCACTTGTTTATGGATGATAGGTGGTCCCACTATTGTTTTCCATCTATATTTCTACATTAATGATATGAAATTAATATTCTAAATGTTTAAACTCTTTTCAATAATTATTTTCTTTGTCTTTCTATATCTGCATAATATTTAGTTCCAAATTAATTTTATATCTAATAACATCCTTTTTAAACATATTTTCCCATATTTTTACAATTTTGAAAAATATTCCATGGAATCAAATATATAGTAACTAAAATATTAGTTTTAAAATAGACTCATGGCATATAATCTCTAGATATTAAATATTTCAACTTATTGATTTTGTGATATCATAATTTCAAATATCCGGTACATATTACATTTTTGTTATCATCAATCACATCTTTTAGAATATTCACTAAAATATTTGAATAATTATTTATTGTAAAATTTTAATTGTAGATAATTATGTTGTATCATAAAATTTAAATAGTTTCCTATACATAGAAGTGAGTGAAAATTATTTAAAATAAGAACCACTTCTTCTTTTCGAATCTATCTTTTGATACATCAATCATGTCCCTATTGATAACATAATGATTCTTCCAATAATTAGAATTTATCATTATATTCAAAAATATTCAATTAATTCTAATATAATCCAAAAATTATCCTACATTAAATAATATAACGTTTTATTATTGATTACGTAGAAATTCCTATGGTCATTATTGTAAATAACAATCCATCAGGTAATTATAGCTTGATATGATTAGTGTGATCTACCCCTGAGTATTACAATATGGAAAAGAAATATGTAATTGAATTTAAAATAACATTTTTCCTTTAATTTCCAAATGAAAGTATTTCTAAAAAAGAACACCTATCATTAATCATGGGTTTTCTCCCTTTATAGAGACGAAATACATAGCAGATGAGTGTTTAGTATAAATAATTAGTTTTATTTTAATAAAATATATTATAAATTTTTCCATTCTAACACAACAATCAAAATTATATTTTTCTAAAATATAATTTATTTTTTATTTATTTCGTAATTTTATAGAATATTATATTACATGTTCCTTCATATCCTTATTCTATCCAAGAATAAATCATATTGTAAAATAACATTAGATAAACAATATTTCAAAAAAATAAATATATTTATATGATTATTGAAGTATATATTATATATTTCTTTAGTCATTAAAAATATCATAATCAATCCTTGTTAAAATGGAACTTCATACTATCATATGAATGGAAAAGGGGTTTTTTTATTCTATTGATAATACTTTGATAATTATTCTATAAAATTCTATATTTTTTATGTATCTTTTTACATTCATAAATTATGTTTGTGGATGAAAAGTTGATGGAACCATTATAATTTAATTTTTAACCTCAATTCAATTCCTTCAGAATTTATATTCATGAAGAATTCCACCTCTAAAAATAAAATTTCATTTTATCTAGTTCATTTCTAGATTATTATCATCACATATCCCAATTTTTTTGGATTTATTTTCATTTTAGAACTCAGTAATTATTTCACCCATATGAAAACTATACATGTATAATTCAATTATTCTTTCCACCGTGGTAGAGAAAATTATGATTATTAACCTTTGAAATAGGGTAATATTAAAACATAAATTGGAATTAATAATTAGATATGAAAAACATTCATATTCACATATAAATGTGGACCTAACATAGTCTATAAGGACCAATGGAACATTTTTTATCATAAATAAACATCATGGTGGTATAAATCCTAGAACTAAACAAGACTTTCTAATACATGATCAACTAAATGGAGTGTAAAATGATCCATAATTGTTGTGGTATTTAGTTTTCTATATTTAATGGACACTCAAAGACCCATAATATTTTTTTTTAAATCTATCCACTCCAATTATTCTTTAACACTTTCATCACACACTTTTTCTGTATAAAAATAATTTTACCCACCTATGAACTATATAAAATATGGTATATTAACGCAAAATCAAAAATACAATCATTTCCACCAAGATAACTTCATTAATGTTTATATTTATCTTCTATAGAAATTATTAATAATCATGAAAAATTTTAATATAAAAAATTTATACATATGGATGGACTTATCCCATTTCTTTTTGAAATTGTATATCCTATAGAAGTATTGGTTTTATTCAACACAAAAAAGTATTTCAATTCTAGTAATACATATAAATTCACTAATAAAATTACTAAAACGTCCCTTTATCTACAAGATATGAAATTTTATATTTTTATGTAAACTTTTTGACTTAATTAATGGTGCATATTACAAATATGCTTTTATAGTCTTCTTTATTCTATTTAAATTTTCTTTTTGATGAAAAAATAATTTATATTACATTTATCCTCATAAATTATATCATTTTTTATCTAAAAATTTATATTACCATTAATATCAAAAAGAAATTCATTCACCTCAACCAATTCATTTCTCAACTAATTTTTTATTTCAAATTCCTCATCCCCTTCAAAACAATCCCTAGAACAATAATTATATATCATTTTTTTGTCTCATATGAAAAATAGTTTGAATCTATTTATCTTAATTTCCATTGAATGTTAGATTTCATTTTGTTATATAACTGTTAACTACTCAAATTGACAATAGATATACTATAAATATAAAGGTAACTTCATTATCTATCATTATTTATACTGATAAGGAAAAATTATGTAATATAATATTTAACTATCACTATAACATATTTTGTAATACACATATGATATGATATTTATCTAAATATAATTTTCAATGATACTATAATTTGTTAACCCACCCTTTTCAAAATTTATTATGAACTATAAAAGTAATAATGTAGATACATTCTCCAGAATAAAAAAATGATGATTTATTATTACCCTCTAATAAACAATAGATCATGAGACTACATGGATACTAAAATTTATCTATATTCATTATTTGAATTTCTATAATACATTCCATAATCAATATAATACTTTAACATTTTCATATCCACTTTTTATTGGACATTTTATTTTTCAAGAACGTTATGTATTAGTGAATGAATTCAAATTAATATATATGTGGTATATCTATCCTAAATTATTGAAACATTTATATGAGATTTTTAATTACTTATCCTAATTTTCTCCAATCCCACTATATATTTTAAAATTGATAAAATTAGATCATATATTTTCACATTTATGTCTATTATATTCATCATAACCCTTGTATAGATTTTTTTATATAATTCCATTTTGGAATAAATATCTTTAGGGGTTTGTTATATATCTTGTTGATTGTTTCATTCTTTTATTTCTTCATTTTGATTCTACACATTTTAATTAGCCTAATATTTAAATGTGTCTATCTTATTCTTATTTTTTGAATTATCTATTTTCCTCCTTGCGTGGTTATTTCAAATAATAATTCTTAAAGATTATTCTAAATTTTATAAAAAAAATTCCCTTATCTCACATAATATTTTAGTTTTAAATTTTTAAATCATGAATATCTAGGTTATGAATATTTAATTGATTTACTTGAATCAATTGATCTAATCATTATTATTTAAAATTGGTTCATTGGAAAAATTACATCATTATCTTTAGATATATATATATCAATTATTAGTATTCTCGAATTCATTAATTTTAATTTTAACCTTGGTTTGAATATGAATATTTATACTCATATGTTCCTACTTTAACACCAACATTAAATAGTAATTAATTTTGAATTTATAATGTAAAAACTATAACTTATTTGTAGTGGATTTTATCTTTACAATAAAATATTTAATTGTTTATTCTATCATAGGATTAATGAATTTTTAATGAAACATTATATATATGTAGTCTTACATAGTTTACAATCAAGATCCATTCCTATATGTGATATGGTGATTGTTTTGATAGTATAATATTTTTTTGTTTTAAAAAATAAACACATTTAATTCATTATTTTAAATGAATAAAAATTCATTTAAACAAATCCCAATACAATATAGAGAACAAGAGGGTTATTTTATTGAATGATAATCAACATAAAAAACTTATTTTAAAATAATCATATTCATTTCATAGAATATTCTCCGAGAAACCACAATATAAATATTTCCAAAGTAATTCCAATCTTCAAATAATAAGAAATGATAAGATAAGAATAATGTGAGATATGTTTCCCAGATAGGGAAATAGATCAACAAGTCATAACTATTAAATCGTAAATATGAGATAAAACACGCAAAATGCATAAATACCTAATAAAAATATTATGCACTCAAATTTGATAATCATAAAACATGATTTTTGTATTAAGGATCAAGAAGAGGAATATATTGAAAAACAAAAGGTCATAAAAATCATGTCATATAGGTATATAAAATGAATATGAAATCATAATATAAGAAAAATTAAATATCTTTAGAACATAGAACAACATTAATATTTGTAACATCATGGAAATTTATATAAAATTTTGAATGTGTGGATCAAAAATAATCATAGTATAACACTATTAATAAATCCAATATGGTACACACATTATGTTTTAAAAATCTCCATATATTGCCAATGGTTAGATTGTGATCAAATATATGTATGTCTACCATTAAGACTATGATAAAATCTAGATATATGAATGATTAATTATCTCATGATATGATCAACATTTACCAATTAATTTTTAATGCGTATGAATTCTACGTCAAAATAAAATCCTTAATCATATAATTGCAAACCCATGGAATGAAAATGTGGTTTATAAATTTCCAAATAGTATCACATAAAATAATTTTTCAAAATCATTATTAACTATCAAAAAACACATATTCACCAAAAGAGATTATTTAGATTTATTTTTTATATTATTGTTTATGAAACATTATTATGTTGGAAAAAACATTATAAATAACATTGTGGAAAGTAATGATTTAATTTTTATTTTGTAATAATTATTTTCTGAATATTATAAGAACCATTTCCTAAATATAAATTCAAAAATATGACATTGAAAATAAATATAACATGTGTTAACATTTGAAGTAGAAATGAAAAAAATAAGATCGTGAAAATTGAAGGCCTTTTAAATATTTCAAAATAACTTTATTGATTTCAAAAATCATTAGAACAATACTATAATTTATTTTAAATCAGTAAATGTATTTATAAGTATCATTTGAGATTAAAAAAATTGCCTACTCAATAAGAGAATAATAACAATATCTTGAAGTAAAAAAACAAGGGTATCGAGGAATAATCCATTTATAAGATATGGCAATTATTCTTAATATAATTAAATTTTCATGAAATAGTATATTCATTATGGAATAAAAAATTAAGGTGAAATATTATTTCCATATAAATAAGGTTGAAATATATAAAATCAGTAAAAAAAGTTAATGTAAAGAAATCATGAATTCTTATAGTCAAAGAAGTGCGATTATGGACAAAGTAAAAGATTCAGGCCATGAAACCACCTTAATTTATTCATGCATTGAAATACATGCTCACAAATTCTATAAAAATCAGATATATATTAATATTTCATTTAAAAATATTAGATGTGTGTAATTAATATCATTTACCTCATTTTAATCATTTTTTTTAAATTCGTCACATATAGATTATTATTTTCTATAGGATGTTAGTAACATTAGTTGGTGTTCACATGTTTTATAATGATGATTTTAAAACCCATTAATTAAAAATATCTTTATCATTCCTATATAACATAAATTAATTGAATATAAAACATATATTGAGTGATATATATATTATTAAATTTTTAGTTCTGTGGTGTGAAAATGGAATCGACGAGGGATTATTTTAGAACATATCGCAATCAAGGATGATATTTCAATAATAAATTTAGTACATTATAAAATAAATATATAACTATATATATAACATGATTTTGGTACAAATTTTTAATAAAAGTTTGAATAATTTTTAATTATTCATCCATGATGTACTTTTATAGAATTATATAAGTAGGTTGTTATACCGACCCAATCAATAAATACCATAATTTATGGATGGTTATGGTAATGAAGGTTGTGTATTTTAGCATAATATCTATATGAAAGAAGTCTAATAAAATTATTTAGTTATTTTTATGATATTAAAATTATTAAAATATACTTTAATAATAATTAATTAAACTAGATGAAAATTGAGATATATTACCTTGTGGGGCCAATAGCTTGAACAACACATTGTAAACGTTTTCATTTCCAAACTAATATGAATTAATGAAAGTGAATTATTATTTTTACCGTTATAAAAATATTATATTTCATATTCCACATTTTTTATTCAATTCCATCCTTATAAATAGGTAATAGTGGTTGTGCTGAAAAATGGATGACATCGACTCTTTGAGTCGATAGTCTGCATAAATGCATGATCATTGTTCTTTTGTTTTTCCAAGTTGAATGAATGGAATAAAAATACAATTTTACATTAATGTAATAAAAATTAAATATAGTAATTATAATGATACCATTATATAGCTATGGTTATATTAGGTTTATTAGGGAAATAATATAAAGAACATGTTATGGATTAATTATTACTCATGTTGGTATATTGATCATTTTTATGATGGCCTCCTTATAAATGAAGGGATTATGATATCTTCATGAGAATATAATATTATAGATGTGGTATATACTTCTAGGAGAGGAAAATTTAATATGGGTTCAATGAAATATTTTATGTAGTTTATAACGTTTAGATTGTGAAAGGGTTCCCCTTTTATATATGAATAAAATGGAACTTCTCTAAATAGCCCATAATTTTCAACAATATAATTTCATTATTCATGGTTAACAACCCCAAAAGTTTTAAATAATGGTTTTTGGGATATTTGTGTGTGGGAAAAAGAATAAATTAAGTATTTACACAATTTTTTTAAACATATATGAAGTTAGTTACACTTCTATTAATACTTTTACCATTTTATTTTATTTTAATCAGGTTGCCTAGTTATTACCAAAGCAACATATTTTTTAATAAAAATATAGGATAACTAATTGTTCCAAATTTTTGTGTTAGAAAAATAAATTTAATATCCATTTAATCGAATTCAATTTCTTAATAATAAAAATTTACCTTTTAAATTATATCGTAATATAGATTTAAAGAATATTCTCGTAGAGAAAAAGTTGTTTTAATCATTTTGAGTTCTAAATATTATTCATCAATGAATATAAATTGAATTTGTGTTAATATAATTAAAAATAAGACTTAAAATAAAATTAAATTCATTATATAAATAACAATATTTTAATTTAATAGATATAAATTATACAATATTAGTAAAAAAAATCTTTTTAAATAATAGTTCCACCACTATCACTTTAATTATATTTTATCATAGTAGTATTTTTTTATTCCTAAAAATAAAATTAAATTTTTTATTAAAATAAGACCAACTGGTTGAAAATATTGATAAAATTTTAGAAGATAAATATAATCTTTTGTGGAAAATTTATTTTTCTGCTAGTTATTTTAGTGCATAAAATCCTATATTAGAAAATTTGTATCTCTAAAAATAAATTAACATTGGTTATTTAATGAACTTTTAGGTAGTTTTTATGAATTTTTTATATATTTTAGAACCATATTAATTAATTTTTATAATTTGACTATAATATTTAAAAATTTATTACGTGAAAATGGTTTTCCTTTTCATTGAATCTTTTATGAAAGAAAATATACACACATATTATTTAATTAATGGAAATTATTTATTAATATTATGGGATGTTACATTCTACCTCCCATAAAAATGATTACATTCGAGAACTTATATTACATAAAAGAACAAAAGTGATGATTCTATTTCCAATTTCATCCTTGTTTTACCATGTTACATCCTAGAACTTTTTATTCCCCCATATAATGCTAACCAAAGGTGTTGACATGTACTATACATCATTATATTTTTCCCAAATATCTCCAATGAGTTTTCCTAAAATGATAAATCAAGTTCCAATTTCATGGATTCCATGATTAGTACATGTTAATTACCTGGTATGAACTTCCTTATAAGTAATACATAGAACCCATCATTTATTTTGGGAGAGATATATAGGGGGTTCAAATTGATAATACACTACTCCAATATGATTGATAATACATAAGGGTCAATGTACCTCGTGAATAACATCAAATGCATTCCAAATATCATAACCTGCTTCAAAGGTTATATAAACAGATACACCATGTGACCAAATTCAAAATCTAAATCTCGTTGATAGTTTTCTATATAACTCTTTTATCAAATTATGTTTGATTTAATATTATAGTGAATGGTTTGATCCTTCTCTATCATTTCTCAAAAAATATTCATGACCAATAATATTCCACTCACATTCTTTATCTGAAAATGTTGGAGGCCAAGATTTATTCCTATATATATCCTCATATTCTTCCATTTGAATGACATAATAGAAACTATTTTTATATGGGATCTCTACAAGGGGGAGTTGTTGACCCAACATCCTTAAAATTACATTGAGCAAGATCATATCATATCCACTCGTGTTCGAGTAGTCCTCTTAGATTAATCATATATCTAATGGTGACATATAGTGCTAAAACCCAACTCTGTCCCCTATAAAATTTGATAACATCTCTAGAACCATGATGTAATCCTTGAATCATTACATGATAAAATGGAGAGTGATAATCCATTCAGGATTACCACTTCCCTTACATTAATTTTATTGAGTTTCTCAATGGTAATTTTTTTTATGGAAATATAATGATAGGAAATTTTAAGGAAATAAATCACAATCCAATTCGTATTATAGACATTATATGTTTTGGGGATTCCTTTAAAAAACATTATAATTTTTCATATTCCCATACTAGTATATATTATAGTTGAAAAAAATCCATAGAAATTTATAGTTATGCATTATCTTTATTATAACACTAAGAATTGAGATTTATGTTTTACTATCTCTCTCTTCACGTGATCCCATAATAAGTTTTTATTCATATCTCTATAAATATCGTTTTACCTAGATTAATTGATAAGGATGTCATATAATTATCATTTAAACTTTATTCCTCTTTTTTGGTTTTGATGGGATACGAATCTGGTTTTCAATCATTATTAGTCTATCATTACCAATGTTTAACTCCACTATTCTCACTATCATTTTTTCAGTTGTGTGTCATTTTTATGGGATTCCTGGGTATTCACATGAGTGTAAGGTTGAAAAGTCATTTTTACATGATAATATTTTTCTCCTTACTAGATGATTTTAATATTCTATCAAATATTTTTTTAAATATGTTTTTTTAATCAACATTAATGAAAATATAAAATGACCTTTTTTAATTATAACATAATCCTCCTAGTTTTTATTTATAAAATGGAATTATATTTATAAATCATAATATTTTTTCAAATCCATCCAAATCATTTTGAACATGTTTAACTCTTTATGTGTCAAAATATATTTCAAACTCGTTTGATTAGGGTTTATATCGCAAGTAACACCGTAGATATAATTCCACCAAATCATCAATTCATAGATAACCACTTCCAACTACAAAACATTTTGTGGTTAATTGTTCCCATGATACTTCAATTGATGTGATACATAAGTAATAAAACAATATGTATACATGTATACATATCATAAGACAATTTTATAAGAATTGTTATAAATTGAAAATAGTTCACTAATATAGGGTAATGTACGTAAAGGTGTTGTGAACCCCTGCTTCCTTAGTCATTTAAAACAATCTTCAAATTCCTCTTTCTGAAGGAATTTTACTCCCTTCTACGTTATCTTGGATAGTGGATTCCATTCCCCTAATAAAATAGTTGCCTAGTTTCTATAGAATCTAGCTAATTTGTGCAAACTAAAGATCTCAATCATTGTAGTCATTTTATAACACTTATTGATAACTTATATATCTAAACTATATATATATATTCAATTATAATTGATTATATTTCCCAATAATGAAAGTTTTTTCATTCATAATTCTGTATATAAATACATTTTTATATTTTTTCCTTTTTTAAGGTTTTTCAAAAATACTAAAAAAATTTCATGAGAATATAGTTTCTTATAATATATGATAATATCTTCAATAATCATTACCAAAAATTAATCAAGGTTGTAGCTAGAGTCAATTTTAATAAGATCCACGATGATATAATAAGAATTAATAAGTCCAAGTGGGATCACTATAAATTTATTGTTTCTGTACAATATATAGAATTTTTTCTGGAAATATCTTCTCACTCAACACTTAACTAAGGATATCTATATCAGTGGTTAATTTTATAGAATTATTAAGCTCCTCAGTGAAGATTTAATGAATTATCGATATAGGGTAAATGATTGTTATTATTCATCAATATTTTATTAATATTTCAATAATTAATGCAGAAACACATTTATTTATCTTTAATTTTTACAAATATGGCTATTTATCCCTACATTTAAGAACTCGGGGGTGAAACCCACTTATCAACATTTTCATTAAATTGCTTCATTAATTCCCTTATTTTAATGGTTTGGAATCTATATAAACACATTGAGATAGGAATAGATCCATATATGAGTACAATTGAAAACGAAACACCATGATCTATGGAAAACAATATACATCATCAGAATATTAATAAATATATTCATATAAAATACACATGTTATCATTGTTGAATTCATATTTTATCATTTGATCTTCAATCCACTGATTTCTATTTATTATGATCTATATAATAGTATTTTATTCAAATGTGATTCCAAGATCATCATTAATTTTTAATTTGATAAAAATATAGTTGATCATAGTAAAAAATATATATTTATATAAAAATGATATTTTCTCTATGAAATGATTGAAAATAAAAACACAAATTCTAATCAGATTATACATATGGTAGATGATCTAAATTTCCATGAAATATTTTCCAACAAATCATGCTCAGTGATGATTTTGATCACTTAGATGTTATCGTCACTGAACTATGAGTTCCGTCTCTTGGATGATGAGTGTACCTTTTACCATATCAATATCATATATCTCTTCAATAGTAGTGATAGAGAACACTCATATTTTCATCCAAGGTTTATGAGGTTTTTGGGATCTATTCTCTTTATAATATATGGGGTTAGGAATAATATTTTTATAATACCTAAACTATATTCACTTAATAAATTTATGAATTGCTGGAACATTAGTCGTGTCCTTTTTTCCTATATTATGTTAACTAGTTTCTAGGAACAACATAGACATATTTTCGATATATGGATAGACATACCAAACTAAATCAAGTTCATAAATCCCTTTCAGAAATTACCTGGGTGATTCCTCCATAATTTTATACACATGGGAAGCTATATTTTATTTCTTGCATTTATATTATAATCACATATTCCATGATACTCCACATTTTTTTCTAATCCCTAAAATAATTACAGACCCCGATTTATATCTCTACCTTTAGTAGGAATAGATAAATCCCCTTATGGATTTTAAAAATATATATTCTGTAATATGCTTTGAATACTGGGATTTAGTCCACCAATGAAATGGTCAACCTTTATTTTAGATTAGGATATACAAACCCTTATTTATGAAATGTTAAATATTGTTTCACACACTAACTCTATAGAATATTTCCTTGTCCCAAAACTATTTTAAATCCCTATTTTAAAATACACTTAAATACCCCATTTTCACTCTACTGGAAAAAAATATAATGCCTATTTTTAGACTAACATGTTCTTTGGTATGATATTTTAAATCCTTATTTAAATTCATTGATTTAGATATTAAATTTTTTAATTCAAAAATTTTAAAATAAAAACCCTATAAATAAAAATTTATTGGAATAATTTCTTCCCTAAATAAATATTTCTTTTTAATAAAACCCATTTTAAATTCCATAAAAAAATGTTACATATTCACTTTTCAGAAAAACACATTAAGCATCAACTCAAGACACAATATGAGTAATAAAATGTGTTCTGGGTCATGTTTGAATTATTATCCAACAAATTAATGATAATTATGTTATAAATTTTTTACAACCCATTAGAAAAACCGAAAAAAATCCCATTTATAAATAAATAACATGAATATAAAATGATAATAGTAAATCCAAACAACCAAAAATCACCATACTCAATTTATAAAGTCGAAAAACCTCATTTAGCTTCCAATTTAAATAATATATTATTTGGTTCATCAATTTCTTTCCAATGATCACATATCTAAATGATAATAGCAATAAAATAAAACATTAAAAATTAATCAATAAAACTAAATTAGAATATTTAATTCTAAACTCAATAGGTATCTTTACAATGCTAAAACCATGGGAAAAATAATATGGTCAACCACATTAGAAAACATAAAATAAATCCACACCAAATACCTAAGTTATATTTTTTAATAAATGCCTAATTATATTTTATTTAATTAAAAAATATTAAAAATTCCTTCTAAACAGGCATCTCATGATGAATAGTGTGAGACTATGGTCATTTGAGCTTCCTAAGCCTCATTTATACACTAAAAAAATTCCTATTATAACAGCATGTTTCAATAAGATTTAATAAAATCAGTAATGGAAACATACCCTATACCAATGATATGGAACTGTTAGTCTAGGCTGTATAACTATTGGTCTAGCCTACACCAATAGTTCTATGATCCATAGCGAATGTAGCCATTGGTATTTGGCTATACCAATAGTTTCCATTTAAAATATTGGTATAGATTAAAACGAAATTGTAATACCCACAAATTGATGTAAACTATGGGTATAAATATATACTAATGGTTTATCAAACCATGGGTATAGATTCATCTACAATAGTAACATATTCCGACCTTTCACATCACTGTTGGTATATCTTACTATCCCTAGTGCAAAAAATAAACATCTAGAACCTATTCCAACATAAAGAAATTAATTTTAAACTGCAAAACGCAATTAATGTAGAAAATATATTGTCTATTTAAGATTTAAACTAAAGGTTATCAATAGTTTTCAAACCATTTATAGTGCTATAACAAATATAAATAGTCCACACAATTGAACTATTTTAGTAATTAAAAATAACCACACATATTTATCTTAACGGTCAGCTAAATAATTTATAAGATCAATAAATCTCACATCAAAAATAGTTCCATTGTAATCATCACTAAGATACTTATCCACAACATCTACTAGAGGACCGACATATTCATCTTCGACAATAGAACCATCAGCATCATCACTAGGAGTATCATCTCCTAAACTTCCAATATCACCCTCATTTACATAACTCGACGCATCATATAAATAGAAATTTTTTTCAAACATGATTCAAAACCATTAGTATCATCTTATTGATGTGATGGATTTATAACTATCATATATTTTAGAAATTATTATTTGACCAATTTACTTATTTCATGTTTTTGTATTGTTGTTTTTTGTAAAAATAGCCCCAAAAATATAGTTTTGTATCTTGGTGGTGTGAGAGCATGGATAGGTACTCAATGACGGCCAATAAATAGGTGGGAGATGCTTTTAATGGGTTAACATCAAACTCTCCCATAGTGATTCCCTCATAATAAATGCCTCGAATAATCATTTGACCCAAATGTTTCATCTTTTTTCTCATCATGGCCCAACAGGGTAAGATGTTTCATATATTAATAAGATATTGAATTATTAAATATGTATCAAATTATGAAATATGAACAAAAATACTTAAAATCATTTCTCTTTAATGTGAATTTATAGTAGATTCATCATTTTTACTCATACATGGGAAAACAAATTTCTCTCGTAGCACACGGTCTTCAAAACCCAATTTAAGTTGCTACAAATGACATTGATTACTGTAATAATACACAATTAAATACTTTTAAATTGATAAAAAACAAAAAAAATTATTGATAGCGATGACATATGATATTAACCATCTTCTCACAATGAGTTATTGAATTCCCACCTTTGATGAAATTAATGTGGTGATTCATTATATGGTTTCAAATTAAATTCTCAAATTAGATTAAGCTATAATGGAATGAACCTATATATTATTAATTGAAATTCATGGCCAATTGGGAATCATTAATAAGGAGGAAGCTATGTCAGATTGATCATTTGGTGAGAATCACATTTTAATCTAACCAATTGAATCTATATATATGTTTAATACAACATACATAGAAGTATAATTTCATATGTTGAAAAAATATATAAAATCAAGAATAATCTAATAAGATCATATGGTATAATTCATAATTGAAACCCATATTAGTGAATTGCATGGTCCCTATCCATCAGTTGTTTCCGATTATGAAGAAACTGTAACTTACAACATAAATCATAAATGAAAACCAAATCAGATAGCCATGTGTTATCTTTCTACAAATAGATGTAATAGTGTTCAACTATAAAATATTTTATACAAACCACATATGATTTAGTATTTCTAATTATTTTTTAGTTTTTCCAATTCACATTGTAAAAGTTTCATATGTAAATGATATAATCCAAATATAGAATTTAGTTGTATCATTTTAACTCATGCTAATATATCAACCAATGAATATTGTAATAATTTCTTATCTTATCCTAGATTCTATCACGTTGATCACTAAATCTGGTATTTGGTTACTTCTTCAGAACCTAATTTCCATCTCTTAATTTGATGTTTTAAAAGTGAAAAATATTATTATATAATGAGAACAGTGATTATATGTATATTTGAAGACATTAAAATGATATGTAGCAATACTAAGGCCATATCTACCCTTATATATATTACGAAGAATTTGTACGAAGAAGAAACAAGAATTCTAGTAATAAACTTGTTTAAGCTATATTATTGTCAAATAAATCCAATACCCATACAGAGATCCAGTGAACCTTATATGTTTTTTCATGAAAGTATAACATTTCCCATTCCAAGAATAACTCTAGGATAATACATGTGGAATTTCCTTATGATATCTTCATGAGTCAATGACTCCATTGAGACTTGTGCTTTGATAAAATATCCATATTTTCTTACTTCAAAAATGATTATTCCATTATCTAGTGTATTATTTATTGGAGTTCTCTATATGTTACACTAATATTTATACACAATATTCTTTAGATTTGTGATAAAAAATGGTTACGAATTTCCCATTAATTTAGTGATATCTTCTTCCATATAAAATATAAGTATTATTAGAGTTTCTTTCTTTGTAAAAAGTGAACATGATCACAATGGCTAGCATTATTTAATCATGACCATTTAGATGATGAGTTTCATCCAACTTTTTATGAAAAATTAAATAATATGGGGATTATGTATTACTTTTGAAACTATCATAAAAACATAATATCAAATTATTATATTACCAATGGGGGAAATCTAGACAAGGCCTTCAACATTATTAGTTATCTCAAATTTTTCTATCATAAAGCCTATTTTATGAATCCTAGTATTCCAAATCACTTCATCATTTTATATTATTTCACCACCAGATAAATTTATTATCATTTCTTTTAAGCTCCATATTTAGTATCTATTTTAAAGATATTTTTTTCATAATCCACATCAAATATTTTGAATGTGGGTGGACCTTTATCCAAATAAATAATCTTGTAATAATGAATCTAGGCTAGAACATAAGATAAAACCCATCAACAAAAAGAGTCACCAAATATATATGTTATAAAACATTTATATTATAATATAATGTCATTACATATTTGATAGATAAATTTTTAAATTATTTTTTAATATACCCATTTATTGTAGGATATTCATTTAGAGGATTAGTGCATAGTAAATCTCTATTATTCATAAAAATTCTATGTTCCTATCATGCTCTCGCATTGTTGTATTCCTCAATGTGTTTATATTTATCATACCATCCCTATTATTTTTTTCCTAATGAATCATGAAAAAAATACAATTAAAAATATATTATTTTTCAATACAAGCATTTAAAAATTAAGAATACATAAATCACATTTCTATTCCAATATACAATCATTTATTAATAATGTTTTTTTGGAATGTCGATGAATATTTTTAAATCCTCTAACTTGGACCTGACTCTAGAATTATGAAAAATAAATAAATTGTGATTATATGATTTCCAAAACTACCGAAGTTAAATAAACCATGTGACTTTATCAGCATTACCATAGGTTATGTTAAAATGAAGCAAAAACAAATATGTTAATTCAAAAAAATATAACAATTATATAAAAAATAATCTAACCATTTTTCATACCTATATCTCTTCTAATTCATTCTACTAGATTTCATTACTGATATTACTATATGAGATTAATTTCACTTTAATGATATCATTGTACATGGATATAATGTCCATAAAACTTCTATATTAATTTAAAAAAAATTTCTATCATTTGATTATATTAAATGTGATCTACCATTATTTTTGTTTGATGGTTCCATGATTCACACATATTGGTGTTCCCATGTCACCATTTAGAAGATCACAATGGATAATAAAAAATAAAAAAGGTTGAATTAATTCACAGTAATACGTGAAAAAAATGATGTGAATCAATTTGAAATAGTTATATAAAATCCTAATCAAGGTTTATTATTAGGCTATGATTGATCCATGTGCTATCCTAGATCAGTATCTTATAAATCCCTAGTGTGCACAATCGTTAATCATTATCAAATTTTCCATTCATGTGAATTTATTAAATATCATTCTTAAATAAATATTAAATACATTTACATTTTTTATAATTATTTTAAAAAAATTCTATACAAATTAGAAGTCAAACAATACTTAAAAAATATCATAACATGCTTTAGAAAATATAATTTAAAACTATGTAATAGTTGTTTAAATCCATATTTGAAAACTAGTTTTTTAAATTGGAATAAATCAAATTTTATATAATGAATGAAAACCACACTAAAAAACCACATCACTAAAAATTGAAACTAAATTAAAATAATTACTATATTAATACCTTGGAATCCCTTGTCTCAGTAAACAGAATAAACATTGAATATAAATAGTTTCTTCTATATATTACCCACCACAACATCAGGTTGAATATCTTTTCTCACAATTAGACATTTTGAGACAATAAATATAATATTTTAGTCAACATCAATGGGGGAATCCAGGATTTTAATTTCATCCCCACAATCATGAAAAATATGTCTTAGCATTACTTCAGTATTGACACCATAAATAGTTCTCAGATGATAGTTCATATAAAACACTTTTTTTCCACTAATTCAAAAATATATTTTTCATTGATAGTTAAGAAGTGAGTCATGTCAAAAACATTGAATCTGTTTTCATTGACAAATGTACTATATCATGTCATTAAATCATTAAATTTATATTTCATCATAGTGACTCGACCATGGAAATAATAATCAAATAAAAATAATTCCACAACAAGTACATAGTATGACACATTTTATATTTATACCCACTATTTGATGCACTGAAATAATATTTATTTTTCCTAGATAACATAATTCCATCATGTTTTGTTCTCATATCCAAAACACAATCAGTTGTTTCAAATTTATAACCATTGATTATTAAATATTTTCTTCAATAGAAAAAATAATTGGGACCAAATTCAAATGATTTTAATTATTGAGGTATCGAGTCAATGGTTAAAATAAATACCTAATATATAAATTAATAATAAAATTAATTTTTATATGAATATTTTCTAAAAATTAAATTAATGTCCATTTGTTTGATTTTAACCAACCATGAAATTTTTTTCTATGAAAATTATATCTCATTATCAAAGTAATAAAATAGATATACTCTCCTTATAATTTGTGTGTGTTTCCTACATTAAATGATAATAAAATATTAAGGTATATGTTAAATGAAAAATAATGACATAAAAATAAATAATAATATTACTTCATATAGTCATCAAACAAACCCTAATAAAATTATTGCTTTTTATGTTCCACATCTCACACTTGCAGGATTAATGTAACCAATCTTTATTATCCCTGAATTCCTCATATTGGTGGAATATGTGGTAGTGAGGGTCAATTTCCATGTACTACTAATATTTATTTTTCATTTTTTCTTTTTGTCTTGTGCACTCATTTGGAAAATATATTAAACAAAAACCCATAAATTCATGAGCGAGGATAAACTCTCAAAATGGAACCTTTAAGATCATTATTGTTTCAAACCTAAGATTTCATTTTTCACATATCGTTTTATATAGGATATATCCGATAGAATTATATAGGTCCCCAAGTATGTTTTTCAGTTCAAAGATGAAATATTAAATGATACATACAAGTTAAAAATCATGGAGGAAAGCATTTCATTAACTAACAAAAATGGATATTCATGATACATTTTTATCAATAAATAATTGGATACAGTTTTATTTCAATGGAATCTATAAAAATGGAACAAGTGAATCACCATCACCCATAAATTATTTAATATAAAATTTCATATTTTTAATGTAATCAATTCATGAAGAATGATGTGATAATATTGAGTGTGTATATATTTTAGTTTCAACTCCATCATATTTAATCATTTAGATATATTACTAGAATAACAATAAAAACCCGTTATATTATCCAATAAATCCAAAAATTTATGTTTTTTCTATAGAGGTTTCCTCACAAAAGAATCACATTGAACTTCCCATTTGATTTCCATGATACACACGTGTTATATTTCTGGTCGAATACCCCAATAAAATGGGTCGTGTTGGTATGATAATTATTATTTAGTCTTCCTTGTGACATTTAGATGAATTTAAAGCATAGTTTCACATATTTTTTTATCAATAAGAATTTTTTCCTAATAATGATGTAAAAAATTTGTTGACATGTATGTAAACTCAAAAAAGATAATTTTTTTTCATTTATATGTGGATTCAAAGTCAAAATTCGTCTTCATTTTATATGTCATATGAGCTTCACATAATGAAAAATGGCATATTACAATTCATTAATCACATCAGTTTTGAAAATAAATTGATTTGGGTGTTTAGTTTCGACATTTTTATCATACCTCAATTGATTCTTCTTGTATAGATGATCCATTAGAAATAATTAATGATTCCCCGTGAAATAAAAAGTATGATGATATATATGTATTTTAGATCATTTATTCATCATAAAAATAAGAGATTATTTTCCCTTGATTCTTCATGAAAACAAAATGTTATAAGAAGAGAAATCATGTATATCCCATGGAAGAGCATCAGTCATCTGAAATATATTTTTTTATGTAGCATCGAATGCGAACACACTTATTTCGGAAATTCCATTCAAATAATTCATTAATGGTTAAAAATAGAAATGTATGTCGTTCCTAGGCTCATATCTTAAATATATTTTTATACTCAGTAAATTTGAGTGTTTTTTCATAAACGTTCATAGATGATGATTATAAATGTGAATAAAAATGGCCACATTATATGAGAATCATGCATCTAACCAAATGGATAAAAAATACCATAAGATAAGCCCAACCTAACAATACACACCAAAACTAAGAAATCAGGATGTTTTGAATCAAATTTATTCCATATTAATCCATCAACTGAATGAAATAACATATCATTATATTTAATTCTATCACATTCATATCATCATATATTGGTTTATATTTCTCTAAGAAAGAATAGACATCGATTCCTAGAAATAATTGGAATGCACAACATGGAATTCAATGGAACATAATACCATGCTCCATCTAAAAATTACATCCATTGATATGTACCAAATTTTTATAGTCCTTAAGGTCTGCTGATTCCTCCCAAAATGAACTGAAATGTTTTGGACATGTATGGATTTTATTAGTAAAATACATAAGTTTTTTAATTAACATCAAACCCATAGATGATTTGAGTCAATATATACATCTTCAGGAAGAAACTATTCCGTAAATGGTAAAAATATAATCAATGGTGGTATTATAAATCCCCTATATAGTTTATTCATGATATAACCACTTTATAAATTCCAACTTTTTTAGTATAGTACATTACTAATATAATGATGTTCTGGAAACATTAATTAATTTTTTCAATATCTTGATATCATCATATTAATTAATTTTTCCTTCTCTATTAATATCATTTTCTTCTTATACTGAGACAATATATTTCTTATGATGATATACAAATTGAAACTGGTCAAATTCAAATTATCCATACTTCTTCATTGTTTTTGTTCAGAAATTATAGATGATTTTTTTCAAATCTCATTTATTATTCCAAATATACTATTATGTTTGAAATATAGATTTTTTATATGGATGATAACTTCTTATTAAAAGAACCATTTTCATCCGATATATTAGTAACATTGAAAATGTATACGACCTCCATTGAAAGCATTGCTAAATGATTAATTTAAAAAAATATCCAAATTATTTTAAAACTCATTTGAAATATAATTGGTTTGATATATCCATATTCTAACCATTATATTATAGGAAACAAAATATATTCAAGTAAAAAATTTAAATCATAATTAAAAAATAATAATTACAACTAAATTTAATATGAATGTTATAAAATAATACTAGTATCTAGCCAAAAAATATTATGATAAATAAAATTTGTTATATGATATTTCAAAAAAATAATGGTCCTAACAAATTATAATACATAGAATGGGAAGAGACTATTAAACAATCCAATTATATAAATATATCATTATTAATCGATTTATTTAAAAATTATTATGTTCTAAATATAACATTAATCTAATTAATTACACTTATCTTTATGATGGAATAAAATTAAAATATATTAACCACAATGTTTAATCCAACATCCAAACACAAATAATATTCTATAATAATATTATGAAAATTAATACATAATCAAAATAAATTTAAATAATCATACAATAATAATATCATAGAAACTTAGATTTATGTAATAATATAAATATATCCAAAAGGTAATAAAGAAAATAGAATCTCATTGTTTTATGCTATATGAAAAGCATTAATTTTTTACAAAAAAACTCTTCTATAAGTGGAAAGAAAGATTGTATCACTTTTCTCCTTCCTCAAGCATGAATAATATCCAGTTATCACCCACTAATATAACCAAAAACTATTAACTACCCACATTAGTGTAATTTGTGTTTACATACACATAGATCATGCATAAATTGTGAAAGAGATAAATTCTTCAAGTATTACACTAAATTCCTCATTCTTAACCATTATAATATAAACCATGATATGCTATTTTGCGTAAAAAATATTGAACAAATATTCTAGTTTTTGATAGAAAATAGAAGCATCAAGAATGGAATTTTTCTATATCTCTTTTAATAACTGAATGTTATCTAAGTTAAAATATATATACGAATATATTTCATGATATTTATTAAAATATGAAAATATAAAGCAATATATATTAATTTAAAATGAGGAAAAGTTTATTGTAAAAGAAATTAATGGGGATTCAGTAATATTATTATAAAATGATCAAAATTTCATTTATATAGAAATAAATTTTGGTTTAATGAAAATAATAATTTCAAATAAAATATTTCCTTATTGAAAATGAAAATTATTTTAAAAAATGAAATTTACTTTTAAATTTAGTTGCACATAAATAAACTATGAATATAAATATTATAGGAATTAATAATAAATAGAACTATTATGATAAATATAACTAACCAAAAATGATAGTGAACTATGAAATTATGTTATATGTATTAAAGGAAATATGAAAATATTATGTGAATATAACATAATAATGTTTCAAAATAAGGATCAATGGTAAGTACCAAAAGATATAATGTTTGGAACATTAGATATATTTTATAGAATCATATTTTTGTGCTATATTTCTATGGGAGAACTATTTTTATGTAATTTTTTTATATTGGGGTTCCATATCATTGGGGTGTATATTCTTGGGATCCCTGTATCTATATGGATCAATTATGATATGAGAACCACATCCCCAAATTATTTACTCCATTATTGTTACCTTTCCTCATAAAACTCAATATAATAATTTAAATCATATCACTCCCAATTTCATATAGAGGATTATCTATGTATTTATTCTAAGTTCCTACAAATGAATTCAAGTCATCTCCCATTAATAATTCTAAATTATCACATGACATATAATAAATATCTAATTCATTAATAAAAAATACTATAATAATTAATTATATAATCAGTTATTATATACTAGAAAAAATATTAGATTTAGTAAGATTAATAGATAAATAAATTAAGAAAAACACCCACATATATATATATATCATTTATTATGAAATAATATGACGAAAATAATCTAACCAAAAACATTTTAAATAATTTGGAATAATAATGACCTAAAAATATCATGGATAGGTTTTGATACATATATAAAAATGATAAAAATACTCATTAGAAGAGAAAAAGGATTTGGAACTCACTAATCTGATGTTGGAGAAGATTATATTCAAAAATTCATAATTAAGGAGAGAATTTTGGAGGAGAAGAGATGGTTGTTTATTTCTTGGGTGAAAAGATATTATAGATTGTGGGTTATGAGGGGAGGGTTTTTCTGAAGGTTATGTGAAGACTCAATGCTAGTTGTTTTTAAAAACTGTTAGTATATTCTAATATATTACAATTTTGTATTCAAACCATTGTTATAGACGGATTCTAGGAACTCTATATCAATGGTTATTTTTTAAAATTAGTATAGATTCATGGGGATAAATAGAATTTCTAGTATTTAATCACTAAAATAATTATTAAAAAATATAAATGAAACTAGAGGGAAATAAGCTGATGAAAAAGTGGGATGTAACGTAAAATAAGGTCCTAAAATTGGTGAACTAAAACATCCGTACATAATCTAGAACATGGGGAGAAGTGGAGGAGGAGGTGGGGAGAGAAATTCCAACTCTGACATTTCATCCATGACCAATAGAGTGACCCTTGATTAGGCTTTGTTCTGAAATTGTATAAAATTACACGTTTTACTCCTTTTTAATAAAATTTTTATGGGGCCATGATATATATAGTGGTTATATCATAATCTTCCTAAAACCATTAAGATCCCAGTGTAATTCAATTAGGCTTCCAAAAGGCTTTAGCAATGAGTTAATTAGAGCTATGTTTCCACCACTAATCCTTAATGACCCCTCTCATTATGAACTATTTATTTTTATAATTCTCACTTTCATATTCCACTTATAAAATATCCATAAAAACGTTAGAAAACACACCTATAACTGACACTTAATGATTTGATCTAGAAAATTTAAACGTACCCATTTACTAATGAAATGATAAACTAGTCTCGATCCATGTTCACAAAAACATGAATGTAGAATTCATTACATCATTGTTTAATTCATTTATTCATGGTTTATGAATAAAATAATTTTTTTAATATTGAAAACGTTCTTTTTTAATAGAAGTAATCTTAACTGGGAAGATATCATTGTTTCAATATATAGAAATAATTATCACCACAACTATTTCTTTTTTATGAATCGTGTTTTTGTTTTAGCGATTGAGTTCCTTTTAACTTCAGCAATTTGATAAAAGTAATAATTTTTCACATATATAAGGAAAATGGTGTATAAAATAATGGTTATTTTTTTAATTTGTTTTTGTTTTCAATTTATGAAGAGTTGTTCAAAATAGATAGTTATGTGTATAAAAAACTAGTCATATTCTACCCTCAATGCAATGGAGTTTCATGTAGTATATATGTATGTAATAGGTTAACATCAGATGAAATATTTTTATAATTTTCTCAGGGGAATAATCTTATATGAACCTCAAGGTACCTTAACAACATCTATGGTGATTGGATGGTCAAACGTGATCTAAATATTGAAATTAAATTTGTAGTATATATAAATAATGATGGGTGTTATGATATAAAATATCTATTTTAAAATTAAAAAGTGGATATGAAATAATAATGTCTTGTGTATATAGAATAGTTTTTTGAGAGGGAAGAGATAGTTGTTTAAAGAAGGGGAAGAGTAATATACCCAAAGAAGTGTTTTTTGGTAGTATTATTCATCAAAAAATTTCTTAATATAGTTATATATGATATGTGAATATTACATACTTTCATTGAAAAGGATGATGGGTATAAAATGTTTTTGTGTGTTCATTTTTATTATTTGATGACCAT
This sequence comes from Viscum album, assembly GCA_963277665.1. NCBI lineage: Eukaryota > Viridiplantae > Streptophyta > Magnoliopsida > Santalales > Viscaceae > Viscum > Viscum album. Next base: position 366,934,154 of record OY728125.1, read on the forward strand.
AAATTTATACACACATTAATTCATATCAACAATAGTTAAAGGAAGAATTTGGGTGATCTATTAAAGGATTTTTTGCACTAAATTGTATAATTTATTAATAAAATGTGGACATCAAATTTGGTAATATATTGAGAACAACATAGAGATTATTCTTGATGATTTAAGGATCTACTAACTATAAAACTGATCATATTTTTTATATTTTTATTGGTCCACATTATAAATTTCAGGATACTATTTATATATATGGGTTCATGTATCAACCTGTATCATTATAATAATGGGATAATACTAATGGATCTTGTGGAAATGGATAATATCGTGCCATTATATGTTCAAATACATCTATTTAAAATGTTATAGCTTGTAAATAATTTTTTTCATTATAGTTTAGTTGATTATTCAAAAAAGGTAACTAAATTAAATTGCTTACCTTCATAATTCTGATTTTTATGTAGAAATGTTATGAGATAGTTTTCTTTCGAGTCATCATAACAAGTGATGAATTTCTTTTTTAAATGAAATTATAAAATATCTACTCATAAATAATCAAAATCCTTGTAAATAAATATGATTAATTACATTTTATATGATTATTTGTCGAAAAACCTCTCATTAAAATGATGATTTTCCTCTATTTATCTTCTCAGACCGATCTATAATTTTTACATAATATAGTATCCTAGTTTTATAATCGGGGATAATAAATTTACCAAAAGATTTGATGTGTTGTATATATTTCCCGCAAAATTTAATAGGTAAATATATTATTTCCTGATTTCATAATTTAAAACTTTTAACAAATTTTATATCATAAATTAGATATTGAATACCAATAAATTATTTTAAAGATTCATTCATGGATAATTTATTTAAAACATGGTTTTAGAGAAGTATTTGAGATTTAAATGATTCTTTTTTTCATTAATCTAAATGAGTTTTACATAACAAAACATTTTTATTTCTAAATACTATATAAAAATAATGTGGAATTTGTTCTTTTTTAATTATAAACAAAATATGTTTCGTAAGAGTATCAATGATGTATGTAAGAAAAAATTATTATTTACACATTTTGTGTAATAGTGAATTAATGTTATAGTGAAATAATTTGATGTTGTGTATGTGTTATGATGATATTAATAAATTTAAAACTAATAAACATATATAAAACATTCGAATTAATAAAATCAAAAAAAAATTAATATAAAATTTTATGGAAATCATGATAATTAATTTAATAGAAAAATGTGTTTTTACACTTTTATTAATTTAATCAAAAAAATTATCCATCCAAAAAAATGAATAATAAAAAAAATATTATTTTGAGATTATTTTGAGTATTCTTTGGTCATTATTTGTGAGATAAAGTTAATTTAAACTAATATTGTTGTGATTTTTTGTGAACTAATGTTGTAAATAATATGTTATTTATAATGATTTGGTTTCTAAAATCATTATCTATTTTGATGAGTTAGTTAGAGAAAATAGATTCCATATTATGAGTTAAATAAGACCCAAATATTTTCATAACATGTATTAAATTATTAAATTAATTATTGTGTAAATATTCCTGGTACTACAATATAATGTTATTTTTACTCTAAGAGACTCTGAATTTAATGAAATTATACAATTTATGGGATATTATGTCTGAATATATTAAAGACAATGATATAAAAAAAATTTAGTGATGAGTATAATTAATTTAGTAATTTATTAGTATTTTTGTTGTGATTATGAAATATTAGGAACAATATAATCAGATAATTGAAGTTCTGGAAGCCTATAGTGTGAAGGGGGTATTTTTTACATTGGAGACCGAATTTTTATGTTGGGGTTATTAAAAAATATTAGTTAGATGTCAAAATCTAGTAGGGTATTTTTAAATAATTACATTACATTATGATTTGGTTAATGATATGTTTACCAAAAAAGTTACTAATTAAAAAAGTATAGAGCCTTCTAAACTAGAAGTTGAAACTTGTAAAATTATAACGTGTTATTGTGGTTTCATTCCATTATAAATTTTCTATGATTAATATAATAGTTTGTATCGATATTTATTAAAATTAATATTTATAATGGTTATTTATTTACTGAAAATTGAATATTAATATAAAAAATTCCAACCCCTTCTTAGTGTTATTTTCAGTCCCTCCTTGATAACTTCATTTAGTATTAAATCCCTTAGTTGTAACCATTGATTTGATATTTTTATTACTAAATTTAATTTTATAAATATTGTATTTTCATATTTTAAATTTTCATGAAATATGATGTATAATATAAATTTATCCAACATTATAGTGATTCCAATATTTGATATAAATAATTATCACATTGTAAAAACAACATCGAATATTACTTTTTATCTATTGGATTATAATATCTAGATATTTCCCAATTTGATTTTACACCTCATTAAGAAAAAAAAATATAATATTCATAATGATGATAATTTCAATACATATATCCTTATATCATTATATACAAATAATAAAAAAATATCATTGGATTTATTATAGAAAAGTTGATTTGGGAAAAAATTGAAAATATCTATACAGGAAACTGGAAGCCAAAATAATAAAAATAATAAAAATGGGGACATCATTATTAAGGTGTAAAGTTCATAATTAGTGCTCTATTTATGATATTATTTTGGAATTTAAAGTTATTCTAATCAACTATATGACATGACTAAGTGATTCCCCCTCTAGGCGAGAAGAAAAAAACATATATTCCATTCCATGTCTACCTAAAATTATATAAGAAAAGGGTAAGTGGTGAGTAGTAACATATCTATTAAAAAAATAATTGAATTATACCGTGAACTTCTATAATGAAAATAGTAATACTAAATTCATAAGTAATATAAAAACATGCCATTAACTAAAAATGAATAAACCAATATATATACTCATAGAGAGATATAAATATATATGCATGAGAATCACATCATTGGAAAAGTAGTCCCGATACAAAATTTTTCACATAATATTTGTGTCAATATATCTATGATGAAAAACATATCTAGGAAATAAATAATTTCAATACATAGATCAAAGGATATTGAGTCCCATATCATCCCATCATTGATGATCATTCCATGATCCACCCCTCTAGAATGACACTACTAGGGGTAAAATATGAAAACTGTCAACAAGAAGACTATATTATCCTCAAGTTATTATAAGATATCTGTAACACCCCAGGTAAATAAAGAATATGACATTTTAATATTTATCCATATTTATGAATAAAATATTAATATTACCTTAAATGGGATGCTATACTCGATGTCGTACCCAACACACAACAACGAGTTTCTTGAGAATCTTACGTTGCACTCTAATAATAAAATAATATTATTTTAAATGGTAGTTAACATGTAGCCATTGCATTGACAGGAATGTATAGAAATAACTAAAATATGATTATATATATTTTTTAAATATTTTTACAATAAAATATAAAGTCATAAAATACGGAAAGAATTCAGTTTTAGGCGTATATGCCCTAGTTTTCACTAAAGGTTCACTTATCACCTTTTGATGGAGAACTGTCATTAAATATAGTTTTGTTCACTCTTATAAATCCTTTTGGACCAAATAAAACTCTTCCTAATAATTGGGACATCAAAATTTACTTTGTGTAAATTTTTGGTATATTTCTGATAAAGTTCATTTTTTAATGAATAGTGTAAACTATTGTATTTTAATTCAAAACCTCTTTTTAATCTAATTCATTTATATTATTAGATTATCTTTTGAATTGGTTTTAAAGTGAAATTAGAATATATTTTTACCATTAAATCCAATAGTGGTTGTTGGAATTAATTTCACTTTGAAATCGGACTTAAACTAGTGTCAATCTTTTGATACTTGTTGTTTTATAAAAACACGCTATTTGCTCCGACAGCGGGAATTAATTATTAAATTAATTAATGTGACTTATATGTTTTGAATTTTGTAAAATAGACTTCATTTTTGAATTCGGAATATCAAATAAAGCTTAGGGTGAATTTTTGGTAATTTTCTGAAAAACCTCAATTTTCTATGAATAGTGAAACCACTAAATGGTACTTATAAAAACTGATTTTCCGTTTAAATGAAATTTTTCTATCATTGGGTTTTGATTTTCAAAAATCCTACATACATGGTTGTAATTAAGAAGTAAAATGTGGTTCAATGAGATTAAAATAATTTTTTGGTGAATAGTAACTTATTAAGTTTTTAATCGCGATTAGTGGTAATTAGTGTTGTTTAAGGTAAAAATAATGTTTTAATAATATGAAATGAACTTGACACATGTCCTACCCTCATTGGTTGTGTCATGGCCGACCAAGAAAAGCCATGGTTCAACTTGGGGACCCCATGGATCCCCTTTGGTTGGGAAATGACATAAATAACTTTTTATTTAATGTTAAAGTAAAAATGACACAAACTTGAGTAATTTTACGAAAACAATTTTTACAATGGGTTATAAAGATCAGATTTTTTATTATAGATAGTAATTGGAAATATAAAAAGATTTCTTACATCATAGTATTTGTTTTATAATTTTTAGACTTTAAATAAAGTAAATTATTTATGACATCATGATGATGCAGCGATGACCTCATTATTTAACGATTTAAATAAAATGAGAAGATAATGTAAAATCTATGACATAAACATGTCCAAAACTTATTGGATGGGTGGATTTATAACCCTTAACACCTTATCCACGAATTATATCAATGCTGGACCTTTTAAAACTGAAACACATTTTCAAATAAAATAATATTTCTTTACTTTCCAAAAGTGCCCCTCCTCTCCTCTTATAAAAGGCCCCCACCTCTACCTCTTTTCCCACACTCCTCATGCCTTTGGCTCGGCCAAACCCTGCCCATTTACTCTCTCCACATCCCTCTCCTATTCCTATAGGATTCCCTTTTGGCAGAATCCTTTCAAAGGAAGCCTTTAGGATCAAATCAAAAGGAGTTACACTTTTAAAGGTAATTCATTCTCTCATGTTCATTTGTTTTATTTTGCTTCTCCAACCCCCTAAACTCTTTTTATTTACTTCTTTTGTAACAACACCAGTATCTTCAGTATACTAGGATGTTGTTATAAGATTTATTCGAGCTACACTCACACAAAACTACATCAAATGGTTAAAGAACATACAGTTTCGGTGGATGGCGAAATTCTGCCTCCTGAAACGATGATTGTTCAATACTCATTTAACACATTCAAAGGTGGCCATTATGATTTCACTATTTATATATATGATATATAATATGTTTATGTTTTCCTTAAGATTCTGTATTTTTCATTTATGGCATTCCATTATTGTTTCCATTATGGGTAAACATGATATCTTCATTTTAGGAAGTGCGGACGACCGCCCCCTGAAAGTGATTTGATTCGTTAATACCATATGTGGGATGTTTATAGGATAAAGTTAATGGTATTATATATGTTATTATACTGTAATTATTATATCCACTTATATCATTATGAATCCATTCTAGAAAATACGAAATAGAAATGAAATTAGCGTTCATGCGTACGTACGGCTTACCGTCTCCATGAACGGTGCATTTCATTTCTTACCAATAAATGATAATGTAATGTTATAAATTCATGAATGTACTGGATATATATGACATATATGATATATACATCATTAATAAAATTCTGGATATAATAACCATTTGGCCACACGAACAACATGTAATTGTAAGAAGTCCACATTCGACTTAAGAACCAAATATCGGCAAAACAAATATTATTATCTTAAATGATTACATAATGTTTATGACATAGTGATAAGTGATATAAAAGGAATAATGAACTTGAAAAAGGTTATTAAGGATTTATAAATTAACTCATGTTTATTATTCAGGAGATTAAAGAATGATCGAGTCAATTCGGACCCGAGGTAAGGGATCCTACTCCTCTCTTTCTTTTTAAGTACACACTTTTATGTCATTCCTCTTAAAGCTAATATTTCTTGTTATTGGGATGATATTTTATATAAAACTTACTGTAATTTTTATTTTCATGTGATGAGAGACCCTATTCTCTCTCATCAATCCTTTTTGGAAGTTTTGAGTGGCGCCGTTAGGCTGCCGAACTTTCGTAAGAGATCTAACCTCTCTCTTTCTTTTTTAGTACTCTCCTTTATGTCACGTCTTTTAAGATCCTATTTGTAATGTTGGGGGATGTTATTTTATATTCCTCTTGATGTAAATTTTATTTTAATGTGATGAGATACCCTATTTTATCTCATCAACCCATATTCGTAAGTTTTATGTGGCGCCGTTAGGCTACCGAGTTTTCGTAAGGGATTTTTCATCTCACCTTTATTCCCGTGAGATGTATGCTACATTTGCCACAAATTCCATTGAGTGGTGTATGTAATGCCCATTATTCTACTCTTTTTGTAACATAATTTCGTTTATGAGTATTTACATCAATGATCTATTGTCCTTCTTTCATGGGGTGTATGTTTTGAAAGATACCCAAGTCGGTAAGGGAACCTTTCACCCTCCTCTTTTTTAAAAGACTTCTTTTTTTGGGTCTTTTAATTTACATATTGTTATGTTGGGATATGTTCTCATATATCCTTATTGATGTAAATTTATGTCCAAGTGATGAGATACTCTTTTTATCTCTCATCAACTCATTTTAATGTGATGCCGTTAGGCTGTCAAGGGAACTTTTTAACCCAATTTCTATTTCTTTGGGTTCAACATGTAGTCATTGAATATGTCATCCATTGAATATGTGTGAATGTCCTTTTATTGTTTTACACTTAATATCTACTTATTTTGGGTGTATTTATTTTTGATATTTATTTGTCCTTAATTTAAGGATACCTTCTTTATAAGGGATTTCATCACATTTGACATTTCTATTGAGGGTTCATTGTTGTTATGCACCAATTCACTCTTATATGGTGTATATACTGTCCTTTGGAGTATTATATCATGAATACATTTATTCTCATGATATTATAATGTTCTTACTAAATGTTATTCCTCAATTATTGTATTCAAGTGTCTCTAATTTTGGTAAAACCCCTTTAACCAAAATATCATTTTAAATGTTTTAATTATTTGTTCTTATTAATATCCATGTTTTCAAAATGGTTTTAAGGATTTATTTATATGGATATTAATGGTTTAAAATTTTAAGCTTCAAGGTGTTATGGGACACTTTGATTCAAAAATATCTTTATTAAATGTTTTAAATGGTTTTGGAAATGGTTTCTTTTTGAATGGATTCATTATTTCAATATACTAAAATGTTATATTGAAATTGAAATGTGGAAATGTTATGTTTCCTTTATGCATGTTTTATGTGACACATTTATGTTATGGTTCTTGGGCATTGTTATGAAAACGGGCGGTTCTGTGATAAACTAAGGGCGGGTGGGCCCGATATAGCTCTCCAATGCATTGGGTAACGCAAAGGAGTGAAACGTTAAGGTTTCTCCGAAGAGATTTAGGGAATATACTAGGATAGGTATTCCAAACGTAACCAAGAGGGTTACTCCCTATGTAAGAATGTTATGAATTCCTCAAGTTACCTTTTATGTCTTATGATTTCTATGATTTATTCATGATTTGATATGCCTATGTTTTATGGGTAAAGTATGATTTCATTCTTATGTATACATGTACTCATGTTTCCTTTCCATATTTTTATATCCCTTACTGAGCTTTTTATGCTCATACCAAGTTTTTGAAATGTTTTTCACAGGTCAAGGAAGGGTAAATGATGTGATTATAGTGTCAAGGATGTGTCAAGAAAGAATCCATGTTTTATTTTAAATATGTTTCCGTTGATGGGAAGAAAGAATACTGTCTTTTATGTAACCACTTTGTTTAAATGTGGAATGTAATGCAAGTTTCATGATCTAATTCTCTAAAACTCTAAACCTGAAAAGATCCTCAATGTGTAATCTTGTAATAAATCAAGATTAAGTAAGGTTTAAGGCTGGGGCCTTATAGTTGGTATCAAATGTCGGTTTAGATAACTTTAGAGGTTAGGGTATTCTTTAAGCATAAGTGACATTACCATAATGGTTATGATTTCAGAAAGATTCCTAGTTTTAGATAATGTGAATGAGTAAGTATATCTAAGTGTTTATCTTTTTCATTAGCACATGATGGTTTTGTTGATATACTCACACTGACCTTTTTGGTTTTAGTAAATGGCTGGATCTAGCAGGCACCAAAGTGACAATGGGTTTGAAGGAAACTGTGGTGGTTCTCTGATTAAGATACTGGATGAGATGGGGGATTCAATGAGGAATCTCATAGTTGTTCTAAACCAACTATCAGGGAGTCATGATCAACCACTTCAACCTTGGTGAGTTCTCTAATGCATCATGTACGAGATGGACAACTCTATGTGGAAATTCAGGTAATAATTATTAAGGTAACCATTAGGGTTTATATGATCCTTACTTTTTAGGTAATTATGGGTTACTCTATGATATGATGGAAAATGAAGGGCATGATATAAACTTGAGGTTAAAATATGTTATGATTATTTTTGAAGATTTTACCTCGTTTTGGGGAATGTTTTAAGAATTATATAGTTTTGGAAAAAGGACAACACGCAGACCGTGTGACTACCCGTCGCGTCGGACAAAGCTGTGGGAATCGAACCCACAACCAAAGTGCGACTAGTATTTATCACCTACCACTGGACTACGTGAATTCCCTGGTTAGTTTAACTGATTATTTCTAGTTATATGATTTTATCAATTAATAGTAAGTTGATTTTGGGTTATTTATAAATATGATTAACCTATCATGGAGGATATGTGATTAGGATAATTACTTTTCAATACGAGACTTTAGGAGCAACTGATGTTGTTTGGAGATAAATGTTACGATTTAACTTGGAAGACTATGTGACTAAATCCTTCAAATATTTGGGTTTCAATCTTATATTGGTTTACTTTGAAGATTTTTATGGACAAATTGTTTATCGGATGCTCCTTGTTGAACTTTGGGTTTTGTTGGACAAATTTTGGAGATTAAGCATGGATTTTCTTTTTAATGGGTTATCCTTTTCTGGATTATCTGACCTTGTACTAACCATTTTGGTTTTGGTTTTGGTTAAACCCTAAAGACATGGGATGTATATATTTCTCTTTTGTGGATTAGGTGATTCTCTAGAAGTTTATTATAGTACTCTTGATGCGAACAAGTCTCCCTAGATACTCGTCTTTTGGAAAAAATAAGAGTTTGATTAAGGAATCCAGTAAAGGTTGAAAGTCAACATGATATGTGATTATGTTTCCTTATGAATAAATTCCTCAATAAAAAGTAACTTAACACGAAAATGTTGTCTATTAGCTTTTACTACTGAGGAATCGAATACAGTTTAACCCATCAAAAGTTTGTGATTTTCTCATTGTTAACTTTCTTCTAGACATGTTTACTATCACTCTCCCTCAAGAACATGACCCTTTTCTTTTTCTTCCATGTCCATGTTTTTCTACATGGAATCCTAGTATGGGTTAACTCGGGTGACCTCTGTACTTATCTTCCTTTATTTTAAAGTGATTGTTTTACCGACTCTTGTTCCGATGTGGGACGTTCAAGGATGTTTCCAAGCTCAATTTTAAAAATTGCAAGGACGCAATTCCCAAAAGGGGGGAAGGATGTAACACCCCAGGTAAATAAAGAATATGAAATTTTCATATTTATCCATATTTGTGAATAAAATATTAATATGACTTTAAAGGGGATGCTATGCTCGATGGCGTACCCAACACGCAACAACGAGTTTCTTGAGAATCTTATGTTGCACTCTAACAATAAAATAATATTATTTTAAATGGTAGTTAACATGTAGCCGTTGTATTGACAGGAATGGATAGAAATATCTAAAATATGATTATATATGTTTTTTAAATGTTTTTACAATAAAAGATAAAGTCATAAAATACGGAAAGAATTCAGTTTTAGGCGTATATGCCCTAGTTTTCACTAAAGGTTCACTTATCGCCTTTTGATGGAGAACCGTCATTAAATATAGTTTTGTTCAATCTTATACATCCTTTTGGACCAAATAAAACTCTTCTTAAGAATTGGGAAATCAAAATTTACTTTGTGTAAATTTTTGGTATCTTTCTGATAAAGTTCATTTTTTAATGAATAGTGTAAAATATTGTATTTTAATTCAAAACCTCTTTTTAATATAATTTATTTATATGATTATATTATCTTTTGAATTGGTTTTAATGTGAAATTAGAATATATTTTTACCACTAAATCCAATAGTGGTCGTTGGAATTAATTTCACTTTGAAATCGGACTTAAACTAGTGTCAATCTTTTGATACTTGTTGTTCTATAAAAACACGCTATTTGCTCTGACAGCGGGAATTAATTATTAAATTAATTAATGTGACTTATATATTTTTAATTTTGTAAAATAGACTTCATTTTTGAATTCGGAATATCAAATATATCTTAGGGTGAATTTTTGGTAATTTTCTAAAAAACTTCAATTTTTGATGAATAGTGAAACCACTAAGTGGTACTTATAAAAACTGATTTTCCGTTTAAATGAAATTTTTCCATCATTGTGTTTTGATTTTAAAAAATCCGACATACATGGTTTTCATTAAGAATTAAAATGTGGTTCAATGAGATTAAATAATTTTTTGGTGAATAGTAACTTATTATGTTTTTAATCGCGATTAGTGGTAATTAGTGTAGTTTAAGGTAAAAATAATGTTTTAATAATATGAAATGAACTTCACACATGTCCTACCCTCATTGTTTGTGTCATGGACGACCCATAAAAGCCATGGGTCAACTTGGGGACCCCATGGATCCACTTTGGTTGGGAAATGACATAAATATCTTTTTATTTAATGTTAAAGTAAAAAATGACACAAACTTGAGGTATTTTACGAAAAAAAAAAATTTACATGGGGTTATAAAGATCCGATTTTTTATTATAAATAGTCATTGGAAAGATAAAAAGATTTCCTACATCATAGTAGTTTTTTTAAAAATTTTAGACTTTAAATAAAGTAAATTATTTATGACATCATGATGATGCAGCGATGACCTCATTATTTAACGATTTAAATAAAATGAGAAGATAATGTAAACACTATGACCTACACATGTCCAAAACTTATTGGATGGGTGGATTTCTAACCCTTAACACCTTATCCACGAATTAGATCAATGTGGGACCTTTTAAAACCGAAACACATTTTCAAATAAAGTAATATTTCTTTACTTTCCAAAAGTGCCCCTCCTCTCTTCTTATAAATGGCTCCCACCTCTACCTCTTTTCCCACACTCCTCATACCTTTGGATCGGCCAACCCCTGCCCAGTTACTCTCTCCACATCCCTCTACTAATCCTATAGGATTCCCTTTGGGCATAATCCTTTCAAAGGATGCCTTTTGGCTCAAATCAAAAGGAGTTACACTTTTAAATGTAATTCATTCTCTCATGTTCATTTGTTGTATTTTGCTTCTCCAACCCCCTAAACTCTTTTTATTTACTTCTTTTGTAACAACACCAGTATAATAAATATACTAGGATGTTTTTATAAGATTTATTCGAGCTACACTCTCACACAACTACATAAAATGGTTAAAGAACATACGGTTTCCGTGGATGGAGAAATTATGCATCCCGAAACGATGATTGTTCAATACTCATTTAACACTTTCAAAGGTGGCCATTATGATGTAACTATTTTTATATATGATATATAATATGTTTATGTTTTCCTTAAGATTCTGTATTTTTCATTTATGGCATACCATTATTGTTCCCATTATGGGTAAAAATGATATCTTCATTTTAGGAAGTGCGGACTACCGCCCCCTGAAAGTGATTTGATTCGTTAATACCATATGTGGGATGTGTAAAGGATAAAGTTAATGATATTATATATTTTATTATACTTTAATTATAATATACTCTTATATAATTATGAATCCTTTCCAGAAAATACGAAATAGAAATGAAAGTAGCGTTCATGTGTACGTACGGCTTACCGTCTCCATGAACGGTGCGTTTCATTTCTTACCGCTAAATGATTATGTAATGTTATAAATGCATGCATGTAATGTATATATATGAAATATATGATATCTAAATCATGAATAAAATTTTGGATATAATAAACAATTGTCCACACGAACAACATGTAATTGTAAGAAGTCCACTTTTGACTTAAGAACCAAATATCGGAAAAACTAATATTATTAACTTAATTGATTAAATAATGTTTATGACATGGTGATAAGTGATATAAAATGAATAATGAACATGAAAAAGGTTATTAAGGAAGTAGAAATTAACTCAAGTTTATTATTCAGGAGATTAAAGAACGGTCGAGTCAAGTCGGACCCGAGGTAAGGGATCCTACTCCTCTCTTTCTTTTTAAGTACACACTTTTATGTCATTCCTCTTAAAGATAATCTTTGTTGTTATTGGGATGATATTTTATATTACACTTACTTTAATTTTTATGTTCATGTGATGAGAGACCCTATTCTCTCTCATCAATCCATTTTGGAAGTTTTGAGTGGCGCCGTTAGGCTGCCGAACTTTCGTAAAAGATCTAACCTCTCTATTTCTTTTTAAGTACTCTCCTTTATGTCACTTATTTTAAGCTCTTCTTTGTAATGTTTTGGGATGTTATTTTATATTCCTCTTGCTGTAAATTTTATTTTAATGTGATGAGATACCCTATTTGGTCTCATCAATCCACATTCAGAAGTTTTATGTGGCGCCGTTAGGCTGCCGAGTTTTCGTAACAGATTTTTCATCTGACCTTTATTCCCATGAGATTTATGCTACATTTGCCACAAATTCCATTGAGTGGTGTCGGTACTTCCCATTATTCTACTCTTTGTGTAATATAATTTCGTTTATGAGTATTTTCATCAATGTTCTATTGTCTTTCTTTCATGGGGTGTATGTTTTGAAAGATACCCAAGTCGGTAAGGGAACCTTTCACCCTCCTCTTTTTTAAAAGACTTCTTTTTTTTGGGTCTTTTAATTTACATATTGTTATGTTGGGATATGTTCTCATATATCCTTATTGATGTAAATTTTATGTCCAAGTGATGAGATACTCTTTTTATCTCTCATCAACTCATTTTGATGTGATGTCGTTAGGCTGTCAAGAAAACTTTTTAACCCAATTTCGATTTCTTTGGGTTCAACATGTAGTCATTGAATATGTCATCCATTGAATATGTGTGAATGACATTTTTTTTACACTTAATATCCACTTATATTCGGTGTATTTATTTTTGAGATTGATTTTCCCTTAATTTAAGGATACCTTCTTTATAAGAGATTTCATCACATTTGACATTTCTATTGAGGGTTCATTATTGTTATGCACCAATTCACTCTTATATGGTGTATATACTGTCCTTTGGAGTATTATATCATGAATCCATTTATTCTCATGATATTATAAAGTTCTTTCTAAATGTTATTCCTCAATTATTGTATTCAAGGGTATCTAATTTTTGTAAAACCCCTTTAACCAAAATATCATTTTAAATGTTTTAATTATTTGTTCTTATTAATATCCATGTTTTCAAAATGGTTTTAAGGATTTATTTATATGTATATTAATGGTTTAAAATTTTAAGCTTCAAGGTGGTATAGGACACTTTGATTCAAAAATCTCTTTATTAAATGTTTTAAATGGTTTTGGAAATGGTTTCTTTTTGAATGGATTCATTATTTCAATATACTAAAATGTTATTTTGTGATTGAAATGTGGAAATGTTATGTTTCCTTTATGCATGTTTTATGTGACACATTTATGTTATGGTTCATGGGAATAATTATGAAAACGGTTGGTTCCGTGATAAACTAAGGGCGGGTGAGCCCGATATAGCTCTCCAATGCATTGGGTAACGCGAAGGAGTGAAACGTTAAGGTTTCCCTGAAGATATTTAGGGAATATACTGTGATGGGTATTCCAAACGTAACCGAGAGGGTTACTCCCTACGTAAGAATGTTATGAATGCCTCAAGTTACCTTTTATGTCTTATGATTTATATGATTTATTCATGATTTGATATTCCTATGTTTTATGTGAAAAGTATGATTTCATTCTTATGTATACATGTACTCATGTTTCCTTTCCATATTTTTATATCCCTTACTGAGCTTTTTATGCTCATCCCAAGTTTTTGAAATGTTTTTCACAGGTCAAGGGAAGGGTACATGATGTGATGATAGTGTCAAGGATGTGTCAAGAAAGAATCCATGTTTTATATTAAATATGTTTCCGTTGATGGGAAGAATGAATACTGTCTTTTATGTAACCACTTTGTTTAAATGTGGAATGTAATGCAAGTTCCATGATCTAATTCTCTAAAACTCTAAACCTGAAAATATCCTCAATATGTAATCTTGTAATAACTCAAGATTAAGTAAGGTTTAAGGCTAGGGCCTTATAAAATCTCATAAATGTACTAGATTTTATAAATTGTTTTCAAATAATAATTGATAATTTTAGATAACTTAAATATATTAACCCATTTCTCACTAATATCGATATATTTTTTATAAATTATATATTGATATTTTATTATAATAATCACCAAAAAGTTTATAATTTTTTAAAATTTATAATATTTTGGATTAATTCGATATTTTTAAATTATTATAAAATTCTAGAAAATATATTACATAATTGATTTTAATATTATTCGGGTTCTTTTATCTAATGGAATAACAATAATGTATTTTCTTTGTATATGAGTTAGAGAGTGAAGATATTGAGAAACACCAGTACAAAATTAATTATTACATAAAATGTTTCACTTTTTATGATATCATAATTGTTGACATGGGGAAGTCCCCTTTAGAGTCTTAGTGATGTGTGTGATTTCAATGATTCCATATGATATAAAAAGAGAAATCATCAATTTTATTTGTTTACATGAATGTGAATCTTTATATAATCAAATGTGGTAAAAAGATACCTCAATATATAACCTAAATTATTCTGATGATATTTTGATATCATATTGTGAGGAAATAAATTTTCAAATAAGCAATATAATATTTCTTATACATTATGAGGATGTCATTTTATAGGTATTTAACCATTTATGTTGAATGAGATAAATTAGTAGACATATGAAGGAGGATCAAATGAGTAATATCATATCTCTATTTTTTATAAAATATATATTATGTACTGATAGAGTAACTCATTATTATATAGGGAAACTAACAAATATCCACAATGATTTTTATTGAATAAATAATCATTGTTATTATATTTCTTCTAATGATATACGTCTATGAGTGCATATTTTTTGAGGATGTAGGTATATCTATAGAAATTAGTTGTGATAAAACTTATTAAAATTTAAATAAATTTTTATGTATAGTATATTGGAATTTTAAAATAGTACAATTATAAGAGGCAATTTAGAAATACTGGTATATCATCCTCTATAATAAGATATATTAGAATACTGACTACAAATCATTGAGAGTGAAACCATGATGCCAATTCACAAGATAACAAGTGATGATATATCAATTATTATGACAATAAAAACTAGGGAATATGAAAATCCATTTACATTGGTGAAATTCATGTTTTCATCTATGATGGTCTATCTCGATATGCACAAAAGGGGATGGTATATTGTGTAAAATCATATTTTCAGTATGATTAATTCATATCAGAAGACTAAAAAACAATATCATAGAAACTTTCAAGCTATCTAAAACATTATTAAATGAATAATCAACTTATTAAATCTTATTTACATAACTAAAAACTACAAGATAAAAAATAGATTATCTTATGAGGATCAAGTAGTAGATATGGCCTATACTTCGTATGGATATGATGCATGAAACATGATAATGAGAAATATTAATACTCAATGTATATAAAAATTAATGAATATTGATTACAATATATGAATTTTTTATTCAAATAAGACATACTAATTGTGATTCAATTAAATTATTTTTTATCGGAAATATAAGAATTATATCTTAGTAGAAGTGGACTTGTAAAGAATTTCTAATTCGATATATATATTTTTTGATAGGATTTATAGAAAAAATATATAATATTCCTCTATTTCTTATAAAAGGAGGATTATGTTGATGAGGGACATGATTCTTTATTCTTATCCTATGAGTTTCATTTTAGGAGATCTTGTTTGAATATTAAGTAAGACATAATAACTTTTTTATCTATAGATATTGATGGATATCCATTTATTATTAATTCTCAGATGTAAATTAGAACCAATATTTTATTTCACTATAATAAATATTTTTTGTTCCTTATGTTCATTCGTTTATAAAAATATATTATTCTGTTTTATTTTTAGTTGTAAATGCCTTGATTTATAAATACATTGCATTATTTTTCCCCAAGACAAAGAAGTGTCATGACGATGTCTTGGAGTTTTTCTTTTTTAATTTTCTATTTTTCTCTAATATTCATTTAGGCGACCATGTTTCTTGAATATATTAATATGGTAAATCTTTTAGTTCATACTGTCACATGGTTTTGTCATGTGGTCTATTGGTTTCTTCTATTTTTCACTTATTTTTAGTCATATGGTTAGCCAGTTTATTTTTTTTGTTTATCCATTTAGCGAGGATATCTCTTAGTTCCTTCATATAGCTTCTTTAATCCATGATAATAATCCCTTAATCTGATCACATCAGTATTTTGGAAAAATACCAACGTTTTCCAAATACATAGTTTCACTCAAAATGTTGGAAAATGAGTTTTCATTGAAAAATAGTGTGTTTATTATTTAAATAAATAGTCTTAAATCCTTTACGAATCGATATAGAAATACCTTTTAATTACATTACATATTTTCTTTTAAATTAAAATTAAATTAGTAGTTCTATTGTATTATAATGAAACCAAATTAAAAGAGAATTAAAAGAATAGTTTGTTTTGTTACATTTTAGGGCTTTATTAGGTTCTTCATCCACATTTCTAAAATAACTGATTTACATTTTTATATATTTTAATTACTTCCCCTTACAATATTTTATCCATAAATCATCTCTTACGTCTTTGAAGTCATCAGCCTTTATTAAGTATCTCCATGCTCATGACTCCTAGCATGTTCCTTATACCATTAATTCCATATTTTCTATACCACCATGTTGTATTTTAACTAGGATTTATTACCCATATATTAATCATATATTTTTAGTATGGGTAGTGTTATTGATCAGTACCATAACACCAAGATATCTAGGCTATAACATCTCATTTTCTTTCAACACTTTTTGGTGTAGCAAGACATACAACCCATCCGTGTAGTGAATCCTTATTATCCCTTCCATTTTGAGAAACTATTAAATTAGAATGATTATCCTTTTCAATTAGTGGGTAAAAATAATTTATAAATTAAGATAATGACTGGATAAAATTGGATTGATGGGGTGGGGTTTATTAATACATTATTCTATTATTTTCATTTTGTTGATACAAAAGATCCTAAGATAAACATGAAAGAAATTTTCAAGGAATATAATTTCTTCTATTACTCTTTAAAACTTTTTTATATTGATGAAATATTTTGTGAAAAATCCACAACTCGTATATTTTTAAGAACACATATACATATAATGAATTTTATTGTGTGTGAATTTGGAAACACTCCAGAATTACCCAATTAAGGGGAGGGAAAATATTATAGAATACCTATTTATATTATTTATGGTATTATATGAATTATTTTATACTATTACGTGTAGATAATAATATTTCACATATCCTTGTAGTTATGAAATATTTGTGGGGTTTTTAAAGTGATTACGATGATTAGTTTAGATATTGGTGTTTTTATGGGTAGAAGAAGTGTGGTGTCTGATATATTATTATTGTTATAATATCGTTAGATTACATTGTTTTATTTGGTAGTATATGTAATGGGTTTTTTTATTATGTGGTTTAGTTTCAGTGTTCTTCCCCATTGTAGTATCTTGGTAACAATTTAATTTGACATTATGAATGATAGAATTGAAAAAGGAATTGGCTGAAACAAAATGAGTGTGGGATACAAATCCAATTGTAGTAAACAAATTTATGAATTTTCTATTATCAAAATATGTTGGACATAAATGGGAATAAATTTTTATATATTTTATATAGGTTTTTAAATAATCACTGGATTAAATTTATTGATGGTTCATTGGGGATAAATAAAGTGATTATCATTAAAATGGATCAATCTACAATTAAAAGAAAGTTAAATGTACACTGTGTTTGGTTGTTTTTTAGTTTTCGTTTTATAAGTTGTGGTATATTGTGGTAATGTTAGTTTTTTGATGATGCTGGATGGTGGATATGTAGTGTTGATATTAAATCCTTTGGTTATGCTTGTCAGTTTTGACACACTCACAATCAAACAAACACACACAGACAAATATATATGTATATATATATATATATATATCTTTGTGTGTCTGTTATATTTTTAATGATACATCTATACACCCCACACTCACATCAATTACTCTATATCAAACCCAATTTTTTGGTTATTTTATCCAAAATCCAAGATGCTCAGGGAACAGATGACTGAATATCCACTCTTCCCCACTCCTCCTTTGGTCATAGTATATGGAGACAGATCTGAAATCTTGGGGAGTACTGACTAATATAGGAAATATTCAAACTAATTACAAACCATGATATAATTTGATATGTAGTGGGGATTATGCATGGTAAGATGAGGTAATGATGGGGATTTACATAATCATCAAAATAACACAATTCCCTGCTTATAATGTTGTTTCCTGAAGAGATATTGATTTAGATGACGATTTGGTAGTAGTAGTGAGATGTGGATATTAAATTATTCTAATATAGAATTAATGGAATTTTTGGTGGATATGTTTGGTACTTTTGTGAGCCAACCCACATTAGAGACTCCATGATATGGGGTGAAGTGGTAATATAGAAGGCATTTGACCACATGAAATATGATGTTAGGATATGAGAGCAGAAACACAGTAGTGAATTGGATGAATTGAAACATTACCTATGTTCTATAAGTATTTTATAAAAATTTATTGAAATATTTTTTGAGTGGTCCATGGTAAGGTCAGGATGGTTATTTGACATATAAAGGCATTTTTTGTAATTATGTAATTTCATTGGGGTAGTACCATTCTATATTAACATTTTCATCAGAGACAATGGGAGTGATCCTACTAGTTATTCATGTTATGATCACTCTATATATATATACACACAATATTTTATATTTCTAGGAGGGTTTCGTAAACTAATATAAGAATTAATTTCAAAATGGTTAGAGTTGTTATAGATTTACTACCTTAGACTTTTCCATTGAAATTTTATTTTATGAAATTGTTTTTTATTTCAGGAAAAACATAGAGGGAAGGGTTATAATTACATTTTTTAGGATGTTTGTGGGTGTTTGTTTGCTTTATATCATGATAACATCCTATATATTGAGGGTAATTCCAATTAGATGAATTTTTTCACCCTAAAAGATAGTCACCAACAAGGGGCCTATGGTAGGGAAAACTAAGGGGTCACACATACTCTTAACTATCGTTCTTGGGTGGGTACTAGTATAGGTGGTTCATGATAGAGTTTAATTTAATATTATTTTTATGTGATATGAGAGTGTTTGGAGTTAGGAGATGATGATTTTTTAATGGCATTGTGGGGTAACAGTGATATTGGAATTTTGATCTTGATTCCATCCAAATGAGAAATTGAGAATTCACAGGGGAAGAAATTCTTGAATATGAATATTTTTTCCTAAGAAATATTGTAATTAATGGTATCCAATACTCAAAAATTGCATAATCCTCCAAGATACAAGTGATTTAGAGTCCTTCATAAGGTCATGAGAAGGTGTCATGTGAAATGAATAACCTACAAAAATACTATTAAATCCCCTTTAACAAATCCTTATACTATTGAAAAGGCTTACTAGACAATCAATGGTCATGAAGTGGCTAGTATATGAGCACCCACATGACACAAGAATTATCATATGGCAGACTCTTTAAAAGAATCACAAAAATACATGGAAAATATGGAAAAAATATATTCAAATGTATGGGCCCAATTACAATCATATGACTCATTTAACACATCCATGCATCTCACAAGACACCATGGAGGCTTCAGTAACATGTCTTCCAAGTTACTCAAGATCCTTATGGCATGTCACCACTACCACACGAAAGGCCCCTGACATATCCAGAGGTCATTACACTCTCCATTTTTCTCTAAACCATGAAAAGGGATTTGTCAATGATAGTCCTTATAAATCACCATATAATGTTTTTTTGGTCATATGTGGCATCTCCAATGAGGATAATGGTTTTTATCCATTACACATAACCAATCTCACATGATCTGAAAGCCCTTGTTAAATAAACAAGGAAAACAAAAGGGGGAAAAGGAAGAAGACTATTGAAGTCATAAATATCATGTGATGTACCCCATGAAAATAAAAAGATAATGAAGAATAATTTATGGCATCTCCAACTGATCTCACAATATCATATTATATTGTCACCCCCCCCCCCACACACACACACAAATCCTCAAACATGACCTGATGGTCTTTAACTCTCCCTTCACCTCCATAAAGAAAAATTAAGTGGATTTCAATGAAATGGAAGCACACCATAGGATCCTCATATCATCTTGATATGTATAAAAATGGGGGGAGTGATTGTATTAAAAAACACTCATGTAACCTCACAAAATCCCCAAGCCATTGAAAAAAATAATTAAATAAATGAAAAATGGATGGAGCATCTTTCTATCATAAACGTTAGGCAAAATGATATTTTGGGCTGAAAGTAATCACAATATCCCTTCAGTATAATGAAATAATCTTATGGAATGTCCTTGGTTATACACTATTGTAAAGAAGAGTATTTAGAAAAGGCATAAAAGAACACCTAAAATCCATTCAATAGGATTTATGATCTCTTGAAATTCCTTTGGCATGACATCTTGACAATATAAAAGTCCCCCAAAATGTCAAAAATGATTATGTATTCCCCATTGAATTTTCCACAACCCAATAAATGGGATATTTAAATAATGATGTTATTGTCACTAAAAATCATGTGATACCCTCAGAATGACCTATAGTAGGATCTCATGAATCACAAGAAATCAAATCCCTCATCTGACTCCATTATGAAATTATGTGATATGTTCCACAAAAATCATTAAATAACCAGGGTGGTAAAAAATATAAATCCCCCCCCCCTCAATAAAAAAATGTATACTTGGATACTGGAACTAGTTTACCAAACAAGAACCAAATAATTCTCATAAAATATGATATCAAGATCATAAATTTTTTCTATCAAGTAATGATTAGGAAACAATATAAGAGATCATATGGCAATCATAGACACATTGAGTGATTAGATAGAGATCACATGAAGAACTTATGATGGGTTATGTGAAGGAAATATTGCATAACTACTAAGACATATGATATAAAAAGAAGATAATTCTGAAAAATTAATAAGGAATATATAATAAAGGATGGAACTAAAAATAGAAATATGTGAGACTTATGCAAAAAAAATATATGATTATCCTCATGTTCTTCATGTGAACCACCTAGGTCACATGACAATATCAAGACATGTTACCCAGATCATATGTTTTATATTTTGGTATATTATTTGGATCATATGATATCCCATATAAATGTCAGATTAAGTCACATGGAACCCCTAAGCATGCCCCCAATTCTCGTGAAACCCTCTGAGATCTCCATCAAGTCCATGCGATGTCCTTAAAACATGTATCCCAAATATTACAGTGGAAATAGTATAGGTAAGCTAAGCCTCATGATACGCCATGGGTATGTCCACTAAATCTCATGATGTCCTCTAGAAAATACATCTAGATCTCACAACATCCTTTGAAAAAGCTATCCAGATCTTAGGACATCCTACGAACAAACTAGACAGATCACGCGATTTCCTCCACACTTGTTATCCAACTTTCATGATCAAACCCAAAAATGTCATCTTGGACATGGAGTGTAGAGACCCAAAACATGATGTACATGGAAATTTCATTACTTTTACAGAATAATTAATACATAACAAAAACAAACACTCAATGATCATAATAGTTTAGTGTATTTGGAATCATGGAACAAAATCATCTAATTTGTGTAAAGGATCTTCAACATCTCCCATAAAGATCTTCCCCTTTGGTTTTCTTACCTAAAACTTCTATTTATATCCTGGGGAAAAGAAAACATATAAAGGTTGAGCTCATATTCTTAGTAAGGGTAAGAATGGAGAGAATAAGACAAATCATATACATTTGAACTTAAAAAAATTAAAATAATGTTTAAACATCAAAATCTTGAGCAATGACATAAAACATAGCAGTACATAAGGCACTAATACATCAACCCTGATAAAATAGCATGGAAATAAAACATGTAATTTTGGATACCATTAAGAACATTATATAATTTCAATAGTAACCACGTCATTACTGTGAAGACCATCTTAGTGGACAAAGTCCCTTTCTGAATCAAGTTCACTCCTCATTTCAGTCATGTAACACTGAACCGGATTAACATAACGTTCCATCCATGTCTGTCTCATGAGATATAAATGATTACCCAATGAATTTGAGGGAGATATAGGTCCCACTCATCTCATAATGAAATCATTCATACTTGGGCCACAAAATAAACATAAAAAATTCATCATAGGCCAAAGAATAAAACGGGTTTCATAAACATCATTTCATCATCACATAATCCATATAAAAGAAATGGATATCATTTCATCATAATAAAAATCTGAAAATTTAAATAATAGATAAATTATACTTGAAACATAAACAAACTTAATAATTTCATCTTAGATGGAAAAAAGTTTTGATAAAACACTTGAAATGAATTATTGAGGAAAATACCCTTTCTTCTTCAAAACCTTTTCTTTTCTGAAAAATCCATGAAATTTTAAAGGAAAATGATTTTGTTGAAAATAATAATGAAAACTTGTTGAATAATATTCATGAAAACTAGGCGTTATGAAACCGTAAAGATCTGTTCATGCCGTAAAAGTTAAAAAAACATCTTCTTGTACTTTTGCCGAAAAAGTCAAAAAGTACCACATATGGTAAACAAAAGAAAGATTCCTTCCATAACACAAAGTAAATGTCAAGGAGGGGTAAACTGACATTAAACATACATGAAATAATATTAAAAACTTTATGAAAAACATTTTTATGGACATGGATGAAAAATATAACCCCAGTAAATACTTACGTATAAGTAATCTCAGATAAAAATGAGATTACAAAATTATCCCTTACCATAGGTCCGATATGCTTCGTACATATCCCAAACTCCTATATAATGATTTAAATAATATCATTGACTTATTGAAAAATCATATTCACTGTTATGATATCATATATGGTTCACTTATGACTTTATATTACCCGTTCTTCTGTAAGATACATGTTAAAGCAGCATTTTGGGTAAAATGGTTTTATTTATCGTACGTGTTTGGACTTGTTGTTCTTGATATTATTATTTCTTATATCTTGATTTAATTAAACCCAGAATATAAATCATTATTTATATATCATATATATATTCAGTATATATATATAATAGATATACAAATGAAATGAAATACACCATTCATGGAGACGGTAGGTCGTACGTACGCATGAACGCTGTTTTCATTTCCTTATTGAATTAAATGGAATTAAATAAATGAAACATATATGAACATAAATCCAGTATTATTATTATGTAATATCTTTAATGATTATTTATTATATATACTTTATAATCATACTTGAATGGTTAATCATGGAAAATAAATCTCATCGTGTTCGTGGAGACGGTAGTCCGTACGTACGCACGAGCGATGATATCATTCCCATGATCATGGAACTATATTGAAGTGTATGTATAATATTTAAGAATAAATATCACTTTACACTAATCATATATAGTAATTTATTTACACCATTATACCCATCCAAGTAAGGTGGTGGTCAAAAACAGATTACACCACAGCGTGGAGATGGTATTGCATACATACGCACGTGCGGTGATTTCGTTTTCCGTAGAATGGATAGAAGGTGAAATAGGGTTGTTTCATATTTATAATAACATATCTGAATATAAGTAATTCTTATTTTATTACATTATAATGATACAACTAAATAAGAATAATTAGAAGAAGAAATAAACATGAGAGAATCGGAAGAAGAGATTACCTCTTCTTCGACGCACCTCCCTTAAGCTTCCTCTTAAGGAAGCAGAGTTTGTCTTTTGAGAAGACCAAAACCTCCAGAATGTTTCTATGGAAGTGTAGAATATAAATTTGCAGTGTTTGGCCGTGCTTCAAGGCTCAAATGGGTGTGAAGAGAAGAGGTAAGGGGTACCCTTTTTATAGTGGAGGAGAGGGTCACCTTTGGAAAAACTTATTATATTATATTATAATAAAGTAATATTCAGTTTATAATAGATCTAAATTGATTTATTTAAAATATAATGTTTGGATGGGTCTAAATCCTCTAAAAAATAAGTTTTAGACAAGTTTAGGTTACTATTTTAACCTTATCTTTTAGATTTAACTCTAAGTTAAATAATTTAACTTTTACCATGTCTTCTTGTTTTCTTACACTATATGGTTAATAAACTTACTATAAAAATCCAAACGAACCCCAAGTGGTGAATTATTAATATATATATCCTTATTTAAGTCATTTATCCGAACCCTATATTTTTCTGGAATATAATAATAATTAATAATATAATAATAATTAATAATATAATATTTGTTTTAAAATCTATTTTATGTCAATTTTGACACTATTTGGTAATAGATTTTTTTGAAAATCATTACAGCATGATTAGTTCGAACAAAGTTAATTAAATCAATAATAAAATGTCATATTAACCTATAATATTATGGGAATTCATAAAAAGTCTCAAATTACATTTATTTGGGTATTTAAAATATCAATTATTTTAATATTTCATTATTTAGATAATTACTGCATCAGCATTGTGTCACAAATAAATTAAATTATATAATGTATAAAACTTATAAATAAACTACCATTAGTTAGTAAATCGTTTTATCTTTCTAATTAATATTTATAGTTGAATTTATCTTATGTATGACCCTATATTAATAATGTTTTAGTTATTAAACGTTGATTTTAAATATTTTAAATCTCTTTTAAATAAAATAATAATAAATGTCCTAATCTAATCAATGTGGACCAAAAGGGTAATATTTTATTCCTAAGGTTGTTTTTGGTAGAATTACACATATCCAATAGAATTAGGACATGTGTTAGGGTAATAATAATATCATTTTTACCTTTATTTACCCTATTTACTTTTAACTGTGGTAAATTAAAGTAAAAAAGTTACTTTTCACCAAAAATTATTTTTATATTATTAAACCACATTTTACTCCTTAATATTAACTGTGTCTCTTGGATTTGCAAAATTTCACTCACAGAAGTGGTAAAATTATGTTTTATGTATGTTTTCAAAAAGCTCCTAGGAGGTAGGTAAAAGACGGTGAAAAGTTCAATAAAATATTTATATATCTAAAATTATTATAAAATGACTCCAATGAATTACATTGAACTTTTATAGGTATTATGTATAAATTTTTACCTAAAATAAATTGTAATAAAATAAATAATTATTTAAATAAAAATTTGGTTTTTAAATAGTATACCAGTGTTTTCACTATTCATAATAAATTTAAAGTATTCTAAAAATACCTTAAACTCACACTAGGCTAATTTCGATATTACGAATCCAAAAATGAAGTCCATTTTGAAAGATACAATTTATAAAATTTGAAAAATGTTAATAATATTCATAACCTCCAATTTATGTAATATTTTAATAATTAATCGTTGTTTAGTGAAACCCGGTATTGCGTACTACACACGCTATTGAGGAAGGTCGTGATTGCGTGTAATGAAATTCAAGTCAGGGATGTGTGTAGTGAAAGCTCCATTAGGTGTTGCGTATAACAGAATAAA
Organism: Viscum album; assembly: GCA_963277665.1. Lineage (NCBI taxonomy): Eukaryota > Viridiplantae > Streptophyta > Magnoliopsida > Santalales > Viscaceae > Viscum > Viscum album. The sequence goes on from OY728125.1 coordinate 366,960,261, forward strand.
CACTTATTTCATTTATACATTAAACTAAATCTATACTTAATGTTGCGTAGAATAATTTCCACAATACGGACATGAAATTGTGTGTAACACAAGCCAAGAATGGTGTTTCGTATAATACAATCTAATATGGTGTTACATATAGTTCAATCCAATGATGGAGTAGTGTATAAAATAAGACATCAAATAAATTTAAAATAATATATCTCATAAAATCTTAGGGTGTTACATTCTACCCCCCTTAAAATGAATTTCGCCCTCGAAATTAGTCGGGGTTATAAATGGTTTACTACTTGAAAGTTTCTTTCCTAGAAACCCGCATCATAAAAAGTAATACTAAAACTTCATTTTAAAAAGGGAAGTTAGAATCATAATAGTCACCCAAAGTAACTCATCACTCAGTTTCCACATAGGACAACATAGGTGAAAATATGGATATGGAATAGAAATATAACCATGAACTTCTGATGAAGAGTGTTAGAGGAAATGTCTATGAAAAATCCAACAATTACAAAGCCAAAAATTTGTGATGGTCTGAGGTACCATCTAATTCATCAGATATAAGGGCACTTGGACAACATTTGTGGTTTTCAAGATCATTTCCCTAAAGGTGATGAAATTGGAATTTGATGAAATACTTTCATGATTTTGGTACAATCTCACTGTTGGTCGTTCCTTGGACAATTTCAATATTATCTATTCAAGAAATGAAGTTGAATTTGTCATTCGTGAAGTGTTAGAAGATCATGTGATATATTGGTGGGTCATTCCATCAGTCTCAAACAAAAGGTTAGCAAAAGTTATCAAAAATACATAAGTCCATCTATTGTGAGATTAATACTATATGGTTCCTAAAATGGACTTATACATTATATATCATACTTATTAATATAATTAAACTAGTTTTACTAACCATGGACTTCCTGTAAGCTAGTGGTAGGTGATAAAGGCTTGCCGCACTTCGGTAGTCGGTTCGATTCCCGCAGCCTTGTCCGATGCGATGGGTTGTCGCCCATCCTGCATGATGTCCTTTTTCTAAAACTACATTATTATAACATCCCATCAATAATATCAATAAAGTTCTATCCTTAAACAATAATAACTTATGTCCAACATAATCCATTACAATCTTTAGGCATATCTAAAATACTTCTGTCCAAGCTCATAGTATAAAAGAAAATAATTACTAGAAATGTCATCTACCGAGCATGTGAATACCAACATTTATCCCCCATGTATCATACGATATATCTTTTTGGTCACATTCCAAACATGTGAATACCTTCATCGTGTATTCTCTTGAAAAATGAATACCCATTGAGACTTAGTAAAAACATGAATGTTTTCAAAGGTTTACTCATTACACATACCAGAATCCCAAAATTTCTATATACTCAAACTATGATATCAGTCATGTTCTCATTTCCTTTTCTCTTTATCCCTTCATTATTCACATATAATATTCTTTCCAAAAAATATTTCTATCACTTTTAAGGGTTACCGGTACCATATTCTTATAGAAAACCACAATGGACCAATACGAAGATATTTCAATATATTATAAAAGTACCTCAACAACAATATTCTTGAATCACAATACATAGGCCCTTTAGTCCATACTCTTCAATGATTGGAATGGAATAGGTCCTTCCACTATTTATAATTAACTTCTTAGGTCATGGAATTGGGTTAGGTAATGGCCATGTTCTCCGCAGATAAGACATTGGACTCCATAATAGTCTTTCACTCTATGACACTTTTCTCCACATAGATAACATCTTCCCCTCCATTTTAGTTTTTCCTCAAGGTTCATCATCCCTTCTTTAGAAATCTCAATCTTCCATTCTATATGCTCCTCACCATGCGAACATGAATAAAATTCGATCTTCCTCTTTTTTAATGACTTAGGAATACAACTAAAGTTCACGTTATTAATCATTTATCGAGATGTCGATTCGGTATAATCACAATATCATTCTCTCCATGCGTTACTTAATTTCATTGATCATAGTCACCAATTTTTCCATTGGAATCAATTTTAACTGAATTCCTTCTCATTCCCTCCATTGACTAAGACCAGAAACCATAGTGTAAGAAACATTTAAAATAACAAGGAACCACATAATCATAAAAATTCACTTATGGGTTGTCTAAATTATCAAAAATTATTTAATCCATGACACCTTAGGTTCACCCTATGTTATTCATTATTTTCAACATAATTCTAGGATACTAACCTATATGTATACTTAACCTTAGGGACATCTCTACACATACCTTAGAAATATCTCTAGGGATTTCACTAAAATTTTTGCATCCTAGTTTCCAAAGGTTAACTAAACCATTCCTCTGATACCAACTGTAGAGACCCAAAACATTTCATACATGGTCATTTCATTACTTTTTTGGAATACTTAATACATAACAAAAACCAACACTGAGGTATTGTAACAGTTTAGTGTCTTTGGAAACATGAAAAAAAATCGTCCAATCGGTGTACAAGATCTTCAACATCTCCCATAAGGATCTTCCCTTTTGGTTTTCTTACCTAAAACATTTCTTTATATCATGGGGAAAAGAAAACATATAAAGGGTGAGCTCAAATGATCAGTAAGGGTAATCATAGACAGAATAAAAAAAACAATATACATTTGAACTTAAAAACATGAACATAATGTTTAGACATCAAAATCTTGAGCAATGACATAAAACCTAGTAGTACATAAGGAATAAATACATCAATCATGATAAAATAGCATGGGAATAAAACATTTAATTTTTGAAACCATTAAGAACGTGATCTGATTTCTGTAGTATCCAAGGCATTGCTGCCAAGACCATCTTAGTGGACAAAGTCCCTTTCTGAATTGAGTTCACTCCTTGTTTCAGTGTTGTAACCCTGAACTGGATTAACTTACCATTCCAGCCATGTCTATCTCATGAGATATAAATATTTTCCAAATACATTGGAGGTAGATATAAGTCCCTCCCATCTCATAATTAAATCATTCTTACTTGTGCCACAAAATAAACTTAAAACATTCAGCATAACCCAAAGAATACAATGGGTTTCATAAACATCATCCCAAAATCACATAATCCATATAAAAGAAATGGATATAATTTCATCATAAGATAAATATGACCATGTAAATAACAAATACATTATAATTGAAACATACATTACTTAATAATGTCAACTTAGATGGAAAATAGTTTTGATAAAACTATTGAAAATAATTATTAAGGAAAATACCCTTTCTTCTTCCAAATCATTTTCTTTTATCAAAATGCCATGTAATTTTAAAAGAAAAGGATTGTTTTCAAAATAATAATGAAAACTTTTAGAATAAGCTTCATGAAAATTAGGTGTTATTAAACCGTAAAAATCTGTTCATGTCATATAAGTTAAAAAAACATTCTTCTCGTACTTTTGTCGGAAAAGTCAAAAAGTACCACATATGGTAAACAAAAGAAAGATTCATTTCATAACACAATGTAAAAGTAAAAGAGGGGTAAAAATGAAATTAAACCTACATGGAAGAATATTAAACACTTTATGGAAAACATTTTTATGAACATGGATGAAAAATATAACCCAAGTAAGTACTTACGTATAAACAATCTCAGATAAAAATGAGATTACAAAATTATCCCTTACCTTAGTTCTAATATGCTTCGTACATATCCAAACCTCCTGTATAATGATTTAAATATTTTCATTGACTTACTAAATAATAATATTCATCGTTATGATATCATATATGATTCACTTATGACTTTATATTAACCGTTCTTATGTAAGTTCCATGTAAAAGCAGCGTTTTGGGTAAAATCGTTTTATTTATCGTACATGTTTGGACTTGTTGTTCTTGATGTTATTATTACTTATATATTGATTTACTTACTTCTAGAATGTAAATCACGATTTATATATCATATATATATTCATTATATATATATATATTAAATATATAAATTAAATTAAATACACAGTTCATGGAGACGGTAGGCCATATGTACGCATGAACACTGTTTTCGTTTCCTTATTGAATTAAATAGAATTAAGTAAATGAATCATATATGTACATAAATCCAGTATCATTATTATGTAATGTCTTTGATGATTATTTATTATATATACATTATAATCATACTTGAATGGTTAATCATGGGAAATGAATCTCATCGCGTTCGTGGAGACAGTAGTCCGTACGTACGCACGAGCGAGGATATCATTCCCATGACCGTGGAATTTTATTGAAGTGTATGTATAATATATAAGAATAATTATCAATTTACAGTAATTTTATTTATTTATTTATTTACACCATTATACTCATCCATGTAAGGTGGTGGTCTAAAAAGCATTACACCACGGTGTGGAGACGGTATTCCGTGCGTACGCACGCACAGTGATTTCTTTTTCCGTAGGATGGATAGAAGGTGAAATAGGGTTGTTTAATATTTATAATAACATATCAGTATATAATTAATAATTATGTTATTACTTTATAATTAGACAACTAATTAAGAATATGTAGAAGTAGAAAGAAACTTGAGAGAACAGAAGGAGAGATTACCTCTTCTTCGACACACCTCCTTTATGATTCCTATTAATAAAGTAGAGTTGGTCTTTTGAGAAGACCAGAACCTCTAGAATGTTTATAGGTAAGTGGAGAAGAGAAATGGGTAGGGGTAGGCCGAGATTAAAGGCTGAAAAGGGTGTTAAGAGAAGAGGTAAGGGGTTCCCTTTTATAAGGGAGGAGAGGGGCACCTTTGAAAAAACTTATAATATTATTTTATAATAAATTTATATTCGGTTTATAATAGCTCTAAATTGATTTATTTCATAGATAATGTAGGGATTAGTCAAAACCCTCTGAACCAATAGGTTTTCGACAAGTTTAGGTTACTATTTTAACCTTATCATTTAGATTTAACTCGAAGTTAAATAAATTATCTTTTACCGTGTCTTCTTGTTTTCTTACACTATATGGTTATTAAACTTACTATAACAAGCAAAAAGAAACCCAAGTGGTTCATTATTAATATATATAAACTTATCTATGTAATTTTGACTAACCCTAGCTTTTTAAGAATATAATAACAATTAATAATATAATATTTGTTTTAAAATCTATTTTATCTCAATTTTGACACTAATTGGTAATTAATTTCTTTGAAAATCATAACACCATGATTAGTTCGAAAAAGGTTAATTAAATCAGTACTAAAATGTCATATTAACATATAAAATTATTTAAATTCATAAAAACTCTAAAATTAAATTTATTTGGGTATTTATAATATCAATTATTTTAATATTTCATTATTTAGGTAATTACTGCACCGCCATTGTGTCATAAATAAATTAAATTATTTAATGTATAAAAATTATAAATAAAATAAAATTAGGTATTAAATCTTCTTATATTTATAATTAATATTTACAGTAGAATTTATTTTATGTATAACCCTATATTAAAAATGTTTTAGTAATTAAACATTGATTTTAACTATTTTAACTCTTTTTTAAATTAAATAATAATAAATGTCCTAATCTAATCCAAGTGGACCAAAAGGGAAATATTTTATTCCAAAGTTTGTTTATGGTAAAATTACACTTATCCAATATAATTAAGACATGTTTTACGGTAATAATAATATCATTCTTACCGTTAATTACCCTATTTACTTTTAACCGTGGTAAATAAAAGAAAAAATTACTATTCACCAAAAATTATTTTTATTCTATTAAACCACATTTTCCTCCTTGATATTATCTGTGTCTCTCAGATTTTTGAAATTTCACTCATAGAAGCGGTAAAATTATGTTTTCGGAATGTTTTCAAAAAGCTCCTAGGAGATAGGTAAAAGACGGTGAAAAGTTCAATAAAATTTTCATATATCTAAAATTATTATAAAATGATTCCAACTAATTACATTGAACATATATAGGTATTATGTATTAATTTTTACCTTAAATAAATTTAAATAAAATCTTGGTTTTTAAATAGTAATCAAGTATTTTCACTATTCATCAAAAATTGAAAGTTTTGAAAAAAATACCAAAAATTCACCCTAGGCTAATTTTGATATTCCGAACCCAAAAATGAAGTCCATTTTGAAAGATAAAATTTCTAAAATTTGAAAAATAGGTTATTAATATTCATAACGACTAGTTTATATAATATTTTAATAATATATCGTTGTTTAGTGAATCCTAGTATTACGTAATACACACGCTATCAAGGAAGGTCCTGTTTGCGTGTAATGCATGCCATGTCAGGGCTGCGTGTAGTGAAAGCACTATATGGCGTTTCTTATAACATAATCAACACTTATTCCATTTATACATTAAACCAAATCCATACTTAATGTTTTGTAGAATAATTTCCACAAAACTGGATTGAAATTGTGTGTAACACGAGCCAAGAATACTGTTACGTATACTGCAAACTAAAACGGTGATGCGTATAGTTCAAGCCAATAATGGGGTAGTGAATAATAGAAGACAATAAAGAAATTAAAAAAATATATCTCATAAAATCTCGGGGTGTTACAGGGAGCACATTCAATATAATAGACATTAACTCTCAGAGCACCCTAAAAATGTGTCATATGGATTTCATGATGACAATTTGTCAAATTAACTTCATCATGTGATTCCCTTCAAGCATTTCAATCGATATCATGTGATATATTTTAGGATCAACCAGCTATGAATTTTGGTGTCCTTCATATAATATGATCATTTTCATTATATAGCCTTCAAATAATCCATCAAGAACAAGTGGCATCCTTATAAAATTCAGTTGTGTTATGTGTTTGTTATTGTATATGATATGAAGATATTCTCGAACTTGTCTACAAGACAATCAAGGAAAGATAGGTACAAATCAATTCAATTTACGAAGACAATAATACTAGGCCATAAATAAATTATAGGACATGATAATCGTTTCCAAACTATAAACAAGGGAATCTCAGTGTATAATTATTGACTAATTATACTCTAATGACTTGGATTCATTCTATTACCGAGTATGTAGGACACTTTCTATGTCCCGATATCCATGTTTAATTTCCCATGGTATTTCCTGGTGCATACGTCTTAAATCTAGATGTAGTTATAGTTATTATTTGTAAACACTCATTTATCAAACCAGTTAGAGATGATGTTGTATTAGGGAGTTTCAATGAAAATAACATTCATGTAATAATCATCTATCAATATAAGGGAAACAACATTGTGTAAGCCCTCGTCTATGACATAATAATATATATCCTACTTATATGTGAGGCTATAGTGTGTATTCCCCAACTTAATGAAATATGTGGACTCAAATCCCTTCTATAACTATGATATATTGAATTCCTTCGTAAGTCCTGAGGTCAAATGGGGATCCGATTTTGTGTATGTCTTGGCCTATCTCTAACATTCCCAGCATCGGGACTCAATCTCTCCCATGGGCTGAACATCCTTTATATACAATAAATGGATCCAAAAAACACTTAACTATGATGTCTCTAATTCCTAACTTAATTAGGATACGTATGATGCATTCCAAAGGTCTGATCTATATGGTAATATTTCAATGGATTGTCCTAGAATATAATCTTTGAATCCATATTCAATAAAGTTGATTACATGTTTTCCCTTGTTTTTCAAACTGTTTTTTTATCTTATGAGCTTAGGATACATGATGACAAACCTCATTGGTATCATGAAATCCCAGTAGCTAGGAAAACATCAATGTGTAATCCTTGATATATAGTATGATACAATTACCCAACATATATGGGTATCTACCATAGGGAAATCCATAAGGGAATGAATGAACTACGATATAATTGATTCCATCAAAAACTATGATACATAGGACACCACCTCAAGGTTTGATTTCAATACCTGATGCAGTAGTTCCCACATATATGTTGTTTTTGTAAAACATTAAATTACATGGGTTTGATGGACTACATGGTCTTTAATTCATGTTATAAAATTTGATATGTATGATGTCTCGTAATAGCCCAATCAAATCATTTAAATATTAACCACCTCTCTAGATAACTAAAAACTTTTGAGTTCCTAGTTACCCAACATCAACATATATGAAGCTACCCACCAAAGGAAAATTAATGAATAGAATCAAATAAATATTTATGGACTGACCAAAAATACTCCCCTCTCTTGGTATATAATTATACATATCCTATGAATATTTGTTGGGTATTTGGTCTTGTATTGGTAATTGGAAGAGATTCTGAAACATATCTTAAATCAATAATAGTGTCCCAGTGTAGGAAATAATTCCCTCTAGAAGTGTGTGATGAGCTCGATCTCCCGTCCACCTGACCAATGTTGTATTTTAAGCATCATTGGGTCTGAACCCTCAAATGACAGCATGCCTTTGGAATGTTGTTATGTACATTGTTATGGATGTGCAAACCATTTGTAGTTTCATTAAAAGATTAAAAAATTGTGAGTATGTATATAATGATTATGCATAACATCAAACCCCCCACAATCAAACCACCTTAAAAAATCTATCCACATCATTCAAAAGAAACAAAAATGGGGATCCTGATGGGAATCTATCAATTAGAATGGTGATTGGTTGAACAAGACATTGAACATCTGGATGATCATATACAACCAAGTATCCGATGAAATAAGTCCATACTCACATTCAAAATTCTATTTGAGAAAATTGATGGATCGGGAATTAAAAGACCATTATGTTACCCATGAATATCTCATTGAGTACATATCATGCCTCCAATAGTGCTTTGATCGATAAAATTTTTACTTATTTTCCCCATGATTGTAGATGATGATCTCATAAAAAATATCCCAATATGCGAAAATGTATCCATCTAGTGACTGTTCTACGAAAACTAAAACTTTAACATGTGTGGGACCCATAATGACCTCACATTCCCAACATCATCAGCATAGGGTGGAGAATTTATAGGCATGGAAATACCATCAACATGGTAATATCCTGACCATTGAGGATTCCTGTGAGGGTCTTTATGTACTGAAACTGATGATTCCTCATCATCTAGTAAAAGATGCCATAAATCCAATTTCACTCGTTGCGACAACCAATCTCAGTGTAATTTTATCCCCAGTTTCTAACAATGACCACCTTAAGTATCTTATAAAGGATTACCATGGAGACAATTATGACTCCATTTTGTTTTAAGGGATGATGAGGATGGATAATTTCAACCATATTCATCAGTTCTATCCCACTGGTACCTATCAGTCGCCTTCCAGAGGTACCACCCAACATACTAACATATATGACACCCATGCAAGGGAAACAAGTAAGACACATCAGTTATGGAAGTCTCTATATAATCATGAGTGGGATCATATCCATACTCCCACTGACAATTTATATGAACATATTATCTTAATATCAAGTATGTAGACTCACATTCCTACTCACTCAGAAATATTCTATGGGTATATTCCTACCGCGGAAAAAATAGCGGTATATCCCAATACTTATGTATGATGTCCTTCAGCATATTTTGATGGCCCAAGTTGGAAAAAAGTGGGATAATATCCTAGCTTAAATAAATGATATCTTCCAGTATATAGGGGAGACAGAGAATATATGGGCATATATCCATACACACACTTTTCAAAAATTCCATTAATTCATAGAAATAGAAAAATAACTCTATAGAGAATACCATTACCCTGGTACAGATATAGGGATATGTTCATATTCTTATCCCTGTAGCTAGGGTATCTCTTTGATCATTATGAACTAGTGGTTGCTCTAGATAAAGAGCACATTCTTTCTCAAGTCTAGGATAATTATTGCAATATTCTAATAATGTAAAAAGTCATTGGACTAAGCTCGTATTCCTATTCCAAATATGGATCACCAGGGGATAGTGGAACATGTCTCAGGACAGGGGCACGTGCCTATCAAAAATGTCTAGTGGCATATCCTAAAGGCCCAAGATCAACTCATATCCCCATTCTGGTCAGGTTTCACCAAGATAGAGGGGAACATGCCCCAATATAGGATTATATCCCTCTTAAAAAATATCGGATTCGTACTCCAAAGGCCCAAGATCAGGCTCATATCCTCATTCTAGTTGGGTCTCACCATGTTTGAATGGAACATACCTTAGAAAAAGTACATATTGTTGTTAGTTAATGTGGATGAAATATTCTAGATGATCATGGGAACCTATTTTATATTCATACTTCTACCGAAGAATGACTACACCAGCATCCTTATGAGGTAATACATGAGTATGATAATATACCTAATCCCATTACAGATGTCCCTTAGAATATTCCAGTGGATAATTTATATTTAGATTAGGCACATGTTGTTGTTAAACCTGTTTCTCAATAAGTGAGAGAGTAACAAGCCTCAGTTAAGGCTCAAATACCTAACAAAAATGACCAACAACATGTTACAAATGATAAGGATCAGGATCATACTCTTTTTCTAACTTAAAAAGACCAACTAGGCATTAAATGTGACCTGTCATGGGATCATATTCTTGTCAAAAATGAAGAATCCCATTGAAATATTCAAATAGATAGTAATTAGTTGCCTCATACTCCTGTAGCAGCAGCCTATTACAAATTAGGTTAGAAAACTATCATACAGTAGGATCATATCCCTAAAAAACTCTATAATTAAGGTTAGTATCTTATTTCCATGATGAATAATGAGGGTATTATATCTAATATTCTCAATTATAGTGTCCTTGAGGTCGTTTAGGACACATTATCAATACCTCAATGGTCCATCAACTCTTCAACCCATGTAGAAGACAATCATTATAATGATTGTCTTCCTTGTGGTAGTGGAAAGATAGATAATAGGGACTATACTCCTAATATCCTTCTTTCCCAAACTCCCAAATGTGATATCTCCCACAAACAAGGAAATCTCCCCCCACCAAGAAATATCTATATATAGTGGTGTTCAAAACCAAAATACCTTTGTATAGATAGGATCTCATAACATTAGGTTAAACTGCATATTGGATATGAGTTTCAACAATAGAACATCATGTTAATATGTTGTTAGGTTGACCTGGATTCTATCTCCATCGCCTGAGATCCAAAACAGGAAAATAAAAGCCAAAATTTATAACATTCTTACCAATATTGCATCACAGATCTATAGAAATTCATATTCAAAGCTAGTTCATGTATCCTTATTTGAGGATTTGTAATGTTTAGAGTGTAATAATTCATCACACATCTATAATAGTATATACCTTTAGATACAGTGTCATGTAATTTCATTGTCTTTAGAAAAATAAGGGGACCTGGGAACACTCAGACTAGTTGGTCTCTAAAATGATGTGCTCCTGTTTCAACGACACTAATCTATCATGAAAAGAGTAAGTGGATATATAAAATATATTTTAATTGGGACACTAAAAGAACAAAAATTCATATTAGAAATGGAAGCTAAATTTTCATTCAACCAAAAAACATCCTATAGACACAAACCCAATTATTTGGTTTCCATTGCACCCATCTTATAAATGATCACAACAGTGACACATCCAAAAGGACATAGTAGAAAGTTCCATAATGGCCACATTTGTAAAAATATACCCTTATGGGTTGGGGGAATACCTACCACTAACACAACCTCTCAGAACATCAATTCCTAAAAGAGTTAACTATATATCAATAGTATCTATAAAAAACCACATCCCACTAGGTAGGGGGGATTTATATCTTACTAACCATATCTACATTAATGATCCCCTAATAGTGTCAAAGGGAAATCTAATGTAGTTACAGATCAACCTAGACCTCAAGGATAGGTAAATTTATTTCTCAATGTCTATCCTAGGTGACATAAAATCCTTGACCAAAAGAATTGGATCCTTATTAACATGATCAATCATTTTCATATGTGGATTGGTATATGTTTGATTCCATATGTATGGGGGATTTTCATATTCACCAACATAAAATATATAATCATTCATCTCTAAGATATGAGGTAAATATTGATGGTCAACATTCCATCAATTCCTCCTACCGCATGATCTTCATCCTTTATTCATAGAATGTTAGAAAGTCTTGATCAGAAACTCCCTCAAGGTCATTACTCATATGCTAATAAAGGAAGAGTGAAAATAACATGAAACCTACCAACACTAGGGTCACGATAAAAAAGGTCCAATATGGAAAAGCGATCAAGAAAGACCCAAAATGTAGGGTGTGTAGAATAATTCTATTGCATTGAATTAAATGGGACAACCAGCATTTTTTGATATAATTATTTGAAATTCCTCACCCAAAACACTATATATTTGATGGATTATGACATAGATCTAGAGTTCCACAACATAGAAAATATACCCTGAGAGGATGGTGATTTGGATGTGGCAACTGAGGTTGGACGTACCTGGAACCTATGAAGGCTCTAAAATCTGACAACCCAAAATATTTAGTTTCCACCTCTCTAGTGGAAGACACCCAAATGTAAAGGAAATGGTGTGTATACATCCCAATAACCTCCCAAAATATTCTAAAATACTTATATAGTGGAATAGATATCAAAATATGAGAATTAGATACAAACTCTTAGAGAACTCAATGAGTATTTACTGAGGGTCAATTTTCTATTTGAGTATCATATTCAGAAAGAGATGAATATTAAACCTCCCACAGTCTATTCACCTAAAAAATATGTACCTTGGTATCATATCAGCTCCACATCTTGGTATATGGTCTAGATAAATTACGATGTCCAAAACGACCATGACATCCCTCTATTATACAGACAATCTTTCTCTCTCAATTTTAATCATTCTGTCATGTCACATGTTGAGAATCAGCAAGAAGGAAAATTAGGGACACCTCATTAGGACCTTCCCACTCCTTGTAGTTGTGGGGAATCTCATTCAGTAGTGCCTGAATAACTTTTAAACTTCATCGAGTCCCTAGAAACATAAACGGATCCATGGTGGGGTGAGCGCACATAAATAGACTGAGAAGAAGTCATATCACGAATTGATGGATGATACCATGCCTAAACAAAATTTCATAAATCCTACCTTCTACACCTTATATAGAATTGGAGACCTTGAACAACATATCACCACTTTATATCACAATGCAGTCTAATGAGGGGCACTCAAGATTCTCAGAAGACTACCAATACGAGTTCTTTGGTAAGGACTCTGATATGGTGTTTTTTATACAATTGCCTTCTCATAGGATATATTTTTATATGGTAAGTCTTCTGTCTTCAATTCATATATTAGTTCAACTTATAACTAAATAAAACAACAATATTCATCCTAGAAAACTAAATGAAATGATAAAATGAGTGGGTGTTTTATTTCATATCAATATGGAAGGATTTAACCTATTCACTCGACATCCCTATATTGCATGAATAATTTATTGACCTCTAGGAATAAAATATTTGATATGGGATATAGAAACCAATGATCCCAATGAAGTATCTAGGTGGGTTCCTTGATTTATCAGAAATAGTGAAATGTTTATAAAATTCCATTTAGGAAACCTGATCTAAATCTTAGATCATGGAATCAGAACTGGGGAAAAGTCTCGGTAAGGAAGAAGTTTACACTATTACCCTCAAAGCTATATCAATGAAAATTTAAGCACCAAAAAAGGTACAGAACCTCTTATCACCTCCTGATGAGTGAAAAAAACAAAAAAATCACCCTTAACCTGAAGAAAAGAGAAATTAGGGTTTTCCGCTATTGGGGAATAAATGAATAAAGCCTGGACCTTCTAAAATGAAAAAGTCCTTGGTTATTTCCATGAAACCATGGAAAATGAACTGCTCAAGATACAAATGTCATGGAATCCCAATGATGTTTTCCTCACTGATCATCTCAACTACAACCCTTTATATAGATGTCTGGGACATAATATACAATATTTATTTGTCTTTAAAGACATCATTCAAGGCATGGTCGATTCTAGACAGGTGGTTTTAGAAAATTCATAAGAGATTGTGTCCCACATAACGTTTTTCACAATGAAAATAACAAAGTGAATGGAATAATTTTCTAACTATGTGTGGGAAAAATATAAACAACTGGATAACACAGGACAATTATTGCTTGAGAACATGCCACCCTAGATAATAGATGCATAGAACCACAATACCTCCACCACCTAGGGAGGTGACATCATATATGTCACCCAGTGGTAGATGAGGCCATCAGATATAGGAATAGAAAGAGGATGAAGAGTTGTATTCTACTCTATCACAAGCTCTGAATCTTGAATATCCCTTTCCTACAGCATCTAAAATAAGGGAACCTCCCAACCAAACAAATCGCCCATAGGATGAAGAGCTATTATTTGGTTTTTTCAATGTGATACACTTGGAATACCCCTTCTATGATGAAGAATATGAATCGGAGAATGAGTTACATTCCCCAAGCTATTTAACAAGAGGTTGCGTGTGTAGGAACCGAGGATACATAGGGATACACTTGCTTGGTCAGTTCTATTATTTTAGTTATGTCCCCTCCAAGGACAATTATGAATCTATGACCAATGGGAATGAGGTCCAGTAAATACAAAACCAGTCATGGAGGCGTCTTAAAACCTTCTAATTATCTTATATACCTATTTCTCTCTCCTATGTTCTATTGGAACCAAATTCCACCCTTATCCACAACTGACCATGTTTGGGTGAACCAAAACCATCATCTAACTCTACAGATCATCCTATGATCAGGAAGGAAGGTCCATGTATGATTTGAGGCCATTGTACAAGATTGGTATCCTCCCTGAAGGCTCTTGTGTTCCCTATGAAATGTTTCTCATACAACACAGGAATAGGACATTAAAACAGTGAGTGATGTTGAAAACAATCATTCTGTTCTGTGCAAATTACATTTGATGATGCTCAAGACTTATTCACTCCAACTGCAATGTCAACTAGCCACGAATTTGAACATTCGATGTTGAAAATATGTAGTCTCACAGAAAATCTCTTCTACGTCTAAGATATTTCATGATATTTATAAAGAAATTCTATATATGTTAAATCCACCATGCATCTTTAGGGTGTTCCTATGGATGTCGATGTTGCTCTCTTCTATTTGTAAGACAAATATTTGACAGCATGGCATGTGGATTGAATCCTCAAGTTAGAGATATTGCATGGTAGGTTCCATGTGTTTCATCCTTTTAGTTGGTCAATTTTTTTGTAATCCCATATCAATTTCCTTTGTCTAAAGTCAAGTGTGCATAAAATACCCCTCTAGAGCACACCCCTGGCTTTGTGTATGACCATATATTACGTTAAACCCTATGTTTTGTGTGCAACCCTCTAATCTGGATTACATACCCTCTATGATGCTACACGGATTGTCTCTATGGAAGAGCACAATTTTTATAGCCTCTTTTATTTAACACTTATGCCTCATGGGCACCTCTTCCTGAAAAAAACTCTATGTTTTCTGGTAATAATTTCTAATCCCCTCACGAGATGTCCCTAATGACTTTGCAATATGATTATGTACCATTTTATTTTCATCATAGGAATTCTATTTCCCCTAATTTTTATCCATAGGGTTTATAACATGGACCTCATGACTAACCACTCCTACACAACATCATATCCTAGAATATTTGAATTGATACACCTCCTAAGGGTGTATGTGTGAAGGTTATATAAGCCCAAAGGGTATAGATTGGGTCCCCCATGTATGAGTTGCATAATGTTAAACAATCTATTACCTTCATCTTAAACACATGCAGTTAAAAAAATTTCTCACCCTATGCATAAAATTTTGGATTTCCAACAAATTATTGAAATGGAATGAGATCCACCTAACAGGAAATGACATCATCTACATAAGAAATTATATCCTCATAAGAATCCCTCTTTGAGTAATTCCCTAGCATTTCTTGCAAGAGGAATCACCACTCCCCTTCTTACCTCCCCTAGATAACAAAACAAATGAGGATGTGGGTACCTCAATTCCCTCCCTCTCTCTTTCTTTGGGATTCATCATCTGTCGACAAATAGACAATGTAAGGTATGTGATATTCAACTCTACTATTTTATCTTGTTTCTCACACCAGGAATGAATGATCTGGAATTGGAGGATATCAACGATCATGATCCACAATATCTCATACATCTAACCAAACAGTCCACTTATATGTGTAAGTACCAATCACATCACATCCCCTCAAAGGGTAGATTTCATGAATAATGCCCAACCATATTATCTATTTGGAAAAATTATATGTGTATTCCCCCATCAATTCTAATTCTCAAACTATATCGAAATTGATTCCAGACCAATAGGGATATTTGGGCATCATCTATGAGGTCCAAACCCAATATTTCATCAATCCCATCCATTACACTCAACACATCATCCACTTCAATCAGGATTTTTCATGGGCCGCCACATCTTAGTTATATCATGCCAACAAACATGGACTCTACTATGTGTATGTCCCTTCAACTTCATTGTTTCTCTTTATAACACTCGATTATATCACATTCATCATCCCCATACCATCCCTCAAACTATGTTGGTTTTGATATCTAACATTTAAATAACGAATGGTGTAATCCACTCAATGGTTTAATCTAGACCATTAGTAAACCATATTTCCCCCCTCCAAAGGGTGGACCTCCATGATCTAACTATATGGGTGTCTAAAAAAACCATCATAATGTGTAATATCCCCATTATGGGAGAAATCCCCAAATCCACCTCAGTGGGGTGTTATGATAAATCCATCAAAAAACCTTTTAGGTGTTCCCTTCTAGGGTTTCACCTCACAGGTCCTTCTCCATAGGGCATTCAGATCATTGTCAATTTTACTTCGTAACATGTTAAAATTGGAAACATGAACATAAATATACCTATTTTAAATCATGGAATTATTATGGTGAATTCCATGAAAAATATTCATTTGGCACAACATACCTTGCAATCGACACAAGTTGTGGTAGGTTCCGCACCAGAGATGCCTCCAAGTGATGCCCTCCAATGAGGATGAATAAAGGTGATGAATGTTAATTATTTCAAAATAATCCAATGATTCTCAATGTGACTACTCTCATAACCTAAGGTTTCATTACTATCATGATCCCATAGAATATCCATAATGTATAATCATAATTTACTAGCATCCACGAAGTGATTCAAACAAGAATTAGTTTCATAACACGCCATAATCTATGAGGGAGAATCGTACTATGCAACGAGTTCCATGGAGGAATCCAAGGAAGGGAAACATACACCACATCATCCCCATTATATCATGGAGTAGACATTAATGATAAAATTTTGAATACTACCCACCATTAGAAAGACGAAATGTAGGGTTTCAAGGGCATACAACATGAGAAAACATGTGTGGAAACATGTCCATGCCCTATAGTAATCATCAGAAATAGGAATGGTGAGCCCGACATGAAACTCATCTCCTATACACGGGGACTAGTAGAATTTGTGATATCAAAAGATTATCATTTCCTTTAATCCATCTATCTTAGAATCATGATTCTCTATTTAAAAAATGGTTCATGCATGGAACTCACCAAAAATTGGGGTAGTTAAACATTGGTAATTATGGGCTATGACATTGTTAGTGTGAATCTTTCTATCTAACAATATAAAAATAGATGAAGATGGGGCATTGGTAATTTCAATACTAGTATCCATATTGAAAATTTAATGACTATGCTTTGAAGGACCCAAGATATAGGAAACCACCAAAACAATTCCCACTAACGTAGGGGCATGAATAATTTCAAAAGAGAAATCCAGCATGACCCCAGATCCACGATGACATCTACTACACCATCAGTTCTAGGGAACCCAAACCCTTTATGGCCCTCTATTATCATTCATAGGAGGGTTATCAATGCTCTATTAGAATTATATGAGCATGATGGAGTAATTCTTATGAGGAATATGGATCTATTGGACCTAGAGGCATCTGCGCCTCATGAATAATATCACCCCCAGGGGACATGAAGGGATGCACTTCTCCCCATTCTAAAAATGAACCACATTCGGAGAATCTCCCCAAAGTGATTTCACAACTCGTTCCCCTATGCTGAGGGGATATGGGATTCCCATGTCATCTAGATGATGACTACCACATAATAGTTACCTAAGTGGGATCCCACTAGGCCTCCCTAACACCAGTAGTGATAAATATTATGGGCTGATGTAAAATTATACCACACCCATTCTTTTCTAAACCTAACCTAAATTTACTAACACCAACATCATTCATATTCTCATAAAGATTCTGACAATATTAATTTTATTCCACATCTCTAGTGGATCCTCTAAACATGAGCACATTCCTCTAGACCCATACCACAATTTAGTAGGGGCCAATCATCGCCATATTGGATCAGGGGCCTCTACAATCCCATAGATTAGTTGGGTTTACTCTGTTAGCCACTATCATCACTATAATTCATTACGGTCTCACCTGTGATGATGATATTTAGAATGATGGTCATATCCATATATTCTATAACCAGAGTGGATATCCTCCTCACACTCCTAGTCAACGTGGAATTTTTTCCCATGCTCCCTGCATCGATAAAATAAGATACCCTCCCCACTTCATCAAAATCTAGTGCATTGGTCCTCAATTTACTTCTGGATCTAGATAAGGAGTTCCACACCATGTCACTGACCACCAGTGAGAAGGATTTACTTGCATCATTCCTAGCTCTATAAGAGGTCATCCCTTCTCCAGCACCAACCAATAGGGGGTCTTTCCTCCATAACAGTCAATCATAGGTGAGGTCTTACCCACTCCTTCTGTGGACATCATGGATCCCCCCCTATGTTTTCACTAGATTCAATGGAGGTCATCCCCACATGTTCTACACTCAATATGGAGGTCCTCTCTATAGTCATGTTTCCTAACACAGAGGTCCTCCCCATGTATGGATTGATAAGTGTGAAGGATATCCTCAAACATCAACACACCAGAGTGAAGGTCCTCCCCATGTTCCCTCTGACCAAATCAGAGGTCCTCCATGCTATATCAAAATCAATAATTGTTCTCCCCCTATATCTAATTATAACCAATATGATGGACCTCCCCATATCCCAAAAAATAATATCAGAGGTCTTCCCCTCACAATCTTCAACAGACACAAAGATCATCCTCTAGCAAAGAACATCCCTATCCTGGATAACCAACTCAAGGTGGAAGGGACAATAGTCACCGAAAAATGAAAAAATCCAGGAAGCACCAATTCATTGTCAGCCCCATTAAATTCTTATATTGAAAAGAATAATGCAATTTAATGATAGATCTTTCACCCCATTCAACTATATAAGAGTCTACAGCAAGAGAACTGTAGGTGAGATTCGTCATATTTGGAATCTAGGATGCATCAAATCCCTGAATCCCATCACATGTACATGTTGGTGGAAAAAAATATAGAACACGTTAATGTTTTCATGGGGAATTCACCTTTTCACCAATATTTTCATTCTCTAAATCATCCTACAATAATGGAGAGTTATTCTGGGTTTTATAGACCACAAGCACTTGGTAGACCTACATATGACTTCAGATGCCATCAAACATAATGATGTGGTAAGAACATAGTCCTAAATTGATACGATGATGGGAATGGTAAAACCATAGAGGGAAAAAATAGTGAGTGTTAATCAGTTAGGTTGTGAATTTCTTCATCTGCCATCTATTTAACCACATTATCAATCCATATCCATTCAATTTCTAGTTTCTCGACCAGCATCAATCAGATCTTGGGTGAGTTAAGATACAAGCCTTACTTTCGAACAAGGAAGCATGTGGGACACACTGGCTACTATCCAACTATAAGTTGTGTTTTGTTTTCTGACTGTGGTTCCCGACATCTAGATTTTAGAGTACCTCACTGAGGACAATGTCATTTTATTTTTCCAGAATATCTTGGGGACCCATATTCACCTCCATGACCGTTATATGGTCTATCCCTAGAGATGGGATCACATTCAAGTAATTGACCAGCAATATCATATGTATGATTTGGTAGCACTCCCAATGGCTCAGCATCCTGTGTTACATTGCTACCACTAGAACCGTCAATAGATATGCATCTAGAGCATAACAACTAACTACAGAATCATTGAAAAAACATCCTCACATGAGTAGGCTTGAGGCTAGATAAAGTTTGTTTCTTTATACTTAAGTCATATCCTACAACATCTAGACTTACCCAGTGATATCAAGGATATTCCTTCAAGTACATTCATGGTGAACATGGTTTTCCATAACCTATATTCCAAGGAAGAGAATACCAGTGTAGGGATTGATAAAGATAAACCCCATAGGCATCACTGTATTTGGTGGAACCTAGAGGTGTTTTCACTCTTTTTCAAAGGAGATATTTTTTCCTTCGAACATCCTCTACATTATTTCCCATTGGTCAGAACATCATCAAGGGCAAGAGACCTATCAATCCCTCTCATCTGTATGATGATGTAGAGAATATGGAAGATGTTATGTTTATTGCCTCCTTGTGTTAGTAGATCAAATACCAGAATAAGATCATTGAAGATCTCCTGGTTGAGAGGTGAACGAATAGTTGAATTCTTTTTAAAGATCTTGTCAATCTGAAATTAGGGAAGAAGGGGAATCCATAGGTACTTCTCGTCCAGATGCCTTAGATTGATCCTAATAACCCTTCATATACCAATAGGGTAGAGATCATATTTTATGGAAAATGACAATGATATGCATCCCCAAATCCACATATGGAATATGATAATTTTTCTCATGACCTTGGTCTGGAAGCACCACATGTTGCTACTCAAGCCTATTTATGAGATTTATATCCTACCAATAGTGTTGATGAGCCTTCCAATGAATTTTTGTTGAGATACACTCATCATGATTGGAACCCCTACCAAGAATATTAGATATCATCTCTCTCATCTTGACTTCGCGCCCTTTTATACATGAGAAGTGGAAATCCAACATGATGGTAAGCCATATCTGTCATTGGATAAGGATATATGGCCCCCTAGATTTTGAGAATCCATCATTTTTTCCATTTAATGTGATAGGTGTCCCATTGAAGAATCTGGACTACTTTATCTAAAGGTGTGGACCCATGTGCTAATCCCAAAGCAGGAGGAATCCGCCAAGCTCTAATTTTTTTAGAAAATATAAGGGCATAAGTTTTTCTTGTATATCAAGTTACCCATATGGTCTATCATTGGTTGGGAATACCACCACATGAAGATTGTCATCCATTCCAGCTCCACCATGTTCAATACTAGTATTGTTAACCACATTAAGGGAAAGAAACAACATGATGAGTGTGTTTCAGACTTTTTCACTAGATGGATGGGCCTCGCATGTTCACTATATATTTCACTTACCCACATGAAGCTACTAAAAATGTATGGGGCGAATATTAAGACTAAATGGGTCCCCTACCTTATCACTCAGAACATCCAAGATGGATTTTAGGGTTTCCATGATAAGGCCAAATGCATGAAGGAATCCTTACAAAAGGTCATGCCAGAAAGTCTATTACCTCTTCCATCTCCTAAAATTTAATATGCTAAGACAAAAACTACCATTGTAGTGCATGTGGGGGGCTGAGATATATTGGAGTTGTTACCAGAAGTTCCTCACCAATAATTTCCTCTCCAGTTTCATCTGTTATTTCTAGCTTATCCATTCCCATTACAAAATCCATAGACACATTCTCATTATGCACCTCCACCTAGGCAAGAGAATATAGCTATGATCTCTCGTTCGTCTCCCTATCCTTGTCAGGTTTAATCTCTAAAATCTCCATTCCCAAAATAGATAAACTGAAACTACTCCTTTTAAGAAACACATTTAAATTTTTTCATCCTTGTTTCCTTGGAACATTGGCTCATGAAGCATCCAGAGTACAGGAATCCCCGTTAGGCCGAGTTCACTAATCTCTAAAACTACATACCCTACCACATGATTCACATACATTCCATTGATAAATTATATGTGGTCATATATTGACTCAAATACAAAGTGGAAAATGGAGTGTTTACATAAGTCCATGTCCCAGTGTAGGTGACACGCGTCTCTGCTATGCCTAATTGTGACAATGAGAGAGAATGGAAATAGGTTTTCAACTGTCAGAATAAGAAGTATGATGACTAGTTAGTTCACAAGGTAGTTTCTCCTATGCGATGTGTCATCCAATCATACTTGATCTAGCCTAAATCTCTTAAATTCATTTTTCCTTCTTGGGATGATGCTTCTTCATCCCCTTTGAAGCCTTCCATGCCTTGAAAGAGCAGATTCAAATGGCATAAGGGAAAGAAATATTCACCATTGGTACCAAATCCACCCAACAATCTTAGTGATTTCTGGACTCCAGAGATCGTAATCTTCCACAGATTCCATCTAGTATTATAAGACTCGTTAAATGATGTCTAGGACTATGCTACCATGAAAACAATTGAACTTGTAGATACCTAAATTGTTCTCGATGAATAATAATATTAGGGAATCCCTATGAGTGTATTTGATCATTATCATCACATAAGGTGTCATGGACATGAATATAGATTGACTGATTAGTAGAGTTATTCATGATATGTAAATTATTCAATTTAGTATAGACTATAAGTTCTATGCATAGATCAACAAGCACAGTCCCCTCAAACTATTATGTCCTACTCACCACCACTGTTGACTGTGCTAATTTACTCTGTAGAATTTACACAACTACATCATGAACAACCATGACTAGCTAAATCCAAAGAACATCTAGCCAAAGATCATCTAGTAGAGGTTCTGGGATATTTTTCTGATGAGTAGTAGGATATTTTTATCACCATTTAGAATCTTATGGTTCAATTATCAGTACTCATCGTGTCTCCTACCAAAGAGAAAACTCATATAAGAATAAATGTGAGCATGACATGGAATTAAAATGTGATGAATAACCTCACTAGAATTAAATAGAATATCTCAGTCCTCTAGACTCTCTACATGTCATCAGAAATGCATGATTTCGTCATAGAATCATGGAAAAGATCCATCTAGTTTGAAATAGTGTTTTTTCCACAAAGTCCTTCAATGATTAGGAGGTTGAGTGGGGATAATTCCATGAAATTATATCATTATTATGGGAATATGAAGGATTCTAGTATTAGGGTAAACCCTCCAATTATACATCATTATACTGTTAAATATGGTGGAGGTTCGTCATTGTATAGTCATCATAGATTCTAGGATGAATCTCATTCTATCCTGGAAGCTACGAACGTTTTGACAGAATAAGGATGAATTAATCCCCTCTTATTTGATGAGTCATAGCTATGACTAGAATGATTAGAGACATGGGGTGAGGATCCATTTTAAGACTAAATTTGGTAGTTTTATAGAAAATACTGAATTCATGGTTGTCTCATGGGACACTATATACAACCCATTGATGGGTTGGACCTGGATCCAACTATATGCAGATGTCCCCTCATCATATCACCAATGTATAATGTAATCCATCAATGGTCAAGTAGGAATGATCAAGGTTGATGCATACACCATTGGATCCTACGAGGCCCATTATATAGACATTATATACTATTAATGAAAATAAAAACAGGTATGGTCCAATGAGGTTAATAATAGCACCATCACATCGACCTCGGGGATAGACCAGGACGATAATTTCATCATCCTGATTCACTGGCTGGAGGAAATACTTCCAAAATTGGGAAATTTCTTTGTCATTTCAAGGTGGAAATGTCTCTAGGTAATTATGTTCAAAGAAAATAATGATATTACCTTGTACTTCTACATATGTTAGTATTGGGTGATACCATAACCCCAACCCTATCAGGTATTGTTACGTTCGAACAATGTCCAAAATTCTATATCATACCCACTTGTTTCACTAATATTGGTTGAACAACCATTAGTTAACTTTAAAACATTGCATGGAATTAAATATGGAACCCACTGTCGAAATCCTAATGGAATTGGTACAAAAGACTCTATCACTATGGTTTTAGCAAAGTAGGAATCCCATAGTGAGGAATCCACTATAACCCATGCAGGAACTTGTGTTCCCTCAGAATCAGTCGGTCTTCATCAACCATCTCCTCTTAGTAAACCTTCTACCTCATATGATGAAGAGGATTTAGAAGATGATCCTCTCTCTTTTGAAGATGGTGTTCCCACCACTGTCAATGACATGGTCCATGTAATTCTTGGTACCTAGGTAGATCTGAGGCCAATGTTGATCACTTATCCATACCACCTTAGAAATAGTATAATTACATGGATTCCCTAAAGTAGCACCATGATGTGTTTTACTATAACTATAATGAGATATTAGGACTAGACCATCAATTCACCAACCACTATCTTGGACTTCTGGTCAGTCCTTATGGGTTCAAGTTGTATCCTAGGAAACTGTACCCTACACAAGTTTCCATGGTGGAAGCTGAAGTTGAAAAGTTCATAAAAACTAGCTTCATCAAAGAGTTTCATTACTCCAAGTGGCTAGCCAACATCATTCTAGTCCAGAAGAAGAACCTGAATATCATAGTATGTATCAACTTTCAAGATCTCAACTATCGGTGTCTAAAGGAAAATTTCCCTTTCTAGTGACAAATATGTTGATTGGTACCATAGATGGGTTTCTGGAATTATATTTTATAGATTGATATGTTAGTTACAACTATATCAAAATGGACCCAAAATATAAGGATGGAACCATATTAAGATAACTACATGAAAATTTATGTTATTAAGTAATTCCTTTATGTATATATAATGAAGGATCCACTTATCAGAAGGCTATGCACTACATCATCAAACTGATCCTAGTGATTCTAGTAGACTGTTATGTGGATGACATGGTGGTAATATACTAGTAGTTTTAGGGCCACCTCAGAGATCTTGAGATGTTATTCAGCTTCCTCTTCTCCCAAAAGTTTATGACGATCCCCTTCAAACGTTCTTTTAGGCTTACCTCTGGGAAGTTTCCCAACATCATCGTCACATACAGGGGCATTGAGATCAATCCATAGAATATCAATACAATCAGCTAGATTCCTCCACCAAGAAACCTCTGGGAATCTCAAGGTCATTAAGGCCACATGGCCTACTCAATTTGGTCCATTATGATCCTAGATAGAGAGTGGAAGCTCTAATCTTGGATCACATAGAATGGTGTTTCCTAACAGTTGTACAAAGAGTATGAGACTGCATTTGAGGAGATCAAGTAGTATAATCTACCACATTAGATTACAATGAAACCCATTCCAGGAAAGCCTTTGGTCCCCTATATTATTTCCCTGGAACGATCACTTACTGCCCCAATTCCTCATATGAAAAACTATGGGATAAAAAGGATTCTACACTATCTCAGTCACATTATCCTTCTTATAGAGTCTAAATACTCTAATATTGATAATAGTTACATCATGATAGATTCTATAGTGTATAATTTTCCGCACTATCTATAGGATCATGAGATACTACTGGTATTCTATGAAGTTCCTGTAAATTATATTCTAAATAGTTTGATGTTTATGGGATGACTAGCATGTTGTTTGGTGATCCTTAAGTATTTTGACATCAGTTTAGTTCCACATAATGTTGTCTAGGGTCAATCATTGGTCGAATTCTTGGCTTCCGATTCATGTCAAGAACAAGCACCTCAGGAAGTCCATTTCTCATATTAGTGCATCCACTCAGTGGACCAATTCATTCCATGATAGAAAATTAGTTTCAACAATTCCTCTTAGAACCAAAGTAGTAGAAGTCTCAGTAATCTCATGCTCAATAGTGTTGTCTTGGCAATAATCTTCATCACCTTGACATAAGTATTATTTCCCTATTCGTTACTAATGTTAGAAGGAATCTCTTAAAATGAGGCTGAGTATTGGCCCCACAATAATGGTCATTAGCTGAACCTCAAGATTAATGTCCCCCATAAGCATGTGAATGGAGATTCTAAGTTAGTCAATAAGATAATCAATGGTGATTTTTTCATTAGGAATTCCAAGATCATTCCCTTTCTCTAGAGAAAATTCCAACTAATGGCCTAGTTACATTATCATATTGAGGAAAATCATGTTCCCCAATTGCATACTGGTTGATCTGATTCCCTAGTCTGCCTAGTCGCTTCTATTATAATGCCTGACCATGATGATATATTCATTAATGTGGAACATTGGAAAGAAATCACTCACATTGTCACATATGATGATAATTAATGTCACCAGGAAAACCACCTACCCATTGATGCTACCACATCAGGAACATTGGATCACCCTATAGATAAAGAATCCTCCATTTGGATATTATATTTGGTTTAGTTTCTATAGCATGGAACCCTCCCGCTGTATATAGCCAAAGGTGAATGAATTATTTAACGTGATGTGTAGTCCATCCCCTAGAGTGGACCCAATCATTACAGTAATCTCTAATGAAATTAGATTCATGGAATTATACTATGTTGTATTCCAGGAGATGAGATCCCTCAAGATATGTTGGTGATCCTTCCTTAGTCTTGTTGTTCTCATCAAGAAGGGGTGAATCACTCCCATCAGATTCTAATGTTGGGATACTTCTGGCCCACCATGTTCCCTGAATGCATGATGTTCTTCAATAGGTTCATTATTTGTCAGATTATTGCCAAATTTAAGTATAAACTATTGTATCCCCTTTATAATTCGAAGTACTCTTGGTCCTCTTCATTATGGGGAATTGACATCATGAGACTATATCCAATAGTGACATCTCCCCAAAGTAGGTTCTTTAAAACTGTCATAGATTGCTTCTCTAAATGGGTAGAAACAACCCTCATAAGAAAGTCATGGATCAATTGGTATTTGAATTAATGATATCACATATCTATATCTATTAGGAGTCCTGCATTTTTCATCACTTAAAAGGAAACCAACCTCTAGGAAGCTAAGTTGAAGTAGTTAAACACTACGTATAGAATTAAGTCCAGCAATACTTCCAACTACCATGTGCTAGAAAATGGATAGATCAAGGAATTTAAAACCCTTTTCCAACATTATGATGAAGATGGTGGTCTAGAATAAGAAAATATTGCCATAAAATATCCCTAATTCTCTCCGAGGTAATCAGATGACAACCCGAAATTCTTCCCAGATTACTCTGTATTCCATGGTGTAAGGAACATAGGCATTCATCTTCATCAAGATCTAGTTATGATCACTCCATATAACTATCTATGATCAACAGACATTTTAAATAATTGTATAAGTATATCTATCATAGATGGATTCCCCCAAATAGAATAGGATTTAGGCCTTTCAGAATATAGAAAGGCACCAGAACAATATATATAAATATTTCAACAAGAATCTTTGTCTCTACTATGTCCTCCGGGGTGATATGGTGGTGGATCATTGAACACCAATGATCCCTGGAAGAAATATTCCGAAGTCCAAGCCTAAGTGGAAAGGTCCTTACATCAACCATAAGTTCTATCCCAATGGTGCACCCTCACTAATCATCATATATGTAGAGAACATCACTCATCCAACAGACACCATGTTTCTAAAGAAATACTTCACATAGGGAGTTATTCTCATCCCCACAACATGACATTAAACATTTTTGTTATAGACTTAGTTTTATGATGCTAAACTATTTGTGTTAAAATCCTAATCAAATGACAATAAACATGGCACATAGTTTATGCATCACGACTTTAAACTATGTGTGATTTATTCTCAAGATTCTGTTGTGTAGTTTTGGGCCTCCTTCAGCCTCATTCAGGTTGGGTTCCTCAAGATTCTGTGATACATATATTCACATTTGAGGCCTAATACCTCTATGGTACATGAATTATAACCACAAACTAAGATCTTGAGTCCTAGAATCATGACTTTAAACTATCTTCATGACTACTTGAGTATATGTGGCATGACGTGGGCCTCATATTCCCTCATCCACATCAGGTTACTCATATTGTTATGTCTATTTATTTGGGTTTCAGTTATTTTCTCACCATTTTTATGTTCTGTAACACTATGACATTTTCTCCAAATAGAATATTGCATTAAGAATCATTCATCTACTGTTCCATGTCTTATAAATACGAGTGTCTTGATTCCTATTCCCATGAGATATATTGTTATTCTCAAACATCCATTATTGTTCCCATCTACAACATTTCTATTCCTTTGCATCAGTTCATCTTCTTCCACAATCTATGATTTCAAACTCAATGTTCTTTTAGGAACTATGAATAGATTAATTCCTATCCTGATGGTATACATAGTGATGCACATACAGTTCGTCTTTAGGCCCATCACTAAACTCATTCAATATTTCGACCACTTAGTTTGGGATTCCTTTGGAAGTGTGTGGTATAATGTTGGACCTATTTGGTCCTCATTCACATAAGGTCATATAAGATGCTCCATGAACCTCCCATTAGAACACATGTCCCCATAATCCGTATAACATAATGTTTAATTGTTCTACCAACATCCTAGATATATGATGATAAACTTCACATCACTATCATCCTTTTTGATGATATTAATCTATGTAACAACTATCATTTTAGATGAATGAAAATAAACTCCACAGTTCCATCATGTTATTTCCTGATAGGATATCTCCTTTAGAATCGATCATCTACCATGCCATGTTTAAGAGATACATACGGATTGATTCCCATCCTCATGGGATACGAAGTGGTTCCTTTTTATATATCCCGGTCTAGAATTTGAAAAAAAAACAAAAAAAAACAAATTAATGCCCCCACTCTATGTACATAAAAGACAAACACTGAATGATTTCATTAAAAACTTAGTATATCTTGCTTCCCATCATCATGGGATACATTGAGATGACCAAATATTTTGTCTTTTCACCAAGCCAAAAATCATCCAGACGTTCATCCCCTTGGCCATAACATGGTAAAAACTCTACAACCGTAATCAAAGATATAGTGGTCCAATAAACATAACATTAAACTACTCACACCATAGTCAAAGCAGAATAGCTTTAAACTATATGTGGGTTTCCTCCATGGTGCATTATGTGATGGGATTCCTTGGTCCCCATTCAAATCGGGTCTTTTAGGATTCCTCACACTACATACCCACTTGACACATTTTACATGTTATGGTTCAAATTCTATGGCCTGAAAGTAGGTGTTAATTGTCTAAATACATGAATTTATACTACAATCCTCCCCTAAAAATGTTTATGATGCCACATAATAATGATGGGATTCTTCAGTCTCATCGCTAGGGGGGATTTTCCCCACCAGTGTTGGTATACTACCACAATGTGTTAAATAAATAAGTATGGTTTTATTCCCATCCTTATGGGAATCATATGGATGACCATTCATTATTTCATGATAATAAACAAATATTTATCCTACTATCACCCAGTTGGCCTCAGATGTGGTCCAAACATCATGTCCTTAAACTGTACATAGAATATCTCAAATCATATAGGTGAAACCTCGTCCTCATTGAACATTTCATTCTCTGGTATGCCTACTCTATAAAAAAAATACCTTATAATTTGACCTTTTCCCATTTCGTATGTCATTACTATAAACTGATCATTCTTTTGGTCCAGATAGTTTGACATGAATCTATGCACAACAGGCCTCAATATCAGTTCTTGTTTAAGAAGGCCCCTTTGAACATCATTAAATGACCTTTCATCCATATTCCAAAAAATACGATCGAAAAATATTTTTAATAGGTCCAATCATTATAAACTTAAACTATTTATATCCCATATTGTCTGAGTTATACGAATTTAAAATACATAGACTAGAATCCATAACGAATGATGTTAAAAATAGTCCTTTACCTATATAAAATTGGGATTCCATGTATGGAAATTATGTGATGAAAATAAAATGTTACCCCACATCCTGAATGTGGGATGCTCCACGATAATAAAGGGATTCCTCACCTCCCTATTCATAATGTGTGTGTGGAACGTAAACCACTCCAATATCATTCAAATTAGGATTTACCTCCCAAATTCCATTTACATATTGTGAGGATAAATATTTTCTCCTTTATTCCATGAAAAATGAATTTAATATATTTTCCATAGTCTAAGAATATGTACATTAAACTCTATGAAGCAGTCCAAACAACACGAAAATAAACAATTTTACATATTCCAAGAAACATGACTTTAAAATATTTTACGAAGAATAAGATACATGAATTTAAACTATTTTCCATAGACAAAGAAACAAAACATTAATCTATTTTTAATTCCAATATTTGGATCCCACATTCTGATGTTCTTTTTTTTGCACCTCGAGTCCTTCTTGATTTTGATTTAGAACACATTCCATATCCAGACATACACCCTAACGGTTTGGTCTCATGCAATCATTGGCTCTCCTACCTCACTTAGTTAACTCCCTAATGGATTTTTTTAAAAAAATTGTAGATATTTGTTTTCTAATATGGTCATTTTTCAATCATGTGTTTTCTCACCCAGGTCTTGACTGGTGTGGTTGGGTTCCCTATGTTTCAAACACGGTCAATGATCAATTTTTACTCAACAGTCTCCCCTTTATAAAAAAAATTAATTTTTCAACATACCTTCTTTTCACATATCTATGTCGTGGTGAGATAAAAAACCCTTCACATCATCCATATGAACCTCCACATGTTAGGGGACCCCTGACATCGTTCATTTTTTCCTACACCGAGCATGGCTCACATAGAATTAGAAGTATGCTAAAGTGTGAACCGACATGTCCATAATGCCAAGAGGATTATTTGGTCCAAAATCCATTACAATAATCTAGGATCAATATTTACAAACAATAACAACCTTAAAATACGTTCTAATCCCAAGGAATATGTGGTCAGAAGACTGACGTCCCTGGTCTACATTCATGTGGGGTTTTCCAATCATTCACACTATATATGTACATTTATGATATCTGCTCCTCGGTCCAAACTCTTTGACCCTAAACTAAGAGCATGTAGTGTAAGAATCATGAATTTAAAATGTATGATATTTTACTATGGGAATATATGTTGTGGTGGTGGGCCACGTAGGTCCTCTTTCACAATAGGGTTTTCACTCTACCATGCCACTTACACACATGGATTTAACTCGATACTGCACTAGCGCACCTAAGGAAAAGTCTTTTGGATATTCTCATAGTAATGTTATCTTTTCACACCCTCTCTCAAGCCTAAATTCTCTCATTGGGTATTCAATAATAGTATAACCCAAGAGTTCAATGTTCATCTGACACTCTTATAAGAAGTGAGATATTTTGATCTCATCCATTTTTTCAAACCAGGAATAACCCACATGATCTTAGGGACTGGTCCTTAATTACCTCAAAAATATGATTGATGTCTGATAATTAAATAAAGAAAAGTTATGTATCCATGAACATAGAAAATTTCAACATTAAGTACGAAAGTCAAGGAATGGTAGGTATATACACATGATGGAGCATCTCATCAGTTTCAAAAAAATATCCTCTGTGGATCAGCACTATTGATAATGTTCTTTTACTTTTCCATCCTTTGGAACACAACATCAATGATTTTATTCTTCTTCTCAAGATATTATTACTCATAATTAGTATCCAAATTAATCTCATCATCTCTTCACTATCCCCAACCTCACTCAAAATTAATATTATCCATTTGATAATTTTCTATATTCATTTGGCTTTCTACATCTTCTAGTTGAGCTCTAATCTTACTAATGACCATTCTTTTGTCCTGAGGAATGAAGTATGCTCTCACGATTGCTCCTTTAGATTCTGGTTCTCCTCATTGGCCTATTAATGTTTTTGTATGCTGCTACCCTTCTTTAGACACTAGGAAACATCAAGGTTCTAACTCCCATAAGATATATTTTAAACGAGGTAATCATAGGCTAGTATGTGAATAACATGATAATTCTTCCCTCTAGCACACAAAATTTTTCTTCCAACAATGAAGGGATCCAATCATACACAACAAATATGTATCTGGGGTCTTATCAATGATGTTGTTAGGTCCACTTGGATAGATACCCCGAGGGGGGTGAATTAGGGAATGACAGATTAAAACAACTACCCCTTTTTTATCTTGTTTGGTAGTTAGATAAAACTCTCTTCTCCCTCTCATTCCTTTTGCAGATTATGAAAAAAATAAAACATGAAAAGGAAACGAAATTTTTACTTGGTTTACTGTCACCGGGATAAGCCCATGGAGTATACACTGATAATGTGCCAATGTACCAAATCCATTATAAGTGAACTGCTATATACATGTTCGGAGTGGAGCCACTGTCCATCATGGTTTACAAACAACTGCTATTTTAAAGCTCACTACTCTCTCGACTGAAGATTTATCACTTATTATTTATAAGATCCACTCATAGATTATATACTTGTTGGTCCTCCACAATTTTTATATGATCTATTGAAATTCCACTTTCGTCCACTGATTAATAATACTTTATCGTAGTATTATTGGGCATCCTACAATAATTCGTGCAACACTTATTGCATCTTTCATGCAACATTAATGCCTTGCATGCAAGATTCCAATTTTGGCACGAAACAACCCTTTCACATAACTTCAATCTTTTCTGAAACTCAAATCTTACACACATCTTCCTTATCTTTTATGCAATGCAAAAACTTACACACAACTCCCATTGCATTAAATTATTACACTATCTAGAGATCATATTATCTCTATGTGTTGAGCTATTTTTAATGAGGGGTCACGTTTTATTTAAAGGCATTGCCAAACCCAACGTGGATGTTTCACCATGTCACACATGATCCCCTTTGAGTGCGCAAAACCTCATTTGATGTCACATTGGGTGAAAAAGTATCTTTCAAACAACCTCATATTTCTTTCCCATTTACAAATATATCGCACACATTATACATTTTCCATTTTTTGTTGTTCTAATTCCAAACCTTTTCTTCTGCACATGTTTCCTAGTCACCTTTAATCTTGTGCCCAACTTCCATTTCTAAAAATAAGTTTCCCCATTTTTGGATTTTGAGAACAAAAAATTTGGTAAACACAAGAAAATGGAGCCACCTTATATCTATTGTTTTTGTACCACCTCAAGATCAACCATCCCATATTCATGTTTCATTGTCATCATAGGTTGTCAAAACATTTTCTAGAACTTGAAAACTCATCATGGAGACCCTCTTTGTGAAAAAACAAACCAGCTTTGTCAAAAATTAAAACACCATAAAAAATGGCTCAATGTTACAAAATATGGCTCTGGGTTTTGATTAATAAATCATTGTATGCACCTCCATGCCCTATACTGGATGATATGGTTTTATTTATTTAAATTTGGATCTGATTCCTCAAGATCTTTGGTATTTATGGGATCATAGTATGGTAAATTGGAAAGGAGTTCAAAAGTGGTACCTTCCTCTAGTATCCTCTTCTAGGGAGTAGGTTCAATATCATGGGGGAAACAATTTTTACAAGATTATTCCTCTTTAAAAACCTCTCCCCCCACCAACCTCGAGTTTTACCCACCGGAGGCATCACTCGTAGAGGACGCTGCTTGTTCATCTATAATAACCAAGGCTGGATAAGTAGTGATGACTGAATCCTCTTGAATATGTGAAACCACTAGAAGAGGTACTCTAGATGTCCTGGTTTCATTTGGATTTTGGTGTAGTATCCTTTTAGCACTTTATAGGTTAAAAAGTACTCAATAAATATGTCTAGAAAATTAAAGGTAATACTATAAAAAAACAAGAACTTGCAGAAGATGAGTGCCTAAGGTAAAGCTCTTAAGTTATATATGAGAACACCACCAAATGATAGCCTTCTGTACTAGGAATATCAATGACTAGAACTCACTCTCCTTGTGTCATTTGAGAAAATGTTGTTTGGGAGAAAAACCCACATTGATGCTAATGCTCTATAAAATCTGATTGTGGCCAATGTAGAAAAATGATCTTTCCTTTATGGGTAGGGTTTTCAATGATAAGTCTCCTTATATGTGTTGAATACCTCTCAATTCATGTCTTCATGGTTATACAAGGGAACAAATCCCCCTTACTGATAGGGAGTGTGTAGGATTTTTAAGGTATATTACTATTCATTTCAACCTCGCTAGGTTCACCACCTTCCTCAGCCTTGGTGAATGATTCATAGCATGAGGCTTCAAACATGATAGTGCTTCTTCTGTCCCAATATTTTTGATATCTTGGTCACCATCATGTTTATCCAACAAGTGTTGAGTTATGGTTGGTTGATGTGAGTAGTGAAAGGAATGGAATTAAGGAAAGATATGATTAAGTTATTATTATTTTGATATGTTTAGTTAACTCTACTATAGAGTACCAAATCTAGAAACTTTCTGGGGGAATCTCCATCCCCAAGGTTCCCCCTTCAGTAGACACTTCTTCTTATTCCTCTTCCATTCTATAATCTTCCTCGAGTATTATTTCCATATGATATAGCTCTTGTCAAAGCATGACTTTTACATGTAGGCAGGGAGCATCATTTTTCCCCCATTGGAATTCATAAACATCAATTTCCCTCAAATATTCGTGCCCTAAATGGATGTCTGCCCTTTCTGTGACCTAAATGTACTTAATATCTGGAATGTTGATCCCATCCCTCTACATATTTCTCTAGAGGTCATTTATCCTCAATGAAATTTGTAACATACACCAGGGGAACTAATGGGATGGAAACATAGATTTAGTGGATGGATGTAGTAAATATCATTTTTTTTTACTCGGGTCCAATTTTCTTAGCCCTTGGGGTAACAATTAAGACTTCCCCTTCTAAATTTTGGGGTCCAACAAAACCTTTTGATTTCCACTCTACCAAAATTACAAACGGATCTTCCCTAGAGGCCACCCATGTTCTCCCTTGTTTATCTTTCTCTACACTCACCAGTTCGACTACCCTAATGTGATTCCATATGATTGACTTATAATTTACAATCATCTAGTTTTTAGAATATTTTGTTGACAGGCCCATGTTAATGTTGGTCAGTGGATGAACACTGGATTCACTAGATCCCACGATCACCGACAGGCACCACAGTTTGTGGTGGAGACATGGGCACCGCTCTTCATTAACACTTATTTAGAATCTCATCTCCCACCACTACATACAGAACTACCTGGAAAAAACGGCTGGCACCTATAGCTGACATAAGTCATTTTTTTATCTCGGTTACCAAAAATTTACTCCTAAAGCTCATCATGTACTCATTCTCCTCCCATGAGCCTTGTAGGTTAGCCACCATCTGACTAACCAGAGTCTCAAAAGGCTTGAAATTTAATTTTATGTTCTTTCCAATTCTGATCATGACCCCATCCGTATTAAGCATCATTGGTCGGACCCCATATTCTTTTATAAGTGATGGTCACATGTTGTCATACTGACGGCTGATAGCATTCAAGATATCGTATTCCATGAGATTCACTACAATCCAACCATGCAGGAACCAGAACAAACCACATATTCATATTGGCCTATTTCCTCCCACAATATGACATAGTATTCGGTACAGTTTGGATAGCTTGGGTACTCAATGGATGACTGTGTTATAAGTTTCCATGATCGCCTCCATCACCAATGTTCATGGATAGATCCCCATCCTCATTTACTTCAATGAAAATATAAACCCTCTCAATAAGGTGGCCAGGAAGGTCGTATAATGAACCATTGGGTCCCAGCCTCACACACCATGGTGTACCCCCACTTCTGGTACTACACTTCTTAGTGTATAAACCAATATGTTCCTACCTTACCCCTCAATTATGAGATCCAATATTGTTACCCCCATCTCTAAATCCTCCCATTGGGATATATCTTAAGAAATATTTAGATCCATAACTATAATAGAATTTACTTTTAGGAATTGGGTGAGATATTCCACTTCTCCTTCACTATTTCCAGAATATGTTGTGCCATGATTGGTGTCCAGTCACTGTATTCCTATATATTTTGTGTCGAAATGAAATCTTAAAACTAAAATCATTCAAGTTTATTGTCTCCAATGTATTTTATATCCAATAGACTAATTACGAATTCCCCGTGATGAAGATGAAACATGTTTGTGTCTGGAGACCAGTGGATATGATGATTTTGAAATAGCTCCTTTTGTCGATAAAAATGGAACTGTGAAGTCCATACCAATTCGTATAGTCTTATGTAGTGAAAATCCACCCCATTTCCTGGAACATGTAACACACCCAGTATGACCACTCCCACTCTCTTGTGAAATTTTCCAGTGATCTTAGCAACCGAAATTTATTCTAGCCTACCCTATTATTCCACGTCATTTATTGAAAAGTGGATGTTTAATGAGAAGGGAAATATTCGACCACTGGCTTGTCCCATGTAACCATCCTTGTCCTCCCATCATGTACGTATACAACCATGTACCTATCGTCTCTAATAGCATGACCATGAGTGTTGATTTCAAGGCATGGGAGATCCTCTTCCCATGAGAAGCATGATAATGGTAAGTCAACCATGCCAGATGAAATGATCAAATTTTCTTTTATTCGAAATTTCCACTATAAAGATAGTCGATCAACAAATAATCCTTTTTATATTGTGTTATAATCACTAACAATTTTTTTAAAACAATCTTTCTTTCCGGATGAATCTGAGGGTTCCCATTCATTTCATCCCTCTTAGAAGTGATCAAAACTTCGATATGAGTAGCATCCTATTGGGCAGCCATTTTGAGTGGGTATGAAAGTTACATGGATGAAGAAAACATGATTTACGGTTTCATGGATTATTTTTATGTGGATTTTAATATTAGTTAGAAATAAAATAGAAATTTGGTATTTTACCAAATGGAAAAATATTGAAATAAGCAGAATTTGTGTGAAATAAGAGGTCAAATCTTGGTTTTTTCAAAGAAGGTTCAATATTACATTTTTGAGATAAATGAATGCCTATTTCATTAAAATTGATGGTTTCCATACACCCCCTCTCATATATATATGTGTTGACCTGATCATCTTTATGTTCGTATGGGGTCTTCCATACACGTCGATGAATTCTATTCACAACTGATGGAATCCATACAAGTGTTTGGTATTCCCATAAGAACCTTAACGTCTAGTCGAATTTCAGTCCAAATTCTACTGGGGAATCTATTGGAGATGGATTACATAGGAATCCACAAATAACCACCTTTGGGTGAACCGAAGCCGTCATCTGACTCTACAGAACATCCATTATTGTTGAATGAAGCTATGTGCAATATTTTTAGCTATTGTACATGAGATGAATCCACACAGAAGTATATTTCATGTCCAATGTGTTGTATATCATGACCCTTCTAAACTATCTATGAAAATAGTCAAGGTTGGTGGGCACATGAAATATCTTTTTCATGTAATATATTTTATGGCATGCAGAACTCTTCTGTGATAAATGTGATGTCATCTAACCCCTGGCATGATCGTCTGACACAATAAAGGATGCAATCTCACAGAATATCTATTACATGACTAGGATATTATGGACCATCACTGATTTTTTTGAATTTATATTGAATTCCACCCCCCATATTTACGGTGATCCTATGGAAGTTGATGTGACACACTTCTATGAGTAAGACATATATTGCTCGAAATCACAGAAGGGCGGAATCCTCAAGTTTGATATATTGTGAAAGAGGGATTTATGTGGATCCGATTTTTAGTGGGATCATAGTTGTGTGATCCTCTCCAAAAATCTTTTATCCCAAGGAATGCGATCACAAATGGCCCCTATTTCGCAGAACCCTGGCATTATGCGCGACCCAATTTTGTGCTCATTCCATTATTTTTTGTGCAACCCTAAAAACATGCATGAATCATCTCTTTAAAGATCCATGGATAGTCTTTATCCAAAATCATGCTGATTGAAAACATCTTATGTGCATATCTTATTTAGTGTGTGAACCACTTCTTTGCAACACTCTATGTTTGAAAACCAAAATTTCTCCATCCCTCATGAGACATCCCTAATGCCTTTATCATATGTGTTTCCATAACGTTTTTTAAGAATAGAGATGCTAATTCACCTGGGTTTTTATCATGGGAACATAATTTATACATAACTATTAAACACCCTTCTAGACCATCATATTCTCGAATTTCCAAATACATTCCCCTACCATGAGTGTATGTGTGACGGTAATATATGCCCAAGGGATGTGTACGGAGTCCCCCTAGTCCATGTTATATGATGTAAAAATCCCTATTACCAAATTCCTCAATAAATCAAATTAATCTATGGTCACAGCCTATGTAGAAAGTGTGGGATGTCCCGCGTATGAGTGATACAAAATGATGTCCTCCACACATGAAATGAGATCCTCTATACAGTGAATGAATACATTCTAGGAATCCCCCTTAAATAAAACCCTCTCATTTGTTACCATAGGAAACTCCTCGGCCTCTCCAAACCTATTCTAGATTCAAAAGAAAGCAATGATATGGTTAGATAAACACCCACTCTCTCTATTTATTTGGCCTTCAACATATGTCCATCAGTATAAAATATATGTTTTTAAATATTTAGGCCTACTACTATCTCTTTATTCACACACCAAGAATGGCTCATGTGTGGTCATAGGTTAGTGGGGTTCATGTTCCACATGATCCCATAGCTCCAACCAAGTTGGGATTATTCCACGTACAACCCCTAGCCATAGAAAATCCCCCATAATGAATTCGTTCACACATAATCCCTAACCATATGCTCTATCTGGGAAGCTTCCATGCCAAATCCCCAATCAATTCACCCTCTAGAACTATGTTGGAATTGATTCCTGAATAAAAGGGATATATATTAAGCCTTTATCATGTCTAAAAACAACATTTCATCCATCCCATCCATTCCTCTCATCATTTAATCCACATAAATTCTAATTTTACCATGTCAAATACATCCCAAGGAAATAATTACATCCTCCTGGATACTACTATGTATATGGCCACTTCACTTCATTTTTTCTCATAGTGGCACCCAGATAGCTCCTATATGGGATCCACGTATCATCTATTGAACTACATGTCTTTTGAATGATTCCTTCTAAATATGATATATAGGAATCCTTTTGGAGGTTCAATACCAACCAATGGAAAACCCCTATTCCCCCTTCCAAGGGGTGAACCTCCTCGATACACAACTAGGGTTTTCAAGACCTACCTTTATAGGATGACATCTACCTTTTATGGGACAGTACCCAAATTGTACTCCCTGGGAAATTCTAGTTCATCCATCAGAAAACCTAGCAGGTGTTCCATTCTATGGATGTACCTCCTTGATCTAACTCGATAGGGTATTCTGATCATTCTTACTCTCTCTCTCTAAAATTTTAAACTTGTAACATGAATCATAATAATACCTCATGCTAAAATTGTGATTCATGATATGAAAGTGTTTTAAGATATTCCATTGGGACTAGATACCTCGAGATCGAAATGAGATGCCTTTTGTTCTACTCCTGATATCCTCCATATGATGCCCACCCCCTACAGGGATTAATATAGGTGACCAATGTTCCACATGTCCTTATAATCCAGTGATTCCCAACATGACTACTCTCTTAACTGATGGTTTCATCCCCATCATGAACCCTCAGATGTCAAAATAGAAGCATCATAATTTACCGTTGTCCGTAAATAGATGGGAATGGGAATGAGTTTCACGAATAGGTATTAATATATAACGGGTGACCTAAACTTGGTAAAGTGTTCTAGGGATAGATTCATTGAAGGAGGAACCTACATACCATCAGAAAATTTCTATCAAGGACCATTCATCAGTAATAATTCTATGAATTTCATCTACTGTTGGATACAGGTAATGCGGGGTAATAAGAGCAGCTAGTGCATGCAGCCATGGGTAGATGCATGATCATGCCCCAGTGAAATCATTGAAAATAACTACCTAAAGGGGGTGATATTAATAGATCAGCCTAGGAAAATAAGAGGGCTTGCACAACCCACACCACTGGAAGAAGATCATCCATCAACATTAGCAGAAGTACCATGCCCATCCACCTAAAATGATTCAACTCTGAAGCAACATGTCAATGTGAAAACCCAACTCAGGTAGCAGTGACCTCTAGAAAAAATTATGATGTTATGAAAAAACTAGAGATTTTCCAATAAATTCTCTCAATCCCCAATGAAAATCATATTTTTGAACAACTCATATGGTCCCTCGTTGAAGCCCTAAAAATCCCATGGTAATTTTGAGATAGATTTCACTACTGCCAAGGCCTATCGAATGGAGACCATGTTAGTAGAATGAAAGGTCTCTATCCCATTCAGTATAAGTACAAGGCCATACATGGAAACCTCAAAACCCTATATTTTTTATAAAGACTTAATATTTTTTACCAACTAAGGGATCTAATTGGGAATGGTTCTGAGATAAATATCATTTTTACAAGAACCCTCTAATGATTGGGATTTAGTAAATGGGATTTGTATCAAACAATTTTGAACTATTAAAGGTTTTTATATGGGTCAGAAAATACCTCTCTTGAAGATCAAACAGAATGTTCAGTTCAAGTAACTCGCATCTAAAACTATGTTTCAGTTCATCCAGTAAGACACTCCATTCAATTTCTTTATCATAAGGACCATACTCCATAATCACATGTCTTTACATTCAACATTCGATCAATGTCTGAAATACCCCATTAAAGGAAATTTCAATATACTACATGGTGAAAACACCTCATTTGAGACTTAAGAAGAAACCTATGATGAGTATGGTCTCTATAAGAGGGAAGGGAACAACCAATGATGGATGATTATATACAGGTTTTAGCCCCTAATGGCTTGGTAACCACCCCCTCAAATAC
The DNA here is from genome assembly GCA_963277665.1 of Viscum album. Classification (NCBI taxonomy): domain Eukaryota; kingdom Viridiplantae; phylum Streptophyta; class Magnoliopsida; order Santalales; family Viscaceae; genus Viscum; species Viscum album. The sequence continues at coordinate 367,001,131 of OY728125.1, forward strand.
CTGGAGTATATTTGAATGTAACTTTCTGATCCCCATAAATCTGTATAAGAAAATATACCTAATGACAGATGTAAAAGCCCATTATATCCCTAGTGAAAATAATAAATACCATCATCTATAGAATTTCTCTACAAAGAATCTGTAAATAGAGGATGAGAATGAATTTTCACTTGGACTCAATCACCATGATAGTAATAGAGATTCCATCATATTTTTTGTATGTCTGTGAAATACTCCTCCGGCACAGAGGTGGTGGATGAAGAGGATGACATGTGGAAATCCCCCCCCCCCAAATTGAGGAAGGTGTATCCACCACCATTGATTATCTCATGAAGGTAAATCTTATAATATAATAATTCTCATGGACTACACTAATTAGCTACACCATACACATAAAATAGAAAAAAATGGACATAACATTTCTAAAGAAACACTAATATTTTTTATCTTGGAACAATAAATATATGATCATAAGGAATATAGATTTTTCTACACACTGTCTTGCCTTACCATATTACCATATGGGATTCAAGTTAGAAGGCAGAAGGATGAAACCACTTTTCTCTAAAAATGTTGGGGCACAAGATAACTAATTGAATGAATTCAACTTTTTTGAGAAGTGAAAACCCAAAAATGGATTTCCAATATCATCCCCACAGAGAAAATTGAATGTGATTATTAGGGTTTTAAATAATTCTATAGACCATAATTTACATTTCCTTAAGGAATAATTCCAATTTTAAGTCACCAAACTCTTTATCAATGCAACTATTATATTCCAAGACCATTCCTTCATGGAAGGGTATTCATGGTATTATCTAATGAAAATGGACCCTTATGATGAAGAATACACTAACTTAACATCACCCTAAGGGGATCGTTTTCAATCATTCCAGACCCTTTTCTTTATAGAAAACTGATACCACATATCAACAATCCATTCAACATATCATGAATCCAATCTTAAGAAGTATAAAGAAATTATGTTGATGATGTGGTTTTGAAATCCTTACCATGTTGTGAACACTTAATAGATCTTGAATAATTTTTAGATAGCCTTTGGTAACACATTCGAGAAATGAATCTACCAAAATGTGCTTTTGATGCGACATAATGGAAGTTCCATTACTTTTGGGTACACCACCATGACATCAATGCCAACCCATAGAAGACTCCTTCAATTTTAACAATATTAGCCACAATAAATCTCTAATAGATGAGAGTAATCAAAGGGAACCTCTCCTGCATTCATCATTTCATATCCATTTGGTCAAAAAATATCTCCCTTTCAAATAGCTAATGAAGAAGGGAATTTTCTAAAAATATGAAGGGGACTTCAAAAATGCCTTAGAAAGTCTCCCGAATTATCTTTCATACCCACTAGTCCTAATGATTTCAGTGGAATGAATGAAATATTTTTTATTTTTTGACACTATGGAATGATCAATTGGTATCCTCATCATATAGAAGAATGATAGAGGAAGTGAGTACAGTCTCTATTAACTTATTTGAACAATTCTAGGTACTATGTAATGATACTCATATGATGAAAATAACTACATCACACTCATCTTTGTAGTGAAGAAAATGAGGCATCAATTACAGCACCATGAAGTCCATCTGGTCACACTTGATGATATTCTCAATTTCATCATTGGCCTCCCTATGCTAAGTAGTAATCTGACCCTATGTGTTGTACCTATGGAATAATATGACATCCAATTTGTGTCATAGAAGTTGGTGATAGGGAATTCCCTTGTTGATTAACCGGAAACACATCCCACACCAAAATGTACATAATAATACACCAAACTACAAGATGAAGAGTTTTTTATGCCAATGACACTACCCAAACATGGGTGAGGTATTATTAAGGAACCACCAGAATCTCTATTGTAAAAATGATGGAAAATCCAAAACTGAATCAGGTAGGATTATGGAAAGTGTTTTTTTCCCCAGAAAAATAAAAATTTCCATACCCTTTCTCACTATCCAAAGGCTAAAAAAATAATTATTAATAATACCATACCCTTATAGTTGTATTAGAACTATACCTAAAACTATAGATAGATTGATTTAATATTAAAAGGAGATTCATAACTAGTGAAAAGATATATTAATAGATAATACAATATCAGAATGGAATTATTTCCCCAATTCACTTGCTTCATTTGGAGACTAAAGGCATAATTCTATTTTGATCCCACATTCTATCATGTTCCATGATCATTGAATTCTCATGCTGGTGCATTTTCTAATGCATCCACTATCCTAGATGACCCTATTTAGAAGGAACCAATCATCGGTATGATACACAAAAGAATGGTCTCATCGATCACCATCTAAGATATGGATGAAACAAATCTCATAAACACCTCCCTAGAGTGTGAGGAGTTGATATCCAACCCTGGATAGATTGATCCCATATCCAAAATGGGCCTCTTCTGACTGAATCAGCCAAAATAGAACATATTCAGTATTTTTCATCAAACTTTACCCTATCGGATGAACTAAATTTGAAAAAAACACTCTATAAGAGAGGATTTTATGGAATCCTCCTTGATTTCATATTTGAATGGGCGATCCTTACCATTATGGAACAATTCTATATAGTATCTTGCAGTACTCACAAGTGTAGTACTATGATTTCCCACTAAATCAGGAGGTTAGTTTATTACTATAAAACCATTATACCGGACCATGTGGAATTCTCCATGAATTTTCTAGCAGTATAGATACATAAAAATATTATCTATAAGCCCCCATAATTTCTACAATAACCCAAATATTCCTGTAAATTTCCATTTGGAGTGGTATGTTGTGAGGCCATATCCCCAATCCAAAACTATGAAGTTCAAGTAAATCCTTAATAATATAGAATTATTAACTAAAGTGGATGATTTAATAACCCTAAAGGAATTGGGGATGAAGAATATCACAAACTTACTTTAGTACCATATATTGACAAGGATTGTAGACCCTAATACAATATTGATGGAAAACATCACCAAATTATGTTATATAGAAGTGAATAAATTATAAAATGAGTAGAAATTCAATTCTAATCACTTGTCTCAATATCATGCAGCAGAAAGTGAAGAAATAGATCCCTTAAACAAGGCCTTTACAAAAATACTCCAGAAGATGGTGAATAAAGAAAATATATCCTCTCTAGATAAACTCTTTCATGATTTATGTGCATACTTTCACAACACATGTACTGCAACATTCGAATCTTTGTACTAATTAGTGTAAGATATCAAGGATGTATTTCCCCAAGTTTTCTAGTTTTCCCCACTAATAATATACTTTTTTAACCAACTCTCTAACGATGATAAGTCACAAAAGTGATTGGATGAGCTAGAACGACTTGATGATGATAGGCTGCATACATTGAAAACAATTCATGTCATTTTGAATCAGATCATATAATCCTTCAACAAAAAGGTTCACCTATGTTCATTCTTCCAAGTATAATTGGTGTTGGATTTCACAACCCCAATGATTCTAGGTAAGAATCCTATAAAGATGGAACCCTAATGGTAAGGTCCCTATATCATACATAAGTTCTATCATAGGGAGATATAAATTATCTATAATTAATAGGGAGATTGTGTCACCCCTCACAAATTCTTGGTTTCCAACAAAATACTTTTCATAGCTATCATCAAGCATGAATTCATAGAAATAAGACTTTAAACTGAACATTATCTCAAATCCAAACAATGTGGTGTTAATTTGTATTGACCAATATTAGTTGTATGAAATTAAACTAAACAATGGATTCCTAGAAATATGAAATTAAACATCCTAGACACATCCATACAATATACTGCTAAATTGTATGAACGACATCCTCATGTCAGGAAGTTAAATTCCAGGGGTTCCTTAATGGTTTATCTTCAGTCATTTTTGGTGACAAAAAAACCTATCACCAAGACATTAAACTCCAAAAAATTTCACATCCTGACCACATGACATTAAAATATATAAAACATGTCCTTACAATATTATGTTAAACTACATGGGATATTTCCACACCACATGACAATAAACTGAATGGTAAGAACCATCTCACTAATGACACTTCATACACGAGCAAGATCTGCATGGAAGAGGGATGGAATGGCTCTGTACCCATGTGAGAGTTATCTACACATAAAGATACATTTATTCTATGAACATCACATAGATTTATTCCTTCAATCATAGGATATTTAGGGATGCCCGGACCAATATTTTTGGGCCCATACATAGTTTTACTTCCTTTTCATGTCAGGTGACCATTATCCTTTCCACAAAATGTTAAAATGATGGGGTAAAGACCTCTCTACATGAGACTAAACTGCACAGTTCCCAAGAACAATGTGTGGATTTCTTCCTACCATCAATGGATACATAGTGACATCCAAACCTTCATTCTCAGGTCTATCCATAACATTCCTCCTCTTTTATGTTGATTTCCCCACATCATTATTTCATGATGTTAATGTTCATAGATGATGTCCTTGCAGAATGAAATTGTATTTCATGAGTATCTAAAACTAAATAGTGCATTAATATCATTTTAATGATATAACTAGTTATCCCTTGATCATATATCTTAGTCCATCAACCACATGATACAAAATTTACCCATCTTATCGTTAATCACCTCTTCATAGTGAGAGGAACCCTTTGCATTCTATTTTTATCACATCGAGCATTACTGATATGAGATTAGGAATTTCAGTAAGGGAATAAACTTAAAAAATAATTATATCTCATGATTGGTTCATCATAGTATTGAATTAAAGTAATTAAAATGCATTCCATGAGTCCTCAGAGCATGATGTTAAACTACACGGTTGATGTCCTTTTCACGACATTAAACTACACATTCCCACATACCTTTCTCGAGAGGAACACTATTGTGGGTGTTGGTATCGTACTAAACCCCCATTCCAAAAAGAATAATTGAATTGATTAATGAAATAATTGTATACATATAGACACCTAAATCTCTAACATTGGGTCCAGTCAAAATTATCAACCATAAATATCCTCACCTCCATGCATATTGGTCAGACATCCACAAGAATATCCTATTTAACGAACTATGTGTTTATTGTTTCCTATTACCATAGTATACACAGTGATTCCCGAAATCCATCCTTTATTCCATTAGTAATACCCCTTTTTCATGTTCGGAAGCCTTTTTTCCTTTCCACATGATGTTGAACAACATGGTTCCTCAAGAAATATGTGTTTCTTGATTCCAATTACCATAAGATATGTGGTGATGCCCAAATTTCCATCCATGGGTCTATCCACAGTCCCCCTTTCACATTGGGAATACCACATCCTTGTTTCATGAATTTAAACTATATGGTTCCTCATGAACTTGATGTGGCTTGACTCCTTTTATTATTGGATACGTAGTCACACTCAGACTTCCATCCTTGGGTCTAGCCATAATACCCATTTTCACATCATGAAGCCTACATCCTTGTTGCATGACGTCAAACTAAAAAAATCCAAAAGAAGTAAATGTGACTTGAATTTTTTAATCATAGGATATGCAGTGATATCTGAATATCCAATCATGAGCCAAGCTACAAAAATAAATGGTGATAATGCCCAACTCTGTGTACATGTCAAACCTGCATAGAGAAATTTTCATTCAGGAAATACATGTATATTGATTCCTAACATAAATTGATACATAGGGATTCCTATGTAGGACCATGGGACACCCTGAGAGGGGAAGGGTGAATCAAGGTGACAACATTTTTTTTAATGTGATGGATATTGTTCCCACATTGGTGGGAACTTGTTAAACCTATATGATTTATATGGTCAGAAAGAAAAAAATCACATGCAGAGAGATGACACAAAACTTTTTAATTGGTTCACCACTATGGGCTACGTCCAAGGATCATATGCCGACAAGTTTTCGGTCGTACCAAATTCCACTAAACTTCACTAGCTGAGGATTACAAAGGTTTGGGTACATTCACTCTATCCCAAGCTCACTGACTTTACAAAAGTTCAGGGATTTCTCGATGTGTCCCTCGGGTCTGTCCCATTGACCCCCCTGGCTCACTACCTTTGGGGAAGTCCCACTCAGTTTATTGATGTGAATATCTCTTCATCATTTTAAAATAATGTATCCTTTGTTGTATGTAGATTCTCTGGTGAAGTCCAACTCTCACTAGAAGACTGAACTCGCTTTGCACCGAAGGTATCGGGAAATCTTCTAGCATTCGTGCTTCTCAAAAAAGACCGGCATGCATCAACTATACCTCGAGGGCATCTCCAAGCCAGCGCCCATGTTTCACAGCTGGTGACCAAGTCCAAAGCCGGCGCTTGATTCCACCTCAAACACTTGCACGACTCTCACTTCCTTAACACCAAACTTGCGCGACTATCCACATTTCTCGCCCAAATGACATTGGATGCACAACAAACAACTTTCGCGCAACCTCTACTTGCGTAACCCACAACCACTTGCGCGAACACTACACCTGCGTGGCAGGAGATCTGATTTTATCTAAGTATGAACTTTGTTCCAAATGAGGAGGGGTGGCCCTCTATTTATAGGGAAACCGGACACCCTGTGCGGTGGCGCACAAGCCTCCTCTCAGCGTGCATGTTCCAACCTGCAAATCCAACTGCCCTAGCCTTTGTCACGCTACTCACTTGCGTGACAGAACCAATACTTGTGAGACCCTCTTTACTTCACCATATTTTGATGTTATGATCTTGAAAAACATATGGAGCATAACATTCCAATTCTCCTAGGCACCAGCGTGCAATTCCTATCTTGGCGTGCAATTCACTTGCTCGAAACATATCCGGCACGCAAGTCCCATTCCCAAAAAGAACTGTTTTCCCCTTTTGTCAGTTTTGAGGTCCAGAAATTTGGAAAACACTGGAAAATGTTTCCACCATCAATACTGTTATCTTCTTGACCTGTATGGGTTTGTTACGGTCACACATTCTGAACTTTCTCTGAGGATTGACAACAAACACAAACTATACTCCAATTCATGCATAAATTACCATGGTTCAAACATCCTAGATATACATTCATAGTTATAGATACAACAATCAATAAACAACACCCCAAATGAAAAGGGGATAAGAATACAAGGCCATTTTTTCTACGTACGATCCATAACTAAGTGCGCCCTGTTTATGCATAAAATATTTACTGAATATTTTTTCCCATAGGTTCCCTCATCCTCAACACCTGACATTAAATTACAACGAATGGGACCTTACCTCGTGACATTAAACAACATAGATCATGTAAAACCACACCACATTATGTTAAACTACGAATACCATCATACCTTATCATCCTTTATTAAAGGACCATAAGTGCCTTATCCTGGTCAGCCAGAGTATGGGGTGCTTCCACCATCATTTATGAACTATATATAACATATCAACCATAATGTAATGCGAAATTGATGTTTATGAAAACCATTCATGTCCCATGGAGAGGAAAATACTTCTATTTTTGACAATGTAATTGACTCATAAGGGCTCATACCTACCAACCAGAGAAATCATGGCTCTCTATGGAGGGCTTTCAAATCCACATGAGAATACCTCACTGTGGCAGAACACAACACCTGAGAGTCTTAAATACTATAACCAAAATGATTTTAACATCTCTATAATCATTTCCTAAAAACCTAAATTTGTGATTTAAATTTTTTCTTCTCCCACTCAAAAGATTTTTGGTGTACTCTGGACTATGTGTATTATAATAGGGATCTTATGTAACATCCCCCATATTAGGTCCACGTGTTTCAAAAACGTACCTTTCCTACACTTTCCAAATTTTCATGACATTTTACATTATCACATAATGATCAATGTTGAATGACCTTAAACTAATTGTGAAGGAGACACAAATCAAATCATGTTGAAAACACCTAGAGGGACGCCTGTGCAAAATTCAATTATTCCCACCCTAAAATCATTATCTCAAGTGTTTAGGAAAAAAATAGGGTGAAAATTAATAATGAATAATGATCATTGTTTCAAATTTATGGCCTTAGTAAAATCCATGATATGCTTTCTCATAACCCATGTACATTAAAAATTCTGAGTAATGATTTTTCACATATCCGTACCCAAAGAATATGTTCCCTATTTGGTGACACAACTTTTAGGATTCTCAAACCCATCTTTTGTATTACACTTTCCAAAAATAACACTTTATTATTTGAGTTCCTCATATAACTATAAACCTTTACATATGCCTTATAATAGGATACCTGGGTTCTAGGGTCCATTTTTTGACTATGAATTTTTTCCTATAGTTCCTGCATATGTTCTTATGGTCCTTAACTAGATTTAACACAGGGTTTTCTAATCCTTATGAGCACTAACTTCACTGCAACAGAACGTAGCACCTCAGTATGTTCTACTCCATTCTGGATATTATTCTACCATATCATCCTCCATACTTGATAAAATCAATTCGTGATTTCAAGTCCTCATAATGAACAATGATAGTGGATTCGACATTCTTGAAATTATGTTTACATGTTTTGTACCATTTCTCATAGAAGGAATGTAAAAATTTATTTGTGAACCCCTTATGGCCCAAAACTCATTATTCAAAACCATAGGTCTTATAGATCAAGCTTCATAATTAAGAGTCAAACTACCTTAGTATTCTAGAACCCTTCCATGATAGATTTCCTCCATACCAAACATCATCATCTGGATGTTTTAGTCTTCACAAATCATTCATAACCCTTAGAAATGAGTGGAGATCATATTTTCTTGATGATGTTATCAATGCGTAAGTGATTTTACTTACCAACCAGAGGCATATCCTCCTTATAAAAATAGTTTTCCAATCCTTTTGGTCCCTAGAAACACCTTGGAGGAGCTGGAACCACATGTTATTATGGGTCATCCCCCAAAAGGCATCCTCATTCCATATTCAGTGATTGAAACTTTTGGGTTATGGTTTCAATCACCCATATTCCAACTATCCAGGTTGACCAAACATCCCTCGTCATTCTACCTCATCCAATATCACAACCATACATATTCCATGACCCAAGGAAAAAAGTAGAGACACCTATGTTTGACTATGATACCAATGTATCAATGCATTTACCTACCAACTAAAGGCTTTTCCTCCAAATTAGAAAGGAAGTCTAATCCATAGGATTTTTAGTAGTACTAGGGAAGAACTCTACATCATGGGGTACATTGGGTAATTCTTGTCATGCTTTCACCATATTCCATGATCCTATATCTTTTCTTGATAGATTTATATCAAAAGTCATGGAATCAAAAGGATCAAGCTAAAATACATTATACTACAGCGATAAAAGGTCTAAGATAAATGACCAAAATTGCAGCGATACAAGGTTTGAGCTAAAAGACCCTAAACTACAGTGATAGAAGTTTTCAGCTGAAATAACTGAAAATACAATGATAGAAGGTCCAAGCTAAAATACCCTTAAATATAATGATATAAGGTCCAAGATAAAAGACCCTAAACTAAAACACAACATAGATTTAATCTATATTTATGAAAATTTTATTAGGATAACCATATTCCCTCATTAAAAATCAAGCTACACTCTCCTCGCATTTTTTCTTATGAAAACGATAGAGAATTCATACAATGACAAATGTATTCTACAAAATTTCCCACATGAGAATCATAAAATCATAAGATAAATGGAACATGTACATCACAGAAGAACATCATGATTGGTGGGAATTCATGGGCTCTTCTCAATAAAAATATATTACGATTTACATATTCAAAACTAGATTTTCAGGTTTACTTGATATTATGAAATTGATGGGTATTTGTTTGTGATTCATATAATATCATATCAATAAATTTTCAGGTACATCATTAATGAATAATTTTTTTTATAAAACACTATGATGTTTTTCAGGACCTATAATGGACAAACCTTTTCATCAGAAAAGTTACAACTACGATGGAGATCACATTTAGAGGTCTATCCACTACATGTGTTGTTCAAATAAAATAATAATTGACTAAAATAACTATAATTGATGGGTGGATGATTGAAATCATATACTGAAGAAACCAAGGGATAGTTCTCCAATATATAAGGCAACCACTAGGATCAATCTATGACTAGTTATCCATACTAAAAAATTGTTATCATATTACAATCAAGTGAAGTTGACATCCAAAAAGATGTAATATTATAGTCTGAATACGTAATGAAAACATCGTACCTCATGAAAAACCTATATAATGAATTATTGTGTGATAAAGGATAATTGTTGAGCTTGAGTGGAAGAAAAAGTTTTTGAACCTTTTTACCAGAATTCAAGCTGTACCAAGGGTAAGCATTTCAGTTTCCAATAATCATGGAATTTTTATTCGGCATTGAAGTGGGAGTATGACAAGATTCTAAATTCCTGTAAATGATAATATGTTCCATATTTTAAGTATATGAAATAAAACTTTTTAAAGGAATGACATAAAATTTCCACAACAAACATTGCATCACATAAATCTGTACAGAATTTTTGAATCGCATGATGGACCCGATAATCGCCTGGCTCATGAATATCATGAAGGATTATTAAACCCACAGAACAAAAATCAATGGTGTGACCACACATAAGAATTGTGATTTCATGACCATGAACCCATCATGAAACCTGAAAATTAGTCTAAAAGAACCACTCAATCAGGTCAAAAGTTCCCAATAATCCATCCAATCTAGTCATTTATCTCTACATCCAAGGTTTAGGAAATTACATAAATTTTCTTCATGGTTGATTCGAACAACTGTTTAAGAAAAAATGTTCTTGAAATTATGTTCTAAAAGGTATTAAAAATAAATCTCATGATTGATTCTGGTGGAAGGGCCTTGCAAAAGGATTATAGGACGATGGATGAGTGAAAGAGTTCTGAGAAATGGGGTAGTTGGTGAATGAAAAAGTCCCTACTCCCTTATTTATAGGGTATTCTGTGGATTTCCAAACATCACCTAGGATGCTGAGAATCACCCAAAGATGCCTATTGGTGGAAATATGTAATAATCAGGCATCATTTAATTTCCTCAGTAGTAATCAATTATCCCCAAAGATATCTCTCATGATGTGGTGAATTTGGGGATGCTAACCAATTAAGAATTGGACTATTAATAATGGGCGAAATACCTGAATATTGGTATTATTTTCAACTCAAAACAAATGAATAAAAGATGTCTGTAACTCATGCATTGAAAAATATCTTAAGAGGAATGCGGTCGTGATCCCTTCAAAAGGCCACACAATAGAGCCATGTTTTGTGAATAACGTATAGAAGATCCCATGGAGACCCTTGTAAAAGTACTTCTTCTCATTGTATGGTTTCATATAAAATTAATGATAACATGGTTTCTTCCAAATGATCCCCCCAAGTCAGGAAAATATTTATATGCTAGGTGCCTCATGATCCATAAAACATTTCTTGGAAAATTGGGAGAAAATTTCTAAAAGGTGGGAGCATCTTATGCGATAAAAACTCCTGTGTTGCATCGATGAAGCTTTTGATACACTAAGGAATCCCTAGTGACTTGTACAATTAGTTTCACAAGATCCCATTTGAATGTAAAAATTACCACATGAAATTCCTAAGATATGTACATATGGGTTTGTGCACCATGTTTTGAACTGAAAACAAGTAGAAGTGTTTTTCCATGATAATTCTAACACATCACACAAAGAAATTTTGTTGATCACATGATGCATCATCAATGGGATGAATTATTTTCCTCAATTACACTGAACAAATATCACAATATCTAAAGAAAGTTGTAATATATATAGGGAAATAAAAATAGGAAATGGTTAGAACCACTTACTGTCATAAATATCATCTAATGCACCCCATGCTTCTCGCGAGACACTGACTAATCTCTAGTGACATGTCTTCCTCATCATACAAGAGACATCTATAATGTCACCCACTCTACATGAAAGGCCTTAGGAATTTCCAATTTGTCTTGTTCTCTTCTATCTTCTCTATTAGGAAAATAAAATATTTTTCCCTTAAGATGCTTGCAACTTACCACTCTAACCATTGTTGGTCCGGTAACACATCAAATATGGGGAGAGAGATTTTAATTGAAAATACTCTTGCAAGAAATCATGATCTCCAAGAATTTTTAAAATAAAAAATGTTATTACAGTAAAAAATCAAGATCCTATTTCAATAATAATCATTATTTGATGTGCTTTTTCTCTTTTAAAGACCGCACAACAGTCCTCGGCATGATGGCATAATCTCATGGAATCCCCCTAGAAATCCTCCACCACCTATTAGAATATCCTAGAAAAGGAATCTAAAATCACTTGAAAGACTTTTAGTATGCTTACTGATATCATGAAAGTCCTTAGGAATATCGGCCTCACAATATGGAAGTCCCTCAGCATATCTGCATAATTTAGAAATTTCCATTTAATTGGTGATAATATAATAAATGTTTCACTAGTAGTATGATCTCGTAGCCTCTTAAAATCCTCCCACACCCACAGAATTACCTACAGCACAGTATCGGGAAACAAATGACATCAAATCCATCCACTAACTCTAAACTATATTTTTGAGATACTATCAATGAAAATATGTGAATAACTAGGGTGGCGATTCCTATAAATTCCAAACCCCAGCATCCAAAAATGAATCCTTGGATCCCCACATGGGCACAATCAAAAAGCATGTCATATTCTTCAGAGTAGTTCATCTATAAGGCCCCAGCATTAAACCTTACTTAATCATGAGTTATTACAAGATTACACATTGAGGATCTTTTCAGGTTTAGAGTTTTAGATAATTAGATCGTAAAACTTTAATTACATTCCACATTTAAAGAAAGTGGTTACATAAAAGATAGTATTCATTTTTCCCATAAACGGAAACATATTTAAAATAAAACATGGATTCTTTCTTGACACTTCCTTGACACTATCATCATATCATGTACCCTTCCCTTGACCTGTGAAAAACATTTCAAAAACATGGGATGAGCATAAAAAGCTCAGTAAGGGATATAAAAATATGGAAAGGAAACATGAGTACATGTATACATATTAATGAAATCATACTTTACCCATAAAACATAAGCACTTTAACATAACTCATAAAATCAGGAATAAATCAAAGAAATCAAAAGAAATAATGGTAACTTGAGGCATTCATAACATTCTTACATATGGAGTAACCCTCTTGGTTACGTTTGGAATACCAATCACAGTATATTCCCTAAATCTCTTCGGAGAAACCTTAACAGTTACCCCCTTCGCGTTACCCAATGCATTGGAGAGCTATATCGGGCTCACCCGCCCTTAGTTTATCACGGAACCACCCGTCTTCATAATAATTCCCATGAACCATAACATAATTGTATCACATAAAACATGTATAAAGGAAACATAACATTTCCACTTTTCAATCACAAGATTTCAATACAAAACATTGATATAAAAACATTATGAAAACCATTTTCAATACCAAAATAAAAGAAAAGTAAAACATGTTATTTATTTTTCTTTTTAAAAAAAGGCATGGCCTGTAGAGGAAGCCGAAACTCAACTAATGGTCATGGCGGCGGAGAAGTTGTTGTCGCCGCCTACGTACAACAAAATCATTCCCTTCTTTCTTTTAGTAAAACGCTTTTTATAAAAAAGATTCCTTTCAGATAAACGTAAAATACAAATAAGTTTATACACCGTATAAAATAAGGTTGTGTATAAAACAAAATATGCCTCAATGAAAGGAGATTGAGACGAAGTCCCACACAAAGACGATATCCTTGGATTAAGGATAAATCAATTACATAATTATGTGTGACAAACTAATACACCAAATATAAGTGGATATTAAGTGTAATACAATCAGATTTTATTCACACATATTCATATAACGACATATTCCAGGAGTACAAGCTTATCACAAAGAATCAAAATTGGGTTAAGAAGTTCCCTTGCAAAAATTTGACAGCCTAACGGCATCACTACAAAATTTAGAAAATGAGTTGATGAGAGATAAAAATGGTATTTAATCACTTGGACATAAAATTTAAATCACTAAGGATATAGAAGAACATATCCCAACATAATGTTATGCGAATTTAAATACATAACAAAAGAAGTCTTTTAAAAAGAGGACGGTGAAAGGTTCCCTTACCGACATGGGTATTTTTCGAAACATAAACCCCGTGAAATAAGGACAATACAACATTGATGTAAATACTCATAAATGAAAGTATATTACACTATGAGTAAAATAATGGTCATTACATACACCAATCAAAGGAAATTGTGGCCAATGTAGCATAAATCTCATAGGAATAAAAGTGAGATGAAAAATCCCTTACGAAAACTCGGCAGCCTAACGACGCCACAAAAAACTTCCAAAAATGGATTGATGAGATCAAATAGGGTCTCGCATCATATTAATGTAATATATCAAGAGTAATATAAAAGAACATCCCCCCATCATATCAAATAGGAGCTTAAAAAAAGTGACATAAAGGAGAGTACTTAAAAAGAAAGAGAGAGGTTAGATCTCTTACGAAAATTCGGCACCCTAACGGCGCCACTCAAAACATCCAAAATGGATTGATGAGAGATAATAGGGTCTCTCATCATATGAACATAAAAATTAAAATAAGATTAATATAAAATAACATCCCAATCACAAGAAATATGAGCTTAAAAGTAATGACATAAAAGAGTGTACTTAAAAAGAAAGAGAGGAGTAGGATCCCTTACCTCGGGTCCGACTTGACTCGATCATTCTTTAACGTCCTAAATAATAAACTTGAGTTAATTTATACTTGCTTGAGAACCTTTTTCATGTTCATTATTCCTTTTATATCACTCATTTCCATGTTATAAACATTATGTAATCATTTATGTTAATAATGTTTGTTTTGTCGATATTTGGTTCTTAAGTCAAAAGTGGACTTCTTACAATTACATGTTGTTCGTGTGGTCAAAGGTTCATTATATCCAGAACGATATTCATGATTTTGATATCATATATATCACATATATCCAGAATATACATGTATTTATAATATTACATAATCATTTATAGGTAAGAAATGAAATGCACCGTTCATGGAGACCGTAAGCTGTACGAACGCATGAACGCTACTTTCATTTCTATGTCATATTAATGGAATTAAAAATAAATGAGAGGTATGTATATTTTAATTCCAGAATTATATTCATCATTTATATGTAACATACATAATATATAATAACTTTAAATACATCCTTTATACATCCCACATATGGCATTAACGAATCAAATCACTATGAGAGGGCAGTAGTCCGCACTTCCTAAAATGAAATTATCGTGTTTACCCACAATGGAAACCATAAAGTTATGCCACAAATGAAAAATAAAGAAGCTTAAGTAAAACATTTACATATTACATAACATATATAAATATAGTGACATCTTAATTGCCACCTTTTAAGGTGTTATATGAGTGTTGAACAATCATCGTTTCGTGAGACAGAAATCCGCCATCCATAGTAACAGTATGTTCTTTAACCATTTGATGTAGTTGTGTATAAGTGTAGCTCGAATGATTCTTATAAAAACATCATATTATATTTATGATACTGTATTTGTTACAAAATAAATGAATAAAAAGATTTTAGGGGGTTGGAGAAGCAAAATAAAACAAAAGAACACAAGTGAAGACATTACCTTAAAATCGGGCAACTCTTTTTGATTTGAGCTCAAAGGCTTTCTTGGGAAGACTTCTGCCCAAAGTGAGGCTTCTAGGAGTAAGATAGGGATGTGGAGAGGCAAAAGAAGCAGGTTTTGGCCAAGCCAAAGGCTTGAGAGGTGTGGTTAAGGTGGTAGATGTGGGGGCCTTTTATAAGAGGAGAGGAGGGGCACTCTTGTAATGTTACAAAATTTTACTTTATTTTCAAATGTGTTTCAGATTTTAAAGGTCCCACATTGATGTATTTCGAGGATAAGGTCGTAAGGGTTCGAAGTATACTCATCCAATAGGTTTTTTAAATGTTTAGGTTATTTTTGCAACATTATCTTTTCATTTTATTTAAATACTTTATTAATGAGGTAATCGCTGCATCATCATGATGTCATAAATAATTTAATTTATTTAATGGGTAAAATTTTTTTAAAAAAATATCATGATGTATGAAATATTATTAACATTATAATGGATATTTATAGTCAAAAATATGACTTTTATAACCCCATTTTAAATTTTTTTTAGTGAAACATCTCATGCTTGTGACATTTTTATTTTAACTTTAAATAAAAAGTTATTAATGTCATTTTCCAACCAAAGTGGATCCATGGGGTCCCCATGTTGACACATGGATTGTCTTGGTTGGCCATGACACATAAAATGAGGGTAGGATATATCTCTAGGTCATTTAACATTATTAAAACAGTATTTTTACGTTAAATTACACTAATTGCCTCTAATTGTGATTAAGAACATAAAAGTTACTATTCACCAAAAAAATATTTTAATCTCATTGAACCACATTTTAATTTATAATGACAAAAATTTATGTTGGATTTTACGAAATTCAAAACACAGAGGTGGAAAAATTTCATTTAAATGAAAAATCAGTTTCTTTAACTACCACTTAGTGGTTTCACTATTCATCAAAAAATTGAAGTTTTTCAGAAAAATACCAAAAATTCACCCTAAGCTATATTTGATATTACGAATTAAAAAATGAAGTCTATTTTCCAAAATTAAAAACATATAAGTTGCATTAATTAATTTAATAATTAATTCCCGCAGTCAAAACAAATAGCGTGTTTTTAAGAAACAATAAGTATCAAAAGATTGACTATAGATTAAGTCCAATTTCAAGATGAAAATAATTCCAACGACCACTATTGTATTAAATGGTAAAAATATATTCTAATTTATCTTTAAAACCAACTCAAAAGATAATCTAATCATATAAATAAATTAGATTAAAAAGTGGTTTTGAATTAAAATACAATAATTTTCACAATGTAAATTTTGATGTCCCAATTCTAAAGAAGAATTTTATTTTGTCAAATATAACACATAAAATTTTCAAAAAGTGGATTTAAAAGAAGTTCTCCATCAAATGGCGGTTAATCGACCTTTTAAATAATATTAGAATGTTTATGCTTAAAAATTGGATTCATTCACATTTTTAATCCTCTAACATTTATTGTAAAAAGTAAAAATATATGAAAAAAATATATAATAATTTTGTAGATAGTTCTGTCCATTCCCTCCATTACAATGGCTAGGCGTTAACTACCATTTAAGATAATATTATTTTATTATTAGAGTGTAATGTAAGATTTCAAATGAACTCGTTGTGGTGTATTGGGTAAGCCATCGAGCATAGCGTTCCCTTTAAATTAATATTGACATTTTATTCACAAATATGGATAAATATAAAAATGTAATATTATTTATTTACATGAGGTGTTACATTCTTCCCCCCTTTTTGGGAATTGCATCCTCGCAATTTCAAAATTGGGCTCGGAAACATCCTTGAAAGTCCCACATCAGAATAAGAGTCATTAAAACAATAACTTTAAAAGAATGGGAGAGAAGTACAAATGTGACCCGAGTTAACCCATACTAGGATTCCAAGTATGAAAATATGGATATGGAGGAGAAAACAAAGGGTCATGTTTTGGTGGAGAGTGATAGTAAACATGTCTAGGAGAAAGTTAACCATTAGAAAATCGCAAACTTGTGATGGGTTAAACGGTATTGGATTCCCCAGTAGGAAAAGTTAATGGACAACATTTTTTTCAGTTACTTTTCATTGAAGAATTTATTTTTGAGCTTAACTAAAACATAAGGAAACATACTTACATGTCATGTTGACTTTCAAATTTTACTAGATTTCTTACATGAACTCATATTTTCTCCAAAAGATGAGTATTTAGGATGACATGTTTACATTAAGAGAGATATAATAAACTTCTAGAGAATGACCTAACCCAAAAAAGAGAACTATATACTTCCCATGACTTTAGACTTTAACCAAAACCAAAACCAAAAAGGTTAGTACAAGATCAGATAATCCAGAAAAGGATAACCGTTTATAAAAAGAAAATATATTCTTAATCTCCAAAATTTGTCCAACAAAACCAAAAGTTCAACGAGGACCATTTGATAAACAATTTTTCCATAAAATTATTCAAAGTAAACCAAAATAAGATTGAAACCCAAATATTTGATGGATTTAGTCACATAGTCTTCCATGATAAAAATTAACTTTTATCTCCAAATAACATCAGTTGCTCTAAAATTCTCATATTGAAAATTAATTAACCTAATCACATATCCTCGATGATAGGTTAATCATTTCCATAGATAACCCAAAAAAAATTACTCTTGATTCCTAAAATAATCTAACTAAAAATAATTAGTCAAACTAACCAGGGACTTCACGTAGTCCAGTGGTAGGCGATAAATACTAGTCGCACTTTGGTTGTGGGTTCGATTCCCGCAGCTTTGTCCGACGTGAGGGGTTTTCACACGGTCTGCATGTTGTCCTTCTTCCAAAACTATATAATTCTTAAAAAATTCCCCAAAAAGAGATAAAAATTCAAAAATGATCATAACATATTTTAACCTCAAGATTATCTCATGCCTTTCATTTTCCATCATAACATATAATAACCCATAATTACCTCAAAAGTAAGGATCATATAAACTCTAATGTTTACCATTATAATAATTACCTGAACTTCCACATCGATTACTCATATCATACATGATGCATTACAGATCATACCAAGGTTCAAGTGGTTGATCATGAATCCTTGATTGTTGGTTTAGAACAACCACGAGTTTCCTCATTGAATCCCCCATTTAATCTAGTATATTAATCAGAGAACCACCACAGTTTCCTTCAAACCTGTTGTCTCTTTGGTTCCTGCTAGATCCATCCATTCACTAAAAATAGAAATTTCAATGTGATTATATCTAAAAAACCATCATGTACTAATGAGTAAGGTAAACACTAAGATATACTTACTCATTAACTTTTTCTAAAACTAGGACTCTTTCTGAAATCCTAACCATTATGTTAATTTCACTTGTGGTTAGAGAATACCCTAACTTCTAAAGTTATCTTAACCGACCTCTGATACCAACTATAAGGCCCCAGCGTTAAACCTTTCTTAATCTTGAGTTATTACAAGATTACACATTGAGGATCTTTTCAGGTTTAGAGTTTTAGAGAATTAGATCATAAAACTTGCATTACATTCCACATTTAAACAAAGTGGTTACATAAAAGATAGTATTCATTTTTCCCATCAATGGAAACATATTTAAAATAAAACATGGATTCTTTCTCGACACTTCCTTGACACTATCATCATATCATGTACCCTTCCCTTGACCTGTGAAAAACATTTCAAAAACTTGGGATGAGCATAAAAAGATCAGTAAGGGATATAAAAATATGGAAAGAAAACATGAGTACATGTATACATATGAATGAAATCATACTTTACCCATAACACATAAGCACTTTAACATACCTCATAAAATCATGAATAAATCATAGAAATCATAATACATAAAGGTAACTTGAGGCATTCATAACATTCTTACGTAGGGAGTAACCCTCTTGGTTACGTTTGGAATACCCATCACGGTATATTTCCTAAATCTCTTCAAAGAAACCTTAACGTTTAACCCCTTCGCGTTACCCAATGCATTAGAGAGCTATATCGGGCTCACCCGCCCTTAGTTTATCACGGAACCACCCGTCTTCATAATAATGCCCATGAACCATAACATAATTGTTTCACATAAAACATGCATAAAGGAAACATAACATTTCCAATTTTCAATCACAAGATATCAATACAACACATTGATATAAAAACATTATGAAAACCATTTTCAATAGCAAAATAAAAGAAAAGTAAAACATGGTATTTATTTTTCTTTTAAAAAAAGGCATGGCTTGTAGAGGAAGCCGAAACTCAACTAATGGTCATGGCGGCGGAGAAGTCGTTGTCGCCGCCTACGTACGACAAAAAACATTCCCTTTATTCGTTTTGTAAAAATCTTTGTATAAAAAAGATTCATTTCAGATAAACGTAAAATTCAAAGGAGTTTATACACCGTATAAAATAAGGTTGTGTATAAAACAAAATATGCCTCAATGAAAGGAGATTGAGACGAAGTCCCATTCAAAAACGGTATCCTCGGATTAAGGATAAATCAATTACATAATTATGTGTGACAAACTAATACACAAAATATAAGTGGATATTAAGTGTAATACAATCAAATTTTATTCAAACATATTTATAGAACGACATATTCAATGAGTACAAGCTTATCCCAAAGAATCAAAATTGGGTTAAGAATTTCCCTTGCAAAAATTTGACAGCCTAACGGCGTCACTACAAAATTCAGAAAATGAGTTGATGAGAGATAAAAAGGGTATCTCATAACTTTGACATAAAATTTAAATCACTAAGGATATATAAGAACATATCCCGAGATAATGTTATGCGAATTAAAAGAAATAACAAAATAAGTCTTTTAAAAAGAGGAGGGTGAAAGGTTCCCTTACCAACATGGGTATCTTTCGAAACATACACCCCGTGAAATAAGGACAGTACAAAATTGATGTAAATACTCATAAATGAAAGTATATTACACTATGAGTAAAATAATGGTCAGTACATACACCACTCAAAGGAAATTGTGGCCAATGTAGCATAAATCGCATTGGAATAAAAGTGAGATGAAAAATCCCTTACGAAAACTCGGCAGCCTAACGACGCCACTTAAAACTTCCAAAAATGGATTGATGAGATAAAATAGGGTCTCTCATCATATTACAATAATATATCAAGAGGAATATAAAAGAATATCCCCCATCATATCAAATAGGAGATTAAAATAAGTGACATAAAGGAGAGTACTTAAAAAGAAAGAGAGAGGTTAGATCTCGTACGAAAATTTGGCACCCTAACGGCGCCACTCAAAACTTTCAAAATGGATTGTTGAGAGATAATAGGGTCTCTCATCATATGAACATAAAAATTAAAATAAGAGTAATATAAAATAACATCCCAATCACAAGAAATATGATCCTAAAAGGAATGACATAAAAGAGTGTCCTTAAAAAGAAAGAGAGGAGTAGGATCCCTTACCTCGGGTCCGACTTGACTCGATCATTCTTTAACGTCCTGAATAATAAACTTGAGTTAATTTATACTTGCTTAAGAACCTTTTTCAACTTCATTATTCCTTTTATATCACTCCTTTACATGTTATAAACATTATGTAATCATTTATGTTAATAATTTTTGTTTTGTCGATATTTGGTTCTTAAGTCGACAGTGGACTTCTTACAATTACATGTTGTTCGTGTGGTCAAAGGTTCATTATATCCAGAATGATATTCATGATTTTGATATCATATATATCACATATATCCAGAATATACATGTATTTATAATATTACATAATCATTTATAGGTAAGAAATGAAATGCACCGTTCATGGAGACGGTAAGCTGTACGAATGCATGAACGCTACTTTCATTTCTATGTCATATTAATGGAATTAAAACTAAATGAGAGGTATGTATATTTTAATTCAAGAATTATATTCATCATTTATATGTAACATAAATAATATATAATAACTTTAAATACATCCTTTATACATCCCACAAATGGAATTAACGAATCAAATCACTTTGAGAGGGCGGTAGTCCGCACTTCCTAAAATGAAATTACCGTGTTTACCCACAATGGAAACCATAAAATTATGCCACAAATGAAAAATACAGAATCTTAAGTAAAAAATAAAAATATTACATATCATATATAAATATAGTGACATCTTAATGGCCACCTTTTTAGGTGTTATATGAGTGTTGAACAATCATCGTTTTGTGAGACAGAAATTCGCCATCCACAGAAACAGTATGTTTTTAACCATTTGATGTAGTTGTGTGTAAGTGTAGCTCGAATGATTATTATAAAAACATCCTATTATATTTAAGATACTATATTTGTTACAAAATAAATGAATAAAAATAGTTTAGGGGGTTGGAGAAGCAAAATAAAACAAAAGAACACAAGTGAAGACATTACCTTAAAATCGGGTAACTCTTTTTGATTTGAGATCAAAGGCTTCCTTGGGAAGAATTCTACCCAAAGTGAGGCTTATAGGAGTAAGAGAGGGATGTGTAAAGGCAAAAGGATCAGGTTTTGGCCTAGCCAAAGTCTTGAGAGGTGTGGTTAAGGTGGTAGAGGTGGGGGCCTTTTATAAGAGGAGAGGAGGGGCACTCTTGTAATGTTACAAAAGTTTACTTTATTTTCAAATGATTTTCGGATTTTAATGGTCCCAAATTGATGTATTTCGAGGATAAAGTGGTAAGGGTTCGACATATACTCATCCAATAGGTTTTTTACAAGTTTATTTTATAGTTGTAACATTATCTTTTAATTTTATTTAAATCCTTTATTAATGAGGTAATCGCTGCATCATCATTATGTCATAAATAATTTAATTTATTTAATGAGTAAAAATTTTTAAAAAAAATTAACATGATGTATGAAATCTTTTTATATTTCTAATGGATATTTATAGTCAAAAATATTACTTGTATAACCCCATTTAAAAATTGTATTAGTGAAAAATCTCATGCTTGTGACATTTTTATTTTAACTTCAAATAAAAAGTTAATTATGTCATTTTCCAACCAAAGTGGCTCCATGGGGTCTCCAAGTTGACCCATGGATTGTCTGGATCTCTCATGACACATCCAATGAGGGTAGGACATGTGTCTAGGTCCTTTCACATTATTAAAACATTATTTATACCTTAAATTACACTAATTACCTCTAATCGTGATTAAGAACATAAAAGTTACTATTCACCAAAAAATTATTTTAATCCCATTAAACCACATTTTAATTTCTAATGACAACCATGTATGTTGGATTTTTTAAATTTCAAAATACAGAGCTGGCAAAGTTTCATTTAAATGACACATCAGTTTCTTTAACTACCACTTAGTGGTTTCACTATTCATCAAAAATGGAAGTTTTTCAGAAAAATACCAAAAATTCACCCTAATATATATTTGATATTACGAATTCAAAAATGAATTCTATTTTATAAAATTAAAAACATATAAGTTGCATTAATTAATTTAATAATTAATTCCCACTGTCAAAACAAATAGCGTGTTTTTAAGAAACAATAAGTATCAAAAGATTGACTATAGTTTAAGTGCAATTTCAAAATGAAAATAATTCCAACGACCACTATTGGATTAAATGGTAAAAATATATTCTAATTGAACTTTAAAACCAATTAAAAAGATAATATAATCATATAAATAAATTAGATTAAAAATAGGTTTTGAATTAAAATACAACAGTTTTCACTGTTCATTAAAAAATGAACTTTTTCGGAAAAATACCAAAAAATTTACAAATTGTAAATTTTGATGGCCCGATTCTAAAGAAGAATTTTATTTTGTCAAATATAACAAATAAAATTGTCAAAAAGTGGATTTAAAAGAGGTTCGCCATCAAAAGGCGGTTAATCGACCTTTTAAAGAATATTTGATTGTTTATGCTTAAAAATTAGATTCATTCACATTTTTAATCCTCTAACATTTATTGTAAAAAGTAAAAATATTTGACAAAAATATATAATCATTTTGTAGTTAGTTCTGTTCATTCTCTCCATTACAACGGCTAGGCGTTAACTACCATTTAAGATAATATTATTTTATTATTAGAGTGAAACGTAAGATTTCAAAGGAACTCGTTGTTGTGTATTGGGTAAGACCTCGAGCATAGCATTCCCATTAAAATAATATTGACATTTTATTCACAAATAGGGATAAATATAAAAATTTCATATTCTTTATTTACCTGGGGTGTTACATCATCTCATGATAAGAATTTTTTTCTCATTAGGTAAATTATGGGGAACCACCTAAGAGATCATGAAACAAGCATAGGAACATCTCACGATCACAGATATATCACAAGAAAGACGTCTAACTAGTTATAAGAAGTAAATACCACAATTTTGTTCAGTCATGTGTTTTTTGAACAAGATAATGCCAATAAAATCTAAGGCATATTAAATAATGTATATAACTAAAACTAAAAATATGTAAGACTTATATGAATAACATATACGTTGATCCTGATGTGCTTAGCGTGAACCACCAAGATCATGGGACAACACCAGGGAATGTCACTCGGATAATGAGACATTCATTTGGGATACTTTTTGGATCATACAAAGTCCCTTTGAGATGTTATTCTATGACACATTGTACCCCTAAACATTACACCCAAGTCTCATTAAACCCTCCAGGCTCTTTATGCAAACCTTGTGATGTACCTCAATCATGTCGCCCAAGTTATATGGTGGTACCAATACATGTGAAATGAGTCTTGATATAGCACCCAAATATGTCAAATTTATCTAATGATGAGATCCGGAATATCCTGCCAGATCTCACGATGTCCTCCAAACAAGAAAGTAAGATATCATGAATTCCTAGAGAAAAAAACTAATCGGATCATGAGATGTCCTCTAGACATGTCAATTGACATTCACCATGACACCCAAAAAAGACATCCAACATAAGAAGAACCTTCCATACATGCCATATTTACTATCAAGACACCCTCTAAGTGTTCTACTAGCATTCATGAGGACAGATGGTCAACTATTCTAGATCTTGTGAATCCCTCCAAGCATTTCATTAGAGAGCATGAGATGTCATCGAGGATCAACCAACCTGGTTTGGCAATGTACTTCATAAAAACCATTCCTGATCATGGGATTACCACTTAACATGCCATCCAGATCATATAACGTTTTTTGGATATGTCAACTGGGTCTTGAAATTGTCTTTGGACATGTCATGTAGATTTTATAAAACATGTTAATAATATAATCAAGTCATGTTAGGGAGAGAATCAATGCATGTCTGGAAGATATGTTGACCACCCCATGAAGGTGTCCTAGTACACGGTAATCTTATACAACCTACAGAAAAGGGAAACCTCGTTGTGTAATCCTCATCCATTTGAGCTATGATGACTCTGATTCCAACTTTAACTAGTATTCTTAGGATTCCATCACAAGTAACAAGCTCACTTTCTAATATCCCAAGGGAAGTCCACTTGAAGAAGTTATACATCCATAAGTTGTGAGACTTATTATTTTTTATCCCCTGTTTCTCACACCAATCATATCCCACGTGGTCTTAGGGATTTTTAATGATTATATCATTCATGTCAAAAGTATCTATCATGATAAGGGAAAGCACAGTGTGTAATCCCCAATCAGTGGCTTAATATCATATCTACAGCGTATAATGGAATACATAGTGTATATGAACTAACATGTTGAACTAGAAGGACTCATATTCCTTCCATAACCAAGATACATAGGATTCCTTCCTATATCCCGAGCTCAAATGGGTATCCACTTTGTTGTAATTCCTTTCATGTATCTGAATGTTTGACCATCGGGACTCTACATCTTCTATGGGATGATTATCCTTCCTCATCCATCAATGGATTCAGATATCACTAAACTATGATTACTGTTGTTCCAACCATAACCATTATACATTGGAGGTGTTCCAAAGTACTGGGCTATATATTAAGAATCCAATGGGAATTCCTATACCATAATCCACGTATCCAAATTAAATGACATTAATTACTTATTATCCCACATTTATCGAACCAATAATAGCTCACATGGGATTAGGGATTCCAAATCATCAACTCATTGAAATCATGAATCTCCACAATCCAGGGAAACCTTAGTGTGTAAGCACCGATCAGTAGTATGATATAGTTACCCATCATACAAGTTATATACCTTGAGAAATTCAGAAGGGAATGGATGAACTATAAAGACATGGATTCCTTCAAAAGAAAAGATATGTAGGATTAATCCTCAAGGTTCAAGACCAATAATAAGTTTCCATGATCCTACATATATGTCCTTTCTGTATGATTTCAAACATCATAGGTCAAATGAACTCCCTGGGTTTTATTTAATATTATAAAAGAAGATATGTAGGACTCTTTATTATGGATCAATCCCATCCTCGAAATATTAACCACCTCCTCAAAAAAAATTCCTTGAATTTCATGGTTATATGTCTTCAACATATATACGTCCACCCATGAAATGGAAATGAATAAGGAACCTCCTATACATGTATATGGATGTGCCAACAAGACTCCTCTCAATTTTCATGTAAATAGAATTATCCTATGATCATTTTTATAGTGTAAAGAGTAATATCTTAGGATAAGAATATATTAAGACATATATTAGATCTATCAGAGAGTACCGAAGTGGGAAAAAATTCCCCCCAAAATGGGTTCATGAGCCATACCTCTCATCCTGTCGACCGAAGTGAGTTCCTAAGTTTCATTGGGTCTAAAACCACAAATGGCCACCTTTGATTGGAAATAATTCTTTTACCCAGTTATGGACATGCGATCTTTTGGGAGTTTTTATGAATGATTATCAAATGGTGATCCAATTAAAAATTATTGTGCTGAACATCAAACGCCCCAATCTTACCATTAGAAAAACATGTCCCCATATTTCCAAAGATATACTATTTTTATATAGAAAGGTATTGGAGATAGTTAAATTAACATTAGATCCCACTATGATTAAATACATGGTTGTTAAATTAAAAACCATCGACGATATATGTTTATTATGTGGTGGAGACCTACCAGAGGTACATTCATCTTGATTTCCTTCCACTCATTTTGAACATATTTTTTTCAGAAATTGAAATAAATTTAACTAAAATAATAATGATAAGTTCCATGTTACCACTCTATTATTGGTTAATTTGAAATGGACACTAGTTATCATTGGTAAATGGTGCATAAATTAATGGTTCAGTAGGCTAATATAGTGAATATTGGGAAGTATGATCACATATATGTGGATGATTCATGGTAAAGGAGCTTACATTGTTTTAATATTCAGGTCCTAATAATATATGGGGGGATATCATCAATATAGAGATGGATTACGAGATATAGGTTCTTGAAATTTACTTCCTTTATATTTGAGTGTGGGATGGGGATTGGGATTCATCAGTATTTAGTTAGATGTAAGGCGATGCACATCATTGTTTGTCATTATAACATGAAGAAAGGAAGTAGGTGGATATTTAATTGGATCAATTCCCTAAAGAGGTTAATTAATGCATGTTTTAATTGATGATGAAGGAATCAACTAGGTAGTATATACACTCCCTTGAATAAGGAACTTGAGAATGCTAGAGATGGGGAATGGGATCATGTACCTCATTTTCTTCACTCATATTCTTTTTCTAGTATTGGATTCTATAGCATAGATTCTAGCAGATTTGGTACGACCATAAATTGGTTATGCAGTCACTCCATTTATTTTTCATACATATGTTTTGGTATAAAAGAATGAATCGGTGATCAAGAAGAATCGCTCAAATATAACAATGCCTCCACATGGAGGTGAGAAGATATTCTTAGTGAGGTGAGATTCAAGTGAGGGATATAATATTCCATGATCATAAATTTTCTGTTTATTAGTATATTGATTATTATAGTATACTACACACATCTCCTAGTTTGGGGGGTTCTCACAAATCAACTAGGATCTTTCCATTTTCTTGAATTGTTTATGGGGATTATGGACACCCCATTAATTGATTTCTTACCACTCTAAGAGGTGTTTTTGGTGTGTCTAATCATATATATTTCTAGAAACAAAGGCCTTTATCATTATTATAATGATCGGTTTAGTAGGATTATGCATATTTGAGTAGAGATTGAGCAATTAGAATTTATCCCCATGGTTTTCTCATACATAGGTACTCCAATCAAAGAATGGATGTGGAGAGAATCCATAGTGAGGTAAATGACATTGAATTGGGGAAAAAACATTTTGGTTCTTCCAATATTGAAGGGACCAAATGTATTTTCCTTTATAATAATTTTATCATAAACAATAGTTTCAAAAATTTTTATATTTGATAGATTCTCACTCCATTCATAAACCAACATTATTTCTTGCAAAATTAATGGAATAAGAGAGGGATCATGTTATATTAGTTGTCTAATGACTAGTTAAATTCTTCTATTTCTTTTTTGATGAGTGATAGGGATGTAGAATGATGAGGGGGAATCGTCTATCTATGGGTAGGTTTTTATTATTACTGAAAAAACTATAATTTTTATCATTATTATAGATTAGTTTTAGTATTTGTCAGTTATTGTGGACTACTTTTCAGTAGAGATTAATGTATCCTAATATAGAGGTCCAGCCACTGATGATTATTTTGGAGTGAAATTTCACAATTTGTGGAAGATTTTTGGGCAATTTTATATCTTTGATAGATTTTTTTATTTGTGTAAACAGAAGTGGTTAATGATCCCAAATCATAGGAGCTGTTTCTAGTTGTTATTAAGGATGAGGTAGTGAAAATACTCCTTTGATGTGATGTCATGTTTTGGATTGAGTGAAAACATGTGGCCTCTCTAATTCAAATGGATCATTATCACTTGGTACCCACGGTGATGTGTGGGTTCAGAATCTTGATCCATGGTTCATAGAATAAGTGAATCAAGTAACCTAATGTATCCCATTGGGGTGTTCTAGATTAATTCTCTAAGATGGTGTACCATAATTTGAGGATATGGTCTAACTAATGAATGTTGGTTTTTTTCATCATCAATAATATATTACCCTTCTCAGGATATATGAAATATTCAACCATGCGAAGCTAATAGTATGGTTTTTAAATATTGAGTTGAGATCTTCATGTCATCAAATGTCTTTGAAAGGGGAGGAAATCGTGGAGACTACTTTTGGAGCAGGTATTGACTCCTCTTCTGTATATTCATTGAAATTTCTATCATGAATTAATCAGGTGTTTCCATGAGTCTAATGAAATTTAATTTTTATGATTTTTTGGAAAAGATTATTATTTTTCATCATTGATGTCAATATATACAAAATGTCAAAATAGGAACATGTCAAGCATCATATTTTTTTTACTTTGGTTTTACTGAAATCATCATTTTGGGGGAAGTTATCCATGTTCATGTTTTAGTCATGGTAAGTATACTTCCTTAAAAAAAATATTATTATGGTTTTATCATATAACAATCAAAGATAATAGTTTTTTTTCTTGGGTAACTCCAAATAATTAGGAAGTTATTTAATATATTCCCAATTATCTTATGGTATTAGTATATTTTATTAAAAACATTATATTATATTGGAAACTAATTGACCTGTTTGAATAAAATTTTATATCATTTAACAAATAATGATCAATTTCAGAATGTTTTGAACTTTCAAATTGGGAGATAGATCAGTTCTACAGTACTCCATTTTTTTGGAAATTCAGATGATCAATGTCTTTTGTAATTCCTATCAGGTGGGTTTATGACATATAGTAAACTAGAATAAGGATATGATATCTTATGTGTCTAGGTGGTCACATAATCAATATAATGACTATCCATCCCATGACATAGATCTCATAGAATTCTTTTTCCCCAACATATGTGGTAAAATATCTTATTTAGTGATTTATTTATGGTCCTTGTAAATCTCAAAATCCTAACATATTTTTTATCTTAGTGGGACCTGAATATATGTCATCATTGGTAAGTAATGTTTCTCTAGTATCACTATTTTGATATCTCAAACACCCCATACAAAGATAATGTTTTTTATGTCACTGATCGAGAATTTCCATGGGTGTTGATTAATAATCCAAGGATGTATGGAATGGAGATAAAGAGATTATAGTGATTCATCATAATTTGGGGGAAACTGGTGAACAATGTTGACTCTATTAGATGATAGTAGAATAATATCATATGTGGATGGTATAGGAGTCTTGGTGTAGAGACTCAATAGAAGAGGTGTTGTGAGACCATGATAGTCACAGAGATGCTCTAGAGGGTTGATCAGAAGGTGGTTTGAATTATATGTTGTTTTAGGGGAGCTTATTTTTTCTATTGTCCATTTTAATGTATTTATACCTTTGGTTAATATGACACTTTTATAAGTACAATTGGGTGCATATAAGATATATTATGGAATGATAAGACATATTTAGTGGCATGAGATGAATTGGTTAGTTGTATAGATTATAGAATGGTGTCTAAAACAACATAGACTCTAAAACCCTAAAGATACAACTTATATTACCCTATTGGTATATAATACAAGAGTTTACATGTGATAAAATTGATTATAAGTCTTAGAATACTAGATATTTATATGAAATACATTTTAAAACATAACAAAATTCATTAACACATAGAGAGAACATTATTATATCATTCATCACATCCTTGAAAAATAACACACATGTCACATAATGGTTTCATATGTAATGGAAAATAAATATGGGTGAGATCATATTCTCTGTAAGTGGTAAAATACATTAGAATTTATCAAAACCCAAACATTCAATAACTGATATGGGATGAATAAATAAATAATAATAATAAATAATGAGCTAAAACTAAGATCATAATATATCAATGGATAAAATTGCAAATAAATGGGTTTCATTGATTCAAATAATTGGTTCCTTAGTGATAAAATTAAAATTTACATATAGTAGATTATATACCATAATACAATACATCATGATCTTCGACATCTTGATCTTACTATCAGAGAACCATCATGTTCTTTGTGGGAATACACCAAAATACTCAAACATATTTGTCTTTTGAGACCTACAGATGCATTAGCGAAATATATAATTATGGGCCTCAATCGGTGCTTAAATACAATGATATCAATTAATGAAAAAATTAATAGACAATTAAAAATAAAAATTTATAGTTATCATCCATATCAAGAATACAATATATGGAATTCAAATAACATTCTTCTTGTCATTAAATAGTGAACATGTTCATAACACATCCGGAGAGAGTAGGTGGATGTCCAGACAGTACATAGTGAATATACTAATAATCAATTATGTTGGAATAAAAAAAATTCAAATGCTAATATATTTCAGTGTTAATAAAATGGATTCCATGATCACAACCCATCCAATAGGATAAGGTGGATTGATAAATAATTCATAATAAACATATAATATATAGTTCATACCAAATGTAAAAGGATGAAAACATATTTAATAAAAAAACAAGGTTGTGGGAAGGGTAATTTCAGGGAGCTAGGTTATCAATATAATATAGTAATTTTGTTCAAGCATTTTCACTTTTAGTAGAAATCCATTTCATTTTTTCTTAAAGCATGTGTTCATATCCGAAATCAAATCCCTTAGTAATGAATCTCCAATTGTCTAATCATAGGCCCCTACATCATGCATTAGGGTGATGGTCGATTCGATGCTTCAACCAACCCTTTTAATGGTGATTACCTCTAGGTGTGTTTGTGAAAATTCCATATCCACTTCCTATTATCTATATAGGTATTTCAATTCAAGTAGAATCGTATAATATTTATATTCCCCAAATTTAGACATTATGATGAATTTTTAAAATTATTTTATGAGATGAAGTTTAGATTCCAATATATCCAATGGAAGATAATTCAAATAAATCAAAATCAAGGGAAAATTAAAACTAGTATTCAATTCATAAGGGAAAAGGTGGAATGAGTGTCCTTATGTCATTATTTTAACATCATAAGAAATAGTTTAAAATGATAGGGGATACATAGTATTTTATTGAAAAAATATAAAATGATATATAATATGATGACATTCAATCAAATAAATACTGTGAAATGGTATTGTAATAAATGAATTTCAGTTAAAACAGAATGTGAATTATTAGAAAAACTTACATTTTTTGGTTGATTATTAATTTTTCAGAGGTCTCCTAGAAACCATAGTAAATCCATGAGAATGGTCTAAATAGGGATAGGGAAGTGAACTTCATGATTAATGACTTTATGATAGACTATAATGAGCTGATGGGTGGTAGGGAGCTTCTTTTATAAGTTAAAAATATGTTTTTTTCATGGAAACTAATATTAAGTAACTAGTAAGAATGGAATCACATGTATGTTAGGCGGGTTAGTTGAGTTAGTTTCTTTAGGTGTGGAATTGGTGGGAAAGACATGTGGGTATGGCATCTATACATGAATAAAATTTGTAAAAAGAGTATATGATGTTCTAGTTATTACTAATTATAGATGCCTCATTTAACCATTTTATTTCATTTTAATCTTGATTTAAAAATAATAAAGGTAATTATTATTTGACTCAAAATATAAGATAACTCAACTTACAAATTTTAGATGTGAAGAACCATATTTCAGTTTCAATTTAGCCTAATAAGTTTTCTAATTATTAGAAAATTAAATTTTAAATTAAACCATATGACATAAAGAAAAATGTTTTTATATAAAAATATATTTTTATATATAAATTTTTCTTAGTTCGTATTTACTATTAATTCTTAATTGTATTTGTTTATATATTTTTGTATTTGATAAAACCACATATCTGAGTAGTATTTTAATGTATAGTAGTCTAAATTATTGAGAAAATAATTTAATAACACTTATAAAATTAGTTCATTGAGAAAAAAAATTCACTTTTATAATGGTTATTAACATTTACCCTAAGATATTATCTAATATAACCAAACAAAATATTGTAATATTCACAAAATTCGGTCAAAATTATTCTAAATTTAAATAATTTTCTACGAAAGAATATTTATGTATATAAAAAAACTAATATTAAATAGACACATGAGAACCCTATTTTTTAAAATAGTTTTTTTATGAATATAAAATTTTGTATAGCATAAAATTATCTACTAATTTTATTTTCATTATATAATTTTTTTTATATAAAAATAAAATAAAAGTTGTTCATAAATAAGGATAGAAAAATTTAAAAAAAATTATTTATTTTAAAGAAAATGAAAAAAACTTTTTCTTTTAAAGGAAAATATATAATATATTAACAAAATATTAAAAATAGGTTATTCATTTTATGAATATAATTTCCTAAAAATATATCTTCACTGATCATACAAATATTTTATAATTTAAATGGTTTTAAAATATATTAGATTTCTTAACATAAATAAATGTTACAATTTCAGTAGAAACCATATTCTTTACAAATGACATGATAATTAATCTTTTTTTAAATAAAAAAATCTCTCAAAGATTATCTTTTTATGAAGGGTGTCAATATAAGTTTTATTTTTTTAAAATTTATATTGTAATATTGTTAAATTAAATTGACAAATTTAATCATTAATAATGTCTCTTTAGAGTGTGAGTTTTTTAATTATTTAAGATATTGTTTTCACCTACTATATTAGGTTCTCAATTATTATAGTGTTCAGGTTTTCATAAGGTAAATAAAGGAACAA
This sequence comes from Viscum album, assembly GCA_963277665.1. Classification (NCBI taxonomy): domain Eukaryota; kingdom Viridiplantae; phylum Streptophyta; class Magnoliopsida; order Santalales; family Viscaceae; genus Viscum; species Viscum album. The sequence goes on from OY728125.1 coordinate 367,034,594, forward strand.
TTTTTCCAGATGTTTTATGTATCACATTGAAATAATTGAATGTTAGTGTGATAACATAATGATGAATTTTGTCTCTTCATTTCCCCGGTCTTAGTGAAGTTATGATTATTTTTTTGTGATTGTGGAAAAAATGAATATGTTTGACCATTTATGGGTTATTACAGAGTTGTGTGAGGTGGATTCTTGGGAAAATATATTCATCGATTATGTGGGGATACTACATAATTTTTTGACGACCATTTTGTGTGAATAAGAATCCCATTTTATCTCATGATTCAAGAGATTATTCCATCATCATTTTGGATCTTAGTTATTCTGTAGAATTACTATCCATCATTATATATAAAGGAAATCAAAAAAACTATCTTAACTCAAGGGGATTATCTTCATGATTTTATCATAGAATTTGGTTAATTACCAATGAAATGTCTACACATAGTTTAATTTTACTATAATAAAAATTTCCAAACATAAATCTTTATGTCTCTATTTGAATAATTGTATTGGTCGTTGTTCCATTCTCTAATATGTTTGGAAGAGGTTAGGGTGTGTGCTAACCTAGGTCCAGATGTGGTGCATAGTAATATAAATAGGATCAAGTTATTTAGGGAGAAAATGAAGGTGGTGTAAGACCAACATAATGTTTATATAGACCATAGGTGGAGACCCCTATAACTAATGTTTCAACAGTATATATTCTTGAGGGTTTCCCCTCATTGGGAGATGATGAGGATTAGTCTAAGGAGTGATGTTTCTACTAGTTTGTTAGAAATTTCCATGGGTTGGATCATGTTGGTGGTTTTCTAATTAGTTGTAACTTCCACTATAGTAACATATGATCCATGAAGTGATCATATGTCACAAAATCAACATTATCTTTATTAGCACTCCAATTTCATTGATTGGGGATAGATATACACTAGTGACGCAATTATTTTCAAGGAGTACTAATTTGATATCCTAGATTTTCATGGGAAGGAGTTTTGTTGGTGAGTTCTCCCCTTGGTTTGTTTGTTGTTGAGGAATGGTGGATTAGATGAGAGAATAGAGGAATGTTTTTGGAAGATGTTTACGTAATACCATATGCTATTTTAATATTTGGTTTATTTATATTAATTTTAGAGGTATGTTTAGTCTTATTTTTATATACGAGATTGCCTCTCTTTCATGGTGATGGTTATATGATGTTATGCACGTTTTTACTATTTATGGTTGGTTGTGTTCCAATAGTTGAGAGTTACTCGAGTGGTATCTCACAAGATCATAGTTTGGGCTCATTTTACATTCTCTTGGGGTCCTATTTTTATACTCAAGGAAGAAATTTTTTTAAAATATATCTGATGTAGTATATATGATTTAAAATACCTTTATTTCATATTTTTTCTAATGTATGGAGGTTCTAAGAGGGAGTTAGAGGTTAAAATATCATTGTCTTCTCTCATTTAATCTTATTTGAACAATGTATTGGAGGTTTTTTAATATATTTGATCAATTTGTTCTTATGGAAGACATGTTCCCTCATCAGGTCAATCAATTCCTTCATATATTTAGTTGATTTCTTCTTATTGTCAAATCATTTGGTTTTTTTGTAAGTTTGTTGCTTGATGTAGTTTCTTGATTTCATCATGTGGTTAGATTATTTCTTTTTTCAATTAATATATTTGGTTATGTTTTCGATTATTTATTTTTTAGGATAATTCCAAAATTACCTAACTCTGTGAAGTAGATCCCCTCATGTGGTCACTTCAGTAGTTTGTAAAAATTATAGGTTTTTTACAAATATATAGTTTTAACCAAAATGATAGGAAATGAAATTTTAACCGCAATTATGGTCTTATAGTGTAAATAATTTTTTATGTTTTCAATTCTTATATATTATTCCAATATGGAATTACTTGAATTAAAAGGTTTTAAATGTGAATTAAATGGTTAGTTCAATAGAGGTTAATGATAACAAATAATAAAATATATATAATAAAATTTAACTTTATTATCTTTCAGGGATCTATGTGGATCCATATATGCACTTATAAAATATAGTATTTACTTTATTTGACATTTTTCTGGTTTCCATTGGGTTTAGATGATCTGGAATGTTCTTGATTCTTGGGAGTCATTATCTGTGACCAGGTCTCCCCATACTTGTGATTTTAGGAATGATCTTCAAAAAATTCCCATATTTGTTACAACATAATGTGGAATATGAGGTATGAGTTTATCCCTATCTTATTAATGTTTTCCCTATAATTGTATTGTCACTTATCGAGACCATACCATTTTTATATATAGGAACCACCAACAATTTCTCATCACTATTTTTTAAGTGTGAAATATGACCCATCTAATATAGCCATATTTTTCCTCAATTACATTAAAAAAATGAAATCCCCATGAGTTTACTTTATGATTTCTTGAAAGCTATTATTAACTAAATAAAATATTATACTAGATAAAATTTAATTCTAGGTTTGTAGTTTATTTGTACAATCTTTAACAGTTTCCTTTACAATTTTATTGATCCTCCATGTTCAAACTTCATTTTTTTATAAATTAATATTGGGATATTATGAATTGTAATCCCTAATTATGGATTGAAAAGCATTGTTCTATTCAACATACCACACATAAAAGTATAAGAACATGTATACATCTGATGAATTGTTTTATGTATGAATATAGAAACTATGAAAAATATCCAATGTAAGGGACGGTTAAATATTATGAAATCCATATACAAATTATGTGTGATAATTATATATATCGGTTTATTTTTCTCAAGGATTATAATATGTTTTATGTTATGGATGTTGTTTTGAGTGATTTTTGGGGGTTCAATGGTGATTATCATAACTATTTCGGTGTGCTATGTGTTGTTGGTAGTTCTGGTGTTGTGGTTGATATGTAGTGGCTGTAGTGGGATGGTTGGGTTGTGGTGTTGAATTTTGGAGGATATGTGATGGTTGTTGATGTGATGTGGTTGGATTACTGTGGGGTTACCCTTTTTAGTAGTTGGGTATAAATTAAATATAAAATCATTAAATATAAAATTAAAAAGGGTTGTGCTAAAACTAAATGAATGTGGAATGGAAATATATATGTTTTAATGGAATTAGTGAATTTTCTATTTAAAAATGGTATGGATTTAATGGGAGTATTTCTAGATTTATTCTAGAGTTTTTTTGTTAAATATGGGTTAAATTTTTTTAATATATGAATCTTGGTTGGTAATATGAAAATATAGAAAATGGTTGAACCATTAATCAAAAGTTAAGAAATTGGGGACTATTTATGTAGTTTTTAGTTTTGATTTTCAATAGTGGTGAAATTATGTGGTAACTATAGTATGATGTAAATAGTGTATGATGTTGATTTAGTATTTATGTTAACCCATTAGACAATGATTTGGAGCTATATATATATTATAGTATTTTCATGTTACTTATATACATACCCCAACCATATAGAGTACTACATATTAACACCCACATATTTGGGAGGGGTATTTTTCTTGACACTTATGATGGTGATGGAATTGATTACTATTTATTCCCTCTTCCCTAATCTTCCTTCAGTAGACACATAAAGGGGAAATACCCAGTTTTTGGCCAATATTGAACCATGATATTGTAGTTAGTGATGATTATGGATGATAAGATTATTTGAAAGGTAGTGGGGGATATGTATTATAGCATGAAGGTACATAGATTATGTCCATAAACATGAAACAGTATGACACTGTTTTTGTTTTTGTGGTTAAATGTGTTTTTAATGTGGATGAGGACATGTTAATGGAAATGAGATACAGTTATTGATAGATGTTGGTACAATATTTTGGGCCCTGTGAGAGGTTAGGATAGGTTGTATTTACACATGAAATAAATCATATAAAACATGATATGTAGTGATATGTTGACATGGAAGAGATTGGAGACAAGTAATTGTGATGATTGGGAATGAAAATTTAAATCCAATACGTAATTTCATTTAAAAAACCATTTCCTATTTTCCAAGATGTTATTTTATTACTTTCATGCATTATTTTGTGACTGATCCACCATGGGTTTAGGATGATTAGTTGGCATTTTTTAGTTTCATTTTTTTATCTATTTGTTATCTTTGGAAGTAGTATCCACTTTAAACATTTTCAACGGAGGCCTTTGGTGTGATCCAACTAAGTATACATTTTATTCACACAATATGTATATATAAATCCATTAGAAGTATTTTGGGAGGTCTTCCGAGACAAAGGTGGAAATTACTAGATTATAGGATAGAACATATATGGAGTGGTTTTCATAGACCCTTTAACTAGTATTTCTTATTAGAGAGTATTATTTGTATTTAATGACATAAGTTGTGGGTAGATTCTTTTGATATTATGAGATGGTGTTTTTTGATAATTTTTTTAAAAAACTATTCTTAATCCATTTCTGTTAATTGATTTTTAATACAATTATATTAGTGTTTTAGGGGTTTAGTGCTAGTCTATAACACAGTTCCTATAGGAGGAGGTACTCAGGGTCACTCTTTCTCTTCGCTATTGACCCATGATTGCTACTATTGGCGGTGGGGTTGTGAAATTGTTTATCATATTCATTTATTCATGAATGAATTTTTTATTTTTATATTGCTAATCAAATTTTCCCAAATCATCAATTACCACATATATGTTGGATGAAAATATTCTTTAAATTAATTGATTAATAAACTAATTCATCTAAGTGATATTTAATTTCATAATTTCATTTTCTTCTCTTCATAGATTATTGATAGAGAATATTTTTCTCTGAGATTATTTAAAACACAATTTTATTAATATATTAATCAATCGTATTAAATTTTAAATAGATGTTTTGACTAGATCATGGTTCATTATTTCAAAATTGTAAAACATTATATGGTTTTGATTTTTTTTGTTATGGATAAGATTCACAAAATTGATAAATTGTATGAAACATTAAACTATAAATTTTATTTTGGTGAATTATAATATATTATTAACCTCAAATTAATTACCTCATATATCATATTAATCAATTTATATATTTATACTTCATAATTCTATAATTATTTTGTTTTACATAGTTAATAAGTTATACTTACTCTATTAATCCAGAATAATTTCATTTATATAGTATAAATTATATAAAAAAAGTAAAAATATTAGTAATAATCTCAATGTAAATCATCCTATGTGATGGAAATTATTTCTAATTTAATATATTCCAAGATAAAAATATATTGTGATAAATATTATGATTGGAATCAATTATATTTTCCCCTATATTTTGATGGTATCCATAGTTTTAGAAATTATATACATTCATATTCATTGATTATACTATTACATTATTAATAAGAAATTTTAACCGATGTATAAAAAATAAATCTTAATAGTTTTTTACCATTAGATTTTAAAATGGATAGAAAATTTCATCCAATGTCAAGGAGTGTTTTTATATATATTAAATAGGATACTTATTTTGATAAAACGAAAAACATAAAATTTATTTAGTTTCCCATTTTGAAAAAAAAAATCATAACATATTTCACCTAATAGAGATGGTGAAGATGTTTTAGAAATCATTTATGATTCATGAAAGTGAATGGATTTAGTTGTATTGAATTTAATTCTCTAATATGTGTTTTTACATTACCCTAAGGTGACATTAGGATTTTGGATACATTTATTTTTATTCCATAATAGATCTAAGTTCTACTGTTTTCTGGGAGGCGGCCTTCAAGTGCATTTAAAAGAGTCTTACATTTGGTTTTATTCTGTGAAACCATATCGATTCCTAAAATATTAAAAATAATGATAGAATTTATGTTTCCATTACATTGAATAGAAACCCTATTTTTATTAATCATAATTCAATACCATATATTATTGTAAATATTTCGTGGTATTTTTCATATATATATATATATATATTCTTTCGTTCATCAATAACATCATCCCTTCAGAATGAGATATGTTAAATTAGATCAAATAAATGGAAACATTGTATGATAATTGAGATATATTTCAAATAAAAAAATCTGTATTTACCATTTAAATGTTTTTTGAATTATCTATTTTTTCAGTATTTATATAAATGATTAGTTGTAGTGTATAGGAGTACATAACTAATGGTTATATTGTGGATAAAAAACACAATATTGAAAAAAATATCTTTTATAATATGGATAAAAATGATAAAACTATTTCTAATATGGAGTGATCCATGTGAACATATTTCAATATGTATCTAAATCTAATATATAATAAATTATATTATGACTCAGTTCAGAAAGATTACTAAAATAGTAAGGTAGATGATATTTTCTATTATATACCAATAAAAAAAACTATAACAATGTAATAAACATGTCATTCATTATGAAATATAAACATCACAAAACTACTTTAATAAAAAATTATGACAATTATATGATTCAATAGAGTCTTTTGATTTTATATTTCAATTAATACCCTTATAACATCAAAATCATTGATATAACCAAACTGAACCCAAATATAATTCATTTCAACTATATAAATTAAAATTCAACGTCTGATGTTTGATATAAAAAATAGCCTATTAGATTTTAACAAGTCCATAGTGGTAATCATCATCCCATTTATTTTTTGGAAAACCCCAATGAAAACTAAAATGTTTTATTTTAATAAAAATTTATTGTGTAGGAAACTTTGGAATGTAATATTAATAACCCTAATGTTACAATAAAAGATTTGATGACACATAGCTAATATAGAGACCCTGATTTTTCTTACATTAATATTACATAATTTTAATGATAAAAATCCTAAAATAATTACATGAATATGATACAATGGTTTAGTATCTTTGGAAACTATGACCATTAATTATGTTTACAAAATTAAACATAATCATTTATTTAATTTTTTCTTATCTAGCTTCTTATACTTCTTCACATTCTTCTTAATATAAGTAGTCACCTGACAATTTACATCAAAAAGGTGTGGGATAAAATCTAAATAAGTGGATATATAAGATCATTAAACAATATAACATGTGGTGAGCATCACCATAATGATATTCATAACATATTAATGGGATCATAATCACAAGAGTAACCATTAAGGAAATTCATTGTATGTGAAAATTCATAAAAATGAAACATGATGTCTTAGTGGTCAACAACAACACATAGTTGTGAACAAAGGTATAATAATGTTCATGCATACATGAATTTATCTCATTAGATTCATTAAATTACCTAATTCCTTAGATTTATATATAATTATGGGAACACCCATCACATTTTAACGTTTTCATTGTGTTACATAATTCTAGGTGTACTCTTCACACCACAAAATTTACATTATCATACATTCCACAAAGAAAATATATCTATCTTGAACATAACATAACCCCTTGAAAAGAATTCACTTCATTTTGGAATCACAATTTCAAAAAACTTGGTTTCCAAAATTAACGAGGGAATAACATACGTGATATAAGAATCCTCAAAATTGAGTGAAGAAGAAACAATCTTGAGAACTAAACAATGTGTTTTTTTTGAAAGAAGAGTTCATTTGGAAAAACATGTGTTTGTAATAAACTTATGTAGAATAAATTTATATCTAAAAAGAAATATAATTATGAAGAGGTAATTTCCATTTAATAACCATAATTAAAATGTGGTGAAATAGGGATAACCCAATGAAAGAGAGTTGGTTTCGAGAATTCCCCCTACATTGAGTTTGAATGCTTTATTCACATTAATATAATGAATAATCAGATTATATTAATTAATTAACAAATCTAGAAACAATTATACATTAATTTTATTCATTCTGTTTTTATTTAGTTAATTTATGGTCTTTTTGATGAGTTATAGAGTTTAATTTCATTTTTATATGGGATTCATTTTCATGGTTTTAATGATTGGTTCACCTGTATAAATGAATGGTAGTTCGTGTAAAATGAGTAAAAATATACATAATAGTTGTTTTATTTTATTAATGATATTATAGATGTTTAAATGATATTATATAGAATTTTGTTATAAGGAATGAGGATGTATCATTAGATACATGTTATTGATGATCATTTTAGCGTAATTTTGGATGATTTTTTATCACAACGAAATCGTTATGTTTTATCATTTAAAATTATATATATATATATATATTTGCGACTTAGGTTTTGGCATTTTCAATCACTGGAATATTCATATTAATATTTCCAGAGTTAGGCGTAAAGACGACTTGCGATTCTGAGGCCCTGTGTGCTCGGAATTAATTATATAAAAATATTAAGTATTTTTATACTATGCATGTGGAGGTTGTGTGTTGTATCCTAAACGGTTTCTTGTAACATGAATATGAGGGCATAGTTGTGTCCAGAACGTGTCGTTTAACCTAGGCGGGGTAAACATTGTGGGCGCGGGCATGCTGTGAGAAAAGCCACCAGGGGTGTTTTCGTAAATAAATGGAAAAGTTTAATTTCAAGTGTGGGATTGAATAACATATGAATGGAGTCTGTGATCAAAAATTTGAGTCCACTATTGCATTCAGAAAGTTGTGTTTACCCAATGGGTGACTTAATTTCCTCTGCACCGGGAGGTCTGGTCAGGGGTGTTATTTTAAATAATTTTTTTCTTAAAATAAAAAAACAAATCCCTCATCTCTCACCTCTATACTCCTACACAGGCATGGAGATACCCTATACTCCACCTCTGTTTCTTCGCAGATTTGAGCCCTGAGCGTCTGTTTTCAGCACTGATCATCAACAGATCGAGCTCCAGCGCGTCGCCAGCGTCGTTCTACACTCGAAGCTTCGGCGATCTGCCAATAGGTATGCGTTTTGAGTTTCAAAATCTTGGATCCCTAATTGGATGGGTTTTCCCTATTTGGATCCTACATTTGTGTAGATCTAGTTCTGAGGGGCCCTCATATTCCTTCGAATGTGCATTTGGACCCCCGGGGTGCCCTCGGCGGCCCTTATAAGGGCCGCCGGCGCTGGGCCGCGGGTTTTCATCATGAATGCCACTCCAGTGGTGGTCTGGTTCCAATTAGTAGTGAACCCAAATAGTGGGTCTCCCATGCATATTGCGTCGCTCCACTGTAGTGCAGGCCACCGGCTGGGGCGGCCGGCGGCAGCCGGGTCGGCAGGCCAGTTCAGACCGGTCCGGCCCTCTTGGTACACAGGGGTTTTAAAAACCCCCATTTCTTACAATACAAGGGTTGGATTCACATGTCGTATATGGAAACACTACCATAGAGATTTTTTTTACACTTTGAGGTGGGTTTTAGAGATTGATGTTTTGGTATCGTAGCTCTGGAGCTAGATACGTTGAATAAAATAATAATATTTTATTATTAGTTGACTTCAGACCGTTGTATCTTCTTACCAGAGCGTCCTATTGACATTTCGTCAGATGAGTTGAGGCCCTAATGGTACGATGGAAGTTTCTTGATGGTTTCTGAGTGTTGGGACCAATATTGTGTGTGGCCCCACAAGGCCGGGTTTGGTCATTTACAGACAAACGAAACTTTTTCACTAGGAGTCCGATTTTGGCGGATGTATAGCTGATACTATGAGATTTTCTGAGAGGATCGCAGTGGTGTGATCCATTCGATGAGTTTCAGGATCATTGTGGGGGGCCCACATGGGCTAGCTATGGTGAATATTTCCTTTTTTACCGTTTTTCCGTTTCAGGTAAGTAAATAGCATATCCTACGTGTTTTTCCACATGGATCATGATGGTGGCCTAGATATCAGCCTTGGAGGTGCGCGGTGTGGCATTGTGGAAGCTCGCTTAGGTTAGCGATGTTTGGAATAGCAGTGGTTGAGGGTACTCCCTCAGTTCATTCCTATGAGGGTTCGCATGACATCAAAACCTTACTATAGGTTTGTGATCCTATCAATGGGATGTTTAATCTGTTAGAGTTGTGGCATCCCTCTAGTGGGATCAGATAGGGATCCCTTAACATCATATCCCTGGATCGGGTTCTTGGTATCATTGTGACCGTTTATCCATGGGCGGTGATACCCTGCCTAGCTGTTTAGCCCCGTTGGGTTTGTGGCATCATCGGGAATATGATCCCATATGCAGTGGGTCGTGCTAAGTAGGGTTGTGGCATTATCGGGTATATGATCCCCTACTCAACATGAGGATTATAGTATGGTTTTGGAATCATAGTTTATACGATCCCCTACTCAGCATGTGGTTTCTGTAGGGTTGCGGCATCGCCAGTTCGATCCCCTTCCGCGCGAGATGTACCTGATAGGGTTTTGGTATCATCGTAACCATCATGGAATGGGTAATGATATTTTATCAGAGTAACATGTTACTGTATGAATTCCAGATCGGGATGTAGTATCCCCCATCAGATCCTAGGAGTGATCCCCTATCTATGAGATCTGCAAATGCCAGATCGGGTTGTGGTATCCCACAACGGACCCTAGGAGTGATCCCCAATCTATTAGATCTTTGTATACCTGAGTGGGTTCTGGTATCCCCTAGTGGACCCTTGGAGTGATCCCCTATTCAAGGGGTTTGGTTTTTATGTTGTTTTAGTTAGGTTTCCTCAGTGACTATATCCGACGAGTGTGATCTCTCGAGTGAGCGTCTGAGATGTTTGGGTGGGACTCGATGTAGTGTATCTCTCGGATGAGTGTCATCTGGGATGATAGTGAGCATGGAGTGTCTTCACATGGTTGTGAACCATTTCTGGTGATGATTTCGGTACCACATGTGGCTTGGTGCGTGAGCATAGCATATATGGATATTCAAGGTGTATGTAAGGGCATACACCTGGATTGAGCTGACCAGTTGTGTTTAGTCGAGGATGGTCACAGGATAGATTTTCTCTCTATTCTGGGTTCTCTCTGGATTGGATGAGCAGAATGTTGCCTTTCAGTTTCTCTCTTTGATTTGGGGTTTTGGGGTGCCTACTGAGTATTGTTACACTCAACCCATGCATGGGATTTTCCCGCACATGTTTGTGTCTTGTGCAGACCAAAGGCCTTTCGACAGAGTCCTAGTGGACCCAGAGAAGGCAGATCTGAGTGATTGGGATTGACCATTGAGTCTTTCCATAGTTGTGCCAAGGAGCTTTCTGGTGGTTCTTTTGGAAGCATACCCATTTTTTCGAACAGGTTGGACGCTTTAGTATTTTCTTTTGGTGGGCCCTGTTTTTTTCTTTTTGTACTGATGTTGCACATTGGATTGGGATAGATGTATGCATCTATTTTATTCAGTTTTATTTATATGTGCACTGTTTCATGAGGTGTATGTGGGTGCCCGTGTACAGTTACCTTAGGCTAATGCCTCCCTTATCTGTGATAGCCTACTCGGCACTAAACGACAGCCCATGGCCTTTTGGAGGTGGGACTGGGGAGTTGCTACATGGGCCCTGTTGGGTCAGATCGTGATAGATTGGTATCAGAGCAGGTCCCACCTTTGGGATCTCAGAGCATAGCTGGTCTGGCTGTGAGTTTGGTTTGGGTTGCATATTGGCAGTGTTGTGTTGTTTTGAGCTCGAATTTCAGGCCAGAGACTCCAGTGTTAGAGCAGAGGCTGATGCATCCATACACCTGGACTCTGATAACATGCATTTCGACATGGGACACTTGTAACTGGTCGAAGGTAAAACATGGTACATGCATCATATAGGATTGGGTTTTGGGTGTTTCCTTTTCCTTCTTGAGTCATCTCCCCAGATATATTCTTTGAATATGAAGTGTCTTGATTGTATTTTAGTATTCATCTACAACGAAAGCCAGTGATGGTTCCATATCAGTATTATGGTTATGATCTACCTTGTGTAGAGGCTGTGGACTAGGGCGCAGGTTCTGAGGCTGTACCTCTTGGTGGTCTTCCAGTTGAGCCACGACCAGTCGAGTAGCTGGTTGTGCCGTTAGTGGAGGTTGAGGTTGCGCACAGTCTGAGTGCGCTGCACGAGTTCCAGATGCAGTGACCTCTAAGGTTCTAAGGTGATCTCGACCCCCAGGAAGCTGATGACTGGCTCGAAGTAGTCACCTGAGTTTTTTTCCTAGTGAGGACACCCCCAGATCAGATGGTGGTCCAAGTAGTGAGCCTTTTGTATGGTTCGGTGTGGCAATGGTGTAGTTCGGTGATGCAGTCCCACAATGAGGAGACGCTCACATGGGTAGAGTTTGAGAGGATCTTCAGGGAATAGTTTTATCTGGAGACGTTAAGGTCAGTGCAGATTGAAGAGCTTCTGCAGCTTCAGAAGGAGGGAATGACTATGTTGGAGTACTCAGTGAGGTTTACAGACCTGTCTCACTACTCCCTAGATATGGTTTGAGACCCATTCTTTAGGGATCGAACCTTTGAGCATGGGTTACACAGAGACATCCAGGCAGGTGTGGGTTCCTTGTTTCTACCCACATATGCTCGAGTGCTAGAGAGAGCGTTGGTTTTGGAGAGATTTTTGGCTGAGCAGTTCCCAGTAGTTAGTGCTGGGGGAGCGAGAGTTGAGACTTCATCAGTCGGATCAACATATGGTAGCTGACGATAGACTCAGGGGCCCGGACGTGGCCGACATTTTAAGAGGGGACCCCATGATAGAGGATCTGAGGCTCAGGGCTTGCAGGGCTGTTTTGGTCAACTGTAGGAGAGGTGGTGTTATGGTTACGACAGTAGGGGACATCTTGCTAGAGATTGTCCGAACCTTCGTGTTGCTAAGAGGGAGCCTGTAGACAGACCTCCTTGTTAGAGGCAGCGTCTTGAGCAAGGTGGTCCGCTGGGTGGAGGACGTGGCGATGGAGCTGGTGTAGCAGCAAAAGGTGGTAGGCGGTATCAGTTTCCACCTCCCCCACCCCCAGGTGGTCCATGTCGGGCTCAGTGAGCTAGTGGCCAAGGGAGATGACAGCTGCATGCCTTAGAGGTTGTTGGCCCAGAGGCTTCACTGATGGATAGAGGTACACCTTGTTTCCTTTCTACATTCGGCAGTTGTTTGATAGACACTGTTTAGCAGTACCCTTCCTCACCGTTTCTTGATCGTGTTTTGTTATGGGCATTTGTAAGACCTTGTGTGGGTGTTGTTCGACCTTCTCTGAATGCTTGAGGAAGAGGGATCATTCCCCCACTGAGATTTGTTTTTGTGATGCGATTAACAACTGTTAATGCGTGTTTGTGCTGCCCAAAGCGGATAGTGTTGAGGTGTGGTGAGTGAGTGCTTCTGACATATGTGTTCGGGCAGGAATGATTGTTGGTGAACTCTCTAGCATGGGAGACCAAGTTGAGATCCCATTTTCTTTACTTGTGCATATCAATTTTCGGGGATGAAAAGTTATAATGTGGGGAGGATTTAGTGACTTGGGTTTTGGCCCTATCAGTCTTTGGAATATTCCAATAAATAATTCCAGAGTTAGGTGCGAAGACGGCATGCGATTCCGAGGCCCAGTGTGCCCGAAATTAATTTTATAAAAATATAAAGTACTTTTATACTATGCATGTGGTGGGGGTGTGTTATCTCCTAAACAGTATCTCGGAATGCAAATTTGAGGGCACAATTGCATCCGGAATGTTCTGTTTACCCTTGGTAGGGTCTAAACTTTGCGGGTGCGGGCCTACTGTGAGAAAATCCACCAGGGAAATTTTTGTAAATAAATGGAAAAGTTTAGATATGGGAATCGTCTAGAATACCTTTGTAACAGAGTCTCCGATCGAAAATATGAGTCTGCCATTGCATTCAGAATTCCATGTTTACCCAAGGTGTGACCTAATTTCATTAATGTCTGGAGTTCTAGTTGGGGGTGTTATTTTATATGAAGTTTTTTTAAATAAAAAACCAATCCCTTATCCCTCACTCCCTCATCCTACCCATGCATGGGGAAACCCTCTCATTATCTTCCTTTTAATAACTGATTCGATCCCCATGTGTCCGTTTTCAATGCTGATCATCAGCTAATCGAGCTCTAGTGCGTCACAGGCGTCATTCTGCTCCTGAAACATATGCGATATGCCAACATGTAGGTGTTTTGAGTTCCAAAATCGAGGATCCTGAATTGGTTGGGTTATCTCTTTTTTGATCTTTTTGATGTTTAGATCTGGTACTGGGGGCGCAGATGCCTTCAGATGCACATTTTGACCCCCAGGGTGCCCCGGGCGGCCCTAAGAAGGTGTGTTGGTGTGGTGGTGGGCTGCGGAATTTGATCAGGACTGCCGCTCCAGCGGTGGTCAGACGCAAATGAGTGGCGACCCCATATCGATGTTCAACCATGCACATGTGGTGCTGCACCGTAGCGGTGGCGGCCCGGTCGGTAGGACATGCCGGTTCAGGCCGGTCGGGCCCTCTTGGTACACGTGGGTTTTAAAAACCCATGTTTCTTGCAATCCACGGGTCATATTGACGTTCCGTCTACTGTGTCGCAACCCTGGTGATAAGGAAAACCCTTTGAGGTTGGTTTGGGAGTTTAATGTTTCAGGATCTTCTCCTGGGAGCATGAAACGTTGAATAAAATATTAATATTTTATTATTATTCAACTCCGGGCCATTGTATCTTCTACCTGGAGCATCCGATTGACGTGCCGTCAGAGGAATTGAGCCCTGATGGTATTACAGACTTTTCTTGATGGTTTCCTATTGTTGGGACCAAGATTGGGGTGTGGTCACAATGAGGTCGGGTTTAGGAATTTATGGAGAAACACAACGTTCACACCAGGAGTTTGATTTTGGCGGATGTATAGTGAATCCTGTGTGTTTTTTCAAGAGGATCGAAATGGTTTGATCCTTTAAATGAGTTTAAGTATAGTTGTGTGGGCTCCACATGGGCACGCTAAGGTGAATAGTTCCATTTTCACCGGTTTTCCATTTTGTGCGGGTAAACAACCTATATTGCATGTTTTTCCTCATAGATCATGATGGTGGCCTCAGTATCGTCCTTAGAGCTGCGTATTGTGGCGTTGTGGTGGGTCGCTCAGGTTAGCGATGTTTGGACTAGCAGTGGTTGATGGTACTCCCTTGGATCATTCCTACAAGGGTTCACCCAACATCTCATCCTTATTATAGGTTTTTGATCCTCTCGATGGGATATTTAATCTGTTAGAGTTGTGGCAGTCCTCCGGTGGACCTAGAGCGGGATCCTCTAGCATAGTTTCCATAGATTGGGTTCTTGGTATCGTTGTGAACGATGATCCACGTGCGGAAATCCCCTATATACTAGGTTATCCCCATAGGGTTTGTGGTATCATTGGGAATGTGATCCCCAACCCAGTGGGTCATGCTCAGAAGGGTTATGGCATCATCGAGTATGTGATCCCCTACTAAGCATGAAGATTATAGTAGGGTTGCGGTATCATTTATTACACGATCCCCTACTCAGTGTGTCATTTTTGTAGGGTTGAGGCATCATCAGTTCGATCCCCTTCAGCACGACATGTACCAGATAGGGTTTTGGTATTGTTGTTTCCATCATGGCACAGGTGATGATCCTCTATCTAGGTAACATGTTAATATATGAATTCCAGTTCGGTTTGTGGTATCTCCCGGAAGATCCTGGGTGTGATCCCCTATCTGTGAGATCTACGAATTCCAGATTGGGTTGTCGTATCCCCCAGTGGACCCTAAGAGTGATCCCCTACCTGTGAGGTCTTCATATACTGGTGTGGGTTTTGGTATCCCCTAGCAGACTCTATGAGTGATCCCTTATCCGAAGAGTTTTTTGTGTTTGTTGTTTCAGTGAGGTTTCCTCAGTGACGTTATCTGACGAGTGTGATCACTCGGGTGAGCGCCTGAAATGTTTGGGTGGGACCCGATGGAGTGTATCTCTTAGACGAGTGTCATATGGGATAATAGTGACCAAGGAGTGTGTTATCATGGTTGTGAATCATTTATGGTGATGAGTTTGGTACCTCATGTGGCTTGGTGCGTGAGGTGAGTATATCTGGATGTTCAAAGTGTATGAAGATTCATACACCTGGATTGAGCTCACTAGTTGTGTTTAGATAAGGATGTTCACGAGATGGAGTTTCTCTCTCATCTGAGTTCCCTCTGGATGGGATGAGCAGACTATTGACTTTCATTTTCTCTCTTTGATTTGGGGTTTTGGGGTGCCTATTGAATATTGTTATACTCACCCCTACACGGGATTTTCCTGCATGTGTTTGTGTCTTATGCAAACCACTGGCCTTTCGACAGAGTCCTAGGAGGACCCGGAGCAAGCGGAGCTGAGTGAGCGGGACTTACTATAGTGTCTTTCTGGAGCTGTGTCAAGGAGATTTCTGGTGGTGATTTTAAAAGTGTACCCCTTTTTCCGAACAGGTTGGAAGCTTTGGTAGTTTTCATTTGGTGGGCCCTATTTTTCCCTTTTTGTACTCTTGTTGCACTTTGGTTTGGGATAGATGTATGCATGAATTTTCTTCCATTGTATTTATATCTGTACATTTTCATGGAGGTGTGTGTGGGAACGTGTGTATAGGTACCTTAGGCTAATGCATTCCTTCTATGTGATATCCTACTCAGCACTAGATGCCAGCCCCTGGCCAATTGGAGGCGGGCCTGGGGAGTCGTGGCACGAGCCCCGTTGGGTCGGGTCGTGACATATATGTTAGTTCTGTAACGTAAATATGGTTGTAACTTATAGGTAATTATATCTTTCAACCATTATAATGGTTTTATTATCATACTTTAAGGGATTAAATCTAAATGAATGTTCATCACCCACGATATTGGTAAATTGACACATCACAGGAGACAATATCATTTTTAGAATAAAAGGGATGGAGGGAGGATTTATATGATGGATATTAAATTAACATGATATAATTACATTATATCAATCAATTTGGTCTTTCCATGACATTTTTATAAGATAAGGTGAGTATAAGAGAAGAATACAAATGAAATTGAAATAGAATTAAAAGAAGGAGGAAGTGGATTTTACCTCATAGATTTATCCTCCATGAGAACCTCCATTGGGAAAACGTTTTTGTCTTTTTATTAGAAAAAGATCTCTCAGACATGCGAGGGATATGAAAGAATATTAGATAGAATTTGTTCATGGATCAAATCCTGAGAGGTGTGATAGGGGGAATTTATAGAGGAGTATAGGGGTGTTTTCCCATAATTTTAATCATTAGTTTATTATTTTTGATCAATACTATGAATAATTTGAGAATTATAAAAAAAACTATTAAAATAACAATGTGAAGTTCGAGATTATTCTTCTTACCATATTGATGACTTGGTTAATAGTGTAATTAATTTATAATGTATTTATATAATAAATTATAATATCATAAAATTTAACAAAAATTAAAGTATTTCAGAAAAATCCCAAAAATTCACCTTATCAATTTTTTGACATGTAGAAATAAAAAATAAATACATTTATGAAAATAACTTTTTAGATATGAGTAATGTAATATTTAATTAAAATAATCATTTACATGGAAAATTCATATTATAACTGATTTTATAACACTTTGAAAATTTACTTTAAGGTCTCATAAAATTATCTCAAAATCCTAATACATCAAATTATTAATTTATGGATGTATTTTATGAAAATAAATTTTTTTATTATTTTATAACTAATAAAATTGTAATGAAATATTTATGATGTACAGAAAATCCTACACTTAACAAATAATTTTTAAAACATTCATTTACTTCGACTACGATATAATAAAGCTATTATTTTATTTTTAAGATTCCTATGTTTTACTTATACATTCATTGGCCAGTTTATTATTCATTTGGCTAAATTACTATTCATAAGTTCCATTTTAGTATTCCTAAGGTAATGTTACTATTTCATTAGTATTGGTTCCATAAAATTTATAACTAATTCTTATTTAATTAATTTATTGTTTATAAGATCTTAATTATGGTCTATAATTGATGTAATGTTTTTTATTTTGAATGATATTACAATAAGAATGGAAAAATTACCTAGATACAAGTTTGATTTATTATATTCTTCCCACCCTTTTGAAATTTGACCCTCAAATTTTCATTTTAAATAAGAAGGTTTTGGTAATTCTCCTTCCTCACCTCCTATGGTTCCCAAGTTTCTTCTTCATACTTATGGTTCCACCACAACACATTGACAAGGTTAGTTGATTTGTTGTGTGGAACCTTATCTATAAAATCTAGAATCTTTATTATATATTCCTCATAAGGGAGAGTACCATATTATTGTACTACCTATATGTTTAGTACACGTGAGGGATCTGGTATGTACATCTAAAGAAGTTGTATGTGTTATATATTATGAACATGATCTATATTTAGTGGAATTACAAGCTAATTGGCCATAGATCTTATGTGATCTATGATCTCAAAGGGGATAATGTTCCTTTGTATTAACATGAATTTATTTTTAGACCCCATGGATCTCTTCCATGGTGATATCTTAAGGGATACTGTATCTCTAACATCGAACTCCAATTCCATCAATAGTTATCATTATAGCTATTTTTTCGAGATCTGAGTATCTTTGATATGTTTCATGATGGATTAGAACTTCTCTATTATCTCATTAACAAGATCAAGTCCATGTAAAATTCATTATAAAGCTCCGTCCAAATAGGTTGGTGTTATACATCACTTTCTATAGAGTGATTTATATGGAGCCATCAGAATGATTGAGTAGAAGCATTTATTATATGAGAACTCAACCAATGGGTGATTATGATCATGTACAAATTTTAATTCAAGAGAGTAGGGTCATAGCATACCATTGACATTATGAATAGTCCATTCATATAGGACATCATTTTGGGGGTGATATGTTGTGTTGAAATTTAATTCAATACACAAATCATGTTGAAGACTGACTTTAATTTAGATGTGAACCTAAGATCATGATCAGAGACAATTGAGAATGGAACCCCATGCAGTCTCACCACATCCTTCCAATATATATTTACATGTTGTTCAACTGAGATATCTTTCCTAGTAGAGATAAAGTGAAAAGTACTGGAGATTCAGTCCACCACAACCCGTTACACATTATTTCCTTTGGATGTATTCGGGAGACCCATGATAATGTCTATAGTGACATTCTCCCATTTACACATGGGTATAAGAAATGGTTGCATAATTCATTTGAACATCTATATCTTTCTTTTATATTGATGACATATCAAGCACGTTGATATGTACTCAACAATCTCTGTCTTCATGTTATACCAGAAGAATTGTACTCAGAGCATTGTACATCCTAGTGTTTCTAGGATGAAAAGATAATGTTGCGATATGTCCATTTTCCAATAACTCATTCTATATACCAGATGATGAAGGAATAGAAAGACTTATTCAAAACTAAATAACACCATTATCATCGATATGAAACTCTTTCATCTTCCCTTAAATTTCTTCATTCGCCTCCTTTTATATCTATGTATCATCCTTTAATTCCTCCTTAATCTTATCTTAGATAGATGGTTCAGTAATCATTTAGAATTTTTGGATTTATTCCCTAATGTTATGAATTATAGATTCATTATTTTCATATACTAGAATATAATGTCTTTATAAATCCTCTACATGGATAGAGTTGAAGTTTCTTTTCCTTTATGAGCATTTTATACCTTGTTTCCATCACCTATATGATAGTGAAAAGAGAAATCATAGACTTTGATTTCCTCTATCAATCTACATTGATGAATATTGAGATTCTATTGTGTGAATATATACTTTATACTCTTGTGATTTTTATATATGTCACACTTCTCACAATAGAGGTAGTGTAGCCAAATTTTCCCAGATAAAATCACTATTGTTAACTAAAGATCATGTGTTGAGTAGTTCTTCTCATGATTCTTCAATAACCTTGTGGATTAGGACATCACATTGCCATTTTTCATGGGTAAAAAAAGCATTACATTCATTAAATAATCAATATATATCACAAAACATTATTCACAATTCAATAATGTGAGTACAGGTGTAGTGGTCAGCCTCCAATTTAGTTCCTCGATGATTTCCTCACATTCTTCCATCAAAACATACTTTACCCTTTTCTTGTTAACTTATTTAGCGGGCCTAAATATCAAGAGAACATTCTCAAAAAACGTCGATAGTACCATTATATGTGAAGATAAATGTTTATTTCTATCATACTATAGGGTCTTTACAATTCCTCAATCACAATTGTTTTTGAAGGGTCCATAAAAATTCCCTCAATTTTTATCACATGTCCCAAGAATGTGACTTTTTGTTTCCAAAAGTCACACTTTCCAAACATGGAGTATAACTTATCCTTCCTTTATTTCACAAAAACAATCCTTATATATTCTTCATAGTCCGATTTACCCTTGTTTTAGTTGATAATATCATCAATAAACACTACCAAAAAAATCATTGTAATGTATAAAGACTTTATTAATCAAATCTATAATGATTTTAGGGGAATTAGTATGTTCGTAGAATGTAACCAGAAATTTGTAGTGCCCATGCCTTCTATAGAATACAATATTATGAATATATTCCTTCTCCGCCTTTATTTTATGCTATCATGAATGAAGATCTACCTTTGAGATGTACTGATCTCCTTGAAACTAATCAATTAAGTCACTAATCCTTGGAAGAGGATGCTTGTAATTTAGGTTAATCTTATTGAGTTTTAGAGAATCTATACGTAGTCTCTATGATCCATAGTTATTCTTGAAAAATAGTATTTTTTTCACACAAAGGTGATGCACTTTGGAATATTAATCCTTTTACCAAATTCTCTAGGACCTGATTCTTTAACTCTTCCAGTTCTATAAGATCTATCCTATATGGACATTTTGAGATCAGAGTAGCTCCAGGTATGTGTTCTATTTGGAACACTACCTCATGGTATGGGTGGATTCCAGGTAACTCTTTAAGAAATAAACAATTTTATTCCCTCATAGTGGAAATTTTCCCTAGGTTGATAACTTATTTTGACTCAAACCTTTGAGCAAGGTATGATTTTTCATATTGATTCAACACTCACACCATTATAAGATTTTCAAAATGAGATTCATGATATTCCTTGAATTTGTATAGGATCGTGGGATGGTTAAGAATATGAAAAGAAATTTATATTTCCAAAAATTTGATATATTCTCTATATAATTAGATCCAACCCATACATAGTATAGCATCAAATTCCACCAAGGGAAGTATTGTAAGATTTGCTGGAAGAATATTCCCACATATGGAAACAGAAAAAGAGTCCAAAACTTGTGTTGCAATGATTTAACCACTATGTGTTTTTATAGATATCTATACTTAAATATTTCATGGATCCAATTTAATAGTTCTAGAAAGTTTACTAGATATAAAGGAATGTGTAGAACTAGAATAAATAATAAAATTTACATTCTTGAGTGCATATTAAGTGTACCATGTATGACTTTTTTTTCATTGTACACTTAATCGGTAGTGATGGAATAATCATTATTGTGATCCTTTTGGGTTTTGTTGCTGTTGATGTTTATTACCCATGATGAATTGAGGTTTAGTGCACTTGGTAGCCTATTTACCTTTATCCCTACAATTGTAGCATTGGACCATGGGTGGTGCTCTCCTTTACTCCACCACATTGTCCTACTTCCTCGTGTATTTTAAACATTCATGAACATGGTGGCCTTCTCTCTCACACATGAATAATTTTCTCATCCCTTTGATGTTGTTCCTATGATGCTTATTTTCACATTTTTGACATGTGAGTGGTTTATTTTTCTTTCCACCTTTCTAATGAGATCCTCCAGCTTGAAATTTCATCTTTCGTTTATTATCACCATATCCATGGGAAAATTCTCCAAACACCATATACACTTTGAGATAACATCATACAAATTATTTATAACTACAAATGTCTTGAATTACAGGATCCTTTTGAATGTGTGGTTTTAAACCACTAAATAATATGTCAATTTTTTTGATCATTGACGATTACAAAATGGGAATCATACCTTGCAAGCCTTGTTAAATTTTCTTCATAGGTAAAGAATGACTATCATTCCTTTTCCATTAGCTCTAGGATTTCCATCTCCATATTTTTTTGAATATTTTAAGATAAATAATTGTAGCAAAACAATATCATAATGTCTTCCCACTCAATATCTTCAATTTCATCCTCTGTCTTTGTGTTCTTAATCAAATCCCATCATTGATCAGATTCTCTATAGACATGATAAATAGTGAGATTCACATTCTCCATTTTAGATCAGTAATGACCAGAAAATATCTTCTCCATCATGTTAACCCACTATTTCTCAACTAGTGGATCAGAATATACACTAAACGTTAGTGGTTGTATATGCATAAAACACTAGATATCCAGTTTCCCACTCTTTGATAATGGAGATCATTCCACATTATTCACATTATTGTTCATAACCTCAGATAGTTATATAAGTGTCACCATGAATATTGGAACTCCACCTCACAAAGCATTGTGGATTTCATTCAGGCAATCATTACATTGTACCTCACATGGGTGGTTGTTTTTGTTTCTACTAGTTACCTTCATTTTTTAAAATAGAAAAGGAAAGAAAAAACATAAGTAAACAAGTCATCAATAATTTATACTTTTAAAAAATTAACTCTAAATGAATATCTTATGGTATCCCTATGTTTAGAATTTTGGGGAAAAAACCCTTATTATGTGCTTACTAATAATTATTTTCATACTGTGGGTTTTCAATTAGATTATCTAATCCCAATTCCCAAATTAATTTTACCATGCTTTCATACTGTCTATATCGACCCTAATTTTTCTTATATTACTATGACATCATTTTAATGATATAAAAAATAAAATAATTACATGACCAAGATAAAATGTTTTAGTATCTGGGGAAGCTAGGATTATTCCTAAATTTTACAAAATAAAACATAAATATTTATTTAATCCCCTCTTCTCTAGCTTCTTAGAGGTCTTCAAATTCTCCTTAGTGTAAGTAGTCATGTAGGGATATACAAAAAAGGGGTGCTAAAAGCCCAAAAAGATGAAATATAAGAACAAGAATAAATATAAAATGTGTACATTATCATCATTATAATCATTATATAGTAATATGAATATAATCTTGAGAGGAATAATAAAGAAAATTCTAGGAATGTGGTAACGAAAAAATAAAACAGCGTGTCATAGTTGTGAAGCATCGCACATAGTTGTGACCAATGCTTGCATCATATTCACACATAATTGAATTTAACTCATGAGATTCATCAAATTAAACAATTCTTTGTAGTAATTTATAACTTCAAGAGTACCCATCACATCATAACATTTTCATTGCATTGTACAATTCCAGGTGCACCTGCCACAACACAACATTTACACTATGATGCATGCCACATAGTACATATATCAATATTTAACAGGTAATAAACCATGTAAAGGAATGTATTTAATTTCATACGGATTAATTTATAATCTTTGGGATCCTAAATTAAATAGTTAACAACATACATGATAAAAGAATCATCAACCATGAGTGAAGAAGATATAGTCTCGAGAAGTAAAAGGTGTGTTTTTTTGAATGAAGAGTTCTTTTGGAAAACATTGTGTTTGTCATAAACCCCAGTAGAAAAAATTTATATCCAAGAAGCGGTAAGATAATTATGAAGATAATATTTTTATAGAATAACTATATTGAAAATGTGGTGAAATAGGGATAACCTAATGAATAATATTTGGGTTTGGGTTTTAGAATTTCCCTTACCAAGAGTCTGGATGATTTATTCACTTTAATATCTTGAATAATTAGATTAGATTCAATAATTAAAAAATAAAAAAAACTATTATACATGAATTTTAATCATTATTGTTTTATTGAGTTCATTTATGTTTTTTTAAATGATTTATATACTATAATGTCATCATTATAGAGCATTTGTTTTCATGGTTTTCGGGATCAGTTCACTTGTATACATGAATGGAAGTTCTTGTAAAATTAGAATAAATATCTAGAATTGTTATAATGTGTCACTAATACTCTTAAATATGTTTAAATTATCTTATAAATAATTTGGTTATAGTAAATGAGGAAAATTCAATATATACAAGTTAATGACGATTGTTTTTTGGGAAATTTTGGTGGTTTCTCGATCATAATGGACTTGTTTTTTTTCATTTAGTATTATATATATTTGTGTTTGTTATTTATAGTACACAAATATATTTATAACATGCACTTTACTATATATTTTAACAATTATAATTGTTTTATTATCATCCTTAAAGGTGTTAAAGGAAAATGAAAGTGCCTCTCTCCAAATGTATTTAAATTGACACATCGCGGGTGATGATTTCCTTTTTAGAAAAAAGGGGGAGAAATAGAATTTTAGGTATGGATATTCCATTATCATTATTGAAAGAGAACAAATTTTCATACTAATACATATGTTTTAAAATGATATAATCCCTTCCAATTAATTAATTTTATCTTATTTTCTTCATTTTATGACTTTTGGTGAGTTTTGATCTTAAGTGTGAAAAGTGGTTAATTCTGAACATTTAACAGTTTTATTTAACCTCATTATTTAGAGAATAAATCCTTAAATATTAATAAAATTTATGTGATTCATTTTTCTAGGACTAAATTATTTGTGTGCTACATATAAGTATTTTGGAACGAGAGAAAATTCGAACTCCAACAAGACAAAATAGATCTTTCAATGTGAACACGTATTCTAGCTTTGCAGAATGGACCTTACCTTATTTAATAAGGAATATATCTGGATACCAACAACAAAATATGATGATTCTAGTAGGTATATAAATCCAACTCGATGTGGTAGATTCACATTATAGTTAATGGAGAAATAATTTCATTTAATACTCCATTCAACTAGTCGAAGTATGGGTTGGTGGAATAGTTATGGGAAGATAGAAAATGCCAGGTCCACTAATTCAGTCATTACTCATTCAAAACAGATCGAAATGTCTTGAAAAATCCTTTCTAGATGGAAAAATGCTTTCCAAACCTCTTATATGAAGTGGTCGCAACCTGATTCGATGAGAAGGTGGTAGAACTAATGCTAAACTTCTACTAGACAGATTCTAGAGGAAATGTACATGTTCTTCTTTTTCCATCTTTTATTTCATTTTTGTTTTTTAATGCCTTATTCTTCCCCATCCAACACAATTAACCTTACCATGGTGGGGAGATGTTATGAGTTATTGGGGAAGGTTAGGATTTCCATTTTTAAATGTTTGAGCTCATGTACTTTATGTTATAAAATGTTTTCTCTATTTTGTAATGTTTGATTAAAATTGTAAAACACATTTATATTATATTATGCAATTTTATTTGATTTTATATTTTTTTTAATGTTTTCTTAATGGAAATTATCTCTCTAACTTGGTTCAAGAATATATATGATTGAATATATGAGATATTAGGGTTTTAGTACTTGGCGATTGTCAATACATGTTAGAGTTGTAGTGAATATTCAAGATTTTTAGGGAAAAACAAGACCTTTTTGGGAATTGCCTAAATTTATTGAGTTTATTTGCTGAAAATATTTCACAAAAGGATGGATAGTATAACATAATAATATCTTTTTATGTTTTACTCTCACCAACACCATTTACCAAAGAAGTGATAGGAAGAGATTGTGGAATCACTATTTAATTGGATTAGTAGAAGAAAAATGGATAGAATTGAACTAAGATAACATTGAAATTGGGAATCCAACCCTAACCTGATCAAACAATTTTATATTACTATTTTATATCACTTATTATTTTAGTTTATTTTCTATATTTTATTTAATTTATTCTTTTTGTTTTATTTCTCAGAATTTATAAACCAAAAAAATTCAAAAACTAATTGAAAAAAATATTGTTATGCACTCCTATATAAACAAAATCTAGGTTAACTAATATAGTGTATTTTAACATTTTAAATAATTTTTTTCCACACCCCACTAAAATAACATGTCAATATTTGTTGTCGTTTCTAGAGTGGTAGTTCCGAAATCTATTTACATACATTTATCATTAAAAAAATTAAAAAAAATATTTTTCCATGATATTTTCAAATGATCATTACATTAATTCATGGAACAATTACCCACAAGTGAGAGAACCAATTAATATGTCACCCTTGTCCAATGAGGATGCTGATTCTGTTATTTTTATACCGGTGAGGTTATTTTGAAAATCAAATATTGGGGAGGAGGAATTTAAAGAATTCATAGCTGGCCCGAGGAAGGACATGGAAACAAATGTTTTTTAAGCTATGGCCAGGGAGATAATGGAGTTCTCCCATTAAATTCTAGAATATTATACTTTTTCCCTGATCTATGAATTAGAGTAACCTGAATACCTACCACAATATCATATGACTCACCTCCAAGAGGAAATTTCCACTAAAGAAGCAATGAAAAACAAACAAAAGACGGGAGATGATTTTTTCTTAATCTCATTATCTAATAATTTTTATAAAACTGAGTAGATAATCAACACCTCTTGCTTGAAATTTTGGGATTTGGACGACAACTATATTTCCTTCATGGATAAGGAAAATGAATAAGATACACCTGAAGAGGAATACCAAGATCTCCCTGAACATGTTGATCATTCATTGGAAGGAGTTCAAGATGAGATCCAAGTGGACTTGCTTGAGGGAAAAAGAGACACAATATGCATACTTTGAAAGGGTATAATTTTTTATCAATTCACAATGTATTAACATTATTGAAATATAATTACACTCTAATTTTCTCTTTAAATGTTATTTTGATGTATCATACTTTGGGAAACTGCTGGAGAATGAAGAAGAGATTGTGCAAGTGGGAATCAATAAAGAGGAGGACTCATTCTTTATTCTAAACCCATCATAAAATATTTATCTCATTTTTTGGGGGTTGATTTGGAATACCATTTCCATGGTGTACTCATCAAAAAGGAATAATATCAAGATAGAAAAAAGTGGTGTTGGTGGTTTATCTCAAAGATACTCAACCCACCATCAGATTGGGGATAACTAATTGAAAATTCCCATCTGGAGGTAGTCAAAACCCAGGGCCCTCTTGGGGGATTAAACGATGATCTATAACTCTTTTCTCACTCTATTTATATTCTAATTTTCTTTCAATAAATTTAATATGTTTTATTATCTACCTATGGTTGTAGGAGTTCATATATGCAACACTTAGGGGCATAACTCAATAATGGACTACCAATAAGTCAGTTTGTACCTATCCTTAAAACTTTTTTTCTTATTGTGATTAAATTTAAAATATTATTACATGTTAAATCCTTTTTATTTAATTGTGTACACTACATAATTAATGATTGTGCGAGTGAACCATTGCAGTTTAGTATTTTCAATTTTTTTTTTCTGTTTTTCAAAAATAATTGTGTGTTTTTTAACGTTTTCTTTGTTTTTTGAAACTTTTATACTGAAATGACTATCATCAAAAACATTTAAACCCATTTATAGTTTTTGAAAACCATTTCAATGAGGGAAGCAATTTATTCCATGAAACCATGCTTAAATGAATGCTAAAAAATTATTTGTTTCAAGTTCAAATATTTATGAATTTCATGAAAATTACTCTAATTTTTGAATCCCAAACCACATCTCACTAAAATTATATTTAAAATAACATTCTCATGAGGCGTCTAAACCTAATTTTCATAATATTTTATTTTACCTCACTTTTTTCGAGAACCATACCATTCTTTATTTAAACAAAATATTATTTATTACTTTTAAAACATGAGGGTTTTTGGTACATGTGTTTTAAAATATTGTGGAATTTATTTGGTTTTAAAACCCCAATTTCATACAAATCATTTTCATTAAGTCCTACCATGAACATTTAATCCTTATATCCCTTAGAATCCATGAATAATGTATTAGGTTATCCACATTACAAGCCAATATTCCCTATCCAACCTATTATTGAAGTAAAATTACATAATCTAGTTGAACTTAAGTGTGGGGGAAGCTAACTTGTATTTTGATACCTCATTTGGTGATAGTTTGGGTAGAAACTAAAATATTGAAGAGATGTGGTGATACTGAAAAAAATCATTATATTGAAATTTGTGTTTTATTTGGAGCTTTCATATATGAGTAGTTGTTCCTTTCTGGAGCATCAAATGAAAAAAATAAAAGTTGTGCCTATCAGGATCTCTCAAGAGAAAATATGTTTGAGATTGTTGAAACTTTTGTTGCTGAAATGTTGAATTGTGTGAAATTTAAATTATTTTCATGTTGATGTAACTTTTATTCCTACTAAGGGGATCGAGGAAGACACCATTTTTTGAGTAAAAATTAGAATAATTCTCTTTGGTTTCAAAAAGAGGAAAACTATCCTAATTCATCCTCGGAATTTTTCAAACCAAAATCCTACTGAACTAAAGCCAAAGAAAAAACCTGAGAATTCCTCATGATAATCATATATCCTTGAGTAACATCAAGAGGAGATGTAGGAATTTATCAAGCCTATGGTGACCCTTGCATGAATATTGGATGAGAAAGGCATTGTTTAAAATTGATATTTGTCTGAAGAGTGAAAATTCATGTTAGGAAAGTGTTTTGTGTCTATGAGAGTATAAATGAAGAGAAAATATATTTAATGAACTGAATTCAGAACTGAGAATAATTTTTGTGGATGAGGAACGGTATCATTTATTTCGTGGGGTGAAATTGTTGGATCTCAAGCATATGTGTTTTAAAATTTGCTTTGATTTAATATTGATGTTTACATGTCCTAGATTCCAAGTAATAATTGTGGGGGAATTGAAAGAGCTCATGTTTTAATATTTTTACACATGTTTCTTAATGAATTAATCCCTACCAATTAATCAATTAATTCTTATTTGCATCATTTATGACTTTTTGGTGATGTTTGATCTTAAGTGTGAAAAGTGGTTAATTATGGACATGTAACAATTTTATGTTACCTCTATATTTCTAGCAAAACTCTTACAATATTAATCAAATTCTTGTGATTCCTTTTTTTAGGATGAA
Source organism: Viscum album (assembly GCA_963277665.1). Lineage (NCBI taxonomy): Eukaryota > Viridiplantae > Streptophyta > Magnoliopsida > Santalales > Viscaceae > Viscum > Viscum album. The sequence goes on from OY728125.1 coordinate 367,063,517, forward strand.
ATTATTTTTGGGCTGCATATAATTTTTCTAGAAACCAGATCCAACTCAAAATCCAACAAGGAAAAACAAATCAGTCAATGTGAACACTTATTCAAGTCGATAGATTGGAAATTACATTATTCAATGAGGCATATCACTAGCTAAAACCACTAAATTGGATGCTTCCAACTGAGTTAGAAATTCAAATCTCCGTGGAAGTTTCACAATAAATTTAATGGAGAAATAATTTCATTTAAGCTTCTATTAAACGAGTCAATGTTTTGTTGGTAGAATAGTGATTGGTAGCCATAAAATGTCACGTATACTAATTTGGCCATAACACATTCAACACACATCCAAAATCCTTGAAACTTCGTGGGTAGATGTCCAACTACATTCCTCATCTCATATAAGATGATACACCTGCCCAATTCGATGAGAAGGTGGGAGAACCAAAGCTGAGCTTCTGGTGGACAGATTCTCAAGGAAATGTTCATGTTCTTCTTTTTCATTCAATTCTTTATTTCTTGTTCTGTAATGACTTATTATTCCGTATTATTCTTAATTACCCTTAATATGGTGAGATAAATCTTATGAGTGATTTGGGAAGGTTAGGAGTTCCATTTTCAATGTTTGATTTCATGCGATTTAAGTTATAAAATGTTTTCTCTATTCTGTAAAGTTGGTTTCAATTTTTAATAACTGATTATATTATCTTATGAGATTGTATTTGATTTTATATTCTTTTGATATTATTTCTTTATTTAATAGAATTATCTCCCTCTTTAGGTATGGTATATATAAGATGGAATAGATCCGATCATAGTGTTGAAGTACTTGGTGATTGTCAGTACGTGTGAGAGTTATAGTGCATATTCCTAATTTTTTGGGATAAACAAGACGAGATCGGTAATTGACTAAATTAATTGACTGTATTCACTGCTAAACATTCAAAAAATGAAGTGGAGTATAACAAAATAAGATATTTTAAAGGTTTACTTTAACCAAAACCATTGACTAATTAATTGAGGGAAAGTGATTCTGGAATCTCACATTAATCGACTTAGGAGAAGTAAAATAGATAAAATTGAACTATGAAAGCATTGCAATTGGAAATCCATCCCTGGCCTGGTCACCCAAATTTATATTGCTGTTTTAAATCACATGATATTTCAATTTTTTTCCATATTTTACTTAATTTCTTCCTGTTATTTCATTTCACTCAATTTCAAAACCAAAAAAAATTCAAAAAACAAAGGGAACGACATTATTGATGTGTGCTCCTATATATAGAAAACCTCGGTTAACTACAATATTATATTTTATCTTAGTAAATAATTTTTTTCCACACCCCACGACAGACCCATGTCAATTATATAATTACATTATGTTAAACACAATAGGTTTATTCTCCAATTTTGATAAGATAATGATAGTAGTAGAGAAGAGTAGAAATGAAATTGAAAAGAAATTAAAAGAGAATGAAAGGTGATTTATCCTCTTGGACTTAGCCACTTTGTGATCCCCACTAGGGAAATAGTTTTGGTCTTTTAGTGTGACCAAGATCTCCAGGGTGTGGGGAAGGGGATAGGTAAATTTATTGTAATAGAGTAAAATATATAGAGGTTTGTGGAGATAAGGGGTTGAGTGGTGGTATTTATATTGTGGGAGAGGGATGTTTTCCTATTATTTTAATCATTGGTATATTATTTTTGGGTCAAGACTATGAATAGTTTAATAATTATCACACAAAATATTAGAGTAATTATTGGAAGTTATATATTATGGCTCTCACATCTGTGATGACATAATGAATTGTGTATTTATTTATAATGTATTTATATTGTAAATTATTGTATATTACTACTCCCCAAAATTAAAGTCTTTCAAAAAAACCAAAAAATCCACCTCAACGACTTTTTGATGTAAAAAATTCAAAAATGAACTCAATTTTATGGAAATATCTATTTAAATATTAGAAATTTAATTTTTTATTAAAATCATTATTAACTTCAAAAATAAAAATTATAACAGATTTTATAACACTTTGAAAAATTACATATGATCTCATAAAATTATCTTAAAATCATAAGAAATAAAAATTTTTAGTTATAGATAAATTTTATGAAAATAAATTTCTGATTAAATTATTAAACTAATCATATAATTTTAATTAAATATTTATTACTTACAAAAATTCATGTACTTAATTAATTAATTTTAAAAAATTTATTGACACATACTATGATATAATTCTTCCATTATTTTATTTATATGATGGAAAAATTTATCTTATACAATAATGGGTAAGGATACTATTAATTTGGATGGATTACTATTCATAAGGATCATATTACTATTCCTTAGGTCAAGTTATTGTTTCATCAGTAAAGGTTCGTTAACTTCTAGAAATAATTATTATATCATTAATTCATTGTTGTAAATTTTTTTTTGTGGTCTATAAGTGATTTTTGTGATTAATGATGTATGAAATTACTATAAGAAGAGAGAAATTACATTGATAAAAGATTGGGTCATTAAAAATAATTGATATATATTGAAAAAAATCGAGTGAAAATTCACATATCCAATAATCTATATCTATACCTATTTATTATTCCCATATATATATTTAATGAATTTATTATTACTGATAACCAATGATATTGTATGCCAACACTTAGACTTGGGTGAGTCAATGGTTTTATAAAACTCTAACTCTGAAAAAACATTGTTTACACAATCAGTTAGTGTATTTTGACCTCAATAGTAATCATATAATAATGATAAATAGAGTTATCATGAAGATATAATGAATGAAGGTTTTTATTATGTTCACTAACTATTATTATTGTATGGATAAATCCCTGTGAATAATGATTATGAACCCAATGTTCATATTCTTATGTTATTTTCAATAAGGGCATGGAATGAAGGGGGGATAATGTCTTTAACTGTAATTAGGGGAAATTATTGTTCAAATAGATATGAGATCAATCTTAAATTACAGACCATGTGACACACTGTAATTTTAGTATGAATTTTCCTTTATTAAATAATTATTTTTCATAGATTTTTCAAACAGAACATTGAAATATAACAAAACCCAATTTTCTATTTATATAATATATTAAAATACATGGTAATAATAAATAAAACATCTAATAAATTATGAAACATTCCTAAAAACTATACAAGAGGAGTAAATTTGAAATTAAAAAAACATGATAAACAAATTATATTTTCCATTTTTGTTTTTCATGAAGCTCATTACTTAAATTATAGCTTTGGAATGAATGAAAAACATTATAAATAAATATAAATATTGAGAGATAATTAAATATGATGAAATGTTTTATTGATGAATGTGATTTTTTATAGGATTGAAATATGTCAATTATATTTAAATATGGTCATGAGACCTATGGTTGTTAAGAATATGGTATTTGGAAGTATGATCTTTAGGAAAAAGTTCATTGGGTATGCATCTATCAAATATTTATTTTGATAATGTGTTATAATTACTAATTAATAAAAAATAATAAATAACAAAAAAATATTATTTATCAAATTTGATTGAATGATATATCTGTATGTGTTACATATTTTTATTATAATTAACATTTATTTGATGTATTTATAAAACTAAAATAATGATTCCAATAAAATGATAAAATTTAATGGTTAAAAGATGAATAATTATTTTCAAGTAGATATTTTTAAAATCATTTAATGATAAAATTGGATACCTTTCAATTGATTATATTTTTAAATTGTTGTGTATATTTATATTAATAATTTAAATTTATCATGTTTAAACAATTATTCATAGAATATATTTCAATGAATAAAACAAAAAATTAAAACTTCTTTAATTAATAATTGATATAATATCTTATTATCAACAATTTTTTTAAAAGTTATTTTTTTATAAAATAATATTTTTTATAAGATTTTTTCAATTAAGTATTAATTTTTTCATATTAATTAATTAAATTTCATTAAATGGACTCTAAATTATCAATTAGAATTTCATAATGTTGTATGGATTTTAATTTCACTTTTATGCATATAAATAAGTTAATGATACAAAAATTGAGTTACCTAGATAAAGGGGAAACGTTATTAAAAAGTTCAAATTATGTGGAAAAGAATTAAAATATCATATAGAAAAGTCTCTATAAATGCGTGGATTTGGTATTTCTCAATAAAACAAGTAACATTATACCCCTAATCATTGTCTTGATAATTGATGTGTGCTAATGGCCTTAGGTGACAAACCAAAGACACCAGGTACATGCAATAAATTTTAGGGTCCTCAAGAATATTTAGGTGATGATTTTTCCTTTTTAAGGTAAAAACAAAAAAATTAACAATAAACAAAAAAACTCCAATATTCTATATGATGCCAATTTACAAAGTAAAACTCAAAACAGTGACCAAAACATTACACTTTATTATATCCTAGAAGAAAACAAAAAATGAAACTCAAAAATATAAAATAGACCGTAAAACTAGAATACATCCACATGGAATCAATTAAATAAACACTCATCCTGACCCAAGCTCCAAATTTGAATGTCATGAACACGGTATCAAGAAGACTCACTAATGAACTAGGATACTTTTTCCTTAAAAATACCTCAATAGGTGACATCTACAAACAAAAACTAGCGCCTAAGAAGGGGTGAGACTAAAGATAATCGGATTTCCCCAAAGTCTTCCCAACTCACACTATAGGGAAACGTCTTGTAAGAAAGTTTATATAAAATAATTTTTAGAAATGATAAGATTGGTTATTAAAAAATATATAATAACTTCCAATTAAATTTTCTTACATTGCATAAATCCATTCAATTGTATTTTTAATACCTGTAAACTTATCTACACACACACACAACATTTCATGCACAAGTGAAAAATCCATACTCAAGACCAATCTCTCATCAATACAAGGAGTCGCCAGAAGGTGTTTAACACCCTGAGGTTTGAGGAATTTATTATTTTGAAATAATTTTATAATTTTTATAATTATCCCATAATGTAATACTAATCATATACTTGTATGATTATTGGAAATCACTCTGTTTGGATTATGGTATACACAACACCAAGGGATGCATGCACTACACGCAACACTAACATGGATTGTATTACATGGAACACTGAGTTTCTGCAAAACAAAACATTACTATTATTGTAATTTAAAATAGATTATTTTAACATATACATTAAACTTGTAATATGAATAAATACTTTTCGAATATTAGTTGTAATGGTTTTGATAATGAAAAAATACAATTTTTGGAAAAATTATTATATGTTTAAAACTAATATTTTCTCAAATGAATCACTATTCATGTCCTTCTATGAAAAATAATATAATTATTTTTATACAATCACATAAATTTAATTTTATAAAATAAAAATAATTTTTTAATTCGTATTTTCAAAATTAATATAGAGTGATTTTGGTATTTTTTTGAAAGTTTGAATTTTTTATTAATAATGAGAAATAATTCAATATTGTTAAAAACCAAGTTTTTCATTTAAATAATTTTATTAATTTAAATTTAGTTTAATTTAATAGAAGATAAATAATTCAAATATTAATATAATGTATGATATTGGGATAATTTTTATATTTAAATTTGAATAAAAAATTTATTGATTGTATCTTTTAACCGCCTTCTAGACACATTTACGGGATTAACATTTACCATAATTTTACTACTTCTATGAATTTAATTTCAAAAAAGTTACAGTCCTGGTTATCATAAATATGAAAACATATGTTTAATAGGATCAAAAAATTTTATGGTGAATAGTACCTTTTGAATTTTATTTCCCATTATTAAAGGTAAATATGGAAATTAAATGTAGAAATAATATAATAAAAATATAAAATTACCCTAAAATGTGTACTAATTTTATGAAATAAGTGTTTTCCATCCAAAATCAACCTTTGGTAGAAAACAAGAACATTTTTATTCCACTTGTGTTAGACTATGACCATTATTATAATTTTTTTCAAGGAGAGCTGAAAATGTCATATTCAAATTTTAATAACTATATCAATTTTAATTAGATGTCATATAAGTGATATGGAAAACTATAAACTGTAATTATAAATATAGTAATTTTATCCAAATCAAGAAAATTTATTTATAATTTTAGGCATTAAATAATTAAATATTAATTATGACACAATGATGATGAAGTAATAGATTTATTAAAGGAAGACTCAAATAAAAGATATTAATCATACTCAAATAAGCATAATTATGGATATATGATGACATCCATGAATTATTTGATGCATATGACCTATTATTGATGCGTTAATGTATTGTTTTTACGTAATTTAGTAATTTTGATTTTATAAAAAGTCAAATTTTCAATAGAGACAAAATAGACATAAATTAGATTTTAAAATAAATAATATTTTATTAAATGATAAAAAAATTAATAATAATATATATTTTAGAATAATTATTAGGATAATGTTATATATAACCTAAACGGTCCAGTTTTGTTTTTTTTTTAATTTTACAGATAAAATATTAACCCTATAGTGTGAAAATACAAGTTGTCATGGTAAGAGTTAAATTGTTTAACTAAGGGTTAAAAACAAAATATAAGGTTAATTTTGTGTCATAAACATGTACAAAATTCATTAGTTTATGGTATTTCAACCCATATATATCAATAATTAGAAATAAATAAATTTGGATCAATTTCAAATTAGAATTCAATTAATAATAAATTAATTGTTTTTGAGTTTACTACACTTCCCCTCCCCCTCTTATAAAAGGGCACCTCTCCTTCTCTATTAATCACACCTATAATTAAATTTATCCCAAATAAACCATTTCCATTTATCCTCACAACTTCCCTAAATTAATCCTTGAGGCCATAGTATAGACAAAAATCCTACCTAAGGATTCCTTTAATGCAAATCAAAAGGAGACACTCGAAGATCAGGTAATTATTTTACCAACTATTTGAATGTTCTTTTCATCTTCTACTTACTTTTCCAAATTTGTTTTCATAATAAATTAATAACTCCACTGTGTAATATATTCTGATATTTTATTATCATTATGGTATAACCATATTCATCCTTTTACCCATCCTTCAGAAAACAATATCATCATGCGTACGTATGTACGCTTACCGTCCCCATGCCATTGTGTAAACATTTTTTCATTAATACATTATTTTGATGGATGAAAAAATGAATATAAATGATTTTAAATAATAAATTTGACATGATAATTATACATTATAATTAATATATCATACAATTTCAAACCATATAACTATTGAGGGGATGATATCATCACTCATGCATACATACGACTTATCGTAACCATGACGCGAGAAGATTCATTCTCCACATTAACCATTGATGGATGATTATAAACAATATATAATAAATAAGCATAAAATATAAGAAATAACAATGCTACTATATATATATATATATCATTTACATTCTTTCATTCAATAAAATAAGAAAATGGAAAAATTGTTCATGCATACGTACGTCCTGCCATCTCCACAAACGGTTTATTCCATTCAATTTATATATCTAATATATAAATATTTATACAGAATATATATTATATATAAACCATTTTTAATATTATATAAGTAAGTAAATGATTACCTACGTAATTATATCATGAATAAAAAGTCAAAACACATATCATAAACAGAGCGATTATTGCCTAAAACGTTGTTTTAGCATGGAATTGCTAAATGAAAGGGTAATATAAAGTCATAAATTAATTATATATTATATCATAAATATTATTAGGATTCTATTACATGTAAATAATATTTTTAAAACCACTTTACATTAATTTCATACACATACATATGGAATCTTCCTATGATAATGGATAATATGGATATCCAATTTTTACCCGAGAATGTTTATACGCATGTGTTTTCTCATGTATATTTATCATACATATCCATGATTCCTAAACATGTATTCAAAAATATTCATTATACTCTTCCATAATTTTTGAAGTTCAATTTTACCCACTGGTTAAATTTTATTGAAATATGTGAATGTAATCTTTGTCATTTTCAATTCAAGGTACTTTTTTACATTTCTGGAAAAGGTACGAGAAGTATGTTTTTTTAACATATATGGAATGAACATATTTTGATGATTTCATGACACCTTATTAACTTGAAGCTTCCTCTACAATATAAAAATTATATTTTCAAAAAAAATATATTTCTTTTAAATTTGAGTTGCACTTTAAGAATATGAAACTATTTGAAATAATAAAGGAAATTTTCCTCAAGAACTATTTTAAATGATTTTTCCTGATTCCATTTTGTATTTTCAAACTGGATTAATAGAAACAGTTTTCGAAAATATTTTATGTTTTAGAATGTGATTTTCATGTTCATTTGATATTTAGAAATCCCTCCCCACTTATAATGACATAATTTTTAATAGTTCAAGAATACCATTCATATTCTTTCACTAAATGGTTTATGTTTTGATGGTATTATGATTACGAAACCCCCTTCTTTTCATGGGTTATGCTTTTGATGAAATTATTATTAAATTGATCTCTTTTTCATAGGTTATGATATAATTATATTTCGTTTCCACACATTCCATTACATTGGTTATTACATTATTCTTTATGATATTTTGGCACATGTATGTATGATTTTGTTATGAGATGGGTGGGTCCTATTTCTCCCTCCAATAAATTAGGTAATGATTTACATCTCATGAGATATACATGAAGGACCTTCTCTGCCATGATGGTTCTGGGAGTGAACCATGACTACCAATAAGGTCCTTGTAGTTAACCATGACTACCATTATGGCATGGGAAGTTAACCCATACAACCAAGATAGACTTGGTAGTAATGCATTGACTACTATAGAAATAGTTATTTTATTTTTATGTGTTTTCCACAATTCAATTTTTTATTCCTATGTTATGCTTCCATGACTCATGTTCTTTATTTCCTCTTGATTCATTTTTAATGAACATCCAATATTTGTGCCATTATTCATGTTTATGATCATATATATGTAGGGTAATATCTTCAATTTTCATGATCATGTACTCATACCCATATTCTCTTGATTTTGTTTACATGTCCCAATTGTTTAACCTTACTGAGTATATATGCACACCATTTTTATTATTCTTTATTTTACCCAGGTTATAATGGAAGGTTTTAATTTGTGGTACTAAAGGATAAGACCTGTATGGGATATGTTTAAGGTCATTCACAAAATTAAAATAATGTGATCAATTTTTCCAAAGGAACGAAACTAATAATATATTTGAGAGTTATTTTGTGTAATGTATTATGTATTCAACAAATATAATGTAATGTCCATGTACCTTAATTCGGGGGATTTGCACTTGATATCAGAGAGATGGTATAGTTATCCTTTGAAAACTAGGATGAAGAAACTTTAGTGGGATCTCTGGAGATATTTTTAAGGATATGTCTGGGGTTGTACCTAAGGATAATTCAGTGTATATGTTAAAATCCATGAATTTTGGAAATAATCATCGTTAAACTAGAACTAAACCTAAGTTGATATCTGTTAAAACTACATCCCCGTGATTATGTTGTTATACTTGTATGGTTTTTCCTCTCACACTATTCTTTTTGGGTTTAGAAAAAGGATGGAACCCAAACAAACCATGTTAATGTGTAATGTGATGGGAAATGCAATAATTATCCGTCTAATCATTAGAATATTGTTGTATATACCATGAAATTTTTTTTTTCCATGAATCCTTCTAGGATTACAAGTGATAAATAAGAGGGAGAAATATTCTCTTTAATCATTATTAATGAATCATCCTCATTCTGTTAGTGGAATTTTCTATCCCCTTATAACTGATAAATGGATTTATACCATTGAAAATATATTTATCATTCTCCACTATTTATAATGTGAAAATGTTATGTTGGGCACTTATCTCTTGGAAGGTAAAGTGAATATGGGGTGAAAGTTTATCAAAATTATTAGCCAACAAGATAAAATTAACTAAATGGATTGAGATAAGTATAAGAAATTATTTTTCAGTATATATATTCATTGTATTATTCTTACAAAATGGATGATTGAGGTTACCCATCTATCTCAGCGTTAATATAAGAAAATAGTGATATAGATCAAAGGAAACTCTAAAAAAATATGGATAAAAGATGATTATATTTTCATTATTCTCATATTGTTGAAAGAAAAATTGTCGAAATTATCTTAATGGGACTGATAAATGTTTTATGTTTAGGAACAAAGGTCATTATTCATTTTATTACAAAAATAAAGGGATTAAATATAAATATATAATGAGTGTAACTTTCTTAACTCATTGTTACAATTGTATGGATAATGGGAATTATAGAAACCAGTTCCCTAATTCACGGGTTATCGATGATGATCAATGATGACATCCACTTAAGGATAAAATAAAATGAAAATCTCATGCAGACACTAATGGCGATGTGGAGTATGACAACGAATTAATAGAATGTCTGATTATCTGTGTATTTCAACTCCATATTATTGTTATGGAATTACTTTTATGTTATTATAGAATAATGAAACATATATGTATTGGTCCACTTTGGTTTTTTACTTAATGATTTAAGTGAATATGTTGAATAGTTATGATAACCCAAAAAAGTGATTGAGGTAATAATGTAGTGTTTATTTAAAAACACATGTTTATGGGAAGGATAACCCTTAAAATGAGCATGATTTAGATATAATGATATTTTGATAAATATATGTTGGAAATGTAAAACTAAATTGGATGATTTTAGTTAACATTGAACTAATTAAGGATTTGTTGACATGTGGGTTATGCAATCATGGTTAATGTTTACATTAATTTTATTTGGACTTAATAATAAGAAATGATGCATGTTTTCAATAAGTATGTATAGTAATTTAGGTTATTTACATGTTTTTAGAGATTACATGATTATGTTATTCTCATGTTTAGAATGTGAGAACCATAAACTGACTTATGATATATGGGAGATAAATGTTAAGATGATTTAGTGGATTTGTTTCTTATTTTTTTGGATTTTACGATTTAAGAAGGATATTGGGGTTATCCATTCTTAGAAATTTGAATATAAACATAAAATAGGTTGGTGAGATTAAATTATTCTCCCACCATTGGTGTATTTATACATATTTCATAACTGGTTCTAAACTTTTTGTTGTGAAAAAGATTGATGGAAGGAAAATTCATTCAATTTATGGATCTCGTCTTCTTATAATCCATCCAAAATGAAAAATTAAACATTATTTCATAGAATATAATATGAATTATAAATTGATCTAAGAACTCAAATGGTGGAATTTAGTTTGAAATCAAGTAATTATATATTCTCTTGATAATTATTCAACATTAAAAAAGGAATCATGATGTAAAAGGGTGTAATATTATCATTATTTTTTATGATATCAACTTCCTCTATCATGCATCAATAAATTATGGTTTTTTGATTTATAAAATTCTTTGTATCACCAAATTTCTTATGATCAGTTATCTTTTTCAATATCTATTATTATTTACACTTTTCCTCCATGCCAAAACTTTCACCCGTGTTCACCTATGAGGAATCCTGTTTATGAGTAACTTTGGGTAATTGTAATTTTATAACTATTAATTTTTCAAATCAATTTTTAGAATTCATTATTTTGATGTTGGTTTGTTTAAAGTGAACTTTAAAATATTAAACCATTGATAATATAGACTAATTTCAATGGCGAAATTCATTTAAAGGGGGTAGAATGTAACACCCAAAGATTTTGGGAATATATATTTATCAAATTAATTTCATCTTTTTTATATTTTTCACATCATGTAATACTTAATATAGATTTATATTATTATATAAAATCACTATGTTTGGATTACATTATCTACAAAACCAAGAGAAGCTATAACTTTAATCAACACTAACTTGTATTCCACTATAAAGAACACTGAGTTTCTGTGAAACAACACTTTATTATTATTCTTATTTAAAAGATATAGTTATAACCTATTTTTTAAACTTTAAATATAAATATATATGTTTCATATATTAGTTATAATGGTTTTGATAATGAAAAAAACATTTTTTTAAATTCTTTATAAGTTAAAATTTACTATTTCCTCAAATTATGTCCATTTCATATACTTCTACGAAATATTATAAACTTATTTTTATAAACTCGTCAAAATATAATTTTATAAAATAAACTTATTTTTGAATTCGTGATGTCAAAATTGGCATAGGGTGAATTTTTTCTATTTTTCTGAAAGGTTTCAAATTTTGATGAATAGTGAGAAATAATGCAATGTTGATAAAAACCAACTATTTCATGATAATTATATATATACTGTATACATTAAATAATTAAATTTAATTGTGACATAATGATGTTGTTTTAATGGATTTACTAAAGGAAGAATCAAATAAATGATATTAATACTATCAAAATAAATAAATTTGAGATATTTGATTTTATACACTAATTTTTTGGATTAATATGACATGTTATAGATTAGTGAATGTATATTTTTAAGGAATCATGTTTTTATGATTTCATAAAACATTAAATTATAAATAGTGTCTGAATTGACATAAATGAAATTTTAAAATAAATAATATTAAATTAAATGATAAAAGAAATCATAAAATTTTATATGTAGGTCATCCGACTAGAATAATTTTATCGATATCCTAAAGGATCCAATTAGGGTTCATTTTGAATTTTATAGTAACTATATCAACCCCATAGTGTAAAAAGATAAATTTTCATAGTAAGAGTTAAATTGTTTAACAAAGGGTTAAAGCCAAAAGATAAGGTTACTTTTGTGACCTAAACATGTCTAAAAATAATTTATCAATAGAATTTATACACATAATCTTCTATAATTATAAATAAATCACATTGGAGCTATTTGAAAACAAAAATTAATTTATTATAAATTGATAGTTTTGGAGTTTCCTAAAGTGGCCATCCCCCGCTTATAAATGGGAACAACTATTTATCTTTTATTTACACCATTGATGACTTTTGAATTGGACAAACACTACCCATCTATCCTTCCAACTTTCATTACCTTATTCTAGAGGCTATAAGTTTTCATAAGGCCAACAGAAGGAGTCCTTTTGTGCAAATCAATAAGAGACACTCAAAGATGAGGTAAGTGTTTTACCAACTCTTTCAAAGTTATTTTCTTATTATAATTCATCTTCCTAAGTTGTTTCCATAATAAACTAATAAATTTTGAATCAAATATATTATTTAGTTGTTCTTATTGTTATTGGACAACCATATTCATCTTTTTACCAATCACATGGAAAACTATATCACCATGCGTGTATATGTATGACCTACCCTCTCCATGCCATTGTGAAATCCATTTTTCATCTATAATTTATGTCAATAGATATGAAAATGAATATAAAATATTCAAATAATTAATATCACATGATTATTATTATTTATAATTAATATACCATCCAATTCCTTATCATTAAACCATTAAAGGAACGATATCGTTTCTCATGTGTATGTACAACTACCATCTCCACGAAGCTATAACATTCACTCTCCAGGATAACCATTAAAAAATTATAAAAAAGTATATATAACATATAATCATGAAATATATAACTTAATAATTCTACTCGAACTATAAATATATAGGTTATTTAATTTCTTCCCTTCAATACAATAAGAAAACTAAAACAGCATTCATACGTACGTACGAACAACCATCTCCATGAATGGTGTATTCCATTTTATTTATCTATGAATTATATATATATATATATACTAAATATTTATTATATATAAATTATTTTATAAATTCCTGAGGTAATTAAATCATTACCTAAGTAATAGCATCAGGAATAACAATTCTAGACATATATCATAAACAAAGTGATTATCACCCAAAAAATTGTTTTAACATTGAATTATTTAATTAACGGTTAATTTAATGTCATAAATGAATAATATATGTTATCATAATTATTATTATAATTATTTTACAAGTTAACTGTATGTTTAAAACCACTATGAAAGAGTTTCAGACATTTACTAAGGGAATTGGACCTTCGATAAGGGATAATCTAACAATCTCATTATTACATAAGATTATTTACACATAAGTATTTATTCAAGTATAATTTTAAACCATATCCATGATTCCAAAATATTTATTCAAAAATATTCATTCAATTATTCTTTAGATTTTTAATGTCAATTATACCCATTGGTAAATTTTTATTAAATGGTGTTAAAGGATTCTTTCTTGTTTTCTATACAAGGTACTTTATGAAATTTCATGCTAAAGTATGGGATGAATGTTTTTTAACCTATAATACATTACTAGATTTTTTCTCTTTCATGAAATCTTATTACATTGAATCTTACAATACAATCTTACGTGTTTTTCATCAAATAAAATGTTTTCATTTAAAACTGCATGTAATTTTGAGAATATAAAACATTTTGAATGAATAATGGATATTTTAATGAAGAACAAATTTAAATTATTTATCATGATTCCTTTTTATTTTTTAAATTTTGTTTCAAAGAAATGATTTTTGAATTTTTTTATTGTAAAAAGTGATATTCATTTTCCATGTGATCTTTCAAAATCATTCCCTACTATGATGACATATATTTTATAGTTCAGGAATAACATTCATATTATTTCTCTGAATTTTTTATGTTTGGATGATATCATGTTTAAGAAACCGTCTTCTTTTCAATTGTTATGATTTTTATGAAATGATTATGAAACCTATAACCTTTTTAAAGGTTATTATATGATTACTTGTCTATGAAACCAAATCCATTACATTGGTTTTGATATTAATGATTATGATCTTATGGAACATGTATGTAGGATTTCATTATGATTTGGGTGGGACCTATATCTCCCTCCCAAGCATTGGGTAATGATTTATATGTTATGAGATAGACATGAAGGAACTTTTCTGCCAATATGGTTGTGGGATTGGACCATGACTACCTATATTGTTATGGATGTGAACCATAACTACCATGATGGAATGGGACGTGAACCCATACTACTAATATGGACTTGATAGAAATCTATTGAGTGTTGTGTAAATCATTATTATATGGTTATGTGTCTTCCAGAATTCAATGTTTTATTCATATGTTATGCTTTCCTCACTAATGTTATTTATTTATTAATGATTCATGTTTAATGAAATACTAATCGTTATTCCTTGATTCAGGTTTATGATCAGTGTTATGTAGGGTATAATCTTCTATTTTGATGATCATGTTCTCATACCCTTATTCTCATTATTATATTTACATGTCTTCAATTTTCACCCATATTGAGCATCTGAGCTCAACCTTTTTAAAATGTTTTCTTTCCCCAATGTTATAAAGAATGATTTCTGTTAGGGGTACTAATGGGAGAGATATTCATTGGTGATGTTGAAGATCATTCACTAAATTAGAATATTGGGTTACATGTTTTAAAAGGCACTGAACTTAAATTGCCTTTCAGCATCTATATTTGCAATGGATGAAGTGATTCAAAAAGCTAAATTATTTTTAATTTATTTCAATCATTTTCCTTTATAAGGAGACCAATACTAGGTGCCCAAATAGAACATAACCATTCAACAGGTTCACATCAATGAATTCACTCAGTCCAACCATGTATTCCAAATTCCATGAAAATCATTTCATAGAAAACCGTTATTTATTTAATAAATGTATACAATATTTTTACATGAATTAATGAAACCATAATTTTGAACTTATCATACTAAATATGTCACATAATATAATTTTCCAAGAAACCATTCAATTTCAAAAATTTCATATATAAAATAAAAGCTAGGTTTCCATCAAGAATCACCATGTATTTCGGAACAATATCACTAATCTAATTTTCATAAAACTAATCCTTAAATTTCAAAGTCTTGGGGAGATGATAGATAATCCACCTATCTGTAAAAATTAGTGAATATTAATAATACCACTACAATTCTATTTATCCCTCATTGGATATTCATTCATTGAATATATACATCCATAAATCATCAAGAGACACATAAATAAGCATTGATATAGTTGTACTGGAAGAGATATATGGTTTTAGTATGTATAATAAGAATGTATATAAGAGTGATTATAAAAAACAATGACATAACAATGAATTAATATCTCTAAAAGAATTCAAATTTCCTAAGAATCACTTTAGAGTCAAAGAGGGTTATCTCTCAAGCCTATAGAGGAAGATGTATTCATTATTTAGAAAGATTATTTGATTAAATATGGTCTTAAGAGGTAACCATGATTATATCCATGACATATGTTGTGACAACTGTACACCTCATTTTTTGGAAAATTACATGTTGATAGTGTGATTCTACTATATCAAGGAAACACCTCACATAATTGGATCACATGATTTGATAAACTATTTGCCGCATATGTCCCCATAAAGTTTCAAGTTGCATGGTTTCCACTACTAACATTCATGTTATATACAAACTATTCACCATATTATTTCCATCCCAGTTACTCCCATAACATGATGGATGATATCCTGGAGGTGGGGCACAGTTAATACTAATTTTAAAAAAACATTTCACCTCCAAAAACATATACAAATCATTTAGAAACTCTCAAAAACACCCAACCATATCCCAAATATTTTTTAAAAACAAATTACATAAATAGAGGATCATTTACCTAAAAATAGGGGAGATAAATTCTCTACACCATTGGTTATATCATCCACAAAATGTATGAAACCAATGTCATTCTAAAATATTTTGGTCCAATCCTCTAACATTTCTTTTAGGTGCTCCAAAGTTTTATCCTAAATATGACCATGCTATAATAAAAACCATGACAGAATGACTCTTATCCCACACAAGATCTTATCATCCATATTCACAATTTATAGTGTCACATAAATAAACAAAACAACGACATCTAGGTCAATATGATCCCATATAATCATTGGGATTAGATATTTTTGATAATTCTTCAACTGAAACACATGAAACACATTTGGAATTGAGCGTAACATTGGGGGAAAAGACAACCAGTACTCCACATCACTATCTCATCTAGTTGATTTGGGTCCTATATACCATGGGGAAAATTATTTTCATACTAACACAATGATGATAAATTCTCATAGAGATTATCAAGAAGACATGATCACTCACCTAAAATTACAATGGTCATCGAAGGTGGTCCACATACAATTTTTGATGTCTCTGATCTATCTTTATCCTATTTCTGATTAACTGAATCTTCTCTATTTTTCACTTTTATAATTATTTGTCTGATTAGTGAAGAATATTATTTTTACACAAAATGAATTGTATAATGATATTTATTTCCATGAAATTAATCAAAAAGGATATGTATGTCTCAATTCTTGATAATGATTATTTTATGAGAAGTACACAAAAGGTTTATGATCCCCCATGATCCCCCAAAATCCATTACACAATCCCGAATCATTTCATTCAATGTTTGGATCAAACTTTATAATTATCCATCAATTTGATGATGATTATATGTTCTCATATTCAAATAAATTACAATTTATTATTATATGGATTTTGAAAATAACACCTAAACTTTGAGTCTTGGTTTGATACAGTCTAGATTGAAACACCCAGAATCATTACAGTTTCATGAGTATTGTTTTTTGATAAGTATTCCTCCATATTAAATTATTGAATGTGGATAAGGTGAGATGATATTTGGATTAAATCCACAATCACCCACTTATAATCATGTTTTCTAACCATTCATGGAAGAAAATTTACAAAATTCATGGTTATCTACTTACTCCTCAACATGGGAATTGGTAGAGACTGCAAAATACCAGAATTCTAGTGATGGTATTCCTTGACCTACTGACTAGTGGGGAATCTCAGTAAATTTTCTACTACATATCATATAATTCTATCCCAAACAACTATTATTTCAATACATTATAAATTTAATGAAATCATATATAGATAACCCATCTTGAATGGTTCTAGACACTGAGAAGCCTTTGTTGATAAGAATAATGAAAAAAATGTGATCTATAACCCAAAATCTAAACATATATATCAACTGAATAACACAATGGTATCCCCACCATTGTCTTTCGACATCACGTTATCCAATTTAGGATAATATGTTTTATAAATTCTTACATTCTTAACTAAATTTGGAATAACACAAACACGAAATAAAACTATAACACTACCATGAACTCAAAAATCTAGATTCATATCTTCTATGATTAAAAAAAATCATATATTGATCTTCATACATTCTATCAATATTAATATATTACTTCATACTCATGAAATATGCGGCAAAATAGGTATTCCCCCTCTTATAAAACAATTTAATGTTAATAATTCTACGTTATACCAACCATATCAATTGTCACTTTTAACTCCTGAGATTGAGAAAATGTTCTTCATTATTTTATAATAATTATGCATTGTAAATTCCTCCGCAAAATTATAGTGATTCTATGTCATATTTGGGCTGGTCTTCTTATGCATTCATAAACTCCCTGAACCATATGAAACAAAATTTTCTCTAAGCTTGAGAACACGTCCAAATCCATATCTTGATGCATTAAAATAGACAACATAGCCCTATCTAGACATTGAAATCTTGAGGATAGGTTCTAATGTAAGTTTAACATTATTTTATTGAATTTTTGTTGGTATTCATCATTTCATTTGAATGGAACACCTTTCCTTATTGAGGTTTTCATTGTTGAGTCCAAAAGTGAAAAATCATAAAAAAAATTGTGTATTTTATCCTACTAAGCCAGGGAAACTACTTATAAAAATAATAATTTTTGTTTTCCAAAAACAATCATTTTTTTATGTGATTGATAAGTGGAAACACATTTTTCATAAATGACATGACTACAGAACCATGAAAGATTTATCCACATATCTTAATTTTATAACTTATTATAAATGTGATGCTCTTGTATGATAAAAAAAATAGTATCCAAGGGTTTCTAAGGATTGGATTTGGTTCAATAATACACCATAACATCATTAATAAAAATTACCAAAATGGAATCCAGATACCTATAAAATATTTGACCCATTAATTCAATAAAGAAATCTAATTTATTTTAAGGATTATAAGCCACAAAAACATATACTTAATTAATAAAACTACTTTTGAAAACTATATTTGGGATATTCCTATTATAAACACATCGTTGGTGATATCCCAAATATAATTCAATTATAGAGTACCATAGGGAACCCCTCAATTGATCTGATAGTTCATCGATTATAGGAAGAGGATACAAATTCTTAATCATGACTTGGTTAATATTATGATAATCTGAATAAATCCTAGGACTTATATCGTCCTTTTTCATTAAGACATCTTTTAATACCCATGGATATGTTCTTGGTTGAATGAAAAATTTTCATTACAACTGGTCTAAAAAAATCTTAATTCTATTATTTTTAATGGTTTGATCCTTTATTATATAAATGAAATCAAATTGGTCTATTTTATGTAATAAATTTAGGACTAAACTTCACTTTTGGGTGAAAAAGCTATGAATGTTTCATGAAAATTTCAGAAAATTGGTTTATGATGTTTAGAGAAATCCTATTTCAAATCCCCTCTATTGATGAAAATGTTATGACTACCAACTTATATGAGTTATTTCTAACCAATAGTTCCAAATTTCTTTCTCTACCTTCCTATACATCCTAATATCTTCTAAAGATATTCTTAAATCAATCATGTGATTTGAAATAATGATTTCAGGAATAAAAGTTGGGAGATGAATGATGTCTACCAATCCATACCCAAAATCAAGTCATATACATCCAGCTCAAGTATAGTGAAATCCGAAAAAATCATATCACCATCGATAGTAATAGAACATAAATTTCACACAATGGATTGACACTCACTTTGGTTTAGGGGAGTTTAAAATATCAAAATATATGGCTTCAACAAAACATGTAAATCCATATATTAACAACACAATAAGAAGTTAAATATTGGGACACTATCATATCAAATTAAGCCTTAATATGGGTATAATTCAAAATAATTATACCTCTCATCATCTAAGGACCTAATTGATCTTTTGTGATCACATTATTAGATTCTTATATTTTCATTCTGATTCTTATTTACTATTTATTACCCTATTTAGATTTTATAAGTTGATGATTCATTGTGTCACTAGAGCCATCTTGGACCTCCTCATTCTTCCAAATAACCATATTTTACTACATTATCTCCTTTGAAGCATATGATATTTTAAAAAAATGAGATGTTTCTCTAGCACCAGAAATTGGAGAACTGGGATAAAAACATTGATTATTTCCCATATGATTATAGTTTTGAAAATATATTTGTGGCTCCATAAAATAAAACATCATATTCAAAAAAACCGATTTAAGACATCACGACATACATTTTCGTTAAGGAGAATGTTTTACTAAAGACATGGTGTGATTATGAGATATCGCACCACTATAGTATTACGTGTCAATTTTTATATTATTCTCTATATTAGGGTTCCAACTAATTCCTATATGAATAAGCGTGATTCCTAAAATTGTATTTCCCAAGATATGTCTTTTGAAAAAATTCTATCTATTGACCATTATTGTATAGTGGGTAATAAATAGAACAAATATAACTGATAAAATATCAGGTTGCAACCCTGAATAAAAATTGCCATCTCTAAAGGGTGTACTTGTAATTATATATAAGAAAAACAGAGTAAGTTCATAATATTACACGCACAATAAATCCTCGAATGATTCTCTAACTTCAAGAAAAGTAAATTTATTATTCTAACAATATATATGGTGTGAGTGAAAAATTTCTTATTATAGAATTCCTTAAAATCCTTTCATGTCAAAAATTGGTAAAAATAACCTATGAAAATAAATACCATCATTGGAATTCTAGGTTTTTTTGAATATATGTTTTCAAATTTACATTCAAAATAGCTTGTATCCCAAGGAAATCAATGATTCAATTCATCTGATTCAATTAAACTTTTAATTTTTTGGTTCATCATCCAGCAGAACAGTGGGTGGATTATTTATTTAATGTTGAACCAAATGGTACACTTGTCAAGGAACATCATTTTAATGTCTCCTATCCTTGGAGTAAAATACCTAAATAATTCTACAAACCTGGTGTTTTGTTAACCTATTACTAATGTGAAACTACATTTTTTTCATCCTCTTTCAACGAATTCCTACGACGTCAACCCAAATCCATATTCATTAACTAGAACAAGTACAATTTTGTTATCACCCATTTTTTATCGGAAGGATAAACAATAAAAGATACCAAATCAATCGATCCATAATCATACATTTCCAAAATCCAACCACTTTCCCCATTTTAATCATTTTTATACTACTAGAACCATTCTTTACTATTCAAATCCTTTTTAATATTTTCAAGATAATATCATTTCCACCATATCATAATCCATAAAACATTGTATTATTGATGCAGTCCTACTGTGATGTCTTTCTATCAATTCCTATCATAAAATTATTTACGGATAAAGCCACGATGGTAATATGAAATCTCACCTAGAAGATTATTAAAACACTTATATTCCAAAACACCCTGGGAACATGAACTTTATTATAAATAGAAATATATATATATTTATGATATAAATTTTACTTTCTGGTGATATTATATCCTTACTATCATTCCATGGAAAGACTGATCATACTTCCAACTAAAGGACTGAATATGGTGATGCCATTTGTAACATCCTATCACTCCTTATTAGTTTGAGATGTTATGAGTGCTACCATCCTTAATTGATATCCACAAAATTCCGAAGTCTTAAAATAAATTACTATGGATTCAATAATATATGGTGGATCATTTTACCTTTAAAAAGACAAAAAAATCCACATAATATCAACAATAAACTTCCAATCCTCAATATGATCCATGTGTACAAAATACTACAGAAAATGAAAGCCAAAACATTTATAAATATCAGAGTACAATAATTATACAAAATAAATACATGAAAAGATACAAACTATGAAAAAAACTCAATGATTCCCAATTTTATTCAATATAATAAACACTGAACACACTCCCGGATCCATCTCCATGTGTGATTCTCATAGTATTAAGAAGCATCACCGAAGAACTGACATACCATTCTTTTACATTTATCTCTATATATGACATCAGAAAATGCACAAAATTTCCCATGAAGTGGGTATGTTTAAACATATCATGATTTTTATAAATACTTCCTAACTCACACAACTAGTATAATATATATCATTATAATTTATATAAAATTTATATGATAAATCCAAAAATCAGTTTATTAAAAATAGAAATCATGGTTCAATGAATCCATTATACAATGAATAAAACCATTATCCTATATTTGTAACACCCATAACTACATCTTCATAAAAACACACGCATTTCCATGTGGTAGTTCCAAACGTATGATAGGACTTCCATTGATCAACCAAGTCATCATAAGGTGACAAGTATATGGTTCCCCAATGGAACATACCCCTTCCTCAGTATCATGTTAATGAATTCACTCACAACAACCATGTGTTCTAGATTCCATGAAAAACCATTCCACATAAAACATTTGATTATTTAAATTTTTTCCTGAAAAATTTTCAAGGTGTCAAAACAGAACCATAATTTTAAAATTAACTTCAAGATAATTTTCCATGAAACCATTAAATTTCCATATTTTCAATGCCAAAAGGGGTTTCCAAAAGTAATCATTCAAATATTTCATGACAGTTTCAAAAAATAAATTTAAATAAAATTAAGAAATCATGTTCTATTTAAGGGTATAAATCAAAACGGATAAACCGACTATGATTTTTTAAAGATCGTGGTGCTTGGAGGAGGCTCAGGGAAATTATAGAGGAGTTAAACTATTAAGAGTTGAGAGAAGGGTTATTTCATGATGTATAAAATTTTTACATGATATGGAAGTAGGTTTCATGGTTTGTAATAAATCGGGTTCTAAAAATAAAATATAATATAAAGGACATCTGGTTTCTAGCCGAACCAGAACCCAAAATTATTACACAACGTGAAAGGGGGTTCCTTTTTAAAGGAATTATCTCTTGCTTCCCTCCTTCTATCCATATTTGATATAAGGTATGTTCAACCTTTATTCGTGTAGTATGATTGATTTTTTTCTTAGGTTCCTCTTTTCTCGACGATGGTGCATGATCTCCATTTTTCTTTTGATGATTTGGTTGGTTCTTTGTTGGTGCGGTTGTGGAGAGACCTCGTCAAGTGGATGCAGTTATTATAGGAGGAGTGATCGTAGATCCATTGTGTGGTATGTTCCCTTGAAAAGAACATCAACACACATTTGTGGTAGCGAATTCATTGCTTCTCTATTTATTTACAAGAAATTGAAGAGCTATCCTGAATTATCCTCCTTTTATTGTAATGAAATTAACCAAATAATTACATAAAGTAGATTAAAGAATTGGAATCAATTTCTTGGAGATGATGTCCTTTGTACCGTGATAACATGTTTCCTATTGATTTTCTGTATAGTTTGATATCTATACAGTACTTTTTGTGTATTTTTTAGAAACAAAAATTGGTAAAGATCATAAATTGGTAATTAATAGATAATTAATTAGCTAAAATATTAAATATGAATTATTAATGAATCTAGTTGTTTTGGTAATTTTATAGTAATCAAAATGATGCACGTACACATGTTTAATTGAATTTTTTAATTAACATAAAGTATATTATTTATTTTTAATAAAAGAATTAAAGGAATATTAAATTAATTATTTATTTAATTTTTGATATTTTTGATTTCTTGGTGCTTATATTTCTCATACTCGGAACTAGTAAATAATGAAATGGTTATTTTAAGATTGAATAATAACTAGTTGTGAGATAAAATATAATTACATAAAAGTGTTTGCGTTTCATTATTTATTTTAAATGCTGAGTGACTTGTTCTTTGGAGCCATTTGATCTCATTGTTTATGAAGGATGAATGCCTTATTCTAGGGGCAAGAGCTTGACTGCTATGTTTGTCTACTACTACATGGGATGTGATTTGAGCATTGGATGGATGATCCAAGAGTTCAATTGTAGTGTGTCGGGTGAGGAGGCCTAGATGTGACGCGATCCTGAGATGGCTGGTCCTAGCTGTTGTTGTATGAGGGGTGAGGAGGCTTGGTATTTTGTGGTTTCAATTAATGCTTGGAGTGGTGAGATGCATCGTTACATGAATTTGGGTGTCATGGAGGACTCCAAATATGGAAGAGTGGGTCAATTATGGGCATACCCATTGATACAAAAGTTGGATGCCTATTTGAATATATTATTTGGCTGATGGCCAAGTTGATTTTTTATGTTGTTTCATTTCCCTACAACGTGATTCAGATGGATGTGTCTAGTTGTATGCCTTTCTGGTCTTCCTATTGTTTTTTCCAATATTACCCTGTAATATGGAATGAAATAATGTTAATTAATAAATAAATGATTAACCGATGCGGTTGGAGATTGCTAGGTTGCAATGATGAGGTTATAATTATGAGATGTTGTGGACACAGATTTCTCATGCTTGGAGGGCATGGAACCTTGTTATAATTCTAATATAATTTAATGTAGAGATGTTAATGGATTATTAATGGTCAGATAATTAATTAAATTAATTTTAATCAAATGAAAAGGAATAAATTTAATTAATGAATCCCTTTAAACGGTTTTGTGCTGATAGGATATATTGTCATAGTAGAACTAGTCAGGAGTTAAAGAGATGCTAGATGCAGTAGACTTTGAGACTAGGTTATTATCTTAGTGTTATTTGGAGCTATATTATATCATTTACTTTTTTGTTTCTATATTCTACTCTATTATATCATTTAGGGTGAATTACACCATTGTGATTCTGAGCCCTAGGGGTGGTTTCCTAAACATCCCAGTGGGAGGATACATGTATGACTAACCCATTTGTACTCACTCTCCTCTCTTGGTAGTTAATTATGTTGGTATGTATGATGATTAATTTCCCCAATTTGTTTTAGAAATAATTATATGATTATGGACATTTTTCAAACATTTATTCTAGATATATTTTCCTATGGACTATTATAGGTATAATGTTTATAGTCTATGATGTATTGAGGGTACTTTCATAGTGTATGGACTGTAATGGATTTAGGTATAATACATGATGTATGATACTTGTTATACGGGTTTTAGTGGCTCTTAAAAACTACCTGGTTACATTTTTTTATGGATGTGGTGGTGTGTTGGACAAGGTGCATGTTGTTGTTCTTCACCTAGGTGTATGTGGGCTAGCCTTTTGGAGAGAGATTCTCAATACATGTGATATTAGGGAAGAGAAAAAAACTAGAGGGGATGTAGTTGTAGTATACCCTTGATAATTATTATTATATTATATGTTAGTATATGGAATACAAGGTGAGATTATTCATAGAGAGGGTGAGGATGTAGTATACTTGTTTATGGGAAGAGATAGTTTTACTTGTTGTTCATAGTGCTTTTTCATGTTTTAATTACCTTTTTCTTGAGATGCAATGGGGAGGATCCTACTGATTATACTATTATACTCACCCAATGTATATATAAACTCTTTTTCAGTTTGTTGGTTAATTTTGGAGATCATGTTGGCTACTACTAGCTTGGGGTTTAGCTGTAGAGGATTGGACATCTTGGTTTCAGTCATCTTCACTTTTCTTTTGGTACTGGAAGTTTTCCTTTCAGATGTAGTAATTCTTGTATGAAATCGCATATGTAATAATGCTCTCTCTTATATATTGGATTATGGTTAGGAATTGTTTGATATTTTTCTTATCTATCTCTTTCACATGTTTTCTCTTAGTGGGTAATGCCTCCCATCTTCATTTTTATTATACCCTCAGTTCTAGTCGCCAACCCAGGGCCTACTAGAGGAGGGGCTCAGGTGTCAGTTTCTCTATTCTCCTATTTCTAGCCTATGAGGGGTACACCATATAGGGAGGGGTCATGATAAAGTGGTATGAGGGGGGTTGGGGGATATGAAAGAGAATATATTTACGAACAGGTGAGGTCTCATGGGATGGTATGGAAATGGAATCAACTATGTCTAAAAAGTATAGTAAACATGGGATACCTTCATAGAGGTTGGTATTTGGGCCCCCCCTATAATCTAATACATGGACCATATAGCATATTGTGGATATAGAACGAGGTGTTACTCGTTATATGGAAGAGAACTAGGAAAGGATAATGCATAATTCTTCTTGGTTCCTATGTTTTAATGGGTAGACCTTGGGATATGTTAAACTAAAATGAATAAAAGAAAACAATAAATTAATTTTTAGGTTTTCCATATTCTTGGTTTAGGAGCCCAAAGTGTATTTTCTTTTGTATTTATGGCTCTGCATTGATGTTCCCATCTGGTTCATATATAATATGTTAAGAAAGTTCTGAAAGAATATTACCACAGAGTAAAGTTTCACAATGATGACACTTGGAGGTGGATACTCTAAGAGTTTTAGAAATTTTTTGCAAAGGTATGAGGTATCTGTTTTATATACAGTCACAAAAGACTAATTGGTGAAGGATTTGGTATCCTTTAGTTCGATGTATCCTTAAAATAAACACTGGGTATCATTGAATGTGATGATGCTAAGTGGGGGGGGTGAGGCAGTGGTTGTTATTGTTCCTCAGAGATCGTGAGGAGTTAGCAGTCTCATGGGAGGCGTTTTCAGACTAGTTCTGATCCAACCACTATGAATATTTCCAGCCTCTAAGAGCGGATTACAATTTTGTAGGGGGCTCCATTTTTTGACACTTATAGATCTGTTTAATGAATTGTCTTCGATATTCTTTAGACCTTTTCCAAATAAGGATTCTAGGTTGAGGAATTTTAATGAGGATTTCAGTCCAAATATATAGTACAAGGTCACCTCATTTATGAATAATAATAATCATGAGGTGGTGTCATGATTAGAGGTCATAAATAGGATGTTATCTAGAACCAGATCATCTAAGGACGGGAGTCATGGCGATTTCCCATGATGTAGAGAAATGGTCTGAGGATCCCAGTTGTTCGGAAGTCAGTGTTTCCAATCATCCAAGGGTAGGTCCCGCCCCTCAATGTCTCATTAATCTAGGGGTAGATACTTTCAGTCCTATGTCAAAGGATAAAACACATGTTTGTTTTATAGAGGGTGAGTTAAATAGTTGAAGGAGTGCCTGACCATTCTGAGTTGTTAGAGTGCAACAGTTGTACTTCGTTAGGTTCCTCCACTAAGGTAGTTCCATCCATGAAATTGGTAACATGTTTCTATAGATTTGGATTAGTATAGAATTGATGGGTAAGGTATAGGGAAGCCCCTAGATGATTCCCATCCTATGATATTAAATAATTACCATGATGGTGGTCATTAGTAGGGTTACAGAGGCCATGAAGTATTCCACGGTCACTTTCATGCTTTAGCACTTCTAGTGCTATGCAAGATAGATGTTGTTTGTGGTACCCTTTGTTTGTTATTTACTTTGTTTAATTCCTTGTTTGATCCAAGATCAACACACTCCTTCATATAACATACCCTTGTACACTCTTTGGGACTCTAGGTAGAGAGACTTCCAGTGCCTTTCGTACTGACTATGACAATTTGAGGTTGAGATAGAGTGACTGATTTTTGTAAAAACGGTGAGCTAGTGTTGGGACAAAAAAAATCATTGGGAGATTTCCTTTTCTTATGGATGCAGCAATATATAAAAATACATGGATTGAATTGGTTTTATTCTGTTCATATTATCAAATATTTATTCAGGAGGTAGATTGGGTTCTTTGATACTGATGTAGCACCTATAGTACTTTTTTGTGAGAAAGACCCTAAAATGGGTCAATGATGTATTATTTCCCTTTCATACATGTTTCCAATTCTTTTTTCAGGGATGCGCACATCCTTCATGCATAGGATGTGCTATTGTAGCCCCACATTACCGCTTTCCAAAGGTGGGAAGCATCCACTCCTTATTTAGGAACGTCTGCTCCTTGATCGAAACGGGATAATGGGATGTCGGTTCTTTCTTCCGTGGTTTACTCCTCGGAGCTCGTCACCTAGTTTGGGTCTCCCTCGTAGATTTAAGATGTGGTTCGTGAAGCTCTTCCCTATTCCATACCTTCATGGACACCTGTTAATTATGCCACTTCTTTTAGGACCTTCCAAGGGATCCGGTCCGGGCACTAACCTTCGGTTAGGAGATTAGTCACGTTGGGGCATCACTGGTGTGTCTTGATGCTGTAGATTGGCATGTCTGTCTTCTGTCCCTTATCATAGGTCTTCTCGATGGTGTGGAAGCCCGAGGCATCCCACATAAAACACGGGGAATTGTATGACATATGCATGTATCTGACTTTTTCCTTAGCTTCCCATGTTAAACACAGGGTATTCCACAAATTTAACATCCAATGAAGAAGGATCAGACTGATCGGAACACTGGTAAGAGTGGACCAGATTGAAGAACCCCCTGCAGAGAACACTGATTTTGGGGCCAGCGCGTGAGCAGCTTCCTAAATATTGTGACACAGAATGGGGAATGAAGTGGCATGATAACACCAAGATGGGGCAGCCCGGTTAATTATCAGTATGGACGATGGCTTTGGGCTTCAGCCTCAAGGAGACATCCTACGTATCCCTGGGGCAGGGAATCAATGTCCGCGTAGTTTGATGGATCGATGGGACACCTAACGAGGAGACCCGTGAGAATGAAGGCATGGATATGACCCAGAGGAAGTGGAACATGCGGGTCAGGGAATTAACGTCATGAGACACATAGACTTGAGGGAAAGGTCAAGATGAGTCATGGGTGATGGGCTTGAACCTCATAAAGAATTCCTACGTATCCCTGTGGTAGGGAATCAAAGACCATGTAGTTCCAGCGGTGGATATAGTTTAACATCATGCGGGATGGGTATGGGGCTTACACTCTGAGTTGGACCATGGTGTTGGCGGACCGACATGAATAGGGTTGGAATGACCGGGTGGTGGTCTTGAACCTCATGGAGGCTTCCTACATACCTTACCATAGCACGGATCAAGTTCCTCGTAGTTCGAGATGGAATGCAGTTTAACATCATGCGGGGCGGGGGAATTTGGGGCTTATGCTCTGAGGTGTCCCAAGGATATGGGGTCTATGAACTGACATGAAGGGACCTGGGGTCCAGTTAGGTTTAGCCTTAATCTCTCAGATGGACCAAAGTGGAAATGGGGCTTGGAACACCAACTAAGAGATGGTAGGGGCCAATGGTTTGGTGGGCTTGATCCTCTTGGAGGATTCCTACGTACCATGCCTTAGAACAGATCAAAGTCTACATAGTTTGGGATGGTTGGGGTTTATGCTGTGAGGTGCCCAAGTTAGTGGGGCTAGAACCTCGTCAAGGCTTCCTGCATAACATGCCATAGCATGGATCAATGTCCCCAAAGTTTGGGATAGTTGGGGATTACGCTCTGTGGCGTCCCAAGGTGGTGGGGCTTGAACCTCATAGAGGTTTCATACGTACCATGCCTTATCATGGATCAAATTCACCATAGTTCAAGATGTTTGGGGATTACACTCTAAGACCGACCAATGTGGTGGGGCTTGAACCTTGTGGGGGCTTCCTACATACCATTCCTTTGCACTGAACAAAGACCTCGTAGTTTAGGATGGATGGGTATTAAGCTATGAGATGGCCCATGGTGGTGGGGCTTGAACCCCGTGGAGGCTTCCTACGTACTATACCTT
This sequence comes from Viscum album, assembly GCA_963277665.1. Lineage (NCBI taxonomy): Eukaryota > Viridiplantae > Streptophyta > Magnoliopsida > Santalales > Viscaceae > Viscum > Viscum album. The sequence continues at coordinate 367,093,365 of OY728125.1, forward strand.
AGAACAGATCAATGTCCCCGTATTTCGGGACGGTTAGGGCTTATGCTCTGAGACGGACCAAGGTGTTGGGCTTGAACCTCGTGGTGGATTCCTATATGTACCATGGCTTAGCACATATTAAAGTCCCCGTAGTGTGGGATGGTTGGGGATTATGCTATGAGACTGCCCAAGGTGGTGGGGCTTGAACCTCAGGGAGGATTCATACGTACAATTCCTTAGCACAGATCAAAGTCCCCATAATTCAGGATGGTTGGGTCTTACGCTCTGAGGCGTCCTAAGGTGGTTGTCATGGAAAATTCTCACTCTAAGCTCACGGGAGTCACGCTCAGTGTGAGAAATAAGAGACAGTAAAGACCTGACGATAACATTGTGAAGGATGTGTTGGTGGGAAGTGAGAAGGGGCTTACATGTTGAGCGGCCTATGGTGTTGGGACAAACTCCAGTATGGAGTCTCGGGTGCGACAAAGCACAGCGGGAGAGGGATTTGGCACCTAGAAAGAGAGAAGGGGCCCCATTCCCTATCACGTCCTCCACTAGCCTTGTGGACTGAAGATGAAAGGAGGGAGCACCATTCCCCACCACACCCTTGGCTGGCCTTGGTTCCAAGAGAGTGGGGAGGAATAGGGGCGATGCCTCCTGCAAGAACGATAATGGGAATACACCAGGATGGATGCCATTCCCCGCTGACAAACACCACTCCATTAAATCACCCCCTATGAGGTATTACCCCATCATCCCTGTCGAGACGTGTGGGCATGGATAATGTCCATGGTGGGGGGACCCTGCGTGCGAGGCACATGGCCATGTCACAGTTTAACGTCATGTATTGAGGACGACGTGCTTAGCAGTTTAACGTCCTACAGCTCTGATGAGGTGGGTTGGCTACACACCCCTAGGACATAAAAACTAGTTCCCTCTTCCCCTTGTAGAAGGGACGGTATCATCATGGTCGTGGTGAGGGGGTGTTATGGAGTGAACCATCGAGTGGTCCACGTTAGTGTGGCTATGAGAATAAGCAACAGTCGTTAGTGTGCCTATGCAATGAAGCATGAGGTGAAGCAATGCAATGGGAAGGATTGTCAAAGGGACTATGATGTTACATCGTACAAACCTAGAAGGTAGTACTAGAATACCATGTATGATGCGGATGGCCGGGGTGCGCAAGACAACTATGAATGGCACCATGAAAGAGGGCGTCAGGTGTTCACGCAAGAGGACGCCCGGGGAGCACTAAGGTAAAGGCCCCCATGGAATTTCTCACAACCCTTGAGGTGTGCATGAAATAAAGGGGCCTGGAATGAAATGACCATGGGCTAGCATGAAATCAGGGTTGCTTGTGCGAAATAGGGGCTGAGGATTTTCGCATGACTCGAAGGGACTATGCGCAAAGGAAGGGATTGCACACAAACGAGGGAATTGTGTGCAAATGATTGAATTGGGCACAAAAGAACAAGGATTTCACGCAATGGAAGGACCCCGAACGGGCTGGGGTTTATCTTTAGCCATGGGGATCGTGCGTGAAGGTGGATCCCGGTGCCGGGACTTTTTGCGAATCTCAATACCTTCCACGAGGGACAAATTTTTTCACACACTTCATTTTTTTTTTGAGCAACACCTCCGGGCCCTTCGGACCGGGCCTCTGGCTATGAATTTAACTTCGCATTTTCATTTTGTAACTTTCACTGGCACTTATGCACTTTTTGGTGCCTTTAAATGCCGCCCTCATAATTGGATCGGTGAGGGGATTCAATGATCAGATTCCACGGGGAAACACTGAAATTCACCGCTTCAAGGTCCTCCAGTGTGAAAAAAATTCGAGCGGCGTGAAAAATCGGCCAGCCGCAGAATCCTCTTTTCGCGCGGGTGCGGAATCCTGGCTTAACCGATAAAAGATGTCGTGGATCCCATGCTATGTACGACGTTTCTTGCATGATAAGCATTGTGCTCTCGTTCATGAAATTTCCTACACTTCTGCGTGATGAGTACTCTAAACATTGAACAATAGCATACCCTGAGGGGCTTCTATGGAAGCGAATCTGGCAGCTCAAGTTCGTTAGTGTGGAACCTCTGCAGTGAGAGACTAGGCAGGGTGCCTCTAGAGGAGGAGGACCCACATCGCCTTAGGAAACGGGGCCTTCACGGGCCAGGACTTCAGCAGTGGGGGGTGTCGCATGGTGTGGTCGCGCCCTTGTTTTCTGGATGATGGTCCCATGGAGTTGCCAGAGAACTTCCTAGGATGAAAATAAAATACTTGCTTCAACCTTACCAAGATTTCATCTTCCCTACATTGTGGTCAGCTTTGATAACCCTGCGGTAGACAATGAGTACTAAATCCCTCTAGAAAAAGATAGTGCAAGATGGGATGCAACTGCCAGAAGTTGGGATTGTCCGGGTTGCCGATAGAGTGGACTACCAGTGATGGCATTCATACCTGATGTCCATGGACACATATTCATGCCAACAAGGTAGGCATGCGGAACCACCTATCTTGGTGAAGGTGATGCTCTTCCAAGAGCATGATCCGGAAAGGATGTCTTCGGGGGAAGATGACAGCGATGAATTAGAGGGAGACGAAACAGGAGAGTGGGCAGAAGGGGAAGGGGAAGGTGATGGAGAAGGAGATGGGGATCCCGAAGGTGATGTGTCACAAGGGGCATCCCACTAAGTTAGTCACCATGAGAGTGGTGATTTCATCGTCTCTGATATGGATATGACCGAACTTCTTGAGGTATGCTTCAACCCTTATCTTCTCCTCTGTTCTCTTCCCTTTGAAATCCATTAATACAATTTCTCTCTATTGCGTATGAGCATATCGGTGCTGATCAATCTTCTTTAGTTGACGGAGGGGAGGAAGCATCAATGGGGCAAGGCGGGGCACCGACCCTTGTTATCGAGCTGACAATTGCTGAGGGGTCCCATACCACGACATCTACTATTGCAGCTAGAGAACTAGAGGCTAATGCCTTGGGTTCCTGTAAGTTCTTTGCTTCGATACTGGTACTCACTGTCGGAAGACTCAACTGATCTGGGTACTCCATGTCTATATAGTGATCATAGTGTTGGACGCTCGTCGGGCTGCTGAGCCCGGACCATCCATTAGCGTGCCAATGGAAAACGTGTGTCCCCATATAGAACATCCTTCCCAAACTGAGTTGGCTCCGGAAATTGGTGACCAGGGAGTGGCGGACATCGGTGGTGCTACCATTAGGGTAGGGCCGGATGTCAATGTGGGTGCCACTAGGACAGGGGGGAGAGAGGAAGTTCAGCTAGATGCTAAGGAGCCTATTCCCCTGGGGGGAAATCTCTAAGGAGGACCATTCCGCTACCTTGTTGGTCGTCTTACCTCTCTATCGGCCTGCTGATCCTGAAGAAATTGACATTTCAGATATGGAAGCGGCCGAGGAGATTCAGATGACGCGACGCAAGGAATGGAAGTTCATCAGGTGTTTCCTCAATTATCCCCAGGAGGAATTGCTGAAGCGGATGGGGTCTCTCCACACCTGGATGAGCTTCATGTGTGCTGGAGGATCGGACACTCAATGTCTTCACCTGATGGTCTATGACTAATTGGCCAAGATGATGTATTAGAGCAGCCAGCACGCTAATGTCATCCAATTCCAGGAGGAATTGGGGAGTACCTGGTCATTTCTGAGGGCGGAGCAGGAGGTCCAATGCCTCGAGGAATAGGCGAAAGTGTATGAGGTATTAATCACAAACGGCTCTTTTCTCGTGGATCAGTTGGGGGCTCAGCTGGAGGATTCTCAAGATCAACTTATAGAAGCAAGTTTCCAGATAACTGAGCTCGATGCTGAATTTACAGGGGCACAGGCTAGTGTCGTCGAGCTATGCTCCATGGACGCCAATGAAGAAAGGGTGTTCAGGGGACGGGAGGTAGTCCTGGGGGCCACCCACCAAAAGGTGGTGACATTGGAGAAATATATCCAAGAAGTCGACCCTTAGGGGCCCTGTTTTGGCCAGACCCATAAACTTGTCCTGCTTTTACTTCTTCTTGTTCTTTTGAACCATATGTGTGGACAAATTTTCTTACATTACCCTTTTCTTAACATACTTATCCCTTCGGATTAACATGCTCAACCATAATCTTGAAATAAATAGCAATCCATCACTAAGATCACGTGGTCTATGAGAAGAAAAAGGGTCTCATACTATCACTTCTTTTGATCATGGGAACATTTACCATGCTTCAGGAATTCGAAACTCGAACACATATTCTTGAGGAGAACAGGGAGGCCCATCCAAAGGTATAGGACCTCAGACCAATCGATGTACCTTCTTCTCAACGTGCTCTAGTGCATGAGCGGGGAAATTCCAGGGGCATTGGAATCAATCCGAACATAAGGATATGAAAAAGGTTAATCACATTACCCAAATTCGGAACACTATGGGAGGGGTGTGACGATGGAGGATAGTAGTTGACTGTGGTGGAAATGCAGCATCTATATCACATTAGCTTGAAATGGGGACAACAAATGAGGGCCGACCACTGACCATGTTTGCAACATGGGGCCTTACTCAAATATCGTCGATCAGTCTTCCGAAACGTTGACCCAGGACAGCAGGGGAACTATAGATCGAGCATCTATACTATTAGGGGGTCCCTCCAAACATGACCAGTCTTTTGGAACGTTTTCCGAGGACTACTGGCGGACCATAGGTCGAGCATCCGTACTGTTAGGGGGTACCTTTAAACGTGAAAGTGGATGAGGATCCGAATAAATGGGCATGCAAAGTTTGGAAAGTTAACTGGTGGTTTTTTCAAACAGAAGCCAAAAATCCTAAGATTTCACCACCATTGTGGAAGCACATCAGGAAGACAGATTAATTTGGTCATGGTTCATCCCTTATTTATGACTGGTCCTCTCTGGTGAGGGAACTGTTGCTTCCCATTGTCATTATTGGGCATCCTGATCTTATTCAGGGCAAATTTTTCAGTTACACAACTCCATGATTAGTTAGGCCAAGGGGTAGACAGAGAGGAGGGATGGGGTTGGTAATCCCTGGTGCTGGACCCGAGACGAAATATTTGGGCATTCCTACGTATCCCAAAAGGATGGGAATGAAGCCACGCGTAGTACTGGAAAGGGGTCATAGTTTAAGGTCTTAAAACTTGGACCAGGGATTGGTAAAGGGGGGGCAGAAGACACATGGTAAGGTGATTATTAAACCCAGTGTGAATGAGGACATAGGTCCTACCTACCATGTGCTCCTTGGAAAAAGTTTTTATGTCAAAGGACCAAACACGAATGTTAGTTTGGGCCCGTGGGGAAGTTCCCAGGCGCTCCTACATATCTCATAAGGATGATAATCAAGCCATATGTAGTTCATGGAGGGTGGCATGGCATGGTAAGGTACCCATGTAAGGGATAAAAGGGGCATGATGGTCTAGCCTCACACCAAAAGAAGCGGCATTTGATGTATCTTGTCTGTCCTTTATGGTGAATGGTTTTTCTTCTGTGAAGCGACTGGCCTAGGGTAGAAAATCATGTAATCTTCACAATAATCAAACCATATACGGGCATTGAAAAATGGTATGGTAAATTACTGATACCCAACATGATGCCCTCTATGTTGAATGTGACCACAATGCAGTGCCGTTTTTCTTCGTGCGGCCAGGACGATATCATCACAGTTTATGGTCATGTGGTAGAACTAAAAAGTACAGTTTTAAGTCATATGTCTTGGACCTGGGGGAATGAACACGACGTGATAAAGCATACCCGACATGAATGAGGACATAATCACATGCCATCATCGTGCGTGATTCCAAGAGAGAAGACTCAGGCCAAAGGGCAGGAGAGGGTCAGCCGATAAAGGGTAAGAGACACTAGATTCCAGTTGATCTAGACCAGAAATGAAATGTACAGGTGGCTCCACGTATCCCATGGGGTTGAGGGTTAAGATACGTGTGGATCTTAGAGAAGATCCCAGCCTATAGTCTTAGCGCTCGAGACACGGGAGCCCTGAGAGACGTCGTATTGTAGCTCTGTCTGCCTAATGTGAGGTGCACTGAGGGTTAGTGCAAATATTGTAGAGATTCCACCTGGAAACGATGGGGGTAGAACATAATGTGAATCATACAACCAAAATTCGATGCCTGGAGGGGTTGGCCTGACAAGGGAGGATTACTGCAAACCATGTTTGCAACATAGCATTCGGTCATGTTAGCCTAAAATGGGGTCAAAAAAATGAGCATTGACGGCTGACCATGTTCGCAACGTGGGATTTGTATCAATTTCTTGTTCGAAACCCTCGATGGTGTTGGCCCGTAATGGTAGGAGAGCCCTTAGGCGTGGTATCCATGCCATTTTTGGGGTTCCCTTAAGGTGTCAAAGATAACAATTGCCCAAATGAAGGGGAACATGAAGCTTGACAAGTGGAAGGAACATGCCTAAGTTGAATCTGACACTCCATTTCCAAGACCAGAGTACTCTTAACACATTGAAAACCCACTATAAAGGGAAGAGGGGCTCAATTTGAGAGTGGCCAAGAGCTGTAGGATCCCCGGGAGAGGGGGTACGTGGTGCCAAAAACCCTATACCACACCTATATATCCCCTCTTGGAGAGGGAAAGGCCAAAGGGATGTGGTGACCCGAATATCATGGGATCTCTACGAGATGGGGATGGACATGAAATCTAGATGTTCAGGAGATCCTACGCATCCCATAAGAATGGGAATCAATCTACATGTAGTTCATGGAGCATGCTTTACCATCACGTAGGACGACGATAGGCATCTCATCTGGGGATGTGTATGGCATGACGAGCAACCCAACATGAATGTGGACATAATCCCAAACCAGACCATACAATCCTAGAAGAGAGAACTTGGGTCTGGGGCCCAAGAAGGCCAAGGGGCCTGAGGTTAGGCCTAGGTCAGGAAGGCCTGACTGGCATGCAGTTTAACGTCATGTGGGACGAGCGTGCAGTTTAAGGTCATGTGGGACTGTGGGGGCCCAAATGTTGGACCAAATGCAATTTAAGGTTGTGCAGGACCATAATATATTTTATGATCATGGAGGACTCGATGCAGTTTAGGGTCATGCGGGACCACAATCCAATTTAAGGTCATGGAAGACTTAATTCAATTCAGGGTCATGCGGGACCACAATCCAGTTTATGGTCATGGAGAACTCGATGCAGTTTAGGGTCATGCAGGACCACAATTCTCAGGCAATGTACTGCTTGAGGAACTTGGAATTGGTGGGAGGATTCATATGTTCACCATCCATGATCACCAGGGAGTATATTCCATTTGGATAAACCATATGAACAATGAAAGACCCTTCCCATTTGGGCTCCATCTTGGGGCATTTCCTGCCGGGGACCATTGGATCTCTAAGGGTTAATTCCAAGTAACCTTGATGGAAACAGTGGAGGCTAACCTTCTTGTAGAAAACTCAATCCATCCTACTCTCAAGCCTATCTAGGATGTGCAAGGCGTGAATCCTATTCTCCTCCAATGAATCCAATTCAGCTAGACGGATTCCAGCCACACTATCTGGCGCTTGCTGGCTATAGACCATTGTGCACAATGAGAGAAATTGAATCCTATTGGGAAGGACGACCTATATTCTATACACCATGGAATTGTGGGTCAGCTGGGTGGAATTACCGATCATCGACCGATATACCCAGAGGGCGTTGGGGAGCTTATCTGTTCAACTCTTCTTATTCTGACCGACCATTTCTTCAGAATGATAGAGATGGTTTTATTAAATTCCTCAATCTAGCTATTTTCTTACAAATTATAGTGTGAGGTATGGCTGGAGAAAATGTTATATGTGGCGTACAATTTCATCGGCTCGGCTGCTCAGAAGATGGTTCTGTTATCGGTGAGGATAGCGTGAGGTACCCCAAATCGATAGATGATATTGGAACTCACAAAGTTGATGATATAATGGTTCTTCTATTAGTTGAGAGGAATTGCCTATGCCCACTTGGAAATGAAATCCATAGGGATCAGAATGAATCAGCATTGGCGAGCCATTGTCAGTGGGTACAGTCCCATGACATCTAAACCCCATAATGAAAAGGGCCAGGAGTAAATGGTAGTATGGAGAGGCTTTGGTTTCTGATGCACAAAGATAGCATGAACTTGGAATGCATGGCCCCTCTTGTCATACTCGATGTAGTTGTGGATCATGGAGGGCCAAAATTAACCTAGTCTCGAATCTGGTGGGACAGATTTGGCCCGACCGGATGGGCACCACAGGAACTGGCATGGACCTCTTTCGTGACCAGTGGAATCTCAAATCCTTGAAGGAAACAAAAGATAACACCATCAAACCTATGCTTATAGAGGATCTGCTCGAGGCCGGGGCCACTCTAGAGAGTAAAATACAGTGTGCGGCATCAAATTCCCTCACGCTCGGCCCGATATGACAGAAGATTACCGTTTTGGAGGTATTTGACCAAGCGTGTCCTTCAATCGACAGCTACTTCGATCACCACATCAGGAGAACCTGGGGTTCCTGACATAGAGGCACTAATGGTAAGATGGGTCACCTACAGGCCATCATCTTCCTCTGGGGTGATGGGAGCAATGAGTCTCCGGTGCGCCACGTGAATGATCAGATCATCCTGATTAGGGTTGGCAAGTGACGCGGCCAGGCTGGCCAAAGCATCTGCTCGACCATTATATGACCGAGTGACATGAATAACCTCTGCCCTAGAAGGGAATTGGGACATTATCCGAAGAGTGCGTTCTGACAACAGTATGAGCTATGGCTTCCTGACAACATAGTTCCCATTGACCTACTTGATGACCAGCTCAGAATCCCCTTTCACTTGCTAATGAGGCACGTCAATCTCAAGGTCGAGCTCGAGGCCAGTAATTAGGGCCTCATGCTTTGCCTCGTTATTGGTGAAACCTTCTGATAATAGTAATGAGTAAGGCATGAAGGTTTTCACTGGGGTGATAAATTTGATACCCAGGCCTACTCTGTTGAGTCTGGGATCATTGAGCCGTCTACTGGTGGGGCTCTAGAAGGTGTCGTTGAAGTGAATTTCCCATCATGGGACAACATGGTCTATTCAGAGGATTGCCTCATCAAAAAAATCTAGGTCGAGGAACTAGTTCGCAGATATTGGATGGGTATCTATAAAGTCTGTCAATGCATGCCCTTTGATAGCCTTCTAGGGCATTAACCTGATGGCGAACTGCTAGAGGATCACTTCCCACCATGATAGTTGTCCAGTCAACATGGGTCGATTCAGAATTTACTTCATTGGGTATACTCAAGAGACCAGCTGTACCTCATGGTAATGCTGGTAATACCACAGTTTCTATACAAAAAATACCAGCGGAAGGCAGCTTTTCTCGATGGCAAAGTAACTGGTTTCCGTATCATGGAGCATGCGGCTGAGATAGTAGAGGTTGTTCTCCGTCCCCTCATTGTTCTTATGGGTGACAAGGGCACCAAGGGATCATTCCAGGGTGGTGACATATAGAATTAGTGGCTTTCCAGAGATGGGTGTCATCAGGACTAAACGCTGGAGCAAATATTTCTTGATTTTATCAAAGGTGGTCTGGAAATCCTCGTCCCACTCATAAGTGGTTCCCTTCTTCATGAGCAGAGAAAAGGGATTACACTATCCAACCATATTCTTAATGAATCGTCGTATGTAGGCTAAGTGGCCTTGGAGACCTCGAAGCCCCCAAATATTTCTCAAGGGAGGAATCTAGCAGTTTTCCTTGATCTTATATGGGTCAATCATGATGCCCAAGTATTAGAAAACAATGTGAAGAAACATACCGGAGGTGACCCCAAAGGCACACTTCAACGGATTCATCTTTTGGTGGTGGGGACAGAGGAAACCACACACTTTCTCTAGGTCCTTGTGATGGTCCTGGCGCTGGCGAGATTTCACCACCAGGACATCCACAAATAATTCCACCAACATTCTCAGGATTTTATTGAATATGTGATGCATGGACAACTGATAGGTTGTACCTTCATTCTTCATGTCGAAGGGCCTAACCTGGTAACAGAAAGTACCTTGGGGCACCCTGAAAGCGGTAGACTCCTCATCCTCGGGGGCTTGTGCGGTCGCGGTCATTGCATCGAGGTACTCTGGCACCCCTGAGACCACGGATATGAAGGCTTTCGACCCAAACCCTTCTATTCTTTAGCCTTATGGTCCATGCTTGGTAATATCAAAGCAGTAGTGGCGCATCAGTCGGAGTCGACTTATTCCATCCTAGCGAAACAGACAGGTATGACAGACTGACATTGCCATGAGTCGGACGTCTCCATATCTGACGGGAGTAGGAGGCTCCCGGATCACTGGAGCCTGGTTCATACAAGAATACAATGTGATCTTCCGACGATGCTTGGATTTGGGAGTATGGTTACCTCTTGTCCCAGAAATGACAAAACACCCCCCCCCCATGTCGGGGGTTGTGGCCCCCAAACGATGGATCGGGAAGATGTAGGCGTCATTCCGTCCTATCTAAGTATCGGTTGTAGTGGCAATGGGCTCAACCTCGCTTGCATGGACTTGATTATCCTTTCTGTTGAAATAATTAGAGTCCAAGTAGCGGGCTACCCAAGAGGTGAAAGGAGATGCATCACCATGGAGTACTTCTACTCGACCATTAAGGGAGTACTTGATGCATTGGTGATATGATGAGGGGACGACCGCGTGCAGGTGGATCCAAGGCCGGCATATCAATGCATTATACGCGGTGTCCTGGGAGACAACCATAAATTTATTACTGGAAAATAGGCCACTGAACTGGGTCTTCTCACGGATCTTGCCGACTGAGGTCTGTTATGTCCTGTTATATCCCGGGATCCTTAAATCGGATGGGGTCAGGTCATCCTAAGATAGCCCTATCTTCAGTAGTGTCTGTATCGAGATAAGGTTGATCTTGGATCCAGTGTCAACGAGATAGCGGCAAAACTCCACGCCATTTAATTGTCCCGTGATATACAGCGGGTGGATTTTACCCTATATATGTGAGCCTTTATCCTCTCCTGAGAACACGATGATGGCCTAACACTCTGCATTCTCAACTTATTTAGTATTAAATGCTTCTGTAGCTGCTACTTCTATAACAAACTGGAGGGGTCTCCTTAAAGCCTCGGTGAGGGCTTCACGCATATATTGTGACAGGAAAATGTATTCAAACTTGGAGTGCCTCACTGGAATGCCGGAGAGATGCTTCATAACATCGAACTTCCACACCAGGTGTGGACCTCTGCTTACAGGAGGTCGCGCTGCGATGGATGGAATGACAGACCCAGCTGGTTGGACTAGCGGCTAGTTGGTACTGGGAACATCCCACTACTCACTAGTCAATGCTCGGAGGGTAGCTATCAGATGAGGACCGGGTCATTGAGATTGACCTATAGCGGGGTGAATATGGTCACCATATGGCCGAAGTGGCTCTTCCTGATACAGTAGCTCATACAGCGGAGGAGGTGGGCCTGTCGACACAGGATGAAGAGGCTTCATGTGCTGAGTTTTGCGCTAGGCCTGCTGTCTGGTCTCAACTGCATGCACCGACTGGCTGGGGGTTCCATCTTATGTGCCCCGGCGACCCATATGGTCGCGATTCCACTGATTTTGGCATTGGATGGGGACATTGGAGAGGTTCGTCTGGCGCTCCCCTTCGTCGGTATTCATATAGGGGTTTACCAACTTGACAGTGTTAACTGAATCGTACCCTTGACTATCACTTGATGAATCATCCACCACTGGGAAGATTCTAGGAGGGGTGCCCATCTATAGGGGAATGAAGTAGCTGAGAGTGCTGGATGACGACTGCATTGGTGGGGCACGTTGCTTCTTCTTACGCCGCTGATGCTTGATCTTCTGGGAAGAGGTAAGATGAGATGATGATACAGAAGTGCTAGTCACAGCTTCTGGAGACTCTAGCTCATTTAGGCATTCCAGAATGATGCCATGGGCATGGGAAACTGCATTGAAGGACATCCATTCGCTATAATTCTCAGACCTATGGTCCGAAACGTGCTGCCACTCACCCTTGCCATCGCTACTGCTATCTTACCTTACGAAGACACACTCCACTTGTGTCAGGGCTGGGCCCAACCTGATTATGTTGTTGTTAATCAGTTCGTAGAGCTAGTCCTTGAACACATGGAATTTCTTGATGGTGTGCCTCAGGATCTAATGATAAGGGAAGTATTTGGGGTGATCAGTGATGTGCGCCTCTTCTGGATTCCATAACTCAAGCAGTCGTATGATTCTCTACTCTAAGGCACTAAAAAAATATTCGAGGGCCTGAGCCTCTTCGAATGAGTAGTTATGATTTCTTCTGTCCAGAAACGGAGTTCTGAGAGCCTAGTCCTGAAGGGGGGCCAGAGGATCCTGCTAAGGGGGAGGAATTTGATTATCTCTCCTAGGCAGTGGCGCCACGTTATGTGGGGGCGCCTACTGATTCTGGAGTAGGAATTTCTGGGCTAGAAACAGTGTCCGCTGTGAAGGGCCTCTATGAGGCTATGGAGATGGCTCCACCGGTAGCAACTCTAGCTACCTGGGGGCCTTTATCTGGGCCACGATAGCGGGTTTGTCTCTGGCTACCCTCCTTGTGGGAATTGCAGGGGGTAGCAGGTGTGTCTGAATGGCCTGTTGAATAGAATAATCGAGGCTCTGGGCCTTATCCGAGAAGTCTCAGAACCATTCAGGATAATTCTGAGTGATCAGCGAGGGAACCCGTTCCATCTTGACATTCCCCACACACATCGTTACAAATTTCTCCTGAGTCAGCGACATGTCAAGGGAGTTTTTAAGACCCTTCCACTGGGCGATGAAGTCTGTGACTCGCTCATCGGGACATTTCTTGCACTTTAAGAGGTTTGTGATTGTTGTCTTCCGAGTGGTAGTGCTGAACTAATAAAAGAACTGCCTACGAAGGTATTCCAAGATTGTCACGGATCCCGTAGGGAGTTGTTTGTACCAAACAAATGCCGACCCCTCTCATGTCTGAACAAAGCAACGGAGCTTGGAGGCCTCCTGTTGCACTGGGGTCCCTAACATAGGCACACACTTTGAGTTGAAGTGGTCTAGGTTCTACGGCAGGTCCCCCATCTCGTAGAAGGGGGAGAAGGTTGGATTTTCGAATCCCGGGGGTAAAGGTTTGTCATCCACCCATTCCGGGTATGGTTTTCCGTTAGGCGGGATGGCCACCTTCCGTGTCTCAAAAGCTTCCAGGCGGGTGATGAGTGACATCCTTAGATCGTCTGGATGAGGGTCCCAGTCTTGATGAGGATCCTGAATCACGAGTGTGTTATCGGGCCCTTCAATGTGGTATGTGGGGTTAGTGGCTCATGGAGAGACTGGCGGAGAAGCTCTTGGAGGAACGCAGGTCAGATCCCTTTGATTGTCGCACCGCTCAGGAGGGTTTGGAAAGACATACCGTGACCTCTTACCATGGTCTCTGGCTTCCGCCCTGTCAGTGAATACGGCATGATCAGGGTTTCCTAGGGGAATCTCCGTGAGGGGTAGTTTTTCCTACCCATGCTACCCCGACCTTGGGTTTCCATAGTCGGGTTGTCTCTCTACAATGCGTTCATCCCGAAGGACATCAACTAACTTCTAATGCTCAGCAAGCTACTGGCGTAGTGTGGCCTTGTCAGGGTCCTCTTATGTCTTCTGCACTGAGGCGTATGGGTCAGGGTGCTTGGCATCACCGACATGCTCTTTTCCCTTACTAACATTCCGACTTGGTACCAATGCCTCAGTGGGTAGAGGGAGACCTAGGAGGTTCCTCTGTTGGTGAGTAACCCTTCCCGATGGGTCCAGTGGTGGCGTATCCTCAGGGGGAACGTTCCCATTGTGATTTCTCAACTCTTTCTTCTCTCCCAATAGATTGGTTGTGTTAACCGGCACTCTTCTTGGGGGAATGTGCTCAGCGTCACCTAGTGAGTCAGGATGTCGAGGAATCTCACTAAACAGGAGTGAAGTATACTTCTCCCAGCCACAGACTTTCACGTGGGGGGTATCCCGCTAAATAACATTGCAGAGTACTTGAAAACTCTGAATGCACTGTTGTTGGAGGGCCCTGTGGTGGCCTAGTGACTCAGGGAGCCAGACCGCAGGTAGTGTGGCCAGGTCAACTAGAAGTCATTGCTGCCTAATGTCTTCAATATGCTCTTGGCTCCTGGGATATTTCACTCACTAGTGGCGAAGACGAAAGTGAGTCACCAAGAGGGTTCGGTGAAAATATTCAAACTCCTCCAGGGTGAGCGATTATGGAATACCAAAATTTGATCCTATGACCGGCCAAAACTTCTAAGGGAAGTGACCCACAGCGAGGATGGTCCCAAAGTTTCTCACCTTAGATCTAGATTATAGCCCTTGATTTCCCCACTCGGAAACTGGGTGTGGTTGAGATATTGCAGCGGCACTGAGGCAAACCACTAGAATGGGAGGCTGACCGGTGGATAATACGACGATCGGGCTGATTGGCCGCCAAATCTTGGGCTATTCTCTAAGGGTTGCAGCGACCTGGACTCCATTTCATGATAGGATGGACTGGCGACCGGAGCTCCTGACATAGCAGTAGTGTCTGCTGGGGGTTGTTTATGCCCCAACTCTTCCGTCATCGACCCCCAAAATAGCTCTGTGGTAGAGGGTGCTTCCAGAGACGATGGTGGCGACTGTGTGTTCGGCCCCTGGAGACATTCCAGGGTCTCTTCCTCCTCAATATATCTTCTAAAGGAGGTGGGGATCTAGTGGATCTCGCATTCCAGGAGCACGAGGCTGATGCACCTTGTTCTTTCCCTAACCCTTGAATCGAAGGTCTGAGGATAGGGCTCTTGCGTGGAATCATACTCTACCTCAGATTCTGAGAAGCGGACTGGCCTGGTTCCAGCCCAGCCTTCCCCATGATTCATCTTGCGGTGATGGATAACTGCTCTCATACCCCTGGGTAGTTCTTCAAGGCATGGATGATTTCTGACATGGGGTCCTCCGGCTGTACTAGTTTCGAGGTGAATAATGTTTCCACCCGAAGAATACAGGATGCGAGAAGCACCTTGACAAATGTCGAAGGTGACACGGGGAGGACCTCCATGCAGGGCATTGGTGAAGTAGGGTTGGATTCCACCTCTCCAATTGTTGGGGAAAAGAGTACCTTCACTGATTGTCATTGGGACATAGGGTGGACCTCTATGTCGGCGAGTGGTCGGACATGTGATGTCTTGATACTCGCGGTCAGCGGCATGGGGAGTGACCAAGTACCAAGTGTAGTGGGCACGGGAGAGGCCCCCATACCGAGTGTTGCTGTCATGGGGAAGTCCCTTTCATCGGTTGTAGGTGTCATGAGGCAGACCTCCAAGACACGGTTGGGAGAAGGAAGAGCATGCATCTTCCATAGTGGTGGTGCGGAGTGAGCCTCCGCACTGGGTGGCGCTACTGCGAATTGGTCTGTAGTGGCTATCGCTTACGTCGGCGACCGGGATGGTCGACCAAACCAGCCTGTGGGGATGTTGGGGCCTCGGTCTGGGTCAGTCACATAGTTTTCCCTGCTGAACATATGCAGGGATCCAGGGATATAAATCAGCGGTGGCTCGGGCCACAGAAGTCGCTGATGTTGACACCCCATAGCGAGCATCTTCTTCTGCTCGTGCCTAACACTGGCATCGGGTCAGATGAACTGGAGCCAGTGATGTAGGCATGTAGACTAAATGCTCCATGGCCCATCGAACCAGGTGGTGGCGCTGACGTGGCCTGGTGGGGGCCCTCGTTGCGAGCCCTTGATGCGGGACTCCGATCGGGCCAGCCTGGATATCCCTAACTTCATTAGAGTAGGGGTGGGACCTATCAAGGCGCTTCGGGGACAAGCTCTCGAAGCGATTGAATTTTGTGGTGGGGAGTACCGGCTACCTGCGTGGCCCTTAGGGGCGGTGTTGATGGTGAGGCAGAGCTACCACGAGATCCAAGTCGTCCATATCCCTTGTGGGGATGACCCCCTCCTCCTCGTACATGCGTACAAGTCATTGATTAACCTTAGTTGGATGATCTCTAATGGGGAGAGGGGGAGTGTGCACCCAGTAGTCGTGGAGGTCAAAGCCGTCATGGAAGAGGTAAAACTGTGCAGGTAGCCGCGTCTGTATTTCCCCTGCACCGGTGGGCAGGTGAACGAGCTCCATATGCAACAACTTGATTTCTGATGCACAGAGATGAACTCTTTATTACAGCTAGGAAAAGGAATCGACACCTAGTGCCCCAACACCATTTCGTCTTCCATGGTCGGAAAGAGGGATCCACTCTGACAATGTCACTGAACGGAATGCTCAGCATCCTGACTATCCCAACTTTTTGCGAGTTTCACGTCAGGCAACCTTGGTGAGACCTGGTACCAGATGATGGGATCAGATAACATGCTTATCCACTAATGTCAAGAACACTACCAGCCTCCATGATGAGGAGAGGAGATTCACATCAAGTTCAATGTTTTTCTATTTCCGACACTTTCTCCGGGGATACGTGCATCTGTCACGTAGAGGACGTGTTGTTGTAGCCCGGAAATCCCTCTTTCCAATGGTGGGAAACACCCACTCCTTATTTAGGGACGTCTACTCCATGATCTAAATGGGTGATGGGATGTTGGTTCTTCCTGTTATATATTCCTCCTCATAGCTCATCACCTAGTCCGGATCTTCCTCATATATTTATGATGTAGTTCATGAAGCTCCTCCTGGTGCCATATCTTCATAGACACCAGTTAATTATGTCACTTCTGTTAGGACCTTACAAGGGTTCCAGTCAGGGCAGCATCCTTCGGTTAATAGAGTAGTCAAGTTGGGTCATCACTAGCGTGTATTTACGCTCGGGATTGGCATGTCTGTCTTTTGTCCCTAATCATAGGGCTTCTCAAGGGTGCAGAAGCCTGAGGAATCACACATCGAACGTGGGGAATTGTATGCCATAGGAATGTATCTGAGGTTTTCTTCATATTCCCATGTTTAACAAATGGTATGACGCATGTTTAACGCCTAACGGAGACAGATCAGACTGATTGGAACACTGATAAGAGTGGATCAGATTGAAGAACCCCCTGGAGGGAACACCGATGATGGGGCCAGCACATGAGCGGCTTCCTGAATACTATGATAGTGAATTGGGAATGAAGTGGCATGATCCCACTAGGATGTGGCAGCACGGGTATGAATCAGGATGGATGATGGCTTTGGGCTTGAGCCTCAAAGAGACTTCCTACGTATCCCCGTGGTAGGGAATCAAAGTTCACATAGTTCTATGGATTGATGGGACACCTGAAGAGGTGAACAATGAGAATGAATGCTTGGATAGGAACTAGAGTAAGTGGAACCTCTTGGTTGGGGCATGAACATCCCGAGACACGTAGGCTCAAGGAAAACGTTAGGATGAGTCACAGGTGATGGGCTTTAACCTCATGGAGGATTCCTAAGTATCTCTATCGCAGGGAATCAAAGACCACAAAGTTTAGGTGGTGGATACAGTTTAACATCATGTGGGATGGGTATGAGGCTTACACTCTGAGGCTACCCATGGTGTTGGTGGACTGACATGAATAGGGTCGGAATGACCAGGTGGTGGGATTGAACCTCGTGGAGGCTTCCTACGTACCATGACTTAGCATGGATAAAAGTCCCCATTGTTTGGGACAGAATGCAGTTTAACGTCATGTGGGACGGGGTAATTTTGGGCTTGTGGTCTAATGTGGCCCAAGGATATGGGTTTGGTGATCTGACAGGAAGGGACCTGGGGTCCATATGGGTTGGGGCATATGCTCAAAGATGGCCTAATGTGGAAATGGGTCTTGGAAGACCGACACGGAGACGGTTGGGGCCAATGGTTTGGCGGGCTTGAACCTTGTGGAGGCTTCTTACATACCATGCCTTAGCACGAATCAAAGTCCTCGTAGTTTGGGATGGTTGGGGATTATGCTCTGAGGAGGCCCAAGGTGGTGGGGCTTGAATGTCGTGGAGGCTTCCTACGTACCATGCCTTATCATGGATCAAAGTCCTCTTAGATCGGGATGGTTGGGGCTTACACTCTGAGGCGGCCCAAGGTGGTGGGGCTTGAACCTCATGGAGTCTTCATACATACCATTCTTTATCATGGATCAAAGTCCTTGTAGTTTGGGATGGTAGGGGATTACACTCTGAAACGGCCCAAGGTGTTGGGGCTTGAACCTCATGGAGGCTTCCTACGTTCCATGCCTAAGAATGGATCAAAGTCCCCATAGTTCGGGATGGTTGGGGCTTACGCTCTAAGACGGACCATGTTGGTGGGGCTTGAACCTCGTGGAGGCTTCCTACATACCATGCCTTAGCAAGGATCAAAGTCCCCATAGTTCAAGATAGTTGGGGCTTACGCTCTGAGATGGCCTAGGGTGGTGGGGATTGAGCCTCATAGAGGCTTCCTATGTACCATTATTTAGCATGCATAAAAGTCCCCATAGTTCAGGATGGTTGGAGATTACACTCTAAGATGACCCAAGGTGGTGGGGCTTGAACCTCGTAGAGGCTTCCTACCTACCATGCCTTTGCATGGATCAATGTACCCATAGTTCAGGATGGTTGGGGCTTATTCCTTGAGGGGGACCAAGGTGGTTGTCATGGCCGGTGCTCACTCTATGCTCACCGAAGTCATGCTCAGTGTAAGAAACAAGAGGCAGCATAGACCTGAAGATCAAGTCACGAAGGGTGAATCCATGGGAAGCGAGAAGGGGCTTACGTGTTGAATGGCCCATGGTTTCAGGAAATACTCCAGGAAGGAGGCCTGGGGGTGACAAAGCACATTGGGAGAGGGATATGGCACCCAGAAAGAGAAGATGGGCCCCATTCCCTACCACGTCCTCTGCTGTCCTTGGGGACCAAAAATGAAAGGAGGGAACACTGTTCCCTACCAAGCCCTTGGCTGGCCTTGGTGCCGAGGGATTGGGGAGGAATAGGGTCACTTCCTCCTGAAAGAATGATTAGGGTCTTACACCAGGATGACTTCCCTTCCCTGTAGACAAACACCACTCCAATAAATCACTCACTATGAGGGATGACCCTGTCATCCTCTTGGAGATGAGTGGGCGTGGAGAATGTCCAAGGAGGGGGGACCCTCCGTGCGAGGAACAGAGCCAGGTCACAGTTTAATGTCATGTGTTCAGGATGAGGTGCTTGTAATTTTAACATCATGTAGCTCGGACGAGCTGGTTTGGCTCCGCACCCCTAGGAAATACATAACCGGTGCCCTCTTCCCTTTGTAGAAGTGAAGGCATCAGCAAGGACGCAACGAGGGTGTGTCGCTGGGCAAACCATTGAGGGGTCCACGTTAGTGTGGCTATGAGAAGAAGAAATAGTTTTTAGCATTTGTATGGGAAGAAGCATGATGTGAAGCAACGTAACGGGAAGGATTTTCCAACGGACCTTGAATTTACTTTGTATAAGCCTAGAAGGCGGTATTAGAAAACCAAGTATGATGCGGATGCCCGGGGTGCACAAGACTCCTGCGAATGGCACCGAGAAGGAGGGCATCAGGTGTTCGCACAAGAGGATTCCCAGTGAGAACTAAGGCGAAGGCCCCTAGAAGATTGCGTGCAACCTTTGAGGTGTAAACAAAATTAACGGGCTGGCTATAAAAGACCTCGGGCTAGTGCGAAATCAGGTTTTCTTGCCCGAAATAGGGGAGTTGTGGCTTTTCCCTTGACTCGAAGGGACTGCTCGCAAAGGAATGGATTACGCACAAAGGAGGGAATTGTGTGAAAAGGAAGGAAATTTCGCACAAAATATGGAGGATTGTGCGCAATGGAAGTACCCCAAAGGGTCTGGGGTTTCGTCTTAGACATGGGGATCTCGCGTGAAGGCGGATCCCAGGGCAACTTGGCATGAAAAAAAACTTATCTAAAAGCCATATTGCGGGCGCGCGGAATGCCAAATACGTGGATGGGAGGTGGTTCATATTTTTCATCCCCTAAAAGGACGTGGTTCTCATTCTATTTATAGGAATATGGTGGTGCAGAATTCAGGCTTGCGCGAAATATTTGCGTGATGGAGGCGGCGGCACAGAATATCAACCGCGTGGGGCATGGGAGCGAAATTATTTCACACTGGCGCCGGCACTTTTCACGAATCTTGGTACCTTCTACACGAGACAAATTTTTTCGCGCACTTCATCTATTTTTTCATGCAACACCTTCGGGACCTCTTGACCAGGCCTCCGTGTCCAAATATAACTTCTCTTTTTCGTTTCGGAACTTTCTCCTGCACTTACGCACTTTTCGACGCCAACAATCCATAATCACCAAGCTGGTGCTAAGTTCATTAAAGGTTCAGCAGTCCACAATTTATAATATACTAGTAGTGAACTCTAATGTCTTTCTAGATGATATTTTCTAATTACCCCATTGATGAGAGATTTAGTTCTGGATCAAACTACAACCAAGGGTGTCTTCTATATCGATGTCTCCATATAGGAAAGTGCATTCTGCATTGATGGAGTTTCATATACATCACAATAGTCTCTTGCAGTGTGGTTTTTATAGATAAGTGTTTCACCATGGGATGCACCAGTTTTATTCATTGAGAAGGATGATGGAAGATTGCGATTGTGTATCGATTATTGCATGTTGAACCAAGTTACAATGATGAAACTCTATAATCAACCATGGAATTAGGATTTATTAAATTTGATGATGGGTGAATGTTGATTCATGATGATTATTTTACCATCAAAATATCATCATATATTTGGGAAAGATGAGGATATTCTGAAGACTGCATTATGCTGCCTCCATGGTAATAAAAAGTTTGTTGTGATATCATTCTATGTGGCTAATTATGAAGATTTGTTTGTGGGGTTATTGAATGACGTGTTCCATGAGTTCAAGGATATTTACTTTATGGTTTTCATCAATGACGTCCTTGTGTACTTTTCATATGAATAGGAGAATTCATAGAATATGTGTGTCATTTTGGGAGTCCTTTCCAGTGAGAATTTGATTGGGATCTGTTGAAGTGTGATTTTTGGGATTAAGAAGTTAACTTATTGGTGAATGTTTTATCATAGTAGAGAGTATATACGGATCAATCAAAGATATAAGTAGTTGTGTCTTTGTTATCCCCCAATATTAGGGATGAGGTGTGAAGTTTCCTTGGTCATAAACGCTATAACAAGAGGTTCGTAACTGATTTATCTTGGGTTGGGAATCCTATGAAAACGTTGAACAGAAAGGATTAGGTGTTCTTGTATACTGATCATTGTCAGACATATTATTTGTATCATAATGAGATGTTTTTTAGGGCTTCAGTTTTTTGTCTTCCAGCCGAAGGAGTTCAATTTGATTTTTTTTGTGATGCTTCATGTTTGGGATGGGTTGTGTTTAAATTCATTATTGATCAATAATTTCATATGAGTATCATCTTTTATGTACCCATAATCATAACTATTCCACCCACAATCTCGAGTTCATTATGGTAGTGTGTGTGTTAAGGTTTTGGATACACTACCTCATTGGAGTTTGTTTTTATAACATCACTGATCACAAGATCTGGAGATATTTCGTTTCCCAACATGACATGAACATGATCCATCATCAGTGGATTGATTTATTATAGTATTTTATATTTTATATTTTATATACATATGGAAAGTGGAATGACGTGGTTGATGCATTGAGAATAATGTTGCACATTGATGGAGTTTAGGAATCAGAATATTCCTATAGAGTGATAGAAAAAAATTTAGCATTGCAACATTATATAGAAGATGTAGGGGTCATACGTTACCATTTTTATATGATGGTTCAGAAATATCTGATGAAACTGGTCGAAGAGTCACATTTGAGGGATCATGAGAAGGATGTATAGAGAGACTGTTTTTTTTGTGGAGAGTCCTTGATGGTTGGTCTGAATATGAACAACATCAGGTGTTGTTCTAGGGAAGGATATTCATTCCTTTGGTGATGCATGAGATGGTTCTCAGATTGTTCCATAGTTTTCCTTTGTAGGTAAATCCTAGTGTGTAAATGATGTATTGTTCTTTGAGAAGTTAGTTTTGGTGGCCTAGGTTGAACCGTGAAGCTGCCGGGTTTATGTCCTCATGTTTTTTCTGCCAGAAGGTGAAGGTCGTGCACCATGTTCCTAAGGGTTTTCTCCAGCAGATAGATGTTCCATACTAGAAGTGGGAGGATTTCATGATGGAAGTTGCTAATATTTACCTTGAGATATGGGTGTATATGATGCTATATGGGTGTTGGTGGATCTTTTGATAAAATCATCCCGTATTATAGCGATCAATGAGTGGAGCTCAGTAGAGGTTTTGTTGAGGTAGTATGTAGAGGAGGTGGTGAGACTCCATGGGGTCTTGTAGATGATCATATTCTATTGAGATACTAATTTTACCTATATGTTGTAGAGTGATCTCTAGCATTATTTTTGTTCTCAGTTACTACATAGAACTACTTTTCATCAACAGGCTGACATCCAAAGAGGGCAGAACATCTTGAATCTTGAAGAAACGTTGTGATCATGTGTCCTATATTTTTGAAGTTCACTGATTCGGCACATGACCTTGGTATAGTTCACTTAAAACATTAGTTTTTACTCCACCGTCATTACAGTTCCATTCAAATTTGTGCAAGGTTTATCTTGTTGTTATCCTTTATGCTAGACTAGGTTTGAAGAGTCAATAATTATTTGGACGGAACTCGTAAAAAATATAATAGAGATAGTTCAGGTTATTCATGAGAGGATGAAATAAGAAAAATATCATCATAAATCCAGTACTAATCATAGGATGACACCTATGTAGATCAATGTTTGGGATCATATGTTTATGAAGGTGACTCTTCATTGTGGGCAGTGGTGGTTCTGTCATGGTAGTAAGCTTTCTCACAAGAATTTTTGGTCCTTTCAAGGTGTTGGATCATATTGGATCTATGGTATATCATATATCACTACCCCCACAAATGATCCGGATAGGCAATGTTTTCACACATCATTGATTTATTATTATCTTCATGGATACTCTCACATCATCTATTTGTGTGAGATCATTGTTGGTGATGATGCGACCTTTGGGGAGTAGACTCTTGAGATCTAGGACTGATAGGAGAAGGTGTTGTGCAGGTGTTCTATGCCCTTGGTTTGTGTCTTGCGGTTCCATGGTGACATGGTGGAGAGTAACTAGGAACACGAGTCACAAATATATGCTCATCACCCCCAAGAAATTTAATGATTAGATCTTCTCATGTAAATCCGTTTGTTTGTGATTTGAGACATTTCCTTGTTAGTGAGATGGAATTCTATAGTTTATTGTTATGGCTTACTCTCTTTACATAATATATGAAGACACGACATGTAGGCCACATTATTTTTGGTTTTATCATTCTATGGTTTGATGAGTCTAATCTCCCTCTATAGGTGGACAATACTCGATGAATATTTCATTTACTTATCGTGGTGTTCCACTTATATTTGGGAAAGTGGTTGAGGTCTTATGGTGATAAGATCCTTGATAGGCATCTCATGGGGTTTCTGTTCTGATGACCCCTTTCTGTTTCCACAATGTGTTGGTTTTGGATTCATGAGTATGAGAATTTTTTTAGAGGTATGTAATATAAGGGCGCAGATCTACATGGATCGACACTTTGCGAGTTTCAGAAGACTGGGGTTCTATGAGGGGGTTTAGAGGAACTCTGGAGGATTTTTCATACAGTGTGTTGGGAGAAAGAATATTTCACAATGAGTAAAATATTAATCTATTGAAATTAGGTTTCAGGATGTTTAAAAAATCAGGTTTTAAAAATAGAATAAAATAAAAATTCATGATGTTTAGTGATGTAAATAGAACCCTACTATTTGCACATCCTGAAAGGGGATTCCTTTTTGGAGGATAAATCACTAGCTTCCTGCCATTGATCCATCTTTGATCTAATATAAGTTCAACCTTCCTTATTTCACATTATTTGATCCATTTTCTTCCATTCCAATTTTACAAGCAATGGTGATTGATCTCCATATTTCTTATGGAGTTTTAGTTGGTAGTTTTTGGGTGCGGTTGTGGTGCAACATCCTCGAGTGGATGCAGTTATTTTAGTAGGAGTGGTCAGGGATTCGTTTCATAGTCTGTTATCATGTAAAAAACATTGACACCCTCTTTATGTAGGGGATTCACTGATTCTTTATTTATTTATGTGAAATTGAAAAGGTAGCATGATTTAATCCCCATAGATAACAATGAAATTAACATTATAATTAGTTGAACAAGATTAATAAATTTAAATTGATTTCATGATGATGTAGTTGTTTTTACTGTTGTAATGGGTTGCCTCTTGATTTTATAATAGTGGGATATCTATGTAGTTCTTGTTATGTTTGGTTTAGAATTTGAAATTGGTAAAGAAAGTAAAGATGGAATTAATTGATAATTAATTGGATATAAGATTAAATAGGCACGTTTAATGAATACAGTTGTTATTATTTGATTTTAATAAAATTTATCCAATTAAACATGTTTAAATGAATTGGTTAATATACCTAAAGCATGTTAATGATTTTTGATAAAATAATTAAAGTCATATTAAATTAATTTATTAATTAATATGTGATATCTAGGATATCTTCCTGTTTAGTTTTCTCATAGTCAAAACCTATAAATGATGAATATGTATATTCAATATGTAATAAGATTTTATTGTGTGAAAAAAATATAATACCATTGAAATATATATGTTTCCCTATTTCATATAAAGGCCATGTTCCTTATACTTTGTAGTTACGATATCTTGTTGTGTGTGAAGGATAAATGCCTTCTTTTAGGACCCAGAGTTCATTCACTGTGGTTATTTCCTGCTTCGTGGGTTGGGATGTGGGACTTGGATGAGTGAGCCAAGAGGGATGTTTTTTTGTGGGGTGAGGAGGGCAAAATTGGACGTGAGCATGAGATGGCTGACCTGGATGTCTATTGTGGTATGAGGGGTGGGGATTCCTAGTTGTTTTGGAAATAGTTAATGCCTGGAGTGGAGAGATGCATCAGGACAAGCATGTGGGTGTCAGGGAAGACATCAAAGAAGATTTAGTGGGTCGAAGCTAGGATTATCCTCTTATATTAAAGATGGATTCATGTTTGAATTTTTTTAGTTAACATCTAGGTTTTTAATTTATCACCATTCTTTTCCCAACCACTCGAGGTAGATGGATTTTCTTGTTCGTATTCCTTGTTTTGTATTTTATGATTTTTTCCTAGAGTACATAGTAATATAGAATAAATGTTGTTAATTAATGAATAAATTTTTAACCCATGGTGTTTGATCTTGTTTGGATACAATGATGAGGTTTTAATTCTGAGAAGCTACCAACTCAGTTTTCTCATGCTTATAGGGAATGGAACTTTGGTGTAATTCTAATGTAATGTAATGTGGATATTCGAGTGGTTGATTAATTGTTAAAGAAATAATTATCGTAAATTGAACCTGATAAAAATGAATAAATTAATTTAATTTATCTCATTAAATGGTTGTGTTCTTATTAGGAATCTTGTCTTAGAAAATGCCGCGGGGAGTCTGAGAAATGTTAGATGTGATTGAGTATAAGATTAGGTTATTCCCATTGTGTCATTATAAGCTATGTTATATCATGTGGTTTTTGTGATTCTATACGCTGCTCCACCCTGTCTGTAATATGGATGGACACCCTAAGGAATATTAGCCTCGGTGGGGTGTTTTCCCCAACATCTTAGAGGGAGGTTGGATGGCTGACTAACCCCTTTGGACACACTCTGTTCCCTTGGTAGTAACTTGTGCTAGTATGTACAATGGTTAGTTTTACCCTATATGTGTGAATAGGGTTGTAATGTGCTGTCATTATTTCATACGCATGTATTCTGGATATAGTTTCTTAAGGACTACTATAGGTATAATGTGTATAGGCTATGATGGCTTGAGGATCCTCACTCTATGTATGGGATGTAATGGATTGAGGTATAACAACTAATGCATGATACATGTTATATGGGATATGTCGGCTCCCAAAAACTGCCTGATTACACTTTGTTACATGGATATGGTGGTGTGTGGCACAAGGTTCATGTTTTGGTTGTTCACCTATGTGTCTTTGGGCTATCTTTTTGAAGAGAGATTCCTAGGACATGCAACATTAGCGTAGATCAGAAAACCAGTGGGAAGATGTATCACTGTACCCTTGATATTTCTTATTATATGATATGATATTGTAGGACATACTTGCTGAGAGTGTCAATGGGGAGGATATGAACTTCATATTTATTTTGGGGATGATTTAGTTTCAAATGTTGTTCGCATTTCATTATCATGCATTCATTTCCTTTTCCACAGTAGGCTATGGGGTGGATCCTGTAGAGTATAATGTTATAATCACCCTAAAAATATATAAACTGTTTTTCTTTTCAGCTGGAATTAGATTGGATAGCAGGATGATTACTACTATCTTGGGGTTTAGCATAAGTTGTTTGGATTCTATGGTCACTATCATCTTTAGTTTTATTTTTGTACTCATAGTATTACATTTAGTGGTAGTTGTTATTAAATGAAATTAAATATGTTCATTTTTTCTATTATATATTTGAGTCTGTTAAGGAATTTGTTGATTTATTTCTTATTTCTATCTTTCTCTTGTGTTCTCCTAGGGGTAATGTATCCCATTAGCATGTTTACTATACCATCAGTTCTAGTTGCCACCCCAGGACCTACTGGTGGTGGGACTCGGGTGTCACTATCTCTTTACTCAAAATTATTGCCTAAGAGGGGTAGTCCTTATGGGGATGTGGTCTTGATTAAGTTTTATTAGAGGGAGTTTGAGGGAGAGGATAGATTTTGTAGTTATTCATAGGTGTGGTTATGTGCACTGGTAGGGAACTAGTATCTTCCAATTATAACAAGTTCTGTAAACACAGGAGACCGGCATAGACTTGAGTATGATGGGACCCCTGTGATCTGATGCACAAAAAATTAAGATTATACTAGATACTAAATGAGGTGATAGTATATTTAGGGTAGATACATAGGAAAGGATCATGAATCATAATTCTTTTCAACTATATTTGAATGGTTTGAGCTAAGGATAGGTTTACCTAATATTAATGAAAAAAATTATTTATCGTTAATATCATCCATATTCCCGGTATAGGATCAGTAATTGTTTTTTTATCATCCTAATCTGGATTTAGGTCTACAACCTCATCAGGTTCATGAAGATGATGTCTAGAAGATTGCACCATCAGATTTCCATAGAGTAGAGGTTGATGATGACAACACATGGAGAAGGACACTCAGAGAGTTTTAGCACCTGAGTCTGTAGAGACATGAGGGTTCCATTTCAGATGTAGTCCTAAAAGACTATTTAGAGGAGGTTGTGACAACCTTAATTTTTTTTCATAAGGATAACTAAGTATCATTAACTTTGATTTTATTTTTTGGGGAAGAGAGGAAGTGGTGGTTCTTGTTCCGTTGAGATCTTGTGGACATGATAGTCATGTGGGATGCATTCTGATACTGTTTTAGATCCATGTTTCTTTCTTTGTTTGCAATGGTGACCAGTCACCATGAGCTCCATACCCTTTGGTAGGGGTTCTCTAGTGTGTGAGAGTTTGAGATCCATTTCAGGAAACTTATGTGATATTCTTCAAACTTATTAATAGATGAAGAGGCTTATGAGAGGCATCTTGAGGAGGAATATCATTCAGATATCCCAAACCATGTTTCTCTTTTTATTATATAGATCTATCTTATGGTGTGGGAGGGAGAAGGGGTAATCGAGATGATGATTTCCAGATCTAGATCATTGCGAGTAGGGATTCATCTATATTCCTCATGAAGAGGACATATGGTACGAGGTTCCTAGTTTTCAGGAAAGAGGAGCTTCTAATCAGTCGTGGGTAGGTCCCATCCCTCAAGGTATTATTTCTCTGGGGGAATAATATCTCATTCATATTCTATGGGAAGAAACAAATTTTTTTCTTGTTGAGGTCAAGTTTATCCACAATGAGAGTTCCCAACCATTTTGAGTGTTTACAGTGTGCCAGTTTTTCGGCTTCCAGTTTCTCCTCTATGGAAATTCCTGCCATGGCAGTAATAGTAGGTTGGTTCAGTTTTAGATCATGAGTGAATAAATGGAGTAGGAATGGGATAGGCCCTGAATGATGAACATCCTCATAGAGTAGATAACAACCTAATAGATAGTATTCTGTATGGTACATAAGGTTGTGGATTAGGTCGCAGTTAGCTTTATGCCTTAGTTTTTTCACTACTAGGAGAGCTAGATGTCATTCAAGGAACCCTTTGCATGTTTTCTACATGGGTTTTGGACTTGTTGGATCCAATAGTGACAAAATATTTAATATAACCTTCCATTTTCCATGTTGGGGACCTGATGGGAAGATACTTATAGTTCCCTTTGTGTTTAATATGCTAGATGGATGTTGGACAGACAAGTTTGATAAATGTTAATAATGTGAGATCTTCCTGGGGTAGAATGGATTTTGGAAGTATTTCTTATTTTGAAAGATAAAAACATATAATGTCATCCTCAATATGGATTGGTTGTATTCGATGTAGGCTATCATAAATTACTTTAGGAGTCAAGGTGTGTTCTTTGATGCTGATAGAGAGTCATTAGTGTTTATTGGTGAGAGAGACCCTTGGATGGGTCAGAGGCATGTTTTGTACTTGTAATTCTTAATGGGTGAGTTAATTTTGATTTAATAAGGGGTTTACTGGTAAACATATCTTGGGGTCCTAGAAGAGTACCCGGATGTCTTCATGTTGGATGTTATAGCATTTCGCCCTCGGCGAGTGATCGTGTTGGGTTCGAACAACAAGCATATGTGTCTCCTATCTCGATGTCTCTATATAGGATGGTGCCTTCCAAGTTTCAATATCTACATATATTGATTGAAGGTCTATTGTTGTTTAATTTTGTTCATCCAACATTGTCACTATGGGGTTCACCATATTTGTTTTCATATAAGGAAGATGCCAGTTTGTGGTTTTGTATCGAATATCATCACATGAACCATGCGACAGTAAGGAACTGCTATCATTTCTCAATGAATGATGATTTATTCGATTAGATGAATGGATCACAGTGATTATAAATGATCAATTGGTGGTCAATATATCATCATATTCTTGTGAAGGATGAGGATATTTTGAATAATTCTTTCTATTATTTTCATGAACATTATGTATTTGTTGTGAGGTCATTCATGTAATGTCCCGAGCCTGGGTGACACTCAACGGGTTCCCCGAACCCAGTTCGCCACATGACCTTAAGAGAATTTCCCCAAACACCAAAGGCTGCTGACTAGCAGCAAGGGTCCAGGTCTGATAGTGGGGAAACTATTCCCTCATTTGTCAAAGTGTTGCACAACGGAAATAAAAAATAAAACATACAGCAACATCGGAAGTAATAAACCATACACATTTAAAATAAACAACAGAAGTAAAAGATAACCAACAGTTATATAGATAATGATGCAACATGTCTCAATTTCTAAGAAAACCGCCAGAACATGCTACTCAACAATATAGAACAGTATAATACAGAGTACAACAAATCCAAAACAAAACAGCCAGTAGCATCGCGAGCCTAATCCTGGTCCCATGCTCCCATACTCCTTAGCAACAATCAAGTTACTGTATAGGGACCCTTGACCTTATCCATTCCTGCAGAAATGTAATCTGTGTGGGCCAAATACATTACCCAAACAAGGTGTGAGAAATAATTCCCAGTAAGCACCCACGAAATCCTCATGCCCAGCTGTGTGAATAGTATGCAACAAAAGTGTGCAGCAGTAAAATGCAATAAACTATGAATTACTGAAATGTAAATAACTTTACCAGTTATGTTGCCATTTTATTATTCATTTTAACCATTTAATTTAGGAACATTATGTTCTCAACAGAATCAACCCCTCAGGCCAACCAGAATCTTGCCCTTAGGCTAATATAGTAAAACCACGCCCGTAGGCTTTCCCTTAGGCTATACAGTACCTTTCCCTCAGGCATTTCCCTCAGGAAAAATAGAATCTCACCCTCAGGCCAAACTGAAACAAAACCCTCAGGTAATCATAATCTTTCCCTCTGGCACTGCCCTCAGGATAATAGAACTACGCCCTCATGCTAATAAACAATGCCCTCAGGTTAATATATATATATCACTTCCCTCAGGCTAAATAAGTAACCACACCCTCAGACTATAAAGTAACTCCGCCATTCCCAACAGCTAAACATGCAATTATTTACAATCCCTTCTCAAGTAAAAAGTAATTCATAAAGTGAACATGGCATACCCTCGGGTATCTTGGCCAAACAGCTAAACAGAGGAAAGAACCCCAGAGGTGGTCCTGGATCCAAGAAGCAATCCCAAACCATACTTCATTATCACAATTAATTACCTATACAATTCTAGTTATTTAAACTACCAAGGCCTTAGCCGCCCGACTCCCCAACATGGGTTCGTAGCACAACTGTAAAAAAAAATCACAACAGTTGAATTTAAACACCAAGCCACCTACCTTAAATGCCCCTAATCGGTATACGCGAACGACGATCCTTGAATCTTCCAAGAACGACATATATCTGAGGTGAAACAACACCTCGTTCAAACCTAAATAACTTCCCTTAGAGGATGAATTGGAAAGAACGACTTAACGAGACTGGAGGGCATACCCGTGCGGTTCCATGGAGATCAACAGTGAAAAAAACAGATTCCTAGTACACTATCTGGAGCTCCTAGTAGATCTGACCGTCCCTCCCAAGCATCCCTCTGGTTCTAAGCCAATCCTCTGAACAGGGTTGGCTACTTCCCATTTTAAGAAAAAACAAACAAACTACACGCCGTGTACTATTGACTACACGACGTGAACTTTTGTCATTTAATAGTTCCTCTGGAGGCACCGCAGCACTGTTCATCTGTCGACATGAGTACATGGCGTGTATTCCCGATTACATGGCGTGTACTGTCGCACAGCTAGCGGCTACGTCCATAGAATTACTATTCACATGCCGACTGACTACATGGCGTGTGAATACCCACTACACGGCGTGTAATCGGTTTTTACACCCTTCGTCACTAACATGGCTACACACCCTCTGTAATAATCCCACATGGCCAACGTAAACAATGTGTGGAATAGTACACGTTGTGTAGTCCTGAAAATTTGGATTTTTCCCCATTTTCCTCATTTTCTCAAAAACACTTAAGGAAAAGAGAAATTAAGAAACTCGTACCTCAAAACTATGAACGGGGTTCTTACAAACTTCCCCCCATAAAGAAATTCCTCCCTGAATTTCCCTTCTAATGGTGCAAAAGATAATGCTTATAACAGCTCTGGACACTGAGCACGTACTTCGGTCTCCCGCTCCCAGGTTTCGTCCTGCACTTAGCCATGCTACCATAGCACCCATACAAGAGGAACTGACTGACCTCAGAGAACCTTCATGCTCCTATCAATGATACGAATCAGATACTCCTCAAAGGATGCATCTACCTCGAGCTCAAACTCCTCTGCCTGAAAGATTTGAGATAGGTCTTAATGATAGAGATGCAACTGAGATACATGGAAGCCATCGTGCATGGCTCGGTACCTCTCTGGTAACTGTAACTAATAGGCAACCAGATCGACTCTCCCCAGAATCTCAAAAGACCCACATACCTCGGTGAATGTTTACCCGGTCTTCTGATCCGCCTGTGTCCCAACCTCGGTGAAACACGCAAGCAAACCCGGTCCCCAACCATGAACTCCAAGGGTTGTCTGTGGTGATCAGCATAACATTTCTGACAAGACTACATAGTATCCATCAGCTTCTAAATCAACTGGACCTACTCAAAAGTCTCATGCATGAGACATGGTCCCACTAAAGCTGCCTCACCTGCCTCTTACCATCACAAAGGTGATTGGAATGGCCTACCATATAATGCCTCGTAAGGTGACATCTCAATAGTTTCATGAAAACTATTATTATAGGAAAACTCGACCAGGGGTATGTGCTTCTCCCAAGATCCCCCAATGTCTTGGATGCATGCACACAACATGTACTCAAGCACTTTTATCGTACTCTCTGACTGGCCATCGGTCTGAGGGTGGTAAGCTGTGCTCAGAAGCACCTGTGTACCCAACACCCTCTAAAAACTCTTCTGGAAACAAGATGTAAAACGGGTGTCTCTATCAGAAATGATAGAACGAGGAACCCCATGAAGACGTACGACCTCTAGGATATACAACATTTTGTGCTCGTCAACACCGAAGGGCTCCTTGATCGAAAAAAAGTGAGCTACCTTAGTGATTCTATCCACAACGAACCACAAGACATCTTTGAATCAAGATGAACTCGGAAACCTAGTCATGAAATCCATTGCGACATCATCCCATTTCCACTCTGGAATGGGAAACTACTGTAACAGTATAGCTGGCCTCTGATGCTTCACCTTCACCTACTGATAGATGGAACATCTCGTAACAAAACTAGCTATCCCTCCCTTCATAACCGGATACCTGTACTGATGTGTCAAGTCACGGTACATCTTGGTAACTTCGGGATGTACTGCCCAAGCTGAAGAATGAAACTCTTGCATAAACTCCTCGCGTACATCCCCTAAAACCCACACTCGTCCATGGAAACGCATAATTTCATCATCGCTTATCGTCCAATCGGGAGGAGGGTCCTCACTTTCCACTGAGTCCCGTAGAACTGGGCCTTCTGAATCAGATATCTATCTCATCCATACTCTATCTAGGAGGTTAGGAGTCACAGCTAATGAAGAAAGATCGGTCTTCCCCTGACTATCGTGCACCTCCAGATGCATCTCAGTGAACAAAGCCATAAGCTTCCACTCATCACCGGCCTCCTGCACGGCCTGTATCTGAGACTTCCTGCTCAGTGCATCAGCTAATGCATTACCTTTACCAGGTGTATAGGCAAGCTCAATGTCGAAGGACTGAAGGTATTCGATCCACTTTTGTTGCCTCAGATAGAAGTCACGCTGAGTAAAAATATACTTGAGACTTTTGTGGTTGGTGAAAACCCAAAAATTATCTCCCAAGAGATAATGTCTCCAACAACACAATGCATGAACAAATACAGCCAACTCGAGGTCATGCGTCGGGTAATTCCTCTCATGTGACTGCAACTGCTAAGACCCATACACAACAACTCGATCGCCCTGCACCAACACTACTCCCAGTCCAATACCTGATGCATCACAGTAAACTGTATAGCTATTCCCTTGCTCTGGAAGTATCAGGATTGGTGATGATGTCGACCTTCCCTTCAGATCCTGAAAGCCTATCTCACAATCTTCAGTCCAAATGAACTTCACACCCTTATTAGTCAAACCCGTCAACGGTTCTCCTAAGTGAGATAAGTCCTTTATGAAACGCCTATAATAACCAGCCAGCCCCAAGAAACTTTTTATCTAAAACACGTTCTTGGGATGCTCCCAAGAAACTACTATTCTCACCTCCATTGGGTGTACTACAACTCCTTCCTCTGAGATTATATCACCCAGGAAGAGAATCTGGTCCATCCAAAAGTGGCACTTTGAGAGCATAGCATACATCCGAAGCTCTCTCAGTGTACTCAATATGATCTCAATATGGGTGGCATGTTCGTGTCGAGTGTGAGAGTACACCAAGATATAGTCCATTAACAGTACCACAAAAGAATCCAGATAATGATGGAACACATGATTCATCAGAGCCACAAAGATAGTTGGCACATTCGTGAGTCCGAATGGCATAACCAAATACTCATACAAACCATATCTTCTCTGAAAGGCTGTAATCAGTATGTCCGATGGTCTCATGCGCAACTGATGATATCCTGATCTCAAGTCATTCTTATAGAACACTCGTGCTCCATGAAGTTGATCAAAAAGATCATCAATCCTCAGTAAGGGATATCGGTTCTTAACCATCAACTAGTTCTGCTTCTAATAATCCACACAGAGTCTGAGGGTACCGTCCGCCATTTTTACAAAAAGGACCGGCGAACCCCAAGGAGAAGTACTGGGTCGGATGAAACCCTTTTCCTGTAACACCTCAAACTACCTTTTGAGCTCATGCAGCTCAGGTGTAGCCATTCTATAAGGAGGAATGGACATCAGTGCTGCCCCTGGCACAAGCTCAATAGAGAAATCCACCTCTCGCTCTAGAGGTAGACCTGAAAAGTCATTCAGGAAGACATCCCTGAAACGATAAACCACTGGAGGGAGATATTGTGGAAAAGTCCCCTGATCATCCAGATATAAACTCACAATCTAGGCTGTAACTCCAACTCCCCATAATGCCCTGGTCCAGCTCGACTTGACTGAATATCCCATTCTCCTTTTTATAAAAACTCTCAGCCCTCTCGTGTCGTGAAACGCACCCTCCGACGATAGAAATCTAAAAAGTCTCAAAAGGGAACCAACCAGTCCATCCTGATAATGATATCATATCTTGTTGTCTCTAAGACATATAGGTCCCAAGGAATGTGACACCCAATAACCTCAAGGGGGAACTCCTTGCACTGATGCACACATGTCGTTCTCATCCCCAACGGAGTGTCTAGAATTATAACAACAGTAGAAGAAGAAACACAGAGCCCAAGGCTCTCCACAACAGGTACAAATATGAAACTATATGTAGCACCCATATCGAAAATTGTTGATGGTAAGACATAAGCTATGAGAAAAATACCTCTGATAGTAGAAGGTCCTGGATCCTTCTCCTACTAGGTCTGTTGCACTGCATATGCATGCCTAGTGTCGCGGCCCTGCAACATAGCCTGGCTACCCTGAGTTGTCCCACCCTAATGCCTCTGAAATCTTGGTGTCTGGATACCGCGTCCATAACCAACTTCCCTACCTGCATGCCATGTCGTATTCCAGTTGCCCGACAGGTAAGAAGTTACTAGTCCTTCTCCCGCATGCGAAGTCTGTACATAACCCCACTCAATAGCCACTGGTAGAAACGCCCTACAAAATCGATGTAGATGACCCATCTTGGTGCAGGCTCGGCACTCCACTGGGTCTTGTGGACACTGAGGTCTCTTGTGCCCATCCTTACCACACTGGTAGCACCTAATCGCGCTTCCTGAAGAGATCGTCTGCCTTGTACAGCCACCGTGAGTGAAACTCATCTGTCCCATCCACTTACCTGCAGAAATTGTACCAGAGACTGGTGCTGGACCGCCCTGGCCTGCCCCACTAGCCTCTCGAAGGTTCCTCTATATAATCAACGCTTGGTTCAAAATAGCATGAATAGTAGGCAACCTAAAAACATTCACCAGTGCGCGGATGTCATATCGAAGAAAATCTTCAAAGCGTCTAGCCCTCAACATATCTTAACCCACCAAAACAGGTGAAAAACGCTTATGATTGGTGAAACGTGCAGAATAGTCCATCACCAACATAGCACCCTATTGTAGAATCATGAATTCTCGAGATCTATCTGCCCTCAGCGTCTTTGGAAAGAATAATTCATAGAAGACTGCCTAAAAATATCCCCACACCATGTCTCTGTGATGCTCAGACTAAGTGGTAACATCCCTCCACCTCTTGGTGGAATCACATAGCATATAAGTTGCGAGCTTGACCCTCTACCCTGGACGCATCACAAGATGCTAGAAAATAGTCTGCATAGAATACAGCCAAGGGTCCTGAGCCTGTGGTCCACCATCCCCTAAGAACGTCGGCGGATGCTGCTACTGGAATATACTATTCAGCTCGGCCATAGATGTGGCAGTTGGCGGTGCTCCCTGAAAGGGCTGCATGAACTGCATAAAGCCTTCATGGAACTGCACTTCTGTACCTGTGCCGGTATAACAACTGGCACCGCATCTGGCTCTACTGGAGGATCCACTAGTAGCCCATGGCCCACCCTCTCTGGAGTATAATCATTGCTTCTCTCCTGGTGAACAATGCATGGTCATCTAGTCGGAATGATTCTTCAAGGTCAAATGCACACCTTAGATCCAGATTATCAAAGGCTTAAAACGAAGGGACCAAAAAAGGGAACAGGATGAAGAAGGAATTCAATATTTCCAAAACAAGACTACAGGACGTGTGTAATTACTACATGGTGTGTACTTGACTTCCCTTACCTACTTGGGTCCTTCTACACGGCTATGCCACACAGCTACCATTGAACAATACTACACAGTGTGTATATAATCTACACGACATCTATGGTGTAATTTTCCAACTACACATGTCGTTTGTGACATGGCCGACTACTCGGATTGATAATACATGGCGTGTTACACACACACACACACGGAGTGTACACTACCAATTTTTCCCTACCAGTTGGCTAAATCCACACGTTCTGTCCTCGGAAAATACTACACGACATGTCCCACAGGAACACGGCGTTTATTATACAAGCTTTGCCGACCCGAGTTGTTAGTTACACGACCGGATACACGGCTCACACTACACAATGTGTTCCTTATACACACAGCGTGTACACAAAAGGATTACAATGACCCGTGTGGTTAGTTACATGGTTGGGTCCCCAAGTCAGACTACACGACATGTTCCATAATGGACACGGTGTGTATGTCTTAAGGTCTCCTCCTTCCGTGTTTGTTAGATACATTGGCGGACTCCAGGTCAACACTACACTGCGTGTACATCTGGTACACTGCGTGTTTCCTCCAAGCATTTCTCTTCCCCGTGTCCCCGCAAACACGGTCCTTAACATGGGAAGTGACTACATGGTGTGTATCTTGGGTTTTCCAGACAGTAAGGCTCAGATACTACTCCAGAACCCAGAAAATACTGAAAAAAACACTTAAGTGCCAAATTCCGATCTGTGAGGGCCCATACTCCCCACAAATAAAAGTTTGGCATCGTATATGTGTTACAACAAGTTAAACAGTCATTGATCCACCAACTTCTGGTCAATGAGGGCCTATACTCCCCAAAAACCAATGTTTGGGGTCTATTCTATCAACAGACTCACACAAAAATACCCTTTCACGTAGCAGGTATTTATCAAAGCAGCTATCACAACAAAAGATTTTCTAGCACAACAACTATTACAACAACATGCAAGTTCTAATGCACCTACTTGACATGAAACTATTCATGGCATGTGATTTCTAGAATGTGCTGAAATGATGCATAAGATGGAATACCCTCATCTCATCAGGTTGAAACTAAATAGAACCCATTGATATAATATAAACAACACAATCACAAGTGCATCACCCAATGGTGTAAATCAAATCAACCGTAAAATTTGAAAAATCAAAAGAATTTCAAAATACGAGGTAGACTGGCTTTTCCATGTACACGGATTAGCTATGATAGGGATCAACTTATTACGAACTACCTTTCATGTCCTATCCCTGACTAGGGTTCCAAATAGTAGGTCAAAGAAAAGAACTCCTCTGATAACTCTTTGTAATGTCCTGGGCCCGGGAGCCACTAATCGGGTGTCCCGAACTCGGTTCGCCACATGACCTCAAGCGCATTTCCCCAAACGCCATCGGCTGCCGACTAGAAGCGAGGGCCCATGTCTGATAGTGGGGAAACAATGCCCTCATTTGTCAAAGTGTAGCATAGAGGAAATACTAAATAAAACATATAGCAACAATCAAAGAAATAAACCATTAACATTTAAAATAAACAACTACAGTAAAAGATAACCAACAGTTATATAGATAATGATGCAACATGTCTCATGTTCTAAGAAAACATCCAGAACATGTTACACAACAATAAAGTTCAGTAAAATACATAGTACAACAAAATCAAAACAAAACAACTGGTAGCATCGCGAGCCTAAGCCCATTCCCACGCTCCCCTACTCATCAGCGACAATCAAGTACCTATATAGGGACCCTTGACCTTATCCATACCAGTAGAAATGTAACCTATTTGGGCCGAAGACATGATCCAAATAGGGTGTGAGAAACAATTCCTAGTAGGCACCCACCAAAGGCTCGTGCCCAACAGTGTGAAAGGTATGCAACAAAAGTGTGCAGTATTAAAATCCAATAAACTAAGAAATACTCAAAAGTAACTAACTTTACTAGTTATATTGCCATTTTATTATTCATTTTAACCATTTAATTTAATAACATTTTGTGCTCAACAGAACCAATCCCTCAGGCCAACCATAATCTTTCCCTCATGCTAATATAGTAAAACCATGCCCACAGGCTTTCCCTCAGGCTATACAGTACCGTTCCCTCAGGCATTTCCCTCAGGTGGAATAGAATCTCTCCCTCAGGCCAAACAGAAATGAAACCCTCTGGTAATCATAATCTTTCCCTCAGGCATTTCCCTCAGGCTATTAGAACTACACCCTCAGGAAAATTAACAATGCCCTCAGGCTAATATATATATCACTTCCCTCAAGCTAAACAAGTAACCACACCCTCAAGATACAATGTAACCGGGCCATACCCAATAGTTAAACATGCAATTATTTACAATCCATTCTCTAGGAAAAATTAATGCATAAAGTAAACATGGCATACCCTCGTGTATCCTGGAAGAACGGCTAAACAGAGGAATGCACCCCAGTGGTGGTCCTGGATCCAAGCTGCGATCCCAAAAATAGATAATTATCAAATTTAATTACCTATACAATTCTAGGTATTTAAACAACCAAGGCCTCATCCACCCGACACCCCATCATGGGTTCGTAGCACAACGGTACAGAAAAATGCACAACATTTTCTATTTAAACATCAACCCACCTAACATAAAATCCCATGATCTGTATATGCGAATGACGATCCTCGAATCATCCAAGAACGATGTATATCTGAGGCGAAATAAAACCTCGTTCCAACCAAAATAACATCCCTTAGAGAGAGAATTGGTAAGAACGGATTTAGGAGAGTGGAGGGCTTACCCGTGCTGTTACAGGGAGATCGAAGGTGCAAAAAATGGATTTCGGGTACTCAATCTGGAGCTCCTCAAAGATCCAACCGTTCCTCCCGATCCTCCCTACTGTTCTAAGACAATCCTGTGAATAGGGTTGGCTACGGCCCATTTTAAGGAAAAAAACTACACGACGTGTACTATTGACTACACGACGTGTACTTTTGTCATTTAATTTTTACTTTGGCGGCATCACTGCACTATTCATCCATTGACAAGATTACACAGTGTGTATTTCTGATTACACAATGTGTACTATCACGTAGCTGGCGGCTACTTCCACCACCTTACTATTCACCTGCCGACTGACTACATGGTGTGTAAATACCCACTACACGGAGTGTAGTTGGTTTTTACACCCTTCGTCACCGACTATACTACTCACCCTATGTACTCATCCCACACGGCCAAAGTACATGGCTTGTTGAATAGTACATTGCATGTAGTCCCGAGAATTCGGATTTTTCCCCATTTCCCTCATTTTCTCAAAAATACCTAAGGAAAAGAGAAAAGAAGAAACATGTTCCTCAAAACTAAGAACCGAGTTCTTACAAATCAGTGTGATGACTTCCCCATAGTTGTTTGTGGGGTTAATAAAAATTTTGTTCCATGAGTTCATGGTGATTTTCATCAACAATATCATTGTGTATTGGGAATCCACTAAGATAGTGGTAAAGGTGTGCAGTTTTTGTGGTCTCGTAGGATATAATAGGAGGTTCATAGGCAATTCCTCTCGGGTTAATAATCCTGATAAAATGATGACTAGGGAGGATTAGGTGATCTGGTGGACTAATCAGTTCCATAAATTTTTTGATTATTTGAATGATAATTTGGTCAGTGATATTGTTCATTGTCTTCCAGAAGGAGTTCTATTTGGAGTTTTCTGTGAAACTTCACATCTTGGGTTGTGTTGTGTTCTGATGCATCACAAATCAATCATTTCATATGTGTCTTGGTTGTTACATCCCCATGAGAGTAACTATGAAATCCATGTTCTTGATTTAGAGGAGGTACTATTTTCCCCAAATTTGTGGAGGCATTACCTCATTAGTGATTGTTTGGTGGTCGTCACTGATCACAAGTGCCTGACATATGTTTTCTTCCAACTTTATTTGAACATATTCCAACATCTATGGATGGTGTTATTAGGGGATTATAAATTATAGATATCATATAAACCTATAAATATGAATTTCATTGTCTATGTGCTCAGTAGGAAGTTTGGCAGTGATGTTGTGTAAGAATTAGGTGATTCCGAAAGTGTCATGGAAGAGTGTTTAGAATTAAACCTTGATATTGTAAAATTTGGGGGAATATGTTTTCTATTTCAGATGATTGTGTTGTCATATCTAGAGAAACAGATAGAAGTTTCCCAGTTGGGCGTTCTTGAGGTGGAGTTCTAGAGAGAATGAGCTAGTTTTTGAGAGGCCCCTGATAGTTGGTCTGAGGATGAACAACCCTGGGTGTTGTTCCAATGAAATCTATTTGATCCCTTAATGATGCATGTGATGGTTATTATAAAGTTCCATAGTTCTCATTTTTTATAACATACTGACATGAAAAATATGTTTCGAGCTTTGAGAAATCAGTTTTGTTGTCCTGTGTTGAAGTGTATAGCTGTATATTTCGTCTCTCAATTTATGGTCTGCTAGAAAGTGAAGGTCAATCACTATGTTCCTATTGGTTTTCTCTAACAATTATATATTCCCTAGTGGAAGTGGGATGACATCTCAATGGAAATTTTTATTGTTTTACCATGAGCATAGGGAGTCCATGAAATTATATGGGTGGTAGTAGTTCATTTGATGAAATTTCCCTAATTTATAGCAATAAATGATTCAAGATCTATGGAGGTTTCTTTGAGACAGTATATTGAGGAGGTGGTGAGAATCCACAGGGTCCTATTCGTGATAATTTCTGATCATGATCCTTGTTTTACCTCTATGGTGTAGAGAGGTCTCCATCATGCTTTTGGGTCTCAGTTATGCCTTAGCACTTCTTTTCATCTGCAGACAGAAAATTAGATAGATCAAACCATCTAGGCTATTGAAGACATGTTGTGCTCTTCTGTCTATGATTTTGGACGTTTTTGGATGACACACCTTCCCTTAGTAGAGTTTTCCTACAACCAAAGTTTTCACTCCACCACCATCACGACATCGTTGGAATCCTTTTATGTCCAAAATTTTCGTTCTGCATAATGCTGCACCAGGGACATAGAGTCATTAATTATCAAGAAGGAACTAGAATAAAATAAAATATAGATGGATCATGTTATTTCAAATACGATGAAGGTAGCGAAGGATTGTTATAAAATCTGTGACGATCATAGGAGGAGACTTTTAGAGTTCTATGTTGGTGATCATGTTTTCCTAAAGGTGACTCCCCATTGTAGGGTGTAGTGGTTTGGTATTAGGAGTAATATTTCTCTTTAGTTTGTTGGGACTTTCAATTTTTTGGCTCGTGTTGGAGCTATGGAATATCTGATTTTACTCAACCCATAGATGAGTTGGATACATGATGTTTTCACATGTTTTAGATCAGTAGATACTGTTATAGAGACTACCACATCATTGATTGGGCTGTGATCAATGTTGACGATGATGGAACTTTAAAAGAGTACCTTTAGAGATCCATGACCACTAGAAGAAGGTGTTTTTCAGGTGTTTTATCCCCTTGTTTTGGGTCTTGTGGTGGCACATTTGTGTGAAGTAGTTCACTCGAGAACGTGATTCATAGATACACGGTCATTACCTTGATTGGTTTGGTGTTTATCTATTCTATTGTAAAACTATTAATTTTGTGGTTTTAGTACAATTATGTTTTGTTATATAGATTTATCTTGTTCCTTGTTGTGGCCTACAGTCATTCCATGTGAGGCTATGACAAACAGGGTATTCCATGTGCTTTCCATTTTTTATCTTCTTTTTTTGGATGAGTATACTCTCCTAATATACGTGGATAAGACAGACTGTGTAGTTCATATACTCACCATTTTGGTCCCCTTGTGCTTGGGTGAAGTGGTTTTGCACCTATAGTGATAAGAGATGTGAGAGGGATCTTGAGTGGTGGATGTTTGGATAACACCATTCTATTTACACTTAGGGTTGGTTTTGGATTCTCTATGAGACAACGTTTTGAGATTTAATTAATTTAAGGGCTCAGATCCACATGGATCTATCATTTTTGTGTTTTCGATGACCAAGGTGACCAGAGGAGGCTCAGAGGTCGTCTAGAGGAGTTTAGCTGCTGATTTTTAGGAGTAGAGATATTTTATGATATTTAAACATTTTACATGGTGTGTAAGTACGTTTCACTGTATCTAATAAATGGGGGTATAAAAATAAAGTAAAATAAAAAGAAATTATTTTTATGGGTGAAACGAAACCCTATGGATTACACAACATGAATATGGATTCTATTGGAAAGGATCTATCCTTAGCTTCCCTCTGTAGATCCATATTATATCCAGGGTATGTTCTACCTCCATTATTTTGGTGGATCTCATCTCTTTTAATATACTACTCATTTCCATTAAATGATGCTTGAACTCTTTGTTTCTTATAGTGTATTGGATTGTTGTTTTTTGTACTGTTCTGGAAAAACTTCCTTGAGAGGATGCAGTTCTTTTTGGAGGACTAACCGAAGATGTGTTGCATGTTCTGTTCTCATGAAAAGAACATTGACGCCCATTAGTGGTAGAAGATTGATTGATTGTCTATTTTTTATGTCCAACCATAGACAAGGTATGGTTTTTACCCCACAGATTTCTATTAAATTAACTTAATAATTACTTTATCCATATTAAATAATTGGTAAATATTTATTGGTGAAGTTATTTTTTATACCATGATAATGGTCCGCATCCTGATTTTTTGGATTATGTGATATCTATAAAGTGCTTGTTGAACTGATTTTAGTATTTTAAATTGCTAAATAATCTAAATCCAGAATTAATTGATAATTAATTGGTTAAAAGAGTAAAGAGATGGGTGTAATGAATCCAGTTGTTAATTTAATTTGATTTTCATCCAACTGATGAAAGTATTAATTATTAATTTAATTGGTTAATTAACCAGAATCATGTTAATTCTTATTGATAAAATATTTGAAGGAATGGTAGATTTATTTTTTAATTAATGCTTGATAGATTTTATTATTGGCTACTTAGTTTTCCCATAGTTGGAACCTATAAATTATGAGTCAATTAATTCTAGATTGAATAAGATCTAATTGAGTGATAAAATATAATTCCTTCAAAGTGCCTTATTTACCCTCTAGCTTGTTGTGGTTGAGTTTCATGTTCTTTGGATCCATAAGAGGTCATTGTGTGTGAAGGTTGAATGCATTCTTTTTGGGTGAATATCCTAGTTTCTATGTTTTTTTCCTATTGATTGGGATGCGATGTGTGGTTGTTATGGATGAGCCTAGAGGTATGACGTGGTTTGTAGGGTGAGGAGGCCCAGATGTGACGTGGGTGTATAATGGCTGAGACTGGAGAGATTTTGTGGTGTTATTGGTGGGGAGGACACGTTTTCTTAATAGAATATGATTCTTATAATGAAGAGATGCATCAGGTCATTAATGTGGGTTTTGGGGAAGAAATCGGATATGAATAAGCGAGTTGATGCTAGGATTTCCTATTAATATGAATGTTGGATGCTTTTTTGAAACTGTTGTTTGACTGATGACTAGGTTGTTTTTTTATCTACATTAATTTCTTCTCTACTTGAGGCAGATATATGTGCTTAGTTGTGTCAATTTTTAGTTAGTTTAGGATATTTTTTAGAGTACCATCAAATATAGAATGTAGTAATGTTAATTAGTAGATAAAATTTTATCCCATGGGGTTAGAGCTTTCTATGATGTAATGATGAGTTTTTAATTCAGAGAATATATAGAATTGGTTTTCTCATTAATAGAGGGAAATGAACTTTTTTGTAATTATATTGTAATGTAATGTTGAGTTTTTAATCGTTAATTAATGGAAAATGAATGAATTAACAAAATGTGAAACTGATGAAAATGAATAACGTAACTAAATATAGATATTTAAATGGTTGTGTGCTTGTAGAATATCATGTATTAGAAAAGGTAATTGGGAGTCTAAGAGACATTAGATTTAGTTAATTATGAGACTATGTTATTCAAATTGGTTATTTAGGAGCTATATTGAATCAAGTGATATTTTCATTTCTATATGCAACTCCACCCTATCCATTAGGGAGACTGACACCTCATTATTTTGAGTCATGGGGTGGTGTTCTCCCCAACTTTGTGATGGGAATATTTATGAATGAATACCCCATTTTCCCTTCTCTCTTCACTTTGTAGTTACTTGATCTCATATAAACTTCAATTAGATTTCCAATATATGTGTGCAAAGATCCATAATGGATGATGGTTATTTGACACACAAATATTCTAGATATAGTTTTATAAGGAATACTATAGGTATAATGTGTATAGGTTGTGATGGATTGAGGATCCTTACATGGTCTACGTGATGTAATGGATTGAAGTGTAAAAATCGATGTATTATGCATGTTATACAAGATGTAGTAGTCCATAGAAACTAACTAGTTACTTCTGGTTATGTGTATGTGGTGTTGTGTTGCATGATGTACATGTTTTGGTGCTTCTCCTAGGTGTTTTTAGGGATGAATATTTGTAGAGATATGCTCATGACATGCGATGTTGGAGAAGAATGAAAAACCTGTGGGGAAGAAATA
Organism: Viscum album; assembly: GCA_963277665.1. Taxonomy (NCBI): domain Eukaryota; kingdom Viridiplantae; phylum Streptophyta; class Magnoliopsida; order Santalales; family Viscaceae; genus Viscum; species Viscum album. The sequence continues at coordinate 367,137,983 of OY728125.1, forward strand.
CTGGGTACCCTTGAAATTCTTTATGATATTATATTTTCTTTTCTTAAATAGTTGATTATGGTATCTGTGATGATGTTGGGAACTTATCATACCTCCTGAGGTTATGCATTAGTTTTTGTTGTTGGACACAATGTTTTAGCATGTTTTATTTAACTTTTACATGGGAGGTTTTTGAGAGGATCCAACTAAGTATAATTTTATACTCACCCTATGTATATATAAAATAATATTCAGTTCATCTGGATTTGGTTGGATAATAGGTTGGTTACTAATACATTGGTGTTTAGTAGGAGCAGTTTGGGAGTTGTGGTCCCTTCCATCTTTAGTTTTATTTTGGTACATTGATTTTTCCTTTCAGTTGTAGTAGTTATTACCTGATATTATATATATATATATGAAATTTGGTTTCCCTTCTATATTGGAACCTGAGAATGAATTGTGTGCTATATTTCTTATCTATCTCTTTTTCAAATGTAATCTTAGAGGGTAATTCCTCTCATCTCCAGGTTTACTATAACCTCAATGCTACTCACCAACCTGAGGCCTACTGGTGGTTGGAATCTGGTGTCTCAATCTCTCATATCCCATTTCCTGCCCAGGAGAGGTAAACCATGTATGGAGGTGTCATGTAATTCTATTAAAAGTATAGATGATAGAGAAGCAACCAACTTATCAACAGTTGGTGAAAATAAAGAATGGAACTGTGATTCTCTAGATCCCACCCGGGATCATTATTCATTCAATATATCTAATAATAACTCATCATGAAGCCAATAAAAATACATAGATATATCTGTAACATTCTTGATGTGTGGTTTTGATAGATAGTAGAATAATATATCTAAGTGTAACGATGAAGAATGATGACTTAACAATGAATTAATATATCCAATGCTCTTATATTCTCTAAAGAAACCCTATATAATTAAAAGGGATCATCTTTCAAGGCAATGGAGAAAAAATATATATTTAGTAGGGTTGGATGATTAAAAAGGGTCTAAAGAGATAATTCCAATTAGATTTATAGATTTTTTGGTGATGATTTCACACTACATGGTTTGTTGACAATACATGGAAAAATGCGCACCAAACAGTTGGTGTATTTGTCTCTTGGCCACAAATCTCATTTTTGTCTCACACAGTAAAAAACCCCATGGGACATCCATGTTTCTCCTCGCCTTCATGTTTCACTGCAACACCTAAATATTTTAAAAGAAGGACATCATCTTTAATAGAATATATAAAATGAAAAACAAATATTATAAGATAATGTATCACCCTGATAATTTATGATATATTTATTTTTTAAATAAATTAAATCCCTTCATCATCTTGGGATTCATGCCACACTGGGATTTAGATAAATTTGATAACATATTTAAATACTATTATTTAAACATGGCCATTATAAACTATACATTAAGTCGATGGGTATAAAAATGAGTAACTAAATTATGAAAATCTCATTGTATTCAAATATATAAAATCAAATTAATGGTTATATAATAATATCAAATAAAAAAATCATAGAAAATAGTTATTTTCTAAAAAATAGTATCTTTATAGAAGGTAGTCTCATCATGTCTCGTGCACATATTTTAAAGCTACTTTTCACCAATTTCAGAAACATTCATTGATAAAATGAATATAAATTTAAAAACAATAATATAAAAGTTATCTTAGGGTGAATTTTGGGGTTTTTCAAAAAAATAATCTTTTGATTATGTGTGAAAAATATAGGTTTTTATTCAAAACAAATTTTTCATTTAAATAATTTAATGGTTAATTTTGAATTAAAATTCTGTTTATGTAAAATTAGTTCAACTATATAATATTAAATTTAAATTTGATAAATATAATCCATTTCATATTGATTTTTATATTACAACTTTCTATACTTATGGAAATTGTTTCTATGGAAATCATTTTTTAGTAGCGTATAGGGGTTTAATTTTAAATTAAATATTCTAAATTCTTTGTGTTCAAATTATTATGGATTAAATAATTATAATCAATATAATTAATAAAATATAATGAGGTTAAATTAATTTTTTATCTTAATTAATTGAAAAAATATTAAAAATTAATTACCACATTTAAGGTCAAAGTGAGTTTACTATGTGGTTAAACAAAAATGCAACGTGATAAAATGAACTATTTTTTCCTTTTCATATTTGATATCCATATTTCAACTCTTATCACCTTATTTGTGATTTTTAGGTGTTCTTGGGACACTTTCCCTAATAATCGGAATGGAATAATAATTAATGAAAATAATAAGACAAAATCTCACCATCTTACTCATAAATTCCAATTATGTGTTCGCATTGGAAAAAAAGTATTATGTGAATGAATATTGATGATTATTTTGAGTATAATTATATTAGACTCATTTGGATAATTTTTTTCAAATTTTTAGTAATCATTTTAATAATTTAAATTATTAAGCAACACCAATATAGTTATTATTAGAATTATTGGAAAAAGGTTTTAATTATTTTTAAAATATTAAAAGAAAAATAAATTGATTACATTACAATTTTCCATTAATTTATTATATTACTATACCATATTATATATGTGTTTATGTATTTATATTCTAATTTCATTCTAGCATTGATTTTTTTAATTCCAATTAAATGAATAATATTATAATTTAAATTTAAGGTATTTTATAATTAACGATATTTTATTAAATAAGCTAAAATTCATTAAAAACTATTTTGTAAACTTGATTTATAAATTTTTAAAAATATCGAATATGTTCCAATAATTAAAAAATTATTATTTTATAGTGACTGTATTGACCCCTAGAGAGTAGAATCAAAATTATCACAATTAGTGTTATAATGGGGGTTTTTCAAGTTATATCAGCTTTTGTAAAAATTAATTTTCAAGGAAAATTGGTTTTTTATTTGAGAAATAATATTTAATAATTAGAATAAATGGAACAAAATTATCTAATATCGATGATTTTATTGATGTATTAAATGAAAAATTACACATATTTAAAATACTACTTACCGAAGTGAAACATTAAAATTCTAAATGTGAGGAAACATAGAAGATAAGGAAAACAGGTTTAAAAATTGTTTTTTTTATATTTATTTGAGGTTTTTATTAACCATATAATCCCTACACTCCTTTAATTAACAATTTTGGATCCACAGGGGGTTAAAGTGACTTCCTATTATTTAATTGTTTTTTGTATTTAAGAAAATGTCGCACCTTTTCGAATATAAAAGGGCACTCACTCCATAAATTCTCGACACATATAAATGAATTTGGACCAACCAACCCCTACCAAAATCACTCCCAAACATCCTTATCCATTTTTTATGGTTACTTTTTGTCTCAAAATACTAACCCCGGTTTTTTAAGATGAAATCCAGATGTGGTTTCTCTAATAAAAGGTAATCCTCTTAACAAAGCTCACCCTCATTTTTATTTCCTCCATTTCCACCATGAATCAATTATTTTCCCATATAATATAATAACACCAATACATCACATATAATAAGTTGTTATTATGTTGATTGAATAATATTTATCCATCACCAATTCCATCAAATGGGAATTGAAATCATCAATCGTGTGTACGGAAGACTACTACCTCATGTACTAACGTAACTCGTTTTCCATTCACTTCTCTTTATTGGATAAAATGATAGATTTAATGCATATAAATATATGTAATATTTATAATATAATTATACCTATTTAATTATAATATGATGTACACATTCTTACTTTACATTCTATTTAAAATACTATAATGTCAATCGTGTGTACGGTGGACTACCCCCTGGGAAAGCGATGTGATTCATTTTTTAATTACGCTTTACAGGAATACTTATAAGGTAATATTTAATGAATATATGTGCTATATATGACATGATATAAAATATATAAAATTAATATAACATAAACTTCCTTACTCTTTCACCAATTAAGCGATTGATATTGTTTCCCATGTGTACGTACAACCAACCATCTCCAAGATGCGATTTGAATCATTTTCCAACTCCAACCTTCTTGTTTTATTATAAAAAATTAAATAATGACTTAAAAGGACATTTAAAAAAATAATATCATTTTGTAGGTTATGGATCAATATCCTATTGACAAGAATCAGTACTCTCATAAAAAAACTCCCATTAGAAAATAAGGCTATTGACACCTAAAATAATGAAAATAATGCAATATTATTAATAAAAGGGAAGTAAAATATTATAAGAGGTTAATTTATATTATTATTAAAGTTAATAGGGGTTTTTTTAAAAATTAATATCACGCATAAATTAGTTATACTTTATGTTCAGACAGATATTATAGAAGTCAAACATGATGAAATAATTTATCCTATCATTTTATGTCCTTGATACATACACCATATTCTGAAAATATTAATTATTTAGTGTATATAATACCCTTTTGACATATCAGATCATGAAACGTTTTCTCTCCTTGTTAACTAATGTTTCATTTGAGGGTATTTCATTCATGCGGCTTATGATTCAAAAGTTACAAGAGTTGTATGTTAGTATTTCAAAATCACATCAATATTCAGGATTGTTTTTGTCTATGTCTCTCTTGGGGGAATTAATATCCAAAAATAAATATATTTTATTATTATATGGTAATAAGTGATATTTTAAGATAATATTAGCATATTTACTCAATTTTTACTAAAGAGTATTTACAAATGTTTTAAATAAAATCTAACATTATATCCCCCTTCGTTTGAAAACACCTTTTCATCAAAATACTCATTAAATAAAATTATTTTCCAAATTGTTTTTAACCATTTTAAAATAAATTATTAATGAAATGGTTTCCCAAGTTTTAAATTAAACTATTTGGTTTAATGGAATCTTAATACTTATTTAAAAAAACAACACATGTTTCACTATTATCCAAAATATGAATGGAATGTTTGTTTTAATATGTACTATATGAAAGTAGTTTTCAATTTTCAGGACAAATAAATATTTTAATGATTATTTTACAAATTTTTAGAAGGAATTTTCAATGAAATGTATTTTCAAAATATTTTTTGTACATTTTCTTTCAAAAAATTTCAAAGTGAAAATGTTTTTTTCCTCAATATTCATTTTAATGATAATTTTAAATTATTTTTATTCATCAATCACCATAACCATTTATTTTAAATAAGATACACTGGCGATATGTTATATGAATATCATACTTATTCCACTACTGGAACCCAAGGTTTTCCCAATGGTTTAAAAGCATTAGGAAAGTTTTTCAAACTGTTGGTATATGTTATACCAATGGTTGGGAAAAATATTGGGTGATATGGCGAGGGGATAACCTTATACTAATGTTTTACTTAAAACTATTGGGTTAGACCTGTAAAAAATTCATCTTCCTTAGAGGTTTAGCCTACTGTTTCAATACAGATGTACCAATGGTTACTAACCTTTGGTAAATGTAAATCTATAACCAATACCAATGGTTTAAAAACCATTGGTACATAGGTTTACCAACGGGTTTCCTCCAACCATTGTTATATATTATAAGTTGAACATATATACCAAAGGATCAAGAACCGTTGGTATAATGTTTTACTAATGGTTTTAAGTGAACATTTGGTATAGAATATTTATTCACCTTTATACCAACAGTTTATAAACTGTTGGTATATAGCACTCAAAAATTATAGCAGTTGTCTATCAACCTTCCCTGTTTCCTGTACATAAGTATTCCCTCTTGCCTCCCCCATATTAACTCTACCGAATTACACAACAACGCACATCCCCTCTTACCTCCCCTCTAAAATATATAGAATTCAAAACCTGAAGACAGAACAATGAAGATATACAATAATTATCAAATACCTAAAAATACAGAATTCATGAAAACATTTTGAAAAACACTCACGCACATGATACTATATATATAATTCAAAAAAACTTATGGGGGCTGTTCAGGGGGGTGGGGGTGTCTTGGGGGTGAGGTATGTCCAAGGGGGTGGGGATGTCTAGGGGGTGTCTAGGGGTTGGGGTTGTCCAAGGTGGCGGGGGTGTCTAGTTGGTGGGGGATGTCTAGGGGTGGGGGTGTCTAGGGGGTGGGGTTTCCAATGGGCAGGGTGTCCATGGGGGGTAGTTCAGGGGGTGGGGTGGTCAGGGGGTGGGGGTGTCCAGGGGGTTGGGGCTATCCAATGGGGTTGGGGTGTCTAGGAGGGTGTCCATGTGGTTGGGAAGGCTACCGATAGGGGTGGGGGTGTCCAGGCAGTTGGGGGTGTCTGGGGGTAGGGGTTCTCCCAGGGGGTGGGGTTGTCTAAGGGGGTACAGGGTGTCTAGGGGGTGTTTCTTAGAGGGTTTGGGGGGGGATATCGGGGGGGGGGGGGAAGGTTGTTAGGGTCTGTCCAAGAGGGCAGGGAGTGTCCAGGGTTGGGGGATTTCATAGGGGTGGGGGTGTCCTGGGGTGGGGTGGTTCCCAGGAGATGGGGTTGGGTGGTTCCCATGTGATGGGGTGGGGTGGGACCACTATCTAGGGGGGTTGGGGGTCTGTCCAACGGGGAAGGGGTGTCCAGGGGGTTGGTGGGTGGGTGGGTGGGAGGCTGTCTAGGGTGGTGGGGAGGGGGGATGTCCATGGTGGTGGGGTGTCCAGGGGGTGGGGGTGTCTAGGGGGTGGGGTGTCCATTGGATGGGTGGGGGGATGTCCAGGGGTTGGGGTGTCCTGGTGGGTGGGAGGTTTTCCAAGGGGGCATGGGGTGTCCAGGAGGTGGGTGTGTCTGATTGGAGGGGGGGGGTTATAGGGGGTGGGGGCTGTCCATGGTGGTGGGGGTGTACAAGGGTGGGGTGCCCAGGGGGTGGGGTGGTTCCTAGGGGCAGATGGAGGGGATATCCAGGGGGTTGGGGGCTATCCAAGGGGGTAGGGGGTGTCCGAGGGGTGGGGGATGTCCAGGTGTGGGGGTCTATCCATGGTATGGGGGTTGTCCTGGGGGCTATCCTGGGGGATGGGGGTGTCTAGGGGTTGGGGTGGTTCCCTAGGGGTGTAGTGGCTATCTAGGTGGTTGGGGGATTCCCAAAGGGGTAGGGGTGGGGTGGGGGCTATCCATGGGGTGGGGATGTCTAGGGGGTGGGGTGGTGTTCACGGGGTGGGGGCTATGCAGGGGGTTGGGGGCTATCCAGGAGGCTCAGGGTGTCCAGGGTGTGGGGGTGTCTAGTTGGTGTGGGATGTCCATATGGGTGTGGGGTGGTCGAAGGGGGTAGGGGGTGTCTAGGGGGTGGGGGATGTCTAGGGGGTGGGGTGTCCATGGTGGTGGGGGTGTCCAGGGGGTGGGGGTGTCGAGGGGGTGGGTTTTCCATGGTTGTGGGGGTGTCTAGGGGGTGGGGGTGTCTAGGGGGAAGGGGCTATATAGGGGGGTTAGGGCCTGTCTAAGGGGGGTAGGGGGTGTCAGGGGGGTGTTGTACTGTTGGTTGGGGGATGTCCAAGGTGTTGGGGATGTCTAGGGGGAGTGGGGTAGTCCAGGGGGTGGGGGTATTCTGGGGGGGCTATCTAGGGGGTTGAGGGTTGTCCCAAGGGGAAGGGGGTGTCTCGGGGGGTGGGGTTTGTTCAGGGTGGTGGGGGTGTCCAAGGGGGTGGGGGTGTCTCGGGGTGGTGGTGGGTGTCAATGGGGGTGGGGTTGGGGTGGGTCATGTCCAGGGGTGGTATGGGGGTTGTCCGGGGTTAGAGGCGGTGTCTATGGGGTTGGGTATGTCTAAGGGGGCACGTGGTGTCCAGTGGTGGGGTGTCGGGTGGGGGGACATGGGGCTGTATAGGATGTGTGTGGGAAGTCCAAGGGGGTGGGGGTATCCAGGATTTGTGGGGGTGTCCATGGGAGGGGTGAATTAGTCACAAAAAATCATCATGTCAAGTTTTATTATTTATAGATAAATAAATAAAGATAATGTGAGCTACCTAATCACAGATACATTTAGGCACAACAATCATCAAACATAAAATGTCAGTAATATCCATCTATAATGTAACAAATCAATATGTCCCTCATCACTATCAATATCATCACTGTCGTCATCATCCTCACCCTCATCCTAATTATCGTCCTCATCATCATCCCTTCCCTCCTAAACACCCACCTCCTCGCCCTCGTACTCAGCCTCGCCCTCCTCCTCTTTTCCCTTCATCACTGCCTTGGCCTCCTCCTTGCGCTCCTCCTCTTCTACCTCGCCCTGGTCCCCTCCATCGTCTCAAAAACCACTAGAACATCCACTTGGTGCACCATATATGGAATGAATCAACGACATATATTCATCACAAGTTGTTATAGCCTCTGGGAATGTGTTGGATGTCAAACATCCATCGGTTTCATAAATGTATTGTTTTCCCTAAAAGAATGTTCTTCCATATCTGTGGCCCAATTTTCATCTTGTTCCTCATGAGCCTTAACCTATTGGAACTTAGTGGCAATACAACTCTTACATGAGGAGGTCTAATACCTTATGGGGACTATACTCTTCCTAGGTTGGCAGCATACTCTGCCTGGGTTCTCATCTCCCAACACCAGATGTGAATGATCATTTAGCCCAAAATTGTATTGTTCCTGTGCATCAAAGGCCTCTAAAGAATAATATTACAAATATAAATATATTATTAAGATAAAAAATATATATTAAAATTATAAATCAACAATGTATAACTTTCAATATGCTGATGAGTCGGTCCATTAGCCACACTGCCATCTTTCATCATTCTACTTTAGCAAAAAAGTTTTTCTCGAGGCACAAGTCCTTAAATATTCAATGATTTCCTTTACAATGTCATTTAATATAGGAAACCATAATTAAAAATGGGTTACCAATAATTAATTTCAGAAGTAAAATTATATAAACAACTGTCATACCAGCTTCCTCTCATGATCTGGCATTGTTGTACGTCCGAATGTGTGGAGGTATTTTTTTACATCAATGTTTTTTATTTCTTTTGGATGACTCTTAAATGAAATTAAATTATTAAAAAGAAACAATTAAAGAAAAAAACGAAATGTTTTCATTTAAATACCTCAACTTTGATTAATACCTTAAACTGGGTAGACATCCAATGAGTAATCATCTGTTGATATTGTTCTAATGGGAAATCATCAACGATAGGGACCGCCTCTGACACTGTGAAAACTCTAGGACACCATATAATATAAAACTAATTATTATAGGCTCTCAAAATCTCACCTAAATCCATTAGAGGTGATGGCCATTCACCCTCACCATCAAGGAAAACAAACAGAAGTTGACACCAAAATATAAATTCATATTAATAAAAAAAATATTGCATTAAATATAACCGATTTTTTTACCCATATCTCTTCCCATGAATTATCCATGACTTCATTTGGAAACTATATCCCTCAGATCGGGTTAATATGAATGATGTTTGAGTATTTGGAAAGCATCTCCAAAACACTCGGATATTGTTGCCCTATTTTTTCTGTCATTTGAATATCTTCATTATATTCCACCATCAACTGTGTGGGGTGATTCGAAAACACACACATGTGTGTATGCCCTCACCCCTACAACCTATTATTAGATGTCTCAGTTATGAAAGAAAAAATATATTTTATCAATACATATTATAATGAAAATAAATATTGTGATATAAATTTTTTGGGGTTGAATAAATATACTTGTAGTAGTCGGATCGATGGGTGCCGCTGGATCCACGGAAACGGAAGGAACACCCTATATAGTTGGAGTGGGTCCCAATGAATGCTCCATATGGATAGAATCTACTAGAGTAGGATTAGAAGAATATGGAATATAAAAGCTCATAGAGTTGTAATCTGAAGTAAAAGAAGCTGATACAGATGGCTGGCTGAATGCTGGATGGGGAGTGGGAATCATCATCGAATATGGTAAAGATGGGTGAGGAGTTTTAGATGTAATTGGTGATGAAATCATTGGAGGACTAAATTTCCCATGTGTCCCTAAAGACATACCTGTAAAAGATTTTGGGATAAATGGTATGTTAGTGGGAAGGGCGGGGTCTAATTGGTTACGCTGACCAGATCGACTAGATCTTGTACCACCCCTATCGTATGAACACCCTTTATACTGGGACCACTACTAGAGATCTCATCAAATAATTTTCAACTAAGAGGTGGATCCTATAAATAAATTTTTTTTAAAAAAAAATTAATCACATGACATTATATATTATTTAAATATATATATTAGAAATAAAATACTCACTACAGGAACTAGTGGTGGATTGCACATCTCAGCCATGCGACGATTGTTGTTCATCATCTTTTTCCATCACATCTCTTCAATTGGTTTCATTTCATGCATTTGAAAACAAATATAGTAGTAATTAGAAAAGGATATCTAATGTGTATCCCACAAAACAAAATATATGAGAGGGTATAGTGGGATTCATGGATAATTTAACTCTCCTTTTTCTAGGTGGGATTGAATGGATATATAATGAATTCAGTAAATCATAGAAGATATAACACAGAATTTTAATTTTGAGTAGGACAGTTGTTTACAAAGTGTCACCAATATATATATTATGTATGATGAAAACCATATGATAGATGGAAATGATAATATAATTATATGAACAAGGAAAATATATATACTCGATTCATAAGGGATAAAATACTTTTCAAAATTTAAAAGAAAATTAATTTCTTTATCCCAGGTTGATGATGGAGGTTTCTAATCATATTTTGCAGAAGAAGACAAACCATCATATTCATTATCTTGTGAAATTTTAAATGAGGGCCTTACAGTTATACTAATTTAATACATGGTCAATAAAGCATTAAAATATTCACCATGTTTGAAATTATGGTTTCATAGGGTTGAATATAGTTTGATTCCCAAATAAAAATAATCTGTTTAAAATAAAAGTTCAACAAAAAATCATTGAAAAATCACAAAACGGTCAGGTTAGATACAATATAATTATAATCAATATTAAATAAATTTTAATAGTACCAACCTTACCCATCCATGTTGAGCGTTACCATAATTATTGAAAACATGGATGGATGATTCTATATATTTCCGACCACAAATTCAGGTTAAAATTCAACTTTGACAATTCATCTATTTGAGTCATCAAAAGGAATAAATGGATAATTTCAAATGGAAGTAGGGATGGTGTCAATTCCATCATTACCATCATCAATAATATGTCTTCGAATTACCTCAATAATGACACCAAATTAAGGATGGAGATGGTTTTCGACATAAAAAACTTATTTCACAATGGATGCTAATATATATGGTTCATCGGTAGCAAGAGTGTGAGTCATATAAATTACTCAAAATACAAAATCATTAATAAATGTTCCATGCCTCATCATAGAATCAAAACACTGGAATTTCATCATCATAACTCGTCCATGAGTGTAATAATTCAATATTATTATTTTTTCAATGACTCCATAATAACATCCAATTTCAAGTCATGATCTACTGTCTAATGCACTAGCATAACAGTTTATTATGGTTGTAACCATAACTACATCATGTTGTTCTCTCATGTTCATTGATCATTCAGTGATAATAAATCTATACCCATTGATAACAATTGATTTATAGTCATGAACCATGATATTAGGACCCAAATCCAAAGCTCTTATTTCCTCAAAGACATAGTCAGTAGGGATACTCAATACCTGAAAAATAAATGAATATTGAACTTAATTAAATATTTTTTAATTTTTGTAAATGGTAATATTATTACATTTATTTTTTAACCAAGAAAAAAACCTTTTTTTATGCAAAGTCTCCCACTCTCTCAATGTTAAAAAATGATGCTTTATATTTATAGTCACTTTAGGTTCCCTATAGATAAAAATATGAATATTTTAACATATATATATATATAAGATATACATATTCAATTTACTTACATGATGTAGTCATTGAAAAAATCATAGTTGAGTAAAACTATGTGATGTACCATCTCCCACTCTTTAAGGCATAATGTTGTCAATGTATATGATCTAGGAATTATTTCTATTTGAGGAAGTGATGGAAAACTCTGTTCAATTTTCTCATATTTTCTTCTATGTTTCACATAGGTATGTTCATTATTTTAGTGAGATCATATAAATACATAGAGCAGAAATCCTTACATTATTGATCTAAGTAACCATTCATGATAGAACCTTCAAGATGATTCCTATTTCAGACGTAATACTTTAATTTGTACATATTTCTTTTAGCTGGATACGTCCAATGAAAAGAAATTGGTCCTACGAGAATTTTTACATTTGGAATATGGATAGTTAGATGTTTCCAGAATGTGAAAATGACGGAGGACATTTTTTCTCTCACTCACACAAAATTAACGGGGCATCTGTAAACATTTTTTTAATAAAGACTTGGATAACTTCTTAGCACAATGGCCTCTTAACAAATGGAACCACTGAATAACATCCACACTTACATTATTGGACAAAATATGATGGATTTATATTAGAATCAACTCATTCAGAAGGATGCAATAATCTTTAGCCTTCAATGATTTTAGCTTCTACTCTATTCTGACGACCCATTTTGATATGTTTATTGACTAGATATTAGGAACTCTAATAGTCTATAGTACTTCTAGAAATTTCATATTTTATGTAGGTGTCATCACATAAGAATAACATGGAACATTCCATTTATTTTCACTGATATACACAGGATGGAATTCTGGTTTGATGAGACAATCCACAAAGTCACGCTGAGACCGTATGTCATCTTTTTTCCTTTCCCTTAGAATTTAGAAGAATGAATAGAAACATTTATAATATATTTTTTTCGATTTGCATTACATCAATGAAATGACATATCATATTGGTTGACCAATAAAAAAATCAAAGAAGATACTTCTCTTCTTGCAATTATTATAGGTTTCAGTGGAATTATTTCTCTTTCCATACTTCATTTGACCCTTCCCAAATGAAAAACTGAAATATTTAAATTTAGTAAGAACATCTGTTCTAGACATACGCTGTGGTGGATCGTCGGTCTATATGGAATTATCTAATCTTCGATGTTTCTTTCTATATGGATGGTCTATTGGAAAGAATCATCGATGTCCCATAAATCTAAAACAACATCAATGTTTCTGTCTTCTGGATCATGTATCCTTTATTCAAACTGGGCATTATAGTTTTCCCTTCGTGCTCCATCCTGACATCATTTCATAGGAAAGAAAATCATTTGATCGTACACATAAGTTTTGCACACATCTAAAATATGTCTTTTGAATATGCATCGTATGTGTGCATACCAACATCCCATAGAAGATTCAACACTTTTATTAAATGTTTCATGTATATGTCTTTATAATTCCTAGGATCAAAAGGGCCAGATATGTTTATAATCAGGAAAGTGAAAGGTTTTTTCATAAACAAAGATGGGGGTTATTATAAATGTGTATAAAATCTGGCCATGTGTTGTCCGATGTAAGACTTTTTCCAAACGTATTAAAACATTCAGAAGAAAGACACAAGCCTTACATTGTGCACATCAACTGTAAAATCAAGATATTAATCATCAAATCTCTTCCATTAAAATTCATATTCTGGGTGAAGCAACTCATCATTAGTCTTCTTTCTCATGGTATCATGACATCATATTTTTATTGATATTTCTTTCTCATGGTATCATGCCAATAGTTTTCACGAACCATTGAGAAATACTACACTAAAGAATTATATCCCAACAGTTTTCAAAAACTATTGGAAAAAACTCTTTATCCCAATGGTTTAGAGAAACTGTTGGGTAAAGGGCGTTGGTATAAGTATGATTTCTAGTAGTGTTCATTAATTGGTTAGTTTAAGATAATTTTTGACAAAGGATGTAAACGTTTAATATGATTAGACATATTACTCAAGATGGTTTATGACTTTTTTTACTTGATTAGGGTTAGTATTAACTTTTTATTATTAGTTTTTCAAAATGAATGTTTATATTGATTATGGTTCACCAATTTAATATGATGAATACATTGTACATATAAATTTATTTGTGGGGACTTGTTATAGATATACCCTCGATGCATTGACAGGTCTCATTAGACAAGTCAGTAGGCCCAATGAAATTGGTTTCACTATATTGTGAATGGTATTTCATGTATGTTTTCAGATGTATATAATTATACATTCTATAATTATGTGGTTAGTAATTTTTTACATTTTATTATTTGATTAGTTAAAATACAAATGGATTAGTTTCTTGATTTTGTGATTATTTATAAAGATTTATTTTTTCAGCATTTATTTCTTAAATATTATGATCATTTTATTGATTTAATGTCATGGTATTTAGATTTTTACCTTGACAGATTGATTATTATTATTTATTTATGATATTTGTTTCTTTTTATATTACCCTTATAGAGCATCTAATCTCTCACCATATGTTTTATATTCCCTAGGATACCATGAATTGTTTTGGAATTGACATATCGAAATATATTTTCGGTTTAATGGAATTTTAATTGAATAACAGTGGTTTACTATATGATTTCAGTTATATTGTGAATTTCATGTATGTATATAGTCACAAAAAATAGTAAAATAATTTTTCCATAGGGATATGATTCCTTTTACCTTATGCCTATGTAATAATGTATCCACCACTGCTATGCTGGTGTGTTTGGGATCTTTGATGTTTATATTGGAGTAAGGTTAATAGAAATATTGGGAACTAGATTTAGATAAAAAAAATATTAGAGAAAATAATCCTATGACAGAAATTGTAGATAATTATATAATAAAATCATAATTTTTGGGTAAGGAAGTGATTATGTGTTTTACATGGAAATACATCCATGTACAAATACTACTAGTGGACATGGTTTTGGGACATATTTACCAAGGGGAAATAATTCCTAAAAAGGATTGTTGAGATTAACTTGAGTGTCTCCTAGTACATTAAAATTGGAATTATTATTCAATTAGTTTAACACATCCATGGGATATTATTTTTATAATTCACATATTCATTATAAACATTTATGAATGATTTGAAAAGATTTTTCTAATTTGAAATACATTTCAATGAATGCTTCTTTATTATTATGAGATTATCCATGCATAAATATTTCAATTTATGCAAAGTATTTCAATAATTTTTGGATTATAATTTTTTCACAATATTATGATATAATATTAGGTGTAATTGTTTTATAAATGGTCCCTAGAAGAAGTAATTGGAACCCTAACAATTCCTATAATCCAAATAATATTAACAATCATTTCATCGATGGGTTGAATCATGTACTCTTAATTTAACAAGTATACCAAACATTCTCATCATACAAGGGCATAATATCTTGTTTATCGGCATAGAAAAATAATTTTCCATGTTTTATGGCTTCTTAGGGTAGAAATAGATGAGGAATATGGATTTGAAAAAGATGGATAAAGGGTACAGGGGAACTAATGATTTCCCCTATCTTATAGTTGTGGAAGGAAACACTCGGGTACATGATTCAAGGGAAATGAATTTTTTATAAGTGTGGAGTTAATGTCTTTTATGCTCATGATTTCATGTGTAATAAAAAAAATTATTTCTATTGTTTAAAATATAAGTTGATTAGGCACTATTCATTCTAATTACTTAAGAAACACTGGAATATACATTAGAATAAACAAAGGGTTCAAGGACAATGTTTAGCTATTACTATTTTTGAAGTGGAATGATTGAAGTACTAGTATTTTTCATTAAATATTTAATTTGTAGAAGTATTTTATTAATTAAATTAATAATAAAATGGATATGTATTAAAGTATATTAGCTTTTATATAATTATTTGTAGACATGTGTTCAATGGTACTGGTGACAATGAAAAGGTATATACAGACAAGTCGATATTATTAGAAAAAAATTATGGTTGGAAGATAACAATTAATATGTTGATGATTGTGAGATAATAATAATAATAATAATAATAATAATATGGGATATTATTGGTAACCATGAAAATGGATAGTGATTTATGTTTACTTTGTTAGTTTTTACTGAATTTTGAGATTTATGGAATATATTTGTTAATATGATATTTTTTTCCTTGAAGCATGGATGTTTTAATTAATATTTCATAGTGGTAAATGTATTCACATATTTCGTATGTGATAATAAGAAATATATTATGATTTTTAGGTAATATAATGGTTTTTTAAAATTTTGTGATATCCCTTGTAAATTTATCGGGGTTGAATTTGATTAGAACCATTTTGGAAAGGTATTAAGGTAAAAAAATAATGGTTAAAGTTTACATTTTATTCTTTCTAGATAAAATATTCAAATGATTATAGTGTGGAAAAATATTATAATATGGAATTTCAATTCAATAATGTTGATTTTCGACATTTTAGAAGTTATTTATTGTGATTCAGACATGAAAAAATCAACTTGAAAACTCTTTTTGGAGAAAAATATGAGATTATAGTGGAAATTAATTAAATGATTAAATTATACATTTCAAGTGTGCATATTTTATTCATGTTCTATATGTTGAAAGACTTCCTCAATTAATGAAAACGGATCTTCAAAAAATAGTGTTGTTTTATAATCTTCTTTTCTAATAAACTGATTGTCTTTTAACTCATCACAGATTACAAGATTTTTTGCCATTATATTATCTCGATAAGTCACATTCATGTGATAAATGTTCTCTATCACTAACGGTAATTGTTTATTATTTCTTTTATTGTCCATATATTCACTTCCCATCAATTTTTTACATCTTGGAAACCTAGTAGTGTTTCATTATAGATGGCCTTCATACTTATATTAATTTATTATCATTGGGAAGTTTTATTATACCTTTTTTATGATGTCGGTTTCCAGCAAAGTTATATTCAAATGGTAAACAGTTTATTAAGGATATAAACATTAAATAGTGGGGATATAATTTATTTAAGGGGTTAGAAATTAACACTCTATGATTATAAAATAGGAACATCATGTTCGATAACATATAAGAAACACAAAACTAGGATTACAATAGAATGTTACACCTCAAAACATTATGATAAAATTATATTTAAATAATTTGAATTCCTTTGATATCTTATTACTCACAAAACATTGGGTTTAAATTAAATTTGATACCCTATTAAAATAACATTATTCATACATGATCATTTTAACATATCCATCAAAGTGGGATCAATGAATAGAAATAAGTAATATATCAAAATTATATTTTTTAAATATGAATAAATAAATTCAATGGTTTTATGTTAATTTTAAATGAAATATAAATCAATTGAAAGAAATAAAAATAATTTTTTTCGACAAAAATGTATTTTTCTAAAAGGACGTTTCAACGTTCCTGGTGCACATATTTTAAAATAAAAATTTACAATATTTTTCCGACTTATTTCAAAAAATTAAACAAATTTTTGTAATAAAAATATAAAAATAATCTTAGTATATATTGAAATGTTTTTAATAAAAATATCAATTTTTATGAATAGTTAAAAATACATGTTTTATTGAAGACTATATTTCATTTTAAATAATATAAATGTTTCATATTAATTTAACATTGATTTAAATGTAAAATGAGTTCCATTATTTTATAAAACATATTTTTTTGTTTATTAAAATCTATTTAAAAAAGAATTTGGATATGAAAAAGTTCCATACTTATTAGAATTTATTCTTTCGATAACCTCTTTTTCGTCTTGTCTCTTGGTTTAATACTAAATTAAATAGTAATTTTTATGACAATTTAATTTTATAATTTTTTGATAATTTTAATCAAAACAAATAATATTATATAAAATATTACCCCAAATTTTTTCTCATAATGAACAGTAAATTCTGTAAAAATTAATCACCATATTTATGGTTAAAACAATTTTAAAGTGTAGTTAAACTAAAATGACAATGGTTAAATTGGTCTAAACACTTTTCTAATATCTATTGGATGGAAATTGTTCAACCCTTATAACCATATGATATTTTTTTTGACTTTTCAAAATAATACCCTTGAATGTAACCTATATTATAATTTAATTAATGAAAAACAGCAAATGTCACCCCCTTGTATTTAAATTTCAATTATGTGTTCACATAGTAACCAAAGTAAAAAATGTAATTAATATGGTTGACCATTTTGATAAAAATGAAATTTATTTCATGAAGACATTTTTTTTAAAATATTAATCATATAATTACATTAAATTACTTATAAACACCAACATGGTAATTATTTAATTAATAAAAAATAGAATAAATGAAACTAAAATATTAAAATTAAAATAGATTGAATAAATTATTTTTAAGAAATAGATTTTTTATAAAAATATATCATGTTATATAAGAGTTTAAATTATGTATTCTAATTCCATACTTTTCTTGTTATTTTTTTAAATACAAATTAGATGAAGAATTTAAAATTTTGAAATTAATGTTATTTTATAATAAATCATATTTTATTACATGATTTAAAATCCATAAACCTCATATGAGTCACCAAGTGATTTTTAAATGTCAAAATTAAATAAAATATTGATTATTTATGGACCAATTTTTCTTATAGTGACTATATGGATCATTTTAGTATAAAATCATTATTATAATGGTTAAGGTTATAATAATGTTTTTTCACGTAACATAATTTTTTGTTAAAATTAATTTTCAACACAGAACTATTTTCATGTGATAAATTATATCTAATATTTATAATTATTGGGTCAATGTTAGATAATAATTTTCATTTAATTTTAGGACTAAATAATAAATTTCCCAGGTTAAACGATAACTTTTTATAGGGATATATTATCATTTAAATTTATGGAAAAATAGATGTTAAAGAAAAAATTTTTTAAAACATCTCTGGTTTTCTGTGTTGAGGGTCTGTCTCAATCATATCATCCATATAACACTTTATTAATCAATTTTTTATCCACTAAAGTTTGTTGTAAAATCAAATTATTTAATAGATTTGGGTATTTACCAAAATGACACACCTCTTCAATTATAAAAGGGAACTCACTAACCATCATTTTTCATACCTATGAAACAATTTTTATAAAAAAAATATCAAAATACCTCTACAACATCCCTATACACATTCTATCGGTGTATTTCATCCCAATATTTTATCCCTAGTTTCCATATGAAGATATCCAAAGGACGTTTATCTAAGACATTATGGTCACCTTAATGAAGATCTCTCTCATTTTCATTCTTCATTTTCCGCTTTCAATTATGTCATTTTTAATGAAATGAAAAATGGGATTTTTTATATTCACAAGGAATGAAATACCTGATTATGGCTATATTGTCCCCCACATTGAATTGAGGAAATGGTGGACATAATTGAGAGATCTTATAAGCCACCAGAAGACATGTGATTGTGAGACCTTCAGATGGTCACACGAAGGAGCCATATAAATAAAATAACCATTTTAAACTCCCATTAATCGCATTTTATAGGAACTTATTCTCATTAAAATGTGTCCTAGAAAACTAGTGAACATACAGTGAAAATTAGAAAAGAACCACTATGTTTCACAAATTCTCAGGCAGTAGGAGCTTGACAAGACATCCAAAAAAAACATGGAAAATAGGGAGATGAACAACCAAAATGAGGGACAATATTGTAGACATAAAACTACTGTTATGAATCCATACAGATTATGATTCATCACAAATTCCCATGTTCCATGTCTAACTCATTGCACATGATCTCACTGGCATGTCACCTTCACCACATGAATGTCCATAGACATGTCCAGATGGTCTTTATATCGCCCTTTGGATCTAAAAACTATCATAATATTTTTTCATGATAGTGGTAATTCCTCAACATTACTCCTTTATTTGGAATGTGATGCATCACTAATTTATAGAATGAATTACCTCAAAAAACTCAATCAGGTTCACAATATCCCTCAGCCCATGTAAAATGAACAAGGAAATAGAAATGGGAAAAGGTGAGAGGATCTTGTTGTATTAAATTTCATGTGATGCTCCACATGAAACTCATGAGACACAATATAATCCACAAATACATATCATCTTATTCATTAAATATCCCTCTAGCATGTCACCTCCCCATATGAAAGTCCCCATACATGTCCATGCTATATTTCACTCTCCCTTCAGATCCATAATAGAAACAGAAGATTTTGTCCATGAAATGCTCTGACATCACTATAGGACCCTTTGTTTTTTACATTACACATCACAAATGGGGAGAGTGATTGTCTTCTACAACACGTATTGAAGATCAAAATATCCACAAGACATTGAAAATTAAATAATATAAGGAAATAAAAAGGGAGAAGGTTAGAGCCTCTGGTAGTTCTAAAATTCACCTGGTGCACTCGTGTGCATTGCAAGGTCGCATAAATTTTCATCAGAATGATGGAGACATCTCATTGATGGCCTTAGGAGATCTAACATTATCTTTTGGAATATCCTATAAAAATCATAAAATATCATAAGAAATCATTTCAAAATTTATCATTATCTAGAGAAAATTACTTACGAATGTCATCTGGAAAATATGGAATTCCCTAAGCATGTCTTCCTGATTCAGCAAGAACCCTTTTATTGGTTTTAATAAAATAAATGGGACATTAATGGTATTACTTCACAATAATTGAAAATAATGTCAAACTCCTAGAATGACCTATAATAGGATCTCTAGAAACAAATGACATCAAATCCCTCCAATGACTCTAGTATAGATCAATGTTATACACACTTCGAAAATTGGAGAATATCCCAGGTGGAGAAGCCTATAAAACCCCCACCCATGTAACAAATAAAAAATCCTTATATCCATATACATTTTCACTCTTCCAATTTAGTAGCTTTCTAATAGAGGCTTATCTCATGATCAGAATGGTTTTTCATCCAGTATTATTGAGTGACATGATAATCATATCCAGGATACAGACAAGGGAAACCATAGTGTGTATTCCCTATCCATTTGAACTATAAGGAATCTAATTACTACTACAACTAGGATGAGTAGGGAACATTCCTAATTCTTGGGATCCCAATTTAATATTATAAGGGTTATCCTAATGAATAAATCTCACATCCCTAAGTTGTGAGATTGATTATTTTTCTTTACCTTGTTTCTCACATAGAGCATAGCTCATGTTGGCTTAGGGAGTTGCAATGATAACATCATTTTCATCATAAGACTCTATAAATTCAAGGGAAACCATTACTTTTTATTCCAAATCTATAGATTAATATTGTATATCCTGCATATTAAGGTAGCCTTAGAGTGTAAGTCCAGAATTATTAAACTACAATGTATCTGATTCCATCCATAACGAGGATATATAGAATTCCCTTTACAAGGCCCAATATCATATGTCAATCCACTTCAGTGTTAGTCCCACAATTTATACCACATTCCAACCATCAAGAAGCAGTATCTCTAATGGGTTGACCATCCTTCCTCATACATAATAAAATAAAAATTTACTAAAATACAATATCTTTGATTCCTTCCATAACCCGAATACGTAGCATGCCTTATAAAGTCTTGATCCTTATATTAGGTGTTCAGTGGGATGTACTATCATTAAATCCCCACAACTATATATTATTATTGTTATTAATTGATATCCCCTATTTTCACATAGAAGATAGATCACATGGGATTATGAAGTTGAAGTGATCACCTAAGTAGCATTCTGAATCTCTACCCACCATGTGAACCTTAGTACATAAACCCTAATTTGTTGTATGATAAAATTAAACGACATATAATGTTGTCAAAACTAGGGTAAGTACCAAGGGAATTAATGAACTATGATAACTGTATTGGTTTGGGGCGTTGAGGAAGCACGTTTGTGGGTGTACCCAACATTAATTTCTGCATTAACAACAATAAATCCAAGATCATTCATGACAATAAAATGAAAGATCATCAGAATATGACAAAGAATTAAAAAGGAGGGGAATCCTGAAACCATAAATATGATAATCATTTGTTGGTTATAATTAATTTAATTAATTGACAAGAATTACTATGAATGAATTATTTCATTGTTGATGTTTCCAGTCACGATCCTATGTGATCCGTCGTTGCGTCATAGAATCCAAGTTTTGGATTCCTATAGAGGTTATCCACACGTCCTCCATGTATATATAGATGATAGAGAAGGGATCTTCAGGTGCTAGCGTGAAATATCCTTCACTTGTGATATCCTCCATTGATCACCTTGATCTGGTGGTGGGGGATCTCTCTCTCGTAGCTTGAGAGCATTATGGGATGAAAAGAAATCTCTTTTGGCATGAGAGCTTTCTTTAGATACATTTTTCACAACCCAGAAAATTGTCTAGGCTAATGAGAAATATATAATTGGGATCTTTAATTACATAGAATAATAAAATGAATTAATTACCCGAAATCATTTATTCATTTCATTAAATTATTTGTTATACCCCATGTATAATAATAACATATGACTATTATTATTACTTATCATGTTCCTAGTGAATTACACCTAATATTATTTAATTTAATAAATAATATTATTTCTCATAAATTTCACAAAAAAATACATGGTGTGTATATTTAATATACAAGGCATGTACTTTTGTTTTTCCATTTTCTTTATTTTCTCCACCACATTTATTATAACTTGACTAATGGGTATTTATTTCTCAAAACAATATCACTGAATTACTCACTAATAAATATATTACTTTGACCATAATATATTCTCTCGAATAACTAGTTTTGAAATAAATTCAATAAGCTATCCATGAATAATTATTAAACCACAATTGGGAATAATCTTTATTCAACTTGTTAAATTAATATCTAAATAAGATACTTGTACACACTTAGTGTGTGACCCTCTAGGCCTCGTTCTTAGTGTCATTAGGTGAAGCATGCCTAATGTCCAAGGTTATCAACTAGCAATACACTAAGGCACCCATAGAAAAAAAAGTTAATGTCAGAATGACATGTCGCCTCTTACAAATGCTTGTCATGTAATATAATCCATTTTTCTCGATATCCTGAATCAAGCGGGTTGCATGCATGTTCCATCAACCCATGTGCTCGATTATTCATTCTCTAACTTTTCTGAATTTTACATGCCCATTCCTCACCACGAACATGGATTTGTTTAGGCTTTTTTCATTTATATCAATGCTCATGAGTTATCTACTTCCATTATGGAATAGTAGGGAAAAATCATTTCTCGCATTTTCATGTAATGAAATATCACTCGCGACACACCCAAGATATCCTATCTCACTATGAGTTGTGTTTCATTACAGTTTTCATCAATACAACTAAGTGTGTGAGTTGTAATACCGATTAATAATAATATAATATTCTAAGGAACAATGCACACATCTGCAGATAGGAACATCAAATTAAACTATGAAATGTGGATTTCCCACTATTGGGTCTCGTTCATATAATATCCTCCTAGGTATTACAAAGTGTGAAGACCATGAGAATGTGACTCAATGTTTTATGATTCCTCACCCCTAATGTCTTGTATTATGTTTTTCCCTCAAATATCATCATCTGGCCATAGAACATATATTGATGAACATTGTTGTGGCACTTCCAGGTTTTCATCAAAGTAGGGATCCACTATGATACATTAATGTTACAAATGTCCTTAGGACATTATCACATGAATTTTCATGAAGATTAACAATCAAGATATGATATGATATTAATTAATGGATAAAGTAGAAATTACTTTGTTTTAGGCCACCAAATTTAATTAACTCATACTTGTACTAGAGCCAACTACTAACATCTTTTAACACACTAGATCTCACTTGATATTCATGCTTCTACTGAGATAGGCCTTTAGTCATGGGGTCCTCCACATTATCTTCTATGGAAACTCTTCTCACAACAACTTCACCCCATTGATAGTAATCCCTCAATAAGTGATACTTTTTATGTATGTGATTTTTCTGTTGATGTGACCTTGGTTCTTTTGCAAGTGCCACCACTGCAGTATTAGCAAAATACAATGTGATATGATATTGTCTACTAGGAACAACATCAATATCCTGGACGATGTTCCGAATCCAAGAGGCTTCCTTGGCTACATCAGAAGCTATTATTTATTCCGACTCCACTATAGAATTAGCAGCAACTTGTTTCTTAGAACTCTTCCAGTTCACAGGTCCTCCATTAAGACATAAAACATATCCATATTGTGACTTTAGATTATTCTGATCGGTCTGAAAGAAAACATCAAAATAACCTCTATTGGAAGGCTCCTCGTCTCCTCCATACACTAGGAACATATCTTTAGTTCTTCTCATATACATAATTATTGTATAAATAGTAGTCCAACATTGTTCTCTAAGATCTTCTTGATATCAACCTACCATTCTTAGTGTAATGATAACATCAATCCTGGTAAATAACATGACCTACATGATGGATCCTATAGCCTAAGAATATGGGATCTTTCTCATTCAATATTTCTCTTGTTGTGTTTGAGGACACATATTCTTATAAAGATATAGTCCATGTGACAGTGGAAACAATCCCCTTTTGGATTGTTCTATAATAAATCTCTTTAGTATCTAATCAATGTATGTTCCCTGACATTGTCCAAGTAGCCTCTTGGATCTGTAATGAATGATATGGATCCCTAGAATGTAGGATTCTTCGCCTAACTACTTCATGGAGAAACACTTGTTCAACCAGTCGATAACTAACTGTAAGTCTAGTACATCATTTCCTATAAGTAATATGTCATCAACATTTACTACTAGGATAACGACTTCATTCCCATTAAACTGATTATAAACCGATGGCTCACATTCATTATTAATGAAACCAAATTCTTTTATGGCTTCATCAAATTGATTGTTCTATGACCTAGATGCTTTCTTTAATCCATAAATGGATTGCTAAAACTTGAAAACCCATTTGGCTTCACTTGGTGTCACAAACCATTCTGGTTGTTTCATATAGACATCTTCATGATGGTTCCCGTTGTGTAATGCTGTCTTGAATTCCATTAGCCAAATCCCGTTGTCATTGTAAGCTGATTTGGCAAGTATTAATCTTATGAATTTAAAAATGGAAGCTTGTGAGAAGGTTTCATCATAGTCTATTCATTGATGTTGTCTGAATCCTTTAGCCACTATCCTTTATTGATAGGTGAAAAAATGACCTTACATGTCTAGTTTTCTCAGGAATACCCATTTTCATCCAATAGGCTTTACAACAACTATCTCATCGACCAAAATCCAGACATGGCTCTAATACATGGAATCCATCTCCAAACTCAAAGATTCTATACATCTTGAATCATCTGATCTTCCTTGTACTTCCTTATAAGAGATAGGTTCATCATCGTACCACAATAATGATTCACCAACCTCGATGACTAGGAAACCAATTCTCTATGGTTCCCTTACCTCTCTTGAGCTCCTACGCCGTACTTGTGTTTTTAAAACCTCTCCTATGGGGACCTATGGAACTTTTTCCTATACAAACTCTTTTGTATCATGAGAATCATCTTCTTCAAAGTCAATGATGCTTCCACTATCCTTTTTAAGGATGTGCTCCCTCTCAATAAATATGTATTTTATTGTGACAATCACTATTTTTTCTGAAGGGTTATATAGGTAATATACTTTCGTTTCCTTAGGATATCGTATAAAGATACACTTCATACCCCGGGGTGCTAGTTTTTTTCCTGATAAGGCCTTAGTAATTTCCTTGCATCCCCATACACATGTGTGGGACCAAATGGGTTTCTTTACATTCCATAACTCGGAGGGAATTACATTTCTCCCCTTATTTGGTACTCAGTTTAAGGTGTATGTTATATTTGGTAATGCATATACCGAAAAGGATAATGAAATATCTGCATGACTCGTCATCGACCACACCATGTCCAAGATGGTGTGGTTCCCCCTTTCACAAACACCATTCCACTATGGTGGATACGGATGAATGAGCTGAGATTGAATCCTAGACTCCTATAGAATATCAATGAACTATTTGTTCAGATATTATTCACCTCGATCCAATCAAAGTTTCTTTATCTTCGTAACAAGATAATTCTATACTTCATTCTTGAATTCCTTAAATTTCTCTATGGATTCTGACTTATACCTCATTAAGTTGACATTGCAATATCTACATAAATCATCATTAAAAGTAAGGATATAAGAATATCCACCTCTAGCTTCAACTGGAAATGGTCCACACACATCTGTTTGCACTATTCCTAGAAACTCTGTGGCCCTTTCTCCCTGTCCACCGAAAGGTGTCTTGGCCATTTTACCATGTAAACAAGCATGACATCTATCGAGTGTTTTTTATCTTACTGGAGTCTAAATAACCTTCTTGGAAGATCTTTTTCAAGTGCTTCTCAATTACATGTTTGAGAGAATGATGCCACAACTGGTTGATGTTTGATTCATGTGAATGTTTTCCGTTACCGATTTACAACACATGGTTTTGATAATTAAATACTCACAAAACATTATTTAAATGCACCATACCATAACATATGTTGTTCTTATAAAAGATACAACCCTTATTTCAAAATTTAAAAACCAATCCATCCATATCCAAAAAATATAATGAAAATATGTTCTTGGTAACACTAAGAACATAATAACAGTTATGTAAAATCAAAATCATTTTAGTTGGCAATGAGAGATGGTAACCACCAATGGCCAACATAGCCAGCCTTTTTCCATTAGAAGCTCAAAGATCCACCTCTCCTCTCATAATCTTTCTAAATATACGTGGTTCCTGCATTTGAATAAAAATTTGAGCCCTACAAACTATATCTAGTACCCAATGTGTTGAATTGGAAAGATAAAACTCAATAATGAACGCACATTTAGATTCCCCACGCTTTTTAGTGTAGTTTATCTTCTAGTGTCCTGGATTGCCACATGAAAAACAGACCGTCTCCCTTTCCCTGCCCTACCTCAGGATCTTCCCCTTCTTGGAGGGACCATGCTCAGGGGATTCATACCATTTATAAGTCCTTGGCCACTTTGACTTGTCCTTTATTTTCTTATTCTCCATAAGGACTTGGGGTTTGTCACGCCCCATGTCCTTATCTACCTAGAGAAATAAGGTTATAAGTTCATGATAGACACTTATCATTGTTTCTCATGTTATAGTTGATAACAATGATAGAGAAGGTCTTGGGAAGTTATGATAGGATGAGATCTGTACACAACTCATCTGTAAATTTAATCCCTAAGATGTACAGGTGTTCAATGTAGCCATTAGGATTTACTACATGAGGCCATGATGGAACAAAATCTCCAAGAATAATTGTGATCAAAGAATTGGAGATCTCATATCTCTCATGTATCTACTTCTCTTGATAGATATCTTTATGGTGAGACATCATGCTATATGCGTCTTTGTTTTCATGTTGCTGCATGATCTCATTGACATGGCCAATAACATGAAACATTGGACATATGTGGCATCATCCATATCTTACATGTAGATAGATAGTTCCTCATCATTAGCCTTTTTTATAGGTTCAACTGGAATAATCTCCTCCATCATGTACAATTTCATCTCATGGAGAAGTATGAGACATAAATGCTGCTACCATTCATGGAAATTGGTGTCAGTGAGAAGTTTTTCTTTCTCGAGTATGGTTCGCAATGATATGTTTTATGTTATTTTAATTTTTTTCTGAAATTTAATATGATCATAGTTTTAGTACATTATCATGATAAATCTGAGATAAATAAATAAATTAATACTTTTTAGTCTTCCATTATTTTATCGAGATCCAATAGCCCTCACCATTATCTTATGAATATTCGGTTGCCTGGATATTCTAGTGGATCTGATCTATATTTCCCATTGCATTACCCAGAATAGGGTTGGTCATACAACATGTAGGGTTTTATGTAGTCATTCCAAATTCCAAATGCATTAACTCACAGCTTCTTCACCCGCTGAGTGGACTACCCAATCGCAAAATCCTTTTATTTTGGATTTCCTCAACCTTTTTCTCTTGGTCACACCATGTCCTACTATGACAGTCAACTATTAGTGAAAACCATGTCAAGTCAACCCAAAACCATGAATTATAATTCCCCGGTAATTGAAATCACCCCAACATGGGGTGGTCATGAACTTTGAACTATAGTTTGATTCTGACCAAGATTATGGAAGTCTATACCAACATAATATTCTCTTTTAGGGATTTAATCCATATATGCAAATTTCCATTATATTATCTTTGATTACATGCTTTTTTAATATTAAGTGGGTTATACTTAATTGATTAACCATGTCTAAGATAATATTTACACAGAAGACATACTTATTTTAGTTCCATCTTGCATTGTTTTTAAAATAATTAATTTTGGGGTAGTGACAACACACCCTGTAACACCCCAAGCTTCTACGGTACGCTTCTCTTTGAATAATGCGATAGCGTGTGTTGTAACACACCACAACCAATCAAACAAGCCATTATGAATAGAAATACCTGATTTTCGAAATTATATATATTTTATATTTCAAAGTGGACTTAATATTTGGTTTCGGAATATTGAAATTATCCTAAGATGAATTTTCGGTATTTTTCTAAGAACTTCCAATTTTTATGAATAGTGAAAAATACTTAAAAACGACTATTTTAATCAAAATAATTTATAGTGATAAATTATATTATTTAGTTGTTATAAAGTATAATTAGAATATATTTTTACCATTTTATCCAATGGTTTTCATTATAATTAATTTCACTTTGAAATTGGACCTAAATAATTGTCAATCTTTTCGTATATATTGTTTCTTAAAAACACGATATTTTTTATGACAGCGGGAATTAATTATAAAATTAATTAATGAAAATTATATGTTTGGAATTTTGTAAAATAGACATCATTTTTGAATTCGGATTATCAATTATATCTTAGGGTGAAATTTTGGCATTGTTCTGAAAAACATCCTTTTTTTGATGAATATTGAAACTACTAAGTGGTAGTTAAAAAACTGAATTTTTCATAAAAGCTAATTTTACCGCTTCTGTGAATGGAATTTCAAAAATCCTAGAGACATGGTTAATATCAAGAAGTAAAATTTGGTTCAATGAGATGAAAATAATTTTTGGTGAATAGTAACTTTTTACTTTTATTTACCGCGGTTAAAAGTAAATAGGGTAATTAAGGGTAAAAATGATATTACTATTACCCTAACACATGTCCTAATTCTATTAGACAAGTGTATATCGACCAAAAACAACCTTAGGAAAAAAATATTATCATTTAGGTCCACTTGGATTAGATTAGTACATTTATTATTATTTAATTCAAAGAAGAGTTAAAAGAGATAAAATCAAAGTTTATTTACTAAAACATTTTTAATATAAGGTTATACATAAGATAAATTCGATTTTAAATATTCATTAGAAATATAAAAAGCTTTCCTACATAATGATATTTTATTTATAATTTTTAGATATTAAATAATATAATTTATTTATGACACAATGATGATGAAGTAATTACCATAATAGTGAAAAATTAAAATAATTAATATTATAAATACCCAAATAAATATAATTTGAGACTTTTAATGAATTAAACTAATTTTATAGGATAATATAAAATATTGGGATTGATTTAATAGACTTTTTTTGTAGTAATAATTCTGTTATAATTTTCACAAAAATCAAATATTGAATAGTGTCAAAATTGACATAATAGAGTTTTTAAAACAAATATTATATTATTAATTGATATTAAATTCCTAAAAATCCATGGTTAGGCAAAGAGACTTATATCATGATATTTGTATCATTAATGGATCACTTGGGGGTCTATTGGATGTATATAGTAAGTTTATTAACTATATAATATAAAAATACAAAGTGACATGGTAAATGTCAAACTAATTAAATAAGAGTTAAAACTAAACTATAAGGTTAATATAGTAACCCAAACCTGTCTAAATTCTATTGGTTGAATGGTTTTCGACCTATCCCCACCTTAACCTTTTAATAATAAACTTTGGAGCCATTAGATACCGAATATAAATTTATTATAAATTAATATTTCTAGCTTTTCCAAAGGTGCCCCTCACCCCTCTTGTAAAAGGGCACTCCCCCTTCTCATTAAGTCACACCATAAAAGCCTTTTGGTTCGGCCAAACTATGTCCAAATACTCCCTCATATTCCCTCACTTCATCCTAGATGTCTTTCTTTAGTCAGAAATCCAACCTAGGATCCCTTTTGATCAAATCAAAAGGAAGAACCCGAAGAAGAGGTAACGATTTCACTACCCTTTTCCATGTTCCTTTCTACTTCCACTTCTTCCATCTTGGTTATTACCATTCTGAAATAATAACTCCAGTATCTTATATATATTGAGATGTTATTATAAATATGGTACACCCATATTCAGTATTATATCCACCCTTTGAATAACATGTCACCATACGTGCGTACGTACGACTTACCGTCTCCACTTCGTGGTGTAAATGTTATTCAATATATTATTATTTGGATGGGTATAATAATTATATTTAACACATTTAAATAATAAATATAACATGATAATGATTCTGTATATATGATATACTATCCAATTATATATTCTTTTAATATCAATAGAATGATATTGTCGCTCGTGCGTACGTACGAACTACCGTCGCCATGAACACGACAAGATTCATTATCCATCATATCAATTCAAGTATAACTATCATTTTATGATTTAAAAATAATGTTTAAGGACTTGATATAATTCTGGATATTAATAATATACAACCTATCCTATCCAAACATGGCTTACGTAAGAAAACATATAAAAGAAAATGAGTAAGTTAACACCCGAAACGACGATAACACTAAGATATTATTAACAAAGAAATGCTAAAAGATCATATATGATATCATATTAATATATATGATTCTTTTATAATTTAATAAAAATTATTTCACCAATATACAGGTGGTTAAAAAACCCTCAACAAAGTAAATGTACAAGGTAAGGGTTTATTTCACAATCTCTTCATTATCCGAGGTTGTTTATACGTAATAATCTATTGGGATATCTTTATCATCCACATCCATGTTTCATAAATATGTATTTAAAAACACTTTTACTATTTACAAGAATATGGGTTAAAGTCATTTATACTCTTGTTTGACTTTTTATAAGTGGTTTATAAAAGAATCTCTCCGTTATTTTCCAAACAAGGTGCTTTTTAACCTTTTCGACAGAATTAAGGTAAGAATGTTTTTTTAACTTATACAGTAGGTGCGGTTATTTTCTGCCGTTATAAAATCGTCGAAGCTTCCCTTACAAGATTATAATAATATTTTCAAAGAAAATGTATTATTTCATAAATATATGACTCTAATGTGATTTCAAAATAGAAAGAGATATTTCTCTAAAAATTGATCTGATTTCATCTATGTCAACATCCTTTGATGGATTTTACGCTTATTTGAAGTTGAATTATTACAATACAAAACTTCTATATTGTAATGAAGGTTTTGAGATATGTTTGACTGTTGATGTGCTATTTTTATACCGTTCATAGTTTATGGTGAAAGTATTGACATTTCGTATGCTAGTTTTAATACGAATGTTTATGTTATGTGGAAACCTTTTCATATGAGAATGAATTGGACTTAATATGTTACGGGTGGAGCCCGCTATATCTCCTCGATGCATCGGTAGGTCTCATGAGACAAACTAGTGTCTTGGAATAAGGCCTTGGAAAAATATTATTTGAAGTCTTGGCACGAGGCCTTGGATATGTGGTTGTGATAGTCTTGCATTATGCATTCCATCATTATGAAAGTGGTAATTGATATTGCATGTGATCGTTAGATTAGTAGAATATCTATGTGAATAAGTAAATGGATTTTTTTCATTTTATTTTTTCCATACTATGTTGAAGTTCAAGTTTAAAAGGATTTTCTTAAGTTATACATTTCCTTAAATGTTTATTCTTATTTATGAAAGTTTTCACTATATTGTTATCCTTACTAGGCATTTGAGCTCACCCCTTTTCTATGTTTTATTTTTCCCAGTATGTGAAGAAGTAAATTATGAATGACCTACAGGGATATTATGAGAGGATAATAGTGTGGACTATGGAGATAATATGCTGTTGTAGTAGTTATTCACTTTATGATGTAATTTAAAACTTTATGAATATATCTAGTGTTTCCAAGGCTACTAAACCAATTGGTATTTCGAGATTTGATCTTTCTTATGATCATGCCAATGTTATGTAATAATGCACCGAATCTAGGTAACTGGGGTCGGGGCGTTATAGTTGGTATCATAGGAAGTTTAGTACAAACCTTGGAAGCTAGATTTAGATAAACTCTGATTAGAGCACATAGATTTAAGATGGACTTTGAGGATTAGTATAGAAGAACTTCCTAGAATTTTGGTATTGTAGATATTTTATGAGTTTTCCGAGAAATACATCCCTGTCTGGATACGAGCAGGTAGAGGCGGATCTGGAACAGATGTACCTAGGGGTAAAACCCGAAAACACCGCTTTGAGCTAGACTCGAACGGGAACTGGTGCACGACAACGGGCCTTGATACACTCTTGGTTACGACACTCCCGGGGGATATACTTAGGATAACTCTTATTTTATTTACAAATAATTATGAAGGTTTTATGAGTATATACTTCCTCAAAGAAAACATTCTAATGATTATGGATTATATCCATAAATAGTTCAATTTATGTTAACTGTTTTATAAGTATGAGATTATGTATATTGATTCATAAACTGATCAAGTTTATAGCATTGTTTAGAAATGGCGCCTAGTGGAAGAAATGGAAACGGTATCAATGCACGCACTCCATGTAGGGATATCCCTCCTGATCATGATAATTATAGTGGAGCTGGTGATGCAACTGGTGTCGATCAGCTAATCACCATACTGGGACAACTTACTCAGGTTATGAATAATAACGTTACCCGTATAGAGCACCCTGATCCACAGCGTGGAGGATTAATGTTAGATCACTTCATGAGGCAACAACCACCAACATTCAATGGGAGTACAAATCCCTTAGTAGCTGAGAAATGGAAATTTTCCCTAGAGAAAATATTTCAGGCTTTGGGGAGTAGTGAAAGTGAAAAAGTTATCATGGCAGTTTACCGCCTCACTGGATATGCTGATCAATGGTGGTCATTGATTCAAAATACGATGGAAGATGATGAAGGATCAAATATGGAATAGATGGAGTTCAAAGATCTGTTTTTAGAAAAATACTATCCTCGCGACCATCGAGCAGATATGGAAAAGTAGTTTCTGAGTCTGAGACAAAAGGAGGATGAGAATGTCACAAAGTATGAGGCTAACTTTACAAGGTTAGCAAGGTATGATAGAGATTATATACATAACCCAATAAGTAAGATTGATCATTTCTTTGATGGGTTAAAACCATTTCTCCATCGAGCATTAGTATCACAATCCTCCTCGTCGTACGAAGACATTGTCTCATGTGCTATCAAGACCGAAAAGGAATTCTCTAAGTCTTATGACTTTAAAGCAAAGCAAGAGAAGAAGAGATATGCTGATCAATCTGGGAATGTAAATAAGCGGAAGAAGGGAAATGTTGAATATCTATCCTATGGTAAATGTGGGAAGAAACACCCCGATACTTGCTTGAAGGGAACGGGAGTCTGTTACAAGTGTGGTGAAAAAGGCCACCAAGCACGTGATTGTAAAGGGAAGAAGGAAGCTACCAATGTTCAGTGCTACAATTGCAGGGAAATGGGGCATTATGAAAATGTATATCCTAAGCGTCAGGGGAACTTACCTCAGAAAATTCCAAGGGATCAAGGCCAAGCTTATGCTATCACTACTGCTGAGGTAGAAGCTCTGAAAGACGTGGTGGCAGGTAATTTAATGGTTTTCGTAAGATTAGAAAATGCATTATTTGATTCTGGATCATCGAATTGTTTCATATCTTCCCAGTTTTCTAAGAAAAGTAGATATTAACAATTTGATTTAACAAGGGAGTTGTCAGTTAAAACTCCTAAGGGAAGTATCATTGCAACAATGTTTTGTGAGTCAGTCCCCATTAGAGAACATAAATGTTCTTTATTTTCTGATCTCATCGTCATACCTATGATTGAGTTTGATATAATCCTCGGTATGGACTAGCTTTCGGACTATGATGCGATGATTTATTGTTAGAATAAAGAGGTTACGATTTTTGATGATGATGATAAGGAACACCTTGTCTTTAGAGAAGAATCGTCACCACCTAATTCTTATCTAGATCCACCCCCAGAAGCTCAACTAATTTCAATTATTGGGGAGGAAGAGAATGAAATGACTATGGGTGAGGAAAGGAATGTTCAAATAGAGGATGTACCTGTTGTTAATGAATATGTAGATGTGTTTCTGGACGATTTACCTGGACATCCTCTAGAATGAGAAGTTGATTTTTCCATTGATTTAATTCTAGGATCAAGGCCTATATCGAAGACCCCTTATAGAATGGCCACTGTAGAATTAGTCGAACAAAGGAAACAACTAGAGGAATTGAGTAATAAAGGATTTATTCGCCCTATTGTTTCTCCATAGGGAGCCCCTATTCTTTTTGTTAAAAAGAAATATGGATCCATGAGGTTATATATCGACTACAGGGAGATAAATGCTATAACAATAAAGAACAAGTATCCCCTACCTCGCATTGAGGATTTATTTGACCAACTGCATGGAGCTCAATACTTTTCAAAGACTGACCTTCGATCTGGATACCATCAGTTGTGTGTGAAGAAGGAAGACATTCCGAAGACATCATTTCAAACCAGGTACGGGAATTAGAAGTTTACTGTAATTCCTTTTGGATTGACTAATGAACCCTCTGTATTCATGGATCTAATGAATAGAGTTTTCAAGGACTATATCGATGAATTTGCGGTGGTATTTATTGATGATATCTTGGTATACTCAAAAAGATACGAAGATCATTAAAATCACTTGCGCATTATCCTGAAGACTCCGAGAAGACATGAATTATATGGAATGTTTAGCAAGTGTGAATTCTAGCTTCATGAGATTTCTTTTCTTGGCCATATTGTCTCTAAAGATGAAATCTCTGTAGATCCTTCTAAGACCAAGGAAATCCAAGAATGGCCAGCACCAACTAATATAACTGAGATACGTAGTTTTATTGGTTTGGCAGGTTATTATCGACGTTTCGTCCATAATTTTACCCGATTGGCTAACCCATTAACGAAGCTCACACGTAAAGGGGTTAAATTTTTTTGGACAAAAGAGTGTGAAGAATGTTTCGAAGAACTGAAGAGAATATTAGTCAATGTTCCTATATTGGCTCTACAATCGGGGAATGATGGGTTCATTATTTATAGTGATGCATCGAAGAATGGACTTGGTTGTGTCCTTATGAAGAATGATAGGGTTATTTCCTATGCATCACGATAGTTGAAAATTCATGAAAAAAACTACCCAACTCATGATCTCGAGTTAGCAGCTGTGATCTTTTCATTGAAGATATGGAGGCATACCTCTATGCTGAAAAATGTGAGATTTATACTAATCACAAGAGTTTGAAGTATATTTTATCACAAAAAGAACTCAACATGAGGCAAAGGAGATTGCTTGGATTACTCAAGGATTATTATTGTATGATAAACTACCACCCGGGGAAGGCAAACAAGGTGGCAGATTCTTTGAGCAGAAAAGACCATGTAGTTTTGAACAATATGAGAATTGAAAGGGATCCAATTTTCATGGATCTAGTGAAGATGGACATGGGAATAACCAGGGAAGGTGAAACATAAATTCTTTTTCAAATGGTTTCCAAACCATCTTTACTAGAAAGAATTAAGAGTTATCAGACCGATGATGAAGAATTTCAAAATAATATTAAAGCTATGAATGATGGGAGTTTGAGAGACTTTGTGTACGAAGATGGAATTTTGAAATTTGGGAAGAGGCTTTGTGTTCACGATATACCTGATCTAAAAAGGGAATTGCTGGATGATGCTCATAGATCCAATTTCTTTATACACCCTGGGAGAACCAACATGTATAGAGATTTGAAGGAACATATTTGGTGGGACAACATGAAGAGGGAGATTTCCGATTTTGTGTCAAGATGTTGGGTTTGTCAACAAGTGAAAGTTGTAAGGCAACAGCCTGGTGGAGTATTGCAACCTCTTCCCATACCTGAGTAGAAATGGGACAATATTACGATGGACATTGTCATGGGACTACCAAAGACTCCTAGAAGGAATGATGAAATATGGGTTATTGTTGATCATTTTACCAAGTCAGCACATTTTCATCCTATAAGAGAATATCTACCAATGGAACGTCTAGAAAGACTATATATTAATGAAGTTGTGAGACTTCATGGAGTACCCCTATCGATTGTTTCTGATCGTGATCCCTGTTTTACTTCAAGATTATGGAAAAGTCTTCAGAAATCTCGGGATACCAAACTTCATTTGAGCACTGCCTATCACCCTCAGACAGATGGACAATCAGAACGAACTATTCAAACCTTAGAAGACATGTTGAGATCTTGCTCACTTGACTTTCACGGTATGTGGGATCAATATTTTCCTTTGGTAGAATTTTCCTATAATAATAGCTTCCACTCCAGTATTCAGATGGCACCCTATGAAGCATTATATGGAAAGAGATGTCGCACACCAACCTATTGGGATGAAGTTGATGAAAGAAACCCTGTAGGTCCGGAACTGGTGGAGGAAACGATGGAAAAGGTGAAGGTAATCCAAAATCACATCAAAGTAGCTCAAAGTAGGGGAAAGAGCTATGCCGATAATCGAAGGAAGGATTTGGAATTTCAAGTCAGTGATCAAGTTTTCTTGAAGGTATCTCCATGGAAGGGAGTCATAGATTTTTGGTATGAAAGGTAAATTGAGTCCCAGGTACATCGGACGATTCGAAATTCTAGAACGAATTGGGGCTCTAGCTTACCGATTGGAAATGTCGCCAAGTCTCTCCAAAGTTCACAATGTGATCCACATATCTCTATTGAGGAAATACATGCCTGATCCAACACATGTACTCACCTACGAAGAATTAGAACTGGAACCCGATCTTTCTTATTTTGAAGAGCCTGTCAGGATTCTTGATACAAGAGAACAAGTACTGAGAATCCGGACGACGCGCCCTGTAAAAGTTTTCTGGAGAAACCATAAAATGGAAGAGGCAACGTGGGAACCCGAGGAACATATGATAAAGAACCACCCGAGTCTTTTCATGTGGTATTATTCTGGAAATTTCGAGGACGAAATTATTTGAAGGAGGGGTGAATGTAACAACCCAAGATTCTACGGTACGCTTATCTTTGAATAATGCGATAGCGTGTGTTGTACGCAACATCGAGTTCTAACACACCACAACCAATCAAACTAGACATTATGAATAGTAATACCTGCTTTTTGAAATTGTATATATTTTATATTCCAAAATGGATTTCATTTTTGGTTTTGGAATATCGAAATTATCCTAAGATGAATTTTTGGTATTTTTCTGAGAACTTCCAATTTTTATGAATAGTGAAAAATACATAAAATCACATTTTTTAATCAAAATAATTTATAGTGATAATTTATATTATTGAGTGGTTTTAAAGTATAATTATAATATATTTTTACCATTTTATCCAATGGTGTTCATTAGAATTAATTTCACTTTGAAATTTGACCTAAACAATTGTCAATCTGTTGGTATATATCGTTTCTTAAAAACACGCTATTTGTTGTGACAGCGGGAATTAATTATAAAATTAATTAATGAAACTTATATGTTTGGAATTTTGTAAAATAGAAATCATTTTTGAATTCGGAATATCAATTATTGCTTAGGGTGAAATTTTGGCATTGTTCTGAAAAACATCAATTTTTGATGAATAGTGAAACTACTAAGTGGTAGTTAAAAAACTGAATTTTTCATAAAACCTAATTTTACTGCTTCTATGAATGCAATTTCAAATATTCTAGAGACACGGTTAATATCAAGAAGAAAAATGTGGTTCAATGAGTTGAAAATAATTTTTGGTGAATAGTAACTTTTTACTTTTATTTACCACGGTTAAAAGTAAATAGGGTAATTAAGGGTAAAAATGATATTACTATTACCCTAACACATGTCCTAATTCTATTGGACAAGTGTATCTCGACCAAAAACAACTTTAGGAATAAAATATTATCATTTAGGTCCACTTGGATTAGATTATGACATTTATTATTATTTAATTCAAAGAAGAGTTAAAAGAGTTAAAATCAAAGTTTATTTATTAAAACATTTTTAATATAGGGATATACATAAGATAAATTCGATTGTAAATATTCATTATAAAGATAAAACGATTTCCTACATAATGATATTTTATTTATAATTTTTAGACATTAAATATTTTAATTTATTTATGACACAATAATGATGCAGTAATTACCATAATAGTGAAAAATTAAAATAATTGATATTATAAATACCCAAATAAATATAATTTGAGATTTTTAATGAATTAAACTAATTATCTAGGATAATATGATATATTAGGATTTATTTAATTGACTTTTTTCAAAGTAATCATTCTGTTATAAGTTTAACAAAAATCAACTATTGAATAGTGTCAAAATTGACATAAAAGAGTTTTTAAAACAAATATTATATTAATAATTGATATTAAATTCCTAAAAATATAATTTTCGGCCAAGATACTTATATAATGATAGGTGTACCATTAATGGACCACTTGGGGGTCTCTTGTATGTATATAATATGTTTATTAACTATATAATATACAAATACAAAGAGACATGGTAAATGTCAAACTAATTAACTAAGAGTTAAAACTAAATGAAAAGGTTAATATAGCAACCCAAACCTCTCTAAATTATATTGGTTGAATGGTTTTCTACCTATCCCTACCTTAAACGTTGAATAATAAACTTTTTACTCATTAGAAACCGAATATGAATTTATTATAAATTAATATTTCTAACTTTTCCAAAGGTGCCCCTCACCCCTCTTATAAAAGGGAACTCCCCCTTCTCATTACTTCACACCTTAAAAGCCTTTTGGTTCGGCCAAACTATGCCCAAATACTCTCTCAACTTCCCTCCCTTCATTATAGAGGTATTCCTTTAGTCAGAAAGCCATCCTAAGATCCCTTTTGATCAAATCAAAAGGAAGAACCCAAAGAAGAGGTAATGATTTCACCACGCTTTTCCCAGTTCCTTTCATCTTCCACTTCTTCCGTCTTGGTTATTACCATTCTAAAATAATAACTCCAGTATCTTTTATATACTATTATGTTTTTATAAATATGGTACAACCATATTCATTATTCTCTCCACCCTTTGAATAACATGTCACCATAGGTGTGTACGTACGACTTACCG
Source organism: Viscum album (assembly GCA_963277665.1). Classification (NCBI taxonomy): domain Eukaryota; kingdom Viridiplantae; phylum Streptophyta; class Magnoliopsida; order Santalales; family Viscaceae; genus Viscum; species Viscum album. The sequence goes on from OY728125.1 coordinate 367,177,357, forward strand.
TCTCCACGTCGTGGTGTAATTGTTATTAAATATATTATTATTTCGATGGGTCTAATAATGATGTGTGACTCATGTAAATAATAAATATAACATGATAATGATTCTGTATATATGATATACTATCCAATTATATATTATTTTAATATCAAAAGAATGATATTGTCGCTCGTGCGTACGTACGGACTACCGTCTCCACGAACGCGATGAGACTCATTCTCCATCGTATCCATTCAAGTATAATTATCGTTTTATGATTTAGAAATAATGTTTAAGTACTTGATATAATTATGGATATGAATAAGAGACAACCTATCTATGAAAAACATGGCTTACATAACAAAACATATAAAAGAAAATGAGTAATTTAACACCCGAAACGACGATAATACTAATATATTATTAACAAAGCAATGTTAAAAGATCATATATGATATCATATTAATATATATGATTCTTGTATAATTTAATGACAATTATTTCACCATTATACAGGAGTTTAACTTACCCTCAACCAAGGAAAAGTACAAGTTAAGGGTTTATTTCACAATCTCTTCATTATCTGAGGTCGTTTATACGTAATAATCTTCTTGGATCTCTTTATCATCCAGGTCCATGTTTCTTAAAAATGTATTTCAAAACATTTTTACTATTTACAAGAATATGGGTTAAAGTCATTTATACCCTTGTTTGACTTTTTATAAGTGGTTTATAAAGGAATCGTTCCGTCGTTTTCCAAACAAGGTGCTTTTCAACCTTTTCGACAGAATTAAGGTAAGAATGTTTTTTTTAACTTATACGGCTGGTGCGGTTATTTTCTGCCATAATAAAATCGTCAAAGCTTCCCTTACAAGCTTATAAGAATATTTTCAATGAAAATGTTTTATTTCATAAGTATATTACTCTTAAATGATTTCAAAATAGAAATAAATATTTCTCTAAAAAGAGTTTTGATTTCATCTATGTGGACATCCTTTGATGGATTTTATGCTTATTTGAAGTTGATTTATTATGATACAAAACTTATATATTGTATTTAAGGTTTTTTGATATGTTTGACTGTGGATGTGCTATTTTTATACCATTAATAGTTTATGGTGAATGTATTGACATTTCGTATGCTAGTTTTAATACGAATGTTTATGTTATGTTTAAACCTTTTCATATTGGAATGCATTGGACTTAATATATGATGGGTGGAGCCCGCTATTGCTCCTCAATGCATCGGTTGGTCTCATGAGACAAACTAGTGTCTTGGCACAAGGCCTTGGAAAAAGCTTATTTTTAGTCTTGGCACGAGGCCTTGGCTATGTGGTTATGATAGTATGGCATTATGCATTCCATCATTATGAAAGTGGTAATTGATATTGCATGTGATCATTAGATTAGTAGAATATCCATGTGAATAAGTAAATGGCATTATTTCATTTTATTTTTTCCATACTATGTTGAAGTTCAAGTTTAAAAGGCTTTTGTTTTAAGTTATACATTTCCCTAAATGTTTATTCTTATTTATCAAAGATTCCGCTATATTGTTATCCTTACTGGGCATTTGAGCTCACCCCTTTTCTATGTTTTATTTTTCCCAGGATGTGAAGAAGTAAATTATGAATGACCAGCAGATATATTATGAGGGGATAATAGTGTGGACTATGGAAACAATATGTTGTTGTAGTATTTTTTCACTTTATGATAATATGTAAAACATTATGAATATATCTAGTGTTTCCAAGACTACTAAACCAATCGGTCTTTCGAGATTTGATCTTTCTTGTGATCATTCCAATGTTATTAAATAATACACCGACTCTAGTTAACTGGGGTCGGGGCGTTACACACCAACAATAAATAATCCATACAACTGAACGAAATAAAATAACTGGTATAATAATGAGTGTGTTCTATTGGTTATATTATCTTGCAGTTGATAAACTAACCCAAGACAAAGGGGAGAAACACGTTGAACCTTTTAGGTTCCTGTTTCCATCTTTCCCCATGTCCACCTTTGTATCACCTTGGATTGGTTTCACTTTGGCTCTGAACATGATCCACCTTCACTAATTTGGGAGCACCATCCATTACATATGATTTCATCTCACACGTAGCTGAAGGGTAAAATGGGGTTAAAATAAAATAAACATTGGGCATGCAGGCCCTGCATATTAATGAGGGGATAGATCACATGCCATCAAATTTAATTGAAATAAATAAATTTGAAGAAACCATTCAGATACAAAGGTATTGGTCTAGCTCATGATCATTCATGAATGCAATGATATTTACACGTATATATAACTAGAATTAAATTATTTAATCATTATTATTTAATATAAATCTCCCTCGAATCAATTAATTATATACAATTAATAAATCCTTTTATCTTATACCTTTTTTTAATTTCCTTGAGATTCACAACTATCATAATTTTAAACATATAAATTCATTTAAAATTATCTTTGTACGTAACTTGTACCTTGGAGGCAACCCGATGAATTCTTGTTTATAACTACCCAAGGAGTAGAAATGAAAATTATGCAGATGTTAAATTAAACATGTATATATAAAACACCTGTCACATGTTGTGACTCAGCTTTACAGCAGAAATATGGTACACATCTCAAGGGTTTGTATAATATTATAATATATTTTAATAAATCTGTGAAATTTAGTTTAGTACACAACATTTTGTTCTGACTACAAGGAATGTAATTGTTTTTCACCATCCATTCTAAGTACATGCTTGGATACATGGCATGCAAATGTACTTCTGAAATTTTTTAGAGTACATGACGTGTTCAGTGGGACACACGCCATGTAGTATTCGGGTTACATGGTTTCCAGCCGAGCGAGCCATGTATGGGGTACAAAGTACAACCCTAACCAAAAGGAACTACACGTCGTCTTCATTAAGCCACACGACTTATAATCTAGAAACCATGTGCCACTTGTTCCTAGTCAACACAAGGAGTAATTTTAGACATATAAATACTCCGACACATGGACTGATTTGGTGGACTAGTCCAATGAATTGAATCTTTACTACGCAATGTGATCTGTTGAATACATGCTATATATTTTGGTGTTGTATGGCTGAGAACATATGGAATCTCTTAATCGGATCCCTTACTTTATTTTAATCAAAATTAAAAGAAGAAGTAGTTTTTGTAAGGTGAATGAGAAACGAGGGAGGAGGAACGGATCTCAAGATTAAGATTTGAAGAACGATTAACATTAATTTAAACAACTAAATTATTAAATGTGTATATCACCAACAAAAAAATAAATAATTATAATCAACAACATGACCCCTCTAATACCACTTGTTTGTTCCAGGCAGAGCGAAAGTGCATTGGTGGGTGTGCCCAACTTTAATTTTAACGTTAACAATGATCAATCTGAGATCCATCATGATAATAAAATTCCAGATCTTTGGAATAAAAATAAGAACAAAAAAGAAATAGGGTAGTATCAGAACCATAGATTGGATCATCATATGTTTGTCATAATTAATTTAATTAAATGACCATAATTAATTTGAAGAAATTATTTCTTTTTTTATGTTTCTAGTCATGATCCGATGTTATCTGTCATTACGTCATAGAGTCCAAGGGTAGGATCCATCTAGTGGTGATGCACACAAGATCCACATATCTTTGGACGTCACCAAAGGGATCTCCAGGTGCTAGCGAGGAAGAGCCTTCTATTGTGATGTCCGCATTAGATCACCTTGATCTGGTGGATGATGATATATCTATAGTAGCTTGAGAGCATTCTTGGAAGAAAATAATTCTCTCTGGGCTTGAGATCTTTCTCTAGATCTGTTGTGCACAACCCAAAAAATGGCTAGGCTATTGAGAAATATATAATTGGGTTTTTTAATTACATATAATAATAAAATAAATTAATTACCCGAAAGAAATTATTTATTTCATTTAATTATTAGTAATACCCCATCTCTAATAATAATAGTTAAATATTATTATTACTATACATGCACCTAGTGAATTACACCTAATATTATTTAATTAAATAAATAAAATTATTTCTCATAAATTTCCAGAAAAAAATACATTCCGTTTAAATTTAATATAAATGGCGTGTACTTTTGTTTTTCAATTTATCAATATTTTCTCCCCCAAATTTATTATACATTAAATAATGGAAATTTATTTCTCAAATAAATATCACTTTACTACTCACTTATAAATATATTAATTCTCCTATAATATATTCATTCAAATAACTAGTGTGGAAATAAATTCAATCAGGAATCCTTCAATAATTATTAAACCACAATCGGGAATAATATTTATTATACTTCTTGAATTAATATTTATCTGAGATACATGGACACACTTAGTGTGTGACCCTCTAGACCTCTTTCCCAGTGGCATTAGGAAAATCCCTCCTAATGTCCAAGGATAGCATCTAGAAACACGCCAAGGCACCTATAGATTAAGAGGTTAACACTACAATGACGTTCACCTCCTACAAATACTTATTGTGTAATATAATCCCTTGGTCTCAATATCTCGAATAAAGTGGGTTTCATGCTAGTTCCATCAACCCATGTGCTCGATTAATTGTTTCTATGACTTTCCAAAATTGAACTTTCCCATTCCTCATTTTGGCCATAGATTTATTTAGGATAAATTAATTCCATCAATGGATTTGAGATATCTACTTCCATTGTGGAACATAAGGGACAAATCCTTTATCGCATTATCTATTAATGTAGTATCCCTCATGACGCACCCAATGAATCCTACCTCACTTCAAGCAGTGTGTCATCATAGTCTTTATCAATAAATCTATGTGCATGAGTTGTAATACCCATTAACAATATTCTTAAATTCTAAGGACCAATAAACACTTCCACAGATAGGAACATCCAATGACACTATGAAATGTGGATTTACTACTTGTGGGTCTCGTTCTCATAATATCCACTTGGATATTACCAAGGGAGCACACCATGAGAAGGCACCTCAATGTTTTATGAATCCTCACCCCTAATGGCCTATATTATTTGTGTCCCTCAAATAACATCATCTGGACATAGAACCTATATTCAAGAACAGTTTTATGTCACTTCCAGGTTCTCATCATAGTAGGGATCTGCTATGACCCTTTAATGAAACTTTTATCCTTAGGACATTTTCACATGCATTGTCACGTAGAAAAACAATCCTGATGTGATAAGTTATTTATTAATGAATAATGTAAGAAGTAGTTAATTCTAGGCCACGAACTCTGACAAACTATAATTCCAATTATTACCTAGATATGTTGGACACCTCCTTTAGGTTTTATCCAAGAACCTAGTCCTTATATTCCAATATTTATGTCCTTTTCATATGACATTATACTAGTTGGGTTTAAGAAACTATGTGGTTTTTGATTCCTTAAATAAAATTGGATATATAGCACTCCTTATAAGCGGTCAATACCATCATATAAATATTAACAACATCCATAGATAACAAAAAAAATCTAGAGTTCCTAGTTTTTCTGATTCAATATATAATCATCTTACCACCAAAGAAATATGGATGAAGGACATAAGATACGTATAGATGGATTCACCAACATGGCCCCCTATCATTTCATTTAAATACACTAAGCCTATAATTATTTTTCTACGGTAACTGTCCTTGTATCGACATTAGTATTATATTTATTGAAATTATATGAAATCAGTATGATATCCTCATAGTAGAAAACAATTCTCCACTAAAATGGTTTGATGACCTAAAACTTTCATCCTCTTGGCCAATGTGAGTTCCTATGTGTCATTGGTTCTAAAAACCCAAATGACTACATACATTTGGAATATTGGTGTGTTCCTTGTTATGGATGAGGGAACCATTTTTAGTTTTTATGAAGCATTAAAAACTATTCATCCCATCATGAATGAATTTATAGAATAACGATGCCGACCAAAAATCAAACTACCAGACAGAATACATCCACATATTAACAAGGAAATGAAAATGGTGTACTCAACGTGATTAAATAAAATAAATAATTTATTAGGTTAGAATATGTCTGGATTTTGTTTTGAAATTTCTATGTATCAAATGGTGAAAACTACATTGAACTTTTAAATATTTTGTTGATCGGTTTAACATGACATGGATCTTATGACTAAACCTCTGTATCCAGGATTCTCATGAAATAATACTACCATATATTTCACAAGTCTATATGAGAAAGATGGACATTTTAAGAATAAACGGAAAATTGTGCAACCCATGAATATATGATTTAGAATATAAAAATCTTACAATGTTGAACTGTTCCTGGACCATGTTCTCAATTTTCTTCTTTACTGTAGATAATGCTCTCGTAAACAACACTCTAATCTAATGTTTCTTCATCCCACAACTGTTTTGGAAAACGAGGTGTAAATATAACCCTTGTTTTCAATAGAATGACCACACCCACGAAGAATATTCAGTGATGTATGGATAATGAAATGATTCAGGAATACCATCACGATGGTTTGATCTTGAACATCAACGATTCCTGTGAAGGACTTCATGTTTCGAAGCTTATGAGCCTACATCATCCAAATAATGTTACAGTAAACCAAGTGTCCTTGTTTCCATAGACAACCATTATAGGATTTTATCCATGGAGAATTAAAATAAGCATATTTATTATATAATAATGTGGATCAAGGATCCAACTAATTCCCCCTTCTAAATCTTGGGTTGACGAGGAGGGATCCTGTCAACACCCATTTCAAGTACCATAAAAATGGTTCCCTTAATTAATCAAATGAAGGTACCACTAGAGACACTACCACATTTGACACCCATGAATGAGAAACATGGAAGTTTCATTAAGCATTAAATTCATTGGATGATCTTCAGTGGGATCATATCCCCACTCTCACTAACTATGTTTGTCAGCATATTATAGCAGTACCTAGTGAGCTAGATCATGTACCATCTCACTCAGAACAAGTATGTGGGCATATTTTTATTGTAGGAATGAGGGTGGGAGGATGTGTATCCATATCCCTCTAAATGAAGTCATTCAAATTGTTTTGGAAATATAAGTAGGAAAAAAGTGGGCTCATATCCCTACTTGAATCAAAGATATCTTTTAGTATTTAATAGTGATAGAAATATGAATGATTATAACCCTTCATGCACAGTGTTTATATTAAATTAGATATTATAAATAGATAAAGATGTTATTTGGAATATCCTGAAACTAGTATAGAAACATGGATATGCACATATTCATATCCCTATATCCATGAAAACTCAACATCGTGATCATTATGAACTGGTGGTCGCTCCGGTGAAAGCACACATTATTTCTCCCATCTAGAAGGATTATCAGTACATTATGGTAAAGGATAATGTGTTGGACCTCATTCGTATTCTCATTCCAACCAGGTATCTCTAGGTGATATCGAAAAACTTCTAGTGATAGGGGACCATGCTAGTAGAAAAAGTCGATAGGCATATTCGAAAGGCCCATGATCATGATCGTATCCCTATTCTAGTCGAGGATCACCTTGTAAGAGGAGAAAATGACTTTTGGATATGATCATACTCCTATAATAAATACCAGATACATACTCCAATTGACCGTAATTATGATCATATCCCTTTTCATGTCGGGGATGACTAAGTGATAATGTCACATGCCTTGAGGTAGGACCATATTCTTATATATTAATATGCCTCAAAAATTCCAAATAGATTAATGAATCCATGTGCATATTCCTACTTCCAACAAATAATGATGGCACTAGACAACTTTTTAGGAAATATAAGAGGTTTCCCATATCCCTTCACCCATTCTAGAGGCCAGTCAATATATTCTAATGGGGAATTTATTTTGAGCTGACATCCTATTTTTGATCCAACTAGGGCTCACCATGTGAGACCGACACATGCCTTAGGGTGGGCTCATATCACTACCACAAAAGATCACCAACATATTCTAAAGGCTTGGGGTTGGTCTCCCATAGCAATCAAGCTCACCAAGTGAGAGTGGAACAGGTCTCAGGACATGCTAATATTTCTATAAGTAATGAAGAAACTCATTATACTATTAAAATATATTATTAGAAGAAAGATTATACTCTCACTACACTAGAAGGATATAAACATGCACTAGAAACCATCATACAACAGGATCATATCACTACAAATGTCTAGAAGGAAAGTAGATATACTCTAGTCATGACTCTGAATGAGGATCATATCCCTAATATTATCAATTCATTTGTCATTGAGGTTGTTTGAGACATATTCTAAACACCCCAATGGTCAATCAACACTTCAAAGGAAGTGAAATATTATCATTACCATGATATTCAACCACATGGTAGTGTGGAGATGGATCGAAGGGAATATACTCCCAATATCCACTATGGTCAAACTCCCCACAATGATATATCCAGGAAACAGTGAAATCATACCCTTTACTAAACTCATTGTAAAGATACATGTTCAAAACACAAACAAATTCATATAGTGAGGTTTCCAAAACACTGAGGTCAATTGTATATAGTTCCTGATCCACTTCTAGAAGAACTCCAACCCAGTTAATAGGCAGATCGAAGAATAATCTTTCGATGTTTGGATAGATGGAGGTATATAATTCTAATTAATATATTGATGACATCGATATTTTGAGAGACTTATATAGAAAAAACCTCAGAACCATGTTCTGGACACTTTCCACTTTAGACTATGGGATCCCACATGATATGGAGGAGTAGTTCATGCATTTTATACACAAAAATATATGTGAAATAATTTTTGACTAATGGATAGAAAATTATCTCATCTAAGATATGAGGGTAACCATCCAACCATCCATATAATATATTGTTAGATATACCTAACTACTATATCGATGGACCAAGATCCAAAATTGGAAAATAACTTTGCAAATATTAAACATGAATTCCATCATTGCATCACATATTTTTTTAAATTGATAGTCTATGAAACATCATGTATCCTTATTTGAGGATGGGGAAAGAATGTTGTGTCATCCTTAGCTGCACCCTTATAATAGCATAATCCTTCAGAAACAACATCTAGTAATGTCATGGCATCTGGCATAATATGGGAACTGGGTAATGCTCAGTCCATTATGATAATATAACAGAATGATCCTTCATTAATTCTAGACATAGTTAATGGTGGAATAGGTTATCCAGGAAGTATTTTAACTAGACCCCTAAATGAAATGGCAATGCATTACAAAAACTGAATTTGAGGTTTTAATATACCTGGTAGTGTCCTATAGAAACTAACACTCTTCACAGTCTACCATTTCACCCAAGGGATACATATGTTCAACTACACCACATAAATCATGCCACAATAGAAGTTTCTATAAAACTCATCTTAATGAAAATATATCCCACTGGGTTAGGGGAATATCTCCTCCAACCTCAACCTCTCAGATCATAAATTTCTAAGAGGGTTTTGGATATATCAGTGGCTAGTACAAAAAACCCCATTCAAAAGGGGTGGGGGAATTTATCTCCCAATAAACATCTCCATTTTCATAATCCCCTAAAATGGTCCTATGAAAATCAATGGGTGTTCTATATCAACCACTACCCATTGTTATGGAGGAATTTAAATCTCAATGTACGTGCTATGTGTCATCAAATCCTTGATGGGATACATTGGACCCTTAGAAATTGAATCAATCAATGCCAAATATAGACCCATATATTCCCTAGCTTATAGTGATTGGGACATTTTCATCATCACAAAAACCACATAGTGAATCAGTCTTCTTCATATTGGGAGGTAAATTTTAACAGTCGACATCCAATATATTACTCCCATCGCCTGGAAAACATTTGCTATTCGGGGTCCATTCGTCAATCCTGACTAGTAACTCTCTCAAGTTAATTACTCATGGAATGATAAAGGAGGACCATAGAGTGAAGGAAATTAGACCTAAGTAGGTTTTTAATCAAAAAATAACTAATATGGGTGAGGGTTTGAAAAAAAATTAACTTAATGCATGAAGTGTATAATCAACATGTTGCTTTGAATGTAATGGTATGACCACCATTTACCAATATACCTATATGAATGTCATAAACACAAATAAAACATATATAGTGGATGAATACACAGATACATACGTCCAAAACATGGAAAACATAACCTTATAGGAGGGTTATTTTGATACACAAACTGAGTCTGTACGCACACAGAACCAACGAAGACTCCAAAAGTAGGACCTCCAAACATTGATTTTCCACCTCTATGATAGAACTCTACTAAACCAAAAGTTATTGGTTTGGATACTTCTAGATCACCACATATTGGAGTCCAAGTTCCTCTCATGGAGGAATAGGTTTCACAATAAAACAATGAGAGAAAAATTCTCAAACAATTCAATGAGGTGGTACTCTGGGTAAATATTCCTGATGGGTAACATCTTCAAGAAGAGAATAATATAATCCAATTATCATGATATTTATAATCAAGAAGATTAAATTTTAGTGAGAATAATATTATTCATCCCATAAGAATTATTCCTACAATAGTTTCATCTATGTATCATATCATCTCAACATCCAAGAAGCTAATATACATAAATTAGGATGTCAAAAATGATTAAGATTTCCCTAAATTAAGGAGAAAACCTATCCCCAACATTGTAATCATGGAGTCATCACACAAGTTGAGAAATAGTGGGAGATGAAAACAGAGCCACCTCATCAGGCCCCACCCACTCCATATTGAGGAGAGTCTGCTGAAAATCTAGTGCCTCCTAAACTTCTCAATGTCATCGAGTCTCTAGATACTCAAATGTAATCCATGGAGGGGCGATGAGAACATATGATACCAAAGATGAATCTATATCCGGAATGGGTGGATGATAACTTTCCTCCACCCAATTTTGTAAATCTGACCTTATCTACCATTGATGGTGTAGTAGAACCTTTATATTATCAATCTCACTGAATATCATGATATGGTATGATAATGGGCATTCAAGATCAACATGAGGTGACTAATCTGTGGTGTTTTGTATAGTCTCTCATTGGGCTGGCCATTAATTCATAAAAAAACCTTCCAGTATGATCTATTTCCATATGGGAAGACCATGGACATCAATACATTAACCAATTCATCTCCACATTGAGGAAAATTACAATTTTCAACCTAATGAACTATTAGAAATGTGAGAATATGAGGTTTCATGATATCTTATCTAGATGGAAGGTTTTAACAGATTCACTATGAAACCATCTATCTCATGAATAAATGTTGGAACATAGTGATGAATACCCCTCAAGATCAATTTTATACAGCTCTAATCCCAATGATGTATCCATGTGGTTTCAGTGAGTTCATAGAAACATCCAAACATTTGTAATACACCATTCAATGGCCTTGAGATAAATATTAGCACATACCTTCAGCATAGAGGAAAGGATCAACAAGATAGAATTTGTCCATTTTACCCTCAATCCAGCCTCAGGTTCCCATTCAAGCACCTTGGAGGGTACCAAACCACACATAACCTCATATACAGTGGAAACAGCCACATAATCATCTGCTTCCATATGCATAGTGAAATAAGGTTCTGTTAGGATTTGACTCATGAATTTATAAATCCAACTCCTTTAAAATGAAAAGGTCCATGATTACTTCCTTGTATCCATGGATAATCAGCTACTGAAGATGACACAGCCTAGGAATCCTAATGGGGTTAACCACACTAACCTTCCATACTCCCCAAATTTCCATATAAGGATAGATAAAAATATCTTAGATTTCTCCATTTTTAAGGATTCATTCCAGGCATGTCATATTCCTAATAGGTGGTGTAAGATAACTCTTTAGGGAAGGTGGCCTAAATAACCATTTCCCAGTCAAAAGAAGGGTTTATTGGAAAAAAATACCAGAATGTTATAGGAAAAAGTTAAACTACTAGATTAATATAAAAATAGTTGACTTAGTTCATTCCACACTAAAAGAAATGTTGTGAAAACCCAAAATGGATCTACCACCTAGGGATGTGAAATTTGTTATTTCTGTTAATAGTGGATGCGACTATAAAAATATAGGATGAAATAGAATTCGAAGAGTCATATTATACTACAACACAATCTATGGATATTTCATATTCATTCCTTCCAACATATGAAACATGGGCACTACCCCCCCCCAATGGAAACCTCATTGAATTAAGATAAAATATTTGGTCATTCAATTTGAGAAACATGGTAGAACCTTTCTCCTATGATGAATATTCCTCCGAGTATGAGTTTACCTCACCAAAATGAGGAATATGAGGCCACATAAATAAGAACTGAGGTTATAGGGGACATAAAGGGCATAGTCAGACCTAATATTTTAGTCATGTCACCATATAGAAAATATATATAGCCCAGTCATATGGTAAATCACACTATAAAGACAAAAATATATATTGAGGCATCTCTTAGACCTCCCATGATCATTCGTAACAAGTTTCCATTCAGGACGGTGTAGCTGGGGTTTAATTACCTCCCCAACCCGGGAAATGGGGAAGGCCGAAACAAACAACGCCACGGGATGTAGATTATCACTCAACCTCTACATCAGTACAGGCCCCATCCACCTCAAATTACTCATCTTCTAATACACATGTCATTGATTAGCTACTTCTCAAGAAGATCTATCCTCTTAGACAAAAGTGTGGCATTCAAAAATAGATTGATGTTATCAAAAAAATATGTCTAGTTTAAATGTTTGCTATATTTGAAAATAACTCAGAGTGGAAAGCATTGAATCCCTCCATGGTCTGTTGGAATTCAAGATAGAATTTTCTATAACTAAGTCTATCGAATGGAGACCATGTCTGTAGAATGCCATTTCTTCATCTCATCCATGGAGAAAGATCAGGAAGAATTTATACATGGACACATCAAACCCCTATATGTTTTGATATACTTGATAATGTCATTTTATGAAGGGATCCTATTGAAAATGGTTTTGGGATTATTCTCATCTTGATTGAAACCATCTGATGTTTGCTATATTGTATAGAGGATTTGTCTACCACAAAGCTGACCATTAAATTGTATGATAAGTGTTAGAAAAGACCACTCAGTATGGTCAAATTCAAACCATGGTTTTTGGTATCTCATTTATGATATTGAGTTTATAGTTATTTAGAAAGAAATTACATAAAATTTATTTCTTGTAATAACCTATTTCCACAACTATGTGGTTGTGCCTTCAAAATTCCATCACTCTCTGAAATACCTCATCAATGGAAAATTTAACATACTATATGGGTGACCGCTCCACATTGTGACAAGAGATTCTACATATGCAGAATCTATGTTCTATAAAATTGGAGTAAAGAAACCTATAATGGATAATGATATATAGGTTTCATCCCCCAAGGTTCTGGATATTGCACCTAAAAATCCCTAGTGTATAAATGACAATGACTATATGATCCCCATAAATCATGTTCTCGTAATAGACTTGCACTGAGAGGTCCAAGCCCCTTATTTCCCCAATGAAAGTGTAAAAGATAATCAGCTTCAGAATCCCTCTACAATATCTCTAGAAGTAGAGGATAATAATTCCTTTTCTCATGGCCTCTTTAACCTTGACCATGATAGAGATGCCACCAGTTTTTCATCTTTGTCTGATAATTCATCAATATATTAAGATGTTGAATAAGATGAGGATGACCATAGGAACTTCCCTCCCAAATTCTATGAAGGTGTCTCTACCACCATCGATGACATCCACATGGTGAATCTTGGAACAGAAAAAGACTCACAACCTACACTGATTAGCATCGCCATACCCCTCAAAGATAATCAAATGTACATCACATTTTTAATTAAACACCTATATAATTTATTTTGGAACAATATAAAAAATGACTAGACTGAATCAATATATGGACACACACCTTATTGGATTACCCAATGACCATCGAGGCTTCATGTAGGAATTTATGAGGTTACGCCCCTCTCTTGATACCAATGTAGAGGCGGATATTGATAAAATTTTCAAATCCATCTTTTTTAGAAGTGAAACACCCAATATGGATTTCCAATATCATTATATTCATGAAAATGATTTTGTATATTATGGTTGACATCAATATTAGATATCTTTATATGAACTTTTCCAAAGGAAGACATCCCATTTCATATTATTGAACTCTTAAACAATTAAACTTCAAGTTTCCAAAACCTTTTATACAAGGAGAAGTATTTTGGGTTTAACTATAAAATGGTGCCCCTAAAGATGAAGAATACACTACCTTCAATTCTTCCAAGGGATATTTACTTACCAATTCAATATATTTTTTTTAAATAATGTCAGTTTCACTAATAAAATATCCAAACATCATATCATTAATCTATTCCTAGGAAGGATAAAAGAATGTTATGTTGACCAAATGTTTTTCAAATAATGATGCTGACGTGATCACATCAAGGATCTTCAAATATTATTCACTAATATGTGAAATCACAGTATGAAGATAAATAATCTACAATGTGATTTTAGGGTATCATTAGGGATTTTCCTTGGTTTTGTGGTTTGAAACTATTCTATCAAGGGAAACTGAGAAAAGACATGTTCAATTTATCAATTTTACCCCTAGAATTATCAAAGAACATAAGAAACTACAATGTAACCTCACTTACATTTAGAGTTTCATATCAAAATTTACCAGAAAATCTCTCCCTATCCCCATGATAATGAATATGGGAATAAACTAGCTATGGGACGGGGACTTATAAGATGTCGTTTAATGTCTCAAACATTATCTACTACACCCACAAGTCTTGATTCCAATAGTATAGGGAATGAAACTCATCGTATATGTGTCCCCTATGAAGTTATAAATTTTAACCCTCCATGTAATTGAGAATGATGAAGGTAGTGATAACATTAAATATAATCACATCAAAACACTATTAGGTACTGAGACTCAAAACTCAAAAGTCAAGAAGAACTATCTCACATACATATTTCAAGTAAAAAATATGTGGTGTTACATTTAGCACCACGTGGTCCATCTGGTCTCTTGTATTGATCCATTAAAGTACATCCCAGGCCACCCCAAAATATCTAGGTATTTGGAATAATGAACAGTGATTCTACAGCAATATGACATCCACTTCCTATCACGGAATATGGTGAAAGGGGAATTTCTAAAATATTTTATTATTGCACATCTGATACCGGAAAGTGAACTATTATACACTGAAATACAAGATGAAAAGTTTTTCTTGATTCCCATAAAACACCTCAGACATGAAAGATATATTTTTATGGCACTTTTGGAATCTCTATCGGAAAAAAAGAATGGAAAATATAATTCTCCATCGAGTTGGATTAGGGTTTGTATTTGTTTCTCCAGACAAATAAAATTTTCCATAATCATTCTCACAATTTAAACACTTCTAAAATAATGTGGTGAATACAAATACCTCGTTTCTAACTTACATATATCCCTAGAGAAGAATATAGACTACCTAAATATCAAAGGATATTCATAACTAGTGATGATGTAGATAAATGATGAATATTTGATCAATAAGAAAGAATTGTCCTATATCACTAGCTATTCCAAGGGACTAGTAGGAGATTATCATTTTGAGACCACATTGAATTATGTTCCCCAATCACATAATTCTCTCATTGATTCATTAGGAAATACAACCATTGTCTTGGACAACCTTGATTAGGAGGAAGTAATATTCCATATAACACACTGAAGAATGGCCTTTTTATCATCATCTATATGGAAGAAATAAATAATTTCAAAACTTATACAGATTGTTATAAAACAATTTCCACACTAGGATGGATGAAGCTGTTAATTGGTTATCCCCAAAATAGGACTCTCCTGACAAACCGAGCTAGAAAGGAACTGATTCGGTTCCATGCATAGAAATTTAACCTATGGGATAACCCAAATGAGAAAAAATCCCTCTAAAAGGGACACTTTGACACAATCTTGGTTATATGTACATCATTAATAGTGATTCACTCTATCAGGGATGATGTCCATGTAGGATACTACATCACTCATTAGTCTTTGACTAGGTTGCCCCAAAAAATTAGTAGGATGCGTTATTACTGGAGAACCATGATACCTGACTACGTGGGATTAACCAAGAAATATCACACATGAAAGATCCGTAAAAACTTCTTCCATCATCCCCTGGAATTTATAAATATATCTAAATATTTCAGCATATTATTTGTATGATGAATGGATGTTGTGGGTCTTTATCCCATAGCGACAACATATTAGTTCAAGTATATCCTCATTTATACTAACTTCTTCTCAAAATGGGATGAGGAAAAACACCACAAGGAATTTAGGATGAAGAATAAAATTAATTTCATAAAGATTCATATTATCTACATGTTTGTGGTCTATCACATTATATTGATAGACAACGACACCAAAATCTATTCAATGGAACTAATGAAATTGTACATAGAGTACAACATCATTACCAATCACTCATCTCGATATCATACAGGGAAAATTAGAGTCCTTCTACCACACCTTGTAAAAAATACTCCCTAGGATGGTGAATAATGAAAATAAATAACATATAAATAAAATCATCTATCCTTTAAGGAGTGACCACCCCACCACATGTAATTATACACAAGATACTCTTTACACATTTTTGTAAGGGACCAACATATTATTCTCTATAGAAGTCTAGTTTACCTGATATCTAATGCAAATTTTCATAAAAATATTTAATTATTAGAATTCACAAATAGTGTGGGATGATATGGAATGGATTGAAGTGAGCAGGTTTTGTACATTGCACAACCATGAAGACCATTATAATTAGATCGCACAGGACTTCAATAAAATGACCCACTTCCATTTATTACTCCAAAAAGAATAGGTTATTGGGCTTATAACCCAAATCATTCAAGGTAATAATCCTCAAAATATGAAACCAAAATGGTATGGGACTTATATTAAAAAATAATCTCTATCAAAAGAGATCCTAGAGGATGGCGTTTTCATTGGCACACTCCAATGATGTGTGTTTTTTGGTTATTTTGGTATAACAAAGTGGATAACCAAGGTTGTATTACAAAGGTAGAAGTAGTTAAAACCACATATTAAAGGTATTTTGAAAATAAAATAAAATAAAATAAACAAAATAATTAAATTTATAGGGTGATTAATTATTATATATATTTAAAATGCATGATGGAAGAATATTGTTTTTGTAATCAAATTAGATTAATAAGACAGAACAAGAAGAATTTGTTTTAGAAAATATTATTAAAAGTAATAATATTTATAGCTCTTAATATTAAAATAATTATAAATAATCATCATTAAAACTAAAATCCATTAAATATTTATCCAAAAATTATTTAACTCTCAAACACTATGGGAGTTAACTTAACAACAATGATGAAATTAATATAACTAAAGGAATCTACAGATCATCCAACCATATCATCTTTATGTTGATTGTAGTTCGAAGGAAAAATTTTGGAGATTTTCAAATTAAGGATCATATTTATTCTAGAAATTATTATGAATTGAGTTTATGGATTATATTTTAACTATACAAATTGATCTTATGTGGTTTGTTTTTTTGTTTTTTATTAAAATCTGGTTCTCACAATCCACACATTAGTTAACCTCATGAGTTTTGTGTAAATTATTCAATTAGTTTATTAGTTTGTTTTAAGTAATAAATTAAATTAAGTTATAATATTATGTTAATTATAATATCTTTTTTAAACAAAAAAATAAGTGTAGATGTTGAGAATTAGACCAATTTCTAAGAAATAATACTCTTCCCTAGGTGGTGTAGTCACCGTAGAACCATTTTTCATCCGCAAAAGTCATGGAAAGGTTTTAACCCAATAATTTTTCTAATATTGATTTCAAGAACAAATATGATGTGCATATAAGAATAATTTTCAATAAAACATAATGAATGGAAGATAAACTACGAATTTTATTATGAAAACACAAACATTACAACGTGAATAAAAAGAAGAAGACTATGATGAAGGGATCCTTGATTCATGAGATCTACCTCTTGTAATGCATGGATAATTGGAGTGATGCAAATTATTCTCTTCCATTGATCACCCATTTCATGTCCCAAAACATACAAATTATAGAAATTCAAATTTATAGAGTGGATGGGAGGCTAGGTTTATAAGAGGTTTCTATTTTGAATGCTGAAATTCATCCAAATTTGACCCCGCCCCCTTTTACCAGAAAAATATGTGACCCAAATATCCTTCCTAAAGGATTATTTGTTCATGAATTTTCTATCTATAAAATATCTAAATTTGAGGCCAATCCAAGACTAGATGAAGAATATATGCCCCAAATTATGAAGTGGTGTCCAGTTTGGTGAGTCTATTTGAGCTTTGAATTCATTTCCCTTTACTCCAATCAAATGAAAGGATTATCTTAGATTTCATGAATTATATTTGTATCCCATGGAGTAAGTAAAAAAGTTACAAAATATTATGTTTATTTAATAATTAGAAAAATATTTATGTATGAAAATCTAAAGTGCACTTCTTAGTGAAAAAACTGTAATTTTCTTCAAATATTAAAATGAATGATCTAATCCAAAATATTTTATTAATATGCATATTTTTTACAATTTCAGGAAATTATTTAATTAATTATCCATAAAATATTAATTTTTTTTATCAACTCCCCTAAACATAAAATTATTACTCTTGGGATAAACCACATATCATGTATTCCAAAAAAAATTGTAAAAAGATATGCTTGTTCATATTCCTCAATACAATAGAGAAATATTAGATATGTAAGAATAACATTAAGAGTCAATATCAATAAATATTAAATTAATTGCCTCATAAATTGTATCAAAATAAAATCTAGTGAGGTTGATGACACTAATTATAGTGAAACCATCTATGGTTCTATCATTCCATTAATTCCCCCATGTGACTGTGTGAAAACCAGTTCAAGCTCATGTATCAATTTTTTTTTTCATATTTGGACCAAGTAAAAAAGTAATTATTATCTGGTTTAATTTACCAAACATATTCTACATTCCATTGTAATCAAATTTCAAGTCCCATTCACTCATTCATTATTAAAAGTCAATCTTTAATCTCCCGACGTAAATATCCCCCATGTTGTTCATTTTATCACTCCTTTTATATTAAGATAATATACATATATACATATATATATATACATATATATGTTTTTTTAATTTTTTTTAATTTTTTTGGGTGTACAATTTTCAGATATCTGTTACACACACATAGGTCAATTCTGTACAATAATATAATTGATCAGATGAGAAAGGAATAAATGGATCAACAATTGATATAATATGAATTTTTTTACATAACATGGGATTACCATAAATTGAGTATGAAATATTTCAAAATTCCTATTTGAGTGAAAAAATTTCTACAGATATAAATGACACAATTTACCATGAGAAAATATCATAAATAATGGTGTCATAATTTAATAGTTTTAATAATTACAAAACCAATCCTATCATCGATCACTACAATTTTTATAGAAATCAACCCTTAACAATGAAATATTTATAATTTATATCATAATACCAAGGAATTTTTAAAACAATTATTTTCCATATGTTCCACATGTAAATGATCATATTTCTAGGTGATTTCTTTTTTTATTTTTTTAATATTAACACAAAAAACACACAATGAGACACAAAAATGAAAACCTAGAAAATATACCCTAAAATGTTATCCCATACCACACACATAATATATTGCATTTTCCTTAATTTGAACCAATAAGTTGATATTTTCATATGAGATGTATACATCTAAATAGTAAAATTAATATAAATGTAAATGGGTTATGATAAACCTGATATTCTTTAGTGATGATGGGGCTTTAATGTGTGATAAAATAAATTCCATCAGTAGGAAGTCTATCAGCGTATTACCACATACATTCCCAATTTACTGTGAATTTGAATCTTCTTTCAATTTGTGTGATATCTGCTTCACCATGTGGAATTACATTTGATATGACATAAGAACATAACCATATGGAACAAAACTTATCAGACCTCAAATCCAGTTATGAATTGTTGAGTATGACCTTATCTACTATTAGAAACTCAATTTTTAGATCTTCATATTATGAGATTCCATTTGAAATTTCCTTATATATCATTTATTTCTATTAAGATTATTATATCATCTCCTCAATCTCTTGAATTTTCAAATTCTTTTGAATTCCTACTTAGATAAAATCAATGTTTCATTTCATTATAGACCAATATACTCGATTATTAACCTCCATGGAGTGATAAAACGCTCTCCCAAAAAAACTATGAAATGGAGACATAATAATGGGAGTGTCAAATTACGCCCAATATGATAAAAAATATCATCTTTGTGCTTCTCAAATAATTCCTATTTGGATACATAGTTTTCTCCAAAAAGAATTTCAACATCCAATTTGTAACCTTGACCTGGATATTTGTTTGGGGGTTTTTAGAGTAGATGTTTTATATGCCACCCAATACATTCATGGAGGGAATCCAAATTCTTATTGAGTACTTGTGTCCCTTAATCACTGATGATACCCTTTGGTAAACAAAACCAATGAAAAATTTGTGCCTTGACAAAATTGACAACAACAGAAGAACCATCAGTTTTAGTGGCCATGGCCTCCCACCATATTCGAAATTAATATATGATGAAATATATATATATATATATATATAAAGAAAATGAACATGGAAAACGACCCATAAAACCACCTCCCCATTAATAAAAAATCTCATATAACAACATGGGTTATTGGGAAGCTCGTGTCTCCTTGAAATGTGTACAGTGTGTTGGCAATGTCAGCCTGACCTAAAAACACATGATTATCATGGAATAAGCTAGGAAAATATAATCCAATGTTTATGAATTTACTAATATCAGCTGGGGTCAAAAATTCCCATCTCATGAATGTGTATGGAGGACATGTATAATAGACTCAAATTAATTATTAGGAACAAATCTCCTAATAACATGATCACCACACATGTTCTAGTGGTATGGATCATCCCACATATAAAATCTATACACAACAATTAATTTTTGGACACGAGGTTTCATTGTATTTTTAGGATTTTCATATACAACATGGTAGTTAACTAAATCATTATTCCAAGGATGTTTACTTGAGAGTTCGAAAATATTCACATCGGGAAAAGTGTCCTGAATTTATACTTGGTTCCAAGTTTCAGACTCTACTATGTAAGTAATCCTACTCATGTGGT
The DNA here is from genome assembly GCA_963277665.1 of Viscum album. NCBI lineage: Eukaryota > Viridiplantae > Streptophyta > Magnoliopsida > Santalales > Viscaceae > Viscum > Viscum album. The sequence goes on from OY728125.1 coordinate 367,198,661, forward strand.
TGACCAAAATGTTATCTATCCAAATCCTATCATTTATCTCAATATCGAATTCTTGAAGAAGGTGCATCCATCAAATAAGCCTTAGATTCACATAGAGATTATTCCAGAGGTACCACATATCATCATGGTAAAAAAACTAATTTAGAGACCAATATATATAAACAGAATTTATATAAAAACAATTTGATTGAAAGAAACTCTTTTCAGGATGTAGATTAATTTTTCTTGGCAGAATAAAATATCCTTGATGCATAAGAAATCACATGGGATCACCTTTCTAGCCTCTAAGAAAAGAGAAATCCAACTGAGATATTGGATTCATCACACAGAATCTCAAAAGAAGCCTCCCACCATGGGGGTTGTATAATTGGTGGAGTGTTCATATGTTTCTTTATCTCAAAAAATGATATCCTTCAAGAATCATAAAAAAAGAAATAAATATCTTTCTTAATAAACTGAGATAAGGGTAGAGTGATCTTACTAAAATATCTGATGAAGAGTCAATAAAACCCTGAAAGCCCTAGGAATGAACTAACTCCTCACACACTTGAAGGATATGGAAAGGATGAAATGATATCTATATTATATCTATAATCCTCTTTTCCATTTTTTGATACTACATGACCTATTAAATTTCCATGTTATTCCATGAAAGGAAAATTTTAAGAGATGAAAACCAGATTCTTTTCAATACATTTATTCAACACCTTTCCCAAATTAAATTTGATTTCATAAAATGAGGAAAGATACACTATAAAATCATCCATAAATACCTCTATTATAGTCTTAATGAAATATGAAAAAACACTCACCATGCATCCTTGGAAGGCTCCTGGGGTATTGCAGTTACTAAATGGAATTCATTAGTAGGTAAATGTACCAAATGGATATGTTAATATTGTCTTATCTTATTCATATAGAGCTTTAAGAACTTTAAATTATTATAAAATAAATCCAATAATAAATAGTGTGTCTTTAAAACTAGTCTCTCAATAATTTTGTATTCAAATAGTAGGGTAAATGGTCTTTGCGAGTGGATGGATTTACTTTCCTATAATAAAAAAATACATTCAAACTATTTTCCACCATCATTGGAAATAATCCTGCACTCAAATTTATAAAAATAGTTTCACCACTTTTCCTTGGCACAATTTGAATATGACATGCCAATTGGGAATCTAAAATTCTATAAATAATAATTGTCTCAAGCAATTTTCCAAATTATTTTTTAAAAAAATTCTTGAAGATCCAAAGTGTGTCTACTTTGTGGATTAATATTTGGTTTATCACCATCCCCCAAAATAATCGTATGCAAGAAAATAGAGGATCCAATTCAAGATATGTAAGCCAAGGCCACCTAATTTCCATAATGTTCTCCCTCAAAATATAGAAATGTTTTCCTTCATGTTCAAAATCGATATTGTTATCAATTATAATAGGCAATATCTTCCCACACAACAATTAGGAGTATTTGAGATTTGGTGGAAATAGATTCAGTTCTAATGATGTTGGACATTGTATGGATAGAGACATTTAGGGAAGTGAAATATGTTTACAATGAACATTAGTATTAGAATAATCATCATATAAATAAGAGAATAATTCATCAAATTCATCAAATCCATCATTATACTCAACCACCATGTCCTATTCAGTGTTAGCATGTTCGAAATCTGAATAGGAAATCTATAAAAATAAAATTTGATAGAAGTTTGGCAACATAAATAGGCGTGGAAGTGCTCTTAGAAATAAAAATAAAACCAATAATCATAATACCTATATTAATAGTACAATCAAAATCCATGTTGTTTTTACATGGTGGATAAAAATGAGAGAAAACTAAAAAAGGGTCCTTTGAGGGGTACTTAATGGAGTCCATAAGATCAAATATCACACCTTCATCTCCAAACTACATGGGACGTGAACCATCATATACATTTAGTGTTGTTTTTTTGGTTTTGTGGAGGGCCTACCTCAGATAATGTGAGCATGAGAAAATACCTAATCAACCTCCATGTTAAGGACATAGAAATATTCTAGAAATATCATGTATCTTACCCAAACAACATCATCTTCATGGACTCCAACAGGATATTTTATAACTATATTCGCTAACTACACCACTAAATGTTTTGTCATCAACTCACTAAAATGTAAATAAGAGAATACAAGGTGGGCATCATATTTATAGATACTCCCAAATTATATTATACATCAAAAAATTATAACTCCCCTATAGTTCATGGGATGGTAAATTTCCCAATATCCTTTAATTTTTTTGGCATTTATTGAGTTGGTGTAATGAGTACTGACACATTCCTTCCAATATTGATCATCTCATTTCTCTTGAGCCCACTTCCATTGGTAAAATGTTTTTTTAAGATTTATTCCTGGCATATGATTTTATTTATGGATTCATGTAGTGGGATATTGATCTCGAAATTCATAAATGTATTGGAAATTTTTTTTGAATACCGTAATTGTCAATCTTCTTAGTTATAACAGGTCAATTTTGTAAGGGAATGATTTTATGTAGACCGTCATAAATATTTTTCAACCTATTTCTTTCTCCTTAGGTTCTTAATTAGATTTTCATGAACAAGAATTATCGAGAATTTTGGTAAATCCAGGTAGAATGATAGATGTAAATATAATTGATATCTTATTCCCACAGCTCAATGTGATGGTACTGACATTCCCCTTGGTATTTGGAGTAGTTTGAAAAAGAAGATTTCTGGAGTACCTAATTAGCAGTTAATGGAGGGAAATGGAAATCTGGATCATTTATGTCTTCATGTCCCTCAACTATGAACATTGACACATTAACTAATTCTATTGGTTAATAATTATTTCTTTCAAAAAGTCATAAGTATTTGAAACTACCTATTGTAGATAATTACATTTTTTCACATTTCGATTTTTTTGATTCAAATCTCTTTTGGGTTTTTTAAAAACCATGATGGTAAGGTTGAGGCTACTCAATGTTTTGTTTAAAATTATCCATTTTTTTGTCACGAGACATACCACACATCTTATTGATCCTTCCTAACTTTATTGTATATTGGGGAAAATAAATAATACTTCTACAGGGATGCATATATTGTTGCTGCAAATATTGTCTCCTAGGGAATACAGCTACATATTCTTATGTCCCATGTAATTGGGGGGAAAATAAGTTGGGTGATCTATTTTAGTTCCAATTCCATAGAACCTCATAGAAGTGGGTTGGGAATTATTTTGATCCAAATCAATCTACCTCACCATATTGTCAAATTATTTAAACTTAGTTTCAATTGAGGATTTTCAAGAGAATATAGGCTTACTGAATGTACTCCTCTAATATATGGGGTAACTTAATCGCCAATTTTTGGATTTTTTGTGCCCTATTATCAATCAGTGCATTTTCAGTTTTTGGTATTTTATCAACCAATCCCCCCCCAGCCATGACATCCCACATACTCTTTTAAACAGGCAACAGGCCTTTGTAGAGTTATTGGATGAAGGTTTTTTCACTGATTTATTGATGTAGGAATCTTACACACAACTTCTTGAATCTATACCAGCACCCATACATTGAATCCTATTACTCTTTCTCGATATTTGATATCTCTTTTCAAATGGAAGTGGTCACTGATTCTAGAAAAATTCTCTACATGATTTTTTTTCTAATTGTCCCAAAATGTTACATATTTAGGTTGTAAGTAATGCATCAAATACTTCACAATTCCATCATGTTAAAGTGGTAAACTTTATAGTGTTATTAAATATTCACAAAAATTTCATAGATTCTATGTTGATAATATTACATTGAATTAATTAAGTTTTTTTTGGGTTCCTCATCAGATAATCCGCTAAATTTTAGAAGAAGGTGAATTAACTTGGACTTCAGTTGAATATATGATTCCAGATATGGATACGAAATGCATGTAAGATGAAAATTAACATCAGGTGCATCCAAATCTAGAATGGTCCTATTGATTTGATTGTTATTATTTTGATCCATTGGATCTAGTATAATATTTATTTAAGAATAGATTCATATTTCAATGTTTTTAGAAATAGGAATTCCCCAAGTGGATAAATGTTTAAACATCATGTAGACTGAGACTATCTAACTAAATCCCTTGGTATATGTTCAATATCAAGTTCAATATCTAATAGATCCTTGGGATTATTTAATTTCATAAGTTATATATAAATGTAATTGAGAATATTATACCATAAAAACAATTTTTGTTGATGGTCCAAAAATGTGAAATAAAAAAAATTGAGAAAGGGGGATAAAAGATGATGTAAGAGAAGAACGTAATGAAATAAAATTCACAAAAATACATCTAATTATTTGAATAAAGTTATTTTCTACCTATAAGTAATGGCAATTTGAAAGGTTCTATTGTGGGGGTCTCAAATGTTCTATGGTTTTTGGTTATTTAGGTGGATCAGAGTGGTTAGAAATGGTAATCTCTCAAAAGAGGATGTAATTAAAAAGAAATAATAAAGTTATTTTCCAAATAAATTAAAATAAACTAAACGAAACACATAAAAGGATTGTGTTGATTAACGTTTATAAATCATGATGATGTATTCTAGAAGAATATTTTATTTTATTTTTTGTATTTGCTTTTTAGATAAAATTTGACTAATAAGACAGAATGAGAAAATATTATTCTAGAAAATGATTTTATGAGTAATAATTAAATGTCAATATATTCAAATGATTACAAATAATTATAATTAAAATTAAAATCAACTTAATTATGATCCACAGTTTTTTATCTCTCTATCCCAATGGTTGTTAACTTAACCACAATGTGGAATTTAATTGAACCATATCCTAGCATCAGAACAAGAATTCATAACACACTACATTTATTATAGTGTAAGAATAGATTATGTAAGTTGGTAAATTAGGAACATATTAATTCGATAAATGATTATGAATTGAGTTTATGTATTATATTTGAATTCTAAAAATTTATCCTTTGTGGTTTTGTTTTACAGATTAAAATTGCGCCTTCAAAATTCACACATTACAATACAGCACTAGTATTGTGTATGTTATTAAATTTCATGATTAGTTTTTTTTAATTTAAAATATCAAATTGTGGTTCATAATTTGATAATTATAGTATATCATTGATTAAAATCAAATAAGTGAATAAGGGTATAATTAGATTAAATATTAAGAAAAACTACTCTTACATGGGTGTTATAGTCATCGTTGAAACATTTGGCATTCACAGTGCTTTTGGAAAGGTTATAAACTAATTATATCTATAATCATGATATCCAAATAAAATAGAATGAGTATATAAGAAAAAAAATATAAGTAATGGAAGAGAAGCTGCGGATTTAATTATGAAATCACAAATATTACGGCAAGAAGAAGAATAAAAGTGTTCAATGAAGGGATCCATGATTTAAGAGATATTAATCTTGAAATTTTGGGATAAATGCATTTAATCTTTTCTATTATTAAACAGAATATCCTTTTTCATATACCAACAACACAAAATGAGGAAAAGAGATTTTTATAGAGTGGATGGAAGGGTGGGTTTAGAAGAGGTTTTAAGTGTTAATGGAGAAATTCAGGAAAATATTTTTTCCCAAATTGGACCACTTTGTTGACCACCAAAATGGATGAATAATCTGAATTTCCAAAAAATATTATTGATTTAGAGTTGGGTTCTCTATCTACTTTCCAAATTTTATCCCAATCCAAGCCTAGATGTAGCTGATATGGTCTAACTACTGAAGTGGTGACAATTTTTGTGTGTCCAGTACATCTTCACTTCATTCCCCATTCACTCTAATAAAATTTATGATTTAGCTCATATTTATAGAAGAATATTTATATCACATTGATTCAATAATATGGTTTAATAATTTATTCTTCATATAATACATAAAAAAAATTTTAGGTTCGAAAAATACGATTCACATTAAAGCGAATAATTGGAAATTTCATCAATTTTTAAAATGAATGATCTGATCCAAAATATTTTATAAAAAAACATATTCAACATTATTTAAGGAAATTATTTAATTTAATATCTAGAAAATATTAAATAAAATTGTATTTTATCACCCACAGATTGGCTAAAATTGAAGGGGATCATGTCACATACCCCACCAATGCAAGGTTTCTCAAGAAATACATTGCATAGATTTCATCAAGCATCATGTATATGAAATAAGACAATAACAAAATAAAATATCAAATCATAAAAATGTGACATTGACCTATGCGGTGTTTTCTAGGTTGTATGAAATTAAACTAAATATAAGTATCCTATTCTTATGATGATAAACTTTGTATGCATGTCGTGACCACATGATGCTAAATTATATAGAGAAAATCCTCACTACATGATATTAAATTAGATAGATCCCCTAATTGTTCATATTCATTCATATAGGGTGAAAAAATGTCCTATAAAAACACTTTAATCTACATATAATCTCATATCACATCGACATGATGTTAAATTTTATTAAATAGGTCCTTACCATATAATTTTAAACAAAACTGATGATGTCCTCCAAACAAGACTTTAATCTAAATGGGAAGAATCGTCGCATTTATGACTCACTAAGCATGATCTAGATCTATTAGAAATGGATATGAAATGCCCCCAAATCTGTGTGAGTGTTAGCTCCACATAAGGAACTTATCCTTAAATTAAAATACTTATGACTTGATTTATTCCATCAAAAGATATGTATTGATGAGCAAACCTCTATTTTTATGTCTAGTCCCAATGTTACTTCCCTTTCAGGTTGAGCATCCCTCATCCTCCCTGCAATATGATAAAATTAATAGATGGTGTTCTCTCCCATTACAATAATATGGATGGTTAAAAATAACCATGTGAGGATTTATTACTTCCATCTCTAGATAAATAGTGACACCTAATATGGCATACCTTATTTTTATAACATAACATTTCATTACATTTTACAAAACCGACGATCTTTAAGGATTAGTGTCTCAGAAACCAGGAACATAAAACAAGAAAACATAAAACATACTTATTAAACACTTGGAAGTCTTCTACTTATGTTCATCCTAGGTTAATTACTGCATCTCATAATCTGGGTACATACATCAAAAGAAAGGGTGAGCAGAAGGCCCAGTAAGGGAAACAAGGGAAACATTTAACATGTGAACTTGAGATACATCATCAATGTCATAAAAAAGAACTTTAAGGAATGAGAAAGAAATAATGAGGCATATCATAATAAAAATAAAATATTTCATAACTTGACGATGTGGCTACAACATTTAACATTGACAATCATTTCCGTTTCACCATGGTCCATCCCCAAGGTGTAATTAAAAATTTCCAAGGTTATTCACCAAGGCGTCGTTAAATATTTCTCTAGAGATTAAGTCTTTACCCAATGCATTGGAGCTCTATCAGGGTGCACCATTAAATTTGTCTTTATTATCCTGTGAGGCTCATATATCATCATCAAACATTTCATAAAAAACCCATTTATCATAAAAGAAATGGGCTTTATTTCATAGTTATCACATTTTAAAAAAACTGCTTTAAAGACATGATCCTTATGTCAATTTAAACCCACAGAAAAACGAAAGTGGGTCTCATGTATGTAAATCCAAAAACTAAAATAGAATATTTTGATATATATGTGATTACCCCTGTAGAAGGATGATTTTTGACTATTCACTTAATAAAATAAAATTATTTGAAAAAAAAGAAAGACATTTTGAGATGAAAATTCCGTAGCATAACAGCTATGATACATGGTTTTAGAAAACATTGAAATGAGAGGGTACATGGGTCACCCACTAATAAATGATCCATAAAACATTAGGGGGACAAAATATAAAGGATTCAAGAACATGGTAATGAAATTTGAATAATATACCGTATGAAATGAAGAACTTAAAAGGAAGAAAACAATAAGATTTCACTTATGAAAATTCGGCAGCCTAATGACGTCACTTAAACTTCACCAAAAAGAGTTGATGAGATCAAATAGGGTATCTCATCATATAAACATAAAAGATCAGTATGATAGATATAGAGATCATAACCCAACATAATAAAAAGGAACTTTAAAGGCTTGACATGAATGTTGTACTTTGAAAAATGAGAAAGGTCAAAGAATCCCTTAAAAATTCGGCAGCCTAATGGCGCCACTTAAACTTCAACAAAAATGAATTGACGAGATAAAATAGGGTCTCTCATCATATGAACATAAAATATCAGTATGATATATAGAGAGATCATACCCCAACATAATAAAAAAGGAACTTCAAAGGCTTGACATGAAAATAGATCTTGAAAATGAGAAGGGTGAAAGAACCACTTAAAAATTCGGCAGCCTAACGGCGTCACTTAAACATCAAAAACAATTGAAGAGATCAAATAGGGTCTCTAATCATATTAACATAAAGGATCATTATTTTAGATATAGATATAATACCCCAAAATAATAAAAAGTAACTTGAAAGACTTGATAAGAAAATATAACTTGAAAATTAGATGGGTGAAAGAATCTGTTACAAAAATTTCGGCAGCCTAACAGTGCCACTTAAACATTAATAAAATGAAAAGACGAGAGTAAGAGGGGATATCTCATCATATGAACATAAAAAGTGAATTAAGAGTAATATAAAAGAACATCCACCAACATAAGAGCATGGAGCATAAAAGTAATGACATAAAAGAGATTACTTAAAAAGAAAGAGAGAGGTAGGATCCCTTACTTTAAACGTAACTCTTAAAACTCGAGGGTTGGGACCTTGAGGGCTTGGGGGCACATTTAGAGGACTCTCTGGGAGGTAATGGGACCATAGATTCTTTGGGGGAGAGTTGGGAGTGAAAAATAAAGGATAAAAGGGAGGGTATTTATAGGGAAGGTGAGGTGATACTTTAATAATTTCAAGGGACACCTCACAAGTGGTTTTCTCAAAACCACGGGCTCTCCCATTGTATTTCCCATGGAGTTAGGCCACATGGGGGCCCCAATACAATAATTCATCACCTTTGGTCGGAAAACCCTTAAAATATCTCATGAAATCATCATGAGACAGTTATGATGTCATTAAACATACCGAAACCCTAAAACTACATTTTTACTATTGACTGAAAATTCATCTTTCTTAGAAAAATCACAAAATTTCACCTTAACTGAATATCGATGCTCTGATTACAACTATGAACTATATTTTATAAAAATAATTTTCTAAATATTGTTAATTTAGTTTTTAAATAAATACACTATTCACCGAAAATTAATTTTTTTCATAAATATCCCCAAAATTTACCATAACATAATATCTATGTACTGAGTTCAAAAATAAAGTCCATTTTAAAAAAAAAAATTTCTATATATTTTTAATTTAATTTTTAATTAAAAAACACTAGTCACTTGAAAAATCATATACTTGACTAATAATTTATGAAACCATTATTTACCCATTTTATTGAATCACATTACTTAATCAAGGTGCCTAGATTATATTAAAACTTTATTTAAGTGAGATTTCTAATCCATTTGGTCACATTACTAATCGTAAGTGTAAAATCACTATTCATAATTTACTATTCATCAAAAATTATGTTGATCTTATTAGACTCCGAATTTCTTACTGAACACTTTTGTAGAAGACCATTTTTTGAAAATCATTACACATCATTAATTATTTATGGTTTACATAAATATTTTAAAATATCCTTTTTTTAATTCATCAATAAAATACATCCTAAAATTATCCAGACATTGGAAATTTCAAAAACTTCACTAAAGGAATAAATCTCAATTTATTCATCCCAAAGGATTACACAATGAAGCTACGGTCTCGTCACATAGCCCCTTATAACACCGGCATATGACCTAAGTGTCAGGTGTGCTATGGTGAGAGAATCTGAGGGTGGCTCGGCCAACATCGCACGAGTAGTAATTTCTATCAGTGTGAACTTCTCACGAAGGTGATTTCATTCTAGCTTCACATGATGAAGTTCAGCTTGGGTGTGGTCCAGAGCAAAGCCAAGTGGTGCTAGCTCCTTCCCAAGTTCTGTTAGATGGGCTTAGATCGGCCCAAGACTGCTGGATGAGGCCATCGAATCTTCTTTCTATATTAATTAACCAAGATCACTTGTATTTAGTGACAATAATCGAAACATTTAGTTCCAGCAGTCATATTGACCAATGACCATATAACTGTCAAAACCCAATGGTCTCATTTTAATTATACTCATGTTATCAAATTAAAAAAAATAACACACAATATTAGGAAACAAGATTTATTCAAAATTTCAGGTCGTTACAATCTTCCCCCCTTAAGAAATTGTGTCCTCGCAATTGTTTTAAAATTGGGACTGGAAATTTCCTTGGAAGACCCACATCGGAAAAAGAGTCAGTAACATTATTACTTTAAAAGAAAGAATGGGTGGTAAAATGGTCACCCGAGTTAACCCATAATATGATTCCATGTAGGAAAACGTGGACATTGAGGAGAAAAAAAAGGGTCCAGTTCTGAGGGAGAGTGATAGAAAACATGATTAGGAGATAGTTAACCACAATGTAATCACAAACTTATGATGTGTGTAAACGGTCTTTGATTACCAAGTAGGAAACGTAAACCAAAAACATTTTTGTTTTACGTTCCTTTTCATAATTTTGAGGAATTCATTTTCTACATATAACAAAAACATAAGGAAATATACCTACCTTCATGTAAAGTTTCATCCTTTAATAAGTTTCTTCCAAAACTAATCTTTTCCCCAAACGATGAGCATTCAAAAAACACTCGGTCTCATCAAAACACAATAATAATCTTCTTGAGAGTCACGTAATCCACAAAAAATTTACTATCAATTTCTTCTATCTTTAAACATTATCTCAAAAACAGAAAGGGTATGATAAAAAAACTCTTCAAAAAGAAAGAATCCCATAGGAAGGGAAACTAATTTTAAATCTTCAAAGTTCCATGGTACTACCCAAAGTTCATCATAGACCATTCCATAAAAAAGTGTCCTTAAAATTTCTCCAAATAAACCAAACTAAGATTGAAACCCAATTATAAGAACGATCTCATAACATAGTCTTCCAAGATAGACATTATCTTTCATCTCCAAAAAACATCATCCACTCTTATCATCTTAACCTAATCACATTTTCCCCAAGATAGGTTAATAATTTCCATATGTATCCTACATTACTATAAGTCCGCCTTAAATTCATCGATTATTAAAAATATAAGTCAACCATTACACCTAAAATAAAATACCATAGTAATCTATTTTCCTCGATCAAATAGGGTTCCCAAAATAGTGAACGTCTTCCAAAATAATAATCATCTTTTAATCCCATAATCACGTTTTTTTAAAGAAGAACATCTTCACTACATCAACATGTGGTAGATAATAATAGATGTTTTCATTAATGGTATAAAATCATCTTAGGTAGTGACTCGATGATCTTAGAAAACATAAATGATATGCCCATAGAGCACGAACTAAAATACAACATGACATAGAAAATTATTGCGAAGAAGTTACATGTACTTCAGTCATCATGATCCATCTCAGCATAGGACGTGCATTGTTACCTTTTCCTCGAAGAATGTTGATGCTCATGATGCATGTCATCCCTTCCTAGAGATCATTGCCTTAGATAATGTCTAACTTCTCCACATTTACGACATTGAAAAGTCAAAGGTATATTAGACCGAACCTTATCTCTATTCATCACATTATCCATTTTTTTAAAGCAATTGGCTACTTTATGCCCTATCTTCCAACACTTAAAACATCTCCTGGTTCCTTTGTGACATTCTCCTTGGTGCCGCTTCCCACACTTTTGGCAAAAAAGAAATTGGGTCTTCTTTCCCTTATCATCTTTATCAGATAAACATCCTTGAGACTTTGTCTTCTTCTTCCTAGATGAATTTGGGCATTCAACTAGGTACCAGTTATTAATTGTGATTTTTGACAGCTGGTTTGGCATAATCACAATATGTCCAACTTGATATTTCTTCATCTCTATCACATTAACAGGGAAATCGTCACATTTCCTATCACATTGGTTGTTGGGAAATGCTCTTCCATTTCCCTCCATTAACTATGAAAAGAACGTATAATTAGGAGGCTTAAATAGTTATCCAATAAACATGAAAAGGAAACTTAAATCATAGAAGGATAAAATTATTGATGAAAAGTATACCCTATCTTTTGATCCCATAGGTCCCAATCTAGGTTATCCATGATCATATATTCTTATGTGAATATTTATTTTATTTTATCTTTGATCCTTTAATAATGGTTCCTACTAAGCTTATGAATTTACCAAAGCATATCCCCAGGAAGTGTCATAACCAAGAGTACAGCAAGGCCCATTTTCGTGTACCAGTTCCCGTTAGAGTCTAGCTCAAAGCGGTGTTTTTGGGTTTTACCCCTATGTACATCTATGCTAGAGCCACCTCTACCTGTTCGTATCCAGACAGGGATGTATTTTCTTAGCAACCCCTTTCTCAATACTTTCCAAAATACCAGGAATATTTCGTATATTTAAACATTTTTATAGGTTTGTTCCTAAAGTTTTCATATCATAATTTCCAAAAATAACTAAACCATCCTTTGATACCAACTATGGCATCCCACCTTTTTATAACATAACTTTTCATTACATTTTACAAAAGCGAGGATCTTTAAGGTTTAGTGCCCTGGAAACCAAGAACATAAAACATAAAAACATAAAAAAACCTTCTTAAACACTTGAAAGGGTTTTCCTTATGTTCATCCTAGGATCATTACTGCATCTCATAACCTGGGGACATACATCAAAAGAAAGGGTGAGCAAAAGGACCAATAAGGGAAACAAGGGAAACATTAAAATGTGAACTTGAGATACATCAACAATGTCCTCAAAAAGAACTTTAAGGCATGAGAAAGAAATCATGAGGCATATCATAATAAAAATAACGTATTTCATAACATGAAGATGTGTCTACAACATTTAACGTTGAATATCATTTCCATTTCATGAAGGACCATCCCCAAGGTTTCATTAAAAATTACCAAGGTTATTCACCAAGGCGTCATTAAAAATAGTCATCTCTAGAGATTAAGTCTTTACCTAATTCATTGGAGCTCTATCAGGGAACACCCTTAAATTTTTCTTTATTATAATGTGAGACACATATATCATCAATAAAAATTTCATAAACAACCCATATATCATAACAGAAATGGGTTTCATTTCATAGTTATCACATTTTAAAAAAAACTTCTTTAAAGACGTGATCCTTATGTCACTTTAAAACCACGGAAAAAGGAATGTGGGTCTCATGTATGTAAATCACAAAATTAAAATAGAAAATTTTGATATATATGTGAATACTCCTATTGAAGAAAGTTATTTGAGTATTCAATTAATAAAATAAAATAATTTCAAAAAAAAGAAAGACATTTTGAGATGAAAATTCTGTAGCATAACGACTATGATACATGGTTTTAGAAAACATTGATAAGAGAGGGGACATGGGTCACCCACTCATAAATGATCCATAAAACCATAGGGTACAGAATATAAAGGATTCAAGAACATGGTAATGAAATTTGAAAGATATACCATATGAAATGAAGAACATGAAAAGAAGACAAAAATAAGATTTCTCTTATAAAAATTCGGCAGCCTATTGATGTCACTTAAACTTCAACAAAAATGAATTGATGAGATCAAATAGGTTCTCTAATCATATGAACATAAAACATCAGTATGACAGATATAGAGATCATACCCCAACATAATAATATTTAACTTGAAATACTTGACATCAAAGTAGAACTTTGAAAAATGAGAAAGGTGAAAGAATCCCTTAAAAATTCAGCAGCCTAACGGCGCCACTTAAACATAAACAAAAATGAATTGACGAGATCAAATAGGGTCTCTCATCATATGACCACAAAATATCAGTATGATAGATATATAGATCATTCCCCAACATAATAAAAAAGGAACTTGAAAGGCTTGGCATGAAAATAGATCTTGAAAACAAGAAGGGTGAAAGAACCACTTAAAAATTCCGCAGCCTAACGGCGTCACTTAAACTTCAAAAAAATAAATTGAAGAGATCAAATAGGGTCTATAATCATATGAACATGAAAGATAAGTATGAAAGATATAAATTTCATACCCCAACATAATAAAAAGGAACTTGAAAGACTTTACAAGAAAATATAACATGAAAATGAGAAGGGTGAAAGAATTTGTTACAAAAATTTCGGCAGCCTAATGGCGCCACTTAAACATTCATTAAAAAAAATGACGAGAGTAAGAGGGGATCTCTAATCATATGAACATAAAAAGGGATGTAATAGGAATATAAAAGAACATCCTCCAATAGAAGATCATGGAGCATAAAATAAATGACATAAAAGAGATTACTTGAAAAGAAAGAGAGGTAGGATCCCTTACCTTAAACGTAACTCTTAAAACTCGAAGGCTGGGACCTTGAGGGCCTGGGGGCACATTGGGATGACTCATTGGGAGGTTATGAGACCAGATCTTCGTTGGGGGAGAGTTGGGAGTGAAAAATAAAGGAGGAAATGGGGGGTATTTATAGTGAAGGTGAGGTGATACTTTAATAATTTCTAGGGACACCTCACAAGTGGTTTTCTCAAAACCACGGGCTCTCCCATGGTATTTCCCATGGAGTTAGGAGACATGGGTCCCCCAATACAATAATTCATCATATTTGGTTGGAAAACCCTTAATATATCTCATGAAATCATAATGACACAGTTTTGATGTCATTAAACATACCGAAACCCTAAAACTGCATTTTTACTATTCACTGAAAATTCATCTTTCTCAAAAAAATCCCAAAATTTCACCTTAACCAAATATTGATGCTCTGATTACAAATATGAACTCAATTTTATAAAAATACTTTTCTAAATATTTTTAATTTAATTTTTAAATAAAACACTATTCACTGAATATTCTTTTTTTCAGAAAAATCCCCAAAATTTACCATAACATAATATCGATGCCCTGACTTCCAAAATAAAGTCCACTTTATAAAAATATTTTTCAAAATATTTTTCAATTTAATTTATAATTAAAAAACACTATTCACCCGAAAAAACTAATACTTGCCTAATAATTTATCAATCCATTATTTACCCATTTTATTGAATCACATTAATTAATCAAGGTGCCTAGATTATATTAAAACTTTCTTCAAGTGAGATTACTAATCCATTTGGTCACATTACTAATCCTAAGCATATAATCACTATTCATAATTTACTATTCATCAAAAATTAAGTTGATCTTATTAGACTCCAAATTCCTTTCTGAACCCTTTTGCAGAAGACCATTTTTTTAAAATCATTACACATCATTAATTATTTATGGTTTACATAAATATTTTAAAATATCCTTTTTTAAAAAATTCATTAATAAAATACATCCTAAAATTATCTGGACATTTGAAATTTCACAAAATTCACTAAAGGAAGAAATCTCAATTTATTCATCCCAAAGGATTACACAAAGAAGATATGGTCTCATCACATAGCCCCTTATAACACCATCATATGACCTTTGTGTAAGGTGTGATATGATGAGAGAATCTGAGGGCGGCCCAGCCAACATCGCATGAGTAGTAATTTCTATCAGTTTGAACTTCTCGCGAAGGTGATTCCGTTCTAGCTTCACACGATGAAGTAAGGCTTGGGTTTGGTCCAGTGCAAAGCCCGGTGATGCTCACTCCTTCACAATTTCTATTAGATGGGCTTCGATCGGCCCAAGACTACTGGATGAGGCCATCAAATCTTCTTTCTATATTAATTAACCAAGATCACTTGTATTTAGAGACAATAATCGAAACGTTTAGTTCTAGTGGTCATATGTAAAAATGGTCATATAACTGTCAAAACCCAATGGTCTCATTTTAATTATAATCATGTTATCAAATGAAATAAAATAACACACTAAATTAGGAAACAAGATTTATTCAAAATATCGGGTCGTTAAACCTAAACCATAATTTTAGGATTCAGCCTCAAAATTCCTCCCATTTCACATGGAGTCACACATGTTCTTATCACAAGATGTATAACATTATGACGGATTCCCTTATCATGCAACATAATGTTCATGGGTTTTTAGAACTATGTTTGGATTGATTCTAATTTCAATTATATATGTAAGGATGCCACAATCCAATATCTTGGTCCATCCTCCACAAGATAAAAATATATATTCTCCTAGCTTTAATCGCCTATTTGTGATGTGAGGGACCCATACCATTACTTTTTATCACACAGAGAATAGCTCAAATGATCTTCAGAAATTCATTAAGGGCTTTCCCTGCAAGAATGGTGAATAATATCTCAAGAAAGGTTCATCATGGTCTTAAATATACACCTTTGAAAGCATATCGTTATCCATCATTTAATACCATTAAATTTCTTGGTTGATTTCCTTTGCATGACATTAAAATGCACATTCTTATAGACCATACCTGAGAGTGCCACTATATTAGGTGTTGGTATCCTACCACACCTCCATTAATGAACTATGTGTAAATTTATCCTTGACATCACAGAATATGAATTGACACCATAACCCCAACTACTGTTCCAGTTAAAATAAACAAATATAACCCCCTCTCCATGATTATATTTTAGAATTCAGTATGAATATAAGTTTAAATAACTAAGTGTGGATTAATTTCTATTACCATAGGATATGTAGTGATTCATGGATTTTATCCTTGGGTCTAGTAGCAATACCCCCTTTCACAAAAGGATGATTATTTCCTTGTTTCAGAATGTTAAACCTCATGGTTACTAAAGAACTAAGTGTAGATTAATTTCTATTATTATAGTATATGTAGTGATTCCCATATTTCCATCCATGGTCTACCTAAAATACCCTTTTTCACACTGGTATGTCTGTGTCCTTATCATTTGATGTTAAACTTCATGGATCCCCAAGAACAACATGTTTCTTGATTCGTGTCTTCACATGATATGTAGTGATGCCCTAGTCTCCAATTCTAGGCCCAGATACAACTATCAATGGAAAAGATTCTCACATATGGATATGGGTTAGACCTTCGTAGATATTTTCCTATTCAAAAACCATATATATCTTGATTCTTATCAACACAAGATTTTTAGAGAGATATATTAC
Organism: Viscum album; assembly: GCA_963277665.1. Lineage (NCBI taxonomy): Eukaryota > Viridiplantae > Streptophyta > Magnoliopsida > Santalales > Viscaceae > Viscum > Viscum album. The sequence continues at coordinate 367,215,845 of OY728125.1, forward strand.
CAATCATGACCTCAGATTTAAAAAAACTATATGAAATGCACCCCAACTAAATAGGGGATGATCCATAAAAGGCCATTTTTTAACATATGAGTTAGATCTATGTGAAACATGCATGTGAATGTAATATTTCTTGAATAATATTTTGACATTGGTTCCCACATCATTACTGGATGATGTTTCACTGAGATGAAAAATTTCTCTACTACATTATGTTTAACTAAACTTAATAAAGTGTATCCCTACAGAAGGAAGTTAATCTTTTTATTCTGTCATCCATTATCAATCCTTATCAGAGGACCACAAGAGCCTTACCCCACTCGGCCATATTACATGGTGGTTCGGCCATATTTTAAGCAACTCAATTACTAATTCACACTTCATGTATTGAGTATATAATGTTCCAAAATACCATTTTTGGACCTTAGAAAGGAAAATAGATCTCTCTTCTAGACAATGATATCGATACGGAAGTTATCATAACTATCAACTAGATGAACCTTTTCTCTATAAGGAGGTAAATGTATTCCTTTTGATCATGACCTTATTTTGGGTTATATCAGCACCTAAGAGTGTTATCGGACAACCCCAGTATGATATTACTATATCATTACACATTACATGAAATCATTGATCTGTGAATTACAACATTTTCATCTTCTGAGAGGAAGAATGTAGGATTTCTCTTGACCCTAGGTATCCAATTTGGGATCATTTCTAATAACCTTCATATTAGGTATATGTGTTTTTGGACTATAATTTTGTCGTAATTTGGTCAAAGTTACATGAACATAAACTCAACCTTATAATGTTCAAAATTTACAAACCTCAAACTTCCAATAAAAGAAACACCAAAATTCTTATGTTGAAACACCACAGAAGGAGAACTAAAAAAATTCATGTCTTCAATCACAAAAATTTTCCTCGTTCGAGTTCAGGGAACATTTAGGGAATGATTAAATAAGGAATAAATAATATAGGGTCTACATTGATTCCATAGTGAAATCCAATCTATTTTCACTAGAACCCATGGTTTTGAAAAATGTTAGAGTAATGTTTCTTCACATCTCCTCATAATGATAATATGTTCCCTAGGATGTGAAACCAATTTTAGGTTACACGGAACCTTCATGGATATTAAAATTTATTAAATCACACTTCATGATTAAATATCCTTGGATCACCATAATCCTTCTAGAGCCCTCAGAAAAAGATACTTGAAATCAATAGAAATATTTTTTGTCTATGAATGTATGAATATGGATCTCATATATGTACCTTTTATCTTCAACTAGATGTTTCAATCTACAAAAATGGGTTTCCGATCCTTGGGATTCCTAATGTCATCTTGGAAGAACTCATCACCTCAGTGTGTTCTGGTCCATTCTTGATATGATAGTCCCATGTCATCGTCATTCCCTGAGAAATTCATATGATGCTTTACAATCCCCCTACCAAAAAATCCAAGTTAATTCAACATATTCGACATTACCCCCACCAATATTTGTACCAATTATCAAAGAATTAATCTGAAACTCCATTCCTAAACCATTAATAGACCTCAACTTGTGATTAGAAACCACATGGAATAGTGCTCGAGATTGAAAATTTTGAGCTATAATGACCTTGGATGAAATAACCCTTTATGAATAACTTTCCTCTATACCAACCATGTAATATAGACATTTGAGTAATCAAGAATATCACTTATCTGTTAAAAATATGTGTATATCAACTTTTATTGATCATGTTATCGATGTATAAGGTCTTCCACCTACAACCAGAGGCATCTCATCCTTTCAAGAAATGAGCTTCAATCATTGTGATCCCTGAAAACACTTTGGAGGAACCTGACACCTCAGAGTGTTAGGGGTAATCCCTAACATGTATACCCCATTCAATAAATATTGAATCCAACTTTTGGGTTATAACATACATCACCCACATCCAACTATCTTGGTGGATCTAGCATTACCAGTTTTTTCCCTCAACAAATATCACACCCATAAATCTTCCATGAACCATGAAAAATAGTTGATACACCTCTGTTTAACAATGGTACCAATCCATATGGGATTTAACAAACTTGTCCAAGGAATACACTCCTTATAATAAAGTATCTATAATCCTTATAAGTGTCAGAAAAACCATGATATAACTCAATACCATAGGGTGTTATGGCTCATTCCTATAATTTCTACACCATGTTACATGATCATCAATCAAGACCCGGTAGTGTGAGTTTAAACTGAAAGACATCCTGATGGATGAGATAAATGACTGTAATCTAAAGAGATAGAATTTCCGAGCTAATAGACCATGAAAAAATGTCCAAGCTAGAATATATTAACCTATAATGTTAGAAGGTCAGAGATAAAAGACCCTACACTGTAGCAATAGTGGGTCCAAGATAATATATCATTAACTAAAGTGATAAAAGCTCTAAGGTAAAAGACCAAAAACTAAAAATAATAATGATTTATTCTACAAGAGTAAAAAAAGGTTTTAAGGAACACCATATTGACTTTGTAAAAATTAAGACACTCACCCTTAGAAAATCATATTTTGGAAAACATTAAGAACTCTCCGTCGGGTAAATAAGATTCTACAGAATTTTTATCTTGAAAAACATGTAATATCAAGATGACTGTAATACATACATCAGTAAGGAACCTCATGTTTGGTGGGAATTCATGAGAACTTTTAGAGAAGAATATATTATTATTTATATATTTATACACATACTTTCATATTTATATGATATTATGAAATTTATGGGTATCGTCTATGATTCATAATACAATTGATCAGTGAAATGTCACAAAAATCATGAATGAAACCAAAACTGGTCCAAAAACTCTATGTAGGTGTTCCTTGCCTAGAATGATCAAGACCATTCATTAAAGAAGCTTCAACTTGTAAAAAGATCATGTTTTGAGCTTTATCTTCCACTAGGATTGTTCAGAGATGATACGAATATACTAAAATATCTCTTAGAAATGTGATGGTGAGAAACATCCCAGCTATTTGGACCAAAGGTAATGTTTTTGAACATATAATACAACCCATGGGATTGGGCTGTGATCAGTCAACCATCCTAAAAAATGTCATATGAATATAGATTAGATAATTTAACACCTAGATAAATTTCAGATTATATTCTAAAGAAGAAATGTCAACATCATCAAGTAAGTAAAGCCCATATAGAAGAAGTTATTATGATAGAGGATAATTATGGAGAATGAATGGAAAAATATCTTTCAGAACCTCATTATGAGAATTTATGTAGTATTGAGGGTCATCATTGTGGTTTCTACAATCCTAAACCTTTTATTAGCCACAATAGAAGAAGTATGATGAGTGTTGAAGTACATATGAACAAAAGTAAGTTGAATATGTTAGGAATGTAAAATAAAATACTGTCAAAGGAAATAAATAAAATTTCAACATCTTTTCTTGAATCACATGAATCCATAGGGAATTAACGAATCATATAAAGGCATCATGAATATCCTTGATTGTGAGGATCCTTTGGACTGGATAAATCCATAGAACACCACACTACCATGTGAACCCTTTGAAGAAACTGGATTATGATACCTAGACATGGTCACATGAGCCACAAAATAGTAAAAATATAACATATGATCAATTCTATATATGGAAAAAAATAAAGGATGTCATGAATATCAATGGAATAATTTCAATAAATTAATGAAATTTAGTTCATGGTTGATTCAAAAAAGAACCTACACAAACAGAAGATGTGAAGTAGTTATCTTGGCAAGGTCTCATGAAGGGATCTCTTTATCAGATCTTACCAAAGGGTTTTTTAAATAATAACACTGTGGAGGCAAGACACAAGAACATTGAGAAGTGTGGTAGATGTTTAATTAAGTAATATATAATCCCCTATTTTTTTATCATTGCCCAGAATTCCAAAAATCACATGGAAGGACAAGAGCCATACCAATGTGCCAATTGGAGGAAACACTAAATCCTTATGAGGGAATTTACTTTCGTCAGAAGAGATCCCATTTTCCAACATACATTTCACATTAGGGGGATTTTATTATGTCTGATAAATGATCCTTAGAAAATTCAAATAGGAAGAAATACTAGAATATGGATATTAATTTCCTCACAAAACATATGATGAAATAGGGGATTGAACTCATGGATTGCATATTATTCTAAGAAACATGTGATTGTGAGACCTTTAGAATATTTCACAATGGATACATATGTTTCACATAACCTACAACATATCCCATAGATACCCATTGACATGTTCTTATACTCCTTCTAAGATGTCATATACAATCACTGATCACACTGAGGCTGCCAGGAAGGAACCACTAGGTCGAGTGAATTATATGTTAGTAGGAACAGAAAAATCCATCCCAAAACCCATTGAAGATAGAGAGAACCATATCCTAAATTTTGGTTCCTATTGTTGTCTTAAAACTCAAAAAACACATCCATATATCTGGAGAGAAGCAATATAAGCCATGATGGAATTTCTATTTGGTCGTACAAGATCTCGCTGGTTTGTCACCCTCACCATGAAAATGGTCTTGGACATTTCCAGATATCCTTTCCCTCTCCCTTGGCTCAAAAAAAAATAAGGTCGCTTCTCAAAGAATTATCATGCATAACTATAATATTATTTGTTAGGGACACAATTCACCACTGATAGGGAGAATAATTATCCTGAAAACACTCAAAAAACATGTAAGATATCCAAGAACTTGTAAAATAAAAAAGGAATAAAATGGGAAATGGTCAGAGTCTATTGGGATAACAAATATCCGAACACATGACATGTGTAACCTACAAGAGACTATCAGATCCCCACCTACATGACCTCTTTGTCATATAAGAGGCCACTAGGATATCACCCTTACCATGAAAAAGTCCATAGATCTGTCTAGACATTCTTGCACACTCCTTTAAACTCCATAAGTAAAACATAAGGGTTTATCAATGAAATGATCTCACATAACCATATGATCCTTTTATGGTCACATGATGCATCTCTGATGGGATGATTTATTGTCTTCAATAACACTCATGAAGTACCACAAGATCCCCAAGCCTTTGGAAAATAAAACCAGGAAATAAATTTGAAAATTTCAGAGCATCTTACAGTCATAAACATCAAGCGAAGAACTCATGAGCTCTCCAAGACCTTAGAAAATCTCTTCTCCATGACGACTTAATATCATGGAAGCCCTATGGTGAGCCACTATTGTCTCATATAATATCCCAATCATGGCCTCAACGATTATTCAAAATCCATTAAAGATGTATCCTAATCTTGTGAAAAGTCCATATGTATGTATTCTATAAAATATGGATTCCCCTACGCATTTATAAATTATTTTTAAAGAACCATATAAGTATACATAATAAAATTAATGGGGAATTGACATGATGGTCTCATGGTCACTGAAAATCATGTGACACCCCCAAAATTACCTACAATGGGATCTTGTGAAAGGATTGACATCAATTCCCTCCATCGACTCCATCATGGATTTGTGAGATATGCACAGTGGAAAGAGGAAAATAACTAGGTTTTAGAGGAATATAACTTCCCCAACCTAGCATCAAGAAATGAGTCATTAGATCCTCTCACTAGAGAACCCAAGAAAAGATAGGATTTCATATAGAAGTTGATCATGTTATCAGAAAGGTTTTCCATCAGGTAAGGTTTTTCCAACAACTTAACCGATCATTTTACATTCAAAGAAACATCCTGTGATCACTCATAGATCATGAAAAGGAATTAGGATTTATTATTATAAGTATACCTTTTATAGTTGTCAAATAACATGATACATAAACAAGCTAATACTAAATAATTCTATGTCATGTGAAATAATCATCGGAAGTAAATCTAAAAATATGATAGAAATATATGGAATATACATACAATGGTCCTCATATGATTCACATGAACCACCCAGGTCACATAAAATCGCATAGAGATCTCACATAGAATATATGATGTTCCTATGTTACACTATTTAGATCATCAGAACTCACCTAGAAGTATCAGAGGAAGTAACATGACCCACGTTCCTCAAAAAAGTCACCCAAGTACATGAATCCCTTGCGGCATGACATCTAAACCATGGAATGTACATCATAGATGTCTCCCAAATAATACGTAGGAACTAGTCCATTTTAGATTAGTCATTTCGTCACACCTGATTATCTCAACTGGCACTTTTGACACCTTCGTACAAGCCATCCGTATCTTGGTATGTCATCCAGAAAAACCTATCATATCTTACGATGTCCTCCGTATTTGTCATCGGTATTTCATGAGGACACTTGAAAAACCCCTTGGGTACATGAAACACCCTCCAAACAGGTAACACTGACTCATGTGACACCCTCTAAGCATGGAATCCATCTTTCTCAATGAAAACGAGGTATGATGGCTAGATCGTGTGACCCCCTCCAATCATGTCAGCTAAGATCATGTGATTGATTCTGATATCAACAATCCATGTCTTACAATGTCCTCTAGACAAGTCAACCTTGTTCTTGTGAAAACCTCTTTACAAACCTTCCAAATCATGATATTTCCCTTTGACAAGACAATCGGGTCATGAAATTGTATTATAAAATTTCGTTCAAATATTATCAAACATTCTGACAAGAAAATCATTCAATGTTAGGAAAACAATCAATGCATGTTAGGTAGAAAATAATACCATGCCAAGAAGGATTATAACTACATCATAATATTGTCTACAATACCGAAAAGGGAACCACAAGATGCAATCTCTAATGGATTGAACTACAAAAAATCTAATTCCTACTATAAATGAGATTTGTAAAATTCATTCATAAGCCCCAAGATCCCTATTTAATATCCAAAGGTAAATAATTATACATAATTCATTCATCCATTAGTAGTGAGACTGAATATTATATAGACCTTGTTTCTCACAACTAGCGTAGGTCACATGGGATTTGGGAGTTTCAATGATGATATCATTCATGTAATGAGCCTCCATGAGAATAGGGAATACATATTGTGTAGTCCCATATCATCAATATAATATGACATATTTTATATATAATGGCTACAAAGTGTGTAATCTCTAACTTATTAAATGTTGAGAACTCTAATTCTAGTAATAACCACTATATGGAGGACATCTACTAAAGGCCGGAGCTCAAATTGGAATCGACTTCAGTGTAAGTTCTGCAATCTCATCAGTATTCCGACCATCAGGACTCAATATCTTCAAAGACCTGGTCATTTCTCCTCATTCATTAAAATATTGGTAAATCATTAAACTATGATTCCAATGATTCTTTCCCTAACTGGGATACATTGGATGCCTTCCAAATTCATGAGTCCTATATTAAGAATTCATTGGGTAATCCTAGCATGTAAGCCCCACATCTATAAGAAAAGAAATAGTAACAGAATATTTCTTATTTCTAATAACAATAATATCTCAAGGGGTATTAGGGAGTTTTAATGTTCCCCACATTTAAATCATGAATCTCTACCAACCAGGGAAAACTCAGTGTTTATGCCCTGATATGTAGAATGATACAATACCCCACACAAAAAGGGTTACTACCTAGTGGATGTTCCAAGGGATTGAATGAATTATGAGAGATAAAATTGATTCCATAACCAAGATACTTAGTATTCTTCCTTCATTTTTATACCAATAATGTTTTCCCAAGATCCCAAATATATATTCATTCCATATGATACTTAACTATATGAGTTTAATGAACTATGTGTGTTTTGATTCCTATTATAAAAAATGATACATACGAGAAATAATAATGTTTCAATACCATAATAAAATTATAAAACAACACCCTTGATAATAGTATACTCTATAATTTCTGTTTATATTAATTCAATATATATGCAACTTCCAACCTATGGAAAATGGGTGAATAAACTCTGGTACATATAGATGGATTTAAAAACATGACCCCCCCTCTCATTGAATATAAAGATAAATAACATATGATTATTTTTATGGTAACTGAACCCATATTGAGATTAATAAGAGATGTTCAAACATAACTTAAATCTATAAGAGAGTCCTGGAGTAGGATACAATTCCCTCCAAAAGGGTGTGATGAACCTGACTTCTCATCCACTCGGACAATGTGAGTTCCTTTGTGTCATTTGGTCTAAAACAAAAATATACCACCTACCTTTTGAAATAATTACTTTAACCATATATGTAATTGGGAACCATTGGTTGTTTCCTTGAAATATTGACAAATGATGATCCTGACATGAATGATTGTGCAGAATAGTGACACCCCCCCCCACACACAATCAAACCACCAGAGAAAATACATCGACAGCATTCCATTGAAACATTATTCACAGATAAGATATAATAATTCCAATATCTAAAATATACTAAGATTTTATTATTTTTATTTAATAATATTTATCCCTATCAACTTTTATAAAATGTGAAATGATATTGTTAATCATGTGTACAATCGACTACCGCCTCACGAATTGATGTAACTTGTTTTCCATATACACTTATCATTGTTGGATGTTTTGATATTTTTAATGTATATATATAATATTTATGATATAATCATATTTTTGGAGTTCTAATATCATATATACCTTCTTAATGTCAATTCTATTTAAAATATGAAAATTCAGCTTCTGTGTACAACAGACTACTGCCTCACGAAGTGATGTGATTGTTTTTTCACTCAAACATTATATAGAACGTAATGAGGATATGTTTAATGAATATATGTGATATATATAACCTGATATAAATTCTTGAAAATTAAAATACCCTTAAATACCCTACCCTTTCACCCATTGAGGTAAATATCATCGCTCATGTGTATGTATGGCTAACCATCTCCACGATGTGATGTATTTAATTTTTTCACGTCCAACAATATATATATAAAGACTAATTATGATATTTATAAAATTTAATATAATTATTGATATTATGGATATAAATTCCATATACAATAATTTAAACATTGATAATAGAATACACATGATAAAACAAGGGATTCAACACACAAAACAATGAAAATAATGGATTTTTTTAAAAAAATGGGTGACAAAATGTTATAATATGATCTCAAATTATATTGAAAATAATAATATGGTCCTATTATAAATAAATAACATTACATAAACCATTATAAAAGATATTCATAAACCTTACATGGAAGTCAAACCTAACATAAGGGTTTCCTATATTACTTTTACTTCTGTGAGGAATACACTATATCTATAACTTATTTCTTTGTGTGGTGTATATAAAGACACATTGATATGTTTTATCATGAACCAATTTAAATTGGTGGTATTAAAAGTTTCACATAATATTATTTTATTCATTTAAATTATGATACAAAAGTAAAAAAATGGTAGTGGTTTATTTCAAAATCTCATCATTATTCAGGATTGTTTCTATTTATGTTTCCCTTAGGATAATTATTTAATAGTTATATTATAAAAGAAATATATATTATAATAATATTTTTAATTATAAAATTTTTAAAGTAAAATTACAATTTTTCTACTCTTTGTCACTTAAAATTATTATTAAAATGTTTTTAAGAAAATATGACACTATCCCTCTCTTTAGTCAAAAATATTTTTCACCAAAATCCTTATTTTCTATAAATGATTTAACAAATAATTAAAATACTTTAAAATTTAGTTTTTAAATATTTTTTGACACATGTTTTACTTGTAAATAAATAAAAATGATTATTCATGTTGTTTTTAAAACAATACTATTTTTTCTTTTATCAAAAATGTTAATGGAATAATTTTTTTAAACATCTATGAGATGAACATAATTTTCCACCATAAAGCCCAATCAATGTTTTAAAGATTATTTTATAATTTATAAAAATATATTTTAAATGAAAATAATTTTAAAAATATTTTGTGAACATTTTTTTAAAAAAATAATATGAATATGTTAATTTCCTTAAAAAAATTAATGACATTTTTATGGTATATATATTAATCATTGAAAACAACCCTTTATTATACTTATTTTGCTCTAGAGATATGTTCTGTTGATATGATACTTTTTTTCATTATATAGTTTATGATCATTTTTATTGAGGATGTTCAATTTTATTTCCATTCACCATATACCTTTGGATGGTTTGTGATTATGTTTTTTTATTGGGATATGTATTAACAGTTCATATATTAGTTTTTCAATAAGAATTTTTATTTTTTTTATGTTTAACAAAATTAACTAAAGAATTTATTTTAATCATTATGTGATGGGTGGGGAATGGTTATTGATATCTTGGTGATACATCGATAGGTCTCATTAAAACAATCAACATACCAAATTAGATGAGTTTCTACCCACAAATTTGAACTATCTTGTCAAAATTCATTATAGAATGTTTTGTATTTATGAAATTTTTAATTATGAAATTATGTGATCATTTATTGATGTTTTTATAATTATTATTTTAGTTAAAATATCAATGTTTATGTTTCAGTTTTATTTGATTATTTAAATGGATTTATTTGATCATTAGTTAATTTTGACATTTTAATCCATGTTTATTAGTTAAATGGATTTTGTTCAAGTTGTTTACATATCAATATTTATTATAATTATATATTCATGATATCTTTCATTGTATTATTACCCTTAATAACCATATGATCCCACCCCTTTCTTTTGATTTGTTTTATCAAGGATTTCAGGAAGTGTTTTGTGAATGATACGCAAGGATACACTATAAAGAATAATAACACTTTATAATAAAAATATATATGTATTTTATTATTCGAATTTTAAAGTGAATTTCATGTATGTATCTATTTTACCAATAATAAAAAACTATTCAGTCTTTCATTATATGATTCCATGTATATTTTTCCAATTTAATAATGTAATCATAGGATCTGGGGGTCTTGTTTTGGGTTGATTACATTCATAGTTTCTCCTAGTCACTCACATAGTTTTCCCAAAACATGTGACTACTATGTGCCAACCTAGTAATTCCCAATAAAATAATAATTTCATGGAGGTGGTGAAATTTTTTAATAATCATGCATGACCTTTTATCCTCTTTAAACAACTACCATAACATGTATAAACTCACTAAAACACCACAAACACAACCCAAGACTTTTACAATCTCAAAGTGCATAAAAAAAGTTAATATACTAGAAAATCATGGTTATAAAAATGATCATGCCACCTCCATTTTTGTCCAATTTATATGAACATTCCTTTTAAAATTAATACCTTATACATTAAAGAATGATATTTTTCTAATATTGCACCAAGTACTCACCTATAAAAGGATCCATTCTCTACCTCTTCTAAAACACTATTTTCCCAAAAAAATATCCTTAATTACAATAATTGTTTCCTCTCATGAATCATTATTAGTTGTTTGGAAGCCTAGATTCCAATAATTATTATTAAATATAACCATTTGAAATGAACCATATCAATATAGAGATAATTCATCAATATATACTTCTGAGTTCTCCACTATTTTTTCAATTAACTTCTTATACAATAATTAAAAATATTATTTTCAACATAATTATTCTATATTATCATAAGTATACATTAGAGGTAATCATATTTCTATTTTGTAACTCCAAACTCTTATTCATTCGTTATAATAACATCTTCATTTTTTGATCATTTCCACCAACAAAAATAATTATGTTATAAAGGCGTCATAATTTTCATCATTCATATTTTTTTATTTATTAATATTGTATAATTAGATGTAATATTATATGAATACGACTCTAGGTAGTTGAAACAATGATCAATGATCATTATCTATCAATATTACAAAATTGCATAAAATAATCTCCCCATGTAATATGTTCTCGGGAACCATATCCAAATATTTCATAAAATGAACATGGGACTAAATAAATCTTTTTAAAAATTATTCCACTAAATAAAATAATATAATAATTATGAACATGGTATCATGGAATAGGAAGGAACATATATATTGTAAATAAATATAAAACTATCATAATTACTAACATCTAATTATGAATATAATTAAAAAAAATAAATAATATATGTGTAATGAATACTTATAATTAAATAGGTATTAATTTAAAATATATTAATTGGGTTATAAACTAATTTATAAATATGGTACTATTAGTTATAAATTCAAATAAATTGAGTTGGTGGAAGTTATGAGTAAATATGAGGGTTTCTATTTTAATTTTTGTTCTTTGGGTCATGATTCATATTATACATCATTTTTTATTTGATATGATGAACATACTCAGAAATTGAATTATTTAATAATAATAAAAATTGTCCTTTTTTGCAATTATGATTATATATTTGGATTTCTCTTTAAATTTATTTTAATTCAAATTTTACCAATGAAATCATGGTTTTTTCATATGATTTTTTTTGGGATATGTTCTATGTGGAACCCTGCCTTTTTAATACATAACTTTACATTACATTTTATAAACAGAGGATCTTTACATTCTAGTGTATTGGAAATCAGTAACATAATACATGAAAACAACATAAAAAATTCTTCTAAACCAATTTTAAGGCTTCATAAATGGTTCATCCTATGTACATTTACTGCATCTCATATCCGGGAGATAGACATCAAAGAAAAGGGTGAGAAAAATGCTCAGTATGGGTGAACAAGGGAATCAATGTACTTGTGATATCAATAAGAACTTGAATAAAAACATAAAGACATGAGAAATGCAAGAATAGGCATATAATAAAGAAAAGAAAATGGAACATAACATGAATATGTGGCTACAACATTTCATTTAGACATTCATGAACATATCACCAAGGTTCATCCCCAAGGTTTCATAAATATTACCAAGGTTATTCACCAAGGTATCATAAAACTTGGCATCTCTAGAGATTAATTATTTACACAATGCATCAGAGTGATATCAGGGATCACCCTTAAATATGTATTTAAATTAATGTGAGACACATATATCATAATCAAACAATTCATAAATAACCCAAATGAAATAAAAGAATTGGGATTCATGTCAAAATTGTGACGTTTAAAAAGTGATTAAAAATATGATCATTATGTCATTTATAACCCATGGAAAGGGAGTGAGGGTTATATGTATGTCAATTAAAGAATAAAATATATCATCTTTATATATTTAGGAACACCCATGGAAATTAAATAATTCTATGTATTCACATAAATAAACAAGAGAATTTCTTGAGAGAAAGTAATAGAAATTCTAAGATGAAATTTCTACAGAATAACAACTATATAGCATGGTTTTATAATACATTTAAATGAGAGGGGAAAAGGGTAACCCACTAATAAATAACTCATAATACTGTATGAGTACTTAATAAAATCATGGTATGGATATTTTAATGACATTCCATATGAATATGAACCATTAAAGAAAAGAGAAGATGCGATTACTTTTATGAAAAATTTCGGCAGCCTAATAACGTCACTTAAAAATTAAGAAAACAACTTTATGAGAGCAGAAAAGGTCCCTCAACAATTAGACATGAAATGGATAGAAAATATAAAATATAAGAACATACCCTAAACATAAAGATATGAAAATTAAAAGACACAACATAAAAGAAGTCGTGACATAAAAGTGGAGGGTGAAAAGATCCCTTACCTTGAAGGGTAACATCGAAAGCATGTAGGTCGGGACCTTGGGAGGCTTGAGGGAACTTTGGTAGGACTCCTTGGGAGGTAAGTAGACCAGAACCTCATTTTGGAGGATTTGGAAATGAAATTAATGAGGGAATGGCTTGGTAATTATAGGAGAAATGAGGGGACAAAGCAATAATTGTCGAGGGCCACCTTATCGGTGGTATTGGAAAAACCATGGGCTTTCCCATGGTATTTTCCCATGGTATTGGCCACTTGGGACACCTCATACCATATCATACTATTCATAAGTTGAGCAGAAATATTTAATAATTATTACATCCTTAGTGATGTCATTATACACCCGAAACTCAAAATCTATATTTTTACTATTCTCCAAAAATTTAGCTTTCTCAGAAAAATCCCAAAATTTCACCCTAACCAAATATTGATGCTCTGTCTTCAAAAATGAACTCCATTTTATGAAAATAATTTTCTAAATATTTTTAATTTAATTTTTAAATAAAAAACAATTTTACCCAAAAAAAATAATACTTAACCAATAATTTGGGAAACAATTATTTACCTATTTTATTGAATCACATTACTTAATCAAGGTGCCTAAATTATATTAGTACTTTCTTAAGTGAAGTTACTTAATCAATTTGGTAAGATTACTAAACACAAGCATAAAATCACTATTCATAATTTACTATTCGCAAAAAAAATGAGTTGATCTTATTAGACTCTAAATTTTGTACTGAACGCAGCTGTAGAAGACCATTTTTTGAAAATCCTTACACATTATTAATTATTTAAGGTTTACATAAATATTTGAAAATATCCTTTTTCTATAATTCATCAATAATATGCATACTATATTTATTCGGACAATTGAAAATTCATAAACTTCACCATAAGAAGACATCATAATTTTTTTAAATCAATGGATTTCATAAGGAAGTTACAGTCTCATTACACAACCCCTTATAACACCAGCATAGGACCTAAGACTATGTTGTTCTAGGGAGATAGAATCTTGGGGAGGCTTGGCTAATATTGAACGAGGAGTGATTTTTGTCAACTTCAACTTCTCACAAAGGTGATTTCGTTCTTGCTTCACACAATGAAGTTTGGCTTGGGTTTGGTCCATAGAAAAGCCTAAAGGTGCTACATCCTTCTTGAGTTCCGTCAAATGGGCTTCGATCGTCCTGAGACTACTGGATAGGACCATCAAATCTTCTTTCTATATTAATTAATCAAGATAATTTGTATTCATAGACAATAATCACAAAATTTAGTTTCCAATGGTCAAATTGACCAACGGTCATATAACAGTCGAATCACAAGGGTCTTATTTTAATTATATTCATTTTATTAAATGAAATAGATTTATTAAGTATAAAATAAAATAACACACAAAGTTAGGGAACAAAATATATTCAAAATTTCAGGTCGTTACATTATATATTCACCACTATCATTATATATACAGTATTTATAATTCCCATGAATGATGTATAACATATTTTTTATGTAATTAATTAGATTTAAAAATTTATATCTTGGCCTTTTTTGTATTTTTATTCAAAAGTAACTAAACTTGTAAGGGTTTCTTTTGATTATTTCTTTTACAAAATATTTTATATTTTCAGAATCCTATTAGTGGAAAATATTTTTCCTTATATATTTGTGTTAGTATATTTTTTTATCATTTATTTCATTTATATGTTTTTCATTTCTCAATAAAATTTTATCTCCCATTGGAAAATAATTCTAAAAAAGGATTATTGTAAGTTGACTAAAACTTATCTTTTATTTTTGGTCTAAAATATTTCTTCACCATATACATAAAAACAATATTTTTATGGAATTCATTTTATATGAATAATTATTTTCTTAATGTAAATTTCAATAAAAACTTAAATTCTTTACATTTGTTTTAAGAGAATATTTTTTGAAAAAAAAATGTATAAATAATTTTATATTGATTTCATTTTCTTTACAAATGTGTAAACAAAATATTATTTTTTAAAAATTTCTATATGAAGGAATTTTTCATCTTTTATAACCATTTTCATTATGGATATTTCATTCGAGGTTTCATTATTTTTCAAATTTATTTCTATTCTCATTTTTTGGGATATTATTAAATTTAAAATACATTATATTAAAAAATTGTATTTGATCTAATTTGGGAAGTAATTTAAAAATTTATTTGTAAAGTAATTTTAATATATCTCAATATCATTTAAGGATTAATATTCCTAAATAAGGATATGTTTTAACAATACAAACCCCTTCTTTCTATAGATGGATTATGATAATGTCCTTTGGATGATTTTAGGAAACTCAATTATTTACCTTGGGTAAATTGTGTTATTATTGAATCGAAAATATTTTTCATAGTGTTATGGAAATAACTAATATGGTTTATCATTATGTTATAGGTAATATTATATATCTATCCAATGCTTTGGGTAAAATATTATATGTCCTGATCTCAAAATGGTACATGGGTTTATTCCTAATCCCATAAGTGTATATTGGTTATATAACAATTCCAAAAGGGTACATTCAGAATTTTCCTAATTTAAAAAATGGATTATGTGTCCAAAATTACATATGAATTCTTATTGAAAGAATAATATGTTAGGTGTATGTGGTTATCCACATCTATTATATGATTAATATCTTTGTGTTTAACCTTGAAATATCTTATTAATTCTATTTCTTGCAATTTTTTTGTCATTATATTATGTTCTCATAAATAATTATTATTGACTCATGTTTTCCCCACTATAATACATATCTCATGTTATGAAAAAAAATTATTTTACATATCATTAATTATGGTATAACTCTAATTGGGTGTGATTATCTTATTTTTTGTCCTCATTTCTTATTTTGTTCTCATACCATCTTTCTCATCATATTTTCACTTATGATATTTGATTTATATCACCTATATTTTTTATTTTTGGGTATTAGAGCTCACCTCTATAATATGATTCCATTTTATCGAATATGAATAATATTATTTAGTATGACATGTCTAGATGGGTTTCTAGTGTAGTATGACTATAGAAAAATAATAATTGTGTTATAAAATATTTTTATCTGATATTTAAGGAAAGTAAACTTCTGGTTTTTGGGATTGTGTGTGAATTTTTTAGATGTAATGTTAAAATTAATAAACTAATGTTAAATAATTTTTCGTCATGCTTGGGCCGTCTCACAAGGTGTAAAAGCATATCGATAAAAGATGTTATCTTCAAACTAGATCTAAGAGTGTAGGTTGTGGCTACCGTAATTGGTACCAATGTGGGGTTAAGTTATTTTGTAGATTATCTTATGATTAATTATACAGTTTATATTAAAACAACTATTTATGGAGCAAAATTTATTTTGTATAAACAAATAATTTTATTGGTTCAAATAATTATTTCATAATTTAGAACATATTATGATTGATATTTCTTATAATATGATTTAATACTCTAATTATTGTTTGTTGATGCTCCTAATAACATGGTTTATTTTAGTAAATTTCTAGGACCAAATGGAATTGACTTAATAATGAGTGTAATAAAGAATGTGATAATTTCTTCAACAAGAATCCAAATTGGATGGTAAATAGGGTGAAATACTTCATGGAAGTTTTATGACAATTTATAAAAAAATATCATGATCCATGTTGAGATTTTGAACACACCAAATATGGAACTACACACTATAAATAATTTGATGTTTCAATGACCACTATCTATTATTGGATCGTATAATCACCTAATTTTTCAGAAATAAAATTACATGATATAAAATTTATTTTTTCCTTACAATTTTGAGATAAAAATGTTAATTTTGGTAATGTATCAGTTGGAACATGACCATACTAATGGTGGGATTTCATAAATAATATGATTCATGATAATGAATTTAAATCCACTAATTTAAGGGGGTTTAGGAGTCCTTTTTCAATAAATATTTTCTCCATAATAATTTCTCTCAAATGGAAATAGAATTCATAGATTCAAAATAAAGTTAAGATGAGTCCATTTGTACTTGTGAGGTAATATTATAATTTAAAGAAAGGTATGAATCAAGTTATATATTTGAAATTGGTAGAAAAATAATTCAATTATTTAGTGGAATAAAAATTAGTCTCCAAAATAAATTGGATATAAGTGACTTTTTATAAACAAAGAGATTTTTTATTTGATATCACTATTGAAATGGATATTTGAGACTCACATTATTCTCATTATTTTGCGAAAAAGAAGTAAAAATATTGTTTCCTAGAAATCTAATATGAAAAAACCCATGGAGTTATGAAAATTTGGCTTCCTGCTTTCAAAAAATATGGGAAGAAACTTTGATAAAATATCATCAAACATATTTGTAAATTATCTATGTGTATGGGAGAACTCCGAAAAGAATATTAAAATTTAATTTATTTGAAAAATGAAAATAATGATCAACCAAGGTCATTACCAGTACTTTAATTCTTGAATTTAATGGAGTGTAGACATTCTTCGTATCAGTGCACTAATACCAAGGATAATGATGATAATCAATGTTAATAACCTACTTTTCCAAGAGACAAAGGGAATAACTATCCAACTAGAAATTTTACATTGTGTAAGAAATAATGGGGTAAAACGTACACTAATAATCCACTCAAGAGATAAAAATGTCCTATTTGATACATTTTCTACTCATACTTTTATATTTTTAATGTTTGATAAGGGAATTAAATCAAAACCCAATTCATTTGATATTTAATTATCGGTGAAAACTCTACGTGAAATTACGAATTCACAAAAAATGTACTATTCTACTATAATTATTTGGGAATGTGTTTCTTGGAAATATAATTATTCTCCATTTGGTTGAATTTGATTTGCTATTTTCAATATATTGTATCTCTATACATAAAATTCATTTCAATTTCAAGAATAAGTAAATCATATTTCATATCCCAAATCAACCAATTATATTTTACTAGTTCGGGGATATATATTAACTTCCTATGGGAAAAACATCCATTATTTTGTTCCTAATAACTAATCATGATGGTTATTTAGTTGAAATTATTTGGAGAAACTCAATTTTCAAGATATGCCTCCTATAAAAGACAAGTTGAGTTTCCCAATCGTACCTAATATTGTGAGGATGACTACTAATTGGAAATTATATCTTGGTTATTTTATGTTTCATGGTTTCCCTCAAATATTTTCATTATTAAGAGGTAATTAAAATTTCTGGGATGAAATTTATTTAATAGGATATAATCTAGAATCCCAAGATTCTGAGCTAGATATATCATTAAAAATTACACATTGAGCCTTTTTTGTCTTGTATAATACCTCATCCATTTTCCTTAGTGATGGATAATTAAAATTTTTTGGATGAAATTTATTTAAGGGGATATTAAATAACAACTATATATTTTTGAATTATATTCCATTTAATAAAAACTATATTGAATATTTTTTAACACAAAATTGATCTAAGTTAACAGTGATACATATTTTTGACATAAAATATTATGAAGCCAGTTACAAATTAATATGTTATTTGAATAAAATGTGTAACCTCATTATGAAATGTAAAATAGTAATAAATCCACATAAAAATGAAAATCCTAAGAACATAAAATTAATATCTATGCAGTTTTCCAGGAATATAATAACACCAAAAGTATCTATAGGAAAAATTTAAGAACATTATAAATATAATGGAACCATTAAATGTTAATTAAAAAGAATGAATTATTGTAGAGATGAATGTAATTGTATATATATATACAAATAAAATATAATTGTTATATATATGGTTGTTAGACATATGGACATTTAAAATGTAGTCATTAAAAATATGATTATTGGATATATGGTTCTTTGGTATTCAAGTATTCAATAGTTATATTGAAGATACTTAATTTTTTCAATCAAATTGAGAAATAATATAATTCACATATAACAAATAATAAAACATGAAAATAAAATATTCATCAGGAATATTTTAATATAAAAATATATTTTTTGTACATTAAATTGTATTACTATTATGGAATGATTTTCTCTATTTTTAATGTTAAAATAAATTTTTTAATGGATTAATAAAATTAAATTATTAGAATATGAATAATTAGCATTATGGAAATCTGATAAACAATTTATGATTAAATGAGAAATTTTTCAACAGATTGTTTTTTATTGTTTTGGGAATATATATCAAAATAAATTAAATTGATAAGTTTTAAAGGGTTATCATAATAAAATTTCAAAATGTTTATACCTATATATTAAAACTCCATTAATTATTAAGCAGCATAAAATATGATATATGACATATTATTTTTAAATAGTTATTTTTTCAATAAAAATAGAATTATCAATATATTTTACATTTTCAATTAAAATTAAAATTTCACATATTTATATATTCAATTAAATTAAATGGATTATAATTTTTTAATTAAAACATAACATGTTCAATTTAATTTTTTGGCATAAAAATATGTTTATGAGATAAAAATTATGTTACTATTGTATTCTAAAAACAATGTCAAAAAGGGTTAAACTAAGTAGAAAATATTTAAAACATATTCAAACAATTTCATGGAATTTTTTCCCAAGGAATTTCTCAACCAAACCTTTTCCATAAGTATTATTTTTTACTTTTAATCAAGTTTCCTTTAAAATGATAACCATACACATTAATGAATTGGAATTTTCAGAAAAGTGGCTCAAAACACATCTATGAAAGGACCCATCACCTACCACATTCAAACCACAATTTTTTTAGAAACTCTTCTAATATACCGACTGATTTTTCCTCCATTAAATCCTTATTATATGTTTTTATCCTTTTTACCCAAGAACAAATCCTAAAACCTTTATTTCTATGTAAATAGTATCAAGAAGGATAGAATTCGTCAATATACCAATGCCATCAACATATTTTTCAATTAAATTCTCATATTCAATCTTTCTAAATACCATTATACACTATAATGATGTTTTATTAACATGAAGATTCTTCTAAAAATTTTATGACTAATATATGTGAGAAAAAATGATCAAAGAATCACTGAGGTAGGTGAATCAGATATTCCACAATTTTATTTTTCCCTTTTCAAAAAATCCTTCTTTATATATAAGAGTGGATTTTTATTTCCATAAAAACACAATAACACATATAGAGATCACATGAGATCTACAAGGTTCACCGATCAGTGTGAGTAGCTATTCCATGGAATTATCATGGTAAACCACATTATTATATGATACCCAATATATATTATGAACCATAATGAGTAGGGAAAATCTGCTGAACTCACTTACAATTATACATGTTATTTTGTGAATATTTCACATCAGGTGTGTCCTACACTAATAAAATATTCAAATTATAAAAAGTAAATAAATATTTTTGTATTCTATAGAAAATAATATTGTTTTCTATTATTTTGGGATCTTAATCTACTTGTTCTCATCTTTCTTAATAAGGGATTAAATTAAATTTTCATGTATAAAATCACATGAAACCAAAAAATCTCTGATAACATTGGTTTATCAATCTATTTTACCATATGATCGTACAAAAATGAAAACCTCTAATGAAAATTTCAAAAGACATAATTGTTACTCTTTTCTCTTTCATCTTTTTTAAAATATTTATAATACTAAGTAAAATTACATAAATTCAAACTCCTAGAAGAATATATTGTATTCAACTTAATAAATTCTATAGAAACAGCTTCTAAAAACAATAATAACTACATAATTTCATGAAGAAACAACATATAATCATGAATATTTTTTACAAATTTTTCTCTTCGACATTAAAACCACATGTATGTATTGTTTCGAGAATGAATAGATATATAATCATGTCATCTAAAAACAAGTAATTATTCATAAAAAGGATAATTAACCCATATCATATTAATTTCATATTGTTTTATTTTAGGAATGTATTGTGGAAATCATCTAATTGGATAAACAATTTTAATAAGTCAAATACGTCGATCATTTTGATAAATTCATTTTTTCTAAGAATAAGAAATCACCTTAGTGGACTATTTAGCTGCATGTCTTAGAAATGTGAACATTTTGGATATGTAAATAATCTATTTGAAAATATCTTTATATAATTAAATTATGTGACCATTCTCCTAAAAGGATCACCTACGTGACCATTTAATAATTTTTCATAAATCCACCATTCTTCTTAAACAAAATCTTCTTCATTTACATGACTTCCCACTTATTTAAAACATCATTGATTAAACTATACAAGATTCATTATAGATTTTATCATGATATTTATACACTATGTGATCACTACTCTGTTAATCAATTTATTTATAAAATCTTTATTCTTATGTTTATTTTTTAATGAGATTGATCATGCACCGAAACAAAAAACCATGATAACCTATATCCCCCAACCTATAATGGATTCTTCCATCACTTCATACTATATGTTTCAACACTGATTTATGTGGTCACTTGTTCATAGTACCATGACATAGCTTGTGTGTACCTATCTCTTCATGAGGTCACCTACTCAAAATATCATTACTTATAATGTGATTCCATATTTCAACATGTGATCACATCTGCACTCTCACATAGCCTAATAAGTGTGTTAACATTTTTTCATATGATCACATGATTAAAGTTACTTAAACTACTATGTGTTTATCCATTTATTCATGAATTCACATTCTCATGGTCACATGACCAACCATTTGTTTCACATTTGATCATTTTGATCAATATTCCTTTCTATGAAAACAAAAAAATGATTTGGAAACAAAAAAAATATGAATAGAAATTACACTTCTCAATCAATAACATATTTTCCAAAAACAAATGTAATGCCTCTCAGTCTCAACAACACCCTTTGTATTTTTTAACCGATTAATATAAATCAAAAAGTCACTAATACTCAATAAAAATATAACTATCCAATAATTCTAGGACTATGTGAGAATACTCCGTATATGAAATAAGAATAATTGGGAAAAAATTATTTTGTTATCCATAAACAGTTTTCTATCATCAAGAATTATTTAATGGACATATGGAATAGATAATTACTTCAAAATTTACAAAAAACGTTCCTTTATTCATATAAAAAACATTTAAAATAATACACACATGCTAAAATCACATCTTAACCATTTTATTAATTCCCCCAAAATATATTCTTATCTAGAGAGGTAAAACACATATCAATAGTTATTCTATGTTTTTATTTTACTCTCCCTTTAAAAAAATATCAAAATATAATAATGTATTGGGGATATAATATATATTCCATAAAGTTTAATTCGTTGAAGTTTAATACACATCTTCAACTTCAGATTCTGTAATTCATATTTACATATTTGCTATGTTAATATGTAAGTAATATTCTCTTATATCATAATAAATTAGGATATCAAATTATTTTTCCTTATAATCAACTTGATGAAGTGATATTTAATATCTACTTTATTTTCCATAAAAATTTTAATTGTATTCTTTGATAAATTGATATAACTATTATCATTATATCCATGTTGAAGGGGATGTTTAGAACAACCTTTATATCTTCCTACTATGTTTTCATCCATGTTAATTTTGGTCCATCATGAATTACATCCTCATAATCAACCTTAGTAGTTCTAAAATATTTTAGAAAATTTATTTTTTGTTTCCAATCACACACATATATTACCATGAATAAATTTTACACTAGATGTGCATTTTCTACCATCAGTACAGGATAACTAATCTGCATTAGTATAAAAACAAATTTACATTCCCTTTGATATTATATACTAATCCGAATTCTATTTCACCTTTTATATACAAGACTATATTTTTTCTATAAAACTTTAGACTATTTAGTATCACTTTGATATCTTGTATAATGAGTAAAATCATATAATATATATGGTATTGAAACTACAAGCTATAAAAAACTATCAACCAACTTCTAATATCCCTTTTCATAAATTATTTTCCTTATTAATTATTGTACATATTTTTTAATATTGAATATTGTTTTTAAATTTACATTAAATCCTCCATACCAAATGTTTTCAGCTGTTCCATTGCATACTTATCTTTGAAAAAATCATATGATCATTCTCTAAAGAGATTTAGAGACTAAGAAAATACCCTATATCATGAAAAATATTAATTTCCAATAATTCATTAATTTCATTAGAAAACTTCTAACTCATTTTTTATAATTTATATAAAATATGATGTCATATAAATAAATAATTATAAGTAAATACACAATTTTTTCTTAATTTATGTGGATATTATTGTCCACTCTTCCCTTTTTTAGAATCAATCTATTAAAGAATACATCAAGGTTATAATGTTGGGCTTTGGAAATTATTTCCATCAATATAAATCCTTCTTTATGTAGAAGAAAGAGTTATCAAATCTATTAATAATAAACCCACATAATTTTAAATGTAAAATTCTTCATTTCTTTCTCCACTGTTAAAGGACTACATGAAATCTATTTTATAGATCTCTTAATTCCTTAGTGTTGCATTAATAAGGAATATCAGAAGGGTATCAAGCTGTGAAACTAGTGAATATGTTTCATTGAAGCCTAATACCTTGATATTGGAATATCCATTATATACTAACCATTAACTATTCCTCACAACATAACCTTTTAATTCAATTTATTCAAGAACACCTAATCGTTTCTAATAATATTCTCAACTATAGGTTTAGGAACTACATATTAATTAACATTCTTCTCTATTGGATAAAATTATTCATTTTTAGAATGCACCCACTCATGATGATTCTAAGATTCATCAATATTGTGTTGTTTAGGTTGATAAAATAGGGGATTATGAGATGTTGTCTATAGATTTATTATAGTTTTTACTAATTATTCATTAATTACGATAATTTTTTGAACCTGAAATTATCTTTTAAACCTAGGATGAGTCAAATTTATTTTTTCATCATCACATGATGTCACATAATATTCTCTTTTATTTTGAATATCCTCAATATTTTTATCTTTATAAGCTATTTATTCAATATATTTAAAATAATTATAAACAAAATTACTTCTCGAAAAAGATTTATTGGAATAAAATTCCCTAATTATAAACTATAGGATATTTTCATTAGTGTTATAAAAAATTTGGAGGGTAAGAAAAAAATACTCTATCAAATTCTCTTGGCTCAATATTTCACATATTTTCAGCATGAATATTAATTCTACAAGGGATTTTAATAGAATGATATGTTTTATGCTTGGAATACTCTTACAGTCTATCAAATTTCAGAGTCATATCCAATGTTTTCTATTGATGAAGTGATTTTGACCATGTAACAATTCTTATACATCGTTCCTATAAAATTTCCTAGAAATATAATTTTCGATCAACATTTTCCGATCCATATATACCAAAATTTTATTAATTATTTCAGTTAAATATTTGGGATTTCATGTGTTTGGTGAATAGTGTTTATGATGAATGTCATGTTTTTTTATAAATAATTAATCCTATTAATAACGTACTCAATATAATTATTTTCTAATATATCTTTAGAGTTTAACCACTCTCTTTATCATCACATCTTCTTAAACTCATAAAAATATGTATATCCTATGATTAATGTTTTATAAAGAAAATACTTGCAATGTTAGTAAATTGATCGATAAAATAAATGAAATACATTTCACCAAATTTTGAATACCTTCTCAAGGGATCAAAAATAAATGAATGTATTAGTTAAGAAGGATGTTATGTCTAAATATCTACGCTTTTGTGTAAGGAATTAGTTATCATCCCTTATGGACATAAATAGAAAATACGAACATCATCCATCATTAATTTATTTGAGTCTCTAACACATTCTATTTTCAATGTATTTCTCACATTTCATTTTCCTTGATGATGAATATTTCTTTTCCATAGTTCATTTTTTTCATTCTCGGCTAAATAGAATGAATTATTTTCATTTCTGGTTTGAAATAAATGTCTATGTGTTTACTATACATTTCAAATAAACATTAAATATTCTATCATTTTTTTAAAAAATAAGAATTAATGAAAATTATCTCCCTCCCTACATAAAAAATTTATGAAAGACTTCAAAATCATAGTTGTATCACATCAATATAAAATTCGTGCCATTATTTAATTTTTTCTATTTTAATATCAGAGGAACTAGCCTCTGTAATATTATTATACCATCATCTGAAAATAATAATTATGCCTCTAAAAATTTTACCATATTATTAAAAAACATAATGTTCCTTTTTATATATAAATATCACCCACTATCCAATATCCATGGTCATTCTGACCTTTTGGGTATAAGAAAATATTCTACAACAAGTCCATTTTCGTTTTATTTTTCAAAAGTCCTTATTCCTTTTAGGTCAAAATCATTGTGGTAAATTAATTGAAAAGATTATCTAGTTGATTACATATACCATACACATCATCTAAAAAATGAACCCTATTTTCAATCGTCAAGTCAGTTTTTCCATATTGTTTTTGATTTATTCTCAAGAGCTTGGGATTAACCCCCCCCCCCCCCCCGCAAATTTTTCACCAAAATATTTTAAAATAATAGTTTTGATGGTAATTAAAAAACATCCTTAATGTATGCCTAAATCCTTACAAATACTAAAAATATCCAAAAATACATATATATCATTGGAAATATTATTTTTTTGAGAATAATATCTCAAACTTTATCCTTTATTTTTATCAACAGAATTGGATTACCTTTTGTGAACTAGATTTTTTATTCCTCAAACATGGTTCCATTGACATGATTATTATTATAAAACAACTTACCCACATTTTTGGAGTAAATATAATTTTGAGGAGATGGTTTTTATTGTACATTATCCTATTATAAATTCTCCAATTTCATTAATTTAATTTTGAAATATCATTTTAGAATGGTTTCATTATCCCTCAACTTTCTAAAGTTATATTTGAATAAGATAATACTGTTTTTCTAATAACCTATTATCTTATTTTGTCATGATACCCAAAGTATTCATAATATCAATAAATCTATTAAAATTATCAATCTCATTTAATATAATAGAGTTTTTTTCATCGTGGGTTTTTCATAAATTTTATGTAAATGGTTCAACTTTCATGAACATCTTGTTATCCTATCCATATTTTAAATTTTTATTAGTCATTCTATAAATTATTCCTTTATCATAAACACCATTTGTGTTTCCTCATATTCACTTCCCTAGTTAATTCATCACTAGAAACATATTCTCATTTAAATTTAAAAATATGACGTTTTTTCACTAAAATCAATTTAAATATCCAACAATTCAACATCATAAATAATATCAATTCCAAAAATCATAGATAAATAATTTACCATTTTTTTCATAAATAATTTATTATCATTTTTTTAGGAATGAATCTTGTCCTAGATGAATTCTTCATTAAATTCCTTGTAAAAAAATTATCATCTATTGATTCTATAAATAGTTTCATAATATTTCGGTCAATGATATTTATGTTTAAGCTTATATATATACAACATAACCTAATTAATAATTTCCTATATTCATTATATCTTCTGATGCTTATCCAATATATCTTTTATAGTTTTTAGCCCTTTATCTTTTTTTCATTCACCTTCTAAATGTCAAGAAAAGATTGAATTCATAGCACACCAATAATTTAAAAAATTCCTATTATCATCTAATTTATTGGAACCAATTTCTAAAAATTGAACAAATCCGTCCATTTTTATTCCAAAATATCATATTATATAGAAATATGATAAGTAACCATCCTACAATTTCATATATGATAATCATCCCTATCAAAATTGGAATACCCTTAGTTGTCAATATATTTTTTTCTACAAAGGATATTTAGAAAATTATAAACTACTTCAAAAATGATATCTTAAAAAAGTGAACCTACATTTTATACCACATGGGAGAACATAGTGTCAATGAATCACAATTAAGAGGGTGAATTAGTTTTTCAGAAAAAGTATATTTTTCCCATTTTTAAAAATTATCAACCACTAAATAGAGTGAATTGTTGTTTTAAGAAAAAAATAATCATACATAGTAATATCATTATTAATTTCTAAGTTCTACTACTCAATTTTAGTAGTGAAACATTTGTATGATCAAGTAAAATCAATAATCTTATGATTTAATAAAAATATCAAGATCAACGCATTATAGGGAATTCCTTAGAACTCAGTTAAAAGTCAACAAATAATTTTATTCATCCCCCACATCATTTCTATCCCTATGTAATATAAAAGTAAAATATAAATAGAAATATTATATATATTATTCCAATTTTCAATAATATACTATTTTTGTGTGCGGATATATTCATCTCATTATTCTCTTCTTATTCTAGTGGTTATTACCTTCAATTTTCTTGCACCACACTATGAATAAAATTAATCATTCAGAACACATTTTCATAAATCCACACTACCATACACTCAAAAATCTCTAAAAAATCGTGAATGTTTGATGATCCTGTTGGGAAAAAATATCTCAAGGTATCATTGTAGTATTTTGATGTTGATTGTGTTTGTTGACAATGCCGGTATTCCTGATGAAATGTAGAGTTCCAGAGATGTTGTTGTCAATTTATGTTGAAAAAGAACCCTGAAAAAGGAACAGATGATCTGGAGGAGGTACAAAAGAACAAATACTAGGTGGTGTCGTTTCACAGTGACTGCCAAATTTTTGGAGTCCAAAATTTGGATTTTGCTGAGCATTGTGAAATATGTATTTCCTTGAAGATCTAATTTAATTATGGAAAATGAATGAGTTTCCTGAATATAGGCTTCATAGATTGGATTTCATGAAGAAATGAAAAATGTTGACGGTGATTCTAATATTATTATGACAATCTTCGCGAATGGAAGAATTGAAGAGCATTGTGGTAGAAAAGGGAATTATGAGTGGAGCTTCGTGATAAAGGCACGAAGTAATTAACGGAACACTCTGTGATTTCAATGAGCTCCACAATAGGATAATAGCCATGGTGATTTGCGATTTTGATAGAATATTGGTGGAAATTTTGGAGTTGTGCAATTTGAGATGACGTAGCATTGACTTCACACAGAAGGATCAAGGGTCGGTGGAATCACCTATAAATAGACCCCAAAACCCTCAAAAGGTGATGAGAGTCTTAGAAGAAAATATTTTTCTCTTGGATCATGAGGTTTCTTTGCAAAGTCAGTGTGCTTCATGAAATGAACAAGCATCATGGCGGCTAATCTAGCTCTGTGAAAGTTGCGTTCTCCGCGTTAGCTCAGTGTGCTTCGCAAAGGAAGTCCCTATGTGATGACTTGAACTCTGCGACGACCTGAGCTCTGTGAAGGCAAGATCTTCACAAAAGGCAGGGACATCATGAAGGCTTTTTTGATCTTCGCGAAATTGGGTTCTTCTCGAAGTATGGTGCTTTTCGAAGGTACTTCCAACAGGTTATTGCCCAGTTGTTTGGGGAAAAAGAGGTATTAATCAGTAGATGAAATTTGGACATCAATAGAGAATCTACATACAGTAGAGGATACATTCATTAGTGGAAATGAAGAGACATATAGTTCTATACACTAGGATTTGATCTTTTGAAGAAGCAGTTAGCTCACATCAGTAGAGAGAGCAGTGAGTTCTCAAATTGTGAGTGGTTGTAAACCAGGAGGGACAGTGAGTCTGCTTTGAATTTGTAAACAATAGTCCACTTATAGTGGAATTCGTACATTGGCACAATATAGGTGTATGCTTCTTGGACGTTGTCCAGTGGGGGTGAACCAAGTAATAATTTTCTTGTATTGTGCATTCTTTAAGGTTTATTAAAATTTGACAACGGGGAGGAGAGACAAGAGGGTTTTGTCTAATAGAAAAACAAGATCATAAGGGGTAGTTGTTTTAGTCTGTCATACCCTGATTCACCCCCCCCCCTCGGGGTATCTGGCCTTGTAGACCTGACAGATCAATTGAGGTTAATATTATATCATTATTGTTACTTCAACCATTTAAAATACGTCATAAAGATATTTAAATTATAACTCCCAAAAAACATCAGATCTTGTCATTTTAATGACTACTATTCTCAATAGGTTTCACAATAAATAGTAATGGAATTAGGTCAAGATGATATAAATCATAATCTTCACACATCCTTATCGATTCATTTTTTTCAAAATTAAAACCATGTTTCTATATATATTCAAAATAGATAAAGGGACACATCAGTTCCATCTTGAAAATTGTAATGCATTATCATAATGACCGATTAAAATACATAAAAATAATTCTAGATCATTTAAATTTTTTCACGAATACAGAAACATAATATTGCATGATAAGTTAAATGAAAAATTTCAATAAATAAAAAAATCATGTATGTTTAATTATATTTGTATATATAATAGACCACATGGTCCATTTTGAGATGCGATAATTTTGGGAGTGTAAATCATTAACAGTACTATTCATATACATAATTCATCTATGTGACCATTCATCTATATGGAACAACTGTGTCGTCATTTATAACTACTTTATACATACACCAAACATCACAGACATCATCTTTCCATGTAAATTCGATCTTCCTTCATTCAATATTCATTCGAGAACACTTTATAATAATTGTGAATCATTTATCATCATATTTAAACATAATAAAAAGAAATCACATTACATTAAATATTTTAAAAACAACCATATTATTCTATTTAATTTTTAATGTGGTTGATCATGTGGTCAATACATTTACCATGAGAACCTATATCACTCAACATGAAAATGGATTCCTTATTTTTATCACCTAGTATGTGTGTAAAAACCTCTTCATGCGGTCACTGTTTAGTGGTCACGTGAGCAATTATGAGTGTCTACATGTATACATTAAGTCAATTACTCATGACCACATTACATACCATGTGTGTCCACATTTATTCATGTGGTCGCATCATTATGTTCACTTGACCTCGCATGTGTTTCAATATTTATCCACATAGTCTCTTTCTCATGGTCACTTGAACAACTATTCATGTCCACATTTATTCATGTCGTCAATTTCTCATATTCACTAGACCTACCATATGTGTATAAATTTATTCACACAATTCATGATTTCATTAGATAAAACATAGGGATTTATGGGTGGGAAAAAATATAAAACAATAATAAATTACACATATCGATCAATAACTTTTTCACCCAAAACATATTCAAAACCAATTTGTCTCAAAAAATATATAACTCTATACTCTTAATCATTCATTATTATATTTTGTTCTATTTTTTTGTTAGTTTATCCACCTATTAGAATGATTCTAGAATGAAATATTTATTTTAGTAGTAAATATGTCATAAAAAATTAATAATGGTTATATATGATATTAATAATTCATTTATAACATGAACATTATTCTATAAGGATAACCCATAAATGAATGATAATATTCATTTATTATCATTAAATTATCTGAAATAAGATCTCTAAAAAATTTCTCTAGAAAATTACCCATAAATGTTTCTAAATTAACATGGTACAAAATAAATCATTGAAATAAAATGATTCCACTACATTGAAAAATATGTAAATGATAGACTTCATATAAATGATTTTGTACTCGAATCTACATTGTGAAATTCGTATGAAACAACCAAAATTTATAACATAAATTGATGAAAATAAATGATAACTATGTAATTTATGTGTAATTGATGATTATAACATATTATTATAAACGGTAATAGATGTGAATATGGTTATGGAAAAAGTGATTATGATGGTTATGCTTATTATAATGGGGAAGAAATAACTTTCATGGATGTTGGTAGAAAATTTATGGGTTCATCATCTATATTTTTCTTCCATGAGGAATTACTCATATCATGAATAATCATTTCATTTATATAGTGTGGTTTATTCACAGTTTTATAATTTTATCATATTTAAATCTTTTAACGGTTATTTATTTCACCATGTTAGGATATATTCTTTAAGGTAAAATGAATAAAAATTTACAAAATTCTAATTGTTTTATTATCTTAGTTTTCTATCATTGAGATGTGTTATATTTTTAACTCCATAATTCTTTATGTGGTATATATACTAACTAATTAATGTATTATACAATATTTTTCCTGTAAATAATAGTATTATCAATGTCATATAATTTTCATCCCTTCAATGGCGTTTTATTAAAAATTTAACAAAGATGAAATGATTTACTTCTAATATCACTTTAAAATTGATATTTCATATTTATTAACTCATATTTTGGAATTTTGTTTATTAATTAAATTTAATATATTCACTTATCCTCGATTTATTTATATGTTATACATGTATCCATACCATTTCATCTCCCTTTGGTTCATTATTCAACATAAATAATATTTGTTTGTGTAGTTAACCAAATATTTTATTTTTGATTTGGAACATTTATCTTCTATAAAAATATTCCCTATATTATTTTATGGAATTTATTGTCTCTTTTTCAATTAAATAAGGAAATTTTTGATTAATTTTTAATTTTTTATATGGTTCTAACGGAATATTTATAATATATTTTTATATTATTTTTTTATTCATTTGACTTTCTTCATAAATATTTGAAAAGAATCATCTTCTTTTAAAACGTTTTGATTGAATTATTTACTCCAATTTTATAATAATATTTCAATAATAATATTCTCCATTATATTTTCATTATTTTTTATTTTAATTTAAATCATAATTTTTTAGTGGATTTTTCTTTTCAAAATAAAAATTATTAAATCAATATTTCATTTCAACTCATTTTTCAATGTAATTACCTAATTCTCCTAAAAGGGGGATTTTATAAACTAATACCATCCATATCCTTTCATCAGATAGATTATGATAATTTAATATGGGTGTTACTATGAAACTCGTTTCTTTTATATATCTTAATTAATCTAAGGTTTGATTACAAATGATATCAAATTATTCTAGAAATAATGTGTGTGGTTTATCATGATAAGATAGGTGAGTTCATAATTTTTCCCAATTCCATTGGTAAGGTTCAATATCTATTGGGATCAAAAAATGATACATTATTAGTATCCACAACCCATAATGGTTCATGATTATTAACCCAACTCCGAAAGGGTACACGAGTTGTTACCACTCGACTAGAAGGTTACACATGTACTAGTCCAATCCCAAAAGTATAATAGCTCATTATCCTAATCCAATAGTGTTATGAGTAAGTGTTTATCCAAGAATGATATTTAAGGAATTTTTTTTTTCTAATCCTTAAAAAAAAATTTAAATGCAATTTTATTTCACATTTTTATGTTATAATGTTTTGTTCCTATAAATCATGATTATTTACTCATGTTTTCACTCTTTTGAATCATATATTATATTATATAAAACACTTTATGATTCCCTTATTTTAGGTCCAAAACTATTGATTGTGTTCCCATACCAATATTCTCTTCTTATAAAAACTTATGATTTTCAATTATTGTCTCTTATGTTTACCTATACTGAGAATTTAATCTCACCACTTCATTATGTTTCCATTTACATAGGTTGTGGAGAAGAATATTGTTTATAACATATCTAGATGGGGGTCTTGTGGGTGGGACTATATTGAAATTTTCATAGTGTAGTGTAATAATTTTTTTATCTAGTCTCTTAAGATGCTAAACTTTTGGCTTTTGGGACTATGTGTGAAAAAGATAGATATAGTGTTTAATGTACGAAAATTATGTAAGATATATGTGTGAAATTCTTGTTTCGCCTCACTTGGTATGAAATATAGTACGTTAAGTTTTTATTTTAGTACTAGATCATGGCGTGTAGGTCTGGGATACCATAAAATTAAAGTGATTCTATAATTTGGATAATTTCTGAAACCATTTTACTCTACACAGTCCTATAAAAATGATCTCTATAATGAATGGTTAGTTATTTAAGGATGTTTTTCCTCTTTTTCATCATGCTTGGGTACACATAATAGTTATTATATTTATATTATTATCATTCCTTAATGTGTAACAACCTATGATTAAAAATACAACTATTTTAGAATGATAAATAAAATATACCATTCCAGTTCATTGATTAGATCCCTGAAATCCACACGTGCATTACAACGTATCATCCTACATTCCTACACGGTTTCCTTATTGTCTAAACTCTATTTAAAAATGATAATTTCATGTCATGTATCACTATGACATGACCTTATTTTTATGGGGTGATTCATCAGATTTTGGAGTGATTCCATTCATCCTTCAAAATTGGTTTTCATCCATTCTTTATGGGCTCCACATCATGGGAAAATGATATCCCCATCACAACATATAAGGTTCATCATGGAATACCCATATTTTTTGTGGTGTGATGCCTATCATGGTGAAAAAATACTATTAAGGAATGAGAAACATCTGTCTGATTAGAATCATTGTTCTACTACATAGACATCATAGAATAATGAATATATTTATATTTTGATATATTTTCACACAGGATATTTTTATTCATTTCATTTTATCTATGCTCCAATTATCCTCAAACCCATCAATGATAATTTTTTCAGTAACATATATATGAAAACATTTCAAAAAACATAAATGAAATACCACATGAAAAAGTCATTGCATACCACTAATGTTATTGGAATTCAAACACTACACTATAGGATACAATGGTGTTTATGAGATTTCTCCAAACCTCAATCTAAGAGAAATGATACATCGATCATGTTTTAATAGATAATAACTTTCTACTCCCCTTTATCAATTCACACAATAAATTCTCTTAAAATTATTTGTTATTATAATAATTATGTTCTATTAAATATAAACTCTTTTAACTTGTTATGACATAAGAATGAACATAATATCTCTTATAAAAACATAAACTACCAAATCCTCAAGTCTCTACTGAATGTAATAATTTTATTTAAAATTTTAATGATCCAGTTTAAACATAGAATGGAAAAAATTAGATAATCACACCCTTTTCAAGAATAAATCCATTATATTCTGCCTCATTTTTAATAAATAAAAAGGATTTAAAAACGAAAAATAAAAAATTGGGACGTAAAACAATATTTGGATAGAATAAACTCACAAAAACACTCTCAAATTTTATAATAAATTCATTATTTTGGGGATTTTTTAGGATATGGTGAACATTCCCATCTGTTAAAAGACACTCCAAGGGAAAATAAAAATATTATAACTTCTCGATGATGATGTTTCATTTTTTGTCACCATTATTTTACCATAAATGTTACATCATATACTTTTACATATTGAGTACACTTTAATTGAAACTCTTATTCAATAGAACCAATGAAAAATACACCATTATGTATTTATGATGGGATTTAATCCAAATTATTTGTATCATGGATTGAGATGTTAGAATATATTTATAATATTTTATGTTCAATGTGATAATATTTTTCTATTTATAGATCTGTGAAACACACATTCGGTCAACAAATAATGACCCTTCATATGTATATTGTTACCACCTAGATCTCTTATCCAATATACACAATAATATTCTTAAATATAAAATAATATATTTCTTTTCATACTTAAAACATAATTTTAGTGTCCCGTTATTGTTTCATAAAATCTATTTTCACACTACAGGATGTAAATCCTTAGAATTTGTTTAGAATCATTAAAAAAGTGTGATATCAAATGTGATTTATAGTAAAAATGTTGTCAAGTAATGTTGGATACCAATACGTCTTTGTAATTTACCTTGACCTATAAGACTTTATTATTTATTAATTAACATCTTAGTATTTAATTATATAGGAGAAATGACCACCCTTGATTTTTGATGAAAACATTCTTCCCAAACACACACACAAAATATCATTCTATTAGCAACCTAAAATATGTTCTGTTTGTGAAATTCAATCCCAATAATAACATCATCTCATTGATAGTTGACACCTC
Organism: Viscum album; assembly: GCA_963277665.1. Classification (NCBI taxonomy): domain Eukaryota; kingdom Viridiplantae; phylum Streptophyta; class Magnoliopsida; order Santalales; family Viscaceae; genus Viscum; species Viscum album. The sequence continues at coordinate 367,251,494 of OY728125.1, forward strand.
AAAAATCAATAAAATTATGGTAGAAAATGACAAACAATTTCTCTCCATATTTCTAATAAAAATAATAACATCGATATACATTATCAAAATGAATGAATTTGTAAAACCATATTTTACATGGGGATTATAATTTACATTACCCTTCTTGAATTTTAGGATTTTATATAAATTTTATATCCTAAAATATAGTTATCATTGTAATTATTCAATCCTATAAAAATCCATATTCATCTTTGAAACTCGATAACAATCATCATCAAGGGTAAACACAATTTGTTATTTAATTTTAAATTCTTCTTCATGGTATTTCACGAATTCTATGTTGAATACAGTTGAGAAAACAAATTAATTTATTGGGTATATAAGAAATGAATGATCCTTATCATTTTTTCCTTATGAATATAGAAAAATATTGATGGTATTCTATAATCTCATTTTGAGAGTATCCTCAGTAAATAATTAGATCTTTTTTGCATACTACATCACCATTGTTATTGAGTTTATCTTTCAAAACCTTTATTTTTCTAATCATATTCATTTCCTTAAGATATTGAATTATTTTATGTACTTCATTATTCTAAATGTAATCCAAATATTCATCCATAATGTTAAAAATAATCCTCATTTTAAATTCACTCTTCAAGACCTTTTCATTCCAAATGTGAAAGAAATATCATAATATTTCAATTAATTATAGTCTTCTAGGTTAAGAAACCCTTGCTATATTCTCTATAAATTTTTAAAAAATCCTTTAAATATAAGATAATTTTAAATTCATCATTATATGGATTTTTTTTGGTGAATTTTTATTTCTCACAACAATTTAATAATATATACCAATGATCACCCTCTTATTCTTTTTGTGACACTTGTAACTATGTCCACCAGGTGTGTATCCAAAAAAATTTCCTTCATCATATCTCGCAAAAATATTTCCAAAACTGTTACCATTGATATTGAAATAATAATGGATTCAATATATCTTTCATTTTTTTAATTTTTATTTATGAACAACCAAATATCATAAATCATTATTACTAAAAAAATTTATAAAATATTGGTTAGTGAAGAATATAATGTTTGGTGGTTGTTCTTGGTTTTTATACTTGGATGAAGATGACATTGATTTATAAATTTAGGATTTTTGTAATACATTATTATTATTTTTTGTGAATTTTATAGAAGATTATATGTTTATTTCTTCTTGAGAGTTGGTAGTTGCAATAATAAATTTTTGCAATATTGATTGTGAATATATTTTCATTCATATTGAGGGGATGTGGATTTGAGGGAAGTAATTTTGTGAATAGTCACATCACTGTGGGAAATATGATGGACTACGGCTTTCTACAAGATCATAGTTGGTAAATTTTTTATTTTCAATGTTTTAATAGGTCTCGGTTTTGATATGATTTTTTTTCTAGATTATGTTGTGTGGGTTACCAATTAATATGGAAAATTATCCATTTTAGAATGAAAAAAAAAGAAAATTGGATGTAAAAAATATTGATTAAGAATATAATTCTTTTCTGTTACAAGTTGTCTCTAAAAAACATAAATGTACCCAGACATTTTAATATGGTTATTCCTATATCAACAACAATATAGTTCTCTTTATCATATAATTGATTTTTATGGAATGTATATGTTGAAAAATATTGATTACTTATTCCATGATTCTCAATATATGCCTAAATGTTTTTATACTAAATTTAATCCCTTATCAATATAAAATCACATTATTAAACATCCCATTAGTTTCAATGTACTCTATCAAAAGATTATGATACTCTCAATTTTTTTTGATATAATGGACATAAAATTTAAATATATATTGTGTAAAATCATAAATAAAGGTAATGAAGTCAATATCTCTATTGTTTGAATTTAATCTCGTTAGACCACACACATCCATGTGTATAAACTTAAGAGGTTTTATTAAATAATCTCCACTAATTTATATCCCTAGTTTACAATATATACATTATATCATATTTAAAAATTTATTATTGTTTCAAAATTAATATTTTATAGATTTATAATAGCTTCATGTTTTACATTTTTTGAATTTTGTTTCAAAATAAATAAGACATCTATGATATACCTAATTTTACAGTTCCTTTATTATGTTTTGATTGTTAATATTATTGGAAATTTTAAATAGATTATCTCTTGTTCATTATCCTTTCATTATAATTGTATAATCCTTTATCCTCGTAGTGATGAGTCCATTAATTCAAAATATCACCACATTCACATTTGTACAAAGTGGAGAGTCGATCAAAATATTGTACCTCACCCCATAAATATATAAAAAACATATAGATATCATTTTCCAGTAATGGTGAATTTAAATCATTTAACATTTAGTGATCCATCACTACAAAAATTAGTATATCCTCCATCATACTATTGAATAGAATTGAAGTTAATTTTTAAAATTTTCTTATGTAATTAGAAACCACTATCAAGTATCTATGACCAATCCATTTTCCAATATTAATATACAACATGATCAACCATTTATTTCTCTTCATTAATTCACTTATTTATATATATATTTACCTCTTTTTTCATCTCAAATCATTTACCTCATCATTAATGGATATTAAATTTATTATGGTAAAATCAATAGTTTTATCCCTATGTTTAATTATTTCCCAGTGAAGTTCCATATAATGAGTGAGCTCCACCTAAATCATAACAATATATTTATATTTTAATTAATAATGGGATTTATTCAATAAATAATTATAAAATTTAATAAATTATCATCTATTTCATAATTCTTATTTTCATTCATGACCCACAAAAGATACATCCTAAATAAGGATATATTTTATGATTCTTTTTTATTTAATTAATCCTCTTCATCCCTCCTTTTTAATTAAGAAAAAGACTCATATTTAGGATGATATTATATATCCATGAAATCCATTTTTTTCTTTACCACTGAGCTCTATTACTCTATTTTACATTCCCCTTAACAAGACGGGGAATCAATTTTTGAGAGAAAATTATTCTTAATTGTATGGGTCACCTTTCATTATCCTTTGAATGAAATTCATAATTTGTTACCACTCTTCATAATGTTCCTCCTTGATTATAATTATTAATTATCATCTTCATCATCATCACATTATTGAAAATAGAAATTAACTGAAATGTATTGAATCATTGATAAGTCATTTCATCCATGATCCCCTATTAAGGGTCTGGATATGTCTATCAGGGCCACCAAAAAACCTGATCAATGAAACAAATCATCCAATTTTTATGGGAAAATAATAAAATAAGGCATTACATATCTAGCATTGTATATATCATAATAATAATTCCACATTTTATGAAATAATAAACAAGTAAGGTACAACACAATACAGAAAAAACATGGAATATCTCGTAATTTCAACTTACTGTTAAATTAGAACATATATGGTGAAACCTAGAATGGAACAATCTGTTCATACTATATAAAGGTTTAACATGACACTGACATATTCCAAGAAATCCATGTAATAAAGGGTTCTCTAAAATAGGCAGATATAACCACTCCAATTGTAAAGTCCACATATCCGAAACTCTCTTGCGTGGACAGAAAGGGTTGGTTATGAGACATCAAGTGTTCCTCTTGTATGTCAGAGGCTACCTACTAGTAACAGGGCCATAATATGTATTATAGGAAGACTATAAAACATAGTTACGAAGTAAAAACACCACAGAATAATCGTATAAAAATAATTAATAACTATTAGAGTTAAAAAACAATGGAAACAATATAATACAATAGAATACCAACAATAAAATCAGACTAAATAGTTGAATAAATAAAAAGGAATACTGTAATTATTTTATATAATGTAACTAAAGTTCATTTTAGAATTAACTGAAATAATATATTGGGATACTAAAGTAAAGGCTCAAAACCCCTGTTCCAAAACCCCATGTCAGTCCCAACTCAAAAAACTAGATTATCTATCATGAAATCAATCAATAGCACGATCATTTTCCTTTTCCCAAACATACATCCATATAATCTATATCGGAACCTAAAAAGGAATCCTAAATAGGGTGTGATTATAACTCAATACCTTTAAACCAACATGTCTAAATATGACATGTTTAGTAATCAGTATATGTAATAATGCAATAAACATGTGTATTAATGAATTAAACAATTCAATTATTATCAAATCAACATGATTCATCTGTATTCCAAAATATCAATAATCATGTCTCAAAACCATGGCAACCAAAACAATATAACCATTGTAAACATAATCTCCCATGGAATAATTATAGAATTTTTCTAAGTGTGTTTCACACCCATGTCAACCGTAACCTTACACTGAGGTATAAATTATAAAAATCTAGCTCAAAACTCCCTATATAGGATTTTCAAAAATAAATCAAGTCTTATCATAGTAGTTAATCATTTATTTAATTTCAGGTTCATGCCATGTATATAAGAATTTTAGTATGTGTTAGGGCCTAGCCCGATATATAGTAACATCCAAGTGTCTTAGGGAATATCCCGATGTAAAATAAATTCAGCATGTCTCAAGGAATATCATGGTATATAATTATTTAATAAAGTCTCAAGGAATAACCTGATATATAAGAATTTCAGTAGGTAAATGAGTCCAACACCCCATATAAGTAGTACAGCATAGGAAACCACAACCGATTGCATTGAAAAAAGCATATCACCATATCACATCATAAGGCTCAATGGTAAATTTTGAACAATACTATTTATATTTCAATTACAAATTTAATTATTCAATTGTTCATAACTGATAACATGCCATTTATCTCAACAACCAAGACATAAAAAGTTGAATCAGTATCAAGAAAACTCCCAAATAAAATATCCTTCTAAACACACTTTAACCCTTTAATCAATTCATATAACAAATGGTTAACTCACTCGAACTAAAGATAAATGAAAACACAATAACTATTTAGATCCAGAGGGACTCAAATGAATAATCCAATTCATTATTTAATAAATTGAGTTGTATATATGTTAGGGATGTTTCAATATTGAACATACTTGAAAAATATAAAATCCTTGGGTTATTGTTTAGACACCATAACTTTAACTGACAATCAACTAATGCTTCCATCATGATTCACCAACATGAAAGTAGGATTCGTTGATAGAAATAAGGTTCCTAGATCTGAACTGATCAAGATCCAAACTAATAATGTAAACAGTAAATAGAGTACACCACAACAATTAGATAATGGAAAAATATGATAGAAAAAAACAAGAAAAATAACATGAATAACATTGATCGTACTAACAGAATGTCTAGAATAGAGGTATGGGGCCTGAGAACCCTTGTATGATCACCCTAGGTCCATAGAAAGAAATATTATTTTGTGTTGGATTCAAAATCAGATGCATTAGAATTCAAAACACATGCATAATAAATTACACTGCATGTAATATAGTTACACATTCGATATTTATTTTTAGAGGGATATGTTGAAAAAACTATCAGTGAGAATTACTATAATTATCATATAATATTAAATGATGTGTAATTTAATTTGATTAAATGTTCTCTCTTCTATATGTGAATCAGTTCGAGACCTATAAACATTGACAACATTTTTTAGGAACAAATTCATGTCTTGTATTATAGTTTCATAGTGTGTAACTATCCTAAAAATAGTTTTTCATACCATCTTCCTCTTGAAAACTTGGACGCCCTTTAAGGATTCTGATCATACCAATATCCATTGGAAACACCTGAACCATTTATATCTAGACTCCATTAATTCAAATAGAATCATCAAATCAGTCCCTCTATGGATCCCCTCTAGTTTTATCAAGCTTCATAACAACCCAAGTCTATGTTTATTCAAACAACCATACATCCATGAAATGTTTTTCAGTTCCCCCCAAAAGGCTATCCATATTCAAATAGGACAATTCCACCAAGGCACAAATGAAAAACTGAAAAAGATTTGTAGCTGGAAAAATATTGGATATTACAACCTCCACACCATAAAACAACACATCCCCAATATCTTCCAAGGATCACTGTGGGGTCTCGGTGAACATGTATGGCCACTATGTTCACATGAAAAACTTCTTCCCCTACATCTCATATTAAACACTTCCATTTTTTCAATAAATTCAAACCAAAGGAATCATCCTACCCCTAAGATTATTCTCACTATGGTCCATAATCTGCATTGGATTCTCCTCAATGGAATGATCAACACTAAGCTCAATGTCTAATATGTTTATTTCATGATAATTGTCTAAAAAATCACAAAATCAATGACATGTGAAATTAATTGATCATGGAACTATAGCTCGGTGGAGAGTATAATTGGTATGACACTGGACCAAATCTATCCACTATATCAAACAGACCTACAGACATGGGTTCAATCTTTCCTTATTTTCTAATACGTCATTGACCCAACCAAGGTGACAACTTAAGGAAAACATGATGACAAGCCTCAATCTCTAGAGGTCGTCTTCGATGGTCAGCATAAAATTTTTTCTTACACAACACGACTGCCAACCGATGTCTATTCAACTGAACCTACTTATATATATCCTACATGTGACTAGTCCAAACATGCATTAACTAACCTAACTCCAACCAATCAAGTGGAAAATGGCATATCCTTCCATACAAAACCATGAAATGTTCCACCTGAATGGATTCATATAAGCTATTATTATATGAAAACTCCAAAAGATCAATATGAAGATACCATTATGTACCGAAATCCATAAAACTAGCTCATAGCATATCCTCTAGAACGTGAATAGTACACTTAGATTAACCATCAGTCTGAGGATGATTAGTCAAATCAAAATAACTTATGATTCTATTAACTTTTGAGGACCCTTCTAGAAACATGATATGAAACATAGATCTTTATTAGAAATTATACTCTACAAAACATTATCTTGGAAAAAATCTCATACACATAAATACTTCTCAAATCATCAACTATGAAGTTATCTCTAATTGAAATGATATTTTCTACCATTTTATTCAACAAAACATTACCAATACAACATCATTCTTATGGGTTTTTCTAGGTAATCCTATCACAAAATGCATAGTAAGATCATCACCATTCCACTCAAGAATGGGAAAACGCATCAAAGGCTCATCCCACCTCTGATTCTCATCCATCACATACTAAAATATGAAGCATCTCACCACAAACTCTGCAATCCTATTATTCAATCTTTACCACAATTATTTTCTATGGTGGTCATGATAAATATTTTACAATCAAGGGTGTACAAATCATCTTGAAGAATGAACCAATTTCATCAACTTCTAATGAAAGCCTATAGGATCCCATAATTATTCAGAGAAAGAATAGAATTTCCACAACCTAGAGACTATCCAATTAGTGTCATCCCACTATATAAGATTTCCCATAGAACAAAACAATTTTTATTAGATAACTAATAAGTCTTGGTACAGTCGAAAATCATTGATAAAACATATATTGAAGTCAGAGCTACTCATATGTCAGGCTCTGGAATATCTCGTTGTATATCTACAAACAATTTTGTCACCATCCACTCATTTAAAGACAATCATACTTCCTCTTCATGCATCTTTTGAATAAATTCATTGGAAAAAATGTTTCTCTTACCCAGTGTGTTATCCAACTCAAAGTTGAAATACTACAGATAATCAAATCACCTACTCTACGATGGTGTAGGTTTTTCTGAGAAAAGATATACTGAAGGCTCTTGTGGTCCATGTATACCAAAACCTCTAACCCCTAAAAAATTACTCCAACTTCTCATGGCATGTATCACTTCTACTAACTTATAATTTTGAGTTTGTAAATTCCACTCATGTTGTGTCAACTGTTATGAGTCATAATAATCCACTCAATACTCCTTCATTAGAACTACTCCAATTAAATATCCAATGGGGTCACAAAAAATAGTATATGATTTAACCATCATAAGTAATTTGATGATATTTGTTTAGTTAATAATTCCATTCAGATCTTCAAAATATTTCAACTGAGGATATTATCAAACAAACTTCACCCCTTTCCTGGTCATCCCCAAAATCGGTGCTTCCAAATTGGAGAAGTCCTTGACAAATCACTGATAATAACCTTATTAACCTGGAATGCTATGAATATCAAATAAGTTCTTAGGATACACCCATGATATAATGGATGAAGCATTATTTTGGCACATTGACACTCCAAAATATGATATGAAACATCCCAATATGTTAATTTTATTAATCCAAAAAATACATTTTGTTATATTGGAAAAATGTGGAAGTTCTCTCAATATACTAAAGATGATGTCGACATGTTTTGTATAATATTCTATTAACTGGGAGTGAACTAATATTTTTTTGATAAAACACACAAAAAAATGGTCCAAAAAAAGTATCAAATATCATTTTCATAAAGTCCAGGAATACATCCAATGCGTTGTTTAAACCAAAAGGCATCACTACGAACTTATAAGATCCATAACTTCTCTTATAATAAAAATGTGGTGTGTCTAGGGGTATCACCCTAAAATGATGGTATCCAAACCTCAAATATATCATTTATCATTTCTTATATCATCTCAACTAGTCAAATAGTCTGTCAATACACATAAGTAGATATCGGTTCATGACTGACATTTGGTTCAATCTATGCTAATCCATACACAGGGGAAAGGTCCCATTAAACTTCTCAGTGAAGAGATCAGGATAACCCAAATGAGATATAGTAGGATATATGAATCCACTATTTTCCTGATAATTCAAATATAACATAAACTATCAAATATCTACAGGTGCGATTCTATATGTAAGTATAGAAACTTACTATACTCCGAGCACCAACTCAGCCATAAAATCGATCTCTCGCTCGACCAGTAATTCGTAGAAATAAAAAATAAATTAATCCTAATGATAGTTTAATACTATAGGAAAAAAATACTACATAATTACATCATCATCGAGATAAAAATTGTGTAACATAGTCATGAGAAAATACATTATGCATTGAATTTGTCCTACATGACCAACCTAATGATGTCACTCACCTGATAATAATATTTTCCCCACTCAGAAGATATAAAGGTAAAAATCCTAAGGTAATAATAAATATGATCATGGTATTTAACTAGAAAATCCAAGAAAAGAAACAAATAAAAAATATCATTTCAATTACCAACGGTTCCCAAAAAGCAGTAACCAACGATCTCTAAAGAACATACCCTGAAACATTAGATATTCTCTAACAGCACACCCAATGGTTTGTTGATGATCAAATCCACATCCATGAATTTTGTATCCATCCCTAGGTTTTTGAAAATATATATAATAAAAAGGAATGGGATGCTCATGTATCAAATAATACACATGCAAGGGTATATGATACATGAATCATACCTCTAATTGTAGATGGTCTTGGATCCACACTATTCAGAGTATTTTTCATAATGTATAGCTAACCAACCCCTATATCCTAGTATCTATCCAAAATCCCTTGAGATATAACATATTATTGTTAATTCTATTTCTAAAAGGGGTCTTTATCTCCCATACCACAACAACAACATCGTTTATAACTCTATCTATCTACCTTCTAAGGTGTAACTGAGTCCTCAAAATCTGGTGCATGTATGGTTCCCTTTCCACTACTATATGTTTTCATTTCCCTATAATAATTATGTAGGTGTCCCAACCTACCATATTAACATCACTATATACTTGGTAATAGATAGTGAGGTCATTTTTTGAACATCTTTCCACACCAAAAGCAATAAAATGGAGTACGATCCTAAGATGGTTTTTCACTATCCTGAGTGATCTAATTACTACTTTCAGGTTAACAACTATCATAAAACCAATTATTTCATCTAATATAAAATTTAAAAGAATTACCTCCTAAAATAGACAAGTTTTTACTTGTGGCCTCTCACAGATTCCCTTACGTGATGAGATCCTTATTCATCGCATCTGATAAACTGATCTTATGGATAACATTCAATTAGGATCTGAACTCATAGAGAATACCATCATGAAATAATATAACCCTATATATCTCATTAGATATTAAATATGGAATAATGAACTACATGTCATTGAGATGTTCAACATTTTATATTAGTGACATTCCATCTTATGTTAAGTTCATGAACTCACAAGACTTCTCATCCATCAATGTGTTAAGTTTGAAATTTCTTAGGAACACTTTCTTGAATCTCTTCCTAGACATCACGTATTAATTCCTTGTATGCAATATAATTTCCCACCAATTCATGGATGTTCCATGAAATATATATTCAAAAATATTCACCCTCCTCTTATATATGGGTGCCTCAAGATTATTTATTATCATCTAAACTGACTTGATCTAGAACTCGGTTACCTGGGGGACTCCCTCCCCTATGAACATATCCATTTATTTCTAGTAAAACTCTATCATCTGTTCAAAAATTTGATCCACGGGGTTAATAGTCTCTCATTTCATGGATCACATGAACCCCAAGAATCTGTCGCAATATAGAAAACCCATTTTATAAATTCATGATAAAAGAATCCTTGGTCTAGCTGTGTTAGGAGCATGATGATTTCCACTCTCCTAATTCCCAACTTGAAGATGATGAGTATGTTTATCTAAAAGAAAAACACACTCCATAGAACACAGGAAATAATGAATTCATCCACAACTGGTGACAAAAATAGAGAACCACAACTCTTGGCCTCTCTACATATGGCTTATAAGTGTTTTAGCAAGACATAACAGTTCATTAATTTTATTTCATTTAGTATATATAACAATTATCTGATTTCACTATTTAATGAGGTGATTATATATCACATGCAATATATAGGTCACTATCATGAACAATTCATGTTAATATATATCCCTATGTTCTTATAATGATTCATGTATACTCATCTCGCTCCATGCCGAGAAATGAATATAAATCTCAAAAACCAATAATGTTATAAAATAATAACCTCACACAACATGTTTGTAACGACCCAAACTTTTGTTAATGTAAACTCATATTGATCTAATTTAATGTCTCATTATGTAAAATGGTTATTTATAATACGCACTTTCTTGGTTTTATTTTTTCTTTGATTTTAAAATACCATAAATAATTTTTACCATATCTAATATATCCGTTGAATAGTGATCACATGATTAATATAAATAAAGGGATTTAACAAATCTAATTTACATAGAAAAATGAAGTGATGGCATCATCTAGTAGATTTTCCCCATTCCAAACCCATTTTTTGGATCTCAGAAAGGAGGTGGCATCATTGGGCTTCTCTCTTAACTAATCCCATGCTGAGCTTCAACACGTTTAGCTTGAATGGAACTGCCTCTAGGAGAAGAGGATGTTGATAGAGTTTACCAATCGAGCGATGTTATTTGAGCCACCACAAGAGTATTTCATCATAGAACACCTTACCCATCAGTCCTATGTTGGTTTTATAGGGTTTATGTAACAAGAACTTATCACTATGATTATGTGCATAATTATTTTATAATAATAAATATACATTCATTTTATTATTATTACTTCGTAAATAGTTTTTAATGTGAAACTAGTATTTTTAGTTAATATTCTATAAGAAATGTATTGTTATGAATTAATGGATTTTTTATTTAAATTATATTTTTATTAAATATTATTACTAAATTAATTTTTAATTAATATAAATTATCATATAATTATTATGAATACAATTTTGATTTTTATTAAGGGTCGAAAGATATTTTTGTCAAAACCCATGAATTTTTAATAAATGTCAATTTTTATTTTAAATGTAATAATTCACATATTTATGTAATTATTTTTATAAAATTAATATTATTTTTGGAATCAAGATGTCAAAATTATCCCATGGTGATTTTTTCATAATTTTTTAGGGCAGCCAAATCTTTGGGTAAAAATTAAATTCCATTTAATTATATAATGGGTTATATGACATCATAATGACCAAATTGTGTCGAAATAAAATACTATAAACATTATTTTTGGCCAATATATATTTTAAAATTAATATAATGTGATTTTCGGTTTATTAGATCTATTATTACAATGCTTTAGTGGACCCTCCATGACTTATAAAACATTTTATCTTTTTAAAATGATTTTCTTGAGAGTGAGACTCACCTCCACATAGGCTACCCGATTATTTTAATAATTTATGAAATTGTACATATAAAATAATTGTATCCACTCCCCATTGAAAAAAACCATGGGCAAATACCATGGGTTGTTTTGTGTTTTTGATTAGTTTAATGTGTGTTGCCTGAAACCAAAATAATAAAGAATTCCCTCTCTTTTACAATATAAACCCATCCAATCTAAAACTTAATCTCCACTAAAAGCCTTTAGAGTTCTTCCACACTCTTCCATTATCATTATATAATCCTCCCAAGGCACCCCATGCTCCCATGTAGCCTCTCTTAAGCTTCTCCCAAGCCTTAGGGATCACACTTTCAAGTAAGGGATTTCTTCTTTTCTCATTTTTGTCCTAATTTTATTATGTGGTTATGCCCTTTTATTTTCAATTGAAAATGTTGGAGTATGATTTAGAACCTCCCCCATATTGACCTATTTATTTTTGGATAATTAGATACCCCTTTTCTCTTTCATTAATTCCTCTCATGTACAGCTGTTACCATGCAAAAATTATGTAAGAAATTTCTCTCTCCTCATTTACATTCAAGAAATTCATTTGTATTATGAATCCAAATTCCATTACTTATATTAGGTCATGTATCTATATGACCAACATACTATCAATTGAAATTAAATATTACAACACACCACTTTCTCTATCATTAATCATTTTTATGAATTCTTATGTCATGTTGTTATGCTGCCAAAATTGCACTATGATTCTCCAAGATAAAGTCATTATATAGTGAATACCATGACAATTTCTCTATTTAAAATTATAAACATTATGAACATTTACTTATTTATTATATATTTTCATGTATTAATTCCAAATTCCTTTATATTGTAATAAATTATGATGTTTAATTAATCCATGTTTTAATATCCATGTGGCACACTTATGCATAAAATGAAATGACTAAGAAGGGTGCGCCCTGATAGCACTCCAATGCATTTGGTAAAGAGTGGTATCATGATACTTCAAGTGCAATGAGCGTTTAATCTTTATAATTCAATTTCAATGTGGTTTTACTCATTATCCATTTGCAATTATACTTGGACCTTTCTAATAACATATTAAGTGTTGTTGCCACATTTTCATGTTGTGATAATCATGCTTTATCTTGCCTTTATGTTCATGTATCTTTTATGATCCATTGATATGTATATTGCATAAAAGGTATTGTATTCATAATTTTATTCCTTGTTTACTCCATTAATGGTCTTTATTTCTCACCCTTTTTTATGCATGTTCTCATGTTATCCCACGCAATGCTTTGTATGAGGGAGTGTAGTGGTCATGTAAAGGAAGCATTCAATAAATATGTTGTGTTTCATGTTTTAAGTAATTATGTAATGTCCCTAATCTCCGAAGACACTAGAAAAATAAATTTTCCATGATGTATCAAGTGAAGAGTTTTTGTAATAAATAATGTTTATGTGTGTAATAAAAAGTAGGGTTGTTATTGTTGGTATCAAAGGATATGTTTAGTTATTTTTTGGATTAAGATTACAAAACCCTTGTAAAAGCCTTAGGGGTAAAACTAAGTTTAATAAAAACATAACTATGTTTTGGTGAGTACTTATTAAGTCTCTTATCATGAAAATGCATCCTTATCTGGATATGAGCAGGTAAAGGTTGCTCCGGCACATATGTAACTAGGTGTGAAAACTCCACAAGGAGTTTCAGGCTTGACCTGGGGTATCTTGGTACACGAAAACGGGCCTTTCTCCTCTCTTGGTTATGACACTCATGAGGAATATGATTTGGTAAATTCAAAATCATAGTATGAACCATTATTAAGTGAATAAAAAAAGACCCTGTGAATATATGTTGGGAAGTTGTTCCTGCATAACATAGATTGAATCCTACACATTCATATGTTAAGGTAATAAAAATTATTTATAAGCCATCTGTTTTTTAACATGGATTAACCATTATTTGTTACCCATAAAATTTCTTTTTATACCTGCCAGTGGATATTAATAGGGGGACTCTGGCTAAAACTTTTGTGATGATCAATGTGATGACTATTCTAATCAGATTCCCAATTTAATGGGAGCAGGAATCACGAACTTTATCACGATACTTTCTCAGTTAACTCACGCATGGAATAGAAACATGGGTCAGGCGGAATTTTCAACCCCCAAAGAAAAAACAAGTCCCAATCGAGAGATTCATAAGACAAATACGTCCTAATTTTACTGGATTGTATGATCCTTCAATTGTTGAACAATGGATCAGATCCATTGAAAAGATCCTCTCTATCTGTCAATGTTCCGAATAAGAGAAGGTTCTTTTGGAAACTTATCGTATAAAGGGTGTAGATGATCAGTGATGTACATTGATAAAAAATAAGAATCCCAAGGATTATATCTAGGCATTGGAATGGATGGATTTCCAAAAAATGTTTTTTGAAAAATATTTTCCTCACACCCTGTGACATAAGATGTAATGGGACTTCCTTTCCCTCAAGAAAAAAGATGATAAACCCATTAGAGCATACGAGGTAGACTTCACATGGCTTGAAAGATAATCCTCCGTCTTTGTCTTTATCCCCGAATTCAAGTTTGACTGCTTCTTTGGTGGGATAAAACCTAGCCTATGGAATGCTCTTGAAATCCGTGACTTTGAGAGCTATGAGGAAATTGTCTGATGCGCCCTCAAAGTCAAAATGGAGATTATAGAATCTTAGGTGTATCATGAGGATAAGAAGAATTAAGTGAACTTAAATTATATCAGTTCGATCGATAAATCCTATTGTGGTAAAAAAATACATTAACCTACTTTCCAAAGGTATGGAAAAAAGCACGCAGAAATTTTATGAATGGGACAAGGAAATTATTTTGGTGTGGAAAATAAGGGAATCTAGCTATTAACTATTGAAAATAAAAACCCGCAGCTACGAAAGAGGAGAGTAACACTCTGTTCAAACCTCAATGAATTGTTAATTGCTTCAACTACGTAGAACTAGGTAACCCTACAAATCAGATATCTAAGACAAGGGTTTTCGGAGGCAACCGACAACCTCCAAGGAATCAAGCGCGATCTTTTTCCATCACTACTACCAAAGAAAACTCTTACAATGAAGTGTTGATAGTTATGCAAGTTATTCATTCAAGAATAGAAATATAATTCTTGATTCTTGTTCTACACATTATTTTATATCCAAAAATTTTATTAGACTAATCCTAACACCACCACAAATCATGTATTTAATGATGTCAGTGAGTACAGAAAATGGGGAAATCATTGCATCCCATGAATATAACTCCTCCCCTGTCATAATCTATGAACTAAAATTTCCAGCGAACCTTATCATACTCCATATGGTGGAATTTAATGCAATTTTCGACATGGATTGGATTTACCTATATAGATCCAAATTAAATTTTCATGAGGGAGAATTCACTCTCCATATGGTGAATCGACCCGGGATTCTATACAAGTGAAAGGTGGAAGATAAATCTTCTCTTCACCATCATCTCAAGTGTGGATATTACTGCCTTATGAGCACGCGTATCTGGATCATATGCTTGAGTGTAAAGAAGAAACCATCCTAGAAAACATGCCTATTATGTGAGAATTCACCGAAGGGTTCCCTAAGGAACTATCTGGAGTTCCTCCTAGAAGAAAGGTTGAATTTTAAAATGACCTTATACATGGGGCATTGCCAATATCCAAGACTTTGTATAGAGTCGATATCGTGGAGCATGATAAGCTAAAGAAACAACTACAAGAGAATCTGTATAAAGCGTTTATACACCCAACTACTTCGCCATGGGGACCACCATTCCTCTTATTCAAGAATAACGATGGGTCTATGCGCCTTTGCATCAATTATCATGAGATCGAAAAATCATGATAAAGAACAAGTATCCCCATGCACGAATTGTTGAATTTTTTTATCAGTGTCATGGAGCACAATACTTCCCCAATGTAGATTCTTAGTTAGGATATTACCATGTAAGGTTTAATAAGGAGGATATCCCCAAGGCTACTTTTCATAAAATGTATGGGCACTATGAATTAAAATTATTGCCTTTTGGACACACTAATGCTCCAGAAAGCTTCATGAACTATATTAATAGAGTCTTTAGTGATTATGTTGACAAATATTTGGTAGTATGTATAGATGATATTGTAACATACGCTAAAACCAAGGAGGATCATAGGGAGAATCTAAGAATTGTACTAGAGACCTTGCGAAAGGAGAATCTTTGTGAACTGTATAAGAAGTGTGAGTTATGGTTGAAGGAGGACTCATTCTTAAGAAATATAATCACAAGAAAAGGGATATATGTGGATCCTTCCAAGACCATAGCAATTGATGGATGGTCGAGGAAAACATTGGTAATGGATATATGTAGCTTCCGGAGGTTAGATGAAATTTATCTTCGATATGTGAGAAATTTCTCAAGATTGTCAAACCCTCTTACTAAGCTAACTCAGACGTGAATAAATTTTTCTTGGAATGATGAATGTAAAGAGAGCTTCATGGAGTTGAAAAAAAGGTTTGTCACTGCACCCTTGCTCACTTTACCCACAAGTTTAAAAAAATTTGGGGTATTCAGTGATGCATCGAAGAAGGGCATGTGATGTGTGTTGATAGAAAATGAAAAATTCATTTCCTATGCTTCAAGGTAATTGAAAGTTGAAGATAAAAAATATCCAACACATGATCTAGAGTTGGTTTTAGTGATCTTCACCTTAAAATTTTTGAAGAATTATCACTTTTGGGAAATGTGTGAAATATATACATACCACAAAATCCTCAAATATATATTCAAATAGAATGAGTTGAACATGCACCAATGAAGATGGATAGAGCTGATCAAAGACTATAACTACTCAATCCATTACCACCATTGGAAAGATAACATAGTGGATGATTCTATAAGTATAAAGGACCCAGTGATTCTATCATTGATGAGAATTGAAAAAGATCCAATATTCTTATATTTGATGTAGATGGACATAAGATTCATAAATAAGGGAATATCATCAGTCCATTCACAAGTTATTGCTTAATTATCAATTTTGGAATTATTAAAGGATGATTAAAAGTATTATGTGAGAATTATAAAGAAGGTGGAAACTATTAGAAAAAAGAAATCCTCAGAGTTCAATGTTAATTAAAAAGTAATAGTGAGATTTGGGTCAAGACTATGTGTTCCATTGAATCCAGAGTTAAAGAATGAACATTTAGATGATGCGCATAGTTCAAATTTCTCCATTCACCAAAGAAACGTGAAGATTTATTGAGATCTCCAAGAGCATTATTGGTGGGATAACATGAAGAAGGAGATCATTGGGTATACATCAATTTTCCTGGTATGTCCGCAAGTGAAGGCTAAGAGGCAGATGTCTAAGGGGGTGATGAAACAATTACCCATAACAGTGTGGAAATTGAATAACAACACCATGGAATATGTCACCAGACATCTGAAGAAATCCAAAAGAAATAATTCTATCTGGGTTGTTGTGGATCATCTTAGAAAGACTACACCCTTCATTATAATTCAGGATGATTTCTCACTAGATCAAATGGTATGAACATACATCAGAGACATGGTAAGGCTACATGGATAACCAATATCAATTGTATCCGATTGAGATTCATAATTCACCTCTATGTTTTGGAAGAGTCTTCAATATGCTTTGGATACTGAGCTGAACTTCAGTACGGATTATCATCCTCAAACTGATGGCTAATCTAAGCGGATTATCCAAACATATGAGGACATATTGAGAGGGTGCTCAACGGACATCAAAGGAGGATGGGATCTATATCTTCCTCTTATTGAGTTCTGACACAATAAATGTTTCCACTCAAGAATCATAATGGCTCTTTATGAAGCCCTATATGGTAAGAGGTGTTGAACACCAACATGGATGGTTGAAATTGGGGAGAGAAAAATCCTAGGACCATAAATGATAAATGAAATAGTGGACAAGGTGAAGACCATACAGTCTCACATTAAAGTTGCACGGAGTTTAAAAAAGGGTTATGTTGATAATCATCGATGATACCAAGAGTTTGATGTCAGAGACATGGTATTCCTCCACATATCATTGTGGAAGAGAGTTATGAGATTTGGGAAGAAGGGATAGCTTAGTAAAAGGTACATCGTCCCTCTTGAGATCATTGATCACATTTGATTGGTGGCATATTGACTAGCACTCCCACCGAACCTATCTCAAGTGAAAGATTTATTCCATGTATCACTCTTGAGAAAGTACATACCTGAACCATTTCATGTACTCAATCCATAGGTGGTACCATAAGAAAATTTCCTCTAAAATTAAGAGAAGTCGGTAAAGATCTTATATTGTAGAGAAAAAATTATACTAAATAAGACACTGCCCCTCGGCAAGGTGTTGTGGTGAAACCACAAGTTTGAAGAAGCAACGTGGGAATCAGAGGAAGTGATAAAGCATATTTACTAGCATCAGTTTTAGTGTGGGAAAAGGAAATTTCAAGGGAAAAATTTCTTAAGGGGGTAAGATTGTAATGACCAAGACATCTATTATTGAAAATTCCTCTTGATTTAATTAAATATATCATTATGTAAAATTGTTATATAAAATATTCATTTTCTTGGTTTTATGTTTTTTGATTTCAAAATACTATTAACAATTGTTAGTGTTTCTAATATATTCATTGATCATGGATCACATGATTAGTATAAATCGAGGGATTTAACAAATCCAATTTACTTAGACAAATGAAGTGATGGCCTCTTCCAGTAGACTTTCCCCGCATGAAGCCCATTTGTCGGTGCTCAGAAAAGAGGTGGTGTCATTAGGATTCGCTCATTACCAAGACCAATTATAACATCAACATGTTTATATTGAACTGAAATTCCTACATGAGAAGTGCAAGTTGATAGAGATTACCACCAGAGCGATGTTAATTGAGCCACCCACGAGTCTGTCACGATCGCACACCTTACCCTTAGGTCTTATGTGGGTGTCATAAGTGGTTATGTAGCAAGACCATAGATCTATGATTATGCGCATTATTTTTCTATATAATAAATAATATTTATTCATTTTATTATTATTAATTTTTAAATAGTTTTTAAATTGAAAATAGTATTTTTAGTTAATATTCAATTAAGAAACCTATTTTGGTGAATTAATTTATTTTTTAATAAAAAATTTTTTTAATTAAATATTATTAATAAATTACATTTATGTAAATATAAATGACCGTATAATTATAATGAATACAATTGTGATTTTTATTAAAAAATGAATACTATTTTTCTCAAAAACCATGAATTTTTTATAAATTTTGGTTTTTAGTTTAAATGTAAAAATTCACATATTTTGGAAATTATTTAAATACAATTAATATTGTTTTTGGAATCAGGAAGTCAAAATTATCCAATGATGAATTTGTCAATATTTTCTCAAACAGTGGAATTTTTGGGTAAAAATTAAATACTATTTAATTATATAATGTGGTTTATGACATTATAATTACCCAATAGTGATGTAATAAAATAATATAACATTATTTTTTCATTATCTGTTTACCTTTACAATAATGTGATTTTATGTTTATTTGATTTATTTTCACAAAGCATTACTGGACCCTCCAAGACTTATAGAACATTTTACCTTTCTGAAATGATTTTCGTGAGTGTGACTCACCTCCACATAAGAAACCCTATTATTTTTATAAGTTTGGAAATTAGAATTATACAATAATTTTCTCTACTCCCCATTTGCAAAAACCATGGGCTGGTTTATGGTTTTTAATAGTTTAATGTGTTGTTCCCAAAACCTAAATAATAAATAATTCCCTCTCCTTTCTTATATAAATCCACCAAAAATCCCACTTCATCTTCACTAAAAGTCTTTGGAGTTCGTCCAATTTCTACCCTTCTCTATATAGAATCCTCCCAAGGTGCCCCAAGCTTCCATGAAGCCTCTCACAAGACCCTTCTGTGCCTTTTGTATCACAATTCCATGTAATGGATTTCTTCATTTCTCATTTTTGTCTAAATTTTATTACGTTGTTATGCCCCTTTATTTTCAATTAAAAATGTTGTGGGTATGATTTGAAACCTAACCGATACTACCATTTTTATGTTTGAATTATTAGAGTCCTATTTTCTATCTCCTTATTGTCTCCCATGTAAACTTTTTACCATGCCTGTAACACCCCAAGATTTCATAGTGTATTATTTCTTCAAAATAATTCAATAACTTGAACTACACGCAACACCGAGTTCAATAACACCATGACTTACAAAAAAAACCATTCAAAAGAGGTTATGAATCGTGTTATCTAAATTTTAAACTTTATATAATCCTTATAATTTTAGAATCCATATTATGAGTTTCTTAGATATAATGCAAGAACAAATTCATTTTCAGTATTGCACTTTTATCAACTTTTGATAGTGAAACCTTTTTAAATACAATATTTTAAACTTTTTGACTAAATGGAGACATCAAAAAATTTAAAATGAAACATCCCAAGCTTACACGGTACGCTTTCCTTTGAATAAAACAGTAGCGTGTGTTGTACGCAACTTCGAGTTTTAACACACACCATAACTAATCAAACTAGCTGTTATGAATAGTAATACCTACTTTTTTAAGTTATATATATTTTATATTTTAAAATGGACTTCATTTTTTGGATTCGGAATATCAAATTTAGCCTAAGGTGAAATTTTGGTACTTTTCGGATAACTTTCATATTTTGATGAATAGTGAAAATTACTAAATTTTAATTAAAAACAACTTTTTTAATCAAAATAATTAATAGTGATAAATTATGAATTTGAGTGGTTTTAAAGTATATTTAGAATATATTTTTACTATTTAATATAATGTTGTTCATTGGACATAATTTTACAATTAAACCGAACATAAACAAGTGTCAATCTTTTGATAGTTATTATCTCTTAAAAACACGCTTTTTGTTTTGACAGCGGGAATTAATTTTAAATTAATTTCTGCCACTTCTGTGTTTTGAATTTAGGAAAATGGATTCCATATTCGGAATCAGGATGTTCAAATTGTGTAAATAGGTAACTTTTATTTTTAGACATTTTGAATAATTACTGCGGTAAATATTTTATTTACCATGGTTAAGGGTAAATCCGGTAAATAAGGGTTAAAAAATAATATTATAATAATACTAAATTACCCTAAAACGTGTCTTAACCCTATTGGTTGATACATGGTCCACCATGGGCATCTTTGTGTCAATTTTGGGACCCCATTGATCCACTTGTAAGTGATAATGACACATTATTTTAATTAAGTCAAAATGAATACAAAAATGACACAAGCATATATCATTTAGAAAACCAATTGTTACATAGGGTTATATAAGTTTGATTTTAGATTATAAATATTCATTAGAAAGATAAAAAGATTTCCTACATAATGATATTTTATTTATAATTTTTAGACATTAAATAATTTATTTTATTAATGACACAATGATGATGCAGTAATTACTATAATAGTGAAAAATTAAAATAATTGATATTATAAATACCCAAATAAATATAATATGAAACTTTTAATGAATTAAACTAATTTTCTAGGATAATATGATATATTAGGATTTATTTAATTGACTTTGTTCGAAGTAATCAATCTGTTATGAGTTTCACAAAAATCAACTATTGAATAGTGTCAAAATTGACATAAAAGAGTTCTTAAAACTAATATTATATTATTAATTGATATTAAATTCCTAAAAATCTGAGGTTCGTCCAAGAGACTTATATCATGATAGGTTCATCATTAATGTACCACTTGGGGGTCGCTTGGATGTATATAGTATGTTTATTAACCATATTATATAAAAATACAAAGAGACATTGTAAAAGTGAAACTAATTAACTTAGAGTTAATACTTAAAGATAAGGTTAATATAAGTACCCAAACCTGTCTAAATTCTATTGGTTGAGTGGTTTTCGACCTAACCCCACCATAACCTTTGAATAATCAACTTTGGAGCCTTTAGAAACCGAATATGAATTTAATATAAATTAATATTTCTAGCTTTTCCAAAGGTGCCCCTCACCCCTCTTATAAAAGGGCACTCCTCCTTCTCATTTCTTCACACCTCTAAAGCCTTTTGGTTCGGCCAAACTCTGCCCAAATACTCTCCCAACATCCCTCACTACAACCTAGAGGCCTTAGTTTGTCAGAAAGCCAACCTAAGGAGCCCTTTTGATCAAATCAAAAGGAAGAACCCGAAGAAGAGGTAATGATTTCACCACCCTTCTCCAAGTTCATTTCTTCTTCCACTTCTTCTTCCTTTGTTCTTACCATTATAAAATAATAACTCCAGTATCTCACATATACTTTGATGTAATAATCAATATGGTACAACCATATTCAGTATTCTATCCACCCTTTGAATAACATGTCACCATACGTGCGTACGTACGGCTTACCGTCTCCACGTCGTGGTGTAATTGTTATTCAATATAATATTATTTGGATGGGTATAATAATGATGTGTAACTCATGTAAATAATAAATATAACATGTTAATGATTCTGTATATATGATATACCATCCATTTATATATTATTTTAATATCAAAATAATGATATTGTCGCTCGTTCGTACATACGGACTACCGTCTCCACGAACGCGATGAGATTCATTCTCCATCGTATCCATTCAAATATAATTATCATTTGATGATTTAAAAATGATGTTTAAGGACTTGATATCATTCTGGATATGAATAATATACAACCTATCCTTTACAAACATGTCTTACGTAACAAAACATATAAAAGAAAACAAGTAATTTAACACCCGAAACGACGATAATTCTAAGATATTATTAACAAATCAATGTTAAAAGATCATATATGATATCATATTAATATATATGATACTTGTATAATTTAATAAAAATTATTTCACCATTATACAGGAGGTTAACCTACCCCAACCAAGGAAAAGTACAAGGTAAGGGTTATTTCACAATCTCTTCATTATCCGAGGTTGTTTATACGTAATAATCTACTGGGATTTCTTTATCATCCACATCCATGTTTCTTCGAAATGTATTTCAAAACATATTTATTATTTACAAGAATATGGGTTAAATTCATTTATACCCTTGTTTGACTTTTTGTAAGAGGTTTATAAAGGAATCTTTCTGTCGTTTTCAAAACAAGGTCCTTTTTTAACCTTTTCGACAGAATTAAGATAAGAATGTTTTTTTTACTTATACGGCGGGTGCGGTTATTTTCCGCCGTTATAAAATCGTCAAAGCTTTCCTTACAAGATTAAAAGAATATTTTCAAGAAAATGTTTTATTTTATATGGCTCTTAAATTATTTCAAAAATAGAAAGAGATATTTCTCTAAAAAGTGTTTTGATTTCATCTATGTCAACATCCTTTAATGGATTTTACGCTTATTTGAAGTTGATTTATTATAATACAAAACTTCTATATTGTATTGAAGGTTTTGTGATATGTTTGAATGTGGATGTGCTATTTTATACCATTCATAGTTTATGGTGAAACTAGTGACATTTCGTATGCTAGTTTTAATCCGAATGTTTATGTTATATTTCAAACTTTTCTTCAGATGAATGTGCTAAACAAGTATGTTCCGGGTTGGGGACCGGTAAAAGTAAGCCCTCCAGGTTGGGGACTGGTTAAAGTAAGCCCTCCAGGTTAGGGACTGGTAAAAGTATGCCCTCCGGGTTGGTGTCCGGTTATTAGAGGCACTCCGGGTTGGTGTCTGGTTAGTAGAGGCACTCCGGGTTGGTGTCCGGTTATTAGAGGCACTCCGGGTTGGGTTCCGGTTAGAAGTAACCCCTAGGTCTTGGGATGAGGCCTAGACAAAGAAATTAACGTTTAGCATTATGCATTCCAACATTATGAAAGTGGTTATTGATTTTTGCATGTGATTATTCGATTAGTAGAATATCCATGTGAATAAGTAAATGGCATTATTTCATTTTATTTATGCCATACCATGATGAAAGTTCATATTTAAAAGGCTTTTGTTTTAGTTATACATTGCCTTAAATTTTTATTCTTATTTATGAAAGTTTCCACTATATTGTTATCCTTACTGGGCATTTGAGCTCACCCCTTTTTCTATGTTTTATTTTTCCCAGGATGTGAAGAAATAAGTTATGAATGACCTACAGGGATTTTATGAGGGGTTAATAGTGTGGATTGTGGAAACATTATGTTGTTGTAGTAGTTTTTCATTTTATAATGTAATGTAAAACTTATGAATATATCTAGTGTTTCCAAGGCTACTAAACCAATCGGTCTTTCGAGATTTGATCTTTCTTGTGATCATGCCAATGTTACGAAGTAATGCACCGACTCTGGGTAGCTGGGGTCGGGGCGTTATAGTTGGTATCAGAGGAAGTTTAGTACAAACCTTGGAAGCTAGATTTAGATAAACTCTGATTAGAGCACATAGACCTAAGATGAACTTTGAGGATTAGTATATAAGAACTTCCTAGAATTTTGGTATTGTAGAGATTTTGTGAGTTTTCCGAGAAATACATCCCTGTCTGGATACGAGCAGGTAAAGGCGGCTATGGCACAGATGTACCTAGGGGTAAAACCCGAAAACACCGCTTTGAGCTAGACTCGAACGAGAACTGGTGCACGACAACGGGCCTTGCTGCAGTCTTGGTTACGACACTCCCGGGGGATATACTTAGGATAACTCTCATTTTCTTTACAAATCATTTTGAAGGGATTATGAGTATATACTTCCTCAAAGAAAACATTCTTATGATTATGGATTATATCCATAAATAGTTCAATTTATGTTAAGTGTTTTATAAGTATGGGATTATGTATTTTGATTCATAAATTGATCTAGTTTATGCCATTGTTTAGAAATGGCGCCCAGTAGAAGGAATGAGAACTCCAGAAATGCACATGATCCAAAGAGAAGGAAGGATCATATCTTTTATGGTCTTAAGCTAGAATTTATAAGAGAAATAGTCTCCCATGTATTATCATCATATGAAGAAATAATATCATGTGTTGATAAGATAAGTAAAGAGTTTACTGAGTCCTATGGCTTTGAAGGGAAGCAAGAGAAGAAAAGGATGGAAGAGAGAAAGATGGATAAAAGTAAGAGGGAAAAGAAGAATTTTCCCATATGTGGTAACTGTGGAAAGAAACACCCTGGAACTTGCCTGAAAGGAATGGGAGTTTGTTATAAGTGTGGAGGAAAAGGTCACAAAGTACGTGACTGCAAGGGTAAGAAAATGGTTTTAAATGTACAATGCTTCATTTGCAAGGAGTTTGGACACTACGCGAACCTATGTCCCAGTCATCAGACTATGCCGCAAATGATGCTATTGGATAATAATCAAGTTATGACACTACCACAGATGAAGAGGAATGATTAGAGTTCTTATGTTGATTATGTCAATTGAGTGTTGTATCAACAATGTACTTGTTATAATAATTATGGAGTATATAAGGATTGTACTGCAGTACTATTTCATTAAGGACTTGAGATTGTGTGGAAAAATGAAAAGTGACTCAATAGCAGGTTAAATTTTTGGAAAATATATGTTTGAGAGAAAGATAAACCATAATATGGTTCAGATACCGAGGTGGTGATTTTAGAATAATACATGATTGATTTGGATAAATTATATTGGATATTATTGACTACCTTGAAGCTGATTAATGATTTGTATATTCCATCATTGTTGGGGTTTTAAACATTTTTGGATTAATGAAGTATATCCAGCATTCTATATGGAATAAGGGAGCATGAATGTAATCAATAAGGAATATGGTAATACATGATGAAGGTATTCATATGCTATTACGAGGTAAAAAGGATCTATATTATGTTTACCTTCCTTATAAATGTTAGACTGTGAGTTTGGACAGAAGTATTTTGGATAGTTCTAGTTTTGATTATTTTGGATTGCCATAAAAGGACAACCCGGAGGTCGGGCGACAACCCGTCGCGTCCGGCAAGGCTGCGAGACTTGAACCCGCAACCGAAGGGTGACAAGGGTGTATCACCTACCACTGGACAATGAGATGTCATGGATTAAATAATGTAGTTTTTATTAAAAGATCATGTAGATGAATTATAAATTCGTTTATTTTGGAACCCTATACGAATAGTGTAAATAGAATTTTTTTTACATTTTATTATCTTTTAGAGTGAAAGATGAGTTTGTGGTAGAAATTTATTAATGGATAAAACTCTAATTATAAAGTAAGTATATCTCCTTATGATCTTATCCAATCTCATAAATAAATTCCTCAATATTAAGAAAAGAAACTTAGAACAAAAATGTTTTCCTAGATGGTACCTTAAATCATCACTAATTTATGGCTTTGGGATTGTTGGCCTTTTCATAGCCATGTTCTCTACCACTCTCCATCAGATAATTGATGGTTAGATTTTTCTTCCATATCCATATTTTCCTACATGGAACCCTAGTATGTGTTATTTTCGGTAATCTTCATACTTCCGACTCTTTATTTTAAATAGAGGCCTCATTAAATCATTTTTCGATGTGGGATTTCAACTAAGATATTTTGAAACGTCAAAAATGTGTTATCATAATACCCTATGTTTTGTTGAACCGATGGTATTTCAAATCATCATAGATTGATGA
Organism: Viscum album; assembly: GCA_963277665.1. Classification (NCBI taxonomy): domain Eukaryota; kingdom Viridiplantae; phylum Streptophyta; class Magnoliopsida; order Santalales; family Viscaceae; genus Viscum; species Viscum album. The sequence continues at coordinate 367,278,313 of OY728125.1, forward strand.
ATTTAAGGACCTCAATATTATACTTGTTTGTGATTGATGACCTCAATCACTACCTATAAATATTTACGTTTTTCCTCCAATTATATGTCTCTAATTTCCACCAATGTTCACCTAATCGAGATCATAATTTGGTGGTGACCCTTTCATTTCTCTTTTCCTCAAATTAAGACTAAATTTTAGTAACCCAATTTCCGATGTGGGTTTTCCCACAAATATATTTTCTATTTTCAACCTTTTATTTTTGAAGAACAATTTCAAATTGCGAGGACGAAATTTATTGAAGGAGGGGAGAATGTAAAACCCCAAGATTTCATAGTGTATTATTTCTTCAAAATAATTCAATAACTTGAACTACACGCAACACCGAGTTCAATAACACCATGACTTACAAAAAAAACCATTCAAAAGAGGTTATGAATCGTGTTATCTAAATTTTAAACTTTATATAATCCTTATAATTTTAGAATCCATATTATGAGTTTCTTAGATATAATGCAAGAACAAATTCATTTTCAGTATTGCACTTTTATCAACATTTGATAGTGAAACCTTTTTAAATACAATATTTTAAACTTTTTGACTAAATGGAGACATCAAAAAATTTAAAATGAAACATCCCAAGCTTACACGGTATGCTTTCCTTTGAAAAAAACAGTAGCGTGTGTTGTACGCAACTTCGAGTTTTAACACACACCATAACTAATCAAACTAGCTGTTATGAATAGTAATACCTACTTTTTTAAGTTATATATATTTTATATTTTAAAATGGACTTCATTTTTTGGATTCGGAATATCAAATTTAGCCTAAGGTGAAATTTTGGTACTTTTCGGATAACTTTCATATTTTGATGAATAGTGAAAATTACTAAATTTTAATTAAAAACAACTTTTTTAATCAAAATAATTAATAGTGATAAATTATGAATTTGAGTGGTTTTAAAGTATATTTAGAATATATTTTTACTATTTAATATAATGTTGGTCATTGGACATAATTTTACAATTAAACCGAACATAAACAAGTGTCAATCTTTTGATAGTTATTATCTCTTAAAAACACGCTTTTTGTTTTGACAGCGGGAATTAATTTTAAATTAATTTCTGCCACTTCTGTGTTTTGAATTTAGGAAAATTGATTCCATATTCGGAATCAGGATGTTCAAATTGTGTAAATAGGTAACTTTTATTTTTAGACATTTTGAATAATTACTGCGGTAAATATTTTATTTACCATGGTTAAGGGTAAATCCGGTAAATAAGGGTTAAAAAATAATATTATAATAATACTAAATTACCCTAAAACGTGTCTTAACCCTATTGGTTGATACATGGTCGACCATGGGCATCTTTGTGTAAATTTTGGGACCCCATGGATCCACTTGTAAGTGATAATGACACTTTATTTTAATTAAGTCAAAATGAATACAAAAATGACACAAGCATATATCTTTTAGAAAAACAATTGTTACATAGGGTTATATAAGTTGGATTTTAGATTATAAATATTAATTAGAAAGATAAAAAGATTTCCTACATAATGATATTTTATTTATAATTTTTAGACATTAAATAATTTATTTTATTTATGACACAATGATGATGCAGTAATTACTATAATAGTGAAAAATTAAAATAATTGATATTATAAATACCCAAATAAATATAATATGAAACTTTTAATGAATTAAACTAATTTTCTAGGATAATATGATATATTAGGATTGATTTAATTGATTTTTTTCGAAGTAATCAATCTGTTATGAGTTTCACAAAAATCAACTATTGAATAGTGTCAAAATTGACATAAAAGAGTTCTTAAAACAAATATTATATTATTAATTGATATTAAATTCATAAAAATCTATGGTTCGGCCAAGAGACTTATATCATGATAGGTTAATCATTACTGTACCACTTGGGGGTCGCTTGGATGTATATAGTAAGTTTATTAACCATATTATATAAAAATACAAAGAGACATTGTAAAAGTGAAACTAATTAACTTAGAGTTAATACTTAAAGATAAGGTTAATATAAGTACCCAAACCTGTCTAAATTATATTGGTTGAGTGGTTTTCGACCTATCCCCACCATAACCTTTGAATAATCAACTTTGGAGCCTTTAGAAACCGAATATGAATTTAATATAAATTAATATTTCTAGCTTTTCCAAAGGTGCCCCTCACCCCTCTTATAAAAGGGCACTCCTCCTTCTCATTTCTTCACACCTCTAAAGCCTTTTGGTTCGGCCAAACTCTGCCCAAATACTCTCCCAACATCCCTCACTACAACCTAGAGGCCTTAGTTTGATCAGAAAGCCAACCTAAGGTGCCCTTTTGATCAAATCAAAAGGAAGAACCCGAAGAAGAGATAATGATTTCACCACCCTTCTCCAAGTTCATTTCTTCTTCCACTTCTTCTTCCTTTGTTCTTACCATTCTAAAATAATAACTCCAGTATCTAACATATAATGTGATGTTATTATAAATATGGTACAACCATATTCAGTATTCTATCCACCCTTTGAATAACATGTCACCATACGTGCGTACGTACGGCTTACCGTCTCCACGTCGTGGTGTAATTGTTATTCAATATAATATTATTTGGATGGGTATAATAATGATGTGTAACTCATGTAAATAATAAATATAACATGTTAATGATTCTGTATATATGATATACCATCCATTTATATATTATTTTAATATCAAAATAATGATATTGTCGCTCGTTCGTACATACGGACTACCGTCTCCACGAACGCGATGAGATTCATTCTCCATCGTATCCATTCAAGTATAATTATCATTTGATGATTTAAAAATGATGTTTAAGGACTTGATATCATTCTGGATATGAATAACATACAACCTATCCTTTACAAACATGTCTTACGTAATAAAACATATAAAAGAAAACAAGTAATTTAACACCCGAAACGACGATAATTCTAAGATATTATTAACAAATCAATGTTAAAAGATCATATATGATATCATATTAATATATATGATTCTTGTATAATTTAATAACAATTATTTCACCATTATACATGAGGTTAACCTACCCCAACCAAGGAAAAGTACAAGGTAAGGGTTATTTCACAATCTCTTCATTATCCGAGGTTGTTTATACGTAATAATCTACTGGGATTTCTTTATCATCCACATCCATGTTTCTTCGAAATGTATTTCAAAACATATTTATTATTTACAAGAATATGGGTTAAATTCATTTACACCCTTTTTTGACTTTTTGTAAGAGGTTTATAAAGGAATCATTCCGTCGTTTTCAAAACAAGGTCCTTTTTAACCTTTTCGACAGAATTAAGATAAGAATGTTTTTTTTTACTTATACGGCGGGTGCGGTTATTTTCCGCCGTTATAAAATCGTCAAAGCTTTCCTTAAAATCTTACAAGAATATTTTCAAGAAAATGTTTTATTTTATATGGCTCTTAAATGATTTCAAAAATAGAAAGAGATATTTCTCTAAATAGTGTTTTGATTTCATCTATGTCAACATCCTTTAATGGATTTTACGCTTATTTGAAGTTGATTTATTATAATACAAAACTTCTATATTGTATGGAAGGTTTTGCGATATGTTTGACTGTGGATGTGCTATTTTATACCATTCATAGTTTATGGTGAAACTATTGACATTTCGTATGCTAGTTTTAATCCGAATGTTTATGTTATATTTCAAACTTTTCTTCAGATGAATGTGCTAAACAAGTATGTTCCGGGTTGGGGACCGGTAAAAGTAAGCCCTCCAGGTTGGGGACTGGTTAATGTAATCCCTCCAGGTTAGGGACTGGTAAAAGTATGCCCTCCGGTTTGGTGTCCGGTTATTAGAGGCACTCCGGGTTGGTGTCCGGTTATTAGAGGCACTCCGGGTTAGTGTCCGGTTATTAGAGGCACTCCGGGTTGGGTTCCGGTTAGAAGTAACCCCTAGGTCTTGGGATGAGGCCTAGACAAAGAAATTAACGTTTAGCATTATGCATTCCGACATTATGAAAGTGGTTATTGATTTTTGCATGTGATTATTCGATTAGTAGAATATCCATGTGAATAAGTAAATGGCATTATTTCATTTTATTTATGCCATACCATGTTGAAAGTTCATATTTAAAAGGCTTTTGTTTTAGTTATACATTGCCTTAAATGTTTATTCTTATTTATGAAAGTTTCCGCTATATTGTTATCCTTACTGGGCATTTGAGCTCACCCCTTTTCTATGTTTTATTTTTCCCAGGATGTGAAGAAGTAAGTTATGAATGACCTGCAGGGATTTTATGAGGGGTTAATAGTGTGGATTGTGGAAACATTATGTTGTTGTAGTAGTTTTTCAATTTATGATGTAATGTAAAACTTATGAATATATCTAGTGTTTCCAAGGCTACTAAACCAATCGGTCTTTCAAGATTTGATCTTTCTTGTGATCATGCCAATGTTACGAAGTAATGCACCGACTCTGGGTAGTTGGGGTCGGGGCGTTACAATGCCGAAATTCTGTAAGGAGTTTCTCTATCCTCATTGACATTCAAACAATTATTCTGTATTATGAATCCAAATTCCATTACTTATGTTGCGACATGTATCTATATGACCCCCTTAGATTACATTTTATGTACATATGATGAAACACCCCTTTCTCTTTCATCATCCATTTCTATGAATTCTTATGTCATGTTGTTAGGCTGATGAAATTGCATTGTGATTTTCTAAGCCAAATTTATTGTGTAGTGAATACCATCCAAATTTATCAATCATGTATATTCACCTTTATGAACATTAACTTATTGACTATAGAGTTTCATGTAGGAATTCTATATTCCTGTATCATGGAATAAATTATGAGGTTTAATGAATCCATGTTTTATGATCCATTTGTCAAACTTATGCATGAAATGAAATAATTAAGAAGGGTGCACCCTGATACCACTCCAATTCATTGGATAAAGAGTAGTATCATGATAAGTCATGTGAAATGAGGGTTTACTCATGTTTATTCAAGTGAAATGAGTTTTTACTTCTTCTAATTCATGTGACATGAGGGTTTACTCATGCTAATTCAAGTGCAATGAGGGTTTACTCATGCTCTATGTGAAATGAGCCTTGTCTCATTCTAATACAATGTTAAGTGTTGTTAACACATTTACATGTTGTGATAATCATGCTTTCTCATGCCTTTATGTTGATGTTTATTTTATGTTCAGTTGATATTTCTATTTCCTAACATGTATTGTATTCTTCATTTATTCCTTTTTACTCCATTCCTGGGCTTTATAGCTCACCATTTTCATATGGATGTCCCAAGGTTATCCCATGCAATGATGTGTACGAGGGAGTGTTGTGGTCTTTTAAAGGAAGAATTCAATAATGATTCTTTGTTTCATGTTTTAAGCTGTTATGTAATGTTTCTAAGCCCTAAAGACACTAGACCTCTAGATATTCCAGGTTGTATCAACTGAAGAGTTTATTTCATAAATCATGATTAAATGTGTAATAAAAAGAAGGGTTTTATAATGGTAATCACCCAAAGTAAAATAACATCATTTGAAACAAGTGAAAAATATAAACCCAAATATGCCCATGGGCACACAGATTATGCCCCATACATGAGTTAGATAATCCAATTCACAAGATCATTTCCATGTCCTAAAACATAAATTTCTCTTTTCAACCATTCCTAAATAGTAGTGAAAAAGAAAATAAATTTGTACCTATGATATAAATTTTTAATTCCCCCTAATTTGATACTCTATCACATGTTCTGGAAGGGTTGGTTACGATACATCATGTGTGGACCCTCGTATTCAAGAGGATGCCAACTAGTAATATAAATATGGTATAAATGGTGGGGATATTATACCCCCTATTCAGAGAGTTACAAAAAAATAATATTTATATATGAATAATAAATAAATATCAGAGTGTGGAAACAATAGAAACAATAAAATATAATGGAATACCAACTATAAATTCCAACTAAGTAATATAATAAATTATAATGGAATAATGTAATCACATGATGAAATGTAAATAAATTTAATTCTATATGGAATACATATAAAAGACTATTAGACTAAAATAATTACTCAAAGTCTCTGATCCCAACCTACTTTTTAGTCCTAACTCCCAAATCCAAACTACAGCCCATCCAACTTGAAAAAAATCAAAAGTATGGTCATTTTCCCTTGTCAAACCTAATTTCATATAATCTTCTTAGGTAACAAAAAGGTATCTCGAATAGGGTTGGAGTATAACATAGTAGGTTGAAACCACTATGTCTAAATATAACCCATTTGATAAAAAGTGTATGAAATAATGTAAAAAGTGAATTAAATAATTTAAAAAAATGTAATACAACATAAACCTACTTTGGATCCATTCTAGAATGTCTCTGATCATGTATCAAAAATATTATAACCATAACCATATAACCATACTAATCAAAACCTTCCCCAATGCCTTAAAGGAATGTCTCTAGGAATTTTTTACAACCATGCCAACCATAACCTTACATCCAAGGTATAAATTAAATTTATCCAGGTCAATAAACACTGTATAATTTTTTATCAATGAATCAAGGTTGAGCCTATTATCTAATCATTTCATTACTTTGCTAGGCTAAGAACAGTCTATAAGAATTTGAACATGTGTTATGGCCAATCCTATTATATATGTATTTCAGTATGTTTCAAGGAATATCATAGTATATCATCATTTTAGCATGTCTGAGGACATAACCTGGTATTTAATAATGTCATCATGTCTCAAGCCATAGCACAAAGTTAAATAATTTCAGTATGTTAATTAGTCTAAATTCCATTACAATTATTACAACATAATAAATGGTATCACATTCCTTAACCAAAAGGATATCTTAATATCACATCATCAAGATAAATGGTCAGTTATGAAAATTACCATTTTTCAATCAATGGTACTTATCATTTAACAATTGGTAAAAACCAATGACATGTCAGTTATCTTAATACCCATTACATGCCAAGGTGAATTTATATCAAGAAAACACCTACACCCAATGTCATGCTAAACACACTTCAAGACATTAATCAATTCATTTACACAAATGTTTTCTCACCTGAATAGTATACACAAGATATGTTAATAAAAAATTAGATCCAAAGTGAATAAAATGAATAATCTAATACAAAACTTATTTAATTGAAGAACACATATATTTTCATAGTTGAAATATTGCACACACATGAAAAATATCGAATAAAAGGTTTGTAGTTTAGACCACCAATTGTTAACTAAATATTAAACAAATCTTTCAGTAGAAATCTCCAAAAAAGAATGAAGGCATAGATGATCTCAAGAATTTTCTCAGCTCATAAATTATTATGATCAGAACCTACTATGCACACATTCACGATATTACACCAGAACCATTGGATAATGATGAAAGAGAAGTGGAAACCCAATGAAAAACAATATATTTAGGATTGATCGCACAAATTATACGTCCAGGATAGAGGTAAGGTTCCCCAAATTGCCTGAATAATCACCCAAGGTAAATAGGAATAAATATTCACATGGATGAGACTAAAAACATATTGATGAAACATTTAAAACCCTTCTCAAGAAATTAAATGACATTTAATATAATTGCACATAGTGTATTTATTTTTATAGGGATATGAAAAAGAATATGTCACCTTAGATTATTATATTATCTGATATAATATTACAAAATTTGTAATATAATTAGATTATTGTAATAAACTATATGTTAGGATTCTGTTAAAAATATAAAACCATTATTAACATGTTTCTTGAAATAAATACACATTTTTTATTATAGTCATAGGACATGTAAATATTCATAGAAAAATTTTTCAGCCCAGATTCCTCATAAAAACTCGAACCCCCTTTAAGGATTATAAAATTTCCAATAACCCTTGGTAACATGTTACCCATTTATAACTAGAATACATTAATTCTAAAATACTCCATGAACTGGCCTCTCTATGGATTGTCTCTATTTTATATGTTTCATCACAACCCATGTATGTGTTTATTCAAATGATTAGACATTCCTAAGAATTAATTCATTTTCCCCAATAATGTATCCATATCTCCAAAAATGACATGTCCATGAATGATCAAATGAAAACCTCATAGTTGGACATACCTGCAAAAATAAGGGATCTAAAACAACATTTCTAAATTATTTAGTAATAGGACAATGATTGTCTAGGATTTATACATTTTCCATGTTATGTCCAATTCTCATGATAAATTTAATTATGAAACTCAAATTATACTATTTTTCCAATGTTCACTATATCAAGATCTGGTCCACCATAATAGAGTTTGTATAATTAATGGAGATAATATTCCTTGATATGGATTACATATCCACTAACGAAATTATATTCATTTCCAAAGGGTGATCATGGATAATTCAATGATTGGTCCTCAATTCTTGTAACCCAACATAGATCTATCCATACTTCTTGAACACCCCATTATATACATGTTTAAATTCATATATCTAATCAATTTGGCATGGATCTATGATCAATTTTAATGAAATAGGAATTATGATTTGAATAGAAATAACATACCCTAAATGATCCAAGCAGATTGGCACTAACTTCAAGATACATTCAGGATATGAAATATCTAGTGATATAAAGTATAATAGAGATCAAAAATCAAATAAAATGGATTCACATATCCAATTGTATCTAGATACACTAGATTAAGAGATTTAAGGGAGATAATTATCAAAAAACTACCACTGGAGTTCATTTTTTTGAGATCCCCAATCATATAATGAATAATGCAATTTTTCTAAGAGGTTTTGTCTTTAAAATATAAATTATAAGTAATTAAAACCCCATGAATGGTTGGTCTCATGGTTTTACTACTTGTGAGAGAACAGTGAGAGGCTTAGTGCCTCTTTTGGGATTCTTCATACTTTGATTCCATGGTTTATAAAATTGTACCAACCATGATATTCATCTATATCCCGAGGAATATGGTTTTTTTGGGGAATGTCCCATTTTTATTTTTCACCATGTGTTAGCAATGAAGCACCCATTATCTAAATATAAAAATATTCATGGTTTCATTGGGAGAACCAAATGGGTTCCCCTAACTGTCTGTCAATAATGTTACCTCCTTAAAAACCACTCACAAAATGTAAAACTAACCACAATCCACCCAATACTTCTCCAAGGAAAATAATTACTCAAAAAACGTAAAAAATAGATGAATATAGGGAATATGGTACCAAAAAAATATATTCGTAATTAAAATTCCCCCTTTACGGACTTCTCATCACCAAGATATGTCTCTACAGTTTGTGGTCAATCCAATTAGATCACTAATCTCATACATTAGATTCCCACACCCAAAACTCAGATTGAATTCAACCATTCTTTTATAAGACTATAAGAAGTGTAAATGTCATCCCCTAGAATACTTTATCATCATGGTCTATGATCTACATTTGGAATTCAAAAATTATGTGTTAGAAAAAATCACAACATCCCCATAGCCAATAACTTTTAGAGGATTAGGCATGTAACACATAGGCTAAGACACTTGGAATACATAATACATAACTTAATTCCATAGAGAAACTAACAAAATTGTAATTCTGATCCCATAAAATATTGGTAATCATATCAGGATTATCGAATCACGGCAGTTGATTCTCATGCTTCTTTAACCATCTATGAAGCATTCATAGAGTCGCCCACTGGAAAACTCGATCACCCATAGTGAACTCCCAATGTCACCTCCTGTAGTAAGAATACAATCACTATCTAATACCAGTAATGATTAACCATGTTTGAATTAGATTTACTATCATAATGGTCTCTCGTACTAAACTTGGCCCAAAAATTTCTTATTCCAATATATTAGTGAGAAACTAGATAAGAAAAAATTTGATTTGAAATTCCCAATATAAATTGAATCCTATAAGCTATTGTTGCACTCATATTATACCTAGTATATGGTATTATCTAAATCTCCATATATGTCTACAATATATTCCCAAAGAATATAAACTATTCCTCAAATTTTCATCTCTGGTATTCTATCATTCTATGGATGATCTTCTATACCCAGTCTCATTTGGGTACCTAAAACCTTATCTAAGACCCGTCAATACTATAAATTCAAATGCAATTATTTTTCTGATATGATGCTCAATGAACTCCTTGAAGGTATAAAATATCTTGTACATATATCATTCCCAACTCACATGAAGAAATGGTCTCTCAAATCAGCAAGAAATGAGCCAATTTCATTAGTATATCAACAATTTTCCAATCTATATGACAAATCATCCGGGACCTAGGAAACCCCATCCTAAATTCAATTATCATGTTATCCCACTACTACATAGTAATAAATATTTACTAAAAACAGAAGGATTTTGATGATCAACCTTGATCCTCTAGTAGGTAGGGTATTACAAAATAAAACTGGGGATGCCTCTCTTCAAACCCAACCACTAAAACTAATACCATATGTCATATTACTTCTCCACATACCCTAGATTAAATACCCATTTTTAAGAATGAGAGTCTCTCATAATGTTCATACTCATCTAATATATCATAATAACACTCTCATTAATATAGATCATCTCATTGTCACTTAATGATCATCTTGAAACTGAGTTCATCTCAAATAATTATTCTTGCATCACTTCACACTAGGGTTCTGACTCTTGGATAGTGTTCAGCCAATCCTCCACTGAATAATTGATAATTAAATTTGATCATGTAATAACTATATGATACTCAAATTCATCCCCTATCCACTCATCTAAAAGAATATTCAGACTCCATTCCTCCATTAATGTTCTCTGTCCAGTTACACTTGTCTCTTACATTTGTCTATTGAAATAATCAACAATAACATTAACCATCCCTTGAGAATATTCTATCATAAAGCATAGTGTTTTTCTATACTCAATAAAATTCCTTTTCCAAATATTCATATCCCACTAGGAAAATACATAGTATAATATCTTATTTTAAACATAAACAACAAACCTCACACTGAATAGATAATGACATAATAACTTTAGATAATAGACCAAAATTTCCACCTCTAAGTAATTTTTTGAGTTGTTTACCTCGTAGTTCATCATGGAATGAGACCCATAAAAAACTACCAGACCTATTTTCATTAACACATCTCTCAACCCTACAACCAAGGATTCAAAATTAATTTTTTATCAAATCCATTATAGTGGATGGATTTTTTCATCAATATCCTCATAGGCACTGGGAATAACAATTCATATGGATCAGGCCACCAAAACCACTATGCCTTTTCCGTGAAATCTATCAATAACATTAATAGATGGGATAATTCTAGGATAAAATTTCAATAGTACCCCACAAGACCAATGAAAATTTTGATCTCTACCCCAGTTCATGTTAAATTGTACATATTCTTCACTACTTACCAATTCATATTTATATAGTACACATAAATCCATAAACTACCATCAACTTTCATTTAAAATATCACTAGTGTAACCCATGGTGAAATCAATATTATGACATATACCTTAACATCCAAATACTATAACTTCACCATCAACTCTCTCAACTTGGTTAGTGTTATATAATAAGAATGAATTGATATAAGTTGCAAACCAGGTACAAGATCAGTCTAAAACATACCAACTAAATCTAGAATATGATTTAAGAAGTCGTCGTATAAAAATTTGGATAATGACCCACCTCTACGAAAGATAAAGGGGGATACTGTTGATTCTGCTATGAGATACATGCCTACTACTTGCATTTTGATTACTCCAAACTGACATAGGGATGGTCTCATTCTCCAATATCTAATAATATACACATATTTGAATATGAATATATCTTTTCTATATTTGGTGAATGATATATTACTATGGTAAAAATCAATATGTCCTTGATAACAAATCAAATATTCTATTATGTATATCGTATCAAATATTACCACCTCTAAGATCCTGGTTTTTAATAGATACAAATTTCTAGAAAAGGCTATATAACACTCATGAAATCACGATATATAGTCAATGTCCATTCCCAATGGCATGTCAAGATAGAAAAACATAAAAGATAACCTAACTAATAATTTTGTGCCAAAATTTTCTTTAGAAGATATAATGTAATGTGATTATTATATATAAAACAAAATAGTAGAAAATTGAGAGGTTATAAAAACCATACCAATAAATAAATAAGGTCCCTCTCAACCAATGGTTAGAAACAAATTTCTTACATCCATAGTCTATTCCTTCAAAGCACAACCATTCTTATCTTGTTCATGACTCACCTGAGCCAGCTGGGTCTACAGTGTTTGTGTATTCTTCTAAGGACCCTTGCATTTAACTTGGCCTGACCTCCATGATTCATTTATTGACACAATAGAACAAAATAACTAGAATTGACCCATTTTTCCACAATTTTGTAATTACTTATTTGGTTTTGTCTATGATGTACTGAAATTTCCATTTCTTACATATTTGTATCACCCCGTATAACCCTCTCCCATTGAGGAAAAAAGAATCCCTACTCCACTCATCATTTCAGATGTACTAGTATACCTCCTAATAATTCATATTCCTACTAATATAAATGAAACCATTTTATTATTATGAATACTCATCTTCAATTTATTATAAAATAGATGAAAACTATTAAGAATGTCCTCCTCTGTCCACTTCTCAAATTTTTGGGCCTTGAAAAGTAACTCTGGGTGTGTTATCAGGCAAAAACCCCTTAAATAGCATCTAAAATTTATAATAAATCCAATATAAAGAATAATAGTCTTTTTTATTCCATTAACATTAAAAAGGGTGGAAAGTAAATCAATTTTTTAATATGAGGAAGTACGAAGAAACTAGAATCATCTCATACTGAAGCTCCATAAACTCCTATTCTTGGTCCAACTTCCTTGTTTTGGGAAATAAATACTAGTAGAACATCTCCTTGATAGCCTCATATGTATGACCATCACACTTAAATACCTCTACAATAATTCTGCACCATCACCTATTGGATCCGAGAATCATAAAGGTGTCCAACTAACCATTCCCAACAATGGAGTCTCTACCATATCAAAGATGTCCTCAATAATATTGATTCATTCCATAGAATCATGAGGAAAACATGTTACCTATATGTATTAGGGTATGTCAGAGTTATAAATCTTAGTAATGGATATCCATTTTCCTATGAACCCATCCATCAAAAGAAAGAACTATTTTAAGGACTCTAGGTTGGGGTGAGTTTTTCTCTTGAACCATTGCAGATGGTGTGGGAATGTGCTCATGTGAACCCTCTAATGTAGCATGTAGAGTAAATAGAATTTCCTCTATATAGGAATCATTATTTATTTCTATTCTATTAATCCCCATAAATCATCTATAATGTTAAATTTTTCAAAATTATAAATGAACATTTATATCTCCTATAATGAATTTCTTAACAAAGATTTAAGTTCAGTTGTAAGGCACACATATGGGACTTCTATGTGAATATCTATCCTATGAGATTCCCACAAATATTGTACAATACTCCTAGTTTTTTACCAATAAGGAGTACCCACGACAATTGAAACACTCAGAGGGGGTGTATTAGTGTTACCAATTTCATTTTAATTATTAGTTTTTTTGTAACATCCTTTTCATCCTATTAATGATTTATCATATCTCTAAAAACAAAACATTCACTCATCAATAGGAACCTATTTATGTACAACGTTCACTACTCAACATGAGTAGTTACATTCAAGGTTTTTTAGGGAAAAAAATACAATACCACACAATAAACTATAAAAAATCCTTTGTAAGGATACAATAAGAAGGATATACATTTAAACTTGAGTAGTTCTATGATCAATAAAACTGGGCATGTTCTTCTTCTAGCATAAATGATGTAATACATATTTGTGTAATATTTTATGAAAATTTCCCCAATTTTTTCCAAACCTATTACAGTGCTTCCTAATTACTTTTAACTATGAGTAACTGTCAAAATATTATTCACTTTACTACCCTATAGTAGGTAAGAACTTTATTAGGATTTATAAAGATGCTTAGTTTGATTCCCTGTTTTGATTGCTCAGTCTAAAAATAATAATTATGCAAGAATACCTCAAAAAAATTATGAACAACCTTCATTGTTTTTTAGAAAATATGTGTCTGATTTCTTGATCTTATCTGATAACCACTGAATATTAACTATCTATCTCATATTTTATCTCATAAGAATCATCAAGAAAGCTCTTTCAAAAATTTGTTGAAGAAAATACTAATTAATAATATAGTTATATTTTTTTATAAGTTGTCTCTAAAAATAATTTATGTTTCCAAGATACATTAATTTGGTTATTCCAATATCTACAAAAATATGGTTCTCTTTCTCATATAATTAATTTTTATGTGGTATTTATGTTGAAAAATATCCGTGACATATTCTATGTTCCTCAATATATTACTTAATGTTTTTATTCTTATTTTAATCCATTGTCAATATAAAATCACTTGATTAAACATCCCATTAGATTCATGGAACTCTATCAAAAGGGTTTGATACTCTCCATAATTTGTGATTTACTGGACATAAAATTTAAAAATATCATTAGAAAAATAATTAATAATGGTAATGAACTGCGTATATATGTTGTTTGAATTCAATCACAATGTACCACAGACAAACAAGTGTATAAACACAAGAGGTTTTTTTAAATAATCTCTACCAATTTATATCCATTTTTTCAACTTTTCTATTTCATCATATTTCAATATTAATGATTTTTCAAAATTAATATTTTGTAGATTTATGACAGATTCTTGTTTTATACATGTAGATATTTTTGTTTTTTCTCGAAAAATGTAAGACATGTATTATATTCTCAATATTGCTCTTTATTATTATGATTAAAATGAAGACATTATTGAAAATTGTAAATATATTATCTCTTATTCATTATATATTCATTGGAATTGTTAAATCCATTTTTTTCAAATGGATGCATCCACTAATTCAAAATATCTTCACAATAACATTTTTACAAAGTATTCAGTCAATAAAATTATTGTACGTCACCCCATTAATATATAGAACATAGCTAGATTTTTTTTACAAGTAATGGTGAATTTAAATCATTTCACATTTAGTGATCCATCAATACCAAAAGTAATATCTTCTTCATCATATTATTAAATAACAGTTAGGTGATATTTTTTATTTTTCTTATGTAATTAAAAACCAATATCCAGTATCATATGCCTATATATTTTCCTATCACAGTATAAAACATTAACGACTATTTATTTCCCTTGATTAATTCACCTATTTATATATTTTTTGACCTCTTTTTTCATTAATTTCTCTAGAAGTATAGTGAGACACATTGGGTGGTGTATTTGGGTTGTTCGCAGCTCCGAAAAGTTTCGTGGAGAGAATCAAAGGTGTTTTGTAATCGTACCATCTCATTTTGATTTTTTTCTTGGATAGAATATAACAACGTTTTGTTGAATCCCCCTTTATTGATCATCACTTTACATTTGATATAATGTTAAAATGTACTATAACACATATTATTTGCGTGCATAAACATTATAACACCTGCACATTCCTTCAATGTTTATTCTCATTGGTTAAAAATGGATTCATCAAAATCATCAAATTATTTTTTATTTTTATTTTAAATATGATTCATATTTAAAAACATCTCTTGATTACGATAATTATATTTCACTGTGGCCATTACTTTAGACATAGATATCATATTTTACTTATTATTCTTCCACACCTTATGACATTGCTATGTTTATGTACCAAAACCTGATATAGTAAATAATATATTTTCATTATTAGGTGATGTAATCACTTTATTCCTTATTATGTAACTATTTCCTCTACATATATTAAATTATATAGTTAAAAAATGATAATTCCTAGTTCCATAGGAATATATCTTTGATGAATATTGGAATTAATACATTTATCCACTATTTTGGATCATTCAGCGATTACCTCCACATAATTTGTAACCTAAAAAACATGAAATTTCTTAATGAATATTTATCATCCCCATATATCATCTCAAAATCATTTACCACATCCTTATTGAAAATTAAATTTGTAGTTGTAATATCAATAAGTTTGTCATAATGATTAAGTATTTCCCTTAGATACTCAATATTTTGAGTGAAATCCACCTACATCATAATAAATTCATTATATTTTAAAAAATCATTGGATTTATTAAATAAATAATTATACATATATGATACATTATAGTCACTTTAATAATTCTTTTTTCACTCATGAACATGAAGTGATCCATCCTTAATAAGAATATATTTACTATTTCTTCATTATTTCATTCATCCACTTCATTGCTCCTTTTTTATCACTAAGATGATGGATCATTAGGATGATATTATATATCCGTGAAATCCATTTTATCATTATCCACTGAGATCTATTATACTATTTTACCTGCCTCTTCAAACTATGTGGAATCGTTTTTTGATATAAAATTCTGCTTTATTTTATTCTTCTCCATTCATTTTACATTGAATGAATTTCATATTTTGTTACCACTTTTCATCTTGTTCATCTGTTATTATATTTTTTAAATATAATATTCCTAGTCATCATGTAATTTAAAATATAAATTCACAGAAATGTATTAGATCGTTCAATGATTCTTGTCTTCCAAGATCCCCCTCTAAGGGTCTGCATTAGTCTCTTAGGGCCACCTAAAAACTTGATCACTAAAACAGAGATTCCACTTGATGTGTGAAAATACTAAAATAAGGCATTACATATCATGGATCATATATATCATAATAATAATTCCACATACAATGAAATAATACACATGTAATGTACAAAAAATTATGGAACAATCATGTAACATCAAGTAATTTCTACATACTATTAAATTAATAGATATCATATGAAACATAAAATATAATACTCAGGTCGTACTATGTAAAGTTCTAAGAGGTCATCCACATATTCAAAACATTACTTATCATAAAAGGGTCTCTAAATAGGAACTTATAACCATGCCAATTGTAATGTCCCCAGATCTGACACTCTCTCATCTGGATAGAAATGGTTGGTTATGTGACATCAAGTGTGTCTCCATTTATTCCAGAGGCTACCAACTAGTAACAGGGGAGTTATATATATTGTTGGGATAAAATACACCACATTTAATAAGTTACAACTCAACAAAAATATCATAATAAATAATTATTAAATATCAAATTTCAAAAACAATGGAAACAATACAATAGAATGGAATGCCAACAAAAAAAGAGAACAGAGTAATCTAATAAATAAAAAAGTAATAATGTAATGATGTTCTATAATGTAACTAAATTTCAATCTATAATTAATAGAAATAAATGTCTTTGAAGTTAAAATAAAGACTCAAAGTCCATTTTTTTAAACCCCATGGTGGTCCGAAGTCCAAAATCTGGACTAT
The DNA here is from genome assembly GCA_963277665.1 of Viscum album. Taxonomy (NCBI): domain Eukaryota; kingdom Viridiplantae; phylum Streptophyta; class Magnoliopsida; order Santalales; family Viscaceae; genus Viscum; species Viscum album. Next base: position 367,295,835 of record OY728125.1, read on the forward strand.
CCAGCATGCAATAAATCGACAACAATGAGATTTTCCCTTTCCTAAAACTACATCCATCTAATATAGAAGGGTACCAAAATGGAAGCCTGAATAGGGTGTGATTCTAAATCAATAGTTTTACACCACCATGTATAAACATGATCAATCTAATAATATGTGCTTGTAATAATGAAATAAACTATCATATTAAATAATTAAACCATTAAATTATTATCACATCATCCTGATTGGTCTCCTTCTTCGAATATCTATAATCATGAATCAAAACAATTCCAACCATATCCAAATTACCACGGCAAACAAAACCTCCATTGGAACCATTTTGGAATTTCCCCAAGCATGTTTCACAAATATGTCACCCATAACTGTATACCATGGTATAAATTATAAAAAACTAGGTTAAACCCCGCTATACAATATTTTCATAAATCAATCATGTTGGATCATAGTATATATTAATATATGTATTTAATAGGGTCAAGACATGTATGTATGAATATCATCATGTGTCGGGGCCAAGTCCTATATATAGTCATTTACACATGTCTCACGGAATAAGGTAGTACATAATCATTTCAGCATGTCTCAGGGCCTAACCCAGTATATAATCATTTTATCATGTATCAAGGAATTACCTGATAAATAAGAATTTCAAAATATAGACTAGGTCGACACCACTTATAAGCATTAAAACATTAGAAACCACAACACATGGAATCGAAAAAGGGATATCACCATTTCACAACATCAGAATCAATGGTTAATTATGAAAATTAATATTTATATTTCAATTACCCATTTAATTTATCAGTTGTTCATGATAGATAACATAGCAGTTATCCTGATAAATAAGACAAGAAAAGTTGAATCTATAACAAGAAAAAACTCAAATCACATATAATTCTAAAAAAACATTAACCCATTAATCAATTCATTTAACAAAAGGTTCACTCGCATGAACTGGAGGTATGAGAAATATCAATAACCAATTACATTCAAGGGGACTCTATATAATAATTCAATTAATCATTTATTAAATTGAGGTGCATGTATGTTGGTGTAGTTCCAATATTGAACACACTTGAAAATTATCAAACCATTGGGTTAAGGTTTATAGCTGCTATCATTAACTGAAAATAAACTAATGCTTCCATCAGGATTCACGAACATGAAATAAGGAACATATGATAGAAAGAAGGTTCCAAGATCATAATTGATCAAGATCAAATCCAACTGTGCACACGATCAATAGATCGCACCTCATTGATTAGAAAACAAACGAAGGTGATAGAAAAAAACATGAAAAACAACATACAGAGGATTGATCGCCCAAATGGAATTTCTAGAATATAGGTAAGGGGACCCAATTCCCCTAGATGATCACCATATATATAGAGGAGGAATAAAGAATGTTCATTGGGGTAAAAATAATCTACATTAAACTTTTTAAATCATACATAGGAAATTTCACAGTATGTAATATAGTTACACATTGTATATTTATTTTTATATGGATGTGTTGAAAACCATATCACCTAGGATTACTATTATTCTGATATTATATTCCATGATGTGTAATGTTATTTTATGCAATGTACTCTCTTGAATTTTTGAAATAGTTTGAGACCGTGAATATTCACAACATGTGTATAGAAACAAATTCTCATTTTGTATTGCAGTTACATGGTCTGTAACAGTCCCAAAAATAGTTTTTCATACAGCTTCTTCATGAAAACCTAAAAAACATTTATGTATTATGAACATACCAAAAACCCTTGTTATCACTTGACCCAGTTATATCAAGACTCTATTAATTTAAAAAAAATAATAAAAATTTTCCATGTGTGGATCCTCTCTATTATTTGTAAGCATACTCACAACCCATTTCTATGTCTATTCAAACAACCTGATATCTAGGACTGTTATTTTATTTCCCCCAAAAAAGGGTCTCCGTCTTCTAATAGAAAAATTCTTTCTATGCTCAAATGAAATACTAAATGTGGGATGTAACTGGAATAAGATGAGATCTTACAGCCTCCCCAACCTACAACAGCTCATCCTCAATCTCCTCCAAGAATCATTTTTGGGTCTTAGTGAACATGTATGGTCGCTATTCTTGCATATTAGACTCACAACCCCATGCCTCCTCCTAATCAATTCCATTTTTCCATTGTACTCTGACCAAATAAATCACCCTTCCTTGGAGATACTTCTCACTATGGTCCACAATTCGTATTGGATTCTCCTCAAAGGAAGAATCATCACAAATCTCAATGTCTACTATGTATATAATATGAGAAGTGTCTAAATAAAATCCACAAATTCATGACATGTGAAACACTGTTCATGTGACTATAGATCTGTGGAAAGGATAATGGGTACGCCATTGGACCAAATCTATCTACTATATTAAATGGATAGAAAAACATGCATGATAGCATTCCTTATTTACTAATTTGACATTGAACAAACCTTTGATACAACAGACGGAAACCGTGATGACCATACTAAAAATATAGAGGTCATCTTCAATGGTCAGCATAAAATTTTTCCCTCCTCTATATGGGCACCAACTACTATATAATCAACTAAACCTACTCATATATCTTCTACATGAATCTAGCCCCAACCGGAATTAACTCACCTACCTCTAATCAATAAATAGTAAAAATACATTTCCTTTCATATCAATCCGTAAAATATCCCATTTTAATGTATTTATAGAAGAATTATTATGTGATAACTACTTGAGTTCCATATGATGCTACCATTAACTAATACAATCCATAACATAGGCTCGAAACATATCCTCCAAAACATGAATTTCCTTCCTGGATAGACCGCCAATCATAGTATGATCGGCCAAATCAAAAGATCTTATGATTCCATTTCCTTTTGAAGACCCTTCTAGAAACACAATGTGAAACATATATCTTTATCAGAAATGGTACTCCTCAAAACATATTCTAGTAAAACTACCTCTCACGCATAAATAATTCCCAATTATAAACTATGAAGATATCCCTAATTTTAATTGAGTGGAATACCATTGATTTTTGATCCAAAATTACACATAAAACATCATTCTTATGGTTTTAATAGGGTAATCCTCACACAAAATCCATAATGATATCATCAAATTTCCACTCAATAATGGGAAATGGAGGAAAAATATTTTCCTGCCTTCGATGCTCAAATTTCACTTAGAGAATATTGAAACATCACACGCAAAACATTGCTAAATCATTCTTCTTTCTTGACCACCAGTCTCTTTTATAGATTTCAAGACAAATATTTTTCAATCATGGATATACAGATCATCTAGAAGCATGAAACTATTTTATAATCTCCTTATGCTAGCCTATAGTGTCACATACTCATCAATAGAAAAGAATATAATTTCCACTACCTTGAGACTATCCTAATGGTTTATCTCTCCTTATAAGTTGTCTCACAGATTTAATCCCTCTTTATGATATAATTGAACAGTCTTGGTCCAGTCCAAATAAATGGGAAAAATAGATATCAAAGTTAGAGATACTCAATTTGGAGACTCTTAAACATCTAGATGCATATCTAGAATGTTTTTAATCACATGTTTAAATACACTCATATATAATTTTCATGTGTCTTTTTAATTAATGAATTGTCATAAATGTGTCCATTTCCTAGTGTATAATCCCACATGAAGTTCAAATACTACATATAGTCAACCCACCTCCTCTGCGATGTTTCAGGTCCAGCTCAGAAAATATGTAACAATGGCTCTTATGGTCCGGGTATAACACAACCTATTATAGTGATAAATTTACTCCAATTAATCCTGGCGTGAACCACTTCTTCTAACTCAATTTTTTAGTAGGTTAATTCCTCTCATGTGGTCTCAACAATTACTATTGATAAGCAACAACTCTATCCTCCTACATCAGAACTACTATGAATCTAACTCTTGATTTTTCACAGTACACAGTATAAGATTTACCCATATTATGTAAATATAGGATAGGTTTTTAGGTGAACCTTCATTTTAGATCCTAAAAATCTCTCTCCCAATGTTATAACCAAACATACATATCCCTTTTCTTGGTCATCCCTAAAATCAGTGCTTCCAAATGGGAGAAGTCCTTGATAAAGAACCAATAATAACTTCATGAACCAATAATTATCTGAATATAAAATAAATTATTGGGATACTCCAAGGATAAAATTGATGAAGCTATATTTTGGTCCGTTGAACCTCCAGCATATGAGATGACATGACATAGGAATATCATGTTATCAATCCAAATACTGCATTTTATTGTATTAGAATAATATAAATGTTCTCTCAATATTCTCATGATGATATAAAGACATTTGGAAAAAAATTGTTATTGACTAGGAGTGAGATAAGATGTCTTTGACAAAAAAACCACCACCAAATGGTCCAAAAGATGATAAAATATCTTATTCATCAACACCATGAATACTAATAGTGCATTGTTCAAACCAAATGGTGTCACTATAAACTTATAGAATTATTACATTCACATAAAAGAATAATGGGCTATGTATGATGGTCTCACCCTAAAATTATTGTATCCTAACCTTAAATAAATCTCTGTGAATATCTTGTAACCTCTTATCTACTTATGAAGATCATCTATACACAAAAGTATATAGCGGTTCATGACTGTCATCTTCTTCAATCACTACTAATCCATACAGATGGGAAAATCTCCATCAACCTTCATAGTGATAATAACTAGAGAGCTCTAAGGATATGTAGTTGGATGTATGAAACCTTCAGTTTCTGTATCATCCAAATAATCCTTAAACTCCCTAAGAACTACTGGTTCCAATCTCCAAGGTGGGATAGAAACTAAGTCTTTTCCTGGTACTAACTCAATCCTAAACTCAATATCTAACTCAGGTAGTAATTCATAAAACTCATTAAGAAAGAGCTACTAAAAATGGTGTAATACAATAGGAAAAAATACTACATCATTTAATCATCATCTAGAGAAATATATAGTATCTTAGTTATGAGAAAATACAATCTCTATTGAATTGGTCCTACATGACTAGACTAAAGATCCCACTCACAATGATGAGAATATTTTCCACATTTTCAAGATTGAAAGGTAATTATCCTCTAGTAATTGTCGATATGATCTTGGTATTAAACTATCCAATTCGTGACAAGAATCAAATGAAAAACTATCTTTTCAAGGAAAAAGGTTACCAAAAGAAATGGTAACCGCCAATCTCTAAAGAACATGCCTTGTAGAATTTGATAATCTATAACCACACTCCCAGAGGTGTGTTCAGGGTAAAAACACAATCAATGATTTTCATATACAAGACCAAACAATTTTAAATAAAATATGATAAAAAGAAATGTGTTGCTCATATATCAATTAAAACTTATGCAAGGGTATTTGATACAAGAATCATACCTCTGACAGTACATGGTCTTGAATCCTTACTAGTCCAAGTAGTCTTCATAATGTGCTTCTTACTAACCCTTTGACCCTAGGATATAGACAATATCCCCAAATATATAACTTATTCATGTTAATTCCTTTTTTACAATGGGGTTCCATATCCCCTTCCTCAACCAAAACATCCTTTGTAACTCCAACTATCTACCTACTGAGGAGTAGATAAGTCCTTCCAAGACTCTGGAGCATGTCATGTTTCCCTTACACTACTCTATTGTTACATATCTCTGTATAACTTCTGTAGGTGTCCCATCCTACCATAATGACAACTGTCATAAGTTAGACATAGACTGCGATGTCATTTTTTGAATATCTTTCTACACTAAAAACACTGAAACAGAGCACAATCCTGATATGGTTTTCCACTACCATTAGTACTCTATCAAGTACTTCCCATGTAAAAACAATCATTACACAACTTATTTCATCCAAATGAAGAGTTCACATACTTCCCTACTAAAATATCTTAGTTATTACTTGGGGCTTCTCCCAGATTCCCTTATGGGATGAGATCCTAATTCATAATATCTAGAAAAAAGGATCTTATAGATCACATTAAACTGTGCCATAAACTCATAATGAATACCAACATGCATACATATCACCAAGTATATCTCATTAGATTCCAAATATGGAACAAAGCACTACATGTTTGTGAAACTTACAACATATTATAGCAGTGACATTCCATATTGTGTGAGGTTCATGAACTCAAAATCCTTAATATTCATCAATGTCTTAGTATGGAAATTTCATTAAAACATTGTATTGAATCCCTACTGAGATTAAACCTCTTGATTCATTGTCTCCTCTATAACTTCCCACCAATTATTTAATAATTCATGAAGAAAATATTCATAATGCTTCAACCTCATGTTTATGGGTGCCTAAACATTCTTAATGGTCATCTGGATTGACTTGATCTAGAACTTAGCTACACATTGGTCTCCCTCCCCAATAAACATAGCTAAATTATATATCTTAAACTCTATATTATAATAAAAAAAATAGAGCCATGCTATGAACGTTCACTCCTTACATGGACACATGACTCATAGGAATCTGTCGTGAAGCTGAATATCTATTTAATCAATAAAATATAAATGAAGCTTTGGTTCAGCTGTGTTAGGAGCATGTTGATTTCCACTCTACTAATGCTCATCATGGAGATGATGAGTAGGAATCTCCTATACAAGAATAGCACACTCCTTAGAAGAATTTGAATATTAAATCAACCTCAACTATTAACAACAATATAGAACCAGCACTCCCAGTGCCTCTACACATGTATTGAAAGTGTTTTAGAATGACCTAACTGTTGATTAATTTCATTTCATTCAACAAATATAACAAGTATCTGATATCACAGTTCAAAGTGGCAAGTATATATCACATGAAATAGATATTCTACTATCATGAAAAATTTATTTCAATATATATCCCTATGTTCCTATCATGATACATGCATACTCTTCCCACAGAATTTTTAGCCATCAATATAATTCTCAAAAACCAATAACATCATAAAATAAAAACCACACACAATGTGTTAATCATCCAAAGTGAAATAACATCATCTTTAAAAAACGAATACTATAAACCGAATTCTGCCCATCAGCAGTTGGATTTCACCCCATACATCAATTATACTTTCCCATACACAATCTTAATTCCATGTCCTAAAACATCATTTTCTTTTCTCATCCTTTCCTAAATTTTAATGACAAAAAAATAAACATGTACCTATGATATCAATTTGTAATGTACCCTGATATGGCACTCAATCACGTTTCTAGAGAGGGTTGGTTATGGGACCTAAAGCGTGCATCCTCTTATGTCAGAGGATGCCATCATGTAGAAATAAGGTAATATATATGGCGGGGAGACTATACCGCCTGTCAGAGAGGTAAAAAACATATAACAAAAATAAATAAATATCAAAGTGGAGAAACATTGGAAAATTTAAAATATAATAGAATACTAACAAAAAAATTCAAATAAATAATATAATAAATTATAAATGAATAATTTAACGACATGCTGAAATGTTAATAAATTTTATTCTTGAAGTAATACAAATAAAAGTCTAGTAGACTCAAGGTCTCTGATCCCAAACCACGTGTCAGTCCTAACTCCCAAATCCAAACTCTATTGAATCCAAAATACAAAAAATCAGTGGTATGTTCCTTTTCCATTGTCTAAACCAAAATCCATATAATCTTCTCTTGTATCCAAAAATGTATCCCAGATAGAGTTTGAGTATAACTTGATAGGTTGAAACCACTATGTATAAACATAACATGTCTGATAACAAGTGTATGAAATAATAAAATAAACAAGTGTATTAATTGATTAAAAAAACTAAATCAATACAACCTGAACCTTCTTTGGATCCATTACCAAATATCTCGGATCATGTCTCTCAAATTTACCAACCATAACCATATATCCGTGGTAGACATAACCTTCATCGGTACTATAATGGAATGTCTCTGAACATGTCTCACAGCCATGCAAACCATAACCTTACAACCAAGGTATAAATTATATGAATCATGGTAAAACCCAGCCATATTATATATTTAGAAATCAATCAGAGATGACAATGTTATGTAATCATTTCATCATTTACCAGGTCCAATCCCAGTCTATAAGAATTCAAACATGTGTCAGGGACAATCATAGTATATAAGCATTTCAGCATGTCAGAAGGAATATCCTCGTATATAATTCATCCAACATGTCTTATGTCCCAGCCTGGTATATAAAAATTTCATCACATATCTAGGCATAGGCCGTTATATAATCATTTCATAATGTGAATTTGGACAAATTCTATTACAATAATTACAACCTATGAAATAAATTGACATTCCATAGCAAAAAGGATTTCCTAATATCACATCATCATGCTCAATAGTAAATTATGAAAATTATAATTTATCATTCAATTGTACATTTAATTTATCAATTGGTCAAAATTAATAATATTCCAGTTATATCAATAACCATTCCCATCCAAGGTGAATATATATCAAGAATACACCCACATCCCATTCCAAAAAACATACATTAATCCATTAATCAATTCATTTAACCAATGGTTTTCTAACCTGAATAGTAGCCACAAGATAGGTTAATAAGAAATTGGATCCGAAGTGACTCCATAGAATAATATAATTCACCATTTTATAGATTTAGGAACACATATATTTTCAAAGTTGAAATATTGCACATACATGAAAACTATCAAACCAACGGGTTGTAGTGTAGGACAGCTACCATTATCTGATGATTAACCAAGTATTTAAGTAAGAATCATGAAAAATGAATGAAGGTGTGGATGATCAAAAGAAAATTCCCAGATCATAAATGATTATGATCAAAACCAACAATGAAAAAATCAAAATATTACACCACAGAGATTTGGAGAATAGTGTAAGAGAAGTGAAAACCCAATGAATAATAATATATCAGGAATTGATCACAGAAATTGGATCTCCAGAATTGATGGAAGCGGCCCCAAATCACCAGAATGATCACCATACGTTATGAGGAGAAAATTTCCACATTGATTAGAGTAAAAGACATCTTTATGACATAGTTAAATCCCTAATAGATAAATTACATTGTGTGTAATATATTAACACTTAGTGTATTTCATTTTAGTGGGATATATAAAAACATATGTTGCCTCAGACTATTATTTATTCTAATATAATATTACACAATGTGTAATATAATTACATGATGTCCACAGTCATTATTTCAAGAATCATTTCAAAATATATAACCGTTATTAGTGTGTTTTTGGAAATAAATCCACACCTTGTGTTATAGTTACAAGAATAGTAACTATGCTACATATAATTTTTCATCCTGATTTTATCATAACAACTTGAACCCGCTTTAAGGATTCTCAACATACCAAGAACCCTCAGTAACAATTTACCCATTTATTCATAGACTCCAATAATTTAAATAGACACTCTGAACTACTCCTGCATGAATTGCCTATGGTTTTCCTAACATTAGTCACTCGACATGTAAGTGTTTATTTGAACAACATGACATCGGTGAGAATTAATTCATTTTCCCCAATAATGGATCTCTATCTCCGAACAATACATGACCACCCGATATCAAATAATATAATCAAAAAGGGATGTACTTGGAAAAATATATGAACCTAAAAAATAATTTATAATTATTCCATAAAATGATAAGTATTTTTCTAGGATTCATACCTTTTCCATGATATGGCCTATTTCCTTGATATGTTGAATGATGACACTCAGATCATACCCATTAACCAATTTTCACTATATCACAATCTGTTCCACCACAATAGAGTCTCTATAATTAAAGGGGAGAATATTTCTTGAGATGGATTCCACATCAACTAAAAAATTATATTCATCTTCAAAGGGTGACCATGTATCATTCAGCGAAAGGTCACCCATTCTTTTGATCCATCATCGTTCTATCAATTAGTAATGAATACCCCGTTATATCCATGTTGAAATTCATATATCTATCCAATTTTGCATAGATATATGATCAATTTTAAAGGAAGATGAATTATGATTTGAATAGATAGATCATACCTTAAACTATGTTAATGGATCTCTATTGACTTCAAGAGGCATGTGGGAGACGAAATATGTAGTGAGATCAAGTACAACAGAGAATGAAAATCAAATAAATTGGATTCCTAGAACCAACTATATCAAGACACACTAGATATAGATTTTGAATGGAGATTATTTTCCAGAAAACACCACTGAAGTTCATATGTTCGAGATCCCTAGACATATAAGGAAGACTGCGAAGTTTTAGGGAGTTTGGACCTTTAAAATAAAATTTTAGAAGTAATTAAAACCCCAGTTATGGTTTGTCTCATGGTTTAAATACTTGTGTACCAACTATGAGAGGCTTAATGACTCTTCTAAGAACCTTCATATTTTTACCATGTGGTTTATAAAATTATACCAACCCTGATATTCACCTCTATCCTAAGTCACATGTATTTTTTGGTGAATTACCCATTCTTAGTCATAACCATGTGCTAACAATGAATCACCCTTTATCTACATATAAAATGATGAATTTCTTCCTTAAGAACCGAAAAGTTTCTCCTAACTATATATCAATCATGTAACCTTCTTTACAACCACTAATACCCACTAAATGTAATCGTAATCCACCAAATACATCACCTGGTAAAATAATTAATCAAAAGAAACTTAAATAAGGGGTAAATGCAGGGAACATAGTACCTAAAAATATTTTCTTCATAAAATTCACCCTATATGGACTTCTCATCTCCAATATGTGTCTCAAGTGTTTGTAGTCAAACTAATCAGATCATTAAGCTCTTACATTAGATTCCCACACCCAAATATCTTATTGAATTAAATCATTTTTCTATAGGACTATAAGAAGTGTAAATATAATCCCCCACAACACTTCATCACCATGATCTATGATCTACATTTGGCATTCAAAATTTATGTTTCAGACACAATCTTAGTATCCTCACAGTTAAAAACATTCATAGGATTTGGCATGTATCTCTGGGGATAAGACACATGGAAGAAATAATACATTCCTTAATTCCACATAAAAAAGAAAAAGATGGTATGTCACATCCCACACAAGGATGGTAATTTTGGATGTTTTAACAAATCATGTATGTTGATTCCCTTGCTTGTTTAACCATCAATGTACCAATTGTGGAGTCACCCACTGGAAAACTCAGTCACCCATAGTCAACTCCCAATTTAACCTCCTATAGTAAGAATAAAATCACTATTTACTATCAGTAATGATTAACCATGCCTATATTAGATGTACTATCATGGTTGTCTTGAGTAGTGTACATGGCCTCACAATTTTATTATTCCTATATATTAGTGAGTGACTTGATAAGAAATCAAGTTATTTCAAACAATCAATATAAATTGAATCTTAAAATATATTTGTGTACGCATACTATAACATTTCCATGGTTTTATCTAAATCTCCATATAAGTCTATAATATATTCCCAAAGCATATATATTATTCATAAATTTTCATCACTGGTTTTCTATCATTCTTTAGATGATCTGCTATACTCAGTTTCATTTGGGTACCCAGACCCTTCTCTAAGACCTGTCAAATCTCTAGACTAAAATTCAATTATTCTTACGATATTATGATCAATGAAATCCTTGATATTTTACAATAAGTTTTACATACATCATTCCCAACTCACTTGAATAAATTGTCTCTAAAATCATAATGAAATTGGCCACTTTCACCATTATATAGAAAACATTCCATAATATATCACAAATCCACAAGGTCCTAGGAAACCCCTTCATGAAGTTAATTTCCAGTTTATCCTACTTATATATAGGAATTGAAATTTACTAATTTAAACCATAAATATTATGATGATCTACCTTGATCCCCTAGTAAGTAATGAAATGAAAAATAAAATCGGTGATGTCTCTCTTTATACATAGATAGTAAAACTAATGTCATGTGTCATGGTACACTAACCCTAGATCCACAGCCAATTTTTAAGCATGGGAGTCTGTCAAACACTCATCCCTCATGGAATATATTAGAATAACAATATCAATAATATTGATCATGACGTTATAACCTAAAGATCATCTGTAAACAGAGTTTATCGCTAATAATTATTAATTCATCACTTCACACTCAGGTTTAGACTCTTGGATATTGTTCACCCAATTCATTAATGAAGACTTGGTAACTAAGGATTTATATTTCATTAATCTAGGCTCCTCAAATTCATACACTATCAACTCATCCATAAAACTATTTAGACTTCATTCTTCAAGTAAATTTCACTCTCCAGTCCCATGTGTCATTCATTTTCCTAAAAAGATAATAAATGATGACAATAATTGTCCCTAGATAATAGTCCATCGTAAAGGAAAATATTAATATATACTCCATAAAATACCTTTTTCTCATATTAATATCCCCCCGGGAAATGATTTAACATAATCTCTTATAGTACACATATATGATAAACCTCTCACAGTATATATAATGAGACAATAAATTTAGAAAATAGACCACAATTTCCACCTCTATGTCATGTGTTCGGTATTTTATCTCATAGGTTCTCATCAAATCTGGCTTATAGGAGACTACTATAACTATTTTCATCAACAAGTCTCTCAAATCAACACCTAAAGAATCACAATAAACTATTTATCAAATCCATTAATATAGAAGAATTTTGTGATCAATATCCTCACATGATCTTGGAATAACACATCATATAGATTATACCACCCATACCACCCATACCACATAACTGTTTTCGTCATATCTGTCACCAGCATTAATATATGGGATAATTATGGGTTGAAATTTCAATTGTATCACATAATCCCAAAGAAAATTATGTTCTCTAACACATTCCTAGGTAAATGGTACCTATTCCATAACATTTCTCAATTAATATTTATATATTACACACATGTCAATAAACTAACATAAATTTTCATGTAAAATATCACTAGAGTACCCTATAATGATATCAATATTGTGATAAATCCCTTCACCTCTAAATACTTAAACTTCACCATAAAATCTCTCTTCTTAGTTGGTTTCATATGATACAGAGGAATTGATAATAGTTTCACCCAAAGATCACTATCATTCGAAAACATATCACCTCAATCTATTGTAGGATCTAAGAATTCATCCTACAAAAACATTGGATATTGATCCACCACTTGGGAAGATAGAGCAAGATAATCTTGATTCTTCTATGAGAGTCATTCCTACTACTCACATTATGAACTCTCAAAACTAAAAATTGGTCAGCACCACTCTTCCATATCTAATATTATAATCATAGATAAATATGAAGGTATCTTGTCTATGTTTGGTGAAAGATACATTCATATGGTAGCAATCAATACAAGCTTGATAACTTGTCAATTATTCTATTATAAATATCAAATCGAAGATTATGAACTCTAATTGCATTATGTTTCATAGATATTAATTCATAGAAAAAACTATATAACACTCATGAAATACTTATATATAGTCTATTATCTTTCCCAATTCTGTTTCAAGAGAGGAAAACATAGAAGATAACCTTAGAGATAATTCTGTGCCAACAATGACATGAGAAGATATAATGTAATGTGAATATCATATATTAAAAAACATATAGATAGCCTAGAGGAAATAAATATCATGCATATAAATATATAAGGTCCCTCTACACCAATGGACAGAACCAAATCGGTTACATCTATTTTGTATGCCTTAAGAGCCCAACCATTCTTATGTGGTTTATGAGTCAACTAAGTCAGCATGGTTTGTGGTGTCTGGGTATTCTTCTAGGGAACCCTACATGCACCCCGACCTGAAATCTGTGAATCCTTTTTTGAAACCATATAATAAAATCACAATAAGTAACCCATGTTTCTTCAATATTGAAATTTCCATTTTGATTTTTTATGATGTACTAAAATTTCCCTTTCTTCCATAGTTTTAGAACGTGGTAGAACCCTCTCCAATCAAGGGAAGAGACAAATACCTACTCTACTCATCATTTAGGATGAACTCTTATACCTCTACATCATTCCTATAACAACTAATTGAAACATTTCCTTTTTAAGTACTATTAATACACATATTCAATGTAAAATATGATATAAGAAAACTAGTAATAATGTCCTCCCCTAGCCACTTCTCATAATTTAGGGCCTTCTAAATAAGCTCTATGTATCTCATCATGTAAAAACCCCTAAACTGATGACTAACAATTTGAAGAAGGCCAATATAAATGATAAATTCCTTTTATGTCCCTTTCACAACAATAATGGAAGGAATGTGATTTAGTATTCTAATATGAGGATGTAAGAAGAAACTAGAATCATCCCATACTGAACCTCTATAAACTTCTATGCTCAGTCTAGCTTCATTGATTCTAGAATTAACTACATGATGAATTGATCCTTGATAAACACAAATGTATGAAATTCACAATTATCTACCTATCTCATAACCCCCCACCATCTCCTAGATAATCCATGGATCACAATGGTAGCCAACAAACCCTTATATAAAAAAGAGACTCTACCATATCATAGATATCCACGATAACATTGATCAAATCTTTAGAATCGTGAGAACCACATGTTTCCTGGATCGATTGGGGGATGACAGAGTTATCAATCATATGATTAGATATCCATTATCCTATGCACCCCTCTATCCAGTGAAATAATAGTTTGAAGGACTTTGAGTTGGTACGGGTTTTCCACTAGAACTATTGGATCAGATTCAGGAGCATGATAAGATTCACCTTTCTACATAGCATGTAGTTGAACTGGAATGTCCTCTTTATTGGTATAAATTTTTCATGCTACTCAACTAGGCCCCGTAAAACATATTTTATGTTTAAATTTTTAAAATTCAGAAATAACATTTAGAACTCCTACTGTGAATTTCATACAAAATACACATTTTTAGTTGTAAGGAATGCATATAGGGTTTCAATGTGAAGATCTGTCCTATAAGATACCCAAACACACTATATAATCCTCTTAGTTCTTCCACAAAAGTACCACCCTTGGTCCTTGAATCCCTATGAGGGGGTGTATAAGGGATACCCTTGGCCTTTTAAGTTTTAATTCTTTTGAAACAACATTTTCTTCCTATTAATGATTTATCACTTTTCTGAAGGAAAAAAATATTCACACATCAACAAGAAGCAAGTTATTTTCTAGGTTCACAATTCCACAAGAGTAGCTGCATCCATATTATTTTATGTAAACAATCCAATTCCACACAATCGACTAAAAAACAATCCATTGTGTGGATAAACCAAGAAGGATATACCCTTAAACGTGTGTAGCACTATGATAAATACAATGTTTCTTGTTCTTGTTTTATCACAAATGATGTCTTACATGTTTTTATAACAAGTTAAGAAACATTCCCCAATTTCTTACAATCATGTTACAGTGCTACCTTATCATTATTAGAAATTTATAACCGCCAAAAACAATAATCACTTTACTACCCAATAGTAGGTAAGAACATTTTTCCACTTTTTAAGGATTCCAAGTTTGACTTCCTAGTTTGATTGGTCAGTCCAAAAAAATAATAATGGAAGAATACACCAGAAATAATTTTGAACCACCGTCAAGATTGTTTTATAAAAACTATGTCTGATTTTGTGGTATTATTTGATAACCACTAAATATGGTCTTTCTATCTCGTATTCTATCTGTAAAAAATCATTAGGAAAACAATTTACAACAACTTATCTATCTAAAACATTCATCACTTCTCCCTCTTCATTCTCACATGAACTATAATTAATCATTATAAAGTAAAACATACTTATTATTCTTTATAGGTTCCCGAAATTTGGTTTGGGTGGGAATTTAAACACATTTTCCCACATTACATGATTTTGAAATTCATGAATATAATTTCATTTGTACTCTATCTTAGACTTCATTAGTTATTCTCAAATATTCTCCATTCTTCTTGAAACATATAGAATATTCTAACAACTTGAGGTGGATTCAAACTTTCTATCCATTATTTAGTCTGATTCCAATGGTCTTTCTTATTTCTTCTTTGTGATGAATACATATATACAAAAACTATTTATTCATTATGTTACACTATACCAATTAATCATATGAAAATGAAATCAATTCTCATTAGGATTTTTAGTATAAATGGAATGATATAAAAAATTGAGACCATTCTCCAATAAACATCATTGAAAATTTGTTGACATTTTTCATTTATATTTCCCTAAACATCATTACAACATTTAATGATATTCTCACCCCCTTAGCATAATATATAAAAAAATATTAAGAAAACATAATTTTCTAATTCTCCTCATACTGATGATACTATGTCCATTGAAGTTAATTGGGTCAGACTATGTTTGATGAATCAGTCTCTATCTCATTATGCTAGATTTTGATGTGTCTTTACCAACACAATAAACAAAAAAATTTATTCCTTTTTCCTTATACCAATTTAAAAACTATAAAAACTAGTTAAAATGGTTCCATAAATTTATGATCATCATATAATTTTAAAATTCTAGTAACTCCTATTGAAATTTTCACAATTCTAAATAATCAACAGATAAAACTATTCATCCATCGATGGATCAGAGCCACACTAATTTTGATGGACCAATATCAACAACAAGTTCAGGCATTCATTTTATTAGGGAACAAACTAACTTTCAGAATTCACTAAATTACTTCTCTAAGGATTTGTCTCTTTTGGATTATTGGTCTAACTAAATCTTGTATCTTATCCTTCTCACATTTCAAAAAAAAAAACAACACATCCTTTAAACAATTCTTTTGTTAATGATCTAACACTGATTAATTGAGACCAAAACACATACTCTTTAAACAATCTTCTTCTAAGAACTTTTGCTTGTATCATGGCTTCTTCATGATTTTGAGAACTTCCGAATCAGTTTATCATTATTTTACATAAATTTGAAATTTTATTTTACTTTCCATACTTTATAAGTTTTCTATCTTTCCATCCAAATGTAAATCTGATTTCCAAAACATAGACACTTGTTCTATGTTTCATTCATATGTCTTGCATCATAAGTTTTATAGAAAACATATGATATAACAGAACTACAAGATCAAAAAATCTTCTTTGGGTTAACATTAAAAACAATAAAATCTTGATAAAACTTCTTATACCAATTCAGACATAGATTTTGAACCTAAGGTGAGTTTGGGGAACAACATCATTTAAAAAACATATCTACTAGAGAAAATAAAAATTATGAACCCTTCTTATGAAATGTGAGTCTTAGTTTCTGATTATGATTCATCAATTATGTAACTATCATATGGTCTCCAAATCATAGAAATTAATGAGATGTCTTTATCATGAAAATAAAATACAACATGATGTAAGATAATCAGCACAAACTTCTTTTAAATTTTCAAAACACCTCAAACCAACATGCTCCCAAAAATCTCCACCTTTGTATTTTTTCAACCATGGTTCACAAAACACTGGACATTGAAACTTAAAAAATGGATTAATTATCAACAATTATTAGATTTCTTGAGCTAACTCATTTTAGGAATAAAAAATAATTGATATAAAAACCATAATGTACAAATGTAGTGACTCATAAAACATCATCCGCATTCCAAATATCCTTCCATTCACATATTTATTCAATTATTTTTCTTATTTGGAATATTAAGATTCATACAAACACTCCAAAAAACATTAGAATAGTTCTCACAATTACATGTTGAGATCAAGACTTAGCCACAACTCACAAAACATTCATACTTCCTTAGAATTCTTAGCACATATCAATTGATATATTTACGAAACAATTCCCCCCTTAGAAACACTATACAAATTCTAGATGAGGTAGGGGATAGATACCCATACCTAAACATTGATGAAAATGAGATTGTATTCCCATGGTCATCATCACTTTAAAAAATATTCCTTCGGTAAAATTATTGGGGATATGTCAGCAACTTGTTCTAATGTCAGAACATACTACATCCTGAGTTAATTATTTTCAACATGTTCTTTGATGAAATGATATTTGATATCAATAATTTGGAAATGATAATGTTTTAATAGGTCACATTTATGTTTTATTTCACTTTTATTATCACAAAATAAGTGTATAGGTATGTTAACCTCATTAAGTAATTCTTATAACTGAATATAGATCCACATAAGTTGGGTATAAGGACAGTTGTGAGTAACCTAAATAACATTAGTTGTGCTAAGAGTTGATTATTTTTTTCTTTTCATTCAACGAAATTTTTTTTCTTGATAGAACACTCTACTAGATGTGAATCCTCTATCATCAACATTTTCTACTCAATTAGTATCTGAATACCCAAACATGTCAATACATTCTGAGCTATGATACTCGATTCCAAAATCTATTTTGTCTTTGATATATCTAAGAATTATTATTCCAAACAATGGATTTCCTTATTTTAGAGCACTCTGAAATCATTAACATAAGGTAATAGTATACAAATGTATGGTTTTGAATCATTTAGGTACCAACAGACATTCAATTAGCTTTCAGAAATCATTAGAGTCAACGTATTTACCTTCTCCATCATTAGTCAACTTGGTTACCACTAAAATTGTTGTGCAAATGGCTTCCAAATGTTCCATTCCAAACTTATTAAGAAGTTCCATTCCATAATTGTCTCAGTAAATAATGATGTTCCATTTATTTTTTGAAAATTTTAACCCCAGAATGTATATTATTTCACCTAGTGTGGACATTTAAAAAAATATATCAATTCTACAGAAAAACATTAAAAAGTCCTTTCCTCATTCCCAGAAAATATTATATCATCATCGTATGCAATAACAATGATAGAAATTCACTAAATTTATATGTTATACAGTTTAATATCACACCTTCATTTTTAAAATTCAAACATCCTTAATTAGGTATCCAATTTAGAATACCATTCTCTTATAGATTTCTTTTTCCCAAAAAATGGTTTCTTTAACTTAAAACACAACATTCTTTCTTCCCAAGAAAAAACAACTTGGATTTTCTATATAAACTTCCTCATTATGTTCTCCATTCAAAAATTAGGACTTCTTATCCATATGAAAAATGTTATATCTTTATTGTGAAATAATAACAAGAAAAATTCATATTGTTTCCAATCCTGTAAATGGATAAAAAGTATCATCAAAATAGATGAATCCATTATGTGATTAACCTTTTCATAATGAACATGATTTTTTTATTATCACTTAAAAATATTCATTCCACTTATTCCAGTACACTAATTTTATGCCAATATAATAGTTGTCTTTCAGTTTTGTTACAAGTATCTAAGTTTCATTCATTTCAATCTGATATGAATCATCATTCATAGGATAAACCCATTACAAATTGTCAAATTATTCATTCACATATTTCATTTACACTTGTAAATAAAAATAATTATGTGTTATAACATTTTATGTTAATATTGATTGAAAATTTTGATGTTGATCACCAATTATGTTTTTCAATTATGCATTCTTCCTCATCATTTGATAATATTTTTGAGATTCTTCCACCTCACTAGAAAATACTAACTCTGATTCTTCTTATTGATTAGGAATACAAATGTTTTCATCCTTATTAAAAATCATAAAAAAGTTGAATCATCATGTTCTTGTTCATTATATGCACATGTTCTTTTAGCATCTTATGCAACTTTTTCAATAACATTCACACCAATAGAGTCAACTAATATTCTTATATATCTGTTGGAACATCTATATCAACTTATCTCCATAAAATATCAAAGAAAAAATCCATCATCGGCTATTGGGTCAAACTTTCTAATGTTTCCACCTTAGATTTTTCTAATGTGTGGACTCCCGAAAACTTTTAAGTGTTTCAAAAATTGATTTGTTTCATGAAAAAGATCATATAGAGTCAGATATAATCATGGACTATCGAAAATGAAAATTTTAATATAATCATCAGTGCTCATGGATATCATCCAAAATTAATGAATATACCATGTTTGGGTAACATTGTTCACCCCATTTCAACCAAAATTAAATTTTTTCCTACAGTAACACCATTTTGTTAAAGAGTGTATGGTTCAGTAAACTCATTCCAAATTCCATGCTTCTAAAGATAAAATTAAAAGAGAAATTTTTTATTTACCAATATTTTTATTTTTTATATACATCAATGAATACTTACATTACTTCACAACATTTCACCTAAAACATCTAAACATTTTTAGATCAACTGATTTATTTTCCATATAAATAACCCCAGTAATCTGAGTAAATTAATCAATTAAAGTAATGAAGTACTTTTCTGTATGAATTTTTTGTTTTCTCATTTTTCAATATGTATCATAATATATAATTTCTAGTGGTAATTATGAAAAAAAACAACATTATTATTCATAGATTTTGTAATATATCCTTTCTAAAAAATTATGCAATTCCAATATCTTTATCCTAACATATCAGAACTTCTATGCAGATTGTGTATCTTTGTTAAATTGTAGATGTTTTTATGATTCATGGGTCTATGATTTTCATTCAAAAACTAAATCTCTTCCATCATAATTATGTTATAGTAGTTTCAAAATTCACCAACATGGAATAAGTTCTTTATTGTTTGTTGGAATATCTAACTATATTTCTGAATTTATGACTTTTAAAAATAAAAACATATTTTTTGAAAATAACTTTGTGTCCTCTATCAAAATGTTTTGAAACACATGGAATGTTTTGTTTTATCCCCTAAACAAATAATTAATTCTGAGAGTTCAATTTTCCTTCCCAGTTATGGGTGATCCAACACCTTTAATTCTGAGTGATTCATAATTTCTAAATGTGATCATTATTTGTTTTAAATCTTTCACATTATTCAATAGTATTAAGTCTCCAATCCTATGATTAGAACGAAAACTATCCATGATCCATGGTAGATCTAATTTTGAATCTTTGAGTGTTCTTTCAAAAATAATTGCTTTCTCTTTCCCCTTATCATTATTTACATTCGACTTCTAAAATTTTTTATAAAAATGTTATATTTTCAGTAGGAATTAAAGGCATCCTTTCATAGGATTTCCATCTTCTTCAGATATTTCACACGTAGTTTTTAGACATTGAAACATATTTTCAACATTCAAATAAACTGTCTCATATTTTATTGTTATGGAGGATTGACTCCCACATGAGAATTTCGTTATATAACCTATGGAATATTTGTAATGATCTTGATGATACCAACACATGGTTTTTATAATCCCAAATCCACTAAAATAACAGTTGTACCCATAGAATGAATTCTTTACTCTATAAATTCAATTATTTCTGAAGTTATGAACATATTTATCATCAAATTATTTTCCCTTAACATCATATCATTGGTTAGACCCAAACATTATGTTCTCACCAGAACCTTTTTCTTCAACATGTATTTATTTTCAACCTTATTAGAACCAAAATTCAAATAAAAATTTTTAGAATCATAATATTTAGAATGTTATGAATCCTACACTTTTTTTATTTTGTTAATGTAATTTACATTCTCAAAATTTTTCTTCTTGGAAAAGTTTTCAACTTTACTTCCAACCATAGAAGGTAACATTTTTTGATCCTTCTCAGTTTTATCATTCCAGATATTTCATCATCTTTGGAAATAGAGTACATGAAACTTGTAACTCTCTTCAAGGATTTAGAAAAAAATTCCAAATTGGTGCCAATTATTTTTTTATTAAAATTAATTTTCATATGTAATTTCTGATTTTTTCTAAACCAACAGATATATTCAAGTAATTAATATCTTCATATAACTTCACTTTTTCATTAATAAAACATTATTTATTATTTTTCGAGGAACATTTATTTTTTAATTTCATAATTTATTTCTCAATCCTTACAATCTTTTACAATCATTCAAGCAATTATTCATTCAAATTAAGTTCTAATGGAGTTTCTTATTCATCAAAACAACTAGTTCAGAATTATTCCTTATTAACTCTTTCAATGAATGTATTATCTCCATAATTTTTAGTAGAATTTTCATTTTCATCTTAATTGTCTTTATCATCATAATATTTAGAACAAAACGTATCCTATAGGATTTAGTGGTCTTTTAATCATTAACTTTAGAATATTCTTTGGCCTTATCACCATGTTTGTTCCATGAACTTCTCAGGATTCTTTTATCTTTATCATAATATTTTTATTTCTTTCATTGAAGAAAGTTTTTCAAAAAGTGTCAAATGAGTCCACATTTTAAACATTTCAATGGAATTTTCCCTATATATTTACATAGAACTCTTTCAAAATTTTATCAAATAAGGATAAAAAATTATCATGATTTTTACCTGCCACATTTTCAGAATCATAATATCCAATATCTTTTTCTTAAAGAGTCTTCATACAATTTTATTTCTTTACATACTTAAAATAAATTTCCCTATAGTATATTTTTTCCATCCATAACTTTTTCCCTTATCATTTAATAAATAATGGGAGTACTATGAAAATAGTTTAGAGATAATGTTTCCATTTCTCTATATTCCAATGATGATGCATTGGAAACAAAATTTTTAGGATGAATTATAAAGATATTTTCAAAAATAGAAGAATATTCCAACTTTACACCAAAACATATAATAGTTCTAAAAATGTCATTCACCCTGGTGAGGATGTCACCATGTAATTTATTCTCACCCAATATTGGATCATCATACATTAATCTATAGATATGTTACATTCCCATATTTACTTTTTTATTTCCTTTATAAATGTTCTTCTACTTATCCCAGATAACGTTGGAAGTTAAAACAAACCATAGTCATATGAATTCAATTTCAGAAAGTGATAAGAGTAATGCCTTTTTATCAGTTGTATCATTCTCAAAAATCATCTTAGGCATAGCTATGAGAGAAATATTTTAAATAGGATGAGGATATCTGATAGTGTAATCATCCAAAACATCCTACCCAAGGGAAATAATATATAGAAAAACGTTTTCTTTCAAGATATGATACTTATTTCAATAAAATAGTTAATTCTAAAAAATTTTACACAATTAGGACTCTCCCTAACATCTTATCTTAAAAAAATCATTGGAGAGGAAAAAATTAAACATAACTAATTCCATGATATGAATTTAAAATTACAAACTATGATTTTTATATCACTGGGAATGGGAGGGGTGTGTAACGACCCAAAAATTTCATTAATGGAAAATCCCTCTTGATCCAGTTAAATGTTTCTTTATGTTTTTATATGATGTCAACTTCTTTGGTTTAACGTTAAGATTTTTGACCGTTACTTTTATAGCCGTTGAACAGTGATCATCTGGGTAGTTTAAATATAAGGCTTTAACGAAACCATTTTTTACTCAGACAAAGGAAGCGATGGCCTCATCCAGTAGAATTGCCCCTTACGAAGCCCATTTGTCGGAGGTCGGAAAGGAGGTGGCGTCTTTGGGCTTTGCCCTTGACCAAGCCCAAGCTGAGCTTCATCAAGTCAAGCTCGAACGTGATCGTCTACGGGAAAAATGGAAGTTGATAGAGATTACCACTCGAGCAATGTTATCCGAGCAACCCCAAGAGTCTGTCACCATCGCACACCTTACCCTTAGGTCTTATGCGGCTATTTTAAGGGGTTATGTAACAAATAAGTAGCACCATGTTCATGTACATTATTTTTTGTATATAATAATAAATATAATTTCTAGTCATTTTTGATGCATTGTAATTAATTTTTAAAGTACAAATGATGTTTTTAGTTGTTATTTAATTAAGAATTATATTTTATTAAATTAAAGGATTTTTGAATTAAATAATATTTTAATAAAATATTATTATTAATATTAAATTAATTTTTATTAAATATAAATGATCTTATAATTTTATGAATGCAATTAAAATTTTTATTATGGTTTGAAAGCCATTTCTTTCAAAACCCGTGAATTTTTTATAAATGTCGGTTTTTATTTTAAAAGTGAAAATTCACATATTTAAAAAATTATTTAGATAAAATAAATATTATTTTTGGAATCAGGACGTCGAAATTATCCAACGGTGAATTTTTCATAATTTTCTAAGACAGTCAAATTTTTGGGTAAAAATTAAATACCATTTAAATATATAATGTGTTTTATGACATCATAATGACCCAATGGTGATGTAATAAAATACCATAATCCTTATGTTCGGCCAATATGTATTTTATCATTAAAATAATGAGGTTTTGGGTTTTTTTGACTCACTTTTCAAAGCATTAATGGTGCCCTCAAGACTTATTCAACACTTTGCCTTTTTAAATTAATTTCCATGGGAGTGTGACTCACCTCCACATAAGCAACCCTAATTTTTTAATAAGTTCGGACCTTGGACTTGTAAAATATTATTTTCCTCTTCCCTTTTCCAGAAACCATGGGCAAATACCATGGGATGGTTTGTGGTTTGGATTATTTTAATATAAGGGGTCCCAAACCTAAATAATAAAGAATTCTCTCACCTTTCCTATATAAACCCACCCAAGCTCCCACTTCCTCCTCACTAAAATCCCTTGGAGTTCGTCAAACCTCTGCCCTACTCTCTCTAGAATCCTCCCAAGGTGCCCCAAGCTCCCAAGAATCCTCTCACAAGCCTCTTTCTAGCCTATGGAAACACACTTTCAAGTAAGGGTTTTTTCTTCCTTTCTCATTTTTGTCAATTTTCTTTAAGTTGTATTGCCCTTTTAATTTCATTTATGAATGTTGGGGGTATGATTTTTCACCTCTCCCATACTACCCTCTTATTGTTTGAATGATGGGAGACCCCTTTCTCTCTCATTAAATGCCTCCCATGTACACCCGTTACTATGCCGAAATTCCGAAAGGAACCTTTTTCTCCTCTTTTATATTCAAGCAGTACTTTTGTATCATGAATCTTAATTCCTTTTCAATTGTTGGGACATGTATATATATATGACCTTCTTACTGTCCATTACATCTAAATATGATGAGGAACCCCTTTCTCTCTCATCATCCCTTTTTATGAATTCTTATGTCACGCCGTTACGCTGCCGAAATCGCACCGATTTTCTAAGCCAATGTCTTTGTGTAGTGAATACCATGCCCATTTCTCAATCAATGGTATTCACCTTTATGCACATTTACATATTGATTATAAAGTTTCATGTATGAATTCCACATTCCTTTATCGTGGAAGAAATTATTATGTTTTATGAATCCATGTTTTATGATCCATGTGGCACACTTATGCATGAAATGAAATGTTTAAGAAGGGTGCGCCCTTTATAGTGCTCCAATGCATTGGGTAAAGTAAAGTATCATGATACGTCATGTGCAATGAGTGTTGACTCATGCTAATTCAAGTGCAACGAGGGTTTACTCGTGCTTCAAGTGCAATGAGGGTTTACTCATGCTCCATGTGCAATGAGCCTTGGCTCATGCTAATTCAATGTTAAGTGTTGTTGCCACATTTCCATGTTATAATTATCATGCTTTATCATGCCTTTATGTTCATGTCTCTATTATTCTCTATTGATATGCCTATTTCCTAACATGTATTGTACTCCTCATGTTATTCATTATGTACTCCCTTACTGGGCTTTATAGCTCACCCTTTTCTTATGCATGTCCTCAGGTTATCCCATGCAATTCTAAGTACGAAGGAATGTAGTGGTCATGTAAAGGAAGTTTTCAATAAGGATGTTGTATTTCAAGTTTAAAGTTTTTATGTAATGATCCTAAGCCCCAAAGACACTAAACCTCTCGATCTTCTTTGTTGTATCAAGTTAAGTTTTATGTAATAAAGCATGTTTAAGTTGTAATAAAATCAGGGTTGTCATAGTTGGTATCAGAGGATAGGTTTAGTTATTTTTGGGATTAGGAAACCCTAGTAAAGCCTTAGATACAATACTAAGCATAATAAAAACATCCCTAAGTTTTGTTAAATACTACGTAAGTGTTTTATCAAACAAATACATCCCTGTCTGGATACGAGCAGGTAGGGGCGGCTCTGGCACAGATGTATCCTAGGGGTAAAACCCGAAAACACCGCTTTGAGCTAGACTCGAAAGGGAACTGGTGCACGACAACGGGCCTTGCTGCACTCTTGGTTACGACACTCCCAGGGGATATGTTTTGATAAATTCACAATCTTAGTATGAACCCTTATTAAGGGAAAAATGCCCCTAAGAATATATGTTAGAAGGAAGATCATGAAAAGCCTGGATTGAATCCTATAGACTCATGAGTTAAAGAGATTAAAGTTTATTTATAAGTCATCAACATTTGTCTTTGGATTACCCTTTATGTGTTACCCCTAACTTTCCTTTTATTCCAGCCAATGGCCGGTAATAGGAGAACTCAGGCTAACAACCGTTGTGAAGATCAGTGTGATGACTGTACTTATGAGATGCCCAATCCAATGGGAGCGGGAATCGCGAACTTTGTCACGCTTCTCTCTCAGCTAACTCAAGTTTTGAATAGAAACACTGGTCAAGAGGAACGTTCAACCCCCCCTAAGAAATAACAAGTCGCTATTGAAAGCTTCATGAGACAAAGGCCTCCTACTTTTAGTGGATCATCCGATCCCACGATTGCTGAACAATGGATCAACTCCATTGAAAAGATATTCTATATCCTCCAATGCTCTGAAAAAGAGAAGGTTCTCTTGGCGGCTTATCGTATGGAGGGTGAAGCTGATCAATGGTGGAAATTGATCAAAAATACGAAGCCTGAGGAGGAGATCGAGGCTATGGAATGGAAGGTATTCCGGAAGATGTTTTTCGATAAATATTTTCCACGCACCCTCCGTCTTAAGATGGAAAGGGACTTCCTTTCCCTCAAGTAGAAAGATGAGGAATCTGTGGGAGCGTACGAGGAAAACATCACAAGGCTTGCACGATACGCTTCCGGCTTTGTCGCTACCCCCGAATGAAAGGTTGACCGCTTCTTTGGTGGGCTGAAGCCTAGCTTGCGGAAAGCATTAGCGATCCGTGACTTCGACAGCTATGAGGAAATTGTCCGATGTGCCCTCAAGGTTGAAATGGAGATCGGAGAATCACAGGGGTATCATGGGGACAAGAAGCGGAAGGTGGACTTCAATGCTAGTGGTCCGATGGATAAATCCAACGGCGCTAAGAAATTCCAGCACCCCACTTGCCAAAAGTGTGGAAAGAAGCACCCTGGAAATTGCCTTAGGGAGACAAGAAAATGCTTCAAGTGTGGAAGAGAAGGGCACCTAGCTGTTAACTGTCAGCAAGAAGGACCCGCGGCTGCGACGGAGGGGAGGAACACTCTGTTCGAACCTCAACACGTTGTTCAATGCTTCAAATGCAAAGAACCGGGTCATTTTTCGAATCAGTGCCCTAATCCAAGGGTTATCGGAGGCAATCAACAACCTCCAAGACAGCAAGGAAGAGCTTTTGCCATCACTTCTGCCGAAGTGAACCTCGACAACGAAGTGGTGACAGGTACGCTAGTTATTCATTCAAGAATAGCGAACGTACTTTTTGATTCAGGTTCTACGCATTCTTTTATATCTCAAAAGTTTAGTATAACAATCCCTGCACCACCACAAATCATGGAAGTAAAGATGTCGGTGAGTACGGCAAATGGGGCAATCATTGCATCCCATGAGTATAAATCCTCCCCTGTTATAATCTGTGGATTGAATTTCCCGGCGAACCTCGTCATACTCCCTTTGGTGGAATTTGATGCAATTCTTGGCATGGATTGGATTTCCTTATATAGAGCCAACATAAATTGTCGGGAGAGGGAAATCACAATCCATATGGAGAATCGACCCCCGATTCTTTACAAGTTTCAGGAGGAAGATGAATCTCCTTTAGCTCCATCATCTCAAGCATGGATATTACTGCCTTATGAGCACGCATATCTGGCTCAGATGATTGAGTCCAAGGAAGAAACCATCCTTGATGAAATGCCTATTGTGAGGGAATTCGCTGAAGTATTTCCCGAGGAACTTCCTGGTCTTCCTCCAAGAAGAGATGTTGAGTTCTCAATTGAACTTATACCTGGGGCGCTACCAATATCCAAGACTCCATATAGGATGGTCGTGGTTGAGCTTGAAGAACTGAAGAAACAACTATAGGAGAATCTGGATAAAGGGTTTATACGCCCAAGTGCATCACCATGGGGTGCACCAGTCCTCTTCGTCAAGAAGAAGTATGGGTCAATGCGGCTTTGCATCGATTATCGTGAACTTAACAAAATCACGATAAAGAACAAGTATCCTCTCCCAAGAATCGATGACTTGTTTGATCAGCTGCGTGGAGCACAATACTTCTCCAAGGTCGACTTGCGGTCGGGATATTATCAAGTAAGGGTGAAGAAAGAAGATATCCCCAAGACTGCTTTTCGTACAAGGTACGGGCACTATGAATTCATAGTAATGCCTTTTGGACTCACCAATGCTCCAGCAATATTCATGGACTTGATGAATAGAGTCTTTAGAGATTACCTAGATAAATTTGTGGTAGTCTTTATTGATGATATTCTAATATACTCCAATACCAAGGAGGACCATGAGGAGCATTTAAGAACTGTACTGGAGACTTTGCGCAAGGAGAAGCTCTATGCCAAGTACAACAAGTGTGAGTTCTGGTTGAAGGAGGTCTCATTCTTGGGCCATATCATCACAAGAAATGGGATATCTGTGGACCCCTCCAAAACAGATGCAATTGAGGGATGGCCGAGGCCAACATCGGTAACTGATATCCGTAGATTCTTGGGGTTAGCTGGATATTATCGACGATTTGTGAGAAAATTCTCACGATTGTCCAACCCTCTTACCAAGCTAACTCAAAAGGGAGTAAAGTTTTCTTGGAGTGATGAATGCAAAGAAAGCTTCAAGGAGTTGAAAAGGAGGCTTATCACTGCACCTGTGCTCACTTTACCCACAAGTGGGGAGCTTTTTGTGGTATTCAGTGATGCTTCGAAGAAGGGCTTAGGATGTGTGCTGATGCAGAATGATAAAGTGATATCCTATGCCTCAAGACAGTTGAAAATCCATGAGCGAAACTATCCAACGCATGATCTGGAGTTGGCGGCGGTGATCTTTGCCTTGAAAATCTGGCGGCATTATCTTTATGGAGAGAAATGTGAGATATATACTGACCACAAGAGTCTTAAATATATATTCACACAGAAGGAGCTTAATATGCGCCAGAGAAGATGGATAGAGCTCATAAAGGATTATGACTGTTCAATACATTACCACCCTGGGAAGGTGAACAAGGTGGCAGACGCCCTAAGTAGAAAGGATCCAAAAATTCTATCAATGATGAGAATTGAGAAGGATCCAATCTTCTTAGACTTGATGAAGATGGACGTGGGAATCATAAAGAAGGGAACATCATCAATCCTTTCACAAATGATTGCTCAACCATCTCTTTTGGAAAGGTTAAAGGATGCTCAAAAGGATGATGCGAGAATCCAAGAAAAAGTGGAAGCTATGAAAAAGGGAAAATCCTCAGAGTTTAATGTTAATGAAGAAGGAATTGTGAGGTTTGGGAAAAGACTATGTGTCCCATCAAGTTCGGAGCTGAAGAAGGAACTTTTGGATTATGCACATAGTTCAAATTTCTCTATTCACCCAGGGAGCACAAAGATGTATCGAGATCTCCGAGAAAACTTTTGGTGGGATAATATGAAGAAGGAGATCGCCGAATATACATCAAAGTGCCTGGTGTGTCAGCAAGTGAAGGAAGAGAGGCAGATGTCTAAGGGGATGATGCAACCATTGCCCATACCAGAATTGAAGTGGGAGAACATCACCATGGACTTCGTCACTGGACTTCCAAGGACATCCAAAAGCAACAATGCAATCTGGGTTATTGTGGATCGTCTTACAAAGACTGCACACTTCATTGCTATTCGAGAGGATTTCTCTTTGGATCAACTGTCACGGATATATATCAGCGAAGTGGTACGGTTGCATGGATTACCACTATCTATTGTGTCGGACCGAGATCCAAGATTTACCTCTATGTTTTGGAAGAGTCTTCAACATGCTCTGAATACTGAACTGAACTTCAGTACGGCCTATCATCCTCAAACTGATGGCCAATCCGAGCGGACTATCCAAACACTTGAGGATATGTTGAGAGCGTTCTCAATGGACTTTAAAGGAGGATGGGATCAACATCTTCCTCTAGTTGAGTTCTCTTATAATAATAGTTTCCACTCGAGCATCCAAATGGCACCATATGAAGCCCTATATGGGAAAAGGTGCAGAACACCGGCATGTTGGGATGAGGTCGGTGAACGTAAGCTGCTTGGACCAGAAATGGTCGAAGAAATGGTGGAGAAGGTGAAAACCATTCAGCAGCATATCAAGGCAGCCCAAAGTCGACAGAAGAGTTATGCAGATAATCGTCGACGAGACCTTGAGTTTAAAGTCGGAGACATGGTGTTTTTACGCATATCTCCGTGGAAGAAGGTCATGAGGTTTGGAAAGAAAGGGAAGTTAAGTCCAAGGTATATCGGCCCCTTCAAGATTCTTGATCGTGTTGGGGCTGTGGCCTATCGACTAGCACTTCCACCTACTATGGCCAAGGTGCATGATGTCTTCCATGTATCCCTCTTAAGGAAGTACATACCAGACCCTTCACATGTACTCTCTTCTGAGGTGGTACAATTAGAAGACGATCTTTCTTATGAGGAGCAACCAGTGAAGATCTTGGATCGTAGAGAAAAAGTTCTACGAAATAAGACAATGCCCCTCGTCAAGGTGTTGTGGAGAAACCACAAGTTTGAAGAAGCAACTTGGGAGTCGGAGGATATGATGAAGCTAAGTTACCCACAATTGTTTTAGTGTGGGAAAAGGAAAATTTCGAGGGCGAAATTTCTTAAGGGGGGAATGTTATAACGACCCAAAAATTTCATTAATGGAAAATCCCTCTTGATCCAGTTAAATGTTTCTTTATGTTTTTATATGATGTCAACTTCTTTAGTTTAACGTTAAGATTTGTGACCGTTACTTTTATAGCCATTGAACAGTGATCATCTGGGTAGTTTAAATATAAGGCTTTAACGAAAACATTTTTTACTCAGACAAAGGAAGCGATGGCCTCATCCAGTAGAATTGCCCCTTACGAAGCCCATTTGTCGGAGCTCGGAAAGGAGTTGGCGTCTTTGGGATTTGCCCTTGACCAAGCCCAAGCTGAGCTTCATCAAGTCAAGCTCGAACGTGATCGTCTACGGGAAAAATGGAAGTTGATAGAGATTACCACTTGAGCAATGTTATCCGAGCAACCCCAAGAGTCTGTCACCATCGCACACCTTACCCTTAGGTCTTATGCGGCTATTTTAAGGGGTTATGTAACAAATAAGTAGCACCATGTTCATGTACATTATTTTTTGTATATAATAATAAATATAATTTCTAGTCATTTTTGATGCATTGTAATTAGTTTTTAAAGTACAAATGATGTTTTTAGTTATTATTTAATTAAGAATTATATTTTATTAAATTAAAGTATTTTTGAATTAAATAATATTTTAATAAAATATTATTATTAATATTAAATTAATTTTTATTAAATATAAATGATCTTATAATTTTATGAATGCAATTAAAATTTTTATTAAGGTTTGAAAGCCATTTCTGTCAAAACCCGTGAATTTTTTATAAATGTGAGTTTTTATTTTAAAAGTGAAAATTCACATATTTATAAAATTATTTAGATAAAATAAATATTATTTTTGGAATCAGGACGTCGAAATTATCCAACGGTGAATTTTTCATAATTTTCTGAGACAGTCAAATTTTTGGGTAAAAATTAAATACCATTTAAATATATAATGTGTTTTATGACATCATAATGACCCAATGGTGATGTAATAAAATACCATAATCCTTATGTTCAGCCAATATGTATTTTATCACTAAAATAATGAGGTTTTGGGTTTGTTTGACTCACTTTTCAAAGCATTAATGGAGCCCTCAAGACTTATTCAACACTTTGCCTTTTTAAATTAATTTCCATGGGAGTGTGACTCACCTCCACATAAGCAACCCTAATTTTTTAATAAGTTCGGACCTTGGCCTTGTAAAATATTTTTTTCCTCTTCCCTTTTCCAGAAACCATGGGCAAATACCATGGGATGGTTTGTGGTTTGTATTATTTTAATATAAGGGGTCCCAAACCTAAATAATAAAGAATTCTCTCACCTTTCCTATATAAACCCACCCAAGCTCCCACTTCCTCCTCACTAAAATCCCTTGGAGTTCGTACAACCTCTGCCCTACTCTCTCTAGAATCCTCCCAAGGTGCACCAAGCTCCCAAGAAGCCTCTCACAAGCCTCTCTCTAGCCTTTGGAAACACACTTTCAAGTAAGGGTTTTTTCTTCCTTTCTCATTTTTGTCAATTTTCTTTAAGTTGTATTGCCCTTTTAATTTCATTTATGAATGTTGGGGGTATGATTTCACACCTCTCCCATACTGACCTCTTATTGTTTGAATGATGGGAGACCCCTTTCTCTCTCATTAAATGCCTCCCATGTACACCCGTTACTATGCCGAAATTCCGAAAGGAACCTTTTTCTCCTCTTTTATATTCAAGCAGTACTTTTGTATCATGAATCTAAATTACTTTTCAATTGTTGGGACATGTATATATATATGACCTTCTTATTGTCCATTACATGTAAATATTATGAGGAACCCCTTTCTCTCTCATCATCCCTTTTTATGAATTCTTATTTCACGCCGTTACGCTGCCGAAATCGCACCGATTTTCTAAGCCAATGTCTTTGTGTAGTGAATACCATGCCCATTTCTCCATCAATGGTATTCACCTTTATGCACATTTACATATTGATTATAAAGTTTCATGTATGAATTCCACATTCCTTTATCGTGGAAGAAATGATTATGTTTTATGAATCCATGTTTTATGATCCATGTGGCACACTTATGCATGAAATGAAATGTTTAAGAAGGGTGCGCCCTTTATAGCGCTCCAATGCATTGGGTAAAGTAAAGTATCATGATACGTCATGTGCAATGAGTGTTGACTCATGCTAATTCAAGTGAAACGAGGGTTTACTCGTGCTTCAAGTGCAATGAGGGTTTACTCATGCTCCATGTGCAATGAGCCTTGGCTCATGCTAATTCAATGTTAAGTGTTGTTGCCACATTTCCATGTTATGATTATCATGCTTTATCATGCCTTTATGTTCATGTCTCTATTATGCTATATTGATATGCCTATTTCCTAACATGTATTGTACTCCTCATGTTATTCATTATGTACTCCCTTACTGGGCTTTATAGCTCACCCTTTTCTTATGCATGTCCTCAGGTTATCCCATGCAATGCTAAGTATGAAGGAATGTAGTGGTCATGTAAAGGAAGTTTTCAATAAGGATGTTGTATTTCAAGTTTAAAGTTTTTATGTAATGATCCTAAGCCCCAAAGACACTAAACCTCTCGATCTTCTTTGTTGTATCAAGAGAAGTTTTATGTAATAAAGCATGTTTAAGTTGTAATAAAATCAGGGTTGTCATAGGGTGAATCAGTGATAACCATTTTCATTTTATGTTTACTTTATTTAGAAAAAACCTTCTCCTCTTATTAAAGATTTATCACTTTACTTAAAACAAAAAATTCACCCATCAATAGGAACACAAGTTTTTATATGTTTAACTACTCAATAGGAGTATCAATATACTTGGAATGGTATGGAAACCATAAAATATTGAAATATCCACTATAAAACAATTTTGTGTGTGGATATGACAAGTATGACAAACTGTTGGACTTGTATTACACAATGATAAATACAATAGATCATGTGGTTCATCTAACACATAGGATTTTATAAAATTATGTGTAACATGTTATGATACATTCACCAATTTCATTAAAATATGTTACTATACTTCCTTATCAACTTTCACATTTGATAACTTTCAAAAACAATTGTCACTCTCCTAGCAAAAACAAGTAAAAATATATTTGTTCTCTTTATGGATAGTTAGTCTGATGGCCCAATTAAATTCTATAAAATGATCTCTTAGTTGGGAAAACATAACTCTATAAGAATACCTCAGAAAAAAATTTGAACCACTTTCAAACTCATTCTATATAATAGTGTTTGATTTATTGGTTTCATCTAGTAACCACTAATTATGATCTTCCTACATTTTCATTAATGTTGTAAAAATTATCAGGGAAACTTTGTCCGGAAACTACTATCTCTAAAACATTCATCACTTATATCTCTTCTTTAGAAAATTAATATTACTTCATTTTTAGAAATTACAAAATACATATTATTATTTATAGGTGGGACATGAGTGGTTTGGGTGGGAATATAAACACCTTTTCTCATTTAATCACACATCCTTGATCTTTAATTTCCATAAATTTTGAATCCATATTATAATTCATTAGTGCTTATAAAAATTTCTCAATTCTTCTCAAAACATCATGAATCATTTAATACCATCACAAATCTTCAATCTTTCTAATCAATCTTTATTCTGATTTCAATTATCATTTGTATTTATAAATTATGCTGAATACATATGTATGATATAAAATTCTTTATAACGTTTATCCTAATAGAATGAAAATATGAAATTAAAATTACTTCCCATTTTGATGCTCAATACCAAATGAAAGACATGAAAAATTAAAAACATTCTTCCATAAATATATTTGAAACCCTTTAATACTTCTATTTATTTTTTATTTCCATAGACATCATCACAACTTTTTAATATATTTTCACACCCTTATAAACACATCTGAAAAAACTCATTAAAAATATTATTTTCTTATATTACTCAAAAAACAATAACATTTCTGATTAAATTATCTTTGTTATACCACATATAATGAATTATAATATGTCTCACTCTGATGTATCAATATCAATTCCAGTTCTATGAATCTTTCCCCATTTGAGAAACATACTAGAGTTTTTTTCTTTTTCCCTTGAACCAATTGATAAAGAATTTAACATCTTGAAAATTGTTGACTACATTGTTAATCATTATTGGATTTATTGGTCCTATAAATTCCTTGTAAAATGTTTACAAGTATCAAAAATAAACACTTAAAATAATTCTACCTCTGATGTATTGATGGAACAATGAGTCTGATAGACCAGTATCAGTTTTAACTAATTTTTTTTAAATTACAATACAAAAAAACTTCCAGAATTAACTAAAATATCTCTTCAAATATTCATATCTTATGGATTATTGGTATGACTAAAAACTAGAATCATCAACTTCTGAAATTTCAAACAAAACATCTCATCCTTTAAAAATTTATACATTTTATGATCTCATATAGATGAACTGAGATTCGAATAATTTTTAATAATAAATTATTCTTCCATAAAATAATTCTTGAATCGTGAATTATTCATGAATTTGAGATCATTAGAATTAGTGTAGAATCATATTACTTACATTTTAATGTTCATATTACATTCCATCCTTTCATCGTTTTCTATCTTTCCATCCATAATTCATTAATATTTTAATATATCTAGCACATTTTCTCCCATTCATTCATAATTCTTGCATCACAAGTTCCACAAAAAACTCATTATTTATGAGAAATCAAAGATTATAAAATTATCAACAGATTAAAACTTTATCCATTCAAATTTTTATAAAACTTATCATTTTTATTCAAACTTTTATTTTACACCCAACGTGAGTTTGATGAGAAACTTCAATTGCAAAACATATCCAGCTAAGAAAATCTAAGCAACGAAATATTCTTATGAAAAGGTAATATAATAATTTGATCATGATTCATTATTATGTACTTATCATCCGATCCCAATATCATACAATTTTTATTTATTTCATTTTCATTAAAATATAATACAACATAATGTGAAACAATCATCACAACTTCTTTCAGCTAACAAAAACACATCCAGCCTACATGGTCCCAACACATATAGAATCTCTATATGAATATCTATCCTATGATATACCAAAAAATAATTTATAAACAAACTAGTTCAATGTAACTTATCTGTTGTGGTGATTATTGATCAAGACAAACCTCATATTTCTTTACATGGGAATTTTTTTTCTTTCTGGGGTCTTGAATATTGGGATATCATGTCAGTCATCTCTAAATCTTCATTCTGCATACAAATTTTATCATGGGATGGTTTTGTTATATCATAGTCTAGGTAATACCATTGTTGTGGATACTAGATACTATTTTTTTATAGGTTGTAATGGAACTCAAATCCTGGTTTGGAATGTAATTATGTAGAAATTTTAGTTAAACTCCCATGTTTACCACTCCAACTCTTGAATTATTTAATCCTTCTTTCAATGTGTAAGGCTATCGGGAAATTCATCTATGATGATATGGACCCCCATTTACTTTATTCATCATCATCTTCTTATATTTTTGTGGTGTTGGAGAGGCTAGCCTCTAATGTGGAGTGTACTGGATCTAGAGGGCCTGGATTTCCACTGGTGGAAAAAGGTTTTTTATCTGGCACCTCATTATTTCTGTGTTATTTGCTGCATGATTTTCTATTAGTTGGATGTATTAACCTCAATCATTAGGATATATATAAGGTTTATGTGTACTTGGATTTACCTACTATCTTGGATTTTGGTGTGGCAAATGGTGCATCGATGCTTTAAGAGGTTTCTCTATCAAATCTGACCTCGACGACACCTTCAATGGTTCATCAGGAGGATGTGTGGTGGGAAATTTTATCATCTAAGATACATGAACTGGGTAATAATTTAATAAATTATTTTATGGTATTATATGATGTTTAGACCTTGACCTTTATTACACTAAAACTATCCATTACAATGACTCCCACTGATGAGTGGAAGGTTCTAAAACACTCAGCACGGAGGCACCTTCTTTTCATCCCCCACTTGTTTCCCCCACTACTTGTGGTGTTTTTTTGACTTATTCATAGTTTATATCTTTGGAATAATAAGCTAGTGTGGTAGTGTCATAGTCTATTTTCTATCGAGTTTGAATCCCCATCTTGAGATCAAGGTGATCTCAGAGGACACCTCAAGATTAGCACAGTTACTCTTGAAGACGGATAATTCCCCTGGATCAGATTAGACGAACATGTTAAAATATCTAATCTTGGTAGGATCGACTTTTATTCCTAAAGATACCTGTGATATTCTAATATCGATGGTTCCCTCCAACTACAAATAGTTCATATGATCCAAGGCATGATCACCACCTTCAACTTCTAGGTGTACTACTCAGTCTAGAGTGAAGGAATCCCAACATTCTGAAATATTAAAATATAAATGTCATTTTTAAGGATCTCTTTATAATGTTATAAGGACATCTATATTAAAATTTAATAGATTTAGTTATGATTTTGGAATACTTGAGTTTTTTTTGTTTGAGATAAATGTGTGTTCTTCTTCAATGAGTCTCTCTATCATCAAGTGGTAGTTCTTGTAATTATGGATCCAAATCAAAGGATCAAGAATATTTTGATTCTTGTGAAGCATCAAGGTTTCTTGGAAATAATTATATCATGTTCATGCAATGAGTACATTTGGGTCTTCATGAATTATACCAAATTAGTGGATTATATGGATTATTTGGATCATAATCATTAAAAAATGGTCTCATCAAGAGATAAGCAATTTTCTTATGTTTCTTTAGGCCAAATGTGACCTTTTTTGAGAGGTTCTATCTAGAAGAACCTATCTAAAATCATTTCATGATGATATTCATGGTTTCTAGGAGGATATTTTAAAACAATTATAGATGTAACAGAGAAAAATGGAGGGGGTCTCATTCTAGGCCATCCTTCCAGTGGTTCATAGATTTTTTTCCCTATTTGATTTTGATATAACTCATATTATCAGGATCTAGATACAATATGTGTAACCACTAATAGGGAGTCAGCATATTTAATACCATTTTGATAGGTTTTTATCTAATATATAATATATTTATTTGTTTCCTCATATATTGGCCACTAATCTACCATGAGATCTATCATACCATACTCCCTTAGTGGTGAATATCATAAAAGATACTGGTAGCTCGAAGTGAATTTACTTATCTCATAATTCAATGTTTATGGATTTTTTCCTACATGTGGACGAGGAATCTTGGAAATAACCTATATCTAGAACCCCATGGTCTAGGTTAACAAAACTAATCAAGTGGTTTTGGAAGGTGATGCAGCAGTGGTTCTTGAAAATTTCGGATAACAATTCCAGTCTAGACTAGATCTAAAAAGAGATTGATAAACTGGAAGAATGGATATATAAATCAAGGGATGAAGATAGATTCGTTGATTTTTCTAGAAATAAAATGAACTGGAAGATAAATGATAGAGTTATAAAGGTACTTCTGAGAGAGATCAATATCATTTTGGAAAAAAATAGGGTGACCCCAATATAATCTTTTTCTAGGCGTGCATTAAATAAAATAAGGCTTCATAAAAAAATTAATCGAATGCTTCAAGAAGGGTCATATAAAAATTACATTGACATTTTTGGGAGAATTTCCAAAATTGATTTTGATAGACTATTAGAGATTCCAGGGAGATCTAATAATTGTAGCTAGGATTACATAAAAGAAAAAGGTTAAATGAAATTAATACATAGTCTAGTTGATCTAGAAAGTAATGAGAACCCTGGGATAGATCAGGGAGAGGATGATATTATAGATATTATTTTTTAGAATGAACCAAAATAGTGTGGTATATCCTGATGGGTTCCATGGTTCCTTCTTTATAGCTACTTAGGACTTCATCAAGTACCAAATTAGTGAAACAATTTTTTACACATCTAAAGGAGGGTTTCTACCATGGGAGGCCAAAACTTCAATGGTGATTCATATGAAAAAATTGTATCTTCCCATTGAAAAAAATTTGTATCTTCCCATATTTTTTAGAATCATTTTCAATAAAATTATTTCTAAAATTATAAATAGTAGTTAAAGTGGTATCATACCAATACCTATCTACAAGGAACAAAATGCATTCACGAAAAGGAGAAACATCCAAGGTGTGGTGAGGATTGTAAAAGAACTGGTATTGAATCATAAAAAAATGCTATTGGTTCTAGCGTAATTTTTAAAGGATATATTGAAAAAGACTATGATAAACATGAATGGTATTTATTATATGTAATGTGAGGAATCTTGGTTTCAAATATTGGCTTTTTGACTTTCTCTTCATATGTTACTCTACTCTATGGATCCCCATTTTTCTTCTGGGGATTTTTTAAAGATAGTTTAAGGACCCGAACAAGGTGACCTAATATCTCCCAACCTCTCCAAACTATCATCATATGCTCTCACTTGGAATATTATTTGCATGTGGTATTCATATTAACATATAGGGGAGATTAGGTAATAGTCTAATATCACACTTTATTCTTGCTAATGAAGCTCTCTTTTTTATGAATTAAAATTAAATTTATCTTCAGTGATTGAATGGGTTATTGGAATTTTATAGTAAAATAATCAGAAAATGTCTTAATACAGATAATATCTATGTTTATATTTCAAACAATTTCTCAAATAGGCATTATCATTCTTTTCAAAGTAAAATTGTCATGCAAATATATGGTCTCTATAAGGCCAAATTTGTAGCTCCCCTCTAAAATAGAATAATTAGAAATACCCAATCGTATGAAATCTTAAACCACATCATTAGTCAAATTCCCAACAGGAAAAACCAAATTTATCATTTGGAATTCATATCACATTGGTGAATACTATACTAACCTCGACCACATTAACATTTTTTCTATAATTATGGATATTAAAGGGAATAGCATGCATTTGGAAATACTTTTAATAGGTTTTATATGTATTTCTAATCAAAAAAGGAAAATTACACTAGGATTCATGGAAGAGGAAGGATAATTCTATTACTGATGTTGGTGATAACTTATGTAATATAGAGGAACCCATGAAATCATTACATGCTATATTTTCATGGGATATCATTGATGGAAACACTCTTTGGGGATTATTTATAAGGAAACATTATGGGGATGATTGGAGTATGCCTTATAGAATCTCAAGGATAGATATAAGTCTTGAAAGGAATGTGCTCTCTTATATATGGAAGGTAGAAAGTGTGGTTAGATTGGTGGTGGGAGATGGTGTTATCAACTATTATATGGGAAAATTCATTGGAAACCCTCTTTATTTTATAGGGCATCTATTTCCCAAAATATCCCTTAAAAAATTATTAATTCCAAAAATCAACCATAATACACCTGACCCTCAATAACGGTATATCTTTGATAATATCACCCTAAATAATGAGCCTGATAAATTCTTTTTTTCTTGCTCTTAAACCTAGAAATTTAACTCCTGGAAATTATTGGAGAAGAAACTTGAGATTATTGGGAATTATGATTGGTCTCTAAAGATCTGTTGTAAAGGACACCAATAAAAAATGAATTTCTTAGAGTGGATCATGAAGAATGGTTCACTTACTTCTGAAAAAACATACAGATAACATGGATTCTAATGGAATCTGAATGTTGGTGATTCTCTACTCAAAGTTATGAAACTATTTAGTATCTTTTAATTATAGGAGACTTTTCCTGATGTATCGGGGATCTTCATAGCCACTACATGGTTCTTTCTATCTGTATGGATGGGATGTTTGAGTTTATTGCGACTTGGTTTAATGGAAGTGATCTTAGGAGTATTTAGGTAAATGATTATAGAATGGACTTTGCTTTGGGTTTATCGTTCATTTTGGTGGGAGGGAGTAATCAAGATAAAGGAATTATTACTCCATCCATTTCATGTAGATTCTCATGTAATTTTTAGTGTCATAGTTAGAGGCTCTCATCACTAGTGTGCGATCCTCATCCATGCTATGCAGATTCATACCATGGGTGGTGGTTATAGTGAGGATAGATGAAAGGAATAATATAGAGTCTTCAATTAAATGGAATGGTATATCGTCCTTGTTAAAAATTAAAATATATTTGTCATTCATGGAAGTTAATATGAGGAGGGATGACTTGTTATAGATTATATAGGTTTTGTACTATTTGTCTTATTCTCCTTCTATTGAACAAGTAACTCCATAGAAGAAGAAGGAATGTCCAAGGATTACAGTCTCTATCTATGTAGGCCCTTAAATTATTACATAATAGTGGTGGAGTTGGATTCGAAAATTAGTGTGGTGTTTCTTTAAAAAAAATGTAACCCTCATTGGGAATTGAATTATTTAATATAGAAGTGTAATAAATTTTTTGAACTCGTGCATTATGATTAGCCATACATAGAGATATTGAAACTTTTATGCTGATGTGTTGGCCCACAAGGCGGATCCAAGTGAGTATACCATCATATATCTATGTCTTGGTTACCTTCAAAATGATTTTAAGCTCATTTTTAGTGGTGATTGTTTAGGTCTTAACCATTACCAAACCCCATGACTTGTTTCTTTTTTTGTTAGGGAATTTTGGTTCCCCATTGTTTTCAATAAATATTTTCTTTTCAGTTAATTAAAGAACAACTATACATAAAAATATGTAAACAATATATGTAAACCATTTAATGTATCCATTTTGAATTAATTCACCAAAACACAATAAACCATAATACAAAAAAATTCTCAAAATTATCATCAAATGGTATGTCCCAAACTATGATAGCAGACCAATTACAGTAACATATAATTTAGTTGCACTTGAGATGGATAAGAATATGGAAACTCATGTACCTGAGTTCCATATAGACTATCTAATTTCTAAAATGTACCAAATCAACTAATAATAAGATAAATGAATCTTATAAATAGATAACATTTTTAATAACCCAACCCAAATCATTGAGTCTTAGTCAAGATGTCACATGACAACACGCAGACAACCTTGTACGCAAGAAGCATCCAACTAGTGGTGAAGTTCTAACGGTGTCACATGGTGACTATACCCTTTGTAATAGTTTCCATACACTAGAATATGAGAGAATATACTTAATATAACTAACATTTGTGTGTAAACTAACAAAACCATTTGCAATATAAGATGCTATATTTGGTCATAAGGTAATAATCCAGACGGATTCCCAATGTGGATGGTCAATGAGTATTAGTATTAAAACATAGAAATTAATAAATAATGATGTTATGGAAGATTTTTTGATTTAATACCTATACTAAATCCATACAAAAACACTAAATGCCTTAGTAATTTACTTTTAGTCCTTTCTTTCTTCTCTAGATCCCGGATCAGGAAGTTCATACACACATGACAGTGCCTATGTTGGGTGTGAGTATAAACCTTTTACGTTAACCCCAATGTGTCTTTAACAAAGTAAACATGTATATAGAGGTGTATATAATGATGGAATAGTAAATATTTATAGAATCTTATATCTAGTAATTTTTGGCAATCCAAGATTCACCAATATTGTGTTGTACCTACTTCAGTTCTATTCTGGAATAATTCCTTAAGTTTTCATTGATTAACATAAACCATTCTATATGTATCAATCCTTCCATAAAATATTATAAATTATATAAATTAAAAAAATAGCTAAACACCCACCTTTATGTGATAACCACACCAATAACCCTTGGATACGTTCTCTTCATTGATGGTATGTGCACTAGGAACACCCAAGTCGATGGAAATCTACACATATACAAGGATGTTCTCAATGAAATATCATACTGGTATATAGACCCTCATATAATTAAATATTAAATACTCAAACATGATAAAAACACATTCCAATATTTTAAACTATCTATCTTATACATGAACCCACAATCAACAGGTCATTCCTTCTAACTATCCCCCCCCCCCCCCCGGGGTTGGATAGGTCAATTATGGAAACCTATCAACTTGATCATTGAAATAGAGGGGTCCACTAGCTATGTACAAATCCGCATGTATATTATAACATAAAAATAAGAAAACATGTCATAAAAAGTATTACACATGTTACGAAATAATTGAAAATTATGGTACAATATTATAAGGAAGAATCATGTACTATCATATAATTAGAAATGGCTATGAAATAACCACACATACGGTATGACATAGAAAGGAACGCTTACTATATACCACAAAAAGTTATCATGGTCCACCCAAACGAACCAAATATATTTTATCACAAAAAGGAATCTACCCTAGGCCCATGAAACCAAGAAAATCATGATAAAAATTCTATAATGAGGCCCAATATTGTAAGGAATTCCTACCTTTAGCGTGATGATGCCAATTCATGAAGATCCATCGAAGGTTGACACCTATATTAGGATTGTGAACCAAATTTCACTATATTAAGACCAAATCCACTATAATAGAGTTTATATAACTAGGATTCCTAGAGAGAACAATAAAAGATATTGAATCCATGTCAACTTACCAAAAGGGATGTCACCAAATAAAATTTGAGGTTCAATCAAGAAGTGGTAACCTATTTCTACGATCCTACACCGATCTATAAATCATT
Source organism: Viscum album (assembly GCA_963277665.1). NCBI lineage: Eukaryota > Viridiplantae > Streptophyta > Magnoliopsida > Santalales > Viscaceae > Viscum > Viscum album. The sequence goes on from OY728125.1 coordinate 367,339,357, forward strand.
ATTGAATTCCCCATTACATCCCGATAGAGAATCATATATCAAGGAAATATGGCCTAGTTCAATAAAAATTTCTAGAGGAAAATGAAAATTTGTCTTATAACTAGATGATTTTACCTTGATGGACACCAAAATATCAATATGGATATCAACAAACAATTATGATAGGAATGACCTATAAAGATAAAGAATATTAGAGAATAATAATCATATAATTTCGATTCTCATGGACCAAGTTCTCTAGATTCACTGAATTTGGAGTCTGAAAAGAAAATATCCACCCAAAACCACTACAAGATTCCCTATATTTGAGATCCATGTAGATAGGGGAAGAACCATGAGTTTTGGAGAGGTTTAAGATTTATGAACCATTTTTATGATTAAACAAAACCCCATGAATGGTTTAGTGATGTGGTTTACCAAAAAACACACTGACTGTATGAGTACTACATCCCCTTATAAAAATCTTCTTAGTTTGGTGAATCATGCTCCAACCCTTTTTTTTCTTATCTCCAAAGTCGAATAGATTTTTTCTAGGAAATTTCAAATGGATATTCCAAACAATGCGCCAATCATGTTCCACCCACTTTATTACTCAATAAATCCTTATTTTATCTTGGGGAGAACCCCACAGTTTCCCCTAATTGTGTGTCAACCATGATACCCCGTTAATGGCCTCTCAAACTCTCCAAAATCAACTATATTCCACCTGATAATTTAATTAACTCAATCAGAACTCGAAAACACTTAATGAATGGATAAAATATAGGAATCGGTTGAAAAAATATATTGTACATTAATATTTTCCATTATATTTTCCTTTTCTTCACTACATACCATTAGAAAATACGGATATGAATTAATCCAAATATAAGGAATCATATTAAACATGGTTTACTCCCTAGAAATTGTTTTAGGATCTATATCATTAGAACATTTTGAATCCCTAAAATCAATCTCCTTATTATATGTTACATATCTTTTTAATGTTAGTCCTCCCATTGTCTCAAAAGAAGTCAACATAGAGTTGGTATTTCCGAGGTCCACTCATACATATTTAGATACTCAAGAGAATAAATATTTTTATATAATTTATCAATAATTCCTCCCATTATGTTCATTTACATACTCAAATCCTCACGAATTTCACTATTTCATTTAATCGATATTTCAATTTTTTTAACTAAGTAAGGAGATCGTTAATTTATTTATTTTTTCTCCATTTTGAATATCTTCAAATTGATAAAAATTATGTTTGTAACCATGAATCCTTTAACTTTTTTCTCCCTCATCAATTTCATGAATTTTTTTCCATATTACTTTCACTATTTTTGTTCTGTTAACATGTATCAACTCATTCTTCTTGAGGAATGTATGTAATAGATTGTGTGATATGCAATTAGTTTTGATATTATTTTTATAAACTCATGTAGTGATTTTCTAAAATATAGGAAGATGAAAGAATATCATGATGGTATCAATAATATCTGAGATAAGATATTGAAGATATGGGACCATTATCTTCATCCATTAAGAAAATAAATTTCTATATAACATATAAATCCATTTTTAACTGAATTAATTCATAGCGCACAAAGATCACACCAATAAAAATTTGTTATAAAAAATACATATCCCTAGGAATCTTTCCTAGAAAATGTTTGAAATAAAAAAATAATGATCCCGGGGAATTTCACCTAGAACTACTTCAAGAATTACTATATACCAATTGATGGGACTATGATCGAGCACTCCAACAATGAATATTGGGAGAATCTAAGACCGCCAATATTACAAATCTAAAATCAGGTTTTTATCATCCCTAATTAGTATGACATGATCTCAATTTTGATTAGATATTAAAAGGGGTAGAGGGGAAATAAGAGACATGGGTCATCTATTTTTACATGCTTTACTCACCCTTATTGACACATAGTTAATACTTAGAGAACAATGCTCTAAATCCCATGACAAAAATATTCATCCTGTTATCAAAATGAAAAAGAAATAGAGTATGAATTTTGGTATGGTCTATGATTATAAGAATGAATGATAGGCCTCAAAAATATAAATAGTGTCAATATCTTGAGCCCATGGTCTTCATGAATTTTGATCCCATGGGATCCGTTTTTCTTCTCTTTATTCTCATCCAAATAATTTTAAAAATGACTGACCAATTATCTCAATGTCTCGTATCATTTTATGCATCCTTTTTTATTGTTATTAATACATTTATTCTTAAGAATATCATTAATTATACCATGAGAGACTATTTTGTGCTATGAAAACAAAATATATAAGATATAGAAAATATATCCTTCCAGATCATTAAATTGGCCAATAAAATCCAAAATTATGTTATGGTGTGACCACAAACATTGTATCATTATCTCTTAGACTCTTTAGATCTATGGAAGCACTATATTTTTATGTTCTGGCTCATTATTTTATTTCATTTACTTTTGTGTAATGATTCATCATATTATGTTCAAACCTCTATCAAGTATAAAAATAATACATCAATAGTTCACCATATTCTCTACATGATATTGTAATAGTTTTTTTATATATCCTCAAAGTATTAAATATAAAAAACCCTCATTCTACTATGGTATTATTTAAAATGTAAGATTAAATTTACCTCCTACACAACTCCATTATGTCACAACAGATACTACTTCATGTAATAAAACTCGGTAAGTATAAAATTATTCATCTAAATTATCCTCATTATGATGTTTCAAATATATTCATGTTGTTATTTTATTAATCTCATCTAATCTTCATTCCTTTTCATTTAATCTCATCAATAATTATCTTCCTACTCATCCATGATATTGTTTTAATGAAATAAAACAAGATAAAACATAAAATAATAAGGAATTAAATTCCTTGAGAGATATTTAACTCAATGACTCCAATGTGTTGTTAATTCAAAGTCCACGCCACAAGGAAAAATATTTTTTAATAAAAAACTCCAATCCTTGGAATAAGATCAATTTCATATTTCCCATGTCACAATTGAGAACTTATCTCAAATTATCCTATTTAAATTCCCATAATTAGAATTTATAAAGGCATATAAACACTCGTATTCATCAAGGTACCCTTAATGAAAATGGAGAGATGTAAAAAAACATCAAAACTCAAAACCCCTGAATAAAAAACATTTATTGAATTCCCATAATCAATAAGTATTCACACTATTGTTAGAAATATTTCCAATAGTAATTCATATCTAGTGATGAATTCCAAAAAAAAATCAAATAATAGAAATAATACATGGAAGGGAAATAATGTATTGGATAATGATTCACATATAACAAAATTTCCATTACCATTTAAAAATATTAAAAATTTATTAAGATACCAAATGAAAATTAATTGGAAAAGAAGAATTTGAAAACTATTTTAAAATAACTGTTTATATTACTTTTCTTGATATAGCTAACAGAATTAAAAATTATCTTGAATTTATGAAGGATATTTTTAATTCAAAAGTGAATTTTTTTTCTTTTATAAATTGCATTAATTATTTTTTAGGAAACTCATAAACCCAAAAAATGATATTTAAAATCCAAACAAAAAATACAATTCATTGGAATATAGTATGCATTATTTTTTTTGAAATGGTGTACACACCATATAATCAAAATTAAATCAAACCACCTTGAGTCAAAAATTGTCACTACACTCACCTTGATGTTGAATATGGATGAATATTTCACTATCATGTGTCTTCATCACATCGATGTCGATCACACAAGAACAAACATAAACCGATCATGCCACTAATCTTTCAAAATCACCAATGATTGGTCCACCACTCTTACAAACCAACCATCACCAATGTGAATGTTTAATTAAGGAAGGGGTGCTCATTCACATATGTAACCTATAACATCTCTTAACCCTAACTTCCAAATTTGGTTATAATAATATAATAATACATTTATGCATTTTATTTTGATTGAAATGACACAATTTTATCAATACAAAATATAAAAAATCAATAGAAAATATTGGATCACTTACATTCTTGAGGACCTTTTAGGATTAAATGTTTATTAAATTAATAAAAACTATTTTATAAAAATAATTATGTCATCATATTAGTATTTTTTTCTAATATACTGGAATTTATCTATTCCACAATACATCTTAAACATATCGCATAAAATTCTTGACACATGATACCTTTCTCGGGATAATTTTATTAATATTATCAATTATAACCCAGGGAAAAGAAAAATAAAATAAGATTGAGATCAAATTATAGGAATGGGTAAAAATAAGAATTAACAATTAAATTTAATTAGTGATCCTAATATGTTCATAAGGGTATGATGAACTAATAAAATTTCATGATCATAAAATTAGAGAATATATACCAATCAGAAAATGGATTATAAATCATTGAACATTTTATAATGATGTGATATAATACATGGGTCATATAAGTCAACAATAATGAGCCTTGTGAAAATAATAACTGATTAAAGGAAACATTAGAACTTGTTGGAATAATAAATAAAACATTTTGTAACTTGGAAGATAATATTCATATCACTTTTATAATCAGTTTCACATATGAAATAACATACCCGGTAAATTCAAATAATCTCTTAAGAGAAACCAATAATTAGTTAACTCTTTCAATTTTTTAAAATTCATTGGTGATATATGTCTAGCTCACCCATTATCATGATCTATTTATATCTCACCCAAAATAATAAAAAATTTACAAAGACCATAAAATAAAATAAAAACATGAAACCATGCATTTGTAAACATATCAATAACCATTGTTCTTTCATGTATTCATTTTCCAGCAGAAACTAAATTACATACATGATAAATTTTTTTAAACAATTATAATACTAATACGGAATGAATATGGATGGTATTATTTCAAAATATCTATAGTATAGAATATAGAACATCAAGGGTTGTTCTCATTGATATGATGAAATACCATTAAAATGTCATTAAAAACATTCTTGAGAAAAATAAAATTTCCAATTTATAAATAACTTTTAAAAACTATAATTTATTGAAATATTTTGAAAATACATTTCTTAGAAAATAAACATAGAAAATAATTAAATCTTTTTAAAATAAAATAACATTATTGATGGTGGAAAAATATATTCAATTCATAAAAAATAAAAATAAAAATTATTATCAACCTATTTTGAGACAGCCAAACGTGAACATTAAATAATTGTAATAAATATACATTTAATTTTTTTAAAAAAGTTAATAGATTAAGTAAAATAAAATTATAAAATCCTTTATTTTTTAAAATAATATTCAGGAAAATGTTTTATAAAACATGGATATTCAAGGTAACTATTTTTATCTAATAGGAGATACAAGATCTTGTATCACTTTTAGAAAACATTCAATATTTATATTTAAAAAAAGTGTATAAATTAAATATAAACATGTAAAACACATTAATAACTATATATGAGAATAAATGATTTTTTATTGAATAAAATTATATGATTTCCCTAAGTTAACCTTGAACATAAACAATCTCAAAAAGAAAGAATATTGTAACATAAAGTCTTTACTGCTTTGGAAGATTTTGAATCAAAATTAATCGAAATAAGTTATATATTATGGCTCTAAAAATACCATGAATTTAATTATTAAATATCTCGAAACTAATTCAGGATGAATTATGTAGACCATAAAATTAAATAAGTTTCCACAACATGAAATGAGTCTTATGAAAATGACATTGAGGCAAATAAATCCCATGAAATGATCATAACCTTTGAAATGATAATTAAATCATTAATTTAATATGTGAACTATTTAATTACATATAAATTGATTTCAAATTCATAATAAATAAATTTACAGTTCAATAGATATATTTTTAAGAAATAATAGTGTCAATGATGTGGTAGTATAACCCAATGAAAGGATACTGAGTTATGTAACCCCTTACCACATTGTAACATTAATGTACAATCCCTTTCGATAAAATAAAATGAATTTTATCATAAAATAACATGAATTTTTAAGGAATAAATATTTTAAAAAAAATAATATAAACCATATAAATGAAAATATGTGTGTAATAATAAAATATATATTTATGAATGAAAATTAAGGAAAAATACCTTACTTCGATTCGAGACCTACAACGTTTTTTCTTGAAATAACTTATATTAATCTAATATAATTTATTGTCACAATTAGTAAACTTTTATTTATTAAATAACTTATATAAAAAACATTAATTTCATTAATTTATTTAAAATTATTTAATTAAATAATATGTTATATCTGTATATCATGTTAATGGATGTTTAAATCATAGTTTAAAATGACATTCGTATATAGATCGTGGTAAATGAGGTCATTGTTCCATAATCTATAGAATAATAATCATGATATAATTATAATTATAATAAATTAACTATACCTCAAAAAAAACCATCAATGATTGTTATGAGAAATAAATTTTGTTAAAATCATGTGGACAATAGGTCATACATACACATGAGTATCATTTCCAATTTTCAAAGAATGTAGAGTAAAGAAACTAAGTATTATTTTATCTTTAAAAAATTGTGATTATTTAATAAATATATGATTATATATTTATATTCAAATATATGTACCATATATTTGAGGATTTAATGAAAAATATACAACATCTCTTCATGGAGGTGGTAATCCACATGTATACATGAACAACATTATAATTTTATAATGAATTGAATAGTACGAAAATAAATGTAATATTTTACGTCAATAATTATTATTGTATCATAAAAAATATATATTTATATATAATTTAAAACAAAAATTATTACCAACTCTTGTATTATGTAATGGAATATTAATTTCATCGGTTCGTGAGGTGGTTCTCCATCATACAAATAAATAAGGGTCTCATTTCACATTAGATAACAGTTGAGATGAATATATGTCATTACATTAAAATAATATCATTAATGTATAGTAAAAATTCTGATGATATTATTTCATTATGGTTTATTAATATTTAAATTATTTCAAAGATGAAATGAAACTATGACATTCATTTTATAGCTAAACGTCTTCTTCGAACAGCTCTCATTGCTTTACACATTAATCCTTGTACGGATTGTAATATTCCAAAAATAAGTCCATTAAAACATGGTCCCAGATTTAATGAACCAATTGGAAAATATATTGGATAAAAAATGGATTTTTAAGTGTTTAAATATTTGGAGTGGGGTGTCCCTTTCTATGTGTTGGGAAGGTCACTTTTTGAAATACATGAAATTTTATTGTATAATATGTTTCAAACTCATGTGAAATGGTTCCAAAATTATATATATTTTATGATAAATATGATATGGTATTAATATAGTCATCCATTAAAATTTTTATTATTTTAGAAATCATTTTAAACAGTATCATTTGGAATAACCCTTTCATTAAATGGTTTTAACCATAACAGTGGAAATAAGTTTTCAATACAAAATGGTTATAAATTAATTCTAAGATAAAATTTTGACTGTAAATGTAATTTTGAAGAAATTTACAAACATTTCTCATTATAATTATATGATATCAATATTTTTATATTTTTTAAATAATTTAATAAAATATTTTTAACATAAAATTCTATTAATGTAAATTTAATAACTATTAAAATAATTTAAAATTGAAAACAATAAAACAAAATCTTCTTTATAATATAGTCCATTTAACCATAAAATTATATTATTATTAACTATAAAATTATTTTCACACTATAACATATAAAAATTTAAAAAAAATTAACATATTTTACTATAATATTCTAATTATTTCACTGGAAAAATATCATCATTGAATAAGTATTTAAGGAAATTATTTCATCACCTAAATTTATAAATTTACTCACATATTAAGTTAAATTTCATTATGATATATTAAACATTAATATTAATTCACTACTTATTTATATCCCAATGATAAAATATAATAGAAATATAATATCAAGGGTGTTTCATTTTGAATTTTCCATTATTTAAAATAATATATTAGTCTTATTCCATGAAAAATAACATGCAATTTTAAAAACCCTGAATATTGGAAGAGGTTGTTTCAACCCCACACATCCTATATATTAATGAAATTTTTTAGTGTCATTTTTATTCTATTAAAAAAATTAAATAATAATTAGTTGATTTACCCTTAATGAGAAGAAAAATATTTACAAGAGTTACTATTCATAATGACAGACGGTAAAATGGAAGTGGTCAAAAATTTTGAACCACATGATTCAGAATATGGGATACATTGTTTATGATTAAATTTCAATATGTTTTATAAATCAATTTTAATATAAATTTCTAAAATGTAATGGAATGTTTTTTTTAACATCCATTTTAAGACAAAAAATAAACTAGAATTATATTAGGTATAATGATGATTCAAATGTAAACAATAAGATAATTTATAATTGACTAATAATTAGGTTAATTTGAAATTGAATTTATTGTATAATGGGATTTTTTCATTAAAATAAATGACATTATTCAAAAAATTAATTTTAACCATTCACTGTAAAAAATTCATTATAGAAAAATATCAATATTCCAATTTTAGATAATTTTAGAATATTAATTTCAAAAATTGTATAGTTTTTATAAGATATTATTAAATAAATTTCAATAAATTAGTTATAATTTTCTCTCAAAAAATAAATAAATATTATTTTAAGAAATCAATTTTTTGAATCATAAAATAACTTTATAGAAAATTGTGTTATTAATTATTATGAATTAAGGAATACATTTTTATAATATAAATCAATTATACATATTTTTTAAAATGTGTTCATAACTATTCATACCATCCAATTGAATTTATTTTTAATGATGGTTGTATTTAAATAATAAATTTTTATTGTATATAAAAATTCTCATAAAACTCGATGTTGTGTGTTATGAAAGCTATCAATGTAGAATTGTTTTAAAATCTCGAGGTGTTAAATTCTCCCACTTTTAATAAATTGCATACTACAAATTTAAACTTCATATTGGTAATGAAGTTTTTTTTTCTTTTGGAAATACATTGTTTGAAAACCCACATAATAAAAAGGGTTAATAAAAATTACTCATAAAAAGGAGGGAAGGTAAATAAGAATGTCATCAAGAATTAAAAAAATTCATTTACAAATAGAATATTTTTGGTGGGAAGTGAAAATATAAACAAAGTGGAAATAAAATATTACTTATAAATAATGGAAAAGAGTTGTAGGAAACATTGATCACAAAAAATGAACAATAATGATAAAGTTAATTTCCACAAAAAAAAGAAAATAAATCTGATGGGGAACATCGATTCATTATAAATGAATTTAATTGGAAAATTATTATTTGAAGATCCCTTTATTATTTTTGAGAATTGTTTTTACCATATAGTCTAAGAACATAAAGAAATATACTCACTTGATAAGAATAATTTCTTCTTTTAGTAAATATGCACAACAATCTCTTCTTTTCCCAAACGGTGTATATTCATGTTGAGTTTTTCAAGCCAAATGAACTAAAATAAACTTTTTCTGGATCACATAATCCAATAAAAGGATATGATTTATTACTCATATAATTAAATATTAACTATAATTATAAGAGTTGCCATATGTTATGATAATATATGAAATGTAAAAATCATCATTAAAATAAACAATACATTGTATTCCAAAATGTCAACAATAACACCAAAGGTTAAACTTAGACAAATCCATAAATAAATAACCCTATATCCCAAATTACCTCAATTACCTCAACATTAATGAATGTTTTAACCTTAACGATTTTATCATACCATTAAACATGTATCTCCATAAATATAATATCATTCTTAAAAAATTAATCCTTTATGTTAACCTAAGGGTTACATATACCACATCTCAATAAAATATCTCATAATGTCCCATTAATGACCTTAAAATCCCATAACTAAAAACCTCAAAAAGAGGCATATATTAATTTATATTTATGGTTGACCTTAAACATATTATCTCAACATGATATTATTAAGATAAACTCACATTAAAAAAATATTATTCACCAATGTTATTGAAATCTTCCTCTAATAACAACTAGAGTAGAACTAAATTCTACCACTCGAACCTGATGCAAAAAAAAATATTTTCATTTCTTTATTTGATACCAATAAAAGTGACCCAATTTCTACTATCCAAAACATACCACAAAAATTTAAAATACTGGATCACTTATAAACATCAAGACCATTTAGGTGTTAAGATTTAGATAATTAGAAATGTTATTACATAATAATATATATGTCTCAAAATGATTATTTTCACCACTATACCCAATTTGTATTTTCAATGTTACATATTCTGCCTCTCACATAAAATTATTCACACATGAAACAATTCTATAAATTATTCATTTTACATTATTCTTTATAGTTTGGTGAATATTAAAATATCAGAAGGATGAGCTCAAATTCATAGTAAGGTTAAACATAAGAATTAAAATTTTATTGATATCAGTGATTACATGATGAAAGTAAAAAATATGATGAAATAAAAAAAATTATCTTCATAAAATACAATAATCCATCCCCACTGAAACAATGATATTAAATCGTGAATCATGTCATAAATCTCTAATATATGATAACATCCATATTTAAAAAAACATTATCCATATGGAAACAATCATTTAAAAAATAATAAATTATCACTTTTTGTAAGAATAAATAAAATAACTCTGTAAAATGGAACATCTATTTTTAATAACTCTTAAAATCACTATTTAAAAAAGGAATTACTTGTCTGGTATAATCTAATAACTTCATATAGGAAACCTATAACTAGTTAAAACTATCCCTTTACCCAATTCATTGGATAGATATATCAGGGATACCTATCATAATAATATATATCAGTCTCACATATCAGAATATGCTATATCAGTCTCACTCATAATCACAAAAAATGTATATGAACTATAAAAAATAATGACACATGAATTAATTCACTTCTTAATATAAAAATAATCATTTTTTTCTTTCATAACATTATTCTCCCATGGAAGAAGGGGTTCTATGGAAATATCGTTGAAACAAAAAAAAATCTAAATAGAGAATAAGGGGATTATCATTATAACATATACCGATTAGATAATAAGTAACATACCAGGTATTTTTGGTTCATTTATAGAAATATAATTAAGATATCCTGAAAAACATTCACGGTGAAAATACCCTACACACTATGAAAAAATTCATATAATAGATAAAAATTTAAAGAAAATTGCTATAAAATTTTTACTTCTAAATTATCTTGGAGAATAATAAATTAAAAATCAATTAAAATAGTGGTCATTTCAGTTAGAAAATGTCTTTCTATTATAAATTATAATCATAAACATTTTCCCCAAACATTTGTAGAGAAAGTCAAAAGTATCCCATGTAAAAAACATCACAAGATTTCCCTTAAAACCTATTTAAAATTAGGTCAACATGCATGTAAAATAATTTTTTATAATAGTTTTATTTTAAAAAATCATATTCCTAAAAATGATTTATAAAACATGTATGTGGATGAAAAATATTACCAGTATAAAAGAAGATGCAATTTTGGAATCTATTACAAATAAATTTATTTATTTTATATAATAAATATGTTAGAAATATTAATCTACATATGTAAAAAAATCATAAATATATTATAATAAAATATATGTGGTTCATGAAATTGATAATATATTATTTTTCCAAATAAATATTTAATAAAAACAACCTTAGAATAAGAATATATTATTACATAAAGTATTTTGTACCATGGTAACTTTAAAATCCAAAGTCATTGAATTAAAGATAATGATACAGATAATTAGATATAATTAATTTTAAGATGTATTATTTTAAAATTAATTCATGATTTAGTAATAGAGTCATTCTTGTAAATCATGGTGCATGACCTGAATCATGTCTCATGAAAAAAAGATTAAGGCTAAGAAACCCCTTTCAATGATCATAACTTTTTAATAGATAAATAACCCATTAAGTAGTTCTGTTAATATATTTAAATTCACATAAAATAGGACAAAATATAAAATAAAACCTTTTATATATCAACATAAAAATAATCTTGCAATAAAAATGTTAATGGAGTAGAAGTATAACCCAATTAACGGAAATTGAGTTAGTAAACACATTACTACTTTGGAATATTCAATTTAAATCCCTTTGGATAACGTAAACTGAATTATATAATAAAATAAAAATAAATGGGATGTATTAATGATATAAAATGTGAAATGGTATTATATTCCTCATATATTGTAAAATATGTGTATAACAATAAAATATTCCTCAATGAATGGAAATTGAAAAGATATCCCTTACCTCAAGTTCAAACTTTCCATATTTTTCTTTCAAATCCCATATAATAAAATTTCATATATTATTTTTTATCTTAAGAAACATTTATAATTTTATTGCCTTGTCCAAAAATATTTAATTTAAATTATTTAAATAAATTATTTAAAAAAATTTAATTATTTAAGTCCATGCTAGGTGTTTTGAGGATGTTCTGTTCATAATTTCAAAATGACTTCGGTGTGTTGATTGTGGTCAGAGAGGTCATTATTCTATAATATAAACAATAATAATTATGAAATAATTATCAATTTTAATCATTAAGTATACCTATAAATACAACCATTAAAAATTTCAGAGAAGACTTATGTTACAATCATGGAGATGGTAGGTTGCACGTACACATGGGTAATATTTCATTTCTCAAGGAACATTAGGGAAATAAGGTATGTATTATTTAATTCTTCAATAATGATGATTATTTCATAAATATAATATTTATCATTAAATTAACTTATATTTTTCATCATTTTAGGTGGTGATGAAAAAATAATCACCTCGCTCCATGGATGTGGTAATCCAAATATATGCACGAACAACCATAACATTTTTCAATAAATTGAATGCTAATGAATTATATAGTATGTTATATTTAATGAATTAAAATTAGGTAAGAAATATAATAAACATACATACGTACATATATATTAAATCCATTGTTATATCCAAATAAGAGAGTAGGTGATGAAAAATGAATTTCATTTGTTTGTTTGATAGTTGTCCATTGTACACATGAAAGATGGATTCATTTACCGTTTGATGGACATTGAGATAGAAATAGGTCATAAAAATAACATAACAACATATCATTATATGGATGATTATGATGATATTATTTAATCAGTTTTTTATTATTTCAATTTTTTACAATAATAAATAAAACAAACATATTCGGTTTATGGATTAACCACTTCTTTGAAAAACCTTCTTTGCATTACAAATTATGTCATCTAAGGTCAGTTTTGAACCTAGACTAAGACCCCTATAACATTAGTGAGAATTTTAGTAATGGATTTATATATTAATTTTCTTAAAAAATGTCCCTTTATGTGTTTATAGGATGGGAGAGGGGGTTTCATTCTACAAGTGAGGAGAGGGCATATTTGGAGAAACATGAAATATTATAATATCACATGTTTATAACTCATGTAAAATTGTTCAAAAATTACATGGATTATAAGATAATTAGTATATGATCTTAATATAGTAATAAAATAAAAGTTTTATAGTATTATTTATCATTTTAATCCTTATGTTTGGGATTAACACTTTTATTAATCATTTTTAAACATAACAGTGGTAAAAATAATTTCAATATCAAAGTGTTGTAAATTTACCTATAAGATAAAATTTGGACAATAAATATAAATGGGATTAAATTTATTAAAAATTATAATCCCAACTATCTTTTTTAATATTTTTATAAATTGAAATAAATATTAATAAAAAAATATTTAACATAATATATTATTAATGACATTTTAAAATGTATTCACATAATTTCAATTAGATAAAAGAATGAAAAAATTGGAATTGAATGCAATCTATTTCACCATAACTAATAAGTTTTTGTTAATTATAAAATTCTTATGATGCCATAATTCATCCCAATAATATTAATTTTGATGTTTTAAAAGTAATTTACATTAATTTCTTACTACATTCACAAGAATTATGTCAGGATTAAAAAATAATTTATGGTATTTATTAAATCCCTAAAACAAAAAAAATAATATAAATCATAAAAAAATAATTATGATAAAAATGTCATTTCTTATTCTTTCACAAATATTTTCTATCCGTATTTTAACATATATTAAAATTTTAAAATCAAGAGATTGACATTTTTTATATTTTATAACTTTGAATATTATATAAGACTCTTTCCATGAAAAATAGACAAACATTTGTCATGACTCTACTTATTTAATATCGAGAGATAATTGCCCTTGAGTCTCCCCTCCAATAGGCCCCAGGGTGGTGACTGGCACCAAGGGTATGTAAACATTAATACAACATGGAAGGAATTTCCCTTTTTATATTAACTATTTGGTCTACTAGGTTGAATACCCAAAGAGTGGGTGGGGGTGAATCAGGGTAAGGTAGATTAAAACATTCTCTCTTTTGGATCTTTCTATATTGTTAGAAAAAACTCAATTCGCTCTTCCTCCCATATAAATATATGAACATATATGAAATAATTCCCAGGACACAAAATGTTTTACTTGGTACACCCTCACTAGGCTACGTCCAAGGAGCATACAATGACAATAAGCCAATGTACAAAATTCACTAAGGATCACTACCAATAATGAGTAAAATGTTTGGGATAGATCTTATATGCCCATGCTCACAACCTTTACGAGGTTTACGGTCTTCTCAATTAATTCCCAAGATTCACTCTGGATGCCTCTTTATCTGGCTCACTTCGGGTGGAAGGTGTCACCGTATTCCTCTTCCTATGCTCACTGGTCCTGGAAAATAATCCACTCACAGTTTATGGTTGTGTAGGTAAAACATGGTTTATAGACATGTGGGTCCCTTAATTTGCATGAATTCCTACATCCTTAACTATATGTATATTCCCTATTGATGTTCCTTTTTCACCTGCTGTTGAATTCATCCTTCCCAAGTACTGTTAGGTATTGGAAAATACTTTCGCAAACTGAATTAGAGATTTTTCAAGCTTACTTGAGAAAACTGTGAACCACCTCCTTATATCGTGTATTGAGTACCAAGTTTGGTACGTGAACCTCTTCCTTCACATACTTCTTCCTCTTCCATGAACCTTCCATGCATTTGGAATACCACCACCTTCGCTATCGTGTACCACTACTTCATACTAATTCACCGAACCCCCGATGTGAATCACCCTTTGTCCATGAAATGTTCTCTGTTCATAGACTTTTTTTGATTTTATGTACCAGAGACCTCCATACACATATCGCTTACAAAATTAACTCTCTCGCTTTCCAGATACTCTTCCTCCATGTTCCGAGTCTTAAACCGATACAACTTTTTACTTAAATTCATTGGAATAAATTCGTCCGTGTGAACCACTCTAGGCTTCATGGGATTATCCCTCATGAAATTCCATCGAACATCATCATATTCCCAGAGAAAAAACATATTCTCTAATGATACTCAATCTTCTCAGTAATCAATGCAGTTAGTGATTATTATATAGGCAAATACATCCACCTAATCACTAAAATCAAAATATACTGAATCTTCAGTCCATCCTTCACCACTTACCGATTCTTTTTTCGTTGCAAACCGAAATCCATCCATGAACCATTTCCCTATGAAATAAACATATTGTCTTTTCTCCTACGTGGTCTATCTCCTCCATAAACATCAGCACATCTACATACCTCATCTCCTTCCACTGCGAACCGTGTTCGGTTTTGTGAACCACACATCCATACTATTTCCCCCACTCTGCATATCAATCATGTAACATGGTATGTGGACCATGTATTAGGGTATGTGGCTCATATCCTTTTGACAATTTATTCATCATTCTTCATAGAATTCACTCTTATAATGATATCCTTCCTTTTCCAACATCAAACTCCTAGTTTTGATGCCCCAAAATTTGGCAATCACTGGGAAACTACGCGAACTTAATAATTTGTATTCGGAAAACCCCAATTATACTCACTAGTGGTTATTTGTATTTATCAACCAATATAACCACACCCAAAACATACTGAGAGGACACATTAAGATATTTTTTTCTAAACAACCTATATTGGGAACTAATTTGTATCAACCTCAGAAAAATCCAAGATACATATATATATATAATGAATCAAAAAAAACAATCCCACATGCATGTTTAATGTAAAACTACTAGAAATAACAAGGAAAACTCCAAATTAAGCACCTTAATATAACAAATTTGTTATACAAAAACAATCCCCAACGTCTAAGCTAGTATGGTCCTACACGATCAATGAAATCTCCCTAAAAACCTGAAAATATTTTTATATACCTAGGGTGAGAATACAAGTATACTCAGTAGGAAAAGACAAAGTCATCTATGCACAAGTTGGAGAATCATACTAATATCCCTCTGAGAAAACATCAGAACTCAAAAACACATAATAGTTTATGTTATCCATCCCAACCTCACCAAGTCATGCTTTCCAAATAATAAAATTCAAGTAAAATAAAATAGTAAGGACATTTATATTTGGGTTTCCCATACCATTTCACACTTGTTAACTACTCATCCATATTGGATAACGTCCTAATGCTACAACACTATTTAACAATCCCCACATCCACAACCTTCCCACACATGACTAGGAAACATACCACATATCATCCATAAACACCTGGGCCACAACCACATCACATCGCTAAGAGACATAGGAAAGCATAATGTATCTCATCCCGAAGACACCTAGGTAGCACACCCCACCCGTAGACACATGGGCCTCACAACCGCACCACATCCTACCCATGGATTATATGACTACCAATTCCTAGAAGAGGGAGAAGATAAGAGCCAATAACCATCCATCCATCCTCCGATTGGGATGTTAGGAAATCACATCATCCCCCATAATAATGGGGGTGTTCTTCATGTAGTTCTCATCATGGGTGGGGTGCGTATAAAAATCTCGACGAACTACAAGTTTTTATATATAGGTACCCAACACTCAGCTAAACCTGGGGGTTTTAAAAAAAACTACCTACCCACAAAAAAACTCCCTTTTTTCCACCTCTAAATGTAAATATCTAAATTAACAAAGGTCACTTCCCAGTTCAATAAAAGAATGCCTCTTTATTACAAGACACAACTTGAAACATACCACCAGCCAAATCATTTAACAAGTCGTCATTATTCATTATCAATTCATTTATTTATTTATTCCATCCCTACATGGGAATATACCAAACCTAGTAAATGTTATAATTCAAATCAACCATACTAACCACAGAAGGTTTCAGGTGTAGCGGAAGCGTGGTTAGGACAGAACCCAACATTGATTTTAACCATGATAAATGATTATTTTGGGTTCAATATGACGATGAATGCCAGTCTCCATGGAATATAAACAATGATTTAGATAAAGTAGAAAGAGGCCTGAAACCTTTATAGAAGATCCAACACATCATGTTTATAATTAATTTAATTAATTTCATAAAAATATACCTGGATCTTTGGTATTTTCTTCATTAATTATGTTGATCATCTGGAGTGACCCTTTTGGATTATCTTATTGTGCTTGCAAGGAACCAAACTAGAATCCCTCTGGAGGTGATCCACATGTGCTCTGATGGCCTCTAATTGACACCATTCATTATCTAGGTGCTAGTGCAGAAAATTGAGTGTTTTGTGTCAGTCGTTCATGATTCCTTATTATTAGGCCTTGAAGAACGTCTATCATTATTGAGAGGGGTGGAAAGAGGATTTGAGAGAGAAATTGTTTAGATAAAAAAATTTCAAATTCACCGAGTGTGGGTTTTGTACTTGATACAATATACGTATATATATATTTATTGATATAAGGATTCAGTTACAATATATCATTGGATAAAAATAACTAAATACATTCATAACCTTAGAGAAATGCATTCAATTAATAATAATACTCCGTCGTTATTTATGGTGTTCCAACTTGCGAAAAATGGAATTATAAATAAAATTACATGTCACAAAATAATACCAGTGTTATTTTAATTTGTTCCGACTAGTTAAATAAATATTTATAGTCTTGAAAATAACTATTTTACCATCAGACCAGCCTTGGTCCTCTCTAAATCCACTTCCATTTGTTGAACACTTTATTAAATAAATAAATAATTTATTCTCATAAATCAATATTTTATTTAACATATTAGTAAATAAATATTTATTCTACATTCAATAAAATAAATAAGTGTATTTTACCCATAATCTAGTGAATAAATATTTATTGGATTCATGCAATCATTTTAACTTGAATAAAATTATTCCGTTGTCTTGAGAATAATATTTATTAATAAAATTCAATTAGAATTTAACAGATACCACCAGAAACATTTACTGTGTGACCTTCTAGGATTCCTTCACATTGGATTAGGTAGGCTTGCCTAAAGTCCAAGAGTAATGTCTACAAACCGGTCATGGAACAAAAGAGAAATAACTTAATGTTGCAACAACAACATCCACATAAAAATTCTCACTATATAATATAATCCCTTTCTTGTAATATCTCATCAAGCAGGTTTCATGATCATGTCATCAACTTTCATGCTTGATACATCATTCCTTGACTACCTGAAAGAAACTCATCATTACACCATTGCCATGGAATTTTGAGTGATGGTTCTATTTCATTCAAAGGTCTGAGATATCAACTTCCATAATTGGAAGAAATAAATCCTTCCTCGACTTATCCATTAATAACATGCCACTCGTGATGCACCCAACATACCCTACTTCCTGCCAACTGTCAGCATGATGTTTATCATCAGTAAATCAAAGTGTGAGAGTCATGACATGTATTAATTATAATCATAAAGTCTAAGGATAATTATACATGCTCTCATATAGAAATATCATGTGGCACAAAAACATGCGGAATTCCTATTGGAGGTTCTGTTCTTATAATCTCTTATCATAGAGATTACCGAGTGAAAACATCATGAGAGAAGTCTCATCTTCTTATGAGTACTCACTCCAGATGTACTACATGCTATGTGTCACATCATAGTATTTCATCCAACCGTAGAACTAAATTTATAAATATTGTTAGAGCATTTCAAGGTTCTCATAATAGTGTAGAACTGCTAGGACATTATCAATGCAAAAAATACTCTAGGGAATTATTACATCATATTCATACAGAGAAATAAAAAAATCTAATAAGATTTATAATATTTAAACACATTAAATTTCCATGTAATCAAAGTAAAACCTATTGGTTATATGAAACCAACTCTTACAAATGCCTACTTGCACTAGAGACAACCGTGTACAACTTTCTGTCTACTAGAACTCACATGGTTATCATGTTTCAACTGAGTCAAAGATTTAGTCAAGGGGTCCCCCACATTGTCTTCTGTAGAATTATTGCTCACTGCAACTTCAATTCTCTGAGGAAAATTCCTCAAGAGATGATACTTCCAAAGTATGTGATTCTTCCACTGATGTGACCATGGTTCTTTTGTGAGAGACACCAATGTAGTATTATCACAACATATTGTTATAGGATATTTACTGCTAGCTATCACATCTAGCTCCTGGATGAAGCTTCGCATCCAAAATACTTCTTTAGTTATCTCAGAAGCTACGATATACTCAGACTCTACTGTAGAATCTGCGATCACGCTCTACATTGAGCTCTTCCATCTCTCTGCACCTCTATTAAAAGTGAATATGTATCCTATTTGTGACATCATGTCATCTTGATCAGTCTAGATACTAGCATCTTCATATCCTCTGATGACTAGTTCCCTATCTCCTCCATAAACCAGGAACATATCCTTAGTACACCTCAGATACTTTAGGATAGTCTTGACTTTCATCCAATGGAGTTCTCCTATGTTATCCTGATATCTTCCTACATCACTCAATGCATAGGTGACATCCAGCCCAGTAAATATCATGGCATACATTAATAACCCAATTTTTGTTATGTATAGAGTCCATTCCATTGTATTTCTTTCCTCATCTGTCTGAGGATACATGTTCTTGGAAAGATGAATGTCATGTGAGGCGGGAAACAATCCCCTTTGGGATTGTTCCATACTGAATCACTTCAATATCTTATCAATATATGTACTTTGACTTAGGCCCAACAATATCTTGGATCTATCATGATAAATCTCGATCCCAAGAATATATGCTTACTCACCCAAGTCCATTATGGAGATGAAATGATTCAACCGTTCCATAAAAGACTGTAAGTTTGGTATCTCATTTCTAATAAGTAATATGTCATCAGCATATACTATTAGGAAAACGATTTCACTCCTACTAAACTGTTTGTAGACATAAGGATCACATTCATTCTTGAAAAAACCAAATTTTATTACGGCTTCATCAAAACGAATGGTCCAGGACATGGATGCTTGCTTTAATCCATAAATGGATTTTTGAAACTTTCATACTGTATTGGCATTCAAGGGAGTCATAAACCCTCTCGGTTCGTTCATGTAAAAATATTCATTAAGGTTCCCATTAAAGAAGGTTGTTTTTCCATCTATTTGACAAATCTCATAGTCTTTGTAAGAGGAAATTGTAACGTCCATCATGGATCAACACTAAGACGATGGACGAACCGGTCGCCACATGACCTCAAGTGCACCTCTCTATATACAAGAGGTTGCCGACTAGTAGTGAGGGAATAAGAATAGTCAATTGGGAGACTATACTTTCTTATCAGAGTTGTACATTTGTATAAAAGTGTAAATAATTATCAACAGAAGAAGCAGTAATACATAATTGACAAAGCAGCGAAAGTCATATTTCATATAAATGAACAAAAGTGGCAAATGCCAATTTATACAATAGATGAATGCATGACATGGAATTTATACATATTTGATAGAATTAAATATTTCAACATGATTTTGAGTACAATACAACATAAGACTCAAGTAAATAATAATCTAAAATCCCATCGGTGATCTCCACGAGCATCCTGAGATTCAACTCAGTCATTTGCTCCTAACTATCGGGTAAAAGCAAATAGCAACAAGCATGGTCTAAGGCACTATAAATAAGAAAGGTATACTCAGGTACCCCAGTGCAATGGAGGCCTGAGTTGGGTGTGAGATATAAATCTTAGTAGGTCGGCACCACCATTTTCTAACCCAATCCTGACAGTGTAATATAAATTAAACAGGGTGTAAGCATGTATAAATAAATAAGCAGTACAATGTAACTAAATACCCAAATACCTTCTTAAGCCCTCATCTTGTTTCTGTACATGTATCAGTTAATTAATTGAATATTACCAGTTTATTTATAATTCAAATGTGATTAAGTCACCTACCAAGTCCAAGGAGTTTCCTCCAAGGTAAAATAGGGCTAATCAATGACCGGGAGCGATGGGATTTAACATCAAAACCAACTTGTCAAAGCTGGGCCTAAGGAGTGTATCCTAGGATTCATGTGATAGTATATCTAGGGAACATTCCATTATGTAACAAGGAAACCTAAAAAAGATATCCATTGAGGGAGTTCTACGGTAAAAACAATGGTAATGTAAACTCACGGAAACATAACTTAGTAGTATCTGTGTCTAGCTCATAGGTATGAGTTGAATCCAAGGTATTACACAATAACTTTCTTACCGAGTCCTCGGTGATTAACCAACATAAAACTGAGCTATCCAAATATAGGGCTCTATAGGCTTTAACCATGGCACCTACAAGTCAATGTTGGATCCAAGGAGTGTATCTGATGTATCGTGTGAGAAGAAGGGATCTGACTGTAGTATACCAGGCTTCCAAGGAGTAGACAAGAATTAGAGTCAAGGTGGGTATCAACCTAAGAAAACTGCATCCTTGAATCATAATGGGGTTCCCGAGAACCAAGGTATTGTACTCTAAGAATCCAAGGTGATCTCAAGTCCGTCCATTATTATTTGATAAGGAAGTCATGTAATATTTTATTTGGGTCAAGTCTTTCCTTCCATTAGTTAGGATAGGTAGAGTAGAATTGAACCCCTTTATTTATTGGTTCATTCCTTGTCTTTCATTAGTGTAGAAAGCCCAAGTATCATTGAAACCATTCATTTAATAGTTCAAGACATGCCTTCCATTATTTTGGAAATTTCAAGTAGCATTGCAACCATTTAGTAAAAAACATTAAGAAATTTTCAATGGGCAATATCCACACTGCTACATTCCCTTAGCATAGTAAGGTTTTCCACGGATGTGGAACCGATCCTTGTCTCATGAATTAGAGTATTTTAATGGAATTATTACATGGGAATCCATGTATCTCCCATGATATGAGCATGGATCAATGTTGATTCCATCAGGAAAATCCTACATGGGGACCCGCATTTCAACCCTGGTTTTATTATTATTCAAAACATTTGAAAAAAATCTGGAAACTTTTTTTGAGGTTAATAATTAAGTATTAACCATTCATTTAACTTAACTCATTACATTTTCCAAAACATGTCAATAGAATAAAAATGGCTCTATGTATCCATACAAAATAAAATTTCCTACATGGGTAATTCAAATCCAAAACTGGACAAAAAACATAGACGATACTTCAGTCCTTCAATCATTTTAAAAATGGAAACTCGCTATTTCTAATGTCATTAGGGCCATGTACTAAGCATATTGTATCTCAACATAACATCATGAATAAAGATTATAGACATGAAAAGTTAAAAAAGAATGGTCTAACCACTAATTTATAGCTTGAAAGCTTCTCACCTCTATTGGATAGGTTTTATTATGAAAACATGATATTGTTTATCAACAAATAATTTATCACCTTTAACATTAAAAACATGAAACAAGATAAATTCATGTTTAAGATTCATTGAGAATAATAATTCATTTAATAAGTTAATTTATAAAAAAAACTATAGTAAGAAACTTTATAAATGCATTTATAATGTTTCGTGACTTGGAAAGGGACCCTACCTCAAGGTAGAACCAAGCCATTCACTCGGCACATAGAGTATTCTAACTAAATGAACCTTATCATCTCCCACTGAGCATTCACACATCCATATACATGCATAGACACAAAAAGATCTTAAATCAAGATGTGAGAAACAATAGAGAAGGTATAATCCTTACCCCTAAACATTGAGAGTGGGCCAAAACCACCAAAACTGCCTCGTTGTTGGTGGTTGTTGCCAGAACACATAACAACAACACCCAAGAAAACATTTTCACTACCGAGCACCAAAGGGAGATCAGAAAAATGTGTTAACCCTTGTTATATGGTTTGGTCATACCATCTCATGTGAGAAATAGCCCATAGCGTGGCTAGAAAACGAGATGAGATGTGAGGAGGTGACTCAACTTGAACGATAAAAAGGGATTCATGAAGAGATCTTGGCATAATTAAAGAGATAAGAGGAGGTGGGAGGGGTTGTGCGCTTCTAAGTGGGGAGAACATTGGGTTAGGTGTGTCATTTATGATAGGGGAGAGGGAGAGTAGTTTAGGTTTTAATTTATTTTTATTTTAATCAAATTTATTTAACGTAAAACAAATTTAAATCTAAAAATTGGGTGTCATGCACAATTTGAGTCGCATGGTTTTCAAAACTGTGTGGAGTCTTCTGCATCCAAGATGCAGCCCACACGGGCTAGGCACACAGTTTTGTAAACAGTGTGTAGGCTGTGTGCAGGCCATTATCCCTTTTTAAATAGGGTCGCACAGTTACCTACAGTGTGCCATATGGTTTCGAAAACCATGCACAGACCGTGCACCCTCTTCTATCCTTAAATCTTTTTTTAGTGTATTAAACCCCCAAAAACCTCTCAAGCCACTAGGGAGACTTCTCAGACCTTCTCTTATTCCCAAAAACATCACATAAGTTTGATTCAACTCTCAGAATTTAGTTCTGAATCTTTGTTTTAAAAATGACTGGTTAAGTAAAGAAAAAAGTCCAAAAACATCCATATTTTAGTTCGGTTCAGAACACAAGATTCTACAATCTAACTAGATTAAAAACATCTCCTCCCCAATAAGCCTTTAGGAACAACGTAAACACAACCTGACCAACAATTGTCATGAATTTTCATTCCAATGGTTTCATTGTGTTATAAATTCCTGATGCACCTCAATCATTTCCAATGCACTCTGCACTTTAGACTTTACAACCCAATCCAATGCTAAAAGTTCATCATAAACACAAAAACAGAACATACTTGTGCTTTTTTAGATAGATTCATGATCACATCAAAGTCTCAGTAAACACTCGACTGGTGGTATGTCACACTGTCGGTCATATCATAAGAAGGGGACGATTCCAAGTCACAGTAACTCTACTATTGGAATTGTTGTATAAGGCATAAATCATGTTTTTCTTACTGAACTTCTGGAATGATTTCATTAAAATGAAACGGTCGAATTCTGATTGACCAAATAGGACAGATCGATCTATCATTCTCAAAAGACACTATCGACATTGAGACCACACTTTCCTCTAAATATAAATGTGCTTTAAAATGACCACATACAATCATAAACCTAAAACTAAATGAAATTGGATGATTCAATCCACATAGAAGATGTATCTCATAGAATTCTGTCTTAGGCAGCCAAAGAAATTTAGAAGAAAAAATTGGAATCCATGAGTCTAAAAAGGACATTCCTACATGGAAACCTAGGAATCACTCTGGACTTACCAAACCTCATTAAGAACCATGCTTAGCGTGCAACACTGACAAAGATCATCAATAAGATCAACAGATTTTAACTATTTTGCACAGTGTAAGATTGATGGTCTCTTAGTGAATCGAGGATGGTGTCAAGAGAGTGGACATGCTCGTCTCTTATGAAGAGTACACTAAGAAGATTTAAGATGGAGTTTCTAAGAAAACACACCCATAAACTGAAAGATAAAATAGTCGAACCAGATCAAAGTTGTGTTACCAAGAAATCACCGACATGATTTAAGACTTGCAAGCCTCAAGGTCATTCAAGCAAAATGACCATTTCCAAATGGTTCTTTTAGGTTGTGATGCTTCTACTTGGAAGGAAGCATTAAAAACTCAACAAGACACTACCCACAGAAAGAGTGTTTGGGTAATAAGGTAAGAAAACTATCCACTACTAAGCACACTAGATTATAACAATGAGACCATCATGTCAAAACACTCGAGACTTTTGAAAACCTATCCATGTATTGGAATGGAATTTATTCTTTAACACTCAAGCCATACTACATGGAGATGACCCGAGACCATACTCAATAGTACAAGATGATTTATTAATGGGTCATATTGCCTCATAAGACCATTTTCCTAGATGATTCCATAACAATCCATCCATCACTATGAAGAAGAAGGGGTCAAATGACCAACGAAGATTTCGACCATGTTTGAGGCACGCCTAACCAGCTAGAAAATAGCATTAATCATTGCTTGATCACATCACAATGTCAAGAAAGACATAATCACCCATCCTAACAAGGGTGTCACTTTAAAACGGAATGTCCTACTTGGGACAACAGCACCCAAGAACCACAAAGAGCGAGAAGGGTCACGATACTAGCAAGGCATTTATGTTCTAAGGGAGCTACCTACGATGGGTTATCCCCTTACGAAGAAAAAGTGTCAAATCTAAAACCGGGTCATGTCAAACATAAGTCACTCAGCTCAAAATCCGACCATAAGGTCATTGATAAGGTAAGAAATGCCTAAGAAAAGTACTCATTCTTCCAATCCAAGGAAAATAAAAACAAGTTTGAACTAACCTTACATGACGGTTTTAAACCATGGCCACCACTAGAGGTTCCATTTCCAAGCCTCTTATATTTAATCACTTTTAATCATTAATCGTCAAAAGATTTAATGAAAACTTCGAGGTACCATTTTCAAAACAAATAACAAGGTACATGGTTTTAACCAACGCCCAAAGGGAAAAGTAGGAATTTTTTTATAAAACTCTCATTTAAAAACTATTTATATTAGTTGATATTCTATCATTTTTATGAAACTTATCAAAATATATTCCTTTAAAGCAGATAAGGTGACCCTTGCATGTCCCATTTTAACTAACCTAATTTATCTATAAAGAAACCCAATAGAAATATTATTAATTATTAAAATGTAAACACCCAAAGGGGTAATCTCATAAGACCATTCTCCAAGTGACCTACTTGGGAATAGTTTCATTTTGAAAGCTATCCATTTGATTTTAGATCATCATTAAACATCTTTAACACTAATAACAATTTGCACGGAATTATTCCATTTCATTTAATACAAGTTTCCATTTCCTAATTCATGAAGCGCCCATACACTCCATGTATTTAAAAATGGATCCCATTAATCCATACCGATGTCAATTCAGAAATTATCATGATCAAAATAATTGTCCAATTTATATGGGTTCCCATCTACCAACATGAAAAGTGCCCATACACTTTACAGTTTGGCATTTGGCTACCTTTAGTCAAATCCAACTTCACTTATCTATTGAATTTAGTAGCCTTTTTACAATGGTTCAATTACATGAATTACCCTTTTCCATCTATAAGGCACCCATACACCTTATAACTAAAAATTGGACCTTATTATAACCGAAACCAGTAAAAATATCCCAGGAAATCATGTTCATATATCAATGTAAGCCAACATGCCATGTCACTACAAGTAACTAACATAGTGATACACATTGAAATCACAGAACCATGGAATTTTAATCACATGGGAATGCTATATCAAGCAGTAAGCATAGAAGGAATTATAATTTATTACCTAAACAAGTATAAATATAATCATGGAACATTAAGAGGCATTGGATCAAACTTAACTGGAAAACTACTAATGAATCTACATGGAATGACATATATTCATGGAATGTGAACTTCTAAGTGTATAATTTTATGCATGTAATGAAACATCCTCTCTATATTAGGACAAGGAAAGTTTCAAAAATTCTAAAAAAAAATAAGCAGTGGAAAGTACAGCAGTCACTCTAGATGAAATCATATCAATTGTAATAGCGAACAACATAAATAGCAATCCCATCCCTATACCCTTGGTCATTTCCCATACACTGGGTGATCAGTCTGAGGCATGAATATTAACCAAGAACCAACACTTTCTTAGTATCCTATATACCAACCCAAAAAAATTTAGAAAAAATGAAAAATTACCTTTGATACCTCTTTGTAATTTCCAACCCAGCTCCTAGATATGACGGTGGACGGATCGGTCGCAACATGACCTCAAGAGCACCTCCCCATATACCAGAGGTTTTCGACTAGCAATGAGAGTCTAAGAATAGTCGATGGGGATACTATACACTCTTATCAGAGTTCCACAGTGGTATAATAGTGTAAATAATATTCAAAAGAGGAATCAATAATACATAATTGACAAAGCTGTAGAAGTTAGATTTCATATAAATGAACAAAAGTGTCCAATGCAAGTTTATACTACAGATGAATGCATGAAATTGAATTTATAGATATTTCAAATCAGTAAACATTATATCATGCTTTTCAATACAATATAGTATAAGACTCATGTAAAGAATGATATAAAATCCCAATGGTAATCTCCACGAGCATTCTGAGCTCCAACTGAGTCCTTGGCTCCTAACTCCCATGTAAAATCAAATAGAAAAAAATAAGGTATGAGGCCCTGTGAACAAGAATGGTATACTCAGATACCCTAGTGAAATGGTGTCCTGAGTAGGGTGTGAGATATAAATCTCAGTAGGTCATCACCACCGGTGTCTAACCCAATCCTGAAATTGTAATATAAATTAAATAGGGTGTAAGCATACAAGAAATAAAGTAATAAGTACAATGTAACTAAATAACCATGTACCTTCATCATCCCTCGGCTAGTGTCTGAACATGTAATCAGTCCACTAATGGAATATTTCAAGATTATTTATAAATCTCACGTGAGTAAGTCACCTACCGAGTCCAAGGATTTTTCTCCAAGTTAAAACTGTGGTAAGAAATGACTGGGCCTGATGGGCTTTAACCATGGCCCATAATTGTCAAATATGAACCCAAGGTGTGTATCCAAGGTATCATGTGATAGTATGAGTAGTGAAGGTTCCAATACATACCATGGAAACCCGTAAAAGATATCTAGTGAGGGAGTTCCAGGGTAAAAACCAAAGAAACTTAAACTCACAGAAATCAAACTCAGCAGTATATAAGTCGAGCTAGGGGTAACAGTGTAATACAAGGAGCATAATCCAAGGCATTCAATAATAAGTTGACTACTATGTTCAAGGTGATCTACCAAGGAAAAATGGTAATATGAAAATATAGGGTATGATGGGCTTTAACCATGGAACCTACTTGTCAATGATGGATCTAAAGAGTGTATCTGAGGTATTCTGTAAGATGAAGGGACCCAACTATAGTATATCAGGCATCCAAGAAATAGACTAGAATCAGATTCTAGGTGGGTATCAACCTAAGAATACTGTATCCCTGAATCAGAATGGAATTCCCAAGACCCAAGGTATATTCCTCTCCAACTACAAGGTGATCTCAAGTCTGTCAATTCCTATTTGATTAGAAAGTCATGTAATATTCTATTTGGTTCATTTCTTTCCTTCCATTAGTTTGTATAGGTCAAGTAATGTTGCAAACATTTATTTAGTGGTCCAAGCCTTATCTTCCATTAATGTGGAATGGTCATGTAGCATTGTAACCAATCATTTATTGGTTCAAGCCTTGGCTTACATTAGTTTGGAAAGGTCAGGTATCATTGAAACCATTTAGTAAAACCCATTAAGGCATTTTCAAAGGGTAAGGTCCACAACGCTACCTTCCCTTAGCATGGTAACGGTTTACAGTGGAATGGAACCAGTTCTTCTCTCATGAATCATAGTTCATCCATGGAATTACTACATGGGAATTCGTGTATCTCCCAAGATATGAGCATGAAAACCCTTCGAGTCCATCATGTCATTTCTACTTGGGAACCCACGTGTCACCCAATGTTTTGTTAGTATTCAAAACAATAATGTCCCAACTCTAGTTTCCCGGAGATGGTGCATTATTAAATAAAATTGGAATGCTAAAAAGGGATGAAATCCAAAAATACCGATCTATTTAGTATCCTTGGAAGTGCTCGATGCAATAATATGTTTAAAATTACTTTATGAAATGAAAATCAACAACATTATGTCTCCTTTTAACACATTAATCTCTCTTAAACTAACCCTGCAGATGAATCATAATATACTTATTCACATCCTAGAGAAAAAATAAAACATAGAAAGGGGTGAGCTTAGATTCTCAGTAAGGATAACTATATAGTGGAAATATTCTTAAATAAGAATAAACATTTAAGGCAATATATAACACTAAAACACAAGCATTTTAAACTTAAACTTCAGCATAATATTGAAATGATAAATCAAATAATTCCATTTACATATTCACATGGATAATCTATTAGTCGAATAATCACATGTAATATCAATATATAATTTTATAATTATGGAATGCATAATGCTAGACATCATAACCACATAGTCAAGGCCTCTTTCCAAGACTACAAACAAGATTTTGTGAACGCCTTGTGCCAAAACACTAGTTTGTCTCATGAGGCCTACCTGTGCATCGAGGAGCTATAGTGGGCTCCACCCTTCATATACTAAGTCCAATTAATTCCTCCTATCAAAAGGTTGAAACATAATCTAAATATTTGTTCTAGAACTAGAATACGGAATGGCATCATTTTAACCAAAAAACATGAATGGTATAAAAATATCTTATCCACAGTCCAAAAAAACTCATTAAATACAATATGGAAGATTTTATGAACCACAGTCAAGAATAATGATGGATATTGACATAGATAAAAATAATCAGTAAATCTATTTGAGTAAAATATTCCCTTTTCTGGAAGGTATTTAAAAGTCCCATTATTTATCAAGAAGATGTTAAAAATATATTTCTAAATCAACATGTCACATACCACTTTGGATATTTCAATACAAATTTTAATTTTAAAACATTTAGGTCTATATATTAAAATCCTTAAAAACATTTTTAAAACATGGACAATAATGAGAAAGATTTAGAAGAATAAAATTTGAAAGCATTTAAAATGATATTTTCATTAGTGTTCCTAAACAAATGAGAGAAATTTGAATATAGATAATTGAATTAATCAAAACTTAATAATATCATGTGAATAAAGGGATTCATGATATACTTTGTGAATGTACAGTATATAAACCATATAAAAGTGAATTGGTGCATAACAATAAAGAAGTCTCGATAAAATGTAAATTGAGATGAAATTTCATATAAAGATTGTATCCTTAGGTTTTGGATAAACCAATTACATAATTATGTATGAAAAATATAAATATTCTCAATATGATTGGATATTTGGTATAAATTAATCAGATGTCATTCAGAAATATTCTTGTAACAACAACATCAATGACTTGGATGTTTAACTAAATGAATAGAAATTGAGTTAAGATCACTCTTATTAAGTTCATATCAATGACTTGAGGATTTATCAATGGATTTATTATGTGTATCAAAAGTATATCCACACAAAGGGGAGTGTAAATGACTATATAAAAAAATAAATAGTGGTTTCACACTAAATCTTGGAGTAAAATAATCAATGATGTTTGTGTAAAACCCAATGCGTGGAAATAGATATTAGAAATTCCCTTACCGATTTGGTAACACACGAAACATACCCCCCATGAAAGAAGGATCATAAAATGAAGATTAAAATGCCGATAAGTTAAAGTATATTACACAAATAATACAATCATGGGCAGTACATCCACCACCCAAAAGGAAATAGTTGTAATATAGCATGAATCTCACGCGAATAAGAAGTGAGATGAAAACCCCTTACCTCATACCTTTCCATGGTCGATGGAATTTTAAACTACAATATAATAGTTAAATTTTTGTTATTAAACTATAAAAGAACCAAATATATAAATATGATATCATATATGATCTTTTAATATTGCATTGTTAACAATATTTCTGTAATATCATTGTTTCGGGTGTAAACTAATTTGTTTTCCTTTATATAATGGGTTACGTAGGCCATTTTTGTTATGGATAGTATGTATTTGATTCATATTCAGAATTATATTAATTCCTAAAACATTATTATTAATCATAAACTGAAATTTATTCTCGAATGGCT
This sequence comes from Viscum album, assembly GCA_963277665.1. Classification (NCBI taxonomy): domain Eukaryota; kingdom Viridiplantae; phylum Streptophyta; class Magnoliopsida; order Santalales; family Viscaceae; genus Viscum; species Viscum album. The sequence goes on from OY728125.1 coordinate 367,370,593, forward strand.
ATGATGGGGAATAAATTTCATCGCGTTCATGGAGACGGTAATCTGTATGTACGCACAAGTGACAATATCATTCTATTGATGGTGAAATTGTATGTAATTGGATGGTATATCATACATACAGAATCATAAACATGTTATATTTATTATTTAAATCATTTTTACTCATTATTATACCTATCCAAATAATGAAGTGTTTGAATAACAAATGACACCACGAGGTGGAGACAGCAAGCAGTACGTATGGACGTATGGTGACTCCTCATTCATAGGATGGATATAATAATGAATATTGTTGTAACATATTTATAATAACATCCTAGTATTAAAAAGATATTTGATTTATTATTTTATTATGGAAACTATGAAGAAAGAGGAAGTGGAAGAAGAAATGAACTTTGAAAGAGGTGGTGAAATTATTACCTCTTCTTCAGGTGTTTCCTTTTGATTTGATCAAAGGGGATCTTTATGGTGTCTTTCTGATCAAAATATGGTCTCTAGGTTGAATTGAGGGTATTTGGTAGTATATTTGAGTATGGTTTGGCCGAGCCAAATGGAATTGGATGTGTGATTTTGAGAGAAGGGGAAGTACCCTATTATAAAAGAAGTGGGGTCACATTAGGAAAAGCTTGAAATATTATTTTATTATACAATAATATTTGGTTTATCATGGAACCAAAATGATTTATTTCGAATCTAAGCTGGCGATGGGTCGAAAAACTCTCAACCAATTGGTTTTAGATAGGTTTAGGTCACCATATTGACCTGATCTTTTAGATTTAACTCTTAGTTAAATAGTTTAATTTTTACCATGTATTATTGTATTATTATATTAAATGGATAATAAACATACTATAAAAATCCATTTGAACCCAAATTGGTTCATTAATGATATATATAACCTTATCTATGTCCTTTGGCTGAACCATAGTTCTTTTAGAATATTATATCAATTTATAATGTAGTATTTTATTTAAAAACTCATTTATGTCAATTTTGACACAATTTTGTATTTTGTTTTTGTGAATGTCATAAAAACATTATCATTTCAAAAAAATTATTTAATCAGACCTAACATGTAATATTATTGGAATTCATCATAAGTCTCAATTTACATTTATTTTGATATTTATAGTATCAATTATTTTAATCTTTCATTATAAGGTAATTAATTCATCATCATTGTATCATGAATAAATTTAAATATTAAAAGTCTAAAAATTATAGATAAAATAACATTATATAGGAAATAATTTTATCTTTCTAATGAATACTTATAATTTAATTTATATTATGTATAACGGTATATGAAAAATGGTTTAGTTATTAAACATTGAATTTAACACTCTTAACTCTTCTTTAAATAAAATAATAATAAATTTCTTAATCTATTTTAAGTAGAGAAAAAGGATCATATATTATTCCTAAGTTTGATTTTGGTCAAAATACACTTATCCAATAGAATTTGGAAATGCGTTAGGATAATTATAATATCATTTTTTACCTTTAATTACCCTATTTACTTTTTACTGTTGTAAATAAACATCAAAAATTACTATTCACCCAAAATTATTTCCATCTTATTGAAGCACATTTTACATACTTATGTCAAGTGTGTCTCTCAGATTTTTCAAATCCAATTCACAGAAGTGGAAAAATTATGTTTTATGCAAATTAGCAAATGTTCCTAGAAGGTGGGTAAAATATGTTAAAAAGTTCAATAAAATTTTATTCGTATAATTTTATTATAATGACTCCAATGAATTAAATTTTAATTATATAGATATTATATATCTATTTTGAAATTAAATAAATTTAAATAAAATAAATAATAATTTAAATAACAAGTCGCTTTCAAACAACAATGCCATGTTTTGAACTATTTATCAAAAATTTACAGTTTTCAAAAAAATACCAAAACCTCAACCTATGATAATTATGTTATTAAAAATTCAAAAATGAATTATATTTTACCAAATTCAAAATATATACATTTCATTAATTAATTGGAAATTAATTCCCATTGTCAAAAACAAAAAACATATTTTTAAAAAGTAAAAACATTCAAATGATTGATAAGTGTTTATGTCAAATTTGAATGTGAAATTACATATAATGACCAATAATGTATTAAAAAATAAAAATATAATCTAATTATACTTCCAAAATAGTCAAATTCATAACTTATCTCTATAAATTATTTTAATTAAAAAATTTGTTTTCAATTGAAACATAGTATTTTCCACTATTCATCAAAAAATGAAAGTTAGCAGAAAAGTACTACAAAATTATCCAAACTAAATATTTCTGTTCATCTTCTAAAGAATAATATAATTAATTAAATTTAATATATAAAAGTGTTATATATTTTTTTTAAAAAGTAATTTCCATTAAAAGGCGGTAAAATTGTATTTTTTTGAAAATACTTCTTTTATCTAAAAAAAGAATTTGTTCTTTTATTATGTATAAGAAACAATAAATATGGACTCTAAAATTATATGGATTATATAAATTTAATGTTTTAGTTAATACTATTCTTAACTACTTTTTGAACGGTTAGTTTAGAAATTCGTGGTGCGCTCAAACTCAGTGTTGCATGTAGCGCAAGTTGTTGAATTACTTGGAAGAGATAATGTACTCTGATATCTTGGGGTCTTACATTCTCCTCTGCTTCAATAAATTTTTTCCTCACAATTTGAAATTTTTCTTCGAAAATAAAAGGTTAAAATATAAAAATACCTAGGTGGAAAACCCACATTGAAATTTGGGTTAATAAAATTTAGTCTTAATAAGAGGGAAAGAGAAATGAAAAAGTCACAAAAAATTATGATCTTGACTAGAAGAACATTCATGGAGATTAGAGACACATAATTAGAGAGAAAACGTAAATATTTATAGAGAAGTATGGTAGTCATCAATCACAAACAATTGTAAATTTGAGGTTCTCAAAGCCATCAATCTATGTTGATTTTGAATATCATCGGTTCAACAAAACATAAGGTATAAGTATAACACATTTTTGGTTTTATGATCCCTTCCATAATGTTTAAGAGTTAATTTATTAATAGAATAAGATGAAAAAATATACTTGACAAGTATAGTTCCATACGTCAACTAATTCCTACCACAAACTCATCATTCACTCCATAAGATTAGTATTCAGGATGACTTGGTCACACTAGAATAACTAGAATCAAATTATAGAGAATCACATAATCCAAAAAAGATGAACTATATATTTACCTTGTCATTAGACATTAACCAAAACCAAAATGGTTAGTACAAGATCAGATGATCCCTAAAAAGGTTAATCCTTTAGAAATAAATACTACTCTTAATCTCTATTATTAATCAAACAATACAAAAAGTTCAACAAAGAACATTAAAAAAACAATTGTCCTTAAAATACTTCAAAATAATCCAAACTATGTTTCAATCCCAAAATTCAGAAGGATTTGATCACATATTCTTCCATGATAAATCTTAACATTTATCTCCAAATTACATCGACTACTCTTAAAGTCACATACTTATAAGTAATTAACCTAATCACATATTATCTATGATAGGTTAATCATTTTTCAAAAATAACCCAAATATCTGTAAGTCCACAAAATAAACATACATTCTTCCAAAATAAAAATACACCATTACTCCACAAATGAAATCCCATAGTATTAAATTTTCATTAGGCATATTGTGTTCTCAAAATAGATAACATTTTCCAAAATAACATTTATCACAAAATCAAAAAATCATTTTTATACACTAAGGATAAATAATAATTTCCCAAAATCAATATATTCATGATCCATAAAATCATTTAACTGAAAATATTTATTCATACTAATCAGGGACTTCAAATAGTCCAGTGGTAGGTGATAAATCCCAGTCAAACTTTGGTTGTGGGATCATTTCCCATAGCTTTGTCTGATGTGATGGGTGGTCACACGGTCTGCATTTTGTCCTTTTTCAAAAACTATATAATTTTATAACATTCCTAAAACTGAGATAAATTTCTCAAAAATAACAATAACAAATTTTAACCACAAATGTAATCCCGTACCTGGAATTTTCTTCCAATAAAGTAATAACATGTAATTGACTCAAATTCAAGGATCATATAAATCAAAATGATTCATTATAACTTTATCCACAAAAGAAAAGAGAATTCTTCATCAAATAGAATTTTCACATATCAAACTGTATGGTTACACATACATGAGAAAAGTCTTCCAATGTAATCCCATCAACAAAGAGCATTAATACTTTTAAACATTTCTCCATCCATTTACATCTACACACTATCTTCCTTGACTTAGAGGTTTTCCTATAGAATAAAACATTGACTCGGGTAATGCCCATGTCCCCTACGATTATGGAAAATGACTATAATTGATTGTTAGGATCATTTTTATTTTCTTCCATAGTAATCTTCATTTTTCCTCAGAAATTATTTACTTTATGTCCTTCTTTCCCACACATAATGTGTTTGTTTGTTCCACTGAGACACTTTCCTGGGTGTCTCCTTCCCCATTTCCCGCATGATGGAAAATGAGCTTTCTTTTCTCCATGGTCTCCACTGCTGGAGCTCTTATCATTCTATTTCTTTCTCTTCATTGTTGAGTTAGGGATTTGGTTAATGTATATGTTGGTTATCATATTTTTGTTAAATTTATTTAGTATGAACACGATATATTTTACGCCAATCAACATTCCATTTCATTTATCATTTCCACCATTGTGCCCCCATGTACATCATGTTCCATATTACAATGACTTCCTTGGAATCCAACCATTAAATAAAACTAGAATGTAGAGTGTGAGTAAAAATAGTCATAAAATCATTTACAAAATATCATGGCATGTTATTTTCAATTTATAACACCAAAGTGTTAATCAAGGTTGTTTATTCTGATTTTATATTAAAATATTTAAAATCGATTTGTAAAGAAAACATGAATTATCTTAAGCATATCCCCTGGGTGTGTTGTAACCATGAGTGTATCAAGGCCCACTGTCGGGTACCAGGATACCCCGGGTCAAGCCCGAAACTCCTTGTCGGAGTATTCACTCCTGGATACATCTATGCTAGATCCTCCTCTACCAACTCATATCCAGAAAAGAATGTACTACTTGGAAAATAAACCAAATCTCTACATTACCAAAATTAAAGAATGTTCTTCTACACTATTCCTCAAAGTCTATCATAGTGTAATGTTCCCTAATCATATTTTTTCTAAATCTTGCTTCCAAGGATTGTACTAAAATTATTTTAATATAAACTGTAATTCCCCAACCAAAGTTACCTAGATTCGGTGCTTTATTACATAACATTGGGATGATCAAAAGGGATCCAATCCCAAAAGATGGATCAATTTATTAACCTTGGAAGTACTAGATACAATAATATTTTTACATTATGTTATGAAATGAAAAAATAAAAATTGTGTCTCCTTTTAACACATTCATATCCCTTATACTATCCCCGTAGGTCAGACATAATATAATTTTTCGCATCCTGGAAAAAATAAAACATAGAAAGGGGTGATCTCAGTTAATCTGTAAGGGTAAAAATATAGTGGAAACTTTCATAAATAAGTATAAAAATTTAAGAAAATTTATACGACAATAACACAAGTCTATTAAACATAAACATCAGCATAATATGGAAAAGATAAATCAAATAATTCCATTTACATATTAACATGGATATTCTACTAGTCGAATAATCAAATGTAATATCAATAGACAATGTCATAATGATGGAATGCATAATGCCGGACATCATAACCACAAATTCATGGCCTCATGCCAAGAATACAAATAATATTTATTTCAAGGCCTTGTGACAAGACACCAGTTTTTCTCATGAGACCTTCCAATGCATCGGGAAGCAATAATGGGCTACACCTATCAATTACTAAGTCCAATACATTCCTCATATGAAAAGGTTGAAATATAATCTAAACATTTTAATTAGAAATAGCATACGAAATGTCAATATTTTAGCCAAAAACCATGAATGATATAAAAATATCACATCAACAATAAAAAATATCTTGTTATACACAACATGGAATATTGTATCAATGTCAATCAAGAATAATAAAGGATGTTTACATAGATGAAAATAATCAGTAAAACTATTTGAGTGAAATAACCATTTTTTCTTGAAAATATTTAAAAGCTTCACTATTTATCCAGAAGCTGTTAAAATTATATTTTTGAATCAAAGTTTCACATACCAATTTGGAACATCTAATAGAAATTTTTATTTTAAAACATTCATGTCCATATAAATAAATCCTTAAAACCATATTTAAAACATGGACATTAATGAGAAATATTTATAAGAAGAAATCATTACTACATTTAAAATGATATATTAATTAGAGTTCCTAACCAAATGAGAGATGTTTTAATACAAATAATTGAGATAAGAAAAACTTTATAATATCATGTGAATATAGGGATTCATGATAAACTATTTCAAAGTACAGTATATACACATTTTAAGAGTGAGTTGGTGCATAATAACAAATAAGTCTCAATAGAATTTAAATTGAGAAGAAATTCCTTGTAAAGATTGTATCCTCAGGTTAAGGATAAATTAATGACATAATTATGTGTGAAAAATATAAATACACACAATATAATTTGATATTATATGTAAATAAATCATAGGACATTCAAACATATTTTTTGTACCAACAACACGAATGATAGGGATATTTAACTCAATGAATGGAATTTGAGTTAATATTACTCTTATCAAGTTCATATTGATGACTTGAGAGTTTATCAATGGAGTGATTGTGCATATAAAAATTATATTCACACAAAGGGGAGTATAAATTATAAAAAAAATAAATAAATAGTGATTTCACATAAAATCTTGGACTAAAATAATCAATGAAGTTTGCATAAAACCCAAGGCGTGGAATTCAAAATTAGAAATTTCTTTACTGATTTGGTATCATACGAAACATACACCCCATGAAATAAAGATCATATAATGAATATGAAAATTCCTATAAATTAAATTATATATCTCAAAGAATATAATCATGGGAAGTGAATACAACACACAATAAAAAATAATGGTAATATAGCATGCATCTCACACAAATCAAAAGTGAGATGAAAACCCATTATATTGTACTTTTCCTTGGTTGACGGTAAATTAACCTCATGTATAATAGTTCAATCATTGTTATTAAATTATACAAGAACCACATACATAAATATGATATCAAATAAGATCTTTTAATATTTCTTTGTTAATAATATTTCAGTAGTATCATTGTTTCGGGTGTTAATTGATTCATTTTCCTTTATATGCATGGTTACGTAAGCCATGTTTGTTATTGATATGATGTATTTGATTCATATCTAGAATTTTATTTAGTTATTAAACATTATTTTTAATCATTAAATGAAAATTATTCTTGAATGGTTTTGATGGGAATGATTTCATCATGTTCATGGAGATGGTAATCCATACGTACGCATGAGCGACAATACCATTATATTGATGGTGAAATCATATGAAATTGGATGGTATATATATTTACATAATACATAACATGTTATATTTATTATTTACATCAGTTATACTCATTATTATACCCATCCAAATAATGATGTGCTTGAATAACAAAATACACCACGACAAGGAGACGGTAAGTCGTGCGTACGCACGTATTGTGACTTATCATTCATAGGATAGATAGAATAATGGATATGGTTATAAAATAATTATAATAAAGTGACAGTATATAAATGGTACTAGATTTATTATTTTTTGATGGAAACCACAAAGAAAGAGGAAGTTGAAGAAGAAAATAACTTTGAAAGAGGTGGTGAAATTATTACCTCTTCTTCAGGTGTTTGCATTTTAGTTGATCAAAAGGGCTCCTTGCACTACTACAAACACGGCCTTTATCAGCGCTAAAAATGGCCTTTATCAGTGTTAGAAAAGTGCAGATAAAGCCAGCGTAGATAAAGGTGGGGTCCCCTTTATCAGCGCTTCCTTTATCAGCGCTTTCGTTTTAGCGCTGATAAAGGACCCTTTTATCTGCGCATTTAAAAAAGCGCTGATAAAAGTTAAAAAACATTTTAAAAAAATTAAAAAATACTGCCAATCAGGGGGGATTTTATAGCGCTTGAACCCCCCCCCCCCTTTTACAGCGCTATTCGGCACCTATACAGCACCCCATGCACCCCCCTCCACCCTTTAACAGCGTTCGCTCATATATTCCCCATGCGCGCGCACCCCTGCCTCCATCAGGATTTGAACTCGAGACCTCCCCCCTGCACGCCAAAGCCCTTACCACTACTCTACTTTGATTTTCTTTCCAATTCATGATATCTTTATATATATATATATTTAGTTATATTTATTCCTATAGTACTATATATTTATATTAATATATATATATAGTTATATTATAATATATATATATAGTTATATTATAATATATATAGTAAAATTAGTATATAAATATAGTGGTATTAATATATATATATATATATAGATATATTTATTCATATAGTAATATATATTTATATTAATATATATATATATATAGTTATATTAACATATATATAGTTATATTAACATATATATAGTTATATTAACATATATATAGTTATATGAATATATATTTATATATTTATATAGTTATATTAATATATATATATATATATAGTGATATTAATATATATATTTATGGTGATATTAATATATATATTTATAGTAATACTAATATAAATATATGTAGTTATATTAATATATATATAGTTATTAGATTAATATATATATAGTTAGATTAATATATATATATAGTTAGATTAATATATATATATAGTTAGATTAATATATAGGTGTACAAATATTCATATATTGGTATTTTATATAAAATGGATATTAGTTATTATTTAGATAAAGCTAATATATTTTATATGTAAATATGTTTAATAATTTATTTAAAAAATTTAATTTTTAGGTGCGAATATATAAAAAATATGTACATATAGTTACATATTTGATTATAAATAGAATTTCATTATAAAAAATGAAGAAATTTAAAAGGCATAATATCAATATGAATGTAATTCCTTGGAATAAATTCATTCCCCGCCAAAAAAAATCCAATAACACCCCCTTAAACGAGTTTGAAAATCCAGAAAATGTTAACAAATCGGGGTACCCCGACAAAAAAACTTAGTTTTGGAGGCCTTCTGGACCTCTTTTGTCCACGAAATATGCTTTATTGGGGTCCCTTCGGGTCACAGTGACATAGAACTCATCGCAGGCTTCGATTTGATATGTGGTAGAGCTCAAACGGACACTCGGATCAAAAGTTATGGCCGTTTGAAGTTTGAGTTGCGTTTTCAACATATTTTGGATCTTTTTTTAATTTTTTTTAATTTTTTTAGTCCTAAAATTGTTATTAAATGACTATTATTCCATAATTATTATCACATTATTAATTAAAAATATTTTTTTTAATTTTTTAAGAAGTCATTTTTACTAAATATCTTATATATTAAGTATAATAAATGTAAATGTACATTTATAACTATCTAAAATATATTTAAAAATTATATATTATATTTATATAACAATATAACTATATTTATATATTAATATATTAATATATTTTTAAATTTATTTTTGATGCCGACCCTTTATCAGTGCTTTTAAAAAAAGAACTGATAAAGGCCCCCCCTTTATCAGCGCTACTAAACAAGCGCTGATAAAGGGGGGGCCTTTATCAGCGCTAACCAAAACGCTGATAAAAGGTGGTCCCTTTATCAGCGCTAAAAAAAATCGCTGAAAAATGGGTGCCTTTATCAGCGCTTTTTTTAGCGTTGATAAAGGCACCCTTTATCAGCGCTTTTTTGAGCGCTGATAAAGGGACCCCCCTTTATCAGCGCTTTTTCGTTAGCGCTGATAAAGGGGGCACTGTGAAAAACTATTTTTGTGGTAGTGTTGGGTTGGATTTATGATCAATTTAAGGCATCTAGGTCGAATTGAGGGTATTTGGGAGGATATTTGAGCATGTTTTGGCCGATCCAAATGTCTATGATGGTGTGATTTTGTGAGAAGGGTATGTGCCCTTTCATAAGAGTGGTGAGGGTCGCTTTAGGAAAACCTTGAAATATTATTCTATTATACTATAATATTCAGTATATCACGGCTCAAAATGATTTATTTAGAGGTTAAGGTAGGTATGTGTCGAAAATCAATAGGTTTTAGACAGATTTAAGTCACCATATTAACCTTATCTTTTAGATTTAACGCGTAGTTAAATAGTTTAACTTCTACCATGTATTCTTGGATTATTATAATAAATGGATAAAAAGTTCCTAAAAAAGCCAATAGAACCCAAATTGGTTCATTATTGATATATCTGATATTATCTATGTACTTTGGCCTAACCTTATATTTTTAGGAATATTATATCAATTAATAATATAGAGTTTGTTTTAAAAACTCATTTATGTCAATTTTGACACTATATGGTATTTTGTTTTTGTGAAAATAATAATAACATTATCACTTAGAAAAAAATTTATTTAATTATCCCTAACATGTCATATTAGTGGAATTCATCAGAAGTCTCAATTTATATTTATTTGGATATTTATAATATCAATTATTTTAATCATTCATTAATAAGGTAATTACTGCATCGTCATTGTATCATAAATAAATTTAATTATATAATGTCTAAAAATTATAAATAAAATACCATTATGTATGAAATATTTTTATCTTTTTAATTAATATTTATAGTCAAATTTATCTTATGTATAACACTATATGAAAAATGTTTTAATTATTAAACATTGAATTTAACACTTTTAACTCTTCTTTAAATAAAATAATATTAAATATCCTAATCTATTCCAAGTGGACCAAAAGGATCATATTTTATTCCTACTGTTTTTTGGATTAAATACACATATCCAATAGAATTAGAACATGTGTTATGGTAATTATAATATCATTTTCTACCATTAATTTCCCTATTTACTTTTAACCATAGTAAATAGAAGTTAAAAATTACTAATCACAAAAAATTATTTTCGTCTTATTGAAATAAAATTTACTTACTGATGTCAATTTTCTCATGGATTTTTGGAATTTTATTCACATAAGCGGTAAAATTATGTTTTATGCAAATTTTCAAATGTGCCTAGACGGTGGGTAAGAGACGTTCAAAAGTTTAGTAAAATTTTCTACATCTAATTTTATTAAAAAATTAATCCAATGAATTAAATTAAACATATATAGGTATTATATATATTTTTTGACATAAATTAAATTAAACTGAAATAAATAATTATTTAATTAAAAATTTGGTTTCAAACAATAAGGCAATGTTTTTCACGATTCATCAAAAATTGAATGTTTTCAAAAAAAATACAAAAATCCCACCCTAAGATAATTTTGATATTATTAATTAAAAAATTAATTATATTTTACCCAATTCAAAACATATAAGTTTATTTAATTAATTGAAAATTAATTCTTGTTGTCAAAACCCAAAAATAGGTTTTTAAAATTTAATACTATCAAAAGATTGATATGTGTTTATGTCAAATTTAAATGTGAAATTTCTTATAATGAATTAATTTGTATTAAATGGTGAAAATATAATCTAATTATAGTTCCAAACCATTAAAATTCATAATTTCACTCTATAAATTATTTTGATTAAAAATGTTGTTTTTAGTTAAAACATAGTATTTTTCACAATTCATCAAAATATGAAAGTTATCAAAAAAGTCCCAAAAATTTATCCAAACTAAATTTTTATGTCCTACTTCTAAAGAATAATTTAATTTAATTAAACTGAATATATAAAAGTTTCAAATAATTTTTTTTAAAAAGTATTCTTTAATAAAAGTTGGAAAAATTGCATTATTTGAAAAATACTTCTTTTATCTGAAACAAAAAATTTGTTCTCATATTATGTCTATGAAACAGAAAATATAGATTATAAAATTACATGGGGTATATAAAATTAAAAATTCAGTTAATACTATTCATAACCACTTTTTTAACGGCTATTCTAGTAAGTCATGGTGCGTTGGAACTTGGTGTTGCATGTAGCGCGAGTTATTGAATTACTTTGAAGAGATAACATTCTATAAAATCATGGGGTATTACAAAAAAATTTGAAAACAATTTGGTAACTTGTTTTGAGGTAAATCATTAAGCATTAACAATCTATTTAACTCAACTCATTCCATTTACCAAAACAATTCAATTTCATTTAAAGGGCTCTATGTATCCATAAAAAATAAAATTACCTACATGGATAATTCCAATCCAAAGCAGGACCAAACATATAGACGGTGCATTGGAATTTTAATCATTCTAAAAAGGGAGAATCAGTGTTTCTAATTCCATTAGGGAATTTTCCTAAGCATGCAGTATCTCAACATAACATCAAACATAAATATTATAAACATGACAAGTCAAGCAAGAATGGTCTAACCACTACTTTTTTGCTTGAATTAAGTACACCTCTGTTGTCGGGGTTATGTTATAAAAACATGATATTGTTTATTAAAAAATCATTTATCATCTTTATCATTCAAAACAAGAAATATACTTAATTCACATTTAAGAGGCGTTGATCATAAAACTTCATTGCTTGAATAATGTTTCCCCAAAATTGCAGTAAGCAACTTTATTAATGCATTTATAATGTTTGAGGACTTGGAAAGGGACCATACCTCAAGAAGGATATAAGCCTTCCACATAGATCTTTGAACTATCTAACTAAAAGCAGTTTCTCCTCTCCCACTAAGAATACACACATCCATATGCATGCGGTACACAAAAATATCTTAAACTAAGGGGTGTGAAACAAAGGATAAGGAATAAACCTTACACCGAAACATTGATGGTAGACAAAAACAACCTGAACCGCCTCACCTTTGGTAGCAGTTGCCAAAACACAGAAGAACCATTCCTGAGAGAAAATTTTCATGACCTTTCACCCAAGTGATATCGGAAAAACAAGTTAACACTCAGTCTAGGGTTTGGTCGAACCCTCTCGGGTGACAAATAGCCTAAATCGCGGCTGGAAAATAGTAGGAGATGTGAGGAGGAGACACACCATGAATGATTGGATGGGATTCGTGAAGAGAACTAGGAAGAATCAAAGAGAGGAGATGAGGTGAGGATGGGTCATGTGAATTTAAGTGGAGAGCCCCTTGAGATGGGTGTGCCATGTATTAGAGGGGAGAGGGATAGTAGTTTAGGTTTTATTTTTTAATTTTAATTTAATTAAATTAAAACAGATAAAAATCTAAAAAAATGGCATCACGCACGGTTTGACCCACATTGTTTTCCAAACCGTGTGGAGTATTCTACTTCCAAGATGAACCCCACGTGTTCTAGGTGCATGGTTTAGGAAACCGTGCATAGGTCGTGCGCCACACATTGTCCCTTTTTAAATAGGGCCACATGGTTACCTATAGTGGGCCGCATGGTTTAGCAGACCATGTGAAAACTGTGCACCCTTTATTATCCTTAAAACATGATCTTTTAGGGTCTAACACCCCCAAAACATATCGAGCCACTTGGGAAAATTCTAGGGCCTTCTCACATGCCCAAAAAATCACTAAAGAGTGACTTAACACTCAGAATTTAGTTTTCATGCAATGTTTTAAAAATGATGGGTTTACTAAATGGAGAAGTTCAAAAACATCCATATTTTAGTCCGAATTATAACATGAGATTCTACAGAAAATTCCAATATAATTCTGATGGATTTATTCATTTCAATTGGGGAAAATGTTTCATTGTAGTCAATACGTTGATGTTTTTTGAACCCTTTTTCAACCTTATAGATGTTGAATTGTCCTTCCATGTCCAGTTTCTTCTTGAATACCCATTGGGAAACAAGATGCTTTACATAAACTAGAGAATATAACAAAATCCAGACATGGTTTTGGTAAATGGAATCAATTTTAGAATTTATGGATTCTTGCCACTTGGAAACATCTTTGCCACTTACTACATCCTTGTAGGTTAGAGGATCATTACTATCAAATAATAATGATTCATTGTCCTCTATAACTAGAAAACTGAACCATTCTTGTTCTCTTACCTCTCTTGTACTCCTACACAACTTTTTTGTCCATGGAATAGTTCTTTCTTCCATGGGGCTTTTTGGAATCTATTCTTGTACCATCTTTTTTGTACCTTTAGCCTCAACTTCATCGAAATCTATCTCGCTCCAACCATCTCTTTTGGAGGTGTGCTCCCTCTCAAGGAATATAGTGTGTCTTGCCATTATAACCTTTTTGTTTGAGGGGTTGTATAGGTATTATCCCATTATTTCCATAGGGTATCTTATTAAGGTACACTTTGTGCCTCATGGTGCAAGTTGTTTACCTGAATAAGACATAACAAATGCATCGCTTCCCCAAACATGTAAATTTTATAATATGGCTTTCTTTCCACTCAATAACTCATATAGAATACCATTTATCAATTTAGTTAGTACATGGTTTAGTATGTGCATCCCTATTTGTAACATATATCTCCAAAGGTATAGCATATGATTAACAAGACTCATCATTGATCTCACCATGTCCAAGAGGGTGCAGTTACCCCTTTCACTAACACCATTCCACTAGGGAATGTATAGAGGAGTGATTTGGTATAGGATCCCAAACTCCCGTAAGTAATCAATGAAGTCTTGATTATGATATTCTCCACCTCGGTCTGAGAGGATATTCTGAATCTTCTTACCAATCTGGTTCTCAAATTTATTATTGTATTCATTGAACATATCAAAATAATCAGACTTATACCTCATTATGTAGATATATCAATATGTACTAAAATCATCAGTAGAATTTATGATGTGTGAGTACCCTCCCCTTTCCTCAACTGGAAATGGTCCAGACACATTTCTATAAACCAATTCAAGAAGTTATTTAGCCCTTTCACCTCTCCCACAAAATGGGGCTTTGGTCATTTTTCTTTGTTAACATGCATGACATGCACCAAGTGGTTTTAGTTCGAAATATTCTAAATATCCATCTTGATGTAACATTGTCAAGTGTTTCTCATTCACATGACTTAGCCGGTGATGCCAAATTTGGGTACGGTATGAGTCATGTGAAGCATCATTGTTATCGATTTCCATTAATTTTTTTGTGTAATCCAACACATAAAGACCTTTGTATGAATGTGACCTACAAAAATAAAAGCTATCTTTGTAAAAGAAGCAACATTCATTTCCAAACATGAAAAAAAATCCATCTATATCAAATCTGGATACAGAAATAATGTTTTTAGTAACAGACATCACATAATAACAACCCTTTAACACCAAGATCGTCCCAGTTGGAAATGTGTGGTAGTAGTTCCCAACTGCTACAGTATCAAGTCTGGCTCTGTTGGCTTCTCCTAGATCTGCATCCCCTTGGTAAATCTTCCTAAATCAAATTACCTCTTGTATTTGGATACATATGTGAGAACCACAAGTTTTATCTTATACCCAATTTGTATAAATAGATAGATTTCATTTGATGAAAAATCCACCTAAAGCTTCTCCTCACTTCTTAGGCTGGGTGCAGTTCTTCTCGTGGCCCTTCTTTCCAATTGTGAAACAAACAGCCTCATGTTCTATTTCCTTCCATTTGATATTCCTTTTCTTGTAAGGTCATGAAGAAGCTTCATGATTAAATATCTTCACATTCCTTTTCCTCTTATTCACCATAATTATAGAAGGCTTTTTGTGCTACACATCCTTTCCCACATGGAGAATGAGGATAAGAAGATAAGATAGAGACTTATCAATGTTGTTTATATTGAAATTGACAACAAAGTTAGAGAATCCCTGAGGGAGTGAATCGAGATTGACATCGGTACCCAGTTTTTCAGAGATTTTAAACCCTAAATCTTCCTGGCACTCAATGTAGCCAATGAGATTGACTACATGGGGCAGCACTTGGGAACCTTTTCAAATATTACTCGGAAAGAGTGCCTTAGAGATCTCAAACCTTTCACGTATTTCTCTTTCATGGTAATGACCATAGAGGTGCACGAGCATGTTATAAGCATCCATGTTTTCATGAGACTTCATGAGCTCACTATACATTTATGATAACATCAATCATTGAACATCCATGGCATCATTCATATGTTTCTCATAGACCAAGAAGTCCTCATCACTCACCTCTTTAGCAGGAGGATCACGTAATGCTAACTCCAGTACATAAGAATTTCGTTCATGGAGTAGGATAATCCGAAGGACTCAAATGAATTATAATAAGTTATAGCTGGTGACGATGTTGTCTTTACATAGAATCGATCGCATGGATAGTGTGGTTGACAATCTTGTCATTTTTATTCTACAATTAAAATAGTAGATCATTAATACTTTATTGATTACATTTTATGAGAAATAATAATTTTTTTTAGTCTCCCACTATTTTATCATGTCTCAAGGGCCCCCACCATTGAACTTGGAATGTCCAGTTTCCATGACATTCTAGTGGAAAGGATCCATATTCTCCTTTTCATAACCCAAAAAAGGGTTTGTCAAGATATTTGAAGGTATTTAGGTAGGAAAATATTTTCTAATTGTGGCCTTGTAGCTCCTCGATCTTTTGAGTGGACTCCCCAATCCTAAAATCATGACTATGGATTTACTCAACACTGGCCTCCAATATTACACGAAGTCTTGCAAGGGCTACTCCTCTTGATTGAATATTGTAAATTCAACCCATAACTATTAACTAGAGATTCTTGTATAAAAGTAAGTGTCCCTACAAGGGTTGGTCAAACACATAGTTTTATTGTGTTTTTCCATTAATCATGTAATGGAAGGCTTGGTCAGACATAATATTTTATTTGATGGATTCTTATCTCTTATGCATGAATTTATTATTACCATTATCACAATCTTTTTAATATTATGTGTAACTTACTTAAGTGATTAACTATGTCTTGATAATATTTACACATAAGTCTGGTTAATTTTATTTATATCTTACATACTTGTTTAATTCATTAATTATGTGATCGTAACAACACATCCCTAATGATAAACATGTAACTGAAAAAAAAATAAAGAGAATAATCAGGATCTTTTATAATTTTTAGTTAATCTAGCAGTTGATAAACTAACCCTGACCTAGGATAGAAACATCTTGATCCTTCTTGGATCATGTTTACATATTTCCACCTATCTACCAATGTATCTCCTGGGATTTGTTTCAACTTGGATCCAACTATAACCACCTCAACTACATTGGGAGTTCCATCCATTACATATTCCCTTTTTAACTCACATATAGTTAATGGGTAAAAAGGGGTTTTACATTAAATAATCCTTGGGCATGTTGGACCTATATATTAATTTCAAAAAGGCTTGTAGGCCAATATATTTAATTTAAATAAATTAATTAAAAGAAACCATCCACTTACAAAGGACTTGGTCTAGCTCCTGGTCATCCATACATGCAAAGATATTTACGCATAAATAAAACTATCTTTCAATTATTTAATCTTTCTTTTTTAATATAATCAAAATCAAATAAATTAATTATCATCTTTAATTAATCAGGCATTTTATCTTAACCACTTTTCAGAATTTCCTTATTCTCATCGATCATAATTTTAAAAGAAATAATTTCATTTATACTTATATTTGTACATAACTTGTACCTTAGAGGCTACCTGGTTAATTCCTTTTCATAACTACCCAATGAGTAGAAATGAAAATTACACATATTTTAAATTAAACACATATATATATATAACACCAATCACATGTTGTTCCTCATCTTTACGCATGCATGATGTTACACGTCTCAATGTTTTGTATAATATAAAAAAAAAATTTAATAAATCTTCCTAATTTGGATGAGTACATGGTGTGTAGTTATAAAAACAAGGTGTGTATTATTTTTAACCATCCATCTGAAGTACACGCCTAAAAAAACAGTGTGTGGGTGTACTTCGAAAAAAATTGGAGTACTCGGCGTGTTCAGGAGGCTACACACCATGTAGTTCCACATTACACGGTCTCCAACTGGGAAAGCCGTGTACGGGGTACAAGGTTCAACCCTAACCTGAAGGGAAAACTCATTGTGTCTAGTGGGCCACAAGGTGTGTAATCCAGAAACCACATTCAACTTGTTCCTGGTCAATACACGGAGTCATTAAGACATAGGAAAACACCAATGATGGGACTTGGTTCGGCAGACCATACCTAGTACATTGAACCTTGGATACATGTCATGTACTGCCAAATTCACATCGTCTGTTCTTGTGTTGTATAGCCAGGAACCATTGGCACCTCTGGATGAGATCCTCTTTTTTATTTTGAAAAAAATTTAATGAAAATATAAATTTTGTAAGGTGAATGCGAAACGAAAGAGGAGGAGTAGATCTAGAGAATTAGATTTTTAGAATGATTAACTTGAATTGAAACAACTAAATTATTAAAATCATAAACCATCAACGATATATTTAAATAATTATAAACTATTATGTAACCGATCCGACACCACTTGAATGTTCTGGACGTAGCAGAAGTGAGGTTGGGACATAAAATAACATTTATTTTTACCATGATCAATGATTATTTTGGGATCATTATGATGATCAAGGGAATAATCCATAGAACATAATCAAATATTTAGATACAGAAGGAAGAGACCTGAAACCTTTAGAGAGGATTGTGCACATTATATTTATAATTAATTTCATAAAGAAAATAATACCTGGAACTTCAGTATTTTCTTCATCGATGATGTTGATCATCTATAATGACTCTTATGGATTATTTTGTTTCACTTGTAATGATCCAAACTAGAATCCCTCTAGTGGTGATCCACATGTGCTCTGATGACCTCCGATCGACACATCTCATTCTCATGGTGCTAGCGCGGAAAAGAGAGTGTCTTGTGTCGGTCCTTCTTGATCACTGTTTATTCATCATTGAAGAGCATCTCTCATTAATGAGAGGGGGGGTAAGAGGATTTGAGAGAGAAATTGTTTAGCTCAACAATTCAAAATTCACCGGGTCTGTGGTTCGATAATTGGAACAATAGATATATGAATATATTTATTGACATGAGTCTTCAGTTACAATATTTAATTGCATAATAGCAATTAAGTACCTTCAAAAACATAGAGAAAACTCATTCTATTAATAATAATATTTCATCATTATTTATGGTGCACTAACTTGCACAAAATGGAATTTTAAATAAAATTATGCATCACAAAATAATAGCAGTGTTATTTTAATTTGTTCCAACTAGTTAAATAAATATTTATCATCTTACAAATAATTCTTTTACTATCGGACCATCCTTGGTCCTCTCAAACCCCACTTCCTTTTATTGAACACCCAAATAAATAAACAAAAAAATTATTCTCTTAATTAATATTTTCTATTTACAAACTAGTAAATAAATATTTATTAAATGTTCAATAATATAAGTGAATATATTTTACCCACAATCTGTTGAATAAATTTTTATATAATTTAGGCAATCATTTTAACTTGAATAAAATTATTCCATTTTCTTGAGAATAATATTTATTAATTAAATTCAAATAGAATTCAACCCAAAAACACTCTAATCACATAGTGTGAGACCCTCTAAGATTCTTTCTCATTGGAATTAGGCAGGCTTGCCTAAAGTCCAACAGTACTATCTAGCAACCAGTCAAAGAATCCAAGAGAAAGAACTTAAATTCACAACAACGAAATTCACATATGAATACTCACTTGTAATATAATCCCTTGGTCATAATATCTCATTAAGAATGTTTCATGATCATGACATCAACATTTTTGCTTGATACGTCGTTCTTGGACAACATGAAATAAACTCATCGTTACACCATGTCCATGGAATTTCACAAATCGGTTCTATTTTAATCTAAGGGATAAGATATAATCTTCCATAAATGTAAAGCAAAAATCTTTCATTGAATTATCCATTAATAACATTCCCCTCATGAGAAACCCAATGTACCCTACTTCCCTCTAACTGTTTGAGTGACGATTTTCTTCAGTAAATCAAAGTGTGTGAATCATGACATGTATTAATAGTAATATTAATGTATAATGATTATTACACACACTTGAATATATCAATATAATTTGACACCAAAACATTCAGAATTCCTACTGGCATGTCTGTTCTCATAATCTAATGTCTTTGAGATTACTGAGTGTGAACATCATGAGAGGAAGTATCATCTGCTTATGAGTACTCACACCTGACATTCTTCATGATATGTGTCCCATCATATTATGTCATCCAACTATAGAACTAAATTAAATAATTTTATTATATAATTTCAATGTTATCATCATAGCGGGGAACTACCATTACCTTATCAATGAAACAAATACTCTAGGACATTATTAAATTATAATCATGCAGAACAATGAACAATATGTAATAAGATGTATAATAATTAAATACAGTAAATTTTCATGTAATGAAAGTACAACCGCTTGGTTCAAGGATACCAACTCATATAACCACTTCCAATTCCAATCGAATAAATAAGGTCCATGGTAAAATAATCCATTTTAACACCCATTCATAAAATAATGGTCTCTAGAAACTCCAAACGAAGAGCCCATATAAGTTAACAACATCCTTCTTAAAAATCACCCCTCCTGGACCATACTCGATATCCCTACTACACAACAAAACCACACCCAACAAACCGATAATCAGGATCATGACCCAACCCTATCCAACATCCCCACTACCAACCCACTATCCAGATGTAGTCCCACCACATAACAAATTCATCCATTCCTCAATCGATCAATCTCTCATCCTCAAATACTATCACACCACCCATTCTACCACATACACTCAACTTCACTTATATCCACAACACCACATGACTAGCATAGCCACAAGGCTAAATAGAACCACACATGGCACAAAACCACACCAACAAGGCAAATATTATCATGATTTATCAAACACTAATTATTTAATTCCACATCATAGAAAGTGGTTATCATAGAACAAGTTTTATCATGGGGATTCCATTTATTTAATAGAATATAAATTGTTAAGATATTTTATAATCATATGGTCATACATGGAGTGTCAATAATAAGTGTTCACAATATATACAAGTGTGATAACAGATACCACCAATAGCCATGATTTTCAAAAGTCATAAAACCCTTACAAAACACGACATAGAGTAAGGATAACATATAAAAAAAATCTATCATCATCATCTTCCTAGCCCCTTATTTATTACTTCTTATTATCTTCCATAAATTTGGATCAAACCTTATTCCCAAGGATACATGAGTAAACCCACCTTGCATGATATAAAATTAAAATAAAGATGAAGGAAATCCCAAACTAGAAGAATAGGCGACCAATGATTCTTCATTGAGAGAAAACAGGGGGTGTGCGAGTAGAAGGAAAATCCCAAGGAAAATTGGATTTATGGCTATGACATAACATGCGACTCCATGTGGATGAAAGGATCTAGGTGAAACAATAGAAAATAGAAACACGCATGGAAAAGAACATCTCGATATAGAAGATGAAGATCCTATATCAATAGAAGGGAGACGGTTTCAAAGGTCGTTAAAGCCAGATCGTGGTCAAGACCACATGGTTTGACTATTTAAAATCCCCTGGAGTGTTAGAATATTAATGATATAAATAATATCCTCTAAAAAACATTAGAATTGGTAAAAATGATTTTAAAATTATTTAAGTCGAATAAAATGTAGGAGGGTCGAAACTGGAAAAATTGGGAAAAACATGAAATTTCTCACTAATGTGTGAGTAATTGACATCACTCACCAACACGAATCACTAACATAAGCCACCAATGACACTCGTCAATGAAACTCACTAACACCAATGAATGAATCCACTCACTGACGCCACTCATAGATTCCACTCACTAAAGCCACTCACTTACACCAATCACCGATGTCGCTCACTGATTCCACTCACTAACACCACTGAATGAAGAAACTCACTGAACCCACTCATAGATACCCCTCACCAAAGCCACTCATTGACACCACTCACCGACGCCACCCACTGATTCCACTCAATGACAATACTTATTGATGACACTCACTGATGCATGACCTACAGATGCCTGACCTACTAATGCATCAACCTATCTATGCCATTAGTCACTGATTCTGAACTATTTAGGATAACCTATCGATGTGGAGCTACCAACGTGACTCACTGATGCATGAATCACTCCTAATAAAACTAGGAATTTGGAAATCTCTTGAAATGAGACATGGTTTCCACTCAAAAGACCCCAAGAATCATATTTTGAAAAAAATAATGGACCGAGTAGGTTTAGTAAATTACATAAGATACCTATCAATCTATTATCTCTCTTGAAAATTAAAATCCAAACCCATAAAAAAGAGTGGTCTGATCAACCACCTCGTAAGATACCTCTCAAGGATAAACCACCTGGTGTTGTTTGAAATTTGGACTGAATCCTCAACATCCAAGAACAACCCCTCACACATATGCAAACCCAAAAATCCACAAGATACCCCCTATAATAACTAACAACCCGGACATATGAATTTTTGGAATTCCTTCCTCCATGTTAAGATACAATCCACTATGGGCGACACTGAAATTCCCAAACAGGTTTAATCAAATCTCATCTAGTGAATCTCTATTAGTAATTAGGTCTACCCATTTTCACTTGTTTGGACTTTGTCACACACTACGGAACAAGTAATAAACACATCTTATAATAATAATTGTTCAAGAACTATGTCACAAATAAAAACAAACAAATAAAACACAAAATAACTCTAGGTTCTAGGCATGCATCTGCATATTTCACTCCCAATTACTCCCCATTTGGCCACCATGCCTCCACAACTTCTGATCCAAAGGAATGGTATGTCCACGCATAAAATTCTCTCAAGGATGCTGGATATCCACTAGATACTCCATGAACACCACATCTTCATTAATATCTAACTCTCCACAGTTAATGACAAGGGAGTAATCATGAAGATGCCGATGAAGTTGGGAGACATGAAAGACGTCGTGGAACCTCCTCAACTGCAGAGGCAACGCAAACTACTATGCCACCTCTCCAACTCACCCCAACACCTAAAAAGGTCTGATGAAAATGGGATAATTTTATCCCCCTCTACCAAACCTCTGTATCACACATCTAGGGGAAATCAATAAGAACGTGTGGTACCCAACCTCTAACACCAAGGGCCTTCTCCTATAATCATCACACAACTTCTTCCAGTCATGTGTTGTCTTCATAATCTCATGGTCAAGATGCACATTCTGTGTCGTACTCTTCACCATGTCTAGAACAATAAAAATTATCTCCCCAACCTCTATCCAACACATGGTTGAATGAAAAGTATTCCATATAATGCTTCGAATAGATCCATGCCAATGGAAGAGTGATAGCTATTTGTTTAAGTGAACTATACAACATGAATGTGTCATACCCACGATCTTACAAAGTATAGAACACATGATCACAACATTTCCTCCAACATTTGGATGGTACTCTATGTATTCCTATGTTTCTAAGGGTGGAAAGCAGTGTTGAGGTTTAACTGGCTACCAAAATAATGTTCCAATCCCTTCCAAAATCGTGAGGTAAAACATGTATCATGATCCAAGACAATGGATCTCAAAACCCCATGTTGGCGCACCACCTCCTCCACATACCTCAGTGTTATGGAATCCATGATGATCAACACCTTAGTCACCAAGAAGTGAGCCAATTTGGTCAGTTGATCTACTACAACACAGATTTCATTACATCCTCCATGATCCCTGGGTAACATAATGACGAAATCCATTGAGATTTCATCCCAATTCCGCATGTGGATATTTAAGGGATACATCAAACCACCGGGAACACGATGCTCATCCTTCACCCACTAGCACACAAGGCACTTTGATACAGACTCCTCCACATCCCGCATCATCCTGAGCCACTAGAACTATTCCTACAAGCCATTGTACATCTTGGAAACTCCCAAGTATACCGCTATGGGTGAGCTATGAAACTCATGGAGAACTCCCTCATTCATTTTCACTGGAATGATCACCTTCTCACAGAACAACATATGATATTGACCATCTCCAACCATCCCTCCAGATTATCACACTAGTCAAAGCGATTACACATTACCTCTACCTCAAAGTCTCATCACAGAGACTCCTCCACCTTCTACCTCACAGATGACAACTCCATCATCTAAACTGACCACCTCTTCGGCCATCCATTCATGCATCTAAGTATAAGTTAGACAATCCTCCATTACTCTTCAAACGTCCTTAGATTCCCATACCACTTCCTTACATGACTTCTTTCTCAAATCATCATCCATAAAATTCCTCTTTATTGAGGTGTAGAAGTTCTCAAAATCATAATCTTGGAGAAACTCCATCCCCCACCACTACCGTAAGTTCAGATCACAATAAGAAAAAATTTACCTCATGATCTTCTGATCTGTGAATTCCACAAAGCACTCCCCAATGAGGTAATTTCACCAAATATTTAGTGTTAACATGAATACTTGAAGCTCTAAATCATGGGAGGCATAGTGTGGTTCATGGGGATGAAACTGCGTAGACTTATAAGAGATCAATCTCTGTTTCTACTTCAATACACACCCCAATCATAGATGCGAAGCATCATAAAACACCTCAAACATCACCACAAAATATGGAAACCTGGGCTCTAGGGAAATAACAAAATTCCCCATCTTGTAACCAATCACTACCTTGCACTACTTTCTCCGCATGAATTATTGGCCTTTTCTAGTCAGAGCTTCCATGGAGCTGCTACTGGAGAGAAATCATGTATGAATCTCAGTAGAAGCTGGCCAGATAGAGAAAATTGTAAACCTATTCCACATTCTTGGGTTCTAACCAATAAATTACGACCTTTACCATCAATGGGTCCACTACTACACCATGTTTAGACACCACATGCCCACGGAAGTGGACCTTTGGTGTCCAAAACATTCATCTGGACTACTTTTTGTAGATCTGGTGGTGTTGATGCTCTGTATGCACCTACATTAACATCTATTATATCAGTATGTCATTCATGAACACGACGATGAACTGGTCTATGAACTCATGAAATACAGAATTCATAGGAACCATGAACATGGTTGGTGTGTTCGTAACACCAAATGATATAACCACAAACTCGAAGTTTCCATACCTACACCTGAAAGTAGTCATCTTGATGTCACCCTCCTTCAACCTCAACTGTTGACACCAAAAGCATAGATTAATCATAGAAAACCAAATTTCTCCCCTCAACTAGTCAAAAATATATATATCCATAGGATAAGGTAACAGTTCATGACACTTACCTGATTCAACCTCTGATAGTCTATAAACAACATCAGACCGACATCTTCCTTCTTTTTAAATAAGACCAAAGCACCCCATAGTGAAACACTACGAGATATAAATCACATAATCATCATATCCTCAATCTAGATATGAAACTCCCATAGATCAGAAGGTATCATCTGATAACAAGCAATCAAAATAGAACTTACATTGGGTTGTAGGTCTATCCTGAAATCAACGTCACATCGAGGGGGTAGAGTCACAACCTCCTCAAGGAAAAAATCCAAGAACTCTCCCTCTGTAACGCCCCGACCCTAGTTACCCAGAGTCGGTGCATTATTACATAACATTGGCATGATCACAAGAAAGATCAAATCTCGAAAGACCGATTGGTTTAGTAGCCTTGGAAACACTAGATATATTCATAAGTTTTACATTACATCATAAAATGAAAAACTACTACAACAACATAATGTTTCCACAGTCCACACTATAATCCCCTCATAATATCCCTGAAGGTCATTCATAACTTACATCTTCACATCCTGGGAAAAATAAAACATAGAAAAGAGGTGAGATCAAATGCCTAGTAAGGATAACAATATAGCGGAACATTCAAAAATAAGCATAAACATTTAAGGCAATGAATTACTAAAACAAAAGCCTTTTAAACTTGAACTTCAACATAGTATGGCAAAAGTAAAATGAAATAATGCCATTTACTTATTCACATGGATATTCTACTAATCGAATAATCACATGCAAAAATCAATAACCACTTTCATAATGAAGGAATGCATAATGCTAAACATTAATTTCTTTTCAAGGCCTCGTCCCAAGACCTTGGGGCTAACTGTAACCGGAACACAACCCGGAGTGCCTCTAATAACCGGACACCAACCCGGAGTGCCTCTGATAACCGGACACCAACCTAGAGTGCCTCTAATAACCGGAGACCAAACCGGAGGGCTTACTTTTACCAGTCCCTAACCTGGAGGCCTTACTTTTACCAGTCCCCAACCTGGAGGGCTTACTTTAACCAGTCCCCAACCTGGAACATACTTGTCCAACACATTCATATGAAGTAAAGGTTGAAATATAACATAAACATTCTTATTGGAACTAACATACGAAATGTCAATACTTTACTCATAAACCATGAATGCTATAAAAATAACACATCCACAGTCAAACATAACTCATTCGATATAATATGGAAGATTGTATTATATCACATTAACCTCAATCAAGAAGAATTAAGGATGTTGACATAGATGAAAATAATCATCAAAACAATTTGAGAGAAATATTCCCCTTTTTTTGAAATCATTCAAAAGTCACAATATTTGTCAAGAATCCATTTAAAATAGATTTTTGAATCAAAGTGTCCCATACCACTTTGAAACTTTTAAAAGGAGTTTTGATTTTAAAACTTTAATGTCTATATAAATAAATCCTTAAAACCATTTTTAAAACATGGACATTAATGAGCAAGATTTAGAATAATAAGTATTTAAAACATTTAAAAATGGTATTTTAGTTAGAGATTCTAACCAAAAGAGACACTTGAATACAAATAATTGAGGTAATCAAAACTTTGTAATATCATGAGAATAAAGGGATTCATGATATACTATGTCAAAGTACATTATATACACCACATAAAAGTGATTTGGTGTATATCAACAAAGAGGTATCAATGGAATGTAAATTGAGATGAAATCTCTCATAAAGGCCGTATCCTTAGGTTAAGGATAAATCAACGACATAATTATGTGTGAAAAATATAAATACACTAAATCTGATTGGATATTCAGTGTAAAACAATCAAAGGATATTCACACATATTCTTGTAAAAACAACACCAACGAATTGGATGTTTAACTCAACAAATGGTGAATGAGTTAAAATTACTCTTATCAAATTCATATCAATGACTTGAGAATTACCAATGAGTGATTATGTGTATCAAACTTATATCCACAAAAAGGGGAGTGGAAATTATGACATAATCAAATGAATAGTGATTCCACACATAATCATTGAGTAATATAATCAATGAAATATGCGTAATGCCAAATGAGTGGGAATTGAAATATCAAATTCCCTTACCGATTAGGTAACATACGAAACATACACCCATGAAATAAGTATCATACCATGATGATGTAAATACCCATAAACTAAAGTATATTACACAATGAATACAATCATGGGCAGTACACATACACCACATGCAATAATTAAGTGGTGATCAATGGAAATCTCACGAAATTAAAAGTGAGATAAGAAAATCCCTTACCACGTTAATCAACTGAGTCGTATGGCCAAAAGTTAATAACCACCAAATGATTTACAGAATAATATGAATATAAAGAGAATCATGATAATATATATCAAATGGCAGTACACAATACACCACTTTCAATAATTTAGTGGCGTACAATGGAAATCTCACGGAATTGAATGTGAGATAAGAAAATCCCTTACCACGTTAATCAACTGAGTCGTATGGACAAAAGTTAATAACCACCAAATTAATTACAGAATAACATGAATATAAAGAGAATCATGATAATATATATCAAATGGCAGTACACAATACACCACTTTCAATAATTTAGTGGCGAACAATGGAAATCTCACGGAATTGAATGTGAGATAAGAAAATCCCTTACCTTGTACTTTTTCCTTGGTCGATGGTAGGTTTACCTCCTGTATAACGGTGAAATAATTGTTATTGAATTATACAAGAATCATTTACTTTAATATGATATCATATATGATCTTTTAACATTGATTTGTTGATAATATCTTAGAATTATCGTCATTTCGGGTGTTAACGGGTTCATTTTACTTTATATTCTTTGTTATGTGAGCCATATTAGTTATTAATGGGATGTATATTATTCATATCCATAATGATATAAAGTCCTTAGATACTATTTTTAAATCATCAAATGATAATTATACTTGAATGGATATGATGGACAATGAATCTCCCCACGTTCGTGGAGACGGTAGTCCGTACATACGCACAGGCGACAATATCATTCTTTTGATATTAAAATAAAATATAATTGGATTTTATATCATATATACAGAATCATTATCATGTTATATTTATTATTTACATGAGTTACATATCATTATTATACCCATCCAAATAATAATATATTGAATAACAATTACACCACGACGTGAAGACGGTAAGCCGTACGTACGCACGTATGGTGACATGTTATTCAAAGGATGGATAGAATACTGAATATGGTTGTACCATATTTATAATAACATCACAGTATATATATGATACTAGATTTATTATTTTATAATGGTAATAACAAAGGAAGAAGAAGTGGAAGAAGAAATGAACTTGGAGAAGGGTGGTGAAATCATTATCTCTTCTTCGGGTTCTTCCTTTTGATTTGATCAAAAGGGCTCTTTAGGTTGGCTTTCTGATAAAACTAAGGCCCCTAGGTTGTAGTGAGGGAAGTGGGGAGGTTATTTGGGCAGGGTTTGGCCGAACCAAAGGGCTTTGAAGGTGTGAAAAATGAGAAGGAGGAATGCCCTTTTATAAGAGGGGTGAGGGGCACCTTTGGAAAAGCTAGAGATATTAGTTTATAATAAATTCATATTCGGTTTCCAATGGCTCCAAAGTTGACTATTCAAAGGTTATGGTGGGGATGGGTCGAAAACAACTCAAACAATAGAATTTAGACAGTTTTGGGTACTTATTTTAACCTTATCTTTAAGTATTAACTCTAAGTTAATTAGTTTCACTTTTACAATGTCTCTTTGTATTTTTATATTATATGGTTAATAAACTTACCATATACATACAAGAGACCCCAAATTGGTCCATTAATGATACACCTATCATGATATAAGTCTCTCGGCCGAACCTTAGATTTTTAGGAATTTAATATAAATTAATAATATAATATTTGTTTTAAAAACTCTTTTATGTCAATTTTGACACTATTCAACAGTTGATTTTTGTGAAACTCATAACAGATCGATTACTTCGAAAAAAGTCAATTAAATCAATCCTAATATATAATATTATTCTAGAAAATTAGTTTAATTCATTAAAAGTTTCATATTATATTTATTTGGGTATTTATATTTTCAATTATTTTGATTTTTCACTATTATAGTAATTACTGCATCATCATTGTGTCATAAATAAATTAAATTATTTAATGTCTAAAAATTATAAATAAAATATCATTATGTAGTAAATCGTTTTATATTTCTATGGAATATTTATATTCTAAAATCCAACATATATAACCCTCTGTAACAATTGTTTTGTTAAAAGATATATGCTTGTGTCATTTTTGTATTTATTTTAACTTAATTAAAATAAAGTGTCATTATCACTTACATGTGGATCCATGGGGTCCCAAAATAGACCCAAAGATTCCCATGGTCGACCATGTATCAACCAATAGGGTTAAGACACGTTTTAGGGTAATTTATTATTATTATAATATTATTTGTTAACCCTTATTTACCGGATTTACCCTTAACCATGGTAAATAAAATACTTACCGCAGTAATTATTCAAAATGTATAAAAATAAAGGTTACCTATTTACACAATTTGAACATCCTGATTAAAAATATGGAATCCATTTTTCTAAATTCAAAACACAAAAGTGGCAGAAATTAATTTAAAATTAATTCCCGCTGTCAAAACAAAAAGCGTGTTTTTAAGAGATAATAACTATCAAAAGATTAACACTTGTTTATGTTCGGTTTAATTGTAAAATTATGTCCAATGACCAAAATTATATTAGATGGTAAAAATATATTCTAAATATACTTTCAAACAACTCAAATTTATAATTTATCACTATTAATTATTTTGATTAAAAAAGTTGTTTTTAATTAAAATTTAGTAATTTTCACTATTCATCAAAATATTAAAGTTATCCGAAAAGTACCAAAATTTCACCCTAGGTTAATTTAGATATTACGAATCCAAAAATGAAGTCCATTTTGAGAGATAGAATTTATAAAATTTCAAAAAGTAGGTATTACTATTCATAACGGCTAGTTTGATTGGTTATGGTGTGTTAAAATCTCGAAGTTGTGTACAATGCACGCCATTGCATTATTCGAAAGGAAACATACCGAGGAAACTTGGGGTGTTACATTCTCCCCTCCTTCAATAAATTGCATCCTCGCAATTTTTAAAATTTTTCTTGGGAATATAATGGAAAGTCCCACATCGGAAAAAGAGCCAATAAAACTATCACTTTAAAAGAAAGAAAGAGAGGTATAAGGGTCATCCAAGATAACCCATACTAGGATTACATGTAAGAAAACATGGATATGGATGATAAACTAAGTGTCATGTTCTGATGGAGAGGGATAGAAATCATGATCAGGAGAAAGTTAACAATGAGAAAACCACAAACTTGTGTTGGGACAACCGACCATTAGTCTCCTAGAAGGAAAGTAAACGGACAACATTTTTTTTTAAAGTTACATTACATAAGGAAGATGAATTTATTTATGATATTGACTAAGAACATTATGAGATATACTTACATTTTAAGTAAATTTTCATTCTTTAATAAATTTCCTCCACTAACTCAATTTTTTTTTAAACGATGAGTATTCAAGAAGACTTGGTCACACTGGAAGAGCTAGAATAAACTTCTATAGAATCACATGATCCATGCAGGATAAACCATATATTTACATTGTCTTTGAAGATTAATCAAAAATAAAATGGTTAGTGAATGATCTAATGATCCCCCAAAAGGATATTCATTGAGATAAATATGCACTAATCTTAATTTCTAAAATTAAACCAACAATACCCCAAAGTTAAATAGATACCATTCAATAACCAATTGTCCTTAAAATCCTTTAATATAATCCAAACTAATATTGAAACCCAAATCATAGAAGAATTTGATTATGTAGTCTCCCATGTTACATTGTATCTCCAAATGACATCAAATACTCTTAAAGTCACATACTTAAAAGTAATTAACATCATCACATATTCTCTGTTATAGATTAATAATTTCCATAAATAACCCAAATAACTATAAATTAACAATAAAAACGTAGATAAAAATCCACCATTACTCAACAAATGAAACCCCATTGTATTCTATTTTCCTTGGGCATATAGTGCTTCCAACAAAGCGAACATCTTCCAAAATAACATTTATCACTTAATCACCAAATCATTTTCCTATACCAAGGGTATTCATTTGATAAGACATAAGAACCCAAATCATCTTATTATTGATCAATAAAATCATTTAACAAAAAAAATAGTCACATTAACCAGGGACTTCACGTAGTCCAGTGGTAGGCGATAAATCCCAATCGCACTTTGGTTGTGGGTTCGATTACCACAGCTTTGTCCGACGCGACGGGTTGTCACACGGTCTACGTGTTGTCCTTTTTCAAAAACTATATTTTATAATATTACCAAAATGAGATAAATTCCTCAAAATAACATAATTTAATCACAAATGTTATATCATACTTTGCATTTTTATCCCAAATTATAATAACTTAAAATTTTCTCAAACCCCAATGATCATATAAAACCAAATGGTTATTTATACCTATATCCACAAGAGAAGAGACAATTCTTCCTCAAATATCATTCTCACATGGAAAACTGCGGGGTTACAAATACAAGAGAAAATTATTCCAAAGTAAACCCATCAATAAAGAGAACTAACACTTTTAAACATTTCACCATCCATTTATTTCCACATAGGTTCTTCATCATATGTTCCTCGGGTTCCCACATTGCCTCTTCCATCTTATGATTTCTCCATAAATCTTTTACCAGACGAGTCATCCGGTTTCTCAACACTTGATCTTTGGTATGAAGAATTCTGATAGGCTCTCCACAATAAGATAGATCTGGTTCCAATTATAATTCTTCATAGGTGAGTACATGCGTTGGGTCAGGCATGTATTTTGTCACTAGAGATATGTGGATCACAACATGAACTCTGGAGAGACTAGGCGGATTTTCCTTTTGGTAGAATGTGTTCATGTGTCACAATGGTACCTCAGGAATTTTTCCAAATCATCTACTTCCTTTACCCAAAAACTCCTCATCCATTTTGGATTATATCGATGGAAGCATCGATGCATCATAAAAAAATAGGTATTTCTTATATATAATTTGGAGACATCGTCTTTAACATGTTTTTTTAGAAAAATTCTCACTGATTCATCTTCAAATATTTCAAAATAAGGTTTTGGTAAATTAGTTTTCGTATATCCCAAAAGACATAAATATATAATTTGATTCATATAGGCTTCTCGAAGGTCTCCCTCTTCTGCAGCATCTAGAAAATCATTTAGTGCATCGTAATTTTGAGATAAAGTGAATAATTTGAAAAGACCCTGATGGTACTTCCCACGCTTAGAGTGGTAAGAAAGTTGAGAGCGCAACATTATCCCACAGTCGGTACTTGATCCTTGAAAGAATCGTGCAATTCTATAGGTATTGGATGTCTCATAATGTTGTTTGCATGTAACTTGGACATTTGAAAAAGTTTCAACATCGTCTGCGCATGACTTCTGGATAATAATTGTAAGTAGTTCTTCAGGAAGAGAGAGAAGAGTTGTTCGTGATCTTGCTCCCTCCATGTTTCAACTAACAAAATAAAATACAATTAGGGTTTTTGAATACTTATCTAATAGGAATTAAAAAAAGGCATAATAGGATAATCTTGTAATTGAACAATATATCCTAACTTGGGGTACCCTATGTTAAAATCTACATTATCCACTATCTATTTGCCGACATATATTCTTAGGGGCATTTTTTTTGTATTCCCTTAATAATGGTTTATACTAATCTTGTGAATTTACCAAAGCATATCCCCCGGGAGTGTCGTAACCAAGAGTGCAGCAAGGCCCGTTGTCGTGTACTAGTTCTCGTTCGAGTCTAGCTCAAAGCGGTGTTTTCGGGTTTTACCCCTAGGTATATCTGTGCCAGAGCCACCTCTACCTGCTCGTATCCAGACAGAGATGTATTTCTTGGAAAACTCACAAAATCATTACAATACCAAAATTCTAGGAAGTTCTTCTATACAAATCCTCAAAGTTCGTCTTAGGTCTATGTGCTCTAATCAGAGTTTATCTAAATCTAGCTTCCAAGGTTTGTACTAAACTTCCTCTGATACCAACTGTAACTCCCCAACCCTAGTTACCCAGAGTCGGTGCATTATTACATAACATTGGCATGATCACAAGAAAGATCAAATCTCAAAAGACCGATTGGTTTAGTAGCCTTGGAAACACTAGATATATTCATAAGTTTTACATTACATCATAAAATGAAAAACTACTACAACAACATAATGTTTCCACAGTCCACACTATAATCCCCTCATAATATCCCTGAAGGTCATTCATAACTTACATCTTCACATCCTGGGAAAAATAAAACATAGAAAAGGGGTGAGCTCAAATTCCCAGTAAGGATAACAATATAGCGGAACATTCAAAAATAAGCATAAAAATTTAAGGCAATGAATTACTAAAACAAAAGCCTTTTAAACTTGAACTTCAACATAGTATGGAAAAAGTAAAATGAAATAATGCCATTTACTTATTCACATGGATATTCTACTAATCGAATAATCACATGAAAAAATCAATAACCACTTTCATAATGATGGAATGCATAATGCTAAACTTTAATTTCTTTTCAAGGCCTCATCCCAAGACCTTGGGGCTAACTGTAACCGGAACCCAACCCGCAGTGCCTATAATAACCGGACACCAACCCGGAGTGCCTCTAATAACCGGACACCAACCCGGAGTGCCTCTAATAACCGGAGACCAAACCAGAGGGCTTACTTTTACCAGTCCCTAACCTGGAGGGCTTACTTTTACCAGTCCCCAACCTGGAGGGATTACTTTAACTAGTCCCAAACCTGGAACATACTTGTCCAACACATTCATATGAAGTAAAGGTTGAAATATAACATAAACATTCTTATTGGAACTAACATACGAAATGTCAATACTTTACTCATAAACCATGAATGCTATAAAAATAACACATCCATAGTCAAACATAACTCATTCGATATAATATGGAAGATTGTATAATATCACATTAACCTCAATCAAGAATAATTAAGGATGATGACATAGATGAAAATAATCATCAAAACAATTTGAGAGAAATATCCCCCTTTTCTTGAAATCATTCAAATGTCACAATATTTGTCAAGAATCCATTTAAAATAGATTTTTGAATCAAAGTGTCCCATACCACTTTGAAACTTTTAAAAGTAGTTTTGATTTTAAAACATTAATGTCCATAAAAATAAATCCTTAAAACCATTTTTAAAACATGGACATTAATGAGCAAGATTTAGAATAATAAGTCTTTAAAACATTTAAAAATGGTATTTTAGTTAGAGATTCTAACCAAAAGAGACACATGAATACAAATAATTGAGGTAATCAAAACTTTGTAATATCATGAGAATAAAGGGATTCATGATATACTATGTCAAAGTACATTATATACACCACATTAAAGTGATTTGGTGTATATCAACAAAGAAGTCTCAATGGAATGTAAATTGAGATGAAATCTCTCATAAAGGCCGTATCCTTAGGTTAAGGATAAATCAACGACATAATTATGTGTGACAAAAATAAATACACTAAATATGATTGGATATTCAGTGTAAAACAATCAAAGGATATTCACACATATTCTTGTAAAAACAACACCAACGAATTGGATGTTTAACTCAACAAATGGTGAATGAGTTAAAATTACTCTTATCAAATTCATATCAATGACCTGAGAATTACCAATGAGTGATTATGTGTATCAAACTTATATCCACAGAAAGGGGAGTGGAAATTATGACATAATCAAATGAATAGTGATTCCACACATAATCATGGAGTAATATAATCAATGAAATATACGTAAAGCCAAATGAGTGGGAATTGAAATATCAAATTCCCTTACCGATTAGGTAACATACGAAACATACACCCATGAAAGAAGTATCATACCATGATGATGTAAATACCCATAAACTAAAGTATATTACACAATGAATACAATCATGGGCAGTACACATACACCACATGCAATAATTAAGTGGTGATCAATGGAAATCTCACGAAATTAAAAGTGAGATAAGAAAATCCCTTACCACGTTAATCAACTGAGTCGTATGGCAAAAAGTTAATAACCACCAAATGATTTACAGAATAACATGAATATAAAGAGAATCATGATAATATATATCAAATGGCAGTACACAATACACCACTTTCAATAATTTAGTGGCGAACAATGGAAATCTCACGGAATTGAATGTGAGATAAGAAAATCCCTTACCACGTTAATCAACTGAGTCGTATGGCCAAAAGTTAATAACCACCAAATGATTTACAGAATAACATGAATATAAATAGAATCATGATAATATATATCAAATGGCAGTACACAATACACCACTTTCAATAATTTAGTGGCGAACAATGGAAATCTCACGGAATTGAATGTGAGATAAGAAAATCCCTTACCTTGTACTTTTTCCTTGGTCGATGGTAGGTTTACCTCCTGTATAATGGTGAAATAATTGTTATTGAATTATACAAGAATCATTTACTTTAATATGATATCATATATGATCTTTTAACATTGATTTGTTAATAATATCTTAGAATTATCGTCATTTCGGGTGTTAACGGGTTCATTTTACTTTATATTCTTTGTTATGTGAGCCATATTTGTTATTAATGGGATGTATATTATTCATATCCAGAATGATATCAAGTCCTTAGATACTATTTTTAAATCATCAAATGATAATTATACTTGAATGGATATGATGGACAATGAATCTCATCGCGTTCGTGGAGACGGCAGTCCGTACATACGCACGAGCGACAATATCATTCTTTTGATATTAAAATAATATATAATTGGATTTTATATCATATATACAGAATCATTATCATGTTATATTTATTATTTATATGAGTTACACATCATTATTATACCCATACAAATAATAATATATTGAATAACAATTACACCACGACGTGGAACGGTAAGCCGTACGTACGCACGTATGGTGACATGTTATTCAAAGGATGGATAGAATACTGAATATGGTTGTACCATATTTATAATAACTTCACAGTATATATATGATACTAGAGTTATTATTTTATAATGGTAATAAAAAAGGAAGAAGAAGTGGAAGAAGAAATGAACTTGGAGAAGGGTGGTGAAATCATTACCTCTTCTTCGGGTTATTCCTTTTGATTTGATCAAAAGGGCTCTTTAGGTTGGCTTTCTGATCAAACTAAGGCCCCTAGGTTGTAGTGAGGGAAGTTGGGAGAGTATTTGGGCAGGGTTTGGCCGAATCAAAGGGCTTTGAAGGTGTGAAGAAATGAGAAGGAGGAGTGCCCTTTTATAAGAGGGGTGAGGGGCACCTTTGGAAAAGCTAGAGATATTAGTTTATAATAAATTCATATTCGGTTTCCAATGGCTCCAAAGTTGACTATTCAAAGGTTAAGGTGGGGATGGGTCGAAAACAACTCAACCAATATAATTTAGACAGTTTTGGGTACTTATATTAACCTTATCATTAAGTATTAACTCTAAGTTAATTTGTTTCACTTTTACAATGTCTCTTTGTATTTTTATATTATATGGTTAATAAACATACCATATACATACAATCGACCCACAAGTGGTCCATTAATGATACACCTATCATGATATAAGTCTCCTGGCCGAACCTTATATTTTTAGGAATTTAATATCAATTAATAATATAATATTTGTTTTAAAAACTCTTTTATGTCAATTTTGACACTATTCAATAGTTGATTTTTGTGAAACTCATAACAGATTGATTACTTCGAAAAAAGTCAATTACATCAATACTAATAAATCATATTATCCTAGAAAATTAGTTTAATTCATTAAAAGTTTCATATTATATTTATTTGTGTATTTATATTTTCAATTATTTTGATTTTTCACTATTATAGTAATTACTGCATCATCATTGTGTCATAAATAAATTAAATTATTTAATGTCTAAAAATTATAAATAAAATATCATTATGTAGGAAATATTTTTATCTTTCTAAGGAATATTTATAATCTAAAATCCAACATATATAACCCTCTGTAACAATTGTTTTGTTAAAAGATATATGCTTGTGTCATTTTTGTATTTATTTTAACTTAATTAAAATAAAGTGTCATTATCACTTACAAGTGGATCCATGGGGTCCCAAAATAGACCCAAAGATGGCCATGGTCGACCATGTATCAACCAATAGGGTTAAGACACGTTTTAGGGTAATTTAGTATTATTATAATATTATTTTTTAACCCTTATTTACCGGATTTACCCTTAACCATGGTAAATAAAATATTTACCGCAGTAATTATTCAAAATGTATAAAAATAAAAGTTACCTATTTACAAAATTTGAACATCCTGATTCCAAATATGGAATCCATTTTTCTAAATTCAAAATGCAGAAGTGGAAGAAATTAATTTAAAATTAATTCCCGCTGTCAAAACAAAAAACTTGTTTTTAAGAGATAATAACTATCAAAAGATTGACACTTGTTTATGTTCGGTTTAATTGTAAAATTATGTCCAATGACCAAAATTATATTAAATGGTAAAATTATATTCTAAATATACTTTAAAACAACTCAAATTTATAATTTATCACTATTAATTATTTTGATTAAAAAAGTTGTTTTTAATTAAAATTTAGTAATTTTCACTATTCATCAAAATATGAAAGTTATCCGAAAAGTACCAAAATTTCACCCTAGGCTAATTTAGATATTACGAATCCAAAAATGATGTCCATTTTGAGAGATAGAATTTATAAAATTTCAAAAAGTAGGTATTACTATTCATAACAACTAGTTTGATTGGTTATGGTGTGTTAAAATCTTGAAGTTGTGTACAATGCACGCCACTGCATTATTCGAAAGGAAACATACCGAGGAAACTTGGGGTGTTACACCCTCAGCTCTGGGAACCCCCATCATCCTAGCATCCACCAATTTGATAGGCAGCTCATACAATATGGAAATAAAAGGCTCCACACAATGACTTCCCATCTGACAACTTCGATCACCATCAAAAGCGATACATTTTTCACCCTTGTATGAAAACACAACTCTTCTATGAAAGTAGTTAATAATGTTACACCTAGAGTATAATTTTTTGATGCCAAGGATAACACTATATGGCTTCATCTATAGAAGGAAGAGATCCCCAGTAGACTAATGTGGCCCTAACATCAGTCCACATCCCCAGAAAACATCAAACATGGTTTTCTACCCTCCGACTGGTGTACTCAACACTAGGGGAATGAAATGTCTCTCAATGTCCAATCTGAGAGCATGGTCAAGAATCGGTGAAATATAGTATTTTAAAGCTCATGAATAAAACAAGGTGAAAACAAGATTACTAAACAAAATAATCATACCTCGAATAATCTTTGGCCCTTCTGGAACTACTTCCATTTTAGTGTGCAATATTGCACACCTATCTCTTCTTCTCCTATGCTATCGACCAACACCCCAACCACTCTTGGGTAAAGATCCCTTAGTAATACCTTGAGGTCAGTCTCCACCTACTCCATCTCCCCTCTGTAGAGTAGGATCCATCTATCCCTACTTCTGAAATGGCTTGGTCGGCAACTGCTATTGAGGCGAGAACTGAACCCTCCCACCCCCACCATACTGAGATCAAACTAGGAACTAAATCTGAATTTACTCCTAGTTTCCACAAGTGAAAAACCTAGTTCCCAAGCCCACTGGAAAAGGATGGGGACTATAAGGTCCGAACTAAAGTTAATGGGGTCGTCTCCCTGCAAGTTGAAACCTAGACAGCCCTAGTGCTAGATACCTACTGTTGGAAGCGTTTTCCTTCATATAAACCTAATGGATCTCCTATCTCAGAATAACTACTCACTTTAACATCATATAAAACACTTCATCCTTCTTTTTTACTTCTAGGTATATCGGTTGAGAGAATGGAGTAACCCCATACTAGAGGGAAGGATGCAGTGGATCCTCTAAACGTCTCCCTAGAAAATCATCATCTATAAGGAGGTCTGGTTAAAAGTGAAGGAGATTCTTGAACTTGATCCCCAAATCCTATAATGAGATACACCCCTACTAGAGGGAGAGTATATCATGTTGTTTCTCAACCTTTATCATTGAAGAAAAAAATTTCCCCAGGAAATCAATCTTAATGTCGACTCACAGAACATCGATATCATTTCTCCCCCCGAGGTAAAGCATCCACCACTAATGCGCTAATCCCATCATCTGGATCACTACAATGGGAACACAGTACTCTGTTGGATCTCAGATTAAGATGAAAGGGATCAAAAAATTCTCAATCCAACTTCTCAAATCCATTTCTGAGACACTACCCTTTTACTTTCCATGATTCTGCCGCTGGAAAGCATGAAGCACCTTTTTCCACAAATTCTTTCCCCCTTGGATCAACCCTCTGCCGATCTGCCAGATTGGCCTGCTAATCCTCCACTACCTGAGAAACTCATGGATGAAGATTGGTGAAACGTACGGTATATTTTCTCCTATCGAACGATCAATGTTCTGATTCTCTAATAATGTGTATAGTATCTCTCGAGTCATATCCTCGGCGATGCTACTTTTTAGTAGTTTTTTGTTTTTTGTTGATTGTATTCTAATTGGGGAGTTTTTTTGCAGATCTTATGAAATGATTCATTTATTAAGATTTAATAATCAAATTTATAATGATTGAGGTGAGTTCATTTTTAGGGAGTAAATCTAGTGATATCCTCGGGCTTTGCTTTATATTGCATTTAAATTAACACCCACTTCACAATATAATGTTGATTGAAATTCCTAAGTGTTAAGGATTTAATCCAAGCCTTAACATAACTTAGGGTTATTATTTAAATTAGATCTTGTGGATGGTAGTATATTTATGGTTCTGATAATCCATCTAAACCATATGTTAAACAGAACAAGTGATTAATCCATGACAAGTTAAGTCTTACATACACAATGTTAATTTGAAGAATATTATTAGAGAAAATACTCTCAATAACATAAAATCCCTAAATTTTGACTGACCCCAATAATAGATTTAATTAGCCATTATGATAGTTACTAATCTGGTAATATATGTAATGGTGATGAATTAAAAATAGAACAAAAATAACGAGATATTAAAAGATTTGTGCATCGAACACACACACATGAATGGTGATCAGAATTAAAAACTAACTTTAGATTGAATTAGAAATCCAAAGAATAGAATGGGATTGAACTATATTTAAACTATTTTAAGAACATTAATATGTAACTACATAAGGTAGATGAGAATAAGAGATATTTAATAGGAAACTATCATTAAAATAGAATTACAAAAAAGACTTGCAATATTACAAATGAAGAACAACAAAAAGTAAATGAAAGGAAGCAAGGAGGAATGGTTTCCCAAGTAAAAACATGAGTATTTCAGATCCTCTCAAGCCTTTGGCAGAGCCTTGGTTGTTCCAATATATACTCATTTTCTCTAAAATTCCAACCATTTTGAAGGAGAGGAGGGGGGACATATTTATATCCCATGGAAGTGGATTGTTGGAATTCTCAATCTGTCCCACCAAATGGCTCGACAATTTGGACATCCAGATATCCGAATCTAGAGATATCTCATTCTTCAATGTTGTGTATAATAATGTTTTCAAACATCTCTCAAAATGTGGAGTCATTTGGACCTACGGAACCAATGTTATGGCAGTTTTATTAAACAAAGTTAAACATCCCATTTCAATCCATGATTTTTTTGATGGCCCAAATGTGAATTGATTTTGGAATAGGAAGATGACATCAAATATGAATTATTTATTCAACAGAGTCTGCCAACTATATATCCTCTTTCACACAGAAAACTCTCATCATGATTTTATTAATAGATCAGGAGACATGTCATGAATATGGTATTGATTGTAATTCCCATCTCGAATGGTGGGCGGGGTTTAAATGATTCAGTTGGGCCCCTGTATTTGGATTTAGTTCATGAAATTTTTATCCAAGACTCCTTACATTTTCCCAAGAACAATTGAGGAGAATTAGATAATTTTAACTTCAAGATTAATCCCAGTATTTCAATCTTCAATGCTAGTCTAGTTTCATCACAGATTTTGTATGCCCTCTTGTGTGGTCCATATGAACCTTCAACTGGAAGAATTGGCTCATGATCCCTTCTAATGAAATGTTTTATATTGAATTATAAATCCAAAAAAAAAACAAGAACCACACAATTTCGATTATTAGGTTGAGATATAAATAAAATAGTAAACTGACTCAATTGGACTACTTCTAAAAATGCTCAAAATTTATACTTAGTCTTAAAAAATTAAAATTTCACACAAATTATGCACATTTTATATAAAATCAGTAAATAGAGGATATAATAAGTCATGAAAATATTAATAACATCAAATCCCCCATTGTTATTCTTGTCCATGTCCTCATGTGCAAAAAATAAAAAAACATGACAAAATCATTTCACTCGCCAACAAAGATTAAAATTTCGTTTTCCCACTTTTGGGAGATTTAGACAATTTCACTCATCCATATTGAATTCCACCACAATTTGTTACAGAAACAATGTTCCCAAAACAATTCATTTTTTCATGCTCAAATTTAGAAATGGAAAATAGTGGCACACAAAACTTACTTCTCTCAAGATGATAAAATTAATTTAAGGAGATTCACTCATTCACCAACCAAAAGTGAAAATCTTAGAGTTTGTAAGAGCTCTCAACTTCCAATACCAATACTAAAGTGTTCAAAAATCAAGAGGTATTTTTAGGTGTTTTTCTGTGGCTATAGGATGGTAGGAAGATGATATCCAAAAGATAGAAAAAAAGGGGTAAGACACCAAAATGGAAAAAATAATGCACATTTTTTTAGAAATGAGACATGAAAGGAAATGTAAACACATATTTACGAGGAATTGAAAATGTGAAATAAGATGCAAAATTAGACAGAAATATGAAGGGAATGAGAAGATATAATATTTAATAAACACAAAACTTTTATCAAGGACTTAATAATAAAATTCAAGTGTTCTTTTTTTATTTTTTTCGAAAGTTGAACTTGAAATAGATCTATCACTCATATCCCAACACATGATTGATCTCCTCATGACACTAATTGTAACAGTTATAACAAGATCAAAGGCTGAGAAAAAGTGATTTTTGACCTACCCAAGAAACAACCCAATTGTTTTTCATTTTTTTTATTTTTTTTCTAGAACTCATTCAATAAAATTTGAAAAATATTTCATAACCATATATACATTCCCAAACCCCACTGAAGGAAAAACTCTCCCACACACTGAAATGGATTCTTTCCCTCAAGCATATGATAACATGGTGTATAGCGACCCATACTTTACATACATGGTTAATACTTCAAAATTGAAGCATACTTATTGCAACATATAATAAAACCATGAAAGGACCGTATAGGTATAGTGTCTTTAGAAACTGGGAAACATAAACAACTGGTTCATAAAGCATCTACACTATCTCCCATTTATTTCATCATATCTATAGTCTCTTTTTGGCATATCTTACTTAATAACCTTATTCCTAAACTGGGGAAAGAAAAAAATAAAAAAGGGTGAGCCCAAACGCTCAGTAAGGTTAAAAAAAATAAATTTCAATCACATCAAATTTATAAGAACATAACATTTTGGAAATATTACCCTGCAAAAGAGATCATAATTTCATAACTTGGGATAAATCTGGGTAGTGAAATGTAATCCCAATAATCATAACTTAAAACATGAAAATTTGTGGTATACACACATAATAATAGTGAATAATATCTTATTAGTCAATACTCATATCCAAGACTATCTTAGTGGATAAAGTCCATTTCTTAACCGAGTTCACTCCTCGTTTCAGTCCCGTTTCACTAAACCGGTTTAACCTGCCCTTCCAGGCATGTCTATCTCATGAGATGTAAAATATTTACCCAATGCATTGGAGGGAGATATAGGTCCCACACATCTTATAATGATACCATTCTTATGTGTGCCACAAAATCATAAACCATACATCATAGCATAACCCATGTAATAAAAATGGGAATCTTAAACATCATGACATCATAAAACAATTCATATAAGATAAAGGAATTCATAAAAATATTTCCATCACAACATAATCAAATAAATTTAATAATACGTATAGAAACAGAACCCTATGTTATCTTAGATGGAAAATAATTTTGATAAAACACTTGAACTCCATTCTTGAGGAAAATATCCTTTCTACTTCAAAATTTTTTTCCCTTTCTTAACATGTCATACAATTTCAAACTAAAAGAAGTTGATTAAAAATAAACATGAAAACTTGTAAATGAAGATTCCTGGAAATAATGTTTTAAAAATCCATTCATTTTGTATAAGTTAAAAAAACATTCTTCTGGTACTTTTGTCGAAAAAGTCAACAAGTACCTCGTACGAAAAACGACAAAAAATTCCTTTCATATCTTTTACTAAAAACTCACCGAAGGGTAAAATTGGATTTAAACAATTGCAGGAGGATATAAATAATAATAAATATTGAGGGAACATGTATGTGGATGATAAAATACACCCCAATAAATACCAAAGTATATACAATCTCGGATAAAAATGAGATTGTGATATTTTCCCTTACCTTAGGTCCGATATGCTTTGTACGTGTCCAAACCTCCGGTATAATGATTTAAATAATGTTATTGAATTATTCCAGAATCATAATTATTGTTATGATATCACATATGGTCATATTCTTAGCTTCTTATTAGTAATATTTCATTACTACTTGTTATTCGGGTGTTTATTACT
The DNA here is from genome assembly GCA_963277665.1 of Viscum album. Taxonomy (NCBI): domain Eukaryota; kingdom Viridiplantae; phylum Streptophyta; class Magnoliopsida; order Santalales; family Viscaceae; genus Viscum; species Viscum album. Next base: position 367,414,942 of record OY728125.1, read on the forward strand.
TTTTTCTTCTTATGCGTGTTTTGTCGAATAAATTCTTATTCCTCTTTATAGGATATAGGTACATAATTTAAATAATGGTATTAGTGTAATATATATCATATTAATTCATTAAATTCATTTATATAATCATTATTCAATGAATATCATATAGAATGAGTCACATCACATCGTGGAGACGGTAGGCCATACGTACGCACAAGTGATGACATCGTTCACATGATCTTGGAATTGTATGGAAGTGTATGTATACTATTTCAGAATCAATAAAAATTTACAATAATCATATATAGTTATTTATTTTCACCATTATACCCATCCAAGTAAGGTGGTGGAGGAAAACAGATTACACCACGGCGTGGAGACGGTATTATGTACGTACGCACGCGCGGTGATTTCGTTTTCCGTAGGATGGATTAGAGGTTAAATAGGGTTGTTTCATATTTATAATAAAATATAATTATATGAGGGATACTGATTTTATTACCTCATAATGAAACAACTAAATAAGTGGGAGTATAAGAAGAATGGAACTAGAAGAAAACGGTAGACGATATTACCTCTTTCTCGAAGTCCCTCCTTTAAACTTTCTCTTAAGGCACTAGAGTCGGTCTTTTGAGAAGACCAGTACCTCTAGTATGTTTCTAAGGAAGTTGGGAAGTGAAATGGGCAGGGTTTGGCCGAGCATGAAGGATCAAATTGGTTTGAGGAAGAGAGGGAGGAGGTGCCCTTTTATAAGGGAGGAGAGGGGCAACATTGGAAAGTGTGGAAATATTATTTTATTATAAACTTATCTTCGGTTTCAAAAGTTCCAAAAATCATTAAAGATGAAGATAAGATGACTCATGGTCGAAATAAAATCATCCAATCAGAATTGGACATGTTTTGGAAAATATTTTAATCATTATAATCTTATTTATTTAAATCATTTATTAATGAGGTAAATACTTTATCATTATTGTGTCATATATAATTTAATTTATTTGGTGTCTAAAAATTATGAAAAAAATATCATTATGTAGGAAATATTTTTAGCTTTATAATGAATATTTATAGTCTAATATATTATTTATATAACCCCATTATAAAAATTAATTACTAAAATATTTTTTGTTAATGTCAATTTTGACGTTATATTAAATTAATTAATCCAAATTGTCATTATCACTACCAAGTGGCTCAATGGGGTCCCGAAATAGACCCAAGTATGCCCATAGTCAGTCAATACTCATCCAATAAGGTTAGTACAAGTTTCAGGGTAATTGTGAATTATTATAATATTCGTTTAACCTTGAATTACCGTATTTACCTTTAACCATAGTAAATAAAAAAAAATTACCGTAGTTACTATTCATAATATCAAAAAAAATAAATGTAACCTATTAACATAATTTAGACCCACGGATTCCAAATATGGAATCCATTTTTGAAAATTCAAAACACAGAAGTTTCAGTAATTAATTTAAAATTTATCCTGTTGTTAAGCAAACGGGTTTTAAAAGTTAAAACATTGTCAAAGATTGAAATGTTGTTACCTACTTATTCAATGTAAAATTAATGCTAATGAAATACATTATATTAAATGGTAAAAATATATTCTTTTTAAACTTTAAAAACATTCAATATTATAATTTAACCATATAAAGTATTGCGATGAAAAAAGTTGTTTTAATTAAAATATAGTGTGTTTTTACTATTCATTAAAATATGAAAGTTATCAGAATAATATGAAAAATTTATCCAAAGTAAATTTTTATATCCTAATTCTAAATAAGAATTTTATTTTGTCAAATTGAACTTATAAACTTGTCAAAAACTAGATTTAATGTGGGTGTGCCATCAAAAGGCGGTAAAACTTCATTTTTTGAAAAATACTTCTTTTATTCAAAAAAACTGATTTTGTTTTCATACCTCATTCTAGAAAATGTATAAGATGAATTAAAATGTTATAAAATTTAAAATTCAGTTGGTACTATTCATAATGGCTTATATTATAATATATTGTTGTTTAGTGAGACTCGAAATTGCATACGACGCAAGCTATCGAGGAAAGCCGCAGTTGCGTGTAAAGCAAGGAAAGCTAGTGTTGTGTGTAGTGAAAGATTACTTTGATGATTTATATAACATAAAAACAAAATATTTCTCATAAAAGTCTCAGATGTTACATTATACCCACTTAAAATGAATTTTGCCCTCGAAATTCGTCACTTCGTAACAAACAGATGAGGATACCTCTCCATCATCATATCCTCAAGTTCCCATGTAGCTTCTTCTAATTGGTGATTCCTCTATGAACATTCACCAAGCGAGTGGTCTTGTTCCGTAGGACATTTTCACTACGATCCAGAATCTCTATCGGTTGTTCTTCACAAGAAAGATCTTGTTCCAGCAGTACAACTTCTAAGCTGAGTACATGTGAAGGATCAGGTATGTACTTTCTCAGGAGAGATACATGGAACACATTGTGAACTTGAGAGAGATTCGGTGGAAGCGCCAATCGGTAAGCTAACTTCCCAACACGATCCATAATTTCAAAAGGACCGATATATCTAGGGCTCAACTTTCCCTTCTTTCCAAATCTCATTACTCCATTCCAAGGAGATATTCGTAAGAACACTTTATCACCCACTTCAAACTCTAGGTCTTTTCTTCGGTTGTCGGCATAACTTTTTTGTCGACTCTGAGCTGCTCTTATGTGTTGTTGAATAGATCTGACCTTTTCTGCCATCTCATCATCAAGATCAGGTCCTAATAGCTTTCTTTCCCCAAATTCATCCCAACAAGTTGGAGTCCTGCATTTCTTTCCATAGAGAGTTTCATAAGGAGCCATCTGAATACTGGAGTGAAATCTATTATTATAAGAAAATTCCACCAAAGGTAGGTGTTGATCCCAACCACCTTTGAAATCCATAGATAAATATCTCAAAATATCTTCTAGAGTTTGAATTTTCCTCTCAGACTGACCGTCTCTCTGAGGATGATAAGCAGTGTTGAAACTCAACTCTTAATTCAGAGTATGCTGAAGACTTCGCCAGAACTTTGAGGTAAACCTCGGATCCTGATTAGATAAAACAAAAAGTGGTACTCCATGCAATCTTACCACTTACTTTACATATATTCTGACAAGCTGATCTAGAGAGAAATCCTCTCTAATAGCAATGAAGTGTTCCAACATCGTAAGACGATCAACTATAACCCCGATAGCATTATTGCCTTTGGATGTTTAAGTAAGTCCAGTGACAAAGTCCATAGTGATGTTTTCCCATTTCCATTCAGGTATGGGTTATGGTTGTAACATCCCCTTAGACTTATGTCTCTCAGCTTTAACTTCCTGAAAAACCAAGCATCGAGAGACATATTCAACAACATCTCTTATCATGCCATCCCACCAGAAATACTCTTTCAGGTCTCTATACATCTTCGTGCTTCCAGGATAATAGAGATTGAAGAAATATGAGCCTCATCCAATAGCTCCTTCTTTAATTCTAGGATGGGAGGAACACAAACCTGATTCCTGAACTTTATTATCCCATCACAATCAAGGTTGAATTCAGGAACATTTCTCACCTTCTTTTGTAACTCGGCATCTTCTTTCTGTGCCTCTTTAATCATTACATGTATAGATGGTTGAACATTCATTTGAGAAAGATACGATTTTCCCCTTCCATTATAATTCCAAGATCCATCCATTGTAAATCCATAAATATTGGATCTTTTCTGATCCTCATAATGGATAAGCTAGCATGGTCTTGTTAACTTAATGCATCTACCACCTTGTTTTCTCTCACAGGGTGGTAATGAATTGAGTAGTCATAATCCTTAATCAGCTCCAACCATCTTCTTTGGCTCATATTCACCTCCTTTTGTGTAAAAATATTCTTTAAACTTTTATGATCAGTATAAATGTCACACCTTTCTCCATAAAGATAATGCCTCCAAATATTTAATGCAAAGATTACCGCAGCTAACTCCAAATCATTAGTTGGGTAAATTTTCTCATGGATTTTCAACTATCGTGAGGCATAAGCTATCACCATATCGTTTTTCATAAGAACACACCCTAATCCCTTCTTGGATGCATCCCTGTAGATCACAAACCATTCTCCACTACAAGGCAGTGTGAGCACAAGTGCACTGGATAACCTTCTTTTTAACTCCTTGAAATTCTCTTCACATTCCTCTATCCAAACAAACTTAACTCCTTTCCGAGTCAACTTGGTGATTGGATTAGATAATATTGAAAAATATTTCACAAAATGTCGATAATATCCATCCAAACCAAGAAAACTTCGGATCTCGGTTACTGTTGTTGGTCTCGACCATCTTTCGATTACCTCTGTTTTTTATGGATCCACAGATATCCCCTCTTTTGAGATTATGTGACCCAAAAATGCAACTTTTTGAATCCAAAATTCACACTTGGTAAATTTGGCATAAAGCTTCTCCTTTCTCAGGGTCTTCAATATAATTCTCAAGTGATATTCATGTTCTTCCTTGATCATTGAATAGAAAAGAATATCATCTATAAACACTACAACAAACTGATCAAGATAGTCTCAAAAGGCTCTATTCATCAGATCCATGAAGATAGTAGGGGCATTAGTAAGACCAAATGGAATCACTATAAATTCATAGTGTCCATACCTTGTACGGAAAGTCGTCTTTGGTATATCCTCCCTTCTGACCCTTAATTGATGATACCCTAAACGAAGATCAATCATGGAAAAGTATTGAGCTCCGCGTAGTTGGTCAAATAAGTCATCAATGCGTGGGAGAGGATATTTGTTCTTGATAGTGATCTTGTTAAGTTCTCGATAATCAATGTAGAGTCTCATTGATCCATATTTATTCTTAATAAACAGAACAGGTGCTCCCCAAGGTGACGCGCTAGGGCGTATGAATCCCTTATCAAGATTCTCTTGGAGTTGCTTCTTCAATTCCTACAACTCAATTGGGGCCATTCTATAAAGTGTCTTTGAAATAGGCAAAGCACCCGGTACGAGTTATATTGAATACTCAACTTCACGATTTGGTGGAAGACCCAGCAATTCCTTTGGAAAGACATCATCAAACTCCCATACAATGGACATATTCTTAATAGTGAGTTTCTCACCAACCATTTGAGATAAATAACCTTCATTTAGTGGAATCAAGACCCATAAGATGGAAGAAATTTCCACTGGAAGGTTATTTTCGTCCTTGCATCGATAGACGGTTATAGATTGATCTGGAATATGAAATGTGACTTCCCTTCATTGGAAATTTATATGAGCTCCATATAAAGAAAGACAATCAATTCCAAGAATCACATCAAATTCCACTATAGGAAGGATCACAAGATTTGCAGGAAGCACTTTCCCAAAAACTTCAATCGGAGAAGAATTGTAAACTTTGGATGCGACTGTTGTGCCATTAAGAGTTGTCATAGCCAAACAACATCTAATTGTGGAGGTAATATGACGATACCCTTAGAAAATTCTTCAAAAATAAAAGAGTGGGTGGATCCAGAATCAAATAAAACATTTTCTACTTTAGAGTGGATGGTACGTGTACCTCTCACCACATTGTTGTCGTAATCCACATCACCGATAGTAATTGCATGTGAATTTCCTTTGTCTTTGGCCTTAAGAGTTTGTTGACGTCGATCATCATCATCAACCCTTGGATTTGGGCATTGATTGGCATAATGCCCCATCTCCTTGAACTTGAAACATTGAAGTGTAGTAGGTTCATTCTGTGTATCACTTCCTTTGTTTGAATCATTAGACATCTTCCTCCCATTATTTCGACATTTAATGGCCCGATGACCTTCTTTTACACACTTATAACATTTTCTTGTCTCCTTAAGAAAATTTCCTCCATGTTTCATTCCACACATTGAGCATAAGTGAAAACTCATCTTCTTTTTAGTTTGGTCTTTATATTTTCCTTTGAATTCCATTTTCCTCTTCTTATCAACCCCATGTGACAGATGGGTTACACCAATCTTCATCTCAACCTTGAGAGAACATCAAATAAATTCCTCGTAGCTATAGAAGTCCCTTTTGGCTAACGCCCTTCGAAGACTTGGTTTAAAGCCACTAAAGAATCGATCGATCTTACTCTCAGGTTGGATAATAAGTGCAGAAGCGTACCTTGCAAGTCTTGTAAAATTTTCTTCGTAGGTGCCAACGGATTCATCATCCTTTTTCTTTAGTTCAAGAAACTCCTTCTCCATCTTTTTTTGATGAATACGAGGGAAATAATTATTGAAAAATAAGTTCTTGAACTTGTCCCATTCCATGGACTCAATTTCATCCCTTTGCCTCATATTCTTAATTATATTCCACCATTTATCATCATCAAATTTCAAACTATACACTACTAAGATGACTTTATCATGTTTAAATCATTGAAGAACTTAAAATATCTTTTTACTGGTACTGATCCATTTTTCAGCCACTAATGGATCAGGAGACCCGCTGAATGAAGGTGGACGCTGCCTCATGAAGGATTCAACAGAATGTTGCTCCTTCCTTTGCTCATTTGGAAGTCCCACATGATTCATAGCTTGATAATGTTGTGTTAGCATGGATACAAGATTTTTCATTCCATCTCCCATATTTTTTTGTTGTTCAGGGGGACAATCATTGCATTGCCCATCGCATTCCGCATTAACATGGTTCCTTCGAGTTCCAGCCATTGACTAAAACCATGAAGAATAGTGTGATCGACACTAATTATAAAAATAAAACCACATAATCAAGAACAAAATTTCACACTTAAGGTCTTATCCTAGGTTATTCATGGCCATTTCTAAAACACTAAGATTGTGTTCTATGGTTAGACTTATCCTTAGGATTCTTACTAAGGCCTTCACATCCTAGTTTCCTAAGTTTGACTATACATTTCCTCTGATACCAACTATAGCGAACCATACTTTACATACATGGTTTATACTTTAAAATTGAAGCATACTTATTACAACATATAATAAAACGATGAAAGTACCGTATAGGTATAGTGTCTTTAGAAACTGGGAAACATAAACAACTGGTTCATAAAGCATTTAAATTGTCTCCCATTTATTTCATCATATCTATAGTCCCTTTTGGCATATCTTACTTAATAACCTTCTTCCTAACCCGGGGAAAGAAAAAATAATAAAGGGTGAGCTCAAATTCTCAGTAAGGGTAAAAAAAATATCAATCACATAAAATTTATAAGAACATAACATTTTGGAAATCTTACCCTGCAAAAGAGATCATAAATTCATAACATGGGATAAATCATGGTAGTGAAATGTAATCCCAATAATCATAACTTACAACATGAAACTTTGTGTCATACACAAATAATCATAGAGAATCATTTATTATTAGTCACGATTCATCGCCAATACTATCTTAGTGGACAAAGTCCATTTCTGAACCGAGTTGACTCCTCGTTTCAGTCCTGTTTCACTGAACCGGTTTAACCTGCCGTTCCATCCATGTATATCTGATGAGATATAAAATCTTTAACCTTTGTATTGGAGGGAGATATATGTCCCTACCATCTTATAATAATACAATTATTATGTGTTCCACAAAATCATAAACCATACATCATTGCATAACCCATGTAATAAAAATGCGACTCTTAAACATCCTGACATCATAAAACAATTCATATAAGATAAAGGAATTCATAAAAATATTTCCATCACAACATAAAAAAATTAATGTAATAATAGGGATAGAAACAAAATCCTATATTATCTTAAATGGAAAATAATTTTGATAAAACACTTGAACTCCATTCTTGAGGAAAATTTCATTTCTACATCAAAATTTTTTTTCTTTTCTTAACATGTCATACAATTTTAAACTAAAAGAAGTTAATTAAAAATAAACTTGAAAACTTGTAAAGGAATAATCTTGGAAATAATGTTTTAAAAATCCATTCATGTCGTATAAGTTAAAAAAACATTCTTCTCATACTTTTGTCGAAAAAGTCAAAAAGTACCTTGTAAGTAAAATGACAAAAGATTCCTTTCATATATTTTACTAAAAACACACCGAAGGGTAAAATTGGATTTAAAGAATTGCAGGAGGATATAAATAATATTAAATATTGAGGGAACATGGATGTGGATGATAAAATACACCCCAGTTAATACCCATGAATAAACAATCTCGGATAAAAATGAGATTGTGATATTTTCCCTTTCCATAGGTCAGATATGCTTTGTACGTGTCCGAACCTCCTGTATATAATTTAAATAATGTTCTTTACTTATTACAGAATCATATTTATTGTTATGATATCATATATGGTCATATTCTTAGCTTCTTATTAGTAATATTTCATTACTACTTGTTATTTGGGTGTTTATTACTTTTTTGTTCATATGCGTGTGTTGTGGAATAAATTCTTATTTATCTTTATAGTATATAGATACATCATTTAAATAATGGTATTATTGTAATATTAATCATATTAATTCATTAAATTCAATTATATAATCATTATTCAATGAAGATCATATAGAACGAGTCGCATCACATCATGGAGACGGAAGGCCATACGTACGCACAAGCGATGATACTGTTCCCATGATCATGGAATTGTATGGAAGTGTATGTATACTATTTCATAATCAATATAACTTTAAAATAATCATATATAGTTATTTATTTGCACCATTATACCCATCCAAGTAAGGTGGTGGAGCAAACCAGATTACACCACGGCGTGGAGACGGTATTTCGTACGTACGCACGCGCGGTGATTTCATTTTCCGTAGGATGGATAAGAGGTGAAATAGGGTTGTTTCATATTTATCATAACATATCCGTATATGAGGGATACTGATGTTATTACCTCATAATGACAAAACTAATGAAGAGGGAGTAGAATAAGAATGGAACTTGAAGAAAACGGTAGAAGGTATTACCTCTTTCTCGAAGTTCCTCCTTTAAAATTTACATTAAGGCACTAGAGTTGGCCTTTTGAGAAGACCAGTACCACTAGTAGGTTTCTAAGGAAGTAGGGAAGTGAAATGGTCTGGGGTTTTCCGAGCTTGAAGGTTCCAATTGGTGTGAGGAAGAGAGGGAGGAGGTGCCCTTTTATAAGGGAGGAGAGGGGCACCTTTGGAAAGTGTGGAAATAATATTTTATTATAAACTTATCTTCGGTATCAAAAGGACACAAAATCATTAAAGATGAAGATAAGATAACTCATGGTTGAAATTAAATCATCCAATCAGAATTGGACATGTTTTGGAAAATAGTTTAGTCATTATAATATTATTTATTTAAATCATTTGTTAATGAGGTAAATACATCATCATTATTCGGTCATAAATAATTTAATTTATTTGGTGTCTAAAAATTATAACAAAATATCATTATGTAGGAAATATATTTAGATTTCTAATGAATATTTATAGTCGAAAATATAATTTATATAACCCCTTATAAAAATTAATTACTAAAAGATTTTTGTTAATGTCAGTTTTGTCTTTATATTAAATTAATTAATCCAAATTGTCATTGTCACTACCATGTGGCTCAATGGGGTCCCAAAATCGACCCAAGGATTCCCATGGTCGGCCAATACTCATCCAATAAGGTTAGGACAAGTGTAAAGGTAATTTTGAATTATTATAATATTCTTTTAACCTTGAATTACCCTATTTACCTTTAACCATGGTAAATAAAACAAATTACCGTAGTTACTATTCATAATATCAAAAATAAAAATAAAAGTAACCTATTAACAAAATTTGGACCCACTGATTCCAAATATGGAATCCATTTTTCAAAATTAAAAACACATAAGTTTCAGTAAATAATTTAAAATTAATCTCGTTGTTAAGCAAACAGGTTTTGAAAGTTAAAACATTGCCAAAGATTGAAATGTTTTTACCTATGAATTCAATGTAAAATTAATGAAAATGAAATAAATTATATTAAATGGTAAAAATATATTCTATTTAAACTTTAAAAACATTCAATATTATAATTTAACCATATAAAGTATTGCGATGAAAGAAGTTGTTTTTAATTAAAATATAGCATGTTTTTACTCTTCATTAAAATATGAAAGTTATCATAATAATATGAAAATTTTATCCAAAGTAAATATTTATATCCTTATTCTATATAAGAATTTTATTTTGTCAAATTGAACTTATAAACTTGTCAAAAACTAGATTTAATGTGGGTTCTCCGTCAAAAGGCGGTAAAACTGCATTTTTTGAAAAATACTTCTTTTATCCAAAAAAACTGATTTTGTTTTCATACCTCATTCTAGAAAATGTATAAGATGAATTAAAATGTTATAAATAAAAAATTCAGTTAGTACTATTCATAACGCCTAATATTATAATATATCATTGTTTAGTGAAACTCGGTATTGCATGCGATGCAATCTATCAAGGAAGGTCGCGGTTGCGTGTAATGCAAGCCAAGCTAGTGTTGTGTGTAGTAAAAGATTCCTTTGATGATTTATATAACATAATAAAAAAATATTTCTCATAAAAGTCTCGGGTGTTACATGGTGAATTCAAAAAAGTGTACCCAAAATGAAATCCATTCCCCCCCACACTGATATTTCAAAAAATTGTGCAATGAAAATCCATGTTGATATTGGATGGGATAAGGAATTGAGCTTGTAATGTGGCATCAAAGAAAAAAAATTCATAGTCTTGAAGGGGATTTCAATAGGAGGATTAATGTATAGTTAATGGGAGGCTATTTGGATATTATAATTTTCATGTGGTTTAGAAAATTCCTTTATCATATTAATGCACACTACAGAAGGAAATTTATCTCAAATGTCCACAATCTCATGATTCAAAAATGGGGGTGCAAAACACACATTTTGAAAAGATGTCCATAGGTGGCCTTGGCATCAAAGCTAATTTTTTTCCTCGTGGTTGGGGAAAATCGTTTTCCAAATCAAAAATTTATCAATCAAAATTTTTTGGATTTGACAAAAGATTATTTATCCAAAATCATGATTAAAATACAAAATTTTTGAGATGAAAATATGTATTTTGACTCTCCAAAATTGTTTGACAAAATTTCAAAACTAGATGGTGAGTATGTATGACTCTTTTTTTCTTTTTTCTCTTTTTTTTTTTTAGTGTTTTTAAATTACATACCCACAAAAAAGAGGAAGTGTAAATAAAAATGTGATGAGGAAAGTGGTAAAAAAGGAGAATGAGGGAAAAATAAGAAGATAGAGAGAGAGAAGAGGAGTTAAAGGGAAAGAGGTGACCCTGGTTTTGATTTGGTGGGTTTCCATCTACATCTAGTGGTGGGTCAACTACAAAAGTTGGACATACAATGGAAGTCTATGTGGTTCCCGGATTGTGTGTCCTCTCATGGTGATTATTTAATCGATGTTCGTTAACCATGAATGTCATTTTGGAAGATGGGTCTTGGACTTGCACTACACCAAATGGGTAAACATTAGTAATAACAAAAGGACCATCCCAACGTGAATTAAGCTTACCTGGGTGAAGCCAAAATCGAGAATTGAAGAGCATTACCTTTTCACATTCATGAAATACCTTTCTCAGGATGTGTTTATCATGGAGTGCCTGGGATTATTCTTTGTAGAGATTAGAATTATCATAATAATCAAGTAGAAGCTCCAACAGTTCAGCAAATTTCCACAATAATTCTTCACCAGATTTTTTACAATCAAAATTATAGGTTTTCATACCCCAAAAACAGTTATGTTGGATTTCAACGGATAGATGATATGATTTACAAAAAACTAGCCTAAAAGGAGACATCCCAATGGGTGTTTTAATGGATGTTTAATAAGCCCAATGTGCTTCAACAAGTCTTTCAGACCAGTCTTTTCTGGTGGGTTTTACAACTCTATCAAGCACTCTTTTCACTTGTCTATTAGAAAGTTCTACAATGTAATTTTTTTGGGGGTGATATGAATTTGAAGTTTTATGTACAACCCCATTCTTTTTCAAAACAGATTCCATGGTTTTATTACCAAAATGGGTTCCTAAGGCATTGATCAGGGAACATGGTGTGCCAAATCAATAGAAGATCTGTGTCTTTAGGAACTCACTAATGATATGTGAATCATCCTTTCTAGTGTTTTTGGCCTCGAACCACCTAGAAACAAAATCAACCACATGAATAATGTATGAGAATTCATTGGAAGGGGGAAATGGTCCCATGAAATAGATGCCCCAAACATCGAAGATCTCACAGATGATTAAAGGATTTTGAGGAACATCATTTCTATTGGAAATTATGCCAAACTTTTGGCAAATGCAACATGATTTAAAGAACTCATGTGAGTCCTTGAAAATTGAAGGCCAGAAGAATCCAGAGTATAGGACCTTTTGGGAGGTCCTTTATGGTCCAAAATTTCCACACCAAGCATTGAGTGACAGAATTCTAAGATGGAAGAATGTTCATTTTCATCAACACATATCCTAATTACCATGTCTAACCTAGTTTTAAAATGTTTATTTTCTTCCCAAAAATAGTGTATTTAATCACTTTTCATCTTTATTTTTTGTTCTTTTGAAAACAATTCTATAAAAAAACCAGAAACCATGTAATTTACAATTGGGGCATACCGTGGTATTTTTGGAGTGAGAGATGAATGGTGCTCAGTTGGAAATTATGGATCAATTAATTTAGAATGAGAATAATTATAAAATTTATAGAAGTGATTAACCACATGTTTTTCTTTTCCTAGTCTATTTTTTATTTCAAGTTCAAACTCTTGGAGCATTAGGATCCACTTTATTAGCCTTTGTTTGGAATCACTTTTCTTGAGTAAGAAATTTATAGAAAAATGGTCTGTGAAGATAATGATTTTGGAACCTAAGAGATAGGGATGGAATTTATGTAAGGCAAAAACAACTAATAAATGTTATTTTCAGTGACAGTGTAGTGAGATTGAGATTCATCCAATGTTTTTGTGGCATAATAGATGACATGAGGAATTTTCTCTCTTCTTCGACCAAGAACAGCCCCAACGGCTCTCTCAAAAGCATCGAACATCAACATAAATGGCAAGGACCAATCCGGGGGCTGTAGTATCATGTCATATGTAAGAGAAATTTTGTGTTCAATGAATGGTATCTTTCAAACCTCAACGAAATGGAATGTGACATCATTTTGGAGCAACTGAGTGAGTGGGAGGGAAATTTTACTGACGTTATGGATGAATTGCCGATAGAAACCAGCATGACCGTGGAATAAACGGATGTCTCGAATAGAGATGGGTTCTGTAAGTGATTGGATCACTTCAATTTTTGTAGGATCAACTTCAATACCCTATTTTTAAACTATGTTCCCTAGAAAAATACCATTTGAAACCATGAAGTTACATTTTTTAAAATTTAACACATGATTACACTTGACACACTTTTGGAGGACTAGAGAAATTGAATTCAAGAAAGATTCAAATTACTCACCATAAATTGTAAAGTCATCCACGAATTCTTCCATGCTGTGTTCAATGAATTCAGAAAAGATACTCATCATACACCTCTGGAATGTTGTAGGAGCATTTCAAAGGACAAAAGGAATTCTCCTATATGAATATGTTTCAAAGGGACAAGTGAGAGTAGTATTTTCTCTGACCTAAGGTGCAATTGGGATATGGAAGTATCCAGTGTATACATAAAATAAGAAATAGTGTGACTTTATGGCTAATCATTCTATTATTTGATCAAGTAATGGAAGAGGGTAGTGATCATTTCTTATTTCAATATTCAATTTCCTATCGTCGATGCACCCACCCCATTTGTTCTTCACTCAAGATGTGACAACCTCTCCATGATCATTTGTGAATACAGCTATCCCACACTTAGTAGGTACAACTTGAATTGGACTAACCCATTCAATATCAGAAATTGAGTAGATAATACCATCTTGAAGAACCTTGGTGATATCTTCCCTAACTACCTCAAGTATTAGTGGATTCGGTCTTCTTTTTGGTTGTCTAATTGGTTTGGATGATTCATCAAGATGGATGTGATACATGAAAAGGGAAGGGTTGATTCCCATTATGTTATATAGGGTCCAACCTAAGGCCTTTTTGTTTTCCTCTAATACTTGAACAAATTTGGACTCCTCAGTTTCAGTAAGTGAAGCAGAGATAATGATAGGTTAAGAGTGATCTTGGAAAAGGAATGCCTATTTTAGGTGTTCAGGAATAGGTTTTAGATCTGAATCTTCTATCATTTGAGGTGTAGATATCTTAGGAATGGATGAAGGGACTTCAGTTGCTTCATATTCTTTTCCATAATACTTTCCAAGGTGAATAAGTATAGATCAGAGTTGATGTGGGATTCAAGAGAAATTTCAAGATCCTATGGATTGATGGAGTCTATGAATGAGAGGTCAACATAATATTCACTATTTATAACTTGGTTAATCTTGGTAGATATTTCACAAGATCCTTTATCATTTGAACATGAAGAACATGATGGATTGGGGTTCAATTAACCCTCAGAAGTATCCTCAGAAGCGTGGATTGAGAATGCAGAGTGATCCTCAGATAGCTATCAAATGGTTTGTAAAATATTAAACATGACCAGTTGGTCACCAAATTCCATAGATAAGATGCCGAAATGAACATCAATTTTGGTTCTAACAATCATGAGGAATGGTCTTCCTATAATTAGGGGAGATAGAGAAGATTTCATCTCACCCTCCATGTTAAGGACATAGTAATCATTAGGGAAGATAAGATCATTGACACGAACAAGGACATCCTCGATTATACCCACCGGACTAGCAGTGCTTCAATTGGCGATTTGAATGAAAACACCTATTGGATGTAAGGGACCTAGAAAAAGGTTGGAGAAGATGGATTTGGGAATGACATTAATTGAGGTTCCTAGGTCTATGAGTGCATCATCGAAGTTAGAACTTCCAATTTGGAATGGAACCATAAATGTCCCTGGATCATTGCACTTTATGGGAATACACTGCTGGGTGGAAATATTCTCGAAGGTCCTAAGATTCCTCTTATAGATACACAATAACTTAAGAAACATGGAATACTTATGAATTTTTTTATGTCATCTAAGTTGGGTATATTGACTTCAACGCGTCTAAACATGTCGAGCATTTCATGATCAGGTTCAAAGGACTTCATTGGATTAGAAACGGCTTGAGAAAAAGGAATTGGGTTCCTAAGTGGAATGGAAGGAGGTGAGGGAATGAATTCAGATTCCTTTTAATGTTTCTTTTTCTTTTCATTTTCTAGGTCAACATTTAAAAGAGGTAGTGAGGACTCAACATGAGTCATATAATTTTTCATTACCAATATAATTGAAATTGCACTTGCATTACCCTTGGTGTAGGGTAATGGTTGAGCTAGGAGATGTGAAGAATTTGATTGTTGTTGCTGGCTCAGGTGGGATGGTAGTTGACCACTTTGGGTTTTAATGTTCTTGAGACTAGAACAGGTGAAGGAGGAAAGATCTTCAACAATTCTTTCCTAGGGTTTCTTTGAAGAATAGGCTTTTCCTGAATTGGGATTTCCTTGATTTTGGTTCATGGGAAAGTAATTATATTGGTTTGGGAATTGGGAAGGCTCACTTGGATAGTGGATTCCAAGAGGAGGATTGATCCTTTTAGGTTAAATAACAAAAGGGAAAGGTTTTTAGATGTTACCAATACCTTGACCATATTGGAATTGGTTTAGTCTTTGATGAGGGTATTGATGGGGATGAAAAATCAGATTCCCATATCTCAATTTTGGGTTATATGTAGAAGAGAAAGACTCAGAATGGGGTTGGTTGAAGTTTCTAACAAACTGAACTGATTTTTGAGGTTTGGGGTTCTGCTAAGCATATGATGCATTAATTTCCATTGGTCCAGATGAATCAGATCTATCATCTTGAAGTTGTGGACAAGTGTCATTTGGATGAGATGGAGAGTTTCATATTCCATTGTTTTTGATAGGTCAAGGAAACATTGATTGTGGAGAAGACTAGGTTTGCGATAGGGTAGCCATAGCTGGTTGTCGCACAAGACCTGTATGTTAACTCATCCACTCAGTCATCCTTTTTGACTCTATTGATTGATTTTCCTGGGCTTGTTTTACGTGATCATGTGCTCAAGTATGGAATTGTTGTGTGTTTATAGCCATATTGCTTATGGGATATCTTCCAGTTGTAGGAGTTTTATCAACAAGAGAACCTCCACATGCAACATCAATGAGGGTTCTCTCTATAGGAAATAACCCCTCATATAATTATTGGATCAATAGTTGGTCAGGGATTTGGTGATGTGTATAGGTTACCACAAGCTTTTTGAACCTCTCCCAGTACTCATGGAGTGATCCATTTGGGAATTGATGGATACCACTTATTTATTTTCAGATAGAAGTAGTATGAGAAGCAGGAAATAATTTCTATAAGAAAATTCACATCATGTCATTCCATGTGGTAATAAAACCTGGATGGAGTTAGTAGAGTCATGACATGGCAGAGTCATTTAGGGAGAAATGGAATCCTCAGAGTTTTATTTTTTCCTCAGAAACCTCTCGAGTCTTCATGGTAGAGCACACCACTTGGAACTCTTTACGGTGGAGATGGGGATCCTCACCGGCTAGCCAAAGGAAATGCAGAAGAAGAAGAATCAAACTCGATTTTAGTTCAAAGATAGCCTCTATGTTTTTATATTGAATTCTAAGAGGTTGGTAATTCATATTAGGGGTAGTAAGTTCTTTAAATGTTTTCTCCCTAGGATTGGACATATCTAATTCAATAGGTTGGACAAGGACTGGTTCTTGAATTATTTGATTAAATCTTATGTTCCTACTAATTTGGCGAAGAGTTCTCTCAATTTCAAGATCAAACAAATCTGATGGACTGTTTGGGATTCTACAGGGCATTTAGTGATTTGTTGGAAGAAAGAAGAAGATGGGTTTTTCAATGTGTTTTTTCCATTTCTTTTTAATTTTGTTTTTTACAATAACTATAAACTAATGACTAATAAATTTCACCATCCCCACAAGGGCCCCATATGAAACACACAGCTGATTGTCACCTATTGACCAAATGAAGTTCTGATGCTCTGCTAATGTGTATAGTATCACTCGGGTCAAATCCTCAGTGATGATACTTTATAATAGTATTTTGTTTTTAGTTGATTGTATTCTGATTTGGGGGTTTGATTGTTGATCTTATGAAATGATTGATTGATTGAGATTGATTTAACAAATTTATATAGATTCGAGTGAGTTCATTTTTAGGTAGTTAAGCTAGTGATATCTAT
The DNA here is from genome assembly GCA_963277665.1 of Viscum album. NCBI lineage: Eukaryota > Viridiplantae > Streptophyta > Magnoliopsida > Santalales > Viscaceae > Viscum > Viscum album. The sequence goes on from OY728125.1 coordinate 367,432,188, forward strand.
GAGCGTTGCTTTATATTTCATTAAAATTAACACCCACTTCAGAAGATAACATTGATTGAAATTCTTAAGTGTTAAGGCTTAAATCCATTCCTTTACATAACCTAGGGTTCTGAACTCAATTAGATATTTTTTTTATGGTAGTGTACTTATGGTTCCAATTATCCATGTAAACCACACGTTAAACAAAACAATTCATTAATCAATTACATGGTAAGTCCAGCATACACATTGTTAATTTGAATAATATTCATCAAGAAAAAACTCTCAATATCTTAACATCCCTAAATTATGATACACCACATTAATGGATTTACACATCCATTAAGATACTTATTAATCTAGTAATATATGTTAATGGTTATTAATTATAAATATAAAAAAAAGAATGGGATAAGAAATGATTTGTGTGTCGAACACACACACACACACACGAAGGGTGATCAGAATTAAAAAATGACCTTTAGATTGAATTAAAAAGAGAAATAATCTAAAGGGATTCATCTGTATTTGAACTATTTTATGAACGCTAATATGAAGCTATATATGGTGTATGAGAATAAGAGATATTGAAGAAGAAACTTTCATTAAAATAAAATTACAAAAAAAGGACTTACAATATTACAAATGAAGAACAACACAAAAGTAAATGAAAGGCAGTAAAGAGGAATGGTTTCTCAAGTAAAAACATGAGTATGGGAGATCATCCCAAACATTTGGAATATACTTGGTCATGCAAAAATATCCTTATTTTCTCTTAAATTCCAATCCTTTTGAAGGAGAGGAGGGGGACGTATTTATAGCCCAAGGAAGTGGACTATTGGCATTCCCAATCTATCCCTCCACTTGGCTCGACGATTTGGTCATCCAGACATTCGAATATCGAGATATATCCTTATTCAAAGGTTTATATAATAATGTTTTCAGACTTATCCCAAAATTTGGATTCATTTGGACCAATGTTTCCAAAGTTATGGTGGTTTTATTATATAAAGTTAAACTGGACATTTCAATCCATGATTTTTTGGATTGCCAAAAAGTGAATGGATTTTGGAATAGAAAGATACCTTCACATCCGAATTAATTTTTCAAAAAATTCAGACTCCTATATCCCATTTTTCACACCACAAAATCTCAACATGATTTGATAAAAAGATCAGGAGACATGTCATGAATACTGTACTGATTTTAATTCCCGGCCAGAATGGTGGGCTGAGTTTAAATGAATCAGTTGAGGCCATTGTATTTGGATTTGGGTCTTGAAATTTTTATCCAAGAACTCTTACATTGTACCCAAAATATGTGAAGAGAATAAATGAATTTTAAATTTTATATTAATCCAAGTAATTCAATCATCATGGTTGGTCTAGTTTCTTCACAGACTCTGTGTGCCCTCTTGTGTGGTCCATATGAGACTTCAAATGGCATAATTGGCCCATGATCCCTTATAATGAAATATTTTTTTATTAAATTAGGAATCATAAAAATCAAGAAACACACAATTTATATTATTATGGGGAAAGTTATAAATAAAATAGTAAATTGACTCAATTGGACTACTTCTAAAAATGCTCAAAAATTATAGTTAGTATTAAAAAATTGATATTTCACACAAATTATGCACATTTAATATAAAATAAGTAAAGGGAGTATTTAATAAGTCATGAAAATGTAAATAACATCAGCTGGTTTACATATCTGAAAGGTGAATTGGGAATTCCAAATCCCAAATAGAATGGAATACATTTTGGATTAAATTGAACTCATTGTTTATTTTAATTTCCCGAGAACACCCAAAAAAGAACAACATCCAACATGATTCTTGTACATTTCCTAGGGTATCTACACCACAATCAATGTATTCTCACTTGGTCATTAGATAAGCTTATATTCTTTGCATCAGATTAGGGGAGGATAAAATTCCATATCCTCTCTGATCTTCCCTAGGCTACGTCATGCATCAAGATCGCCTAACACTGTTGATCAACCAACCCACGCAATCCTCACTGTGGCTAACTAAAAACTCCATCATATATCTTAACCATTAGATCATATACTATTCTTTCATGACCCGCCTTATTCATGATGAAGGAGAGATAATGACCCCCAGTTCCTTCCTCCAATAGGCCTTGGGGTGGCGACTAGCACCAAGGTTAGAAAAACATTCATACAAAATGGCTAAACATACCATTTTTATAGTAACCAAGATCATAAGATAAGATGTATCGACCTCAAAATATACAAGATACTTATATATAATGAAAAAATACATCCCATAAGCATGACTAAAGTTAAACTACTAGAAATAAAAACAAATCTCCAAAGTTAGTACCCAAATAATAAGCAACGAGATAACAAACATCCCCAACATCTGAGCAAGTAATGTCCAGCACAGTCCTCGTAATCTCCTTGGAAACCTAAAATAAATTTTATTTTTTTATGGTGATCCTACAAGTATACTCAGTAGGAAAATACATATTCACCCATGCACAAGTGGGAGAAGTATACTTATTCCCCTATGAGAAAATAGTAGAACTCAAAAAACACCTACCAAGGTTTTCTATCCTCCCCTACCTCACCAGGGAAAGCTCCCCAAATAACACAAGTCAAGTAAAGTAAAATATTAAGTACATCGATATTTAGTAACCCCATACCACTTCACACTAGTTAACTACTCATCCTTAATGGTGAACTTTCTGACACTATAATGCTCTTCCACAAGACCTTATCACAACCATCCCACACACACTAAGTCCACATACCACATCCCACTCGCAAACACCAGGTCCACAACCACATCACATCCTAGAGACACATGGGAAAGCACGATGTATCTCATCCCGCAGTCACCTAGGAAGCACACCTCGCTCGTCGACACCTCGTCCTCACACTTCCACACAGCCTTCACAAAGAGTCTAGAGCTACCAATGCCTAGAAGAGGGAGTATAGCAGAGATAATAACCAACCATCCATCCTATCACAAAACTGATATGGTCTCCTTCAAAACCATTACCCGACCCGGCCCGTGGTAAGGATCAAAGTGTGTTCTCTATTCCCACTAAAACCCAATCTAAAAATTCATGCAAAATAATCCATAATAAAAATTCAGAATTGAATACAAGATTTTAAAGAAGACACAATAGGTCCAAAAATAAAAAACATAGAATCAAAAACAACCCAGGGACTGCCACATGATATTGCGTCACCACCCATGAGTTGTCTCTACAACACCGCACCACGAATGTAACTAGCAACTCAAACCACCATCTCAAAATGGATTTCCCCTACCTGTGTCAAACCTAAGAAAGTATGATTACTCCAAAATGTGTAATTAGGGTGTGAGACTAAGCCTAATAGGAATCCCCCCCCCCAAACAGATTCCATGTAATAAACATCATATGGTAAAAACCATGCCAGTTTTTGAACAAGAAATGGTAGCGATTATTTTTAAATAATTTAACATTTAAATGAAAACATATTTCAAGTGGTAACATTAAAGAATGAATAATTTTAAAAAAAAGGCAAGAAACATAATTTTTCTTCCAAAAACACCAATGTCAAAATAGAAATACAGTGTATTCAACGAACACTAAACACGAGATCACCCCGAGGCACTAGCCCTAGGTACCTTATATCTTTGTGTGAAAGTAACTATATCAATATATGTTCTCATGTGTGAGCCACTAGTTGGTAACATAATCATATATAAGTGGTACACAATCATCACTATTATATTTGTTTAGTGTTTTTAACAAGAAATTTTTTAATTGAAACAGGGAAAACCCCACTCTGGATCACTAGAGTACTAGTACACACTCACCCACGTTGATACTTTGGTTTCACTCTTTTTTCTCAAACAAGTTCAGCATGCTATAAAATTTTATTTTCACAATAAAAAAATAATTATGATCATACACACTCAAAAAAATATATAAATATGATTTTCAACCTTTTTTAATTCAATAAACCCTTTAAAGTTTTCATAAAACAATTTCATGAAGTAAAACCATGATTTGCACATAAAATCCATATAAAAACCCTCATTTGAAACCAAATTCATACAAAAATCACAATAAAACATAATTAGAAGCCATAAAACCATTTAATAAAATCATTTCATGAACCATAAAGCCATCTCAATTGATAAAACATGGAACTCAAAAAAACACTCATTTTTTCAAACAAAATTCCACCTTAAAATCAGCAACTTCACGAATGACACAAAAAATAGTTTTTGCACCAAAAAATGGAAGATGATTATTGAAAATATAAATCAGGAATTTCTAACTGATCAAGGGATTATTACACATAGAATCACCAAACAAATGTGTCAAAACTCTCAAATCCTTGTGTGAAACTTAAATAACACCACCACCACACCACAAGGGAGTGAAAAAACCTAAAATCCCAAATTGGACCATGAAACTCAAAAAAAAAACCTAGGTATGAATCCATATCATATTGATATTTTTAATATCAATAAATGTGGGATAAACCTTAAGGAAATGGAAGGAACTAAGAAGGAAACTCGTTTACTTGAGAAACATTGAGGTAATCTCTACAAATACACCAATAGTTAAATATCAAGCAGCCAAAATTGAAATAGAGGTCTGAATAAGGATGATAAAGTCAATTGGGTACTGAAATGGGGAGAAATGAGTAAAAAATTATTGATTTATGAATGAAAAAAATTCCCTTTTCAAATCTAGAAGATTTGAGTAACCTTGAGGAAATTCTCCCTAATTTGTGATGATGATGAACATAAAATGGGGGAAATAGAACATGGGGGTTAACCTGGGGTTTTTAGGATCTATTGAGAGTAGGAATGACTAAGACATGTTAATAAATGAATGATATATAATATAAAAATATTAGTTTTTAAAAATATTGAAATGGGCTCATGGGTTGGCCCAATTCCAAAACAAATCACCCAAATCCACTATGATTATGAGTTACTAATGTGTCCAAATGGATATTGTGGTTTTAGTAGGTAAAGGGAGGCCAATTTGGAGGTGGAATGAGTGAAATTGTGAAAAAATAAGGAGTTACAAAAGAAAACGGTTTTGTTTTTAAATCTGGAAATGGGCTCACGGTTTGGCCCAAATCTTGAAGAAACCACGCTTTCTCAAACAATGCCTCCGAAAACCCCAAAAACAAACAAAGAATATAAACTAAATGAAAAAAACATTAAAATAATTCATTTAAGTGACAATTATCTCAAACATAAAAACATTTCTCTTTCAAAATTTCATCTTGAATCCTGATCGGATAAGAGAAATAGAAACTGCTCTTAAGCCCAAGACTTCTGCTCCCATGTCTCATGCTCACCAGTCACATGCTGAAAGAGGACTCAAAACAGATGAATAAAAATCCCACAAAGCACTTTTTCTTGGGAGTCCAAAATATGAACTAGTCTCTCAACCATTGAAAATCCAGGTTCCAACTCCAAATCTTCAAAACTCAAAACATGGGATGGTTCAAGATTGTATTTCTCTAACTAGGAGAAGTGGAAAACATTAATTATTGATGACAACTAAGAGGTGTAAGATGACTGGTATTCCACCTTCCCAATAATATAAATGAATTTAAAAGGCCCCACATATCCTATTGTTGTCTTCCCTTTTTTACCAAGACAAAAATGACCTAAGAGAGGCGCCACTTTCAAGAATACCCAATCACCCACGGAAAACACCAAAGCTCGACGCGTCTGATCAGCATAAGACATGTGTTGAATCTTGGATGTCAACAACTGTTGTCTAATAAACTAAACCCTCCCTAAAATCTCCTTCACAGTACTTGGACCAAATAGAAATATCTCACCTACCTCCACCCAACACAAAAGGATATCAGCACAACCGACCATAATTTTCCTCGTATGGTGCCATCTTGATTGAGGATTGGTGGATATTATTATATGAAAACTCTACCAATCCAAAATATAAATCTCATGTCCCACCAAAATCTGACACACATTCCTAAATCATGTCTTTCTAGAATCTGGAAATGGTTATGTTGTGTATTGTCAAGCTTCAGGTATCTGTCTCAGGTGCGTGATTATGCAGGATAATCAAGTGGTGGTGTATGGCTCCCTCAAACTCCAACCACACAAAAAGAATAATCTGACCCATGAATTGGATCTAGGAGATTTGACACATGATTTGAGGATTTGGAGTCAATATCTCTTTGGGGGAGAACTATTTGGTCTATTTTAATCACATGAGCTTTAGCCTACATCTTCTCACAGAAGGATCTTAACCTAATGGAGTGGTGTTGGATCGAGTACTTGTAGGGGTTCGACATCGATATCGGCTACACTGTAGGGAAGGGTAACATGGGGTATGATACATTTAATTCCTTTTATCATATCCATTAAATATTTTAAAGTTATTTTCAGGTAATTTCTATTCTTTATTTGTTTTTGGATGGTTTCCCATGCAATTTTGGAGAAAGGGTGGTTTCTTCGTGATTTGTCCCAAACCATGAGCCCATTTCCATATTTAAAAACAATTTTTTTCTATTATAACTATTTAATTTTTCAATATTTTCACCCATTACACTTCCCACTTGGGCTTCCTTGACCAATTCATACCACCATATCAATTTGGACCCCTTCGGAACTCATAATCATGGTGGATTTGGGTGATTTATTCAGTCATTGGGCCAACCCATGATCGCATTTCTAGATTTAAAAAATTATTTCTTTATATATCATTTATTTTTTAACAATGTTCAGTAATTACACCTCTCAATCGAGACCACAAACCCAAGGAAACCACCTTGTTCCATTTTCCCTCTTTGGAGCTCATCGTCATCGCAGATTAGGGAGAATATCCTCAATGTTTCAAAAATCTTCCAGATTTGAAAAGGGGATGTTTTTCTTTCATAAATCATTCATTTTTTACTCTATTACCCCAATTTAAGTCCTCAATAAACCTTCTGACCCTTACTAGAACCTCCCTTTCATTTTTGGTTGCTTGGAGATTCAACTATTGGTGTATGTGGGGTGGTTTCTTCAAATATTATCAAGCGAGTTTCCTTCTTATTTCCATCCATTTCATTAAGGTTTCTTATCTCTTTTCATGAAGCTCCAAATGTCCTAAAGATAGGGATTTTTACTTAGGTTATGTTTTTGTGTTTTTTGGTCCAATATTGTTGTTTTAGGTTTATTTTCACTCCTTTTTTGTGTGATGGTGGTGCGATTGAAGTTTCGGACAAAGATTTAAGGGTTTTGACACATTTGGTAGGTTATTCCATTTGTAAGAATCCCTTAATGACTTATCTTTCCATGATTTATATTTTCAAAATATTCCTCTTCTATTTTGTTTTGTGTGAAAACTATTTTTGGTATCATTCGTTAAGTGGCTGATTTCAAAGTGGCATTTTGGTATAGAAATGGGTGTTTTTTTTGTGTGTTCCATGTTCTCTCAGTTGGGTTTATTTTATGGTTCATGAATTGATTTTATAAAATGGTTTTAGGGCTAAAAAATCTGGTTTTATGTGATTTTGGTATTCATTTTGTTTCAAAATAGGGTTATTAGATGTATTTTATGTGAAAAGCATGGTTGTACTTCTTCAAAAAAAGTATGAAAATGTTAAAGGTTTTATTGAATTACAAAAAGGGTGAAAATCATGTTTAGGTACTATTTTTTGTGTGTATGACTGGAATTTGTGTTTTATGTGAAAAATGAAATTTGATAGCATGTGGAAGTTATTTGAACACAAAGAGGGAAACAGGTGTATCTAGGTGGAAAGATGTTTACTAGTACGCTAGTGATCTGAAGTGGTTTTGTCCCGGTTTGACTTAGCATGTTTGACATTGAAAAACTAACACAGCAATAATGGTGATGATTGGGGACCACTAGGTTATGGGTATGTTCCCATATAGTGGATTTTTCATGAGAAACAAACATTGATATTATAACTTTCACACAGAGATTCGAGGTACATGGGGCTCACAACTAACTAATTCCTATGGGTGTTCTAGTGTTTAGTGATAATTGACTACATGGTATTTACCTTTGTAATATGGTTTGTTTGGATGAAAAATTCTCTAACCTTAAATTTTTTAAAGTTTTTATTCTTTAATGTTACACTTTGAAAACTATTTTCATTTAAAAGTTACATTCTTTATAAATAGTTTCTTCCATTTATTGTTATAAAAACAAGAAAGCTTTTTATCTTAAGATGTTTATCACAAGGAACCTATCTGGGTGGTATCCTATTAGGGTTTTTCAAACACCATACTTACACATTTGGGTTTAAGTAGACTTGATTATTTTTGAAACAGGTTAGGTCAAGGATTTGGATACGTTGGTTTGGGTTTTTAGTTTCTTCTCTGGTGCGGTATTGTGGATACGACTCATGGGTGATGACCCCTTGTTGTGTGGTAGTCCTTGGGAATTTTTAATGATAATTTTATTATTTTTGGACATATTTTATCTTATTTAAAAACATTTATTTAGTTTTGAATTTTTTATGGCTCATTTTGCTTGAAATTTCAAATCGGATTTATTCTTCATTATTGGTTGTTTTATGTATCATATCTCAGTTATATAATTTCCAAACCATTTTTTATGAAACCCATGAACTTTTTTTAGCCCGTGGCGATAGGGAACTCCCTTTGGGACATGCCATGGGCCAGGTTGGCTGATGTTTTTAAAGTTGACTAGATCTTGTTCTTGACAATATTGTATCAAAGGAGGTTTGTATTTTTGGTTCACATTATTATTTTGTGGTGAGTCCGGTTAGATAGGATCTATGACTGTTGGGGCTCATAGTTTTCGTTATGAAAAGTGTTCTTCTCTAGTACCTCTCGTGAAAAACCATGAGTCTCCATTGGATGTTTGGATTGTTTGTTTGACATCTCTTCTAGGTGGGATGTGTGGGTTGCAGATTGCACGTACATAATTGGTGGGAGTTAAGTGGTTGTTTATTTCATTGTTTTGATGTGTTTTAATTATTTATATTTCATTTAATTGTGGATATTTTTCATAATTGTTGTACTGATGAATTATTTTGTGATTCTTTCCTTGTGTAACAACATGACTCCTTATGAAACTCTTGTACACCCACGAGGGGACGTTGGGGAGTGTTCTCCCTCGTCGATTGATCAACGGATGGTAGATGTTTTGGTTTGGGTTGTCCAATCCCTAAAACTGGGTGTACCTCCCACTCCTTCTCGAGCTAGGGAAAAAGAGTCTAGTCCTGGGAAGGACAAAGCCTATAAGTTCTTAAATAACAATCCTCTTACTTTATGAAGTAGTACAAAACCCAAGCAAGTAGAGGAGTGTCTCAAGAAGATCGAGAAGATGTTCGAGTTTCTTGACACAACTAAGGCAGTCGGGGTGAACTGTGCCTCTTTTTTAAATAGGGTCCCAACCACTAGTGGTGGGAATCATTGCTTCAATATGGGATGCAGGAAGTGATGTACTGGAAGGACATCAAGGTTAATTTCAAAGACTAGTATTTCCCTGATGTCTTGGAACATTCTAGATCTCGGCAGTAAATGGAGATGGTTCAGGGGGAACTTTCAGTTATGGAGTATGCCAACCATTTTGGTGAGATCATCCATTATGCTAATGAAATGTTCTCCGATGAGAAAATGAAGGCTTATCAGTTTTAGAGTGGTTTTCCACCAGAGATTAGTTTTGATGTCTTCTTGTTCAAGATGAAGTCTTATGCCAAGGTGGTTGATTGGTATTAAATTGTAGAGATTGACTGCAAAGGGTGGTCTAGTTTTTCTTGAGTCGTGTTAGTGATGGGAAGAAGAAATTCATCTGATAAGAAAAGGATATGAGAGGATCAGGGGAATATGGGAGGTAGTAGTTCAGTCCAAACTTCTTTGAAGTTTTCTTTAGTGGCTTATGATGCATGTTCGGTTTTGTGCCACCAATGTGGGAGGACAAGGCACACTTAACTAGAATGAAAATATCCTATAAATCCACGTTATCAGTTTGGAGGTATGGGAAACTATCAAAAAAAATTTAGGATGGCACATCCACTCCAGAGTGGGGTACGATCAGTGGCCTCCAGGGGAGTTCCAGCTCCCTTAGAGTCATCGATGACATAGGGATATTGGTTTGGTGGCAGTGGTGGTTCCGACATATCACCGTCTGCGCAAATCCATTTCAAGAAAAATCCATAGGAGAGCAACCACTCTTAGTCATATATTAGGCATCATCAACGGATGGATTAGGAACTAGTGGGATCAGATGGGGCCTTTGATAGTTCGAGGTACTGACTTGATTTTATCTTCTATTGCTACTTCACTTTTAGATAGTGGTTCTTATGTTTCATTTAACTCTTCTCCTTTTGTGAGAATGCTGAATTTTCCAATATATTTTTTATCTACTATGATGGATTTGGTGATGTCGTTTGGTTACAATAAGGATCAAGGTCTCTGGTGCCCATCGTGTGCACTTACTGTGTCTTGGGTAGAGATAGAGTGCGACCTCGTGGTCTCGGATATGGATATTTTTGAAATAATCCTCAGCATGCATTGGGTAGTTCACTTTCAATTTCGCATCGATTGCTATAGGTGGTGAGTGAGTTTCTCATCACTTGATGGAAGTCCTCATGTTTCTCATGGGGAATGAGATTCTTAGTCAAGTCATTCAAGACCTCCACTCCCAGAGATTGGAAATATTTTCTTCCAGTTATCGCCACTTGTGCTAGAGGGTGATAGTCATGTTCATGAGGGTTGGTTAACTCCTCTAGTGGATGAGTTTTCTAAGGTCTTCCCAGTTTATTTTTCAGGCTTTCCCCTAGATTGGGATGTTGTGTTCTTGATGAATTTGGCATAAGTAACACTATTAATATCTCTTCTCTCAGATCTTATGTCCACACCATGCCAAGGGAATTAAAGATACAGCTGGAAAATTTTGACTGCCAAAGATTCATTCACCCAAGCATCTCTCCTTGGGCCGTTGTTGTCCTTTTTGAGAAGAATTTTGATGGATCCCTTCGGTTGTGTATTTAATAATGAAATTTTAACAAGGTAACCCTCAAGAAGAATTATCATTTTCCCTGAATAGATGTATTATTTGATCAGATGAAGGGTGAAAAGTGGTTTTCTATGATAGACTTGTGTTCGAGTTACCACCAAATTAGTGTGAAGGAGGAACATCTCCTAGAGACAGTGTTCCAAAGTAGGTATGACCACTTTGAGTACATGGTCATGCCTTTCAGGTTAACCAATGATCCTGTGGTATTTATGGAACTCCTAAATAGGGTGTTCCACCAGTCTCTTGACTCTTTTTTCATGGTATTCGTATATGAAATCTTGGTTTTCATTGGATCTGAGGAGGATCATGAGCATCATTTTTGGATCATGATGGAAACTTTGAGGGACCACCACCTTTATGAAATATTTTACAAGTGCACCTTTTGGATTATGGATGTAACATTTTTGGGGAATGCGATCTCAAAGTAGGAAGTTTTGATGGATCCTGGGAATATTATTGCACTGATGTCAGGGGAGTAGTCGAAGAACGTGTTTGTGAAAAGGAGTTTCCTTGGCATGGAAGGATACTAATTATGGTTAGTACAATATTTTTCTCAGATTTCGTTTCTTATTACTGCACTCACCCATAAGGGGGTTAATTTTTTTGGGGCCCGGAATTCTAGGAATCCTTTGGGGAGAAAAAGTTGTGGTTGACTACGACCCATGTGTTGATGATTCCAAAAACTGGAAAGGGGATCATGGGTTGGTCCAATTCCTGAATAAAGAACCCAAATCCTCCATTATTATTAGTTTCTAAGGGGTCAAAATGGAAATGGTGGTTTTAATTGTTCTAGGAAGGCCATGTGGGAAGTGGAATGAGAGAAAAATGATGAAAAATGAAGGAGTTATAAAAGAAACAAATTATGTATTTAAAAATCGAAATGGGATCATGTTTTGGCCCAAATCATGAAGAAACCATCATTTCTCCAAAAATGCCTTGGAAACCCTCCAAACGAAGAAAAAATAGAAAGTAAATGAAAAATACCTTTAAAATAATTCATGTGTGTGACACATCCTCCCACCATAATGATGGGAAAGGACACCCTACCCTTTAACAATGTGGGTGTTCGGAACATAGTTAACATTATGGGTGGGGTGTGTATAAAAATCACAATGGAATACAATTATATATTTAGGTACCAAAACCCTAATCCCAACAAATGGGTTTTAAAAAAAATTACCATCCCACAAAACAAATCCCTTGCTTCCAACTCCAAATAAACGTATTAAAAAAACGACGATCACTTCCATATTTGATAATATAATGTTTCTTAATTAATATCCACAATTCATAACAAACCCCCAACCAATTCATTATTCCAGTTATCATTCTATATTATCAATTCTATCATATTTTTATCCAATCCCTAACCAATAAACTACTAAACACTGAAATTTCTTATAAGGTGAAGCAACCATACCAACCACTACTAAATCAAAACAAATATCGAAGAGTCAAGGTAAAATAATCCATTCTAGCGCCCATTTATAAAATAACAGTCTCTAGAAACATTGTACAAAATTCCCACGCATGGTAACATCATCCTTAAAAATAAACCCTTTTAAACCATCCTTGGCCGCCCCTCTGCACAACAACACCACACCCAGTACACCAATAAATAAGAACATGAAACAACCCAATCATGAATCCCAACTCCCCAAACAATACCAAGATGTATTCACACTGTATAACATGTTCATCAATTTCAAAATAGATTGATCTCTTATCCTATGATTCCATCACACCACCCATATTTTCTCACACACAAAACCATACTCTTAGACACAACACCACATGACCATCCCTAACACAAGGATGAATAGAACCACACATAGTACATAGCCACACCAAAAAGGTAATGTTTATTAAGATTTTTCAAACACTCGTTCTTTAATTCCTCTTTCAAAAAAGTGGTTATCACATTAAAAGACCAAACCTAGGGCATCCATTTATTTAACATTATATATGTATTTAACCATTTTAATAGTCATACATTCATTCATGGAGTTTCAAAAACAAGTATTCAAAGTCCATACAAGTGCACAAACAAATACCACTGACGATCATGATTTTTAGAAGGTATAAAACCCTTAAAAACACAGCATAGATCAATGATAACATCTAAAATGAAGAGATCATCCTCGTCTTCCCAGTACCTTATTTAGTACTTCTTATTATCTTCCTTAAACTTGTTTCCAACCATATTGCCAAGGTGTAATGAGTACACCCACCCCACATGATACACAATTAAAATACAGACGAAGGAAATCTATACCTGGAACAACATTCGACCAATGATTCTCCCTTACACCAAAATTGGGGGTGTGTGAGTAGGAGGAAAACTCCAATGAAAACTCGATCGATAACTATGACAGAAAACACGACTCCATGGGGATGAAAGGCTCAAGATACACCAAGAGAAAACATAAAATCATGTTGTAAATAAGATGACATCATAAGAACAGCTAGATCATATATAAATAGAAGGGGTAGAGTTTCTAATGCTATTAAAGTTGGATCATGGTCCAAACTATGTGGTTTTATCATTTCAAATCCTCAGTAGTATTAGGATATAAAGGAAATAATTAATAACCTTTGAAAAGACATTATAAATTCTCAAACAAGGCTGTAAACTCTATTTACATCAAAGAAAATGTAAGAGGGGTGAAACTGGAAAAACCAGGAACACTAGAAACAACCCACCAATGGGTGAGTCACCGACACGAGTTACAAAAAGTGAGTCACTGATTCCCGAATCACTAATATGAGTCACCAACATGACTATCTTAAATGATTCACTGATTCCAATCACTAATACTACTAACTGATTCCATTTACTGACACCACTCACTAACACCAATCACTGACACCACTCATCAACACCTATCACCAATGCCCGACCAACTGACATTCGACCTACTGATGCCTAAACCTACCAATTCCCTAAGTCACGGATGTTAAGATACCGATGAAAACCTACCAACACTAAGCTAGTGACATGACACATTGATGCCTGACTAACGATTGTAAAAATGTAAATTTGGAAAACTCTTTAAATGAGCCATCGTTGCCTCCTAGAACGCCCTAAACACTAGATTTTGGAAAAGTAATGGGTCGGGGATGTCCAATCCATTACAAATTTTCATAACATAGAATATTGGATTCGTATAAGGTCAAAACCCACTTATAAAATTTATTAAATAATTGTTTTATTCTCCTTTTTAGTCATTATTTTATTTTTATCATTAGTTACTTAATCGTTCATCACCATGCTAACAAATATTTAATATAGTTACAATTCATAAAGATCAAAAATATAATAGAATTATTTAATATATTTGAAAATTATTATTACAGATTTGTGTTACATTTTTAAATATTCAATTATTAGAATTTTTAGACATCAATTTTAATGTAATTGCATAAAACACAATGAAAGACAATTTTTAGAAAAAATTAGTTTTTAAGCCCAAAAATGAACTAATTTGAAAATAAGGTATATTGATAATTCAAATTTAATTAATTAGATTATATAAAATTAAATAATTCTTATGTTACCTATATTTTAAATTCAACACATAATGAGACATTTTATTGAATGTAAATGATTTTTTTATATAATTACTATATTCACTATTCAATTAAAAATCATCCTTTTCTAAAAAACTACCAAAATATCATCAAAAGGTAATTTTAATATCTTTGTTTCAAAAATGATATCATTTTTATAAAATAAAATTTATAAGACATAAAAAAATTTATTAAAATATTCTATCATAATAAAAATATTTATTTTTTAATGAAAACATATTTCTGAACCATAAAATAACTTTACTAAAAATTTAGTGCTTATTTATTATGTATTAATTAATAAATTTTCCGTATATAAAACATTTAAACATATTTTTTTATAATTTATAGATCACTATTCGTACATGGAAATTTAATTTCATGGTTATTATGAAAACTTTTCAATATAATATATTTTTTCGGTATCCAAATTTTCATAATGCTCGATGTTGCTTGTTTAACGAGAAATCGAGGATATTGTTATTTTAAAAACATGGTTTTTTATATATCCCACCGCACCTATCATGTGAGACGACCTAAAAAAGTTAATTACCCTAATCTATTAGGTTAATGTAATTCACTAATGTCAGGTTAGTTCTAATTGAATCTATAAATGTAATGCCTCACACTGTTTATTCTAATTTACATGTTAGAGACTTGAAACCATATAAAATTTATATCCAATTAACCAACATGAATTCTATTAGATTATCGTGGGTTATTAAAAATATACTTGTAGTGAAAAATAAATTTTTTTGTTAGCTTATATTTATTTGTCATATGTGGAAGGTGATATGGAATAAATCCACATAACAGTCATTTTACGAATACCATATTTAATGAATATATAAATAATTATAATTTTTTATAAATGATCTTTTAAAAATATAACCTAGTGATTTTAATATTATATTTAACATATTTGATGAAATTTTATATATATTATAAGCACATTTACCATTTCATGTGAATATGTAAAATCAAATTTCTATTAAAATGTTTCCATATAATGGATGTAGTAAACCTTTAGTAAATCAATTTCCATATGAAAAATTTTAATCTTTTGATATATGAAATCATAATTTTACTTATTAATATAGTGATTATAATCCATTGGAATATTTTAATTTTCATTTGGAAAATGAATATTTCCAAAAAAAATTGAATTTATATAATATAATCTATTTTTAAAAAGTGAGTTCATTTTTAATGAATAATTATTAGATAAAATAGATTCAATTTAATTTTTTTTACTAGAGTGTGTTGAATCCTACAAAATTATATTCACCCATGGAACCTATTATTCTATTTCCACCAACCATTGAATTGAAACTGCTTCTTCAAAATTTATAATATTATCTTCACAAGAAAAATGATAAAAATAATTTATTTATTTCCCAAGACCATTCATTATCCATTGAATCCAAAATCATTGATTTTGTTAAACTACATAATAATTTATTATGATATACCATTACACATCCTCTATTAATCTTAATATATCTTTCAATGTTTAGGGGTATTATATAGTATGATGAAAAAATAACTAGAAAAAATCAAAGGAGGTTGAATCCCACACTTTTATAGGTGTTCATGAAGAAGGTAACCACATTGTTACTAATAATAATAAGATTTCCTATCATAGATAATAATATATTATTTTAATATATATTTTTTAAAAGAAATTTGTAATCACTATGGTGAAAAGTTTATATGGAGAGTTAGCTCTGACAAGGGAACCTAATAAAAATATAGTGTGTATCAACTATAGAAAATTGAAAAAATTGTTAATAAAAAATAACTTCCCTCTTCCATTTCATGAAAAAATCCATAAATATTTTTCTATAATATCCCATTATTACTTATTAGATGGTTATTTGTAATATTTTCCAATAAACATTTCTTATGAGTACATAATGAATACTATATTCTTTTTTCCTTTTATAACTTTTTCTATAGAAGAATCCAGTTTCAGTTGTGTAGTGCTACTAAAACATTTAAAAAGTATATAATTGACATTTTTACTATTTTTGTAATAGAATATGGTTGTTTTATGAATTTCATTGATGAATTTAGACCTTATTTAGGAGATTTGATTCTATTCTAGTGTCTATTCTTCAGAAATAAAATATATAATTACTCTTTTCATTACTATGAGACAATCAATTTTTTAATAGATAGAGGGAGTGTTTTTGGTCAGGTGTTTCCATAGAGGGAAATCATATTTATATCTTTAAGTATGATATCATATGTTGTTACCAATATTCCAAAACAATGTTTCCATTGAAAGATGATGTGTGTACATAGTTATCAATATGGTTTTGGATACATGATAATCATCACCTATAATGATTCCATTAATCTTTAATTACATTATATTGTGATGGGTTCGCTATATTTTTTTCTTATTTCCGGAAAGATTGTGGGGGGTCCAAGTATGGTAACATAATCATTCATATATTTTTTACTAATTCAATAACTCATATAAACTCCCCATGATTACCACATCCACAACTAGGTATAGATCTGCTTTCTTAATAAAGGTTGTCCTTTGGGGTATTAGAGCCAAGCAAACTAAAGAAATACATTAGTCGAGAGGATGAGAGTTTAGGATCATAAAAACCTTTTAAGGGGAATTATTTTCTATTACATGACACTATTATGGATTTAGAATATGTTTGTGAATGTATGCCTAATCTTAATTCATAACTGAATACCCAAAAAATATGATCAGGTGCTGAATCACTCTACCAATAAAGGGGTTATTTTGATGATATTGATTGTATGTATCAGTGGAACATCATTCATTTACCCTAATTTATTAGAAATGGATAGCTACATATATTGTGAATCCATATAACCATTAAATCTAGAGCTTACATCCATCTAGTGAGGGGATTGATTTTTAATGATGGGATTTTACTTTCAGGACGCTTCTTACATAACATTTTTAGAATATGAATTAAAACCCATGTAATTATTTCAAATGGCTCGGTTTAAAATCTCACAGAAATGAAATATATAAGGGAACTTAGTCACTGGGAATGGATCTCAATACATTAGAATATGTCCAATTTATTATAATAAGAATCAGATTCATTGTTACTTTTTTAACCCCAACACATATATGGGTGGTGACATATAATTAATTCTCATGAGGATTATTTTCTCATGGATCACCAATATGGTAATTCATTCAATAAATTCCCCAAGGTGGATTCCCATATATGGGAATGTTGTATCAGGACACATAGTGGGGTATACACACTAAGGTTTCCCTCTTCTAGGAAGTTTGTGATGGGAATGACAGGATTGTTGAAAATCATTAATCCCACTTGATTGATGTGTAGTGTTAGAAACAATGGAGTGAAATTTATTAATATCATTGTATATAGATATAGGACATTTTCATTGAGAGTATCCGGAAGAGTGTTTTATATAGATCTCCTGCCTTAGAATGGAATCCTACATATCATTCTTATAATAGGAATTAGAGTCCTCATAGTTTAGTAACCTTCCCAATCTACATATGGATGATGAAGAATGAAAAACGCATAGGGTAGTTTGGTTCCCATAGGTTAGAGTGTTTAAGATATGGAGGAGAATACACCAATGAGAATAATAATTGGAGCTTGGGAATTAGGAAGGTACCCTAATCATTGACCTTGTTGTTTAGTATTTCCCATACTTACTAATTGGTTTTATGTACTTGAGGTCATATCCAAGACATACAAATAAATGGACTCTATTTAAATGATAGAACTTATCATCTTATAATGTGTGAGGTTGGATGGTATAATAATGGGATAATTTATCACAATGAGTTAAGAATATTTTAGATTTGGAGGGACATACACTTAGGTGTTTCTAAAGGGAGGTCAGTACATGGGAAGAAATCCTACATATCCTATTTGTACCATAATTAGATCCCATGTATTTCACTCAAGATACAACTAAATATGTTTAATGGATGGGGTTATAATATCCAGGGTTGTCTTCATAACATGTTGGCAGGTTGGAGGGCTATGACTAATATTTTATAATTATCTTCCTAAAATTTCATGAGTGTATCTTTGGAATTTCCTAATTTTCTATCTAAAATATCATAATCATCTATCTGGAAATGCTGACATGTCCCATGGTGCATTAATAATTTAATCAGACATGTTGGAGTTTTGTCACGTGATCTAACAGACATGTTTGGAGGACAATCACATAACCCTTACCACACATCTGAGGGTCTTCATCTGATAAATAGTGACATATTGCATGGTGATGAATGACCAAGGCTGGAATGTTTGGAGGCTCTCACATGATCTAGCTAGAATGTATGGAGGGCTTCTCATGACATGATTTATATGTCTGGAAGACTTCATAAGACTTGGTTGGATTTTACAAAGGGCATTATAAGAAATTTATGTAATTTTTGAAAGACTTTTCTAGGACTGGACAATATGTTTAGAGGATGATGTGTGGCTCAGCTGCCATGTCTAGTAGACATCACATTTCTTGAGTGATATGTTTGGGTGTTTTGGGTGATCTTGACATGTCATGTGAAGTGAAATATACCTTCATCTAATACTTCTTCACACGATTATTCCATATAATTAAGTCCTTAATGAATATATTCCTTAATGTTTACCAATAATCATCTTATTGGGGTTTTTAGTGATCATGTATACATAAAGAAATTCTTCCATATAATCTGGTTGGTGCACCGACGGTCCTTTGCGTGATCAGTAAGGTGTTCATGCAAAGTGCATAACCATGTTTCAAAATACATTTGGATTGTAACGACCCAAATTTTAATTAATGGAAATCCCCCTTGATCTAATTAAATGTCTCTTTATGTAAAATGTTAATATAAAATGTCAACTTCATTGGATTTATGTTAAGAATTGTTACTGTTGCTTTTATAGCTGTTGAATAGTGATCACATGATTAGTATAAATATAGGGCTTTAACAAAACCAATTTACTCGGACAAAGGAAGTGATGGCTTCATCCAGTAGAATTGACCCATACGAAGCCCATTTGTAGGAGCTTGGAAAAGAGGTGGCCTCTTTGGGCTTCTCTCTTGACCAAGATCAAGCTGAACTTCATCATGTCAAGCTCGAACGAGATCGTCTACGGGAAAAGTGGAAGTTGATAGATATTACCACTCGAGATATGTTATCTGAGCCACCCCAAGAGTCTGTAACCATTGCACACCTTACCCTTATTTCTTATGCGGTTGTTTTAAGGGGTTATGTAACAAATCACTAGTACTATATTCATGTAAATTATTTTTTTATATAAAAATTAACATACTTTCTTGTCATTATTGACACATTGTAAATAGTTTTTAATGTACATGTAGGGTTTTTAGTTATTATTTAATTAAGAATTATATTTTATTAAATTAATGGATTTTTAATAAAATATTATTTTAATAAAATATTATTATTATTAAATTACGTTTTATTAAATATAAATGATCTTATAATTTTATGAATGCAATTGTAATTTTTATTAAGGTTTGAAAGGCCTTTTTGTCAAAACTCATGGATTTTTGATAAATGAAGGTTTTTATTTTAAAAATAAAAATTAACATATTTATAAAACTATTTAGATAAATTAAATGTTATTTCTGGAATCAGGATGTCAAAATTATCCAATAGTGAATTGTTCATAATTTTCTGAGACAGTCAAATTTTTGTGTAAAAATTAAATACCATTTAAATATATTATGTGTTTTATGACGTCATAATGAACCAATAGTGCTGTAATAAAATACTATAAGCTTTATGTTCGGCCAATATATGTTTTAACATTAATATAATGTGATTTTTGGTTTGTTTGACTTACTTTGGAAAGCATTAATGGACCCCTCAAGACTTATTTAACATCTTGTCTTCTTAAATTAATTTCTATTGGAGTGTGACTCTCCTCCACATAAGAAACCCCATTATTTTAAGAAGTTCGGACTTTGGTCTTATAAAATATTGTTTTCCATTTCCCTTTTCCAAAAACAATGGGCAAAAACCATTATCTGATTTGTGGTTAGGATTAGTTTAATGTGAGGGGTCCCAAACCTAAATAATAAACAATTCACTCACCTTTCCTAAATAAACCTACACAAGATCCCACTTCCTCCTCACTAAAATCCTTTGGAGTTCGTCCAACCTATGACCTACTATCTCTAAAATCCTCCCATGGTGCCCCATGCTCCCAAGAAGCATCTCTCAAGCCACTCTCAAGCCTTGGAAGCACACTTCAAAGTAAGGGTTTTTCTTCCTTTCACTTTTTTGTCCAATTTTCATAATATTGTTATGCCCATTTAATTTCAATTATAAATGATGGAGTATGGTTTATCACCTCCCTCATACTACCCTCTTATTGTTTTAATGTTGGGAGATCCCTTTCTCTCTCATTAAATGTCTCACATGTACAGCAGTTACTATGTCGTAATTCTGAAAGGAACTTCTCTCTCTTCATTTACATTCGAGCAATACTTTTGTATCATGAATCTAAATTCCATTAAAATTGTTTGGACATGTATCTATATGACCCCCTTACCATCTATGTCATCTAAATATAATGAGACACCCCATTCTCTGTCATCAACCATTTTTATGAATTCTTATGTCATGTCGTTACGCTGCCGAAATTGCACCGATTTTCTAAGACAATGCCTTCGTGTTGGGAATACCATGCCCATTTCTCCATCAAGGGTATTCAACTTTTTTCACATTTACATATTTATTATAAAGATTCATGTATTAATTCTATATTACTTTGTCTTGGAATAAATTATTATGTTTAATGAATCCTTGTTTTATGATACTTGTGGAACAATTATGCATGAAATAAAATGTTTAAGAACGGTGCGTCCTTATAGCGCTCCAATGCAATCGGTAAAGTATACTATCATGATACGAAATCTGAAATTAGTATTGACTCCTGATAATTCAAGTGAAACTAGGGTTTACTCATGCTTCATGTGCAATGATAATTTACTCATGCTCCATGTGCAATGAGCCTTGGATCATGCTAATTCCATGTTAATTGTTTTTCCACATTTCCATGTTATGATTATCATGACTTAGCATGCCTTTATGTTCATATTTATCTTGTGATATATTGATATGATTATTGTCTAACATGTATTTTAATCCTCATGTATTCCATGTTTATTCCCTTACTGGGCTTTATAGCTCACCCCTTTTCTTATGCATGTCCTCAGGTTATCCCATGCAATGCTATGTACGGGGGAATGTAGTGGTCATGTAAAGGATGTTTTCAATAAAGATGTTGTATTTCATGTTTTTGGTTTTTATGTAATGATCCTAAGCCCCTAATACACTACACCTCTCGATATTCCATGTTGTATCAAGTGAATAGTTTATGTAATAAATCATGTTTATGTTTGTAATAAAAACATGGTTGTCATAGTTGGTATCGGAGGGCATGTTTAGTTATTTTTGGGATTAGGATTAGAAAACCAAAGTAAAGCCTCAGAGACTAGACTAAGTATAATAAAAACATCCCTCAGTTTTGGTAAGTACTGAGTGAGTTGTTTATCAAGTAAATACATCCATGGCTGGATACGAGTAGATAGAGGCAGGCTATGGCACAGATGTATCCTAGAGGTAAAACCCGAAAAAACCGCTTCGAGGTAGACTCGAACCGGAACTGGTTCACGACAATGGGACTTGATGCACTCTTGGTTAAGACACTACCAGGGGATAGGTTTTGATAAAACCACAAGCTTAGTATGAACCCTTATTAAGAGAATTAAAAAAATGACCCTAAGAATATATGTTAGAAAGTAGATCATGAAAAGCCTAGATAGAAGCCTATAGACTCATGAGTTAAGGAAATAAAAGTTTATTTATAAGTCTTAAACTTTTGTCATAGGATTACCCTTTACGTGTTACCCCCTAACTTTCCTTTTATTCTATCCAATAGCTGGTAATAGGAGGACACGGGCTAACAACTGTTGTGAAGATCAGGGTGATGACTGTCAATGAAATGCCCAATCCAATGGGAGTGGTAATTGCGAACTTTGTTACGCTTCTCTCTCAGCTAACTCAAGCATTGAATAGATACACGGGTCAAGAGGAATGTCCAAACCCCCCTAAGAAGGGAAAACTCGCTATTGATGGCTTCATGAGACAAAGGCCTCATACGTTTAGTGGATTATCCGATCCCACGATCGCTGAACAATGGATCAACTCCATTGAAAAGATCTTTCCATACTTCAATGTTATAAACAAGAGAAGGTTCTCCTGGAGGCTTATTGTATGGAGGGTGAAGCTGCTCAATGGTGGACGTTCATCAAAAATATGAAGCATGAGGTGGAGATCGAGGCATTGGAATGGAAGGATTTCCAGATGATTTTTTTCGATAAATATTTTCGTCGCACCACCGGATTAGGATGGAACGAGACTTCTCTTCCATCAAGAAAAAAAGATGAAGAATATGTTGGAGAGTACGAGGAAAAATTCACAATGCTTGAATTATAAACTTCCAGCTTTTTTGTTACCCCCTAATGCAAGTATGACCACTTCTCTGGTGGGTTAAAGCCTAGCCTACAGAAAGCATTAGCGATCCGTGACTTCGACATCTATGAGGAAATTGTCTGATGTGCCCTCAAGGTCGAAATAGAGATCTGCAAATCACAGGGGTATCATGGGGAAAAGAATCGTAAGGTGGAATTCAATGCTGGCGGTCCAATGGATAAATTAAATGGTTCTAAGAAGATCCAGAACCCCACTTTCCAAATGTGCGGAAAGAAGCACCCTGGAAATTGCCTCAAGGGGACGAGGAAATGCTTTATGTGTGGAAAAGAAGGGCACCTTGCTGTTAACTGTCCGCAAGAAAGACTCGTAGCTACAAAAGAGGAGAGGAATGCTTGGTTTTAACCTCAACACGTTGTTCATTGCTACAACTGAAAAGAACCGGGGCATTTTGCAAATCTATCCCCAAATCCAAGGGTTTTCGGAGGCATCCAACAACCTCCAAGGCACCAAGGAAGATCTTTTTTTTCACTTCTTCCGAAGTGAACCCTAAAAACGAAGTGGTGACATGTACTCTAGTTATTCATTCAAGAATAGAGAAAGTACTTTTTGATTCAGGTTATATGCATTCTTTTATATCTCGAAATATTAGTATAATAATCCCAGAACCACCACAAATCATGGATGTAAAGATGTCGTTGAGTACGGAAAATGGGGAAATCATTGCATCCCATGAAAATAACTCCACCCCTATCATAATATGTGGATTAAATTTCCCATCAAACATCATCATAATCCCTCAAGTGGAATTTTTTGCAATTCGTGGCATGGATTGGCTTTCCTCATATAGAGCTAACATAAATTGTCGGGAGAGGGAAATCACACTCCATATGGAGAATCGACCACCGATTCTTTACAAGTGTAAGGAGGAAGATGAATCTCCTTTAGATCCGTCATCTCAAGCATGGATATTACTGCCCTATGATCAAGCGTGTCTGGTTCAGATGATTGAGTCCAAAGAAGAAACCATCCTTGAAGAAATTCTTATTGTGAGGGAATTCGCTAAAGTGTTTCCCGAGGAACTGCCTGGTCTTCCTCCTAAAAGAGACGTTGAATTCTCAGTTGAACTTATACTAGGGGCGTTACCAATATCCAAGACTCCATATATAATGGTTGTCACATACGTAACCTATTTTAGGGTTATTTTAAATTTATTTTCCACTCATGATTTGTTTTGGTGGTTTCCAAAGGTTTTATTGAGAATAGGTGAGTTTTCATAAATGGGGCCAAACTGCGAGCCCAATTCCAGATTTAAAAATAATTTTTTTTCATTTATAACTATTTAAATTTTTATTATTTTTGACTCATTCCAACTCCTAATTGTTCTAGCCTGATATAGTAACACCACATTTAAATTTGGGGCCTTTATAAATCCATAAGCATGGGGGATTTTTGTTTTTATTTGAGAATTGGGCCAACCCGAAGGCCCATTTTCCAGTTTTAAATTGTTTCATTAATGTATTAATATCTTTTTCATTAAAATGGAGTTTTTGGTGATTCAACCTCCCTCTCGACCCTAGGAAGCCCAGGCGCGCTCCCATTGCCTTTCCCCCCACTTTGGAGATCTATTCCATCGCGATTAGGTGCTGACATTCTTTCGGTTTCTAAAATTGGGCAGATTTGATGAGGTAAGTTCATTCCATCATAACTCTCTCAATTATTACTCTTTTCCCCCCATTCCAATTCCTACATTATATGATAATCCCTGTTAGAACTTCCCTTGAATGGTTGGATATTTTTAAATTCATATTCTGGTGGAGTTGGGGTCGTTTTCTTCAAGATTATTTTGGGTAATGTTTCTCTTTTCAATTCTTCTCTTCTCCTTAGGGTTTCCACCCTATCTCAAGAGTTTATAGAATGTCCAGAACATAGGTTTCTAACATATGGTCTTATTTGGTATCTTTTGGGTCAATATTTGGTGGTCTAGGTCTGGATTTATGTTCCTTGATGTGCGGCGGTGGTGCGGTTGATGTTTCACACCATGTTTTGAGGGTTTCAGCATAAAAGGTAGGTGATTCTATGTGTAATCATTTCTAGATGATTTAGTTTGCTTGAATTACTTATTATGCATTTAATAATATGATGTGTGTTGTGTGGGAACTGTTTATTTTGTATTTGGTAAAGAATTTGTTTTTACAGTTTCGTTTTAGTCTAAAAAATTGGGTGTTTTACATGTGCAACCCTTTGGGTATTGTTTGGGTGTGTTTTATAACATATGAAATAGGATTAATAAATCTTTTTTGGGCTGAAAATTCTTATTTGGTAGGGTATTGGTGTGCCATTAGGTTTTAAAGAGGTTTCTTTTAATGGGTTTAAGGTGTAAAGCCTTATTGTACTTCTTGAAAGTGATTTTGAAAACGTGTGCTTTTCATGTGGATCTTTTGTGGTATTGTTTGAGGTGTTTTTATAACACATGAGGGTAGTTTAATAAATGTTTTTGGGGATGAAAATTCTGTTTTGAATTTTTATTGGTGTTATTTTGTCCTTGAAATATGGTTTTGAAATGAGTTTTTTTGTAAAAAGATTTGGTACACTCTTTAGAATTTTTTTATGAAAGTTTTGAATGGTTTAATGATTTATGTAAGATGTGAAACCATATTGGAAAACTGTTTTGGATTGTTTATACATTCAAATGGACCATTTTAAATGTTAATAGTTCTGTTATGTTATGTGTATCCTCTTGGAAATGTTTTATAAAAATGTTTAATGTATTTACTAAAATGTGAAAGAGGTGTGAACGTTATATGGGCTGTTTGTGTGAGTGCGATGTGAAAAGTGGATTTTGTTTATAAAATGGGTTTTAGGAAACATGTGAGTGGGCCATTATGTTATGTTTATTATATTTGTAGGTATTTTATAAAATTGTTAAAGGATGTGTGGGATTGTGAAAGTTATGCAAAAAGTGATGTGGGCTCTTTTGGTGTGGGTTTGATTTCAAAATGCATTTGAATGAAAAGTGGAATTTTGTGACTTGTGTTGTATACATGTGGGCTGTTTGGTGAATTTATGATATGGAAATGATATTTTCATGTGAAATTTATATTCATTGACTTGTTGAAATTGTTTGAGCACAAAGGGAAAACCCGGGTATCTAGGTGGGTGGACGTGTACTAGTATGCTAGTGATCCCGTGGGGTTTGGCCTCAGTTTCACTTAGCAAGATTGACACATACAACTCTAACTAAACTAAGATAATGATTATTGGGGACCACTAGGATATGGTTATGTTCCCTACTAGTGGCTCGTGCATGAGAACAGATATTTGTGATGGTTACTCTCACCGAGATACGAGGTACCTGGGACCCACAGCTAGCTAGTGCCTAGGGGTTATTTCCCATTGCTTGTGCTCACTGGATATTTTGTGCTTACCGTCGGCATACAGTATATTTTGCTGAAAAATTCAGTAGCTTTGGTGTTTATCTTAAAAATTGTTAATCCTTTAAAATAGCCCACTTGAAAACTGTTCTTATTCAATGTTGCAGCTTTTAGAAATTGTAACTAGTTTTTCATGTTTTTGAAAACTTGCTTGCTTTTCGTCATTAAATGATTATTATATGGAATCTCTTAGGGGTGGTATCCTATTGGTATTTGTCTCACACCCTACTTACACCCTTGGGTGTAAGTAGACTTGTTATTTTGTTGTCGCTTGTTTGGGTATAACTTTTGTGCCAACAGTTCGGGTTTCCACCGGTCATTCATGATGCGGTGTTGTGGACATGGCTTGAGGAAGATGCCTCTTGCCATGTTGAGGTTCTTGGGCTTTATTTTCTTGGGTTTGTACCTTTGTAATGATCTTCAAACATTGTTTAAAATTGTGCAATTCAGTTCTGAATTTATTAAAAAGATGTTTCGGTTTGAAAAATCCAGATTTGGTTTCTTGGATTCATTTGATGTTTCAAGTATAAAAACTCGTGTAAATCGTTCCCAATTTTCAGTTTTTGATACCCGAGCACTTGTGCCAGCCCGTGGGGATTGGGAACGCCCTTCGGGACTTTCCACGGGTCGGGTCAGGTGCCGGTTTTTGCGGTGACGAGATTCGGTTCGTGACAAAATGGTATCAGAGGAGGTTCAGTTTAACTCTTTGGGTCATGTTATTTGGGGAAGAGTCATGATAGTCTGGAGTTAGGATTGTTGGGACATGGAATTCTAGTTATGGGTAGTGTGCCTGATCACCACACCTCATAATGGGATTCATGTTTCCAAGAGATGTCGGGATTTATCTAAGACCTTCGGTTTTCTTGGTTCGATGATGATTAAGGGAAATGAAAAGAGAGTTGGGATAATGGTCCTAGTGAGCTCGCAAGGCCTGGAAAGCCATGTGGAGCCAAGGATATTCCCTATAACACTCTCTGTTTTAGTGAAGTGATTGGAATATGGTTTCCAACCATATTTCCAAGTCACCCACTGAAACTAGTTTCCTATTGCACTGTTTTTTTTCTTAGGTTTTGAAACCTTAGCACTTTGGTTTTAAGAAGTGTAAAGTTTTTGTGAAATGATTTTCAAATAAAGAGGGAATGGTTTGGTTTATGGAATAGTGGAACTTAATTTTCAGAATTGTTTTGAAATGTAAAATTGTGTGCTTACACCTATTTGAAAGCAGGAACTATATTGAAGTTGGTTTCGAAAAGTGTTTCCAATAGAGTTTTCTAAACAATCAGAGTGTGTTTTAATGGGATGAGATGTTTTAAAATTGATGTGAATATCTTGAAAGTGAGTTATTTTCTAAATGTTTGTGACTTTCTGAATATTTTTGTAAGATGTGAGTTGGGATTTTGATCTCATGGTTAGCAGTTATTAGAAAAAAAAAGATGTGTTGGTTGACCGTTTTGGTTTTGAAAATTGGAACGAATTTTTGTTTTAACCATTGGTATTTCCATTAGCGACCACATGCATGGGGTTATATGGGATGATGGATGGTTGATGGCACGACTGGATGAGTGCCGAGATGGATATGAGGAGGGTGCCTGGTGTGGCATGGAAACATGCATGTGTAAGGCCCATGGGGTACCATTGGTGGATGCGCTAACTGCTGAACCATTTGTTTTCAAAGAAATGTTTTTAAATAAAAAAACCATGATTTCTTGATGATTTTTTTTGGGGATGGTGTATCTTATGTGTTTTCGGAAAATTTTGATGTTGTGGGATCTTTTGAGTCCAAGAAGCCCTCATGTTTGAACTGTGTTTTGGGTTTGGGTTTGGTCAGTAAATTGTGTTGTAGGGACGGTTAGTGGTCTCATTTGAAAAATGTTTCGGGATGCCTTTACGATAATTCCCTACATGTGTTTGGATCTGGTTTGTGGTATATCTTGACCAATGGACTATCTTGGTTGGGTCCTTGGGTTCAATCATTGGATAAGGTACACCCCCATTAAAGGTTAATGCATAACTGAAGCACAACCCAGATTGTTTCTCCATTGGAAAATCCTCCATTTGATCAATATAAGGAATCTATTTCTTGAGATTTTTAGATTGAGTCTACACCCATTCCTTTCATTGATTTTTAGATCCTCTTATAACGGGAGAGTTCTCTTGGAAGGTTGAAAGAGACCTTAGTTTCGTAAGTTTCTTGATTCGTCGAAGGTGGATACGGTCTAGGGTTGTTAGTGTGGATGATTGTCTCGATGGTTTCTAAGAGGTCCTTTGGGTTCTTCAAAGTTTCTTTGAATCATGAGTTCATGTTAAACCACTAGTGTGGGAAATATGGTCATGATAGGATATTGTGGCCACTTTCTAAAATTGTGTGCTGTTTGGGGATGTTGTATAAGGTCCCAATCCATGAACTGTTTATATCAGTTGAAATGGTCATGTTTGGTGATGCCTTATGATGTCATGTACTCGATTTACTGTATAGGTGAAAGTAGTTAAATCCTCTGAGAGTCCCTGTTATGTTGGGAAAATGTCTCCCTTGGAAAAACATCAAAATCATCTATTTTAGAGGAATGTGAGTGTAGGTGTTCTTTACTTCTATTGTTTCTCACCTGAAGAAACATGTTGAGATGTGTGTGTATCTTCTTAGCCCTTGTTTCAGTGAAATATCGATTTAGGGTAATGTGAGTTTGGAATGTGTTATGTCTTGGAAAAAACTTATTGGGGGGGATTGTGGTGTAGTTGTTATTTGCAACGAAAGAAGAATTCTCATTCAGGTGGTCTCCAATGCCTAACTACGAGGCCGAAGATGCTTCAATATTTTGAGGTCGAGCCATAGGTCCCGGAGAGAAGCTGGCACGTAGTCAGGGGAAATCCCAGGGCCATTTAAACCCTTCTACAAAGTCCTATCCTTAGTATGAAAGATGGGAATAGTTCAAACCTCTGGTTTCTTCATGGTTGAGCACATAGTTTGTGCACGTTTAGTAGTGGTCGTGTGCTAGGAAGCCATGTAGAAAGAATTATATTCATAGTTAGTTCACAGTTTCCCAAACCATGCGGACTAATCCTGCGCCCTTCCTAAATCTTCAATTTCTTTTTGGGTCTTTCAGTGTCGGCCCATGCTGGTCGGTTAAGATGGTCAGTTCTTATGGTGGGGAGACCCACTATGATTATCATGAATGTTCCTTCATAAACATTTAATGGAAGTATATCCCTTGTCCTACAGAGTATGTTTGGGCCTCCCACTATTAGTTTCTTGATTCTGTCTCGGGAAAACAATTTATGTTGTCTCTTATGGTGGGGAGCCCATTTGTGTCTCTTCATACGACTAACTCATATTTTTTTCCTTTTACTTGTCTGGGAAGTAGGTATTATCATTCGAAGATATCTAACTACCTACATATTCATTGGGTAAACATTGATATTGGAGAGTTTCCAATGGCTTAGTTGTAGTAGGGAAGTGTAACCTTGTTCAATGTTGTTGTTTTTTTGGGTAAATTGATTGAGTATTGTTCAGATTGTGTTTGAGGAGTTTTCATTTGGGATATAGCCTGAATGTACTTGATTGTTTCAGGAATGTGGTGTAAGTTTGGTTTTTGATAGTATTCTTTCCATCATTGATCACTAGATATGTTTTGACCTTTGGGGGTGAAACCTGGCAAGGGTGTACCTATTGGTTTCTCAGTTGGGTTTGGTTGTTGCTTTGACCTTACTGTGACTTTCCGGGGCGGAAAGTTCTCAAGGTGGGGAGAATTGTCACGTACGTAACCTATTTTAGGGTTATTTTAAATTTATTTTCCACTCATGATTTGTTTTGGTGGTTTCCAAAGGTTTTATTGAGAATAGGTGAGTTTTCATGAATTGGGCCAAACTGCGAGCCCAATTCCAGATTTAAAAATAAATATTGTTTCATTTATAACTTTTTCAATTTTTAATATTTTTGACTAATTCCAACTCTTAATTGTTCTACCCTGATATAGTAATCCCACAATTAAATTTGGGGCCTTTATAAATCTATAAGCATGGGGGATTTTGGTTTTTATTTGAGAATTGGGCCAACCCGAAGGCCCATTTTCCAGTTTTAAATTGTTTCATTAATTTATTAATATATTTTTCATTAAAATGGATGTTTCGGTGATTCCACCTCCCTCTCGACCCTAAGAATCCCAGGCGCGCTCCCATTGCCTTTCCCCCCACTTTGGAGATCTATTTCATCGCGATTTGGTGCTGACATTATTGGGGTTTCTAAAATCGGGAAGATTTGATGAGGTAAGTACATTCCATCATAACTCTCTCAATTCTTACTCTTTTCCCCCCATTCCAATTCCTAAATTATATGATAATCCCTGTTCGAACATCCCTTTAATGGTTGGATATTTTGAAATTCAAATTATGGTGGAGTTTGGGTCGTTTTCTTCAAGATTATTTTGGGTAATGTTTCTCTTTTCAATTCTTCTCTTCTCCTTAGGGATTCAAACCTATCTCAAGAGTTTATAGAATGTCCAGAACATAGGGTTCTAACATATGGTATTATTTGGTATCTTTTGGGTCAATTTTTGGTGGTATAGGTCTGGATTTATATTCCTTGATGTGCGGCGGTGGTGCAGTTGATGTTTCGTACCATGTTTTGAGGGTTTCGGCATAAAAGGTAGGTGATTCCATGTGTAATCATTTCTAGATGAGTTAGTTTGCTTCAATTACTTATTATGAATTTACTAATATGATGTGTGTTGTGTGGGAACTGTTTATTTTGTATTTGGTAAAGCATTTGTTTTTACAGTTTCATTTTAGTTTAAACAATTGGGTGTTTTACATGTGCAACCCTTTGGGTATTGTTTGGGTGTGTTTTATAACATATGAAATTGGTTTAATAAATCTTTTTTGGGATGAAAATTATGATTTGGTAGGGTATTGGTGTGCCATTAGGTTTTAAATAGGTTTCTTTTAATGGGTTTTAGGTGTAAAGCCTTATTGTACTTCTTGAAAGTGATTTTGAAAACGTGTGCTTTTCATGTGGATCTTTTGTTGTATTGTTTGAGGAGTTTTTATAACACATGGGGGTAGTTTAATAAATGTTTTTGGGGATGAGAATTCTGTTTTGAATTTGTATTGGTGTGATTTTGTCCTTGAAATATGGTTTTGAAATGAGTTTTTTTGTGAAAAGATTTGGTACACTCTTTAGAACTGTTTTATGAAAGTTCTGAATGGTTTAATGATTTATAAAAGATGTGAAACCATATTGGAAAACTATTTTGGATTATTTATACTTTCAAATGGACCATTTTAAATGTTAATAGTTCTGTTATGTTATGTGTATCCTATTGGAAATGTTTTATAAAAATGTTTAATGGATTTACTAAAATGTGAAAGAGGTGTGAACGTTATATGGGCTGTTTGTGTGAGTGTGATGTGAAAAGTGTATTTTGTTTATAAAAAGGGTTTTAGGAAGCATGTGAGTGGGCCGTTATGTGATGTTTAGTATATTTGTAGGTATTTTATAAAATTTTTAAAGGATGTGTTGGATTGTGAAAGTTATGCAAAAAGTGATGTGGGCTATTTTGGTATGGGTTTGATTTCAAAATGCATTTGAATGAAAAGTGGTCTTTTGTGACTTGTGTTGTATACATGTGGGCTGTTTGGATAATTTATGATATGGAAATGATATTTTCATGTGAACTGCATATTCATTGACTTTTTGAAATTGTTTGAGCACAAAGGGAAAACCCGGGTATCTAGGTGGGTGGACGTGTACTAGTATGCTAGTGATCCTGTGGGGTTTGGCCTCAGTTTCACTTAGCAAGATTGACACTTACAAATCTAACTAAACTAAGATGATGATTATTGGGGACCACTAGGTTATGGGTATGTTCCCTACTAGTGGCGCGTGCCCGAGAACAGATATTTCTGATGGTTACTCTCATCGAGATACGAGGTACCTGGGACCCACAGCTAGCTAGTGCCTAGGGGTTATTTCCCATTGCTTGTGCTCACTGGATATTTTGTGCTTACCGTCGGCATACGGTACATTTTGTTGGAAAATTACATAGCTTTGGTGTTTATTTTAAAAAGTTTCAATCCTTTAAAATAGCCCACTTGAAAACAGTTCTTATTCAAAGTTCCAGCTTTTAGAAATTGTAACTAGTTTTTCATGTTTTTGAAAACTTGCTTGCTTTTCATCTTTAAATGCTTATTATATGGAATATCTTAGTGGTGGTATCCTATTGGGCTTTGTCTCACACCCTACTTACACCCTTGGGTGTAAGTAGACTTGGTTATTTTGTTGTCATAGGTTTGGGTATAACTTTTGTGCCAACAGTTCGGGTTTCCACCGGTCATTCATGATGCGGTGTTGTGGAGATGGCTTGAGGAAGATGCCTCTTTCCATGTTGAGGTTCTTGGGATGTCTTTTCTTGGGTTTTTACCTTTGTAATGATCTTCAAAAATTGTTTAAAATTGTGCAATTCAGTTCTAAATTTATTAAAAAGATGTTTCGGTTTGAAAAATCCAGATTTGGTTTCTTGGATTCATTTGATGTTTCAAGTATAAAAACTAGGGTAAATCGTTCCCAATTTTCATTTTTTGATACCCGGGCACTTGTGCCAGCCCGTGGGGATCGGGAACGCCCTTCGGGACTTGCCACGGGTTAGGTCGGGTGCCGGTTTTTGCGGCGAACAGATTTGGTTCGTGACAATGGCTGTCGTGGATCTTGAAGAGCTGAAGAAACAACTACAAGAGAATTTAGATAAAGGTTTTATACGCCAAAGTGCATCACCATGGGGTGCACTAGTCCTCTTCGTAAAGAATAAGGATTGGTCAATGCGGCTTTTCATCATTTATCATGAACATAACAGAATCATGATAAAGAACTAGTATCCTCTATCACGGATCGATGACATGTTTGATTAGCTGTGTGGATCACAATACTTCTCCAAGGTAGATTTGTGGTCGGGATATTATCAAGTAATGGTGAAGAAGGAAGATGTCCCCAAGACTGCAATTGGTACAAGATATGGGCACTATGAATTCATAGTAATGCCTTTCAGACTCTCTATTTGTAACACCCCAAGCTTCTACGGTATGCTTCTCTTTGAATAATGTGATAGTGTGTGTTATACGCAACACCGAGATCAAACACACCACAACCAATCAAACTAGCCGTTATGAATAGTAATACCTACTTTTTGAAATTATATATATTTTATATTTCAAAATGGACTTCATTTTTAGATTCAGAATATCGAATTTAGCCTAAGGTGAAATTTTGGTACTTTTCGGATAACATTAATATTTTGATGAATAGAGAAAATTACTAAATTTTAATTAAAAACAACATTTTTAATCAAAATAATTAATAGTGATAAATTATGAATTTGAGTGGTTTTAAAGTATATTTAGAATATATTTTTACCATTTAATACAATTTTGTCCGTTGGACATAATTTTACAATTAAACTGGACATAAACAAGTGTCAATCTTTTGATAGTTATTATCTCTTAAAAACACGCTTTTTGGTTGAACAACGGGAATTAATTTTAAATTAATGTCTGCCACATATGTGTTTTGAATTTGGAAAAATGGATTCCAAATTTTAAATCAGGATTTTCAAATTGTTTAAATAGGTAACTTTTATTTTTAGACATTTTGAATAATTACTTCGGTAAATATTTTATTTACCATCGTTAAGGGTAAATTCGGTAAATAAGGGTTAAACAATTATATTATAATAATACTAAATTACCCTAAAACGTTTCTTAGACTTATTGGTTGATACATGTTCGACCATAGGCATATTTGGGTCAATTTTGGGACCCCATGGAGCCACTTGTAGGTGATAGGGACACTTAATTTTAATTAAGTTAAAATAAGTACAAAAATGACATAAGCATATATCTTTTAGAAATAAATTTTTTACATAGGGTTATATATGTTGGATTTTAGACTATAAATATTCATTATAAATATAAAACTATTTCCTACATAATTATATTTTATTTATAATTTTTAGACTTTAAGTAATTTAATTTATTTATGACAGAATTATGATGCACTAATTACAATAATAGTGAAAAATTAAAATAATTGATATTATAAATACCCAAATAAATATAATTTGAGACTTTTAATGAATTAAACTAATTTTTTAGGATAATAGGACATATTAGGAATGATTTAATGGACTTTTATTGAAGTAATAATTCTGGTACGAGTTTCACAAAAATCAACTATTTAATAGTGTCAAAATTGACATAAAAGACCTTTATAAAAAAACTATTATATTATTAATTGATATTAAATTCTTAAAAATCTAAGGTTCGACCAATAGACTTATATCATGATATTTATATCATTAATGGACCACTTGGGGGTCTTTTGGATGTATATAGTATGTTAATTAACCATATAATATAAAAATACAAAGAGACATTGTAAAAGTGAAACTAATTAACTTAGAGTTAATACTTAAAGATAAGGTTAATATAAGTACCCAAACCTATCTAAATTCTATTGGTTGAGTGGTTTTCGACCCATACCCACCTTACCATTTAAATAATCCACTTTGGAGACATTATAAACCGAATATGAATTTATTATAAATTAATATTTCTAGCTTTTCCAAAGGTGCCCCTCACCCCTCTTATAAAAGGTCACTCCTCCTTCTCATTACTTAACACCTTAAAAGCCTTTTGGTTCTTCCAAACACTACCCAAATACCCTCCCAACTTCCCTCACTACAACCTAGAGGCTTTAGTTTGATTGTAAATCCAACTTAATGATCCCTTTTGATCAAATCAAAAGGAAGAACGCGAAGAAGAGGTAATGATTTCACCACCCTTTTCCAAGTTCCTTTCTTCTTCCACTTCTTCTTCCATTGTTATTACCATTATAAAATAATATCTCCAGTATCATATATATAATTTGTTGTTATTATAAATATGGTACAACCATATTCAGTATTCTATCCACCCTTTGAATAACATGTCATCATACGTGCGTACGTACGGCTTACCGTCTCCACGTCGTGGTGTAATGGTTATTCAATATATTTTTACTTGGATGGGTATAATAATGATGTGTAACTCATGTAAATAATAAATATAACATGTTAATTATTCTGTATATATTATATAACATCCATTTATATATTATTTTAATATCAAAAAAATGATATTGTCGCTCGTGCGTACATACGGACTACCGTCTCCACGAACGCGATGAGATTCATTCTCCATCGTATCCATTCAAGTATAATTATCATTTGATGATTTAAAAATAATTTTTAAGGACTTGATGTCATTCTGGATATGATTAAGATACATCTTATCCATTACAAACATGTCTTATGTAACAAAACATATAAAATAAAATGAGTAAGTTAACACCTGAAACAACGATAATACTAAGATATTATTATCAAATCAATGTTAAAAGATAATATATGATATCATATTAATGTATATAATTCTTGTATAATTTAATAACAATTATTTAACCATTATATAGTAGGATAATCTTCCCTCAACCAAGGAAAAGTACAAGTTAAGGGTTATTTTGCAATCTCTTCATTATCCGAGATTGTTTATACGTAATTATCTACTGGGATTTCTTTATCATCCACATCTATGTTTCTTCAAAATGTATTTAAAAAAGAATTTAATATTTAAAATAATATGGGTTAAAGTCATTTATACCCTTGTTTTACTTTTTATAAGAGGTTTATAAAGGAATCTTTTCATCATTTTCCAAAAAAGTTTCTTTTAACCTTTTCGACAGAATGAAGGTAAGAATGTTTTTTAACTTATACGGTGGGTGGGGTTATTTTCCACCATTATAAAATCGTCGAAGCTTCCCTTACAAGATTATAAGAATATTTTCAAAGAAAATGTTTTATTTTATAAATATATTACTCTTAAATGATTTCTAAATAGAAAGAGATATTTCTCTAAAAAGAGTTTTGATTTCATCTATGTCAATATCCTTTGATGGATTTTATGCTTATTTGAAGTTGATTTATTATGATAAAAAACTTATATATTGTATTGAAGGTTTTGTGATATGTTTTACTATGTATGTGCTATTTTTATACTGTTCATAGTTTATGGTGAAAGTATTTAGATTTCGTATGCTAGTTTTAATACAAATGTTTATGTTATGTTTAAACTTTTTCATATGGGAATGCATTGGACTTAATATGTGACGGGTGAAGCCCGCTATAGCTCCTAGATGCATCGGTAGGTCTCATGAGACAAACTAGTGTCTTGGCACAAGGCCTTGACAAAATCATATTTGTAGTCTTCGCACGAGGCCCTGGCTATGTGGTTATGATAGTCTATCATTATGAATTCCATCATTATGAAAGTGGTTATTGATATTGCTTGTGATTATTCGATTAGTAGAATATCCATGTGAATAAGTAAATGGAATTATTTCATTTTTTTCCATACTATGTTTAAGTTAAAGTTTAAAAGGCTTTTGTTTTAGTTATACATTGCCTTAAATGTTTATTCTTATTTATGAAAGTTTCCACTATATTGTTATCCTTACTGGGCATTTGAGCTCACCCCTTTTCTATGTTTTATTTTTCCCAGGGTATGAAGAAGTAAATTATTAATGACCTGTAGGGATAGTATGTGGGGATATGAGTGTGGAATATGAGGAAAAGATGTTGTTGTAGTTTTCATTTTTATGATGTAATGTAAGACTTATGAATATATTTAGTATTTCAAAGGATACTAAACCAATCGGTATTTCAAGATTTGATCCTTCTTGTGATCATGCCAATGTTATGTAATAATGCACCGACTCTGGGTAACTGGGGTCGGGGCATTACAGTTGGTATCGGGGGAAGTTTAGTACAAACCTTGGAAGATAGATTTAGATAAACTCTGATTAGGACACATAGATTTAAGATGGACTTTCAGGATTAGTATAGAAGAACTTCCTAGAATTTTGGTACTGTAGAGATTTTGTGAGTTTTCTGAGAAATACATCCATGTATGGATATGAGCAGGTAGAGACAGCTCTGGCACAGATGTACCTAGGGGTAAAACCCGAAAACACCGCTTTGAGCCAGACTCGAACAGGAACTGGTGCACGACAACGGGCCTTACTGCAGTCTTGGTTACGAAACTCCCTGGGGATATGCTTAGGATAACTCTCATTTTCTTTATAAATCATTATGAAGGGTTTATGAGTATATACTTCCACAAAGAAAACATTTTTTTGATTATGGATTATATCCATAAATAGTTCAATTTATGTTAAGTGTTTTATAAGTATGGGATTATGTATTTTGATTCATAAACTGATCTAGTTTATGCCATTGTTTAGAAATGGAACCTAGTGGATGAAATGGAAACCATATCAATGCACGCACTCCATGTAGGGATTTCCCTCCTACTCAAGATAATTATAGTGGAGCTGGTGATGCAATTGGTGCTGATAAGCTAATCACCATACTGGAACAACTCACTCAGGTTATGAATAATAACCTTACCTGTATGGAGCACCCTGATCCGCAACGTGGAGGATCAATGTTAGATAGATTAATGAGGCAACAGCCACCAACGTTCAATGGGAGTAAAAATACCTTAGTAGCTGAGCAATGGATATTTTCCCTAGAGAAAATATTTCAGGCTTTGGGGAGTAGTGAAAGGAAAAAAGTTATCATGGAAGTTTACCACCTCACTGGAGATTCTGTTCAATGGTGGTCATTGATTCAAAATACGATGGAAGATGATGAAGTATCAAATATGGAATGGAGGGTGTTCAAAGATCTGTTTTTAGAAAAATACATTCCTTGCGACCACTGAGCAGATATGGAAAGGCAGTTTCTGAGTCTAAGACAAAAGGAGGATGAGAATGTCGCAAAGTATGAGGCTAACATTACAAGGTTAGCAAGGTATGTTGGAGATTATATACGTAACCCAAGAAGTAAGATTGATCGTTTCATTGATGGGTTAAAACCATTTCTCTGTCGAGAATTAGTCTCACAATACTTTTCATCGTATGAAGACATTGTCTCATGTGCTATCAATACCGAAAAGGAATTATCTAAGTCTTATGACTTTAAAGCAAATCAAGAGAAGAAGAGACCTACTGATCAATCTGGGAATGGAAATAAGGGGAAGAAGGGAAAGGTTGAATATCCATCCTGTGGTAAATGTGGTAAGAAACACCCCGGTACTTGCTTGAAGGGAACATGAGTCTGTTACAAGTGTGGTGAAAAAGGCCACCAAGCTCGTCATTTCAAGGGGAAGAAGGAAGCTACCAATGTTCAGTGCTACAATGGACGGGAGATGGGGAATTATGCAAATGAATGTCCTAAGCGTCAGGGAACTTACCTAAGAAAATTCCAAGGGATCAAGGCCAAGCTTATACTATCACTACTGCAGAGGTAGAAGCTCCGAAAGACATGGTGGCAGGTAATTTAATGGTTTCCTCAAGTTTAGTAAATGCATTATTTTATTCTGGATCATCGCATTGTTTCATATCTTCCTAGTTTCCTAAGAAAATTAGATATTTCCAATTTTATTTGACATGGGAGTTTTCAGTTAAAACTCCTAAGGGAAGTATCATTACAACAATGTTTTGTGAATCAGTCCCCACTAGAGCACATAAATGGTCTCTATCTACTGATCTCTTCCTCATACCTATGATTGAGGTTGATATAATCCTTGGTATGGACTGGCTTTCGGACTATGATGCGAAGATTAATTGTAAGAATAAAGAGGTTACGATTCTTGATGATAATGATAAGGAACACCTTATCTTTAGAGCAGAATCATCGCCACCTAATTCTTATTTAGATCCACCCCCAGTAGCTCAACTAAATTCAATTATTGGGGAGTAAGAGAATGAAATAACTGTGGGTGAGGAAATAAATTTTCAAATAGAGGATGTACCTATTGTGAAAGAATTTTTAGATGTATTTCCAGAAGATTTACCTATACATCCTCCAGAATGAGAAGTTGAGTTTTCCATTGATTTAATTCCTGGATGAAGGCCTATATCAAAGACCCCTTATAGAATGGCCACTGTATAATTTTTTGAACTAAAGAAACAACTAGAGGAATTGTGTAATAAGGGATTTATTCGCCCTATTTTTTCTCCATGGGGAGCCCCTGTTCTTTTTGATAAAAAGAAAGACGGATCTATGAGGTTATGTATCGACTACAGGGAGATCAATCCTATAACATTAAAGAAAAAGTATCCCCTACCACGCATTGATGATTTATTTGACCAACTGTATGGAGCTCAATAATTTTCAAAGATTGACCATCGATCTGGATACCATCAGTTTTGTGTGAAGAAGGAATGCATTCCAAAGACAGCATTTTGAACCAGGTACGGGCATTACGAGTTTACTGTAATGCCTTTTGGATTGACTAATGCACCCTCTGTATTCATGGATCTGATGAATAGAGTTTTCAAGGAGTATCTCAATGACTTTTTGGTGGTATTTATTAATGATATTATGGTATACTCCGAAAGATACGAAGATCATGAAAATCACTTTCTCAATATCTTGAAGACTCTGAGAAGGCATGAATTATATGGGAAGTTTAGGAAGTGTGAATTCTGGCTTCAGGAGATTTCTTTTCTTGTCCATATTGTCTCTAAATATGGTATCTCTGTTGATCCTTCTAAGACCAAGGCAATCCATGAATGGCCAGCACCGACGAGTATAACTGAGGTACGTAGTTTTATTGGTTTAGCAGGTTATTATCGACGTTTCATCCAGAGTTTTGCCCGATTGGCTAACCCATTAATGAAGCTTACATGTAAAGGGGTTAAATTTGTTTGGACAAAAGAGTGTTAAGAATGTTTCGAAGAACTGAAGAGAAGATTAGTCAATGCTCCTATATTGACTCTACCATCTGGGAATGAAGAGTTCGTTATTTATAGTGACGCATCAAAGAAAGGACTTGGTTGTGTCCTTATGCAGAATTATAGAGTTATTGCCTATGGATCACGACAGTTGAAAATTCATGAACAAAACTATCCTACTCATGATCTGGAGTTAACAGTTGTGATATTTCCTTTGAAGATATGGAGGAACTAACTCTATGGTAAAAAATGTGAGATTTATACTGATCACAAGAGTTTGAAGTATATTTTCTCACAAAAATAACTCAACATGAGGCAAAGGAGATGGCTTTAATTACTCAAGGATTATGATTGGACGATACACTACCACCCGGGGAAGGCAAACAAGGTGGAAGATGCTTTGAGCAGAAAAGACCATGGAGTTTTGAACGTGATGAGAATTTAAAGGGATCCAATTTTGATTGATCTAGTAAAGATGGACATGGGAATAACCAGGGAAGGAGAAACATCAATGCTTTTTCAAATGGTTTACAAACCATCTTTACTAGAAAGGATTAAGAGTTCTCAGACTAATGATGGAGAATTTCAAAAGAAGATTAAAGTTATGAATGATGGGAGATTGAGATATTTCGTGTATGAAGATGGAATTTTGAAATTCGAAAAGAGACTTTGTGTTCCCAATATACCTGATCTAAAAAGGTAATTTCTGGATGATGCTCATAGTTCCAATTTCTCTATACACCCTGGGAGAACCAAAATGTATAGAGATTTGAAGGAACATTTTTTGTGGGACAATATGAAGAGGGAGATTGCTGATTTTGTGTCAAGATGTATGGTTTGTCAACAAGTGAAAGCTGGAAGGCAACACCCTGGAGGAGTCATGCAACATCTTCCCATACCAGAGTAAAAATGGGACAATATTACGATGGACATTGCCATGTGGATACCAAAGACTCCTAGAAGGAATTATGCAATATGGGTTATTGTTGATCATCTTACCAAGTCAGCACATTTTCTTGCTATAAGAGAATATTTACCACTGGAACGTCTAGAAAGACTATATATTAATGAAGTTGCGAGATTTCATGGAGTACCTCTATTGATTGTTTCTGATCGTGATCCCCGTTTTACATCAAGATTCTGGAAGATTCTTCATAAATCCCTGGATACTGAACTTCATTTGAGCACTGCCTACCACCCTCAGACAGACGGACAATCATAACGGACTATTCAAGCCTTATAAGACATGTTGAGATCATGCTCACTTGACTTTCAGGGTATGTGGGATCAGAATTTACCTCTGGTAGAATTTTCCTATAACAACAGCTTCCATTCGATTATTCAGATGGCACCATATGAAGCGTTATACGGAAAGAGATGTCGCACACCAACCTGTTGGGATGATGTTGGTGAAAGAAAACATGTAGGTCTAGAACTGGTGGAGGAAACGATGGTAAAGGTGAAGGTAATCCAAAATAACATCAAAGCAGCTCAAAGTAGGCAGAAGAGCTATGTCGATAATCGAAGGAAGGATTTGGAATTTCAAGTCGGTGATCATGTTTTCCTGAAGGTATCTCCATGGAAGTGAGTCATACATTTTGGTAAGAAAGGTAAATTGAGTCCCAGGTACATCGGACCTTTCGAAATTCTAGAACAAATTGGGGTTGTAGCTTACCAATTAGCAATGCCGCCAAGTCTCTCCAAAATTCACGATCTGTTCCACGTATCTCTATTGAGGAAATACATGCCTGACCCAGCGCATGTACTCACCTATGATGAATTAGTACTGGAACCCGATCTTTCTTATTGTGAAGATCCCGTCCAGATTCTTGATACGAGAGAACAAGTACTGAGAAACCGGACGACGCGTTTGGTAAATGTTTTGTGGAGAAACCCTAAGATGGAAGAGGCAACGTGGGAACCCGAGGAACTTATGATAAAGAACCACCCAAGTATTTTCATTGATAAGTAATATAGAAATTTTTAGGACGAAATTATTTGGTAGACGGGATAATGTAACACCCCAAGCTTCTATGGTATGCTTCTCTTTCAATAATGTGATAGCGTGTGTTGTACGCAACACCGAGTTCTAACACACCATAACCAATCAAACTAGTCGTTATGAATAGTAATACATACTTTTTGAAATTATATATATTTTATATTTCAAAATGGACTTCATTTTTGGATTTGGAATATCGAATTTAGCCTAAGGTGAAATTTTGGTACTTTTCGGATAACTTTAATATTTTGATGAATAGTGAAAATTACTAAATTTTAATTAAAAACAACTTTTTTAATCAAAATAATTAATAGTGATAAATTATGAATTTGAGCGGTTTTAAAATATTTTGAACATATTTTTACCATTTAATACAATGTTGGTCATTGGACATAATTTTACAATTAAATCGGACATAAACAAGTGTCAAGCTTTTGATAGTTAGTATCTCTTAAAAACACAATTTTTGTTTTAACAACGAGAATTAATTTTAAATTAATTTCTGCCACTTCTGTGTTTTTTATTTGGAAAAATGGATTCCATATTTGGAATCAGGATGTTCAAATTATGTAAATAGGTATCTTTTATTTTTAGACATTTTGAATAATTACTTCGGTAAATATTTTATTTAGCATGGTTAAGGGTAAATCTGGTAAATAAGGGTTAAAAAATAATATTATAATAATATTAAATTACCCTAAAACGTGTCCTAGACTTATTGGTTGATACATTTTCGACCATAGTAATCTTTGGGTCGATGTTGGGACCCCATGGAGCCACTTGTAGGTGATAGGGACGCTTAATTTTAATTAAGTTAAAATAAGTACAAAAATGACATAAGCATATATCTTTTTGAAAAACAATTTTTACATAGAGTTAT
This sequence comes from Viscum album, assembly GCA_963277665.1. NCBI lineage: Eukaryota > Viridiplantae > Streptophyta > Magnoliopsida > Santalales > Viscaceae > Viscum > Viscum album. The sequence continues at coordinate 367,475,393 of OY728125.1, forward strand.
ATATGTTAGATTTTAAACTATAAATATTCATTAGAAAGCTAAAAGTAAATCCTACATAATGATATTTTATTTAAAATTAATAGACTTTAAATAATTTAATTTATGTATGACACAAATATGATGCAGTAATTACCATAATAGTGACAAATAAAAATAATTGATATTATAAATACCCAAATAAATTTAATTTGAGACTTTTAATGAATTACACTAATTTTATAGGATAATATGACATATTAGGATTGATTTAATTTACTTTTTTCGATGTATTAATTCTGTTATGAGTTTCACAAAAATCAACTATTGAATAGTGTCAAAATTGACATAAAAGAGTTTTTTTAAAACAAATATTATATTATTAATTGATATTAAATTCCTAAAAATCTAATTTTCGTCCAAGTGACTTATATCATGATATTTATATCATTAATGGACCACTTGGGGGTCTCTTGGATGTATATAGTAAGTTTATTAACCATATAATACAAAAATACAAAGAGACATTGTAAAAGTGATACTAATTAACTTAGAGTTAATACATAAAGAAAAGGTTAATATAAGTACCCAAACCTGTATAAATTCTATTTGTTGAGTGGTTATAGACCCATACCCACCTTAACATTTAAATAATCCAATTTGGAGCCATTAGAAACCGAATATTAATTTATTATAAATTACTATTTCTAGCTTTTCCAAAGGTGCCCCTCACCCCTCTTATAAAAGGGAACTCCTCCTTCTCATTACTTCACACATTAAAAGCCTTTTGGTTCTGCCAAACTCTACCCAAATACAGTCCCAACTTCCCTAACTACAACATAGAGGCCTTAGTTTGATCGGAAAGCCAACCTAATGATCCCTTTTGCTCAAATAAAAAGGAAGAACCCGAAGAAGAGGTAATGATTTCACCACCCTTTTCCAAGTTCCTTTCTTCTTCCACTTCTTCATCCTTTGTAATTACCATTATAAAATAATAACTCCAGTATCATATATATACTGTGATGTTATTATAAATATGGTACAACCATATTCAGTATTCTATCCACCCTTTGAATAACATGTCACCATACGTGCGTACGTACGGCTTACCGTCTCCACGTCGTGGTGTAATTGTGATTCAATATATTATTATTTGGATGGGTATAATAATGATGTGTAACTCATGTAAATAATAAATATAACAAGTTAATGATTCTTTATATATTATATACCATCCATTTATATATCATTTTAATATAAAAAAAATGATATTGTCGCTCGTGCGTACGTACGGACTACCGTCTCCACGAACGTGATGAGATTCATTCTCCATAATATCCATTCAAGTATAATTATCATTTGATGATTTAAAAATAATTTTTAAGGACTTGATATCATTCTTGATACGATTAAGATACAACCTATCCATTACAAACATGGCTTACGTAACAGAACATATAAAATAAAACGAGTAAGTTAACACCCGAAACAACGATAATACTAAGATATTATTAACAAATCAATGTTAAAAGATCATGTATGATATCATATAAATGTGTATGATTCTTGTATAATTTAATAACATTTATTTAACCAGTATACAGGAGGTTAACCTACCCTCAACCACGGAAAAGTACCAGGTAAGGGTTATTTCGCAATCTCTTCATTATCCGAGGTTGTTTATACATAATTATCTACTGGGATTTCTTTATCATCCACATCCATGATTCTTTGAAATGTATTTCAAAAAGATTTTAATATTTAAAATAATATGGGTTAAATTAATTTATACCCTTGTTTGACATTTTATAAGAGGTTTATAAAGGAATCTTTCTGTAGTTTTCCAAACAAGGTGCTTTTAACCTTTCCGATAGAATTATTTTTTTAACTTATACGGCAGGTGCGGTTATTTTCTGCCGTTATTAAATGGTTGAAGTTCCCTTACAATCTTATAAGAATATTTTCAAAGAAAATGTTTTATTTTATAAATATATGACTCTTAAATGATTTCAATATAGAAAGAGATATTTCTCTAAAAAGAGTTTTGATTTCATCTATGTCAATATCCTTTGATGGATTTTATGCTTATTTGAAGTTAGTTTATTATGATACAAAACTTCTATATTGTATTGAAGGTTTTGGGATATGTTTGACTGTGGATGTGCTATTTTTATACCGTTCATAGTTTATGGTGAAATTATTGACATTTCGTATGCTAGATTTAATACGAATGTTTATGTTATGTTTGAATCTTTTCATATGGGAAAGCATTGGACTTAATATGTGACGGGTGGAGATCGTTATAGATCCTTGATGCATCGGTAGGTCTCATGAGACAAACTAGTGTCTTGGCACAAGGCCTTGACAAAATATTATTTGTATTCTTGGCACGAGGCCTTGGCTATGTGGTTATGATAGTCTGGCATTATGCATTCCATCATTATAAAAGTGGTTATTGATATTGCATGTGATTATTCGATTAGTAGAATATCCATGATAATAAGTAAATGGCATTATTTAATTTTATTTTTTCCATAATATGTTTAAGTTCAAGTTTAAAAGGATTTTGTTTTAGTTATACATTGCCTTAAATGTTTATTCTTATTTATGAAATTTTCCGCTATATTGTTAACCATACTGGGCATTTGAGCTCACCCCTTTTCTATGTTTTATTTTTCCGAGGGTATGAAGAAGTAAATTATGAATGAACTATAGGGATAGTATGTGGGGATATGAGTGTGGAATATGAAGAAAATATTTTGTTGTAGTTTTCATTTTTATGATGTATTGTAAGACTTCTGAATATATCTAGTATTTCCAAGGCTATTAAACCAATCGGTCTTTCGAGATTTGATCCTTCTTGTGATCATGCTAATATTATGTAATAATGCACCGACTCTGGGTAACTGGGGTCGGGGCATTACACTAATGCTCTAGTAATCTTCATTGACTTGATGAATAGAGTATTTATAGATTACCTTGAAAAATTTGTGGTATTGTTTATTGATGATATTCTAATATACTCTAAAACCAAGAGGATCACGAGGAGAATTTAAGAACTATACTAGGGACATTGCGCAAGGAGAATCTCAATGCAATGTATAGAGAGTGTGATTTTTGGTTTAAGGAGGTCTCATTATTTGGCCATATCATCACTAGCAAGGGGATATTTGTGGATCCCTCCAAAACAGATTCAATTGAGTGATGGCCGAGGACAACATCGGTAATGAATATCCATAGCATCTTGGTGTTAGCTGGATATTATCGAAGATTTGTGAGAAATTTATCACGATTGTCCAACCCTCTTACCAAGATAACTCAAAAGGGAGTAAAGTTTTCATGGAGTGATGAATGCAAAGAAGGTATCAAGGAGTTGAAAAGGAGGCTTATCACTGCGCCCGTGCTCACTTTACCCACAAGTGGGGAAACGTTTTTGATATTCAGGGATGCTTTGAAGAAGGGCTTAGGATGTGTTCTGATGTAGAATGATAAAGTGATATCCTATGCCTCAAGACAGTTGAAAATCCATGAGTGAAACTATCCAACGCATGATCTGGAGTTGGCAGCGATGATCATTGCCTTGAAAATCTGGAAGAATTATCTCTATGGGGAGAAATGTGAGATATATACTGACCACAAGAGTCTTAAATATATATTCGCGTAGAACGAGCTTAATATGCACTAGAGAAGATGGATATAGCTCATCAAGGATTATGACTATTCAATACATTACCTCCCTGGGAATGTGAACAAGGTGGCAGTTTCCCTAAGTAGAAAGGACCCAGCGATTATATCAATGATTTGAATTGAGAAGGATCCAATCTTCTTATACTTGATGATAATGGACAGGAGAATCATAAAGAAGGGAACATCATCAATCCTTTCACAAATTATTGATCAAACTTCTCTTTTTTAAATGTTGAAGGATACTCGAAAGGATTATGTGGGAATTTAGGGAAAAGTGGAAGCTATCGAAAAAGATAAATCCTCTGAGTTTAATGTTAATGAAGAAGGAATTGTGAAATTTCGGAAAATACTATGTGTTCCGTCATGTCTGGAGCTGAAGAAATAACTTTTGGATGATGCAAATAGTTAAAATTTCTCTATTCACCTAGGGAGCACAAAGATGTATCGATATCTCTGAGAAAATTTTTGGTGGGATAATATGAAGAAGGAGATCATCGTATATACATCAAAGTGCCTAGTGTGCCAGCATGTGAAGGAAGAGAGGCGGATGTCTAAGGGGATGATGCAACCATTTCCCATACCAGAATGGAAATGGGAGAACATCACCATGGACATTGTCACTGGACTTCCGAGGACATCCAAAGGCAATAATGCAATATGGGTTGTGGTGGATCGTCTTACAAAGACTGCACACTTCATTGCTATTCGGGAATATTTCTCATTATATCAACTGGCACAAATATATATCAGGGATGTGGTAAGGCTGCATGGAGTACGACTATCTATTGTGTCTGACCGAGATCCAATATTCACCTATATATTTTGGAAGAGTCTTCAACATGCTCTGGATACTGAACTGAACTTCAGTACGGCCTATCATCCTCAAACTGATGGCCAATTCGAGATGACTATCCAAATAGTTGAGGACATGTTGAGAGCGTGCTCAATGGACTTTAAAGAATGATGGGATCAACATCTTCCTCTGGTTGAGTTCTCTTATAATAAAAGTTTCCACTCGAGAATCCAAATGGCACCATATGAATCTCTATATGGGAAAATGTCCAGAACACCGGCATGTTGGGATGAGGTCGGTGAACATTAGCTTCCTGGACCGAAAATGGTCAAGGAAATGGTGGAGAAGGTGAAAACCATTCAGCAGCATATCAAGGCAGCCCAAAGTTGACAGAAGAGTTGTGCAGATAATCGTCGATGAGACCTTCAGTTTAAATTTGGAGACATGGTTTTTCTACGCATATCTCCATGGAAGAATGTCATGAGGTTTTGAAAGAAAGGTAAGTTTCGACCCCTTTGAGATTCTTGATCGTATCGTGGTTGTGGCCTATTGACTAGAACTTCCACCTACCATGACCAAAGTACATGATGTCTTTCATGTATCCCTCTTAAGGAATTACATACCGGACCCTTCACATGTACTCTCTTCTAAGGTGGTACAGTTGGAGGATGATCTTTCTTATGAGGAGCATCCAGTGAAGATCTTAGATCGTAGAGAAAGAGTTCTATGAAATAAGACAATGCCCCTCGTGATGGTGTTGTGGAGAAACCAAAAGTTTGATGAATCTACTTATGAATTGGAGGAAATGATGAAGATGAGTTACCCACATCTTTTTTAGTGTGGGAAAAGGAAATTTTGAGGGCGAAATTTATTAATGGGGGAATATTGTAACGACCCAATGTTTAATTAATGGAAATCCCTCTTGATCTAATTACATTTCTCTTTATGTAAAATGTTTATTTAAAATGTCAAATTCTTTGGTTATATGTTAAGAATTGTGGTCGTTTCCTTTATAGTCATTGAACAGTGATCACATGATTAGTATAAATATAGGGCTTTAACAAATCCAATTTACTCACACAAAGGAAGCGATGGCTTCATCTAGTAAAATTGCTCCATATGAAGCCCATTTGTTGGAGCTCGGAAAAGAGGTGGCATATTTGGTCTTCATTCTTGACCAAGCCCAAGATGATCTTCATCATGTAAATCTAGAACGAGACAGTCTATGGGAAAAGTGGATGTTGATAGAGATTACCACTCGAGCGATGTAATCTGAGCCACCCCAAGAGTCTGTCACCATCGCACACCATAACCTTAGGTCTTATGCGGCTGTTTTAAGGGGTTATGTAACAAATCTCTAGTACTATGTTCATGTACATTATTTTTGTATATAATAATGAATATACTTTCTTTTCATTATTGGTACATTGTAAATAGTTTTTAAAGTACAAGTAGTGTTTTAGTTAATATTTAATTATGAATTCTATTTTTTTAAATTAATGTATTTTTGAATTAAATAATATTTTAATAAAATATTATAATTATTATTAAATTAATTTTTATTAAACATAAATGATCTTATAATTTTTTGAATGCAGTTGTAATTTTTATTAAGGTTTGAAAGCCATTTTTGTCAAAACCCGTGAATTTTCGATAAATGACTGTTTTTATTTTAAAAGTGAAAATTAACATATTTAAAAAATTATTTCGATAAAATAAATTTTATTTCTGGAATCAGGACGTCCAAATTATCCAATGGTGAATTTTTCATAATTTTCTGAGACAATAAAATTTTTGGGTAAAAATTAAATACCGGTTAAATATATAATGTGTTTTATGACATCATATTGACCCAATAGTGATGTAATAAAATACTATAAGATTTATGTTCGGTCAATATATCTTTTACCATTAAAATAATGTGATTTTGGGTTTGTTTGAATTAATTTTCAAAGCATTAATGGACCCCTCAAGACTTATTAAACATCTTGTCTTTTTAAATTATTTTCCATGGGAGTGTGACTCACCTCCACTTATGCAACCCCATTATTTTAAAAATTTCTTAATTTGGACGTATAAAATATTTTTTTCCTCTTCCCTTTTCCAAAAACCATCGTAAAAAACCATGAGCTGATTTGTGGTTTGGATTAGTTTAATGTAAGGCGTCCCAAACCTAAATAATAAAGAATTCACTCACCTTTCCTATATAAACCCACCCAAGCTCCCACATCCTCCACACTAAATGCCTTTGGAGTTCGTCCATCCTCTGTACCACTCTATCTAGAATCCTCCCAATGTGCCCCAAGCTCCCAAGAATCCTCTCTCAAGCCTCTCTCATGCCTTGGAAGCACACTTCCAAATAATGGTTTTTCGTCCTTTCACTTTTTTTTCAAATTTTCTTAATATTGTTATGACCTTTTAATTTCAATTATAAATGTTGGGGTATGGTTTCTCACCTCCCCCATACAACCCTATTATTGTTTTAATGATGGTATTACCCTTTCTCTCTCATTAAATGCCTCTCATGTACACCCGTTACTATGCCGAAAATTCGAAAGGAACTTCTCTCTCTTCATTTACATTCAAGCAATACTTTTGTATCATGAATCTAAATTCCATTACAATTGATTGTACATGTATCTTTATGACTCCCTTACTATCCATTTCATGGAAATATGATGAGACACCACTTTCTCTCTCATCAACCATTTTTATGAATTCTTATGTCATGCCGTTACGCTGCCGAAATTGCACCGATTTTCTAAGCCAATGCCTTTGTATAGTGAATACCATGCCCATTTATCAATCAAGGGTATTCAACTTTATGCACATTTACATATTGATTATAAAGTTTCATTTATTAATTACACATTCCTTTATCATGGAATAAATAATTATGTTTAATGAATCCATTATTTATGATCCATGTGGCACACTTATGCATGAAAATAAATGTTTAAGAAGGTTGCACCCTTATAGCGTTATAATGCATTGGTTAAAGTATAGTATCATGATACGTCATGTGCAACGAGTGCTGACTCAAGCTAATTCAAGTGAAATGTGGTTTCACTTGTGCTTCATGTGCAATGAAAATTACTCATGCTCTATGTGAAATGATCCTTGGCTCATGCTAATTCCATTTTAAGTGTTGTTGCCACATTTCCATGTTATAATTATCATGCTTTATCATGCGTTTATGTTCATGTTTCTCTTGTGCTCTATTGATATTCCAATTGTCTAACATGTATTGTACTCCTCATTTATTCCTTTTTTGTTCCCTTACTGGGCTTTATAGCTCACCCCTTTTCTTATGCATGTCCTCAGGTTATCCCATGCAATGCTATGTACGGGGGAATGTAGTGGTCATGTAAAGGAAGTTTTCAATAAAGATGTTGTATTTCATGTTTTAAGTTGTTATGTAATGATCCTAAGCCCCAAATACACTAGACCTCTCGATCTTCCATGTTGTATCAAGTGAATATTTTATGTAATAAATCATGCTTAAGTTTGTAATAAAAGCAGTGTTGTCATAAGGATATTTCTTATCTTCTACATTATAGAATAAATTTTTGATCATTTGACTTTTCCCTCTAATAATTCCACTCTTATTCATCCCCATGGTTGTAGTGTCTATCATTTTTCATGTGTTTTTCTGGGTTGAGGAGGTGGGGATTTATAGGCCTCTTCACCCCAGTTCTACAATTCCTTTCATCTAATGTATATCATAGATACGAGTCTGAATCATTTGATGGTGTATCACATATTGTGCTTCACCTGATCCTGACATGGGTCATCCAAGGCATCACATGATAAACAAAAACACTGAGAAAACTCTATCATCCCAAAATTTATTGAACCCTATCTTGTCCAAGGGATTTCTCATATTCATTTTGATATATAATATGGCCTTTTCACAATTGACTTGATACGTCTACGAGTATCTGTGAGAAAAGAACGCCTATGGATGTGGATTTTGTATAATCAAGGGAGGATTGTTGGGGGACCATTATGATATTAATATGTCTTGTCAATGGCCTTTCATGAGACCATGACTACTTGTAAGGGGCCTATCATGAGATTAATTGTCTTGTTAAAGGGTCTCCACATAATCAATGGTGATGACATGAGGCTCATGACTCCATCAAATGAAAATAAAGTTATCTTACCATTGTGAGAGAATTTCTCCTTTTCTAGTTTTTTATTACTTTATTTTAAAATTATTTAATCCATTTACCATTGGTTTTCCATTATGGAATTTCAAGATTAGTAGAGTGTCTCCTGACTGTCATGTGAGCATTGTCATGGACCATCACTCGTCTTATCTGTGACATTCCACATGATCAATTTGATATGATAAATATCTCTTGAAAAATTGTGACAGAATTGTTGAGAGTATTTATGAGATAAATTCTCTTATCAAGGAGGCTTTCTCATAATCTAGGAGGCTTGTCATGATTCCTACGTGAGATTCAGCTCTCTTGTCAGTACTATTCTAAAATATCAAGGCATCTTTCCAAAGGATAACAAAATCATTGATGGTGATCACATGAGTCATATAACCCCTTCACATAAATATTATTATAACATAAACTACATGAATCATAATTATTTTTCATTTTTTCTTTATTTTACGATGGAATTTGACAGATTTCCATGAATCTACCTCTGGATTTGTTGTATGATTAGAGGAGTTCATTAGGTATCTTTTTCATGATCATCAACACTTGTCTATATTCCTTCACATGAGTAGGAGGTATTTCCTAAGCGGATTTTTGTCATCATAGGTACTTTTCAAGTTATCTTTTCATGATAATACAAAGATCATTAAAATATGTATTCTTTTTCCACTTTTCCTTCCCAATGACATGTGATCACAAGTAATCTTGGGGGTTTTGTGATTTGTTTAGTACATTTATAAGATCTTTGTATACCTTTGATACTTTTTTCATTGTCTTGTATAGAAAATAATACCCATTATTGGGGTATTTCATCCATTATAGGTTTATCAATACTCATTTTGATGGAATAATAAAATTAACCCCTCATGATTGAGTTTCATAGGTAAAAGGACTCAGTTATGAAGAGATTAAATTCCCTCTAGATTCCCTAAGGAATTTTCTAATCAATGTCCCAGATGACATTTGGTCTTTAAGGAGTCCTTTTATATTCTCTATATCATCATATAAATAGGGACAAGGAAGAAAATCTTTCCACCATTTAATTGAACTCTAATAGTATTGTAATTTCTTTTGTCATGTTACATCTTCCCAAAAACTCACAGCAATATCGGTTTTACAAGACCTCTTCACAAGAACTGAATCATGGGATTCAATCACTCAATATCACCATGTGAATACTTTTCCTTTATAAAATTTTTAAACAAACTATAATCTATTTAAATTTCATTTTCATGAAACTTAACACAATCTCTCATTATCAAAGCTCTCTTTGAGGATTTTAATGATCTCTTGGCTCAGTATAATGGTATCGTGATCATTATGGGTACACATGATGATCTCAATGTCATGTGATCACATGTCTTACAATAGGTCATTTGGTAACAAGTTACTCCATTGTTTAGGAAATATTTGAGATTTGTTGTGGTTCATTTGATCTGTGAGATGTATATGAGGTCAAGAAATCATGAATCCTTTATTTTCCATATGATTTGTAGGATTTTTTCTAAGTTATGAATTTAATTTGGCCGGATTCCTCACCCATCTGACATGTTCTCATTTTTTAATAAAGATGGATTCCAGTTCTCATAAATCTTCCAATGTGGCTAGCTTGAGTGATATGATTAATGGTAATCAATATTCTGACCCACGAAATCATCTTCTCTCTAATAACGAGGATTTTAAGGGGTTTATCCAACAAGAAAATCATAAATATCCATTTTCACACACACATTATTTGTAGGAATTTTTTCTATTATATGATGTTTTTATTTAATAACCTTATTATAATCTACCTTCTTTTTCGTTTTTTTCTTCTTATGACTGTGTTCAATTGATGATTCTTGAAGATAGTCCTTCGGTTGTTGCACCACTCCTGGGGTTTTCTTATATGTTGATAACTCACCTCATGGTCTAGATAGTTGTGACCTTTCCTATTAATGAATTTCTCTATGTTATACTAGAATACTCTTCATTTCATTGAATAATATGATAAGAATATAGAGCTTAATGTTTTTCTTGTGACCTGGAAGAAACTTCTTAGATGAATGGGGTTGGTCATTATGGGTCAGGTAGAGCTACTGTGAATTATCCAACCATTTACCCTCTATTCATCTTTACGAGGCAATATGGACTGCTCTGTTTTTCATATATCATCATTTAATCCTTCTCGAATATCTTATTAACCCTTAGTGTCTTGGTACTAATTCATTTCATCTATCCCATTCTGAAGTAGGGAACATTATTTGGTATATTGACTAGCTTGTAGGAATACGTACTCTTGGGGAGATGTATGAGGAATTTATTCCCAATACCGAAATGTTTGGAATGACACCATACAAACTCTGACCATGGAAATGGACATGATAAGATAATTATTCAGGGGAGTTGAATGTGCAATTTCTCATTTAATTCAAGGATTGGATGTCCAACTTCTTCTACCATTGTGGGACTCATCTAACTGATATGTGTCCCCATCGATTCCCTTCATAAAAGGTTTTACAGAATAATTGATCTTATTGGGTCATCCATGAGGCTGGAGAATATTCCTAATGGGGATATCTGGTGACCTAAAAGGTATCTCCAAGCGTTTAGCTACTGTGATTTTTTATCCATTTTTTGAATTAAATAATATTCCAAGTCAGGGACACAAAATTGGGAATTTCAGTTCACACATTGGTGATAGATTCCTGATTAGAAGAGAGGCACCTTATTAATCTATCAATACTGAATTTATATCACCTATGTCAACACCTTAGTCATATCAAAAAATTATACACTCATTATTGGATTGTTAGAACCTTCCATTAATTATTTGCATTGATATGATATAATTTTATTATGTTACAAATTTCGTAACACCCTTTGAATTCCAAGTTCTTCATTTCATACTAGGATTATTAATGTATCGGTATTTAAAGTGATGCCATGGTGTCTAGATGTGTTTATTCATATATTTAGCTGACATGATTGTTTCAAATTCATTTCCCGACTAACACCAATTGGTATAATTTTATATAAAAAAAGTGGATATCATTATGGTAGGTCATATAAGATCTCCCTCTTGTATTGGTTTCATTTATTCAATATAGACGAGATTATCTTTTGTAATATATATACCACTATTTATTTAATATTATTGATTGATTCTGAATCAATTGAAAGGAGAGTACATGAGACTTCTTCCCTTTCTTCTTTGTCAGCTTAAATAACCATTCATCCTTCCACTATGCCCACCCTCAGGGTTATAGAAACCAAGATTCATGAAGTAATATAGGGAAGCAAATAAATTCCCTGATTACCAAGACTCCCTTGTAGATGTATCATTGATAATTTTAATTCATTCATTGTCTTTTTCATGATCATGGGGTAGGTGTCATTGATTTCCATTCATTGTATGATATCATGTGATAGATTGTATTTACCTAGAAATAAATGACTAGTAGAGAGGGGTACATGCCTTGTTTTTAGGATGGGACTCCCCTTGTTGAATTAATGAAGGAAGCTTCAAAGGTGCTGGAATAGAAACATCAGATAATCTCTCAGTTTGATTCCCATATTTATGACTTCACCACATAGATAGTGACACAAGAGGATATCATCGCTCGATCAAAGTATTATTGTTGCACCCCAAACATCTTATGGTATTTTCTCTTAAATACACTATATTCATTAGGTAGCCTATACTTCATGAATCAATGATCCCCTATGGAACAAAACATGGTTACTTATAAGAGATATCCATAACTTAGCCACTAAACATAAATTTACCAGCTCTGTGATTTGAATTTTAAAAATCTGATATACATTGTTCGGTTCAAGATGATATTTAGAGTATGATAGAATAAACTTAATTTTTAGTGAATTGTAACCTTCCCTTATGAATAGTATCCTACCCATAGGAATTTTAAATTACCCTTATGAATATTAATATGACTCTTATGAATGGTATCCATACCCTTGATTGTATAAATGAATTTAGACACCCTAAAGATGAAGATGAATATTCTAATTGTTTATATATTTCAATTAAATAATGATTTAATTAAATATTTAATTAGTCATATTTAGAAAATTAATTTTGAAAATTTTACTTCATTTATGGATTTTACTCATAAAAAAATGGTTAGGGTGAATTTTTGGTATTTTTCTGAAATACATGAATTTTTGATGAATCGTAAAATCCAATAATTCACAATAAATGCTAAATAATGGATTAATTGTGTCATTGATGATGATCTGATTATGTAAGCCCAATTGGTTCGAATTCACATGAATATATTACTATTATTGGTTATGGAATACTCACAATTGGTTGTCTTGAGAGGAAATAATAAATTAACGATTTTTATATTAAGAAATCCCCTCTCTCCTCCACTATAAAAACCCCCTCTCACCCCCTTCCATTCACTCTCTCAAGCCTTCTGCCTTCTCCAAATTCTAACCAAATACCTTCCCAACCTCCTCCCCCATGTCCAGAAAGCTTTGGTCTCATTAAATGTCCAAAACCTCTCCCCTTAAGAGGTTCTCAAAGGAGGAAGTCTCAAGAGGTAAATTCGTCTTTCAATTCCCTTCTTTTCTTTTTAGTTCTTTTATTTTTATTTCTTTTCTCCCCTCCCTTCAGAAAAATAGTATGATAAATCCAGTAACATACATGTACTGGAATTTTTTCATTCTAATGGTATATATTCCATTATCTTCTCTCGTTTCCCCACTTTTATTTGAATGAAATGAAAGCACCGTTTGAGATGTGCAAATTTAGCACATTCGAGGACAACAGTTAATCAATTTCTATTATAATCATTAATTCTGGTCAGGAGACCATTTTTTTATGGTTGAACAATATTAATATGTAATATATCCTATTTTTATTTCTATAAAACTTTTGTACACATGGTCTTAAGTTATAATGCAAAAATGTTCATCGGGATCAAACTCGCCGATTAACCAAAACAATTATCACTAAGACTATATATATAAAAATATTTGACTCCAATATAAGTAACCCAAATTAAATTAAAAACCATGTAATATCCTGGATGTTAACTAATTGTGTATAAATTCATTTCTAGACAACCACATCCATCTTATATATTTTTTCCGAACTTGAATATAAGTGAACCAATCATTAAATACCAAGTAAACAAATGAGCTTGAACAATAAAATTGAACCTTATAACCAATCAAAAAGTCCTATAATGAACTAAAAAGGATTATAATAAATCATTTACATATAAAATAGGTTATATTTATATGAATTAATAATCCAAATTTTATATTCAGTTATTTAATAACAACTCAAGAACACCTTCGAGCATAAGGTAAGGGATCCTCTCTCTCACTTCTATTCAAGAATCAACCCTATCTTGTGTGCTTTTGTTTTTAATTTCTAATGATGGGGTATGTTTTATGAACTCCCCTATACTATTCTATTGACATATAAATAATGGGATACACCTTTACCTCTCATTAATACCTTTCAATAACACTTGTTGTTGTGCCAAAATGTTTGTAAGAGGATTTCTCATCTCACCTTCAATTTCGTGGGATTTTCATTGTTCACTTCTTATTTCTTATATGTGGTACAGGTTTACTACCATTTGAAATATTTTATCATGGTTACCGTTATATTCATTGTATTCTATGACTCTTTTGGTAGTTATTAATTTTTTTCATATGACTCAATTGAATACAACACGGTAACGAGCTTTGTCTCAATTTTCACTTCAATGTGACTTACTTAGTAATAGTGTACCTACTCTTTTCTTATGTGGTGTACCTACTTCCCATTTGAGATCAAATTTCAGTTGAAATTATATTCTATTTAAATATCCAAATTCTCATATCATGGATATTTTTTGATGATGTATACCATTTTACATACAGTATTTATTTCGAATGTTGTTTTGACGGAGGAAATGTTGATGAATCTGAATCCTCTAATCTATACAAATAGTGTAAATACATATTTCTATTGTATTGAATCTATTTCTAAATAATTTTTTGGATTTAGAGGTGGGTGTGACCCACTAAAGCCCCTCGATGAATCGGTAGGTCTCATGAGACAAAACAGTTTGGCGATAGACCCTTCGAGTTGGTTTCCAAAAAATCAGGCTGGTTTCTACCAATACAACTAAACTATTTTTATTGTATTATGGTTCATGTGCCAGATACATTAAGTCTAATTAATAAGAATTCTCTTTATTCCATATCAGTTATTATTACTATCCATGAGGTTTTCACTATGGAAAAATCTATTGATGTAGTTTCATTCTCAGTTTATTAATGGCATTAGTTGTTCATTTATTCACTATGTCATTTTGATTATGTCAGATTGATTTTGATTAACTTATTATTTTACTCATGCTTCCACTATTTGTAACCTTTACTGAACGTTTGAGATCACCCTTTGCATTGTTTTTTTTCAACAGGTTATAGTGAGGAGGTAATTTATTGATTTCTTGTGGTTGCAGTTTTTGTTTTTCATTATGTATTGTATCTTGTAACCTTATCCAATGTAATTTCTGTTCAATCTATGTATCTAGTTTCTTCAAGAATACTAAACTAATCGTTCCTTTGGGATTTTAATTCTTATAACCATGCCAATTTCACAAGTAACGCACCAGCTCTTGTCAAGAGGGTTTGGGGTGTTACAGTTGGTATCCGAGGATGTTTAGTAGGAAACGTGGAAACTAGAGTAGGAAATATATAGTAGAGAACAAAGCCCTATGTTATAATTTGAGGATAAACATACAAGAATATCCTGGTATTTTGGTAAGAAATAGATTATGTGGATATTTCAATCAATACATCCCTATCTGGATATGAGTAGGTAGAGGCAGCTCTGGAACAGATGTATCTAGGGGTAAAACCTGAAAACACCTCTTTGAGCTAGACTCGAATGGGAAATGGTACCTAAAAATGGGCCTTGATGCACTCTTGGTTACAAAACTCCTAGGGGATATTCTTAGGATAATTAATATTTTCATTATAAGCCATTATGAAGGATTTTAATGTAAATTTTACCACATAAAAACCATGTTTATAATATTATCTATACATAGAATTTAAATCTATGATGACTTCTTTTCTATTTAAGATTAATAAACTAATCTAGTTTATCCCATTATTTAGAAATGGAATCTAATGGAATAAGGGGAATAAATACTCATGGTCAAGGTAGGGATATCCCTACTGAGAAAGTCAACATAGTTAATGTTAGAGAAGATCAGATCATGACTATATTGGGACAACTTACTCAAGTTGTAACTAATAACCATTACACACATGTGTTGGATCGTTTCATGGGGAAAAAGCCCACATCATTCAGTGGGACTACTAATCCAGTGGTAGCTGAGCAGTGTATCAAGTAACATGAAAAGATATTTTGGGCATTAATATTTAATGAAAATGAGACGGTGGTGATGGAAGTATATTGTCTCAAGGGTGAAGCTGACCAATGGTGGTCCCTGATTCAGAACACCATGGAGGAAGAAGAAATATAAGATATGTAGTGGAGGACTTTTAAGGAAATATTGTTCGAGAAATATCTCCCTCGTGAGCAATGAAATGAAATGAAGTAGAAATTACTTAGCTTTAAACAAAGGGAATAAGACATTGTTGCAGAGTATGAGGCTACTCTTACAAGGCTATCCAGGTATACCATAGATTACGTACGTTAATCAGTATAAAATATTGATCATTTCTTTTAAGGTCTTAAGACAAATCTTCATAGGGCACTGGATTCTCAAACAGTTTCATCAAATGAGGGGATTATATCATGTTCCATCAAAATCGAGAGGGAATTTTCTAGATCCAATCATTTAAAAGGAAACAAAGATATGAAGTTGTACTCTAATAACAAAGGAAAAGTAGAAGCACCAAAGTAGAGCAAGGTAATGAATTGTTTCCCATTATGCGAGAACTGTGGAAACAATCATCAAGGGAAATGCATGAAAGGCATGAGAGTCTACTCTATGTGCAGAGAAAAGGGTCATCTATCTGATGAATACAAGGGGAAGAAACAATTCAAAGATATTCAATTCTAAAATTGTAGAGAGATGGGACACTATGAAAATGAGTGTCCTAAACGGCAAGGAAACCTGAATCAGAAAAGGCCAAGAGATCAAGGGAGAGATTATGAAATTACAACTGCAGAGGTCGAAGTTCCTAATGATGTGGTGGCAGGTACTTTAATTGTTTCCTCAAACTTAGACAACACCTTATATGATTCTTGATCATCGCATTCAATTATATCTTCACAGTTTTCTAAGAAAATTAGATATGTCCAATTTGATTTAATGAAGTAGTTGTGAGTTACTAATCAGAGGGATGTATCATTGCAACATAGGAATGTTGACTAGTCCCCCTCCAGTCACCAAAACATGCTTTAGTTGCTAACCTTGTCATCATACCAATGACTGAATTTGATATAATTCTCGTCATGGATTGGCTGTCAAATTATGATGCGAAGATTTATTGTAAGAAGAAGGAAGTTACAATTTTTGAAAATTGTGTATAATCTCTTGTCTTTAGGGAAGAAACATCACCACCTGATTCTTAATGAGAACCACCCCCAGTTGCTCTACTAAATGCAATACTTGGAGAGGAAGATAAACCAACATCCATGGGTGAGGAAAGAAATCTTTAAATTGAAGATGTGCACATAGTGAAATAGTACATTGATGTATTTCCAGAGGATTTACCTGGACATCCTCCAGAGGGGGAAGTTGAGTTCCCTATTGATTTAACTCTGGATGAAAGTCCTATATCAAAGACTCCCTATAGAATGGACACTGTGGCATTGGTATAGCTAAAGAAACAACTAGAGGATTTGAGTGAAAAAGGATTTCATCGACCTAGTGTTTCTCCATGGGGAGCCCCAGTCCTGTTTGTCAAGAAGAAAGATGGATCCATGAGGCTATGCATTGATTATAGGGAAATCAATGCTATTACAATAAATAATAAGTATCTTCTACCTCGGATTGATGATTTATTTGATCAACTCCATGGATCCCAATACATTTTGATGATTGATCTTCGGTCCGGATATCATCAGCTGCGTGTGAGGAAGGAAGATATTCCGAAGATAGTATTTCGAACCAGGTGTGGGAATTATGAGTTTACAGTGATACCATTTGTAATGACTAATGAACCCTCTATTTTCATGGATTTAATGAATAGAGTTTTCAATAAATATCATGATAACTTTGTTGTGGTGTTCATAGACGATATCCCGGTATACTAAAAATGCTATAGAGATCATGAGAATCACTTACGGATTATTTAGGAAACTCTTAGAAGAAATGAATTATATTGGAAGTTTAGAAAGTGAAAATTATGGCTTCAATTAGTTTATTTTCTAGGCCATATTGTCTATAAGGATGGAATCCTAGTTGATCCTGTAAAGACAGATGCAATCCAAGATTATCCCACACCAACAAACATAACTGAGATACCCAATTTTATTGGCTTAGCGGGTTACTATCGGCATTTCGTTTAGAATTTCGTCTGACTGGATAACCTACTCTCCAATCTCACCCAAAAATGAGATATGTTTGTGTGGAAAAATAGTGTACAGAATTCTTTGAATAATTTAAAAGGATATTTGTCAATGCTCCAATTTTGAATCTTTCATCTGGAAGTGATGGATTTGTGATATACAGTGATGCATCAAAGAATGGGCTGGGTTGCATCCTTTTGCAAAACAGTAAAGTTATTTCTTATGCATCAAGACAGTTGAAGACTCATGAGAAAAATTATCCAACTCATGATCTTGAGTTTGTAGCCGTAATATTTTCTCTAAAAATATAGAGGCAATATCTCTATGGAGAGAGATGTGAGATCTATACGGACCAGAAGAGTTTGAAATACATTTTCACACAAAATGAACTTAACATGAGGCAATGAAGATAATCTTAGTCACAAAAAGATTATGATTATTCAATACACTACCACCCAGGAAAGGCGAATAAGGTGGTAGATGCATTAAGCAGGAAAGATCATGGCCTTCTAACTTAAATGAGGATTGAAAGAGATCCTATATTCAGGGATCTACTGAAGATGGATATGGTAACTTTTAATTAAGGGGAAAAATATTTTCTCTTTCAAATCATTTCTAAACCATCTTTATTAGAGAAAATAAAAATCTCTGAATCTGATGATGATAATCTACACAAGAAAATTAATGTTGTCATGGATGGAAGACTAGCTGACATCGTGTATGAAGAAGGAGTTCTGAAATTTGGGAAGAGGTTATGCGCTCCATCAGTACCTAAGCTAAAAAGGGAACTATTAGACGATTCCCATAGCTCAAATTTATCTATACATCCGTGTAGCACCAAGATGTACATATATATGAAGGATTATTTCTAGTGGGGTAATAAGAAGCGGGAAATTACTGACTACATGTCAAGGTGTCTAGTTTTTTAACAAGTGAAGGTAGAGAGACAACATCCCAAAGAAGTGATTTAACACCTACCAATTCCAATGTAGAAGTGGGATAACATTACGATGGATTTTATCACCAAACTGCCAAGGACACCTAGAATGAATGATGAAATATGGGTAATTGTTGATCGTTTCACAAAATCAGCACATTTCTTATACGGGAATATTTTCCACTCGAGATCCTGTCAAGACAGTATATTAATGAAGTTGTAAGTCTTCATGGTGCAACTCTATCAATTTTATCCGATCAAGATCCCTGGTTTACATCAATGTTCTGGAAAAGTCTCCAGAATGCTTTGAATATTGATCTTTGTATGATTACTGCTTATCACCCCAAAACCGATGGACAGCCTAAAAGGAGTATAAAAACTCTAGACGACATGCTATGGTCATTCTCCCTTGACTTCCAAGGTATGTGGGATCAATACTTACCTTTGGTGCAATTTTTATACAACAATAGTTTCCATTATAGTATTAAAATTGATCGGTATGAAGCATTATATGGAAAGAGGTGTCGAACTCCAACTTGTCGGGACAAAGTTGGTGAGAGGAAACTTATAGGCCCGAAAATTATGGAAGAGGCCATGAAAAAGGTGAATAAAATTCAAGCCCAAATTAAGGAATCCTAAAGAAGGAAGAAAAGTTATACTGACAATCAGAGAAAGGATTTGGAATTCCAGGTGGGAGATCAGGTCTTTCTAAAAGTATCTCCATGGAAAACTGTCCTAAGGTTCGGTAAATAAGGGAAACTATGCCCCAGGTAAATCAGGCCATTTGAAATTTTGGAAAGAATCGGAGCTGTAGCTTACCTTCTGGAGATGCCGCAAAATATCTCCGAATTTCATGATGTATTCCATATTTCATTGTCAAATAAATACATACTAGACCCAACACATGCTCTCACATATGAAGAAATTGAACTAGAACCTGATTTTTCATATTGCAAAAAGCCTATAAGGATTCCTGACACAAGGGAGTAGATATTGAGAAATTGGACAACTCGCCTAGTGACGATTCTTTAGAGAAACCAGAAGATAGAGGAAGAAACATCAGAACCAGAGGATATTATGAAAAAGAATCACCCACATATTTTGGGGGGATTTATACATAAAATTTTGGGGATGAAATTTCCGAAGAATGGAATAATGTGGCACCCCAAACATCTTATGGTATGTTTCTCTTAAATAAACTATATTCAATAGGTAGCCTATATTTCATGAATCATTGAGCCCCTATGGGAAAAAACATGGTTACCTATAGGAGATATACACAACTTAGCCACTAAACTTAAATTTACCAGCTCTTTGATTTGAATTTTAAAAATATTATATACACGGTTGGGTTCAAGTTGATATTTAGAGTCTGATAGAATTAACTTAATTTTTGGTGAAATGTATCCTACCCTTATGAATAGTAACATACCCTTAGGAATAGTTACTTACCATTATGAATAGTAATATGACTCTTATTAATGGTTTCAATACCCTTGATTGTATAAATGAATTTAGACACCCTAAAGATGAAGATGAATATTCTAAGTGTTTATATATTTCAATTAAATAATGATTTAATGAAATATTTAATTAATCATATTTAGAAAATTATTTTTCAAAAATGGACTTTATTTTTTGATTCTACACATTGAAATATGGTTAGGGTGATTTTTTTGGGATTTTTCTGAAATACATGAATTTTTGATGAATAGTAAAATCTGATAATTCACAATAAATTCTAAATAATAGATTAATTGAGTCATCGATGATGATCTGCTGATGTAAGCCCAATTGGTTCGACGTCACATGCATATATTACTATTATTGGTCATGTAATACTCACTATTTTTTGTATTTAGAGGAAATAATAAATTAATGAGTTTTATACTAAGAAATCTCCTCTCTCTCTTCCACCATAAAAACCCCCTCTCACCCCCCTTCCATTCACTCCTCTCAAGCCTTGTGCATTCTCCAAATTCTATCCAAATACCTTCCCAACCTCCTCCCCCACGTCTAGAAAACTATGGTCTCATAAAAATACCAAAACCTCTCCCCTTAAAAGGTTCTCAAAGGAGGAAGTCTCAAGAGGTATATTCCTATTTCAAATACCTTCTTTTCTTTTAAGTTCGTTTATTTTTATTTCTTTTGTCACCTCCCTTCACAAAAATAGTATGAAAAATCCAGTAAAATACATGTGATTTAGTTTTTTCATTTTAATGGTTTATATTCCATTATCTTCTCTCCTTTACCCACTTTTATTTGAATGAAATGAAAGCACCGTTTGAGATGTGCTAATTTAGCATATTCAAGGACAACAGTTTATCGATTTCTTTATAATCTTTAATTCTTGTCAGGAAACCATTTGTGTTATGGTTGAACCATATTTTTATGTAATATATCCTATTTTTAGTTCTTTAATACTTTTTTACACATGTTATTAAGTTATAAAGAAAAAAAATTCATCGTGATCAAACCCACCCATTAACCAAAACAGTTATCAATAAGATTATATATATATATATATATATATTCGACTTAAATATAAGTAATATAAATTAAATTTAAAATCATGTGATCTCTTTTATGTTCACTAATTGTGTATTACTTCATTTTTGGACAACCACATCCATCTTATATATTTATCAGAACTTGAATATAAGTGAACCAATCATTTAAAACCATGTAAACAAATGAGCCCGAACAATAAAATTGAACCTTATAACCAATCAAAACGTCCTAGAATGAACTAAAAAGGATTATGATAAATCATTCACATATAAAAGTGGTTATGGACTTATTAATTATTAATAATAATTTGTTTATACAGATTTTTAATAACAGGTCAAGAACACCTTCAAGCATAAGGTAAGGGATCCTCTCTCTCACTTTTATTTAAGAATCCACCCTATCTTGTGTGCTTTTGTTTTTAATTTATAATGATGGGTTATGTTTTCTCAACTCCCCCATACTTCCCTTTTGACATATAAATAATGGGATACCCCTTTACCTCTCATTAATACCTTTCAATAACACTCCTTACTATGACAAAATGTTTGTAAGAGGATTTCTCATATCACCTTCAATTATGTGGGATTTCCATTGTTCGCCTCTTATTTCTTATATGTGGTATAGGTGTACTACCAATTGATATATGTTATCATGGTTCCAATTATATTCATTTTATTTTGTGACTCTTTTGGTAGTTATTAACTTTTGTCATATGACTCAATTGAAAACAACACGGTAATGAGATTTGTCTCAATTTTCACTTCATTGTGACTTGATTAGTAATTGTGCACCTACTCTTTCCTTATGTGGTGTACCTAATGCCCATTTGAGATCACATTTCAATTGAAATTAAATTCCATTTAAATATCCATATTCTCATATCTGGGAGATTATTATTGTCTAACCCGTATAACATTTTACATATGGTATTTATTTTGAATGTTTTGTTGACGGTGGAAATGTTGATGAATTTGAATCCTCTAGTCTATAAGGATATTGTAAATACATATTTCTCTTGTATTGAATCTATTTATAAAGAATGATTTGGATGTAGAGGTGGGTGGGGCCCACTATATCCCCTCAACGCATCAGTACGTCTCATGAGACAAAACAGTTTGGTAATAGACCATTCGAGTTTGTTTCCAAAAAATCAGACGGGTTTCTACCCATAGAACTAAACCATTTTTACGGTATTATGGATCATGTTCCAGATACATGACATCCAATTAATAAGAATTACCTTTATTCAATATCAGTTATTATTACTATCCATGAGATTTTCCCTATGACAAAATATATGGATGCAGTTTCATTATCAGTTTATTATTGGCATTAGTTGTTCATTTATTCACTATTCCATTTTGGTTATGTTATATAGATTATGATTCACTTATTATTGAACTTATTATTTCTCTATTTTTAACCCTTACTTAGCATTTGAGCTCACCCCTTTCATTGTTTACCTTCAACACGTTATGAAGAGGAGGTCATTTATTGTGTGCTTGTGGAAGCAGTTTTTGGTTTTCATTATGTATTGTATCACTACTAGAAAATAGGTATATACCAAGATTTTTGCAGAAACCCATGGGTATAGGGATAGTATGTGAACCTATACCCACGGTTCACCAAAACCGTGGGTAAATGGTATTTTCTGAAGACCTATACCGATAGTTCTTCAAAACCATGGGAGTTGGGGTTTTTTTTGAAGTCATATACCCATGGTTCTGGAGAACCGTGGGTATAGCATATGGCTGGGAATGAAAATTAGGAAGGACACGAAAAAAAATTTGGCGGGAAGATATTTTTTTCATGATTTAGTTTCATATATTTATATAAATATAAATTTATATAATCAAAATATCTTTAGCTCGGTTGGTCAGTAGTGTAGGCGCAGCGGTGTGACGCGGGTTCGGATCTCACGGTCTACGTTTTTTTAATATAAATACCTGATGTTGAGTATATTATTATATATACATATATGTATATGTTTGCAAAAATTATAAATAGTACATTGGTTGGTCAGTTGGTGGTGCGCGGTCGTGAAGCCCAGCGTGAGACGCGGGTTCAAATCTCCAAGGTTGCGATTTTGGATCTAATGAACCCCATGTGGATTAAATTAATATATATACGTTTATGTAAGAATATATAACAAATGGAATTCATATCTTGGTTGGTCCCTTGGGGGTGCGCATCCGTGAGGCACAGTGTGAGTGCAGGTTCAAATCCTTTCTGCAGTGAATTTTTTTATGTTAAATACCCCAAAGTTTTCAAACCGTGGGGTCTGTTGTGTGCTACGCTAGAAAAGTCGTGGTGCACACTTTGACTACACTATACCCACGGTTCTCCAAAACTGTTGGTATAGGTTGATACCCCTATACCAACGCCTTTCCAGCCCACGGTTTTGGGGGCTATACCCACGGTTTTGAACCGTGGGTATAGGTCGCTTTTCGAGTAGTGTATCTTGTAACTTTATCCAATGTAATTTGTGTTAAATATTTGTATCAAGTTTCTTCAAAACTACTAAACTGATCGTTCCTTCAGGATTTTCAGTTCTTCTAACCATGCCAATATCACAAGTAATGCACCGGCTCCTGTCTAGAGGTGTCGGGGTGTTACAATTATTTTTCAACATTGTCATCCTTATTAGTGAATACATAATAAGAAGTTGATGGGTTGTATTATTTTATCAAAAATACTCATCCTTGTGAATAAGAATAAGTGGGGAATATATCACTTTAGCAGTCAATCGACACTTCTCACCATACATAGGATGATTTAGAAAATTCATCGAATCAAATTTTTCATAGACTAACCAAAAATATTATTTTTTATGGAATCATTGGAGAGGCATGGAATGTGGATATTTTCCCCTATTCATGTTATCAACTAATAAATCATTTTAAAATTACATTTTGTTGACCATATTTGTTTAATTTATGATTTTTATGAATTTTTATTGACTTGATATCATATAAATCATCAAAAACACCCAGCCATTATATAATACTATGTAAACCCACACACCAGTATTTCAATGAGTAAATCATAGTGGATTTTACTTGAGAATTACTATTGAATTCCCACAAACATGATATTACTATTTTACGTATTAGCTCTGGTGTTCTTCATATTACCTATTTTAAAAGGATAGTTTTGGAAAGATATATGTCTTAGAGGGATAATGCACTAATTTTTTCCAAGGTAAATTGAATTAGTGATCATAAAATGATTTTTTTCAAGGTAAAATAATTATCTAAAGAATATTTTTATTCCTATATTTTTATACTCCCATATCATCTACCATACAATAATATAATGAAATATTAGCGTGTATGGGCTATAAATTTTCTCATGCCTCCCTTTTATAGGTTTTCGATATTGCATGTTTAATGAATTTTCCCTTTTATGTGTGTTTAATATTTACAGGATGAAACAATGTGTATGTACATTGATTAAAGACTCAAATTCTCCCTAGGATTTCCTATTTGGGTTTTCAACAAGGAAATAATTTTCTCTCTTTAAATTCTCTTCTAATGTCCATGCATATAGACTATTGTCGTGATGTAGTTTAGGGTCCTCTAGCTCAAACCATTTTCTTATTTATTTAATGGTCTTCAAAATCATACCATGAAATGCTATGATGTTTGGATTATTTCTTCTAGGACTTTATTGATGAATATCAAATGGGGCAGAGATGTCAGGAATGACCCAAAATACCGTATGTTTTTGAGTTCCGCCTTGGTGTTATCAGGGTTCATGAGAATTAAAGTATGTTTCTTGGGATGAGGATAAACCTCTATTTTGTTGGTCAAATACCATTATGCATTGTCCCATAGGGATGACAGTTATGTTCAAGTAAAGCATATACCCACTATTTTCCAAGGGCCATGTCTGATTTTATAAATATAGTATAGGTGATTTGTAAAATATAATTTAACGGATAGTTGGAATATGGGTTATTTATATCATAACTGAAAAGATTAAATCGGTTAATAAGGAATGGTCTATAAATAATAGGTATGACTAAAAATACCCTAAGTTTCTACGTTCTACCATGGTGTTACCTAGGTATAATAGTATTAGTGTTCATTTCTTATAATAAGGATATGACACTAGTTGGTAAGTGAGAATCCCATATGCAAAGACCATTAGGGATTAAAATCATGGTCATGTGTAGGGGATCTAAACTCTTTTCCATGGTCCATATAATATTTGATATTATTCAAAAATATATATGATTAAGTTGGATATGGAGAAAATAGCCATTCAAAATGGGTTTCATCACCCTTGGGCGGTTTAGATTTTTATCGGGAGGATCATGTCCTTTTACAACACCCATAGAAATGTGATACTTAAATGGAAAAATATTACTACCCATGTAAAAACAATGTGACACATTATTTTCATGATCCTAAATAATTAGAACTCCACAATTAAGTATGCTTATCCTATAGTAGTGATTGATATGGGTGTCCTTCTAGGAAGTTTCCTAGGATGTGTGTGAGGAAAAAACACACAAAAATAAAAAGTATATTACGGTGGGTATCATCATTAGTAGGATAAGATATCTTAGTGAGTAATATCCTTAGTGGTTGTGGGAAGTAATGCAAGGTATTATAGGAGACCCATGTGATCAGAAGACTTTGTTCCAGGACAAGGGAATTTTAGGTTTTGACAAATGGTGTCAGAGAAAATACCCAGTCGAATGTGCAAAGGCATTTCCTGGGTTTGGGGCTTGGTGTCCTCAATAATTGAATTTTTAATTAAATGGGTGGATAGTTTAACACCCCTCTATGGTTGATATGTAAAAGGATAAATGTAAGTGCCCAAGTTAACAAGGAACACCTTTCTTTTCAAGAGCCTACCTGATTCGAACTCTATGGTTATGTGTGCTTGTCCAGGAGTTGTGATAATGACGCGTAACGTTTTGGGAAGATTCTTATGTTTTGTTTGATAGAGGTAAAAACGTATTTAGTTATAATTTATTATCCTTTGGGGATATTCATTAGTGTAATTAGATACCACAATGTGAAATAGTATGTGGTATGGTAGGATGAAAATTGAGTAATTATAAGATACCCATGTTATTAGATTACTATGATCATGGACTATAGAAGGCTGGGTCATAAAACCTATTCCATGAGGTTTCAAGTCACATGGTGTGGGTCATAAATAATTTCTTATCCAATGTCTCATTCATTATTTGATAAAGAGCACAATACATGGTGTTTTAGTATTAAGGGTGTCGAATCAAATTGAATTGTCTCATTATGGGGATTGTAAATAATATTCTAGGAATATCAGAGTTAGATAGAGGTGGTAATTAGTGGGTATAGGTCAACCATTAGTCAACCACGGTTAGGTGTACTTATCCATGAGTAGAAATAATGATGGGAGACCTTCTCAGAAGATATCCATAGTGTTTTCGAGTTAGGGAAAACACATTTAATGAACATGTGTTGGCATATAAGGATAGTAATTTGTTTGGTAAGATAGCACAATTAGTAATTGTATGTGGTGATATAGGATGGAAACAAAGATATTTCAAGAGACCCATGGTATAAGATAACTAGGTTAATGGTCTATAGAAGGCTAGGTTGTGACATCTATTCCTGGAGTTTTGAGCCACATGGTGTGGTTTATCAAAAGTCTTGGTAATGGAATGTCACATTCATACTTAGAGAAAGGGAATGATACATAGTGTTGTGGAATTGAGGATTTCAAATATTCATTAATAGTCTCATTAATGGGATGGAAAATCATGTTCTCTAAATATATAAGTTATTTAGTGCTGGAAACCGATGGGTATAGGTTAACCATTGGTCATGGAGGAATCTCATATTTCATGCGGTCTTGATAATAAATTTAGATTCAAAGTGGGATTTTTATGGGACCATGAATCCCCTAGTCACAAGCTCTTTGGTTGGGTGAAATTACTCGATGAATCCTAGATGGGTCCTTCAGAATTAGAGATTCCATGATACTAGTATTATATTTGAAAGAACTAAGAGAAATGGAATTTCCATGTGTTTTCAAGTGAAGGAGACCAACAAGAGGAATTGGTTATTTCATCTCAAACATCAAAGACATGAATTTGATTTATTGAAACTGTAATATTCTATAATGGTTTGATAACCCTAAAAATTATTTCTCCATCCAATAAACACAATATCACGTAGAGGAAATTTGATAAATAATTACTATAAATGTTTCCTCAAATAGAGGGTTCAGTGAGAATGGATAGGCTTTTATTATTTCTTAAAACTAGAAACTATGATTTGTATACCATATTTATATATACTCTAAATTTATCCTAAAATCTATAGAAGAAGATTTTAGAGTGAGGAGTTGAATTTTTCTCAAATTTTTCTTTTCGGATTTTTGGCCAAACAATTTTTATGCCTCATTCACTATTTGTTTAGGGTCATGAAATTTTTGACCCACAAAGGATAATATTTATGGCCTTAATAGTTTTACGAAATTGCATGCAGTTTATGGTCATGTTGTGCATGGATGTGGTTTGAGGGAAATGTTACACAATAGTATAATTGGGATATCAAGGTTAAAGATTTATCCATCATCCATTTGAGTGGGAAATAAAAATGTTATAAATCATGGCTTGTGGTTTTCAGGTTATGTGTAATGATGCGGTACAACCATGCTTCGGAAGACCCAAAATGTCGTAATGTGCTGAGTTCCTCTATAGTGACATCAGGATCACAAGGATCTAAAATCCCTTCCTGCAGTGCCAAGATGCCTCTAGTTTGTAGTCAAAATCCCTTACATATATACTCCTCTTTCATGGTCAAATGGATATATTTCTTCTCCCTTCTAGGGGTCATAAAAGGTTTTTGGAATCTCGAGGTGCTCAAGAAATGAAGTGTGATTTATGGGTCGATGAGCTAAAAAGATTTCATAATCACCCCACACTCTAGTTGACTGGTGTTTGGATTTTATGGTCCCTTGATAAGGAATAATGATGGGTGATGGTATTATGATTTTACCTTCATGTAGTGAGGAAGTATCTATTGTTTAGTTTAACATCATGATGTACATATGTTTCCGTGAAGTTTTATGTCATGAAGAAAAGACCTATGATGTTTACCCTTATAGTTATGGCCCATATGTAGGGGTGAGTTAGTATCATTCTATTTATTGTCGATGAACCTAGTATTGATCATATTAGTGTCACTACATATCATATGATGATAGGGATTAAGTCATGCTTATTTTATTAATAGGAATCAATCCCAGTAGTTCTAAACCATATTTATAGGGGACATTTGTCCATTAATTTTTGTTGTTAGACCAATTATTGGAGATCTGGGTGGCACTATGTATCAAGTGATTGCCAGTATCAAGTGGCACATAGTTCTCAAATGAAAACAATATCCACACAAGTCCTACCGATACATATAGAAGGAAGTATTCAAATTTATTGTTGTTATTTTACCCATGATTGTATATCTGAGTGTCACTATATATCCTTTGATGGAAGGAATCAGTCCCCACATAGGCCTCAAATAGGAAAATATATAATCAGGTCTATCCCATATGAATATGGGTAATTTTTCCTGTTAATTTTTCTACTAGACCCAGGATTGTAGATTCGAGGATCACTATGTATCATGTGATGGTAGGAAGTAAGAAAGAAATATTTCATCAACCAAAACATATGTTCATAGGTATGACCCATCCACAGAGGTGTGAATTTTTTCCATTTATTATTATGTATGGACACAATATAGGAGATACAGGTGTCACTATGTATCATGTCAAAGTATGAATTAAGAAACACTTAGTTCTTAAACAGTACAGTACCTTCATATGTATGACCCATTGACAAAGGTGGTCATTTTTCAGTTAATGAGGTGGTTGGATCCAGGATTGTTGATCCTTGTGTCACTACTTAAGTTGTGATAGTAGGAATAATTCCACATGTAATTCTTGAATGGGATACTCTGCACATAGGTATGGCCCATCCATATAGGGGGGATTTTTCCTATTAGTGTTGTGATTAGATTCATGATTCAAGATCTAGGTTTCACAACATATCTTGTATTGGAAATAATCAAGCCACATGTTGTTATTGAAAACTAAAAACTCTACACAGGTCTCCCTAATACACATAGGGGGAATTATTCTCATTAATGTTGTGTCTATAACCAATATTGGAATCTAGTCATCCCTAAGTTTCATGTGTTGGCATGAATTTATCCACATGTAGTTATTTAATAGGAAAATATCTATATACTTCTTACCCATTTTAATAGGGGATACGTTTCATGTTAATGTTGTCATTGGAACGAGGATTTGATATTCTGGCATCACTATTTATCATACGGTGGCATGAATCAATCAACACTTAGTTCTTAAATGGTAAAATATATACAAAATTTTTGGACTATATGAAGAGGGGTAATGCTTTCAATTAACATTTTTTATAGACCAAGTAATGTATATTTGGGTGTTGGTATGTATCCTGTGATGATAGAAATTAATAAATTTCTAGTTTTTTAATAGGAAACTCTCCACATAGGTCTGTCTCATACGCAAAGGGGTGAATTTTTTTCATTAATTTTGCAGCTAGAAAAAATATTAGAGATCTTTTTTTCTCTATGTATCCTATAATGATTTGAGTCAATCCACATGTAGTTCTTGAATAGTAAAATCACTACATATCTTTGAACCACATGTAGAGGGGGGTGAATATCCCATTAATGATGCATATAGACACAAGATTGGATATGCATGTGTCACTATGTTTAATGGGATGACAATAATCAATCCACATGTAGTTCTAAATAAGAAAAATCTTTATTCAATTCTGACCCATAGAAAGAAGGGGTTCAAAATTTCTATGTATGGAAAGATGATTGGTAATCTGGGTGTCACTATGTATCATTTTGTGGAAAAAATCTATCCACACAAAGTTCTTGAATTGGAAACTCTCCATACAGGTCTGACCCATATGTTTTCAGCTAATTTTTATGATTAATGATGTTGCTAGACCAAGGATAGTAGATACTATTGACACTATGTATCTTTTTATAGCCAAAATAAATCCACATGTAGTTATTTTATGGAGGTTTGGTGGAGGAACAACACTAAGGAATTCGGTCATCTCTGGTGGGTTCATTTTAGTGAATCATTTCATGTATTGAAAGAGATGTCATCCATATAGCTTAATGTCATGTGGTAAGGAATTGTAGTGTGACTTTTGAAGTCTTTAATCCAAGACCATGAAAACCCTATCAAGAACTCATATATCTTGATCATTAATGGAATCCCTTAAAAATTCATAATCCCATGTGAACAATGATCAATTTGAGAAACAAGGAATAAAAAATGTTTCTTTTATGA
The DNA here is from genome assembly GCA_963277665.1 of Viscum album. NCBI lineage: Eukaryota > Viridiplantae > Streptophyta > Magnoliopsida > Santalales > Viscaceae > Viscum > Viscum album. Next base: position 367,506,337 of record OY728125.1, read on the forward strand.
TACATAACAGATTTAAAGAAAATACATGGTATTTTTCATCATGTGGTGGAATCTTCATGATATATTATATAGGTGTCTCTATATATCTCATTGGAATAAGAATGAAGCTATACATAGTTCTACTGAAATGTTAAAATATAATGAGAGGGACATCATTAATGTAGTTTATCATCATGCGGTATGGATGGATTGTGTCAATATAACAGGGATAGACATAGGATTTGGGTTCCTCGCATCACTACTTATATTGTGATAGTAGGAATCATGATAGGCATAGTTCTTGAATATATTTATTCCCAATATGGATCTAAGTCACACATACAGGAATAGTGGAACATTGTTTTTCATTCAAAATAATTTGGATCATATATAGTGAATCGTCCATTAAATTACACATTCTGTGTAACGCCCCAACCCCAGTTACCCAGAGTTGGTGCATTATTACCTAACATTGGCATGATCACAAAAGATCATGTCTCGAAAGGCCGATTAGTTTAGTAGACTTGGAATCACTAGATACATTCATAAAGTTTACATTACATAATAAAATGAAAACTACAACAACATAGTCTCCATAGTCCACACTCATAGCCCCTCATACTATACCTGCAGGTCATTCATAAAATGCATATTCACATCCTGGGAAAAATAAAACATAGAAAGGGGTGAGCTCAGATGCCCAGTAAGGAGAACAATATAGAGGAAACTTTCATAAATAAGCATAATCATTTAAGGCAATTTATAACTAAAAAGAAATCCATTTAAACTTGAACTTAAGCATAATATGGCACAAATAAAATGAAATAATGCCATTACTTATTCACATGGATATTCTACTAGTAGAATAATCACATGAAATATCAATAACCACTTTCATAATGATGGATTGCATAATGCCAGACTATCGAAACCACATAGTCAAGGCCTTGTGCCAAGACTACAAATAAGATTTTGTCAAGTCCTTGTGCCAAGATACTAGATTGTCTCATGAGACCTACCGATGCATCGAGGGGCTATAGTGGGCTCCACCCATCACTTATTAAGTCAAATGCATTCCTCATATGAACATGTTTTAACATAACATAAACCTTCATATTAAAAATAGCATAAGAAATGTCAATACTTTGTCCATAAACCATGAATGGTATAAAAATAACACATCCATATTCAAACATATCACAAAACCTTCAATACAATATTTTAGTTTTGTATCATAATAAATCAACATCAAATAAGCTTAAAACCAATCAAAGGTTGTTGACATATATGAAATCAAAAATATTTGAGAGAAATATCTCTTTATTTGAAATCATTTAAAAGTCACATAATTATAAAATAAAACATTTAATTTTAAAATATCCTTATAAGCTTGTAAGGGAATCTTCCAAGATTTCATAAGGGTAGAAAATAGCCTCACCCACCGTATAAGTTAAAAAACATTCTTACCTTAATTCTGTCGAAAAGGTTAAAAAGGACTTTGTTTGGAAAATGACAGAAATATTCCTTTATAAACTTCTTCAAAAAATCCATCAATGATATAAATGACTTTAACCCATAGTCTGCAAAATAGTAAGAATAATTTGAAATACATTTTTAAAAAACATGAATGTGGATGATAAAAGGTTCTACTAGATAATTACGTATAAACAACCTCATATAATGAAGAGATTGTGAAATAAACCCTTACCTTATACATTTCCTTGGTTGATGGTAGGTTAACCTCCTGTATAATAGTGAAATAATTGTTATTAAATTATACAATAATAATATACATTAATATGATATCATATATGATCATTTAACGTTGAATTGTTTATAATATCTTAGTATTATCATCGTTTCAAGTGTTAACGGATTCATTTTCAAGTATATTCTTTGTTATGTGGGAAATATTTGTTAAGTATGGGATGTATATTATTCATATAAATAATGATATCATGTCTCTAAAAATTATTTTTAATCATCAAATGAAATTTAGTCTTGAATGGATATGATGTGGAATGAATCTCATCGTGTTCGTGGATACGGTAATCCGTACGCACGCATGAGCGACAATATCATTATTTTGATATTTAAATAATATATAATTGGATGATATATCATATATAAAAAATAATTATCATGTTATATTGATTATTTACATGAATTACACTTCATTATAATACCCATATGAATAATAATGTATTGAATAACAATTACACCATGTCGTGGAGACGGTAGGTCATACATATGCACGTATGGTGACATGTCATTCAAAGGATGGATAAAATAATGAATATGGTTGTACCACATTTATAATAACATCACCGTATATAAAAGATACTGGATTTATTATTTTAGACTGGAAATAACAAAGAAAGAAGAAGTTGAAGAAGAAAGTAACTTGAAAGAGGGTGGTGAAATCAATACCTCTTCTTCAGGTTCTTCATTTTGATTTGATCATAAAGGGATCATTAGGTTGGCTTTATGATCAAACTAAGGCCTCTAGGTTGAAGTTAGGGACGATTAGAGAATATTTAGGCATGGTTTGGCTGATCCAAAAGGCTTTGAAGGCATGAATTAGTGAGAAGGGGGAGTGCCCATTTATAAGCGGGGTGAAAGGAACCATAGTAATAGCTAGAAATATTATTTTATAATAAATTCATATTCAGTTTATAATGGATAAAAAGTGGTTAATTTAAAGGTTAAGGTAGGGATAGGTCTAAAACCACAAAACCAATAGGTTTTATACTATTTTGGGTCACTTTATTAACCTTATCTTTTAGTTTTAACTCTTAGTTAATTAGTTTGAAACTTACCATGTCTCTTTGTATTTTTATATTATATAGTCAATAAACATACAATAAACTTCCTAGAGACCCCCAAGTGGACCATTAAGGATACACCTATCATTATATAAGTATCTTGGCTGAACCTTATATTTTTAAGAATAGAATATAAATTAATAATAAAATATTTGTTTTAAATACTCTGTTATGTCAAATTTGACACTATTGTGTATTTTGTTTTTGATAATTTCTTAACAGCATTATTACTTTGAAAGAAAGTCATATAACCCGTCTTAATATGTCATATTAACCTAGAAAATTAGTGGAATTCATAAAAAGTCTCAAATTACATTTATTTTGAAATTTATAATATCAATTAGTTTAATATTTCATTAAATAGGTAATTACTGCATCACCATTATGTCATAAATAAATTAAATTATTTAGTCTCTAAAAATTATAAATAAAATACCATTATGTAGGAAAACATTTTTTATTTTTCTAATGAATATTTATAATCTAATTTATCTTATGTATAACTTTATATAAAAAAATTTTAGTTATTAAACTTTGATTTTAACTCTTTTAACTCTTCTTTGAATTAAATAATAATAAATGTCCTAATCTAATCCAAGTGAACCAAAATTGTAATATTTTATTCCTAAGGTCGTTTTGGACGAGATACACTTTTCCAATAGAATTAGTATGTTTGTTAGGGTAATATTAATTTCATTTTGACCCTTATTTACCCAATTTACTTTTAACCGTGGTAAATAAAAGTAAAAAGTTACTATTCGCCATAAATTATTTTTATCTTATTGAACCACATTTTAATCCTTGATATTAACTGTTTCTATCATATTTTCTAAATTCCACTCACATAAGTGGTAAAATTATGTTTTATGTGAATTTCTAAATTCTCCTAAGAGGTGGGTAAAAGATGGTGAAAAGTTGAATAAAATTTTTATATATCTAAAATTATTCTAATATAATTCGAATGAATTAAATTGAAAATATAAAGGTATTATGTATCTATTTTGACCAAAATTAAATTTAAATAAATTAAAAAATTATTTAAATAAAAAATTGGTTTTAAACTATAACTCAGTGTTTTTTACTATTCATCAAAAATTGAATGTTTTCAGAAAAATAACAAAAATTCACCCTAAGCTAATTTCGATATTATGAATCCAAAAATGAGGTCCATTTTAAAAGATAAAATTTATAATATTTGAAAAATTGGGTATTACTATTCATAACTGTTAGTTTGATTGGTAGTGGTGTGTGTTAGAACTTGAAGTTGCATACAACACAGGCTACTGTATTATTCAAAGAGAAGCATACTGTAGAAGCTTGGGGTGTTAAATTCTCCCCTCCTTCAAATAATATCGTCCTGGAATTTTCTAGAATACTACTGCATAAAAATACTTGGGTGGTCCTTCATCATATGTTCCTCCGGTTCCCACGTTGCCTCTTCCATCTTATGGTTTCTCCATAGAAATTTTACCAGACAAGTCATCTGGTTTCTCAGCACGTGTTCTCTCGTATCAAGAATCTTGACAGGCTCTTCGCAATAAGACAGATCGGGTTCCAGTTCTAATTACTCATAAGTAAGTACATGCGTTGGATCAAGCATGTATTTTCTCAACAGTGATACGTGGAACACATCGTGAACTTTGGAGAGATTTTGGGGCATTTCCAAACGATAAGCAACATCACCAATTCATTCTAGAATTTTGAAATGTCCTGTGTTCCTGGGACTCAATTTACCCATCTTACTGAAACGTATAACTCCCTTACATGGAGATACCTTCATGAAAACATGATCTCCTACCTGAAATTTAAAATCCTTCTTTCTGTTATCGGCATAGCTCTTTTGCCTACTTTGAGCTATTTTGATGTGGTTTTGGATTACCTTCACATTTTCAATCATTTCCTCCACCAGTTATGGGCCTACGAGTTTTCATTCACCAACATCATCCCAATAGGTTGGTGTGATACATATCTTTCCATATAATGCTTCATATGATGCCATCTTAATAATCGAATGGAATCTATTGTTATCAGAAAATTCCACCAGAGGTAAATATTTATCCCACATACCTTGAATGCCAAGTGAGAATGATCTGAACATGTCTTCTAAGGTTTAAATATTCTATTCTGATTGTCCATCAGTTTGGGGGTGGTACGTAGTGCTTAAATGAAGTTCAATATCCATGGGATTTCTAAGGACTTTTCTAGAATCTTGAAGTAAAAGGTGGATCACGATCAGAAAAAATCAATATGGGTACTCCATGAAGTCTCACAACTTCATTAATATATAGTCTTTCTAGACGTTCAAGTGGTAGATCTTCTCTTATAGCAAGAAAATGTGCTGACTTGGTAAGACGATCAACAATGAAACATATTTCATCATTCTTTCTAGGAGTATTTGGAATCCCCATGACAAATTCCATCGTAATATTATCCCATTTACACTCAGGTATGGGGAGAGGTTGCAATACTCCACTACGAAGTTTCCTTCCAGCTTTCACTTGTTGACAAACCATACATCTTGACACAAAATCAGCCATCTCCCTCTTCATGTTGTCCCACCAAAAATGTTCCTTCAAATATCTATAAATTTTTGTGCTCCTAGAGTGTATAGAGAATTTTGAACTATGAGCATCATCAAACAATTCCCTTTTTAGATCAGGTATATCAGGAACATAAAGACTTTTCCCAATTTTCAAAATTCCATCTTCATACAGAAATTCATTCCATCTCCCATCATTCATAGCTTTAATATTCTATTTAAATTCTTCATCGTCAGTTTGAGAACTCTTTATCCATTATAGTAAATATGGTTTGGCATCCATTTCAAAAAGTATAGAAATTTCACCATCCATGGTTATTCCCATATCCAAATTTACTAGATCCACGAAAATAGGATCCCTTTCAATTATAATCAAGTTCAAAACTCCATGATCATTTCTAGTCAAAGCACATTCCACCTTATTTGCCTTCCCCTGGTGTTAGTGTATCGTCCAATCATAATCCTTGAGTAGTTCGAGCCATCTCTTTTGCCTTATGTTGAGTTCTTTCTGTGATAAAATGTACTTCAAACTCTTGTGATCAGTATAAATCTCCCATTTTTACCATAAAGATAATGTCTCCATATCTTCGAATCAAAAATTAAAGTATCTAACTCAAGTTCATGAGTAGTATAGTTTTCCTCTTGAACTTTCAACTGTCGTGATGTGTAGGCAATAACTCTATCATTCTACATAAGTACACAACCAAGTCCTTTCATTGATGTATCACTATAAATAAAGAACCCAGCATTCCCTGATGGTGGAGTCAAAATAGGAGCATTGATTAATATTCTCTTCGGTTCTTCGAAACATTATTCATACTCTTTTTTCTAAACAAATTTAACCGTTTTACGTGTGAGCTTCGTTAATGGGATAGCCAATTGGGAAATGTTCTAGAAAAAACGCCGATAATAACCTACTAAGACAATAAAACTGCGGACCTCAGTTATACTCGTCGGGGCTATTCATTCATGGATTTCCTTGGTCATAGAAGGATCAACAGATATTCCATTCTTAGAGACAATATGGCCAAGAAAAGAAATCTCCTGAAGCTAGAATTCACACTTGCTAAACATCCCATATAATTCATGTCTTCTCAGAGTCTTCGATATAATGCGCAAGTGATATTCATGATCTTCATAGCTTTTGGAATATACCAAGATATCATCAATAAATACCAACAAAAAATCATAGAGATATTCCTTGAAAACTCTATTCATTAGATCAATGAATACAGAGGGTTCATTATTCAATCCAAAAGGTATTACTGTAAACTCGTAATGCCCGTACCTGGTTCGAAATGTTGTCTTCAGAATTTCTTCCTTCTTCACACACAACTGATGGTATCCAGATCAAAGGTCAATCTTTGATATGTATTGAGCTTCATGCAGTTGGTCAAATAAATCATCAATGTGTGGTAGGGGATACTTGTTCTTTATTTTTATAACATTAATTTCCCTATAGTCGGTACATAACCTCATAGATCCATATTTCTTCTTAACAAAACGGATAGGGTCTCCCCATCGATAAACACTAGGGGAATAAATCCCTTATTACTCAATTCCTCTAGTTGTTTCTTTAGTTAAACTAATTCCACTGTGGCCATTCTATAAGGGGTCTTTGATATAGGCCTTTAACAAGGAATTAAATCAATGGAAAACTCAATTTATTGTTCTGGAGGATGTCCAGGTAAATCTTCTAGAAACACATCAACATATTCTCTCACAATAGGTACATCCTCTATTTGAACATTCCTTTCCTCACCCATAGTCATTTCATTCTCTTCCTCCCCAATAATTGAATTTAGTTGAGCTACTGGGGGTGGATCTAGATAAGAATTAGGTGGTGACGATTATGCTCTAAAGATAAGGTGTTCCTTATCACCATCATCAAAAATCATAACTTCTTTATTTTTGTAATAAATCTTCACATCATGGTCTGAAAGCCAATCCATACCGATTATTATATCAAACTAAATCATATGTATGACAATGAGATCAGCAGATAAAGAACATTTATGTGCTCTAATGGGGACTGATTCAGAAAACTTTGTTGCAATGATACTTCTCTTAGGAGTTTTGACTGAGAAATCCCTTATTAAAAAAATTGAAAATATCTAATTTTCATAGAAAACTGGGAAGATATGAAACAGTGTGATGATCCAGAATCAAATAAATCATTGGCTAAACTTTAGGAAACCATTAAATTACCTGCCACCACGTCTTTTGGAGATTTTATCTCAGTAGTAGTGATACCATAATCATGGCCTTGATCCCTTGGAATTTTCTAAGGTAAGTTCCCCTGATGATTAGGAAATTCATTTGCATAATGTCCCATCTCCCTGCAGTTGTAGAATTTAACGTCAGTATCTTCTTTCTCCCCCCTGCAATCACAATCTTGGTGTACTTTTTAACCAAACTTGTAAGAGACTCTAATTTCTTTCAAGTAAGTACCAGGGTGTTTCTTCCCACATTTACTACAAGATGGATATTCAAATTTTCACTTCTTCCCCTTATTTACATTTTCCGAGTGATCAATAAATCTCTTCTTCTCTTAAATTTCTTTGAAGTCGTAAGTCATATAAAATTATTTTTTTTCTTGATAACACTTGAGACAATATCTTTATACAACGAGAATGTTTGTGAGACTAATGCTTGACGGAGAAATGGTTTTAAACCATCAAATAAACTATTAATCATACTTCTTGGGTTACGTATATAATCTGCAGCATACCTCACTAACTTTGTAAAGTTAGCCTCATACTTTGCAACATTATCATCCTCCTTTTGTCTCATACTCAAAAATTCCCTTTCCATATATGCTCAATGGTCACGAGGAAAGTATTTTTCTATGAAAATCCCTTTAAACACCCTCCATTACATATTTGATACTTCATCATCTTCCTTCATGTTTTGAATCAATGACCACCATTGATCAGCATCTCCAGTGAGGCGGTAAACTTCCATGATAACTTTTTACCTTTCACTACTCCCCAAGGCATGGAATATTTTCTCAATGTAATTTATCCATTGCTCAGCTACTAAGGGATTTGTACTCCCATTGAATGTCGGTGGTTGTTTCCTCATGAAGTGATCTAACATTTATGATCCACACTGTGGATCAGGGTGCTCCATACGGGTAAGGTTATTATTCATAACCTGAGTGATTTGTCCCAATATGTTGATTAGCTGATCAGCACCAGTTTCATCACCATATCCACTATAATTATCTTGAGTAGGATGGAAATCCCAACATGGAGTGCATTCAATGATATAGTTTCCATTTCTTCTACTAGGCGCCATTTCTAAACAATGTCAAAAACTAGATCAGTTTATGATTCAAAATATATAATTCCATACTTGTAAAACACTTAACATAAATTGAACAATTTATGGATATAATCCATAATCATAAAAACATGTTTTCTTTGAGAATGTATATACTCATAAACCCTTCATAAATTTTTGTAAAGAAAATGTTAATTATCTAAAGCATATCCCTCGGGAGTGTCATAACCAAGAGTTCCGCAAGGCCCGTTGTCATGCACCAGTTTCCGTTCAAGTCTAGCTCAATGCTGTGTTTTTGGGTTTTACCCCTAGTTACATCTGTGCCAGAGCCGCCTCTACCTGCTCATATCCAGAAAGGGATGTATTTCGCAGAAAACTCAGAAAATATCTACAATACCAAAATTCTTGATATTTCATCTATACTAATCCTCAATGTCTATCTTAGATCTATGTTCTCTAATCATAGTTTATCTAAATCTAGCTTCCAATGTTTGTACTAAAATTCTTCTGATACCAACTGTAATGCCCCAACCCCAGTTACCCAGAGCCGATGCATTATTAAATAACATTGGCATGGTCACAAAAGATCAAGTCTCGAATGACCGATTAGTTTAGTATCCTTGGAATCACTAGATACATTCATAAACTTTACATTACATCATAAAATGAAAACTACAACAACATAGTCTCCATAGTCCACACTCATATCCCCTCATACTATCCCTTCAGGTCATTCATTAAATAATTCTCCAAATCCTGGAAAAAATACAACATTGAACGGGGTGAGCATAGATACCCAGAAAGGATAACAATATAGCGGAAACTTCCATAAATAAGCATAAAAATTTAAGGAAATTTATAACTAAAACAAAATCCTTTTAAACATGAACATCAGAATAATATGGCATAAATAAAATGAAATAATTCCATTTAGTTATTCACATGGATATTCTACTAGTCGAATAATCACATGGAATATCAATAACCACTTTTATAATGATGGAATACATAATGCTAGACTATCATAACCACATAGTCAAGGCCTTGTGCCAAGACTAAAAATAAGATTTTGTCAAGAAATTATAACAAGACACTATTTTGTCTCATGAGACCTACCGATGCATCGAGGAGCAATAGCAGGCTCCACCCGTCACTTATTATGTCAAATGCATTCATCATATGAAGAGGTTTAAACATAACATAAACATTCTTATTAAAACTAGCATAAAAAATGTCAGTACATTATCCATAAAACTTGAATGGTATAAAAATAACACATCCACAGTCAAAAATATCACAAAACCTTCAATACAATATGGATGTTTTGTATCATAACAAATCAACATCAAATAATCTTAAAATCCATAAAAGGATGTTGACATAGATGAAATCAAAACTATTTGAGAGAAATATCTATTTTTTTGAAATCATTTAAAAGTCACATAATTATAAAATAAAACATTTAATTTGAATGTATCCTTAAAAACTTGTATGGGAATCTTTGAAGATTTTATAAAGGCAGAAAATAGTCACACCCGCTGTATAAGTTAAAAAACATTCTTACCTTAATTCCATCGAAAAGGTTAAAAAGGACCTTGTTTGGAAAATGACAGAAATATTCCTTTATAAAATTCTTATAAAAATTCAATAAGGTTATAAATTACTTTAAACCATAGTCTGTAAAATAGTAAGAATGATTTGAAATACATTTTTAAGAAACATGGATGTGGATGATAAAAAGGTCCCAGTAGATAATTACGTATAAACTACCTCGGATAATGAAAATATTGTGAAATAAACCCTTACCTTGTACTTTTCCTTGGTTTAGGGTAGGTTAAAATCATTTATAATGGTGAAATAATTGTTATTAAATTATACAAGAATCATATACATTAATATTATATCATATATTCTCTTTTAACATTGATTGGTTAATAATATCTTAGTATTATCCTCGTTTCGAGTGTTAACGGATTTGTTTTCCTTCATATTCATTGTTATGTGAGCCATATTTGTTATGGATGGGATGTCTATTATTCATATCCAGAATGATATCATGTCTCTGAAATTTATTTTTAGTCATAAAATAAAATTTAGTCTTGAATGGATGCGATGGGGAATGAATCTCATCGCGTTCGTGGAGACGGTAATCCGTACGTACGCACGAGGGACAATATCAATATTTTGATATTAAAATAATATATAATTGGATGGTATATTAAATATACATAATCATTATCATTTTATATTTATTATTTACATGAATTACACATCATTATTATACCCATCCGAATAATAATGTATTGAATAACAATTACACCACGACGTGGAGACGGTAGGCCGTACGTATGCACATATGGTGACATGTCATTCAAAGGATGGATAGAATACTGAATATGGTTGTACCATATTCATAATAACATCACTGTATATAAAAGATACTGGAGTTAATATTTTAAAATGTAAATAAGAAAAAAAGAAGAAGTTGAAGAAGAAAGGAACTTGAAAGATGGTGGTGAAATCATTACATCTTCTTCAGGTTCTTCCTTTTGATTTGATCAAAAGGGCTATTAGGATGGATTTATAATCAAACTAAGGCATCTATGTTAAATTTAGGGATTTTTATAGAATATTTGGGCAGGGTTTGGCTGAGCCAAAAGGCTTTGAAGGTGCGAATTAGTGAGAAGGGGGAGTGTCCTTTTATAAGAGGGGTGAGGGGAACCTTAGGAAAAGCTAGAAATATTATTTTATAATAAATTTATATTGGGTTTCTAATGGCTCAAAAATGAATTATTTATATTTTAATGTGGGTATAGGTTGAAAACCACTCAACCAATAGGTTTTATACTAGTTTGGGTCACTTTATTAACCTTATGCTTTAGTTTTAACACTTAGATAATTACTTTGACACTTACCATGTCTCTTGGTATTTTTATATTATATAGATAAAAAACATACTATAAACTTCCAAGATACCCCCAAGTGGTTACTTAAAGATACAAATATCATTATATAAGTCCCTAGGCCGAACCTTAGATTTTTAGAAATAGAATATAAATTAATAATATAATACTTGTTTTAAAAACTCTTTTATGTCAATTTTGACACTATTGAGTATTTTGTTTTTGATAATTTCATTACAGCATTATTACTTTGGAAATATTTATATAACCAGTCCTAATATGTCATATTATCCTATAAAAGTATTTTAATTCATAAAAAGTCTCAAATTACATTTATTTTGATAATTATAATATCAATTAATTTAATATTTCTTAATTAGGTAATAACTGCAGCACCATTGTGTCATAAATAAATTAAATTATTTAGTGTCTAAAAATTATAAATAAAATACCATTATGTGGGAAATATTCATATATTTCTAATGAATATACATAATCGAATTTATCTTATGTATAACCCTATATTAAATATGTTTTAGATATTAAACTTTGATTTTAACTCTTTTAACTCTTCTTTGAATTAAATAATAATAAATGTCTTAATCTAATCAAAGTGGACCAAAATGATAATAGTATATTCCTACGGTTTTTTTGGTCGAGATACACTTGAACAATAGAATTATGAAATGAGTTAGGGTAATATTAATATCATTTTTACCCTTAATTACCCTATTTACTTTTAACTGTGGTAAATAAAAGTAAAAATGTTACTATTCGCAAAAAAAAATATTTTTATCTTATTGAAAAACAATTTACTCCTTTATATTAACCATGTCTCTCAGATTTTCGAAATTCCACTCACAGAAACAGTAAAATTATGTTTTATGTGAATTTCCAAATTCTCCGAGGAGGTGGGTAAAAGACGCTGAAAAGTTCAATAAACTTTTTATATATCTAAAATTATTCTAAACTAACTCCAATGAATTACATTGAACTTATATAGTTATTATGTATCTATTTTGTCCTTAATTAAATTTAAATAAAATATATAATTATTTAAATAAAAATTCGGTTTTAAACTATAACTCAGTTTTTTTCACTATTCATCAAAATTTGAATGTTTTCAAAAAAATACAAAAAATTCACCCTAAGATAATTTCGATATTCAGAATCCAAAAATGAAGTCCATTTTGGAAGATAAAATTTATAAAATGTAAAAAAGTTGGTATTACTATTCATAATGGCTCATTTGATTGGTTGAGGTGTGTGTTAGAACTCGAAGTTGCCTACAACACACGATGTTGTATTATTCAAAGGTAAGAGTACCGCAGAAGCTTGAGGTGTTACATTCTGGGTAGGATAACATTATGAATTAAGTACATAAGTAATTTTGTAGTTTAAAGTCTTATTCCCAGGTCATGTCTTGTGCTACTAAACATCATGTGGTAAGGAAATATCAACTGTCCAACTTAACGTTATGTGAAATGGTCAAAATGATGTCTTTTTTGTTTAAGTAATATGACTAGTACCACTCATGAAGTATAATTTCATCAGACTAGGATGATAGATTCTTGATTAAATATGGGAAAATTACTTATTAATATTCCTTTAATTTTTTGTGGAAATGATGTTTTTGGAATCCATTATTCTCATTGAGTAAGATCCGTTGGAAAAAACCATTTGAGTGATGTGAGGCACTTCCTCTTTTGGTTTCATAAATTGAAGTTTCTTTCACAGTATCATTAGGGTTCTGAGAGCCAATAAAAATTCTACTTGAAGGAATTAACATATGATATCCTTTTCATTAAAGGCTCGTGGGATCTAATTTTGAATGACTTTGAGGTTGTATAATTTACGCAACCCTTTTTCATCGATCCATTCAAAATCATCCTTCAATATTTACGGTTTCATATCATCTAATAGTTTTCCACATATATCTAGTCAAATCAAGAGAATATGGAATTATATTAGAAACACTACCTTGGTTCATTATACCAACGAATATTGAGATTCTTATGTTTTAGTGTTTGTGGTTCTTCCATAGACCCATAAATTATGAAGAATCTTATATGTCTAGCACATATATTATTTTTTCACCATTTTCTAGAGTATCTTTGATAGATCCTTATTAAGGGCCACTATTTTTCCATTTTCTGCTACATGGTAGTGGGATGAATGGTTGGACTCAATGTTGTAGTCTTGCTACAATTTATTCCACTTGGTCGAATGGAAGTTGGTATAGTTGTCCATCAATATCATTTGAGGAACTACAAATCTAGTGATAATTTTTTATTTTTTTTGAGAAAATGATATTCTTCATATCGACATCCCTGAGGGGTACTACCTTATCCAATTTAGAAAATAATTAAATGGCTATAAGGATGTATTTGAACTACTTCATTGTGGTAAGAGGATATAGCCCCACAAAATCCATTCCCCATAAAGTAAATTTCGAGGAATATTTATCCATTTTTAGCAATAATGGGGGTTTATTGATGAATTTTCCATTAATATATAACGCATAAAGTTTCTTGGTGAGTTTCACGCAATAATGTATCATTCTTTTCCTATTGTAATCGTACCTTCTTATTTGGTGGAATAGTTTGTTCTCAGATTTATGAGCACCGAAAGAACCTATATTGAATTATTATGTGATAGTGAGAATCTCTCTTTCTCTTATGCATATGTGTAGGATTTCATCAAATCCTTGTTGGTAGAGTGTTGTTTTCTCATTTGTTTTATCCAAAAGTGTGAGGTTCATTGATCGGTGTTGAGTAAGTTACCTTTCATCTTAGTTTAATTAGAGAGTCACATTTTAGAGGTGATCAACTATTTGTTCTCTTCAACTATGGGTGGATATCAGTTCATCATGCACTGTGGCTCTGTTGCCCGGATTTATTTCCACTATGTATGAAATAATGATATAGTAGACCATCCTTTGGTGTGTTAGGGAGAAATTAGACTCCACTTGATCATAGTTAGCCATGAATGTGGATGTATTAGATACTATGTCAACATGGTCACTTTCTTATTGAGGTACATGATGTATTTTTTGTTCAATATGGAACTCTTCCATCAATCCTCTGACATAGCTAATTAGAGGGAAAAATTCATCCCCTTTGATGGAATATTCACCATTTATTTTTTTATCACTAGCTCATAATCTCATTTAACATTTAGGTAGGCTATTTGAAGTTAAAGGTCCATTTACAAATTTATAATAAGGTCTCATTATTCTTCCTCATTATTACGGAAACATTTATATAGATAGAATGAGGGGGGAAGATTTTATTTTTTTGAAGAAACAAATACAATCCCTGTACCAACCCGATTTGGCTTCATGTTTTGAATCCTATGGTTGATCATAAATCATAAAGAACCATCAAAATAAATCTCCCATTTTCAAGGAAAATCATGGGAATAGAAAACAACTTCTTCAAGAAGATTGGTGTCTGCTTTAGTTCTTTCCAGGGTGGGATGTGTCATTTTGAAATCATAAAGGGCTTTCCCTCTAATTCAATTTTGTGACATGAACTAGATGTAATACTATTGTACATTAACATCTCGTCATACCAAATTCATAGTCAACATAGTGCATCCAAGGATGTACATGAGTTGTTCAATATGAGATATCATTTGTACTTCATGGTGCGGCATGTAATGCCTCAACATTCTCACTATAAAGAAGAAAGTGAGGCAGTTTTTATAAGAATTTTAATACTAGGTATCAGTTTATAGCATCATTTGTTTGAGGTAGAAGAGGCTATTTTAATTCCCCACATCATTTTTTATGTGCAAGGAGAGTACCAACTGATCATTCCATAGTTTCCACATATACTATAATCATATTTACTTCTACTAATATAATTAAGATTGGTGGTTGTATTATGTACAACTTCAGAATCACAGGATTCTTGTAATTCCTCATACAATTTTTATGTAAATCCATTCTATATAAACTTTTTAAAGGGGAGTGATTTGTCATCTAGGTTTTCTATGAATCATCAAATATAAGTGTGGTTCCCCAAGAGCCACCTAATTTCTTTCATATTCCATGGAGGTGAAACTGCAAGAATTTTACTAGTGTATTATATTTTAACATCAATTATGTGGTGGAGTATCGAAAATCCCTGAAATTTCGATGAATTTACCCCAAAATTTCACCTCAACGGATTAATCTTCTGACTATGCAGTCACAACTTGATAAAGATTGCTTCAAGATTCATGAATTTATTACATCTCTATTAATATTTTACTACTACTTCATTGAAATGAAGGTATTATATTAATCCCAAAAGGGTATTAAAGATATTATGTGTGGCTCATTGGTAAGTAGTTCTCATGTACATTAATCTAAAGGGCATAAATTGATATCAAAAGAACCCTTGGGGTGCACAGAATGTAGTGGCTTCCTTATCTTCCAGGACCATATAAATTTGATTTTACATTAACACCTATACATGAAAGAATGATATTATAAGCCATAAATTTCATCAATAAAGGTATCTAGGATTGTAAATGTGAAATTTTCCTTTTTACAGGGTCTATTAATGTCTCTGAAATTAATTCATACCTGGATGCACCTGTTATTCTTCATGACATGGATGATATTAGAGAGACATTTTGGGTACATTAATTGCCATTAAACTCTATATTTGATCAATTTTGAGAAATTCTAGTCTACATTAGTAATATGAGTGGGTTTTATTCTCCTAGATTCCATCTTGAATCATTGAAGGCCTTTGGGTAAGACTAGGTGATGTAAAACAACATCAGGGTTAAAACCAAGCATTTCTATATAATTCCAAGAAAACATGTATCTATTTTGTAATAGAAACTCAATATAAATAATTTTCTTATAAAGATTAATTTAATCAAAAAAATGTATATTTTAGGTCTTGTTTTGTTTCTAGATTCACCTCATATGATCATCGATGTTGGTGGAGATGCCTTCCTCAAATGTAGGAAGGGTGTTCCTGGGTCACCCTATTTTTCCTCCATCTCTGAGTTTGTATAGGTGTTTTAGACCGGGTTGTTAATCTGGAGGAATATCTATCATTTTCAAGGTGAGATATTCCATGGTAAGAGACATTGTTATCTGGAACTTCTAGAGTTATCATAGAGAGATTTCAGTTTTAATTATTTTATTTTATGCTCTCACTAGGGATAGGAGGAGGTTCGACATTTGGGATTAATTATACTACCTCAATTAGGTTTATGAGTAGCACATAATCATCATTGACCATATTCCATGGATTAATAGGGGAAAACATAAGCAATTGGGGGATGTAAGATACATGTCTATATTCACCATTGTTTATTTCTATTACTTTTTGTAGAATCATTCCTCATCATCAATGGCTTCGCAGGACTCAAAGGGGGAGTTTTAACCATGTAGTATGTTGACCTTACCATCAATGTTGTATTATAAACATTGATGAAATGTTTAAGGTTCCACCACATTCCTATAAAAACATGGTATCCCCAGAAGGACATTATTTGTTGTGTTATTCTAGATAACCAAAAACATAGAATTAGATGTGTGATCCCCAATGTGATCCTTGGTCTTGATATTCCCGAGAGGGATTTTCTCACTATTATCATTCTCAAATATAAGTCCCCCTCACTATATCCCAAATGTTGGGAGGTGTGAATTGGGTTGAGGTTGATCCCAGAATCCTTCTCAATCAGATCCCTTCAAATTTTAACATTTTTGAGCTCAAATGAACCATATTGGGGTATGATATGTACCTAAATATATATTTGATATACCTCAGTTGAAGCTACTTATGTATCAAACTTATGTGGACCTTATAGTTCCTTGATGAGTGAATATCAATTTCTTTTTAATTATGGAGCAATTAGGGATTGGGAGGTTATCTAGGAAAAACACCAACAATTTCAATTTTTTGTACTTTTGTTCCACAGGTCAACACTTAATGAGATGGTATTTCTCCCTATTATGTGGCTTTGGGTTTGAAGTGTTTGAAGTATAAGGGTTTAGTGATTGAGAAGACTTTGAAACCATATTTTTTGTAAGTGGAATGGTTCAAACCAACCTTTCCATTTTCTTGGGATGATCAAATAGTTGCAACCCTGTCATATGGTCATGTATGATAGTTGGGCATGGATAACCACTTGAGGGATATGAGTCGTCTATGTGTTTCAATTGGGAAAATTGGAATGATGTCCCATGAGTCTTGGATATATATATATTCTTTTAGAGGATGTGGCTAAAATATTCGGTTTGACCACACTCGTTCAATACCATATATCATTGTCTTTAGCATCCGTGTCCTCCAGCTCCTAGACTATGTACAAGGAACACATGCATAGAGGAATATTCATCACCAACGATCTGAATTGTTATGTATACCATGTTAATAGATCCAAAAATAATATCCTCATCTAATGATGATTCCTTTTGGTGGGGTGGTGATCGTTTTCCAAACATTAATGTAAAGAAGTCTTCAATACTCATAGATTGCGAAGGAGATGAATATGACTCTACCACTTTGGCCTTTTATTGTGTCTAAAAATTATTTCCACCTTTGGGAGGTGTATTTGATTTCACCTCTCTAGGTGATGGGATAGTTATGGGTTTGATAATATTTTCTGTTAGGGTTTCATTAGCCCAGTCAACTATATTTTTGATTCATCAAGTTATGAAACTTCAACTGATGTCTGGATTGAACCAATCGCATGCCACCATCTTCATTTGGTTGGCTGATAGCTACACAAATCACCTGCACTAGATAATTCTCTATCACTATCTATCTTCGGTCATCCATGATTTTAAGGATGTATTTAAATACAAATAATTTCTACATGGTTTGACCCAACCACCTATTGAAAGGGAAGTGTTCATGATGATCTCTGATATTGATCTCAATAGGTTTCATGGTCTCCGATAACTTTAGTATGTTAATATACATGGATAAATTGAAATAATTAGGGGAAGTTCCATTTTTAAAGTAATATGATTTAATCATCTATCCCTATTGTTTTGGAGGACCATAATCTCTTTTTTCTTCCTGTTGGGGGTTATTTTGTTGTTTCTGCCACTCAAAGGGTGGTTCTGTATGATTCAGTTCCTGACTAGGTTCTTAAAGACAAACTAATACTTTTATAACAGTAACTATGTAAATGTCTTCCTTACCAACCATATTTCACAATTCTAAGCACATGGGCTGAGACTTAGATCTTATTCCGTGAATGGTATCTTTAAAATATTTTACCATTTCAATAAAATCATTAAATCAACTGTGATACATCATTGGGATTAAAGATGTTTTCAATTCATCCCAAATATTTTCAAAATAATAATCTAGAAATTTCTCTTACTAAAGTGCGATTCTAAGATAATAGGTTAAACCATTCTTTATAGTGATGAATTCAGTAATCCTCTGATTTTTTAATGGATTTAATTTTATGAGGTCGATAATTAGTATTTTCCATATCATCGATTTTATATGATAAAATAATTGATGATCAAGGTTATTCCATAATGTAATGGCTCCTACATGAAGGATATTGTACCAAACAAGGGTTGGTCATATCATAGTCTATACAAAGCATCTCAGCATGGCTACAACATTTTGATCATGACGACCCATCATCATATATCATTGGGACAAGAAGTTTATAAGAAGATGTTATGGATATCCCATTACATAAAATGTTAAGAAGGTAAGATTTGTAAAATTAATTCGATGAAAAGTATCATCCACCCATTTAGGATATGGATTCTTATCAGTATGAAAATGTCCACATATCCCTACCGTGGATTCCATTCAAGCATATAAGGATTCAATTGTATTGATCTATTCCATAGGTATTGTTATCTTGGAAACCTCCCATCTATAAGGAGTAGGAGAGGCTTGTTTTGGATTCCCCATTGTTATATGATAATTATTTTTTATTCTTTCTACGACTGAACGGTCACCATGACAAGGGAGGGGTTGTTGTCCTAATGGAGGAATGTCATGATCATCTTTGAATCCCCAATTTATATAGATCAGTTGCATAGATCCATAGATATAATGATACTCATATTTTCCCATTTCTTGTGGATTATCTACCTCTTAATAATGGTTGTAGTAATATTAGTCTATGCCTAAAGAAGATACCTAGTTATAATTTTTTCCTAGAGTAATTCTGTATTGTGATTTCTAAGAGTTTGTATCTCATTCTAATATTGTTTCAGATGTTCCTCTACTAAAGGAATTATAGATCATCGAGGTGGTGATTCTGATGTATCCAAACCATCCATTTATTTTTAGTGGTGTTCCAGTATATAGGTTTCAATTCATTATTCATAGGTTCCATGTTTTGGACCCTCCACTGATTCTATGTATGTGTGGCCTCAGTGGGTGCATTCAGATCATCCTCATTTGGAGTATGATTTATACACGTCATCCCTCTGTATTTATTACTTTTTCCATGTATATTTTGTGTTGATGGTGATGAAATTAAATTATGTGTATTTGGGAATGGTATTTAACCCATTTATCTCAATGCAATGGGGTGATTTTTGACCATGTACCCCTCCCTTGAGTGATTTTTAATGGTCATTTCTCTAACCCATAGCCGTATTGAACCATATTGGATTTTGAAACTATTGGGGTTTTATTTCCTTCACCACAAGTTCCTCCTATATTACTCTTTAAATGTTGACCTAATATGAGTTTCCTTATGTGCTTTCTGAATTGACTACAAATATAAATGTTTTGTATTATGGGGGAGGAATGGGTGGGTTTTTGACCAGTAATATGTAACTACAAATCTGGAAAAGACCAATTCATTCTAAGGTGCTGATTGTGAAGAAAATTACCCCATCCCTTTGGGTTGGGGACTATACTAGAAGAAAATTGGAAATTTTTTATTGTATTTTATTGGATTTGATTTTTTGAATTCTTGGATTTGATGACTCTTGAAATAGAAATTGAGATATAAATTCCTATGTGCCTTCAGGCTGGGGTTGATCTGGGACCACCAAAAATTTCTCCAACACCCACTTATTGTGTGATGAACCTGGTGACGGAGATTGATATATAAATTCCTCTAACCCTGTAGGATGGGTCTTTTTATGATAATTTTGATATGAAATTTATTATCTCAATGTTTGATGACCTAAGGGGTGGAGGTGATGGTAAATATTTTCTCATCCTTATGGTCTAGGTTCAATCCTACATGGTTGTTATGTTGAATTAAATAGAAATACATTTGATTTGTTGAAATTGTGATCATGAATGACACAGGTAAAATAGAATCACACAACAGTAGTGATATTTTACTAGAAGTAGTCTCATTGGACACAACATTGGTTTCCATGTCATAAATGTGTTGCCATTTATTTGAGGATCCCAAATTAAGAAACTATTGGTAGTACTCTCTCTATTCATATTGTATTTAGTTCATTAAAGTGGGGGTATTTGATTGTGATAACAAATAATATCATGTGTTACCCATTCCCCTAATTTCAATAGAGTCTAAGACAATACATGACACTATATATGGTGGGATTTGATGTTATGGGGAGTTAGTGAAGTTTCATTCTCTATATTTTCCCCATCCTTTGGATTTGTATGTGTGAAACTAATCTAGAAATAAATCGAGGTAGAGCTTTTATGATACTTATACAAATAATTAAAATGTTTTTTTATGCTCTTCCATCCCGTGGTGCTGGGTTACAATGAACTGAACATTGTCCAGCTGAAGATATATTGTATTTACACTCTGTAGATCACCCTCATAACCATGATAAGGGAGGTGTTTAGTGTAAATACCTCGGTCCTTGTAGCCCAGATTCAATGTTTAATTTATTAGATTTGTCATATTATACAAGGTATCACATCCTAAAGGATCGAACAATATATTAGTTTTTGAAAACTAGATACATACTGGAAACATATATTACAATTGAAACTATAAAATACTATATAATTATTCATCTAATGAATCAATTATTATATTTGAATATCCTTTCATGTAAATAATAATATTCATCTTAAAATATTTGGAAAAATAAAACATAAGAAAGGGGTGATCTCATATGCTTAGTAAGGGCAAGTGTACAATATAATATATCATGAATAAAAAATCCTAAACATTAATGAAAGGTGAATAACAGAGACACAATCCATTTAAACATATTATTTGGAATAATATGGAAAGAATAAAGGAAAATAAAAAAATTCCATATAAATAATCAATGTTTATTCTATTAATAAAATAATCACATGGAATATTTTGGACACTCCATTCCATCAAAGATTCTAAAAAATACAAAGAGAATCCTCTTAGAATGAATAGGGGAAAATACATGAAAAAATCAAGATTTGAAAAAGGTGTGAATTTTGGATCGCCTTCGTCAGAACAAAATAGTGTTAGCGCACAACCTACTTTCATGCCCCCAAGATGTCATGCAACCTTCATATATGCAAAAATTCCTTTCACTAGAGGTCCTATTTTTTCCTATAAATAGAACCTTGGGGTATTTATTTGTATGCACAAATTTCCCTAAAGCCTAATTGCTTCTCTTGTCTCCCTAGTACTTCGCCCCAGTCTTCCAAAAGTTTCAAGGTAGTTATTAAACACCTTGAGTGGAGGATTTAAGGGGGATCATTGTAATTATGTCTTTTTAGTGTTCGAAATCCATAACACTTGCGCACCTAAAGATCCCAACCTACCCAAATCATAAATAGTTGTTTGATGCCTATTCCTTTCATAGGAACTTGAGCGCCCTACTATTGAGATCACCTGTGAATACTCTTGAAGGATTGAGTAAGGTCTCTCCCAAGTATTACCATATAGGTTGTTCATTGCTTAAGTGGTCATCAGGTCACCCAAGACTACTTGTGCACCCATACTTGCATGCCCTTCTCTACTTGGGTGCCCCTATTTGATTCACTTACTCTCTTCAGTCTACAATCGATCAAGCCTTCCTCAAAGACACTCATTTCAAGGACTCTTCCTCATTGGCTCCCTTCTCTGAAAGGGATTCTGTTGAAACCCCCCCCCCCCAAACACCTCCTGACTTATCAAACCTTTGGTAAAGACACATCAATGTGTCTCCTATTTGGGTTTGGATATCCACAGTCAGAGGTTTTCCACATTTGTTTCATAATGGGGTTAGGGTTCCAGGAGTGTATATGGGTTTGTATATCCATAGTCACATGTACCTTTCTCCTGGTAATAGTGTTGGGATGTTCCCAGTTTGGAGGAGGGTTGGTTCATGGACTCTCCCTTCATGAAGATATGACTCGGAACCTCATGTCTCTTCTAGGGAAGGTAAAGTTCCCACTTTCTTTTCTCCCTTTTGAATAAAGGATAAGTCTCCCTCCCCTACCAGGATCAATTTTAGGGCAACCATCCTAGTGTAAGGCCCTAGATTTTCTTTCAGGATGTAGCATCATTGATCCTCTTGTCTTATTCGATGCCAAAGATCAGAGGGGAGATGGGAATAGGGACTTTTGTTACCCTTTCCCTATCCCACTGGGCTTTTTCTCCATGGACCTCCATCCTTGTGTAAGCCCCTAACATTCACCCATTTTCATTTCATTGGACACATGATCAATGTAATGTTTATAGAAGGAGGGATCATCACCTCACCCTCTTCCCAGGTCGCCTTGACCTCGTTCACCTTGGCCACCATAGGTGCGCCCTCTTCCACTACCGGAGGAGGAAAATTTTGAAAGTGCCTTTGTTGAATCTCCCACATCCTCTTGTTTAACAAACCTAGCTTGACATTCATCAACATAGATATTTGAAGTGATTTGAATATGGGTACAAACACCCATGTTGAAGGAACTATGAGAACTCTGATTCCTGTTCAAACTAGGTTATGTAGGAATCCCTTTTAGGGCCCTACCTGACTGGATATCCTCTTTAGGAATCTAACCATAAATCCCTTAATCTGGGCATCCACCTTACGAATAATCCCCAAATTTAACCCTCAAATCACAAAGTCATCCTTTTAGGAAGTAACCCAAACTCATTTCTCTCAAATAACTATACTCTCTTATGAGAATTATCAAACTACGTGAGATTTGATTCCCATTCACATGGGATACATAGGAAGCCATCTTGAGGTTCAAACCCAATACCTTAAATCAACTATATTCTCCTTGATCCATATTCCCAATAGGAATTAATCTAACTTGGAAACCCATATCCTTTACAAGTTCATTGGGATACTTCAGCATAAGTCTCACCCTAAAACTTGACGAAGAATCTTTCGCTTAGATTTCCATAACACATGAATTTAAACTATATGGTTTGTTCCTATTCACATGACCTTAAAAGGTTTGATGTTTCCCATTTAGTGGAACTGAACTATGAGGGTTCTTATTATTTTCACAAGGATACATAGGTAACCAATTTTATGGGCACGATCCCAAGATAAAATCAATCCTTCTTCTCGTTGGATGAAAAAAAATTCTATAGTGCCCCACTAAGTTTCTGAAAAACCAATATCATCATAACAATGACTAGATGAATATCTAAGTAGTATATGATAGGATACCATTGATGGAGTACCTCGAATACATATGTATATCTTCATTAATGAATAACATCGAAAACATACGGATTATTTTAAACTATTAACAGGCTAAATAAGTGATTGAAAATTCCAAGGGATTCTTATGATATACTTGTTGAATTAATAAGGATTCACGAAAATATCATAAAATAATATAGAGATTATAATAATAGATAATAATTCCCCCCCCCCAAATGGTGTGATGAGTCCGACCTCCGATCCTTTCGACCAATTCTCGTTCTTATGTATCGTGATGTTTAAACATAATGAACGTCTTCCTTTGGAAAGCAGGTCCCCTATGGATAAAGAACAATTAGGATATTCTAGTTCCATAAGTAAATCAAATGTAATCTTCTTGGAAGTAGTGATTTTTTAAACTAGAATACACGTTTCAAGGACCTAAGAAACAAAAATGTTGAAATTAACGTGAATCTGTAACCAAGATTATAAAGTTACCCACATGTTTGGAACCTATAAATTGATAAAGGAATGCCAGAAAAATGAATCAATCGCCCATGTATTTGACTACAAAGGTGTTTCTTTAATGTTGTTTTTATTGTTTCAATGTTTCTGTCTGAATTCCCTTCACTACCAAATGGATTTCTTCAATACAACATCTATGAACATCCCGACCACTACTAAAGTAGGATCCCCATCCATGTGAAGGACACCATCACCAACCCAGCCTCTTCAAAATTGGGTCTCTATTGTGATGGTAAGGTAATATCACCAGCATGGTACAATCCCGGTATTGGAGGCTGCTTAGTAGGCCCTTCAGGTCAATAACAATCCTCGATCATCCGGCCAATGACGACCCATGATCAAGAAGCCGACGGTGCCATCAACCGTATTCAACTATTTTGGGTCCTTATCCCTAGAACTCAACAATAAATTCCTCTTGTAGTATAGGTATGTGTATTAAGAGTCCACTAAATGACTCAATTCAGGAATGTAGGAGACTTTCCTAAGAACTCCCACTAGCAATCGCTGCCAGCAAAAGCACGCGGTAGTGAACCCCCAATATGATGGGGGTATTGTCTCTAGACATTTGTCACTGGTCTCACAGACTCATGAATGTAAGAAAAACTATCGAAGATAATGTTCAATCATAAGGGATAATGTTCTTACCTCTACCCCTTCTGGTGAATCCCATCAAACTAACTTGATGGAAAACAACGAACGAGCACACACACCGGTCCATCCTAATTTTTCTATCTAGCTGAATTGTCTGAAAGAATCCCAACAATCCCACAAGATAAATCTGGTGAAGTACCATTAACAGACCCATACACCTACTTACAAGTTATCATCAAGTACGCAGGCTTGACTACTTGCATTTAGAGAATCCTGCCAATCAAATGTGATGACGACTAGTAAACTGGATCATCCATCGGTTTAAAATCACCAATTCTACCAGTCATATCGTCTTCCCATACTAAAGGAAGTCCATCAAACATACATTATGGGATGAATCTTGTAATAATATACACCTACCAATGTTCATCAATTTTTCCTATAGTCTCGTTTGGTAGCACCTAGAGAAGTCAATCGGAATGATCTGACGACAAATTTCGGGTAGACCCAACTCTCTACTGCCATGAATGAGTATGGTCAATACCCATTGATAGGAAATGGTGGACAAGAGCAGGAATATACACCTACTCCAGATATGGAATGGATGTATATTATCATTCTGGTGGCTGAAGTCACCAAAAATATCTTATCAATGGTGGAAGGGTAAACACAAATCCCTGGCCATATTCTCAAAGCATGCTAGGATATTATAACAACCACTTCTGCAGAGACTACGAAAATAAACTCATAAATATGTCCCCACACATGGGATAACACATCTTCATGCCATCCTGGAATAGATACACACCTCTATTCTAGTCCAGGATATTCATGGGGAATACTCTCCCATATCATACAGACAACAAGATCAGGAACATACACCCTTTCCAATTGGAGGTAATTAGTCCATTCCGGTAACGACTACAAGGAAGGCATATTCACATACTCATGATAACCACTTTTCACAGAATGTATCCCCAACTAAGTATAAGAGAATAATCAATAATAATTCTTTCCAAGAATTGTTGGAAAATCAAGATTCATGCTAAAATTTGGATCCTCTTAATGTTAGAGTTCTTGTATCCCTCATACATTTATCTGTTTCAGATCAAGATCATATCCTCTCATTACCAAATTATGGGTGTGTTAGTAGTAATTCAAATGTTCCTCATCGTAAAATTCATTATAAAGGCTTTCTTCATTAAAATTCGGCCAATCCAGAGTGCCTATCTTGGGATGAGAGCCAGGACAACCCTCTATGTGGCAAGAAGACCAAGGAGCAAGAAGATTTATCCCCTGCTGTAATCAACCATGGTGATCCTCCCCATGATGGAATTTTCGGTGAAATTTTTCTTCGTAATTGTATTTTTCATTGTCAAGAAAATTCAAAAATTGATAATGTAGTGATGAGAATGCCCTCTTATCACGAGACACTTTCAAACACAAGGCTCGTAATGTCTGATGCCTTATCATTGACAGGTGATACAAATTATCAACCAGAAAACATCTTAAGGGAATGTTCATTCTCTGAACCTCCCTTGGGTTATTTGTCTTCTAATACAGAGCATCCACTTTGGTTAGAACATGTGGAGAAACCTCTAGTGGAAGACGATAAAGATGTTCTAAACATGAGGAAACAATTTTCAAAGGTAGAAGTAGAAGTCACGTTCTGGAATTTTGGAAAATTATAAGTATAAAATTATATAATTGATGATAGAAGATTGTATTCATGATATTTGCCTCAATTTATGGATTCCTCTTAATCATTTAAAATCCAAAGAATTACTATATGATTAATATCAGATTCATGTAAAGGTAATATAAGGGTTTCAACCCTATATTGACTTGGCGTCTCTCCCAGTTTCCCAACATCCAATAGTTGAAAAACAATAGATAATCCTTCAGCAAGGATGCCTCAATTCTCTAAAGAGGCTACGCCAGTAAATTTATAATTCCCCAACTATTGTTTGTATCCGAGGAGGGGAATAACATGGAGCATTCCATTTCACTGCACTCTAAGATCTGCCTAGTCCTCTAAAAGTGGTCTCATGAAATGTTATTTCTCAGGGTCAGACACTATCAATTTATTTTCAATGTAATCAAATGTATGCTCAGGAACATGATTCAACCAGCTCTTATCAGAGTCAGGACCAAACAAAATAAGTTTTTGAGTTAATTTTACATCAAGCATATAAGAATTTTGAGCGGGCATCCCACATAGAGGATTTTAGGAGTAAGATAATTCAAATGTCTGAAATAGAAAAGCAATCTTCTAAAATAAGTGATTTGAGTGGTTGTCAGATAATGCACCCAGCTAATGTCAAACCCAAAATCCACAAAATCAAAAGTGCAGTTGCACGATTTTCAGCCTTAGTAGTTCAAGAATATCCCCGGCTTACAAGGCTAGGGGATCTTTTAATTCAACCTTAAAATTAAATAAACAAAATTCAAATATTTGAAGAAGAAGAAAAGGTATATCCCTATCCTACAGGGCTGGGGGATTTTTGACATCTACAATCCCCTCCTCAGCGGAAGTCATTTTTCTCCCGATTAGGAAAATAGTCTCAAAGAGAGTGCACAACTAAATTATCCAACGATTCAATTTGGGTTACTATCAGCCAAATAGTTCCTGAGAATTCATCATATAGGAGAATTAAGTCTCATGGAAGATACAAAGGGAGGAGATCTTACAAAAATAATGACAGAATGCCATTTATGCATTATGCATCAGTTAATGTCATTAACACCACCACAGAAGATCGTATAGAAAATGAGTCAAGTTCTTAGGAATCAGAAGATGATGTTCTTGTCAATAATATAGTACAAAATGAGGCAAATAAAGAAGGTATTCATACCCAAAATTAGAGGCTTACCCAGAATCTAGGCATGCCTTCAAATTACCAACTCCCACCCCTCTAAAATGCATTTAATAAGGGGAAAGGTAAAATTCAGATTGTGTCTCACTTTTCCACTATAGAAGGTCAATATATTTCGCTTGAAGAATTATTTTCACAGTAAGAAGCGGAAATTAAAGAGTAAAAAACACATTATAGAGTTACTTTGATGCATAATTTCTTCTAGATGTTCTCCCTAGGCAGGTCCTCAACTTGCATATCCTATTGGAGCTCCTAAGGAAAGGGGATTTGTAGTAACTACATATGAGAATATTTAATTCCCTCCACTGGGTACACAATCAAGGAAGTATCAAACACGTCTTGATAGGCCTATTCCCGTGGGTTATCCAAGGAAAATGTCAGCACCACCATAAGTGGTTTTGCTTGTCATTGCACCAGCTCAAGATCTAGTTTTTATAATTTCATAGGTTCTAGATCATCCAAATATTCCCCAGATGATTATGAACACAATGGAGGAATTAATGAATTGATTGGAAGATATGGAGAAATGTCGTACACCAGTTTAGCCGGAAAAGAGAGCTTACCCTGAATGGGTGGATGCAATTTCTCCCCCACCAAATTTCGTGAATACCACATTCCCAATCATTAATGGTTCGAGATATCTGTAACAACACTTAACACATTTTTTTTCTCGTTTTGATGTCATGATGGAAAGCCCTCAACTTCAAGAAGCACTGAATCTAAGGTGTTTTTGGTATTCATTATAGGGACCATCTTTTTTCTGGTATACAAGTTTAAAATCATGATCAATTACTGGATGGGAAGATATCTATTAGAAATTTCTTCTTCAATTTATATCAACGCTACAAAAAAAGACAGTTTTTTATCTTACTAATTGTAAACAAAGGTATAATGAAATAGTTTCATAATTCATTGCGTGATGGAAAGGATTAACATAATATTTATGTTTGGGGCACCCTCAAGACAAATTACTTTCAATTTATGTGGAAATTTGGCATGATGACTTACACATACCATTGATCCTTGTGAAATATACAGGAGGGTTTCGAGACATTATTTCAATAACTCAATAGATAGAAGACTATATTATAGAAACTAAGGCTAAAACTCATGTAATTCCATTAGCTCTGGGGAGAAGGATTAGAAATCCAGAAGTTTCTATAGTTACACTCAAGAAGGTACCTATACCTAATTATACTTCAAGACCTTTATCATACCGAAGGGCTCCACCTCCAGAGCATCAACAGCAATGATTTCCTCATCAAGATGATCAAGGAGACCAAAGGAATAAACAGTTTGAGGAATTAAAGAACAAAGTTTATTATTTCTAGAATGAAAAAGTTCCAGGTTACTTCATCCCAACTCTATAAAGAAGTTTAGTTAAGTTACCAAGGCCAAAGAAACCAAATAAATAAGGGGATGAAGATCTTACAAATAATTTTCTCTTTCACCAGATGTTAGGGAATCCCATCCAGGGATGTTTTGTTTTCAAGAAACTATTGAAGAAGATGG
Source organism: Viscum album (assembly GCA_963277665.1). NCBI lineage: Eukaryota > Viridiplantae > Streptophyta > Magnoliopsida > Santalales > Viscaceae > Viscum > Viscum album. The sequence goes on from OY728125.1 coordinate 367,535,874, forward strand.
TAGATTCTGAAAAAGTGAAACTGAAATGTTTGTCAGCCCAAGTATCATGTGTTACTACTACTGATCTAGATGAAGAAGGTGAATGCAAGGAAGTAAAAAGTAAAAATCTACATAAATATAATGAGTGGATGATCAAAAAATGATTAACTAGACTCATGCCATTTCACAAACACAGTTTAAACAGCTGATTGTGTCCTCCGCCACTTCTGCAAAAGTAAAACCACCTTCATTAAAACTTCATTCCTCAAAGAAGAAAAATTATTATAAGGAAAAAAGAGAAATCAGTAGGATGTGAGATCATATTAAGTCCAATGTTTTCCTTGACCCTGGAAGATTTCATGACATCTGTTTTAAAAGAACATGCCCATCCTACCAAATGGAACAATTAGAGTTAACCTATCAAGAAGAATCTTCATCAGATGAAGAGTTGATCTTTGGTTTTGTCAATGTTATCCACTTAATGGATCCTTATACTGATGGTGATTCTGATAATAATGGGCTATAATTCCTTTATACCTAATTGGGGAACTAGAGGAAGAGGCTAGGGTAAAGGATACATGGAAAGATGTGGGAATTCTAGAAACCAACATTTTAACTCTACCCCTGCTCGAACCACATATATAGCAGAAACTCATGGAAGAGCCCTTCAGTGGGAACAACAGGAACAAGGAGTTTCTTACATGAAAGAAATGTTTGGTTCTGACACAATTAATTGGGAGGACTGGTTAGAAGTCTCACTGTCTTCTTCTCAGCAAGTGAATAGATCTAGTCAGTCGAATCTGTCAAATCTTAGAGTATTTGTAGCATCTGCTCTGACATATGGTACGTCTACATTAGAAGCATCAACATCCAAAACACCAAGAGAACCGCATATTCATACTGGAAAACATAAACCTTTAGACCCAAAGTATAATGTCTTGAAACAATTGGCCCATTTACCCACCATGTTACAAATTCTGGATTCTTTGAATCTGTTAAATGATCTTCGAGAAGCACTTGTTATGGATTTGTCATGTCATCATGAGTTTTAAAATGAAGTTTTTTCTATTGAGGTTTACCGTATAGAGAATGATACTACATAATGTCATGTAGTCATATCATTTAATGGTGAATATTATGTTTTACATGGAAATATTATACCCTTGTAGTTGTCTAGAAAATTCACTGACATAGACATCCGGCGGGCCTTTATTGATAATGGATCTGGATTCAACCTCATTCTTGTTCGTACACTTTCTCGATTAGGCCTGAATGAATCTAACTTATCTCCTTCCACTTTAATGTTGCAAGATTATGATAAGAATGATCAAGATCCTCTATGATAAATTACCCTCAGAACATAATTTGGAAAATCTTGTGTCTAATTCATATTTTAGGGTGGTTTTCCAGGACACAACCTTCAATATTTTGGTTAGAAGGGCTTGGCTACATCAGCATATAGCCATACCTTCATCATACCACAAGTGTCTTAAGTATTGTTTCAATTTCCAAATTGGGACATTGTATGGTGACAAGGCTCCATTCAAAATATGTGACTCTCAATACATTGAGGCTGATTTTTGTCACACAAAATGAACGAAGTCCATGAAAAAATAGATTACAAGAGTTAATGATCTGAATGTATTGGAAAAGATTCCAAGAAATACATTCATACATTTGAGTATAGATTATGTGCTACCCATCAATCAAATTGAAAGGGTAAAACCAAATCGCATCACTCATACAATAACTTCCATAATGTCAATTGTGGAAATTGAGCCTGACTACCTGAAAGATATTAGTAATTCACAAAGTATTCATGGAACCTTAAATGGGGATGTTTTCATTTCATCTGTTGAACTACACCAAGCCTCTACTTCATCACTCAGAATTGAATAAATTGTAAAATTGCTAAAGGAAGAAGAATATGTTGATTCTCAATACATAATTTCATCTTTATTACCACATGAAGACCCTTTATCATCAGTAGGGTCAGATATGGTGGTCTCTTCTTCAGGTTGTTCAAATACGGACTCCTCCTCTAACTCTGGGATTTTTTTCTCATCATCTACTATGCAAGTGATAATAGAATAGGAAACACATAATGAAGTAGAAGAGGAAGATCTTAGGGATGCTCCTCCATCATTTGAAGATGGTGTCTCTACCACTGTGGATGGGCTCAAAGAAAAAAATCTGGGTACAAAAGAAGATCCATGACACACTCTAATTAGTGCATCCATGACCTATGAAGATAAAGAGTTGTATACTTTATTTCTAAAGAAACCTAGAGATATATTTTCTTGGAATTATATAGACATTCTCGGTCTTAATCTTAATATAGTCACCCATTATTTGGGTTTTCTATATGAACATTACGGATTCAAGCAATCAACAAGAAGAACACACCCAACTAATGCCTCTAAAATTGATGCTAAAGTTGATAATAATATAAAGGATAAAATTTTCAAAGAATTTCAATATCCCAATTTGAGAGCCAACATTCTCCCAGTGAAAAAATGGGTAAATTAGGGTTTTCATTGATTTTATAGATATTAACTGGTATTGTCCTAATGATGATTTTCCATTTCCGATTACAAAGCTTCTAAATAATGCAAGAGCTGGAAATGAAGCTATTTCCATCATGGATTTCCACTATGCATATAATCAAATTAGTAAGGCTCTAGAAGATTAGGAATCTACAGCCTTCAGAGCCCCTCAAGGTGTGTTTTTTATTGGGTAATTCCCTTTGGATTAAAGAATTCAAGGGCCACATACCAACATTCCATGCCCCATATCTTGAAACACTTCTTATGGAAATTTTTTGAATGTTATGTGGATTATTTAGCGGTCAAATCCAGACAATGTTCCAATCACTTGGCTGATTTGGAGACTATATTCCATAAACATTGACAACACAGATTAAAGATGAACCCATTGAAATGTGCTTTTGGGGTAACCACATGAAAGTTATTTGGCTTCTTTGTATGCCATAATCATATCAATATTGATCCCGAGAAAAAAAAATCAATCCTTGGTATGTCACCTCCTCAAATTTTGAAAGAATTAATAGGAATATTATGACACTTGGCCAATATTTGGCGCTTTACTTCTAATTTTTCCGGAACATGTTTTCCCTTCTCTAGAATAACAAAGAAGGGATTCACCTATCAATGGGATGAAGACTTACGAGAAGCATTTGATACCCTCATGAAATACCTCTTGAGTCCACTGGTATTAATTCCACCTATGGGAGGAAGGCCTCTTATTCATTAGGTGACAGCTTTAGAGTGATCATCTGTTGTCTTCCTTGATCAAAAAAATGATGTTGGGGATGAAAATAACCTTTAAAATCTTAATGGAACTATGCTTGATGTGGAAACTCAGTATTCAAGTAATGAAAAGTGATGCCTGACATTAATCTCTGCAGTTTAGAAACTAAGGCACAAACTACAACATCATAAGATCTAATTGGTATCTCGCAATAACCAACTCAAATTTATCCCCAGTCTTCCTATGCTTTTAGGGAATCTGGCATGGTGGGCAGTTATTTTTCAATAGTTTGATATCTAGTTTGTGCCTCCAAAGGCAATAAAAGGACAAGATCTTTCTGATTTCTTTGCTGAGAATCCATCCATAGAAGATACATCATTTAATACTAAACTTCCTGATGAAGAGGTCTTCTCTATTTAGGATAATTCCCAAACATGGGAAATGTACTTTGATAGTGCTTCAAGAAGTCCAATAGGGAAGAGAATGGAAACCCCTAACTCAAAATTGTTTTTGTAGGAATTTCCCTTATCTACCCAGAAAAGGTTGTATTGCCTTATTCCTTCTTATTATTGAAAGTAGGAACTAACAATGAGGTGGAGTATGAAGCTCTCGTTGCTTGTTTGGAATTGGAAATTCAGTTGAAAATTAATCATGTTGTGGTAAAAGGTGATTCAGAATTGATAATCAAGAAAATAAATGGAGAATATTCTATTAGAGAAAAATAATTAATCCCTTTGGGTGATTATGTTAGAGGTTTAATGTCTGGATTTCCCTCAGATCTGACACTACCTTATGTCCCACGATCACAAAATGTCCAAGTAGATGCACTGGATAATGTAGATACAGCCTTGGCAGATCCAAATCGGGATGAGACAATCATTAGCATAGCTCATTATCATGTGTTCTTACCTTTTTTTCAAACTATAATGTAGGAAATTAATGATATTATCCCTATTTCTGAGCCAAGTGGTCATACCATGGGATGGTGAACCCCCATCATGAAATATATTTAAAATGGAGTACATCCACCGAATAGGGATGAAAGATAACAAATCTGATTACGAGAAGCCAATTTTACTCTTTATGATAGTCTAGACCACCAAAATATACTCTACAAGAGAGGCTTTGATGGAGTTATCATAAGATGTATTTATGGAGAAGAGACATCAGTTGTCATGAATGAAGTACATTCAGGAGCTTGTGGTTCCCACCAGTTTGGGCACTGACTCAAAGATCAGATCCTAAGGGTTGGATTGTTTTGGCCTTCAATGACACAGGGTTGCACATATTTCACTAATACATGTAATATCTTCCAAGATTATTGCAACTTCATTCATCAACCCCCGGATTGTCTACATATAGCTAAATTCTCTTAGACATTTTCCACATGGGGAATGGATGTAGTAGGGCCTTATCCTCCAGCTACAGCAAAGTAGTTCAAGTATATCCATACTTCTACTTGCTTCTTTTCTAAATGGGATGAGGAAATACCTCTCAATGAATTAGAAGCCCAAATAATTGTTAGTTTTTTCAAAACTAACATCATCACCAGATTTGGTGTCCCTCATAATATATTGACAAACAATGGCAACAACTTTCTTATTGAGGAAAATAACTTATATCAGGAGCATAATATCAAATCCTACCATTCATATCGCTACCATGTGATGGCCAAGGGATAGATAGATGTTTTCAATAAGAACCTGTCAAATATACTCTAGAAGATGGTGGATAAAGATAAGTAATCATGTCCTGATAAACTTTTGAATACATTATAGGATTATCATACAACTACTCATACTGACACCCGAGAAACTCCTTATTCATTGGTATATGGAACTGATGTAGTTTGGCCAATTGAAATTCAATGTCATTCACTCAGATTTGCAATCAGTGATCAGTTTTCTACAGATGAGAGGTTTTAGAAACAATTCAATGAGCTGGAATGATTAAACGAGAAAATATTTCATACTTTGCATCATTTAGAAGTCTATCAGAACAGAATATCACACGCTTTTAACAAGAATGTTCACCTCTGTTCATTTCTTCAAAGAGAATTAGTATTGTTCATTAGGACTCTAATGATACCAAGGAATAATCCTCTAATTCTTGAGAGAAAGTGGGAAAGGCCTTATTCTATACATAATTTCTACTCAAATGGAGCTTATTTCTTAATCTCAATGGATGGAGAACACATTACAACTCCAACCAATGTGATATTTTTAAAGAAATACCTTTTGTAATTGCACATATGATTTTGTCTACACTACAAGACTTAAAACTACACAATACAATGTCCTTACTGCAAGACTAAAAACTACACAGCCCCCATGTCCTTACTACATGACTAAAAATTGCACAGCCATCAGGTCCCACCTGCATGACTGAAAAATGCACAATACAACTCCCTAGTTGCAATACATTAAACTGCATAACAACCATAAGCATCCTTGCTGCATGAAGTTAAAATGTGTAGCATATTCATCCTTGTTTCCTGATGTTAAACTTCTTAACTTCATTTTTCCTTATTGCATGAAAAAAAACCGTACGACTAACATTTTCTCTATTTGATGTTAGAAGCATTCATAAGAAAACATCAATGACAACATCACTACTCCTTAGTAGCACATGCTCTTTCCTATGTCCGAGTTAGATTGGCATTGAGACCTTATTTCAAGAACTAAGTATGGCTTGATTCTCATTTTCAAATAGATATGTAGAGACACCTAAATCTCCAATTTTGGGCCCATTCACAATCACAAAATCTTCGTATTTTCTTTTCTCCTCCTGTACATGAACCAAATTTATACAGAGTGTTTTTTTAAGATATATGATTTGGTCCTTATACCATTTTATGTATTAATATTTACCACTCTCTAAGAACATGTCAAAATCCCCCATTCATCATGTCAAACTCGATTGGTGTGAGGAATGATTGTTTAAATAACTACGTACAACTTGATTCTCATCTATTTGAGATACATAGAGATAACTAGATCTCCAATCATGGGATCAGCCTCAATAAAACCCCCCTTTATTCATTGTATAAGAATCCAAACTTTGTAGGTAATGTTTAAAGAACTATATATGGCATTATTCTTGCCCTCAGTATGTCACGTAGTGACTCATGGATTATATCCCTTAGTCTAGCTACAACAAATCTTTCTTTTCACATAGGTTCATCTTTTTTCTTTATTGTGCAACATTAAACCACATGGAAATATAACACCCATATTCTTAACTTGTGTCACCTTTGTGTTATAAAATAATCCCTTAATGCTTCCTATTTCTCACATCGATCATTGCTCACATGGGCTTAGGAATTGAGTAGAAGGCATCTTTCTATAAATAAGGTGTCTCAAATTCTTCTAGGGTTATTAATTTCCTCACTGCATGACTTTAAACATCATATATAATGTCCTCATTGTGTGACTCTAAACTGCACATCACAATTTTAATTCCAAAAGAAACAAATAATGTCCAAATTTTACAAACGAATCAGATCTATGTAAGGGATTCCAAATTCATGGTCAATACTGATTCAAATATTCCTCATATGCATTGAGAATTACCTCCTTAGATTTTTCACACTCTTAATATTGAATATTTCAATATCTTCTTAATCTTTCTTATCGTTTTTGGTGACAGAGTTTTTAATATATAATAACTCTTTTACTTCACTATTCAACACATGTCCTAAGGTGTCCTTGCATATGTTGTGTACATAACAGGCCTTTCAGTCAAAGATTCCATTATTTGTCTATGCAGTATATGCCCCAGTTGTCCCTACATAATATAGCCACCATAACGGGTTTATCAAATAATGGTAATTTCATTCTTGGTTATAGTGTCTTTGTTCTCGAAAAACATTGATGACAATATAAAAGAATCTGTATTTTAAAATAGTAATTCAAGTATATTTGTTACATTATCTTTCATTCGATCTGAAAATCTTCAAGACCACGGTTTACACATTTCACTTACCTTGTGTTCAAAGTAATATAATATAACTTTGGAATCACTTTTCCACATATAATATATTGTTTCCCTTTATGATCGTAGTTGTATGACCTAAAACTACGGACACTACACCTCCTACATTTGGGTCATACCTTCAAAGAAGAACTATTCCACCAATTCCTTGGAAATATTGGTTTGAAATACCCTTTCCATATTCAGGTTCCTTTCCCCATAAACCAAACTCTATGCTTCGGAAAATCTGAATCATCCTAAACTGTCTTCATCTTTTAGCAGTAAAGTGTCATATTTTTGAGATATCTTTTACCTGACTATGCATCACGTTCCCTTATGTGTCCTTGCATAAGTTACCTACTGTTGGCACCAAAATGTTGGAAGAAAATAAAGAAGAGAAAGAGGCCCCACGACTAGCTTCACGAAGCCACTTCATGGAGTCCCCCCAAGAAACGCGGCCACCGCAAAGCAAAGGAGGCGGTACCCTCCAGGAACACCCCTGATGTTCGTGAACCCACTGCGAAGAAATGGAGCTGATACCCTCCACGAACTCCCCTGAGGTTCGCGAACCCACAACGAAGTAAAATAGGCGGAACCCTCCGTGAACACCCCTAACGTTCGCGAACCCTCCGCGAAGCAAATGAGGCGGTACCCTCTGTGAACCCTCCTGACGTTCATGACCCACCGCAAAGCAACCTAATCCCTCATCGTGCTGTGTAAACTCTACATCATGGTGCCTCTTGCCTATAAATACCAAGCTCCCACTGAGTCCTCAGGACAGACAATCTGACCTTTCAGATTCTCATCTCCCAAATTGTGAAGCACCATTTGCTCTGCGAATCATGAGCTACATGGGGTATTTTTGCTTCGCGAGATGCCTCCGCCTTGTCTCGTTTTAGTCCCCTCTTCTGAAAGGTATGCCTTTCGCAAATCCTAAGGGCCTTCGCGAAGGAAGCGGATCCCCAAGGGGACCTGGGTTGTCACAGAGAATTTATGCTTCACGAAACACCCTTCATGTACACATGATCTGTTTTCTAAGGCAGGATCATTGTACTTCATGAAGCACCTTTCTTCATGACACTTCATTTCGCGAGGCACCTTTGCTCCCCGAGGCTATGCTTTGAGAGCACCATTCAACTTTACAAAGAACATACCATGTAAAACTATGCCTCATGCTAAATCTAGGACACCCCATTTCGTGAAGCACACACCTTCGCAAGTTCCCTTCACCACGTAGAGAAACCGAGCTCCATAAGGCCCCTGCCTATGAACTCTTCTGCATGGAAATTCCTTTTCCCGTCCGACCCACCAGGTTAGCATGATGTGCCTTCAAAGTCCCCCAGAAAATACCGCCCATAGCGATGATTTTCCTAAATCTTCTTTTCATAGGCACGCTAATGGATATTTCTTCTTTTCATAGCCATGCTAACATGGACCACTAGATGCTTTTCTCCACGACCCCCCTTCACCATGGCATTGTCGGTACCTTCTCTCCCGCAAGGAGAAGAGGGTACAAGTTATGTAAGTCCTAGGGGTGTGGAGCAAACCCATCTTGTTTGAGATACCAGACATTAAACAGCCATGAACATTCATCCTCAACACATGACGTTAAACTGTGACATTGCCCCATGCATCTCACGCCGGTGCCCCCACCTTGGACATCCACAACGCCCCTTGGTCTCCACAAGGGATGATATCCTCCTTCTAGGTGTGGCGTTTGTCCGCGGGGAAGGGCATCCACCATGGCATAGGTCCATAACCGTTCTTGTAGGAGGCAGAGCACCTTGTTCCATCCTTTCATCTTCGGTCCCTAAGGCCAATGGAAGACGTTATAAGGAATTGACCCCCTTCTCCCTTCCCAGATGCTAAATTACTCTCCCTCTACGCTTTTTCACACTCGGGCCTCTATCCCAGAGCATGTCCCAGCACTATGGGCCGCCCAACACATAATAACCTCTTCGCTTCCCACGTTAGCACCTTTCGTGATGTGATCATCAGGTCTCTGCTGCCTCTTGTTTCTCACACCGAGCATGTATCACGTGGGGCTTTGAGTAAGCATTGGACATGACATCATCCCCGTCCTGTATGACGTTAAACTGTATGCCCAAACTATGAGGACTTTGATCCATGTCAAGGCATGTTATGTAGGAAACCTCAACGAGGTTCAATCCCAACAACCATTGGCCCTGATCATCTCTGTGTCGGTGCGCCAATCCCCATTAACACCCAGGAATCCTAGAGTGTAATCCCCACACCCACCATCCCAAACTATGAGGACATTGATCCATGTCAAGGCATGGTATGTAGGAAGCCTCCATGAGGTTCAATCCCACCACCAGTGGACCCCACGGGTTCACCTTTACATTGGATCACTGATGAAACCCTTCCCGAACAATGAGGACTTTGATCCATGACAAGGCATGGTACGTAGGAAGCCTCCCTAGGGTTCATGCCCACCACCCCTCAGACCATGGTCCTTATTCACATTGGTTCGTCAACAGCCACATCCCATTCTGAACTACGCGGTCCTTGATCCATGCTAAGGCACGGTAAGTAGGAAGCCTCCTGGAGGTTAAATCCCACCATCCACTTGGACCAAGGTCCTCATTCACATTGGTTCCCTGAAATGACTCCATCTCGTATAACATTAAACGGCATCCCAATCCATCGGTAAGCCGCTGCGATCCCACCATTCGGTTGTTCTGACCTCCCTTCACGTCGGTTCAGCAGCCCCTTTTCAACTCGAACTATGTGGAATTTGATCCATGTCAAGTCATGGTACGTAGGAAGCCTCCATGAGGTTCAAGACCACCATACATCAGACCAAGGTTCATTTTCACGTCGGTTCACCGACACGCAACCATCTGAACTACGTGGTCTTTGATCCATGCTAAGGCAGGTACGTGGGAAGTCTCTTTGAGGCTCATGACCAAAACCATCATCCATTCTGATTCTTAACCAGGCCGCCACATCCTGGTGGGATCGTGCCCCCCCCCCCCATTCCCCTTCACAGTTCTTGGGAAGCCGCCCACGTGCTGGCCCCAATATCTATGTTCTCTTTAGTGGGTTATTTAATCTGATCCACTTTAGCTAGTGTTCTGATCAGCCAGATCCATCTCTGTTGGACGTTAAACTTCCAACATACCCAGTGTTAAACATAGGAAGCTGAGGAAAACCTTAGATACATGACTATGACATATGATTCCCCGCACTCGATGTTGGATGCCTTGGGCTTCTGCGCCCTCGAGAAGCCCTATAATAAGGGACAAAATATAGACATGTCAATTCCCTAGTGTCCAGATGCGCCAGTAATGCCTCAACCTGACTACTCTCGTAACTGAATGTTGCTGCCCTAACCAGACCCCTTGGAATGTCTTGATAGAAGCAGCATAATTAACTGGTGTCTATGAAGGTATGGCGCCGGGAAGAGTTTTACGAACAACGTATTAAATCTATAAGGGAGAAGCAGACTAGGTGACGAGTTCAGAGGAGGAATCCATGGAAGGAAGAACCGACATCCCATCATCCCGTTTCGATCAAGGAGTAGATGCCTCCAAAAAAGGAAGGAATGCCGCTCGCCTTTGTAAAGTGGCAATGCGGGGTAACAAAACCATGCCTGTCACACTCAAGAAGACAGACATGTGTGCCCCGACGAAAGCGTCTGAAACAGAAATGGTGAACCCGACATGAAGTTCTTCTCCTCAATGTGGAGATTAGTAGTGCTCGAGACATTAGTAGACTGACGTGTCACCGGATCTAGATATCTGATGCCCGGTCCCGCCAAGAAAATAGCGGGTCTGGCATGAAACTCACTATATGTGGGGGCAGTAAAAATGTTGGGCATCTCGGTCTGCGACGTTGCCATCGTGGATCCCTCTTAATGGTCATGGAAGATGGAATACCGCTAGGGAACTGGGTGTCCATTTCTTTTTTTGTCAGTACTAATGAGCTGATCTCCCTGCCTTCAGGAACCTATTTGCTGCATCTGGAACCCGATCACCTCCTACCCACCGATGAGGGGGCAGGGGAAATCTCAACGTGGCTACCCGACGCGGTTTTGCCTCTTCTGTGATGGCCTCAACTGTCGTGACTAATAGGTTCCCACGCCCCCTCTCCCCTTCAGATATTATCCAACGGAGAGTAATCAATGACTTTGTACGTAGGTATGAGGAGGAGGGGGTCACCCCTACGAGGGGCATGGCCCACCTAGATATAGAGACATATGCCCCTCGCCGTCAACGCCGCCCCCGAGGGCCACCCAGGGAGCCGCTGCTCCCCACTCCAACCTTCAATCATTTCGGGGGCCTCTCCCCGGAATGCCTCGACGACTTGATTCCCTACGCTGATGAGGTAGGGGATGTTCAGGCCCGCCCGACCAGAGTTTTGTCCTAGGGGTTCCCAGCAAGGGCCCCTACCAAGATGCACCAACCCCACCACCCAATTCTCCAAGATGATGAGCAAGTAGACTACCTACCTGCACCACTGGTACCAGCCCGACAGACCCGACGCCAGCGTCAGGGACAGGCCGAGGATGATGCCCATCAAGGGGTGTCAACGTCAGTGTCTACCAAGGCCCGAGCTACCGCTAATGTGTATCATCAACCCCTACTTAAGCTAAGTAGGGGCAGCTATATTCCCAACTTGGATTGAAGCCCCAACCACCCCACGGGAAGGATTGGTCGACTCTCCTATTTTCAGGCACAGGCAGTGGCCACTGGGGACTAACCTACAGTAATGCCACCCACTACGGGGGCCCTCCCCGTGCAAAAACCATGGAGGATGCGTGCCTTTACCTCTCCCAGGCTCGGCTTGAAGGTAGGCCCCATTCCTCCTTATACATGAATGAGGGACTTCCCCATGGTAGCAACACCTCATATGGAAGCCTCTCCCGCACTCATTACACTGGATACGGAGCCTTCCCTTTTGCTGCGGACCACCGGGGTGGGAACGTTGCACATCCAGTCACTCTCCGATTTGAGGACCTTCCTCACATCCTTATAGCAGCCGACGGTGGTCCTATTCGTCCTATCAACTAGAGGGGTGGAGATCAGCTTCACATCACCAACACCTAGCATGGAGGTCCTACCCAGTTTTGGTCCGATCAACACATGGACCTGCCTCACACTGACGTTACCAAGGGAACCGAGCATGGAGGTACTACCCATGCTCCAACCAGTTCCAGCGGGGGTCCCACCCATACCATCTTCTGGAATGGAGGTCCTCCTCATGTCCCCTTTGACATCTACCTATGTTCTCCTCGCACCCTGTCCCACTCAGGTGGAAGTACTCCCCGCCCCAACACTAGTGTGGCCGAAGGCCTTTCTCGTGATGAGAATGGTCCCTTCCCTGAAGAGCCATCCCAGTGCAGGAAGGAAAGTCGTTGCAGCTGCATGAAGAATACCAAAAAGCTTCAGACTAAGATCAAATCGGTCTATTTCTAGAATTCCGAAGTAGAGTACGACTCAACGGTGGAACCCTCCCCTCGGTCCTCTATGTCAAGGACCAGGGCAGGAACAAGGCATATTAGCCTCATCCTTCCACAGTGTAAAGTCTACCAAATTCCCGCCTCTCTTCTCAAGTACATCCAGGAGGAGGAAATTTTGGGAGTCCCACAGGTTCTGACCGTGCAGTCACCACCATCATCACTAGAAGCACCCTCTACCTCAACTAGAGATCCGGGAGAGCTATTTTGGGGGCCGATGGTGGTTGAGAAACAGCGTGAACCATCACCGATAACTGTGATACCTATACCAGAAGCTATGGTTTTTATCCGGACGTATTGTGACATTGTTATCAAATCACTGCACTTCTCCTAGGGTGACCCAGAATTCGGCAGCCAATCGGCTCGTTCGCTATATTCTCCACCGCCTAGTTTACTGTCTCAGTGGTCCACCTTAGTACCGCTACCGGTTCCTCAACCGCCTGCAGTTGATGAGTGGGGAAATACGGGGCCAGACCCTGAATCCCAGCCCAAGAGCTTCTGGAACAGTCTTGTGCCAGATCACTTCTTGGAGAAATTCTGGCCGACGACAGCATCGAACATCTGTTCTCCAGAATCCCTCACCCCATAGGAAGTTGAGTGCTTCGAACAAACCCTATGGGTGACACACTTTCGTCTTCATTATTATCAGGTGGTGTACCTCAAAAACCAAGTGAAATTTGAGGAATTCTGTGAGCAATGATGTCTGGTCGATTTAGCCGCAGTCCCTATGGCCCAGTGCCCTGAGTCACCAGGTTGCCAGAGGACCCTCCAACAAAAATGAATTCAGAGTTTCAGGGTACTCTGAAAAATCATCAACAAAGCTACCCCCCACATACACGTCCGTGGTTGGAGGACGTACGCTGCCCTCCTCTTCAACCCTATTTGATGGCAACCTGACTCGATACGTGATATTGAAGACGTGCCCCCCGGGAAGGGTCATGGTCCATATGGCCAATATTGTAGACAAGGAGGGCGACCTGGAATTTCTTAATGGAAACTTACCCCATGATGATGTACCACCATTGTTGGATCCATCAAGCAGGATTACTCGCCAGCAGAGGAACCTTCTTGGTCTCCTTGTGCCCACCGAGTTTTTGGTACTCAGTCAGAATTCCGACAAGGGTAAAGAGCATGTCGGAGCTGTCAAGCACTATGACCCATCCACCTCAGTGCAGAAGAAAAATGAAGACCCCTAGAAGGTCGCGTTGCACCAGAAACTTTCTGAGCAGAAGAGGCTAGTCGATGAACTCCTGGACGAACGCGTTATAGAGGGATGACCCAACTATGGAAATCCTAGGCCGGGGTAGTAGGGGAAAGAACAACTCCCCCTGGTGAGATACCTCTGAGAAAACCTAATCATACCACTCATGCAGATAGGTTTGAAACTGGAACTCACGACAAGAGGGCGCGATACGTCTCACCAAACCCTCTTGAACGGTGCGGTAATCCGAGGAATCTAGCCCGGGTTCCCCCAACTGCCCCACATGCCATTCCACCAGCTGCTCCATGAGCTGCTGAACCTGTATACCATGTTGAAGAGCTAGAAAATGAACTCGTGGTTAAGGATCCCAGTCAAGATTTGGACCCTCACTCGAAGGATCCAATGGCGGCACTCTTCGCCCGCCTCGAGGCGTTGAAAATGCGGAAGGTTGCAGTCCCACCAGATGGAAAGCTGTATCCAGCATGGGTGGATGATATGCCCACACCCCTAGGTTTTGGAAGTCCCACTTTATCCCCCTTTAATGGGATAGGGGACCCACCACAACACCTGGCCAACTATTCCTCCTGGTGTCGCCCCATGTTGGGGACTCCAGCACAACAGGAAGCCGCCAAACTCCGATGTTTTGTGCAGACATTGGAAGGCCCTGCGTTTGTCTGGTATAGCCAGCTACCCACTAGATCGGTGACCGACTGGGAGGATCTTCTCCAGCAACTCCTATTCCAGTTTAGCTCCACCACACGAAATATCATCATTGCAGACCACTTCAGGTGCAAGAAAAGGCCCAATGAGCGGGTCGCGAACTTCATCGCTGGATTGAAGGGGCTCACATACTCTCCCGACATGCCACTGACTCAGGAGAAATTACTAACGATGTGCGTGGGGAATGTCAAAACAGAACTGGTTCCTTCCCTGATCACTCAGAACTATCCCAGAGGGTTCCAAGAATTCTCAAATAAGGCCCAACACTTTGTGGAAGCTCTATAACAGGCTAGTCAGGCACGTCCTCTGCCCCCTGTAATCCCCGTGAGGAGGGCTGCCAAAGCTGATCCCACCGTGGTGTCCCAAATAGAAGCCCCCAGAAATCTAGAATTTCTGCCAGTTGCACCGGTTCCACAACCTCATAGAGGCCCGCCACCTCAGGCACAGCCTCCTACCTAGCAGCGACCGCCTCATAATTGTTAGGTTCCCCCACACAACGTGCCACTGCCACCTAGGAAAGATAATCAGGCTCCGCCTCCTCGGAAGGCTCCTCCGGCCCCTCATTAGGGCTATGATCCTAGAGCCCCCTATCTAGATAAATGACGCCAGACTTACTCGTTCAGCAAGGATCAGGTCCACGGTTACTTCTGTAGTGCCCTAGAGCAGGGGATTGTGCGCTTACCTTTGTGCGGAAGGCCGGATGAGGCGAATCTCACTAATCTACACACCTATTGCCCCTATCATTGGATTCCGGGTCACACCCTCAAGTAGTTTTATATGTTTAAAGATTGGAACCATGACCAGTTCGATAACAACATAATTAGGCCGGGCCTGGACCCGGCACAAGTGGCGGGTATCATTGTGAGGTCAGAAAGAGGTAGAGACGACGAAGGTGAGTGGAAGCAGGTTCCCAGCCACGAATCCCAGAATTACGATGACTAGATGCCTCGTAAATTAGTCACCCACAGCCATGGTATTATCTAGGCATTCCGGAATCAGCAAGAGCCTTCAAAAGCTACGACTAGCACCTCTGAATCATCATCTCAGATGGCCTCTTCCCATAAGATCAATCATCAATAGTGCAAGAAGAAGCAGGGCGCTCCACCAATGTCATCGTCATCTCGTACTCTCGGTGATTTCATGCCCCCTGATATGAGGATTTCTCCCAGAATCCACCCAGTGGTGGATGATTTTTCAAGTGACAATGAATGGTATTCTTCGGTTAATACCGTGCTGTTGGTAAATCCATATATGACTATCGACGAGGGGGAACACCAGGAGAACCTCCCCAACATCCCCAGTCGATGCCAACGTCGGCGGAACCGCGACCATATGGGTCATCAAGGCACATCAGCTGGCACTTTCATCCAGGCCATGCATGCCACTAAGTCCAGACTGCAGGCCCAGCGGAGAGCTTAGAAAACGCAACCTCACCATCTGGTGTCTTCAGATATACCTCTACCACTATTTGTGCTTCTAGATCAGGCAGAGCTGCCTCGTCTATACTGCAGCATGTATCACCCTACTACAGGCCAATCTCAGTTGTCTAGCTCTCATCTGGAAGCTACACTTCAAGCCTCGACATGTGATAAATGGGAAGTGCCTAGCACTAGCTAGCCTCTTGTCCAACCTGTAGGGCCCTTCGTGCCTCCAATCGCAGAGCGGCCCCCTGTAAACAGAAGCTCGTACTTGGCATGGAAGCTTGATGTCCTCAAGCACCTTACTGGAATCCCAGTGAGAATTTTTATTCTTGAGGCTCTTCGCATGTTCTTAGATATGTGTGAGGTGATCACTAAGGCCCTAAGGATCCCCCTCCAGTTTGAGACGATGGTAGTAGCTGCAGAAGCCTTCCACGTTGAGGCAATTGAGAATGCCAAATGTCATGCAGTTATCTCGTTCCCTGGTGAAGAAGAAGACCCTACCATATAGGGTCACATTCATCCACTATACATCACTGGCCAGTTCAATGGCATGGAAGTCTTTCTCTCTCTTGTTGACACATGCTCTGGGATTAACCTAATCCCGACTCAGGCACTACGGAAGCTCGGGTTGTCTGAGGATGATTTAACTCCCTTCGACCTAAGATTCCAAGTATACGACTGGCCCGAGCAGACCTCGGTGGGCAAGATCTATTTGAAGACCTAGTTTAATGTCCTAGTTTCCCGTACCAAATTCATGGTTGTCTCCCAGGACACCGCATACAATGCATTGATGGGAAGGCCATGGATCCACCTCCATGCAGCAGTCCCTTCATCGTATAACCAATTCCTCAAATACAATCTCAATGGTCGAGTAGGAATGCTCCAAGGAGATACATCTCCTTTCACCTCTTTTGAAGCTCATTATTTGGACGCTGACTATTAAAAGAGTAAGGATAATCAAATTCTGGAAAGTGAGGTTGAAGCCGCCCTAGTCAAAAGTGATCCCTGGGTAGGTCTGAATGATGTCTATGTCTTCCCAATCCATCGACTGGAGGCCACAACCCCCGAAATGGGGAAGTGTTTTTTTGTTATGGGTACGAGAGGAAGTCATATTCCCAGGTCTAAGCGATGGCGAAAAATCACCTCATACTCTTACACCAACCAGGCTCGGGAGATCCCGGAATATCCTACCCCTATATGGTATCAGGATGTCTGCCCCATGGCAATGGAAATACGTCATACGTGTCTGTTTCGCCAGGCTGGGATTAACTAGCTCAAGACAACGTGCCATTATTTCTTTAACATCATAAATCGTGGCCCTCTGTACCGAAGACCAAATGGGATTGGGTCAACTGCCTTCATCGACATGGTCTCATCATCTCAAGAATCTTCTAATGTGCTGACCACTGCCGCTCAAGCCGGCACCCGCCTCCCATTAGAGTCTGGTGGCTCAGATGTGACTCCCCCTACAGAAGATCCCTCCAAAAGTGTAGGAGAGGATCTAAGGGATGCTCCCCTACCTTTGAAGAAGGCTTCCCTACCATGGTCGATGAACTGGTACAGGTGAACCTTGGTAGCGAGGAAGATCTGAGACCCACGTTGATTAGTGTCGCCATGTCCCTCAAGGAGAAACAACGGTATGTGGACTTCCTTAAACAACACCATGATGTATTCACCTGGATTTATGGTGAGATTATAGGACTAGATCCCCAGGTAGTCGTACACTGCCTCAGTCTCCCGACAAACCATCACGGGTCCAAGAAGCCTCCCAGAAAGTTGCACCCTTCTCACGGTGCTATGGTTGAGGCCGAAGTTGAAAATCTCATCAGAGCCAACTTCATCAAGGAAGTCTAGTACCCAAAGTGCCAAGCCAACATTGTGTCATTCCGGAAGAAGAACGGGCAGATCAGAGTCTATATCAACTTCCGTGAACTCAATCGACACTGTCTGAAGGATGAGTTTCCACTTCCATTGACAGAATTGTTGATTGATGCTATGGCCGGATTCCAAGCCCTCTCCTTTATGGATGGGTACTCCGGGTACAACCAGATCCATATAGCATCCAATGATGAGGATTCCACTGCTTTCAGGGCCCCCAAGGTACTTTATGTTACCAGGTTATGCTTTTTTGTTTGAAAAATGTAGGTTCCACCTATCAGCGGGCCATACATCGCATATTCAAGTCGATCCTGGGATCATTGGTGGAGTGATATGTGGAAGATCTGGTGGTCAAATCTCTCCAACGCTAGGACCATCTCAATGACCTTGAGAAATTTTTTGGTTTCCTCTATTCCTGCCACCTGAAGAAGAACCATTTGAAGTGTGACTTCGGGGTCACTTCGGGGAAGTTTATTGGCTTTGTTGTTAGGTACCGAGGCATCGAGATCGACCCCGAGAAGATCAAGGCCATCAGCCAGATGCCTCCCCCAAGCAATATTTGAGAGATTCGAGGTTTTCAAGGTCAATTATCCTATATAAACCGATTCATCACAAACCTGGTCGGAAAGTGTAAGCCCTTTTCTCAGCTCATGAAGAAGGGAATCGCCTATGAATGGGATGAAGAGTGTTAGACCGCATTCGAGGAAGTCAAGTAGTATCTTCTCCAGCCTCTAGTCTGGATTCCACCTATCTCTGGGAAGCTTATGATTCTCTATATCTCTACCCTAGAATGGTCTCTCACCACCCTTATCACCCATAATAATAATAATGGGACATAGAATATCCTCTAAAATCTCAGTCGCATGCTCCTCGATATGGAGACTATGTACTCTATTATCGAGAAGAGCTGTCGGGGGCTCGTATTTGCTGTAAAACAGTTGCGACATTACCTACAGAACCACAAGTTAAAGTTGGTCTCTTAGGTAGACCTAATGATGTACAACTTGAACCACCCCATGTTGACTGGCCGACTAGCGCGGTGGGTGGAAATTCTCCAGAAGTTTGACATCAGGATTGTGCCTCAGAAGTCTATCAAGGGGCTGGCGTTGGCAGACTATCTGGCTGCCCATCCAACCTCCACAGATCAATAACTGGACCAAGAATTTCCTATTGAGGAAATCCTCTCAGTCGATCAAGTCATCTCATGTTGTAAAATCCACTTCGATGGTGCCTCCCGGAGTCCCACCGGTAGAAGGTTAAACGATGCTAAGCTAAACAGAGTGGTCCTGGGTATCGTCTTCCTTACCCTGGTGCAAGCCATTCTGCCACACTCATTCCTACTGTCAAAAGTCTGCACCAAAAATGAGGCAGAGTATCTGGTCCTCATCAATGGCCTCGAGCTGGACCTTGAGATCGATGTACCCCATTTGCATATGAAAGTGGATTCCGAGATTATCATCAAGCAAGTCAATGGAGACCATGTTGTCAGGAAGCCATATCTCATGCCATTTTTGGAGTGCACCCACTATCTAATGGCCCAGTTCCCTTCTCGACTAGAGGTTACCCATGTCCCTCGGTCACAGAATGGTCGATCGGACGCTTTGGACGTCTTAGCCGCCTTACATGCAGAGCCCGAGCAGGATGACCTGATTATACATGTGGCACACCGGAGATTCATTGCTCCCATCACCCCAGAGGATGACGATAGCCCGTGAGTAAGCCATCTTACAGCCATATCATCCACGTCAAGAGCCCTGGGTTCGTCAGATGTAGTGGTTGAAACAACTCCCGACTGGAGAGCACCTTTTGGAGAGTATCTCCAAAATGGTTACCTCCCATCTGATCGGGCCGAGCACGAGCGAATCCGACGCCACACGATGATGTTTACCCTCCAGAGTGGTCCCACCCTTGAGAAAATCCTCAACAAGCACGTTTTTTATAGTGTTCTCCTCCATTTCATATAAGGAGTCAAGATTTCTCAGTTCATGCAAGAGGTTCATGCCAATTCAGGTGGAGCCCACCAGGCTGGGCCAAAGCTATCCCATCAGATCCAGAGACTAGGGTACTTCTGTCCCTCTATGATCCATGATTGTATTGGGTTTCCCAAGAGATGTCACACATGCCAAGTTCACGCTAATATCCTGCATCGGACGCCAGAACTGCTCCACTCCACCATGTACTCTTGGCCATTAGCGGTATCGGGACTTGATTTTGTGGGACCCTATCCACCGGTGATAGCTTGCCAGTGCAGGTTTATCCTCACTGCTACGTATTTCTTCTCCAAATGGGTATAATTATTCCCACTCAAGGAAGTCAAGGCTCAATCCATTGTTGATTTTGTGATCTCTAACATCATCTACCTATTTGGAGTCCCTCACGCACTCCTCGATGATAACGACACCAACTTCCAAGCAGCTGAGCTGAAGAAGTTGTATGCCAAGTACAACATTCTTTCTAACCATACCTCCTTCTATGACATATAGCAAAACAGGTAGATCAAGGAATTCAAGAAAATTCTCTCGAACATTTTGCAAAAAATGGTTGGCCGTAACAAGAATTGTTGGCTAGACAAGATCCACAATGCTCTTTGGGATTATCAGACGACGACTCGTAATTCCACCCAGGTGACCCCATATTCCCCGGTGTATGGGGCTGAGGCTATCCTTCCCATTGCGATCTAGCTTCTATCATTGTGCACTGAAGTCTATGACCAGAAGGCACCAGATAGGGTGGCCGAAATCTATCTAGCAGAATTGGAAGAACTCGATGAGAGTCAGCTTCGTGCCCTGTACAATATGGAAAGGCATCAGAATAAGATAGTTGGAGCCTTCAACAAGAAGGTTCACCTCCGCTCTTTCTTGCAAGGAGACCTGGTATTGGCCCTCCAAGCGCCAATGATCCCTGGAAAGAAACCACCCATGTTGGAGCCCAAATGGGAAGGACCTTACATCATTCATAAGGTTTACTCCAATGAAGCATACTCCTTGGTGACCATAGATGGTGAGCGCATAACTCCTCCCACCAATTCCAAGTTCTTCAAGAAATAATTTGCTTGAGCCCTATAGTCTGTCACGACTGCAATATTGTATGGTCCAACATGACCTTAAACTGTACGGTCCGGCACAACCTTAAACTCTACGGTCCAGAACGACCTTCAACTGTACTGTCCGGAATGACCTTAAACTGTATGTTTTGGCACGGCCTTAAACTGTAAGGTCCAACACGACCTTAAAATGTACGGTTCGACACGACATTAAACTGTATGGTTTGGAACAACCTTAAACTGTACGGTCTGGCATGACCTTAAACTGTACGGTCCGACATGACCTTAAACTGTACGGTTCGGCATGACCTTAAACTGTACGGTCTGACACTCCCTTAAACTATACTATCTGGCATGACCCTAAGTTGTACGGTCCGGAATGACCTTAAACAGTATGGTCCTTCATGACTTGAAACTACGCATCGTCCTACATGACATTAAACTGTATTTTCTATAACTACATGTGGCTTAATTCAAATCCTCATGGGATAGGTAGGAACGCTTAGATGATTTGTTTTGAGACCATCCCCAAACTATTCTCTTCGACTACCCCCCCTGGGTATTGTTTTCTCGGAAATTCCTCACATGATATGGTGCAGGGTTCCTTAGCCCCACTCATACAAGGATTATAAGGGGAACACCTTGTTCCCTCTCCTGTTCTTCTATCCTCCCATGTCTTCACCACACGACGTTAAACTGCATGGCCTTCCAGATCTACATGTGTCTTGATTCCCATCCGTATGGGATACGTAGGAATGCCCAAACATTTCATCTGTTGGCCTAGCCCAAACGCCAGAATCATCTCCTAGGTTAAGATGTATGGCGAGCAAGCATTTTTTCCCCAATTCATGTCAAGATAACCTCAATCTGGTCATATGTCCCGCTCCCTGGAGACACTCGCCTCTTTGAGAGATGGGTATAGATATGCATCACCCGCTCCTTGACTGGGATTCTGTCACCTTCCCCATCCGGAAGGGCCCCTAAATTATATGAATGCTAGGCCTAAGGGATATCTCTTATCACTTTGGTCCAATTCCCTCGAGGATATAGGGCAACAAATTGATACAAATACCACATTTTGAATATGGTCAGTGGTCGATGATCATTTGTTGCTCCTGACGCTTTATTTCGAACGTGGTCAACTACTATCCCGGATTGTTAAGTCTACCCCAAGATGTCCCAAACATTGACTGTAGTGGTTCATTCCACACCGTTGTATCTCCAAGCGATGAAATTATTACGGATGATGCCGGCCCTCTGGCCCCTTGGCCTTTTCAGGCCCCCGTCCCAAGTTATCTCTTATGGGATTGTACGGTATGGTGTGGGATTATGTCCTCATTCACATCGAGTTGCTCGTTGTTCCATACACATTCCCGGATGACATACCTTACCATGTCCCTCATCCTCACTGCAAGACATTAAACTGCGAGCTGGTAAGGCCTTCCGGACCAGGGTCCCTCAGCCTATTTGGGCCCCTAGACCATGTTCTCTACCATAGTATTGTATGATATGGTGTGGGATTATGTCCTCATTCACGTCGGTTTTCTCACCGTTCCGTACACATACTCGGATGAGATACCTTACCCCGACCCTTGTCCTCACTGCCAGACGTTAAACTACGAGCTATTTAGGCCTTCTAGACCAAGGCCCCTCGGCCTTTTTGGGCCCCTGGCCCATGTTATCTCTCATAGGATTGTTCGGTGTGGTACAGGATTAGGTCCTCATTCACGATGGGTTATTCTCCATGTCGTACACCTCCCTTTTTTGGGGTATCCTACTCCCCTCATTTTCCTCACTACAGGACGTTAAAATATGAGCTGGTCAGGCTTTCTTGACCGAGGCCCAGCCTTAGCCCCCTTGGCCTTTTCGGGCCCTTGGCCGAGGTTCTCTCTTACGGGACTATGCGGTGTGGTGTGGGATTATGTCCTCATTCACATCGGCTTACTCGTCACATCGTACACGTCCTCGTTAGGGTTTCCTACCCCTCGGGTATCTTTGAGAACTACGTGTGGCTTGATTTCCATCCTTATGGGATACGTAGGACCACCCGAATGTCTAGACTTCGGGTCCATCCCCATCTCTCAGAAATCTCCATTTCACCATGGCCCCTCGGCCTACCCTCTCCTTCCTAGACACCCTCATTGACCCTCTTCAGTGGTTCACTAATGTTCCTAAGGGTACTCTGTTTTAGTACCTGGAATGTAGGACTCTTCTTGGACATGCTTCCACCCACTTTTCAGGCTTTGTGTTTCTCTTCATTAGGGCTTCCATCACCTTTCCCACCCGAAGGGACCCCAGAGTGGCATGGATGCTAGTCTTAAGGACTCTCCATTAATGATGTGGCTAAGGGATCTCCTACCATTACGGGCCAACGCCCCTGAAGGTCGTGAAAAAAAATCAATATGGTCAGCTGTCGATTCTCCTTTATTATTCCCATTTCAGGCTAACATAATATCGATACTGAATTTCTTCCACGGTTAAAAGTTATCCTCTATAACCATGCCAACCACATTAATCCCAAAATTCCGGTTAAATTATTAACATCCTTCTCCACCACATCATGTCCATGTATAACTTCAAAACTCTTGGTACTATTTTTCAGTGCACATCTGCGTGTTAGGAGGACCAGAGCTACAAGAGGGGCTCCGCACCGATTGACCTTTGGTGTGCATTCCATGTGTTTCAATAGAAATATTCCTCCCTATTTTCTCACACCGAGTTTGACTCACGTGGGCTTAGGGATCAGGACGAGGTCTGCGCTTACATGAAGGTTTCCATCCACCTATGGTCCAATCTCTAAGACCGTAAACTAAGATCTCCTCATAACTACATGTGGCTTGATTCCCATCCCCATGGGATACGTAGGAACGCCCAGACCTCTTTTCATTGGCTCCAGTATGAGTTTTTATAATTTGTATTTTCTGTCCTGCCTTTTGGACTTTGACTATGGGACTGCGTGGTCTGGTAAGAGATTATATCCCCATTCACGTCAAGTTTTCAATAGCCGCACCGCACGCATCCCATTCTATAAATTAGCCCTCCTATTTCTTGCACTGCTTGTCCTACACAACATTAAAAGGAATCCACCAAAACAACATGTGGCTTGATTCCCATCCTTATGGGATATGTTGGACCACCCGAACATCTTACATTTGGATCCAGCTCAGCTGGGAGCTAGTTTCTCTAGGCCCTTTTTCTCTCACCCCAATCTGGCCCTTGTGTCACGAGGTTCTCCTCTCGGAATTTCATACAGTGTGATGTGGTATCATGTCCTCGTTCATGTCGGTCATGTTTCATTGCACCATACACATTCCTTACCTATCATCGTCTCTGCTACGTTGGCGCTGCATGATGTTAAAATGCATGATGTGTCCCACCACATGACCCAAAAATTTGATATTATCATCCTGGCCACACGACGAAAAACGACAGTGCATTGTGAAGACCTCATTGTAGGGGACGTCACGTTGGGTATTTGTCATACGCCATGCCATTTGTCAATGCCTACTATGGATTGATTCTTGTGGCGATGATAGGGCCTGCTACCATAGGCTTGTTTCTTCACAAAAGATAAAATTCACTCACCTTAAAGGAAAAAAAAGATTTATCAAATTACGCTTCTTTTGGTGCAAGGACCACCCCCACACGCCCCTTGTTCCCAGGAAATGGTACCATACCATGCCACCTCAAGAACTACGTGCAGCTTGATCCCCATCCTCATGGGGTACGTAGTAACTCCTGTGCACTTATCATTAGGCCCATCTCAACACTCATTTTCGGTGCCTCGACCAAAAAACTCTTTGAGAAGCGCGTGGTGGTCGGAACCCCTGGTTCCCAATCACGTCGGGTTTTTGAGTTACCCCACCACATGCCTCTTGTGTTTCTTCCCATCCGTGGTCTAAATTTTATGACCCTAAACTAAGATATCCCTATGGGAAGGGACTCGAATCTCTCTACCAAATACTTCTTGTTGTCGTATTCATAAGGGTTTTGAAAGGGAGACCGAAGTGTGGAATTTTCATAGAGACATTCCTATCATTCCATGTCCAAGATTTGTGAGCTCTCTATTAGGATCCCCATCCCCTTCGACATCCAAAAGGACCATTGGATGACATGTATTCTAGGACTAAGGTCTCTCCATGGATTCTAGGCCTAAGGGCTCTCCCACCATTTCAGTCCAACATCCCTGAGGATCTCATTCGACATTTGCGACTTGTCTCGTGTTTCGAACATGGTCAACAGTCGACCCTCATTTGTTTGTCCCCATTCCAGGCTAACGTGATATGGATACTGCATTTCCTCCATGGTTAAAAGCTATTCTCCATCGTCAATCCACCATAATTGTGGTCCATATTTGGAGCATCATGATTCCCACATTTCCACTCTCTCATGTTCAAGTGGAATTATGACATACTCGGCTCTATCTCTTATCGCATGTAGGTGTGCTTCATAGATGAGTTGACATCATTGGGTGGGTATTCACTGAGTGTCCCTTTGCCTTAGAATTCCCCTTCTTGTGTCGGGAAAGTCCCACAATTACTTCTTTCTTCCCACATCGAGCATGACTCATGTGGGATTAGTAGTTTTTGTAGGATGTGTACCAACGCGGCCAGGCTTCTCATCATCCCGCATGACGATAAACTGTGCTCTTGTAAGTATGTATGGATTGATTCCCATCCTCATAGGGTACGTAGGAATGCCCTACCACTCTGCTTCAGGCCCAGTCTATTTCTCACTCTTGGTCCCTCGACCTGAAGAGTTTCCTATGGGGGTATGTGGTGTGATTTAGACTCCAAGTCCTCATTCACGTCGGTTTCATAGCTACTGCACAATATGCTCTCTAGGATCTTACCTTTCACGTCCTATCATATGATGTTAAACTACAGGAGGCTATATGTCCCCAATGCATGACACTAAACTGTGGTTCTACCCCAAACAAGTTCAGGATGCCCAATGTTAGTCATGGGATGCCCCAAACCCTCTGCCAGAGAGGATTTTACCTGTCGGTATTGGTCTATGACTACACCGTGCTTCCAAAACTACGTACGGCTTGTTTCCCATCCTCATGGGATACATAGGGACACCCAGTCATTTGACCTCGAGTCTAGCCTCAGGAATCGTAATATCTTGTTCCTCCTCATTTCCGGCCCATGGCCTAACCCCTCGTGAGGGACCATGTAACTGCAACTGTACCCCAAACAAGTCTGGGATTCCCCAATATGACATTGGGATGTGACGGCTCCCTCACTAGAGAGGTCCTGTCTGAAAGAAGGAATGATCCATGATAAAACTGATGAATCCATATAGTGTGCTCCCACCACGGTGGCATTACTTAGAGTGTGTTGGATTCTGTTCGAACAAACCCTCACTCCACATTGCACGCTTTTCATGACCTTTATCTGGACCCTCATCCTCTTTCATGTCTAGAGGAACCCCCTAATAGTATGGATACTCGGCCTATGGCCCATCTACTATCCTGGACCAATGTTCCGGATGACTAATGGATAGCATTTTGAGTCAGTCCCCCTATTTCAAACATTGTCAACGGTCGGCCCTCATCTTTTATCCCCATTTCAGGCTAACGAAATTAGGATACTGTGTTTCTAACATGGTTAACAGTTATCCTTCATTGTCATGACACCCCCCATAGTGTTCCGTATTTTTGGGTATCATGATTCACACCTTCCACTTCCCTATGTTCGGACTAATCCCAACACCTCTAGAGTTACCCCATTCATGCACTAGAGCACATCGGAAGAATGAATCATCGATTGTTCTGAGGTCTTAATCCTCCGATCGGGCCTCTCCCATGTCTTCCGAAAATACGTGGATTGGTTACATAAACCCCGGATACCCAAAGCTTGGTCGACACATTATATTCATATGGAATAGAATGATGATCACTCATTGTTTCTCACATTGGGATCAACTCGCATGAGCTTAGTGACTGACCACTGGAAATTTCACGAATATAACAGAAGTGTATGAAGCCAACCTTGATAACAAAACTCATTCATGATATGACATAAAATAAATCAAAACATGAGTTTTAGTGTTTGTGATACATACAACACTCGAGGGTTTGTCCCTCCCATGGATGGGTTGACCCCATCAAAATAAAGTTGCAGTTCCACCACCCTTCGACTTGTGGCATCCAATAGTTGCTGCCACTGGCTCAATTCCCACTCCTCCTCAACAGAAATGGGGCACAGTTCATTAGCCACAGTTTGGTCCCGCTCTATGTCAGCCTGAATGACTGCCATTTCTTCGAAAGCTTTCCTCATATGCTCTTCTTCCTCTACCAGCTAGGCCTTCAATCGCAAGATCAGCTCTGATTGTTCATTAAGAAGGGTTGACTGCTCATCTGCCCAGATCTGTAGCTGTTGGTATTTATTTTATGCCTCACAGAGTTTCTTTGTGTTTGTCACCTTCCTCCGCTACCAACCCATGTTGAGGCTGTGATCATACTCCCAGATCATCTATGTCCTGAGATCTCGGATGATCAGATGAGGGCGCTGGGAATCCACTCCCCCAGCACACAGTTCGTGAAGTTGTGAGTGAAGTATGTCCTTCTCATCTAGCCATAATGCCTGGGGGAATTTTCGATAAAGCACACGATCAGCTTCCATGATCAGCGGTGAACTATATCATTGTCCTATTTGTTAGAGGCCCACCATTACTAGATCAAACGGTTGGCTACTTCAGCATTTCCCCCAGATAAGCTTCCTCCAAGCTTATGGCATACTCCTTCACCAGTGCAAAGGCGGTAGTAGGCGGATGAATTGCATTTCACATTTTCTAGTCTTCTTGTGTGAAAATGAGCCACAATTTCCTCATCACACATCACTTCTCCTCGTGGCGCACCTCCCAATAGAACTACGGGGTTAGCCGCTGGAGGCACCGTAATTGCCATGTATACCGGTGTGGGGTATATGGATCGCAGAGAGGCTCACGGTCCACCCGTGCCACCAAGACACCACCTCAGAAGGCCAGGAGATAGGACTGATGCTCCTCTATCCCCTGACTATTGATGGTGAGTACCCCCTTTGTAAATGGAAAAGGGTGTAAATTAAACTCATCCACCTTACACACCTGGTTTAGTACTAATGGTATGGTTAATTTGGATGGAAATCTCCCGATAGCATTCAAAATGGATGGGAAGATGTTTGACCTCAGAGGTGAGATGGGGTTCAGATATTTGTAAACCCCCCTGATGTGCACCACGATCCACCCATACAGAAGATGGAAGGGCCCGCATATCCTTGGTGTCCTCTTGCCATCGCTAACATGTCGTAACATCTTGTACAATCTGGTGAGCATCGGAATCCCCAGATTGTCCCGACCTCTTCTGGTCAGCATGGATGCCATGATGAATGAGCTGGGTCGCACCCCCATGTTGGTATCCCTCACTGTTAGGATCCAACCACAAGTAAGGGCCACGATAAACGTCGCCAGTCTGACTATCAGTTGTTGTTCGGTATTGACACTAAAACCCCAGATCTTCAATTGGTTGTCCTCCAAGAACCTCCAATACGAATGCTCCTTGCCCCGTTGAGCCCCCTTCGAGAAAGTTCGAGGCCTCAAGGGAAACTCTCAATCCTTCGAGAAGTTCGGGAACTGCTTCAACCACTTCTTGAAGTGGACATCCCTCATTGCTTCTTTATCTTCTCCGGGGACCAGTTCTAGCAGTGATAGCGCTAGCCGTGGAATCTTCTCCAGATCCTCCCATGCACTGATGATGGGGACGAACTCATCATACATATCCCGCAAGATCGGAACCCCCGAAATCTGATGGACATCCCAAAGACTGATGCCAACCTCCCCATGGTGTAGGTGAAAAGTGTTGGTCCTAGATGACCATCTCCTCAACATCTCTGGCATCAGTTGCTTCGTTTGATAAATGTGGAATTGGGAGGCCCAAGATGCCTCATAAAAACCCACTCTCCTCATCTCGGCTCCAAATTCCTAGAATGAGGTGCCTACCCAGTAGCCCCATGCCCAATCATTTGTGAAGTTGCCACCTTGGTGCAGATCCCACTCATCGGACAACCCCTTCTTCGAATCCCTCAAGGATACCTTCAGTATTTTGTGGTACATGGGAGGGGACGTCTCCGGCTGCAATGGATTCCCATCAACATTGTTAAGATGATTGTACAGGCAGTCGGCAGTGACAGGTGTGATTTCCTCCCATGCATAACCATCAGTCGCGCAGAACCATTGGCACTGGCATTGCATCCTCTTGAACTAGTAATCCAGTTCATCCCTACTCGCCTCAGGAATGAAGTCGTCATACCTCCGCCTGAAGCCATACAAGGGCAGCTTCCTGCACAACCGATAGATCATTTGGCTCTCTGAAGTAGCCCCGTCAAAGAACTATGGTCTGAGTGGCTGTGGACCAACTCTCCTAGGCCCAGACGATTTTCCATCTCATCCCTCCAGGCGGCGTCTACAAGCACCCCCAGCGTTGCTTCTTGATGGGCCATTGGGTTTTAGAACTCGGAAAAATTTTAGGTCGTGTTGTGAAGCTTGTCCGTGGAGATCGTTTGCGAAGCCGAATCGCAGAGCCTGTCTGCGGCCTGCAAGCACACGTTTGCTTGGCGCTGTCGCGGAGTCAGAGACTCGTGATTTTCCGCGAAGCCCAATTTGCGGAGAGCAAGCGCGGAGTACGCGGAGAATCGTGAATCGAGAGCGCAAAAGGAAAAAATCATGTAGAAGAGAAAGAAAAAAAGAGATGTTCGGACCCCTGTTTATAGGCGGCGGCCTTTAGAGCTTCACGAAACCTCCAACCTAAATGAAGCTTCGTGGCACGCCCGGCCCGCGCGGCCCCTGTACGCCTCGTGCACCGTCTTCACGAGTGAGAACCACGAACGGGCGATGATTTTGGAGATTTCCCTCAGACATCAACCCTTGGTCCCTCTGCGGATCCATGTCTGAGGGGGGGGGGGGTCATTTCTTGGCACCAAAATGTTGGAAGAAAATAAATAAGAGAAAGAGGACCCACAGCTGGCTTTATGAAGCCACTTCACGGAGTCCCCCCCAGAAACATGTCCGCCAAGAAGCAAAGAAGGCGATACCCTCTATTAACGCCCCTGACATTCGTGAACCTGTCATGAAGAAAAGGAGGTGGTGCCCTCCGTGAACACCCCTAACGTTTGTGAACCTGCCTCGAAGCAAGAATGGTGGTACTCTCCGCGAACACCCCTGACATTTGCGAACCTGCCACGAAGCAAAGGAGGCAGTACCCTCCGTGAACCCCCCTGACGTTCATGACCGGCCATGAAGCAACCCAATACCTTTTTTCACTGCATAAGCTCTACTTCACAGCGCCTCTTGCCCATATATACCGAGCTCCCCCTGAGCCCTCAGGACAGACAATCTGATCTTTCGGCATCTCAGCTCGCAAATCATGAACCACCCTTTGCTTTGCGAATCATGAGCTATTCAAGGTATTATTGCTTTGTGAGATTCCCTCGCCTTGTCTCGTTTTGATCCCTTATTCTGAGAGGGATACCATTAAAAAAGCCTAAGGGACTTTGTGACGGAAGGGAATCTCCATGGGGACCGGGTTGTTTCGGAGCATTTATGCTTCGAGAAACACCCTTCATGTACACATGATCTGTTCGCTAAGGTAGGATCATTGTACTTCGTAAAGCACCCTGCTTCATGACACATCACTTCGCAAGGAACCTTTGCTCCATGAGGTTGTGCTCCGTGAACACCTTTCCACTTCTTGAAGCACCTCCCATGTGCCCCTCCGCCACATTCTAAGGCTAGGGAACCCCATTTCGTGAATCACACCCCTTCGAATGTTCCCTTCACCACACAGAGCAAATGATCACCACAAGTCCCCTACCTATGAACTCCTCTGCTTGGAAATTCCTTTTCCCGGGTGACCCTCTAGGTTTGCACAATGTGACTTCAAATTCCCCCGAGCAATACCGTCCATAGCGCGGATTTTCCTAACGCTTCATTGCATAAGTATGCTAATGGATATTGCTTCATTCCATAGCCATGCTAATGTGGACCCCTCGATGCTTCGCTTCCTAACCCCCCCTTTTACACGACATTTCTAGTACCTCCCCTCCCAAAAAGAGCAGTGGGTATGGGTTATGTAAGTCCTAGGGGTGTAGAGGGAACCCACCTCGTCTGAGCTGCAGGACATTAAACTGCCAAACACCTTTGTCCTCAACACATGACGTTAAACTGTGACATCGCCCCGTGCCTCTCACGTGGGGTGCCCCCACCTTGGACATCCTCCATTCCCCTTGGTCTCCAAAGGATATGATATCCTCCTTCTGGGAGTGGAGTTTGTTCACGGGGAAGGGTAGCCACCTTGGCATAGGTCTCTAACCAATCTTGTAGGAGGCAGAACACCCTTCTCCCTCCTTTCATCTTCATTCCCTAAGTCCAGCAGAGGACGTGATAAGGAATTGACCCCCTCCTCCCTTCTTGGGTGCCAAATTCCTATCCCTTTCTGCTTTGTCACATTCGGGCCTCCATCCTGGAGCAAGTCCCAGCACCATAGGACACCCAACACGTAAGCTCCTCTTCGCTTCCCACGAACACACCCTTCACGACGTGATCATCTGGTCTTTGTTGCCTCTTGTTTCTCACATCGAGAACGACTCACGTGGGTTTAGAGTAAGCATTGACCATGCCATCATCCCTATCCCACATGAAGTTAAACTATATACCCGAAATACGAGGACTTTGATCCATGTTAGGGAATTGAACGTTGGAAGTCTCGACGAGGTTCAAACCCAACAACCATTGGCCCTGACCATCTCCGTGTCGGTGCTCCAAGCCCCATTAACACCTGGGCATCCTAGAGTGTAAACCCCACACCAACATTCCCGAACAATGAAGACTTTGATCCATGTCCAAGCATGGTACGTAGGAAGCCTCCACGAGGTTCAAGCCCACCACCAGTGGAACCACGGGTTCAACTTCATGTCAGTTCACAGACGAAACCCTTCCTATACTACGAGGACTTTGATCCATATCATGGCATGGTACGTAGGAAGCCTCCCTGAGGTTCAATCCCACCACCCATCGGACCAAGGTCATTATTCACATCGGTTCGCCGACACCCACATCCCATTCTGAAGTACATGGTCTTTGAACCATGCTAAGCCATAGTATGTAGGAAGCCTTCCAGAGATTAAATCCCACCATCCACATGGAACAAGGTCCTCATTCATGTCAGTTCTCCGACATTCCCCCTTCTCGTATGATGTTAGACAGCATCCTAATCTAGCGGTAAGTCGCTGTGATCCCACCATCTAGTTGTTCCGACATCCCTTCACTTCGGTTAAACATCCCCTTATCAATCTGAACTACGTGGACTTTGATCCATGTCAAGTAATGGTATGTAAGAAGCCTCCCCGAGGATCAAGACCACCATCCATCAGACCATGGTCCATTTTCACGTTGGTTCACCAACACGCACCCATCTGAACTATGTGGTCTTTGATTCATGCTAAGGCAAGGTACGTAGGAAGTCTCCTCAAGGCTCAAGGCAAAAACCTTTTTCAATCCTGATTCTTGCACGAGCTACCACATCCCAATGAGATCATTCCCCCCTCATTCCCCTTCACAGTTCTTGGGAAGCCACTCACGTGCTGGCCCCAATATCGGTGTTCCCTCAAAGGGGTTCTTCAATCTGATCCACTCTAGCTAGTGTTCTGATCAGCCTGATCCATCTCCGCTAGATGTTAAAGTTGTGGCATACCCAGTGTTAAACACATGAAGCTGAGGAAAACCTCAGAAACATGCCTATGGAATATGATTCCCTACGCTCAATGTGGGATTCCTCGGGCTTCCACACCCTCGAGAAGCCCTATAATAAAGGGAAAAAAGATAGACACACCAATTCCCCAGCGTCCAGACACGCCAGTGATACCTCAACGTGACTACTCCCCCAACTGAAGGTTGCTTCCCTAACTGGACCCCTTGGAATGTCCGGATAGAAGTTGCGTAATTAACTAGTGTCCATGAAATTATGGTGTCGGGAAGAGTTTCACGAACAATGTATTAAATCTATAATGGAGACCCAGAATCGGTGATGAGTTTTGAGGAGGAATCCATGGAAGGAAGAAATGAAATCCCATCATCCTATTTTGATCAAGGAGTAGAAATCCCTGAACATGTAACGAATGTTTCCTACCTTTTGAAAGCAGGAATGCGGGGTAATAAAAGCCACGCCTGTCGCACTCAAGCAGACAGACGTGCGCGCCCCGGCGAAAGCATCAGAAACACCTACATAATAGGTCTATCAGTAAAATGATGGTACTATTTGACTATACAACATATTCTCCAATTGGCCCTGCATAACACAACCCCTATAACAGGTTTATAAAATAATGGTAACTTCATTCATGGAAAAAAGACATCATCTAATTTCATTATCTCTTTCTCCATATCAATCATTAGATTTAGAAATTCACAAATCATAGTTTACCATTTTCCCTTCCATACCTGAATATTATAGTATGCTTCCAAAAAAATTATCAAGAAATTGGGAGACTCTCATACCTTTGGTAATAGCTAAAGACCTTGATTTAAAGTCACACAATGTCCTCATTTCATGACTTAAAATTTCACAGTACAATATCCTCACTACATGACTTAAAACGGAACAGTACAATGTCCTCACTACATGACTTAAAAATACATAGTATGATATCATAAATTCCCCTTTCTGATAAATTTTAACAATTACTCATACACCAAATTTTCATAGAAATGGTTTTCTTATTCATGAAATATGTCAGTATAAAATTTGCCTTTCCTTCTTAAAATTTATTTACATGAAAAAACCACACACTTTTGTTATAAGTCACCCAAATCTTATTTTCCACTTTCTATCGGTTGAGAAATGTTAAATTCATAAAGAGATATTTTGCTTGACTATGCAGTACATGCCCTTAGTTGACCTTGCTAAGTTGCCTACATAATAGTACTGTCATCCAAAAGATGCCACTATTTTTCTATGTTTCATATGCCCCGGTTGGCCCTGCATAATACAAACCCCAAAATGGGTTTTCAAAATAATGGTATATTCATTATTGGAGGAGAATCTCCTTATTTTTACACAATTTTTAGATTTTGTGACCATAAAAATCATGAATCAAGATTCCCCTTGGAAATATTTATAGAATACTAAAGAAATTCATAGCCATAGAGTCTTGTTTGAGATCTAATTTCAAAATTTATGGTCAAATATATTAAAGCTTAAATAATATCCCTATATAGTCTAACATCAATGACTCTAAACTGCCAATAAGAAGAGAATGGTACTCACTAGATTGAGAACCCGCAAAGGGAAATTTTAACAAAAGTCGAGTCCCAACTCAATAAATGTACATTTTTTGTATGATTTAGGTAATATTGAGCAATAAAAAGTCAAGAGATATAATTCATGTAGGGTCATTCATATAACCCAAGAAAAAATAAAACTATCCTTACTAGGCCCAATGGTGTAAGTAAAACAAAAGCAGTTTGGAAAAGTAAAAACACAAATGATTAAAGACCAAATATTTTTCATTTATGAAAATTTTTCACAGAGGATCAACCAAAAATTGGAGTCTCTCTCTTGTCCAAAATCACAAATTATAAAATACATTCAACATAACTAATCATTTTATTAATAGCCTTTTTAGACCCTTCAGTTTCCTTCTGAATTTCATTTAGTTGACCAACCTCGCTCTCTTCAGCATGATGAAGTGCTTATCTAGCACATGCAATGGTTTTTTCACTATCCTGTTGGATATCTCCTAATGAGATATGATGTTGGTAAAGTTCCCCTTTAATGAAATATAACTATTGTTTAAGAAGCAGCTACTGAATCATCTTTTCTTTAATTGTCTGCTTCAGTTCCTTCAAATTTGCAGTATGATTAGCCACAGCCTAGGACAATGCTGCTCGGGACTCATCAATATTTATTGACAGATTGAATTTTATCACGTCTTGTCGATGATTTTTCTATTGATCCCTCCACTGAATAATATCATTCACTATAGTATGAATTTCTGGTTATTCGAAACTACCAAATCCAAGCGTGATAAATAGAGATAAAAGTCACAGAATTCTTGAAGGCAGTTCCTCACTGGCCATCTCAGATATTATCTTCCAAATGTTTTACCATGCCTTACAGCATGATAGAAGAAGAGCCTTCTGTAGTTATGGGTCTAATTCTAAATCACTTCCACAAGGAGGGATATTTTCTAGGAATAATTCACTTAAAGAAGTCCCATGTTCTTTTCCTTCCTTAAAAATGATGGCTCCACCTTCCAATGTTGTTTGGGATGATGTAGAGGCTTCACCTCTAGACCTAGCCATTAAAGATTATTTCCCTATATGGTAAATCAAGATGTATGGTTATTTTTAGATTCAATAGATTAAAAAAGTGAAGGAAATCACAATATCAGTTTCTATTACCTAACAGTAGGTCAACAACTTGAGAAGAATCCTCCCCAATATTCCTAGTTTCAACAATTTTGTTTGATGTCTCCGGATTAAGAGTGTTTTCTTTAATGAAATCAGGATCTTCAGAGGGAATCTCAGGAAGATCTGCTATCTCAAGATCCAGCTGAGCTAATTTCTCTACAATGGGGGGTTGACGTTAATATCAACACATCCTTTAAATATTGTTTCAACAGCAGTTTCGTTAAATGGAATTGCATATTTCAACCATACATGGATAGAAGGTTAATAATAATAATATTAACATAATGAATAATAAGAACTTACATCCAGTTGATCTATACAAGGAACCCCAAAATCATCTAAAGAATTTGATATATTATTATGTTCTAATATTTCATCAATATAAATTCCAATGTTTATCAATTAATATAGTGATATCTCAGATCATAGGTCAGACTCACCCATGGGAGAACTTGGTGTGTTTTCTTCGCTACCATGTTATGGAAACCTTGGACCCTGTATAGCTTCCTTAACAACATTTGTGGGGTTAATGCGAGTTGTTTCCAGATGTTCTGGTGTATGTGATGAACCTGAAAGTATCACAAAATGGAAGTTAATTGTTGTTTCATTTTATTCCTTATAAAGTAACTTTTATTTTACCAGAAGCCTACTCTTCTCTGATAGTAGGAACATGAGCAGTACTAGGAACAAATGTTGGTTCTTTTGGTTTCAATTCCTCTTCACAAACCACATCATTTGAAGGAATTTGTGTCTGTTCATAAAACCCTTCTATGGTTCCTTTAACCTTATCAGTGGTTTCTTTCAAAGAATAATCATAATATTTCCATGTAATACTAAGAAGTTTAAAAACATTTTCAAGAAAAAGGATTGAAATTCAGGATTACTGGGGAGACTCACCACTACTAAGAAAGTTCTTAACCATGTCACTCTTTCTTTGGTGATTTTAATTCTTCACCTTCTTAAGAGGGATTAAATCATCATCCCCCAAGAAAAGTATTGGAGATCCCAATACCCTCTCTATTTCCTCCTCCATGGCTTGTGGTCTTAGAGATAATTCTCCCGATTCACAAGGTTATCCGGTATCCCCAAGAGTAGTTCCTCGAGGGCTATATTGTCATTAATCCACTTCAGTTGTCTTTCCATTACCCAACTATAAGATAAAATGATATTTCTTCTAGGTAACTATGATTTTACTAATTTTCAAGTTGCAAAATGGAGGAGAATGTGAGATAAACTAAACTTATATCCTTTAGATCTACAAAGTCATGCCACTCTTCGACTAATGAAGGATTAATTCTGACTGTGGTACTATAAATTATCATTTCCTTCATCTGCTTTGTGGTAGTAATTGATTCATCAGTGTCATATATGATCATTTCTAGCTCTTTAATGTAGGTCCTTACATCATTTTCATTATCCTTAAAAATAATGTCAGAAGAAGCCCCCAAATCCCCTACTCATAGAATAAGAAATCCTTCACACAGATCCATCCACATGGTTTTAGCATCACAGTGCTAACTCTACCTTGTTTGAATAACATTATATCATATATATTTAGAATGTATGTTAGGGGGTTTGAAGAGGATCCTACAAACATGGATTTAATATTCTTTCTAACACCCACAGTCATGTACGAGGGATAAGAAAATGAAGTCATCGCTCTTCAGAATGATGGAGACCAGATCACCTTGATGCAATGACTGGCTCACTTAATTCTGGAAGGAGGGTTACATCTAACATGATGTCTCATTAGTGAATTTGAAGAATTATCACCTCCACCCTCTGATTCTTGCGAGTCGACCCCTGATGATGAACAATTATCTACCAAACAAGGTGGTTCCCTCCTTCTACTTCTATTCTCCCCCACTCGAGGTATGACATGATTTAATACCCCTTTAGGGTAAGATGCAACCCACATTTTGGCATACCAAATAGTAAATATGTGTACTGCATCAGTGAAGGGTAAATTAAATATTTCCCTAGTCTTTACCACATATGTCAAAAACCATAGTTGTTAGGTAACCTTTGGGTGTTTCTCTAATCTGACTTGCAAAGGAGGGGATAAAGAATTATATTATAGACATATGAATTGATGTGAAAATATATAAGGATAATAGTCCCCACATATGATTTCTCTACCGATTCTGGGGGCCAACACGCCATCTCTACAAAGCTAACATATATTCCCTCAATTCCAAACTAGCCATCCCATTATCAACAAATAGCCTCATAGGCAGATTCCTACAAAGAAATAAATGGAACTCATTATGCAAGATCAATCTGGCCTTGATGTTGTATGAATGCAAAGAAAAGGGTGATATACTAGAAAATTCCTGAATAAATGGTCGAAAATAAATTCCAAAAACATGTACTCTTCTTTGTACAACATAAGTTCTGAAGTGAGTAGCAATACATCCCCACAACACTTAGAAGAGTATCGTTATTCAAAAGGGAGACTTATCTTTGTAAATGTGTAGAAAACTCATATGAATCTTGTCCCAAATGAGAGTAGACAACTCTACCATCCTTTTCACTGCCAGAATAGCGGTAATAACAAAGGTTCTTGGCCTCATTCCTCTTTTATAGTTTCGGATTAGTAATAATTACACACTGATTCGCATGTCCAAGAAATCTTCTAGAAGTGTCATTGTAAGATCGTTTGGGTTGAATTCATATCCCCATATATCAAATTCTCCTTTCTCCAATTTTGGCCAAAAATTATCAGGGGTAACTCTATTTTATTCCCTTGGATATCTTGTTGGACGGGTGCATGTGGGCCTCTTTTCCTTATTCTTTATAAAAAATATTTTCATCAATTCCTCTGGATGAATATCCCTCCTGGTGTGAAATTTCATAGTGGTTGTGTTCTTGAGTTTGTTAAATATTTTCATCAACTCAAGACCAAATTTGGTGACTTATTTGAATCATTCCATGTCACCTTGGGATGAATAAACTCATCATACATGTCTCCAAGGATCAGAGCACCAAAAATCTTATAAACATCCCGTAAGCTAATTCCTACCTCTCCATGTGTTAAAAGGAAGGAATTAGTCTCTAGGCTCCATCTGCTTAATAATTCCAGCATGGAATAATCATTCTTATACACATAAGTTTGTCCAACCTAGAAAAATTCATAAATCTCGACACCATTCAAGTCTTATATAAATTCTGCATAAGTATTATAAACCCAGTATGCTCACATCCACACGGGTTTTAAACCTCCTCCTGGAAAAAAGTCCCAACATTTCTTCAAACCCTTGGACTGATCAGTATGATAATCCTGAAAGATGTATGAATAAAAGTGTGGCTGCAGCTCGGGTGTGTGTGCCTTCAAATCTGGAGCACACGAGCTATGATGCATAATATGAGCTTTCTCTACTATCCCTGCACTAGAAAATGAGCCTCCAATAGAAACGTTGATGAAAAAAGTTGTTATAATCTTGAAACCAATAATGTGGGACATAGTTATTTGGAACTGTAATATTAACATTCAAAAAATGGCCATATCTACACAAAGGCAGATATGTGCTTTAGGGAATGTTGAAATGATTCTTTTCAAATATTTTGCTAGGTCGGGAAGGGTGGTGTCACAAACATCAAAGTAATCATGACCAATGACATTCATCATTTCATAAATCCACTTTCTGGGAAGATCATTTGTATTTATAATTCTTTTGGGAGCCATTAAACCTACAAAAAGATAGAAATTGTCTTTTAATGTAATTTCCTTTTTGGTGTTTCACAAAAAAAATCGTCCAATGCATTAAGGATCGAAAATATAAGTCGGCTTGCAAGTATGGTTCCACACTTATTATGAACAACTAAAAAACATATAGAAGACACGCGGTGAAACTGATGTGTCTAAGTCAAAGAAAACTTGCGTGCGAGAGATGAAATTTTGAAAGTCTAAAGGATTTTCATGGAAGTAAAGAAATTATATATAGGTGATGCTTGTCACCCTATGCGCCAGATTCTTGTGCGCTACAAACATGCTTGACTAGTTGCTCAACGCGCCTAACATGTGTGTGCCCCAGTGCTCTTGTCTTTCTCCCTAATTACTTTACCACAGTATAGGATAATCTTTTCATTTCGGATCCAATTCTGAGGGGGGGGGGGATTTTGTTTACACTCCATTCTATCAAAGAGTCTTAAAAAGACAGAGGGAATCCTCTAAGGAAGGAAAGGGGAAAATACATGAAGAAAATAAAGATTTGAAAAGGCATGAAATTCGGATCTCCTTAGTCCAACCAAAAGAGCGTCGGCGTGCAACCTACTTGTGCGCCCCAAAATGTCGCATATCCTACTTGCACGCCCAAATTCCTTTTTCCCAAGGTCCTATTTTTTCCAATAAATAGACACTTGGGGGCTTCATTTGTACCGATAAATTTCATAGAAGCCCAATTGCCACTCTGGTCTCCCTAGTACTTCACCTTGGTCTTCTAAAACATTCAAGGGTGTTCTTCAACACCTTGAGTGGAGGATTTAATGGAGAATTGTTGGACATAAGTCCTTTATGTGTTTTAAAACCATAACAATTACACACCTAAAGCACCTAACCTCCCCAAATAATATATACTTGTGTGCTGCATATTCCTTTAACTTGAACTTGAGCACCCTACTTCTAAGATCACCTATGAATACTCTTTAAGACTTGAGCAAGGTCTCTCCCAAGTATTACCATACAGGTTGTTCATCTCTTAAGTGAACATCACGTCTACTCTGCCTACTTATGTGTCCATACTTGCACGCCATTCTCTACTTGGGATCCCATCTTTGATTCAGTAACTCTTTTCAGTCTACAAGCCATCAAGACTTCCTCAAAGACATTCATAGAGTGGATTATTCTTCATTGGCTTCCTTTTATGAAAGAGATTCTTTTTAAACCCCAAAAAAACCTCCTGAATTATCAAACCTTTTGGAAAGATACATCAGCGTGTCTCCTATTTGGTTTTGTATATCCATAGTCAGTGGTTTCCCACATTTGTTTCATAATGGGGTTAGGGTCCGTAGAGTGCTTGTGGGTTTGTATATCCATAGTCACATGGAACTTTCTCCCAGGAACAGTGTTGCGATGTTCCCAGTTTGGAGGAGGGTTGGTTCCTGGCCTCTTCCTTCTTGAAGAGATAACCCGAAACCTCAGGTCTCTGGTAGGGGAGGTAAAGTTCACATTTTCTTTTGTCCCTTTTGATGAAAGGATAAGTCTTACTCCCCTACTAGGATCAATTTTAGGGAAACTATCCTAGTGTAAGCCCCTATATTTTCTTTCTGGAGGTAGCATCATTGATCCTAGTCTATTCTTCGGTGCCAAAGATCTGAGGGAAGATGGACACAGGGATTTTTTTACCCATTCTCTCTCCCATTGGGCTTTGTCACCATGGAAATAAATCCGGGTTTAATCCCCTAACCTTCATCTATTCTTCAAGTCATTGGACCCTTTTTCAATTTAAAGTAAATAGAGGGAGGGATCGTCACCTCTCCCTCTTCACAGGCTGCCTCGACCTCATTCACCTTGTCCACCATAGGTGCGCCCTCTTCCACCAGTAGAGGAGGAACAATTTTAATGTGCCTTTGTTAAATCTTCCACATATTCTTTTTTCTCACACCGAGCATGACTCATGTCGGATTAGATATTTGTAGTGATTACAACATGTGCAAAAACACCCATGGTGAAGGAACAATGATAACTCTAATTCCTGTTCAAACTTGGATACGTAGGAATCCCTTTCAGGGCCCAAGCTCACTGGATATTATCTTTAGGAATATAACCCTAATTCCCTTAATGTAGGCATCCCCCTTAGGAATAAGCCCCAAATTAAACGCTCAAATCACCAAGGCATCATTTTTAAGAAGTAATCCCAAACTAATTTCTCTCGAAGGACTATACTCTTCAATGAGACTTATCAAACATTGGGGGATTTGATTCCCATTCACATGGGATACGTAGGAAGCCTCCTTGAGGTTCGAACCCAATACCTTAAATCAACCATGTTCTCATTGATCCATATTCCCAACAGGTTCTAATCTAACTTGGAAACACATATCCTTTCCTGTTCATTAGGCCACTTCAGCATAAGTCCAATGCTAAACCTTGACTAAGAATATTTCTATTAGATTTACATACCACATGACATTAAAATGTTGGGTTTGGTCCTTATCACATGATCTTAAAAGGTAAGATGTGTCCCATTTAGTGGCACCTAACTACAAGGGTTCTGATTCCTTTCACAAGGATACATTGGTAGCCCATTTTACGGGCATGATCATAAGATCAAATCAATCCTTAGTCTCCCTGGATGACAATAAATACCATAGTGCCCCCACTGAGTGGCTTAAAAACTAGTATCATCATAACAGTGATTAAAGAAATCTATAAGTAGTATATGAGAGGACACCATCGATGGAGAACCTTGAATACATATGGATATCTCCATTAATGAAGATCCTTGAATACATATGGATGATTTTAAACTTTTTCATATGCTAAATAAGTGATTGAAAATTCCAAGGGATGATTATGATATACTAGGTGAATTAATAAGGATTCACAAAAATATATTAAAATTTTAATCAGAGTCCCGGAATCAACAATAATTCCCACCAAAAGGATGTGATGAGTCTGAACTCCCATCCTCTCGATCAATACATGTTCTTAAGTATCGTGATGTTCAAACTTAATGAATGTATGCCTTTGGAAAGAAGGTCCCCTTTGGATAAAGAACAGTTGGAAGTTTCTGGTTCCATAAATAAATCCAATGGAAACCTCCTAGAAGGAGTTATTCTTAAAACTAGAATACACGTTTCCAGGACATACAAAACAAATATCAATAACAAATATCATAATGAGGGAATTTATATTTCCCAAAATCAAAAATATACCATCATGGCTTCATACCAGACACTATATGTAAATGGTTAAGGCCTTGGCTAATACCAAAACTAGTTTGTCTCCTAATAACTACCGATGCATAGAGGGGCTATAGCGGGCCTTGCTCGACACTTACTAAGTCTAATACATTCCTCTTATAAAATAGGTTAATCATAAACAAAAAAACATTCGTATTGAAAAGTTATCATTTTAAATGTGAATACTTTAACTATAAACCATGAATGGTATCAAAATATACCTTCCATAGTCCAACTGAATCCTAAAACATTCAATAATAATATGGTAAATGATATCTTAGGATATCAACCTCAATTAAGAAAAATAATCAACAAATGGTGTTAAATAGATAAAAATAGTACAATGAAATCATTGAAAAATTATTGTGTGAAAACTCTTATTAAAACCCTATAAAATTAATATAAAAATACAATATTTTTTAAAAAATTATCATTTTGAATACGAAATATAAAAAAAATAAGGGCATAGGTTTTTTCAGTTCATAAAATATGTATTCTTTTAAAGTAATCTATAAATTAACTAATAGTAATGGCAGTAGGAAATTCATTGTTGCTATGTGTGTTAATCATAGAACCTTACATTTATCATTTTTCATATAAAAACCATAAATTTATTCCATTTGAAAAAATATGAATGTATTTAAATATAAACATAAAATTTCCTTTATAATTATTTTATATCCATATAAATAAATATGTAAAATAATATCGAGAGTATTTACATGTAAAAAATATGTAATAATTAAATCAAAAAACATTCAAGGTGTCCCATACCACATTAAATATTTAAATCATAACATTCTTGACATAATAAATTTATAAAAAAAAATATAAAACATGGTAATAAATAAATATATGACATGCTAAGTTAATGGTGTTGTATATACCCCTCATAAAATAAGGTGGTTGTATAACATCAAATTATGCCTCAATGAAAGGAGATTGGGATGAATTCCCCTACATTGAACAATCCATTATTTGAATGTGATTTAGCACATTATATAATGGTTTAAATCAGGTCATTAATTTATACCATAAGCATAACCATATTTATGATATCATAATTATCTTATTATATGTATTTAATAATATTTCGTAATTACCCTTTTTTGGTGTTAACTAGTTAAATTTACTATGCATGTTTTTCATATATGTCATATTTATTATGAATAGAATATACTTTATTCATATAAATAATCATATTGAGGACCAAGATATAATATTTATTCATTATATTAATTTTTATAATCATTCTTTATCAGCTAACATTGAAAATGAATCACATCACGTTGTGGAGATAGTTGTCATTATGTACGAACGAGCGATGGTATCATAACCATAATAGCGAATTGGAAAATAAGTGGATGTTATATTAATTTATAGAGGATTATTATCATGTAATAATTATCATATATATCAATTATTTCTATAATCATACCAATCCATGTAAAATTGTGATGAAAAATAGATTACACGATGACGTGGAGACGGTTTATTGTACATACGTACACAAAATGTTTTTGTTTTTTTATGAATGATAAAAGGTGGAATAGGATTGTATCATAATATAAATAACATCTAAAAATATATATAATACTTTATTTATTACATTATAATAAAAAAATTGAATAGAATGTTTAACTATAAATGAACTTGGATGAGTTGGTAAAAATGATTACCTTTTCATTGGGGGACTTCCATTAGATCTCTTCATAATGGATATAGGGTTGGTATTTTTGGATTAAGAAGACATCCATAACATGTATTAATATATTTTTAGGATAAATGTTTCGGGTTTTTCTTTCAATATGGTTTAATGTACTGTAAAGAATTGTGGGATGAGGTTCACTTTTATAATTGCGTTTAGGGGAACTTTTGGAAACTCTCAAAATAATAAATTTATATAAATTATTATTCAAATAAAAATGGATAACAAGTGAGTTATTTTAAAAATAATATGTTTAGGGGACTAAATAATATCATTATGTAATTTTTATACAATTTTAGGTCACATAAGTGCACTTATCATTTAATTTAATCCCATATTTAAACCCTTTAACTCTTATAGTGACTACATGTCTTTTTAATATTTAAATATTAATATTATTGCTATAAAAAGGAAAAAGAACCATAAATGAGTCATGGATGAAATTTTCAAACTTACACCAATTATTGGAATGAATTTTATATTTTTATGAAGTTTATATCATTTACTGAAATAATATTTATTTTAAATTATCATTAATGTCAATTTTGATACTATTC
This sequence comes from Viscum album, assembly GCA_963277665.1. NCBI lineage: Eukaryota > Viridiplantae > Streptophyta > Magnoliopsida > Santalales > Viscaceae > Viscum > Viscum album. The sequence continues at coordinate 367,580,456 of OY728125.1, forward strand.
ATTACATGAATTTTTAAAAATATCATAACGACAAGATATATTATAAATTCTACTATTAAGATATCATTTATATGTTAATTTAGTCCATAAAATTATTTAATTACATTCATTATGTCATATTATATTTATTTTAATATTTCTAATAACATTTATTTTATATTTCCATTAATTAAACAATTACTGCATAACCATTGTGAAAATATTTAATTTAATTATTTCATTCATAAAAATATAAATTAAATTATCATAATGAAGATAAATATTTTATCTTGAAAATTAATATTTATAGTGGAATATATATTCAGAATAATCACATATGAAAAATGTAATACTTATAAAAAACATAATTATGACACATTTGACTTTCCCTAAAATAAAATACTATAAAATATTAACGTTTTACAAGAGGATACAATAGAAAATAAAATCATCTTAATGATGATTTTAGTCTCAAATAAGTCATCTAATACAATTAGGACAAGTGTTAGGATAATTTTATCATATTATTTTTATCCTCAATTACTCAATTCACCACTAACCGTGGTATTTTAAAAAAATTACTAAATTTACTATTCATATTGTCCAAAAAATAAAAGGGACCTAATTTATAAATTTGTATCTTATAATTCAAAATATGGGATCCATTTTTTTAAATTTATAACACATAATTGGATAAAAGTAAATTAAAATTAATCTCATTGACAAAATTAGAAAATTGGGTTTTAATTTGAAAATGTTCAAAAGATTAAATTGTTTTTATATCCAAAGTCAATGTGAAATTGATTCCAATGGCCTATATTATATTAAAGGATTTTAAATTTATCTAATTATACTTTTAAACCAACAAATTATAAAATATATTGAAATAAGTTTTTTTAAAATAGGTTTTCTTTTAAAATCTAGCATTTTATACTATTCATCAAAACATGAAACTTATCATAGAAATAACAAAAATATAACCAAAGTATATTTTTATATTAAAATTTTAAATAATAATTTTATTTTATCAAATAGAATTTTTAAAAGATTCGAATTTTAGTTTTAAAGGAATCTCACAATCAAAAGGAGGTAAAACTAACTTTAGAAAACTATTGTTTTTATACATAAAAGTGGATTTATTTTTATATAATATCTATAAAACACATAATATTAATGTAAAAAATTATATTGAACATATAATATATATAAATTTGGTAATGTGGTTAATAATTTTCATGCCCGACTATTTAACTGCTATATTAAAATAATATTTCATTGTTCGTTTAAGCTGGATGTTGCATGACACATAAGATTTTGAAAAGAATACCATTAAAAAGAAACATATCATAAAATCTTTCAGCGTTAAAATATACCCACCTTCAGTAAATTTTTTCCTCACTCATTGAAAATTCTCTTTTAAAATAATGGGTTTTAAATTTAAAAATACATTTGATGAAATTTCAAATGAGAAAAAGGATTACTGAAACACAGAAAATAAAATAAAGAAAGGGAATTATGATTGCTACCTGAAATAAAACATACTAGGTTTACATTTCAGAAAACACATAAATTGGAGAGAGAAATAACTATCAGGTTCTACTAGATAGTGACATATAAAATCATCATTATAATGTTAAACATTACAAAACCTTATATTTTAGATCAGTTAAAATACCAATGGTTTCTCAAAAAGAACAGTAGGAAGATAACGTTTTTAATATAATATCCTTTTCCTTAAAGTTGAGGGACTATTTTACTAATAAAATAATCACTTTATATCATCAACATAATTTATTACTTTCCAGCTCATTTTCATAATAACAACCTTTTTTAATGTATCAATCTATTTCAACTTCATTTTTTTAACCAATATATTAATATTCAAGGTGACTTTTATACCTGAAGCTCATTTATCAAAATATCCCAGAGTCATTCCTTTAAACATTAAATATTTCTCAAAAAAAATTATTATTAGAATAGGTTATACTATATGATAAATTGTAAATTAACCTGAAATAATAATATCCAATGTTTAACTTAATGCATTACCTAAGTAGACAACCTTAAGACTCATACAAAATACTTCTGGCCAAATTAAAAGATATAAAATTTAGAAGTCAATAAATTTACAAAATAAAAATAACATTAGATTCCCAAAACAACATAATTTATCTCTTATTTTCACACACCAAGCATTTCATCACCTTAAAAACTGTGAAGAAAACATTCTTGATTTTAAATCCTTAAAGAAGAAGTATTATTGTGAATTTCAAATTCCATAACTCTTAGAACCATTAAATCATTGATAAAATACTGAAATTTCATAATTATTTTATCCCAGATTATTCACATTAATCATTCATCTTCATATGTTGTATGATCATAAGAATGATCATGATCCATTAGATTATTTTGGTGCATATTTCTTTTATGCTTGGAGAATTTTCTTGTGTAGTTACCCATGTCATAACAGGTGAAGCATTGAACTTTGGAAAATTCGATTCTTCCCTTCACATAATGATCATGGTGGCCTTCTTCCAAAAAATTGAAGAAAAATCCTTTTTTCTCTTAATCATATACCATTGTGTTTTCTTCCACAAGTGTCAAATGTTCTCAAATCCTTCTTTCCCGTCTTTCATTTATCCATATTTATCACCATCATCCTCTTGTTCTCTCTCTTACCTTTGATGAAATAATACATATATAATTATTTCTATGAATTATTATCACATGAAATTATTTCCATATATGATGAGAATTTTTGTAGGACAAGTTCCCTTTAAAAAATTTCCATAAAGCCATTATATAAATAAACATTATTGCACTTTCTATTAGGTGTATTTATGGGGTTCACATTCCTTCTTCTAGGAGAAATTTTTAAAGGATGTAAAACTCTAGATTATATTAAAACAAAATGATAAATAATTTATAATCTCAGAACTAGTGAATCTCATAACCCAAATTAAAAATTGAGGTATAACTAATCTGTAAATAAAAAGCATAGTTAATTTGGATATATTAACAAATTCTGTCATACTGTGTCATTCTATAATCAATCTATTTCCAAAGGTTCCTACTAAACTTCCAATGACACCAATTGTTATGACCCAAACCCTAGTAGTCTAGATTCAGTGGTTAGTTTTTTATATTTTCATTTTATACATGGAATCTCATTCTAAAGGACTAAACAATTTAGTTGTTTTGGAAAACTAGATATATATTTGAAACATACATTATAATTGAAATTATAAAATAAAACATAATTATTCCTTTAATATAACCATTATTCTCATATATTTTCCATGCATTTCAATCATAATAAACATATTTACACCTTGGTAAAATAAAGCATAAGGAAGGGGGATCTCAAATGATCAGTAAGGTTATTTGTATAATAGAATATATCATGTATAAGGCCCCAACATTAAACATTGACTAATATTTATTTTATGTTAATAATTCACATTGAGGGTATTTTAGGTTTAGAGTTTTAGATAATTAGGACATAACTAATACAAAACAACTGAAATTTATACATAGTGGATACCACCAGAACAGTATCAATTTGTTCCACAATATAAACACATTAAAAGTAAAAAAGGTTTCTTTTTCTTGATAAAAATATTCTTGAATTATTTAATTATATTAATCATCCTTATACCCAATGGAAAACATCTTAAAAACTTGTGATAAGAATAAAATGCTACGTATGGGATGTAAATCAATGAAAGAAACGCGTTAGTCCATTAATACTTATAAACTTATGAAATCATAATTTTCACCCATAAAACATAAGTTCTTTAAAATACTTCACGAAACCATAAGATTCCTAAAACACTCATGGAAATCATAAATCATAATGTTAACTTGTGGCATCCATATAATACTTACTTTGTATCTTTTACATCTACATAGGGAGTAACCTTCATGTTTATGTTTGGAATACCTATCACAATATATTCCCTAAATCTGCATGGATAAACCTTATCGTTTGCATATGTAACATTACCCAATGCATGGGAGAGTTATCATGGGATCACCCACCCTTAGATTATCACATAAACACGTTTATAAATAATAAATTCTAATGAACCATAACATAATCATAGAACATAATACAATCATAAAGGGAAAATAACATTTCTACATAGTAATTAAAATAGACCATTTCATGATACTGACATAATAAATCCTTTATCAAAACCATTTTCAATATCAAAATAAATTATAAGGGTATATGGTATTAACTTTCCTTTTAAAAAAATAGGTGTTGTAGATTAATCCAAATATCAAATAATGTTTTTGGCAGTGGAGAAGTGATTTTCTCTTTATATTTAGAAAAAACTCATTATTTTATATAGTAAAAGGCATCATATAAAAATATTCCATTTGAAATATTTTGAATGAAATTTAATTTCAAATGGTATGATTATACACCGTATAAATGAATGAGGTGTATATTATTAAAATATGCCCCAATGAAAGGAGATTGGGACAATATCCCATTTAAAGATCATATCATTAGATTAAAGATAAATCAATGAAATAGCTATTTGTGACAACTATAAATACAACCAATATAATTTTATATTCATTTTAAAACAATCAGAGTTCATTCCTCCATATTCTTGGAAAAATAAATCCAATGACATTGATATTTAACTCAATAAATGGAAATTGAGTTATTATTTTCCATACCTTGAGTTTGACATGTCTTGTACTTTATTTATTATCCTAAATAATAAACTTTTATTTATTTATAATTTATTTTTAAATTTATTAAATTTTATTATTTAATTTATATCTCTTATTACCATGTTATAAAAATATATGATCATTTAATTTCATATTGAATGTTTTGTCGATATTCGGTACTTGGAGTCGAAAATGAACATGGTTTGGATGTCAGTAGTCCATGTGGTGATAAGTTCATAATAGACAAAATATCATTCATGAAATAATCATCACTTTTTTACATTAATTGTAATTTTAAATCAAACCATTTATTATGTTTAAGAAAAATTAAAAACATTATATTCATGAAGACGGTTGGTTGTACGTACAAATATTTAACATTATCATTTTTCATTGATCTTTTCGGAAATAAGGTAATTATTATTTTATATTTTAATAATGATAATAATATTAATAAAATTATAATAATAATTTAAATATACTAGTATATGTATTTATGATCATTCTTGAATAGTTAATGTGGAGAATGAATCTAATCACATTGTGGAGACGGTAAGTCGTACATACGCATGAGTGATGATATCATTAAATTTAATGGTCAAATGGAATATAAATTTATGTTATATTAATTATACCAAATAATTATCTATTAATATTCATTATTTACTTCCCTTATAAACATCTTTATATACAATTAAATAAAGTACATATGAAAAATAGTTTTCACCGAACCATGGAGACGGTAAGTAGTATGTACGCACGCATGGTGATATTGTTTGTCATATGATGGGTAGAAGGATGAATATTGGTGTATAAAAATGATAAATTCTTCTCATAATATATTAGTTTTGGGATTTATTACATTATTATAGAAACAACTTAGGAAAAGGGAGTAGAAGAATAAATAATACAAAAACACATAAAAAATGATACCTCTTCTTTGGTTGATCACCTTTAAAGAACACCTTAACTCCTTTAATAAGGGTTTCATGACAAAAATATGGACTTAAGAATGTGGTTAGGGATTATAGTAATCATTTTTTGTTGAGAATGGCCAAAAAAAGTATTTGGACGTGTGGGTATTAGAGAAGAAATGGTATATGTTTATAGGATAGGAGAGGGGCACGCATGGAATGTGTAAAAATATAAATTTAATATAAATGAATTTTTCAGTTAAAATGGCTCTAACATGAGATATTCCTATGATAATATGATTATAGTTAGAAATAATCTCATCCAATAATTCTTTTACATATATTTTGTTTATTTTTAACCATATATTTTTTTTGCACCCTTATTTATTATCTTTTAATTTTAATTATGGTATCAACATTTAAAATATTAAGAGGACATACATGTTACTTATATTGAGTCAATTTCCCATAGTTGGGAACTTAATGAAATTTTAGACTTTATAATATTAAATGCCTGATTTTAAAATAATTTTTGTGTTTTTTTTATAATTTAATCAATTATCATTTTTATAAAATATCCATTATGTCAATTTTTAGACTATCTGCTTTATTGAATTTCAACAAAATCCAGAAAGACAGATAACTTCGAACCAAAACATTTAATAGTATTTTAACATATCATATTAACCTATTAAAATTGTGTATGACCTAAATTATGTCAAAAAATATTTATTTTCATATTTATAATATCAATTATTTGATTCCTTCATTAATAATGAAATCACTATATAATAATCGTTTCGTAATGAAATTTAATTATTTAATGTCTTGTTATTATAAATAAAATACCTTGATATAGGATATATTTTTTAATTTATAATGAATATTTATAGTAAAACAGATCACTTAAATAAACTCTTAGTAAAATTGTTTTAGTACAACGATATATGTTTATAAAATATTTTCATTTACTTTAAATTAAAAGTGATAAGTGTCATAATCACTCCCTAGTGGCTTCCAAAGGCCAAATTGTCATCCAAAGGGTTATCCTGGTCTGCCATATCATATACAATTAGATTATGACAATTTTTAGAGTACTTTATAATATTATAATACTATTTTTACCGTCATTTACCTGATTTTCTCTAACCGTGGTTACTAAAAATCGTTACTAAAGTTAATATTCGCAATGTCAAAAAATAAAAGGGACCTATTTAAATAATTTGGACCCAAGGATTCCAAATATGGAATAATGTTTTCAAAATTTAAAACATATAAGTTGGAGTGATTACTTTAAAATTAATTTATGTTTTCATAATTAGAAAAGTGGTTTCCTAAAAGTAAAAATCATCAAACGATTGACCTGAATTTATATCTAATTTAAATTTGAAATTAATTTAATATTTCTTGTATTTCATAAGGTACAGATCTTCATTTTTGGGTTAAATGTGTTTATTTCATTTTTGGATAAGACCCCCCTAGCCGGGTCATGGGTAGTTTGGGTTTTTTTGGGAACGAATAGGGAAAACATTCTAAAATCATGTTGTAGGATAGGTACACATCATGTACTTGGTTTACACGCTATGTACTTCAAGTACATGTCATGTATGTGGTCGTCACGACATGTAGCTAGTCTAGCTCAGAAAAAAAATAAGGTGGGGTACAATCTGTTTACTTGAAGTACATGTTGTGTACTTTCCCAATGGGGGATTGTTTTATTAAAGACGCGGTAGCTTATGTTTTTTACATACATAAGATTTTATCTCATTTTTGAACCCAAAACACCTCCTATTCTAGTTTTTCGAGTATTGAAGCCATCTGAACTCTGATTTGAGCATCGTATGTCACATTGGAACCATGTTTTTAGGTAATTGATTAATTTTTAGTTGTTCTTTATTCTCCAGAACAACAACGTTTCTATTTGTATTTATTGTAATATGCTCAAAAATTCTGTTATTTTCCCATACATCAAATTTCTTCAATACTGGGAAAAACTAGGAAATGATACTGGATGAGTTGTCTACTACCAAGGTGAGGTAGGTGTTCTAGACTTTCTTTCATATTTTCTTTGTGTCTTTCGAGCGTTTAGCTAAAATTCCATTTGTCAGAATTTATGGTGAGGTCTCATTCTTGAGTGAGGATCTTTTTACAGTTGTAGTTAGACCTAGTAAGGTTGATCGTGGGTTATTTTTTGGTTTGTTTTCACCTTTATCTTATTTCAACGTCACCCAAGGAGTAATCATTAAGGAAATACTTTTTTTATTCCTATTAAAAACCCCCAATGGTTGTGTTTTTGTGATTTACATAGTATATGAATCCTTATATGGATTGATATCATGAGTAGCAAGTTTAGGAGATATACTGCCTCCTTTCTCTTTGAATATCATGTTATGCCTCACCTATTTTGATAGTTTGGCATGTTAAATGGATGATATTTCTGGGTATACCTATATTCAAATGATTAATGTCATGTCAAATGGTTTATATGTGATTTTAGTCCCATATGATTATGACAAATGGTTTTCATGAATGCGTATACACTTGTCTTATGCTTGTTGAAATGAGTTGGAATACTCACCTAGTTATAAATGTTTAAATTGAATGCTTGAATAAATTAATACTTAATAAAATGATTTTATAGATTCCTTGAACTACTCTCCTTGGATTTGGAACACTTTAGTGGATTCCTTGGGTTGATTCTGCCCCTTGGGCCTTGATTTCATGGGATTCCTCAGTCCTTGCTACCCCTTAGGATCCGGCTTTCTTGGGCTCATGTAGGACTTGTTATTGACTTCCTCCTAGGACCCCAAACAATTCCTAAAAGAGTTTCCAAAAGATATTCCCATGGGAATTGATGGGATACCTCAAACACCATCCTTGGATCTAGCACTCCGTGGTCTAGATATTATTAATTGGATGCCTTGGCCTACTGACAACATGAATCCGGCCCTCTAGTTCTACATTTCACTATACGGTGCGGTTGTGGGATGCTAATCCACTATACAACATGGCCTTGGGATAATTTTTCAATTTATACAGAATGGATGTGGATTTCTTGATATAGATGGATGTACTACGTTGATGTGTGAATTGCTTGTTTACTTGGTTATAGCTGCCTTATTAGGAGAAGACTCTCTTTTCCATGTAACGTTGAGTGTTTTTCAGTTTTACTTTAAAATAGACATATTCAATGGGTATATTCACTTACATAATCTTTTTTACACTTTCTAGCACCTTTGTAGTATTGTTGTTAGAACTGTATAGACCTTGGTGGTTGCCAACTCAGAAGTTTATCTCACACCCTTTTTGGGCCTCCTTGGGGACCCAAACAGATTACATTGTATCATGTTATGATTGGGGAAAACACCCTAGTACAGGTTGTTGATTGTGGCTTTGGAGTAGGGTTGTATAGGGCCATGATAAAGCTTGCGATGCTGGGATACCTTTTTGTCCCTTCGTCCTTTTTGGGATACTTGTATTGTTATTATATGTACTATTCTATATGTTTTCTAGACACTAATACCATCTGTATAAATTTTGTACATGAGATACTTTTGGATGTTGATATGTATAATCCAATCTGGCTGTATTACTTTCAGTTTTCAACTATTTATTTCTCTTCTTCTATTTCATGTTTTTGACTTCTGTTATGATACTCCAGTAATGAGGGATTAGTACCCCCACTGACTCACCTAGTCCATCATTGTGAGTCGGTAGCCTTTGGCATTTGGGGAGATGTGGTAGAGGACTTGTGACCAATCGGGTGCAGAGCATTGTTTCGAGTGGAATATGAGCCTGGGACATTACAATGTTGTATCAAAGGGAGGTTTCAATCCTCCAACATGAGTGTTATGTTCCCACATTGATTTGGAAATTGGTAAACCCTTGGTAAAATTTCCGGAATAACAAAATGTGAAATGGAAATGTAAACTCCAAGGGAAAATAGAGACTTGACTGAGAACTGGATTTTGAGTGGGTGAAAGGCAGAGTTTCTAGTGGTTCGGTGGTTATTCTTTATACAGTCTTAGCTTTAAAAGTAGGTTGTGGGTTTTACTTGGTTTCTAAGAGGGTTTTGACTTGTCCTGCGCTTTTCAGCATTGTTCCTTGATGTTTTTCTTTACTGAGGCGTGTGTTTGGAATTGTAGGTACATGACACCATTAAGACCTCTTATGGTACACCACGATGGATGTGATGACCATAATTTGGATATGGTGGGTCACAAGCAACCACATGATCCTCCTATATTGCCAGATGTGGCACCGAAGGAAATTCTAGACACATGTGCTAAGGCATAGTTCTGTGAGGGTTTCTTTCACTATATGTAGTCATTATAGTGATCACCACAGCTAGCCTTGTCTATATCTGAGCTAACCTAGCTGCTCCATTAGTAGCATCCTCTCATGGTTTCATAGGATGGATGACTATAGGCTTAAAAGCTATGGCTAGAGACCACATTAGGAATTTTCAAGAATATGGAGATGCCTTCGGAGCGGAGGGTCGAACTCGCAACTTAGATGCTACATGGAGCGGCAAAGCTCTAGTGTGATGTTTTGAACCCGGATGATGGGATGCATAATATGGGTTACAATGACTTCCAAACCCACTTCTATGACAAATTTTACCCCATGAATCTATGAGCAGAGCGGGCGAGTGAGATTATGAATTAGGATCAGGGTATAATGACAGTTATGGAATTCTAATCACACTTTACCGAGCCGTAGAGCCTTGTGCTAACGTATCTTACTGATGGGCTATCAAGGAAGAGTCCCTTCGAGGAAGGTCTCATACATGCAATTAGATATTAGGTAAATGTTTTTAGGTTACCTTCTATCACTGAGATCATTAATCAATCTCTGATTACAAAAGCAGAACATGAGGTATGATGGGGGTATAGAACATGGGATTGTTGTTTCTAGCCCTAATGGATCTATGTCCTCAGGAAAAAAGTTCAATTTCGAGGATTCCCATGACATGAGTTCTGGACAGGTTGTGGGTGTAGGTAACTTGGTGTTTTTACATCAATGTGGTAGGTGAGGCCACATGAAAAATCTGTGCGACTGCGACCCACTTGAGTTTCAAGCATGCAGTAGTATGGGGTACATAAAGCAGTTTTGCAGGACATTCCCTCCAGTTGTGAGTTGTTGGGGGTCCACTCCGATGTCGGGTTTGGGAGAATGTTCTTCATCTCCACAGTAGGATGTGAGAAAAATCATTGTAGGTCAGTTAGGCCAGGGTAGTGGTGGTCGTGGTTGTGGTATCCGGACATCAGGTTCGCAGAGACAGCAGGGAAGATCAGCTCAGGGTAGCCAGGGAGGGTGATAGGGCTACAGTATGGGCCAGACTTGTGCAGTGCAACAGACCCAATATGAGAAAGATCCTAGATTTTCTACAATGAGAGGTATGATATTAGAAGCTTTTACTATTTTATCTTCTCTTTTTGGCATAAGTGCCTCTCACAACTTTCTCTCTACACGAGTGGTAAAGAGCCTGGGGTTTTTGGTTTTTCTTTCTGAGGGTGTTTTAACACTAGAAACACCATTATGAGTTTGAATTGGGGATTTCTGACATCGTACAGAGTGTCCCCTTATGGTTGGAGGGTCTCACTTCATCTGGGATCTTTATTTCCTCAAGATAACTGAGTTTGACATCAATCTTGGAATGGAATGGCTCATAGCATATCGAGCGTACATTTACTGATATCACTGGAGAGTGAATTTGACTTCACTGTAGGGTGAAATGCTTATTCACAAGGGTTTAAAATATTTCTACTAAATTAGAGCAAGAACTGAGAATTGTGGGATTGGCAGGATTATAGCCCAAATTACTAGTTTGTTTCTGGATGATCAAGGAATGAGTCAGGTCGACTGTCCTCCAGTGGTTGAGCACTTTAGGGATGAATTTCCCAATGACTTTTCTGGTTTACCTCCGAAGAGAGAGGTGGATTTATCCATTAAGATATAGCCATGAGTAGGGCTGGTATCCATTCCTCCATAAAGGATGGATACCATGGAGTTAGAGGAGCTCAAGATGCAGCTAGAGGATTTGGAGGGAAAGCAGTTTATCTGCCCTAATACTTCTTTGTGGGGTTCACATTTACTTTTTGCAAAAAAAGTGGATGGAAATCTTAGGCTATGCATGGATTATCGGAAACTGAACAATTTGAATATTAAGAATAGATATCCTTTTCCATGGATAGATAACCTATTTTATCAGCTTCAATGAGATCGAGAGTTCTTGAAGAGAGACTTGAGGTCAGGATATCACAAGGTGTGGTTTGAAAATCAAAAATACCTCATACATTCTTTTAGAGATGGTATGCATTATACGAGTATCTGGTTATGTCATTCGGTCTCATGAATGCGCTAGTGGCTTTCATGGTACTGATGAACTAATTATTCCATCATTACCTGGATTCTTTTGTGGTGGTTTTCATGGAAGATATCATGGTGTATTCTCACAATGGACACCACCATTCCAACCATCTTGAGATCATTTTGAATACACTATGGGAGCATCAGTTATATGCTAAACTCGCAAAGTGCCACTTTTGGATGGATTAGATTCAATTCTTGGGTCACATTATCTCAGAGGCAGGAGTGTCAGTGAAACTAGAGAAGGTGAGAGTTATTATTTCCTGGGAACATCCATAGAATTTTTTTTACATATGGAGCATCTTGGGGGTAAGTTGGTGACTATAGGTGTTTTATAGAGGACTTATCACACATAGAAGTTCCATTGACAGTCTTGAATAAGAATGGTTTGAATTTTATGTTGTAAAAATCTTTTGAGATAGCCTTTCAGGAGTTGAAAGGGATTCTAACATCCACCACAATCCTGATACTTCCAAAGTAGGGAAATAACTACACAATATACTGTGATGCTTTAGGTATTGGGCTGGGGGTAGTGCTGATGTAGGGAGATCAAGTTGTGGTGTACGGGTCTTGGTAGTTGGGGCCTCACAAGAAGAATTACGCTACGCACAATCTCGAGAAATATGCAGTCGTTCAGGCGTTGTGCTATTGGAGACACTATTTATTGGGAGAGCATTTTGTGGGGTTCACATACCAAAAAAGTCTCAATTATATCTTTACGCAATGTGATCTGAATTTTAGTCAGTGAAGGAGGTTGGAGTACCTATATTATTTTGATATAGAGCATGACAACATGCCTAGTAAGGGAAATGTAGTAGCTGATGCATTGAGGAGGAGGACTCAAATACATGCAGTGTAGCAGGCTAGTTGCGAGTGGCAGCTTATGGAATAGTTTTCCGAGATGCATCTGGAAGTGAAATACAGACAGGGGAATACTTTTCTTTCATCCTTAGCTTTTACCTTTACCCTACTGGACAAAGTTATGATGAGGCAGCTATCAGATTCAGAAGGCCTTGTTCTACGGGAAGGTATGGCTGGTGAGGACCCTCCTCCTAGTTGGACGATAGGTGATGATGAGATCTTGTGTATCCATTGACATATCTAGGTTCGAGTTGATATACATGAGGTGTTGATGAGGGAGTTTCATACATCATCTTGGTCACTACATCCTGGGGTACCCATGATGTACCGTGACTTGTGACGGCAGTACTGGTGTCCAAGAATGAAGAGAGAGGTAGTTGGTTTTATTAAATGTGTTCCACCTGTCGACATGTGAAGGCGGAAAATCAGTGAACAATTGGGATTTTAAAGCATTACCCATCCCAAAGTGGAAATGGGATGATGTCGTAGAGGATTTCATAATGGGTTTTCTGAGGTCTCCTTGAGGTAATGATGTTGTGTGGGTTCACATTGACAAGTTTACCGTGGTCTCACATTTATTGTCGATCAAGGAAACATTATGTGTTGTTGATCTTGGAAAGTTTTACATCTGAGAAGTGGTACGAATTCATGGGGTCCCACACATTATCTTTTCAGAGATGGATTCCGGATTTATCGCTCGTTTTTTGTAGAGATTTCATTGGGAGTTGGGTACATAGGTGCTTCAGAGAACAACATACCACCCTCAGACTAATGGTCAGTCAGAGCATATGATACATGTGCTAGAGGACATGATGTGAGCAGGCGTCCTAGATTTTGGGGGCTCTTGGGAGAGTCACATTCCCCTGGTTGAGATCACTGACAATAACAGTAATTATGTGACGATACAGATGGATCCTTATGACGTATTATACGGTAGGCCTTGTCGTTCTCCCCTGTGCTGGTTATAGGTGGGAGAGGCAGCTTTACTGGGACTATGTCTTGTGCAAGAGACTTATGTGTAGGTCCAGTTGATTTAGAAGTGGATGGATACTGCACTGTCATGTCCGAAATCATATGCCAATCACCATAGACGAACTCAATAGTTTTAGGTCGCGGATCGGGTTTTCTTGCATGTTTCACCGAGGTTGGGACACAAGCAGATTAGGAGACAGGTTAAACTATCACAGATATATATTGGGCCGTTCGAGATTCTAGAAAGAGTCGGGTCGATTGCCTATTGGTTGTAGTTATCTTAAAGGTACCAATCCATGCATGACATGTTTCATGTATCTCCCCTATGCCTCTAGAACTTGGACTTGTCTCTAATTTTTCATCCCAATGAGGTTGAGCTTCTAGTTGATCTTTCATTTTAGGATCATCCTATTTTTATTGTTGACAGGAGCACAATGGTTCTCCAAGACCGATTAGTTCCTCTAGTATGGGTTCTATGGCCACATGGCCATTTATAGGATGAGACTTAGTAGAGGGATCTTGACTTACATGCCTAGTGGTCGGAGTTGTTTTCAGAAGAATCTTTACCACCCTTCAGACAGCAATTCAGGGATGAATTGCTATAAGGGGGTATGATTTTAAGATCCTTGGTTTTTATTGATGTAAAAAACTTCTTTTTTGGTTTAAATTTGTTGATTTAATTTTTTAATTAGACCCTAGGATGGATCATGGTCCGGTTGGGTTTTTTTTGGGAAATAAAGGGGTAAACAAAATGAAATCTAGTTGTAGGCTAGGTACACATCGTGTACTTGGTTTACAAGGCGTGTACTTCAAGTACACATCATGTACTTAGCTTTCACGATGTGTATCTAGTCTGGATTAGAAAAAAATTTGTTGGAGTACACACCATGTACATGATGTACATTCCATGTACTTTCCTAGTAGGGTTTTTTTTATGAAATAGGTGGTTGTTTAGGTTTTTTATGGGATTAATCTTTTCTCTCATTTTTGAACACAAAACTCCCTCTATTCTAGTTGTTCAACTATTGAAGTTTTCCATAATCTGATTTGAGTGTCTTCTATCATGTTGGAACCATATAAGTAACTACTTGATTCGTTTTATTCATTCTTGATTCTACGGAATAATGACTGTGCTATTTGGATTTTCGCACATATGCCCTAATATACAGTTCATCATCCATTCTTTAGATTTCTTTCAATTCGGGATGAATCAAGACATGATTCTAAAAAATTTGTCTACTACTTAGGTGAGGTAGGTGGTATATAGTTTTTTTCTTTTCTTGGAGTCTTGAGAGTGTTCATCCAAAATTCCATTTGTGGGAATTTGCGGTGAGGTTTATGTTTTCAGCGAGTAGCTTTTTATAGTTGTAGTTGGACCTAGTGAGGTTGACCATGGCTTCCTTTTAGGTGTGTTGGCACCCATTTCTCATTTCAAGGTCAACTGAGGAGTGTGACTTAAGGAAATACTTTTTTTATTCCAGTTAAAACCTCCCAATGGGGCTGTTCTTGTGATTGATAAGGTAGAGAAAGCCCATAGATAACATCATATCTTGAGTAGCTAGTTCAGAAGATGTACTGCATCCTTACTATTTGAATATCATGTAATGCCACACCTATTTTAATATTTGGCATGTTAAATGGATGATATGGGTGGTTACACCTATATTTAAAAGATTAATGATATGTTAAATGGTTTATATGGGAGGGTAGGCCCATATTCTTATGTTAAATGGTTTTCATGAGTGGGTATACTCATAGATTGTTCTTGTTGATGTGAGTGGGTATACTCACCTAGTTATAAATTCATAACTTGAATGATTTAATGCTTGAATGCTTAATTGGATGGTTTGATAGATGCCTTGGACTGAAATCCATAGATCTGGAACATGGTAGTGGACAACTTGGGTTGATTCTACCCCTTTGGTCTTGATTCTGTGGGATGCCTCAGGCCTCGCTACCCCATAGGATCTGAATTTTTTGGGCTCATATAGGACATTCTATTTCCTTGATCCTAGGACCCCAACTAGTTCCTAAGAGAGTTTCCACCAGGGATTACCATGGGACTCGATGGGATGCCTTGGACACACTCCCTGGATCCGGCCCTCTGTGGTCTAGATATTACTACGTGGATGCCTTGGTATACTGACACCTTCAATCTGGCCCTCAAGGTCGAAATTTCACTATACGACATGGATGTGGGATGATAATTCACTATACAAAATGGTCGTTGGATACTTTTTCAGTTTATATATCATGGATGTGGATTTCATGATACATATGGATGTATGTTGTGGCTGTGTGACATGCTTTTTTACTTGGTTATAGCTGTCTTGTTAGGAGATGACCCTCTTTTGCAGGTAGCATTGAGGGTTGTTAAGTTTTACATTATAGTAGACTTATGCCAAGGGAATATACATTTACTTACTCTTGTTTACACTTTCTAGCACATTCATAGAATAGTTGTTAGAATTATATATACCTGTGTGGTTTCCTACTGGGATGTTTATCTCACACCTTATTTGGGCCTCCTTGGGGACCCAAACAGATTATGTGGTTTCCAGGGATGATCAAGGCAAGCAACCTAGTCGAGGTTGTTGATTTTCGCTTTAGATCCGGGGAGCATAGGACCAAGCTGAGTCTTGAGATGCTGGAATACATTTTTGGAATTTTTTCCTTTTTGGGTTACATGAATTGTACTTCCATGTAATGTTCTCGCTATTATCTAGACACTTGTACCATATGCATCATTTTTTTATATGATGCACTTTTGGTTGTTGATATTTATATTCTTGTGTACTTGTATTACTTTTATTTGTCTGCTATTAATTTCGAACCATCTATTGTATGTTTTTGACTTCCGCTGAGATACTCAAGTAATGAGGGCATAGTCTCCCCCACTGACTTACCAAGGCCCTGGCTGCTAGCCTGCAGCCTCTAGCATTTGGGGTGATGTGCTTGAGGCCTTGTGACCAACCGGGCTCGGAGCACCGTTTTGAGTGACATCTGGGTCTGGGAGGTTACAATTACTTTCAATAACTATCATCAGATTAAATGATATAAAAACTCGTCCAATTGCACATTAAAAAAATTAAATTTATAACCAAACTATATAAATAAATTAGACAAAAAGGCAATTTGGAATTAAAATGCAGTATTTTTCACTATTCATTAAAAAATGAATTTTATCATAAAAATACAGTAATTCAACCCAATTAAATTTTGATGTCCCAATTATAATGAATAAGTTTATTTTGAAAAATAGAACATATAAAAGTGAAATAAATTAGATTTAAACAGGGTTATCTATTAAAATGTGGTAAAACTACCTTTTAAACAAGTAAGAGTATTTTATGCTTAAAACAGGGTTTATTCTCATTTGAATCCTATAAAAGTAAAAAAAAATTATAAACATGGGTAAAACTAATATAGTTAGTTCATTTAATTCCCTCAAATACGAAAACTACACAGTAATTTTCATTCAAAATAATAATACTAATAATGTATTATTTTTCAGTATAACTCATTATTTTGTGCAATATACGATTTCAGAGAAAACTATTGTTGCCTATCGAGTACGCTATCATACAATGAATCCCATTTCAGTTAAAATTAATTTATAATTCATAAATATTAATAGATATGAAATTTTGGTATTTTATAATTACCTGGGATAATCCTTCCCTTCTTTTGGAAACTATGTCCTCGCAATTTTATACACTTGTCAAATAAGTGTGGGTATTTATCCCTCATTGAATTTTCATATTCCCATGTTTCCTCGTCAACCATATGGTTTTTAAAAATTTCTTAACCTAATGAATCACCATATGTTGAAACACATAGTCTCTCCAGTCAAGAATCTGGACCGGTTTTTCCACAAATGAAAGACTCTCTTCCAATTGAACTACATTTGGACTCAAAACATGAGATGGGTCTAAAAAATACATTAAAAACAATGAAACATGAAAAACATTGTGTTTATGGGATAAACTCGAAGGTAAAGCCACTTTTTAGGAAAATGATCCAAATTTTTCCAGTATTTCATTGGGTCCAGTGAACCATGAACTCATCTTTTCCTTTTTACCAAAATGCATCACACTTTTCCGTGGTTAAATGAGAAAGACATGATCACTGACCTTGAAAGAAAGACTATTTCTCTGGTTATCTATATAACTTTTTTGTTCGTACTGAGTTGTACTCACTTTCTTTTGAATCATATGAATGTTCTCTTTCATCTCTTATACAAAATATTGTCCTATCATCTTTATTTCACCCAGTTCATCCAAAAAACCTAGAGATCGACACAGCTTTACATATAATGCCTCATATGATACCATTTGTATACTAAAATGAAAACTAATATTATAAGAAAACTCAACCAAAGAAATATTTTAGTCCCATATTCCCCAGTAATCCATAGAAAAAGCACATATCATATCCTCCAATGTCTAAATTATTTGTTCTAACTACCCATCTGATTGAGGATAAAAATTTGTACTAATATTTAATTTGGATTCCAATTACTTATGAAGGCCTTTCAAAAAGTGAGAAGTGAATCTAGGATCATGATCAAATACAATAAAGAGAGGAAATATATGAAACCTAACTATCATTTTAAGCTATAATAGAGAAAGTTGATCGAGAGGTAGTGTATCTCGAATAGGAAGAAAATGAGAATATTTACTCAATATATTGACAATAAAATGAAATGCATTGTTACTATGGTATTTATTTAGTAATCTGACAATAAAGTCCATGGATATATTTTCCTATTTACACTCTGGTACTAGAAAAGGATGAAGAATCCCTTTCAGAAACTATTATTATGATTTCACCTACTCACCATTCAAACACTTTGCATTAAAGTAATCAATATCCCTTTTCATTTCATCCCACCTGTAATACTCTCGATGGACTTTTACATCTCTGTAATTCAATGATGAATTGAAAACCTGGAACTATGAGATGCACATAACAACTGTTTCTTCAATTGTGAGTCACATGGCACACATAATATCTTTTCCAAACTCAAAACACAATATTTATCAATATTAAATTTAGGAAACTTCTCCTTCATAACCAATTATACCTTTTTCTTCCATGCACTACCTTCTTTCTGAGCCTATTTAGTTTTAGCTGATTGTGATGATTTTACTGCCACCTGTAACAAAAGTGGGGAATTCACGACACCAATAACATTCAATCCAAAATTATTCAAATCATAAACCAACTTATCATGTTCCAAATATAGCATGGTTGATGAAGCATTACTCTTTCAACTCAAAGAATCAACCACTTTATTTACTTTTCCTAGATGCTAATGATTGGTGAAATCATAATCCTTGATTAGTTCCAACCATATTCACTATATCATATTCAATTCTTTTTTATAAAATATACACTTAAATATTTTTGGTCAGTATATATTTCGTATTTTACTCAATAAAAATAATGCCACAAAATTTTATGGAAAAAAATAACAATAGCTAATTGAAATTCATGTGTAGGGTAATTTAACTCATGAGTTTTCAACTGATGTGAAGCATAAGAAATTTCTAGATAATTAGGCATTAGTACACAACCAAGTAAATTCATGGAAGAATCACTACAGATAATAACTTTACCATTTCTAGATAGAAATTCAAAAAGTAGAGCATTCAAAAATATTCTTTTCAATTCCTAAAAACAATCATCGCATTATTTTTTCTTTAAAAACATAACACCTTTTCGAATTAACTTAGTCAGTGGGCTTGAGAACTATGAAATTTTTTCAAAAAACCTTTGGTAATACCCTGATAAAACCAATAAAATTGTGAATCTCAATTATATTTTTCGGTCTTAGTCATTTTTCAATAACTTTTGTTTTAGCATGATAAACAGTTCTTCCATCTTTAGAAACAATTTGACCAATGATTGAAATTTTTTTTAACCAAAACTCTCACATTTTTAATTCCCCATACAATTTATTTTATTTTATGGTTTGAAACACAACACTTAAATGAATTTCATGCTCCTCTTTACTTTTATAATATACCCAAATATCATCAATAAACACAACCAAAAACTTATCCAAGAAGTCACCGAATATTCAATTCATAAGATCCATAAATAAATAAGGTTCATTAGTTAGCAAAAATGTAATAAGTAAAAATTCATAATGGCCATATCTAGTATCAAACATATTTTTTAGAATGTCTACTTTATTTACATTCAAATGATGGTACCCCAACCTCAAGTCATCCTTTGAAAAATACTGATCTCCCTAGAGCTGATAAAAAAAATCATGGATATGAGGAAAAGGATACTTGTTCTTAATAGTGATGATATTAAAGGATGTGTAATCAATGCAATGTCTCACTAAACCAAATTTATTTAAAAAAAGACAGGAGAACCCAAAGGTGACGTGCTAGGTCAAATTAATCCTTTATCTAATAACTCTTACAATTTCTACATTAACATTAAAAGTTCAATTTGAGTCATTTTTTAATGGGGTATTGAAATTGTATTAGCATTAAGAACTAATTATACTATAAATTCAACATCTCAATTTGGTATAATACCCATAAACTCATCAGGAAAATTATCAAGATACTCATTTACCACTAGAACATCTTTAGTCCGAATAGTTCCATTGTTTTCAACAATATGTGAAAGGTTTCATTAATTTACATATTTCACTAGTTTCTCTACTTCCTGATACATTATAAATCATAAGGGGTAAGTCTTGTACACAAACTAAAAGTAATTATAAAAAGAAACTTCTATAGCTCTGCATTCAATATTATCATGGTAAAAAGAAATCCAATCCATATCCAAAATAACATTAAACTCTACTAAAGACCAAAAATAATGTTTTTTGGTATATTCATCCCACATATAATGACATGAATACTCTTGTAATTTATTTTTTTCTCAACATTTCCCCAGGCGTTTTTACCATCAGTTATGGATTCATTTATTAAAGTGGAATTCCTAACTTACCAACAAATTTCTCCAAAATGAAATAATGTGTAGACACAGAATCAAACAACCCATTAGACTAATCCAAAAAAGCAAAAAATGTAGCTGATGCCACTTAATTTGATGGCCCAACATCTATTGAAATCGTTTCAAAGGATTTCACTACGCCTTTCTGCTTATATTCTAGATGGTTCCCATTATTTCAGTTCTTCGTCAGACACTCATTTTCATAACGACCCATCTCATTGCACTTAAAAGATTTTACTAACTATAAATTTGATTTCATCTGACCACAAACCTATTCATTTTCAGTGAAATTAAGAGCCTTTAGCCCCATTTAAACACATTGGAATCCCTTTCAATAATTCAAAATTCGTTCCCCATTTTTCTTTTTACCACAATTTTGACAAGATTGTAAACATAATTTTCTTATAATCAAACTTTTTTAAGAATTCATCCCATTCTCCCACCACCTCAACCTCTTATTATTCTATTTTTAAAATAACACTTAATCACTTGAAAACTATATTTCAACCTTCTCCAAACTTCGAACACGTTTTTTGTATCTTTTGAACGCATAATAATCCAATTCCCTTGGATACATCAGCTTTAATCCTAATTAATAACAATTTATTTTACTATCATGTTCCTGGATGAAATTTGGATCACCCATTGTCAATCGAGTGAATTTTTCTTCATAAGTAGCCACAAAGTCTTTATATTGCCTCAATTCCAACAATTATTTTTCCATCCAATGTTGAACTGCTATAGAAAAATTTTATCAAGAAAAATACCTTTGAATTCATCCCAATGTAGATATCGGGCTCCTCAATATCTTAGATATTTATAACGATTTACCACCATTGATCAACTTCACCTTCAAAATGGTAAACAACAAGACGAAACTTTTGATTTTTTGAACACCCCATGACATCAAAAAACATTTATAGTTATCTAAAACACCCATAAACTAACATGGGGTTAGATGATCCCGTGAATGTTGGGTGATTTTGACTCATGAAATAATATGCTACTCTCATGTTCCTTTATAGATGATCTAGAATATCTTGTCCATGTATACCACCACCATTTATAGCCTGATTGAAATATTCCATCCTTGTAACAAATTGTTCAGTTCTGATACTGAACATCTCATGTTGCTAATTTGGAAGGTTGTTTTCCTCTTCATGTCATCCATCATATATACCCTATTTCCACTATGGATTACCATTCTGAAAAAATATATCTTTAATGAAGTGATATGGTAATCTTCAATTTCTATATCTTATCAATTTTACCATAAAGTAAAAATTATTTATGGATACTCTAACAACAATAATCTATCCCCTATAGCTATCTAAACCAGCCTTTGATGCCAACTATAAGGCCCCATACTTAAAAATTTCCTATTCGTGATGTTATTTCTAGAATTCACAATAAGGATCTTATAGGTTTAGTGTTTTAGAGAATTAGTACATAACTAATACATAATAAATTAAATTTACACAAATTGGATACAACTACTATAGTATTAGTTTCATCCAAAGTCTAAAACTTTAAAAAGTAAACATGATTTTTTTCTAGATAAAAATATTATTGACTTCTTCTTATCTTTTACCAATCCTTGTACACAGTGGAACAAAATTCAAAAACATGGGTTGAGCATAAAAAATCTCAAGAAGGGATTTAAAATAAATAATGAAAATTGTTAACCCATGAATACTTAAAACCCATGAAATCATACTTTTCACAACTAAAAAAAGATATTTAACATACTTCATGAAATCATAAGATTCCTGAAAAACTCATGGAAATAATAAATCATAATGGTAACTTGTGGCATCTTTATCATACTTACTTTGTAGCCTTCACAGCTACATAAGGAGTAACAATCGTAGTTAGGTTTGGAATACCAATAAATGTATCTTCCCTAAATATCGTAGGAGAAACCTTATAGTTTGACTCTATTACATTACCCAATGCATTAGAGAGCTATGAGGAGCTCACCCATGCTCGGTTTATCCCGAAACCACCCATATACATAAGAAATTCCTAAGAACCATATCATAATCATAACACATAAAACAAGAATAAAGTAGGTATAAAATTTCCACATTGCAATCCAAATAGATCATTTCAAGATATGGATATAATCAATATTTTATCAAAACTGTTTTGAATACCGAAATAATTGAAAATGGTATATGGTATTTATTTTTCTTTTAAAAACATTACATCTTGTAGATGAAGCCAAATATCAAATAATGGTTTTGGTGGCGGAGAAGACATTGTCACCATATTTGTTTAAAAATTACTATTTAACATTTAGAAAAATTATTCATATAAAAAGATTTTGTTTAAAAATTGTATAATGAAATTTAAAGTCACAGGGGGTTATTATACACCATATGAAATAAATTGGTGTATATTATCAAAATATGTCTCAATGAATGGAGATTGAGATGAAGTCACTTAAAAAATTTGTAGCACTATATTAAGGATAAATCATTGACATAATTATGTGTGACAAAAATAAATTCACCCAATATAAGGGGGTATTCTATGTAAAACAATATGGGGTCATCCACACATATTCTTATAAAAAAACCAATGACATGGATATTTAACTCAATAAATGGAAATTGAATTATTATTTTCCTTACCTTGAGTCCAACTTGTCTCATACTTTCTTTATTATCCTAATTAATAAATGTAGATTAATTTATAATATCTTGAGAACCTTTTCCTATTTTATGATATCTTTTATATCACTTATTACCATGTTATAACAATTATATTATTATTTAAGTTCATATTGGATGTTTTGTCGATATTCGAAACTTGAGTCAAAAATGAAAATGATATAGATTTCATTAGTCTATGTAATCATAAGTTCAAAATCTCCGGAATATTATTCATGACATAATAATCTATTTTATAAATTAATAATAATTTTTTAATCAAACCATTAGTTATGGTTATGAAAAATGAACAACATTATCTTCATAGAGATGGGGGGTCATACTTACAGATGAGTAATGCTTCCATTATTCATTTATCATTTTTGAAATAAGGTAATTATTATTTTATATTTATAGAATCATAATATTATTATTAACGTCATAATAATCAATTAAATATAATTAAATATGTATTTCAAATCATTATTTAATAGTTAATGTGGAGAATAAATCCCATTACGTTTTGGAGACGGAAGTCATGCATACACACGAGCGACGATATCATTCAATTTCATGGTAAAATGGTATAAAATTAGGTGTTATATTCATTATAAAGAATAATTATCAAGTCATATTCATTATTTACATCCTTTATACTCATCTTTATATCCATCTATATAATTTTTAGAAGAAAAACAATTTTCACCATGATATGGAGATGGTAAGTCGTACGTACACACCCATGTTGATAATGTTTTTCATAGGATGGGTAAAAGGATGAATATGGTTATCTGATAACCATTAATTTTTTAAAAATATGCTATATTCTGGAGTTATTACATTATAGTGGAAAAAACATAGGAAAATGATGTAGAAGATGAAATAAAACATAAAATCTTAAAAAAAGATACATCTTCTTCGGTTGATCGCCTTCGATGAACACCTTAACTCCATTAAAAAGGGTGTTCTGCCTAAAATAATGCCTCAATAATGTTGGGTGGTATTCAAAGGAGAATATTGGGTAGATCTTGGCTGAACCAAATGGCTTTGTATCTATTAGTATTATAGAAGAAAGGGTTCCTTTTGAAGGTCTCAGGCGCAGCGGAAGCTCGTGGGTGGATGGGCCCACTTGACTTTTTTTCATTAGCAATGATCAATCTAGGATCAATATGATGATAAATTCCAGAATACACAGATCAAATCGCAGAAATAGACAAAGAAGAAGAATAGTCCCGTAACAACAAAAGAGGATCATCACAGGTTGATTATAATAAATTTAATTAATTGACAAAAATTACTTTTTATGGCATTCTTTCTTCATTGATATTTATGATCATGTTCCAATGTGATTCGTTGTTGTGTCGCAGAAGCCAAGTGTAGAATTCATCTAGTAGTGATCCACACATGCACCACATAACTATGGATGTCACCGAATGAGTCTCTAGTTGATAGTGTGGAGAAGCCTTTTCTTGCATTGTCTGCCTTAGATCACCTTGATCCGATAGAGGAGGATCTCTCTCGGTCTTGAGAGCATTCTAGGAGGAAGGAGTTCCTTCGGCCTTGAGAAAATTCTACAGAATTTTTTTGCACAACGATTATGGAAAAGTGTTTGGGTTGTAAGGATATTTACAATAGGGTAAGAGGTTATAGATTTAGGAAAATAAATAAATGTGTTAAACATTTTATTTATTCCATTAAATCTTATTGAAAACCCCCATGTAAAATAATTAATTCCTTGACATGCACCCATGATGATTACTATATATATCATTTAATAAAATGATATTATTTCATCAAAATCCCGAATAGATAAACTACACTGTGTGTAATCATTAATACATGGTATGTGATCATTAATACACGATGCTTAATCATTAATACACTACATGTACTCATTTTTCATTTTCCATTCCAAAATGAAAACTACACGGCGTGTACTTTCAATGTACACGGCATGTATATCTTGTTTTAATTTTATTCTTCCTCCAGCATTGAAAAGATTTAGGCTTCCTTGAATAATTATTAATCCACATACGCTAATAATATTTATTCTACTTGAGATACTTGGATACACTAAGTGTGTGACCCTCTAGGCCTCTTACTCGTTGGCATTAGGAGGGCATGCCTAAAGTTCAAGATTACTGAATATTATTCGGTCAAGGCTCCCAAGATAAAGAAGTTGACTCCACATTGACATGTCACCTCATACTAATTCTTACTGTGTAATTTAATCCCTTTTTCTCAATATCTCATCAAGCAGGTTTCATGGTAGTGTCATAAACCTATATGCTTGATCTATCAATCTTTGACTTCCAGAAATAAACTCGTCTTGACACCATGGCCATGGAATTTGGGAGACAACTCTATTACAATCAAAGGGCCCAAGATATCTACTTCTATAAATATGGAAGGGACAAATACTTTCTCTACTTATCCATTAACAACATGACATTCGTGATGCACCCAACATACCCTACTTCCCACAAACTGTCTTCGTGACGGTTTTCGTTAGCAAATCTAAGTGCGTGAGTCATGACATGAGTTAATGATAATCTTCTAGTCTATGGACCATTACACATGCTCATAGATAGAAATTTACGATGACACCAAGACATGCGGAATTACGACTGGCAGGTTTGTTCTCGTAATCTCCCATCTTGGAGATTACCAAGTGCGAACTCCATGAGGGAGAGTCTCCTCTTATTACAAGTACTCACACATGATGGTCTGTATAATATGTGTCATATCATAATATTTCAACCAACTGTAGAACATTATTTAAGAATATAGTTATATGATTTCATGGTTTTCATCATAGTAGAGATCTTCCTTGACCTTATTAATGCAACAAATATTCCAGGACATTATTATATTATAGTCATACAGAAAAATGAATAATATATAATAAGTGTACATTAATGTAATCAAAGTATAAACAGTTGTTTCTTAGGACAAAAACTCTAACAAACTCCCACTTGGACTAGAGCCAACTGCCTATGAATTTTAGTCCTCTAAACATCACATGATGATCATGTTTCTGCTGAATCAATTCTTTTGTAAAGGGGTCCACTATGTTGTCTTATGTGGAAATACTACTCACGGTAACTTCACCTCTCTGAGAAAAATACCTCAAGATATGATACTTCTGATGTATGTGCTTTTTCCGCTGATGTGACCTTGGCTCTTTTTCATGTGACACCATTGCATATTATCACAATAGAGTGTGATAGGATCTTTAGTGCTAGTTACTATATCTATCTCTTGGATGAAGCTTCAAATCCATACTAATTCTTTTGCTACCTCAGATGCTTCGATATACTCGGACTCTACTGTAGAATCTACAACCACACCTTGCTTTGAGCTCTTCTGGCTCACTACACCTCCTTTCAAACTGAATATGTATCCAGTATGCGACTTCATGTAATCTTGGTCAGTCTAGAAACTAGAATCTACATGTCCTCTGATGACTAGTTCCTCGTCTCCTCCATAAACCAAGAACATATCCTTAGTACACCTCAGATACATAAGGATAGTCTCAACTACCATCCAATGGTAGTCTCCTAGATCAGCTAGATATATTCCTACTGCACTTAATGCATAAGTGAAATCTAGCTTTATACATAGAATATCATACATGATTGACCCAATCACAGATGCATAAGCTATCCTTTCCATTTTCATTCTTTCCTCATGTGTCTAAGGACACATTTTCTTGGAATGATGAATGCCATGTGACACTAGCAACAATCCCCTCTTAGATTGTTCCATACTGAATCTCTTTAGTATCTTATCAATGTATGTACTATGACTCAGGCCCAACATTCTCTTGGATATATCACGATGGATCTTGATCCTATAAATATATGATGCCTTGACCAAGTCTTTCATAGATAAGAATTTATCCATCCATGCCTTAACTGAATTTAATAAAGGTACATCATTTCCAATTTTTAATATGTCATTAACATATACAATTATGAAAATGACTACACTTACTTAAATCCTTTTGTAGACACAAGGCTCACATTTATTCTTAATAGATCCAAATTGTTTTATGGCTTCATCAAAAGTAATGTTCCATGACCTTGATGTTTTCTTTAATCCAAAAATGGATTTCTGCAACTTGAATACCTTGTTGGAATCCATTGGAGTCACAATCCCTTCAGGTTGTGTCATGTAGACATCTTCTTGGAGGTTCTGGTTAAGGAATACTGTTTTGACATCCATTTTCAAAATTTCATAGTCATGGTAAGAGTCAATGGCTAATAGGATTCTGATGGATTTTTTTTATCGCAATAGGTGAAAAGATTTAATCATAGTCAATTACTTGATATTATCTAAAACCTTTTGCGACCAGTCGTGCCTTATTGGTGATGAATTGTCCCTCCATGTCCAGTTTCTTATTGAATACCCATTTAGTACCAATAGGCTTCACATAAACTGGAGGATCTACCAAAATACAGACTTGGTTTTTGTACATGGAATCCTTTTCAAAATTGATGGCTTCTTGCCACATGGAAACATCATTGCCTTCAACTACTTCCTTATATATAAGAGGATCATCATTTTCAACCAATAATGAGTCACCATCCTCGGGGACAAGAACACCATATCGTTCTTGTTCTCCCCCCTCCCTCATGATCCTACATAGTACTTGTGTCTCTGGACAAGGTTTTTCTTCCATGGGGCTTTGTGGAATATGTTCTTGTACCAACTCCTATGTATCCTGAGCCTCGAATTCATCATTGTCTATCTCGCTCCCACTATCTCTTTTGGATATGTGCTCCCTCTCAAAGAATATGGCGTGTCTTACCACTGAATCATTTTTATCTAAGGGGTTGTATAGGTAATATCTTCTTGTTTACTAGGGATATCCTATAAAGGAACACTTTGTGCCTCGGGGTGCATGTTTGTCAACTGAAGAAGCTGTAAAAATGATTCTCTACCCCACACATGTAAATTTGATAACATGGCTTTGCGTCCACTCTATAACTCGTATGGAATACCATTTATCAATTTAGTTGGTGCTTGGTCTAGTATGTGTTCTGTTATTTGTAATGCATATCCCCAAAAGGATAATGGATGACTCACATGACTCATCATTTATCTCACCATGTCCAACAGGGTGTGGTTACTCCTTTCACATACACCATTCCACTGAGGTGTGTAAGGAGGAGTGAGTTCAGATATAATCCCAAACTCCCATAAGAGGTCAATGAAGTCTGGATTAATATATTCTCCACCTCTGTTTGAGCATAGTTTCATAATCTTCATACTAAGATATTTCTAAAAATCATTCTTGTATTCTTTGAACCGATGAAAATAATCTTACATATACCTCATTAAATAAATATATCCATATCTACTAAAATCATCAGTAAATGTTATGAAGTACAAGAACCCACCCGTTGCTTCAACTAAAAATGGTCCACACACATCTGTGTGAACTAATTCTGGAAGATCTTTATCCCTTTCACCTTTCCCACTAAATGGGGCTTTGGTCATTTTTCCTCGTAGACATGCATGACATACACCAGGTGGTTTTAGATCTAAAGAATCTAAATACCCATCTTGATGTCATTTTTTCAAACGTTTCTCATTAATAAGACATAGCTGGTGATGCCAATGTTGGGTGTGGTATGAGTCATTTCAATTAACTTTTTCATCGATTTCTATTACTTGGTTTGTGTAGTCTAACACATAAAGGATGTTATATAAATGTTCCCTACCAAAAAATGCTATCTATATAGAAGTAGAAACATTCATTTCCCAACATGAAGATGAATCCATCAGTATCTAATATGGATAATGAAATAATGTTTTTGGTTACATAGGGTACATAATAACATCCTTTTAATACCAAGACCATCCTAGTAGGCAATGTGAGGTGGTATTCTCTGACAGCTACAGCAGTGAGTCTGGCTCCGTTGGCTGCTCATAGATCCACCTCACTTTGGTCAATATTTCTGAATCTACATGGTTCCTGTATTTGGATACATATGTGATAACCACAAGTAGAATATAATACCCAATTGGTATAAATAGATAGATTTCATTCGATAACAAACCCACCTGAAGCTTCCCCTTGCTTCCTTGGCTAGGTGTTGTTTTTATTCTAGTGGCCCTTCTTTCCACATGTGAAACAAACAGCCACCTATTCTCTTGCCTCCCCTTTGATCTTCCTTTTCTTGGAAGTACATGAGGAAGATTTGGGCTTAAATCTCTTAGACTTCCCTTTACTTTTATTCACCATAATGATAGAAGGATTTTCACGATTTATATCATTTTATACTTGGAGAATGAGTATAAGAAGATCATATAGAGACTTATCAATGTTGTTCAGGTTGAAATTTACTACATAGTTAGAGATGTTTTTGAGAAGTGATGCAAGATTGTAATTGGTACCCAGTTCTTCGGGGAGTTTAAACCCTAGAACCTCCAAACAGTAAAAGTATCCAATGATCTTGACTATATGAGGCATAGCTAGGGAACCCTCTCCAAGATTGTTCTGAAATAGAGCCTTTGAGATCTCAAACCTTTCCTATCTTTCTCTCTCCTAGTATAGACCATTGAGGTTCTCGAGTATTCTATAGGAATCCATGTCTTCATGAGACTTCTTGAGCTCGCTAGAAATTGATGATAGCATCAAACATTGATCTTAGAGTGCATCATTCCAATATTGATCATAGACCAAGAAATATTCATCACTCACCCCTTGGGCAGGTGAATCAGGAATTGAGAACACCAACATGTAAATATTTCATTCATGGCATAGGATAACCCGAAGGAGCCTAAACCATTCCTAAAAGTTTCTGCTAGTGAGGATATTTTCTTTATCCAGAATTGGTCGAAGAGAAAATGTGGTTAATGAGTTTGTCATATTGATACTAAAAATTAAAAGAGTATATTTATCAGTGCCTTTTGATTACGTTTTATTAAAAATAATAAATTAATTTATTAATTCTCCAACTATTTTATCATGTCCCAATGACCCCCACCATTAAACATGGAATGCCTAGTTGCTATGACATTCTAGAGGAAAGGATCTATATTCTCCTTCACATAACTCCAACAAGGGTTGGTAATGAAATTTAAAGGTATTTAGGTAGGCAGGTCTTTTCCAACTCTGAGCTTACAGTTCCTTGATCTATTGAGTGGACTCCGCAATCTTGAAATCATGACTTGGATTTCCTCAAAACTTGCCTCAAATTTATAACAAGTCTAGCATGGGATACTCCCCTAGATGTAAAATGTTAGGATAACCCAAAACTTTAATAATATCTTCCATTATAAATGTAAGTGATCCTACAATGGTTGGTAAAACATATCGTTTTATTAAGTCTTTCCCATAATCATGTAATGGAATACTTGGTCTAACTTAATATGGTATTTGAGGGATTTCAATCCTTTATGCATAGTTTCTCATTATCACGTTCTTGTTAATATTAAGTTATGCTTTCTTAAGTGATTAACCATTTTCTGAAAATTTTTACGCATAGTCCAGTTTTTATTTTATTCAATATTTGCATGCTAGTATATTTCAATAACTATGTAATCGTGACAACACATAAATAATAAATAAACCACACAATCAAACAGAAGTAAAAAAAAAGATATCATGATCATGATCTTCTATTGGTTATCTTATCTAGCAGTTTTGATATTCTAACCCTGACATAGGGAAAAACCCCTTGAACCTGAGGGTTCATGTTTTGCAGCTCCCACATGTCCACCTTTGTATCTTCTTGGGTTGGTTTCAACTCAGCTTCATATTTTGAACCATCTCCTCTATCATTGTTTATCCTCCATTACATGGGGTTTACATTAAAGAAACCATGGGCACACATGCCCTATATTTTATTGGAATAAGGCTCGTAGGCCAATGAATTTAAAATAAATAAATTTAAATGAAACCATAAACACACAAAGGGTCTTTAGTCTAGCTCATGATCATCCATAGCATGCAAAGAAATTTACACATATTTAGTATTCAAATTATTTTAATCATTATTTTATTCAAGATAAGTCGCGCTTGAATTCAATTAATTATGACCTTATAATTTATCAGTTCTTTATCATAAATTCCTTTCTGAATTTCCATGAGATTATTCTCATCAATATTTTTTGTACAGGTCCTTGTACTTTGGAGGAAACCTGGTGAAATTCCATTTCTGCAAAGTACACGGCGTGTATGATATATTACATGGTGTGTATTTGTTTTCACCCTTTATCCAAAGTACACGCTGGGGGATTTGTCATTTTTTCTGTACATTGTAAATTTTTGAGTACATGATGTGTATACTAATCTAACACAGCATGTACTTCCTTTTTACACGGTTACTAGCCTGGAAATCCTGTGTAAGTGGTTAAAAGTATTCTCCTTGTACATGGTTTCACTTATGTCGGATCGGATTACACGACATGTTGATTCAAAATACACACTCTGTATTCTGGTTTCCATGAGCTGTTCAGTTTTGGTCAACACGGTGTATTAAAAAACTTAGGTATACTCAATACACATGGTGTGGTTTGGTGGACCAGTACCGGTTCGTTGACCTAAGTACACGACATGTATATTTCAATACACGCTGTGTATTCCTTTGTTGTACAGACAATATGATCATCTCCTCTGGATGAGTTCCTCGTTTTTATTTTAATCAAAATTAAAATTAAAAGTTCATTTTTGTGATGTTAATCGAGAAACAAAGGAGGAAGAAGAGATCTCGTCCATTCAGTTTTATAGAATGATTTATCTTGAATTGAATCAAATATAAATGTGTAAATTATCAATAAAAAATAAATAACAATAATCAACATTGTGACTGCTCTGATACTGCTGGAAGATCCCAGGCACAGAGGAAGCTCATGGGTGGATGTTCCCACTTGACTTTTTGTCATTAAAAATGATCAATCTAAGATAAACATGATGATAAATGCTAGACCCCATGGATTGAATCATAGATGTAGACAAAGAAGAAGAATAGTCTTGGGACCACAAAGGAGGATCATCACCGGTTGATTATAATTAATTTAAATAATTGAAAAGAAGTAACTTTTATGGAATTCTTTCTTCATTGATATTTTTTATCATGTTCTGATGGGATTCTTCATTTAATCGTATAATCCAAGTGTAGACTACCTCTAGTGGTGATCCACATCTGCACCATGTATCTCTGGACGTCGACAAAGGAATCTCCGAGTGTTAGAATGGAGAATCCTTTTCTTGTGTTGTCTTCTTTAGATCACCTTGATCTGATGGAGGAGTATCTCTCTCGGTTTTGAGAAAGTTTTTGGAGGAAGGAATTCTTTCGGCCATGAGATAATTATCTATAATTTTTGTGCACAAAAATGAGGGAAATGTTTTGGGGTTGTGAGGATATTTATAATCGAATTTGAGGCTATAGAGTTATGAAAATAAATAAACGCATTACACGTTTTATTTATTTCATTAACCCTTAATGAATACCCCCATGTCAAATCATTAATTCCTTGACATGTACCCACACATATTATTATAAATATCATTTAATAAAACAATATTATTTACTCAAAACCCCGACAGGAAAAACTACATGGAGTGTAATCATTGATACACGGCGTGTACTCATTTTTCATTTCCTTTACAAATTGAAAACTACATGGTGTGTACATTCAATTTACATGGTGTATATATCATGTTTTCATTTTATTCTTCCTCTAACAATAAACTGATTTAAGATTCCTTGAATAATTATTAAACCACATACATTTATGATCTTTATTATACCTAAGATACTTGGATACACTTAGTGTGTGACCCTCTAGGCCTCTTTCTCATTGGCATTAGGTGGGCTTGCCTAAAGTCCAAGATTAATGTCTACCAACAGGTCAATGTATCCAAGAGAAATAAGTTAATACCACATTAACCTCTCACCTCATACGAACGCTTTCCATGTAATTTAATCACTTTGTCTCAATATCTCATCAAGAATGTTTCATAGCAGTGTCATAAACCTATATGATTGATCCATCATTCTTTGACTTCCAGAAATAAACTCGTCGTGATACCATGACCATAGAATTTGGGAGATAGTTCTATTTCAAAAAAAGGTCCTGACATATCTACTTCTATAAATATGGAAGGGAAAAATCCTTCCTTGACTTATCTATTAACAACATGTCATTCGTGACACACCCAATGCACCCTACTTCCCACCATCTGTCTTCATGACAGTTTTCATCCGAAAATCACAGTGTGTGGGTCATTACATGAGTAAATGATAATCTTCCAGTCTAAGGACCATTACACATGCTCATAGATAGAAATGTCTGATGACACCAAGACATGCAGAATTACTACTGGCGGGTCTGTTCTCATAATCTCCCATCGTGGAGATTAAAAAGTGCGAACTCCATGAGAGAGAGTGTCGTCTTCTTATGAGTAATCGCACATGACGGTATGTATACTATGTGTCCTATCATAGTATATCATCTAACTGTAGAACTTTATTTAAGAATATTGTTATATCTTTTCAAGGTTCTCATCATAGCGAGGATCTTCCATGACATTATTAAAGAAAAAAATATTTCATGACATTATTATGTTGTAGTCATACAGAACAACGAACAATATATAATAATTTTACATTCATGTAATCAATGTATGAATAGTTGGCTCTCAGGACACTAACTGTAACATATTTTTATAGTAGTGGGGAGGGTCACCCTGGGAATGTATCAACATATTAAATTTATATAAATTATTTTTTATTCAAATTGGTCCAACATGAGATGTGTTTAAGATAATATTAGGATAGCTTGAAACTCTATCATCCAAAAATTTTTATACATGTATTTAGTTTATTTTAAACCTTATCTTTTCAGTTTACCCTTAATTATTCACTTTTAATTTTTATTATGGTAATAACATTGTAAATATTAAAAGGACATAAAGATTACTTATATGGGGTCAATTTCCTATAGTTCAACACTTGATGAATATTTGGACTTTAAAATAGTATCATTATGATTTAAAAAATATAGTATTTCTAAATAATTTAATCAATTATAATTTTTATAAAGATTCATTATGTCAATTTTTTTCTCTATTCACATTCTGGAATCCAAAAAAATATACAAATAGAGAGGTAACATTGAGAAAAAAGAATTAAATAGACCTTTAAATTATCTTATTTTCCTAGATAAATATTTTATGACATAAATTCTAAAAAATAATATTTATTTTAATATTTATAATATCATTTATTTTATTCTTTTATAAATAAATAAATCACTGAATCATCATTGTGTCATAATTACATATAATTATTTAATGTCTAAAAATTATAAATATAATAAAATGATGTAGTAAATTTTTGTAGATTTATAATTAATATTTATAGTCTAATTGTTCACTTATATAAATCCATAGTAAATTTGTATTAGGATGAAGATATATGTTTATATCATATATTTCTTTACTTTAAATTAAAACTTATAAGTGTCATAATCACATCTAAGTGGCTTCCAAAGGACAATTTTTCATCACAACGTTTTTCCTAGTCATCCATATCTCATATAATAGGATTATTAAAGGTTTTATGGTATATTAATATTTTTGTCATATTATTTTTACCCACATTAACCTGATTTACCCTTTAACCATGGTAAATAAAAATAATTACTAAAGTTAGTATTCATAATGTAAAAAAATAAAAAGGAGATATTTACATAATTTTAACCTACTGATTCCAACTATGGAATCCATTTTTTAAAATTTAAAAAACATAAGTTTCTTTAATTAATTTTAAATTAATTCCCATTGTCAAAATGACAAAACAAGTTTTTTAAAAGTAAAAATCATCAAAAGATTGGCATGTGTTTATATCTAATATCAACCCGAAATAACTTCCAAAGACCAAAATTGGATTAAATGATTAAAAATTGGTCCAATCACCCTTTAAAAAAATTTAATGGATAACTTAACTGTATAAATAAATTAGATGAAAAGGCAGTTTTGAATTAAAGTTGCCTATTTTTAACTATTCATTAAAAATGAATTTTATCATAAAAATACCCAAATTTAACCAATGTAAATTTTGATTCCCAATTTATAATTAAAATGATTATTTTGAGAAATAGAACATTTAAAAGTGACAAAAAATATATTTAAAAATGTTTCACCATTAAAAGTTATTAAAACTACTTTTTAAAAATACAAGTGTATTTATGCTTAAAATTGGATTTTTTTCCTCAATTTACTACTCTAAAAGTTAAAAAAATTCTTAAAAATGTGTTAACATAATATAGTTAGTTCTGTTAATTACCATAATTACAATGGTTAGTTGATAACTTCTATTTAAAATAATAAGACATATAATGTATTATTTTCGGTATGACTATGTCTTGTGTGAAACATAAGATTTTGGAGAAACCCATTGTTGCGTGTCAAGTACACTATCATAAATAGAATAATATATCAAATAAAATTAATATATAATTCATAATATGAATAGATATGAAAATGTCTTATTTTATAATTACTTGGGTTATTACATCATGAATAAATAATCATAAACATTAAGTCAAGGTTAATAACTAAGACACAAGAAATTTAATCATTATCTTGAGCATAATATGGAAATAATAATTGATAATAAAATAATGAAATATAAATAATCACATTATTATTTTAATAATCAACTAATTACATGGAATATCACTAACTAATCTCATAATGAGGTAATTCATAATGTCATTCATCATAAACATACCTTAAAGGCTTTGTCCAAGACACCATATATAAACGTGAAAGGCCTTGTCCAATAACCAAACTAGTTTGTCTCATGAGACCTACTGATGCCTAGAAGGGCTATAGTGGGCCCCTTACGTCGCTTTATGAGTCAACTACATTCCCCATATGAAAGGGTTTGAAACATGAAAAACAATAAATTTTTCATTGAAAAGTTAGCATACAAAATGTGAATACTTTAACCATAAATAATTAATAGTAATAAAATAGCACATCCAAACTCAATATGAATCATAAACAATTAAATACAATATAGTAAATTATATCATAAAATAATAACCAAAATTAATCATAAGATTCAACAAATTTTGTTGGAATAGATGAAAACAGAATAATAAAACCATCTGAAATTTATTGAGGAAAAACACTTATTTACCCTATATAAAAAAATAATCAAATAAAAATATCATATTTTCCATGGCCATTTTCAATACCAAATATCCTAAAAATAATGGATGATGTTTTTTCACTGGGGAAAGTATTTATGAATAAAAAGGAAGATAAAAATTATATAATAGTCGTGGGGAGGGAAAACAATTGTCACCGTGTATGTTAAGAATAGAACATTCCTTTTTTCATTTGTGAAAATGTTCCATATTAAACAAGTAAAAATATTACTTTTTAAAACCATTATTAAAAATTATAAATAAACATAAAATCTCATTTATAATCCTTTTATATCCATATAAATAAATTTGTAAAATAATATAAAGAATATTGACATAGATAAAAATATGTGATAATTAAATCATTAAACATTCATGTTATCCCATACCACTTTGAACATTTAAATTATAATCCCTGTGAAATAATAAAATTTAAAAAAACATTAAATAAAATGATAATAAACAAATTAATTACATTAATTGTTAAAGGGTATGTATATACACCTCATAAAATAAGGTGGGTGTATAACATATAAGTATGCCTCAATGAATAGAGATTGATAAGAAGTCCCTTACCTCACATATTCCATTATTTGGCAATGATTTAAACTATTATAAAATGTTTTAAATAATGTAATTAATTTATTGCTAACCATATCCATATTTATGGTATCATATTTGATATCCATATATCATTTTTATAATATATCGTTAATACCCTTGTTTCGGGTGTTAACTGCTTCACTTTCCAATGAATTTTTGAGTGTAAGTCTTGGTTATTATGTGAATGATATAGTTTCATCATCTCCAAAATGATATTAAGATCAGAGATATAATATTTATTAATTATATTAATTTTTATAATTATTATTTAATATTTAACATGGAAAATGAATCACATCATGTCATGGAGAGGGTAGGTCGTACATACACACGAGTGATAATATCATTCCATTAATGGTGAAAGGGTAATGTAGTGGATGGTATATAATTTTTTATTGAATAATTATCACGTGATTATTATCCTATATAAATTTATATCCATTATTCCCAACATTATACCCATCCAAATAAAGAGGTGATGACAAATAGATTACACCACAGCATGGATATTGTATGTTGTATATACGCATGTGAAGTGTTTTCATTTCCCATTGTACATATTAATGTTGGAATATGGTTTTATAATAATCATAATAACATCTCATCATATAAATGTTATTGGAGTAATTAATTTACCATGAAAATAACACATGAATAGGATGAAGAGGAAGAAAGGAAATTGTATGAGATGGTATAAACGATTTCCTCTTATATGGAATAATTCCTCATGATCTCTTCTTCAGGGATATAGGGTTGTTATTTTTGGAAGGTCAAACCTTAATAACTAGAATAAATATTCTGGGATGAGAAATTTCTAGGTTTTCATCAATATGGAAGGCTCAATTTGGTGTGAATAAGTGAGGGATGATGTGCCGATTAATAATTGTGATGATGGATACTTCTGGAAACTCCCAAAAAATTAAATTAATATATATTAAATTTCAATAAAAATGGATCCAAGGTAAGTTATTTAAATGATAATATGTTTATAGTTTGAAATACTCTCATCCAATAATTTTTATTCATGTTTATGTCACATTCATACCCTTACTTTCTTATTTTAACCATTTTTTAAAATCTTTAACTCTTACGTTGACAACACGTGTTTTACTCTTTGAAGAATAATATAGTAACTGTGAAATTCCAAATGATCCATAAATTAGGGATTTAGGACATGTTAATCCTTATCCTAGACATTTGGATGAATATTTCAGTTTTATGAACTTCGTATTGTTTAGTAAAATATTATTTATTATCAAAAAATCATTAATGTCAATTTAGATAATATTGATTAATTGTCTGTTTAAAAATATCTTAAGATATGATATAGTAGAAATAAATATTTTAACATATTCAAAATATTTCAAAGAAACCTATAAAATTCAAGTAATACACTAAGGATTTAAAATTATATTTATTCTAATATTTTTAAAATCATTTATTTGATAATTCAATTACACAATAAATTACTCCATCATCATTATGGAAGCCTTTAATTTCAAAATTTCATTCATAAAATTTATAAAAATCATGATGAATGTAAAAAAATTTTGAATTAAAATAATTATTTATAGTAAAATATATCTTTTGAATAACCAATTATTAAAATTTTTAATACTTATTAAAAACAAGATTATGACCTAATCGACATTCCTTAAAATAAGATACAATAAAAGGATTAATGTCATCCAAGTGGTTCTAAGAGGAAATTAATTTGGCCCACATATTAATTTATTAGAGAACAACTCATCTAATATAATTTTTACAAGGGTTAGTGTAATTTTATAATATTATTTTTATCCTTAATATCTTGATTTACCCTTAACCATGGTAAATAAAAAAATAAAAAATTTATTATTCATATTGTCCAAAAATAAAAGGTAAATACATACTAATTTTAAAATATCTAATTAAAAATATGGAATCCATTTTTCAAAATTCATAGTATATAATTAGATAAAAAAATTTAAAATTAATCTTGTTGACATAAAGAGAAAAAGAGTTTTTATAGTGAAAACGTTCGAAAGATATAAATTTATTATATCCAACATAATTGTGAAATATATACCAATGACCTGAATTCGATTAAATGATATTAAATTGATCTAATCATACCCTAAATCAATAGAAAATATAATTTGATAGAATATTTTAGATAGAAAAAAAATATTCTTTTTAATTATAATCCTGTATTTTTTATTATTCATAAAAACATGAAACCAATCATAAAAATTCCAAAAATTATAACAAAGTAAATTTTGATATTTAAATTCAAAATAAGAAGTATATTTTTTAAAATATAGTTTATAAAAGTGTGAAAATTTAGTTTTAAAACAATTTCACAATCAAAATTCAGAAAAACTACTATTATGAAAATATATCTTTTTATGTGTAAAATATGATTTGTTTTTATATCATGCTTATAAAACAAATAATATTAATGTAAAAACATATATTGAACATATAATTTATAAATTTTATAATGTGGTTAATACAATTTAGTCCTTCAAATTTAACGGTAAATTCATAATAGTATTTCATTGTTTATTTAAGTTGGGTGTTGTGTGCAACATAATATTTCAAAAATATTAACATTAAAAAGAGAAATACATAAAATATTGGGATTCTCCATTTAGAATTTAATCGATAATAATTTTCCAACAATATTTGGTATACGTAAGTCATGGACTCATATTTTAGATCATCTAGGATATCATAGTCTGAAGTGTTGAAGGTCCAGAACAAGGTTGGTAGGTTTTTTCAAGATAAATCTATCTATATATCAATTTCTACCTCTTAATTATCCAATTTATATACATCTTTCTAGTTTTACCACTAATGTTTTGTTTTTGGATTTCCCAAATAGAGTGATAATGTTTTGCTGATAGTTTATGGGGAATAATATATGGTTAAACATGGTGTTTTGGGAACCTATATATATGAGATTGTCTTATTTTTTGTGTGCATATCTTTGTAGTCATTCCTTTGAAGGGGAAGATTTACATTCCCGAAAGAGATATCCCTAAGGTGAGGTTTACCACGACAGACGTTAGGGGTAGAGTTCCTATCATCCATCTCCACACTACTATGAGGAGAGTAATCTAGATAATGATTGACCTTTTCTTCAATTGATGATTTGATGATCCTTTGAGACATTGTGGATATTAATAAATAGAATCAAGGACATAGGAATTGAGAAGACCATGAATATTATCCTCATTCAGCATCAGGGAAAGAATATGTTTGCCTACATTTTTGTAATTATCAGGGATATGAGACTATTTCATGATGGAAACATGAATATGTTGACACTCTACTGATGTTGGGGGGATATGATCTACATGTTAGGAAGATGTAGCAGTATGATGGTGACATTCAATATTATTGGAATGAATATGAGACTTTATATGTGTGGCTTGTAGAATATGACAATCAATCCTTGATGATATAGGGAAATGAGCTCAATTAAAATATGTATTACCTATCAGAATATGACAACAGACCTACAGAATTAGAGAAGGGATACGAGCCTCCCCTTATATAGACTTTAAAAGTTTATGGTACAGTTATTCATTGGTGGAGGTAGGGAAATGATCCTAGATTCCTTGATCTACAAGAATATACAACGTTTCTTCATTGGTGGGGATATGATTTTTCTCTGAGTTAAATTCTATACTATACTGATAGGGGTTCGGTTGAAACTAGAATATGATCCGAGTCATGTGACTTTGAAAGATGCCTCTTTTTTATAGTAATATTAGTCTTTCTTGTGGTATGTACCATTATCACTTGGGGATCCTTGATCCGAATGAGGATATGAGCACACTCTTGTTCCTTTTGAGCATGTTTTTGGTCTCTTTTCCTAGCCATGTACTCCTGGCCCAAGTCATGTTCCAAAACTTCTTGGTGAGCCCTAGTTGGAACGGGGGTATGAGCTAGGTCATGTTCCTCTACCATTACAGTAATATGTCGATAATCCTCCTGTATGGGAGTAAGAATGCGCACCTACTTCATAGTAGCTACGTATTAATACTGATAATGATGATGTGATTATATGGCTATCGGGATAGGAATATGTGTCTATCCCTTTGTTTGTAACAGTGAAATAATATGCCGATATAGTTCTTCAGATGTATCTATAATTTAGTGACACTTTAGAACTATGTGTAAAGGAATGTTGGTAAGAAAATTTCTATTATCTAATATGTACTAGTAGATATCTTTTATTGAAGAGGGGCTATAATCCCACTAATTTCCACCTTGTTCCACAAAAATATGTCAATGATATTTATTCCTGAGGTATGCAGTATTTTCCTTAACTATGCATGCATTAGGAGTTTGAATGTAGCCATGATCAGAGTGGGAAGGAATACAACATTTACCACTAGGTACCACCAAAATATTTTGACGAGATTCATCAGTGGAAGTAGGGATATGATCATGCTCCGGTTTATCCAAATAATTATGTTCTAGACGTTACTTCTTTGGTAGCCTTCCATGGGTGATAAAGGGGGAAATTTGTTGGGTGGTTCCCTAAGAAGGTGACTAAATGGAATTGATGTGATGATGTTAGTGATGGGGGTTATAAGTATTCCGAATTAGTGGATCCTAAATTGGGATAGATCCATAGTCAACTCCCTAATCCACCATCCACAGATAGGGATGGTTCTGATTTCTATGAATTCTGGATAATCTTTTAAGGTTGTCGATGTTGGTGATATATTCCACTAGATCACAACAACTTTCACAAAATGAGGTGCACTTTTAGGTGTCAGCATCTGTAGAACATCATGTGCATCCTTGAGGGTTAGGATCATACTATTTTGATGTTATTATCAGACCATTATGTTGAACACTTGAAGTAGAAGGTTTCAAAAGGTTGAGTTTGTTTTTTTATCTATAGAGGTTGCTTCCATGGATGAGGTTCTAGAAAATTTACCTAATGGAGAAATTATCTTAGGTTATAGTGTTTTTTATAAGAGAAATAGTTGGTGTAAAAAGGACAAAAAAGAAAAATGTCACCAATATTTTCATCTTATCATGTATGAAAAATGATAAACCATCTATGTATAGGTAATACAATTGTCTATTATTTTTCTCATTTCATCCATTTTTCTTCACATAGAATTTTCATGAAGAGAATAACATATATCATGGGAACCCCAGTTATGTTGGAATTTACATTGTACATACCAAAATGGCCAAATGCATAGTCATCTGGTCATTTTATTTATTTGATATATTCATTTTAGTTTCACTATTTTTTCCCTCAAAAGATAATGGGTAAACATGGTTATCCCTGAGGTTCAGGAAACATAATGCTCACCACCTATAAAGATTTAGTTATTCAGTACTTACTGGCTCTTAGGATAGGTTAACCATATTGGTTTCTATATTGATTATTTATTTTTAGTGGTCATATATGGTTGAATAATCATTGAAATCAGGTTTAACATTTAAATATTTCACATAAACTGTCAATTGTTACCACATCCTTCATTGGGTATAGACCAGTTTTTCAAATAATGGATGTCCTTTGGGATTTATGACCAAATGAAACTTAGGAACTCACATTGGTCAAGAGGATGGGAGTTCGGACTCATAAAACCCTTTTAGGGGTATTTATTTTTTATTCTGATACTTCCTTATTGATTTAATAAATGATTATGAGTCTCTTCCAAATCTTGATACAGAACTAGTTATCCTAAAAAATGGTCGGGTTTTGAATCCTTCTATCTGTAAATACGGTAATATTAATGATATATTCTATATTTATCCAATGATTTTCATCCATTAATTGTTATTTCTTATAAATGGTTAGATACTTATATTTTTTATCCATATAACTATTCACTATAGATTTTACCACCATCTAGGGTGGAGATGGATGTTTGAAAGATTGTATTTAATCTTCACAGGGTGTCTTACTTATCTTGTGTATAAAAGGAATAAAAACCCACAAAGTTCATTCAAACCATCTAGTTTAACGTCATGTGGGAAGGAAATATATGAGGGAGCTTATACACCAGGCATGAAGATTGATCCTTATGAAGGTATCATGTCTATCCGGTCTGTAATAGGAATAAAATTCAATGTTGTTTGTTCTACCCCTACCTGTTGATGGGAGGTAAAATATAATTATATCCTTGGAGGGTTATTTCCCTAGGGTTCCGAAATATGGTAGTGCCTTTGAGACATACCCAAAGGTGGATGCCCTTGTATGGGGGTAGTCAAATCATGTAACATAGAGAGGTGTACACACTGAGGGTTCCCTAGGTTCTGAAGT
Source organism: Viscum album (assembly GCA_963277665.1). Classification (NCBI taxonomy): domain Eukaryota; kingdom Viridiplantae; phylum Streptophyta; class Magnoliopsida; order Santalales; family Viscaceae; genus Viscum; species Viscum album. The sequence goes on from OY728125.1 coordinate 367,623,952, forward strand.
TTACGATGTGAATGATATGATTGTTGAAAATTCTTAATCACATGTGATTCAAGGTTTATGTAATAAATAATTGATAACAAATGATTTGTCTCGCTTCATTTGTATAAAGTAATTGTTCACTGGGTAAAAATTGGAGGAGATATTGATTCAAAGATCATGCTTTAGTATGGAATGCTACATATCATTTTTATAGTATGATTCATATTCCTCATAGTTCAGTTATCTTATCAATTCATTGATTGATGAGAAATAATAATGAACCCATAGGGAAGATTGGGTCCCATAGGTTTTAGTATCTGATACAAAGAGGGTATTACACTAATGTGGATTCACATTAGAGCTAGGTCCATATAAAGGATTCCTACATATCTTTTATGGAAGGGAATTAGAGTTTTCATAGTTTACTTTATCCATAACCCTCAGATGGGTTTTTGGTACTTGATAGAATAAATGGTACTTACACATAAAGGGATTCCCATGTATGAGACAACATTCCATTTAGAGATTGATAAATAACGATGGAAGACTTATGGGAGAATTTAGTCCCATGAGTTAACAATATTTGAGAAATAGAGGGAGTTACAGAAACACATATTCCCATTGGAGGTTAGGCCTTAGTAATGCAACCTACTTATTCTATTTTTAAAGGAATCAGATTCCTCATAGGTCATTCAGGATATGTCCAGATATTATTAATAGATATGGTTATCATATCTCAGGGTGTATTTCTGACATGATTGATTGCTCGAAGGGTGCATGCCTAAAATGTCATGATTGTGTGTTTGACATATCTTGAGTTTCTAAATTATATGTCCTAATGGATTGCATGAAATGTCATGAGCTTCTTTCTAGCAAGGATGACATGTCCTTAGGTGGTTTGAATAATTAATGTGGATATATTGTGGTTATATCTCATGATATTATTGGAATGTCCAAATGATTGTAGAATAATCCATATAACACATCTGAGGGTCTTCACATGATGAAATAAACATATCCAGGGGTTTCACATGACTAGGGATGGCATATCGGGAGGTTGTCGCATGATTTGGATGGAAATTATATAGGACTGCACAAGATGTGACTGATAGGACTAGAGGACTTCTCTCGACAGGGCTAGGATGTATGGAGGGTATCACAAGTCTTCAATAGCATATTGGTAGGACAATTTAATACTCGACTATTATATATGAGGAATATTGTGTGGCTTGACTGACATATCCAAAGGACTTCGAAAGTCTAGTTAAACATGTTGGAGAGTTGTCACATGATATGGATATGTCACAAAAAGCACATGATGCCTTCAATGTATATTTATTCGCTTGATTCTTCCTTTTCTCGTCTTTATTTCATATATTCCTCAATGTTTGTTATGAATTAGATTATTGATGTTTTTCATGATCAATTATACATACGATAATTCTTTTTCATAATCAGGTTGGTGCACTAGATGTCCTTCAAGTGATAAATAAAGTTATCACATGAAGCACATATCCATGTTGAATAATCCATTAGGTCATTACCAAGATTTTACAAGGTGTAATACCCTTGTAATCACATAGATTTTCTCTCTGATAATTCTATAAATTTTCATACTAGGGGGTGTGGAAACTGTCATTGTGTGTGTGTTTTTTTACTAAGGGGGAGTAATTTATAAGCCTCTCCACCCCAGTTATACTATTCATTACATGAAACTTATATCCCAAATATGTAATGGAGCCAGTGGATAGATTATCACATCACATGTTTCATATTTTCTTAACAGGAGTCATGAAAGGAGATAAACTCCATAATTGTTATATTTATTTAACCCCATCTTGTCAAACCGGGTTCACATAAACATGTTGACTAGTCAAATAGTCATTTCACCATTAATATAATACTTATAAGAGACTTCATTAGACTAGAACACCTGTCTAAAATTCTTTCTCATGATCAAGGGATACTTTTTTGTGTCCTTCGTGTGATTAAGATGGCTTGTCAAAGGCCTTCATGAGACCAAGAGGGTTTTTTAGTATCCTCTTTTGATATCAAGATGGATTTTTGAAGGGTATTTACATGATCAATGTTGATCAGATGAGGCAAATAACCCCTTCACATGAAACTAAACATATATTCCCTTCATGAGAGTCGTTATACTTTGCTATTTTTTCTTTTAAATTTAATTAAAATGGGTTCCATCCATTACCCTATGGTTTTCCATTAGGGAATCACATGATTAGTAGATGTTCTCATAACCGTCATGTGAACATTTTCTTAGAATGTCATTCTTCATGTCTTTGACACGCCAAATGATCAAATTTATATTTTAGAGGGATCAAACAAGATTAGGAATACATCTTCAAGAGTAATCACGAGATTAGGTCTCTTGTTGATGATGTAACCCCCATGTGTTTTATGAAATATTTAAATAATTTTTCAGTAGCTTTTTTTTGCATGCAATTGTGAGTTTTAACAACTTGTGAGATGCAGTTAATATAAAGTTACCATTATAACCTAGCTGTTATGTTACCAGGAATAAATATAACTAACTTTTACAAAAATCTATGATAAATTTAAATTAATTCTTTTTCATATTAGTTTTTATGAGTGAATGATATTAATATTATATGTATGTTATTAAAATGGTATTTTTGATATTCATCAAATAGATATTAAAAGAATGTTTTCCACCTTTTAATGGAAAACCCTTTTAGAAACATTAATAATTTTATTATTACAATGTAAACATTTTCTTTGGAAGAATAATATAAAAATTTACATTGGTTAAAATTCTGAAATTTTTCTGATAAAATTCATAACTTGATGAATAGTAAAAAATAGGCTAAATTTTAATTAAAAACAACTTTTTTTCATCAAGATAATTTATATGGTTAAATTATAATATTGAATGGTTTTAAAGTAAAAATATAATATATTTTTACCATTTAATATAATTTATTTCTTTATCATTAATTTTACTTTTAATTCATAGGTAAAAACATTTCAATCTGTTGTAATGTTTTAACTCTTAAAACCTGTTTTCCCAATAGTGGGATTAATATTAAATTAAATATTGAAAATTATTTGTATTGTATTTGAAAAAATGGATTCCATATTTGGAATCAGTAGGTACAAAGTATGTTAATAGGCTACTTTCTATTTTTAGGCATTATGAATAGTAACTATGGTAAATTTTATTTACCATAGTTAAAGGTAAATCGGGTAATTAAGGGTAAATATAAAATTATAAAATTACCCTAACACTTGTATTAATATAATTGGATGCTTATATTTTTCCCTAAAGCATACTTGGTTCTAAATAGAATCTATTGGAACCCAATTGGATGTGATTAAGACCTTTAATTTATTTTATTTAAAAAAGTGAAATATGTCTCACTCAAACTATAATAATTAAAGTATTTTTAATATAAGGTTATAAAGAATAATAATTCTATTATAAATACTAATTTTAAATCTAAAATGCTTTTATTTGTAATGTTAATTTATTTTTAATTATTAAGAAATATTTAATTACCTTAATAGCTTATACATTAATGATGAAGAAATTATTTATTTAGTGAGAAATCAATAATATAGTTTTATTAAAATAATAATACCCCTAAAAAGCCCAAACACCAGACTAAAACTTTTTGGTCGAGTATATCTATACAATAAGCATCCACGACACGACTTGTGGACCATTTGGAGCCTTATAAAACTGATTATGACATTTATATTATTTTATTTTAAATGATGTCAAAGTTGTCACCTTGATACATTAAAAAAGTTAACATTTTAGACGTTGGATGTTGTAGAAGATAAATTCAACTAAAAGTATTCTTACTAAATATATTATATTTATCTTCATCATAGTATTTTATTTTTAATTTTTATACAAAAAATAAGTATATTAAATAATTATACAAAAATAATGTAGTAATTATTTTATTACGAGAAATATCAAATAAATTGCTTTAAATACATTAAAAAAATATTATATCAACTAATTAATGTGCTCCAATAATTTTATAGATAAATATGAAATTTTAGGAATCTATTAAATATTTTTTTGAACATATATTTTGTGTGGATTTTATTTAAATTCAAATAAATGAATAGTGTCAAAATTGACACTATTGATATTTTATATTATTAAATTGATTACAGATGACAAAAATAATTGAAAATTATAACTTGAAGTTTATATTGTCTAAAATTTCATAAATTATCCAATTATGGACAATTCAAAACACATAATTAAGTATTTATAACAATTTAAAATTTAGAATATTATTACCACAAATAAAATCAAATAGATTAAATAAGGATAAATCAAAATGATAACATTTAATATATACTCAAAACATGTATACATTTGATTGGTTGATTATATTACAACCCTATATTATCTAATATTCTAATTGGAGTCACTTTGGATGTTTTTATGTTGGATTTGAGTTTATTATAAATTAATATTTGGGAGGTTTCCAAAAGTGCCCCTCTACACTCTTATAAAAAGGGCACCTCCTCCCTCTTCTCTTCACTCCATTTTGAGCATTCAAACTCAGCCAAACCCTGATATTTTCCCTTATAAACTTACCTAGAAACATACTATTGGTTTTTTTCTTCTTAAAAGTACAACTTTAGTGCCCTAAAAGGAGGTTTAGAAGAGGCATGTCGAAGAAGAGGTTACATCCTTTACCGATTCTTTCAAACTTCTTTCTTCTTCTACTTCCTCTATATGAGTTGTTTCATTTTTAACTAATAAATCCAGTATCAATTTTATTCTGATATGTTATTATGAATATGAAACAACCATATTCCATCTTCTATCCATCCTATAAAAAATGAAATCACCATGCGTGCATACATACACCCTATCATCTCCACGTTGTGGTGTAATTTGTTTTTCATCACCAACATTCTTGGATGGGTGTAATGATGGAAGAAATAACTATATATTATTATTAGAAAGTGATATTTATTCTGAAATATTATACACCATACACTTTAATACAATCCCACAATCATGATAATGATATCATCGCTCGTGCATACGTACGGCCTATCGTCCCCACGATGTGATGTGATTCATTCTACATGATCTTCATTGAAGAATGATTATATAAACTAATTGAATGGATAAATATGATATATATTATACTAATACCATTATTTAAATTATATATCAATAACCTAAAAAGTGTAATAAGAATTTATTTGACAAAACATGCATAAGAACATAAAGCAGTTAACACCCAAATAACAAGTAACAATGAAATGTTATTAATAAATAGATAAGAATATGACCATATATGATATCATAACAATGACTATGATTCTAAAATAAGTCAATGACATTATTTAAATCCTTATACAATAGGTTCAGATATGTACAAAGCATATCAGACCTAAGGTAAAGAAAAAACTCACAATCTCATTTTTGTCTGAGATTATTTATACCTCAGTATTTATTGGGGAATATTTATCATCCACATCCATGTTTCCTCAATATGTAATATTATTTCTATACTCCTACAATTTTTTAAAACCAATTTTACCAATAGTTGATTTTTTTTGTAAAATATATGAAAGGAATATTTTTTCATTTTTAGTATAAGATATTTTTGACTTTTAAGACCATAGTACAAGAAAAATGTTTTTTTATCTTATACGACATTAAAGGATTTTTTATGATTTCAGAGAACATTATTTCCCTGAAGCATCCATTACATGTTTTTATGTTTATTTTCAATTGACAACTTTTATTTTAAAATTGTGTTACATGTTGAGAATAGAAAATTTTTTGGAAGAAGAAAGGATATTATCCTCAAGAACTAAGTTCATGTTTTTTATAAAAATTATTTTCCATCTAAGATGATATGGGGTTATGTTTATATCCCTATTATTACATTGATTTGATTATGTTATGATTGAATTATTTTTATGAAGTCCTTTTATCTTATATGGATTATGTTATGATGACATGATGTTTAAAAATACTATTCTATTACATGGGTTATGCTATGATTTATGATTTTGTGGCATACATAAGAATGGTTTCATTATGGGATGGGTGGGACCTATGTATCCTTTTAATTAATTGGGTAAATATTTGTATCTCAGGAGATAGACATGGATATAATGGCAAGTAAATCTGGTTCAGTATTACATAGCTAGAACGAGAAGTGAACTCGGTTCAGTAATGGACTTTTTCCACTATGATGGTCTGGGCGATGACCCTTGACTAATATGAAATGATTTTCTATGCTTATGTGTGTATGCCAAAAAGTTTCATGTCTTCTGTTCGAAATTTTGGGATTACATTGTAGTTCTATTATTTATCCCATGACATGATATTTTGACCTCTTATGCAGGATAAGATTTTCAAACGTTATCATCTTTTGAATATGATATGATTTACATTTCATTTGTTTTCCATTAATGAGAATTTGAGCTCACCCTTTTGTATGTTTCTTTTCCCCAGGTTAGGAAGAAGTGTATTTAATATGATATGCCAAAAATGAGTCTAGATATGATCAAATAAACGGGAGACAACGTAGATGCTTTATGAACCATTTTTTATGATTCCTAGTTTCTAATTACACTATACCTATATGGTCCTATCATATTTTTGTTATATTTTGTAATAAATATATGTCAATTCTGATGTATTAACAATTTATGTAATGTATGATTCATTATTGTTGGTATCGGAGGAAAGGTTTAGTTATCCTTTGGAAACTAGGATGTGAACACCTTAGTAAGAACCCTAAGGATATGTCTAAGCATAGGACACAATCCTAGTGTTTTAGAAATGGCCACGAATAAACTATGATAAGACCAAATTTGTGAAATTTTATTCCTGATTATTTGGTTTTCTTGTTGTAATTATTGTTGCTCACACTATGCTTCATGGTTTTAGTCAATGGCTAGAACCCGATGGAACCATGTTAATGGTGAATGCGACAGCCAATGCAATGATTATCCCCTGATCAACCAAATATTAAGGGAGATAGAATAAAAAATCTTGTATCAATTATGACACAACATTCTCAACCTATGAATCATGTAGGACATCCAAACGAGCAAAAAAGGAGAAATATTATATTGAATCCTTCATGAGGCAGTATCCACCTTCATTCACCAGGTCTTCTGATCTATTAGTGGATGAACATTGGGTCAGTACCACTGAAAAGATATTTTCAGTTCTACAATGTTCTGAACATGATAAATTCATCATAGTAGTATATCATTTGGATGGTGAAGCTGATCAATAGTGAAATCATATCAACAATACGAGACAAAGAGGTGAAATTGAGTCCCTGGAATGGGACGAGCTTAAGAACTTATTTTTCAATAAGTAATTCATTTTTTTTTCTTCGAACATAGATGAAGAAGGAGTTTCTTGAGTTAATGAAAAAGTATGATGAATCTGCTGGTACCTACGTAGAAAATTTAACAAGACTTGCAAGGTATGCTTCTGGAATAATTATCCAACCTATGAGTAATATCAATGTATTCTTTAGTATCTTAAAACCAAGTCATTGAATAATGTTATCCATAAGGGACTTCAATAGCTACAAGGAAATTTTTCAATGTTCTCTCAAGGTTGAGATGTATACTGGAGTAACGCATCAGTCATATGGGTTTGATAAGAAGAGGAAAATGGACTTCAAAGGAATGTCTAAAGGCCACACTGAAAAGAAGATGAGTTTTCCCTTATGCTCAAAATGTGGAAGGAAACATGGGGGGAATTGTCTTAAAGGGAATGTAAATGTTTTGAACATGGAAAATAAGGTCATCGGGTAATTGAATGTCTTAGTGATGGGAAAAAGATGTCTAATGATGTGAACAGAGAAAAGGTGACACAGAATGAACCTCCTACACTTCAATGTTACAAGTGAAAGGAAATATAGAATTATTCCAATCAATGCCCTAATCCAATGGTTTCTGATGATGATCAACGTCAACATACTCTTAAGGCCAAAGAAAAAAGGAAAGTCACATGAAATTTCTATCAACGATGTGGAGTACGATAACGACGTGGTGAAATGTACACTTACCATCCACTCTAAAGTAGAAATTTTTTTATTTGATTATGGATCCACCCACTCTTTAATTTCTGAATAATTTTCTAACGGTATCTCCATACTACATTAATTAATAGATGTTATGTTATTTGGGACAACATCTAATGTCACAATAGTTTCATCATAAGTTTATAATTCTTCTCCAATTGACGTTTGTGGGAAAGTGCTTCCTAAAAATCTTGTGATCCTTCCTATAGTGGAATTTGATGTGATTCATGGAATGGATTGGCTATCCTTATATGGATCTCTTATCAATTTACAAATTTGGGAAGTCACATTTCATATTCTCGATCAATCTATGATCATCTATCGATGCAAGGATGAATATAACCTTTTGGTGGGAATTTCATCCATCTTATGGGTCTTGATTCCAATAAATGATGGTTATTTATCTCCAATGATTGGAGAGAAACTTGCGATTAAGAATATGCCCATTGTATGGGAGTTCGATAATGTCTTACCAAAGGAATTTCTAGGTCTTCCACCAAATCGTGAAGTTGAGTTTTCAATAGAACTCATACTGGGTGCTATTCCCATTTCAAAGAAACCTTATAGAATATCCCCAATTGAGTTGCAGGAATTGAAGAAGCAAATCCACGAGAATCTTGATAAGGGATTCATATTCCCTAGTGCATCACCTTAGGGAGAACCTATTCTGTTTGTTAGGAACAAAGATAGATCAATGAGACTCTACATTGATTATAGAGAACATAACAAGATCACTATCATGAACAAATATCCTCTCCCACTCATTGATGACATTTTTTTCCTACTATGTAGATCTCAATACTTTTCTAGATTGATCTTCGTTTAGGGTATCATCATTTAATGGTCAAAAAGGAGGATATATCAATTACGGCTTTCTGTACAAGGTATGGAAACTATGAATTTATAGTGATGTTATTCGGTCTTACTAATGCCCCTACTATATTCATGGATCTAATGAATAGAGTCTTTAGAGACTATCTTGATCAGATTTTGGTATTCTTTATAGACGATATTCTTGTCTATTCAATGAGAAAGGAATAAAATTATGATCACTTAAGAATTGTATTGAAGACCCTGAAAAAGGAGAAGCATTATTCCAAATTTGCCAAGTGTAAAGTTTGGCTTCAAAAAGATTCATTTCTAGGTCACATAATCTCAAGAGAGGGGATATTTGTGGATCCATCAAAAACTAAGGTTATCGAAAGATGGTCAAGACCAACAACAGTAACTGAGATCCGAAGTTTTCTTGGTTTGGATGGTTATTATCAATGTTTTTTGAAAGATGTTTCATGATTATCTAATTCAATCACCAGGTTTACTTGAAAAGGATTTAAGTTCGTTTGGATGGAGGAGTGTGAAGAGAATTTCAAGGAGTTAAAAAGAAGGTTATCCAGTGCACCTGTGCTCACGCTAACTTGTAGTGGAGAATGTTTTGTGATATACAGTGATGCATCCAAGAAGGGGTTGGGCTGTGTTCTCATGAAAAATGATATGGTGATAGCTTATGCCTCAAGACTATTGAAAATCCATGAGAAAAATTACCCAATCATGATTTGGATTTAGCTACAGTAATCTCTGCCTTAAAAATATGGGGGCATTATCTTTATGCTAAAAGGTGTGATATTTATACTGATCATAAAATTTTGAAGTATATTTCCACACAAAAGGAGTTGAATAAGCACTAAATAATATGGTTGGAGTTGATTAAAAATTACGACTAATCCATACATTACCACCCTGGGAAAGCAAACAAGGTGGCAGATGCATTAATACGACAAGACCATGTCATCCTATCTATGATGAGGATCAAAAAAGATCCAATATTTATATATTTTCAAAGGATGGATCGAGAAATTATAATGGAAGGGGAAAAATATTATCTTTATCAAATGAATTTTCAACCATCTATACATGTGAAGATTAAATAGGCGCATAATGAATATGTAGAGTTACAAAAGAATTTGAGATATTTTCCTGAATTCGACATTGATTGTGATGAAATAATAAGGTTAAAGAATCGGTTTTGTGTTCCTCCCATGAAAGAATTAAAGAATGAAATATTGGATGAGTCTCATAGTTATTCATTCTCTGGTCACCCTAGAAGCACGAAGAAGTATAGGGACCTGAAAGAGTACTTTTGGTGGGATGGCATGAAAAGAGATGTTGCTGAATATATCTCTTGATGCTAGGTTTGTCAAAAAGTTAAGGATGAAAGACATAAGTCTAAGGGGAAGTTGAAACCATTACCCATACTATAATATAAATGGTAAATCCTCACTATGGACTTTGTCACTGGACATACCAAAACATCCAAAGGAAATAATGCAATCTGGGTTATAGTTGATCATCTTATGAAGTCAGCACACTTCATTTCTATTAGAGAGGATTTCTCTCTTGATCAGCTTTCCATGGTATATGTATAATAAGTGGTAAGATTTCATGGAGTTCCACTTTCCATTATATCTGATTGGGATTCGAGGATTACCTCGATGTTCTGGAGAAGTCTTCTGCATGCTCTAGACACATAGTTGAGTTTCAGCACTTCTTATCATCCTCAGAGAGACATTTAGTCTGAAAGGACAATTCAAACTATAGAAGTCATGTTGAGAGCATGATCTATGTATTTAAATGTTTTTTGGGATCAACACCTACCATTGGTGGAATTTTCATAAAATAATAGCTTTCTCTCCAGTATTCAGATCGATCCTTCTGAAGCCCTGTATGGAAAGAAGTGAAGAAATCCAACATGCTCGGATGAAGTTGAGGAAAGAAAGCTATTAGGACCTTATCTTGTTGTTGAAATGGAAGAAAAGGTCAGATTTATTCAACAACATGTAACAGAAGCTCAGAGTTGAAAAAAATGTTATACTGAAAATTGATGAAAAGACCAAGAGTTTGAAGTGGGAGATAAGGGGTTATTAAAAAATATCTCCCTAGAAGAGAGTAATGAGATTTTGAAAGAAGGGAATGTTGATCCCTAGGTATATTGGTCCTTTTCAAATTCTGGATCGTGCGGGGAAGGTAGCTTACCGATTAGCACTTCCACCAAATCTATATCAAGTTCCTAATGTGTTCCAAGTATCCCTCCTTAGAGAGTACATTCATGATCCTTCAGATGTACTAAGCTCATAATTCCTACCACTGGAGAAATATTTTTCTTATTAAGAACAACAGATAGAGATTCTGGATCGTAGTGAAAATGTTCTACAAAACAAGACCACTCAATTGGTTAAAGTTTTACGGTGGAACCACCAATTAGAAGAAGCTACATGGGAACATGAGGACATGATGAGGGAGAGGTATCCTCATCTGTTTTTTTTTTCAAGTGAAAATTTTCAAGGGAGAAATTCAGTTTAAGGGGGATACAATGTAACACCCATGTGTTTTATGAAATATTTAAATAATTTTTCAGTAGCTAGTTTTTCATTCAATAGTGAGTTTAAACAAACTATGAGATGCCCTTAATATAAAGTTACCATTATAACCTAGTAGTTATGTTATTAGGAATAACTATAACTAAATTTTAAAAAATCTATGATAAATTTAAATCAATTATTTGTCATATTAGTTTTTCGAGTGAATGAAATTAATAAGATATGTATGTTATTAAAATGGTATTTTTGATATTCATCAAATTGATATTAAAATAATGTTTTCCACCTTTTAATGGAAAACCATTTTAGACACATTAATAATTTTAATATTTAAATGTAAAATTTTTCTTTGGAAGCGGAATATAAAAATTTACATTTTTTAAAATTCTTATATTTTTCTAATAAACTTCATTATTTGAGGAGTTTTAAAAATATAAAAACTTTTAATTAAAAACAACTTTTCTCATCGAGATAATTTATATGGTTAAATTATAATATTTAATGGTTTTAATGTATGAATAGAATATATTTTTACCATTTAATATAATTTATGTCATTGTCATTAATTTTACTTTGAATTCATATGTAAAAACATTTCAAACTTTTGCAATGTTTTAACTTTTAAAACCCATTTTCTCAATAGTGGGATTAATTTTAAATTAAATACTACCAATTATAAGTATGGAATTTGGAAAAATGGATTTCATATTTGGAATCATTAGGTCTAAATTATTTTAATATGCTACTTTTTATTTTTACGCATTATTAATAGTAACTACGGTAAATATTATTTACCATAAATAAAGGTAAATCGAGTAATTAAGGGTAAATATATTATTATATATTTTCCTTAATAGTTGAATTAATATAATTGGATTATTACAGTTTTCCCTAAGGCATACTTGGGTTGAAATGGAATCTATTGGAACCAACTTGGATGTGATTAAGACCTTTAATTTATTTTATTTAAATAAAGTGAAATATGTCTCACTCAAACTTTTATAATTAATGTATTTTTAATATAAGGTTATACAGAATATAAATTCGATTATATGAACTCATTTTAAAGATAATTGTTTTTAGGGTAATTTATTGGTAATTTTCAAGAAATACTTAATTACCTTAATAGTTTATACATTAATGATGTGGAAATAATTTATTTAGTGAAAAATCAATAATATTGTTTTTATTAATATAATAATACCCATTAAAAAGTCCCAAAAACCAGAACAAAACTTTTTTTCTAGAATATCTATACCCTAAGAATCCAAGGGTCAATGTTTGAACCATTTACAGCATTATAAAATAGATTATGACATTTATATTATTTTATTTTAAATGATGTCAAAGTTGTCACCTTCAAACTTTAATAATGATAAAATTTTAAAAGATGGTAGTCTTAGAAGATATATTCGATTAAAAGTATTAATATGAAATATATTAGATTTATCTTCATCTTAGTATTTTATTTTTAATTTTTATGCGACATATATGTATATTAAATAATTATACAAAAATGTTGTAGTAATTATTTTATTAAGAGAAATTTCAAATAAATGGTTTAAAAAATATTAAAATAAATATTATATGAACTAATTAATGTGATCCACGAATTTTATAGATAAATATGACATGTTAAGAATCTATTAAATATTTTTTTTCGAACATACCTTCTGTGTGGATTTTATTTAAATTGAAATAAATGAATAGTGTCAAAATTGACACTATTGATATTTTATATTATTAAATTTCTAAAAATCACAAAAATATTTACAAATTATAAATTGAAATTTATATAATATAAAATGTAATAATGTATACAATTATGGAAAATCCACAACACATAAGTAAGTATTTTTAACAATTTAAAATTATGAATATTATTACCACTAATAAAATTAAATAGATTAAATAAGGATAAATCATAATGATATGGTTTAAAATAAAATCAAAACATGCCTAAATTTGATGGTATGGTGATATTACAACCCTAAATTATCTCAGCTTCGAATTGGAGTCAATTTGGAAGTTTTTATATAGGATTTTTGTTAATTATAAATTAATATTTTGGAGGTTTCCAAAAGTGCCCCTCTACTCTCTTATAAAAAGGGCACCTCCTCCGTATTCTCTTCACTCTATTTTGAGCTTTCTAAATATGCCAAACCTTGAACATTTACCAAATAAAAGTACATAGAAACATACTAGAGGTTTTTTATCTTCTTAAAAGACAAACCTTATTTCCCTAAGAGGAGGTTTAGAAGAGGCATGTTGAATAAGAGGTAATATCCTTTACCGATTCTTTCAAACTTTGTTCTTCTTCTACTTTCTCTATATGAGTTGTTTAATTTTTAAGTAATAACTCCAGTATCAGTTGTATAATTATATTTTATTATGAATATGAAACAACCATATTCCATCTTCTATCTGTCCTATAAAAAAATGAAATCACCACACGTGCGTACGTACGACCCACCATCTCCATGTCGTGGAGTAATCTGTTTTTCATCACCAACATGCTTGGATGGGTATAAAGATGGAAGATATAAAAATGTATGATTATTATAAAGTGATATTTATTATGAAATATTATACACCATACACTTCAATACAATTCCAAAATCGTGAGAATTATATCATTGCTCATGCATAGGTACAGCCTATTGTCTCCACGATGTGATGCGATTCGTTCTACATGATATTCATTGAAGAACGATTATATAAATTAATCGAATGAATAAATATGATATATATTATAGTAATACCATTATTTAAATATTATAAATATAACCTAAAAATAGGAATAAGAATTTATTCAACAAAACATGCATAAGAACAAAAAGCATTTAACACCCGAATAACGAGTAACAATGAAATGTTACAAATAAAAAGATAAGAATATGATCATATATGATATCATAACAATGAATATGATTCTCGAATAAGTAAATGAAATTATTTAAATCTTTATATAGGAGTTTCAGATATGTACCAAGCATATCGGACCTAAGGTAAGGGAAAATATCACAATCTCAATTTTTTCTGAGATTGTTTATACTTCAGTATTTACAGGGGCATATTTATCATCCATATTCATGTTTCCTCAATATGTAATATTATTTGTATCCTCCTATAATTTTTTAAATCCAATTTTACCAATTGGTGAATTTTTAGTAAATGATTTGAAAGGAATCTTGTGTCATATTCAGTACGGGATACTTTTTTACTTTTTTGGCCATTGTACGAGAAGAATGTTTTTTTACATTATATAGTATGAAATAATTTTTTATTCTTTCAGAGAACATTATTTTCATGAAGCTTCCTTTACAATTTTTTATGTTTATTTTCAATTAACTTATTTTATTTAAAAATTTCATGACATGTTGAGAACAGAAAATGTTTTTTAAGAAGAAAGGATATTTTCCGTAAGAACTAAGATCAAGTGTTTTATAAAAATTATTTTACATATAAAATGATATATGGTTATATTTATATCCCTATTATTACATTGATTTTATTATTTTTTGATATAATTATTTTTATGAAGTCCTTTTATATTATATGAATTATGTTATGATGGCATTATGTTTAAGAATCTCATTCTATTACATCAGTTATGCTATGATTTTTTATTTTGTGGCACGCATAAGAATGGTTTCATTATGAGATGGTTGGGACCTCTATCTCCCTCAAATTCATTGGGTAATAATTTTTATCTCATGATATAGACTTGTATAGAATGACATGTAAATCTGGTTCAGTATTACAGGGCCGGAACGAGCAGTGAACTCGGTTCAGTAATTGACTTTGACCACTATTATGGTCTCATGATGAGCCTTGACTAATATGAAATGATTTTCTATGCTCTTATGTGTATGACACAAAGTTTCATGTCTTCTGTTATTATTTTTAGGATACATTGATGTTCTATGATTTATCGCATGATATAATATTATGACCTCTTATCGAGGATAAGATTTTTAAATGTTACGATCTTACTAATATGATATGACTGACATTTCATTTTTTTACCCTTACTGAGCATTTGAGCTATCTCTTTTGTATGTTTCTTTTCCACATTTCAGGAAGAAGGGTATTAAATATTATATGACAAAAAGCAGTCTAGATGTGATCAAATAAATGGGAGACAACGTAGATACTTTATGAACTAGTTATTTACGTTTCCTAGTTTCTAAAGACACTAATCCTATACGGTCCTGTCATGGTTTTTTTATTTTTTGTAATAAATATAATTCATTTCTAAAGTATTAACAATGTTTGTAATGTATAGGTAATTATAGAGGAAGCTTCTCCATTACCAAGGAGACTCTTCTAGAGACTTTGTGAGATTAAGTTGTCTTCTTAGAGGGATTTCATGAGATCAAGGATGTATTCCAAAGGACCTTTGTATTATCGATGGTGATCAGAGGAGAAGAATAAAAAACTTGCATAAATATTAATTTAACATTGACCTAATCAATCATCCTCTTTTTTCATATTTATTTCCCTATTTTAAAATGGACTATGAGTGATTTTCTGGAATCTTCCACTTGATATATCTCATGATCTTATTGATTCTTTAAGAAAGCTTAGCATAATCATCAACACATTTCTAAATACCTTTCTAGTAATATGAGGTATTTCATATGGGGATTTTCTTTTATTATAGGTACTTGGAAAAGGGGTTTCATGTGATTATACACATATCGTACAAATCATATGATTCATCCATGTGTCCTCCCAGAGATTTGAAGATTTATGTGATCTGGATGTATAATATTTGTGTAGCTTTGATTTTCATTCCTTTTTCATGTAAATAAAATAATTCCTAGGATTAAGGTATTTCTTCAATTCTAGGATTAATGATACTTATTTAGTGGTCATCAATAATGTTTCATATATTTTAGATTATTTTTGGGATATTCTATATTGTAAAACTTATTTATTAAAAACAATATTTAATTTTTTTTAACGTTTCCAAACTTATTACAAAATTATAGCCAATTTTTTTTTCAAAATCATTATAGGAATAATATTGATGAGTTTAACAATAGTCTCATTAATCCACAGATCATTTAGAAACCTTTATTTTACCATCAATTTTCTCTTATAATAGAAGCATTAAATTTATCTATAGAATTATTTTTATCTAAAATAGTTTATTGAAAATCAAATTTCTTAGCCTATACTTTTATAATTCTTGATACTTCCATGGATAAATACAATAAAAAATAAATTATTTTTTATCATGTTTCCCTATAAAAATCAAGATCATTACTTTTATGGAAAAATGTTTTCTTGTTCATCAATAATTCTACATATAATGATTTTTTTAATGAAACATGAATCTAAACCATAACTAAAAAAATTTATTTTAAATATTTTAGTGTTTTTTGTTTATATAAAGTAGATTATCTTATTAAAACACCTAATATTTAAGTTATAGGACAATTTAAATATGATTTTTTAATGAAATATTTTTCAATGATAATTTACAAGAAGTAGAAATTGGTTACACATTGTATAATAAGTTGTGATAGAGTTATTTTCAATTGAGATCCATCAATATCTTAGTAAACATTATCCATTAAAGCTACATTATGGATCTAAAAATTTCTTTAGGATTGAAAATAATATTAGGTGTATTTAAATTTTCCATATAATTAGAAAGTGTGTAAAAAACAATGAGATACCATTATTACTCATGTTTTTCAAGATGTTTCTTTTCGGATGAAAGAATATCAAGAAATATTTTTTTAAGATTTAAGTGTCAATACTACAGATTTTGGAATTAATTATTCTCTAAATTATTATTATATTATATAGTTTGCTTCCTATGCAACCCCAAACCAAAATGAGCCTTCATAAATTAGATGAAAATTATTAATAAAATTCAATACTAATAAAACCAATAATAAATAAAAATATATTAATAAATTATAAATTCATAAAAATGGTATTAAGAACATTTAACAATTAAAATATTCGTTTTTCAATAAAAATAGCATTTCTTTATATGTTTTGTTTTTTCATTGAAGCTAAAAATATATAAATTATATCATTTTAATTTTAAAATTTAAATTATTTTTTAAATTCAAAATTTCCAAATTATCTTTGAATTATGTTTTGCTACTTTTCTAAGTAAGTTGATTTTTTGGTGAATAGTGAAAAATATATTTTTTACCAAATCTATAACGTTTATGGTTGTATTGTTATTTAAGTATTCCCCATAATTTTATGAAACATATTAATTAATAATATATTTTTCTATGGATAAAATCAATGCATTTTCAAATATTATTTTTATATTAGAAAACCTATGTTCAATATTTTAAAACATGAGTAACATTTTATTCTAATTTTAAAAATATTTTTTGTCATTCCCATTAATTATATTTTTCAATCGTGATATTTATTTTTGAATTACATTATAGTATAAATGAAATTTATTTTCTATAATAAAAATAAAATTTACGAAAAAATATTATAATAATATTCAAGACATAAATATTAATACTACAAATTCTCATTTAATAAAAACAATTTTTACATGTTATGTGCATTTATTTTGAAATTTAATTGTCCCAAAAATAAAAATTTTATTAAATGAAGTTTATTAAATAATGGGGAAAAAACATATAAATTAGTTAGTAACTCCAATGTTAAATTATTTAATTGAAATTAATTATTGAGGATTAAAATTATTTATTATAGTAAGAGATAATTAAGGTAAAAATTTTAGAACTATGGGAAAAAGAAAAAATCAAACAAATTTGTCCCAAATTTGTATGTTTAAGAGGTGTATAGAACTATAATTTCCTCAAATTACATTATTTCACAAGTTTTTCTCCATTTAACTTGGAATAATATCATGCCATTATTGATAACCAATAACCATTTAAAAATCAATTTTTCTTGAATTATAAAAGTGGATCAACTATAGAACTTCATGATACACCTATCAGTTAAAATTTAATCCTAAATTTTTTAAATTCTTCCCATAATATATATTTATCTAATTTTCATAATCCTATAGTTTCAATTATTTATCCTATGTATTTCTTTTCAAAAAAAATTCCATGATAAATATCATGTTCTCAAGGTAAGTACTGTCATCTCTCAGACATTGTTTAATTCAATATTTTAAATTAAAATACATTTATACAATTATTTTGTGGTTATATTAATATATATATATTATATTTATTATGGTTGTATTTTGTGAATAACTATGAATAGTCATTCCCCTTTTCTCTTTGAAAATCAAAAAATGATATGAATTGGAAGACCATTTCCTCCACGAAAATCCATGTTTCATTTTTCTTAACCACCTTATAGGGCTAGTCCAAATGGGGGACTTTAATGGATAAATATTATTTTTTAAAAATTATTTTAACTATGTAAATAGAAATTGGAAAAACAATTAATAATACATGAATACAATGATAATTATAAATTCAACAGTCTGAAACAAATGTAATAAGACAAAAAATAATAATACAATGTAATGGTTTTGTATTCATTAAAATTTATTGTAATTATCATAATTTTTTTATAAATTTCATAAAACATTAAATATTATCATTATTCCCCTGTAATAATGATATTACACCGAAATCACTTTATTATCATCCATTAATTATAGTATGTTCATGTTTGTCTTTGTCTAACCACTAACTTGAACAATGTTATAAAATAATATTTTGGATGAAATTGATAATATAATTAATATTATAGGATATAAATAAGTAAATATTTATTTTATTTTAGTTATATAATAGAAAATTTGACATCAAACTCATTAATTAATATAACAATATATGTTTATTAAAAATCACAGAAATGTTCTCATCATTTATTCTATCTTTAAGGATCATAACTAAAACACCCATTGAATTAAATGTTATAATATTAAAAATTATAAATAATAAATTATATTACATTCTATTATCTTTTAATGATGAATGTTTCAAGGAGAAAAAATAACGGATCTTCTATCATGAAATTATTTCACAATGGTTGAGATTAATCACCCCAGATTTTGAAAATAAATAATAGCTAACTAATATAATTATAGAGAATAATTAAAAATGAAAATTATAAATGTTTGTATATATGTATAAGGTTATAAAATATATTATTAAGATAATAATTTTTTTATACAGTGGATTTGAGAGCTTTAGTGGATGTCATGAATTAAGTTAAGGGGTTCTTTGTCCTAAATTTAATTTCATGAAAAAATTTCATATTGTGAACCACAATATCTATGATATGGTCTTATTACTACCTAATGTATTTCACATAAGAGATTAATTTAATTCTATGGGTTTTAGGATACATAATTTCTCATTCCTTAAATGGATTTCGATTATGAGGATATCATATTTTAGGGTGTTTCCTACACAATTTCACTTTATTAAGATATAGTGTGGATTCACCACTTTTTCCATTTTTTTGTTTTTATATATTTTCATTGGATTTGTATTATCATAATATTTCATTAAATATAAATGATTTTAAAATACTCCACGAGATAAATTTTCACGTGTTTTTTATTCAAGTGATATTTAAGACATAATGTATTTTGATAACCCAAAATATAAATTCCTTGAGTAATATTCCTCTTATTAAACATATTTATATCATTCAGGGGGTTTCCCACTATATTATTTTATTTAATGGTGATTTATATTCACTTTTATATAGAATTAACTTTTAATTTAAATATTTAAGCATGATTAATTTCTTCCTTAAGAACTATATCATGATTGAGAGTAATTCCCCTCCTCTTTAATGATGGTCTTACCTCCCTATCAATATTTCTCATTCCCCCAAATTTTCTCCATAATATTTGTGAACCTAATTATTAATTATCAATTCGATAATCATATTTAATTATGATATTTAAAAAATTATTCATGGTTACTATTTTTAAGATGTGATTTTTCTGAAAACATGTTAAATATTTTTAAAAGTAATTGTATTTATTCGAAATCAAATATATTATCATTCACAATAAATTTATTCTAAAAATTTTATATATAAATTCCTAGTAAATTTATTATAGATAATTTTAGGAAGTAAACATTTTCAAAACAATTCTACTTTACCTTTTATAGAATGGCTTTAAAATTTGACCAATAGCTTCATATTTTATGTGTAGGGTAAAAAAACATCGAAAAACACTTTTAAGGATTTTTTCACTGTATATAATTTCTTATTTATGAATATTTAATTAAATTTGTAAAATAGTTTTCCCAATGATTTTACAACTTCATAATTTCTAAAACATATTAAAATGTTCTTTACCTGTTCCAAAATTAAATGATTTAATTTAAAAGTGTAATATTTTTTTTAAATGGAATTTTGAAGGAATTTGTTTCTGTTAAAAAACATTACTGATATCTTATCTCCTAAAATAGTGTTTTTTTGAAATCAGATTTTTTTTAATTTCATTTTTTCCTGGTATATCTCTCTTTAAATGTTTCTCTAAATATCTTTCAGTTGAGTAGTCTTTCATTTAAACTATGGTTTCTCGAGCTGAGGTATAGGTTGAGTTAATTATTATAGGTCTGTAAAAGGAATAAGAGGTGAGTTATAGATACATAAAAATTTCATGTGGAAAACCCAAATAAACATATTATTTTTTTCTCGGTATACCCCTTGAATTTAATTCAAGGAAAAAATTAAATAATCCTATGTAATATTTACACACCTTATAAAATATACATCGAATATAAAATTAACTCCCCATATAAAATTTGCATACCCATGTAATATTTACACACCCTATAAAATATACATAGCATATTAAATTAACACACCCTATAAATTTACACACCCTATTAGTTTTATACACACTATAAACATCCCATTTAAAGTAACATGTTTCAGAAAAACATTTCCCAATGTTAAAAGATTACATAATTATTTTTAACATCATGTGATGAAAATTTGTAAACATAAAAGAAAGAATGGAATTTATGATTTCTTGAATAGAAATCAATTCATTTTTACGAAAAGTCATTCCATACCCTTTTTAAAGAAACTACATCATCACTTTAAACATTTTCAATTTCTTTCTTAAAATTGTTACCAAATATACATTGCATAATTTATGTGTAAATGATCTAAGAGTTTTCTTGGATCCAAAAGTGATCCAAAATTTTATCCTGGAATTCTAAACCTTCATATTGATTGAAATACTTCTATTTTCTCATTCATTTCAAGAATTATTTCTATGGAATTTTATATTATCCTTGATGGGAATGAATAAGTTGATCACTACTATGGGCATTAGGTTTTTTCATCATATTATCTATTTCCAAGGTGGGTTGTCTAAATCATAACCCATTTTCTAATTTAATTATCTATAGTTTGTTTGATATGTGTGATCAAACTGGCACTCCACACATGACACCTAATTAATTAAATAATCCCTATTAAATAAAAATATTTTTTAACATCCATTGGATCTTGTTTTGTCCATATGTGTGGAGACTAAGAATTGATACCATCCAATATGTGTCCCATAGTTAAACCATTTTGTGATTTGAGCTTATTAACAATAGTGTCTAGTGTTAAATTAGAAAAAATTGATTAATTGTTGGCTTATTCATATAAATTGGAATAACATATACATAATGTTATTTCTTATTGTAGAAACATCTTGCCTAAATTTTGATCAATGATATGTTAAATAACCATGGGGTTAATGATAATTGAAACATGTTTGATATAATTAGGATGATAATTAATAACCTAAATTAATAAAATATATTTGGTTAGAAAAATGATAATTTGAACATCTTTCTATATGATGAAATATATTTTTTGAGTGTTGCTGGACTAATGATTTTGATAACTTATCTTTTGAGGTTATGTTCTATTGATTTGATTAACACCTAGGGGGATTATTATTATAATTCTATTATTATCTATATTAGAATCATGATTGTTTTGACACTTGAGGGCTTGGATTATATTTTTCATACCGCCGGATAGTGAGGTTCACTAGTATTGGATGCTTGAGGGAGAGGTATATGATTTTGTTAGATTCCTAAGGGTTGAATTAATTGTCATAGGATACATTATTGAGAGATTCTAGTTATCAAGAGGGTGAGATTCTGATCTACCTGAGGTTGAAATTATGGTTTTCTTGAGGGTGAGGTTCTGGTTAGCTTTAGGGAAGAGGCCATTTGATTATGGTATGATATGAGTGATTCATCCTTGGTATAAGAATCCTCCACCGAATCGAGAGAACCATACTAATGCAGTAGGATCCCCCATGAGTAAAAGATATTCATAAGTTCACCAAAGAATGCTTGGATAGCCTCTGGGGTTATCCCATAATATGAGGTTCAACATGTTTATTAAATGAGCTGTATTAATTTATTAAATTAATATGCTATTTTCACATTATTAATTACACTATATTTCATAGAAAATATTTTCTTATAAATAGTTATGTATTCATGTTGATTTCTATTCAAACACTAAAAGGGCCCCCATTTGGAAGCTGGATATTTTTTTTTTGATGCAGGTTTGTACCAGGGAAAGCGACCCAATTTTTTTGGGTTTCTTGGAAGGGTTGTAGCATGAATATGATATCTACATGATGTTTTGGACTCGAGACATTTTATTATTTATTTTATGTATTTTATTCTATATATATATAACCCATAACATAATTTAGTTACATTACGTCTTTCATTACATTATTCTTTTATTATATTGATTTATTTATTTTTAAATTTCTCAACCTTCGTTTCCTAGTTATTTATTCGTAATTTTTCTGTTATTTCCACTACATTTATAATATTTTACACATTCATTAAAACTCTTTGATGTAGGATATAGTCTCCCCACTATATTTTATAGTCCCAAATTTCAATTTGGAAGCCTATGGAATACAGGGAGGAACTACTAGGGTCACATAGCCAATCAGCTCAGTCACTTGAGAGAGCACTGGGTCAAGGACATTGTAATTTTATAATAATTTGTTTTCTAAAAATACTCTTATTTATTTTTAAAGGATAATATTTAATAATTGTATCTAGATCATGTAATTTATTTTGAGGAAATAATTTTATTGAGTTATTAAGTCTTTCAGAAAATGGTTATTCCAAATTGTTATTCATTTTATTTATCTGAATATACTAAAATATCATTTTTCATCTATAGAAACACTCGTAATTCTCCTAATGTAACATGTGGGATATTTTTATTCCACCATCTAGAATATTTTTATGGATGTATTATTAAGTTTTTTAGGAAGTATTTTCATGAAACCCATATATTTTCCATGGGTAAATTTAGTGATGTTTGAAGATTCAATTTATACATGCTCTAATGGAAATTATATTTATGGAATATAATTATTATGAAGTAAATGGTCCTATATTTCTCTCTAATTCATTAGTTATGGATACTTATATCATTATATAATCATGGTAATCATTTTTTTATTCTATATTTATTATGGGAGTTAGTAAGTGATGCCTTCGCCACTATGTTATGGGAATTAGGAAGTGATTGATGATACACTATTTTATTAGTATCATGTAGTTGTTCCAAATCCATCATTTTTATGGGAATAAGTAGTTATTACTTATCCAAATTGGGAGTAAGGTTGTTATTACTTCTCCACTATGTAATAAGAAATGGGTAATTACTACCACTCTACTATTTGATGATTTCTACACATATTTTAGTTTTATATTTTACTATTTTTCTTCATTTACAAGGAAATCCATGTCTTTATTTATATGATTATGATTAATGGATTTAGATTATTGTCTTATGTTTCCACACACTTATTCTATGGTATTTGTTTAAACTTTTGAGATTACATGTCCTGGTATCATTGATTTTGTACAAATATTACTATTCCTTATTCTTTTTAATAAGATATTTCTCTACTATTAATGTTTACTTATATTGTTAAGATCTTAACCATAATAAAATATTGATAATATTTCCCTTTTTGATTATTTCAGAACACACCATTTTTAGGTTTCCATTCCACATGTAAAGAGGATGAGTATAAATCATGATAAATCTATAATAATGTCTAGAGTGGTTCTAATATGTATAAATATTCACAAGTATCATATAATAATTTTCTAATATAATGGAGCATAAAAGACACAAAACATTTCACTCATAATATGTTGCGATTCTTTGAGAGTTTTAATGTGTAAATTGTGCAAAGGATTTAGAGTAATGATATTTTCTGTTTATAATATCTCACTCTTTTACAAAATATATTATGTAAAGGATGTATTTTTGTCACTACATAGAAGTGTGTAGGTATGGGGAATCTCAGTTTGTATCAAAATATGATTTAGTTATATTTTATTATTATTTTATTTATCATAGGGAGTATGATAAGATACCTTTACTGAATATCTTAAGAATAATTCTATGTATATGAAAAAATATTAATATTTTGGTAAAGTGAATATTGTGTGTTTTCCTTGGTATTTCATCCTTGTATGGATACTATAAAGTAGATAGGGTAGTGGAATAACATTTCAATCTTGTACATAGGTACCTAAGGGATATTCTTTATCTTTATGAACTATTATGAAGGATTTAACTAAATTTTTATGATGAAACATATATTGTGTAATGATATAGAAACTAAATAGAATGTGGATATGGATAACCATGTATAATCAAAAGGAAAAATAATTGAAATATGGTTATAAATAACCATTTATAAAATAATGGATTCATTGGATGATCCATTAATATCTTAGTATTATCAACAGTTCCATTGGTTGAAATTAATGTATAATTGAAGAAGACATCATTAGATTGAGTTTTCACTTCTGTATGACTATTTAATAATATTTTCTTAGATATTAAAATAACAATTTCAGTTTCAATATTTTTTCAAAATTGTATAGTTTAAATGATGTTTTTAAATCTATATCCCCCAAAAAAACCTATAAGAAACTATGAAATCTTATTTATTGCAAATTTTTGAGTTTATGAAAAATCTTAATAAAATCCTTTTATGTGGGAAATTATGAGTCTCCTAGTTTATAATATTATGAGGTTGATATATTAGTATGAGATATATCGTATGTTTATTATGTATCCCTTAGCTTCTTCCTTTAGGGGATGAAAACTATGAGTGTATGGAAATGGTTTATTTAAGGTGGTATAATGCAACACATTGATATTTATGAATATATTTTTTCTATAAATTAATACCTTGTCTGATACCTTCTTCCACACACAACCTCAAAATAAAAATATAAATGAAATATAAGATAAATATAATTATGTGAATTTGAATATAATGAAACCTCCAGTAATTAAAAAAATGATATGTAATATGAAATTCATAAAAATAGGATTAAGAATACTTAATGATTAAACAATTAATTTTTTAAATAAATTAATTTTTTCATATATTTTATTTTTTATTAAAACATGTATCATTATATTATAGAATTAGAATATTCTAAAAAACATTATTTTTTAATTAAAAACTGTAAAATTAGATTGCTATGATTTTTTTGGGACTTTTTTAAAATAATTAAGTTTTGGTGAATACTAAAAAATATACTTTTGATCAAAATGATAACAATTATGATCTTATTATTATATAATTAAGAAGTATATTTTTATAAAACATTTTAATTGAAAAAATATATACTTACGGTGTAAAATAGTTTATTTTCAAATATTATGATAATCCTATAAAACATACATGCGACATTTTAGAACATAAGTAACAATTAATTCTAATATGAAAACTGTTTCACTCTTTTCATTTAATTTAACATTTTTAATGGACATATTCAATTTTATCAATTTGGAATCCAAATAAATTCCATGTTTTTATAAAAACATAATTTATTTAATGAAAATAAAAAAAAATTATAATTTTATACAATATATAAAATTTAATCTTAAAAACACACTATTCTTAGAAAATTATTATTACACTCTACATGTCTTTATTTTGAAATTAACATTTATCTACCAAATAAATTTTATTTTAGAAAAATAATTGATTATTAGATAATAGAATTTTTAAATTAGTTAAGAAATCTAAATTTAATCATTTTCATTAAATTTAATTACCAAGAATAAAAATTAGTTACCCTAGTAAAATTTATTTATGGTAAAAGATAAAACAAATTTTGAAAAAAGAATAAAATTACTCAAATTATTTTTCAATAATGTGTGGATTAGAGGATTATAGACTATGATGTGTATAAATTCCAATATTTACCACATTTTTATCCAACATACTTTTAAATTTCCAATACCATGTTTGAAAATTAATTTGTACTAACAAAAAAATATTTTTATTCTCATGTAAAATGGGATCACTTCCACCACTTCTTGCACACTTATCTCATTGAATGTTATCCGAGAAAAATATGTTTTCTCTATATAAAATAATTTCACATGTTCATATGACTATATTAATAATTAGTCAATATATATCCCTTATTTAAAAGGATATTCCAAAGAGAAATATTAGGTTCTCAATGTAAAAATAAATTGTTCCCTAATTTTGTTTCTTTTCTATAAATCCATTTTAAATCTATTTTCCAAATATTATATGATTAATTAATTATTCCTAGTATATTTAATGTTGTTATATTGTTTGAATAAGTATTATCCACTATTCCCATTTTCCCTTAGGTAAAATAAAAATTATTATCATCAGTATGAGCGGCATACGACCTCCATGAAGCACCTTGTTTTGTTTCATTTACCACCACATATAGATGTTACTAATTAGTAATTTTATGGGAAAATGTGGTATTTATAAAATTATTATTATTATTTAATACTAATTGGAAATACTATTAAAAATATGAAAAACAAGTTATTGTTGTAAATTGAAATGTCTTAAATGAACCTATAAAGAGTTAAACAAATTATTCACACTACGTGATAGTTTCGTATCCCTTAATTATTTTTCCAATTATATACTATTATTAATTGTAACATTAATAAAACATAACAAATAAAAATTTCCCACTATAATAAAGATATTTCAACTAAATCACTTCACAATCATCCTTTACATATGTTATGTTCATGTTTTAGTTGGTATTACCACCTACTTGACCAATTCTACAAAAAAAAATCATAGATGACTATGAATACAAAATTTAAAATAATTTATGATAATAATATGTAAATAATTATTATTTTGGTTGTGTAATTTTTACATTAAAATTAAACAACTTAATTTAGATAACCATATTTATTCATTAAAAATCATCAAAACATGCTCATTATATATTTATCCTTTAAGGATCCTAAAAAAACACCCATATAATTAAATTATAATATTATTAATAATTATAAATCATGTATTAAAATAAATTTTATGATATAATAATTGCAAATTGTATGATAATAATGATGAATATCATTTTTTGTACTAAAACAACACAAAATAATCAAGATTACTCATAGCCGATATTGAAAATAGACATTGACTAAATAATATAAAAGCAGAGAAAAAAATAAATATGATTTATAAAAGGATAAAGATATGAATAAGGTTCCATACTTGGTGATTGATATATATTTTTTATATAAGATATTTATAGGATTTAGTGGAATTTAGGAATTAAGGTAAGGAGTTCATTATCAAAAATTAATTTTATTGAGGAATATATCATATTTTGCAACATAAAATCATTGATATGGTGTTATTACTTTATAATTGATTTATTTTTTTGTATTTATATAATTTAGGGGGTTTTTAGTGACATATCATTTTATATATTTAAATTTATTTTTATGCAATAGTTATTAATTTTGTCAATGTATTTTCTTCAAATTGTTTCTTCATTGAGATATGATATGTATTCACCACTTGTTTAGTTTTTTTGTTTTACATATTGAGAATGTGTAATTATTCTATCAAAATTTTTCATGCAATCTATGGCTTTTAAAAATATATATTTATATCCCATTTTAATGGTCTTTAATTATTTTTTTAGAAAATATGTATTGTATTTTGATAATAAAAATATCATTCCATTAAGTTATAATGTATTTATTAAACTTCTTTCTTCTTTATATGGTCAGTTCCACCATAATAAATTTTTTCTTGGTAATTTATAATTCTATCTAGTGAGAATGAATTTATAATTAAATTATTATTCATTTCTGCATTTTTACCGAAAAATTTATATCACTGTTCAAAATAATTTCTATCATATTTAATGACGGTTTCCTATCATTTTCTACATTATATGTTTCATACATTATTCTCCATTAATTTTGTATACCTAATTATGTGTTATCTCATCTAGATTTAAAATTTCCCTTATACTCTTATAAATAATTCTTTTATACTTATTTTATAATGTGATTTCTCAAAAAATTATTTTCAATTATTAAAAATAGTGGAAAAATTTTGGGGACAGTTTTCTTCATAAATTATTGGGAATAATTTTACATGTTTTTGAGGAACATGATTGCATAATTAATTGTTTGGTGAAATGGAAATTCACCTAGTTACTAAAATTTTGTGATTCAATTTTATCTTTGAATAAATATAGTGAAAACAATTATATGTAAAACAAAGTAAATTGAATAGATGAAACAATGATTAAATATATAAAGATAAAACTAAAAGAGAATATAGGATTGTGCTTGGTGATTTGGGGGTGGGAAGGAAATGGTTTAATTTTTTTAGTTTATTTAAAATTAATATCATACATTATGATTTAATAGTCAAAATACTCCTCTATGCATTTTTTATTGATAATTAATAAGAAAGTAACTTCTGAATAAAAACTTTTTAACATATTTTATCTAATATTTAATATTTTCTTAATTTACTTGAAAATTTGATATATTTTATGTTGTAGAAATTGTGAAAAAACATAAGACATGAAATTATTTTAATATAGTGTTTTTAGTTAATATATGGTATTTTAAAAAAGTAGTTAAAAATAATGCATCGGTTGGAATAACAAAACTCCATGAAAATTAAAGAAATTAAATTAATTATGAAATATTAATTCATAAATAAGTGCTGATCCATTTTTAGATAAATATAATTATACTGATTTTCCATTTTTGACTTCTGAAACATATATTTTACACTAATATATGATTTTTAAGGCTGAAAAGTGACATGTGTGGGAGAATTGATAGGACCGTGTTTTCAAAAAAAATATTGTAAGAAATTAATATTTTATTATACAAAAAGGTCAATCATTAAGCTAATAAGTGTGAATGCATGGGAATATTAATATCCATCAATGAAAAGAATTTTTCATACATTGAGACATGAATCATTATTGTAAAATTTGATATCATGGGATTGGGAAATAATATTTCATAGGATCATTGTTATATCATCATTATCATACGATGATACCATTTTATTTAAAATGAATACCCAAGGATGAATGTGGGATATAAGTGGAAATGATTGAGAGGATCAAATAATGAACAGTATATCATCACTGATAATTGGTTATATCATAGGAACTATCATGAACCGAATCGATCGCCATCAAAAATGGCACCAAACCCAGCCCGTGACAAGGCCCGAAGGGCGTTCCCGATCCCCACGGTCTGTCACAAGTGCCCGGGTATCATAAAATGAAAATTGGGAACGATTTACACGAGTTTATAAACATAAAACAACATAAGAATCCAATGAAACAAATCTGGATTTTTCAAACCACACAATATTTTACAAAAATTCAGAACTGAATTACATGGCTTAAAAAAACTCAAAAGTTCTATACCAAAGGTACAAATCCAAATAAGGACAGCCCAAGAACCCTCATAACAAGGGGCACCGCCCTCAAGCCACCTCCACAAGACTTCACCACCAAGGACCTGCTAGAAACCCGAACCACTGGAACAAAAAACCTGTACCCAACCTGCGACAACAAAAATAACCATGTCTACTTAAACCCAAGGGTGTAAGTAGGGTGTGAGACAATTCCCAGTAGGATACCACCACTAAGAGATTCCATATGATAAACATTTAAAGACGAAAAGCATGCAAGTTTTCAAAAACATGAAAAGCTAGTTACAATTTCTAAAAGATGCAACTTTGAATAAAAACAATTTTCAAGTGGGCTATCAATAAGAATCAACACTTTTAAAAATAATGTCAACACTACTGAATTTTCCAGCCAACTATACCGTATGCCGATGGTAAGTACAAAGTAAATAATGAGAACAAGAAATAGGACGTAACCCCTAGGCACTAGCTAGCTGTGGGTCCCAGGTACCTCATATCTCGGTGAGAGTAACCATAAAAAATATCCATTCTTGTGCACGATCCACTAGTAGGGAACATATCCATAACCTAGTGGTCCCCAATCATCATCATCATAGTTTAGTTAGAGTTGTAAGCGTCAATCTTGCTAAGTGAAACTGAGGCCAAAGCCCACGGATTCACTAGCATACTAGTACACGTCCACCCACCTGGATACCCAGGTTTTCCCCTTGTGCTCAAACAAGTTCAACAAGTCAAGAAATATACATCGAACATGAAAATATCATTTCCACATCACAAATTCACCAAACATCCCATATGTATACCACACAAGACACAAAAATCCATTTTTCATTCAAAATGATTTTGAAATCCGAATCACACCAAAATAGCCCACAACACGTTTCACATTTCTTCAACACTTCCACAAAATGATTAAAAAAATTTATAAAACAATTATAAGATATTAATACTCATATAACAGCCCACACACATGGAATATAACACTTCTTTCATAATCAAAAATTCAATTTTTCACATCACACTCACACAAAACACTCCACATCACTTTCACATCACTTTCACTCCTCAATATCTCCTTCAAACAATTTAATAAAATATTTCCAGGATGATACATATCACATAACAAAATTTTCACAAATGAAATGGACCTTTTAAAAATATACTCCTACCAAAATAGTTTTCTGATATAGTTTCACCTATTACACAACCCAATAAACCATTCAAAACTTTCATAAAACAATTATAAAGAGTATACCCAAACTTTGCACATAAAATCCATTTCAAAAACCTCTTTTGAATCCAAAAGCACACCAAGACCCTACCAAAACTTAATTTTCATCCCAATCAACATGTAATAATACACTTTAAAATGTTATATAATCACCTTGAATAATATCACAAAAGATACCCATGAGAACACACAAATCCATAAAACACTTTCAAGGAGTATAACAAGGTTATACAAATAAAAAAATTCAAATACACCCCCTTTTTAGGCCCACATGGAACTATATCATTTCCCAACCATAATTTGTAGCCCCTTTCAACAACTAATAAACCAATTCTACATTTTACAAAACTACCACAAAAGATGACACATGAAATACATTTAAAAAATACACACTTCAAGAAAAAATGTAACTTTAAAAACAAATGCTTCACTATTACTACCAAAAATGGTTTTCTCATAATTCAAAGCACATAAGGAACATGTAAAATTATTTAATCAAGCAAACTAACTCATCATTAAATGGTTATCCCCGGAATCACCTACCGAATGTGTCGAAACCCTCAATATTGGGGCGAAACATCAACCGCATGACCACTGCACCTCAAGGAAGTTAAAAGAAACCTAAAACCTAAATATTTCACCCAAAATACAGTAATTTATAACTTATGCACGAACCCTAACTTCTTTAATTTTTTATAATTCAAGAATTAGGGAAGAAACCCTAAGCAATTTGAAATAGGAAAGAAATAGACTAACCTACTTGAAGTATCCTGAATTAATCACACCAAAAACAATAGTTTCTGAAATTGAAAACAGCCAAAATTCAAGTATTCTTCGAAAAAGATATAGGATCTAATTTTGGAACTATAATGGAGGGAAAAGAGTAATAATTGAGAGAGTTAAGAAGCGATTAATTTACCTCTTCAATTCTGGCCGATTTGAGACACCCTATGAAGATCATCCCTAATTATCGATTTCAAAGAGATCCAAGGATGGGGGAAGGCAATGGGAGAGCTCCTGGGTTTCCTAGGGTCTAGTGGGAGGTGGAATCACCAAAAAAACACAAATAGTGAAGGCGATATAAAAAATTTAAAAAGTATTTTTAATGCAGGAAATGGGCCTTCGGGCAGGCCCAATATCTTAAATAAAAACCCATATCCACCATGATTATGGATTTATAAAGGCTCCAAATTTATATTTTGGTGTTAATAGATCAGAGGAGAACATTTATGAATTGGAATTAAGGACAAATATTAAAAAATGAAAATGTTATAAAGGATACAAAATTTATTTTTAAATCTGGAATTGGGCTCACGTTTGGCCCAATTCATGAAAACTCATCTATTTCTCCATAAAACCTTTGGAAACCATCCAAAAAAAATAATGAAAGGAAAATAAATGAAATTTAACTTCAAAATAAGTCATGTATGTGACAATTATCCCCACCATGAAAACATTCCGTCCTCGGAAAGCTACAGAAAGGCCAGATACGAAAGCCAATCCGAACTGATAAACCAAGATGTACTCCGTTTCCAGGTTTCGCCCCCAAATGCCAAAACACATCCATTGATCAATTAAGGAAGGAATAATTCACAAAAAATTCATACACCACTTTCCTGAAACAATCAATCACATTCATGCTTTATCCCAAAGGAAAACACCTCAAACACTATCAGAACAAGACTTAAGCAATTCACTCAAACAAACAACAACATCGAACAAGGTTACACATACCTTGCTATAACTAAACCATTGGGCACTCTCCAATCTCAATGGTTACTCAAGGAAGATTTAGGTAGCTTGATAGATCTGAATGAGACTACCTACCACCAATCCTTGACCATGGATAAATCTAAGTTATTGGTACGGGGAAAAAAAGGCTCCCCACCATAAGAACCAACAATCTTAATCGACCAGCATGGGCCAGTACAGAAAGACCCCAAAATATAAAGTGTTGGGACGACCACATGGTTAGTCTTCATGGTTTGGGAAACCATGAACTAGCAGTGGAGATTCTTCTATCTACATGGTTTTTTTTGGGGCATGGTCACTACTAACCAAGTGCAAACCATGTGGTCAACCTGTCTAGCCAAACTTCATACCTTTCTCTAAAGACTCAATGGAAACCAAAGTGGGAGGGAATAACATTGTGTGATGACATGGGCACAAGACCCTCCACCTATTTCCACCAAACGGGAACAACATAAGAAATATGATGACACCATAGGTTTAAACTCTTCTTATCTTTCATATTGAGGATAGGACTTTGCACAAGGGTTTAAATGACACTGGGGTTTCCCCTAACTACGCGCCAGCTTCTCTCCGGGACCTATGGCTGGAGCTCAAAATATTGAAGCATCTTAGGCCTCGCAGTTAGGCTTTGGAAACCACCTGAATGAGAATTATTCTTTAGTTGAAAAAAACAAATACACCACAATCCCCCCGATAAGTTTTTTCCAAGACGTAACACATTCCAAACTCACTTTACCCTAAATCGATATTTCACTGAAACAAGGGATTAGAAGATGTACACACATCACACCTTATTTGTTCGGGTGAGAAACAATAGAAGTAAAGAACACTTATACGCACCTTCCTCTAAAATAGAATATTTTTTTATGTTTTTTTCAAGGGAGACACTTTCCCAACATAATAGAGACTCTCAGATGATTGTCTAACTTTCACCTTTACACTCAATCGAGCACATGACATCACGAGGAATCACCGAACATGACCATTGCGACTGATATAAACAATGAATAGAGAGGGAACTTGTACAACATCCCAAAACAAGACACAATTCTAGAAAGTTTCCATAATATCGTCTCATGACTAGATTTCCCACACTAGTAGTTTAACATGAACTCCTTCTTCTAAGAGACTATAAAGGACCGAGAGTTCCTCTTAGACACTATCCAAATACTCATCCATACTAACAACCCCAGAACACTTCCACCTTCGAAAAATTTGGAAACATAAGAGGCTAACGTCACTTTCAACCATCCATAATCAATCTCCCACTACAAGAAGATAAAAAAAACAATAAAGCAAAGGGTGTATACTCAATCTAAAAATATCAAGAAATAGATTCCTTATATTGATCAACTGGAGGATTTTCCAGTGGAGAAACAATCTGTGTTGCGCTTCAGTTATGCATTATCCGTTAATGGGGCATACCTTATCCAATGAGAGAACCCAAGGACCCAACAAATCTGGTCCATTGGTCAAAACAAGCCATAAAACAGCTCCAAACACATGAAGGGAACTATCGTAAAGGCATCCCAAAACATTTTTCAAAAGAGACCACTAACCGTCCCTACAACACAGCTTACCGACCAAACACAAACCCAAAACACAGTTCAAACAGAGGGGTTCTTGGAATCAAAACATCCCACAACATCAACATTTTCAAAAACCCATAATACAAACCATACAAAAATATTCATCTAGACATCGTGTTTTTCTTTAAAAGTAATTATTTGAGAACAAACAGTTTAGCAGTAATCATATCCACCAATGGTACCCCATGGGCCTCACACATGCATGTTTTTGTGCCACACCAGACACCCTCCTCATATCCATCCCGACACTCATCCAGTCGTGCCATCAACCATCCATCATCCCATATAACCCCATGCATGTGGTCGCTAATGGAAATACCAAAGGTTAAAACAAAAATTCTTTCCACTTTTCAAAACCAAAACGGTCAACCAACACATCCTTTTTTCTCATAACTGCTAACCATGAGATCAAAATCCCAACTCAAATCTTACAAAAAATTTCATAAAGTCACAAAAATTTAGAAAATAACTCACTTTCAAGATATTCACATCAATTTCAAAACATCTCATCCCATTAAAACACACTCTGATTGTTTAGAAAACTCTATTGGAAACACTTTTCAAAACCAACTTCAATATAGTTCCTGCTTTCAAAGAGGTGTAAGCACACCATTTTACATTTCAAAAAAATTCTGAAAATTAAGTTCCGCCATTTCATAAACCAAACCATTCCCTATTTATTTGAAAATCATTTCACAAAAACTTTACACTTCTTAAAACCAAAGTGCTAAGGTTTCAAACCCTAAGCACAAAACAGTGCAAGAGGAAACTAGTTTCAGTGGGTGACTTGGAAATATGGTTGGAAGCCATATTACAATCACTTCACTATCACAAGGAGTGTTATAGGGAATATCCTTGGCTCCACATGGCTTTCCAGGGCTTGCGATCTCACTAGGACCATTAACCCAACTCTCTTTTCATTTCCCTTAATCATCATCGAACCAAGAAAACCGAAGGACTTAGATAAATCCCGACTTCACTTGGAAACTTTTATCCCATTATGAGGTGTGGTGATCAGGAAAACTAACCATAACTAGAATTCCATGTCCCAACAATCCTAACTCCAGACTATCCGGACTCTTCCCCAAATAACATGACCGAAAGAGTTAACCTGAACCTCCTCTGATACCATTTTGTCACGAACCGAATCGATCGCCACCAAAAATGGCACCAAACCCAGCCCGTGACAAGGCCCGAAGGGATTTCCCGATCCCCACGGGCTGGAACAAGTGCCCGTGTATCATAAAATGAAAATTTGGAATGATTTACCCGAGTTTATAAACATAAATCAACAAAAGAATCCAATGAAACAAATCTGGATTTTTCAAACCAAACAATCTTTTAAAAAATTTCAGAACTGAATTACATGGCATAAAATGACTCAAAAGGTCTATACCAAAGGTAAAAATCCAAATAAGGACAGCCCAAGAACCCTCATGGCAAGGGGCACCGCCCTCAAGCCACCTCCACAAGACTTCACCACCAAGGACCTGCTAGAAACCCGAACCACTGGAACAAAAAAATTGTACCCAACCTGCGACAACAAAAATAACCATGTCTACTTACACCCAAGTGTGTAAGTAGGGTGTGAGCCAATGCCCAGTAGAATACCACCACTACGATATTCCATGTGATAAACATTTAAAGATGAAAATCATGCAAGTTTTTAAAAACATGAAAAGCTAGTTACAATTTATAAAAGATGCAACTTTGAATAAAAAAAGTTTTCAAGTGGGATATCATTAAGAATCAAAACATTTAAAAATAATGTCAACACTACTGAATTTTCCAGCCAACTATACCGTATGCCAACGGTAATTACAAAGTAAATAATGAGCACAAGAAATAGGAAGTAACCCCTAGGCACTAGCTAGCTGTGGGTCACAGGTACCTCGTATCTCGGTGAGAGTAACCGTCACAAATATCCATTCTCGTGCACGAGCCACTTGTAGGAAACATACCAATAACCTAGTGGTCCCCAATCATCATCATCATAGTTTAGTTAGAGTTGTAAGCATCAATCTTGCTAAGTGAAACTGAGGCCAAACCCCACGAATTCACTAGCATACTA
This sequence comes from Viscum album, assembly GCA_963277665.1. Lineage (NCBI taxonomy): Eukaryota > Viridiplantae > Streptophyta > Magnoliopsida > Santalales > Viscaceae > Viscum > Viscum album. The sequence continues at coordinate 367,660,792 of OY728125.1, forward strand.
GTACACGTCCACCCCCCTAGATACCCAGGTTTTCCCCTTGTGCTCAAACAAGATCAAAAAGTCAAGAAATACACATTGAACATGAAAATATCATTTCCACATCAAAAATTCACCAAACAGACCATATGTATACCACACAAGTCACAAAAATCCATTTTTCATTCAAAATGATTTTGAAATCCGAATCACACCAAAATAGCCCACAACACGTTCCACATTTCCTCAACACTTCCGCAAAATGATTAAACAATTTTATAAAACAATTATAATATATTTAGACTCATATAACAGCCCACACACATGGAATATAACACTTCTTTCATAATCAAAAATTCAATTTTTCACATCACACTCACACAAAACACTCCACATCACTTTCACATCACTTTCACTCCTCAATATCTCCTTCAAACAATTTAATAAAATAATTCCAGGATGATACATATCACATAACAAACATTTCACGAATGAAATGGACCTTTTAAAAATATACTCCTACCAAAACAGTTTGCTGATATAGTTTCACCTATTACACAACCCAATAAACCATTCAAAACTTTCGTAAAACAATTATAAAGAGTATACCCAAACTTTGAACATAAAATCCATTTCAAAAACCTCTTTTGAAGCCAAAAGCACACCAAGACCCTACCAAAACAAAATTGGCAGCCCAATAAACATGTAATAATCCACTTTCAAATGTTATATAATCACCTTGAATAATATCACAAAAGATACGCATGAGAACACACAAATCCATAAAACACTTTCAAGGAGTATAACAAGGTTATACAAATAAAACCATTCAAATACACCCCCTTTTTAGGCCCTCATGGAACTATATCATTTCCCAACCATAATTGGCAGCCCCTTTCTACAACTAATAAACCACTTCTACATTTTACAAAACTACCACAAAAGATAACACATGAAATACATTTAAAAAATACACACTTCAAGCAAAAATGTAACTTTAAAAACAAATGCTTCACTATTGCTACCAAAAATGGTTTTCTCATAATGAACAGCACATAAGGAACATGTAAAATTATTTAATCAATCAAACTAACTCATAATTAAATGGTTATCCACGTAATCACCTACCGAATTTGTCGAAACCCTCAAATATTGGGGAGAAACATCAACTGCATGACCGCCGCACCTCAAGGAAGTTAAAAGAAACCTAAACCCTCAATATTTCACCCAAAATACAGTAATTTAGAACTTATGCACGAACCCTAACTTCTGGAATTTTTTATAATTCAAGAATTAGGGAAGAAACCCTAAGCAATTTGAAAGAGGAAAAAATAGACTCACCTAGTTGAAGTATCCTGAATTAATCACTCCAAAAACAATAGTTGTTGAAATTGAAAACAGCCAAAATTCAGGGATTCTTCAAAAACGATATAGGAGGTAATTTGGGAACTAGAATGGAGGGATAAGAGTAAGAATTTATAGAGTTAATAAGGGATTAAGTTACCTCTTCAATTCTGGCCGATTTGAGACACCCTATGAAGATCATCCCTAATTCCTGATTTCAAAGAGCTCCAAGGAGGGGGGTAAGGAAATGGGAGCGCGCCTGGGTTTCTTAGGGTCGAGTGGGAGGTGGAATCCCCGAAACAACACAAATATTGAAGGAGACATAAAAAATTGCAAAATTATTTTTAATGCACAAAATGGGCCTTCGGGCAGGCCCAATATCTTAAATAAAAACCCATATCCACCATGATTATGGATTTATAAAGGCTCCGAATTTATATTTTGGTGTTAATAGGTTAGAGGATACCATTTAGGAATTGGAATGAAGGACAAATATTAAAAAATGAAAAAGTTATAAAGAAAATAAATTTTTTTTTAAATCTGGAATTGGGCTCATGTTTGGCCCAATTCATGAAAACTCATCTATTTCTCCATAAAACCTTTGGAAACCATCCAAAACAAAGAATGAAAGGAAAATAAATGAAATTTAACTTCAAAATAAGTCATTTATGTGATAGGAACTATAAGATTTACCCATTCTGATTTCCTTAAATATCCATTTTTCATGGGTTTTTATGAATCATTGCATTATGTGTATTGATTCCAACAATATTGGTGTAAGGGAAGTTATGATTGGAGGATAAAATTATATCATGGGAAAACATTAGTGATTTTACTTATTATATATATATAACATTTTAAAATTTTGAAATAAAAAGGATTAACTTATTATTTTATTGGTGTTTTTTAGTAATTGTTTTATGCCGCCTTTTATTACATGTGATATCATAAAGGTGATTGGATTTCACTTATTATGATAAACTAATATCATTACCCATGATAATAAATAAAGATGTAAAACTTCTTATAGAAGAATTAAATAGTATGATAATAATTTCTCGATAATGAAATATATGTCTCCATCTATAATACACTATTCTATTAAGTGTAACATAGGATCATATAATGTTGAAGTTTATTAATAATATATAATTAATTCATATTTTAAGGCAACAAAATCAATTGTAAAAAAATTGTCTTATAATAAATATTATCAAATGAATATATAATTTACTCTATTATTTTTACTGAAGAGAAACCATGATAATACAGGATGTGCGTGTCTTAAGTGACCCTGTTCATATAGATGATTTATACTCCTTGTGGATTTTAGGCATATAACCCAATAGTGAGGAATATGTGTACATGTTTTTTATATCCTCATAAGAAAATTTTGAAATGATCATAAAACATAACATTTAGATAAGAAATAATGATATTTATTTCAAACAATTCTATAAAAAATCCTTATAGGAAATTGATTTGAGATGAAGTGGATATATCCTGAAAAATTGATTCCACATAGAGCACTATTAAGTGAAGATACATAAAAAATATTGAAAAATTAAATATTGTTTTTAAAATATAGAGGAAGGTGATGAATCGTTCTATAAAAAATATTGAAGAATCAAAATAAAAATCAAAATTATATGATAAGAGATATGATAAACACAAATGGCGTAAGAACATGGAAAAGCACTACAGTAGTGAAAAAGATAAATATTCTGAGAATGCATAAGAAATATTCATCATCATTTTTTTCTTTAGATAATTAAGTTGTATTATTCTTTAGTGAGTGGAGAATAACTAATTTATCGTGTTATAGTGAATATTAATAATAAATAGTAGAACTAGAGTGTAATATTAAAGAAAAATAATAAAACGCAAGGTAGAGATTCAATATCTAAATAAATAAAAAAACAATCTTGAGAATGAAAATAAGAAATTAACTACTGAAAATATTTATAGGGAATAATTATTTTTGCTAAAAATAAATAAATATTTTTTTATGAGATTAATAAGAATAAATTTATATTTTCTAAACAAGATAAGATGATATGTGATATTGAAGAGAAGTTGACTATAGAGAATAAGTTTTGTTTAAGTCACATTCAATATGTTTCATAGTCTAACATGAGGTTTATAAGTCCAGAAAATATTTTAATAAATATATTGAGATTAAGAAAGAATATTCTCAAATTGGAGAGAGGGAAGGTAAAACTTTACATAATCATTTTGATTGATCTTCTATTTATTGTCGTATAGATGTGAAAAATAAAAATGAGGATATGTGAAAGAAAACAAAGAAGAAATATTCAACGTCAACGGAAGATAAGAATATTCTAAGAATGAAACAGCCCCTAATAAAAGTGAATATTGGTTTCCTGAGGATAAAAAACAACACATATCCTAATTCATATGCAACCAATCTTGGAGAACAAATTTTTAAGTCTTTTTTGGTTTCTTTATAATCATGGTCACAAATCATATTCATGTTGGTATAAAAAGTCATTATTAGTAATGTGGATTAAATCAATAGGGATAAATACATATAAGACGGGATAACATTATAAAAAATATAGTTTTAGGACCAAAACATGATCAAAACTACCAACATAGAACAAATTTGAATTATAGAATGTTTCTTGTGGATGATTTGGTCAAGAAGTTAACAAAGATAATAAATGTATAGTAATATCACAAAGTGATATTTGTAGAAATGTAAATGTAATTTAAATAAAATTGGTGATGAAATATATAGTCACTATTGAATTATATGGTAAACTTGGACAAGTTAAGAACATCTAGAAGTAAGTTTTAATTATTTCTCTTAACTAACTATCCAAGTCCAAACAAATTGAGATTGATTAAAAACTTACTAATGAAAAATGAAAAATAGTGGGGATAGTTTAATAAGATATAGTTTATGATAAGACATAAATAAATTATTACAAGAAAAAATTGGGTTTTAAAGATGAGAAAAATATAGAATGAAATAAAATATTGTAATAAAATTATACCAACCCAATAAGAAAGAATTAATAATATATGGATATATCAAATAAATTGTTCTATTGTTGAAAAGGAAGACATATCCACATCATAAGTGTTAATTGATGAGAAAATATCATTCCAAAAATTTGAAAAATCTATGAATAAAGACACATTTATTGATAAATATATAAGGAAGAAGAAGTCTGGATTTGGAAGAAACTATTAATCTGAATGTTACTTCTGGTAAACCAATAGCTTTACCCATATTCCTTATTATTTTTATTTTTTATAAGACAACATGTAGTGAATTGAAGTCAAAATTTTAGGTTTTCACTTCAAGAAAACATGAAGAGATTGTATTCTACAGAATATATTGACTAACATGAAATGAAATAATCATTCATCATTTAAAGAGGATAAACCTTGATAAGAAACCTTCATTCTTACTAAATTCTAGGGAATTTGGAATTTCAAGATATATTTTCAACCAAAATGTTGAGGTTTTATAATCACACTTTGATTCTTCATTCGTAATTATATTTTTCATATCAGTAAAGGTGGAGTGGTTGGATAATGAAAATATTATACAAAGTATGAGTAATTTCATTTCACTTGAACATGATGATATGTTTATTGAAGTTTGCTTGGGATTTTTCATTTCATTGAAAACTCAAATTATTGGAAACCCCTTAAATGAAAATTTATATTTCATGAGCATTATTTCACATGCATGGTAGATTATGGAGTGCATAGAAAACCTTTGTTTTATCTCTCTTGTTTTATACACCGCGTTGGCCCAAGTATATTTAGATTGTATTAACTAAGGTATCTTCTCTATGAGAACCATTTTATATCATCCATATCTCATAAGTGTTCAAAAAATATTTTTCAATTGGAGAAGAACAATTTGGTGAGAATAAATATGATATTATAAGACCTCTCTTATCCTTTTAATTTAATTTTTAATAAGGTTGAAAAGGTTTTCCCCACATATTGACTTGACATATATGTGTTGATATTTTAAAAAAATACAAATGGGGATATTTTTGAGATCATATTGTATTTTTTTTAACAATTTAATATGTGTTGTATGATGAAGTAGTGATTCCTTGAAAATTGTTATAGATTAATTTAATTAAATTGGATGTCACTATTTAGTAACTATCCATGTCGTAATTTTGATGATTGTTTCACTGATCATCACATCAAAGAGTTGTGTAAATATTGACACATTATATTACAATAATGAACAATGAAATGAATCCCTGGAAAAATTATATATTCATGATGATATGAATAATTTCTTGCACAAATACATGCATATTATATGTATAAGTAGTATTACTTTGAAAGACCTGAAAATTATTTTTATTGATGAAGAAAGAATTTCAATTTATAGCTTGAAATTATTTTATAATTACAAAAAAGTTACCAATTTATTTGGTGGATTTAAATAAAAAATATTAATATGTCCTAACCAAACAACATAATATTCAAACTCAACCTATCCATTATGGGATATGGGATCAACCATGTGCTAGGGATCCATCCAGGCTATCCCATGAGGTGCAAGGGTGTAAGAGAGGGACTATATGTAAGACATAGCAGAGGGTACAATAGTCCACACATGTGAATAGGATAGTTAGGCCTGCTATGAAAAATCTCATATGTGCTAGTATGTTTAATCATATTTTGATCCCTTGAACTCATGGAACAATGCGGTAGTAGAAGGCCCATGTTAATAAATCACATCACAGAACATTCAGAAGTATGATGTGGGATATAAATATAAAATAGACATTTTTCCTATACTAAAAGATATATAAAGAACACTTATGACTCAATATTTTTTTTCTCAGCCATCTAATTAAGCTAAGGAGATATTTATAACCCTCATCACACTTCTGAGATCTCCAGTAAACCGAAGTTTATGTTTGACCTCTATCAATCAAGCCTGAGCCTTCTATGAACATTTCGAGAACAAATTTTTTGGGAGATGAGGCCTTGAAACTCAATTAATGGAGTATACCTAATTCATGTATGATGACATTGCAATAATATTATTTGGAAATATTTAAACATATTTATAGACATCCATTCAGATACTTGTTTGGGTTTGATCTTATAAAAGGGAGGCTTTTAATCATCTTCCCATACAGATGGGGAGTTCTTTATTAAGAAAGAGGAAACTTAATTTTCAGTGTATGATTTTTGGAGAAAAAGTGAGGTTTATTTGTTTATATATATTATATGATGTGTCTTATATATCATTATATTAAAAAAACAGAAAATTTTGTGTTTAGTTGATGCAAGGCATGATAATTCTAATCGATAAAAAAACATTAACACGTGTAAAGAATGTTGTTGTGATTTTGCGAGAGATCCCATTTTCCAATGAAAACAGAGAATCCATTAAGATATTATTTCATGAATAGATAGTACCTCCTTATGATAGTTTTACATGAATATGACTATAATTTCACCACCTCAATACTTTACCGTATTCTACATTTAGAAAAAATTTCATTTTGTTAATAGCATGTGTTCCACGCAACACCAAGTTCGAGCTCGCCGTGATTTATTAACCTGACCATTTAAATAGACGTTATGAATAGTATTAACCACATTATGAAAGATATTTATATTCAATTTATCTTATGTGTTTCTTAGACAATCATATAAGAATAAATCTGATTTTACATAAAACACAATTTGTTTGAAGGGGAATTTTATCAACTTTAAATGGAACATGAATTTTAAACCTAAATTTTAGAAATTTAGAAATTTTATTTCTCAAAAGAGAATTAATTTTTGAATTTTTAATATAAAAATTATATTAGGATGAATTTTTTGAATTTTTATGAACGGTTTAATTATTTTATGAATAGTGAAACAATACTACCTTGTAGTTAAAAATTAACATTTCATTTAAAATTATTTTAACTTTATTTTTTTATTTTAGAATTGATAAATAATAAAAATAATAATATAATTTATGTCATTAGAATTATTTTTATATTAAAATTATATATAAATACGTATTGAACTTTTGAACGTCTCTTTTACCCACCTACTCTCCACATCTACGAGATTTTTATTAAACTTAATTTAGCAACTTATGTGAATTGAATTTGAAAATTTGATATACATGGATGTAATCAGTATAAAATTTAGCACCTAATAGTATTCAATTATTTTTTTGTATATTATTTATCATAACTTTAGTAAAAGAAAAACTTATCACGGTTAAGGGTAAATCGAGTAATTAAATGTAAAAATAATAATATAATATTATAAAATTATGCAAAAACATGTCCAAATTTCATTTAATAATTGGGGTTTGTCCAATATCAACCTTATGATTAAATTATAATCTTTTGAAGCCACTTTGTGTTGAATATTTCATTTATAATATTTTCCTAAAAGATTAATTAAAAATGATATAATCATGTTTTTTAATTAGTAATAAATTTTTAATACATGGTTATACAATAGATAAATATGAATATAAATAGTCATTTTAAATATAATAAATTTATCTTCACCATGATATTTTATTTTTAATTTTTTATAGAGGATATTATTTAATTAATGGCTTTCATAGTAATTATGTAGTAATTGTCTAATAAATGGTAATATAAATTAAATGATATAAAAAATATTAAATTAAATTAAATTTGACATAATTAATGACATAAAATAATTTTATAGATATCTTGGACATTATATAGATATATTAAAAGTTTTTATGATGTTATGATGTTGTTATGATATTTTTTAAAAGGGAAATTGTCAATTGTATCAAAACTCACATAAAGGATACATCAAAATGAATAATATTGTACTAAATGTTATAAAATTAATAAAAATAATTTTTTTTATTAAATTAATATTATAAGGTTAAATATTTCATAAATTATCTATTTGGGGTTCTTTTGTCATTTTACAGTAAATATATGAATCCTAAAGAGTAAAAATACAAGTTGTCATAGTAAGAGTTAAAGGGTTTAACTAAGGATTAAATACAAAATATGAGGCTAATATTGTGACATATACATGCCTAAAAATCATTGGTTGTTGGATTTATACACATAATCATCTTCTATTCTAAATAAATCAATTTTCAAGAATAAATTTATATTATTTTAGTATTTCTATAGATTCTAAGAGTGTTCATCCCCTCTATTACAAAAAAGAACCTCCTATCTCACTTTTTATCACCGCTTTGAGTCTTATTGATTGAGAAAACCCTTAACATTTCTATTATAAACTTCTATATCTACATCCTAGAGGTTATTATATTCTCAAAAAGTCCGACCCTGGTATCCCTAAGAGGATATCCAAAGAAAGTTCTCTAAAGAAGAGGTAATCGTCATTACTGACTCCTTCAAAATTATTTCTTCTTTTAATTTCTATTAACAAGTTTTTTACATTATAAAATAATTAATACAATATAATATATACTATGAGATGTTATTATTTTTATGGTACAACCATATTTCCCCTTTTAACCATTCTACAAAAGACAATATCACTATGTGTGCGTATGTACGTCTTACCGTCTCCACGTAGTGGTGTAATTTGTTTTTCAACACCACATTATTTGGATGGATATAATCATGAATTTAATGGATATAAATAATAAATATGACATGATATTGATTATTTATAATCAATATTCCTTCCAATTCCTTTCAAGTTTACCATTACGGGAACGATATCCTCACTCGTGCATATATATGACATATCATCTCCCCTATGCGATAAGATTCATTCACTACTTTAACCATTCAATAATGATTATAAAAATTTATATAATGATTAAATATAACATTTATGAACATAAAATAATTCTATATATGAATAAAATTTATCAGGTACATGATAAACAATACATACACAACAAAATAAACATAATAACATAAAGTAGTTAACACCCGAAACAATGATAATAATGAAATATTATTAACCAAAATATATACCTAGATAATATATGTTATCATAAATATCGATATAGTTCTATTATAATTTGATAAGGTGACTTAAACATTATATATGAGGTTAAATTACCCTCAACTAAAGTAAAGTATGAGGTAATCGTTAATTTTTCAATCTCATTATTATCAGAGATTAATTATATTTAAGTATTTGTTGGTACATATTTATCATCCATTCTCATTTTTCTTAAAAATTAATTTTAAAAATATTCTTACTATTCTTATAAAAAAATTTATTTTCATTTTTATCCATGTTTTACTTTTTATAAAACATTTTGAAAGTAATATTTTTTTCCGTATTCAAACAAGGTGCACTATGACCTTTTCGACAAAATACTAAAGGACTGTTATTTTTTTATCTTATACGACATGATAAAAGAATACATTACAAGATTTCAATATTATTTTCACTGAAAATATTTTCATTCAAATCTTCACACCCCTTTTAAAATAATTTTGAAAAATGGGTATTTCTCTAAAGAAGTTTTTAATGATTCTATTAGACTACATTCATCTATGTCAACATCCTTTGTTAGATTTTATGCTTTCTTGAGTTTGGTATCTTAAGATTCCATATACCATATTTTATTGAAGTTTTTTATGATATTTTTTAATTTTGATGTTCTATTGTGATACAATTCTTTTTTTAGTTAATGTGTTGCCATTTTATTCTAGTTTTAATATGAATTTTTTATTTTAGTTATATTAAATATTTTTCATATGAGGAATGCATTGGACTTAGTAAGTGAAATGGGGAACTGCTATATCCCTGTGATGCATTGGTGGATCTCATGAGACAAACCAGTTTTGGTAATGGCTAACGTATTACCCATTTATGTATGGTGTGTTGTTCAAAGCCTTAATGGTATGTTTATCATGTTCGACATTATAAATTCCCTCATTATGAGATTAGTTGTTGATATTCCATGTGATTATTAAACTGGTAGAGTATACATGGTTTGTGTATATTTCTCATTCATATATTTATGTATAATTATTCGATCGACTTATATGTCTTCTATATTATAATCAAGATTATGGTTTAATAGCATGTGTTTTTAGTTATTCACCTTTCCTTATTGATTATGTTTATTTATGATAGATTTTTTGTATTGTTTAACACTAGTGATAATCTGAGCTCACCCCTTTATTATGTTTTATTTTCTCTAGGAAGGAATAATGTTCATTATGACTATCTTATTGGGATAAGAAAAGGGAATATGAATGTTTTAAAAGGATTTACTATATTTTTTTCATTTTAATATGTAATGTAAATATTATATATGTAATATGGTATCCAAAACTGTTAAATATATTATTCCTTTTAGATTTCAATATTATATCTATACCAACGTAACAAAGTAAGGCACAAACTCTAGGATAATAGAGTTGGGTTATTTTAGATGGTATCATAGGATGTCTAGTACAATCCTTGGAAAAAATTTTCAGAAAACAAATATTAGGGAACATAACCTGAACATAGACTTTTAGGATAAGTGTTGAAGAACATTGTATAATTTTGGTAAGATATATATTGTGTGGGTATTCCTAGAAATACATCCCTATATTGATATTCTAAGTATATTTTGGTCTAGAATAGATATACTTAGGAGTAATAACTCCAACAAGGTGTGTCGGGCCTTACTCGGCGTAACCTGGTACACAACGACAAGCCTTATTATGAACATGGTTGAAACTCCTGGGGGATATGCTCAGGATAATTCAATTTTTATTTACAATCCATTATGAATGATTTAAAATTAAATATGTCCCCAGAGAAATAATTTATATGGTTACGATATTATCTATGTATAAATTTTCATTTTATGTTAAGTATTTTACTGGTTTGAAATTATGCATTATATTTCACTAACTGATCTAGTATATGAAATTATTTAGAAATGGAACCTAGTGTAAGTAATGGAATTCATATCAACACATTTAATACATATAGGTATTTACCTCTTATGAAATATAATGACATTGACGCTAGTTTTACAATAGGTTCGAAACAACTTATAATTATATGGGGACCGATGACTCATGTAATGAACAATAACCTTACCTATATAGATCACCCTAATCCTCAATGTGGATAAAAAATGTTATGATTCTTTATAAGACAACAACATACATTATTCAATGGGACAAAAAATCCATTTGTTACTGAGCAATTTATTAGTTCCATGGAGAAGATATTTCTTTCTTTGGGATATAATTAAATTTAGAGGGTTTTAAGGGAAATGTATTGTCTCTTAGGAGATGCAGATCTATGGTGGTCATTGATTTAAAATAAAAAAGTTGATGAATAAATATCTAACATAGTATAGATATAATTTAAATAATATTTATTGTATAAATATTTTCCTTGTGAACAACAATGAAATTTAGAGAGGTAATTTCTGAGTTTAGATAAAAGGAAGATGATAATGTTGAAAATTATAATGATAACATCAAAAGGTTAGTAAGACATGATTTGGATTACATATGTAATCCAAAGAGTAAGATTCATAAATTATTTTATGGGTTAGGATCATTCTTCCCACAAGAAATAGTCTCCCAAAATTTAGCATCCTATAAATATATAGTATCATCTGTTATAAATACAGAAAAAGAATCCAATAAGTATTATAACTCAAAACTAAATAAAGGGAAGAAGAGGGTTTTTGAAAAAACTTTAAAAATAAGGAAAAGAGGAAGAAGAGTCTATTTTACACCCAATCCTATAATAATTGAGGTAATAAACACCCCAGTACTCTCCTTAATGGAATTGGAGTTTTTTAAAAGTGTGGATAAAATGAACATCAAGCCTCTAATTGTAAGGGAAATAAAGAAGATACCAATATTAAATGTAACAATTATAAAGAAATGGTACTTTATGCAAATGATTGTCTTAATAGTAAATGATATTTCATCTAAAAAATCCAAGGGATCCAGGCCAATGTTTGGTGACCACAACTATTAAGGTTGAATTTCCTAATGATGTGGTGGAAGTTTCTTTAATTGTCTCATTAAACTTAACTAATAATTTATTTGATTTTGGATCATCACATTATTTTATATCTTACGAGTTTTAAATTAAAATTAAACATTTCCCATTTGATTTAATAAGTAAGTTGTGAGTTAAAAATTCTAAGGGAAGTCTCATTAAAATAATGATGTGTTGGTCAGTGCCCTTTATGACACAAAAACATGCTTTACTTACTAGAATTGTCATCATACATATGGTTTACATTGAAATAATCCTTGGTATAGATTAGATTTCAAAATATGACGCAAACATTTATTACAAGAAGAATGAAATTACAATTTGTGAGGAAGAATAATAATCCCTTATTTTTAATGAAGAAAATTCATCATCCAATTACAACTTAGGTCATCCCCCAGTAACTCTACTGAATGATATAATTGGGGAGGAAGAGAAAAAAATATCTAGGGATTAATAAGGGAATATACAAATTCATAATGTTCTTATTATCTAGTAATCCATTGTTGTATTTCCTGAAGAATTAACTGGACATCCCTAAGAGCATGAAGTTGAATTTTCCTATGATTTAATCCCTAATGGAAGTCCAATATCAAAGACTACCTATAAAATAGACCATGTAAAATTGGTGTATTTGAATAAAAATATTAGATTTGGGTAATAAGGGCTTTATTCCCACCCAGTGTTCCACCATGGGGAGCCTTTCTTCCCTTCATTAAGAATAAATATGCATAAATGAGGTATTGAATTTATTATAGGGAAATAAATGATATTTTAATAATGAAAAATTATCCTCTTCCTTGATTTCATTCCATGTTTGTTAAACTTTATGGAGCCCAATTTTCCCCAAATATTGATCATTGTTTTGGGTATCACCAATTGCGATTAAAGGACACATTCTGAAGACAACATTTTGGATTAGGTATGGAAATTAAAAGGTCACAATAATTCCATTTGGAATGAAAAATTCACATTTAGTTTTAATGGAACTAATTAATAGTGAATTCAAGGAATATCTGGATGATTTTGTGGTGGTATTCATTAAATAATTTTTTGGTGTTTTCTAAAGCTATGAAGATCATGATAATCAATTGAGGATTATTATTAAGACTCTTGGAAGGGAAGATATATATGGTAAATTTAGTCAGTGAGATTTATAACTTCAAAAAGATCCATTTCTTGTCCATATTGTCTCTAAAGTTGTAATATCAGTTGATTGTAGAAATAAAAAAGCAATCAATGAATGGCATACACCATCGAACATAACCAAGGTTCCCAGTTTCATTGGTTTGGTAGGTTGTTACTAGTTCGTTGTTCAAAAACCATTCTGATTGGCTAACCTATTAATAAAAATTACACATAAATGGTGTAATTTTGTTTGGACAATGGAATTTTAAAGACTGTTTTGAGGAACTAAATAGAATATTAGTCAATGCTCCGATTTTTGAATCTACCATCTGGAAGTGATAGTTTTTTCATATATAGTGGTTCATCGATGATTTTACATGGTTGGTTCCTAATTCAAAATGATAATGTTAACACATATTCATCAAGGAAATTGATGACTCATCAATAGAAGTATTTTACCCATGATCTGGAGCTAGTAGTTGTAATATTATATTAAAAAATATGAATACATTATATCTATATTGAAAGTTGTGAGATATATAGATATCATAAAAGCCTAAAATATATCTTCTCACAAAAAGAGCTCAACATGAGACATAAGTGATGGCTTGGGCTACTCAAATATTATTATTTCTCAATACACTACCACCAAGGGAAGGAAAATATGGCTGTAGATGTGTTGAGTAGGAAGGATCATGGAGTTCTGACCCAAATAAGGATTTATATAGATTCAATGTTCATGGAACTACTAAATGTAGATATATAAATTTAAAAAGAAGATCACACAACAATCATATTTCAATTGATTGAAAAACCATCTTTATTTGATAATATAAATTATTATCAATCTGATGATGAGGAATTTCAGAAGAATATTTAATGTGTGAATGAATGAAAATTTGTAGGATTTCTTTATAAATATGGTGTTTTAAAATTTATAAAGATTTTATGATTATTATCTATACTTGAGTTAAAAAGGGAATTATCGGATGATGCTCCTTGATCAAATTTTTTTATACACCCTAGTAGAACAAATATTTATAGGAAAATGAGGAAACATTTTTTATGGGATGAAATGAAGCCATAAATGTCTAATTCTGTGTCCATATGTTTTGTTTTTTCAACAAGTTAAATATGTAAGGAAGAATCCTAAAGTATTATAACAACCACTTCCTATTATAGTATGGAAATGAGATGAAATTACTATGTAATTTGTGATAGTTCAACTAAAGACTCATAGGAAGAATGATGAAATGTGGGTTATCATTGATCTCCTAACCAAATATACATATTTCTTTAATATAAGAGAATACAAGCCTCTTGATTTCATCGCAAGGCTCTATATTACATAAATTGTAAGCCCTTATGGTGAACCTCTATTGATTATTTCTGATCAAGATCCCCCCTTTACATTGAAATTATAGAAAAATATTCAAAAGGATATTGAAAATATGATTCATTTGAGCACTTCCTACCATCCTTAAAATGATGGAAATCTGAAAGATAAATTCAAATAGTAGAAGATATTTTTATTTCATGCTCACATGACTTTTATGCTATATGGGATTAGTACTTACATTTTGTAGAGTTTTCCAACAATGAAAGTTTCTATTTTATTATTCAAATAGTTTCATTTGAAGAATTATATGGTAAGAGAAGTCATACACCAACATTTTAGGATGATTTTCAATAATGGAAACTCATAGGCCCAATTTTTTTTAATGAAACACTAATAAAGGTAAAGGTTTTTCAGGCTCACATTAATGTTTATCAATGTAAGATGAATGGTTATGTTCATAATCAAAGGAAGGATTTCGATTTTCATGTAGGAGATAATGTTTTCTTGAAGATATATCCATAAAAGGGTGTAATAAGGTTAAGTACGAAAGGGAAACTGATTCTCAAGTACATCAGAACCATTGAAATTATTAAAAATATTGGAGTTGTTTCTTACAATTTAGAAATTCTATTGAATCTCTCAAAAGTACACAATGTGTTTCATATATATCTGATAACAAAATACATGCATGTCACAAAAGAAGTTCTCACCATTGATTAATTAGAGTTGTATCCTGGCCTTTCACACAATGAATAACCCGTCCAAATTCTTGATACTATAGAGCAAGTATTGAGGAATTGGATGACTCACTGGTAAATATACTCTAGATAAATCAAAAAATCGTAGAAGAAATATGTGAACTATAGGATTATATAAAGGATAAATACCTTCATATTTTTTAAAAATTAACACACCTAAAATTTTGAGGGAATTTTTTTAGAAGAGAATAATTTAGAATCCTATGACATTACCATATTCTCCTTTTAGAATAAATATAATTTTACTAATTTCTTTCATTACACGCAACACCAGGTTTGAGTGTAACACGGTCTATTAAATAATTTTTTAAAATTTTGATTATGAATATTGTTACCCATATTATGAAACGTATCTATGTTCTATTTTTCTTATGTGTCTCTTAGATAATTATATAAGAACAAATTGGGTTTTATGTATAAAAACAATATTTTTTAAAAGAGGGGAATTTTATCACCTTTTAATGGCACTCCTATTTTAAAACAGCATATTTTAAATTTATAAATTTTATTTTTCAAAAGAGAATTAATTTTTTAATTCATAATATAAAATTTATATTTGGTTTAATTTTTTCTATTTTTCTAAGTGGTTTCATTTTTTATTAATAGTGAAAAATAATGCATTTTAGCTAGAAAACTGTAATTGCATTTAAATTTATTTTAAATTATTTTTTTAAACTCATAATAGATCAATAATACATATAATAATTGAATTTAGTTCATTAGAATCATTTTTATTTTAAAATATGATATAAAAACATATTAGACTTTTGAATGTCTCTTTTACCAACTTTCTCACCAAATCTGTAGGATTAGTGTTAAACATAATTTAGCTACTTCTGTGGATTGAATTTTTAAAAATAGACATAAATTGTTATAATAAATATGAAATTTTGAGTCTAACAGGATAAAATTACTTTTTTGGATATTATGATTTGTAACTTTAGTAAATGTCTATTTACCACGATTAAGGGTAAATCAAGTAATTATTGGTAAAAATAATATTATAATATTATAAAATTACCCTAAGGATTGTCCCAATTTAATTATATAAGTGGTTATCCACTAAAATCAACCTTATGACTAAATTATAATCTTTTTAATCAACTTTCGTATGAATAATCCATTTATAATATTTTATTTAAAGATAAGTTAAAAATGTTAAACTCATGTATTTTATAAGTATTACATTTATAATACATGGTTATACAAAATATAAATTCAAATATAATTATTCATTTCAGATCTAATAAATTTATCATCCTTATGATAATTTACTATTAATTATTATAGAATAAATAATTTAATTAAAGGCTTTCATAATAATGATGTAGTAATTGTTTAATCATTGAAAATATCAAATAATTGATATTAAAAATATTAAAATAAAAATAATTTGACAAATTTAATGATATCCAAAATTTTATAGATAACATGTAAATTTTACTGATTTATTATATGTTTTCTTTTGTCATTATAAAGTTGTTATGAAATTTTTAAAAAGAAAATTAATGAATAGTATCAAAATGGACATAAATGGCACTTTAAAAAAATAATAATTTACTAAATGATATAAAATTCCTAAAATTCTCAAATTCATATAAATGAAAATAATAAGGTTAAATATTTTACAAATGATCTATTTGGGTTACTTTTTGATTTTACTGTATCTATATTAAACCAAAAAGAATAAAAAGTAAAGTTGTCATGGTAAGAGTTAAAGGATTTAAGTAAGGTTAAAATCCCAACAACAAGGTTAATATTGTGAACTAAACATGTCTATAAAATAATTGGTTGACATTATATCGATCCATAATCATCTTAAATTCTAAATAACTCACTTTTGGTCTATTTTAAATAGAAAATAAATTTATATAAATTTTATATTTTAAAGGATTCCAATAGTGCCCCTCCCCTCTCTTATAAAAAGGAACCTCCTCCCTCACTTCCTCACACCGATTTGAGCCTTATTTATCAACAAACCCCTACCCATTTCTCATATAAACATACCTAGAGACATCCTATAGGTTTTTTTTGTCAGAATACCAACCCTAGTATCCCTAAGAGAATATCCAAAGGAGGTTCTCTAAAGAAGATGTAATAATCTTTGTCAACCCCTTCAAAATTATTTCTTCTTCTACTTAATCTTTACACATTGTTTCAATTATAAAATAACAAATAAAGTATCATATATATTCTGAGATGTTATTATGATTATGGTATAAACATATTCTTCCTTTTATTTATCCTACAAAAAACAATATCAGAATGTGTGTGTGTGTATGACTTACCGTCTCTACACTGTGGTGTAATTTTTTTCTTTACCACTTTAGTTGGATGGTATAATGATGAATATAATAGATATAAATAATAAATATTATGTGATATTGATTCTTTATAATTAACATAAAATCCAATTCCTTACCACTTTACCATTAAGTGAATGATATTGTCGCTCATGTGTACGTAAGGTTTCCCATGTCCACCACTTGATCAGATTTATTCTCCACGTTAACTGTTGAAGAATAATTATAAAAATTTATACGATGATTTAATATAATATTTATGAACTTAATATAATTCTTTATATGAAGAAAATATATCCTATTCATAATAAATAGTACTTACACGACAAACCGTGCATAAGAAAATGAAGTAGTTTAACACCTAAAACAATGGTAATAATGAAATATTATTAACAAACTGATATAATAGTATCTTATATGAAATAATAAATATGAATATAGTTTTATTATAATTGAATAAATTGTTTTAATCATTATACATAAGTTTAATGCACCCTTAACTAAAAAAATGTATGGGGTGAGGTTTAATTTCACAATATCATTATTATCTGTGATTATTTATATGTCTATATTTACTAGGAAATATTTATCATCCCTGACCATGATTCCTAAAAATGTATTTCAAAATATTCTGACTATTCTTATACAAATTTTTGATGTCATTTTTACAAATGTTTTACTTTTCATAAAATGTTTTCAAAGGAATCTTTTTGTCTTTTTCAAAACAACGTACTTTATGCCATTTTCGTCAAAATACGGAAGGAATATAATTTTTTTAACTTATAAGGAATGGTACAAGATTCATTTATAGTTTTATAAGATTATTTTCACTAAAATGGGTTCTTTTAAAATAATCCTCTTAAAATAATTTCAAAATAAAAATGTGTATTTCCCTAAAGAAGTTTCTAATGATTTTGTTAGACTACTTTCATCTATTTCAATATCTTATGTTGTATTTTATACTTAATTGACGTTGGTATCTTATGATACCATCTAACTAATTTTATTGAAAGGGATTCTAATATGCTTGACTATGTATGTTTTATTTTGATAAAATTCATTGTTTATAGTTAATGTATTGACATTTTGGTATGATTTTTTGCAAATGTTTATCTTGATTATGTTTCGCACTTTTCATATGATGAATGAATTAGACTTTGTAAGTTATAGTAAGGGCCCACTATTTCCACATGAGGAATCGGTAGGTCTCATGAGACAAAAAGGTTTGGGTATTGGCTAACGTCATACTTTTTTAGGTATGGTTTCCAAGCTTAATCCTTGATGGTATGTTTTTTATGACATTAATTATGAAAAAAATGATATTCCATGCGATTATTCTACTAATAGAATATCCATGTATATTTATATTTCCCATGTGGATAATTGTATGGAGATATTTTATTAACTTATATCCCTACAATATAATGCTCAATATTATGTTTTAATTGAATGTGTTTTTAGTTATTCACCTGGCCTTATTGATTATGTGTATTTATGATAGCATTTTTTGTATTGTTTACCCATAATGAGAATATAAGATCACCCAATTATTATATTTCAATTTCCCCTAGGATGAGAATATCTATATTATTACTAACATTTAGTGGTAATAAAATGGAATAAGAGTACTTTTAAAAGACTTAATATGTTGTTTTTCATTTCAAGATGTAATACAGAGCTTATTTATGTAATATGGCGTCCAAAACGGCTAAATTGATCAGTCCGTTGGGATTTGAATCTTATATCTATACCAATTTAATGAATTAAAGTAGTATCTATGGGTCACTAGGGTCCATTTTATTACAATAATTATAAAGGACTTTGACATGTGTTTAACACTCTCAAAGAATCCTCACGAAGAATTGTTTTGTGAATCTATTAGGGGTAGTTTGATATATGTACGGATTAGACTTCCTAATCTATAAGAACCATTTGATACACATAAGAAATTGTATCCAAAAATTATTCACAATTGTTGAAGGAATTATATAGCCATATAAACTTGTTCTATGTTGAAAACATTCTATCACAAATCATATTGTGTGCATGATGGAAGACAAGGTGTGTGAACATATTTTTTCATAAATGATGGAGAAAGATAAATGGAAAATATTTTCATAAAATATATTTCATGGTGTATGTAAATATAAGAGATGAACAAGTTCACACCAATTTGGGTTATTTCACAAGGCAAAGAAGCTTGATGGTGGAAAGTGCTTTTTTTTAGAAAAGTGATGACATGAACTCGTTTCCCAGCTCATGTCATCAAAGGAATTTATTTAATGAAATGTTGCAATATAAAACACGAGGAGTAATGTTATTAAATTATTAAGAATAATGAGAAACCCGAATATTATATCCATTACGACAAGCACATAAAATAAAAAGGAATTGTATGTGATAGGTTTTTTGGTTGAGAACTACGTCCATTACATTAATCATGAATGAAGTAAAAAATGAGACATTTAAATTTATTAATTAAGAAGGAATATGTTTGATAATATGAAAAAACTACTCTTGTATAAAATATTGGTGAACATTTGTGTATCATTTTTAGACATTTAGTGGGGGAAGGTCTTCATCATTCATAAGAAATAATTACATTCCAAATTTTTTTTGAGGAAACCGATAAAGTACATGTGATCAGAATCATTATGAAAGGCCAATAGAATCAACCAATGGTAGTATGTGGTACATAAACAAGAAAAAGATAACGTAATATAGTACATGATTATACAGTACTATCCAAGATCATCTAACATTTTATCAATCCTTCATCAATGGTTATGTTTTTTGGTTGGTGTTGGGAGTGGGTGAAGTCTTAGAGTTGGAGAAATTATGAGAAGAAGAATCTTATTAGATCTAGAGAAGAAACATTTTAGTTTTAGATGAGAGAAATAGAAGAATATCAGTTGGATTCAAAGCAATAAAATAACTTTTTTAATAGTGAATAATTTATAACTAGTGGGAATAAACAGTTTCAAAAAATATAAGCCTTTATGTCAATCCTTGTGAAATATTGTGTTCTTATCTCTCAATTATTTCAACTACACATGATGTGATATTTATAGATACTATTGAATGTATTGATAATAATAACAATTTTGATAGGTTGAATTGAAAATAAATGGAATTCATATAAAGAAACCACTAATTCACCCCTCCCCACTCAATGGTCAATACAACCTAGGTCACTAAAATGGAGTAAACCTACTCCAAAATGGGACTCTTCCCACCATATTATTTTTTCTTATATGTTATCCTTGAATTATTCTTATGTCATTTTTTTGTTGTTTCTGCATTTCTATGTTCACATGGTCTAATGATTCCATGTTTTTTTATGTTATGCTTCCATATGATTATTCATGAGTTTTATTTCATTGTATAATGTGATTCCATATTTCTCATATTTTATGATTCATTATCATGTTTATTATATAGTAGGTTTTTTATCTCATCCATTTATTTTATTCCCTATGTTATCCTATGATATTCTAGGGGCTCATAGGTTTTTGGGATCTTATTATAGATATTAAAATATATAATATTTATTTTAGTTTTAATTTATGGTTTTATGAACCTAGTCTAGTAAATATGCTATGAATATTGATCAATAGTTTTTATTTATTGTATATTAATGTTAAAAATCATATAATAATATTTCTAAAAGGCATGGACCACAATTTTGGTACAGGTCCCAACATGATTTTTAGTCTTAGGGTCTAGAAAAGTTTTAGGGTAGCCTCCCTGTCCTAGAGAGAGATTGTTGGTTAGATGATATTTTGATATCCCTTAATTTGATTCAATTATGGGTTTATTAATAGCTTATATTAGTAGTTATATATGTGAAAGCGGATGTGAATCAATGGTGTACATTGTATCTCGATGACTGGTATGATGCAGATGTTTTGGGGAATGTATTTCAGAGGGATCATCAACTGGGGTTCCAATTATTTATGGTGATTGAAGTAATGAGTTAAGAGTGGTTATTAATCAAGGTATCCAGAGTGTTTTGCAACTTAGGATTATTTTTAAATACATTTATCATTTATTTATTGACCTCATTTAGATGAGGGGTACATATCCCTATATCGATAGGAGGCATTGTTCCTAGTAACACCATTTATGCATTCTATATAAATGGTAGTTTATATGATGGTGGAGTTGATTGAGTGGATGAACTCTCAATGAGGAAATCCTCATGAAATATTCCAACAAGGAATCTAAAGTAGAGCTTCAAGTATTATATTGAATATGAGAAAAAAAGCTAATTCTCTGACCAGTATAGAGTTGATTTCAATAGATTGCTTCCTTATTTTTAGGGAATGTGGTTCTTGAATTCCATATAATGTATTTCCATTATGTGATATACATATCTAGGTCATGGTCACTATCATGATCACTGATCAAATTCTCAATGAGGTCGATTTAGTTTGAACGATTAGTCCGCTCTCTTACTACGACAGTGGCAGTGGATTTGGGTGTTTTCTTGAGATGAGATGATGGAGCTAATGAAGGTAATAATTGATTATTCCTTCATTGTCCTAAACCTGAACACATCCATGGGGTATTTTATAAATTATATATGTGGAAGGAAATGTGTATATGTATGTGATAGGGAGGGGTCATAGGTTGTTAGAGGTAATTTCAATTTATCATCCACCATAATCTCTTCCATATTTGATTATATTTCTTCACACTTCTTTATTTAACCTTATTTCGTACGTAATGTTACTATATGTGGATAGTATTATAGTATCTGTAATGTTATCCACAATAGTTGTAGGTCATTATTTCTTTTTGATGTGTTCCGGTAATGTCGAAAGTGGATGGGGAAGCACCGGTCAATGTGGGACTTCTTCTTATTGTAGATACAGACATATGATGTCATCTTTAGAATCTATTAGATGTATAATATGTGTGTATACATATATTTAATTTAAATTAGAGTTAAAATTTGTAATGTGGACAGATATTTAGTGGAATTAATTAGTTAAATTCACTACTAAGAGGGGGATAAAAAATTGGAACCTATATTGGCTAATTCTTCTGAGTTATTATCAAAATACCTTGTGGTGGATACTCCTATAATTGCTGATCAATTTTGAATTTTATTCCTGAATAAGGTTTTGAAGCTACTTCCTTGATGCGACATTGAGTTTTTGTTATATTTGGAACTAGGTGAATCTCTATTTTTTATGGATCCCTATATAATGGATCCCACAAAATTATAAAAGTTGAGTCTCTAAGTTTATGATATGATACTGAAGGGATTTATCAAACCCATTGTATCCCATTTGGGTTATCTTGTTTTTTTTCTCCAAGATGGTAGCTGGTAGATTGATGTAGTTCAAAGATTACTAGAGGTTAATCTAAGTGATAGTAAAGATTCATTAACCTCTTATGAGGTTAGCTGATATGTTCTATCATATAATGGCATCGAAATAGTTTTAAAATAATGAACTATGGACTAGATATCTTTTGATGAGGGTGAAATATGTGGATACCCCAAACATATACACAATATATAGGATATGGGAAATTGTTGTACATAGGTATCATGAATGCACCAGTCATATTCATATAACTCACAAACTCTATGTTTCCTCTCTTTTTAGAATTTTTGTAGCCATTTTCATAAATGATATCTTGATATACTTGAGATTGGAGGAGGATCCTAACAAGTATCTCAGATTCATACCACATGTTCTTAGACACCAGTAATCATATATGAATAAGTTCAAGAGAAAATTTGATATTTGGGAATAACATTTCTTATACATATGGTGTATTTATAGGGCGTGGTTATAGATCGATCCAATTTATAGGTAGTCATTTCTAATAAATAATGAAATAATTTGGAAAAGGTTTGTAGGTTCCTTATTCACTAAGGATATTACCATGGTATTGTGTCTGATTTTATCATATTACAGCATTGTTAACTACTTTTACTAGGAAACACCAAGAGTTATGATAGAATGATTATTATTTCAAACCTTTTGATTATAAGAAAAATAGATTTATTGGTTATCTAGTGCTTCAGTTTCCTGAGTATGGGGTGGTATTTGATGCTTTTTATGAAAATTCTTGTATTGTATTTAGAAGTGTCTTGATGTAGTAAAGGTTAGTGATCTATTAGAAAGTGTATGAAGTTGCACCCCCCAACCCATCTGTGAAACAATTCCATCCATGATCTAGAGTTTGTTCTAGTAGTGTTTTACCTAAATATATGGTGACATTCCCTCATCAACGAGTTCTTTATGGTCTTTACGGATCACAATATCATTTATTTAATATTCAATCTATGATATTTGAATCATCATCATTTGAGGTGGGTGGGTTTTATCATTGATTATAAGTCTGAGATCTCTTAATCTATTTTAAAAGGAAGCGTTGTGGATAATATGTATGGAGGAAGTAACAATGAGTTATCATTCAAGATTCTAGTGATTCATTGAGAAATTTTGAAGATATTAAAACAATTCATCTTAAGGATATAGAATTCAATGGTAGAGGTTACCTTTATCAAATGATTTTGTAATTTGCTTAAATGTGGTAGGCGGAGGAGTCTTGGTGGGGAGACTTACAGATAATTTTGATGCAAGATCATGTTTTCCCATGAGATTCTTCAAAGGGGTTCTCAATGGATATTAATAATTAAATTATATTTTAGGGGAGGATATTCAATATAGTTGTGATTTTTTACATAGTCTTCCATGAGTTTCAAATATCACCCTTACTTGTATATCTAAGTGTTTCCATGTAATGGTATGTTACTTCTTGTCCCATTACATATCTATTTTTGGAGTTTGAGGTGTTCAGTCGAGGATCAATGAGGAATTGATGTGGATTGTAGCTGCGATTCTACTACTGTATGTGCTTTTAATGTGAATGGGAGTTTAATACACATGATTTTTTTTCATGTATTAGAGGCCTACGCATCATGGATTGAACTTTGGATGGGTTTTTTATGACTAATAGACTTTATTTTGGAAGGGTAATTCATGATGAGAATTAACATGATGCTAAGGTACTCTGATGATTACTGTATGTTCATCAGGTTTTGAGTTTGGGGATTTCATAACATAAACTGGATTCACCACTTCAATTGGGGGGCCTCACAGAAAAAATTACATAAATATGCGATTTATTCCATGATTTATTCAAGGTCCATATTTCTATAAATTATGAGCCACAGATAAATTCTATTATTTACCTCATGTATCCCACTATTGGAACCAAAAATGGTCATTAAGCTTCAAAACACATGGTTATTACAAAATCAAGGGAAAACCCAACACATGGGAACATCCTAGATTAAACGGGGTTGTGTTTGAAACGTTGTGAACTTGTGTATAACTACAAATTTTTTATTGTAAGCCATATTCAAGAGAAAGGTGGTGTCCACCACCTCAAGTTTACTATGTGCCATAAAATACCTAAAAATAAAGGGAAAAGGTCATGGGAAACTCTTCATCTATGTTCATAACATCATGTAATGTTTATTTATACATGAAAGGAGATGTTAAATCACAAACATATGTGATTAACCTCTATCAAAAATGTAATGAGAGTCACACCCTCTTTAGAATGGAACTCTAAAAGTTGAAACATCTAAATCTATTTTGTGGAACACTCTTTTTCACACACTCACACAACTCCAAAACGTCCCACAGATTCCTATAGGTAGACATCATTTATTAAAATCCTGATCTAAGAATAAATCACGTTTTTTATGGTAGATATTACTTTAGAAAACTCCCTTGATGTCATCCTGAGTTCACACATATCGACTTTCCTTCACACAACTATGGCCCTTGTGAAACATCAAAAGGTGTGCACAACTATTCATCAACCATCCATGTCCCATCCTTGTGCTATATCCCCTGGATCATACAACATCAAAGGTACATGAAACTCAAAAGTTATTTGAGATAATGATTAGGAACCCAAATCAATTCATCCTTACACCAAACATAGTTTTGGACGAGATGAGTTCTTAAATTTTCAGAACCCATTCCAATAGAATTCATTTCTATGGACCTTGCACATATGACCGGTATAATCAATCATCAAGATCTAAACATTCATAAAATAATGTGTAATGAATCTCCCTGGCTTTCTTCTCCTAAAATTTATTACCCTAACCTTGGGACCCCTACATGCTACCTGAAATGGGAAATGTATAAGTGTTTTGTTACCCAAAATGACATGTTTAGTAGACACATAATACCCTATACTAGCCTCAGAAAAAGAAACCATCTTTATTTCCCTTCTATGATGGCATGTGGGATCCTTCTAACATTCTCTCATACTACCCTCACCATGAATGGGAAGATCCGAATATAATCCTCTAAAATAACATCTAGTCTATTGTAAATTAAACTACATAGCACTATATCATATCTCTATAGCTTCGAACATTACAATGACATCATCTGTAACTGATGCTAAACTCTAAGCATCACCAACTCAATGAACAAGGGATTCCATGCGTGATCAATATAGGAAGCCTCATGTCTGAAGCATGATATGCCTCATGAAATAAGAATTAAAAATTAATCCACCATTTGGGTATCCTATATACATAATCTCACACCATCCATTGTTATTACAACATTTGGGACATAAGAATCTTCACCACATGATGGTAAACTATATAAACTAATCCTATAACATGACCTTAAAAAAATTGTTAAACTATGAGTATTTTTATCCATATATCCTAACAACATACATAGGAAACCTAGCCGAGGTTCAGTACTAATGTCTGACATTACAAAAAATCCACTTTAGCTATAGGGGTAGTAACTCCAAACCATCAAGAAAGTACTTCCAAAACTCTCACCATACAAATATTAGGTCACCACTAGACTTCATTGTCTACATATGACACATACCTATATTCATCGTAGTACATGAAAATTATATATAGTAAACATCCTCAAAGTACTTGAAGCATCTGATCAAACCATATGTGATAAGAATATGTCTGATGGTCTATACTGGACAATAAATATATGAAACGATGTCACTTAAATTTAAACCTATGACCCATCATTATGCATCAAAATAGTTTCCTTGAGTAATGGGTATGAGATTCCTTATTAGATGAGCCAAGGAATCCTTTTGTGATGGGAATTTGTTTCCCATCATGAAGATTACTGGATTCCGTAAGTAACATATAATTAGTTTGAGTCTCCATATCAAAAAAGTATATGATATTTGTGAAAACAATACTTTGATTCCTTATACCTATTTCATGTGGTTACCCACTATGGAGATGGTATTTAATAGTTTATAAACCTAATACTCCTAATATAGAAGATGTCCTAAAATTTTAAGGAGGAATACTTTTACATATGCCTGATTTACCCAACACCCTCATAGATGTCTGACACACCCTATATCCCCATCATCACTGACCACATATTGTCGACCTATAATGACAGCATGGGGTAAAATTAATAGTTATCCAGTTGAACATGGATTTGGGAATGAGATTCATGAAGATTCCCTATTTCTATTAGAGATACCCATACATAGAAATGAACTCAAAGTGGTAATACAAGGAAGGAATAACCAACATCCCAAAGTCTAATTTTGATCATGTAGTAGACATCATAAACTACTATGGTGGAGGCATAATACCTTTAAAAAGAGTGAATAAAGGGAAACCACAAAGAGGGGTGATGAACAATCTAATGAAGTGGACCACTCCAAAAAATAGCACTCGATGTGTGTCCTAGTGTAATTGTTACAAAAAATAGTGAACCTAATGTGAATATTGTCTCTTAAAATGTGGGAAGATGGTGAAATATGGGAAACACATTTTAAGAAACCCTATAATTAGGTTTCACAAAAAAAATTAAAAACGACATTAAAATCTTATCCTTTAATTGGGGGAAGATAAAGATAATTTGGTATCTCTAATCAAGATAATTTTTTAGCTGAATCCCATTTTCACCCTAGAGTGGATGAGTATATTTGGGAATACTCGGCATTTCCTTCACCATAAATTTATAGATGGTTGACTTCAAAATTCATTTTAGATAACATTTATTATAAGTACTTGACAGGCCTCCACTGACTACTACTATGGGGGAGGTTGACTTAACACGTGGAAATATGACACAACCTTTCTTCTTACATGAAATCCAACACTCCCATAGCTATTGGGAAACATCGCCATGTTTCCCCCTATAATATTATCAAAAAAAGGGGTGATCAAAACTCTAGTTCGTCTCTATTAATAAGAAGGTGTCATCCAAACTAGGGATACAGCCTTCCATAGAATGGATGTTATTGAACCACATCAACACTGCCACCCTCAGAGGCCATGTAGGTTAAAATTCCTCATGTCATGATAGAGAATCATTTCAGGTGTCTATACCCAGAACACCCTAACAACTCACTCCCTTATGTTTAGTACATTGAAGAATAATGGTATGTGACTTCTGTTACCACTACTAGGGAGTTTCACATGAGTTCTCCCACCCGAATACACCAAAAACATCACACAGTCCCTTACGTTGACAAGAAGAAAAATCCCATTCCTTCTATGTCATAACTGGTTCAAAATGCCATCTGAAAACCTCAGGTGTAATCTTCTAGGACATCCTAATAGGTGGCTTATTTGACTATTCCAGTGGCCCCTACCATGGATAACATATCTCATACCCCAGAAACCACCATGTGGGGGAATGTTCTCACTAGATTGGGGTTGTGACCCCTACCATCCAACATGTAGGTTGGGTTAAATCTCCCCATCAATAATGTAATCAGAAACCATTATATCATCCCATAATGAATAGTTCCACCACATGGTTCCTCCATGTAATGTCATTTACTGACACAGAGGTGATATCCATGTCGAAGGCTTCCCTTTCGCAAAAGATTCTCCCTATTAAAGAAGGACATATAACTGCCATGAGGGCCCTAACTCAAGTTAAAACCATTACACATGGAGAAGAAATCTATGAAACCATTGGAGTATAGTACTAAGGGAACTCTTATATATTTAGTGATAGGAACAGGGATAACAACACATTACCATATACCTCTCATAGTTTGAGATGATGGATGAATCAATGGATATGCCTCTACCACCACCACTAGAATTGGGGGTTGGAGCCCATCAGTTAGGATTATCCATCCCTGAGGATGAGATCCACATTTTTCCCAGAATCCCTAAAATATACCTATATATAAATTATTTCTTGACTTCTATATAGGGACTCTCTATAAAACTATAAATTTTATCATCAACCTCTATTTTCTCCACAACCTCCATGGAAGTAAAAGAGACATTGTGGTCTATATTAGTACCCTCAAATGAAGGTGAGTGTCCGGTTATGGAGAAGGTATATAAAGACCATCTAAAACATCAAGAGGCATTGGATAATCCATCTTATATAGATATAGTTATGGTATTGAACCTTTCTCTGGAAGACACTATATCATTTCTTAGATGATTATCTAGTTCGATTCCCCCTATATTAGAAAATAAACAATGGATAAGTTCTACGTCACAGCCACACCATGATTTTAAACTATTACCAATTAGAGAATCAGGTGATCAAGAATAGTATTACCCTATTAAAATGAATTAGAGGAGGAAATATTCTTTGATATCTGAGGTACTGGCTAGCTAACTGCCATTTTTTGTCCATATTCCACCCCCACTTCACCATACCAATGTTCCTCGCTAGGGATCATGCATCATGACTATACCGAAACCATTATTAAATGATTGATGAAATCCTTGGTTACTATGAAAAATATATAGGAATTATGGAACATATCATTTCTATCAATTAGAAGTACGAGAATGCTGATATTGGTGTGATTTAGGTGTCTCATCGCCCTGCCTTGTATTGGTAATGTCGGATCTTCTAGTGGACCTGGGTAAGGATCCTTAGAGTACTTTAGCAGGTAATATAGGATCCATCTCTCCATGTGTAGATTTTGGGGAAAGGTTATTATGATACCCTCTAATTAATTCCTCTTTCATGGAGGAAATAAGAATGGCTAGTTAATATGTCCAATGATGAAAAAGGTCCCCCTCCAACCCCATACACTATGAATGTTGTCTGATAAACCCTTTGGATGATCAGAGAAATCAATCCAATGACATGAAACATAGGGATAGAACCTCACCCCTAGAATGGTTATAAAATCTGAAATATCCCCCAATATGTACCTATACTCATCAACAGAGATTGACATTTGGCCTCAGAAGCCCCACTGAGATGTGGATGCCTTCTCATAGACATCTCTTTAAGGGTAATAGAATCTCTAACACCATTGTCCCATATAAGGTCATGTAATATACTAAAGTAGTTACCAAAATGGATGCCTTTCTTCTGGAGATTGAGAGATACAAGATTCCCATCACTGACTCCTTTTTGAGTAGCACACAATGTGAGAAAATATCTAAGGGGACACTACTTATCCTTTAGCGCAACATCTGGTCCATCAGGTCTAGACACCCAAGGCTAATGTGGCCAGTCTCGTGTACCCAACCAATATATAGTTTAGTTCCTCTCTAAAATGGCTATGATATAAACCATCTAATCCACCTTAGAAGAAAAAATTCTTACCTTTCAACCATTCTCACTTTTCCTCTCAATCTAGTCTGTTGGTCAAAGTGTCAGTGACTACCAACCCTCTACCAAATGACATGAAATATACTTTCAACATTTATATTAAGAATTTATAGTCATAACAAGATTCAATATTTCATGAAATAAATTTCTATCTTACATGGATGGATCATGAAAATACGCTATATGAATTTAGTAATCAGAGCTTCAACCTGTTCAATGGGATGTGTCATCTGCTGTAGTATTGGGACCACTTTACCTCATAATGAGCTCTGATTCCAGGAAATCCAAAGTAGTATGAAGAATACCAAATTTATTTATTAACCTAGACCTTGAAGGGATCTAATTTAATCTTGTATAGTTTCATGGAAATGATATCCATTTTCATCTAGGAAGATATCCAAAGGATGTTTGTCTACTAATTTAACTCCACTATTTGAAATAACAGCATCGTAGGCCTATCTGAATGAATGAAGATGGATGATTTGAGGGTCGATGACTGTATTAATATATGGAAGGTTCTCAAATACTACCCATATGTGAAAAATTCTCAAGATCATCCATCTGGGTTTTTTTGTGGTGAATTTCTATGATGAAATAGTACATACCCTTACTCCCTAGGTAATATGAATAGATTTATAGAATTATCCAAAATAGCTTTGTTTTTATAAACTTACTTACATTGAAACAGGAAGTGAATGTAGTTGTTACCTATTCTGACTTCTATTTTGAAGCCAATCATGGTTGAAACAACCACCATTGTATAATATATGGTTGAACAACCAGTCTACCTTAACACATCATCATAGGATTGGCCTATCGAAGAATATCCTAACCATGAGAATGTTTTATAATCTTCCTATAAAGGTCATGTTCACAATGTTACCTTAATATAACATAATAATAGGTTTTAATCCTTCAAGGATTCCTTGTTCCCATGTTATTTTATCTAAACCATGTAACATAGCACCGTGAAGTCTCTTGATTCAAAAATTCCCCAAGAGGATTGATTCACAAATAATGTTGAATAGTTCCCCAAACGTGGGGTCCTTTGACCCAACATAAAAGTGTCGTATATCTTAAAATATTGATTCAATCACCAAGAATATCATTTCCTAGTTGATTTAGGTGATTTCCTAGTATAGGTGATAAATTTCTCCATCACCTCTAATGGTGATGATGAAGACACTAGTGAATATGAGTAGGTTTATAACTAAGGTACACATAATTTTTCAAATGGTTGGATTATAAGATTGTCACTCAAACTCATGACATTATATGTTCTCATTAGAGTAGATCATCACTTAATATGGCCCCACATCTTCTCTTTCAACCCCATCAATGTCACAAACCTCCATGACATGTATAAATAATCACTAATGATTTCATGATAATTAGATTCCACCACCAATTCCAAAACTATCTTTCACATTCAATGTACCCATGCCTCATGAATTGGGAGAAGCCCCTAGAATATATCAGATCTTGGAATAATCCAATGATGAATAATATAACAATGCCTTTTTCAATGATATTAGTGTATTATACCATTGTGCAGTACTTATTATTGGGGTATTCCACAAATCCCCTTTGGACACCTTTAGATGAAGTCATCAATAGAAGGGCAGGAACCATGATAGTTAGTATGACTTAAAAAATAGTACTTTATAAAGAAAAATTAATTATGTTGAAACAAGACAGAAATCCTCAATTATACCTCACTAACAAGAAACCTGAAGGCAAAATCATTGGGTACACCTCTAAAACTAACCATATTGGTTGATCATGTACATTATCCATAGTATCCTAGAACTCATCTAGGGTTAGACTAGGCTTGATATCATATTCTTAGTTCCTAACCTAAGTATCCAATCAACATTAGAACACAAAAAGCACAATCCATGACTAAATTCTTCATCCAAATACACCCACTATGATCCCTATTAAAGAGTGACCATTAATGGGTGAAAATATACCCCTCCCTAAAAATAATGATGTGATAAAGAACCTCACTAGTATACCAATGTGACTATAGATCCTTGAAATAAAACACCTATAATAGGAGTTATTGAGGCTCTCTTAAACACCAAGAATAGATCCCTCATATTTCATACTATGGTATCTACCGATGAGGCCTATCATAAAAAGGAAATTTCAAAGTAATAATGTCAATCCATCATCTCATTCTATGAGGAAGGTAAGGGTGCCACTATTTAGGGGTACAAACATCCACTTTATATCACATTCTAGTTCAATTGAATGGATTCTTTTTCATTTCATATTTCACACTAGATTTAGGATCAATATTATCCCAACTTAGACACTCCAAAATCTAGGGATCAGGGAAGTATATCTAACCCCCTCCGACTTGAAAAAATGTTTGGTATGAAAAAAGTGAGAAGAAGACACATCGATATACTTTTCTAGGGAACTTTTTTGTGAATTAAAAGAAAACACTGAGTTCATTGTTGTTTCATATAACATTTTCACCAACTCCATTTTGGGGAGGCCCTACCTTCATCTACACATAGTGGTTCTCACTTTATATCATCTATGAATATAATCCATTAATGGATGAGTATAATTATACCATTGAGAAGATTCCCTAATCGTATCCTATGAATCCCGCCGACTGGATTCCTTGTACTATAAAAGGTTGCAGAAAATCTCTATACTCGCTGAGTTGATTTCATCAATGCCCTGATTCTTTTACAACCACCTTAGCGAATCCTCAAAAAAATTAAAGATAATATCAATTTTTGGATCCACCACATTTATCCAACATTCCCAAATCTTAAGATCAATTTTTTCGTCCCATAAAATAAATGACGGTCACAGACTACCTCAAATTCCTATATAGGATGGGTACAATTGAATATGAATTGGCCATATCATCTTTATTACCAAGAATTATATCCCATGGTTTCCAACCAATGATATAATGATCAAATCAAAAGAGTTGGGGTGAAAAAATATTGGTCAAACATCATCAATTTTTTGCCATCAAAGGTGGAAATAACTATCAAAACCTACATGGGATTGGACAGTTAACATTTATCTCCATGGTATCCATAAACAAGTAATCCTCCATTAAGGGTCACACCCATTTTCATGAACTAGGACAGGTCTCCAAACGACCCAGCACCTAACCTATTCCGTAACAAGGCCAGAAGGGCATTCTCAATCCCCATGGGCTGGAATGAGTACCAATGTATTAATATCAAGAGAGTGGTAATTATTTCCCCTGATAATACAAGAAAAACACAACCAAAAATATATAAATAAACAAATATAGAAAACATAACCAAACAATCCATTAATTGGATTCATATTTTATTTTACATGTTTTTATACAAAATACAAAAAGTGGGAAACCAGAAAAGGGAACCAAAACCCAATAGCCAAAAACCACCACAAGCATGTAGAGCATCTCCCTAATTCTATCTCCACAACACCTAACAATAATCTCGCAAGAATTCCAATCCATATTCACCAATGACTATACCCTTACCTGTATTAAACATAACCAATTACCTACAACCAAAGGTGAAGCAAGGTGTGAGTGGTTCCCAGTAGAATTCCTCCCAAAAGATATTCCATGATCTTAACATTTGAAAGAAAAATAAATTTGCAACCTTAGATAAAAGAAAATAAAGTTAGTGAAAATTTTAAAGAAAAAATTTCGAAGGATCAACATTAAGGGAAATGTTTTTTCAAATACAACACCTTTTTCTTTTGAATTACCTCAAGTTCCACACCATATGCTAATAGTAAGTGCATACTAGTCAAAGGGTACCTATCATGGGAGAGTCCCTGGGGGTTATATCTAGCTATAGGGACCCTATAACATTACACCTCTATGTAAGGTGGTGTAGGAACCACTACAATCTACGTTCTCATGCACGAGCCACTAGAGAGGAGGAGAATCCAATATTCTAGTGTTCTTCATTCATCATAATGTTTAGTATGTGTTTCCAAATTCAATCCATCTTAGTGAAAACAGGTTGTATCCAATCTTGAATCACTACACCTCTAGTCCTAGTCTGCCATCCTAGATACCCAGGCTTCCCGTTGAGTGCTCATACATGTTTCACAAAAAATTCATATTAACACATTAATATGTCCCAAGACAAACAACGACCAACACACACCAAATCCACCATTTTACACAAAATACTATTTCACAATTCAATTCCCACCAAACCCATTCCAAAATATAGTTCTAACCACTAACATGATTTTTTAAAACATTTACTCAATTTATAAATCATTTCAAATGTACACAAAAAATCCATACTTCAAGAATTTACCGGTTTAGCATGTAAAACTAATTTAAAAATCAATTTTACCCCAAAAAAATCAAGAACCACACTATCATAACATTAATAATTTTTAAAACATTCAAAGGAACTCAAGAATGCTAACTAAAATTTTCAAGAAACATTTAACCACAGAACCACACATATTTTGCGGGGAAACCCCAAAAATATGGTGTGAAATCCTTGAAGCACCTCAAATGCACTAAAAGGTAGGATGATTGAACCGTAAATCAATATATTGACCCATTAATGTCAAGGATGAACCCTAAAATTGAAACTCTAGGGCTGTAGAAGATGAAACCCCAAAGAGAAAGAAAGAAACCCTAGATTTGGGGAGAAATATAGAGAAGGAGACTCTTTCTTGAAAATTAGTGGATGATACAAACCAAAACTGGAAATATAATTGAGCCCCAAGGGAGGGGGATTAAGGGAGAGGCGCTCCTAGGGTGAGGGAGCATGATTGGGTTTCCAAAACAAGGAAAAAGGGGGTTAAGCCCAAGAGGATAGAGAAAGAAAAACAAAATTTTAATGTGATGGTAGGTCTGCAAGGTTAGTCTTCGTGGTTTAGGAAACCATTTGGAAACCGTTCGAACCATTATATCTTAAAAAACATCCAAATGGTTACTAGGGACATAGAGTAGGGTTATGAGGAATCTGTGTTGTAGTTACTATCTCCTACCATATGGTTTCCTGGGATTTCACATAGTTACTACTAACTGTGTGAAAACCATGCGCATGGGCATACCTTCCCCAAAAAGATTCATTATTCTCCCAAATTTCAAATGGAAACCCAAGGAAAAATATATACCAAACTAAAATAGAAAATTACCTTAAAAATAGATCACAGATGTGACGATTTTTTCCAACATGGAAACTTCTTTCCCTAAAAAATTTAACTCGGATCTTGATCATCAAACAAAAACAAGTACACTTTATCGACCCAAAACTATCATTCTCAAGTCTCATTTTTATAATTTTTATGCATCCAAAGTACATGGACCAATGGAACATATTTCCCATGAAACACCTTCTCTTGGGTGTCCACTATCTGTACTGTTCATTCAATAACAGACAAGTTTAGCTGCAACTCCAATTCTTCCCAATTCAAAACATGAAATGTGTCTGGGTTGTACTTCATTAGTTGGGATACATAAAACACATCATATATAAGTGTCAACTAAGATGGTATAGCCAAATGTTATGCCACCTATCCAATAAAATTTTATATTTTAAAAGTTTTAACATACATTTTTGTCATATTACACTGCTTCACCATGAAATGATGACCCAAATGTGGATCCCCCTTCAAGAACACTCAGCCCCCATAGAAAACACTATATCCCAACACCCATGGTTAGTAGAATACTTGTGGTGACTCTAAGGTATCAATAACCACTACCTGATCTACATGAATTTCTCAGACATCTCTTGCACAAGGCTCGGTCCCAGAAGTGAAGTCTCATATACCTCATCCCAACACAGCAGACACTAACAAGGCCGACCATAGAGCACCTCAAAGGGATAAATTAGAATAGAGGATTGGTAACTATTGTTTTAAGAAAATTCCACCAACCCAAAATGGCTATACCAAGAACCTCTAAAGTCTTGAACACAAGAACATAGTATGTCCTCAAGGATTTCACTCACCCACACTGTTTGGACATCCAATTGAGGATGGTATGCCATGATCATTTTAATCTACAATCCTAAAAACCACTGGATGACATCCCGAAAACGAGAGGTGAAGTGTGGGTATCTATCAAAAGTTATAGCATATGGAAAACCATGAAGCCTAATCAATTATTGAACATATAACCATCCCAGCTCATCCACCTTTTTCGTATCTCTAATTGGAATGAAATGAGCAGATTTAGTAAGGTGGTCGATCACAACCCAAATATAATTCCTTCCTCAAGGTTTATAAGGTAGGACAACAACAAATTCCACAGAAGCCTCATCCCACTACTAGGAAGGAATTGGTAATGGTTGAAGAAAGCCATAGAGCCTTTGATTCTCTATGATCACCTATTGATAAGTATATAATCTTGATAACAAACCTGCTATGTCTCGTCTCATTCATGACCACCAGAACTACTGATGGACATCGTAAAACATCTTGGAAGTACCAGGATGGATGTCCCACTAAGACTGGTGGCATTCTATATCACCACACTCCTTAGAGTTTACAGAACCACACTGTCCCTTGAAATGCATAATGCCATTAGGAGAAAACGACCAGTCAGAGGACATCTCCCCACCATGAAGAAACTACATATATCATTGGGACAAATTATCACTAGGCTACTCCTACTATACCAACTCAAGACGAGATGGATCCAATTGAACACTTTCTAGAAAAGTACCTCCACTATGCTCATTGGTCTCCACATACATCTTGGGAAAAAGACCCATCATATTCCACTCATCGTTGGACATCCTAAAATCATTCATTGACACTTTCATACTTAAGGATTGATCTACCATATTACCCTCTCCATTAGTATAGAAAAATATCAATGTTGAACCCCTACAGATATTCAATCCAGTGACATTGCCTCAAATTTATATCATTCTGAGTGAAGATATAGTACAAGATCTTATGATTATAATAGACCATATAATTCTACCTAAAGAGGTGGTGACACCAAGTATTCAATGAATACATAACCACATCCAATTCCAATTCATGGGCCGGGTAATTCCTTTCATGTGTGTTGGCGCCAAAATTTGGGAAGAAGTTGAACAAATAGAAACCCTTTAGGATGGCCTCGTGAAGCTCATCCCTGGATCCACTCCACGTCGCGGTCATCGTCAAGCTTCCCCTCCACAAACCCGCCACGAAACAAGGAGGCGGGAGGCTCCGTGAACCTATTTGACATTCGTGAACCCACCGCAAAGCAAGGAGGAGGGTTGCTCCGCAAAAACATTTTATGTTCATGAACCTGCTACAGAGCAAGGAGGTGGGAGGCTTCGCGGTTATGACACAATGCCACTTAGCTTCACGTCGAGTGAGATCTACTTCACGGATCCTCTTTCCTATAAATATCGGTCTCCCCTCGAGACCAAAGGATGGATCCTATGACCTTTTTCCTTCTTAGCTCCCAAATCATGAAGTAATCTCTGCTCTGCGAACCTTGAGCTTTTCAAGTTACTTTTTCCTTGTGAAGTGCCTCCCCCTTTGCATAAACATAGCCCCTCTTCATAGAGGGAAGCCCTTCAGGGAGCCCATGGGACTCCGCGAAGGAAGGGGATCTCCAAGGGGACTCGGTTCATCGTGAAGCATTTATGCTTCGCGAAGTACCCTTCATGCACATGTGACCCACATGCTAAGGCATGGTCATTGTGCTTCATGAAGCACATTGCTTCACAATTATATGCTTTATAAGTCACCCTTGCTTCATGATGTACTACCCGATGAGGGAATTTCCACTTCGTGAAGAACCTTCCATATGCATGTATTCCCTATGCCTAGGCTAGGCCACTTCACTTCTCAAAGCACACCCCTTCGCGATGCCCCTCCACTTCATGGAGCACCAGAGCTTCACAAGGCTTCTACCTATGAACCCCTTTTCTCTACAACTCCTTTTCCCGTATGGCCCTCCGAGTTTGCATGATGTGATTTCAATATCCCTTAGGAAGTAATTCCCATTGCATTGCTTCACGTCATCCTTCTTCACATAGGAACACTAACGGCTATTGCTACTTTGAATAGCCACGCTAATGAGGACACCTCAATGGATCACTCCCTAACACCCCCTAACCATGGAATTAGTGATGATTTACCTTCCCCAATTGGCGGGAGGTATCAGTTATGAATGTCCTAGGGGTGCGGAGTGCACCCACATCGTCCGAGCAGCATGAACTCAAACAGCCAAGCACCATCATCCTCAGCACACGACGTTAAACTGTGACCTCACCCTGTGCACCATACATGGGGTGCCCCACCTTGGACATTCTGCACGCCCACTGGTCTCCATGGGAGTGAAATCATTCCTCACATGGAATGAGATCCTCTGTATCGGAGCAGCGTCTATCCGCGGGGAGAGGGAAACCACTTCGGTGTAATCCCCTTGCCTTTCTTTCCGGAGGTAGCTTCCCTACTTTTCATTTATTCTTTGGTCCCATGGGCCAGAGGGGAGGCTGGGAACTAGATCCCCCCTTTATTTTGTTCGAAATCCCTCTCTTGTTGGGCTTTTTTCCACTAGGCCTCCACAGTGGAGTAAGTCCCAATCTCCATCACCCTGGGCTGCTAACCACGTGTAAGCCCCAGTTACCTCTTTGGGTTGTGGACCACACATAAGCCCCTATTTCCTTTTTGGGCCACTAACCATGTTTTAGATCCCATTCCACTTCCCATGGGTACACCTTCCTCGATGTGATCATAAGGCCTTTGCTTCCTTTTGTTTCTCACACCGAGCATGACTCACATGGGCTTAGAGTAAGAATTAACCATGAAATTCTCTCTGTGAAGCCTACAGTGTAATCCCCACATTCATCTCGAACAATGTGAACTTTGATCCTTGTCAAGGCAAGGTACGCAGGAAGCCTCCCCGAGGTTCAAGCCCAACACCTATCAGTCCCGACCATCTTCACGTCGGTTCACCAAAAAATCCTCCCGAACTACGTGGACTTTGATCCTTGCCATTACAAGGTATTTAAGAAGCCTCCGCAAGGTTCAAGCCTAACTACCATTGGTCCGGACCCACTTCACATCGATTCACCAAAACAATCCCGAACGACGTGGACTTTGATCCTTTCCAAGGAAAGCTATGAAGGAAGCCTCCCTGAGGTTCAAGACCAACACCCATTGGTCCTGATTCCATTCATGTCGGTTCCCCAACACCTCTCCTGAAATATGGGGAAATTTTACCCTACCAAGGCAAGGTACATAGGAAGCCTCCCTGAGGTTCC
This sequence comes from Viscum album, assembly GCA_963277665.1. Taxonomy (NCBI): domain Eukaryota; kingdom Viridiplantae; phylum Streptophyta; class Magnoliopsida; order Santalales; family Viscaceae; genus Viscum; species Viscum album. The sequence continues at coordinate 367,700,452 of OY728125.1, forward strand.
AACACAACTCCCATTAGATTGGACGCCCTTCATGTCGGTTCACCAATACCTCTCCCAAACTACGTGGACTTCGATCCTTTCTAAGGAAATATACGTAGGAAGCCTCCCTGAGGAGAAAGACTAACAAGAATTGGTTCTGACACCCCTTAATGTCGGTTTCCACTCCTTCCTAAACTATGTGGACTTTGATCCTTACCATGGAATGGTATATAAGAAGCCTCCCGGAGGTACAATCCCAACACCCATTGTCCCGATGCCTTTCACGTCAGTTCACCAACACCTCTCCCAAACTACATGGAATTTGATCCTTGCCAAGGCAAGGTACGTAAGAATACTCCCTGAAGTTCAAGCCCAACACCCATTGGTCCTGACATCACTCATGTCGGTTCCCCATCGCTTCTTCTGAACAACGGGGACTTTCATCCTTTCCAAGGAAAGGTATGTCGGAAGCCTTCCTGTGGTTCAATCCCAACACCCATTTGTCTTGATCCCCTTCACGTCGGTTCACCAACACCTATCTCGAACTACATGGACTTGGATCCTTGACAAGGCAAGGTACATAGGAAGAATCCCTAAGGTGCAAGCCCAAAATCCATTGGTTCCGACCCCCCTTCATGTTGGTTCCCACTCCATCCTAAACTATGGGTACTTTGATACTTTCCAAGGAAAGGTACGTAGGAAGCCTCCCTGTGGTTCAAAACTAACACCCATTTGTCTCGACGCCCTTCATGTCGGTTCACCAACAACTCACCTAAACTGTGGGTACATTAAACCTTGCCAAGGAAAGGTACATAGGAATCCTCCAGGAGTTTCAATCCCAACACTCTATTGGTTCCAACCCCCCTTCACGTTGAACCACCTTCATCCCGAATGACATTAAACTGCATGTCTCCCCCCTTTCATCATTCATGACATTAAACTTCATCCACCATTCTGAACAATGTGGGATTTGATCCTTGTCTCCAAGACAAGGTATGTTGGAAGCCTCCACGAGGTTCAACCCCATCCAGCAGTAAGCCGTTGTGACCCCATTCAGTGGTAAGTTTCTATGAACCCATCAAGTGGTAAACCATTGTCACTCCATCCAGTGGTAAGATGTCGTGATCCCATACCCAACGTTAATCCGTTGTGGACCTCACACATTAGTAAGCCCTTGGAGTCCATTTCAATGGTAATCTGTTGTAAATCTAAGCCTAGTGGCAAGCCGCGGTTATCCATCCTGTTGGGACCCATATCGCCTATTAGTCCCAATGGTGTCAGACTAACTCTCGAGATGCTAATCACTCGTAATCCCCATTATGTCATCGGGTCGATGTCGTTCACAACACACCCCGATATCATGCCCCAACCTGGAGGTTCCACTTCTTTCAGGTCCCATCTATACAGGTCACCTCTTTAGGTGTCCCATCGCTTCACACACTACATAGACTTTGATTCCCTGCCATATGGATACGTAAGAGGTATCTTTGAAGCTCAATCCCAACATCATTTTCACCCTCAAGTCGACTCCATCTCATTCTCCATCCACTTCATTTAAAAATCCATCATCCATCTCGATTCTTACCAGGGCCACAACATCCCAGTGAGATCATACCAATTAACCTCTTAGAATCAGTGATTCCTTTAGGGGTCACACCCATCTGATCCACTCTAGTTAGTGTTCCGATCAGTCCAATCCATCTCCACTGAACGTTAAACATGCGGCATACCGAATGTTTTACATAGAAAGCTGAGGAAAATTTCTGCTACATGCCTATGGAATATAATTCCCTGCATTTTATGTGGGATGCCTCTAGCTTCCGTGCCCTAGAGAAGCCATATAATAAGGGGAAGCAACCCAGATTCACGTGTTTTCTAGTGTCCACACAAAACAGTGATATCCAATGTGACTAATCCCCCGACTGAAGGTTGGTGCCCTGACCGGACCCCTTGGAATGTCCTGATAGTAGCATCATAATTAACTGGCTTCCATGAAAACATCGAACTAGGAAGATTTTCATAAACAAAATCATAGTCTATGAGGGAGACACGTTCAAAGTGAAACGTTCTTAGGAGGAATCCACATAAGTAATAACCGACATTCCTTCATCCTGTTTTGATCAAGTAGAAAATGTCCCTGACTAAGCGACTGATTCCATATGCCTTTGGAAAACAAAAATAAGGGGCAAAAGCTGCGCATCCTCCACACACGAATGTGCAAGCCCCTACGAAAGCATCGAAAATAGAAATGGTGAAATTTACGTGAATATATTCTCCCTAATATGTAGATTAGTGGCATTCAAGACATCAGTGGATTAGCGTGTCACCGGCTCCAGCTATCCGGCGTCAGGTCCTGCCTAACAAATAGCGGGCTTGGCATGAAACTCACCTGATGTTGGGCAGTCAAAACATTAGGCATCCCATTCTGTGATGTTGTCAGTGTGGATCCTTCTTACCAGCCATGGACGAAGGAATGGTACTGGGGAACTGGATATCAATTTCCTTGTTTCAGCACTAATGTATTAATCTCCCGGTTTTTGAAGAACCAAGCTACTACACCAGGAGCTGGACCACCACCCGCCCACCGACATAGGGGTAGGGGTAACACCAATGTGAAAACCCCACATAGCATGAATGCCTTAGTAAAAATATCCACAACCACAGCTGCTGGGCACCCGCGCCCCATCTCCCCTTCTGAGTTCGTTCAATGAAGGGTCATAAACGACCTCATACACCGATACGAGGAGGAACGAATTAGCCCGACTCGGGATATGGCCCACCGAGACTTAGAGGAGTCTGCGCCTCATCACCACTACCGCCCCCAGGGGCTGCGCTGGGAGCCACTACTCCCCATTCCAACATACAATCATTTTGGGAGCCTTTCCCTGGAATGACTTGATGACTCCTTCCCTTACACCAATGAGGTAGGGGATATCTAGGCCTGTTCGACTAGGATCCAGTTTTAGGGGCTCTAACTAGGCTGTACCAGCGTCTCCATCTAGTCCCACAAGTAGAGGAGCAAGTATGCCATGCACATGCACCGCTGGCCATAGTCTGGCTGAACTAACGCTACCACAGGTCATAGGCTGAGGATGATGCCCACCAAGGGGTGTCTACATAAACTATTGTGGATGGCACCACTGTCGACTTGTATCATCAGCCCCTATGTATTCTGAGTAGGAGCACTTGTATACCCATCCTAGATCGAGGCCCTAACCACCTCAAGGGAAGGCTGGGTTGAATCTCTCGATCGTCGGCACAGGTAATGTCTGTTGCCAGTATGGAGGTCCTCCCCGTACAGCCACATTGAAGAATGTAGGTCTTCCCCGCTTCCAAGAATATCATGGAGGTCCTCCCCATGCTACGTTCAATCTGAATGAGGGATCTCCCCATGATGGTGACACTTTGAACAGATGCCTCTCTAGTTCTCATTACATCAGGTATGGAGTCAATCCTCCCAGCATAGACCACCGGGGTGGGGAAGTCGCACATCTGGTCAATCCTCGTCATCAGGGGCAAACCCATGTCCTCAAAATAACTTGCGAAGGAACTCCTAGAATCAGCAATCATAGGGGTTAAGGAAAGCTTCACTTCACCAACACCCATCACGGAGGTCCTACCCGTGTTTAGCTTAACCAGTATAAGGACCCTCCACCCATTGGAACTTCTAGGGGAAGTAAGAACGGGGGACCAACCCATGCTCTTATTATCTACGTTTTAACACCCCAAGCTTCTACGGTACGCTTCTCTTTGAATAATGTGATAGAATGTGTTGTACGCAACACCGAGTTCTAACACACCATAACCAATCAAACTAGCCGTTATGAATAGTAATACCTAATTTTTGAAATTATATATATTTTATATTTCAGAATGGACTTCATTTTTAGATTCGGAATATCGAATTTAGCCTATGGTGAAATTTTGGTACTTTTCGGATAACTTTAATATTTTGATGAATAGTAAAAATTACTAAATTTTAATTAAAAACAACTTTTTTAATCAAAATAATTAACAGTGATAAATTATGAATTTGAGTGGTTTTAAAGTATATTTAGAATATATATTTACCATTTAATACAATTTTGGTCATTGGACATAATTTGCCAATTAAGCCGGACATAAACAAGTGTCAATCTTTTGATAGTTATTATCTCTTAAAAACACGCTTTTTGTTTTAACAACGGGAATTAATTATAAATTAATTTCTTCCACTTCTGTTTATTGAATTTGGAAAAATATATTCCATATTTGGAATCAGGATGTTTAAATTGTTTAAATAGATATCTTTTATTTTTAGACATTTTGAATAATTACTTTGATAAATATTTTATTTACCATGGTTAAGGGTAAATCCGGTAAATAAGGGTTAAAAAATAAAATTATAATAATACTAAATTACCCTAAAACATATACTAGACTTATTGGTTGATACAGGTTCGACCATAGGCATCTTTGGGACGATTTTTGGACCCCATGGAGCCACTTGTAGGTGGTAGGGACACTTAATTTTAATTAAGTTAAAATAACTACAAAAATGACATAAGCATATATCTTTTAGAAAAACAATTTTTACATAGGGTTATATATGTTGGATTTTAGACTATAAATATTCATTTGAAATATAAAAATATTTCCTACATAATGATATTTTATTTATTATTTTTAGACTTTATATAATTTAATTTATTTATGGCACAATTATGATGCAGTAATTACAATAATAGTGACATTTTAAAATAATTGATATTATAAATACCCAAATAAATATAATTTGAGACTTTTAATAAATTAAACTAATTTTATATGATACTATGACATATTAGGATTGATTTAATTTACTTTTTTCGAAGTAATAATTCTGTAATGAGTTTCACAAAAATCAACTATTGAATAGTGTCAAAATTGACATAAAATAGTTTTTTAAAACAAATATTATATTATTAATTGATATTAAATTCCTAAAAATCTAAGGTTCGGCCAAAAGACTTATATCATGATAGTTATATCATTAATGGATCACTTGGGGGTCTCTTGGATGTTTATAGTAATTTTATTAACCATATAATATAAAAATACAAAGAGACATTGTAAAAGTGAAACTAATTAACTTAGAGTTAATACTTAAATATAAGGATAATATAAGTACCCAAACCTGTCTAAATTCTATTGGTTGAGTGGTTTTAGACCCATAACCACCTTAAAATTTTAATAATCTACTTTGGAGCCATTAGAAACCGAATATGAATTTATTATAAATTAATATTTCTAGCCTTTCCAAAGGTGCCCCTCACCCCTCTTATAAAAGGGAACTCCTCCTTCTCATTACTTCACACCTTCAAAGCCTTTAGGTTCGGCCATACTCTACCCAAATGATCTCCCAACTTCCCTAAATACAACCTAGACACCTTAGTTTGATCAGAAAACCAACCTAAGGAGCCCTTTTGATCAAATCAAAAAGAAGAACCCGAAGAAGAGGTAATGTTTTCACCACCCCTTTTCAAGTTCCTTTCATCTTCCACTTCTTCATTCATTGTTATTACCATTCTAAAATAATAACTCCAGTATCTTATATATACTGTGATTTTATTATAAATATGGTACAACTATATTCAGTATTCTATCCACCCTTTGAATAACGTGTCACCATACGTGCGTACGTACGGCTTACCGTCTCCACGTCGTGGTGTAATTGTTATTAAATATATTATTATTTGGAGGGGTATAATAATGATGTGTAACTCACGTAAATAATAAATATAACATGTTAATTATTCTTTATATATGATATAACATCCATTTATATATTATTTTAATATCAAAAGAATGATATTGTCGCTCGTGCGTACGTACGGACTATCGTCTCCACGAACGCGATGAGATTCATTCTCCATCGTATCCATTCAAGTATAATTATCATTTGATGATTTAAAAATCATGTTTAAGGACTTGATATCATTCTGGATAAGAATAATATACAATCTATCCATTACAAACAGGTCTTACGTAACAAAACATATAAAAGAAAACGAGTAAGTTAACACCTGAAACAACGATAATACTAAGATATTATTAACAAATCAATGTTAAAAGATCATATATGATATCATATTAATGTATATGATTCTTGTATAATTTAATAAAAATTATTTCACCATTATACAGGAGGTTAACCCACCCCAACCAAGGAAAAGTACAAGGTAAGGGTTATTTCGCAATCTCTTCATTATCAGAGGTTTTTTATACGTAATTATATACTGAGATTTCTTTATCATCAAAATCCATGTTTCTTCGAAATGTATTTCAAAAAGATTTTACTATTTAAAATAATATGGGTTAAATTCATTTATACCCTTTTTGACTTTTTATAAGAGGTTTATAAAGGAATCTTTCCGTCGTTTTCCAAACAAGGTGCTTTTAACCTTTTCGACAGAATTAAGGTAAGAATGTTTTTTTAACTTATACGGAGGGTGCGGTTATATTCTGCCATTATAAAATCATCGAATCTTCCCTTACAAGATTATAAGAATATTTTCAAATAAAATGTTTTATTTTATAAATATATGACTCTTAAATGATTTCAAAAAATAGAAAGAGATATTTCTCTAAAAAGAGTTATTATTTCATCTATGTCAACATCCATTGATGGATTTTACGCTTATTTGAAGTTGATTTATTATGATAAAACACTTCTATATTGTATTGAAAGTTTTGTGATATGTTTGACTGTGGATGTCCTATTTTTATACCATTCATATTTTATGGTGAAAGTATTGAAATTTTGTATGCTATTTTTAACACGAATGTTTATGTTATGTTTAAACCTTTTCATATGGGAATGCATTGAACTTAATATGTGACGGGTGGAGCCCAATATAGCTCCTCGATACATCAGTAGGTCTCATGAGACAAACTAGTGTCTTGGCATAAGGCCTTGCCAAAATCTTATTTGTAGTCTTGGCACGAGGCCTTGGCTATGTGGTTATGATAATCTGGCATTATGCATTCCATCATAATGAAAGTGGTTATTGATATTGCATGTGATTATTCGATTAGTATAATATCCATGTGAATAAGTAAATGGAATTATTTCATTTTATTTTTGCCATACTATGTTTAAGTTCAAGTTTAAAAGTCTTTTGTTTTAGCTATACATTGCCTTAAATGTTTATTCTTATTTATGAAAGTTTCCGATATATTGTTATCCTTACTGGGCATTTGATCTCACCCCTTTTCTATGTTTTATTTTTCCCAGGGTATGAAGAAGTAAATTATGAATGACCTGTAGGGATAGTATGTGGGGATATGAGTGTGGAATATGAAGAAAAGATGTTGTTGTAGTTTTCATTTTTATGATGTAATGTAATACTTATGAATATATCTAGTATTTCCAAGGCTACTAAACCAATCAGTCTTTCGAAATTTGATCTTTCTTGTGATCATGCCAATGTTATGTAATAATGCACCGACTCTGGGTAACTGGGGTCGGGGCGTTACAGTTGGTATCATAGGAAGTTTAGTACAAACCTTGGAAGCTAGATTTAGATAAACTCTGATTAGAGCACATAGATTTAAGATGGACTTTGAGGATTAGTGTAGAAAAACTTCCTAGAATTTTGGTATTGTAGAGATTTTGTGAGTTTTCCGAGCAATACATCCCTGTCTGGATACGACCAGGTAGAGGCGGCTCTGGCACATATGTAACTAGGGGTAAAACCCAAAAACACTGCTTTGAGCTAGACTCGAACGGGAACTGGTGCACGACAATGGGCCTTGCTGCACTCTAGGTTACGACACTCCCGGGGGATATGCTTAGGATAACTCTCATTTTCATTACAAATAATTATGAAGGGTTTATGAGTACATACTTCCTCAAAGAAAACATTTTTATTATTATGTATTATATCCATAAATATTTCAATTTTTGTTAAGTGTTTTATAAGTATGGGATTATGTATTTTGATTCATAAACTGATCTAGTTTATGCCATTGTTTATAAATGGAACCTAGTGGAAGAAATGGAAACCGTATCAATGCACGCACTCCATTTAGGGATGGCCCTCCAGCTCAAGATAATTATAGTGGAGCTGGTGATGCAACTAGTGCCGATCAGCTAATCACCATACTAGGACAACTCACTCAGGTTATGATTAATAACCTTACCTGTATGGAGCACCCTGATCCCCAGCATGGACGATCAATGTTAGATCAATTCCTGAGGCAACAACCACCAATGTTCAATGGGAGTAAAAATCCCTTAGTAGCTGAGCAATGGATATTTTCGCTAGAGAAAATATTTCAGGCTTTGGGGAGTAGTGAAAGGGAAAAAGTTATCATGGAAGTTTACCGACTCACTGGAGATGATGATCAATGGTGGTCATTGATTCAAAATACGAAGGAAGATGATGAAGTATCAAATATGTAATGGAGGAAATTCAAGGATCTGTTTTTAGAAAAATAATTTCCTCGCAACCACCGAGCAGATATGGAAAGGCAATTTCTGAGTCTGAGACAAAAGGAGGATAAGAATGTCACAAAGTATGAGGATAAATTTACAAGGATTGAAAGGTATGTTGGAGATTATATACGTAACCCAAGAAGTAAGATTGATCGTTTCATTGATGGGTTAAAACCATTTCTCCGTCGAGCATTAGTCTCACAATCCTTTTCATCATACGAAGACATTGTCTCATGTGCTATCAAGACCGAAAGGGAATTCTCTAAGTCTTATGACTTTAAATCAAAGAAAGAGAAGAAGAGACCTGCTGATCAATCTGGGAATGGAAATATGGGGAAGAAGGGAAAGGTTGAATATCCATCCTGTGGTAAATGTGGTATGAAACACCCTGGTACTTACTTGAAGGGAACAGGAGTCTGTTACATGTGTGCTGAAAAAGGCCACCAAGCTTGTGATTGTAAGGGGAAGAAGGAAGCTACCAATGTTCAGTGCTACAATTGCAGGGAGATGGGGTATTATGAAAATGAATGTCTTAAGAGTCATGAGAACTTACCTCAGAAAAGTCCAAGGGATCAAGGCCAAGCTTATGCTATCACTACTGTTGAGGTAGAAGCTCTGAAAGACATGGTGGAAGGTAATTTAATGGTTTCCTCAAGTTTAGCAAATGCATTATTTGATTCTGGATCATCTCATTGTTTCATATCTTCCCAGTTTTCTAAGAAAATTAGATATTTACAATTTGGTTTAACAAGGGAGTTGTCAGTTAAAACTCCTAAGGGAAGTATCATTGCAACAAAGTTTTGTGAATCAGTCCCCATTGGAGCACAGAAATGTTCTTTATCTGCTGATCTCGTCATCATACCTATGATTGAGTTTGATATAATCCCTGGTATGGACTGGCATTCGGACTATGATGATGTTTCCGACGCGACATGGTCCCGCACAACCTTAAACTACACCCCCGTCCTTACTGCAAGACGTTAAAATGCAATCCAGTCAGGCCTTCCTGACCAAGGCTCAGCCTCAGGCCCCTTGGCCTCCTCAGGCATGGGGGTGCGGCCCAGCTCGTTTATCATGGCGTCGATGTTGTCCATGGGGAAACAGATCAATCTGGGGATTCCGATGCTCACCAAATTGTACAGAATGCTGCGGCATGTTAGCGAGGGCAAGAAGCTGCCAAGGATATGTGGGCCCTTCCACCTCCTGTATGGGTGGATCACAGCGCATATCAAGGGGATTTATGAGTATCCAAACCCCATTTCGCCACGGGATCGAACTTCTTCCCCTCCATCCAGAATGCGGTCGGGAGCTTCCCATTCATACTGGCCATTCCGATGGTACTGATTCGAGTGTGGAGGGCGGATGAATTTAATTTCCACCCCTTCCCCTTGCCGACGGGGATACTTACTAATGACGGGCGGGGAACGGAAGAACATCGGGCTTACCTCCTGGCCTTTCGAGGTGGAGTTTTGGTGGCACGGATAGATCGTGAGCCACTCTGCGAACCGTACACCCCACATCAGTTTGCGAGGCAGTTCCGGTGCCTCCAGCGGCTGACCCCGCAGGTCTACTGGGAGGTGCGTCATGAGGAGCACCTGTGTGTGATGAGGCAGCTATGGCTCATGTTCACACGGGAATATGGGAAGATGCGGATTGCATTGCCTCCATCCACCGCCGCATTCGGATTGGTGAAGGAGTACGCCATCAGTTGGGAGGCTGCTTACCCAGGGGAGATGCTGAAGCAATCAAATATCCGGGTCGGTGACGGTGGGCCTCCTCTATCTCGAGGTCGAGGTCGGAGGGTAGCTAGGGTCGCTCACGGTAGCGGGGCTTCCATGGTGGCGAGACCCGCACCGGCCTAGGGTATGGCAGCAGCATTGGATCCGGTGATTCCGGAAGAGCAGGGTCATTCAGAAGGGCAGCCACCGAGGGGATTTCGCAGGATATCCAATAAGGCTCCGGGGAAGCGTCTGCGTCATATTGACATGGCAGAGGATGTCGTCTTCTCGGAAGCTTGGGACATTTGGGATGTCAACCGACAATTCCTTAGCCCACCCGAGATATGGGCCCACCTGAATCGCCTTGGGATGGAATTACCGGGTATAGGCCCAATTTGGGCTGGATTCATGGCGTCTCCGGTGGAGGCAGAACAGTACCTGGACGAGCTGGAGGATTACGTCCACTCCAGTGGTGTCCCTCTCCCAATGACAGACCGGGTGAGGGTACTGTTGAATCAGACGGTCCCCCCATAGTTATCGGCTGTCGATCTGAGGGAGCACTTCCCCTTGCCGGAGGAATCAGAGGACTCATCTCGGGAGGATGAGGCTGGAGGAGGGAGCCAGTTGGAGGAGGGCGAGGTCGGAGACCGAGGCTCAGAATCTGACGACTTCGCGGAGGCTCTTGAGGTAGCATTCCAAACTTCCCCCCTTACGATCTGTTCTTGGGTCACTATGGACTTCTCACCAATGTTTGAGTCATGTAGGAGGAACTTGTTCGTAGGCCTCGTTCTCGGTCCTTGGTGGGTGATGATGTGGGACCTTCAGAACCCGCACCTATGGCTATGTCCAGTTCCGCGTCTGGTGGGACCAGGGCGCCCGAGGTGGCTCCTCCGGAATCGTCAGACCTTCCAACAGTATACGGAGGGCCTCGCCTCGGGGTCCCGTCAGTACCGGCTCAAGAGCAGCGCCAGGTGGTCGATCTTCGTAAGTCTCCTCTACTGGTCTCCTCGTTGTCACATGTAGTCCATGCCAACTAACATTTATGTCCCTCTTTGTCATACAGTTCTTCGACTGGCATGGGATGCTACGGCAAGACTGGTCGGGAGTTCTGGTGGCGCCCCTCCTAGGGGCATGCCGGTGATGGTGGTGATAGTCCCCCTATCTCCTCAGGCTGCGACGCACACCATCACTGGCGGGAACATCAGCAGGGCCGTACCCGAAGTCATTGAGGTGGACTCCGAGGAAGAGGATCAACTGGTCGGTCCCAGTCCTGTCGTGCCTGCTTCGGCGCCAGGTGTCATACTGGATTCAACACTAGATGTAGATCTTGCCGAGGATTTTCTGTAGGTTCACCCCGTGTACGAGCCTTCCAATCGTGCAGACTGGGATGAAGTGGCCTCCGACGAGGAAGACATCAGCATAGTCCGCCGCCGGTCATGTAAACTGATCACGCGCTTTATCAAGGACACCCCCAAGCGCAATGGATGGTCGAAATTGATAGACTCCGCTCGCGATTGCGTGAACTGTGTGATGGGGGAGTGGATGCCCAACGTCCTCACGCACTCATCTGAGATCTTATGGCTTAGAAGATCCGAGAGCATGATCGTGGGCTTAGTGTGGGCTAGAGGCGGAGGAAGGCGACTAGCATCAAGAAGCTCTAGGAGGCTGAAGGCGAGGTCCAACAGATGCAGACCTGGGCAGACGAGCTTTCAGCCTCTCTTGATGCACAATCTGAGCTAGTCTCACAGTTGAAGGCCCAGCTGGCAGAGGCAGAAGAGCATATGAGGCAGACCTCTGGAAGGATGGCTGCTGTTCAAGCTGACGTAGAGAGGGCCAAAGCCAAGACTGACGAACTGCGCCCTACCGCTGCTAAGGAGGAGCGGGAGCTGATTCAGTGGCAGAAAGCCTTGGATGCCGCAAGTCAACGGGTGGTGGAGCTGCAATGCTCTTTTGATAGGGTCAACCAATCCATGGGGGGAGTCAACCCCCGAGTATTGTAACAAAACCAAAACCCTTTTATTGGTACTTTCATGCTTCAATTTTTTTCCTTTGTTTTGAATGTTGTAGTGTGCATGATTTCCACTGTTTGAACTGTCTTGTTACATCCTTGCAATGTTTGTGGGACGTTTGGAGACAATTCCCTAAGCCAGTCCAGATTCCCGAAAGATGGGGGAGTCTTGATCGGAGGAGGAACTTCCAGGATAGCTGAATTACCGCTTCTTCAGCGTGCTCTTATGCACGAACGGGGCAATGCCAGGGGCGCTGAAATCGGTCCAAACAGATGAAAATGGGAAGTGTGAATCACGATACCCAAGATTCAGAACACTGTGGGGATGGCGTGACAATAAGGGACAACCGTTAACCTTGGAGGTGAAGCGGTATCCTTACTGCGTTAGCCTGTAATGGGGACAACAAATGAGGGTCGACCGTTGACCATGTTCGAAACACGGGACCATGTCACAAATGTTATTGATCAATACTTTGGGACGTTGGCCTAGGACAGTTGGTGGACCATAGGTCTGACATCCATACTATTAGGGGGTCCTTCTAGACATGACCTGTCTTCCGGAACGTTGGCCCAGGATGGTAGGTGAGCCGATGCGGCATGAGACCAGGCCGTTAGGGGGTTCCTTCAGACATGAAAGGGGACGAGTGTCCGAATAAGGGGTACGCAAAGCGTGGAATATGGAGTGATGGTTTGTCCGAACAGAATCCAACACTTAGGTAGTTACACCATCATGGTGGGAGTACGCCAGATGGGCGCATCGGTTTGATCATGGATCATTCCTTCTTTGGGACAGGGCCTCCCTGACGAGGGGATCTGTCACTTTCCAGTGGGATCTTGGGGCATCCTTAACTTGTTCAGGGTAGAACCGCAGTTTAGTGTCTTGCGTTGAGGACACACAGACTCTTGTATTTTAACGTCATACGATAGGATGTGGAGCGAAAGGAAAGATCCCAGGGATCATGTAGCGTGGTAGATATGAAACCGACGTGAATGAGGACTTGGAGTCCAAATCATACCACATACCCCCGGAGAAAACACTTCAGGTCGAGGGACCAAGAGTGAGGATTGGTCTAGGCCCGAGGCAGAGTGGTCGGGCATTCATTCGTACCCCATGAGGATGGGAATCAAGCCATACATAGTTATGAAAGCGTAGTTTAACGTCATGCAGGACGACAAAAATCCTGGCCGTGTTGGTTCACATCCTGCCAAAACTACTAAGCCCACGTGAGGCGTGCTCGGTGTGGGAAACAAGCAGTAGTGGTGGGAATTTCCCAGCACAAAAAGGGGAAGGTTAGGGAAAATGGATGCTCGGTGAATACCGTCCCAATAACACTAACATGATCATTTAGCGCACCTAGATGCGCGAAGAGAAAGAGCCGAGTATGATGGAATTCCATTTGAACATTAGGAAGTGGAAATGTGTGAATCATAGAGCTCGCGATTTAGACCACTATGATGGCTGCGTGACGATGGAGGATAACTGTTGACCATGTTCGCAACACAGCATCCTGTCACGTTAGCCTAGAATGGGGACAAACAAATGAGGGTTGACTGTTGACCATGTTCGAAACACGGGACCATGTCCCAAATGTTGTCAAATATCCGTAGGGACGTTGGCCCAAAACGATTTGAGGGCCCTTAGGTCCAACATTCATGGAGAGCTCTTAATCCTAGTATCCATGTCGTCTGAGGGTCCTTTTGGATGTGGAGGAATATGAGGATCCAAATAGCGAGTCCACGAAGCTTGGTCATGGGACGAGAGGAATGTCCCCATGAAAATCCCACACTTCAGGCTCTTTGTCAAAACACATCTGAATACGACAGCAAGACATACTAGAGAGAAGGAGCCGATTCCTTTCCCATGGGGAGATCATAGTTTAGGCTCGTAGAATTCAGACCATGGATGGGTAAGGGGAGAAGGGGATACATGGCATGGTGGTTACAAAACCCGACGTGAATGAGGACCTAAGCCCCACTTACCATGCATTCTCTGGGGAAATGCTCGAGTCAAAGGACCGAACACAAAGGTTAGGCTGGGCCCACGAGGAAGTGCTCGGGCGCTCCTACGTATCTCATAAGAATGAGAATCAAGCAATACGTAGTTCTGGAGGGTGGCACGGTAGGGTACCAGTGCCAGGGGAAAGGGGGAGTTCGGGCATGGCCCTTGCACTAAAAGAAGCGGAATTTGATGAATCTTGTTTGTTCTTTAAGGTGAATGGTTTTTTTTTGTGAAGCGACAGACCTAGAATAGTAGGTCGTGATGTCGCCACAAGGATCAAGCCGTGATAGGCGTTGACAAATGGCATGGCACGTGACCAATACCCAACGTGATTTCCTCTACAACGAGGTCATCACAATGCAGTGTCGTTTTTCATCGTGCGGCCAGGACGATAATGTCACAGTTTAGGGTCGTATGATAGGACGAAGCATGCATTTTATCGTCACACAGCGCAGACGTAGCAGAAACGATGCTAGGTGGGAAATGTGTGCAGTGTTATAAAACACAATTGACGGAGACATGATCTCACATCAAATTGTACGCCAATCGAAGAGGGAGATCTCAGGCCGAGGGGCCTATATAAAGGTAAGAGGTGAAATAGGGGGGAAGACTGGTTCCCCAAATGGGTTGTACCCGATGACAGGGCGTTCGGGTGGTCCTACGTATCCCATGAAGATGGGAATCAAGCCACACGTAGTTCTAAAGGGTTACTTTTAATGTCGTGTTGGACAAGGAATAAGAGGGCTAACTCTCAGAACGGGGGTGTGCGTGGTGCAGCCTTTGCAAACCTGACATGAATGAGGACATAATCCTGCACTACGCCATGCGGTCCCGTAGTCGGGGTCCCGATGGCAGGACCCGAGAGGCGCATTAGCTGACTCAAGCTGGGCCCAGAGACAAGGGGTCTGGGCATTACTACGTATCCTATTGATACAGGAATCAAGCTGAACGTAGTTCTATATGGGAATCTTAGTTTATGGTATTAGAGCTCGGACCATGAATGGTGACAACTTCCCAAGCAAGCACAGATGTCAACCCGATTCCTAATCCCACGTGAGTTAAACTCGGTGTGGGAAACAAGGGGGGAATCCTCATCGCAATACTTGGGGCGAGTCAAACGGGAGTTGGTAGAGAGCCCCGAAGGACACCTTCGACACGTCTTGTTTCCCCAACATGCAGACGTGCACGGAGGAAAAGTACCAAGAGTTTCAAAACTCTACTTGGACACGATGAAGTGATGAAGGGCGTGAATTGTGCACCCAACATTTTGGGCCTAATGGGTTCGCGTGGCGAGAGAGGAAAATTGTTAACCATGGTGGAAACGCAGCGCCCATATCGCGTTAGCCTGAGATGGGAACAACAAACGAGCATCGACCGCTGACCGTATTCGCAACGCGGGATTTTATCGATTTGTTGTCCAAAACCCTCGGGGGCGTTGGCCCGTAACGGTAGGAGAGACCTTGGGCATAGTATTCAGGTCGTTCTTGGGGGTCCCTCCGGGTGTGAAGGATGATGAAAGCCCTGATGCAGGGATAGAAAAAGCCTGGAAAGCGGGTGCGGACGTGTCCGAGTAAAGTTTAGCATTCCAGGTAATAAACCAGAGTACTCTTAGGCACATTGGTGGACTGCTGGAAAGGGATCGACGAAACAGCTCAGTAGAAAGAGGTACATGGCGGTCATTACGAGACCGATGCGAATGAGGACATAAACCCACACCACACCATATATTCCTCTCATGAAGGAAGTATGAGCCCAGGGGCCAAGATGGGATGAAGATTCCCGAGGGACGGGGCTGGACCTGAATCTGAGATATTCAGGTGGTCCTATGTATCCCATTTGGATGGGAATCAAGCCACACGTAGTTCTCCAAATGTAGTTTAACATCATACGGGATGAGGAGGGGAGTAATATACCCCTAAACAAGGGAGGTGTACGGTATGGAGAAGAAGCCGTCGTGAATGAGGACATAGTCCCACACCACACTATACACTCCTAGGAGGGAGGACCTGGGCCGTGGACCAGAAAGGCCAAGGGGACTGATGGTTAGGCATTGGTCAGGAAGGCCCGACCTGCTTGTAGTTTAATGTCCTGCAATGAGGACAAGGGTCGGGGACCCGAGAAGGCCAAGGGGCCTGAGGCTGGGCCTCGTAAAGGGAGGGCGTACGACATGGTACATGATCGCGATGTGAATGAGGACGTATTCCTACACCACACCATACTCCCTGGGTAAGAGGGGACCGTGGTCGGGGGGCCCGAGAAGGCATTGGGGCCTAAGGTCAGGCACCAGTCATGAAGGCCTGACTGGTTTGCAGTTTAACGTCTTACATGAGGACGGGGGGCCAGGTGCCCAAGGAGGCCAAGGGGCCTAAGGCTGGGCCTCATAATGGATGGCGTACGGCATGGTACATGATCCCGGTGTGAATTAGTACTAGTCCTATGCCACACCGTACACCCCTACGGGGAATCGGGGCCGTGGGCCCGATCGCTAGCACCACCCGGGGGGAAGTTTGTCACCTCGGGATGGGGCAGAATGAATCACTGCACTCGATGTCTCGGACATCTGGGGGTGGACCCGATGATCCAGGACACTGTTGACCATGTTCGAAACACAACGTTCCTATGGTGACCCGATATGGGAGCAACAAATGAGCGTCGACCGCTGACCAAATTCGCAACGTGGGGCTTGTATCGGCTTGTTGCTTGAAAACCCTCGGGGGCGTTGACCCATATCGGTAGGAGAGCCCTTGAGAGTAGTATCCAGGCCGTTCTTGGGGATCCCTCTGGGTATGAAAAAATGATGGAATCCCAGTCAAAGAGTGGGTGAAGCATAGCTGTATCCATCCATGAAAGAGGAAAACATCTCCAGGGGGGATGTGCAGCCGGGTTGAGGCTTGCTCGATGTGAGTTGGGGAAAAAGTGTGCTCCCTGCCGTTTCTTGACCGGAGGGGAAGATTTTGGATTTTGAGCTGCGCCAACAGGCAAAATGTCCGGGCGTTCCTACGTATCTCATGAGGATGAGAATCAAGCCATACGTAGTTCTTGAAGGCTATGCAGTTTAGCGTCGTGCGGTGAGGACGTGGGAGGATAGAAGAACGGGAGTGGGCACATGGTGTGACCCTTACAATCCTTGTGCGAGCGGGGTTGTATGATCGGGGATAGGAATGCCTACTCCCTGATACACAAAGATCCTCCAAGGAAACTACCCCCAGGGGGGGATAGTGGAAGAGAAATGCTTGGGGCTAGGCTCAAGACGTGGCGTCCGAGCGTTCCTATGTATCCCATGAAGATGGGAATCAAGCCACACGTAGTTCTTGACCGGCAGTTTAATATCATGCGGGATGAGGGGCATCTCATTCGGGGATGTGTATGGTGCGGCAAGTAATCCGACGTGAATGAGGACAAATTCCTACACCACACCGTACGATCCCATAAGAGGGTAAGTCGGGGAAAAAACCAAAGGGCCTGGGGCCAGACTGCGGCCAGGGAGACCTGACCAGCTTTTGGTTTAACGTATCGCGGTGAAGGCGGGGGGCCAGGGGCCCAAGGAGGCCAAGGGACCTGAGGCTGAGCCTCGGTCAGGAAGGCCTGACTGGCTTTCAGTTTAACGTCTTGCAGTAAGGACGGGGGGCCGGGGGGCCGAGGAGGCCAAGGGGCCTGAGGCTGAGCCTTGGTCAGGAAGGCATGACTGGCTTGCAGTTTAACGTCTTGCAGTAAGGACGGGGGTGCAGTTTAAGGTCATGCGGGACCATGTCGCAGTTTATGGTCATGCAAGACCCTTTCGCGGTTTAGGGTCATGCAGGACTATTTTTCCCTAGGCAATGTATCGCTTGAGAAATTTGGCATTGGTGGGAGGGGTTATACACTCTCCATCTGTGGTCACCAAGGAGTATGCTCCATTGGGATAACCCTTATGGATGATATAAGGCCCTTCCCATTTAGGTTCTAATTTGGGTGGTTTCCTACTGGGAATCATTGGCGCTCGAAGGGCCAGTACCAGGTCGCCCTGTAGAAAAGAGCGGAGACGAACCTTATTGTCGAAGGCCCTTAGCTATCTTGTCCTGATGCCTTTCCAGATTGTGCAGGACACGAAGCCGGTTCTCGTCCAGTGCTTCCAATTCAGCTAGACGGATTTCAGCTACCTCATCTGATGTTTGGTGATCATAAACTGTAGTGCGTAGCGACGGCAGCTGGATCTCAATGGGTAGGACGACCTCAGCTCCATACACCAGGGAATATGGGGTCACTTGGGTGGAGTTGCGGGTCGTCGTCCGGTAAGCCCAGAGGGCGTTGGGTAGCTTGTCCGGCCAACTTTTCTTTTTCTGACCAACCATCTTCTGCAGAATGTTAGAGAGGGTCTTATTAAACGCCTCAATCTGTCCATTCGCCTACGCGTGGTAGCGGGAGGTATGGTTCGACCGGATGTCGTACTTGGTGTACAATTTCTTTAGTTCAGCCGCTCGGAATTTGGTGCCGTTATCGGTGAGGACAACGTGAGGTACCCCAAACTGGTGAATAATATTGGAGCTCACAAAGTAAACGATGGAACGGGCCTTGACCTCTTTGAGCGGAACTGCCTCTGCCCACTTGGATAAGAAATCTGTAGCAGTCAGGATGAACCTACACTGGCGGGCAATTGCCAGTGGATACAGTCCCACTACATCAAGCCCCCATACCGCAAATGGCCAAGAGTACTTGGTGGGGTGGAGGGGTTCCGGCGGCCGATGCAGGATGTTGTCATGAACTTGGCACGCGTGGCATCTCTTGGCATACCCAATACAATCGTGGATCATAGAGGGCCAAAAGTACCCTAACCTCCGGATTTGATGGGACAGCTTCGGCCCAGCTTGCTGGGCGCCGTAGGAACCGGCGTGAACCTCTTGCATAACTTGAGGTATCTCTACTCCTTGGATTCAACAGAGGAGGACACCATTGAAGCTCCACTTATAAAGGATCTGTTCAAGACTGGGGCCGCTCTGGAGGGTAAATCGTAGTGCGCGGTGTCGGATTCGCTCGCGCTCGGCTCGGTCGTCCGGGAGGGGACCATTTTGGAGATACTCGACAAAAGGTGCCCTCTAGTCGAGAGTGGCCTCAATCACCACGTCTGACGAACCCAGGACCCCTGACGTAGAGGGTCCGGCAGTGATATGACTTACCCGCAGGCCGTCATTGTCCTCTTGGGTGACGGGGGAAATGACTCTCCGGTGTGCCACATGTATGATCAAATCATCTTGCTTGGGTTCTGCGAGCGACGCGGCTAAACTAGCCAGGGTGTCTGCTTGGTCGTTCTGTGACCGTGGGACATGGGTAACCTCTGGTCGAGAAGAGAATTGGGTCATTAGGAGGAGGGTGTACTCCAGCAACGGTGCAAGCTCTGGCTTCCTGACGGCGTAGTCTCCATTAACCTGTTTGATTAACAGCTTGGAATCTCCCTTCACATGTAGATGGTGAACATGGATCTCAAGGGCCAACTCGAGGCCGATGATGAGAGCCTGGTACTCTGCCTCGTTGTTCATACAACCTTCTGACAACAGGAACGAGTATGGTAGGACGACCTGCGCCGGGGTAATGAAGACAATACCTAGGCCCACTCTGTTGAGCTTGGGATCGTTGAGCCTCCTACCGGTGGGGCTCCGGGAGGCGCCGTCGAAATGCATTTTCCAACACGGGACAACATGATCAACTGAGAGGATCGTCTCATCAGGTAAATCCAGGTCCAGGGATTGATCCACAGAGGTTGGATGGGCAGCTAAAAATTCTGCCAATGCCTGTCCCTTAATGGCCTTCTAAGGTACAAACCTGATATCAAACTGCTGGAGAATCACCGCCCACCGTGATAGTCGGACAGTCAGCATGAGGCGGTTCAGGATGTACTTCAGTGGTTCCACCCGAGAGACCAATTGCACCTCATGGTGCTGCAGGTAATGTCGCAAATTCTGCACGGCGAATACGAGCGCTAGGCAGCTCTTTTCTATGGGGGAGTATCTGACCTCCGTATCGAGAATCATGCAGCTGAGATAGTAGAGACTGTTCTCAGTACCCTCGTTATTCTTCTGGGCATGCAGTGCACCAAGGGATCTCTCCAGGGTGGTCACATAAAGGACCAGTGGCTTTCTGGAGACGGGTGGCATCATGAACGGAGGTTGGAGCAGATACTGCTTTATTTCCTCGAAGGCGGTCCGGCACTCCTCATCCCATTCGTAGGCGGCGCCCCTCTTCATGAGCCGGGAAAAGGGCTTACACTTTCTGGCCAGATTCGCGATGAATCGGCGTATATAGGCCAAATGTCCTTGAAGGCCTCGAAGATCCCGAATGTTTCTCGGGGGAGGCATTTGGCTGATGGACTTGATCTTCTCTGGGTCGATCTCTATACTTCGATATTTGACAACAAATCCCAGAAACTTCCCGGAGGTGACCCCGAAGGCACACTTCAGCGGGTTCATCTTCAGGTGACGGGAACGAAGGAAACCGAACACTTTCTCTAGGTCTTTGAGATGGTCCTGGCGCTGACATTATTTTACTACGAGGTCATCCACGTAGAATTCCACCAATGTCCCGAGGATCAGTTTGAATATGCGATGCATGGCCCTATGATAAGTGGCACCTGCATTTTTCAAACCGAATGGCATAACCTGGTAGAAAAAGGTACCTTGGGGAGCCCTAAAGGCAGTGGACTCCTCATCTTCAGGGGCCATCCGGATTTGGTTGTACTCGGAGTATCCATCCATGAAAGAGAGGGCTTGGAACCCGGCCATGGCATCAATCAATAACTCTGTCACCGGGAGTGGAAAGTCATCCTTTGGGAAGTGGCGATTAAGATCGCGGAAGTCGATGCAGACTCTGATCTGCCCATTCTTCTTCCTGACTGGCACAATGTTGGCAAGCCACTTGGGGTACTGGACCTCTTTAACAAAGTTGTCTTTGATTAGCTTATCAACTTCATCCTCAACCATAGAACCATGAGAAGGGTGCATCTTCCTAGGAGGCTGCTTAAACCCACGATGTTTTGCCGGGAGGCCCAAATGGTGAACTACCACCTGGGGATCTAGCCCTGGCATCTCATTGTAACTCCAGGAAAACACATCACGGTGCTGTTTGAGGAAGTCTACGTACTGCTGCCGCTCCTCGAGGGACATAGCTGCACTGATCAATGTGGGTCTCGGGTCTACCTCGCTGCCAAGGTTCACCTGTACCAGTTCATCAACCGTGGTAGAGACGCCTTCTTCAAAGGCGGGGGGAGCATCCTCCAGGTCATCCTCCCCACCCGTGGGGGGACTTCCCGTGACGGAAGATACTTCTGGGTTATCAAGATCCAAGGGGCAGTTGGTGCCGGCTCGGGCAGCAGTGGTCATCACATCGGGAGACTCACTTGCCATCGAGACCGCAGCAATAAAGGCAGTCGACCCTATCCCATCTAGCATTCAGCCTATGGGGCCCTGTTTGATGATATCAAAGCAGTGGTGGCGTGTCGGCCTGAGTCGGTGGATTCCAGCCAGGCGGAAGAGACACGTATGGCGCACCGCCATTGTCATCAGCTTGACGTCCCGGTACCGTACAGGGGTAGGAGGTTCTGGGATCACCTGAGCCTGGTTGATGTAGGAGTACAAGGTGATTTTCCACCGTCACTTGGACACGGGAACATGCCTTCCTTGCGTACCTGAAACAACAAAACATAGCCCCATGTCGGGGGTCGTGGCTTCCAACCGGTGGATCGGGAGGATGTATGCGTCATCCATGCTTGCCCAGGGATCACATGTGACCGGGGCGGGTTCATCCTCACTTACTAGGATCTGTTTATCCTTACTTTTGTAATAACCCGCATCCAGGTAGCGGTCCTCACAAGAAGCGAAAGGGGACGAGTCTCCTTGGAGAACGCCTACTCGACCGTTGAGCGAGTACTTGAGGCACTGGTGATACGACGAAGGGACCGCTGCATGCAGATGGAGCCATGGCCTATAAATCAACGCGTTGTAGGCGGTGTCCTGAGAGACGACCATGAACTCGGTGCTGGCAATTAAGCCACCGAACTGAGTCTTCAGGTGGATCTTGCCGACTGGAGTTTTCTCAGTCCTGTCGTACCCCTGGATCCTGAGGTCAGAGGGAGTTAAATCACCTTCAGACAGACCCAGCTTTCGCAACGTCCGGGTCGGAATTAGATTGATTCTGGAACCCGTGTCAACGAGGCAGCGGCGGATTTCCACGCCATTGAAGTGGCCAGTGATGTACAGCGGGCGAATGTGCCCCTGTATAGGAGGGTTCTCATCTTTACCGGAGAACGAGATAACCGCCTGACATTTGGCATTTTCAATCGCCTCAGTATGGAAGGCTTCTGCAGCTGTCACCTCCGTCTCAAACTGGAGGGGGATCCTTAGGGCCTCGGAAAGTGCCTTGCGCATTTCGGATGACAGGAGAAGAGCTTCAAGGTTGGAGAGCCTCGCCGGAATGCCGACCAGGTGCTTCAGGACATCATACTTTCGTGCCAAACGTGAACCTCTGCTTGCTGGAGGTCGATCGGCATTTGGAGGCATAGCGGGTCCTACTAGTTGAACCGACGATCGGCTAGTACTGGACACATCTTGTTGCCTACGAGTAGAAGCCTGGAGAGTAGTCGTCGGACAAGGATTGGACATCGGAGGCTGGCCTGTAGCCGGGCAAGACTGACTGTGATGCGAACGAGGCAGCTCTCCCCGATCTAGTAGCACGAACGACGATGGAGATAGAGCCGAGGGCGTTAGATGGGGTTGTGTGTGCTGAGCTCTGCGCTGAGCCTACTGCCTGGTCTTAGTAGCGTGCACGACTTGGCCAAAAGTGTCTACTGATGTACCTCGATGACCGGCGTGGTTGTGATTCCGCTGACGTTGACGTCGGCTGGGAACGTTGGGGAGGTCTGCCTGGCGTTCCCCCTTGTCGGGGGTCATATAGGGCTTTACCAGCTCCACGGTGTTAACCGAAGCGTACCCCTGGCTGTCGCTCGAGGAGTCATCCACCGCTGGGCAGATTCTGGGAGGAATCCCCATTTCAGGGGGCATAAAATCACCGATAGTGCGGGATGACGACGACACCTACGGCACGCGTTGCTTCTTCTTGCGTCGCCGCTGCTTGCCCTTTTGGGAACAGGCCGACTATGAAGATGATGCGGAGGCACCGGATACTTCTTATGAAGGTTCCGACTTCTTCAGGCGCACCCAGATGATACCTTGGGCACAGACGACGGTTTTTCGAGCCATCTATTCGTCGTATTTCCGGGATCCGCGGATGGGGACCTGCTGCCACTCGCCTTCGCTGTCGCTGCTGATCTATGATCCTACAAAGACACCTGCCACTTGTGCCGGTGCCGGGCCCAACTTGACTATGTTGTTATTGACCTGGTCTTGAATCCAGTATTTAAACACATAGCTTTTCTTGAGGGTGTGCCCCAGAATCCAATGATAAGGGCAGTAGTTTGGGTGATCGGTGAGATTTTCCTCTGTCGGCATTCTGCACTCGGGCAGGCGCATGATCCCTTGCTCTAGAGCACTTCGGAAATAGTCAGGGACCTGACTTTCGTTAAACGAATAAGTCTGGTGCCTTCTTTCCGGATATGGGTCCCTGGGGGCCTGGCCCTGACGAGGGGCCGGAGGGGCCTGCCGAGGAGGCGGCGCCTAATTGTCTCGCCTAGGTGGCGGTGGCGCGTTGCGCTGGGGAACCTGTCAGTTCTGAGGTGGTCGCTGCTGGGCAGGATCCTGTGCTTGAGGTGGAGGACCTCTGCGGGGTTGCGGGGGTGGTGCCGCCGGCAGTAACTCCAGCTGCCTCGGGTCTTCTATTTGGGCCACCGCGGCGGGTTCAGCCCTGGCGGCCCTCCTGGACGGGATCATAGGGGGAAACAAACGTGCCTGACTAGCCTGTTGCAGGGCTTCCTCAAGGCGCTGAGCCTTATCTGAGAAATCTCTGAACCCTACATGGTAGTTCTGGGAGATCAGGGAGGGTACCAGATCTGTCTTGATGTTCCCCCACACACATCGTCAGTAATTGCTCATGAGACAGTGTCATATCGAGAGAATACGTAAGTCCCTTCCACCAGGTGATGAAATATGCAACTCGCTCATCGGGCCTCTGCTTGCACTTGAAGAGATCTGAAATTCTAGTCTTCCACGTGGTGGAGCTGAACTGGTATAAGAACTGCCGGCAAAGATCCTCCCAACCGGTCACCGATCCGATAGGGAGCTGGCTGTACCAGACGAATGCCGGACCTTCCAATGTATGTACAAAACATCGAAGTTTGGCGGCTTCTTGCTGAGTCGGGGTCCCCAGCATGGGGCCGCACCTGGAAGAGAAATGAGCCAAGTGCTGGGGTGGGTCCCCTGTCCCGTTGAAGGGCGAGAAAGTGGGGTTCCCAAATCCCGGAGGTGCGGGCATATCATCCACCCACGCGAAATAAGGCTTGCCATCTGGTGGGACCGCCACCTACCGCGCCTCTAACGCTTCAAGGCGGGCTATGAGTGCCGCAATAAGATCATCCGGGCGGGGGTCCCTGTCTTGACTGGGATCCCTAACCACAAGTGCATTGCCAGGTTCTTCAACACGGTAGACGGCTTCGGCCACTCGTGGGTCAGCTGGCTGGACGACCTGCGGGGCGACTGGGGGAACCCGGACTGGATTCTTCAGATTGCCCCGTCGCTCGGGGGGATTCGGCGAGACGTATCACGCCCTCTTACCATAT
The DNA here is from genome assembly GCA_963277665.1 of Viscum album. Lineage (NCBI taxonomy): Eukaryota > Viridiplantae > Streptophyta > Magnoliopsida > Santalales > Viscaceae > Viscum > Viscum album. The sequence goes on from OY728125.1 coordinate 367,725,310, forward strand.
GTTCCAGCTTCCACCCTGTCTGCGGCAGTAGCATGATCATGGTTTCCCGGAGGCATCTCACCGGGGGGAAATTGTTCCTGCCCCTGCTACCCCGACCTGGGATTACCATAGTCGGGTCGCCGCTCTGCGGCACGCTCAGCCAAGAGTTCGTCAACCAGCCTCTTCTGCTCAGAAAGCTTTTGGCGTAACGTGGCCTTCTCAGGATCCTCGTCCGTTTTCTGCACAGAGGCAGATGGGTCGGAGTGCTTGACAGTTCCGACGTTCTCCTTAGCCTTGCCGGTGTTTCGACCGAGCACCAGCGATTCAGTGGGTACGGGGAGGCCTAGAAGGTTCCTCTACTGACGGGTAACTCTCCCTAATGGGTCCAGTAGTGGCGGTACACCCTCGGGGGGTAAGTATCCATCAAGGAATTCAAGCTCGTCTTCCTTGTCCACGATGTCGGCCATGTGGACCGCGACTCCTCTCGAGGGCATGTCCTCGATATCACATAATGAATCGGGCTGCCGTCTGATAGGGCCGAAGAGTAGAGAGGCATAGTGTCACCAACCACGGACTTGCACATGGGCGTGGCTTCCTTGACGATCCTGCGGAGTGCTTTAAAACTCTGAAAGCATTTTCGTTGAAGGGCGCTCTGGCGGCCTGGCGACTCAGGGTTTTGGGCCACAAGGAGTGCGGCCGCATCAATCAGGCGGCACTACTCGCCAATTTCTTCGAAGTGCTCTCAACTTCTGGGGTACACCACCCGTTCGTAACGGAGGCGGAAGTGTGTCTCCCATAGGGTTCGACAAAAGCACCCAACTTCTTTAGGGGTAAGAGACTCCGGTACGTGAAAATTCAGCACTGCCATCGGCCAGAACTTCTCCGGGAAGTAATCTGCTGCAAGAATACTCCAGAAGCTCCTGGGTTCGAACTCGGGGTCCGGCCCTGTGTTTCCCCACTCGTCAACCGGGAGCGGCTGAGGGACCGGTAGCGGTACCGAGGCGGACCTCTGGGATAGTAAGCTTGGCGGTGGAGAATACAGCAAACGAGCTGACTTGCCGCCGAATTCCAGGCCATCCTCCGAAGAGAAAGGTGACCTGGCCACGATGTCACGATACGATGGGATTATAGCCACATCTTCCGGCACAGGAGTCGCGGCCACCGGTGACCATTCATGTCGTCGTTCTACCTTCGCTGGCCCCCAAAACAGCTCTCTGTGATCTCTGGTAGAGGTAGAGGGTACTTTTGGTGATGATGGCGATGATTGTGCGGTCGAGACCTGTGGAATTCCCAAGATCTCTTCCTCCTGGATGTACCTGCGGAGAGAGATGGGAATCTGGTGGACCTCATATTCCGGGAGAATGAAGCTAACGCGTCTGGTTCCTTCCCCAGTCCTTGATACGGAGGAGCGGGGAGAAGGTTCCATTGCTGAATCGCATTCCGCTTCAGAGTCGGAGAAGCGGGCGGGTTTGATCTCCACCTGGGCTTTCCCAGGACTCTTCTTGTGGTGGAGATGACCTACTCTCCTGCCCCGGGGTGGCTCTTCGGGACAGGGTTGATCCCTATCATGGAGTCTCGGTGCGGCGCTGGCGCCGTGGCGGAGAGGGCCCCCACTCGAGATGGCCGAGGCGCGAGGGGCACTGGGGAAAATGTCGAAGGTTACATGGGGAGGACCTCCATGAACAGAACCCATGCAGGCGGGGCCTCTGTTGGAATTGGCAGGATCATGGGGAGGACCTCCATGGTCGATGCGAGTGGAGCGAGGCTGACCTTCACTCCTCGAGTTGCTGGGGTGAGGAGGACCTTCGCCGGTTGCAGAGAGGACGTAGGGAGGGCCCCCACATTGGAGGAGGACCGGAGGGACGGCTCCTTCAGATCGGCGGCCAGGGGCAGGAGGGTGGACTCCATACCCTGTATAGTGGGAGCGGGAAAGATTTCCGCGCTGAGCGTCACATCCGCGGGGCAGGTCTTCCTTCGGGATGGGGGTAGCACGAGGCATGCCTCCATGACGAAGTTCGGTGCGGGGTAGGCCCATGCTCTGTGGAGTAATGGTACGGGGAGGACCTCCGTACAAGGTGACATTACCATGGGTTAGTTCGCGGCGATCACCACTTGGGCCTGCAACCCGGAGAGTCAACCCAGCCTGCCTGTGGGGTGGTTGGGGTCTCGAACCTGGTTGGGTGAAGGAGTTCCCCTGCTCAGTGTATGCAGGGGCTTCACGATTCATGTCGGCGATGGATCGGGCCACTGTAGCTGTCGACGTTGACGCGCCTAGGCGAGCGTCCTCAGCCCGGGCCCGGCGCTGACGTCGGGTCAGGCGAGCTGGTGCAGGCGGTGCAGGGACGTAGTCTGCCTGCTCTTCCTGCAGGGCCGGACGGCGGCGCTGACGCGGCCGATTGGGAGCTCTCTCCTGGAGCCCTTGGGTCGGGACCCTGAGCGGGCTGAGCCAGACGGCGCCCGCCTCATCAGCGTAAGGCGAGGAGTCATCAAGGAGTTATGGAGACAGGCTCCTGAAACGGTTGAACGTTGGGGTGGGGAGCAGGGGCTCCCTGTGCGACCTGTTAGGGCGGCATTGACGGCGGGGCCTGGACGCCTCCAGGTCCAGGCGGGCCATATCCCTGGTTGGGATGACCCCTTCCTCCTCGTACCTACGCATGAGGTTGTTGATCACCCTTCGCTAGATGACCTCTGATGGGGAAAGGGGACGTGGGTGCCCCGTATTCCGTGATGTGGCGGCCGTTGTGGCGGTAGCGGCGCCATGTGGGGAGGTTGTGGTGTTGTTTCCCCTGCCCCTACATAGGCTAGCGGGCGGTGATCACATCTTTGTAATAGCAACCTGGTTCCTGAGAAACGAAGGGATCAACTCATCAACACTGAGAGGGAAAAGGATTGACAACCAGTGCCCCAACGTCCTTCCATTCTCCACGTCCCATGCCAACACACTGCAGAACGGAGTGCCTCACGTTCTACTGCCCCGGCTTTCGGTGAGTTTCACGACAGGCCCGCTTATTTTCTTTGCGGGACCAGGCGCCGGATATCTGGATCTAGTGACATGTCAATCTACTGGTGTCTCGAACGCTACTAATCTCTATATTGAGGAGAAGAATTTCACGTCGGGTTCACCATTTCTGTTTCCGACGCTTTCGCCGGGGCGCGCGCGCATCCGACCGTCATGCGGAGGAGGACGCGTGGCTCTGTTGCCCCGCATTCCCGCTTTCCAAAGGCAGGCGGCATTCTCTCCTTATTCAGGTACGTCTGCTCCTTGAACGAAACGGGATGATGTGATGTCGGTTCTTCCTTCGGGGATTCCTCCTCAGAACTCGTCACCTAGTCCGGGTCTCCCTCATAGATTTCATATGTAGTTCATGAAACTCTTCCCAGTGCCATGTTTCCATGGACACCGGTTAATTACACTACTTCTGTCGGGACATTCCAAAGGGTCCGGTCAGGGCATCAACCTTCAGTTGGGGGAGCAGTCACGTTGAGGCATCAGTAGCGTGTATGGATGATGGGGAACCTGGCGTGTCTGGCTGTTATCCCTGGTCACAGGACTTCTCGAGGGCGTGGAAGCCCGAGGCATCCCACATAGAGCGCGGGGAATTGTATGTCATAGACACATATCTGAGGTTTTCCTCAGCTTCCCGTGTTTAACACAGGGTACGCCGCGAGTTTAACGTCCAGCGGAGACAGAAGGATTGATGGAATACAGTTTAACGTCGTGTGGGACGATATTGAACCCTGACGTGAATAAATGACGGGCGGTGGGTGTCGAAGAACCGATGTAAATGAGGTCGGAGCGACCGGATGGTGGGTTTGAACCTCGTAGAGGCTTCCTACGTACCATGCCTTGACATGGATCAAAGTCCTCGTAGTTCGGGTTGGTCACAACAGCTTGCCGTCGGACTGGAATTGCAGTTTAACGTCGTGCTGGACGTAGGTAGAACACGACGTGAATTGGATGATGGGTGGGCTTGAACCTCGTGGAGGCTTCCTACGTACCACATCTTGACATGGATCAAAGACCTCGTAGTTCATATGGGGCTTTGTCTGCGAACCGACGTGAAAGTGGACCTTGGTCCAATGAGTGGTGGGCTTGAACCTTTGGAAGGCTTCCTACGTACCATGCCTTGACACAGATCAAAGACCTCATAGTTCAGGTGGGAATGGGTGTGCAGTTTAATGTCATGCGGGACAAGGGGGGCATACAGTTTAACGTCATGCTGGACGAGGGCGAAACTCGACGTGAATGAACGACCGATCAATGTGGCTTGAACCTCATAGAGGATTCCTACGTATCATGCCTTGAGTTACGTAGTTTTATTGGTTTGGCAGGTTATTATCGACGTTTCGTCCAGAATTTTGCCCGATTGGATAACCCATTAACGAAGCTCACACGTAAAGGGGTTAAATTTGTTCGGAAAAAAGAGTGTGAAAAATGTTTCAAAGAACTGAAGAAAATATTAGTCAATTATCCTATATTGACTCTACCATCTAGGAATGATGGGTTCGTTATTTATAGTGATGCATCAAAGAAAGGACTTGGTTGTGTCCTTATGCAGAATGATAGAGTTATTGCCTATGCATCACGATAGTTGAAAATTAATGAACAAATCTATCCTACTCATGATCTCGAGATAGCAGCTGTGATGTTTGCTTTGAAGATATGGAGGCACTACCTCTATGGTAAAAAATGTGAGATTTATACTGATCACAAGAGTTTGAAGTATATTTTCTCACAAAAAGAACTCAACATGAGGCAAAGGAGATGGGTTGAATTACTCAAGGATTATTATTGCACGATACACTACCACCTGGGGAAGGAAAACAAGGTGGCAGATGCTTTGAAAAGAAAAGATCATGGAGTTTTGAACAATATGAGAATTGAAAGGGATCCAATTTTATTGGATCTAGTGAATATGGACAAGGGAATAACCAGGGAATGAGAAACATCAATGCTTTTTCAAATGGCTTCCAAACCACCATTACTAAAAAGGATTAAGAGTTCTCAGACCGATGATGAGGAATTTCAAAAGAAGATTAAAACTGTGAATGATGGGAGACTGAGAGGATTTGTGTATGAAGATGGAATTTTGAAATTCTGGAAGAGACTTTGTGTTCCCGATATACCTGATCTAAAAAGGGAATTGCTGGATGATGCTCATAGTTCCAATTTCTCTATACACCCTGGGAGCACCAAAATTTATAGAGATTTGAAGGAACATTTTTTGTGGGACAATATGAAGAGGGATATTGATGATTTTTTGTCAAGATGTATGGTTTTTCAACAAGTGAAAGCTGGAAGGCAACACCCTGGAGGAGTCATGTAACCTCTTCCCACACTGGAGTGGAAATGGGACAATATTATGATGGACTTTGTCATGGGGCTACCAAAGACTCATAGAAGGAATGATGCAATATGGGTTATTGTTGATCGTCTTACCATGTCATCACATTTTCTTTCTATAAAAGAATATCTACCCCTGGAATGTCTAGCAAGACTCTATATTAATGAAGTTGTGAGACTTCATGGAGTACCCCTATCGATTGTTTCTGATCGTGATCCCCATTTTACATTATGATTCTGGAAGAGTATTCAGAAATCTCTGGATACTGAACTTCATTTGAGCACTGCCTACCACCCTCAGACAGACGGACAATCAGAACGGACTATTCAAACCTTAGAAGACATGTTGATATCCTGCGCACTTGACTTTCAAGGTATGTGGGATCAGTATTTACCTCTGGTAGAATTTTCATATAACAATAGCTTCCATTCGAGTATTCTGATGGAACCATATAAAGTGTTATACGGAAAGAGATGTCGCACACCAACCTGTTGGGATGACATTGGTGAAAGAAAACTTGTAGTTCTAGAACTGGTGGAGGAAATGATGGAAATGGTGAAGGTAATCCAAAATCACATCAAAGCAGCTCAAAGTAGGCAGAAGAGCTATGCCGATAATCGAAGGAAGGATTTGGAATTTCAAGTCGGTGATCATGTTTTCCTGAAGGTATCTCCATGGAAGGGAGTCATACATTTTGGTAAGAAAGGTAAATTGAGTCCCAGGTACATCGGACCTTTCGAAATTCTAGAACGAATTGTGGCTGTAGTTTACCGATTGGCAATGCCGCCAAGTCTCTCCAAAGTTCACGATGTGTTCCACGTATCTCTGTTGAGGAAATACATGCCTGACCCAACGCAAGTACTCACCTATGAAGAATTAGAACTGAATTAGATCTATCTTATTGTGAAGAGCCCGTTAGGATTCATGATACGAGAGAACAAGTACTGAGAAACTGGACGACGCGTCTGGTAAAAGTTTTGTGGAGAAACCATAAGATGGAAGAGGCAATGTGGGAACCTGAGGAACTTATGATAAAGAACCACCCGAGTCTTTTCATGTGATAATTATTCTATAAATTTTGAGGATGAAATTATTTGAAGGAGTGGAGAATGTAACACCCCAAGATTCTACGGTACGCTTCTCTTTGAATAATGTGATAGCGTGTGTTGTACGCAAAACCGAGTTCTAACACACCATAACCAATCAAACTAGCTGTTATGAATAGTAATACCTACTTTTTGAAATTATATATATTTTATATTTCAAAATGGACTTAATTTTTGGATTCAGAATATCTAATTTAGCCTAAGGTGAAATTTTGGTACTTTTCGGATGACTTTAATATTTTGATGAATAGTGAAAATTACTAAATTTTAATTAAAAACAACTTTTTTAATCAAAATAATTAATAGTGATAAATTATGAATTTGAGTGGTTTTAAAGTATATTTAGAATATATTTTTACCATTTAATACAATGTTGGTCATTGGACATAATTTTACAATTAAACCGGACATAAACAAGTGTCAATCTTTTGATAGTTACTATCTCTTAAAAACACGCTTTTTGTTTTAACAACGAGAATTAATTTTAAATTAATTTCTGCCACTTATGTGTTTTGAATTTGGAAAAATGGATTCCATATTTGGAATCAGGATGTTCAAAATCTGTAAATAGGTAACTTTTATTTTTAGACATTTTGAATAATTACTTCGGTAAATATTTTATTTACCATGGTTATGGGTAAATCCAGTAAATAAGGGTTAAAAATAATATTATAATAATAATAAATTACCCTAAAACATGTCCCAGACTTATTGGTTGATACATGTTCGACCATATCCATCTTTGGGTCGATTTTGGGACCCCATGGAGAAACATGTAGGTGATAGGGACACTTAATTTTAATTAAGTTAAAATAAGTACCAAAATGACATAAACATATATCGTTTAGAAAAACAATTTTTACATAGGGTTATATATGTTTGATTTTCAACTATAAATATTCATTAGAAAGAAAAAATGATTTCATACATAATTATATTTTATTTATAATTTTAAGACTTTAAATAATTTAATTTATTTATGACACAATTATGATGCATTAATTACCATAATAGTGACAAATTAAAATAATTGATATTATAAATACCCAAATAAATATAATTTGAGACTTTTAATGAATTACTATAATTTTATAGGATAATATTACATATATTTATTGATTTAAGTGACTTTTTTTGAAGTAATAATTCTGTTATGAGTTTCAAAAAAATCAACTATTGAATAGTGTCAAAATTGACATAAAAGAGTTTTCTAAAACAAATTTTATATTATTAATTGATATTAAATTCCTAAAAATCTATGGTTCGGAAAAGAGACTTATATCATGATAGTTATATCATTAATGGACCACTTTTGGGTCACTTGGATGTATATAGTATGTTTATTAACCATATAATATAAAAATACAAAGAGACATTGTAAAAGTGAAACTAATTAACTTAGAGTTAATACTTAAAGATAAGGTTAATATAAGTACCCAAACCTGTATAAATTCTATTGGTTGAGTGGGTTTCGACCCATCCCCACCTTAACATTTAAATAATCCACTTTGGATCCATTAGAAACCGAATATTAATTTATTATAATTTAATATTTCTAGCTTTTCCAAAGGTGCCCCTCACCCTCTTATAAAAGGGAGCTCCTACATCTCATTACTTCACACCATCAAAGCCTTTTGGTTCGGCCAAACTCTGCCAAAATACTCTCCCAACTTCCCTCAATACAACCTAGAGGCCTTAGTTGGATCAGAAAGCCAACCTAAGGAGCCCTTTTGATCAAAACAAAAGGAAGAACCCGAAGAAGAGTTAATGTTTTCACCACCCCTTTTCAAGTTCCTTTCTTCTTCCACTTCTTCATTAATTGTTTTTACCATTATAAAAAAATAACTCCATAATCTTATATACACTGTGATGTTATTATAAATATGTTACATCCATATTCAGTATTCTATCCACCCTTTGAATAACATGTCACCATACGTGCGTACGTACAGCTTACCGTCTCCACGTCGTGGTGTAATTGTTATTAAATATATTATTATTTGGATGGGTATAATAATGATGTGTAACTCATGTAAATAATAAATATAACATGTTAATTATTCTTTATATATGATATACCATCCATTTATATATTATTTTAATATAAAAAAAAAAGATATTGTCGCTCGTGCGTACGTATGGACTACCGTCTCCACGAACGCGATAAGATTCATTCTCCATCGTATCTATTCAAGTATAATTATCATTTGATGATTTAAAAAATGATGTTTAAGGACTTGATATCATTCTGGATATGAATAATATACAACCTATCCATTACAAACATGTCTTACGTAATAGAACATATAAAAGAAAACGAGTAAGTTAACACCCGAAACAACGATAATACTAAGATATTATTAACAAATCAATGTTAAAAGATCATATATTATATCATATTAATGTATATGATTCTTGTATAATTTAATAACAATTATTTTACCATTATGCAGGAGGTTAACCTACCCCAACCAATGAAAAGTACAAGGTAAGGGTTATTTCGCGATCTCTTCATTATCCGAGGTTGTTTATATGTAATTATCTACTGGGATTTCTTTATCATCCACATCCATGTTTCTTCGAAATGTATTTCAAAAAGATTATAATATTTAAAATAATATGGGTTAAAGTCATTTATACCCTTGTTTGACATTTTATAAGAGGTTTATAAAGGAATCTTTTCGTAGTTTTCCAAACAAGGTGCTTTTAACCTTTTCGACAGAATTAAGGTAAGAATGTTTTTTTAACTTATACGGCGGGTGCGGTTATTTTCCGCCGTTATAAAATCGTCGAAGCTTCCCTTACAAGCTTATAATAATATTTTCAAAGAAAATGTTTTATTTTATAGATATATGACTCTTAAATGATTTCAAAAAATAAAAGAGATATTTCTCTAAAAAGAGTCTTGATTTCATCTATGTCAACATCCTTTGATGGATTTTACGCTTATTTGAAATTGATTTATTATGATACAAAACGTCTATATTGTATTGATCGTTTTTTTATATGTTTGAATGTGGATGTGCTATTTTTATACCATTCATAGTTTATGGTGAATGTATTGACATTTTGTATGCTAATTTTAATACGAATGTTTATGTTATGTTTAAACCTTTTCATATGGGAATGTATTGGACTTAATATGTGACGGGTGGAGCCCGCTATAGCTCCTCGATGCATCGGTAGGTCTCAAGAGACAAACTAGTGTCTTGGCACAAGGCCTTGACAAAATCTTATTTGTATTCTTGGAACGAGGCCTTGGCTATGTGGTTATGATAGTCTGGCATAATGCATTCCATCATTATGAAAGTGGTTATTGATATTGCATGTGATTATTCGATTAGTAGAATATCCATGTGAATAAGTAAATGGAATTATTTCATTTTATTTTTGACATAATATGTTTAAGTTCAAGTTTAAAAGGATTTTGTTTTAGTTATACATTTCCTTAAATGTTTATTCTTGTTTATGAAAGTTTCCTATATATTGTTATCCTTACTGAGAATTTAAGCTCACCCCTTTTCTATGTTTTATTTTTCCGAGGGTATGAAGAAGTAAATTATGAATGACCTGCAGGGATAGTATGTTGGGATATGAGTGTGGAATATAAAGAAAAGATGTTGTTGTAGTTTTCATTTTTATGATTTAATGTAAGACTTATGAATATATCTAGTATTTCCAAGGCTACTAAACCAATCGGTCTTTTGAGATTTGATCTTTCTTGTGATCATGCCAATGTTATGTAATAATGCACCGACTATGGGTAACTGGGGTTAGGGCGTTACCTATGTGGAGGTCCTTCCCACTCCAGCATTCCCTATGGATATTCCCTCCATACATCAGTCAGTGGACATTGAGTTCCTCCCTATGTTCCCTTTAATATTTGTCTTGGTGCTCCTCGTACCCTCGCTTACTGAGGTGGAAGTCCACCCCTCCCCATCACCAGTACAGATGAAGGACCTCCTCAGGCTAGAAATCTACCCTCTCTCAAATAATAATCTAGGGGCAGGAGGGTGGGTCATCGCCACCATAAAAAGAGTGCAGAGAAGATTCAGACCGAGATCAAACTGGTTTACTTCTAAGAATCTGAGGCGGAATACGACTTAGCGATGGATCCATCACTGAGATCTTCTGTATCGAGGATCAAGGAAGGAACAAGGCGCATTAGCCTCATACTTCCATAATGTGAGGTCCATCAGATTCCTTCCTCCCTCCGCAGGTATATTCAAGAGGACAAAAATTTGGCAACTCCACATGTTACGCTTGTGTGATCGCCACCATCATCCCCAGAAGCACTCTCTACCTCGACTAGAGATCAAAGAGAACTATTCTTGGGACCAATGGTGGACAAGAAGCAGCGTGGTCCACCACCACCATCCATAGTCCCTGCACTAAAAACTACACTCATCAGCCCGTCTTACCAAAATGTGGTGGCTAACTCACTACACTCTTTGGAGAATAGACCCACATGTGGTGGTTTTTCACCTCGCTCTCCATTTTCTCCACCAGCTATCCTACCATCCCAACAGTCTGCATCATTACCACTACTGGTTCCCTAGCCACCTCAAGTAGATGAGTGGGGTAATGAAGGGTTAGACCCTTAATCTAGGCCAAGGAGCTTGTGGGATATCCTCACAGTGGACCATTTCATGAGATTTTCTATCCTATTGCAGCACCAGATTTTTGTACTCCTGAATCCCTCGCCAAAGATGAAGTCGAGTGTTTCTGCCAGACCCTATGGGAGATTCATTTACATCTTCATCATCAGCGAGTGTCTTACCCTAAGATCCAAGAGAGTTTCGAGGACATTGGCGAGCATTGTCGTCTAGTTGATTTGGATGCACTCCCTGTGGCCTAGCGCCAAGAGTCAGTAGGTCGTTGTAGGGCCCTCCAACAATGGTGCGTTTTGATTTTTAGGGTACTGGACAAGATTATCAAAGAGGATTCTCCCATGTAAAGATCTTTGGATGGCAGTAGTATGATTCATTCGTCTTTAGTTCTATCCAGCAACAATCTGATTTTCCATGCGACATAGAGTATATGCCTCTAGGTAGAGATGCGGTTAACATGCCCAACCTGCAGAAGCGAGAGAATGAGCTAGAGACACTTGGAGAGGACCTACCCCAAAAGGGAGTTTCACTCTTCTTGGATCAATCTAGAATGATTACTCATTAACAGAGGAATATATTGGGTCTTCACATGACCACTGAGCCTCTAGTCCTCAGCCAGAATCCCAACAAGGGAAAGGAACACCTCAGAGTCGCCAAACCCTCCGACCCATTTGGCTCATTGCAGAAAGTGGAAGACAACCCCGAAAAACCTATGTTACGTCAGCAACTCACTGAATAGAAGAAGGTGGAAAATGACCTCCTATCTGAATGTGATGTGGAGAAATGGCCTGACTATGGTGATACTAGGCCAGGGCAGTAGAGTCAGGCACAACTTCCTCTTGGAAAATTACCTCTAAGTGACCCTGACCATCCTGCCCATGTAGATAGGGTTGCGGCTAGAACATACGGAAAGAGGGTATGGTATGTCTCGCCCAATCCCCCTAAATGACGGGACAATCCTCAGGACCCAGCTTAGATTCCCCCCGCTGTGCCATAGGTCATTCCACCAGCCGATCCATGAGCTGCTGGGCCGCCTTATCATGTTGAAGAACCCGCCAACGCATTGGTAGTTACAGATCCCCATCCAAACAGGAACCCCCATCCAGATGATCCAATGGAGGGACTCATTGCCCGTCTCGAGGCATTAGAAACGTGACAACTGATGCTCCCACCCGATGGAATGCCATATCCAGTGTGGGTGGATGATATGCCAACACCCTCAGGTTTCGGGAATCCCACATTTCCCCCCTTCAATGGGAAAGGGGAAACACCATAGCACCTAACCCACTTTGTCTCATGGTGTGGCCCCATGTTGGGAACTCCAGCGCAGTAGGAGGCCACCAAACTCTGATGTTTCGTACAGACATTGGAAGGGACTGCATTTGTCTATTATATCCAGCTCCCCATCGGATCAGTATCCAACTGGGAAGACCTTCGTAGTCAATTTATCTACTATTTCGGTTCCACCACTTGAATGATGAGTATCACGGAACTCTCCAAGTGCAAGTAGAGGCCTGATGAGTCTGTTGACGACTTTTTCTTTTGGTGGAAATGACTCACGTATTAATTTGACATGTCACTAAATCAGGAGGAACTATTGATGATGTACATAGTAAATATCAAGATGTAATTGTTCCCCTCCCTGATGACCCAAAAATATCATGGGGGATTTCGAGACTTCTCTGATAAGGCCCATTTCCTAGAGGAAGCCTTACAATAAGCTAAGTAGGCACGTCTGTTGCCTCCTGCAATCCCTGTGAGAAGGGCCACCAAGGTCGAGCCCACTGTAGTGGCTCAAATAGAGGCCCCTAGGAAACTAGAGTTGTTACCAGTGGAGCCACCTCCACATCCATGCAGAGGCCCTCCACCTCAGGCGCAACCTCCGACCTAGCAGCGCCCACCTCAGAATTGGTAGGTGCCCCCACGCAATGCATCACCACCCCACAGGCGAGATAACCAGGCTCCACCACCTTAACAAGCTCCTCCATATCCTCATTACGGTCAAGCTCCAAGGGCCCCCTTTTCAGACAGGAGGAACTGGCCTACTCATTCAATGAGGTACAGGTCCCTAGTTACTTTTTTAGTTCCTTGGAGAAAGGGATTCTATGTTTGCCTGAGTGCATAAGGCCAGAAGCGGGGAGCCTCACTAATTCCCCTAATTATTTTCCCTATCAATGGATTTTGGGGAACACCCTCAAATAGTGCAATGTGTCAATGACTAGCTTCAAGACCAGGTGGACAAAAACATATTTTGGTTAGTCCTAAATCCAGCATAGGTGGAATGCATCTTGGTGAGGCCAGACAGCAGCAGTAAGAGCAAGGGGGAGTGGAACTAGGTTTCCAATCATAGGATCAAGAATTATGATGACTGGATGTCTTGTAAAATAGTCGTCCATGCCCATAGTGTCATATGTGCATTCCTGAATAGGGTAGAGCCTTCAAAAGTAGCAGTTACTACTTCTGCATCGATGTCCAAGTCATCCTCTTCCCAGAAGAGAAAACATCAGCGGTGCAAGGGAGAACAAAGCCCCTTCCAAGGCCATCGTCATCCTATACTCTTGGAAACTTCATGCCACTAGAGATGGTGATCCCACCAAGGATCCATCCAGTAGTGGATGAATTTTTGAGTTATGGTCAAGGGTATGCCTTAGTTAACATCATAGGGATGTTAAACCCCTACATTATTCCTGACGATGAGGAGTGCTAGGTGGATCCTTCCAATGTCCGCAACCATCGTTAGCATCGACGGAACCACAGCTATATGGGCTGTCGGAGTGCCTCTGTTAGTAATTCTAGCTAGGTTGTGCATGCTACTAAAACCAGGAAGCAGGCCTAGCGTAGATCCTAGCATGCACATCCTTCTCATCTGGTGACATCATGCCCTTATGCACTGCCATTCTTGTTGGTAGATCAAGCAGTGCCACCTCTACCGCACCATGATTAGCCATGCCCTGCTACAGGCCAGTCTCAGTCATATGATTCCCATATGAAAGCCACTCCATAGTCTTTGACTTGTGAGCAGTGGTATATTCCTCGTACCAGTCAGCCGTCGGTCCAATCAGCAGGGCCCACCATACCTCTTATCATAGAGCAACCTCTTGTAAGCAGAAGTTCATGCCTAGTATGGAAGTACGATGTTCTCAAGAATCTTTAAAACATTAAAACAAGGATCTCTATAATTGAATCTCTTCACCTGTCATCAGATATGCATGATTCCCTCATCGAGGCTTTAAGAATATGGAATCCTTCATTTTTATCAAATTAAATTTCATTGCATTATAAAAAATTGAGGATCTTTAAGGTTTAGTGTCTTGGAAAGTGGGAACTTAATACATGAAAACATAAAACATTATTATTAAACACTTGAAAGTCTTATCCTTATGTTCATCCTATGTTCATTACTGCATATCATAACCTGTGGACATACATCAAAAGAAAGGGTGAGCAGAAGGCCTAGTAAGGGAAACAAGGGGAAACATTTAACATGTCAACTTGAGATACATCAATAATGTCCTGAAAAAGAACATTGAGGCATGATAAAGAAATCAAGAGGCATATCATAATAAAAATAATGTATTTAATTACATGAAGATGTGGGTACAACATTTAAATTAGACAATTATTTCTGTTTCACCATGGTTTATCCCCAAGGTGTCATTAAAAAAATTACTGAGGTTATTCACCAAGGTATTGTTAAAATTGTTATCCCTAGAGATTACATCATTACCCAATGCATTGGTGCGCTATTACAGCGCACCCTTAAATTTGTCTTTATTATCATGTGAGCCACATATATCATCATCAAACATTTCATAAATAACCCATATAGAATAAAAGAAATGTGTTTCATTTCATAATCGTAACATTTTAAAAACATCTTTTAAGACATGATCTTTATGTCATTTTAAACCCATGGAAAAGGAAAGCGGGTTTCATGTATGTAAATCCCAAAATTAGATTAGAAAATTTTGAAATATATGTGAATACCCCTGTATATGAAAGATATTTGAGTATTCACTTAATAAAATAAAATAATTTGAGAAAAAGGGAAATACATTTTGAGATGAAAATTCTGCAGCATAACGGCTATGTTACAGGGTTTTAGAAAACATTAAAAAGAGAGGGGAAATGGGTCACCCACTCATAAATGATCCATAAAACAGTAGGGGGAAAGAATATAATGTATTTAAGAACATGGTAATGAAATTTTAAAGATATACCATAAGAAATGAAGAACATGAAAGGAAGACAAAAATAAGATTTCTCTTATGAAAATTCGGCAGCCTAACGACGTTACTTAAAACTTCAAAAATGAATTGATGAGATAAAATAAGGTCTCTCATAATATGAACATAGAACTAAAATTATGACAGATATATAATATCATACCCCAACATATGAAAAATAACTTAAAGAAATGACAAGAAAATAGAACTTGAAAAAATGAGAAGGGTTGAAGAATCCCATACAAAAATTCGATAGCCTAACGGCGCCACTTAAACATTCATAAAAATAAAGTATGAGAGTAAGAGGGGATATCTCATATTATTATCATGAAAAGGAAAGTAATAGGAATATAAAAGAACACCCCCAACATAAGAATATTGAGCTTAAAATAAATGACATAAACGAGAGTACTTGAAAAGAAGGAGAGAGGTAGGATCCCTTACCTTGAAGAGTAACTTCGAAATATCGACGTTTGGGACCTTGGGAGGCTTGAGGGAACCTTGGGAGGACTCCATGGGAGGTAAGGAGACCATAACTTAGTTGAGGAGGATTTTGGAATCAATAGGATGAGATAATGTCTTCGTATTTATAGGGTAAGTGAGGGGACAAGGCATTACTGGCCAAGGGACACCTCATTTGTGGTATTGGCAAAACCATGGGCTTTCCCATTGTATTTTCCCATGTTATTGTCTAATTGGGACACCTTATACCTTATCTTACTATTCATAAGTCTACCCGAATTATTACATAATTATTACATCCTTAATGATGTCATTAAACACCTGAAACTCTAAACTGAAAATTCACTATTCACCGAAAATTCAACTTTTTCAGGAAAATCCAAAAAATTCACCTTAACATAATATCATTGATCTAAATTCAAAAATGAACTCCATTTTATAAAAATAATTTTCTAAATATTTTTAATTTAATTTTTAAATAAAAAAACACTATTCACCCAAAAAAACTAATTCTTAACTAATAATTTCTGAAACAGTTATTTACCTATTTTATTGAATAACATTAGTTAATAAAGGTTCCTAAATTATATTAATACTTTATTTAAGTGAGATTAATAATCTATTTTGTCACATTACTAATCTTAAGCATAAAATAACTATTCATAATTTACTATTCACCAAAAAAATAAGTTGATCTTATTAGACTCTAAATTTCTTTCTAAACACATTTTCAGAAGACTATTTTTTAAAAATCCTTACAAATCATTAATTATTTACGGATTACATTAATATTTTAAAATATCCTTTTTTTTAATTCATTCATAAGATACATCCTATATTTATCCAGACATCTGAAAATTCACAAACTTCACCATAGGAAGAAATCGCAATTTTATTTATCTCAAGGGATTACACAAAGTAGACATGGTCTCCTAACATAGCCCCTTATAACACAAGCATAATACCTAAGTTTAATGTGTGCTAAGGTGAGAGAATCTTGGGGAGGCTTGGATAATATTTCCCTAGTAGTAATCTCCACTAACTTGAACTTCTCCCACAGGTGACTCTGTTCAAGCATGACATACTGGAGTTCATCTTGGTCATTGTCTAACGTGATGCCCAAAGATGCCACCTCTTTCCCAATATCTGATAAGTGGGCTTCATAAGGTTCGAGTCTACTGGAAGAATCCATCGACTATTCTTTCTGCATTAACCATTAACATATCTATTAAATATTTATGAGTAAATTAATATAATATTAAAAAAGTTTGGGTCGTAACCTTCTTCCCCACTTAAGAAATTTTATCCCTTAAATTTTAAACCAATGGCCTAGTCGAAAAAGTGAGGGTACTTTTGCTTCATTGTTTCCTCGGTCTCCCACGTGGCTTCTTCATACTTATGATTCCTCCAAAACACTTTCATAAGGTGAGTAGTCTTGTTGCATACAACCTTTTCTATACGGTCTAAGATCTCCACTGGTTGATCCTCATAATAGAGGTCATGTTCCCGTTGTACCACCTCTGGGTTTTGTACATGCGAAGGGTCGGGTATGTACTTTCTCAAGGGAGATACATGGAAGACATTGTAAAGTTGATCAAGGTTTTGTGGAAGTTCTATATGATAGGCCACTGCTCCTATGTGATCAAGGATTTCATAGGGGCCAATGTACATAAGGATGAGCTTCCCTTTCTTCCCAAACTGTGTGACTCTCTTCCATTGAGAAATTCGAAGATATACTTTATCACCAACACCAAACTCCAAGTCCCTTCAACGGTTGTCACCATAGCTCTTCTACTGACTCTGACCATCCTTTATGTGTTGTTGTATTGAATGAACCTTTTATGTCATCTCTTGCACAATATCAGGCCCAAGAAGCTTCCTATCATCAGCTTCATCCCAACAAGTAGGAGTACTGCATTGCTTTCCATACAGAGCTTCATAGGGTTCCATCTGAATATTCGAATGGAAGCTATTACTGTATGAGAACTCAACTAATGGGAGGTGTTGAACCCATCCACCTTTAAATTACATTGATCATAATCTCAGCACATCCTCAAGTGTCTGAATAGTCCTTTCAGATTGGCTTTAAGTTTGAGGATGATAGGTCTTACTAAAATTCAATTCAGTATTTAGAGCATGTTGAAGAATTCTCCAGAATTTTGATGTGAATCTTGGATCAGATCAGATATGATGGATAGTGTTACCCCATGTAACCTTACCACTTCCTTCACCTATATCATCGCTAGTCGATCCAAAGATAAATCTTCCCTAATGGAGATAAAATTGGCAGTCTTGGTGAGACGTTCCATAATAACCTATATCGCATTGTTTCCTTTGGAAGTTTTCAGGAGACCAGTGACAAAGTCCATAGTGATATTATCCCACTTCCATGCTGGTATGGGTAACATTTGTAATACCCCCTTTGGAAGTTGTCATTCTACCTTTACATGTTGACACACCAGGAGCCTTGTAGTGTAATCAGCAATCTCCCTCTTCATGTTACCCCACCAATAATGACAATGAAGGTCTCAATACATTTTATTGCTTCCCGGAAGTATAGAGAAAGTAGAGCTATGAGATTCATCCATCAGTTATTTCTTTATCTCCAGAATAGATGGAACACATATTCTTGTACGAAATTCAAATACACCTTCTTCATCAATATTGAAATCTGGGAACATCCCATCCTTCACTGCCTCAAACTCCTCCTGCAGCAAAAGATCTTATTTTTGTGCCTTCATGACCTTCTCTAGTAATGAAGGTTGATAAATAATTTGTGATAGGGTTGATGATGTCCCTTCCCTTAAAATTCCCATGTCCAGCTTTACTATATCCTTAATCAAGGGATCTCCTAGGATCCTCATTGTTTCCAGAACAACAGGGTCTTTCCTACTTAATGCATATGTGACTTTTTTTACTCTTCCAGGGTGATAATGAATTGAACAATCATAGTATTTAATAAGCTCCAACCATCTCCTCTGTCACATGTTCAATTCTTTCTGTGTGAAAATATACATTAAACTTTGGTGATCAGGGTATATATCACATTTTTTCCCATAAATATAGTGCCTCCATATCTTTAGATCAAAACAACTCATTACAACTCTAGATCATGCGTAGGATAATTCTTCTCATGTTTCTTCAGCTGACGAGATGCATAATCAATTACCTTTTAATTTTGCATGAGGAAGTACCCAAGCCCTTTCAGAGATGAATCGATAAAAATAACGAATCCTTATCTGATAGAGGGTAGTGTTCACACAGGTACAATAATCAATCTCTTCTTCAGCTCTTGGAAACTTTCCTTGCATTCCTTTATCCAAATGAACTCTACCCCTTTTTGAGTCAACTTAGTTAGTGGATTTGAAAGTCATGAAATGTTTTTCACAAAACTCCTATAATATCCTGCTAAACCAAGGAAACTACGAATCTCAGTTACTGTTGTGGGTTGAGGCCACTCCTCCACAACCATTGTCTTTGCAGGGTCAACCGAGATTCCTTCATTGGTTAAGATGTGCCCCTAGAAAGCCACTTGTTGTAATCAAAACTTACACTTGATGAACTTTCCAAAGATCCCATCCTTCCGCAAAGTTTGCAAAACAACCCACAGATGATCTTCATGTTCCTCATGAATTTTTGAATATATCAAAATATCATCAATAAAAACTACCACAAAGTTATCAAGGTAGTCCTTAAATACTCTATTCATCAAATCCATGAAAATAGCAGAAGCATTAGTCAAGATGAAGGGAATAACAGTAAACTCATAATGCCCGTATCTTGATTATAAGGTAGTCTTTGGAATATCTTCCTTATTCACCCTCAGTTGATGATAACTAGATTGAAGATCAATCTTGGTGAAGAATTGAGCCCCATGAATTTGGTCAAATAAATCATCAATTATTGGAAGAGGGTATTTTCTCTTTACTGTGATCCTATTCAGTTATCTATAATCAATGCATATCTGCATTGATCTATCCTTCTTCTTCACAAATATAACTGGTGCTCCCCAGGGAGACACACTCGGTCAGATAAACCCATTATCCAACAAGTCTTGGAGTTGTTTCTTTAACTCCAATAGCTCCAAATATTCTATTCTATATGGAGTCTTTGATATCAGTTTAGATCCAGGTATGAGTTCAATGGAGAACTCTACCTCTCTTTCTGGGGGAGGTCCAGGTAACTCCTTAGGAAATACTTCCATTTATTCCTGAACAATCGGAACATCTTCTACTTGTATACTCCCTTTTCCTTCTTCATCCTCACCGATTAACTCCATAAAGAAGGCTATAGGAGGTGCCTCTAGACAAGGATCAGGTTGGGATATCTCTCCTTGGAAGATAATTGTAGTTCCTTCATTCAAAACTATTGAGATTCCCTTACTTCTGCATTTGATCTTAGAATTATACTTTGAGAGCCATTCCATCCCTAGTATAATGTTGAATTCCATCATTGGAATGACAACTATATTTTCGATAATATTTTACTCACTAAAGTAAACACTAGAGTATCTAAACACTGTTGATGCATGGATAATCCCACTTGGAGTCTTGACTAAAAACTCTACCTCTAGCAGTTCAGGGATTGATTCTACATTCTTTGCAAACTTGGAGGAAATAAAGGAATGCGTAGAACTAGAATCAAAAAAGTACTTGCTAGTTTTGAGAGGACAACAAGAGTGCCTTCTACCGCGTCATTCAGAGATTCAACTTCAGTTGTTGTGATAGAAAATGTATTACCTTACTCCCTTGGCCTTTACTGAGGTTGATGGTGGTTCCCCTCCACTACCCTCAGATTTGGATAGTGATTAGCAAAGTGCCCAAGCTGTCCACACTTGATGAATTGGACTTCGAGTAGGGCCAGAACCATCTTTCCTCTATTGTTAGTGATGGGGAGTTGAGGCTTCACTTAACTACGACAATTCCGAGAAATATGGCCCTCTCTTCCACACTTTTAGCACTTGACACTTCCGATCTAGCAGTTCCCCGAATGCTTCTTCTCACATTTATTGCATGTGGCAAGTTGCATTTTATTTCCACCTCTTTCTTGATCAAAGCTTCTTCCCAGGCTTGGTTCTAGAGCTCTCTTCTTCTCATTATATTTGTGAGACCACTGTGTCTCACCGAACATTAGTTCGACTTTCATAGTACTTCAAACTATTTCTCCGTAGCTATCATAGTCCCTATTGGATAGATTCTTCGGAAGATGAGGTCGTAGTCCACCAATGAATCTATCAATCTTCCCATTAGTTCCATGAAAAATCATGAGATATAACAAGAAATCCTTTTTAAGTTCATCTCGTAGATTCCCACATATTTATTCTCCTTCTGCTTCAGCTCAAGAAATTATTTCTCCATTCTCTTTCTCATCGAACGAGGGAAAAACTTATTGATGAATATTCCCCTGAACTCTTCCCACTCCATAGCTTCCATCTCTCCTATTGGCTTAATGTTTTTGATTAGTGACCATCACTGATCTGCTTCTCCCTCTAGGTGGTAAACAGCAAGGGTTACTTTTTCATGTTCTGCACAATGAAGTACAGAAAAGATCTTCTCTATAGAGCTGATCCATTGCTCAGCAATCAATGGGTCAATTGATCCACTAATGGTTGGTGGCCGTTGGCGCATAAAGGACTCAATAGAATTTTTCTCCCTTTGTGGTGAGATCATCCTCTTAGCTTGATCCAAGTTATTACTCATAACATGAGTCAGTTGGCTCAACATTTGAATGAATGTTTCTATTCCGGCTTCCATAAGAGGGCCATCAGTGCATGGTACATTGTGTTCACCATTTGCACGGTTCCACTTATTTCCCTCCATTTTGTAAAATAATAAAATCTTAGTGAGAAACTTGTTTCATTTATGAATATTTTAACTATAAAGGATTATACATCATAAAAATTCATGATTAAACAATTATATTTCTCTATAATTCCTTCATAATAATTAATAAAATGCTTGTGATTAACCAAACATATCCCCCGGGAGTTTCGTAACCAAGAATGCAGCAAGGCCCATTGTTGTGCACCGGTTCCCATTTGATTCTAGCTCAAAGTGGTGTTTTCGGTTGTAACACCCGAGACTTTTATGTTATATAAATCATCAAAGGAATCTTTTTCTACACAACACTTGCTTGTCTTGCTTTACACGAAATTGTGACCTTCCTTGATAGCTTGTGTCGTACGCAATACCGAGTTTCACTAAACAACGATATGCTATTAAAAAAACTAGTCGTTATGAATAGTAATAACCACTTTTTGAAATTTTATAAATTTTATTTTTCAAAATGGACTTCATTTTTGGATTCAGAATATCGAAATTAGCCTAGGTTGAAATTTTGGTATTTTTCTGAAAACTTTCAATTTTTGATGAATAGTGAAACCACTAAGTGGTAGTTAAAAAACTGAATTTTTCATAAAACATAATTTTACCGCTTCTGTGAGTGGAATTTCAAAAATCCGAGAGAAACGGTTGATGTCAGTAAGTAAAATGTAGTTCAATGAGATGAAAATAATTTTTTGGTGAATAGTAACTTTTTACTTTTTTTTACCACGGTTAAAAGTAAATAGGGTAATTAAGGGTAAAAATGATATTATTATTACCCTAAAACATGTCCTAATTCTATTGGACAAGTGTAATTCGACCTAAAACAACCTTAGGGATAAAATATGACCATTTAGGCCCACTTGTATTAGATTAGGACATTTATTATTAATAAATTTAAAGAAGGGTTAAAATAGTTAAAATCAAAGTTTAATAAGTAAATAATTTTTAATATGGGGTTATACATAAGATAAATTCGACTATAAATATTCATTATAAAGCTAAACATATTTCCTACATAATGGTATTTTATTTGTAATTTTTAGACATTAAATAATTTAATTTATTTATGACACAAAGATGATGCAGTAATTATCTTATTAATGAAATATTGACATAATTGATGTTATAAATACCCAAATAAATATAATTTGAGACTTTTTATGAATTACACTAATTTTATAGGTTACTATGACATGTTATTATTAATTTAATTAACTTTTTATGAACTTATAATTCTGTTATGATTTTCACAAAAATCAATTACTAAATAGCGTCAAAATTGACATAAAATAGTTTTTAAAACAAATATTATATTAGTTTTTGTTATTTTATTCCTAAAAATATAAGGTTCGGACAAATGACTTAGATAAGGTTATATATATTAATAATAAACAACTTTGGGTTTGTTTGGCTAGTTATAGTAATTTTATTAACCTTATAGTATAAGAAAAGAGGAAGACACGATAAAAGTAAAATTATTTAACTTAACGTTAAATCTACATGATGAGGTAAAAATAGGAACCTAAACTTGTCTAAATTATATTGGATGAGATTATTTCGACCCATACCCACTTTAGCCTCGAAATAAATCAATTTGGAGCTATTTAAAACCGAACATGACTTTATAATAAAATTATATTTTTAGTTATTCCAAAGGTGCCCCTCTCCTCCCTTATAAAAGGGCACCTTCTCCCTCTCTTCCTCACACCACTTTGAGACTTCATGCTCGGCCAACCCCTTCCAAAACCTCTCCTCCACTCCCATAGTATCATCCTAGAGGTCCTGGTCTTCTTCAAAGACCATCCTTAGTTCTTTAAGTGGATGTTAAGAAAAGGCGCGTCAAAAAGAGGTAATATCCATTACCGATCTTTTTCAATTTCTTTCTTCTTCAACTTCTTATTATTTAGTTGTTTAATGATAAAGTAATAACATCAGTAATTCTTATATAATTATATGTTATTATAAATATGAAACAACTCTAATTAACCTTCTATCCATCCTACGGAAAAAGGAAATCACCGCGCGTTCGTACGTACGGAATACCGTCTCCACACCGTGGTGTAATCTATTTTCCGCCACCACCTTAATTGGATGGGTATAATGGTTTAATGAGTAAATATATATGATTATTATAAAGTGATATTGATACTTAAATAGTATACATACACTTAAACACAAGTTCACGATCATGAGAACGATATCATCGCTCGTGCGTACGTACGGACTACCGTTTCCACGACGCGATGAGATTCATTCTCCACATTAACCATTAATGAATGATTATAAAGTATATATAATGAATAATAATGAAATATATGACATGGTAAATCTACTGGATTTATTTATATATATATTTCATCTACTTAGTTCCATTCAAGACAATAAGGAAAGGAAAACAGCGTTCATGCGTACGTACGGACTACCGTCTCCATGAACGGTGTGTTTCATTTCATTTATCTATCTATTATATATATATATATACTCAATATATATGATATATAAATCATATTTTATATTATTTAATTAAGTAAATCATGATATAAGTAATAATAATGTCAAGAACAACAAGTCCAAACACCTACGATAAATGAAACGATTTTACCCAAAACGCTTCTTTAACATGGAATTTACAAAAGAACGGGTAATATAAAGTCATAATTGAACCATATATGATATCATAACAATGAATATGATTCTTTAATAAGTTAATGAAATTAATTATATCATTATACAGGAGTTTTGGATACGTACAAATCATATCAGACATAAGGTAAGGGAAATATCACAATCTCATTTTTATCCGAGATTGTTTATACTTTGGCACTTACTGGGGTGTATTTTATCATCCACATCCATGTTTCCTCAATATTTAATATTATTTCTATTCACATAAAATTGTTTAAATCCTATTTTACCCTTCGGTGAGTTTTTGGTAAAAGGTATGAAAGGAATTTTTTGTCATTTTTCGTACGAGGTACTTTTTTTGACTTTTCCGAAAAAAGTACGAGAAGAATGTTTTTTTAACTTATACGACATGAATGGATTTTTAAAAAATTATTTCCAAGAAGCTTCCTTTACAAGTTTTCAAGTTTATTTTTAATCAACTTCTTTTAGTTTAGAATTGTACGACATGTTAAGAAAGGAAAATTGTTTTTGAAGAAGAAAGGATATTTTCCTCAAGAATGGAGTTCGAGTGTTTTATCAAAATTATTTTCCATCTAAGATAATATAGGGTTCTGTTTCTATCCCTATTATTACATTTATTTGATTATGTTGTGATGGAATTATTTTTATGAATTCATTTATCTTATATGAATTGTTTTATGATGTCATGTTGTTTAAGAATCCCATTTTTATTATATGGGTTATGCAATGATGTATGATTTATGATTTTGTGGCACACATAAGAATGGTATCATTATGAGATGGGTGGGACCTATATCTCCCTCCAATGCATTGGGTAAAGATTTTATATCTCATGAGATAGACATGGCTAGAATGGTAGTTTATACCGGTTCAGTGAAACAGGACTGAAACGAGGGTGACTCGGTTCAGAAATGGACTTTGTCCACTAAGATAGTCTTGGCAATGAGTCTTGACTAATAAAAAATGATTCTCTATGATTATGTGTGTATGCCACAAAGTTTCAGGTTTTAAGTTATGATTATTGTGATTACATTTCACTTCTATGATTTATCCCATGTTATGATATTATGATCTCTTTTGCAGGATAAGATTTCCAAAAGTTATGTTATTATGTATATGATGTGATTGATATTTCTTTTGTTTACCCTTACTGAGCATTTGAGCTCACCCTTTTATGTTTTCTTTTCCCCAGGATATAAAGAAAGGTTTTAGGTAGAAAAAAAGTAAGATCTTTATGGGATATGTTGAAGATCATTCACCACGATTAGAAGATTATATTCCGAGTTTCCAAAGACACTAAACTATTACGATCCTTGTGTGTGTGTTTTTGTTATGTACTAAGTATTCCGCAAAAGTAATGTAATTTCTATGTACGTCAAGCTTCGGGTCTCTACAGTTGGTATTAGAGGAAAGGTATAGTCAACCTTTAGAAACTAGGATGTGAAAGCCTTAGTAAGAACCCTAAGGATAAGTCTAAGCATAGAACACAATCTTAGTGTTTTAGAAATGGCCATGAATAACCTAGGATAAGACCTTAAGTGTGAAATTTTATTCTTGATTATGTGGTTTTCCAATTATAATTAGTGTTGCTCACACTATTCTTCTTGGGTTTAGTCAATGGCTGGTACCCGAAGGAACCATGTTAATGCGGAATGCAATGGGAAATGCAATGATTGTCCCCCGGAGCAACCAAACGTTATGGGAGATGGAATGAAAAATCTTGAAGCCATGCTCACACAACTTTCTCCAGCTATGAATCATGTAGGACTTCCAAACGAGCAGAGGAAGGAGAAACATTCTGTTGAATCCTTCATGAGACAACGTCCACCTTCATTCAGCGGGTCTACTGATCCATTAGTTGCTGAACAACGGATTAGTACTACTGAAAAAATATTTTCAGATCTTCAATGTTCTAAACATGATAAATTCATCCTAGCAGTGTATCATTTGGAAGGAGATGCTGATCAATGGTGGAATCTTATTAAGAATACGAGTCAAAGGGATGAAATTGAGTCTATGGAATGGGACGAGTTCAAGAACTTATTTTTCAATAAGTACTTCCATCGTATTCTCTGAACAAAGATGGAGAAAGAGTTTCTTGAAATGATGCAAAAGGATGATGAATCTGTTGGTACCTATGAAGGAAATTTTACAAGACTTTCAAGGTATGCTTCTGGTATTATTATCCAACCTGAGAGTAAGATCGATCGATTCTTTAGTGGCTTAAAACCAAGTCTTCGAAGGGCGTTAGCCATAAGGGACTACAATAGCTACGAGGAAATCGTTCGATGTGCTCTCACAGTCGAGATGGATATTGGACTAACCCATCAGTCATATGGGTTTGATAAGAAGAAGAAAATGGAATTCAAAGGAAAATCCAAAGAGCACACTGAAAAGAAGATGAGCTTTCCCTTATGCTCAAAGTGTGGAAAGAAACATGGAGGGAGTTGTCTTAAAGGGACAAGTAAATGTTTCAAATGTGTAAAGGAAGGTCATCAGGCATTTGAATTCCACGATGATGGGAAGAAGATGTCTAATGATGCAAACAAAGGAAGGGATACACATAATGAACCTACTACACTTCAATGTTTCAATTGCAAGGATATGGGACATTATGCCAATAAATGCCCTAATCCAAGGGTTGATGATGATGGTCAACGTCAACAAACTCTTAAGGCTAAAGGAAAAGGAAAGTCACATGCAATTTCTATCAGCGATGTGGAGTACGATAATGATGTGGTGAAAGGTACACCTACCATCCACTCTAAAGTAGAAAATGTTTTATTTGATTCTGGATCCACCCACTCTTTTATTTCTGAAGAATTTTCTAAGGGTATCACCGTATTACCTCAAAAATTAGATGTTGAGTTAGCTGTGACAACACCTAATGGCACAACAGTCACATCAAAAGTTTATAATTCTTCTCCGATCGAAGTTTGTGGGAAAGTGCTTCCTGCAAATCTTGTGATCCTTCCTATAGTGGAATTTGATGTGATTCATGGCATGGATTGGATTTCTTTATATGTATCTCATATCAATTTCCAAATAAGGGAAGTTACATTTCATATTCCAGATCAATCTATGATCGTCTATCGATGCAAGGATGAACATAACCTTCCAGTGGAAATTTCTTCCATTTTATGGGTATTGATTCCACTAAATGAAGGTTATTTATCTCAAATGGTTGGTGAGAATCTCATGATTAAGAATATGTCCATTGTACGGGAGTTTGATGATGTCTTTCCAGAGGAATTATCGGGTCTTCCACCGAATCATGAAGTTGAGTTTTCGATAGAACTTGTACCGGGTGCTTTGCCTATTTCAAGGACACCTAATAGAATGGCCCCAATTGAGTTGCAGGAATTGAAGAAGCAACTCCAAGAGAATCTTGATAAGGGGTTCATACATCCTAGTGCGTCACCTTGGGGAGCACCTGTTCTATTTGTTAAGAAGAAAGATGGATCAATGAGACTCTGAATTGATTATCGAGAACTTAACAAGATCACTATCAAGAACAAATATCCTATCCCACGCATTGATGACTTATTTGACCAACTACGAGGAGCTCAATACTTTTCCAAGATTGATCTTCGTTCAGGGTATCACCAATTAATGGTCAAAAGGGAGGATATACCGAATACTGATTTCCGTACAAGGTATGGACACTATGAATTTATAGTGATTCCATTTGGTCTTACTAATTCCCCTACTATCTTCATGGATCTGATGAATAGAGTATTTAAAGACTATCTTGATCAATTTGTGGTAGTCTTTATAGACGATATTCGTGTCTATTCAAAGATAAAGGAAGAACATGAAGATCACTTGAGAATTATATTGAAGACCCTGAGAAAGGAGAATATTTATGCCAAATTTACCAAGTGTGAATTTTAGCTTCAAAAAGTTGCATTTTTGGGTCACATAATCTCAAAAGAGGGGATATATGTGGATCCAGCAAAAACAGAGGTTATCGAAAGATGGTCGAGACCAACAAATGTAACTGAGATCCGAAGTTTTCTTGGTTTGGCTGGATATTATCGACGTTTTGTGAAATATTTTTCACGATTATCTTATCCACTCACAAAGTTGACTCGGAAAGGAGTTAAGTTTGGTTGGAAAGAGGAATGTGAAGAGAATTTCAAGGAGTTGAAAAGACGGTTATCCTGTGCACCTGTTCTTACACTGCCTTGTAGTGGAGAAAGGTTTGTGATCTATAGTGATTCATCCAAGAAGGGATTGGGGTGTGTTCTTATGAAAAATTATATGGTGATAGCTTATGCCTCACGACAGTTGAAAATCCATGAGAAAAATTACCCAACACATTATTTGGTGTTAACTGCGGTAATATTTGCATTAAAGATTTGGAGGCATTACCTTTATGGTGAAAGGTGTGATATTTATAATGATCATAAAAGTTTAAAGTATATTTTCACACAAAAGGAGCTGAATATGCGCCAAAGAAGATGGTTGGAGCTGATTAAGGATTACGACTGCTCAATTCATTACCACCCTGGGAAAGCAAACAAGGTGGCAGATGCATTAAGCCGACAAGACCGTGCTGTTTTATCCATGATGAGAATCACAAAAGATCCAATATTTATGGATTTACAAAGGATGGATCTTGTAATTATAATGGAAGGGGGAAAATCTTATCTTTCTCAAATGAATGTTCAACCATCTATACATGTGAAGATTAAAGAGGCACAGAAAGAAGATGTCTAGTTACAAAAAAAGGTGAGAAATGTTCCCGAATTCATCCTTGATTGTGATGGGATAATAAAGTTCAGGAATCGGGTTTGTGTTCCTCCCATCCTCGAATTAGAGAATGATATACTGGATGAGGCTCATAGTTCTTCATTCTCTATTCATCCTAGAAGCACGAAGATGTATAGGGACCTGAAAGAGTACTTCTGGTGGGATGGCATGAAAAGAGATGTTGCTGAATTTATCTCTCGATGCTTGGTTTGTCAACAAGTTAAAGCTGAGAGACAGAAGTCTAAGGGGATGTTCAACCATTACCCATACGCGAATGGAAATGGGAAAACATCACTATGTACTTTGTCACAGGACTTCCTAAAACATCCAAAGGAAATAATGCTATCTGGGTCATAGTTGACCGTCTTACAAAGTCTGCACACTTCATTGCTATTAGAGAGGATTTCTCTCTCGATCAGCTTGCGAGGATATATGTAAAGGAAGTGGTAAGATTTCATGGAGTACCACTTTCTATTATATCCGATCGGGATCCGAGATTTACCTCGAAGTTCTGGCGAAGTCTTCAGCATACTCTGGATACAGAGTTGAGTTTCAGCACTGCTTATCATCCTCAGACAGACGGTCAGTCTGAGAGTACAATTCTAACCCTATAAGATTTGTTGAGAGCATGCTCTATGGATTTAAAAGGTGGTTGGGATCAACACCTACCTTTGGTGTAATTTTCTTATAATAATAGCTTTCACTCCAGTATTCAGATGGATCCTTATGAAGCTCTCTATGGAAAGAAATG
This sequence comes from Viscum album, assembly GCA_963277665.1. Taxonomy (NCBI): domain Eukaryota; kingdom Viridiplantae; phylum Streptophyta; class Magnoliopsida; order Santalales; family Viscaceae; genus Viscum; species Viscum album. The sequence goes on from OY728125.1 coordinate 367,755,015, forward strand.
CAGGACTCAAACTTGCTGGGATGAAGTTGGGGAAAGAAAGCTATTAGGACCTGATCTCATTGATGAAATGGAAGAAAAGGTCAGATCTATTCAACAACACATAAGAGTAGCTCAGAGTCGACATAAAAGTTATGCCGAAAACCGAAGAAAAGACCTAGAGTTTGAAGTGGGTGATAAAGTGTTCTTACGAATATCTCCCTGGAAGAGGGTTATGAGATTTGGAAAGAAGGGGAAGTTGAGCCCTAGATATATCGGTCCTTTCGAAATACTGGATCGTGTTGGGAAGGTAGCTTACCAATTGGAGCTTCCACCGAATCTCTCTCAAGTTCACGATGTGTTCCATGTATCTCTCTTGAGAAAGTACATACCTGATCCTTCACATGTACTCAGCTCAGAAGTTGTACCGCTAGAGCAAGATCTCTCTTATGAAGAACAACCGATAGAGATTCTGGATCGTAGCGAAAAAGTCCTACGAAACAAGACCACTCGATTGTTGAATGTTTTACGGAGGAACCACCAATTAGAAGAAGCTACATGGGAGCTTGAGGATATGATGAGGGAGAGGTATCCTCATCTGTTTGTTACAAAGTGACGAATTTTTAGGGCGAAATTCATTTTAAGGGGGGTAGAATGTAACACCTGAGACTTTTATGTTATATAAATCATCAAAGGAATCTTTTTCTACACAACACTTTCTTGTCTTTCTTTACACGAAATCGTGACCTTCCTTGATAGCTTGCATCGTCCGCTATACCGAGTTTCACTAAACAACGATATGCTATAAAAAAAACTAGTCGTTATGAATAGTAATAACCACTTTTTGAAATTTTATAAATTTTATTTTTTAAAATGGACTTCATTTTTGGATTCGGAATATCAAAATTAGCCTAGGGTGAAATTTTGGTATTTTTCTGAAAACTTTCAATTTATGATGAATAGTGAAACCACTAAGTGGTAGTTAAAAAACTGAATTTTTTATAAAACATAATTTTACCGCTTCTGTGAGTGGAATTTCAAAAATCCGAGAGACACGGTTGATGTCAGTAAGTAAAATTTGGTTCAATGAGATGAAAATAATTTTTGGTGAATAGTAACTTTTTACTTTTTTTTACCACGGTTAAATGTAAATAGGGTAATTAAGGGTAAAAATGATATTATTATTACCATAACACATGTTATAATTCTATTGGACAAGTGTAATTCGACCAAAAACAACATTAGGAATAAAATATGACCATTTAGGCCCGCTTGGATTAGATTAGGACATTTATTATTAATTTATTTAAAGAAGAGTTAAAATAGTTAAAATCAAAGTTTAATAAGTAAATAATTTTTCATATGGGGTTATACATAATATAAATTCGACTCAAAATATTCATTAGAAATCTAAATAGATTTCCTACATAATGGTATTTTATTTGTAATTTTTAGACATTAAATAATATAATTTATTTATGACACAATGATGATGCAGTAATTATCTTATTAATGAAATATTGACATAATTGATGTTATAAATACCCAAATAAATATAATTTGAGACTTTTTATAAATTCCACTAATTTTATTGGTTAATATGACATGTTAGTATTAATTTAATTAACTTTTTTAGAACTTATCATTCTGTTATGAGTTTCACAAAAATCAATTACTAACTAGTGTCAAAATTGACATAAAAGAGTTTTTAAAAAAAATATTATATTAGTAATTGTTATTTTATTTCTAAAAATCTAAGGTTCAGCCAAAAGACTTATATAAGGTTATATATATTAATAATAAACAACTTGGGGTTCGTTTGGCTGTTTATGGTAAGTTTATTAACCTTATAGTATAAGAACACAAGAAGACACGGTAAAAGTAAAATTATTTAACTTAACGTTAAATGTACATGATAAGGTTAAAATAGGAACCAAAACTTGTCTAAATTCTATTGGATGAGATTATTTCGACCCATTCCCACCTTATCCTCGAAATAAATAAATTTGGAGCTATTTAAAACCAAACATGACATTATAATAAAATAATATTTTTAGTTATTCCAAAGGTGCCACTCTCCTCCCTTATAAAAGGGCACCTCCTCCCTCTCTTCCTCACACCACTTTGAGCCTTCAAGCTCGGCCAAACCCTGCCGAAATCTCTTCTCCACTCCCCTAGTATCATCCTTGAGGTCCTGGTCTTCTTCAAAGACCATCATTAGTTTTTTAAGTGGAGGTTAAGAAAAGGCGCGTCAAAAAGAGGTAATATCCATTACAGATCTTTTTCAATTTCTTTCTTCTTCAACTTCTTCTTCTTTAGTTATTTAATGATAAAGTAATAACATCAGTATTTATTATATAATGATATGTTATTATAAATATGAAACAACTCTAATTAACCTTCTATCCATCCTACGAAAAAAGGAAATCACCGCGCGTTCGTATGTACGGAATACCGTCTCCACGCCGTGGTGTAATCTATTTTCTGCCACCACCTTGATTGGATGGGTATAATGGTGTAATGAGTAACTATATATGATTATTATAAAGTGATATTGATACTTAAATAGTATACATACACTTCAACACATGTTCACGATCATGAGAACGATATCATCGCTTGTGCGTACGTACGGACTACCGTCTCCACGACGCGATGAGATTCATTCTCCACATTAACCATTCATGAATGATTATAAAGTATATATAATGAATAATAATGAAATATATGACATGGTAAATCTACTGGATTTATGTATATATATATTTCATCTACTTACTTCCATTCAAGACAATAAAGGAAAACAGCGTTCATGCGTACGTACGGACTACCGTCTCCATGAACGGTGTGTTTCATTTCATTTATCTATCTATTATATATATATATACTGAATATATATGATATATAAATCATATTTTATATTCTGGAAGTAAGTAAATCATGATATAAGTAATAATAATGTCAAGAACAACAAGTCCAAACACCTATGATAAATGAAACGATTTTACCCAATACGCTTCTTTAACATGGAATTTACAAAAGAAAGGGTAATATAAAGTCATAAGTGAACCATATATGATATCATAACAATGAATATGATTCTGTAATAAGTTAATGTCCTTATTTAAATCATTATACAGGAGGTTTGGATAGGTAAAAATCATATCAGACATAAGGTAAGGGAAATATCACAATCTCATTTTTATCCGAGATTGTTTATACTTTGGCATTTACTAGGGTCTATTTTATCATCCACATCCATGTTTCCTCAATATGTAATATTATTTCCATTCACCTACAATTTTTTAAATCCTATTTTACCCTTCAGTGAGTTTTTAGTAAAAGATATGAAAGGAATCTTTTGTCGTTTTTTGAACGAGGTACTTTTTGACTTTTCTGACAAAAGTACGAGAAGAATGTTTTTTTAACTTATACAACATGAATGGATTTTTATAAAATTATTTCCAAGAAGCTTACTTTACAAGTTTTCATTTTTATTTTTAATCAACTTCTTTATTTTATAATTTTACGACATGTTAATAAAGGAAAAGTGTTTTTGAAGAAGAAAGGATATTTTCCTCAAGAATGGAGTTCAAGTGTTTTATCAAAATTATTTTCCATCTAAGATAATATAGGGTTTTTTTTCTATCCCTACTATTACATTGATTTGATTATGTTGTGATGAATTATTTTTATGAATTCATTTATCTTATATGAATTGTTTTATGATGTCATGTTGTTTAAGAATCCCATTTTTATTACATGGGTTATGCAATGATCTATGATTTATGATTTTGTGGCACACATAAGAATGGTATCATTATGAGATGGGTGGGACCTATATCTCCCTCCAATGCATTGGGTAAAGATTTTATATCTCATGAGATAGACATGGCTGGAATGGTAGGTTATACCGGTTTAGTGAAATAGGACTGAAACGAGGGTGACTCGGTTCAGAAATGGACTTTGTCTACTAAGATAGTCTTGGAAATGAGTATTGACTAATAAAAAATGATTCTCTATGATTATGTATATGATGTGATTGATATTTCTTTTGTTTACCCTTACTGAGAATTTGATCTCACCCTTTTATGTTTTCTTTTCCCCAGGATATAAAGAAAGGTTTTAGGTAGAAAAAAAGGAAGATCTTTATGGGAGATGTTGAAGATCTTTCACCACGATTAGAAGATTATATTCCGAGTTTCCAAAGACACTAAACTATTACGATCCTTGTGTGTGTGTTTTTGTTATGTACTAAGTATTCCGCAAAAGTAATGTAATGTCCATGTACGTCAAGTTTCGGGTCTCTACATCGTTTTTTACCCTGACGTACATATGAGCTAGAGCTGCCTCTATCTACTCGTATCTAGATAGTGATGTAAATGTTTGATAAACCACTTACTCAATACTCACCAAAATAAAAGAAATTTTTCCCTATATTTAGACTTTTCTATAGGGTTCTTCCTAAATTTTTCAAAGCCTAACTTCCATAAATAACTAAACCATAATTTGATACCAACTATGGAAGCCTGCCATTTTATCATATTAACATTCATTACATTATAAAAAACTAAGGATCTTTAAGGTATAGTGTCTTGGAAGCCAGAAACTTAATACAAGAAAACTTAAAACATTCTTCTTAAACACTTGAACGGATTCTCCTTCTTTTCATCCTAGCTTCATTATGGCATCTCATAACCTGTGGACATACATCAAAAGAAAGGGTGAGAAGAAGCCCCAGTAAGGGAAACAAGGGGAAACATTTAACATGTGAATTTGAGATACATCAATAAAGTCATGAAAAATAACTTTAATGAATGAGAATGAAATCACGAGGCATATCATAATAAAAATAACGTATTTCATAACTTAAATATGTGGATACAACATTTAACATAGAGAATAATTTCTATTTCACCAAGGTCCATCCCAAAGGTGTCATTAAAACAAACTACCGAGGTTATTCACCAAGGTATCATTAAAATTGTAATCCCTAGAGATTACATCATTACCCAATGGATTGGAGTGATATCAGGGCGCACCCCAAAATTTTTATTTTTTATCATGTGAGCCACATATATCATCATCAAAAATTTCATAAATAAACCATATAGCATAAAATAAATGTGTTTCATTTCATAATTATAAAATTTTAAAAATTGCTTTTAAGACATGATCTTTATGTCATTTTAAACCCACGGAAAAGGAAAGAAGGATTAATGTATTTAAATCCCAAAATTAAAATAGAAAATTTTGATATATATGTGAATAACCCTATAGAAAAAATATCTTTGAGTATTTACTTAATAAAATAAAAGAATTTTAGAAAAAGGGAATGACATTTTGAGACAAAAATATTTGCAGCATAACATCTATGTTACAAGGTTTTAGAAAACATTGAAAAGAGGGGGGACATGGGTCAACCACTAATAAATGATCAATAAAACAGTAGGGGGACAGAATATAAAGGATTTAAGAACATGGTAATAAAATTTTAAGGTTATACCATAAGAAATGATGAACTTTAAAGGAAGACAAAAATAAGATTTCTCTTATGAAAATTCGGTAGTCTAACGATGTTACTTAAAACATCAAAAATGAATTGATAAGATCAAATAAGGTATCTCATAATATGAAAATAAAAGGAAATTATGATAGATATATAATATCATTCCCCAACATAAGAAAAGGAACTTGAAATAAATTACATGAAAATATAACTTTAAAAAAATGAGAAGGGTGGAAAAATCCCTTACAAATATTTGACAGCCTAACGACGCCACTTAAACATTCATAAAACGAAATTATGAGAGTAATAGGGGATCTATCATCATATGATCATTTAAAGGGACATAATAGGAATATAAAAGAACACCCCCAACATAAGATCATGGGGCTTAAAAAATGACCTAAACGAGAGTACTTGAAAAGAAAGATAGAGGTAGGATCCCTTACCTTGAAGAGTAACTTCAAAATCTCGATGTTTGGAACCTTGGAAGGCATGAGGGAACATTAAGAGTAATTCATGGGAGGTAAGGACACCCTAACGTCTTTTAGGAGGATTTTTTAATCGAAAGGATGAGAGAATGTCATGGTATTTATAGGGGAAGTGAGGGGACAAGGCATTAATGGCCAAGGAACACCTCCTTGGTGGTATTGGAAAAAACATGGGCATTCCCATGGTATTTTCCCATGGTAATGGTAACATGGGACACATAATACCTTATATTACTATTAATAAATATACCCGAATTAGTACATAATTATTACATCCTTAATGATGTCATTAAACACCCAAAACTCTAAAATGAAAATTCACTATTCACCAAAAATTCAACTTTTTCAAAAAAATCCCAAAAATTCACCTTAACATAATATCGATAATCTGAATTCAACAATGAACTCCTATTTATAAAAATAATTTTCTAAATATTTTTAAATTAATTTTTAAATAAAAATCATTATTCACCCGAAAAAACTAATACTTAATTAATAATTTCTGAAACAGTTATTTACCTATTTTATTGAATCAAATTACTTAATAAAGGTGCCTAAATTATATTAATACTTTTTTATGTGATATTACTAATCCATTTGTTCACATTACTAATCCTATGCATAAAATCAATATTCATAATTTACTATTCACCAAAAAAATTAAGTTGATCTTATTAGACTCTAAATTTCTTACTAAACACATTTGCAGAAAACCATTTTTTGCAAATACATACACATCATTAACTATTTAAGGTTTTATTAAAAATTTTAAAAAGATCCTTTTTTTCAAATATCATTCATAAGATACATCCTATATTTATCCAGACAACTGAAAATTCACAAACTTCACTATATGAAGAAATCACTATTTTATTTATCTCAAGGGATTACACAAAATAGCTACAGTCTCATTCCATAGCCCCTTATAACACCAGAATAAGACCTAAGTGTAAGGTGTGCTAAGGTGAGATAATCTTGGGGAGGCTTGGATAACATTTCCCTAGTAGTAATATCCACTAAATTGAACTTCTCTCATAGGCGACACCGTTCAAGCTTGACACGCTGGAGTTCGGCTTTGGAATGGTCCAAAGTGAAGCCCAAAGATGCCACCTCCTTCCCAAGAACTAATAAGTGGGATTTATAAGGTTAGAGTCTACTAGATGAAGCCATTGACTCTTCTTTCTGCATTAACCATTAACATCTCTATTAAATCGTTATGAGTAAATTAAGATACTATTCAAAAAGTTTGGGTCGTTTCAAAGAATCCCCCTCCATTTTGAGACATATGTAGCAGCGGAAGAAGCCTTTCATGCTGAGGTGGTCGAGAATGCGGAATTTTTGTCCATCATCTTGTTATCTACAGAAGATAAAGGATCTCCCATACATGGGAACATCCTTCTGTTGTACATCACCGACTAGTTCAATGGAGTGGAGTTTTTTCATTGTCTTGTCGACACTAGTTCTGGAATCAACCTAATACAAACTCGAACACTATGAAAACTAGGATTATTCAAGGATGATCTGAGTCCCTCTTACCAAAGAATCCAAGGTTATGACCGGATGTAACAGACACCAGTCAGCAAGATCTGATTGAAGACCCAGTTCGGTGGCCTACTTTCCATCACTGAATTCATGGTTGTCTCCTAGGACACCGCCAACAATGCATTGATGGGAAGGCCATGGTTGTACCTGCATATGACAGTTCCCTCATCATATCACTAGTGCCTCACATACTCCCTTAATGTCTGAGTGGGCATGCTTCTAGGTGAAACATCTCCCTTTGCCTCTTGTGAAGCCTGTTATTTGGATGCCGACTACTACAACAACAAAGACATGAAGATTATGACTAATGAGTTTGAGTATGTTATGGCTATGACTTACCTGTGGGTGCATCTAGATGATGCCTACAACTTTCCAATCCACTAATTGGAGGCTATGAACTCATATGTGGGAAAATAATTCATTTTTTTTGGAATGAGGGGGGAGTAAATTCCAAAGTCTAAGTGATGTCGGAAGATCACCTTGTACTCCAATACAAATGAGGCTCAGGTGATCCCAGAGCCTCCTACTCCCATAAAATATCGGGATGTCTATCACATGGAAACGACAATACATCATACTTTCATGTTTTACGATGATGGAATTAACTGGCTCAAGTTGACGCACCACTATTGCTTTGACATCATCAAGGGTGGAACCTTGGGCCGAAGACCAGATGGGATCAGATCGACAACCTTCATCGCTATAGTTGCGGCAACACTAGAGTTCCCCAATGCAGTGTCCAATGCTACTCAGGATGGAACCGACCACCTCTTAGGATCTGTTGACTTAGAAGAAACTCCTCCGGCTGAGGATCACTCTTCAAAAAGTGAAGAAGAGTATTTAGAAGATGCTCCTCCCGCCTTTGAAGAGGGTGTCCCATTCACGGTCGATGAATTGGTACAGGTGAACCTCGGTAGCAAGGTAGACCCAAAACCCACACTGATCAGTGCTTCAACTCCCCTCGAGGAGAAACAATAGTACATAGACATCTATAAATGACACTATGATGTATTCTCCTAGATTTACGATGAGATGTCAGGACTAGATCCTCAGGTAGCAGTCCACTTGCTCGATCTCTCGGTAAATCACTCAGGGTTCAAGCATCCCCCCTAGGAAGATGCAACCTTCCCTTGGTTCCATGGTCAAGGCCAAAATTGAAAATATCATCAGATCCAATTTCATTAAGGAGGTCTAGTACCCCAAATGGATGGCCAACATTGTGCCATTAATAAAGAAGAACAGATAGATCAGGGTCTCCATCGACTTCCCGTATCTCAATTGTCCCTATCTGAAGGATGATTTTCCTCATTCAGTGAAGAAATTGTTGATCAACACTACAGCTGGATTTCAAGCACTCACCTTCATGGATGAGTACTACAAGTATAACCAGATCTGAATTTCCCCTGATTATGAGGATCCTACAACCTTTAGGGCGCCACAAGGTACTTTTTGTTACCTAGTCATTCCATTCGGTTTAAAAAATGCAGGCGCCACCTATCAGCGGGATATGCATCGCATATTTAAGCCTATCCTTGGAATGTTGGTGGAATGTTATGTGGATGACCTGGTGGTCAAATCCTACCAACGTCATGACCATCTCAAATACCTTGAGAAAGTGTTTGTATTCTTCCATTCTTGCCACCTGAAAATGTAACCATTGAAGTGTGCCTTTGGGGTCACCTCTAGAGTGTCTCTCAGCTTCATTGTTAGATATAGAGCCATTGAGATCGACCTAGATAAGATCAAGGCCATTAGACAGATGTCTCCTCCGTGGAAAATTTGGGAACACTGAGGCTTCCAAGTCCACTTAGCCTACATACACTGATTCATCATGAATTTGGCTGGGAAGTGTGATCCCTTTTCTTGGATCATGAAGAAAGGAACCATATATGAATGGGATGAAGAGTGTGATACTACTTTTGAGGAAATCAAACAGTATCTTCTCTAGCCTCCGTTCTTAATGCCACCCATCTTTTGAAGTCCACTATTCCATTATGTGACACCTATGGAGTGATCTCTCGGCACCCTTCTCTCCCAAAAGAAAAAAGAGGAAATAGAGAAAAGCCTCTACTACCTCAACCACATGCTACTCGATACGGAGAAAAGATACTCCCCTATCGAGAAGAGTTGGCTTGTGCTCGTATTAGCAGTACAGAAGTTGAGACATTACTTGAAGAACCATGACGTAAAACTAGGGTCCCATATAGATCCCCTGAAGTATATCCTGAACCACCCCATGTTGACAGGATGACTAGCTCAATGGGCGGTAATCCCCCAGCATTTTGACATCAAGTTCGTCCCTCAAAAGGATATCAAAGGGAAAGTGTTGGTAGACTTCCTTGCTGACCATACAGCTCTTACGGACCAGTATATAGACATTTATTTTCCTGAAGAGGAAATCCTCTCAGTAGACCAATCCATCTCGTGTTGGAAAATTCACTTCGATGGTGCTTCCCAGAGCCTGACTGGTAGAAGGATAAATGAATATAGGCTCAACAGAGTAGGTCTGGGTATCATCTTCCTTAACCCAGCACAACATGTTCTACCGTACTCATTCCTGTTGTTAGAAGGTTGCACCAACAATGAGGCAAAGTATCAGGCTCTGATTACAGGACTTGAGCTGGCCCTCGAGATAGATGTTCCCCATTATCATGTGAAAGAGGACTCTGAACTATTCATCAATTAAATCAATGGTGACTACATCATTAGAAAACCAGATCTCATACCATTATTGGAACACACTCTCCAGCTAATGGCACAGTTCCCATCTCATCCAGAAGTTATTCATGTCCCTCGATCTCAGAATGGTTGAGCTGACACCCCGGCTAGCCTAGCTGCATCACTTCTAGAGCCCGAGCAGGATGATCTGATTATCCACATGGAACACCAAAGATTTAGTGATCCTTTCACCCCATATGACAGCGATGGCCTACAGGGGATCCACCATACCACCAGAGCCTCCACATCTGGACCCCAAAGTCCCCTGGATGTAGTGATTGAAGTGACTCTTGATTGGAGAAACCCCTTTGTTGAGTATCTCCAGAATGGTAATCTCCTAATAGATCGGGTTGAGCGCGAGTGAATATGACGCCACACAATATAGTTCACCCTCCAAGATGTTCCTAGTCATGAGAAAATCCTCTACAAGTTTGGGTTTGATGGGGATCACCTTCATTGAATTCAAGGAGTTGATATTTCCCTAGTCATGCTGAAGGTTCATGCCAGTTCAAGCGGGGCTCATGAGACTGGGCCAAAACTATCTCACCAAATCCAGAGACTAGGGTATTTTTGGCCCTCCATGATCCATGACTGCATTGAGTTTCCCAAAAGGTTATATGCGTGTTAGATTCATGCTAACTTCATGCTTCGGACGCCAGAGCCTCTCCACTCCACCATGTAATCTTTGCCATTTGTGGAATGGGGACTCGATGTCGTGGGACCATATCCACTAGCGACAGGTTACCAGTGTAGATTCAACCTAATTGCTATAGATTTCTTCTCCAAGTGGGCAGAGATAGTCCCCCTCTAGAAGGTGAAGTCTTGTACCATTGTTGACTTTGTGAGATCCAACATCATCTATTGATTTGGATTCCGTCACGCTATCCTCACCGATAATGGTACGAACTTCTGAGCAGTTGAGATGAAGAAATTGTACGCTAAGTACAACATACGTTCTAACCATACCTCTAGATATCATGCGCAATAAAGTGGATATATTGAGGCATTCAAAAAAACCATATCTAACATTATGCAGAAAATGGTTGGTCAGTATAAGAAGAGTTGTCCAGACAAGCTCCCCAATACCCTCTGGGCTTTTCGGACGATGACTCGTAATTCCACCAAGGTGACCCCATATTCCCTGGTGTGTTGGATAGAGGTCATCCTGCCCATTGAGAATCAATTACCCTCATTGTGGAAAACTATATATGATCAGAAAGCACTAGAAAAAGTAGCTGAAATCCATCTGGCTGAGTTAGAAGCGCTCAACGAGAACAGGCTCTGTGCCCTGCACAATCTGGAAAGGCATCAGAACAAGATAGCTAGATCATTCAACCCCGAAAGGTCACCTCCGTTCCTTCTTTCAAGGTGACTTGGTACTGCCTGGAAGACACCAATGATACCTAGTAGGAAACCACCCATGTTGGAACCCAAAATGGAAGGACCTTACATTGTTCACAAGCATTACTCCAACAGAGAATACTCCCCGGTTACCATGGATGGTGAGAGTATAACTCCTCCCACCATTGTGAAGATCTTCAAGCAATACTTTTCTTTAGTCCCCATGGTCCTGCATGACCTTAAACAATATGGTCATGCATGACCCAAAACAGCACCATGGTCCCGCATGATCCTAAACTACATTACTGTCCTACATGACCCTAAACTATTCAGTCCTACATGACCTTAAACAGTGAAATCTCCCACATAAAATTAAACTATGAATAATCCTACAAGACTTTAAACAACACCCTTAGAACTATGTATGGCTTGATTCTCATCCTCATGGTATACTTAGGAACTCTTAAACGTTGGGTTTTGAGTACAACCCCAAACTCTTTTCTTCGACTATCCCACACTGGGTGTAGTTCTCTTGGAGGACCTTACATAGTGTAGTGAAGGCTTCTTTGGCTTCACTCATGTTGGGATTACAATGATCGCACCATGTGCTTCCTATTAATTCTTTTATTCTCCCACGTCCTCACCGAACGACACTAAATTTCATGGCTTTCAAGAATTATGTATCGCTTGATTCTCATCCCCATGCGATACGTAGGAATGCCCAGAAATTTTGTCTGTTGGCCCAGAACAAACACCAGAATCTCTCCTCGGGTCATAACACATAGTGTGGTGTCATCTTCTTCCCTAATTTACATCGAATTCATCATAACCTCACCCCACACATCCCCATGGGACATTCCTCCCTCCATTTATCATCCCTTATATGAACATAGGCCCTACCATGCTTCGTGAGCCCCATAATTTGGTTTCCATCATCTTTCATATTCGAAAGGGCCCCTGAATGGTAGGGATACTCATCCCAAGTAATCTCCTACCATTTCGCACCAATTCCCCCATGTGTTTTGAGAGACAAGTTGATATAAGTCTGGTGTAGAAAATGTGATCCATGGACGATTCTCAATTGTTTTCCCTCAAACTCCAGTCACGCAAAAATGGATATTGTGTTGCAAACCTAGTCAAAAACTATCTTCTATCATCGTTGCTGCTTTGTGGTCTTCCATATGCTTGATGATTCACCCTCTAAATTCAGTTTCCCCATGAATATGACATTAAACTATGAATTTACGGTCTGATCTCAATGACCTTAAACTAAGATCATCATCGTCCTCACTGCAAGATGTTAAACTGCAAGCTAGTTGTGGAATTCTGTCAATGGCCTAGATTTAGGTCACGTAACCTTCTCAGGCCCCTGTCCCAACTTCTCACAATGGATTGTATGGTGGGTTATGGTATTATGTCCTCATTCGCGTTAGGTTACCTGTCATGCCATACACATCCCTCGTTGAAGTTCTTTTCCCCTATCAGCGTCCTTTTTTGTTAGATGTTAAACTACATGACACCTTCAATAACTACATGTGAATTTATTCCCATCCTAATGGGATATGTAGGACCGCCCAAATGCCTAGTCTTCGGGTCCAATCCCATCAATTAGAAACCTATCTTTCATCTTGGCCCCTTAACATACGTTCTACCAGGATGGGGGTATACGGTGTGGTATGGGCTTATGTCCCCATTCACGTCGAGTCTATAACAACCACTCCACATACCTATCTCTCTATCCTAAGTGGCCTTCACTCCCTTTCCCTACTCTCTTCTATTTGAGTCTTCTACCCTTATGTCGGGTCCCTCGACCCTCTTCGGTGATTCACCAATGGGCCCATGAGTACCCTGGTCTAGAGCCTAGAGTGTTGATTTGGCCTGGACATGCATTCACCCATTTCTCAGGCTTTGTGTTCCCCTTCACTTGGGATTCCATTATCTTTCACATCCAAAGGGGCCCCAAATGGCATGGATTCTTGGCCTAAGGGCTCTTATAACATTACGGGCCAACGTCCCCGAGGGTTTTAGGAAAAAAATCGATATAAGTCCACCATTGAAAATATGGCCAGTGGTCACTGCTCATTTGTTGTTCCCATTTCAGGTGAAACGATATAGATATCTGGTTTTGAACACGGTCAACATTTATCCTCCATCATCATACCATCTCCTTCAAGCCTTAATATAGGTTACATGATTCACATAATATTTAACACCATCATGTCCAAGTAGAATTTCAAAACTCCAGGTGTTATCCCTTATTGCGCATTTTCACGTTAGGAGGACAAATCAATGGTGATGCATCATTCAGGGCTCTGCACTGACTCCCTTCATGCATGTATTCCATGTATTGAAAAACAAAACATCTTCCTCTTTTGTTTACCACAACGAGTTTGACTCACATGGGCTAACAGATTGGATCGAGATACACACCCTACTTGGAAGAGTTTCGTTTATCTATGTTATGAGCTATATACCTCATACTAAGATATCTATATAAAGTGTCTTCTAGAACTATGTATGGATTGATTCCCATGCTCATGGGATACATAGGAATGCCCAGACATTTTGTATTCGAGTCCAAATCAACGTGAAGTGATATATCTCTTATGTTATATCTTTTAGGCCCCCGACTCTTATAGGACCGCATGGTGTGCCGTGTGTGAGATTATGCCTTCGTTCACATCAGGTTTACAATTTCTGCACCACGTACTCCCCTTCAAGTATCTAGTCCCTCTTACTTCCTATTCTCCATGGAATTTAACTGTATATCATCCTACAAGACGTTAAACCGCAAGAACTATGTATGGCTTGATTCCCATGCTCATGGGATATGTATACACACCCAAACATCTTGTCTTAGGGTTGAGCTTACCTAAGAGATAGTTTGTCTTGTCACATTTTCTATAACCTTTTCTAGCTCCCTCGGCAAGAGGTTTCTTTATTGGAATTGCACACGGTGTGATGTGGGATTATGTCCTCATTCACATCAGGTATGCTTTATCACGCCGTGCACATTCCCTCTTGATCCTCACCTCTCTTGAATATGTCTGAGCCACATGACTCTAGAATATGATGCCTAGTCCCATATGGCATTAATCTATTACGTCTATAACGCACAAGGTTAAAATTTCATGGTTGGTCCTATCACATGACCCTAAAAATTATGACATTATCGTCCTAGCTGCAGGATGAAAAATGGCACTACATCTTGGTGTTCTCATCTGAGAAGAAATCATGTGTGGTATTGGTCACACACCTTACCATTTTTCAATGTCTTCACACGGATTTATTCTTCTGGTGATGCCTGGACTTTCTATCCTAGGTCCATCGCTTAAAAAACACTCATTCATCCTAAAGGACAAAGAATATCTATCAAATACCGCTTCTTTTGGTGCAAGGTCCAGACCTGCACAACCTTATTATCTCGGGAACCGGTATCGTACCGTTCCATCCCTATAACTACATGGGGCTTGATTCCCATCCTCATAGGATATGTAAGAACGCCCGTGCACTTTTACTCGAGTGCAGAAAAAAAAATTCAGTCCCTTGACCTAAAACCTCCCCAAGGAACATATGGTGATATGGACTCTAGGTCCTCATTCACGTCGGGTTTGATAACCACCTCACAACGTGTCTCCTTCATTCCCTACCATATCTGGCTCGACGTACTTGCATCAAGACATTAAACTTCATGACACCTTTCATAACTATGTGCGGCTTGATTCCCATCCTCGTGAGATACGTTGGAACACCCAGACATATTGTCCTCATGTTCAGCCCCAAGAATCAGAAATTTTTTCCACTCTCTTTCGGCCCCTAGGCTCGAACCCTCTTGGGAACATGTGGTGTGGAGAGTACCTCATGGGTTCTCATCCACGTCGGATTTTTTAATAGTCATTTCTTGCGCCCCTATGTATTTTCCCAACATGGTTTGAGTTCTAGGACCCTAAACTAAGATATCCCTATAGGAACTACGCATTGGGTTTGGAAACTTCGTCGCCTGCGCCCAGTCCATTAAATGAATCTCCCCTTAATAGACCATCTGACTCCCATTAATTTGGGAAGTGTGAAACCTCAAGACCCTTTTCCATTGAGGGGGACTCCACTCCCTCTATCTGATGAATCTTTTTTTCATACTCATATGTGTTTTGATAGCTCAGATGCATTGTGACAGTGCCCAAAGTACAGAATTTTTACATGGACATTCCCTCATTCCATGTCCAATCTTGGCGGTCCTATTATTTGGATCCTCATCCTCTTCTACATCTGAATGGACCCCCTTTATGGCCTGGTCTCATGCCACATTGTCTTGCCTACCGTCTTGGGCCAACATCCCTGAGGACCTCAGATGACATTTGTGATAGGTCCCACGTTTTGAACATGGTTAGCAGTCGAACCTCATTTGTATGTCCCCATTATAGGCTAACGTGAAAGAGATACTATGATTTGAACATGGTCAAAAGATATCCCCTATCGTCATGCCACCATCATTATGGTCCAGATCTCGAGCATCATGATTCACATATTTCCACTTCCTTATGTTCAAGTGGAATTCAAACATACTTATCTTTACTCCTCCACGAATTAAGGTGCATTATATAGGAGAGTCAATACTATTGGTATGTCGTTTACCAAGAATCCAATCACCACTAACATGTGAATTTCTGTTCTAGGAATGTCCCATCACTACTCCTTGTTTCCCACACCAAACATGACTCACGTGGGCTTAGTTGTTTTGGTTTGATGTGTACTGGCGCAGCCATGCCACACATGCCTTTAATCACCATACATGACACTAAACTATTCTATCAGAACTACATATGGATGGACTCCCACATTCATGGGATATGTAGGAACGCATGTGCACTTTACTTCAGGCTCATCCTAACATTCACTTTTGGTCCTCTGACCTAAAGAACGTCCTCTGGGGATATGTGGTGTGATCTGGACTCCAAGCTCCCATTCACATCGGGTTTATAGCTACCGCACCACATACTCCCTTCCTGGGATCTTCTCTTTCACTCTTCATCCTATCATATGACGTTAATCTGAACGATCCCACATGTCCTTGACACATAACACTAAACTGAAGTTCTACCATGAACAAGTTCAAGATGCCCCATGTTAGTCATTGGATACACCCAGTCCCTTCACAGTGAGGATTTCCCCTATCAGTGTCGGTCTTTGACCACGCCATGCTCAGAACTACGTATGGCCTGATTCCTATCCTGATGGGATATGTAGTTATTCCCAAGCATTTTTCTTTGGGTCCATCCCCATGTTCATTATCCCACTGGTCCATGGAGTATTACCTTCAAACAATGTGCCTTGTCCTCACTGTATGAGTAAAACTATGTTTCATTTCAGGCTCTTACCATATAGGTCCTATTCAGAAGCAGGTATGATCCCTGAACAGACTGATGCCCCCACCTAATGTGTTTCCACCATGGTGGCATAATCTCATGAGAATTGGACTCCATCTGAACAACCCTTCACTCCACACTCCACACTTCATGTTCCCTTTATTTGGACCCTTAACCCTTTCACGTCTGAAAGAACCCCCTAATAGTATGGATGCTTGGCCTATGGCTCGCCAACAGTCTTGGTCCAACGTTCTAGAAGACTAATTGATGAAATTCTAAGTTAGGCCCCATGTTTCGAACATGGTCAACAGTCGTCCCTTGTATGTTACCCCGATATCAAGTTAATACAATATAGATATTGTGTTTCAAACCTGTCCAATAGTTATTCTTAATTGTAATTCCACACTCACAATGTTCCGAACCTCGGGTATCATGATTCACACTTTCCATTCCCCTATGTTTTGATTAAGTCAAACACACCTAGTGTTACCCTGATCGTGCACTAGAGCACATTATAAGGATGGCACATCGATTGTTTTGACTTCCTCGTCGTCCAATCTGGCCTCCCCCTTTTCATCTCAGAAGTATAGCCTAGTTGACCAAACCCTCGGATGCCCGAAGCAAGGTTTGAACTCTTACATTTGGATGGAATAATAGGGTAGTCATCCCTTGTTTCTCACATCGGGCTTGAACCATGTCATCTTAGGGATTGATCATTGGACATTCCACGAATATGATGGGAATGTAGTAAAAAAAACAAATAACAGAATTTGTGCATGTAGATGGCATAAAATGATCAAATCATGAAGTTATGTTTGATGGTTAGCAATTATTATAGCACCCGAGGATCTATCCCTCCCAAGGATGGGTAGACCCTATCAAAAGAAAGTTACAGCCCCGCCACCCTCTGGCTTATGACGTCCAGGATTTACTACCACATGTTCAGCTCCCACTCCTCATTGGTAGTGATGTGGCATAGTTCGTCAGCCACAATCCGGGCCTGCTACACATTATTTTGGATGATATTAATTTCTTAAAAGGATTGCTTCATGCACTCCCCAACCTTTTCCAACTGGGACTTCAATCAAAATATTATCTCTGATTACATGTTGAGGGAGGCTGAGTGCTCATATTCCAAGACTTGTAGTTGTTGAACCACGTTTTCGGAATTCTGGAGCCTCTTGATGTTCACCGCTCTCCTCTGCTGCTATCCCACACCAAGGCCACAATCTTACACCCAGGTCTTCTCTTCAAGGAGATCTCAGATGATCATGTGGGGACATAGGGCATTCACTCCCCCAACGCACAGTTCACACATTCAATAATGAAGTCTCTCCATCTGGTCTATCCATAGTGCTTGAGGGGTGTCATCGATAAAGAACTTGATCAACTTACATGACAAGCGATGGACTATCATGATATCCTCTACATCAGAGGCCATTTTTTCCCAGTCTTCCTGGTTGGTCAGCTCATATGTAGGGAATTCCCCAAGAACTCATTAGCAGGCTCTACATCTAGTGTTTGATTGGGTATGGCGGAACTGGGGTTGTCTGATCGATCTTCATCGTCGGATCCCACCTCAATAAATTTAGGCATGACCCTTATAACGGTCCCACAAGTGATTGGGAGGATTGTCTCTTGGCCAGTCTAGATATCTGCCTCCACGAACACCAGCATTCCCTTGGGAAAGGCACCACCAGGAGTACCAATCAACCTCTCCAAGGAAACACACATTGTTTGAAGGACTGTTCATATCAAAAGGGCACATATGTTAGTTATCCTGGTCGATGGGTGGTAGTCATGAGTTTTGTAAAGGAGACTTACAAAGATCTAAATATCAGTCTCATTCATGGGTTGTTACCATCGAGACCCTGAGGTGTGGCCCACCATATATTTTCAGAAGATTAGGATGCTTCAGGGGAGCCACCCCGGGTGTCCTAGCCCCGTTAGACACATTAATCATCATAGCAACAGACATGGATCCTGAAGGCCCCGCATCTCCATCCATTCAGGGATGAGGAAGGGTTCTATGAACAAGGATCTCCTACACAGTTTAAACAATGTTGAGGAGTCCAAAGTATCCTCGAACCGGATCTCAGGGAAGGGACTCAAGATTTTAGCTCTAGGGCCTCTGTAAATTCTTCAAAATCTGAGCCCTGGTCACCAACTTCGCTCTCTTCCTAAGGGCTCCCTCTACCAACCACCTCCCCCCATGAAGATTATTTTGATTCTTCTAGTATAGGGAATTTTTCCCTCAAATCAACAGCCAACAACTATAGGGGATCCATTTGATCCAACAACACCTTCACCCAGTATGTCATTGGACGCGGGGCACCCAAGGAGTGGATGAAGTCCTTCAACTCATCTAGGTATTGATAAACCTATGACTGGGATACCACAATGCCATCCCTAATAGGGAATATCCCCAGGAAGTCTATCCCGAGATGGTTCAGGTGTTTCCACATCTCGAATAGGCCAAAGAATTGCCTATGGACTTACCAGATGTCCCAAGCCTCCAAGAAGATAGAATTCTCCGGCATGTCTATGTGGCACATCCACATTCCCAGAGCTTGAGTGGATATTCTATAGAAGTTTCTCAGTACACCCCCCCCCCCCCCCACACCTTTGGAAGACACAGTTTTTCTAGGACCATCAGGCCTGCTACCATTGCTGGGTCCACTGCCATTACCTCCCCCTTGACTGGTGCGATCCTCACTGCTATGGCAGCCCCGCCACCATGGTATGTACTTGTTGTATTTTGAACTTTACCTTGAGGATGGGGAGACACACCATCACCAGCCCAAATGATTATTTACTTCATCGTCTCCCCTGGGTAGGCCGCCTCCCAGCTTTTGTTATACTCCTCCACCAACCCAAACACGTTCGTCGATAGAGGCAAATCATTCTCCATCTTCCCATCATCTTGTGTGAACATGAGCCACATCTACCTCATCACACATGGATGTTTCTCATGGTGCACTCCTAAATAGATCTGTGGGGTGAGTCACTGCATGCACTGAAATTGCTCGGAAAATCGGTGCAGGGTGTACAGCTAATAGAGGGGATCATGATCCACTTTTTTCACTAAGAATCCACTTCGAAAGGCCAGGATATCAGACCAATGCTATTTCTTTTCCCTTACATCATTAGTTAATACAAATGTTGGAAATGAGAATGGTGAAAGTTGAACTCATCCACCTTCTAGACCCATTTAATTATCGCTTTCACAGTCATCTTGGCCGGAAAGATCCCTGCGGCATTCAGAATGGACTAGAGGAAGCTTGATCCTGAAGGGTATATGGGGTTCTAATATTCATATACCCCCTGACGTGTGCCTCTATACATCCATACAAGAGGTGGAATGGCATGCATATCCTCTGTGGCCTTTTCCCCTCACTTATATACCACAAAATTTTGTATATCTTGGTGAGCATGGGGATCTCGGGGTTAAACCACCTTCTTGTCGCCAACATGGACTCCATGGTAAAAATGATTGGTCGCATTACCGTGTTCGTATCCCTCACTGGTAGGATCCCACCATAGATGAGAGTTGTAATGAATGCGGTCAACATGACTACTGGTTTCTGCTCAGTACTAACATTGAATCCCCACATCTTCCACTGGCTATCCTCCAAGAGCCACCAGTACCAGTGGTCCTTGACTCATTGAGCCCCTTTTAGGAAATTTCGAGGCCTCATCGGAAACTTCCTATCTTCCTGAATGTTCCGGAACTGCTTGAAACATCACCTAAAATGGAAATACCTCACTTATTCCTTGTATTCTCCCAACACCAACTATATCAACGTCATCGCCAGTGGTGGCATTTGTTCCAGATCCTCCCACACACCCATAATGGGGTGTAATTCATCATACATTTCTCCTAGTATCGGGACCCTAGAGATCTGATGCACATCCCATAAACTGATTCCAACCTCCCTGTGGTGTATGTGGAAGGTATTGGTACTCGATGACCACCTTCTCAACAACTCTAGCATTATCTTCTTCAGTTGGTAGATATGGAATTAGGAATCCCAAGCCACCTCATACATTCCCACTCTTCTCAGCTCTTCCCTGAACTCTTCACACGAGGCACCTACACAATAGGCCCAGGCCAAATCATCTGTGAGGTTGCTTCCTTGGCATAGATCCCACTCATCGGACCATCCCTTCCCCATGTTCCTTAGGGACGCCTTCAAGATCATCTCGTACAGAGGGGGGGGATGTCTCCGGCTACAATTCATTCTCGTCAACATTGTTCAAGTGATTCTATAGGCAGTCAGCATTGACAGGCGTGAAGTCCTCCCAGGAATGGCTGTCAGCCTCCCTGAACCACTGGCACTGGCACGGCGTTCTCTTAAACGAGTAAGTTGGTTCATCCCTACATGCTAAAGGTATGGAAACCCTGCTTTTATTACAAACATAAACATGATTTATTACATAAAACTTCACTTGATAAAACAAAGAAGATCGAGAGGTTTAGCTTTGTTGGGGATTAGGATCATTACGTAAAAACATAAAACATGAAATACAACATCTTTATTGAAAACATCCTTTACATGACCACTACATTTCGTCGTACTTAGAATTGCATGGGATAACCTGAGGACATTCATAAGAAAAGGGTGAGCTATAAAGCCCAATAAAGGAGTACACATGGAATAACATGAGGAGTACAATACATGTTAGACAATAGGAATATAAATAGAGAATAAGAAAAACATGACATAAAGGTATGATAAAGCATGATAATCATAACATGGAAATGTGGCAACAACACTTAACATGGAATTAGCATGATCCAAGGATCATTGCACATGGAGCATGAGTAAATCCTCATTGAAAATGAAGCATGAGTAAACCCTTTTTGAACTTGAATTAGAATGATTCCAAAATAATTGCACATGACGTATCATGATATTATACTTTACCCAATTCATTGGAGCGCTATAAGGGTGCACCCTTCTTAAACATTTCATTTCATGCATAAGTGTGCCACATGGATCAAAAAACATGGATACATAAAACATAATCATTTATTCCACAATAAAGGAATGTGGAATTCATACATGAAAAATTATAATCAATAAGTAAATGTTCATAATGTTGAATACCCTTGATGTAGAAATGGGCATGGTATTCACTACACAATGGCATTGGCTTAGAAAATCAATGTGATTTCGGCTCCGTAACGGCGTGACATAAGAATTCATAAAAACGGTTGATGAGAAAGAAAGGGGTTCCTCATCATATTTACATGTATTTTAAAGTAAGGAGGTCATATAGATACATGTACCAACAATTTTTATGGAATTTATATTCATGATACAAAATTATTGCTTGAATGTAAAAGAGGAGAGAGAAGTTCCTTTCAGAATTTCAGCATAGTAACGGGTGTACATGGGAGAAATTAATGAGAGATAAAGGGGTCTCCCATCATTAAAACATAAATAGGGATGTATGAGGGAGGTGAGAAACCATACCCCATTATTCATAATTGAAATTAAAAGGTAAAAACAACTTAAATAAAATTGGACAAAAATGAGAAAGGAAGAAAAACCCCTTACTTGGAAGTTTGCGTCCAAAGGCTAGAGAGAGGATTGTGAGAGGATTCTTGGGAGCTTGGGGAACCTTGGGAGGATTCTAGAGAGAGTATGGAAGTGGTTGGACGAACTCCAAAGGCTTTTAGTGATGAGGAAGTGGGACCTTGGGTGGGTTTATGTAGGAAAGGTGAGTGAATTCTTTATTATTTAGGTTTGGGACCCCTTATATTAAATTAATCCAAACCACAAACCATACCATGGTTTTTGCCCATGGTTTTTGGAAAAGGGAAGAGGAAAACAATATTTTATAAGGCCAAAGTCCTAAATTCTTAAAATATTAGGGTTTATTATGTGGAGTTGAGTCACATTCCCATGGAAATTAATTTAAAAAGACAAGGTGTTTAATAAGTCTTGAGGGGTCCATTAATGCTTTGAAAAGTAAGCCAAACAAACCCAAAATCACATTGATTTAATGGTAAAAAATATATTTTCCTAACATAAATATTATAGTATTTTATTACATCACTACTGGGACATTATGTTGTCATAAAACACATTATATATTTAAAAGGTATTTAATTTTTACTCAAAAATATGATTTTCTCAGAAAATTATGAAAAATTTATTGTTGGATAATTTCGACATCCTGATTCCAAAAATAAAATTTATTTTATCTAAATAATTATATAAATATGTTAATTTTCACTTTTAAAATAAAAACCGACATTTATCGAAAATTCACGGGTTTTGACAAAAATGGCTTTCAAACCATAATAAAAATTATAATTGCATTCAAAAAATTATATGATCATTTATATATAATAAATTTAATATAATAATATTATTATTATTTTATTAAAATATTATTTAATTGAAAAATCCATTAATTTAATAAAATATATTTCTTAATTAAATAATAACTAAAAACACCATTTGAACTTTAAAAACAATTTTCAATGTATCAATAATGACAAGAAATTATATTCATTATTATATACAAAAAAATAATGTACATGAACATAATACTATCGATTAGTTACATAACCCCTTAAAACAGCCGCATAAGACCTAAGGGTAAGGTGTACGATGGTGACAGACTCTTGGGGTGGCTCGGATAACATCGCTCGAGTGGTAATTTCAATCAACTTCCACTTTTCCCATAGACGGTCTCGTTCGAGCTTGA
The DNA here is from genome assembly GCA_963277665.1 of Viscum album. Lineage (NCBI taxonomy): Eukaryota > Viridiplantae > Streptophyta > Magnoliopsida > Santalales > Viscaceae > Viscum > Viscum album. Next base: position 367,778,675 of record OY728125.1, read on the forward strand.
CATGATGAAGCTCAGCTTGGCCTTGGTCAAGAGCAAAGCCCAAGTACGCCACCTCTTTTCCGAGCTCCGACAAATGGGCTTCATATGGAGATATTCTATTGGATGATGCCATCGCTTCTTTTGTCTGAGTAAATCTGGATTTGTTAAGGCCCTATATTTATACTAATCATGTGATCACTGTTCAACGTCTATATTAGCAACGGTAAAGATTCTTAACATAAAACCAATGAAGTTGAAATTTTATATAAACATAAAGAGACATTTAATTAAATCAAGAGGGATTTCCATTAATGAAACTTATGGTCATTACAATATTCCCCCCTTAAGAAATTTTGTCCTCGAAATTTTATTTTTCCCACACTAAAACAGATGTGGGTAACTCAGCTTCATCACATCCTCCGATTCCCAAATCTCTTCTTCAAACATGTGGTTTCTCCACAACACCTTGATGAGGGGCATTGTCTTCTTCTGTAGAACTTTTTCTCTACGATCTAAGATCTTCACTGGTTACTCCTTATAAGAAAGATCATCTTCTAATTGTGCCACCTTAGAAGAGAGTACATGTGAAGGGTCCAGTATGTACTTCCTTAAGAGGGATACATGGAAGACATCATGTACTTTGTCCATAATAGGTGAAAGTTCTAGTCGATAGGCCACATCCCCGGCACGATCAAGAATCTAAAAGGGGACGATGTACCTTGGACTTAACTTCCCTTTATTTCCAAACCTCCTGGCCTTCTTACATGGAGTTATGCGTAGAAAAACCATGTCTCCAACTTTATACTCAAGGTCTCGTCGATGATTATCTGCATAACTCTTTTGTCGACTCTGGGCTTCCTTGATATGTTACTAAATAGTTTTAACCTTCTCCACCATTTCCTCGACCATTTCTGGTCCAAGAAACTTAGGTTCACTAACCTCATTCAATCATGTCGGTGTTCTGCACCTTTTACCATACAGGGATTCATATGGTGTCATTTGGATGCTCGAGTGGAAACTGTTATTATAAGAGAGCTCAACCAGAGGAAGATGTTGATCCCATACTCCTTTAAATTCCATTGAGCATGCTCTCAACATATCCTCAAGTGTTTGGATAGTCCGCTCGGATTGGCCATCAGTTTGAGGATGATAGGTCGTACTGAAGTTCAGTTCAGTATTAAGATCATGTTGAAGACTCTTCCAAAACATAGAGGTGAATCTTGGATCTCGGTCAGACACAATAGATAGTGGTACTCCATGCAACCTTACCACTTCCCTGATATATATCAGTTCCAGTTGATCGAGTGAGAAATCCTCCTGAATAGCAATGAAGTGTGCAGTCTTTTTAAGACGATCCACGACAACCCAGATTGCATTGTTGCCTTTGGATGTCCTCGGAAGTCCGGTGACAAATTCCATGGTGATGTTTCCCATTTCCATTCTGGTATAGGAAATGGTTGCATCATCCCCTTAAACTTTTGCCTCTCTTCCTTCACTTTCTGACACACGAGGAACTTTGTTGTATATTCAGGAATCTCCTTCTTTATATTATCCCACCAGATGTTTTCTCAGAGATCTCGATACATCTTTGTGCTCCCTGGGGTAATAGTGAAATTTGAACTATGTGCATCATCCAAAAGTTTTTTTCATCATCTCCGGACATGATGGAACACATAGTCTTTTCTCAAACCACACAATTCATTCTTCATTAAAATTAAACTCTAAGGATTTCCCTATTTCGATAGCTTCCACATTTTCTTGAATTCCCACATCATCCTTTTGAGCATCCTTTAACCTTTCCAAAAGATACGTTTGAGAAATCAATTGTGAAAGGATTTATTATTTTCCCTTCTCTATGATTATCATGTCCATATTCATCATGTCTATGAAGATTGGATACTTCTCAATTCTCATCATTGATTGAATCGCTGGATCCTTTCTACTTAGGGCATCTTCCACCTTGTTCGCTTTCCCAGGGTGGTAATGGATTGAACAGTCATAATCCTTGATGAGCTCTATCCATCTTATCTGGCTCATATTAAACTCTTTCTATGTGAATATATATTTAAGACTCTTGTGGTCAGTATGTATCTCACATTTCTCTCCATAGAGATAATGCTACCTGATTTTCAAGGAAAAGATCACCACCGCCAACTCCAGATCATGTGTTGGATAGTTTTTGCTCATAGATTTTCAACTTCCTCGAGGCATAGGATATCACTTTATCATTCTGCATCAGCACACATCTTAAGCCCTTCTTCTAAGCATCACTGAATACCACAAAAGTTCCCCATTTGTGGGTAAGTGAGCACATGCATAGTGATAAGCCTCATTTTCAACTCCTTGAAGCTTTATTCGCATTCATCACTCCAAGAAAACATTACTCCCTTTTGATTTAGCTAGGTAAGAGGGTTGGACAATCGTGATAAATTTCTCACAAATCGTCGATAATATCCAGCTAACCAAAAGAATCTACGGATATCCTTTACCGATGTTGGCCTCGGTCATCCCTCAATTGCATATCTTTTAGTGGGATCCACAGATATCCCATTGCCTGTGATTGATATGGACCAAGAATGAGACTTCCTTCAACCAGAAATCACACTTGCTGTAATTTTCATAGAGATTCTCCGTGCGCAAAGTCTCCAGTACAGTTCATAAATACTCCTCATAATCCTCCTTGGTTTTGGAGTATATTAGAAATATAATCTACAAAGACTACCACAAATTTTTCTGGGTAATCTCTAAAGACTCTATTCATTAAGTACATGAATATTTTTGGAGCATTAGTGAGTCAAAAAGGCATTACTATGAATTCATAGTGCCCGTATCATGTGTGAAAAGCAGTCTTGGGGATATCTTCCTTCTTCACCCTTACTTGATAATATCCGAACCGCAATTCCACCTTGGAGAAGTATTGTGCTCCACGCAGCTGATCGAACAAGTCATCAATTCTTGGGAGAGGATACTAGTTCTTTATCGTGATTTTGTTAAGTTCACGATAATCGATGCAAACCTGCATTGACACATCCTTCTTCTTGACAAAGAGGACTGGTGCACCCCATGGTGAAGCACTTGGGCGTATAAACCCTTTATCCAGATTCTCATGTAGTTGCTTCTTCAGCTCTTCAAGCTCTACAATAGACATTCTATATGGAGTCTTGGATATTGGTAAAGCCCTGAGTATAAGTTCAATTGGTAATTCAACATCTCTTCTAGGAGGAAGACCAGTCATTTCCTCGGGAAACACTTCAGCGAATTCCCTCACAATAGGCATTTCTTCAAGGATGGTTTCTTCCTTGGACTCAATCATCTGAGCTAGATACGTGTGCTCATAAGGCAGTAATATCCACGCTTGAGATGATGGATCTAAAGGAGATTCATCTTTCTCCGTACACTTGTAAAGAATCGGGGGTCGATTCTCCATAAGGAGTGTGATTTCCCTCTCCAACAATTTATGTTGGCTTTATATAATTAAATCCAATCCATGCCAATAATTGCATCAAATTCCACTAGAGGTTGTATGATGAGTTCGCTGGGAAATTCAATCCACAGATTGTAACAGGGGAGGACTTTTATTCATGGGATGAAATGATTTCCCCATTTTCCGTACTCACCGACATCTTCACTTCCATGATATGTGGTGGTGCTGGGATTGTTCTACTAAACTGTTGAGATATAAAAGAATGCGTAGAACCTGAATCAAAAAGTATGTTCGCTGTTCTTGAATGACTAACTAGCGTACCTATCACCACTTTGTTGTCGGGGTTCACTTAGGTAGACGTGATAGCAAAAACTCTTCCTTGCTACCTTGGATGTTGTTGGTTGTCTCCAAAAACCCTTGGATTAGGGCACTGATTTGAAAAATTACCCGGTTCTATGCATTTGCAGCATTGAACAATGTGTTGAGGTTCGAACAGAGCGTTCCTCTCTCTCTGTTGCAGCTGCGGGTCTTTCTTGTCAATATTTAACATCTAGGGGCCCTTTTCTTCCACACCTGAATGCATTTCCTCGTCCCCTTAAGGCAATTTTCAGGGTTCTCCTTTCCGCACTTTTGGCAAGTGGGGTGCTGGATCTTCATTGCACCATTCTATTTATCCATCAGACCGCCAGCATTGAATTCTACCTTACGCTTCTTGTCCCCATGATACCCCCTGTGATTCTCCGATCTCCATTTCAACCGTGAGGGCACATCCAACAATTTCCTCATAGCTGTCGAAGTCACGGATCACTAATGCTTTCCGCAGTCTAGGCTCATCCCACCAAAGAAACGGTCAACCTTGCATTCGGGGGTAACGAAAAAGCAGGAAGCATATCGTGCAAGACTTGTGAATTTTTCCTCGTTACGCTCCAATAGATTCTTCATCTTTTTTCTTGAGTCAAAGGAAGTCCCTTTCCATCTTAAGCCGGGGGGTGGTGTGCGGAAAGTATTTATCGAAAAAATCTTCCGGAAATCCTTCCATTCCAACGCCTCGAACTCCTACTCAAGATTCGTATTTTTGATCAACGTCCACCATTGATCAGCTTCACTCTCCATACGATATACCACCTGGATAACCTTTCTCTTGTTCAGAACATTGAAGGATGGAGAAGAGATCTTTTCAATGGAGTTGATCCATTATTCAGCAATCGTGGGATTGAATGATCCACTAAAAATATGAGGCCTTTGTCTCATGAAGCTCTCGATAGGGACTTGTTCTTTCTTAGGGGGTTTGGACGTTCCTCTTGACCCATGTTTCTATTCAATGATTGAGTAAGATGAGAGAGAATCATGACAAAGTTCGCGATTCCGCACTCCCATTAGATTGGGCATCTCATTAGTACAGTCATCACACTGATCTTCACATCGTTTGTTAGCCCAAGTCCTCCTATTACAGGCCATTGGATGGAATAAAAGGAATGTTAGGGGGTAACACATAAAGGGTAATCAAAAGAAAAAGGTCGATGACTTATAAATAAACTTTTATTTCCTTTACACATGAGTCTATAGGATTCAATCTAGACATTTCATGATCTACTTTCTAACATACTATTCATAGGGGAATTTTTTTATATTCCTTTAATAAGGGTTCATACTAAAATTCTGAATTTATCCAAAACATATCCCCTGGGAGTGTCCTAACCAAGAGTGCAGCAAGGCCCATTTTCATGCACCAGTTTTCGTTTGGGTCTATCTCAAAGAGGTGTTTTCGGGTTTTACACCTAGGATACATCTCTGCCAGAGACGCCTCTACTTGCTCGTATCCAAAACAGGGATGTATTTGTTTGATAAACCACTTAATCAGTACTTACCAAAACATAGGGATGTAATTATTATACATAGTCTTGTTTCTAAGGCTTTACAAGGGGTTTTCTAATCCTAATCCCAAAAATAACTAAACCTATCCTATGATACCAACTATGACAACCCTGATTTTATTACAAAACTTAAACATTATTTATTACATAAAACCACACCTAATACAACAAAGAAGATCTAGAGGTTTAGTTTCTTTGGAGATTAGGATAGTTAACATAAAAATTTAAAAACATGAAATACAACATCTTTATTGAAAAATTCATTTACAATGACCACTACATCCCTTCGTACATAGCATTGCATGGGATAACCAGGAGGACATGCATAAGAAAAGGGTGAGCTGTAAAGCCCAGCAAGGGAGTACACATGGAATAACATGAGGAGTAAAATACATGTTAGAAAATAGGCATATCAATAGAGAATAAGAAAAAAATGAACATAAAGTCATGATAAAGCATGATATCATAACATGGAAATGTGGCAACAACAATTAACATTGAATTAGCATGAGCCATGACTCATTGCACATGGAGCATGAGTAAATCCTCATTGAACATAAATCACGAGTAAACCATCATTTCACTTGAATTATAATGATTCAACACTCATTGCACATGACGTATCATGATACTATAACTTTACCCAATGCATTGGAGCGCTATAAAGGTGCACCCTTCTTAAACATTTCATTTCGTGCATAAGTGTGCCACATGGATCATAAAACATGGATTCATAAAACATAATCATTTATTCCACGATAAAGGAATGTGGAATTGATACACGAAACATTATAATCAATAAGTAAATGTGCATAAAGGCGAATACCCTTGATGGAGAAATGGGCATGGTATTCACTACACAATGGCATTGGCTTAGAAAATCAATGTGATTTCGGTAGCGTAACGGCGCGACATAAGAATTCATAAAAATGGTTGATGAGAGAGAAAGAGGTTCCTAATAATATTTACATGTAATGGACAGTAATGAGGTTACATAGATACATTTCCCAACAATTTTAATGGAATTTATATTCCTGATACAAAAGTATTGCTTGAATGTGAAAGAGGAGAGAGAAGTTCCTTTCGGAATTTCGGCATAGTAACCGGTGTACATGGGAGGCATTTAATGAGAGAGAAAGGGGTATACCATCATTGAAACATAAATAGGAAAGTATGAGGGAGGTGAAAAACCATACCCCGTCATTCATAATTGAAATTTAAAAGGCAAAACAACTTAAAGAAAATTGGACAAAAATGAGAAAGGAAGAAAAAAACCCTTACTTTGAAGTGTGCTTCCAAAGGCTAGAGAGAGGCTTGTGAGAGGCTTCTTGGGAGATTGGGGCACCTTGGGAGGATTATAGAAAGAGTAGGGAAGAGGATGGAAGAACTCAAAAGGCTTTTAGTGAGGAGGAAGTGGGAGCTTGGGTGGGTTTATATAGGAAAGGTGAGGGAATTCTTTATTCTTTAGGTTTGGGACCCCTTATATTAAATTAATCCAAACCAAAAACCAGCCCCTGGTTTTTGATCATGGTTTTTGGAAAAGGGAAGAGGAAAACAATATTTTATAAGGCCAAATTTCAAACTTCTTAAAATATTAGGTTTGCTTATGTGGAGGTGAGTCACACTCCCATAGAAATTAATTTAAAAAGACAAGGTGTTGAATAAGTCTGGAGGGGTCCATTAATGCTTTGAAAAGTTATACAAAAAAACCCAGAATCACATTATTTTAATTTTAAAACATATATTGGCCTAAAATAAAGATTATAGTATTTTATTACATCACTATTGGGTCATTATGATGTCATAAAAAACATTATATATTTAAACGGTATATAATTTTTACTCAAAATTTGACTGTCTCATAAAATTATGAAAAATTCACCGTTGGATAATTTTGACATCCTGATTCCAAAAATAACATTTATTTTATCTAAATATTTTTCTAAATATCTTAATTTTCAATTTTAAAATAAAACCGACATTTATCAAAAATTCACGTGTTTTGACAAAAATGACTTTCAAACCTTAATAAAAATTATAATTGCATTCATACAATTATATGATCATCTATATATAATAAAATTAATCTTATAATAATAATAATAATAATATTTTATTAAAATATTATTTAATTAAAAAATCCCTTAATTTTATAAAATAGATTTCTTAATTAAATAATAACAAAAAACACCATTTGTACTTTAAAAACTATTTACAGTGTATCAATAATGACAAGAAATTATATTCATTATTATATACAAAAAAAATAATGTACATGAACATAGTACTAGAAATTAGTTACATAACCCCTTAAAATAGCCGCATAAGACCTAAGGTTAAGGTGTGCGATGGTGACAGACTCTTGGGGTGGCTCGGATAACATCGCTCGAGTGCTAATTTCTATCAACTTCCACTTTTCCCGTAGACGGTCCTGTTCGAGAATGACATGATGAATCTCATCTTGGGTTTGGTCAAGAGTGAAGCCCAAGGAAGCCACCTCTTTTCCGAGCTCCAAAAAATGGGCTTCGTATGGAGAAATTCTACTGGATGAGGCCATCGCTTCTTTTGTTTGAGTAAATTTGGATTTGTTATGGCCCTATATTTATACTAATCATGTGATCACTGTTCAACGACTATATTAGCAACGGTCCAAATTCTTAACATAAAACCAATGAATTTGAAATTTTATATAAACATAAGGAGACATTTAATTAGATCAAGAGGGATTTCCATTAATGAAACATTGGGTTGTTACATAAGGGATGAAGACTTCATCCCTCATCCCAAAGCCAAACAGAGGCAACCACTTACACAATGGATAATTCCTTTGGATTTTAGGAAGCTACTTCACAAATGAATCATGATCAGAGTGGCTCCATATCAAATCCCATAGACCAAAGCTATTAGTAATATCATCTTTTGGGTAGTGTCCGCAATGACCCCCTAGCAGCCTCTTGGTGAGCCATTCCAATTTTTTTTTAAAATTTGGACATTTTTCGTTCTAGTTCACAAAGACCCTTTGTAGAGATCGTTCGTAGAGACAGTTCGATGGGCTCGATCCCAGCTACAGAATCACATAGCCTTTCACTAACCTTTAGTTTCAAGCCACAGAGTGTAGCGGCGCGGAGTCAAAGGATTGCTATTCACCATGAAGCAGAAGCCCCAATTAGCAGAGATTAGTCACAGAGTACACAGAATGTCACGAATCGAGAGCTCTAGAAGCCCAAGAAGTTGAGAAGAGAAAGGAAAAAAGAGTGTTTAGCCCCTATTTATAGGCGAGGACTCCTGGCACTTTCTGGTGTGTCCAACTATGGTGATTTTCGTGGCATGATCATCCCACTCAGTGCCGCTTCATGAGTATCATTTTCCATTGATGAAGGATTTTGGCAATTGACCCTCAGACTTTGACCCGCGCCTTCTCCTTATCTCCCAGTCTGAGGGGGGAATTTTTTGGCACCAAAATTCAGGAAGAAGTAGACCAAACTAAAACCCTTAGGGACATCCTCGTGAACTCATCCATGGAGCCTCGTCGAGCCGCAGTCGGCACCATGCTTCCCCTCCGTGAACCTATCGTGGAGAAAAAAGGAGGGAGGCTCCGCGAACCCATTTGACGTTCATGAACCCGATACAAAGCACGGATGTGGGAGGCTCAGCGGTTATGAAATAATGCAACATGGATTCGCGTTGAGTGAGCTCTGATTCGCGGTGCCTCTTGCCTATAAATACCAGGCTCCCCTAGAGCCCAATGGATGGATCATCCGACCATTCACTTTCTTAGCTCCCAAATCAGGAAGTAATCTCTGATATGCGAACCATGAGCTCTTCAACGTACTTTTCCATCCCAAAGTGCCTCTCCCTTTTCAAAAATTCATCACCTCTTCAAAGAGGGAATCCCTTCACAGAGCCCACGGGCCTCCATGAAGGAAGGGGATCCCCAAGGGGACTTGGTTCGTCATGGAGCATTTATGCTTCGCGATGTACCCCTCATGCACATGTGACCCACATGCTAAGGTGGGGCCACTGTGATTTGAAAAGAATACTTCTTCAAAATACTATTCTTTAAAAGGCACCCTTTCTTCATGAACTACTACTCCGCAAGGGTCTTTCCACTACATAATGCACTTTCCATATTCACTTATTCCCTATGCCTAGGCATGGCCACTTCACTTTGAAAAGCACATGCCTTCACGAAGCCTCTCCACTTCATGGAACACCAGAGCTTCCCAAGGCTTCTACTTATGAACACCTATGCTCTGCAACTCCTTTTCATGTGTGGACCTCCAGGCATTCACGAAGAGATTTCAAAATCCCTTGGGCAGTACTTCCGGTTCTGTTGCATCACCTCATGCTTCTTCGCATAGGCTGGATAACGACTGTTGCTTCTTCGCATAGCCATGCTAACATGGAACCCTTAATGGATCACTCCATAACACACCCTAACCACGGTATTGCTGATGCCTTTACATCACTAGGGGATAGTGGTATCAGTTATGTATGTCCTAGGGGTGTGGAGTGCACCCACATCGTCCGAGCTGCTGGATGTTAAACTGCCAAACACCATCGTCCTCTACACACGACGTTAAACTATAACCTCGCCTCATGCACTGTACGTAGGGTTCCCCACATTGGACATTTTTCACGCCCAATGGTCTCCATGGGAGTGAAATCATTCTTCACATGGAATGAGATCCTCTTTTTCGGAGTGGCGTCTATCCATTGGGAAAGGGAAACCACTTTGGTGTAAGCCCCTAGACTTTCTTTCCAGAGGTAGTATCCCTTCTCCTCTTTTCTTCTTCAGTCCCAAGGACAATAGGGGGATATGGGAACCTTATCCCACCTTTCTTTTATGCCAAATCCCTCTCCAGTTGGGTTTTTTCACCACTTAGACTCCGACCTAGAGTAAGTCCTAATCTCCATCACCCTGGGCTATTAACCCCATGTAAGCCCCTATTTACTCTTTGGGCTATGGACCACGTGCAAGCCCCTGTTTCCTTTTTGGGCTGCTAACCACGTGTAAGCCCCCATTCCACTTCCCACAAATGAACCTTCCGCGATGTGATCATCAGGCCTTTGCTGCCTCTTGTTTCTCACAGAGAGCATGACTCACGTGGGCTTAGAGTAAGCATCGACCATGTAATCCTCTTTGGGAAGCCTAACGTGTAAGCCCCACATTCATCCGGAACTATGTGGTATTTGATCCTTACTAAGGAAAGGTATGTAGGAATCCTCCCCAAGGGTCAATCCCAACACCTATCGGTCTCGACCATCTTCATGTCGGTTCACCAAACACTCCTCCCGAACTATGTGGACTTTAATCCCTGCCAAGGGAAGGTGCATAGGAAGAATCCCCTAGGTTCAGGACCAACAACCATTGGTCCCATCCCACTTCACATCAGTTCACCAAAACCATCCCGAACTATGTGGACTTTGATCCCTGCCAAGGCAAGGTATGGAGTAAGCCTCCCTGAGGTTCAATCTCAACACCCATTGGTCCCAACACCATTCATCTCGTTTCGCCAACACCTCTCATGAAGTACGGGGACTTTGATCCTTTCTAAATAAAGGTACATAGGAAGCCTCTCTAAGGTTCAATCCCAACACCCATTGGTCATGACGCCCTTCATGTCGGTTCAACAACACCTCTCCTGAACTACTTGGACTTTGATCCTTTCCAAAGCAATGTATGTTGGAAGCCTACCAGTGGTGCAAGCCCAACATCCATTGGTTTTGATACCCCTTCTCATTGGTTCCCACGCCTTCCTAAATTATGTGGACTTTGATATTTTCCAAGGAAAGGTATTTAGGAATACTCCCTGAGGTTCAATCCCAACACCCATTGGTCTCGACGTCCTTCACGTTGATTCACCAACACCTCTCCCAAACTACTTGGACTTTGATCCTTGCCAAGGAATGGTACGTAGGAAACCTCTGTGAGGATCAAGCCCAATACCCATTGGTCTCGATTCCCTTCACGTAGATTCACCTACACCACTCCTTAACTATAGGGACTTTGATCCTTGACAAGGAAAGGTATGTAGGAAGCCTCCCTGAGGTTCAAGCCCAACACACATTGGTCCCGACGCCCATCACGTCGGTTCACCAACACCTCTCCCAAACTACGTGGATTTTGATCCTTGCCCAGGGATGGTATGTATGAAACCTCCCTGAGGTGCAAGCCCAACAACCATTGGTTATGAACCACCTTCACATCGGTTCCCACTCCTTCTTGATCTACAGGGACTTTTATCCTTTCCCAGGCAAAGAACGTAGAAAGCCTCCCTGAGGTTCAAGCCAAACACCCATTGGTCCCGACGCCCTTCATGTCGGTTCACCAACACCTCTCCTAAACTACCGGGACTTTGATCCATTCCAAGGAAAGGTACATAGGATGCCTCCTAGAGATTTAATCCCAACACCCTATTGGTTCCAACCCCCCTTCACATCGGACCTCCTTCGTCCCGCATGACGTTAAACTGCATGCCCCCCTTCATCTTGCACGACTTTAAACTACATGCACCATTCCGAACTATGTGGGATTTGATCCTTGTCTCCTAGATAGGTTATGTAGGAAGCCTCCATGAGGTTCAACCCCATCCAGCGGTAAGCCATTCTTACCCCATTTAGCGGTAAGTCGTTCTGACCCCATCCAGCGGTAGGCCTTTGTGACTCCATCCAGTGGTAAGCCGTCATGATCCCTTACCCAATGGTAATCCATTTTGGAACTCATGTAATGATAAGAAATTGGGAGTCCTTGTCAATGGTAATGCATTGTCAATCTGAGCCGGGAGGTAATCCACTATTGTCCCTTCTATTGGGACTCATATCACTGGTCCGTCCCAATGGTGTTTAGACCAACTCTCAGGCCGTTAATCACGCGTAAGCCCCAACATGTCATCAAGTCATTTTCCTTCTCAGTCACCCCAATTTCATGCCCCAACCTAGAGGTTTCACTTCAGTTCCCCTCTATATGGGTCACCTCCTTAGTTGTCCCATAACTTCACGAACTGTGTAGAATTTTATTCCCTGCCATGGGGATACATATGAGGTCACTTCAATGCTCAATACCATCATCATCGTCGCCCTCAAGTCGACTACATATCATTCCCCAACCACTTCATTTAACCACCCATTATCCATCCTGATTCTTACCAGGACCACCACTTCTCGGTGAGATCATGCCAATTCACTTCCTGGCATTAGTGTTTCATCTAGGGGTCATACTCATCTGATCCACACTAGTCAGTGGTCCAATAAATCTAATCTGTCTCATCTAGATGTTAAAAATGTGTCATACCCTATGTTAAACATATGAAACTAAGGAAAACATTATATACTTGCCTATGGAATATAATTCCCCGCATTTGATGTGGGATGCCTCGGGCTTCTGCTCCCTCGGGAAGCCCTATAATAAGGGGAGTAAACCGAGACGTGCTAGTGTTCCAGTGTCCAGACACACCCGTGATGTCCAACATGACTACTACCCCGAATGAAGGTTGCTTCCCTTTCCAGACCCCTTGGAATGTCCCGATAGAAGCAGCGTAATTAACATGTTTCTATGAACACATGGAACTGGGAAGAGTTACACGAACAATGTCTTAGTCTATAAGGGAGACCCAGACTCGGTGTTGAGTTCTGAGAAGGAATATATGGAAGGAAGAACCGACATCCCATCATCCTATTTTTATCAAGGAGAAAACATCCCTAAATAAGCGACAGATGCTGCCCATCTTTGGAAAGTGGGAATGTGGGGAAATAGCTGGGCATCCTCCACAGGCGGATGCACGCGCCCCGGTGAAATCGTCAGAAAAAATATGGTTTCTGGGTGTGATCCAAACACCACCATGTGATCACCCTATATAAATATACATTCAAGAACCATATCTGAATCATCACAATAAAAAACATGCCCCTTTCTTGACTATGGAAAGATCATCATAGGTGTGGTAGTCAACCGATGCTTCATATCCTCAAATGATTCTTGACATTCTGTGCTCCGATAAATCTTCACCCCATTTTGGGTGAGTGAGGTCATAAGGGAAGCTAGATATGATAAATCTTGAATGAACTACCTCTAATAAACTTCCAGGCCCAGAAACATCTTGATATAAAACATGTTCTTAAGATATTCCCATGACATAAACACACTGATCTTCTCGGGATCTAGTAAAACCCCTTTCTCTGAGAGGACATGACATTGAAACTTCCCCTCCTTGATCCATAAATTTCACTTTTGGAACTTAGCATAGGGGCGGCGGTCCCTTAAGGTTCCCAGCACAATCCATAGATGATGCTCGTGTTTCTCCTAAAATTAGGAATAGACAAGGATGTCATCCAAAAACACCACAAAGAAGGAGTCGAGGTATTGGGGGAACACATTATTCACGAGTGCCATAAAGACCACTAGAGATTTCATCAATCCGAAAGGTAAGACCAAATATTTGAAATGGTCATACCTACTTTAGAAATATTTTTTCGGCATGTCCACCTCTTTCACCATAAATTGGTGGTCACCCGAACCCTAGTAGATATTTGAGAACCACTTTTCCCCATTTAACTAGTCAAACAAATCATTAATATTGGTTAATTGGTATTTATTATTTATGGTTACCTTATTAATATTTCTGTAGTCGGCACATAATCGGAGATATCCTTCAGCCTTCTCTGCAAACAAAACAAGAGCGGCCCATGGAGAGACGGTCTGGTGAATAAATCCTTTGTATTCAAAATAGTCCTGCTATATCTTTAACTCCCCAAATTTGGTAAGGGTCATGTGATAGGATGGAAGAGATATTAGCTGTGTTCCAAGCACCAAATAGATTGTAAACTCCACATCCCTCTCTAGGGGTATCCCCAATAAATCATCTGGAAACACCTCTGGGAACTCCTCCACCACATGTGGAAACCCCGCCCTAGGAGCACTACCATTGTCCTATAGCATGATCGATGATAAATTTTAAGCAACAATACACATATTCATGAGTGGAGGTCCTACTCAACCTGACTGAGGATCCCATTCTATAAGGAAAACATAATCACTTCCATCAGGTTCCATGGAACTAACCCACCGTTGATAAAAATAATTATGAACATGGAAACACACCATCTAGTATATTCTAAGGATCATATAAAACATGTCCATATCCATGAAAATGAAATCCCACTCCATTTTCTCCCCTGAAATGGAAAGCGCACACAATGGACACCTGAGTCCATGCTCCTTACTCTTTCCCAATGGTGTCATCAAATACATTGAAAACAATAAAATATCAGTTGGTAGATTTAACAGGTTCACAAGATTTGAAAATATAAAATAGGTAGATGCACGAGTATTAAAAAAGAATAGCCACTATAGAGGATAAAATCAGAATGGTACCTTGAATATTTTTGGGCCCTGCATCCTGTCCCACTGGTGATTGCTCCACAACATGAAGGTTCCTGGGTTTGGTCTGAGTCTGATCATGATCACTGACATGAGGGTGTTCTCTAAGATGACTCTAACCAGAACAAGATCCAGTCCTGCCAACCTGACCACCATACCGAGACCCCACTATCTTATATAGTTCTAACTCAGTTGTAATACCCTTAAAAGCCACTAATCCCACACTACCCTGATAGGAACATGTAGTCATAAAAAAACATTATAAGTTCTCCAATGATACACCCTAATGAAGGTTATTGGGTGGGGATGTAAAAATAGGTTTGGTTTTTTCCCACCTTCTTATGTAGGTGGCATAAAACAGATCTAGCATCAGAAGCCATATAAGATGGATTTATGGAAGGTTGTCCAGAGTTGTCGCCTCCCTTCTTCACTTTCTCCTCACTATTTCTTTTCTTTTATAAAGAACTGTTACTTACCATTAGATACATAGACCCAAATCCACATAAATTTCTATTGAATTTGACCTCCACCAAGTAATCCTAGTTGACCACTTCAACATAAGTCTTTGGTTTAAACAAGGGTTCCTTGAAATAGTATTTGTCTGAAATCCCTTCTCAAACCTCCCATCTTTCATTTTTTTATTGGAGACTGTCTCAGGAGCATACGAAAATAGATCAGTTAAATGGTTTGCATAATGCATCACCGTCAGGTCCCCCTGGAGAAGATACATGATCTCTTGGGACATAGAAAATGCCAAGACCTTGGGTTTGTATTGATCATTGAATACCACCTTGAAGTCCCTATAGGTCATATGCTCATGCTTCCCAGCCTGAACCACTATGTCCAACCACCTTCAATTAGGGCCCTCCAGCATAAAGGAAGTAAACTTCACCCTAACCTCTTTAGGGTTGTCTATAATCTCAAACATGTGATCAATATTTTTTATCCATTCCTTTTCTTCTTGAGGTTCTGAGATTCCTCAAAAAGTAGGAGGATTATTATTCATGAATAACTTGTACTTATCCTTTTGCAAGATAGGATTAGATTACTAGACTGGATAAAGAACATGACACTCTCATTATCCCAAGGCCCGAATAGCTCGATCCACAGTATCTACCAGCCTGTGATCAAGTGCTGTGGGAGAACTCTCTCATTCTCCTTCCCTCGGTTATGAGGGAACTTTCTGGGGAAGAATGTTGTTACAAAATCAATAGTCACATCGGAAAATCATCAATGTATCATGTTTGGGAGAATTATAGAATAATCAAAGAGAAAATAACTCAAAGTTCCAATCCAACACAAAGACCAAACCAATTCACCCTCATCCAGATTCCATGTACAATCAACAGCCTATACATCCCAATTAGAGGAGAATCCAAGAAATAATACAAACATCACATGGAGGCTTGAGGTCTTCCACAAGCTGTGCTAGCCTAGCACCCAACATACAACTAGAACTCCAATACTCGATAGCCATATCTCTTATCTAAATAGACTCATCCCAAATAGCATGACCTGAAGAGATAAAACTTCCTCCATTACCATGTAGTAATGAACCTAGATGTGACGCTATCTGACCTAGTGCCCAACCTAGTCCATGAGAAGGCACGAAGGGTGTTCCTGATCCCCATGGGCTCCCCCTAGTGTCCTAGTATCATCATCAAGTGAGTGGGAACAATTTTACCCAAAGATACAACTAAAAGACAACCAAAAATAAAAAAAAAATAAAAAACAATATGGAAAAAAACCAAACAATACCTTGCACAGTTTCAAATTTTAGTTTACAAGTTATTATAATAAATACAAAAAGAGGGATACCACAAACAGGAACCAAAACCGAAGATCCAAGAACCACCACAGCAAGGGGAGAATCTCCCTCAAGCCATCTCCACAACACTGCCTAATAATCTCACTAGCATCATGATCCTCCTTAATCATAGACTTTACTCATACATATATCAAACATAACCAAGTCTTCTTACACATAAAGGTGTAATAATGGTGTGATATATTTCCCAGTATGATTCCACCCAAAATATATTCCATGGTCTAAATATTAGAATGAAAAATAAATTTTCAAACATAGATAAAAAAAATAAAGTATCTGAACAATTTTTAAAGGAAAATAGATTTAAAGGAAAAACTTTTAAGGAAATTTGATTTCAAATAAAACACATTTTTCCATTGATGTATCTCATGTGCCACACTGTATTCTGATGGTTACTGCATACTGGTCAAAGATAACTTTACACGTGATATGCCATATGGGTGATCTCTATCTAAACGGAACCTAGAACTGCACTCCATGGTTTAAGGTGGTGTAGGAACCACAAAAATATATGTTCTTGTGTGTGAAACACTATATAGGAGGAGAATCTAATATTCTAGTGGTCTCCATTCATAAATATTTCTTTTTAGTGTTTTCAACACTAATCCCGCTATGTGAAACCAGGTCGTAGCCACTTTTGAATCACTAGCTTGCTAGTCATATTCTGCCCTCCAAGTTACCCAGGATTCTCATTGAGTGCTCATACATGTTTCACTCAAAACACATGTTACCACATTTATATTTCAAAATAAAAACATGTCCCAACACCCACCAAATAGACCATTTTACGAAAACAATCCTCTTTTTCAATTCAACACACACTAATACATTTTAAAAATATAGTTTCCCCCTAATACCAAATTTTTTAAAACATTTACTCTTTTTTTAAATCATTTCAAATTCACAAAACAAATCCATACTTTAAGAATTTACTAGTTTTTCTTGTAAAACATATTTCATAATAAATTGAATGTCGAAAATATTCAATACACACATTCACACAACATTAGTAATTTATAGAACATGAAAAGCAACTCAAGAAATCCAAATAAATTATCCAAGAAATTTTTAAGAATGGAACCACCTACCATTTGTGTCAAAACCCCAAAAATTGGGTGTGAAATCCTCGCCACACATCAACCGCACCACAAGGGAAGAAGATCAAACCCAAAATTAAGATTCTGACCCATGAATGTAAATGAAGAACACTAAAATTTCAACCCTAGGGCTGGAGAAGATGAAAACCAAAATATAAATGAAAAAACCTAAGATTTGAAAAGAAATCGAATGAATGAGACACTTACTTGAATATTAGTGGGTGATACGCCCCAAAAATGGCATGAAAATTGATCCCTAACTAAGGTGGATGAAGGGAGTGGCACACCTAGGGTGAGGGAGCCTGAGTGGGGTGTTAAAATGGGGAGAAAGAGAGTTAATACCAATTGGATAGGGAAAGAAAAAAAATTAATGTTCTGGAAAGTCCACATGGTTAGTCCACACGGTTTGGGAAACCATGTGAAAACTGGGCTGACTATTATGTTTGAACAGAAACATAAGCATGATTACCTGGGTCATAGAGTATAGCCATGAAAAAGGTATACAGAATTCTTGTGCTAGGTATTGTCTCCAACTAAATGGTTTCCTATGCTGTATAGAATGGCTATGAGGAAGCTATGCGGTATGTACTTTCTCCTATAGTATTGTTTCATGGGATTGCACATGGTTAATACTAACCATGCACAAACTATGTGCATGGCCCTGCCTTCCCCAAAAATTTCCATTCATCTCCAAAATTTCAAATAGAAACCCGTGGTAAAATATAGTCCAAAATAAAATAGATACATACCTGAAAAAGATATCAAAGATGTGACACCCCTTCCAAAATAGATTAGTGCAATCATGTCTCTCGAGGTGTAGTAGTGACACATGAATTTCTATAAAAATCACTATAACGTGTTCACCTGGAGAAACAAATAAATTCCAAGGCCTAAACCTTATATTTTTTTTCATCATTGTAGAATCCTACTGGGTCACCATGGGATCAAAAAGGTTCCATGAAAGATACGACATTCCCATGGTTCCATGGTTGAGGCCAAAGTTGACAAGCGCATCAGGAAGAACATGATGAAGGGAAATCTTGTAAACAAATTGGAAGACCAAGATCATCCTATTTATCAATAAGAACCAATTGGTTAGTTTCTGTATTATATTTTGGGACCTCAATAACCACATCCCTATAGATGGTCATCCCTCATGTAGATATAACTACTAATTTACCCAAATGATATTTCATGGAACATTCCTCCATAAATGGGTATAGTAGGTGTAACCAAATCCAGATGTCCATAAGGATGAATGAATCTCTATATTCTGGTCACCTTAAGGTATGTTTTATTTTTAGTTGATTTTATTTGATTAGAATAATTTTGGGAATACTTATCAGTGTGTCATTAATGAAATCATCTAGTTTCCCCTACTAGATTTTGTATAAATCTAGGAGAATTATTTTTGTAGTCAAATCCCATCAACGCTAGGACTACCTCAAGGATCTGGAGAAAGTTTCTGAATTCCTACAATTCAATAAAATGATGATGAATCCCCTTGAGTGTGTAGTTTGGGGTAACCTTTTCAATGTTACTTGACTTTATCATTAGGTATACATACATCAAAATGGATCCATATAATATTACTTCTATCAGCTAAATGCCTCCCCATGAAACCTCTAAGAGTTGTGAGGCATCCTAGTTCACCTGGACTACATTTAATGATTCATTACTATTATATATGGAATGTGTAAGACATTTTTTGGAACTTGGAGAATGGAACCAAATATTAATGGGATGAAGAATTACATACAACATTCAAGGTCATAATGTAGTATCTTCTATATCCACCAGTGATGACACCATCCATACCAAGAAATCCTTTCGTCCATTATGTGGCTATCCTGGAATAGTCTCATAGTTCACTCCTAGATCAAAAGAATAATGAGGTAAGAGATAATAGCATATACTAACTAAGTCATATGCTACTCAATATAGATAGAAGATATTGTCCCATTGAGAAGAGTGGCCTTACCTTAGTCTTCATGGTAAGGAATTTTTTTCATTACATGCAGAACCATGAGACCAAATTGGTATCATGTTTTGTTCCACTGAAGTACATTCTCAACTACCCCATGATTACTGGTTTATTGGCATGGTGAGTGGTAATTTTTCCAAGGTTTTAAATTATGTTCATCCCATATAAAGCTATCGAGGGACAGGAAATTGATGTCTTTTAGGTTGTGTATCCAACCCCTATGGAACTACCCATAGATGTATACTTCTAAGATGAGGTAATCCCCTATATTGATTAGGTCACACAATATTGGTAGTTTTAATTTAATGATGTATTCTAGATCCTTATCAGGATAAGGATAAGAAACCATAAACATAACAGAGTGGGAATTGGGATTATTTTCCTCACTACAACATGATCTTTATTTAAGTAATCATTGATTTTTAGAAATTATTTACCAACAACAAGGTTGAGTTTTAGGTTCTTATCACTAGTTTCAAGATGGAACTCAAGATTCATGTACTCTAACTAAAGGTGAAGGGAGACTCAGAACAAGTCCTCAAGATGATAAATGGTGGTTACATCTTCAAGAAGGAATAAATAATCCACTTAGTTGAGTGAACCCCTGATAGTATGACATTGTTCCCTTCCCCACAGAATGTGATTCTTATTACCAGATCCTAGAAAGATCAAGATGATTCCTTGGTAGGCCAGGCTACATCCCTTTTATAACCAGACCAACGTGACATGGCCATTCATAATGAACATCAAATAGTCATTTCCTTCATTATTTCTAATGATTAAGGCCAATAGGTGAACCAAATTTCCACTGGTGCTTCCACATTAGGGCCATAAAATTCTCAGTTAGTCAAACAATAATCTGGTTGGATGAATCCCTTCATCATGTATCTCTAACATGGTACCCTCCCACATGAATGAGCCGAGCATGACAAGATTTATTAGCATGCAGTGAAATTTAACCTCTTGGATATCCACAACATAGATAATACCCTATAGATGATAGGTTTTTATGGAATCATTCACTATTTCATCCAAGGGAAGGTGGTTCCTCAGGTCCATAAATAAATACATATCGGGTACTATGGGGCCCATAATGAAGGATTAAAGATTTCCCACCAGATCCGGATATTGGGTTACTTCTATCCCAATGTGGTTCATGATATAAATATGTTAAAAACAACTGTCATGCATGATAAATCCATGATAAATTCTTAAATCACCTATAATATCTTCTCTAATAAACCAATTACATTTTTCTCTTTGTTATATGGTTATATGATGTTGTACTCTCATAAACACTAGTAATAGCTCTACAATGCCAGTTCATTTTTAATGTAACTAACTTCTTCACAACGTTTTAAACCCATCACCCTAAATGAGTTCAAGTCCTAGATTATGATTGTGTTTGTCAGATCACATACCATCCACTAACTTGAGATCTCTCACACCATTCTCCTAGATAATCGTACCAACATTGATGTTGTCGAGATGAATAATTTCTATAACAATAACAAAATTTGACCCAAAAAAACCTGTGTCTATAATAGGTAGGTGATTGGGAATATTGAGGAACTAAAAAACACTCTCTAAAATCTTTAATTAGATGGATAATTAAAAGAAAAATATTTTCATTGTTAATTTATCAAATTCCCTATGGGCCTATCAGACGATGATCCTAAATTCCACTCAATTGACTCTATACTCCCTAGTCTATTAGAAAGAGGTAGTTTTACCTATATAAGATAATATTTTATTTTTTAAATAATGAAATTTTATGATTATAAAGTGTATGATAATATATCTAATGTATTTCAGGTTGAATTTCAATCCCATTAAGAAAATTGGATCTATGTTCTTTCTAACATTGAAATGCGTCAGAATCTGGTGGTGTGAGCATTTAGAAAAAAGGATCACCTTCTAACTCATTAAAGTTGTTATAATATTGACTCTAAGGCCACTGATGATACCTAGGATGAATCCACTACTATTTTAAACCAAATGAAAATGAACCTAAGTCAGTTATAATGTTTTCTCTAATAGTGTTTAATCATTGATCACAGTTGATGGGGAGCACATCACACCTCCCACCAATTTAGGGTTCCTCGAGTGGTAATTTTTAGTAATGTTTAAAAAACACTTATTTACATGATGTATAACTACATGAATGTTAAATTTCCATAATATGTAAAACTACACAATCCATATCTTTGTCCCATGGAATCAATAATGAATGATTTCCAAAACCTTGTTTCAAAGGACCTCGGATTCTGGTGTCAATATCCTACCATAAAACCTTCTAAATATGCATGATGATTTATTCCTAATTTTTAATAGGATATGTAGGGATTCCAAATCTCTCATCTTGGATATATCTTATCTAATGACCTATTTTAAGTTTATTTATCTTAATAACATGTTCAATAATCTCTCACTGATATGCCTACTTAGTGTATTCGAGTGAATGGTGGAATAACATTCACAATGTCTAACTCTACCTAAATATTCCCACCATGTTCACATCAATACTTATATCCCTTACAAATTTTGATCCTAATCATCATCCTATTATTAAAAATATCCCCTATAGTGATGGTGCCTTAAAAAACTATCTAACCATAGGTCCATGGTACATTCCATAAAGGATATCTTCTTATAAGTGATACCTCCCTTATTTCAATCATTATCAATGATCAATATGATGCATTCTCAAACCATCCATGTCTTATTTATTAGTGTAATCTATGTTTAAAACATTTTTAGTGGTCATTACCTACCCATTTGTTACCCTTGTTTCATGGTCCATATCTCAGAAGTAATGATTTACTATCTTTCCACCGCCACATGCTCCGATGGAGTCTTAATTCCCTCAATGTTATCCCCCTGTTCATTTGTGTACATTGATTAGGAATTTTATTTTCATTAGATTCCTTCTAATATATATTATATTACCCCTACCGTATCCTCTAATGTGTCTATGTTGACCCCTATAATTCCTTGTTTCTCACACTAATAAAGGATAATGTGTTCTTAGGAGTAATTTTAGGTTCTTCCCCAATATAGTTGAGACACAAAAATTATCCAAAGAAGAACTTATCTTGGGTCTATGAAATATGAACCTAAACTATGTGAAATTATTTTGGAGAAGTTTTATGTTCGGTAAGGCCTCATGGGCTCCCTTTTCACATTAGGTTACTAATATTTTGTTCTTCATGAAAATACCTATGAGAAACCCCCATGGTGAGATATCAATAACCTTAAACGAGTTGTCACCTTTTGGTCCTTACTGCATGACCATAAATTAAATAGCTGGTATCTCCATGTATAATTTTTTAAACTATAAAATTGGCTCATCATCCTCTATTGAGAGTATAGACCTCCACTTTCAGTATTCATATCCAACCACACCACATTCTATATTGACATGTGTATTGATTCCCATTTAATTGGATGTGTGGTGAAACATAAACCCCCTATCTAAGTCCCAAATGTAAACTCCCCCTGCTTGTGATACTATCTTCATTATCATCTATCCTTTGAGGCATCCATTCATGTTAGGTTTATTGTTACGGGTTAGCGAATCCATCTCACCCTCAGTAGTCGACGTTGTTTTGGGAACCTAAAAAGCTAGAACCCAAATTTTTATAGTCACATGAATTTAAACAAAAGTAAAACTTCCTCATCATAAGAGGTTAAATAGTATAATTTCCTTCCATCACCTTAAAATGTTAATGTATATATCCAACATATTTATTGAAATATGTAAAACTACATGTTTTTAATCCCATTTTCATGATGTAAAACTATTCAATACATTTTTCCTTGATAGAAAGGAACTCTCTCTAGATTAGGTCGCCATCTTCCCCATGATATAGAACTATGTATGGCTTGATTCACATTTCATGTGTTATGTAGAGTCACCTGGATCATAATATATTAGTCAAACCTAGTTTCAGATTTATTAAAAGGATCTCTCCATGAGGACGAGTTCACCTCTCAACCACCAATATACCCATTAAGTTTATTTCAATGCATTGTGATGTGGCTCCCAGAGCATTGAGGCTCCCCCTAAAAATATTATCTTATTTTCCCCCACACTTTGATTTTTCCTTGGTTTGGATACCTATCATCACCTAAATCATAATTACCTCTCCTAAAGGATATGGTTTATTGAGAATTTATCTCACATCACATCATGGGTACATACATTGATGGATCTATTGTGATAGGTGAAAATTATTATATTTCAAACATGATCAATAGTTGATCCAATATTTTCTCACCCCAACCTTGATCGATGTGGTTATGTAAATTGTGTCTCAATCATTTTTAACAGTCATTTATCACCTTTTTTTCATCCGAACATTATGTTTTAAATACCATATGTCATGATTTACATCCATTTAAACCTACCATTGTTCTAGTGTAGTTTTAACACCCTTGGTGTCACCTATCCATGAATTTTCACATATTGACAAATTAAGCTAGTATATTTGGGTCTTTCTCAACACAAATCCCATTTTCCCCTGTTGTGATCTCCCATGTAATAGGGGAAGCCCCTATATACTCATTGTTTCCCATAATGAGAATGGATCACCTAGTGTTATAATTATTGGTTGGGTCAGCACTCACATAGTCAAGACGGACTAGATCTTGGCCCTAGAATCATCGCCCCAAACTGTATTTAACATTTCATGGGAAACACCATGATTGTATGTCAGGAATATAATACCTTAAATGTCACAGAATAATCCCCATCATGACCATGGTCCAATAATCTTGGTCATAAAATGTGTGAAACTTGATTTTGGGATATCTATTTGGAGAAAGGCCCTCATGTCCATCCATTCATTTCTGTTTCATGATTACTTTCATGCCATAAAGACTTCTACAAACCACTTTAATTATTTTATCCATGTGTAATAACCATAAATTATCATCCCTTGTGTAATAATTATTATTCTAAAAGATGTGTGATGGTTTATGTAAATGACCCTAAAAGTTGAGCCCCTCTATCTATGAGGTCTCTTATCCCATCCATGGGATTTTTGGGACTCACATGGTCCATTAAATTTACATTAGGTTTGATCCACTCTACACAAATATTCCATATCGCTACCTTTAGTCAAAGCTCCGTTACTAGTATCAACATTCTAGTCCAAACACCATGAAATTAAATTGTGTGTGTGTCCCCTTTTTTCTGTCAATCTACATCTAGTTTTTATCACCTTTGGTGCTTCATAGAGTAATTTCTTATATCACTAAATCCTTACTCAAGAGGGATACTCCTTTCAATGTCACTCACCTACCATAATGAATTTTATAACTACATGTGGCTTGATTCCCATTTCAATGGGATATATAGGGATTATAGGATCTCTTATCTCAAGCTTAGCCATAAAATTCCCCATCACTCACACTGTTGTTAATCTTTCCACAATCAAACTTTTGGGCCTATTTTCCACCAAGGAAGTGAGATGATCACATGGAAGTGGTCCAAGAATTATGATCTTAATATTTATAATTATTCTTGAAAGGGATTTTTTTATGGAATTGGGATGAATCACTTCAATATTTTCATGATTATATTACCTTTCTTGACACAAAAGTGTACCCATGAAAATTTTGGTTTAATTAACATGACCATAATCTACCCAAGTAAAAGGAATAAATTTTAATAGGTTGAAACCCCATAATGGGAATATCGAGAATGAGTTATGATTTCACTTGAAAATTCATCTCAATGACATCTAAAATAATTTAAGGTGTCGATGGAAAAGTTTAAAAGAATGTGGGACTCAAAATTATACCCCAGCATAAACCTGGTTGTTCCTGCTAAGCTAACTTGTTTATTAACAATTTAGATCCATGTATTCACCATATTTTCCCATTAATCATCCAAATTGTATAATGTTAAAATGTGTTTCCAACATTATCTATGAAAGGGTTTAAACTGTATGGTTTACAACCCCAAAAAATGACATAAAACTGTATGATAATTTTTTCCACGCCTAAGAGGACCTTCTTCATAGGTGTTGGTTCTCTCCCACACCACTTTAAAAACTATGTGTGACTTTATTACCATGAATATGATACATATTGACACCCAAAATTAATGTCCCATGACCAATCAAAAATTTATTCCCACCAAAAAGGTTCATTATGTTGATAGTAGATTCACTTTGGTCACACCATTCATATTGGGGTTTCTTTCCCTTAGTTATTATCATCACCTCCCTATGGTTCAAGTTGTATGACTTTAAATCTCAGCACACTATATTCGTAGAATCCCAACCCTAAACTGGATAACCACTATCAGTCTTGAATGTATGTCATTAAAATTAATGCCCATTAGTCAAAGCAATATGACCTTAAATTATGAAACTTGAGAGAGAATTAATATCCTCCTTGAAAGATGATATATATTCAATCTCACGCCTTCCACCTAAACAACGTTTTATTTTTTCCCCACTATATTACACACTATCTATTGATTTGGAACTCTCTAGTTGATATTCATAATGTATTATAGTGTAATCCTATTCATTTGGATTAACATCCACCCCACATTTCCAAAGAGGCTCCCCTATGATCATGGTTCCAGGCAAAATTGGATCACTTCCCATCCATGGCACACATATGGAAGGATCCATTTTCCTCATCTCTGAATGGAATCCCCAATGGAAATAATTCATTTCCGTAATAGGTTTTCCTCCCATCTAGGGAATACATCCCGAAGATGAAATTTGTAGTATCATGGTTGAGAGACTTATGTTTTTGACATGGTTAACGTTTATCCACAACCCACATGCCTCCACTCATTGATTCAGAATCTAGAGGATTCAATTTAGATCTATAAAATTGTTTCTTTACTCAAGTGTAATTCCAACACCTCTGGTGTTATGCCCATGTGCACCCTCCACACTTATGGGGCATATCAAGCCCATGTAATTGAACAATCCCAATTCCCAAAGCCATGGGTTTCATAGGTGATCGATTAAGCATTCTAATCCAAACCCTTTATCCTATCTCTAAATCTATCTTATAAATTAGTAGTATTATATTGATATTTTTTTTATCAAAATGAGAATTACTCATGTTGTCTTAGATTCTTGTAGTAAATTATATTTTTTTATATTATAAAAATGGACAAAAAAACATATTGAGTTGAGCAAAAAACAATTTTATTTCCATTAACGAACAGTTAATGAGGAGGGTCATCCACAAGAGAGTACCTTTCTCCCTTATAAAAAAATGCCCCTATAGATCATCTTGGACAAGACACCACTACAGATCAGCTAGTTTTTTCCAGTATCCTCAAGGGACATTCATTGCATGGCCAGCTCCTCCATCTCCTCCTCAGCTATAGGATGAAACTCATTAGCTTGTATTTTCAGATGACCCTATTCAGACCAATAATTGTACATCATGGCTTCCACTACTACTTCCTCACTCTTATTTTTCACAAGATATTCCACTAGTTGGATTCTAATTTTCACATTGGAAAAATGAGGGCCTCATGTTTTGTTCATCCCCTTATTACTAAGAAAGATATTGTTCAACCACCTTAATTTCTTTTGTTTGTTCTTAGGTATTCTGATATTTGGAAGCATCAAACTCTTTATATTTCATGTACCCCATCTCTATAAGTAATTATTAGTATAGTGTATGGAAGTCGTGAGAGTCCACATTGCTAGATCGTAGGTTCAACAGCCAATAGTTGAGGGACCCCAAATAGTTTATCCAATCATCCCATGGGTTGTGGGTGGTAAATTGTTGGGTTCCCCTTCATACCATACATAAAAATACCAAGTTCTCCTCAGAGATGTTGAACCCATTATCTTTTAGATCTTTAGGCCATGATATCTAGTACTTGAGGAATTATACATGTACATCAGTAGTATGATCTTCTTTGGGAATCCTCTTAGATTGGATGGGATCCATGTTGACCGGGAGATTAGCTTAGCCAGATCCATTTCTAGTGATGTCATCCTTTTCTACTAGAGGTTTCATAGGATTCCCAAATTTCTTCACCAACGTGGAATTTTCTCCTCCTAGATCATAATCGCCTTCTCATGAATAGTCATATCCTTAGGGTCCTAATTGATCATTAGGATGGGCGTTGCAAGTCTTATCCACTCTGGAAGTCTTGGTTGTTAGGGGAATGCATACTCAAACACTATTCCATATAAAAAACAAATAGAGGGATGTGTTAATCTCAATATAGGATATTAAACTTAATAAATACTATCTCGAGGATAAGATAATCATGTGATCAGAGAGTTTGGATGAGGTTCATATCCATCTAAATCATAAAAACAATGTCTCAAGTGGCTGCCACCCTGGAAAAATATTGTAATCCAAATGCATTAAGGGTAAGTTCTACATCTTGCAACACCTATATTCCCATAGGAAAATCCCACACTATAAAAAGATATTATAATGTTTCATTCTTAGGATCTATAACATAGACAATGGGTAACTCATAATATAAAATTTAATCAATCATGAAAGGTATTAAGAAAACCAAGGTTGATGGAATTTTTAGTGTACATTATAGCTACAGTAGAAATATTATTATTATCCATCCCAGATGGGATAAAACTCTATTGAAAGTTTTCACTTATGATTCATTGAGATGGGCCCCCCATAAACTACAAGGATTTTTGGAAAACTTGGATCCTCGCGTTCATATTCTTATATGAATGCATCTTCTATTGAGGTTTCAAGAGTAGATCTCATTGTGGGATCCCTAGTACCAATGGATTCCCCTTCCCCTCCTTCAAAGAAATAATCTTGGACCTATCCTAATGATTAATAAGTAATTTTAAATTACGATTCAATGAGTATAATAGAACAAAAATTCAATTATATGATTAAACTTGTGAGAAATAATCACAACTCACCACAAAAAACAACAGTCAGATCATCCTCTGCATGAGTGAGAACCGTATACTTTAAAAAAATCATGTCTGAAATCATTGCCTTAGAATACCTTATCACTAGATTTCCCTGAATTGGATTCACAATCTAGTGCTTCCTGATCTCATGCTTCAATAGTGGATACTTCAACAAGATCTCCACTGTGAATGTCATTCACCCAAGCAGTACAGGGATCGCATTCCACAAACCAGTGTTCCAAAGAATATTGTTCCCATAATTATATATGCACATCCCAATAATCCACTTGTGTGGAAAAAGTTTTTCACCTGATATCTTGAAAATAAATTCGATCTCTAGAAATCCACTACTGTAGTTTTTCTAGTGTCTAAGATAGAGGTGGTATATCCCACATCACTCAGAGCTCATGGTGAATTTATTCCTTGGATACATACACCAGGTTACACAGATTCATCCATAAAGAACCCCAAGACATTCTTTGTCTTTATTGGGAACTTTTTAACTATTTTGGTAGCCATTTTTTAGGGAGACAAAAACTTTTATATATTCTCTCTCTAAGGTCACCTCCAAATGATAGGGGCATATCTATCCCATGAGATCCCTCTACTACTACTATCCCATATTGAACTCTTATCACTACTATTTTTACCTAAAAGAGTAGTCTATATTTAACCATTCTTCTCCTGAGGCTCATCCAAGGGTTCCACATTTATCACCCATTATTAATAAATTTTTCCAGGGTATGCCACCACCTGGTTTTGGGCGTAATTCTTTGTGATGTTAGATTTTTATTTTGATTGTGAAAAAATGATAATATCCCCGAATACATTAGTGATGAAGACCATCCATATTTATTTAAGGTTTAATGAGTGTTTTTGTAGTTCACCCCCATATTAACATGTTTTTATTGATTTCTTATGTAGCCAAACTACCTATAAAACCTATATGGGGTATAGGGTTTGCAATCAGAATTGTAATAAATATGTATGATTAACACCCAAACTTAGTAATCATTTAGGTACTAATATACTATAGATACCCTTATATGTTTCAAATAATTTCACTAACCTTGGATGAAAAATACTTTAAATTGAAATTCCAAGAATTTTAGATGTAGTCTCCCCCCCCCCCGACTTCACTAAGTGTCACTGATCAGACCACAAATATATTAGGGACAGATAGTTGGAGATCAGTGTTCATATGGGTGATAATTTTTGGAAAATTCACTTCCCAAAATTCCACTATGATCCACCCATGTAGTAATAGAAATGGGCCAAAATGTTCCTAGGAATATCCCCACTTGCGTTATCCCCCATCTGACTATAAAACCTAGCCCAAGTTGGACACCAAGTTTTTAATGGTTCATAGATGCAATGATCCCCATCATCTCCAAAGTCCCCAATATTAGTCCCATGAATGTATCCTAGAATATAATTATCCACTCACATAGAAGGGTTTATAGAAACACCACATAATTGACTTCTAGATTCTAGTCCCACACACTATAACACCACTCTTGGTTGCGATCATCCTCCAATGTCAACAAGTATGATTATGGACTCCTCTAGTATCATGAAACAAAAAACTAATTTCTAGACCCCATAATCTTCAACACCAGTGTATTTAAGAACATTCCCATAACATATTAAAGTAAATTCTCTAATGAAATATTGGATGGTCTATCAAGATCTACGTTATCTAGTCAAAAATAATTTTAGGTGAAATTGGAAAATAGTTGGTGTCCACCCAATAAATGGGAATTGGGTGGAATTTATCATAAATGTTGTCTTTCCATCAGATCCCACTCATTTGTCACATATCCCACAAGTATATTACTACATCCCCAATATGGATGTGGAAGATATTTTTATCTGCAGGCCACCAGCAAAAATGATCTAGCAGTAGTTCTGCTTTGTTTTAAACATGAAATCTGGACCTCGAAACAACCTCATATTATCGAGTACTACGTAGTTCTTTCTTGTACACTTCACAGGTGTGGTATGCTGAACACACTTATGCCTGATAATTAGTAAATTTTTCTAGGAAATAGTTTCCATTTTTCATAACAACCCATCCAATTTCTATAAATACTAGCTTGAACAATTCTTGCACAGTGGTTGAGAAACTCAACATATACTGGTTGTTTCACGGTGACCATTATCATAATGAAACTATGATAATAGATATAACTATAGTCATGATACATGAATGAGTTTTTAAAAGTAGGAATATTCTAGTGCTGAATCTTATTGTGGTGGGGGAACTACAATCTTTGTTTGTCGCTTTATGAAACCATAATATCCACATCATCGTGTAGTTAAAAATATAAAGAATAAACTTATTGATTTTGAAATATAATTTATTTTTTCTTTCAACATGTTTAGTAGCTCCTAGTTCTTTGACACAATAATCCTAGTTTGATGTATTTTTGGGTTTCTTTCCATTTCCCCCATCCTAACATCAGCAACAATAGAAGAAATAATATAAGCATATGGATAAGTAATATATGGGATATTTAAAGTGTATTAAAATGATGAATCACAAAATAAATGTATATCTCACACTGGTCATATTTTGTCATCTAACTAGGAAATGATTCATTGAATGTAATTTAAATAACAAAAAATACTTCAGTTCCTAGAAAGGATTTCACGTAAGGGATTTTCTTTAAAAACATTTTGACACTAAGGCTTGGGAGTTTGATCATGTCAATTAATTTCCATAAATGGGAGAAAAATAATCATCTGAAAAAAATAGGTGACAATAACTGGACCCCCCCCCCTCTAGTTTAATTTTATTCATGTAACCCTCAGGTTTAAAGCCTGTGAAATCGAGTTACATGACCAAAAATCATATTTTCAAAAAAAAAATATCTCAACAAATGTATGTTTTCCCTAAAAATTCAACCATTTCATCACATGTAATATATAATTCCAAGGGCTAAAATTTTTTGGAACTAAAAATTAATCTTGAGATTTAGAATCAATGTTTTTTCTAAATCAAGGGGAAAAATCAGCCAATGGGAACTTCTTAGGTCAAAGGGTTATTGTGAACAAAACTTTTTTCAGTTTCACATTAATCCCAATTTTGGTGCATAGGAAACTTGTGTTAGAATGGTGAAATCAACGACAATAATTCATACAAATGATATAAAAAAACAAAAGTAAAAGACTTCATGTAACTCTCCCCCTTGGGTTCAACATCCTATAATGGTGGATTGTGTGAGAAATACAATGTTAAATCACATCCTTGATAAATAATCCTTGTGTGAAAATTGCAAGAGAGTCATGAATCCCAGATATGCATGAATAATATGAAAGTATTGTGATATGAACTCTATATCATGGGCTAGTTTCAAAAAAAATAAAAAATTTATATAAATAGAGCATCACCACCTCCACCCCCATTTTTGGGATGGAAATATTGAATTTGAAGAATCATGCTCTCACTCATGAAACCAACTCTTTTACAAACTTTCACAACTCCAGAACCTCAAATATATTTCTACATGTAGATAACCTTCATAAAAACCCTCACTTAGGCCCTAAATAACTTTAGATTATGAAATTTATGACATAATTAATATTTCTTTGATATCCTTAGAGTTATCACAAGTATAATTTACTTTACAAAATCAATCCTTCCCACAACACTAAAAGTTATTTGCAACTATGAATCAATCATCCATTCCCTATACATATCTAGAGCCCATGTATTGTGAATCTTCAGATGAATGAACAACTCAGTTGTTTGTGACACATCATATTGGTCCCCAACCTAATTAATCCTTCCGCAAGGCATAGTTTCACAAAGATTTGTTTCTTAGATCCCATGAACCAATTATGAAAATTTCATTTATACATAAATTATCCACATTAATTTTATTATCAACCCTCATGCCTAAACAATTCACTCTAATCATGGGTCGGGCATCCCTACTACCTTCTTCTCCTAATAATAGAATACCTAAACTTAAAACAAATGTATTCTTCCTATAATTGGTATTAGATATACCTTTTGATATCCAAAAAAACCTATGAAGTAGACACATAAGCCCTTATAGTGGCCCCATTGAGGAAAATCATCTACTTTTCTCTTCAATGAGGGAATGTAAGTCCCCATATCCTCCTATCCAACTACCCTAATAGGTAACGGGTAGCTCCATGATTAATCCCCTAAAATAAAATCTAAGATACAATCCTTTTAACTTAATTTCACAACATCCTAGTCAAATCATGCTAAAGTACACAAACATTTCCTCAGTGCATGACATAATCATTCTTTGCGCACAGTGTAAAATTTCTTGGACATGTCTTATCACAAGACCATAAACTATGTTGTCCAACTAAATGGGATTTGATCCGAGCCTCAAAATAGAATACATAGGATACCTCCCTATGTTTCAATATTTACATCCAACAATACAATAAATACACTTTTCTATGAGATGAAGCAACTCTAAACCTTCAGGAGAACAACCAAACCCATCACCATCCAAATCGGAGGTCTCCAATGGAATTTATAACCAACATTACCTGATAACACATATTTATAATAGAATGTAATGATCTTATATGGGAATCATCCCCACAATAATTTAACCCTATTAAAACCTCTTACATGATTATCATATATAGGAAAGTCTACACTGGACACTAATTATATAAAATTCCTTCACTCATCATTAAATCTTTGACCCCTCATGATGAATCGAAATCTCTACCATAAGTGACAAGAATGATATTACTTATATTAAGATATTAGGAATATTTATGTGATTATCATATGTTTCCTAACATGATAAGAATTTGACACCACATGTAACATATAATAAATATGATTCTCCCTATCTAACATGTTGAAGATACTAGAGGAAACAATCCTTGGATTCCATACTCCCCTCATAAATGTTTCCCCATAAATAATATGATATACCATTGTTTTTTACTTCTAAGATACCTCATACATGATATTCAATCATATTTAAAGTAAGAATACTTTTATAGATTTCTAATATACCAAACACACACATATATGTCTGACACCCCAAACATACTCATCATCTATGACCATAGGTATCCACCCTATCAGAATAGAAATACACTTAATTTACTATTATCCACTTCATGTTGGAACCATTTACTATATTGATGAACATGTCTTATATCTATGAGGGAGAATAGGACTTGGAAGTAATCACTAAGTAGGAATCCATCGAAGGATGATCTGACATCCCATCATCGCATTCTGTTCAAGGAACTGATATTATCAAACACTATGGTGGAGGATTCCCACCTTTTAAAATATGGAATATGGGGAAAGCATATAGAGAATTCAGGACTAAACTAATGAAATGGACCACACTAGAAAAAACATATATTTTTCCTCAGTAGAAAATTTAGAAACAACCACAAAACATGAGAGAAACCTAAGAATTCTCAAGGAATTGTCATCCCCTTTCCTCTTACATTGATCATTGGATTCTAAAGGTTTACCATTATTAATTCAAATTGAATAAATCCCATTTTCCCAAATTTTCATCGGATTATATTTTTTAATTCTCCGTAGTGGTGTTGTTATTGTCTGGGATTTTTTTGCGATGGTTTTTATTATCCCTTGGTATAGTTCAAGTAGATTCATTATTACTTGTGTAGTTGTAGCCTATCAATTATTTTTATTTATCCTTATTGTTAAAAATAATTTGAGAATATCCTTTTACATAGGGTATCATCATTATATCCCTATTTATGTTCATTCCTTTCAATTATATTTTTTTTAAGAAAGTGTTGGTTTTGTTAAATAACCAAAGGATTATAAAAATTAAAATTCAAGATTACATGTGCCAAAAATATTGGGTTATATGAAAATATTTCACATGCAGGGGTGTAATTTATTGGGGAGATCATCTAGCCAAGTAATTCTCTATGTTGCACCATTATTTGAAATCCCATATGCAACTACATTTTCTTCATAGTAGGTATGAGTGATAATATGATTGATATCATGGAGTGAACGAAGAAACTCCATCCATCGAGTAGTGATCAACTAGGACAGATGAACCACCCCATTTTAAAGAGCATATAAAATGCTAGTCAAGTC
Source organism: Viscum album (assembly GCA_963277665.1). NCBI lineage: Eukaryota > Viridiplantae > Streptophyta > Magnoliopsida > Santalales > Viscaceae > Viscum > Viscum album. The sequence continues at coordinate 367,813,237 of OY728125.1, forward strand.
ACTCTCAATCAATATATTTTTCCAACCATGGTGTTTATCATAAGAGATAGCATAAATAAACCTCATCATTTCATCTTAAAGAGAATAGTAAGTACCACATCTTCTAAAAATACGCATGAGGATTTGACCAAGATGGTTCCCTATGATAGCCCCACATCATGTAGGTCCCAGATTGCGTTTGGAAGTGCAATCAACATTAACTATGATCCAACCCGAAGGTGGGGGTTTGTAAAATCATAAAAAGTGTGACTTGGTTGGTGAAAAATTCCATCAACCTAATGTATTCTAAAAATCATTAAATACTTCATTGTGTTTTTGTAGTACCCTTCTAATTCAAGGAATCTTCATGAATAGGAATGAGAATTTGAATTTGGCGTGCATTGATGTGGGGTGGGAAATGATTTTGAAAAAAATCCATTTTTCATATACCAGATAGCATGAAAAAACTCAACGACGACATAATGGATAATATTTTTGATTTGTTGAGAGATATCCATATCCACACAACGAGTTAACAGAGCATTGAATGATTCAAGAATCATCCATCTGGGATCATGTATGTCACAAATATAATTCTAAAGGGCAATGATAGTGGACATGAATGGAATAAGTGATATTTTTACTCTCTATGTTGATTACAAAGGCAACAATTGGATCAAATGTAAATCCAAAAATATTTTAAACATGGATGAGTTGGGATCCTTTTGTAGGATACATGCCAAATAAGAGTAAGTCCTGAAGGTTTTATCCAAGGCTTGTCAAAAATATGGATCCAACTAAGGTCATTTCCATCCTCATGGAAGTGAATATTGTAAAAATTATTTTAATCTATCATGCCATTATGATCAGGATCACATAAAAGAATATAATTCATGTTTAAGAAAGTATAGTTGGAAAATCACGTGAATGTCATTCGCAGGGATGCAATCAAGTTGTGAATTAATGACATTTTAAATGGTCATATTGATATTTTTAGGGATTTAATCCAAGATTAGAGTTGATATGGGGGAAATAGTTCAGTTGTCTAACCATAATCGCATATAGGAGTCCCTAGATACCATTCATCTAGAATTGGTAACAAGGTTGGCATAATTTTTTTTAATAGAAGTCCAGATGAAGGAGTTTAGAAAATTCACGTTGCCTTTTTTTAGTTTATCAAGGAACCTGTTTTTTATGAAGGAAGTAGTAGGAGAATAATTGTGAATCAGGTTCCAAGTAAGTCTAGATTGAAGTTCATCATTAAAGAGGATAAAATATATAATTCTAAGACCGACCTTATCAAGAGGTTTACAACAAGTAGACCAAGGAACAGTCACAAGATTCCTTTCCAAAGTACTACCAGACAAAACAAAATTTTTAATGTAAGTATTTATTTTATTTAAAGATCAGAAGTTCATTTATAGCCCATCATGGAGTATACCATTTTAGAAACAATAACCGACTTCACAAGGTAGATTATCCCCACCATAGATAGAGTCTTACCCTTCTAAGTGGAGAGTTGATTAATGATTTGATCTTCATTGTCACTAAAATAGTTTCATTTGGGATTTCCCCAAAATATGGAGACTCTAAGATATGTGAAAGTAAATGAACCTTATTTAATAATAAAATCATTGAAATGTAGCGATTATATTATTTTACATTCCATCGGGTAGATAATAAGGGTTTTTTTAATAACTGTAATGAATTGTATTATCCTGAAATTAATGGGAATAGTGAGAAATCATAAGTTTTAATGCTTTCAAAATATTTTTTTTGAGGTTATAAATGCTTGATTCCATTTTTGAAACTCATGGTAGTTGGGAACCTTTCTTGTGGGGTAGTTTATATAGTTATTAAGCCCTTATTTATGCGATTTCTTGATATCACCTTGGATGAAATGGATAATCCATTACATGTGGCTAATTAATTGGTTTACCATTGAAATATGGAATTTTTCTAATAACATACATTCTATATAATGAAGTAAAGTAATGTAGTCCCTTGAAAATAATTGTAGAATATGGGTTTCTTTGGTGTGTGTGGTTGTAGTTGTAGTGTTTCATTATTTTTGATGGGTTGTTATGTGGTTATGGTAGTGACTTGATTGGGTGTGGAAAGGGTGTGGTGGTGTTTCAATGGATGGTTTCCATGGAATTAAATGTGGGTGGTTGTACAATGGTGGGGATTTGGGGTGTTTGGGATGCACAGTGGTGGTTATGTGTTATGGTAGTTTCATGTAGAGGTTGTGATGTGTTGTGGTTGAGAATTGTGGTTATTGTGGTGATATGGATAAACTAATGAATTGTTGTGGGGATGGTTGATGTGAGATAGATGATATGTTTTATGTTATGGTTGTGTTAGTAACCTAGTTATCCATGAAATAATATCTAATTCTGAAAGTAAAATATCATGTCTCGGTAAATGAATAAGAATGGGTTGGAATTGATTTCTTATAATTATCTTAAATGATATGAATGTTTAATGAAAGGGTTCTATAAATTTGAATTAATATCCTAGTAAATTTGAGTAATTGGAAACTTTTTAAAATTTAGAAAATGGTGTAACCAATAATTGGGGGTGGAATTGTGTGATTATGTATAGCGGTTGTGTGGTTTGGTTCATTTAGTGGTTCTATATGTTGTGAAAGATATTATAAAGTATAGGGGTGGTGGGGTTGTGTGTGATGGTGCAGTTTATATTAACCCATTGGTTAGATGTTGTTTTTTTATATCTACCAAGTATTTTATGTTAATTCAATACATTTCCCACCCATTAAGGATAACCATAACAATGACATAATGTTTTATTTATTCGGTTTTCTCTCCAATATCTAGCTTATTATAGATAAGGATGGATGGATACCCCCTCTTCGCCACTTATCCTTCCATTATAGTGACGATACAGGTTGTTGTTGGAGATTACCCTGTGATGATACATGTAGGTGTTAAATATCACTCAGTTATGATATGGGTTGGTGGTGGATATTACCCAATGATTATAGATATTGGGGTTGGAAATTACCTAATGTTGAAAAGGATGTGATATGTGGTGGGGGTCATTCATGGTGGGAGGAGTTCATGAGGCTTATTTCCCTCGAATTTATGATAATATACTTCCTTGGTTATGTGATGTGGTTGTGATCTGATGTAATGAGGATGTGGTGTGATGATAAACAATGATATCACTAGATTCCAAACTATGTGACCATCATGTAGGTGGAGATACATCTCAAGACACATCATATATGTGTAGATATTTCATGTGATGTGTACAGAACATATGGGAGAAAAATATATCTGATTTTGGGGTGTGAGGGAAGAAAATATCTAGGGAAGTGGTTGTAGGGTTCCCTTTATTTATCTTATTGATATTGTGTTACTATATTGGAAGCCTGATTTATAAAACATGCCATGTTGAGGCTGGGATTGGTTAGTTGACTAGTTTTGGTTCATGTTGGTATTTTTGATTGTTCACTGGCACATTAGTATGCACTTTTCAAATGTGGTCTTCAGACCATGGATATGAATCTACTGATTATATATATTATACACATCCTACATATATACAGCATTTCAAGATTCTAGTATGAATTTTTGGACTGATGTAGACATTACCTTTTTGGGTTTTAGAGAATTTGTTGATTCAATTCCATTGTACATTATTATAAATATTTATATAGATAATTTTTTTATTTGTTGACATTATTCATTCATTGTGCGATGAATTAGGCTTATAATTTTATTATGTGATAGAGTTACTTGGTAGATAATTTGTCTTATCTCCCAATAAAATATTTTATTGAGGTTAATGTCTCCCATATATTATAATTTTTGTACCCTCTTTTAATTTCACCATCTTGGGGCCTATTGGAGGTGGGACTCAAGGGACATTATTTATCATCCTTTATTATTAGCCTTGGAGGGGTGCCTTTAGAGGAAGGGGTAATATCATCATGGCACAAATAGTTATTTTATAAATGGTAAAGAGTTTAGAGTTAGTAATTATGAGTATTTAATTAGTTTTTAGGTAAATAGTGCTAGTTCATTTTAGTGGTCGACATAGTCTTGGGCGACTGGATAAGAAAATTGATTGCAGGGCACCATGTGATTTTATTAGGGATAATTAATCTTATTTAATGTCCAATTAATGAATTTATATTTTCATGTTATATGCCTAGTATATGTAAAAGAATCCTGTTTGACTACATTAATCTATGGATTTTTATGATTTTTTTGGAAATTAATGTATATTAATTAAATGAATATTGATAGAATTACATGATACGATTCTTAGGGTTTCCCCATTATTTTTTGGTATGGATCCTGATTTTAATCCACATGTATCTAAGAAGTATAGGATTAAATAGTTTATAGGTTTTATTGTTGTATAATTGAATTAATGGGGGAGGATGAGGAATTGCAAAAGGCCTTTTGTTCCTTTCAGTGGTAGATTTTAGGGAATTCATAGGGGAACATCATGGATATAGAGATAGATCACTTGTTGTAGGAGTTAATGGTTTCTATTACACTAATTCAAACTCATGAAATATTTTTAGTGCCACTTCTAGTGATTCATATGTGAGTTGTTAAGTGATAGTTGTTCACTATGTATCATTGTGACTATAAATAGAAATATGTGTTGTTGATAGACTTTAAAAAGAAATTCCTCTTGTAATTCAGGTCATCAATGATGAATGTGTCAAATAGTACTGATAGTATCTTACTTCAATATGGGATCTTAAGTGTGTGGGAAAATGGGATCATATTTAAGGACCTCCTACACTTTTCTCCTTTTATTTACCCAGATGAGGAGTCCAAAGTGTATTTTCTAGTGGAGGCTCTGTTACCAACTATTATGTACGAAGTCACACCATTTACACTTTCTACATAATTATAAGTACATAATAAGTAAGGATATATAGATAGGATTATTTCTCTATGATTTTAGCCTCAAGAGAGTGGAAATGATGGAGTATATAGATGTCGGTATTTTGTTCATGGGTTATAGACATTTAGGAAGTCGGGGTTTTTACTAGTGTGGAAACGACCATATCAAATCCCTTCATCTCCTTTTGGGTTTGGCTCTTTTTTATCATCATCTAGAAGATTCCAGTTTTTTTCAATATATATGGGGGACATGAAAAACACCAAGCTTAGTGTTTGACTACTCTGATATTTCAATTGAAGATGGGTGATCAAGCCTCTTTCCTACTACAATGACATTTCCCTCTATGGTAGTTACAACAGCAAGGATTGACCACACTTTTTTTGAAATTATGGGTATATAGAGTTAGAATAGGGTATCATCAAGATATTCATTTTCATGAAGATAGTCATCTACCAGGCACGATCAATTCTGATATTCTTAAGATCCTCAATCAGGGTAAGTCTCAATCTGACTGGGAAACTGCTGATGACTCTGATTATGGGAATGACATGTCTTATTATGATCTTTAACTTTTTTGACGAATGAGGGAAAAAGCACCTTATTTGACCCCTCTAGTCTATTGGTTTAATTTTTTCTTTTATTTTAATAAATGGTCAGAATCTTGGCTTCTGGATGGACTTTCTAGGTAATAGAGTAAGAGGTGTTGGGTGTGGTCAAATGCATGTGATAGTGGTGGTCCTGCAAGCAGTTACAAAGGTTGTCTAGGGTATGATCAGTTTATTATCTACCCTTGTTTGTTCCATATTGGATCCAATATTTTCTCACTCCTTTATTTCTATAAAATTTTAATATACATTGGGTCTATATGTTAATATTATTATATTACCATTGGTGTTATATACACTAGTTTGAATTTATGCTATAGTTTTTTATGTGTGTTGGATGTTTAAGCGTGTGATGGGGCAACACCATTTAGTAAGAGTTACATTTTTTCTATAGATACAACTATATTAGGTTATCCTTGTAATATATCTGTGAATTAATCAAATATTCCATTGGAGAGTATCATTTTCCAATGTTGAGGGAAATTGGAGTGGAAATTGTTGTTGAGTGATATTATCAAATAGATGGTAGGAAAGTGAAGCCACTTTTTTCTATTGAACTATCAATGAAAGATCATAGAGAGAATTTTCCTATGGCTATTTTGGATTCCTATAATATTTTGTAGACAAAATTATAACACTACTCCATTTATGTGGCATGGGTTTTGGGATAGATCTATAATAGTGTATGTTTATGATTTCAATGGTTCCTTATCAAATGAAATTTGCGAAGCTACATGCGGTGAGAATAACGTTAAATGGTCAGAAATAGATGGGATTTATCAGACTGGTTGTCTCTCCCTAGGTCTCTCAAGTGTTATTTCCTAAATTGTTATATGGAATTCTAAGGTTGTGTGTATACAACCAGATGTTGAACCAGGTGATGATCATGAACTGTTTCCCCCTCTGGATGATCAATGATATATTAATCTTGGTGACAGAATCTAGTTAGTTTTGATAGTTGATTTATTGTATAGGTATCACTAGATCAACGTCAAATATGAGGACATCCAAAAGATTGCCTTCAGGTTAATATATAAAAAATTCTAATTCATGGTCAATTCATTCATTTCTATCTAGACACTAATTATATTCCTGGGTCTCATGAACTCAATATTCCCTGAGTTACTATAAGGCCCCAGCCTTAAACCTTACTTAATCTTGAGTTATTACAAGATTACACGTTGAGGATCTTTTCGGGTTTAGAGTTTTAGAGAATTAGATCATAAGACTTGCATTACATTCCACATATAAACAAAGTGGTTACATAAAGATAGTATTCTTCATTCCCATCAATGGAAACACATTTAAAATAAAACATGGATTATTTCTTGACACATCCTTGACTCTATCATCTTATCATGTACCTTTCCCTTGACCTGTGAAAAACATTTCAAAAACTTGGGATGAGCATAAAAACTCAGTATGGGTTATAAAAAAAACATGGAAAGGAAACATGAATTCATATATACATAAGAATGAAATCATACTTTACCCATAAAACATAGGCACTTTAACATACCTCATAAAATCATGAATAAATCATAGAAATCATAAGACATAAAGGTAACTTGAGGCATTCATAACATTCTTACGTAGGGAGTAACCCTCTTGGTTACGTTTGGAATACCCATCACAGTATATTCCCTAAAATCTCTTCGGAGAAACCTTAACGTTTCACTCCTTCGCGTTACCCAATGCATTGGAGAGCTATAACGGGCTCACCCGCCCTTAGTTTATCACGGAACCACCCGTCTTCATAATAATGCCCAAGAACCATAACATAATCATATCACATAAAACATGCATAAAGGAAACATAACATTTCCGCATTTCAATCACGAGATATCAATACAACACATTGATATAATAAAAACATTATGAAACCCATTTTCAATACCATAGTAAAACATGGTATTTATTTTTCTTTTTAAAAAAAAAGGTATGGCTTGTAGAGGAAGCCGAAACTCAAATAACGGTTACGACGGCGGAGAAGTCGTTGTCGCCGCATACGTACGACAAAAACATTCCCTTTTGTCGTTTAGTAAACGCTTCGTATAAAAAAGATTGCTTTTGAGTAAACGTAAAAGTCAAAGGGGTTTATACACCGTATAAAAGAAAGTTGTGTATAAAATAAAATATGCCTCAACGAAAGGAGATTGAGACGAAGTCCCATACAAAGATAATTTTTAAAATAAAATAGATACATTATGTGTATTCACTATAAGTACACATAAATAAAGTACAAATAAAAGATACGACATAATAATATAATGACATAATTTGAAAGTAGGAGATTAACCCAAAGAATGGAAATTGGGTTAAGAAGTTCCCATACCTCGTATCCGACTTGACCCGACCGTTCTTTAAACTCCTGAATAATAAACTTTAGTTAATCTCTACTTGATTATGAATCTTTTCCAAGTTCATTATTCCTTTTATACCATGTTATGAACATCATGTAATCATTTAAGTTAATAATGTTCATTTTGTCGGTATTTGGTTCTTAAGTCAAAAATAGACTTCTTACACTTACATGTTGTTAATTTGGTCAATGTTTCATTATATCCAGAATGGTATTCACGATTTAGATATCATATATGTCATATATATCCAGTACATACATTCATTTATAATATTACATCACATTTAGAGGTAAGAAATGAAATGCACCGTTCATGGAGACGGTAAGCCGTACGTACGCATGAACGCTACTTTCATTTCTTTGTCATATTGATGGAATTAAAACTAAATGAGACTTATGTATATTTTAATTCCAGAATTATATTCATCATTTAGATATATCATTAATTATATATATCCATTATATACATGTACTTTTAATAATAAATTACATTTGGGGATAAGAAATGAAATGCACCGTTCATGGAGACGGTAGTCCGTACGTACGCATGAACGCTACCTTCATTTCTATCTCATACTTTAATGGAAATAAATGATAATTATATATAGGTATATTATAATTCCAGTATAATAACATATATAATATCATTAACGTTATCCTTTACACATCCCACATATGGTATTAACGAATCAAATCACTTTTAGGGGGCGGTAGTCCGCACTTCCTAAAATGAAGATATCGCGTATACCCATAATGGAAGCCATAAAGGTAAGACACAAATGAAAAATACAGAAGCATAAGTAAAACATAAACATATTACATATCATATATAAAAATAGTGACATCATAATGGCCACCTTTGAAGGTGTTAAATGAGTATTGAACAATCATCGTTTCGGGAGGCAGAATTTCGCCATCCACAGAAACCGTATGTTCTTTAACCATTTGATGTAGTTGTGTGAGAGTGTAGATCAAATAAATCTTATAACAACATCCTAGTATATTGAAGATACTGGTGTTGTTACAAAAGAAGTAAATAAAAAGAGTTTAGGGGGTTGGAGAAGCAAAATAAAACAAATGAACATGAGAGAATGAATTACCTTTAAAAAGTGTAACTCCTTTTGAGTTGAGCCTAAAGGCTTCCTTTGAAAGGATTATGCCCAAAGGGAATCCTCTAGGATGAGGAGAGGGATGTGGAGAGAGCAAATGGGCAGGGTTTGGCCGAGCCAAAGGCTTGAAGAGTGTGTGAAATGAGGTAGAGGTGGGGGCCTTTTATAAGAGGAGAGGAGGGGCACTTTTGGAAAGTTAAGAAACATTACATTATTTGAAAATGTGTTTCGGTTTCAAAAGGTCCCACATTGATATAATTCGTGGATAAGGTGATAAGGCATCGAAATCCATTCATCCAATTGGTTTTGGACATGTGTAGTTCATAGATTTTATTTTATCTTTCCATTTTATTTAAATCGTCAAATAATGATGTCATCGCTGCATCATTATTATGTCATAAATAATTAAATTTATTTAATGTCTAAAAATTATAAAAAAATTACTATGATGTAGGAAATCTTTTTAGCTTTCCATTGAATATTTATAATCAAAATTTGGACTTGTATAACCCCACTTAAAAATTGTTTTCGCAAAACATATTATGTTTGTGTCATTTTCACTTTAACATTTAATAAAAAGTAATTTATGTTATTTCCCAACAAAAGTGGATCCATGGGGTCCCCAAGTTGACCCATGGCTTGTCTTGGTCGGCCATGACACAACCAATAAGGTTGGGACATGTGTCTAGGTCATTTCATATTATTAAATCATTATTTATACCTTAAACTACACTAATTACCACTAATCGCGATTAAGAACTTAATAAGTTACTATTCACCAAAAAATTATTTTAATCTCATTGAACCACATTTTACTTCTTAATGACAACCATGTATGTCGGATTTTCAAAATTCAATACACATTAGTGGTAAACTTTCATTTAACTGAAAAATCAGTTTGCTTGATTACCACTTAGTGGTTTCACTATTCATCAAAAATTGAAGTTTTTCAGAAAATTACCAAAAATTCACCCTAAGCTATATTTGATATTCCGAATTCAAAAATGAAGTCTATTTTACAAAATTCAAATCATATAAGTCACATTAATTAATTTAATAATTAATTCCCGCTGCCAGAGCAAATAGCGTGTTTTTACAAAACAATAAGTATCAAAAGATTGACACCAGTTTAAGTCTAATTTCAAAGTGAAATTGATTCCAATGACCACCATTGGATAAAATGGTAAAAATATATTCTAATTTCACTTTAAAACCAATTCAAAACATAATCTAATTGTATAAATAAATCAGATTAAAAAGCAGTTTTGATGTAAAATACAACATTTTACACTATTCATAAAAAAAATGAACTTCATCAGAAAGGTACCAAAAATTACACAATGTAAAATTTGATGTCCCGATTCTTAATAAAAGTTTTATTTGGTCCAAAAGAATGTATAAGAGTGATCAAAACTATATTTAATGACGGTTCACCATTAAAAGGTGATAAGTGAACCTTTAGTGAAAATTAGAGTATAAAAGCCTAAAATTGAACTCTTTCCGTATTTTAAGCCTTTATCTTTTATTGGGTAAATGTAAAAACATCTAAAAACATATCTATTCATATTTTAGTTATTTCTATTCATTCCCGCCAGTACAACGGCTACTTGTTAACTAACATAATATTATTATATTACTAGTGTGCTACGTAAGTTTCAAAGAAACTCATCGTTGCGTATCGGGTACGCTATCGAACATAGCAACCCCTTTTAATTAAAATTCATATTTAATTCTCTAATATTAATAAATATGAAAATTATTTATTCTTTAATTACCTGGGATGTTACATCCTTCCCCCCTTTTGGGAATTGCGTCCTCGCAATTTATTTATTTATCAAATAAATTGGGGTACTTATCCCTCATTGCATTTTCGGATTCCCATGTTGCCTCTTCAATCATGTGGTTTTTCCACAAAACCTTTACCTGCTTAATCACCTTATTCCGTAACACTTGCTCCCTGTGGTCAAGAATCTGGACCGGTTGTTCCTCATAAGATAGGTTTTCTTCCAGCTGAACTACCTCTGGACTCAAAACATGAGATGGATCTGGCATATACTTTCTCAACATCGAAACGTGAAAAACATTGTGTACCTGAGATAAACTCGGAGGTAAAGCCACTCGGTATGCAACTGATCCAACTCTCTCTAGAACTTCGTATGGTCCAATGAACCTTGGACCCAACTTTCCTTTCTTACCAAATCTCATCACACTTTTCCAAGGAGAAACCTTGAGAAAAACATGATCACCTACCTCGAAAGATAGATCCTTCCTCCGGTTATCCGCATAACTCTTCTGCCTGCTCTGAGCTGTTCTCATGTGTTTCTGAATCAGCTGAACTTTTTCTGCCATTTCTTCTACCAATTCTGGTCCCATCAACTTTCTTTCACCCACTTCATCCCAGAAAGCTGGAGTTCGACACCGCTTCCCATATAATGCCTGAAATGGTGCCATCTGTATACTGGAATGAAAACTGTTATTATATGAAAACTCAACCAAAGAAAGATGCTGGTCCCAACTCCCCTGATAATCCATAGAACAAGCTCGTAGCATATCCTCCAATGTCTGAATTGTTCGTTCTGACTGCCCATCTGATTGAGGATGAAAAGCTGTACTAAAATTTAATTCAGTACCCAACGACTTCTGAAGGCCTTTCCAAAAGTTAGAGGTAAACCTGGGATCACGATCTGATACAATGGAGAGGGGAACTCCATGTAACCTGACTATCTCCTTAAGATACAAACGGGAAAGTTGATCAAGAGAGAAAGTATCTCGTATAGCAAGGAAATGAGCAGATTTGGTCAAGCGATCAACAATAACCCAGATTGCATTATTACCTCGAGATGTCTTCGGTAATCCAACAACAAAGTCCATGGATATATTCTCCCATTTCCACTCTGGCACTGGTAAAGGCTGAAGCATCCCTTTCGGTAACTGCCGCTCAGCTTTAACCTGCTGACAAGTCAAACACTTCACAGTAAAATCAGCAATATCTCTTTTCATTCCATCCCACCAGTAATACTCCCGCAGATCTCTATACATCTTAGTACTGCCCGGATGAACTGAAAACAGAGAACTATGAGCTTCACATAACAACTCTCTCTTCAACTGTGAATCAGAAGGCACACACAATCTCTTCCCAAACCTCAAAACACAAACACAAACTTATCCAAGAACTCATGGAAAATTTTATTCATAAGGTCCATGAATACAGCAGGTGCATTGGTTAACCCAAAAGGCATAACTACAAATTCATAATGGCCATATCTAGTACGGAACGCAGTCGTCTGCTTCTTTTACTTTCAACTGATGGTACCCTGACCTCTAGTCAATCTTCGAAAAATACTGAGCTCCCTGGAGCTGATACCACTTCATTCGATGGCCCAACATCTGCTGAAGTTGTTGCAAATGATTTTACCACCCCTTTCTGCTTGTAGTCTAGCTGCTTCCCATCACTCAAGCTCCTTGTCGGACACTCGTTTGCATAGTGACCCATCTCATTGCACTTATAACATTTCACTAACTGTAAATCAAATTTATTCTTACCTTCACCTTGATCCTTTTCAGTGCAATCACGAGCCTTATGTCCCATCTTACCACATCGGTAGCACTTCCCAGAATTCAAAAGACATTCCCCAGCATGCCTTTTGCCACATTTATCACAAATTGGAAACTTAGTTATCTTACCATCAGACCTTTTTGAAGAATTCTTACCATTCTCCTGCAACCTCGGTCTCTTCTTCTGCTGGTTGCTATAGAACACTTGGTCATCGGCAAACTCCATTTCCACCTTCTCAGCACATCGAACAAGCTTTTCATAACTTTTAAACTCACGAGAAGCTAATGCCCTTCGATACTTTGGCTTTAATCCTGAGTAAAAACGATTGATTTTACTATCAAGGTCCCGGATAAAATTTGGAGCATACCTTGCCAAACGAGTGAACTTTTCTTCATAGGCAGCCACTGAGTCTTCCTCTTGCCTCAATTCCAAGAATTGCTTTTCCATCCTAAGTCGAACAGCCTTAGGAAAATACTTCTCAAGAAACATACCTTTGAAATCATCCCAGTCAAGAGCATCAATCTCATCGGCTTCCCTGATATTTTTAACCATAGACCACCACTGATCTGCTTCACCCTCCAAACGGTAAATAGCAAGACTAACCTTTTGATTGTCTGAACACCCCATGACATCAAAAATCTTCTCCAGTGCTTTAATCCACCCTTCAGCTAGCACAGGGTCAGATGATCCTCTGAATGATGGGGGATGTTGCCTCATGAAATGTTCCACCACTGACATGTTCCTCTGCGGTTGTTCTGGCTGATCTCGTGCATGGATACCACCACCATTTATCGCCTGAGCCAACTGCGCCATTACTGCAACAAACTGTTCAGTTCCAATTCCGACCATTTCTGGATGCTGATTCGGAAGGTTATTTCCTTCTGTATGCCTTCCTAGCACTGCTTCCCTGTTTCCTCTGCGGAAAACCATTCTGAACACCGAAATATCTTAGGCGAAGCAACATGGTAATCTGTAAATGCTATATCATTTAAATCATATTATAATTTAACACTTTTCTAACTCCTAAAGTTGTCTAAACCGACCTCTGATACCAACTATAAGGCCCCAGCCTTAAACCTTACTTAATCTTGAGTTATTACAAGATTACACGTTGAGGATCTTTTCGGGTTTAGAGTTTTAGAGAATTAGATCATAAGACTTGCATTACATTCCACATATAAACAAAGTGGTTACATAAAGATAGTATTCTTCATTCCCATCAATGGAAACACATTTAAAATAAAACATGGATTATTTCTTGACACATCCTTGACTCTATCATCTTATCATGTACCTTTCCCTTGACCTGTGAAAAACATTTCAAAAACTTGGGATGAGCATAAAAACTCAGTATGGGTTATAAAAAAAACATGGAAAGGAAACATGAATTCATATATACATAAGAATGAAATCATACTTTACCCATAAAACATAGGCACTTTAACATACCTCATAAAATCATGAATAAATCATAGAAATCATAAGACATAAAGGTAACTTGAGGCATTCATAACATTCTTACGTAGGGAGTAACCCTCTTGGTTACGTTTGGAATACCCATCACAGTATATTCCCTAAAATCTCTTCGGAGAAACCTTAACGTTTCACTCCTTCGCCTTACCCAATGCATTGGAGAGCTATAACGGGCTCACCCGCCCTTAGTTTATCACGGAACCACCCGTCTTCATAATAATGCCCAAGAACCATAACATAATCATATCACATAAAACATGCATAAAGGAAACATAACATTTCCGCATTTCAATAACGAGATATCAATACAACACATTGATATAATAAAAACATTATGAAACCCATTTTCAATACCATAGTAAAACATGGTATTTATTTTTCTTTTTAAAAAAAAGGTATGGCTTGTAGAGGAAGCCGAAACTAAAATAACGGTTACGACGGCGGAGAAGTCGTTGTCGCCGCATACGTACGACAAAAACATTCCCTTTTGTCGTTTAGTAAACGCTTCGTATAAAAAAGATTCCTTTTGAGTAAACGTAAAAGTCAAAGGGGTTTATACACCGTATAAAAGAAAGTTGTGTATAAAATAAAATATGCCTCAACGAAAGGAGATTGAGACGAAGTCCCATACAAAGATAATTTTTAAAATAAAATAGATACATTATGTGTATTCACTATAAGTACACATAAATAAAGTACAAATAAAAGATACGACATAATAATATAATGACATAATTTGAAAGTAGGAGATTAACCCAAAGAATGGAAATTGGGTTAAGAAGTTCCCATACCTCGTATCCGACTTGACCCGACCGTTCTTTAAACTCCTGAATAATAAACTTTAGTTAATCTCTACTTGATTATGAATCTTTTCCAAGTTCATTATTCCTTTTATACCATGTTATGAACATCATGTAATCATTTAAGTTAATAATGTTCATTTTGTCGGTATTTGGTTCTTAAGTCAAAAATAGACTTCTTACACTTACATGTTGTTAATTTGGTCAATGTTTCATTATATCCAGAATGGTATTCACGATTTAGATATCATATATGTCATATATATCCAGTACATACATTCATTTATAATATTACATCACATTTAGAGGTAAGAAATGAAATGCACCGTTCATGGAGACGGTAAGCCGTACGTACGCATGAACGCTACTTTCATTTCTTTGTCATATTGATGGAATTAAAACTAAATGAGACTTATGTATATTTTAATTCCAGAATTATATTCATCATTTAGATATATCATTAATTATATATATCCATTATATACATGTACTTTTAATAATAAATTACATTTGGGGATAAGAAATGAAATGCACCGTTCATGGAGACGGTAGTCCGTACGTACGCATGAACGCTACCTTCATTTCTATCTCATACTTTAATGGAAATAAATGATAATTATATATAGGTATATTATAATTCCAGTATAATAACATATATAATATCATTAACGTTATCCTTTACACATCCCACATATGGTATTAACGAATCAAATCACTTTTAGGGGGCGGTAGTCCGCACTTCCTAAAATGAAGATATCGCGTATACCCATAATGGAAGCCATAAAGGTAAGACACAAATGAAAAATACAGAAGCATAAGTAAAACATAAACATATTACATATCATATATAAAAATAGTGACATCATAATGGCCACCTTTGAAGGTGTTAAATGAGTATTGAACAATCATCGTTTCGGGAGGCAGAATTTCGCCATCCACAGAAACCGTATGTTCTTTAACCATTTGATGTAGTTGTGTGAGAGTGTAGATCAAATAAATCTTATAACAACATCCTAGTATATTGAAGATACTGGTGTTGTTACAAAAGAAGTAAATAAAAAGAGTTTAGGGGGTTGGAGAAGCAAAATAAAACAAATGAACATGAGAGAATGAATTACCTTTAAAAGTGTAACTCCTTTTGAGTTGAGCCTAAAGGCTTCCTTTGAAAGGATTATGCCCAAAGGGAATCCTCTAGGATGAGGAGAGGGATGTGGAGAGAGCAAATGGGCAGGGTTTGGCCGAGCCAAAGGCTTGAAGAGTGTGTGAAATGAGGTAGAGGTGGGGGCCTTTTATAAGAGGAGAGGAGGGGCACTTTTGGAAAGTTAAGAAACATTACATTATTTGAAAATGTGTTTAGGTTTCAAAAGGTCCCACATTGATATAATTCGTGGATAAGGTGATAAGGCATCGAAATCCATTCATCCAATTGGTTTTGGACATGTGTAGTTCATAGAATTTATTTTATCTTTCCATTTTATTTAAATCGTCAAATAATGATGTCATCGCTGCATCATTATTATGTCATAAATAATTAAATTTATTTAATGTCTAAAAATTATAAACAAATTACTATGATGTAGGAAATCTTTTTAGCTTTCCATTGAATATTTATAATCAAAATTTGGACTTGTATAACCCCACTTAAAAATTGTTTTCGCAAAACATATTATGTTTGTGTCATTTTCACTTTAACATTTAATAAAAAGTAATTTATGTTATTTCCCAACAAAAGTGGATCCATGGGGTCCCCAAGTTGACCCATGGCTTGTCTTGGTCGGCCATGACACAACCAATAAGGTTGGGACATGTGTCTAGGTCATTTCATATTATTAAATCATTATTTATACCTTAAACTACACTAATTACCACTAATCGCGATTAAGAACTTAATAAGTTACTATTCACCAAAAAATTATTTTAATCTCATTGAACCACATTTTACTTCTTAATGACAACCATGTATGTCGGATTTTCAAAATTCAATACACATTAGTGGTAAACTTTCATTTAACTGAAAAATCAGTTTGCTTGATTACCACTTAGTGGTTTCACTATTCATCAAAAATTGAAGTTTTTCAGAAAATTACCAAAAATTCACCCTAAGCTATATTTGATATTCCGAATTCAAAAATGAAGTCTATTTTACAAAATTCAAATCATATAAGTCACATTAATTAATTTAATAATTAATTCCCGCTGCCAGAGCAAATAGCGTGTTTTTACAAAACAATAAGTATCAAAAGATTGACACCAGTTTAAGTCTAATTTCAAAGTGAAATTGATTCCAATGACCACCATTGGATAAAATGGTAAAAATATATTCTAATTTCACTTTAAAACCAATTCAAAACATAATCTAATTGTATAAATAAATCAGATTAAAAAGCAGTTTTGATGTAAAATACAACATTTTACACTATTCATAAAAAAAATGAACTTCATCAGAAAGGTACCAAAAATTACACAATGTAAAATTTGATGTCCCGATTCTTAATAAAAGTTTTATTTGGTCCAAAAGAATGTATAAGAGTGATCAAAACTATATTTAATGACGGTTCACCATTAAAAGGTGATAAGTGAACCTTTAGTGAAAATTAGAGTATAAAAGCCTAAAATTGAACTCTTTCCGTATTTTAAGCCTTTATCTTTTATTGGGTAAATGTAAAAACATCTAAAAACATATCTATTCATATTTTAGTTATTTCTATTCATTCCCGCCAGTACAACGGCTACTTGTTAACTAACATAATATTATTATATTACTAGTGTGCTACGTAAGTTTCAAAGAAACTCATCGTTGCGTATCGGGTACGCTATCGAACATAGCAACCCCTTTTAATTAAAATTCATATTTAATTCTCTAATATTAATAAATATGAAAATTATTTATTCTTTAATTACCTGGGATGTTACAGTTACTAGACCAGTTCATCATCATGTTCATCAATGATATCTTGATCAACTCAAATTAAGAGTATGAGCACATTGACTATCTCATAGCTATCTTGTAGGTCATTTGGTACCACCAACTCTATGGAATAAAATCCATGTTTATGTTCCTTATGTGAGAGGTGAATTTCCTTGGGCATGTATTGTCTATAAGGGTTATGGTCATAAAACCGTCAATAATTGAGGTAATTTTTTCCTTGGAATCACTCAGGAACATTGTATAGGTTCATGGAATCTTAATTATTGTAGGATATTATCATATATTTGTGTCTATTTTCTCTTATATTATTATTTCATAGAAATTTTTTATTGAGAATTATTATTATTTGTATTGGAATGATTTATTCCATGTAGAGTTTTGTTTCTTAATGGATAATGCTATATGAGATCCAATGCATTATCTTCTTAAGGTGGTAATGATGTTTGAGGTTTTTTATAACATGTCCCATCCATTAATGAGATGAATCTTGGTGTATGAGAGGGAAATTATCTCTTATAGGACTATTAATCCATGTCTCTGCGTGTATAAATATCCCCCCTTGATCTTGACTTATCAATAGATGTTTTTGTGTTGAAGCTGTCACGGAATTTCCATATCGATAATGACCTTTTGGTTTTCCCAAACCACATGATCCTGACATATATTAACTATTAGTTTTATTTTAATCTAATCTAGTAGAGATAGATATAGTTACTCAAAGATTAATATTTGTAAATATCTTACACCCTTGTAAATGGGAATGTTGTTACCCCTACATTGGGTTATAATTTATAAGGATATGTGGTTTGTGAGTCTTTATAATTTTAGAAAGGGATGAAGGATCATTCAGTGTTGTATCTTGATTTCAAAGATGGAAGTGACTAAGGTTTTATTTATTGTATAATAGTGGAATTATCCCTCATAAACTGGTGGAGAAGTCTTAGTGGGGAGACTTAGAGACAATGGTTACATGTGACAATGTCATCTATGGTGATCCTCTAGAGGGATGGTCATAGGTTAATCAAAAACTAATTTTGTTGTAGTGGAGGTTTTATTCTTACTGTAAAAGAACATGGTATTTATACAGGAGTATCATATCTCACCCTTAAATATGAATCCTAATGTTATTGAAATTTATCATGGATTGAGGATATAGTTCTTGTGGCTTGGGATGAAATTTGAAGTGGTAGATTTTGTGGCGAATTGTCTATTGTTTCAGGAGATGAAAGACTAACCCCATGTTCCGAGAGGGTTTTTACAACCCATACATTTCCCCAAGTGGAAATGAGAGGAAATATCAATTTATTTTTTCATTGGGTTACCCTAGCCTCATGGAAGATGTGATGGAGTTTGGTGGATTATGACCCAACTAATGAAGTCGACCACATCATGGTGATTCATGAATTGAGTGTTGTGGATGTTTTACTGAAATGGTATGTAGATGATGTGGTCGGTTTTCCTAAGGTATTAATGAACATAATAAATTATTGGGATCCTCACATTACATTATGTTTATTATGGGGATTTTTGGATTTATTAGGCCCCTAATTGTACCATAGCACTACTTTTCACCATCAAACGAATGGGAAGACTGAGAAGACCATCCCAGCACTATAGGATATGTTTTTATCTTGAATTTGGACATTATAGGATCTTGGTAAAAGAAAATATATTTGGTTGAGTTCACCCAAAAAAGTAGTTTCCACTCATCTGTTGGTGTCTCTCTATTTGAGTTGTTTTATGGGAAACAATTTCATTCTCAATTGTATTGGGATAATATTAGGAGACATCAGTTCTTGGTCCTGATGTGGTGAAGTGCATGAATTAAAAATTCTTAATTTTCTAGGTGTGGATGAGGTTAGTAAAGGAACTTATAAACTCCTAAACTAATCATAGTAGTATATACTTAGAGTCTGAGTTTATAGATAATGTGTTTTATAGGGTCTCCCCTCGATGGGGCTAATGGAGGTTTGTTAGAGGAGTAATCATTCTTCTGGATTCATTGGAAATTTTGAGATGTTTGGGTGTATTTTTGATTTGGTGTATTAGTTTCCACTATTTCCATGGTTGGATAGTATTCACGAGGTCAACTATATGTCCCATATACTATAGTATCTCTATTATAAATCCCAGATCATTGACTGGGGATATTTGGATATCCTGGACAATGGGACATTCATGGAGTGACCAATAAAGATCTAGAATCATCGAGAGACAATATTACATGGAAGAAAAATCCCCTTTGTTCATGTGTTGTAGAGGAATGGTGTTCTGTAGAAGACTAATTGAGAGTGTAATATGCATTTGTCTACCTAGTAAGATAATTTTTTTTTGATTTCACGTGATTTGTTTTTCCTTGAGGATGTGATGTTTTAATAATATTTATTTATGAAATTATTATTTTTTTCTTTTAGTGGTGGTGTGTGATATGGCTTCTTGTTAATGAATAATTTAGAAATTACTTCTTGATCCAAATAAAATATATTAAATAAGTTTTTTATAAAAATTCATTCATTTTAGTTCCACCCAAAGTAAACCACATATTGATATGTGGTGGGTTTCTTTGATTTTTGTTCACAGGACAATGTTGGGTGATGGTTAATGGGTTTGTTGGCATGGTGTGTGTATGGGTTTAAATTTTTATATGAGTAGTTATGTGGGATAGAAGAGGATTGTAGTTGGAGTTAAATAGTAAGGTATTGTTCATAGTAGAGGAAGGTTATGTGTTTCTGTTGGGTCTTTCTGGACATTTTTTCTTAGCATTATGTGTTTGGTTGGGAGTTTCATTTGGAGTGTAATGATATCTCTGAGAGGTATCTCACAATATTTTGGTCCATAACCTTCCTTTTATCATTTTAGCTTAATTTGTATTAAGGGGTATGTGAGTAAATTTAAAGGTATCTAAAGTAATGTTCCATTCCTTCTCGGCCCATTACATTTCTATTTTTTGAGTTATGGGTGTTTGGAGGATCCTTAAGGAGTGTTCAACGATGTTTGGAGCTACAATTATGTTGTAGCAGGTGGATCGCAATGTTAAAGGGAGTTTATGATGTGTTATGTTTTTTACAGATTAGTGTTGGGTGATTCATTGATTTATGTTCATATAAGGGTTGTAATACTAGAATAATTTAATGTAAGAACACTATATTTGATAGAGTACACAACATGTATCAATTAGTCTAAATGATCCCCAATATACTATTAAAATATTATTATTTAATATAATAATTATTACATATCAATTGAATTGGTGGGTATCAATAATAATAAAAAAAATATGATATATATATATATATAACCTAGGAAAAATAAAATAGTTTATGAATGATTATGAAATACTTATTAAATTTTTCGAAAAATTTATTTTATTATTCAGAAATATGTTTTAATCAAAAGTATATTTTATTAGTTTTTATGAAAAAACATTATAATTAGTTTTTGAAACATATATAATTTTTATTTTATTAATAAATAATATAATTTTTGAAATCATCATATCCAAATTATGTAAAGGAGAAATTTTTGGATATTTCTAAAAGGATTTACTTTATAGTGAATAGTGGAAAATATTTTTTATTGAAAACTGTAGTTTTATATCAAAAAAATAAAATAACATTTTATTTTAAAATATTTTTTTATTAAAAAATTAGATATCTTATATTATTAATAATCCAATTAAGATCACTAGAATAAATATTATTCCTTAATTTGGTAGAAGATCCTTTTTAAATATAAAAAGGCATTTTTCTAATGAACAGTTGTTCCTTGTGTTTTGATAATTTAATTTTAAATTAATTGATAAATATTTTGTATTTTTAATTTTAAAAAATGTATTAAATATTTTTATCTAGGAGGTAAAAATATAGTAAATGGGGCCTTTTTATTTTTGGTCAATATAAATAGTATCCTTAGTGATTTGGTTTCCATGGTAAGGGTAAATCCGGTAAATAAAGTCAAAAAAAGAACAAGACCATAAAATAACCCCAAAATTTTCCTTAATCTTATTTTATACACTCATTTAATGAATACTCATCTAATATTCGTTTATATTGAATTTTTTGTCTATTTGGATGAGATTATGACCTTCATAATATTTAATTTCAAAAAAGTCAAACATGTCACACTCTTATTTTTAATAAATATAATATTTTAAATATGTGGTTTTCCAGGGAATATGTTCAACTATTAATAATATTTTTAAATTAAACATATTTATCTCTATAATGATAATTTATTTCAATTTTTAATTGAATATATAATTACCTTAAATTCTTAAACAATACAGATGAGATAATTATTCAATTAATGGAAAAAACAAATAAATGACATTTTAAATATTAAAATTATTAATCAATAACATAAATAATTTGATCCATGAATTTTATAGATTAAAATAAAATTTTATTGATATAATAAAATATTTTTTTCTAATTCTATGTGTTTTCTTGTTATTATTAAATTCAAAGTAAGGAATATTTCCAAAAATGACATTATTGATATTTATAATAAATTATATTTAATTACATTATATAAAATTCCTAAAGAGATTATATTTAGTAAAATTATTTTTTTTGTTGTTAATGAAATCTACCATGTTCAATTTATTACTCTTTTTTTTAATTTTATAGTTATATTATTGACTCATAGAGTGTATAAAATTTTAATAACATGGTAATTAGAAAAGGGATAATGGGGTTAAAACTAAAAGATAAGGGTACAAACATATCCAAAACATGTGCATATATTATTTTAGAAATATTATTATCACATAGAATCTCCTTATATTTTCATTAAATCATTTTTTATCCATTTTAACATGATAAATAATATATATTATTTTAATATTAAAAACATTCCAACAATGCCCCTCCCCTTAATAATGAAAGGGGAAGCCTTTCATCACTTGTTTACACCACCTTGAGCTATATATCCATACCAAAACCTATACATTCCCCTTCTTAACATCTTTACCAAAGTTATTTAGGCCCTTATAATTTCAATATAGAAGCCATATATCCCCTAATAATATATCAAAAGGGAGTTCATTGAAGAAGAGGTCATCATATTTATCAACTCTAACATGTTTATTTTCTCTTCTACATAATCTTAATGGGTTGTAACTATACTAAAATAATACATAAAGTATAAGAAATATATTTTATATTTTATTATGATTATGGGACTACCATATTCCATCTTCTTTTAGTCATATCCAAAATAAAAACATCACTCATGTGTGTGTACTACTTACTCTCTCGAGGTAGTGTGTAATGCATTTCTCAACACCACTTTACTTGGGTGATTATAATGATATAACTAATGATTATATATGATATATATGAAATTATAATAAATTTTTAAATATTAATTAGTTTTTTCATTTATTTGGTTTCATCTATAGTGAAATAAAAATTGTATTCTTGCAGATGTATGACCTACCATCTCCATGAATATTGTAATTCATTTTTTTATCTCTATCATTATTGGATGACTATGAATACCTATATATTTTATATAAATGATATTTATACCTTAAATAATATTATGTATACTATATGACCATGATGAATATGAATAATTTAGAACTACCACACTAAAACATGCATGAAAAATGATGAAGATACCAATCGAAATAGTTATTTTAATAATGAATTGATAATAAATGGGTGATAAAATATTATAAGTAAATTTTAAATGATTTTTCATATATGAGTATGGTTCTAAAATATATAGATACTAAATAAATATTTTTTATTCATGAGAATAAAACACGTACAATGGAAACCAAACATGATATTGGTTATTTTGTCACAATTTATTTTCATTGGTGCATATTGTATTGTTATGAAAATAATTTATTTTACATGGTTTTTTTACTTTCCGTTTTACAAGTAATAAATTGAAATATTAATAAATAATTTAATTTCATGTTTAAATTTGAATTATTTCATCCAAATTGTATTTTTATAGAGTTTTACAATGTTGTAAATAATTTCATAAATTAATTTTTATTAGGTTATATTAGTTCATCAATTTTTTTTATATTATTAGACTATGTGGGAAATGTCCATTGATTATTTTATATTTCATTTTAATTTTGATTTTATGGATTTTAATTTTACACATAGACACACTTCTTTGATTAATTATCACTTAAATTTATTTTGGCCTTTACAAGGGTTCCTTATATCGCTTTTTCTTTTTTGATACATATGTCGCATTCACCACTTATTTCCTTTTTGTGGTGTATATAATTTCCCTATGATATAGTATATCATTAATATATCTATATTCATAGATTTTAATTGCTTGATTTAATTTATTTCATTCATAGGGATTTTGATTCAAATGAAACCCAAGTGGTAAGGGTTTATTTCACAATCTCATAATTCTTCAAGATTGTATATTTTTAAGCCTTAGTTGAGGAATATTTCTCTTCCATGTCCATGTCTTCTAAAAAATTGAAAAATGTTTTTAAAATTATCGAATGATTATTGAAATTCATTTTTACCCTTGTTTCACTTTTTACACAATTTTTTAAATGGAATATTCGTGTTATTTTTTTAATAGTGTAATTTTAAACATTTTATACAAAATTTTGAAAGGAATTATTTTTAATATATACTGAATGAACTAAATTTCCTATTTTCATGAAAACATAATTTATTGGACCTTAATTTATAATTTTTAAAAGGTATTTTCGAGAAAAAATGATGTATTTATTATGTCCATAGTTTTTATATTTAAAAAAATATTTTCAAAGTAAAATGGGTATTTTCATCAAGAAATATTCTAGTAATTTCATTAAATTGTTTTCATATAGGTTAAAAAAATTTAATGAATCATATATTGAGGATATAATCTTATGATACCATCAATCAAATTTATTTTTTTGGTTTATGATCATTTTGATTAAATAAAATATCGATATATCTTCTTACTAGTTCATTAAATACACACACTTATTGATTTTGTTATGAAATGATGATTAGTTTATATTATTTATTTGTATGAAGAATTTATTAGACATAGTAAGTGATATTTTAAGCCCATTATATACCTTCTAGGAATTGGTAGGTATTATGAGACAAAATAACTTGGGTTTTTTCCCGAGGCCTTACCCATTTTTATAGATTTCATGGAAAAGGCCTTGTAAGTATTTTTAGATGACTTAGATGAGGCCTTTATTTTATGTTGTAGATGTTTGGAATTATAAATTCCATCATTATAAAATTAGTTATTGTGGTCCATGTGAATGTTCTAGTAGTTATAATATTCATGAATAAGTTACAATCTCGTGTGATTTTTTGTACAACTTATTTGATCATCAATTATTCAGGTCATATTTTGTTCACGTTATTGTTTAAATGGAATTTGTTCCTTTATTTATAAAAACATACTGTTTATTCATATTTATTAAATATACCTTCCACTGTAAAATGTAGTTTTTTGTGTTTTGAATTATAATTTAAATTTCATGTATGCATAATGTTTACCAATACTAATAGAAAATTAAGTCCTTTGAGATGTGATTTCTTGTATCTAGTGCCAATGTAATAAAGTAACCATTGACTCTTGGCTACTAGGGTTGGGGTATTTAAATTTTTATTTATATAAATTTTAGTATAAACTTTGGTGACAAGACTTTGGAAAACTTATACAAGGGTATATAGCCCTATAACTAGCATTTAGAAGATTTCTAATGATAATAATAATATGATTAATATGATAATATTTTAATATTGTTAGTTACTATAATAGGGTTATATGTGTGTGGTTTTTCATAATTTTAAAGACATAGATAGCCCTTATGAAGTTTGATTAATGATATTTTTGGTGACAATTATGGGAATACAGCCCTATAGTTTAGTATATAGGAAGGTTATTTGGGGAATAATTCTTTTATATTTTTGGGAAAACATTTAATGCTATTAATGACCATTATGGTTAATATGACCACTTAGGTTGAGGTATTTTTGGATGATTGGGGTAAATGAGTTTTAAAATTTTTGGATTATATAATATAGAATACCATAGTAGTTAAAATAAGTTATTTGATGATTAATGTTAATTTTTTAGTATATTAATCATATTTTTTATAATTTTTTAAAAATAATATAAATATAGCTTATAAAAATGACAACCGAAATTTTTTGTGACAACCCATCGCATCCAGCATGGTTGCAGGTCTTGAAACCATAACCAAAGGGCGACAAGTTTGTGGTTCCTACCACATGCATACATGATGTTCTAGTCTGTATGAAATAATTTTTTTACTTAAAATTTATTTTGATAATTAATAATTTAATTTTTGGATGCATATTGTCCGATCAAAGTTTTTTGAATTTTTTTTAGTATTTTGATGTGATAAATAAAATTATGGGAGACACATCATTGGGATAATTTATGTGTAACCTTTAGGTTTAATAAAAAAGGATTATTTTGGAATAATGATATTAATTTATGGACGTGAAATATGATGGGTATGATATAATATTTTAGGTTAAAATAATTAATATTTAGGTTATTAGAGTCATATGGGGTATATGTAACAAGGATAAAGATAATGGTGATTCAGGAAATTAGTGTATGTGATCTAGGTATTCACAGGTTTTGAATGTGACATTATGAACTACTAGGTGTCAATGCTTGGTCAAATTATTTGGTTTTGAAAATGGTCATTAATATTTTGGAGGATTCTTAAGGTGGAATACTTATATAATTTATTGAGATGAACATCATAATTGTTTTTTAAGATTAATGTGTGATTTATTATATTAGATAACATATTCTTTCTATTTTCATTTTGGTAAATTTATAGAGGAAGAATGAATTACATGTAGATCTTATGATTCATTATAAAAGATCTTTATACATAAAAAAAATTATTGTGAATTTCCATTTCCCAGTGTAAGATAATACATGGAAAGAGAATGAATCACAAGCAAAGGATTTGATTGTTATTATGATATAGAAAGAAATTATGTATTTTTATTTCAAAGAAATATTTGTCTAAATAGTAAAATAATCCCAAAAAATTATTAAAAATAACTAAAAATTAAAATAATGTTATTCATTTAATTTTTTTATTATGATATAAATTTCCTTTTATACCAACATAGATTTACGATTTTTGGTGGTCAACATTCTCAATGACATGTACTCTATCACTCTATATTAATCCTAGGGTGTTAGTTTTCTCTTCCATGTACATATTTTCACTTAACACTTATTTTTCCTTATTTTGAAACCTATTTTTGAGGCAACCGACATACTTACCATTCCTTATTTTTAACTGGATGTTTTATTAACCCTTTATATGATGTGTGTTTACCATAAAGTTATTATAATATATAAAAAACTTGATTAACAACTATAAGTTCAAATTATTAGAACACATTTAATTAATGGTGGATAGAATGTAACACCGCAATAATATAATGTATGAACATTACGTTTGATAGCATACAAAACACACAACACCAAGTCTAAATGATCCCCATTATACTATTAAAATATTATAATTTTCTATAAAAATTATATCCTAGCCAATGAAGTGGGGGTTATGAATAGTATTAATCAAATTATAAAATATATAGAGAGAGGACATATATAATAAAAATTAATTGATTAATGATTATGAAATATGTATTTAATTTTTTAGTAGTGTTATATTATGATTTAGAAATTTGTTTTCTTCAAAAGAAATTTTTTGGGAAACTATTATATTTAATTTTTAAAATATTTTTATATTATATTTTATATAAAAATGATTTCATTTTAATTCAGGATATAAAAATTATATTGGGAAGAAAGTTTCATATTTCTCTATAAAGATTTAGTTTCAAGTGAATAGTAAAAAATTAATACTTTTTATTCAAATAAGTATTTTTATTTGAAACATTTTAAAACTAAAATATAGTTTTAAAATAGTATTAAATTAAGAATTAGTTATATTATATTATTAATAGTAGAATTAATTTAATTTAAATTAATTGTATACTTGAATTTTGTATGAAAACATTTTTATACATAACATGAATTTTTTTAATCTATTTATCATTGTGTTCTGTCATTATAATTTTAAATTAAATTATTAAAATTATATGTTTCAAACTTTCAAAAAATTATAAAATATTTTTATATATGTGTTAAAAATATATAAAACATATACCCTTTATATTTGGTCAATATGAATATCTACCTAACTAATATTTTTTACAACAGTAAAGGGTAAATCTGTTAATTAAAGTTAAATATAGAATGACAAGGTCTAAAAAATAAAACAAAAACTATACATAATATTTTTAAAAGATTAAATTTTATGGAAAACCATCCATTATTTGGTTATATTGAATTCTATGTCCATTTGGATGAGATTGTGAACTCTGTAATATTTTATTTCAAGAGAAGTCAAACATGTCACACTCTTCTTTTTAATATATATATTATTTTTAATATGGGGGTCAAACATAGGCTAAATTAGAATATAAATATTTTTATAAACATCACATATTTATATTCATCATGATAATTTATTTTTAATTTTTAATGACGAAATAATTTACTTATATTCTTACAAAATGATGATGGAGAAATTATTCAATTAATGGAAAATCAAATAAATGATAAATAAAATATTAAAATTAATATACATTATGATAAATAATGTGATACATGAATTTTATATATGTAAATGAACTTTTACAGATATAATAAAATATTGTTTTCAAATTATAAGGGTTTTTGTCAAATTATTAAAGTTAATGTAATGAATTGTTCTAAAAAATAACATTATTGATATTTTATAATATATAAAAATCTATTAATTTATATAAAATTCCAAATAATATTATTTTCAACAAAATTCATTTTTTTGTGTCAATTATATAATCCATTTTCAATTTATTATTCTTTTTTCATTTTATATCATTATTATGGACCTTATAGAGTCTGAAATTGAATTGTACAATAATAGTCAAAAGATTTAATTATAGAATGTAACTAAATGATAAGGGTGAAGAAATATCCAAAACTTTTCCACATTTTATTGTATGAAATTATTTTGAATTTAATTAACATTATCATATAATACATATATATTTTATTGTTTGGATGTGGTAAATAATTTATATTAATTTAATATTTTATGAAATTCTAAAAATGTCACTCCCCTCATTTATAAAAGGGCTCCACTTCATTCACTTATTTACAGTGAATTGAGAAATATATCTCAACCAAACATATCCAATACTCTTATAAAAATCATTATTCAATTTATCTAGGTTCTTGACCATCCAAAATATCAACAATATATCTTATAAGAAGAGATCTAAAGGGAGTTCACCGAAGAAGTGGTAGTTGTCATTACTGAATCTTTCAACTTTATTTTTCTTCAAATACATCATCCTCATGTGTTTTACCCATCCTAAAATAATAATTATTGAGACAAAAATATATTAATATGTTATTCTTATTATTATAAAACCATAGTCTATATCCTTTCCATCCTATGAAGATATAAAACATCACTCGTGTGAATGTTCGACTTACCATCGATGGGTAGTGTTGTAATGTGTTTTTGAAACCCACATTTCTTGGATGATTATAAATATATAAATAATGATTAAAAATTATTTATACAAAATTATTATTATTATTTAAAGGATAATAATTCAATACTTTTCTTTAAATATATCAATTGAAAAAATAAAACGACACTCATGTGTACGTACAACCTATTGCCTCTATGAACGATGTAATTTGTTTTTCTATCTCTATATTTTTTGCATGACTCTAAATTTGTATTTATGTAATATATATGAAATATATTCCACAAATAATATTATTTATATTATGTAATCATGTTAAAAGTATAAGTACCAGAACTACTGAATCAATAAAATACATGAAAAACAATGGTGTTACCAACCAAAATAGTCATTTTAATAATGAATTGATAATAAACTGGTGAAACTTTTTTTTAAGTAAATTATATATATATTGATATATATGAGTAGGGTTCTTTAATATAGTTACAATAAATCAATATTTTTTATATAGTAGGTTCAATCATGTAGAATGAAAATCAAACCTGAGGTAAGGGTATCACATTATTTTATTTTCATTGAGTAATATTATATTGTTATGCACCTAATTTCATTTTTCTAGTGTGTCTTCATCCTATATTACATGTAATATAATGAAAAATTCATACTTCATGGAATTTTAATTTTCAATATGAATTTTTTCATCCAAATTGGATTTTTCTAGAATGTTACTTTTTATTAGGAAATCTCATAACTCGATTTCTTTACATTAGATTATATTACTTCTTCAATGTATTTTATATAATATGATTGCATTATTAAGGACCATTGATTATTTTATATTTTATTTCAATATTTTTCATATGGATTTAAAAATTACATGCATAAACACTTTTTGATTAATTCTCACTTCAACATATTATGATCATTGTAAGGGTTTCTCATCTCACTTTTACATCTGTGAGACATATGCCATATTCACCACTTATTTCTTTTGTGTTGTTTACATAATCTACCTTTGATATTTTATATAACTACTATACTTTCCATCAAGGTATTTAAAGTTTAATATATGTTATTTATCTCTTGGGTCTTACAATTCAAATGAAACCCAAGTGGTAAGGGTTTGCTTCACAATATCATCATTATTATAGATTCTTTTTTTAATTGTCTAATGAGAAATATTTCTCTTCCATGTTAATTTTTTCAAAAAAGAAGTTGAAAAATTATTTTACTATTTTCAAATAATTATTTGAAGTCATTTTTACCATTTTTTGAATTTTTTAAAATGTCCTAAAAAATATTCCAATCATTTTCTAAATAAGATACTTTATAATTTTTATTACAAAATTGTGAAAGGAATGTTTTTTAACTTACCAAACATGTATGGTATTTTCCACCAATATGATATCTCAGTGTTTCAAACCTCTGTTTTCAATTCTATATGGTTCGTTTTAAATATTATGATTTCATTATTTTGTGCACAGTTTTCAGATTATAAAATTATTTTCAATGTAAAAAGCAATATTTTTTTAAAGAAATATTCATGTAAAATATTTGAAGTATTTTAATCTATGTAAACAACCATTGATGAATATTATGTCAATTCTGTGCACTAAAAATACCATTAATCATATTTATATGGATGTTCCATGTTCAGTTTCACTAGGTAACGTATTGATAATCCATTTTACTAGTCATTTCAATACAGATAGTTAATGATTTTGTTCAGGTATATTGATTTAGTTGTATTATTTATTCTTATGTCAAATGAATTGGACTTATTATTTAATGAGTAGTTCCCACTATATCTCCTTGATGAATTAGTGGGTCTCATAAGACAAACTATATTGGGTTTTAGATGAGGCTTTACCCGTTTGTGTAAATTTCATGGCTTATGGAGTTGATTGAATTTTCATATGTATTGGTCCAGGCCTTGAAGATAATTTTCAAATGTACAATATAATTCACTCCATCATTATCCAAATAGTTATTGATGTATTCCTGATAATTTTTCTATTTAGAATATCTATGGATAAGATGTTCTCTCTTGTGATTATTTATATGTCTTATTTTATCATCTTTTATTACTACCATATTATGCTCATGTTATTATTTAAATGGAATTTGTTTCAGTTACTTTCCTTTCTCTGTTTTTTATTCTT
This sequence comes from Viscum album, assembly GCA_963277665.1. Classification (NCBI taxonomy): domain Eukaryota; kingdom Viridiplantae; phylum Streptophyta; class Magnoliopsida; order Santalales; family Viscaceae; genus Viscum; species Viscum album. The sequence continues at coordinate 367,844,654 of OY728125.1, forward strand.
ATTTATTAAAGATAGATTCTATTGTACACTTACCCAAATTAAGAATTTAATCTAATCAATTTATTGTCTTTTGATTTTCCCTAGTATATGAGGGATTGTTTTATGATTGATATGAATGGATTCTATAAGGATAATATTGGTGTTATTAATGAAAATACAATATAGTATTTTATTTTTCAAATGTAATAATAATTTCATATTTGTTTCCATTTTACCAAGAAAAATTAAAAATTATGTACATTAGGATTTGATTTCTTGTAATTATTTGCAGTGTAATAATATAACCACTGACTCTGTGATATTGTTTTTGGGACCTTTAGAATGGTTTAGTTCCTAAAATTATAATGGTATAAAAAATTAATCAAATATGTGAATTTATTTTAGGTTATGCGACCATAAACAATGTTGGATGTTCATCAGGTTTTGGGTTTCTAAACAATATTCATGGAATTAATTATGGTCCACACTCAAACTCATGACATGAATATGTGTTTCACACCATGAATGGGATGAGTCCCATATTGTCTATAACTTATGTATATTTCATTAATTTAAATATTTCTCTCTAATTTCCCTTAAATATTGGGGAAAACCTAATAATTTTTACATGATCTTTCATCACCTTTCCTCCAAAAATGATCTTTTACAAATAGAGGATAATATTTGGATATATATGGTGAGAAAATCTAATTACCCCCCATTTTCCTTGATTTCTATTTGGTAATACTCAGTTCTGGGGTTTTTCTAGTTTGGGACTATTTGTGGCATGTTTTTAATAATCCATTTGTATTGTTTTATTTCATTCAAGGTTTTTTTATGGTGTTTCTCTTCCATCTTTTTCTACTCTACCATGTTGGGAATAGTTCAAAATTATCCTTTGTTGTAGGGTATTCTTTTTATCTCCCAATTTATGTGTACATGTGTGGAATTAATTATTTTTCCTTCCATTCCATAGACAGTACCAGTTCGATTATCATTGATCATTAATTAGATTAACAATAAATCGACATCAACGGGGATAAATAACATGTTTTATTGATTTAATTTTATTATTGATGAGATTAAACTCGATTATTTCCATTTCTGAAAATAATTGGGGTTCATAACATTTTCTGTTTTAGTTAATAATGTTGCGAAGACCTTAGCTTGTGATTTATTAGATAACCCTAAATGAAATTACTAATCACTTTTATCAAGATAATTAATTGGTTCCCATGGAAATTTATAATTTTTATGATAATATAAATGAAAATTAATGATGTAGTGAAATTTAAACCCTTGAACCTAAATTTTGTATGTTCTGTTATGCTGGTATGTGTGGTTTTGTTTTTTGTGTTTCCCTGTATAAGGTGGGGTGTTATGTGATGATGGAAGTGAATATCATGGTTATAGAAATTTTAGTATATGTTTTGATAGTTTGTTTGCATGGGATGCAATGTGGGTTGTTTTGTGATAGTGTTGATGTGTGGTGGTTGTGATGTGATATGTTGGTGACGTGTGGGGGTTGTTTCAGGTTGCAGTTGTGATGTCTGGTGGTTTATATGTCTAGTTTCTATTTTGAGATCATTTGGATGGCGTGGTGTTATAGTGATCGTTAATCTGACATGGATGAGATATTTTGTGGTATGGTTTTGTTAGTTACCTGGTTAGCATTGGAATAAATTTTAATGATAAAAATTAAAAATCAAGGGTTGGAAAATGAATTATAATTGTGTTGAATTGGTGAGTGAAAATTATATTAAATTACTTGAATTATTAATGTAAGGGATATATATATTTGATTAAATGGGTTATTAAATTAGAGTTCGTGGAAACATTTTAAAATATATAAAATTGAGGAACATGCAATTGGAAGAGTAATTGTGTTGTTATGTTTAGTAGTTATGTGGTGCGGTGTAGTTAGTGGTGGTAGTGGTCATGATAGTTGTTTTAAATTTTAGTGGTGGAAGTTTGTTGTGTGCTCATATAGATTATGTGAACCCATATGTTGATTATTGCATGATATATATATATATATATCATATATTTTTTGTTATTTAATTACACACACCACTAGAGTTGGATAACCTTACGAACACCCAAATATTTTGGGTCAAAAGTGTTTTTTACAACATCTAGGTTGATGGTGATATGGATAGATAGTTACCTACTTGTCCCTTCTCTTCCTTCAAGAATAGTAATGATATGAGATGGTGTTGGAGATTACCTAGTAATGATACAAGTTAGTGTTGGAGAATACCAAGTATTGATGAGGATGTGATATGTGATTGTGGTTATTCATGGTGGGATAAGAGTGTGAGGTTAATGTTATTCACATTTCTGACACCCCACATCCCTAGTTATGTGATGTTGTTATCGTGTGATGTGATGAGCATATGGTGTGATGGTGAATAATTATAGAACTAGATGATAAAACATGATATGGTTGGGTTGGTAGCAATAAATCACACCCATGTTAGAGATTAATGGATATGTGATGTGATATGTGTGGAAGGGATGGTAGTAGATGACATTCGATGTTGGCGTGTGAGAGAAGAAAATCAGTGGGGAAGTGGTTTTCATGAACCTTTTTTATGTTCTTAATATTATGTTACATTGTTGGATTTATTATTTGGTGATCATGTAATGGTGTGGATAGTCTTGGTTAGTAGACCCATTTAGGTTCATGTTGGTCCTATTATTTGGTCACTACTGAATTAGTATTCTCTTTTCATATGTTCACTTTAGAACTTCGGTATGATCCTACTAAGTGTACATGTTATTCTCACCCAATTTATATAATCTAGTTTTTAGGTTTCCAAGAGGAATTATAGGACCTATGTGAACATTACAAGCTATTTTTTTAGATATTCTATTGAGTCTCTACCACAAGAAATGTATTTTGGAATTTATAAGGATAATTTTCCTATAATTGATAAAATTTTCAAGATTTTTTAGATGGTTTGATTATATAATTATATTATGTTATGGAGTTTCTTCATGGTTTATTTATCATATATTCCAATCCAATTATATACAGAGGGTAATGCCTCCCTTATAAAATATTTTTTATACATGAAGTGTTTGTCTTCAACCCAAAGCCAACTGAAGGTTGGACTCAAGAGACATTATCTCCCCTGATTCGTTTCCATCCAAATAGAAGTTACATTAGATGGAGGGGTGATAGTATAAGATGTATCATGGCTTGAGGAGGAAACATTATATTCCTGGGATGAATAAATAAGTGTCAAGGTACACGGAATGGTTTTTATTGTGTCAACAAGTGAATGTTAAGAACTATGTTCTGGGAGGTTCTATTAGACCTTGGATGTCCCTGAGTATATGTTAGAGGATATTTTGATGGATATCATTATTGGTTTACTTTATAAATAAGGATAATCTGATGTATTTTTGGTGATTCTGTCTCATCTAATGTAGTTGGAAAAAATTTATAGTGATTAGAGAGTCAAGATACACAAATACACTATCTTGTTAGTATATTGATGAAGTCATGAGTATTCACAGTTTATCATAGACCCTCATTTCAGATCAAAATCCTCATTTTAACTCAAGATTCTGGAGAGAATTTTATCATAGTTTTAACTCTCATTTTTTCCTTATTACAACTTATCAACCACAAAATGATGGGATAATAGAGTACACTATCCATAATCTAAGGTATATCATTTGGGATTATATTCTTGATTTTGGAGGATCATGGGTAAGAAGATACCTTTATTTTATTTCCCCTTTAACAATAACTTCCATGAATCCATAAAAACTTATCTGTTTTAGGAGTTCTATCAATGACATTTCCATTCACTTGTATGGAAGATTATGGTTGGGGATTCAAAAGTACGTTGACATGATATGGTGTCGAGAAAAATAAAGAATATGTATATGTATTGAGAGGGGGTGGATGTGGTGTAGGACCTCCAAAATGCTTTTTGTGATCATCGGTGGAGGCCACTTCAGTTTTATATTATTGATTTTGTGTTTTTTCGGGTTTCTACACATTAGGAGGATATTTTGGTCAAGGTAGTAATATTTCCTCTTGTTTTTTAGGCCTTTAAAGGTGTTGGATTGAATTAGTGAGGTCTTGTATTGATTATTTCTACCACCATGGTTGTTACTAGTATATAATTTTTTACATTCATCTAAAGTATATCTCTTTCATCAAGATGAATCTCATGTCATTTACTGGTGTAATCGAATATCTATGATGGGGAAATGTTCATTAAGTTACCAATAGAGATCACAGATCATTAAGAGAAGGTGATCAATGCAAGAACCATTCCCTAGGATTGTGTTTTATAGAGGCATTGTGACTCTTACATGAGTAATTTGGAATTTGAAACAATAATTCATGTCTAATACTATGATATGTTTTAAAAATAATAGTTATTCTTTGTTTTTATTAACTAGATTATGTAATTTTTTAATGTTTCTTTTAAATAATAAGTTCTTTTTTCCTTTTTATTGGTATTCTTGGAAGGTGTTAGTGTATTAATTATAAACATATTACTAAGAGGTATCTCACATAGTGGTTGGTTGGAATTATTTATTTTACTTATTACATGTTCAGTTTTCATTCTCAATGATGATAATTGTTTGATAGGAATATAATGTACTGTTTTGGAATTTCCAAGTTGTAACCTTGTGGGAATTCACGTCATAGTGGGGTCTAGGGAATGTTCTAAATGAGTGAGGATTTAATTGTGGATTCAAGACTAATATTTATATAGGGAAGGATTTTGTGGCATAGAGACCTCTTCTAATTCATAAAGGAAGTGTTTATGGAATAGAGAGATTAATTATGGTGTGGAGACTTAGGTAGTGGGGTTTTAGTTATTCTACCTTTTTCCATATTTTCATCATGGATTTTTTTCATGTACATGTGGAGGATATATGTTTTATGTATTTATCAATTTTAAGGTACCCACATTGTATAACTAGGTTACAATGTGGCCCTCTTATTGGCGATTGAATTATATATCATTATCGTTCCCTTTTTTGGGTTCCTTGTACTAGTTTGTAGGATATTTTATAAGGACCAACCCATGTTTCTTGAGTGAGGTTTTGACTATCCCCATTCTGGTGTGGTCCCTTCTATTATGCTATATCCTTTTCCAATGTCGTTACCATTTCATCATTTTCAATATTATTATGTTGGTGTCTTCTAATTTCGAGTGTGAATTTAAATTCATGAATCCCTTGAAATAATATCCTACTATTGTAAATTCCTTGAATTATAGGGGTTACTCCTATATTATTTTATGAGTACATTCCCTCTATCCTTGGGGGATTTGATTCTTCGTATATGTAGATTGAGATTTGGTAATTTAGATATGACACATCGATTTTACTTATCATATTTTTCCATGTTATTCATTTCGAAGAAGGTTATTGATAATGAGATAAACAGTTTGGGTAGTGTTATAGGGGGTATTGATGGAGCTACTATGTTCTAGGATTTTCATGGATATTCTTTTAGTTGAGGAGGTAGACTATTTCCTTCTATTTTTCTATCATTGTGCTATGATTTGTAAATATTTATTTGAGTTAGGGGATTCAAAATCTCTCCCTTCTAAAATGTATGTGTGGGAACTGCATGCCTTTGACATCCAATGGTTAGATATTAAGGGTTGTATCAATGATGATAGTGAATTAGTTTTAAAAATGGTAATAGGGTGTAATCACATATGTTTTCTTACCTTATGGAGTTTCTTATGAGTTTATAATTGTTTGATGACTTGATGAAAATACTTATTTTTTTTCATATTTCATTAGTTATGGATGATATATTTCTTAAAACCATTTTTTTGTTGATTGGTTGAGATCACCAATAATTCAAATAGGATTATCACTTATAAATGGCTAAAGAACCTGATTCCCATGGAAATCTAAAATTGGTTAATAATATCTATGTTAAATAGTATGTTGTGTTATGAAATCCCTTTACCAAAATTATGATGGATGATGAATCTAAAATGTGATGTTACGTGTCAATATTCTGGATATGTTGTCTTGGGTGATGTGTGAGGATCATGTGGGGATTTTACTGATGATAATGGTGACTTGGTTCAAGGAGAAACATGGTTGTATTTTTTTGGAATGTTAACTAGTGTGGGTTAATGTAGAGATTTTTTGTATGGTTTTTAGGATTATAGGGGGTGATTTAATTAATGGCTTGGTTAATGTTGTGAGGTTTCATTGGTTAATGTGGGATGGTTGAGCCATGGGTTAGTGAGGTTGGGTTAGTTACCCGATCTTCCATGGAATAAATGTGAATGTTGTAACTAAAATGAAATGGGTGGGTAAATGAAAAATTATTAGCTAGAATTTACTGATAATATGTTGATAATGATGTATAGTAATTGAATTAAATGTTTTGAATGATAAATGAATTTTTTTGTGTTAATGTTAATTGAATTAGAATATTTAATCAGATTTAGGTGTACGCTAAAAATTCTAGAAATGGTTAAACCTTTAATTGAAAAGGGGATATTTTATGTGTCTTGGGTGAGGCCGTGGTGTGGTGTGATGCATTAGTGGTGGAAACAGATAGTGATGATGGTTTTGAGATGTTGTGGTTATATTATGAGTAATTTTGATGATATGTTTATAAACCTGTGGGTTGGGTATTTTTGTTTTCTATCTACCATATATTTTTTATTTTTTATTTACATTCCCAACCTGAGTTACATACCCTTACCAGAGCACATGTATTATTGTTTTTGGGTGGTTTCCCCAATATCTAACATAGTTGTGAATAGGATGGTTGGATACCCCAAATTCTCTAATCTTCATTCAACTGTATTGATGATGATGGGTTGGGGTTGGATGTTACAAAAAGATAACAGGATGATGATGAAGATTACCCAGTGCGGATGTGTTGGTGTCAGTGATCATCCAGTGTTGAGCATGTGGTATATGGTTAGTTTAATGAATGGAAGAAGTGGGGATCAAGGTTTATTTTCCTCATAATATTAATACCCAACTACCATAGTTATGTGGAAGAGGTTTTGGTATGTAATGATGTTTGTAGAAATATAATAGAAATTGTATGGGTGGGGTAGGTTAGGATATTTCCTAACCCACATCAGAGATAGATTGATATGTGATGTGATAGTCTAGGATGGGATTGGATTATAAGACATTTGACATTGGGGTGAGAGTAGAAAATTCAGGGTGAAGTGGATGTGGGGTTCATTTTATTATTTTATTTTACAGACCAATTATTATACTCAAATTTTTTATTTGAGGAGACTTCCAGGGTGAGGTTGGTATGAATATATAACATGGTTGGTTCATGTTATTTTTAATTTTTTTCATTGGTGTGTTATTATTTTCTTTTAACATATGTATGAGAGACCTTGGGTATGATCCCATTGAGTATACATGTTGTGTTCACCCCATATTATAAACTATTTTTGGATTCAAAGTGGACTTTGAGGACCAATATAAGAATTAATAGATTGGGAGTTGGAGTTAATATTGAGTCACTTCTGTAATACATGTCTTTCATGTACTCTTTTGTAGAAATTTATTCTTCTTTTTAGATTTTTAATGAATTTTTTATTGTTATGGTTTCACTTTTTATATTATAAGATGGATTTTTGTGTGGCAACTTGTTCTATCTATCTATATTATATTCATAATAGAGGGTAATTTCATTCATATATGAGATTGTATACCCTCATATCTAGTCACAAATTCAGGGCCTACTAAAGATGGTACTTAAGGGGAAAATATTTCTATTGATATATTATCAGCTAAGGTGGGGTGCCTTTGGAAGGATTTGATCATGAAAGAAGCTATTAATTGACTATTATGATTATAGTGTATTGAGTGTAATGTAAATTGTAAATTATCATAAAATTGAGGAAACCTAGCCTTAATAAGTAGAAAAATCCATTATAATGTTCTATTATCGTATCATTTGAAAGAGGTTTCATTGTTAGGGTTATCCCTTGACAAAGACTATTTACAACTTCAAAAACTATTATTCGACTAGAATCTATTGTAGGAGAAGTCCAAGATCACTACAAGATAAATTGTTTCTAACCTACCCAATAAAAGTATAACCATTTCACACCTGACTCTTAGGTATTATATTTGTCTATTAAAGGGTTATTTATCTATATTTTAATAAGTATTACACTATAAATTCTTTTATAAATTAAATAGTTTTTAAACTATTTTACTATTTTTTTGTATAAATGTATCACACATAAAATGCGCTTTCTAATAACAAATATTTTACTATAATAAATAAATGGTTGAATCAAAAAAATCTTTTCATTATATTACATAATAATATTAGTAATTTATATTATAATAAGACCAAAAAATATGTTATTACATTGATAAAAACTCTAAAACAAGTAATATAAATCATGTAAAAATATGTGGAAACATCGTAATCTTATACTTTGGTGGATCATACTAAATAAAGAATAAAAATTATAAAATTTATATTACGATTTTCAAGAAAAAAAAATAAATTTAATAGACATGGTATAAGAACTAGGAGAAGTATATGAATGATTTTTTGAGTAATAATGTAGTGTATATATATGTAGAAATATGACCATTAGAATATAAACATTGGAAAATATGATAGTTGGAGTCTGGTCATTCAGATAATCATTATAATATAAATATTACCCTTATATATACAACTGTAAAATAAAATTCTTAAATTCATTTGATAATAATATAAAAACTAATAGTAATTTATATTGATCAATGAATAATAATATAATTTTTTACATATGTTTTAGGATTAAAATGATATAAAATAAAATGAATTTTTAGAATTTGGGTTTCCAAATGAATTTTTATGAAATAAACTAATACTTTTACTTAATAATTTTAATTCTTATATGTAGAGAAATATTTTCATAACAAGGATTTTGAATTTGGTATAAGCTTGCTAAAATTATCCAATAGTGAATTTTGCAAAATTTTCTAAGAGTTAGTAAAATACGGAATGCATATATAGTAAGTTTTATGACATGATCATTATGTAAAAATGATGGATAATTAATATAAGTGAATCCAAAACCTAGAAAATTTATATATTTAAAATAATTATTTTTATAAATTAAAATGTATTTCTAAACATTTAAATTACTTTTGAATGTCTAGAATATAAATTATGTTTTTTCAAAAATATTTTGTGGAAAATTTATATTCCAAAATAAAAAGTAATATAAAATAATGTATTTGATCTCTAAAACATTAAAATAAGAAATACACATGTATTAAATTCCTAATACCATATTCTAAAACCTTGGATAAGATAATGGTTTTGAATTTAAAAAACATATATTTCCAAGGCATGTGTTCTGAAATAAATAGAAAAATTCCCCTCATTTTATATAAATAGAAACTCAGTCTCCCATTAATCATACCTCGAAATCCAATTAAAATGAATTGGCACTCATTTTCACTCCCAAGAGTCTATCCAAGGAGTTATCAAAGTTTTATGGATCTCATAGAAAGCATTAGGAATCTACCTTTCAATATAATGGTTTCTCAATCATCCTCATTACATAATAATTGCTATCTTTTTGTTATGACATCATTTATGTTCAATTTCATATAATTAATTTCTTGTAATTTCAACTTATTATCATAGATTAGATTTATTTTTAAAAATACCTTAATTATTCACCGTCATTGTATCAATTTTTTAAGTCATTATTATGTCGAATTATGGGTTTCTTAATCTTTCTTTGAATTACTTTTTTGCAGTGTTTCCAATTATTTTTTTAGAATTTGAAATATTATTAAATTAATTTTTTGTAAAATAATTATCATATTATGAATGAGAGATTGTGGATCCCTCTCAGTAAACTACCATTATAATATTTTATAAGAATAAAACATTCACATAACTATAAACTAACCTAAAATATTGGTCAAGAAAAGAGTGTGTGGTTTTACAAAAATGTAATCCCTATCTAAATACACACAAGTGGATTCTAGATTTGACATATATTTATCTTTTGGTACTAAACATAAAAAATTTTGGTTGGTTATTAATTTAATCTTTAATTAGTACACAATATGTGGGCCTAAATTCACACTTGTTTTAACACTCCTAGGTGGATATGTTTTGGATTATTCACATGCACTTTATGAACCATTTTAAAGTATCCATTATACATGGTAGTTCCCTTCACTAGTACCTTTTTATCATTAAATTAATATGGGTACCGACCATTTCATTTATAGTATCCTTTAGTCACTACATAGGTTGTGATTCATATTTTTTATCTATTAACTTCATATAACGGATTTATTAGACATATTATGGGATTGGAGGGGACTGGATTTGTATATCTCCTCATTGCATTGGTAGGTCATAGTATAAAAACTTAACTTCTGAATTTTTTTGTTCCATGTCCATTTATATATAATCTCATAGAATTATGAATTAACAATACACTTATTATGGGTCAATTTTTTCATTCCATTATTATGATCTTATTTATTTATATAATCATGTGTTTATTTATTATCATGGTATCAATGGATATATTATATATATACTTTCTTTATTTTGGAATTTTATGATTTATTTATTCCCTCAATATTTATTTTCTCCCTTATTATGTTTTGGAAAATTATGTTGTACTCTACCCCATACTTAATGTCTAAGCTCACCACTTTAAGTTTTTTTTTCAATTTCTAAAGGAATCATTGAAGAATACTATGTGTTATATAATTATATTAAAAGATAAGTAAATAAATTTTCATTTATTTTGATAATATATCATAATTTTTCAATTTAATTTACTGTTAAATAATTTATCCAATTCCCAATAATTTTAAAAAAACTGATCCTAATAATTGTGATATATGTTTTCTATAACATCTTAATAAAATAATAAACAACTCTGGGTTACTAGAGTGTGGGTGTTACATGTTCCATGGAAAACCCGTTTCATAAATTTATTTTGTTCCCTATTGTATATGATCTTCCCATGAGGCATCACTTTAATGCTTTTATAAATTTTTTGTCTTGCAAAGAAAGTCACTTTATTATAGAATACATAGTTTTACCTACTTTTATACAATACATATCTATAATTTATTTTTATATATAAATGTAACATTGTGATGATTATTTCTTAATACTACATAAGTTTTAATTTATGGTTTTCTATAAAATATATTGTAGTCTCCTAATGATATAAAAAAACCCTCACCACTAATAAGTAACCTATTTCATATAGGGAGGTGTGCTTGAGGTATATAGAAACCCAGTTCAGTTTTTATTGTGGAGAATCAATTGATTACACTACAAAATTGTATCAGAGATTTATTAAATTTTTATTACAATTTGGGTATCGTAAATAGGTCGTACGATATTATTCAATATAGGTATATATATTGTGTCTTGGAGTAGGTATCCCATTTTGAGGAAAAGTCTTATTTAATGATGATGGGAATAATGTTCATTCTTTTCAAGTGTTATGGTTTCATGATTTTCATAATGTGATATCTGATATATTATTTATTAGGTTTTACTCTTTTATTGGGGTGGAAAGAGATCACGTGTTCATTCATCTTACATGGAATGTTGGGATCACATGAGAATGATATTCTGGTTGAAATATAGGGTTCTAATATTTAATGTGTCAAGGAAAAATTATATAGTGTTTTGTTGTGTAGATTATTGAAGGAATTTTAGTTGAAAAAACCAAAAATTATTAGATAATAATTTTGATATACATAAAACATTATGTTATCCTATGTGTCTTGAACATAACATGAGAAGGGGTAGGTTGGGCTAGAATCAATCCAATTTGTGAGACCCTTATATCATAGGGTTTGTGTTTAAGGTTGTGTAATGTTTTTCTGTTATTTATCTCCCAAAAATTTGATATTAATACCAATGATAAAATTTTTATCTCAGTAGTATTCTTATAATTATAGGTACATATAATTGTTGTTACTTCATGTTTTGTTTTAGTTGGATGGGGATGAGCATGTCCCACTATTAGTGGATATGAAGCCACCTATTGCACATATTTATCCTAAAAATAAACATTATTGGAAACTTTTCTTCAATTTTAATAGTATTTAGGGAATACGTCATCGAGTCTCGTGTTTAGAATTTTAGACCTAACTAGAGAGATCCAAATATATCATACAAAAATCTTTCGGGGTGAGGGTGGACCGTAATCTGCTGAGTTATGGATAAAGTCCATGTTGACCACATCCCAACATCAAGAGACACCCCATAAGAGGGTTTTGATCCTTGATTCATACATTCTTCAAGGACCAATAATGATCTTGCAAGAGTATATGAAGGTTAGTATACATGTCTCTCTGATACGTATTTTTGGAAATACATTTTTGAGATCTTATTTCCATGTACTCTGAGGACTGATAGAGATTGATATTTTATGCAACTCATCGAATGAGATTTCAGTAATGGATTGCATCACTTAGTTTTCCAATTTATTATGTTTTTAACATACACTAGTGAGTGGATAGAATACCAAGGTCAAACATTTTGAGGACGGATATAGGAATTCTATTGGATTGTAAGTTAATATATTCAAATTAAAATCCATATACAAGTCCAAGAAACATGATATTATTATGGATTGAAACAAATTGTAGGTTACACCATCTGGGTAGAATTATTCTTGTATTAAGTAGAGTATTTGGTTGTAATGTAGTATAATGTGAAGGTATATGGAATCTCAATAGGGAAGGGACTGGAAGTGCAACCAAGGCATGGGTTCATCACTTTATCTAAGATAGTTATTCTCCGTCGTATTTTAATAGTGTGTGTTTTCAGGATATATTTAGCCAAATTTTAATAGGGAACCCAAAGAATGTCTCTCCTATAAGGGGAGGGTGAACATAAAAATAATTTATGTTATACATTTATCTTTATCTAGTAGTAATGTATTTAGTCATACTCAGGGTTTTAAATAAGGTCCAATAAATTCATAAAACTCATGTAATTTTGATTCCCTTAATTTTTTTAGTGATGAAGTATGATGTGGTTCCCCAATAAAAAGGTTACATTTCCAACAAAAAGTCCCCTTAGGGGAGAAAGTCATTATAAGATCTTGGAAGGGGTTGAATCTAGCTTCATGCCATTGACTAAGCTTCTAATTATTAGGGAGAAGGATTGTATATAGTTTTTGGTACAAATCCTATGGAATTGGTCCTAGAATCACTAAAAAACATTGCAATTAGAGGGGGTTATTGAATTTATAAGGGGTTATAAACCCTTTTAAACACTATAGTGGCAGTTATCGGTAATCGTTGATAAGGTAGCTTCCTACTTTGATTAGATTCGATTTTAAAAAAAATCCTACATTAAATGAGAATTGTATTTATCACTTCTTAATTTAAAAGGGGTTAAACACCCTATAAATTAACCCAAGATTTAGAGGAAAAATATGACTAGAGGTAGTTTTAACCGTCTCTAATTCAGATTTCAAATTTAGGGGTGGTTAGACCCACCCCTAAATTAATTCTATGCCCCATGTTTTGAGGCGTTCATCATTAAACCACCTCCAAAGTTCACTTTTTTTTATTTATTCTTGACACCCACATCGCACAAACTAGACACCCCAATAAAAAAGTAACATTTCCAATAGTAAGTCCCCTTAGGGGACCAAGGCATTTGATGATTGGGATGGGGTTTAATCTATCTTCATTCCATCGAATAAGCTTCTACTAATTAGGGAGAAGGTTTGAATACAGTTTGTGGTACCAATCTTATGGAATTGATCCTAGAATAACTAATAAACATTGTGATTAGAGGGGTTATTTCATTTAGAAAGGGTTATAACCCCTTTTACATGCTATAGTGGTAGTTACTAGTAACTGTTGCTAAAGTAGCTTCCTACTTTGATTAGTGTCGGTTTTGAATAAAGCCCAGGTAAAATGAGAACTGTATTTAGCATTTATTAATTTAGAAGGGGTTAAACCCCCTATAAATTCACCCAAGATTTAAAAGAAACATATGACTATAGGTTCTTTTAACCGTCTCTAATTCAGAGTTTAAATTTAGGGGTTGTTAGAACCGCCCCGAAATTAATTACATGCCCCATGTTTAGAGGCAGTTATCGTTAAACCACCTATAAAAATCACTTGTTTTTTTATTTATTCTTGAAACCCACATCGCACCCCCTAGACACCCCAACATGTACCCCACATGGACATCGACAACACACCCCTAGACACCCATGTGAACAACACCCCCGCATGAACCCACCCCTACATGGAAAACCCCTGGACACCCCCTAAACAAACACGTGAAACCCCGCTGGACACCAAAATGTGAACACCATATCGCACCCCGAAAAACCCTGCATGAACCCAGCTAGATAGCCACATCACACCCATGGCACCCCAACCAAGATAATGTGTGTAGGCCCTGGCCCTATTCCCCCTCCCCCACACACTCGTTCAGCCATTAAAATGCCTCACTCGAGATTCGAACTCGGGATCTGCTAATGGTATTGAAGCATACAAACCACTATGTTGCATCCTGATTTGTATATTATATACAATGAATTATATTTATTTAGATACCAATATTATATATATATATATATATAATATTTTCTATAATATTTATATTCAAATATATTTTGCATATATAATATGATTGTGTTTGATATTTATATATAATATATATTTGTGTGTATTATATAATGTATATATTTTTGTATTATATATATATATATGTATATATATATAAATTATCTGTGTATGTATAATATATATATAATTATATTTACCTATATAAATATATTTATTTATTCATATATTTATATATGCATTTATATTTGTGTCTATGTGCGTATATATTTATGTATTTACATAATATTTATAAATATAATATAATAATAATATATACGAGGGTGATAATAATATTATTAATTATTATTTTCATTATTACAACTATATTTTAAACTATAAAAATTATAAATTGGATTTATAAATATAATAACTTTTTATATTTCATCAATTATGATATATAAATATTATATTAAATACATTAATATTATGTCATGTATACACACACAGATATATATAAACACACAAAACTAAATACATTCATATAATTAGAAATATATAATATAATTAAATGATATATATTTACTAAATTAATTTATAATTAATATGTTATACTAAAATATATATATAATATATATATATAATTTATATAAATTTATATATAAATAAATATTTATAATATAATATATATTAATATTTATATTTAATTTTGTCTATATTCTATATATTTTATACGTAATAGAATATAATTGTATTTATACAAAAACATGCAATAAAATTTATCTAATACAATATATGTATAATATAAATCACAATATAAATGTATAGTATTTATAAAACCTTATATAAATTTTATATATTTGAATAAATTTGTTTTTAATTAAATATATATTATGTATGCCAGTATTTATATATGTATACAGTTTTTATACGTATAAGTATTAATATAATGTCCTTATATGTGTGTGTGTGTGTTTGTAATGTATTTAAATACATTTATATGATATGATTATGTAATATATATACACACCCATGCATACACATGTATATAAATTATACAGTTTGAATTTATATGAGATTTTTAAAAAAAATTAAATAATTATAGGGGGTTTAAAACCCCCACTAATGTTACCAATTAGAGGGGGTTCAAAACTGCTTCTAATGTCATCAATTATAAGGGATTCATAATCCTTTCTATTATAAGGGATTAACGATGATTAATGAACCTCATATAATATCATAAACTATAGGGTTTGTGAACCCCCACTATTTCTTTTTAAAATTAACCAATTATATGTATATATATATATCCAAAAGAATATTATATATATATCCTCTATAATCCAACAAAAAATATAACATTGGTAATTATTAAAATATGGGTTATTTTGACATAACTATCTTTAAAATCAAACCAAATACTAAAAAATTAATGCTAAAAATTTCAGAGTGGGTTGTGCATAGTCCTCTCTAAAAACAGACGCTAATCTTCGGTGTTTTATATAGTGAATTTTTTTTATTTGATATGGGTTTATCTTTCTTTTTTTAAATATAAGTAGTTGGAGATTATACTAGGGTTAATAGAGTATCAAATATATGTGGTGGTGTATTTTGATACTCCCTTTATCATATTATCTAATGGTATCCAGAGATTTTTCCAGTGTGATGTACTGATTATTGGGTATATGATTCTATGGGATTTCGTTGTGTTATAAATAAGCAACTTCGATGTGATACTTAGAATATATTGGTTAACAGTGTATTAAGAACACATCAACTACTATCAATAATTAGTAACTTTTATACATATAGTCGGGGACTATTTTACCTACATTGATGAGTGGGATTTATGAATAGTATATTCAGGACATAATTATAGAATGGTTTAGGAAATGATACCTTCGATTTCTAGTTGTTTTTTTAATATATAGAGATTTACCATGTGGTCATTCCTCATATTTTTGACCAATTACAATAATTTTTCCCTGATTATTTCTTGGTGTCTCCACCCAATAGGGAGATCAAATTTATGATCCTCTTTATTACATGAATTTATCCCATAGCAATTTTACCTTATAGGATGAATCCTACTAAATAGATAGAGACAATGGATCAGTTGGAGGATCTTGAGGTGAGGGGGATTATTTTCCCAAGAACATATTATTGGGGTGCTCCTAAATTAATCACCAGGAAGATGTATAGATCTTTGTGGTTGTGTATAAAATACTAGAGACTTAATCAGGTGATGGTTAATAACTAATATCTTTTCTCATAACAATGTCTCGATTGATTAGCTGAGGGGATCAAAGTGTTTCTCTAATATTTACTTGAGTTCATGATATAACAATGTGAAAGAGGGGTTATCTAGTATTTTATCTTATAATTTTATAAAAAGTTTTAACTTTTAAGATAACATGGTGATGTTATTTGGTTTGATGAACATCCTAGTTATATTTATGGATTCAAATAATAGAATTTTCCATCTATATTTTGATTCATTAAGGGTCATATTTATTGAGGATTCTATGTATACTCCCAATTGAGGGAAGATTATACTCACTATATAAAGATCTTCTTGAGTACACCGAGGTAGAATTATATGTAAACCACTAACTTAAATTGTTATTTATATATCATTATGGGTTTATTCATAGGGTATGCCATATATTTTTCTTAAGTATTAATAATGCTTGAGAAAGTAACGTTTTACATTTATTATAAGTTTAACAATAACATATTTATCTTTTAGAGATCCCTAGTATTGAAATGAATCTATAAGAGGTTTATCCATGACTTTTACAAGTGGGATGAACCAATGAAGACCTTGAATAAAAACAAGATTAAGTTTGATAATTTTTACTCTTATGATGGATAATTTCTTGTAATAAAATGATGTAACACCCCAAACTTTCACGATACGCTTCTCTTTCAATAATGCAATAGCTTGCATTATACGCAAGTTCGAGATCCTAACACACCGCGACCAATCAAAGTAGCCGTTATGAATAGTAATACCCACTTTATGAAATTATAAAAATTTAATATTTCAGAATGGACTTCATTTTTGGATTCGGAATATCGAATTTAGCCTATGTTGAATTTTTGGTATTTTTCTGAGAACTTGCAATTTTCGATGAATAGTGAAAAATACTTAAAAACAACATTTTTAATCAGAATAATTTATAGTGATAAATTATACTATTGAGTGGTTTTAAAGTATAATTAGAAAATAATTTAACCATTTTATCCAATGGTGGTCATTATAATTAATTTCGCTTTGAAATTGGACATAAACAATTGTCAATATTTTGATTGATATTGTTTCTTAAAAACACGTTATTTGTTTTGACAGCAGGAATTGATTATAAAATCAATTAATGCATCTTATATGTTTGTAATTCTGTAATATAGACATCATTTTTGAATTCAGAATATCTATTATAGCTTAGGGTGAATTTTTGGTATTTTTCTGAAAAACTTCAATTTTGATGAATAGTGAAACCATTAAGTGGTAGTTAAAAAAATTATTTTTCGTTTAAATAAAATTTTACCACCTCTATGATTTGAATTTCAAAAATACAACATAAATCATTTTCATTAGGATGTAAAATGTGGTTCAATGGGATTAAAATAATTTTTGGTGAATAGTAACTTTTAAGTTCTATTAATCGCGATTGTTGGTAATTAGTGTAATTTAAGGTAAATATAATGTTATAATCATATGAAATTACCGTTACACTTGTCCTAAACTTATTGTATGAGTAATTTACGACTAGGAAAATCCATGGGTCAACTTGGGGACCCCATGGAGCCACTTGGGTAAGAAAATGACATTAATAACTTTTTATTTAAAGTTAAAATAAAATTGCGACAAACATGTGTTGTTTTACTTAAAAAATTATTACATGGGGTTATATAAGTTAAAATTTCGACTATAAATATTCATTGGAAAGATAAAAATATTTCCTACATGACGGTAATTTTCTTATAATTTTTAGACATTAAATAAATTCAATTTTTTATGACACCATTATGAAGTAGCGATTACCTCATTAATTAACGATTTAAATAAAATGAAAAGATAATGTAAAATATAAAACATAAACATGTAAAAAACCTATTTTATGAGTAGATTTAGAACCCTTATCACCTTAGCCTCGAAATATATAATTTTAGGACCTTTGAAATCCGAAAATCACTTCATAATAATGTTACATTTCATGACTTTCCAAGAGTACCCCTCCTCTCCTCTTATAAAAGGCCCTCACCTATACCACCTTACTCACACCATCAAATCCATTTGGCTCGGCCAAACTCTACCCAAATACTCTCTAAACATTCCTCCCTTCATCTTTAAACCCTTACCTTAGGCAGAAAGCAATTCAAAACCATTTTGGTTCAAACTGAGGGGAGTTGCCCGATTTAAAGGTATTGTCTTCTCTTATGTTCTTTTGTTTTATTTTGGTTCTACAACCCCCTAAACTCTTTTTATTCTTTTCATTTGTAACAATACCAGTATATTAAATATACTAGGAATTTTTATGAGAAGTATTTTTTTACACTTATACACACCTTCGTCTAATGGTTAAAGAACATACTGTTTCTGTGGGTCGCGAATTACTGCCTCACGAAATGATGATTGTTAAATCTTCTTTTAACACCTCTCATGGTGGACATTATGATGAAAATAATTTTATATATGATATATATTATGTTTATGTTTTCCTTATGATTCTTTATTTTTCATTTATGGCATACCTTTATGATTTCCATTATGGGTAAACGCGATAATTTTATTTTAGTAAGTGCGGACTACCGCCCCCTCAAAGTGATTTGAATCGTTAATGCCATATGTGGGATGTATAAAAGATGGATTAAATGATATTATATATGTTATTATACTGTAATAATTATATACCTTTATATCATTATGATTTCATTCCATTAAATACAAAATATAAATGAAAGTAGCATTCATGCGTACGTATGACATACCGTCTCCATTAATGGTGCATTTCATTTCTTACCTCTATATATTATGTAATATTATAAATACATATATATACTGGATATATATGATATATATGATATCTAAATCCTTAATATAATTCTAGATATAATGGATATTTTACCACATGAACAACTTGTAATTATAAGAAGTTTATTTTTGACTCAAGTACCAAAGATCGACAAAATGACCGTTATTAACTTAAATAATTACATAATGTTCATAAAATGGTAATAAGTGATATAAAAGGAATAATTAACTTGAAAAAGGTTCTTAATAAAGTATAAATTAACTCTAGTTTACTATTCATGAGATTAATGAACGATCGAGTCAAGTCAGACACGAGGTAAGGGAACTTCATAACCCAATTCCCATTCTTTGGGTTAAACTTATCTTTCATATTTATGTTGTTCTTTGATTATGTGAGAAATTAATTTTTATATCTTATCATGTATTTATATTTTATTTATGTGAGCTTATATTGAATACACATGAGTGATCTATTTTATTTACAAAATGATCTTTGTAAGGGACTTCATCTCAATCTTCTTTCATTGAGGCATATTTTGTCTTATACACAAATTTCTTTTATACGGTGTATAAACTCCGTTGAATTTTATGTTTATTCAAAAGGAATAATTTTTTTACGAATCATTTTAATAAACGACAAATGGGAATGTTTTTTTGTCGTATGTATGTGGCGACAATGACTTCTCTACCGCCATGACCATTATTTGAGTTTCGGCTTCCTTTACAAGCCATTACTTTTTTTAAAATGAAAAAAATAAATACCATGTTTTGCTTTTATTTTATTTTTGTATTGAATATGGTTTTGATAAATTTTTTATTATATCAATGTGTTGTATTGATATCTTGTGATTGAAATGTGGAAATGTTATGTTTCCTTTATACATGTTTTATGTGATGCGATTATGTTATGGTTTATGATATGTTTAAACCTTTTCATATAAGGAATGAATTAGACTTAATAAGTGACGGGTGGAGCCCACTATTGCTCATCGATGCATCGGCAGGTCTCATGAAACAAACTAGTGTCTTGGCATGAGGCCTTGACAAAATCTTATTTGTAGTCTGGGCACGAGGCCTTGGCTACGCGGTTATGATAGTCTGGCATTATGCATTCCATCATTATGAAAGTGGTTATTGATGTTGCATGTGATTATTTGACCAGTAGAATATCCATGTGAATAAGTAAATGGCATTATTTCATTTTACTTTTTCCATATTATTCTGAAGTTCAAGTTAAAAGGATTTTGTTTTAGTTATACATTCCCTTAAATGTTTATTTTTATTTATGAAAGCTTTCGCTATATTGGAATCCTTACTGAGTATCTGAGCTCACCCCTTTCTATGTTTTATTTTTCCCAGGATGTGAAGAAATATTTTATGACTGACATGCAGGGATATTCTGAAGTGGATATGGGTGTGGAATATGGAGACGATGTTACTATAGTTTTTAACTTTATGATGTAATTTAACATTTATGAATGTATCTGGTGTTTTCCAGGCTACTAAACTAATCGGTCTTTTGAGACTTGATCTTTTGTGATATTTACAATGTTACGTAATAATGCACCGACTCTGGGTAACTGGGGTCGGGGAATTATAGTTGGTATTAGAGGCTGTTTAGTAATAACCTTGGAAGCTAGATTTAGAAAAATTCTTATTAGAGCCCATAGCCCTAAGATAAACGTTGAGGATTAGTATAGAAGAACTTCCTAGAATTTTGGTATTATATATATTTTTTGAGTTTTCCGAGAAATATATCCATGTCTAGATACGAATAGGTAGAGGCGGCTCTGGCACAGATGTACCAAGGGGTAAAACCCGAAAACACCACTTTGAGCTAGACTCGAATGGGAACTGGTGCATGACAACGGGCCTTGTTGCACTCTTGGTTACGACACTCCCGGGGGATATGCTTAGGATAATTCCCATTTTCTTTACAAACCATTATGAAGGGTTTATGAGTATATACTTCCTCAAATAAAACATTTTTATGACTATGGATTATATACATAAACTTTTCAATTTATGTTAAGTGTTTTACAAGTATTTAATTATGTATTTTGATTCATAAACTGATCTAGTTTATGCCATTATTTAAAAATGGCGCCTAGTGGAAGGAATGGAAACCGTATCAATGCATGCACTCCATGTAAGGATTTCCCTCCTACTCAAGATGATTATAATGGAGCTGGTGATACAACTAGTACTGATCATCTTATCACCATACTGGGAAAACTTACTCAGGTTATGGAAAATAACCTTACTCATATGGAGCACCCTTATCTGCAACATGGAGGATCAATGTTAGACCGCTTCATGAGACAACAACCACCAAAATTAAATGGGAGTAAAAATCCCTTAGTAGTTGAGCAATGGATAAATCACTTAGAGAAAATATTACATGCCTTGGGGAGTAGTGAAAGGGAAAAGGTTATCATGGAAGTTTACCACCTCACTGGAGATGCTGATCAATGGTGGTCATTAATTCAAAACACAAAGTAATATTATGAAGTATCAAATATGTAATGGAAGAAGTTCAAAGAGATTTTCGTTGAAAAATCCTTTCCTCGTGACCATCGAGCAGATATGGAAAGGTAATTTCTAAGTCTGAGACAAAAGGAGGATGACAATTTCGCAAAGTATGAGGCCATCTTTACAAGGTTAGCGAGGCATGAAGCAGATTATATACCTAACCCAAGAAGTAATATTGATCGTTTCTTTGATGGGTTAAAACCGTTTCTCTGTAGAGCCTTAGTCTCACAATATTTCTCGTCGTACGACGATATTGTCTTATGTGATATCAAGACAGAAAAGGAATTCTCTAAATATTATGAAAATAAAGAAAATCAAGAGAAGAAGAGAACGGAGGAACAATTGAAAGATAAAAGGAAAAGGGAAAGAAGGATTTTCCATTATGCGATAATTCTTGGAAGAATCCCCCCGGTACTTTCCTAAAAGGAATGAGAGTTTTTTATAAATGTCGAGAAATTGGTCACCAAGCTTATGATTTTATGGGAAAGAAAGAGGCTGTCAATGTTGAATGCTACAATTGTAGATAAATGGTGCATTATGCAAATGAATTCCCTATGCACCAAGGAATCTTACATCAGAAAAGGACAAGGGAGAAAGGCCAATCTTATGCTGTTACTAAAGTTGAAGTGGAATAATTATTGTATTTGTGTTTTTGGACTCAAGAACTAGATTATGGTTATAAGAACAATGTGATATATATGAGGGTTGTACTACAATACTTTTTGTTTTCATTAAGGTTTTAATATGATGAAGGTAATCATATTTTTAGTATGTGACAAAAAGATAAACATTACTTTGTTTGGGGAATCTAATGAATTGATTTTGGAATTTAGAGATCTCTTAGAGAAAGTATAGACAGATGTATTTTGGATAACTATAAAGGTTGAAATGGATTATGTTTAACTTTTGATTGAATTTTTTATGGTTAAAACATTTCTAAAGATTATTTTTGGAATATTATAATACTATAGTTTTAGGAAAAGGACAACCTGCAGGTTGCGGGATAACCCGTCGCTTTGGATAAATCCGTAGGAATCAAACCCACAACCACAGTGCGACAGGCCTTTATTACATACCTCTAGCCTACAGGAAGTCCCTGGTTATTAAAAAATAGTTTTCCTAATCTAAATGGTATGTGTTAATATTTGGAACCTTGTACGATTACGAGAAATATAATATTTTTGGGTTCTATTATTTTTTTGAGTGAAAGATGGGTTTGTGGTAAACATTTATTAAAGAATTAAATTCTACATGACAAGTATGTATATTTCCTTACATTCTTAGTAAATCTCCTAAATAAATTCCTCAAATTTAGGAAACGTAACTTAAAACAAAAACGTTGTCAGTAAACTTTTCCTATTGGGGAATCAATGATCGTTTAACCAATCACAAGTATGTGATTTT
This sequence comes from Viscum album, assembly GCA_963277665.1. Classification (NCBI taxonomy): domain Eukaryota; kingdom Viridiplantae; phylum Streptophyta; class Magnoliopsida; order Santalales; family Viscaceae; genus Viscum; species Viscum album. The sequence goes on from OY728125.1 coordinate 367,868,175, forward strand.
CTTATAGTTAACTTTCTCTTAATCCTGTTTTATACAAATCTCCATCAGACCATGCTGGTTTTTTTTCTCCTCCATATCCATATTTTCATAGAATCCTAGTATGGTCTATCTCAGGTGACCTTTGTACTTCTCTTTTTTCTTTTAAAGTTATATTTTTATTAACCCTATTTCCGATATGGGTTTTCCACAATGGTATTCTCTACTTTGAACCTTTTATTTTAGAAGAACATTATCAAATTGCGAGTAAGCAATTTATTGAATGAGGGGAGAATGTAACACCCCACGCTTTCACGATACGCTTCTCTTTCAATAATGAAATAGCTTGCATTGTACGCAAGTTCGAGATCCTTACACACCGCGAACAATAAAAGTAGTCATTATGAATAGTAATACCCACTTTATGAAATTATATAAATTTTATATTTCAGAATGGACTTCATTTTTGGATTTGGAATATCGAAATTAGCCTATGTTTATTTTTTGGTATTTTTCCGAGAACTTCCAATTTTCGATGAATAGTGAAAAATACTTAAAAACAACATTTTTAATCCGAATAATTTATAGTGATAAATTATACTATTGAGTGGTTTTAAAGTATAATTATAACATACTTTTACCATTTTATCCAATGGTGGTTATTAGAATTATTTTCACTTCGAAATTGGACATAAACAATTGTCAATCTTTTGATTGATATTGTTTCTTAATAACACGCTATTTGTTTTGACAACGGGAATTAATTATAAAATTAATTAATGAAAATTATATGTTTGGAATTTTTTAAAATAGACATCATTTTTGAATTCAGAATATCAATTATATCTTAGGGTTATTTTTTGGTACTTTTTTGAAAAACATCAATTTTTGATGAATAGTGAAACCACTAAGTGGTAGTTAAAAAACTGATTTTTCATTTAAATGAAATTTTACCACCTCTATGATTTGAATTTCAAAAATCTGACATACATCATTATCATTAGTAAGTAAAATTTGGTTCAATGGGATTAAAAATAATTTTTTTGTGAATAGTAACTTTTAAGTTCTATTAATCGCTATTATATGTAATTAGTGTAATTTAAGTTAAATATAATGTTATAATAATATGAAATTATCTTTAAAATTGTCCTAAACTTATTTTATGAGTCATAGACGACCAAGAAAATCCATGGGTCAACTTGGGGACCCCATTGAGCCACTTCGGTATGAAAATGATGTTAATAACTTTTTATTTAAAGTAAAAATAAAATTGTCACAAACCTGTGTTGTTTTACTAAAACAATTATTACATGGGGTAATATAAGTTACCCTTTCGACTATAAATATTCATTATAAATATAAAAATATTTTCTACATGATGGTAATTTTTTTATAATTTTTTGACATTAAATAAATTAAATTTTTTATGACACCATGATGATGCAGCGATTACCTCATTAATTAACGATTTAAATCAAATGAAAATATAATGTAAAATATAAGCCTTAAACATGTCAAAAACCTATTGGATGAGTATATTTTGAACCCTTATCACCTTATCCACGAAATATGTAATTTTGGGACCTTTGAAATCTGATAATCACTTCATAATAATGTAACATTTCATGACTTTCCAAGAGTGCCCCTCCTCTCCCCTTATAAATGGCCACCAACTCTACCACCATACTCACACCATAAAATCCATTTTTATCGGCCAACCTCTACCCAAATACTTTCTCAACATTCCTCCCTTCATCCTTGAAGCCTTACCTTAATCATAAAGCACTTCAAGAAACCATTTTGGTTCAAACCGAGGGGAGTTACCCGATTTAAAGGTAATGTCGTCTCTTATATTGTTTTGTTTTATTTTGCTTCTCCAACCCCCTAAACTCTTTTTATTATTTTATTTTGTAACAACACCAGTATATTAAATATTCTACGATGTTTTTATGAGAATTATTGTATTTACACTTACACACACCTTCGTCTAATGGTTAAAGAACATACTGTTTCTGTGGGTGGCGAATTACTGCCTCACGAAACGATGATTGTTCAATCTTCTTTTAACACCTCTCATGGTGGCCATTATGATGAAACTATTTTTATATATGATATATATTATGTTTATTTTTTCTTTTTTCTTCTGTATTTTTCATTTATGGCATACCTTTATGATCTCCATTATGGGTAAACGCGATAATTTCATTTTAGGAAGTGTGGACTACCGCCCCCCTCAAAGTGATTTGAATCGTTAATGCCATATGTGGGATGTATAATGGATGGAGTAAATGATATTATATATGATATTATACTGAAATCATAATATACCTTTATATCATTATTTTTTCATTCCATTAAATATGAAATAGAAATGAAAGTAGCGTTCATGCGTACGTACGGCTTACCGTCTCCATGAATGGTGCATTTCATTTCTTACTTCTAAATGTTATGTAATATTATAAATACATATATATATTGGATATATAAGATATATATGATATCTACATCATGAATATAATTCTGGATATAATGGATATTTTACCACATGAACAACTTGTAATTATAAGAAGTTTATTTTTAACTCAAGTACCAAAGATCGACAAAACGACCGTTATTAACTTAAATAATAACATAATGTTCATAACATGGTAATAAGTGATATAAAAGGAATAATGAACTTGAAAAATGTTCTTAAGAAATTATAAATTAACTCTAGTTTACTATTCATGAGATTAAAGAACGACTGAGTCAAGTCGGATGCGAGGTAAGGGAACTTCATAACCCAATTCTCATTCTTTAGGTTGAACTTATCTTTCTTAACTATGTTGTTATTTGATTATGTGAGAAATGAATTTTTATAACTTATCATGTATTTATACTTTCTTTATGTGATCTTTTATTGAATACACATGAACGATCTATTTTATTTAAAAAATGATCTTTTTAAGGGACTTCGTCTCAGTCTCCGTTCATTGAGGCATATTTTGTCTTATACACAAATTTCTTTTATAAGATGTATAAACCCCTTTGACTTTTGTATTTATTCAAAAGAAATATTTTTTATACAAAGGGTATTACTAAACAAAAAAATGGAATGTTTTTTGTCGTACGGATGCGGTGACAACAACTTCTCTGCCACCTTGACCATTATTTGAGCTTCGGCTTCCTCTACTAGCCATAACTTTTTTTTAAATGAAAAAATAAATACCAAGTTTTACTTTTCTTTTTTTATTGGTATTGAAAATGGTATTGAAAATGTTTTTATTATATCAATGTGTTGTATTGATATCTTGTGATTGAAATGTGGAAATGTTATGTTTCCTTTAAGCATGTTTTATGTGATACGATTATGTTATGGTTTATGATATGTTTAAAGATTTTCATATAAGGAATGAATTAGACTTAATAAGTGATGGGTGGATCCTGCTATAGATCCTCGATGCATCGGCAGGTCTCATGAGACAAACTAGTGTCTTGCCACAAGGCCATGACAAAATCTTATTTGTAGTCTTTGCATTAGGCCTTGGCTGCGTGGTTATGATAGTCTAGCATTATGCATTCCATCATTATGAAAGTGGTTATTGATATTTCAAGGGATTATTCGACCAGTAGAATATCCATGTGAATATGTAAATGGAATTATTTCATTTTACTTTTGAAATATTATACTTAAGTTCAGGTTTAAAATGTTTTGTTTTAATTATAAATTGCCTTAAATGTTTATGTTTATTTATGAAAGCTTCCGCTATATTGTTATCCTTACTGAGCATCTGAGCTCAACCCTTTATATGTTTTAATTTTTCCCAGGATGTGAAAAAATATTTTATGACTGACCTGTAGGGATAGTCTAAAGGGGATATGGGTGTGGAGGATGAAGACTATGTTATTGTAGTTTTTCACTTTATGATGTAATGTAACATTTATGAATGTATCTAGTGTTTCCAAGCCTACTAAACTAATTGGTCTTTACAGGCATGATCTTTTGTCTTCATGCCAATGTTACATAATAATGCACCGACTCTGGGTAACTGGGGTCGGGGCGTTACAAAGGAAGTTTGAATTTTTAACCAATCCTAATATTTCTGGAGTTGATTAATTAGTATACCTTGTATTCTGATACTTCAAGAGTTTTAATTCGTGTAGTTCTTATGAATTATAGTCAAGTGGAATATTATGGGTCCAAAAATTGGGGCCGCATAAGTCACACTACCCAAAACATGATCGAGATATTGTTGCAATAGTGTAACCACTAAGATAGTGGTATCACAATCCGATTGGAAAGTGTTGTGTGGTGTATAATGACTTTATGATCTAGAGGTATATATTTTCTCAATGTGACCAAATATTTTGGTAGAATATGTGGATAAATAGGATTTAATTTTCTTTGCAGTTGGAATATACCCTTGGTAAAGGGAATATCATGGTCAACACACTAAGTAGGAATAATTGGTTGTGGGTGAGGTAGGATTCTTGTAGGGAGTGGTAACAGATAACCCTCTTTACTAATATAAACTTTGATGTTTAGGGGTATCACAATAGAGCATTATTGGTATCTATGAAAGTTACTTATTCACTCCTCTAGAGGGTATAGAAGTGGTACGTATCTAACTCATATTATTCGGTGAGGATGGACAATTTATATGGTAGTGATCCACTACCCAATTGCACCCTAGATATTGTTGAGGTTCTTTTTATACCTATTTCTGTGGTGATACCTAAAATTATATTTGAGAACTAGATGATGGATTTATATGAATAAATGTTTTTTTACTTAAGTATTACCAAGATTCATCATGACATCTATATGTAGTAATGGAAGATGAAGATAATGTGAATATAACTATGTTTGATTCATGATTCATCACCTATCAATAGGTTAAATTTTATCATCAGTGACCCATGATTCTTCATTAGTCGTTATATATTCTATAGTGGAAGTGTAATTATGTTATAATCTATTTATAAGTGATACATTCAAGTATATCTTTTATATGGGATGTTTTGTAGGTTATCATATAAAATTCGATGGATATTTAAAATTTCATACCAATTTTGGAGACCTTTTTCTATTGATATACTAGGCTAGTAACATTTCTTAGAGATAGTTTATTTCTATCATGTGCCTATGAGAATCATATCTAATTGATAAAACCATCAAACATCACACTTTTAATAGGGGATATGGAAGGTTCTTGTTACGTGGGTGAATTTTATCAATGCATATTTTCCGCATAAGAATGTTTTGTTGGATCATACCATCTTAGTAAAGGTAGACAAGCTAAAATAATGGGTCCTTGATTTGACCCATTTATGGGATAACTATACCACATTTTTTAATATCACATATACAATGAGTTACTATGTTTAAATTGAAAATTGACATTTTGAATCCATGTATGAAACAATGTATCGATCAGCATTATGTTGGTTAAAGGATGGGTCGGCATATGTTAATGAATTAATTCTCATAAATAAAGAATTAGAGAAAATAATACTGATTGGGATGTATATAAAAACAAATAAAAGTAGGAAGAGATCTAATGTTAACCAGTTATTCCTTATTCAAGAGTCTGAGGTGAGGACTATGTATTTATGTGAGGTTGGCCATGATTTTAACAGGGGATTTATCAAATGTAGGTAAATTTTTTGACTAGGTTCATGGGGTCATTTGAGGTTTTTTAGAGGATCGATATTTTGGAATATAGTATATAAATTACTTAAAGATCCATTTTTATGCACATTGTATTCTCTGTATTTCAACAAAAGAGATACCATCCTGAAAATTCTCATGAGATTCATGTCGATGACATTGGGAAGAATGTTAATTCATCATTTATAGAATAGATAGTGCATATCATTGAATGGAGTAATAATAAAAATAATGTCAAGAATATCCCACTAGTATATATGCTGTTTTTTCATGGGAATATCAAGGAGGAGATTTAGGATTCCATTACCAATATGTGGGTGTTGTTACTAGAGTTATATATCAATGAAGTCATGTGGCGCATCTCAAAAACAATCTAATATATCATAGGGAGTTTATAACATCCTCGCATGGTTAGGAGGTATGAATTTGATTTATGGTTTTCAAAACCACAAGTATTGTAGTTGTTTTAGAGAATTGAAAGAATTATCAGGGTACCAATGGGTTGTTTCAAGATGTTAAACAAGTGTTTTTTAATTTTTCTCTTTAATATTAAATCAACTTGATGCTTGTGATATTCTAACAAGGATTATGTGTAATAAAAGGTGGGGTGGTTTTTTTATCCTTACTTGTGTTAGAGTTTATGATTATTCAATTTATTAGAGTTGTTCATTAATATCTTTACTTCTTTCTTTGATAATATTTATTTGTATTTTGATAATTAAAAAACTCAATATTTTTTTTATTTTCTATTTTTGAATGATGTTGAATTCAATGGATTTTCTATATTTTTATTCATTAATATTTGTTTTACTTTAATTTTTTATTATCCCAATTTTACCTATTCGTTATGTATTTGATTCTTTTAAGTATTTGTAGAATATTTGATTCTTATGATGATTTTCAATTTTTCAAAAACTGTTTTATTGTTCTTGTTTTTTGAGGTTACCTATATAAGGATTATATTAAAACTTTAGGAAGTTTAATTTTGAAAATGTATAAGAACCATATAAGCATGAAAAATGCACCTTATGAAATTCATAATTAACCATAAAATATTTATATTATCCATATTAATTATCCATTATGAACATGAGATTGAACATATATTTTTAGAAATAAACCCTATGAAATTATCATTATTTGAATTTTGAAAATGGGGTAACATTTACAACAATAATCTTAAAAAAATAAGGTCAAGAGTTTTAAAATTTCATTAATAAATTAGATATGAAATTTCAAAATCACAGTTAAGAAGTTTTCAAGTGAATCTTATAAATATTTAAAAATGAATATTATGATATAAAATATATTTCTAATAAATTAAAATTTGATCTTCTAATTTTTAGTTGTTTAATATTACATTTATTTTAGTGAATTTATTATTGGAATATATAACGTCTTGTTATTGGAATATATGACTCGGTTTTATCACATGATATAGTTTTCTTACCCATTAGTTTTTTATATTGATTATATATTTTTATTTTTTTATTTCATCCATGATTAAATTAATACTCCAGATGAAATTTATGGAAACTATTTTAAGAACTTATAGGTTTCCCATAATATGGAAACCATAGAAGATAGAACCATTAAACCAAAATAAGACACATTATGAACATTCATTAGAGAATTTTTCAATATATAAATATCATATGAACTATATGATGAACAAAGGCATGCAAGTATATTTTTTTATGAATGGAAAATCTATTGTAATATTTTTATCTAATTTTTATGGACACTAAAGAACGTCATTGCGCTAAAAAAATATTGAATTTTCTAAAATAATAATGACTATTCTACTCCTTGTTTTTTTGTTATTTAATACACTGAATTGTATTTTTATCATTACCTTTTGGTTTATATTACCTATTCCCAATTTATGTTTTTCACATAAAAAATCAATAATGATTTTGGTCATTCATATACTATAAAAAAGTATATTTATTTTAGTAATTCCTGGTGACTTCTACATAAAATGTAGGTTTTTATCAGATTTTGACTCTCCTGAAATTTCATGTTTTTCTAGTTATACCCCCACTAGAAAATCCATTATTTAATAAATTCATTTCTCTCAAAAAAAGTATGGTTTGGTGGATTCCATTTCACACGAGAAATATAGATAATTGATGATTATATATATAATTTACTTTGACATAAAATAATATAAGAATTAGTTTTTCATATTTATATTTCCTTATTCTAATTATTTAAATTAATATTTTATATTTACACTTCACATACACTTTCTATGGGAACTCATATTTTATTATACATTAATTCATTATTTATTACTTAAAGATATGCATAATAAAACCCCTTACGATCATGAGTCCAAGTGATTAGAAAATAAAAATACATATTTTAATTACATTTTAATGGTATTAAATTTTCATTTTTGATCTTATGGGCCTGAGTTAGTGCATTTTAACTTTGAACATTCATTCTTATCATTTGTGCACTTCATGCCTAATGTACACCAATTTAGGCCCAATGATTCATCAGATTTTAAGGATTTTTAGTATCCATATTTTAATTTTATATTTTGAGAATTTTATATACACTTAAATATAAACATTTTTCATTCATTGATCAATGGAGGATTCATAAATGATGATGGAGATATTTGGTGATGAAAGGAAAGAATTTTGGAGATGGCAGTTTGGACACCAGCCCACTGATGAGTCTGTGGGGCCCAACATACAAGCCCAATGAAGACCAATTTCATGGGATTCTAAAAGAAATATAGAGGAAAAAAACCTTAATCATGATTCAGTGATAATTTGGCCTCCATTGTGGTTATTCAGGCAGCCCAAGTTGAAGTTAATATTCTGGGCCAGATTCTGTGGCCCAGAAAAACAGCCCACCATTGTACACGTATCTTGTAAGCCATAAACTATTTTGGGATGAAACGTTACAGATGGTTAGGGAACATCTTTATCTTAATGTTTTTATTCTATGTACCACTCCAATTCTTCCCTATAGAAGGTCTTCCTAGCGCATCTGTTCGGTGGAAGAAAGATGGCTGCCACCTCGGGTCAAGGGTGAAAAAATCAAATCTCCCTCAACTTTCAACCCACCTATGGCCTACCAAAATTAATTTAGGAGACTTGGAATGTTGGAGGCTCGACTTAAGTCTTAAAAAATTCCTATTTAATGAAGTTATGAAGGAGGAGTTTATCATCTTTGATCTTTGTTTTCATCTTAATGTTATGCTGCCAATTTGATGTTGTAATCGTATTCCCTATATTGTAAGTTCCTTGAATTACCTTAGCTTGTTTATAAAATTTCTTTATTTTCTCTTTTTCTATTCTTCTTTTTATCACATTGATACTGTTTCCTCAAGGTGTGAATTTTTCATACCAAACCTTGTGAGGTTATCACACAACGGTGGAGTGATTGTTATTTCATTGTTTTTTTTACTTCTCCAATTCCCCCCTCATTAGTCTACTTCCTGCTTCCATTGAAACCATATCATCAATTGAGGGATAAACCACATAAGTTTTTATCCAAGGGAGTAGAAATGGGATGGATTAGAAGTTATTTATCACTACCTTAATCCCAAATCACTTCTTTAAAATGGGATTTTTATTTGATAATTTTAAAACTTCTTTATCCTTATTGAATTTTGTGGTCACACATTCCAAGTGCTAATACGAAACTTCACCTTGGAGTGCTCAAATATTTGATCCTTCGTGTTTATTTGTGATTAGTATTTGGTTGTGTAGGCATTAAACCAATGAGTGATGATTTTGTTTGATCTTCTTAAATGAACTCATCTCAAATATAAGAAATTGAAATAGTTGAAAAGGGAATGTGTCCAATACACCCCAAGTGAAAACCTAGGATCAAATCATACTTTAAAATTGAATTAAGTTATGTGTATTAGAGTTCACTTAAACCCATATAAAATCAACCCATGTTGGACACTTCATATCCAAAAATAGTCCATAGAATGTACGTGTCTATAGGTTTCTTCTTAGGTCTCTGAGGATTCGACAACCCAATTTAAACTACTAGGACTATTCTACCTTCGTCTCTTGGGTAAATTTGAGCGAGAATAAAATTTTAGCACCTATTACGGGGACCCAAGTAAGTCATCTAAACACCCATTATATTCTCCCACATTTATTATTTTCTCATCCAAATTCTATTATCTTTTCCCTTTCTCATTTGTTTTTTTTTGGCGGATGTCCGCCTACACTCATGATCAATAAAACAGTCTAGTTAGGGTGGATAGTCCTAGGGTTGGGGAGTCAAGTACACCAAGGGAACTCATTCCATTAGATCCTAATCTTCCTAACACCCCCGAGTCAAAATTTGATCACATTTCAATGGAAGGTCTTCAAAGAAACAAACTCATAAATCTGGGTGGGAACCAAAATGGAAACCCAAATGAGGCAGCCCCAAAATTGGGGAATAAAGTTGATCAAACCATGAATGACTACCTCACACCTACCTATACCACTGCCCCCCTCATGAATTAGAGACAACTCCCTATAATATTACAAATACATCTTTAAACCCCATGTATTAAACCATCTTCCCAAATTCCATGGAATGGAGTCTGAGATGCCAAACCTTCACATCAAGGAGTTCAATGAAATTGTGGAAACCATGTGTCCCCCACATAGACTAGAATCATCTAAGATGAGGATATTTCCTTTTTCTTTAAAGGATCGAGCTAAAAATTGGCTAAAAAATTTGAGACCATCATCCATAAACTCTTAGGACCAATTATATAGAGAATTCTACAAAAAAAATACTTTCCCCACCACAAACCAATTGTAATTAAAAATATCATCCAAAACTTTTTTGAAAAGAGGTAGAGTCATTTTATGAAACATGGGAGAGGTTCAAGGACACTCGAAAACATGGTTCCACAGCATGGTTTTTCTATACCTGAAAAAGTGATAATTTTTTATGAAGTTTTGTGTCTAGGGAACAAATAATTCATTTACATGAATTGTAATTGAACCTTTAAAAACAATGCCCCAGATGATGCTTCCGAGTATCTGGAAAGCCTTTCTGAACAAAACCAAGCATGGGGAACCTCACCTTATTCTGAAAAGCCCCAAAGAACTACTAGAATTCATAAACATAGAGAACATGAAAGACTTAGGGAAAAACTCGTAGCACCCTCTAGGAAGGTCAAAGAGATAGACCTTTGGAAAGTCCAAGAAATCCAAACTGTAAAGCCTGTTTACATAGTTTCTGACAAACATGACCATAAGACAGACAACCTCACAACCATTCCATCCATCAAAGATGTTCTTTTAGGAGGACCCCCAGCAGAAGTAAATGCTTTGAACTTTCAAAAGCCTCAATACTAAAATAACTTCAACCCAAGGTATAATGACCACCCAGGCTTCCGCTGGAAAGATAACCAACAACCTAGCCAACCATAGGTACAAAATCCTTACCCCCATTAGAACTAAAAAACCCATAAATTGTTCCAATACAAACATACACCTGTCCATTTTCAACAAACCATCCCACCTCCAAAATATCCCCTTGGGATAGACCAATCTTCTTAAGCACCAACACAAACTATTCCAAAAATCCTATGAGAACAAATGTGCAAAGAAATGGAAAGAATGAACTCAAAAGTCTCTTCCATAAAACAAGAACTTCAAACCATAAAAACTACAAAGGCACCCATTCCTACTCAGGCTGTACCATCCTCAACTTTAAGGGGAGAGTCAAATTGCACTCAAACAACTCATGAAAATCTAAAGGTTGTGACTATTTTAAGAAGTGGTAAATAAATTGAGAAACCAGAACCACTAATTCAGAACCCATCCGAAGATTAAAACTTGGATGAAAATTAAAATGAACTACAAGATCAAACTGAGGAGACTGATAACAATGTGAAAGAAACAACTCTTTAACAAACAACCCCACAACCTGGACCATTTCCTCAATGCATGAGGGGGAAAACCAATCCTGAATTGAGTGAAACATTGAGGGAAATATTTTCACAAGTCAAGCTGAACATTCCCCTTCTCGATGCCATCCAAAGCATACCTGCCTACTCAAAGTACCTTAAGGACTTGTGCACGTTTAAAAGAAACTTTTCACATAAAAATCAAGTCCTTTTTGCTGATAATGTGCATACCACCATTCAAGGGACCATTCCTCCAAAGTTCAAAGACCCGGGTTTCCCTTACATCGACGTTGAACTAGGAGAGAGAAAAGTTTTCAAGGCCTTGTGTGACCTAGGTGCTAGTGTATATCTCATTCCCTATGTTGTGTACTGCTAGTTAGGCCTAGATGAGATCAAACCCACATCTATCACACTTCAACTTGTTGATCGTAGAATTAGGGTTCCAAAGGGTATTTTAAAGGACTTTCTGGTAAAGGATGAAAACTTCATCTACACTGCTGACTTCATTGTCCTTGACAACCATCCAAACATAAGAAATAAGGAACAAACCCCAATCATCCTTGGTCATCCTTTCCTTGCAACAATCAACTCTATTATCCGAGTCTGAAATGGGAACATGACCATCACCTTTGGAAACATGAGTCTAGACTTGAACATCTATAATGCAAGTTCACAAGTAGGGCATGAGGAGGAAATTCATGAAGTATACATGATAGGAAGCATTGATAATGAATCCATAGAAAATAAATGAATATTTTATGGATGTTTAAGTCATGATGAGATTGATTTCCTTTGTTCACATGATGGATGTTTATCTCATTGGCTTGAATCATTTTCAAATTCCTCATATGATGAAGTCTTAGGTCCAAAAATCAGTGAAACCATTCAGGAAACAACTTGCATGGAGAAAACTCCAACATCCTTCCCTAAATCTGATCAATCCAATCTAGTAGCTGAAACTTCTACATGTGGGGAATCAATCCTATCAAAAACTCTAGGAAACAAAATTGATCTTGATCCAATGTCCCAATCATTGGTCGAAATTATAAACCATCCTGATCTTGAATTGAAGGAGCTTCCCGCTGCACTCAAGTATGCCTTCCTATGGGACAATCAAACACATCCTACAGTCATTTCTTCTTATTTTGAAGCCAATAATAGGAGGACTCTTCTAGATGTCCTTAGGAAACATAAGAAAGCCATTCGTTGGACCCTGTTTGATATTATCGGGATTATCCTATAGTGACCCGAGCCTTTTCATACATTACTATTACATAATTTTAAAGATAAAACAACATAACAGTATTACACATAGAGGATCCAAAGGTTTAGTGTCTTGGGAAAACTAGGACCATACATAACAAATTCAACATCAATCATAAACATTTATTTAATTTCTTCTTATCTAGCTTCTTATTGTCACTTGTCTCCTCCTTAGTATATGTATCCACCTGAGGATATACATCAAAAGGGGTGAGCTGGAAGCTAGTAAGAGGATAGACAATAACAATATAGCATAGGGTGATCATAATCATAACATAGGCAAAATATCATGAACATGATAGGAGCATAAATAAAAGACTTGAAATGTGGCAATGCATAAAAATGAAACATCATGTCTTAGTGGTTAACTACCACACATACTTCTGAACCAAGATAGCATCTTGTTCGCACATCATTTAACATTTACTCATGATATTAATCACTTTAAACAATGCATTGGAGTGCTATATAATTTGAGCGCACCTGTCACATTGAAACATTCATATTGCGCTATATAATTATGGTCACACCCATCACATCATAACATTATCATCATCATTCTTGCCACATAGAACACATATAAAAAAAGTACATAACTAACCCATGGAATGGAATGGGTTTCATCTCATAATAACACATTCATAATCTTTTGGTTCCCAAAAGAAAGAGGCAATACCATACATGTTACAAGAACCGTCAACTTTGAGTGAGAAGTAAAAGGGGTGTTCTTAAAAGAGGAGTTCTTTTGGAGAACATTTTTTTTGACATAAAAACTAGTGACAAACATGTATAACCCAGAAAAGTAAAGAAAATGATGAAAAAATTATATTTAATGAGTAACCACATCAAAAAATGGAGTGAAAGAGGGAGAACTCAAAAGAAGAAAATTGGGTTCGAGATTTCCCCTTACCTTGTATCTGAATGCTTCCTTCTCTTTAATGTCCTGTATAATTACATTATATTCATTAATTTGAAATTAAAGAAAATTTTATACATTAATAGGGTTAATTATGGTTTCTTTATGTCATTTTATATTCTTTTTTATGACTTATATAGTTTCAAAACATTGTTCAGGGATGTTCGTTTTTATGGGTTTTCTTGGTTGGTTCACTTTTATTCATAAATTGATGTTCGGGTAGAACCTGGGTAAACATCCAAAAATAATATTACATGTAATTAATGATATCACAGGAGTTGCAATGATCTTATAATGAATTATATTATATTCATGTTGATGAATCATTAGATAATAATTATATGATGATTATTTGGGTTAATTTGAGTGATTTTTCGATCATAAAGAACATGTTTTATTTTATCACTAGAAATATGGTCATATGTTAGTTACAGAACTTGAAATATGAAATAATACATATAAAAAATTCTGGTTCAACAATTAAATGGTTTCATGACCAGATATTATGGTAGAAATGGAAGATGAAAGCATGTCGTTCTTAAAGGTGATAAATTAACACCTCACGAACAATGCTCTCTTTAATAAAATAAAAGGTAGAGAGAAAGGGGGGTTGGATGATATAATATCCCATTAGAATCATAAAACTATATTATATGTATAATAAAGGAGTTAAAATACCATTTTGATGAAAATAGGTGGTGAGAGACCAAGAAATGAACTTGAACATGAAAGGAAATTAAAGGAGAAGAGGGAGAGAAATTACCTCTTGAATCCTTCTCTTGAGAACCTCCTTAAGGGCCTAAGCATGGTATTTTGATGATACCAAAAGATCTTGGACACGGGGGAGGGGCTATGGAAGGTTTTTGGGAGGAGTTTAGAGAAGTCTCGGAGCTTGAGAGTTGTGATGAAATGAGGGTGTGAAGGGTGGCTTTTATAGTGTAGGGGAGAGGGGTTTCCTTAATATAAAATTCATTAGTTTATTAATTTCCCCTAAGACAAGGAATAGTGAGTCTTGAATGAAAAAGAATAGTAATTTTATCATGTGATCCCGAACCAAGTGGTCTTACTTCATCAGAGCATCATTGATGACTCAATTAATCCATTATTTAGCATTTATTGTAAATTATTGGATTCTACTATTCATCAAAAATTCAAGTTTCTCAATAAATTCCCAAAAATTTACCCCAACCGTTTTTCAATGTGTAGAATCCAAAAAATGAATTCCATTTTTCAAAAATAATTTTATAAATATTCTTAATTTAATATTTAATTAAAATCATAATTTAGTTAAAAATAGTTTTTAAGATTCAAACTGATTTTATAGTGCTTCCAAAAATTACGTAGAGTCGTACAAAATTATCTAAAAACTATAAGATATTTATTTGATAAATAATGAATACATTTTAAGAAAATGAATTTTCCTTTAAATTAATTAATTAGTTATAATTAATTATTTATGACTTACAAAATTCCAAAACGTGTACTATGGTCAAATTGTCACTTTCTTAGATGTCTAAATTTTATTTAATTATTCATTGGTAAGGTTACTCTTATGATGGTTGTTTTACTATTCATAATGGTCATATTACTATTCATAAGGGTATGTTACTATTTTTATGGGTATGCTACTATTCACTGAAATTTATTTTTGTTCCAGTAGACTCCAAAAATCATCTTGAGCACAACCGTGTAAGTCCGATTTTTAAAATTCCAAACAGAGAAGTGAAAAATTATGTTTAAAGGTCACTTATCTCTTAGTAGTTAATTAAATTGTGTTTTCATGTTATTTTTGGACATAAATATAAGAATAAAATTTCCATTGAAAAACATTGGGTCGTTACATTCTCCCCCCCCCCCTTAAAAAGTTTCGCCCCCGAAATTTCACATTACACAAATAGGTGAGGGTGTTTCTCCTACATTTCCTCTTCTATTTCCTAAGTTGCTTCCTCAAATTTATGGTTTCTCCACAACACATTGAAAATAAGGGTTTTCTTGTTGCGTATTACGTTATCTCTCCAAACCAGAATCATTACTGGATGCTCCTCATAGGAGAGATCATCTTCCAACTGCACCACCTCTGAGTTTAGTACATGTGAGGGGTCCGGTATGTACTTCCTTAGTAGTGATACATGAAATACATCATGAAAATGGGACATATTTGGTGGAAGTGCAATACGATAGGCTATGGATCTTATATGGTCAAGGATCTCAAAGGGGCCAATCTACCTTGGGAATAGTTTCCCTTTCTTCCCGAATCGCATGACACACTTCCATGGAGATATTCAAAGGAAAACTTTATCTCCATCGTCTAACTCCAAGTCCCTTCGATGGTTGTCAGGATAGCTCTTTTCCCAACATTGAGTAGATTTGATGTGTTTCTGGATGACTTGAACCTTCTCTATCATCTCTTGAATAAGATCGGGTCCAAGTAGCTTTTTTTCTCCAACTTCATCCCAACAGGTTGGAGTTCTACATCGCTTTCCATACAGAGCTTCATACGGAGCCATTTAGATACTCGAGTGTAACCTTTGTGGTATGAGAACTCAACCAATGGGTGATGCTGATCCCAACCACCTTTGAATTCCAGAGAGCAGGCTCTTAGCATATCTTCAAGTGTCTGAATAGTTATTTTAGACTTTCCATCATTTTGGGGGTGATATGCCATACTGAAATTTAATTCAATACTCAAAGCATGTTGAAGGCTCCTATAGAATTTAGATGTGAACCTTGGATCATGGTCAGAGAAAATTGAGATTGGAACACCGTGTAGTCTCACCACTTCCTTCATGTATAAATGTTAAAGTTGTTCAAGTGAGAGATCTTCCGGAATAGCGATAAAATGGGATGTCTTTGTGAGTTGGTCAACCACAGCCCATATCGCATTATTTCCCTTCGACGTCATCGGGAGACCCGTGACAAAGCCCATAGTAAAATTTTCCCATTTCCACATGGGTATAGGCAACGGCTACATCATACCTTTGGACTTATGTTGCTTAGCTTCAACTTGCTGACATACCAAGCACCTTGATATATATTCCGCAATCTCCTTCTTCATGTTATCCCACCAGAAGTGTTCCTGGAGATCACATTACATCTTCGTACTCATAGGATGGATAGAGAATGTTGAGCTATGTGCATTTTCCAGTAGCTCCTTCTTTATCTCGAGTGATGAATGCACACAAAGACACATTCCAAACCGAATCACAACATCATCATCGATATGGAACTCTTGTAGCTTCCCATCCTTTACTGCATTCACCCTCTTTTGTATCTCCACATCATCCCTTTTTGCTTCATTAATATTCTCCTGGATGGATGGTTACGCAGTCATTTGGGACAGGTTGGATGTATCCCTTTCCCTTATGATTTCCAAATCAATCCTTTTCATATCTAAGAAGATCGGGTCTTTCTCAATCTGCATCATGGATAGAGTAGTAGGTTCTTTTCTGCTTAGAGCATCTGCTACCTTGTTCGCCTTTCCAGGATGATAGTGAATAGAGCAATCGTAATCCTTGATTAGCTCTAACCATCTCCTTTGACACTTGTTAAGCTCCTTTTGTGTGAATATATACTTTATGATCTTATGGTGAGTGTATATGTCACAATTCTCACCATAAAGGTAGTGCCGCCAGATTTTCAAGGCAAAAATCGTGGCTTCCTGCTCTAGATCATGCATCGGGTAGTTCTGCTCATGGATCTTTAACTGTCGTGAGGCATAAGCTATCACATTTTCATATTGCGTGAGTATACAACCCAAGCCTATCTTTGAAGAATCACTGTTTATCACAAAACTTTCTCCACTTTTTGGTAGTGTGAGTATAGGTGCGGTGATCAGCCTTCTCTTTAGCTCCTTGAAGCTTCCCTCACATTCTTCCATCCAGACATACTTTACCCCTTTATGTGTTAACTTAGTTAGTGGGCTTGACAATCATGAGAAGTTTCTCACAAAACGTCGGTAGTACCCAGCTAATCCATGAAAACTATAGATTTCTATGACACTAGAGGGCCTGGGACATTCCTCAATCACCTTTTTCATTGAAAGATCCATATAACTTCCCTCACTTGTTATCACATGTCCCAAGAATGTGACTTTATTCATCCAAAAGTCACACTTTCTGAACTGTGTGTACAACTTCTCCTTTCGTAATGTCACAGACACAAGTCTTAGATGTTATTCATGTTCCTCCTTGCTCGTAGAGTAGATGAGAATATCATCAATAAAAACTGCCAAAAATTTGTCAAGGTAATGTCTAAAGACTCTATTCATCAAATACATGAAGATTACAGGGGCACTAGTAAGTCCTAAGGGCATCACAAAAAACTCTTAGTGCACATACCTTGTATGGGAGGTGGTCTTCTCAATATCTTCCTTCTTCACCTTTAGCTGATGTTATTCAAAATAAAGATCCACCTTTGAGAAGTATTTTTCTCCTATTAACTGATCGAAAAATTCATCAATCCTTGGGAGAGGATACTTGTTCTTTATGGGGATCTTGTTGAGTTCCCGATAATCGATACGCAGCAGCATTCTTCCATCCTTCTTCTTCACAAAGAGAATTGGCGCACCCCAAGGTGATGCACTAGGGCGTATGAACCCTTTGTCCATATGCTCTTGCGGCTACTTCTTTAACTCCTCCAGTTTGATAGGAGTCATCCTATAGGGACACTTAGAGATTGGAGTAGCTCTGGGCATGAGTTCAATTGAGAACTCTACCTCACGATTCGGGGGAATTCTGGGTAACTATTTAGGAAATACATCTCTGTATTTCCCTCAAGATGGGAATTTCCTTAAAGTTTTCACTTTCCTTTGACTCAATCATTTGGGCAAGGTATTCTTATTCATAGGGAATCAACACCCACACCATTGAAGGATTTGTCAAAGGAGATTCATGATCTTCCATACATTTGTAGAGAAGCATGGGATGGTTCAGAATATGAAAAGATATTTCCTTTTCCCAACAGTTGATATGTTCTCTATATAAAAAGAGCCAATCCATTCCCATTATAGAATCAAATTCCCCCAAGGTAAGTATTATGAGATTTGCATGAATAATCTTCCCACATACACCAACGAGAGAAGAGTCAAACACTTAGGTTGCAATGATTGCACCACTCGTTGTTTTTACAGATATCTCTACTTTAATGTTTCAAGGCTTTTATTCTATAGTTCTAGAAAACTTGATTGATATAAAGGAATGTGTAAAACCAGAATCAAATAAGTCTTTTTCCATTCTTGAGTGAATAGGAAGTGTACCTTGTATGACTTCATTATCATGCTCCACCTCCGCAGTAGTGATGGAATAATCCTTCACTCGTTCCTTTGGCTTCGGTGGCTATTAACGCTAATTACCCTCAAGAACTCAAGGATTAGTGCATTGTTTTTTATAGTTCCCTAGCTCCCTACAGTTGTATCATTGAACCATTAGTGGTTCTCTCCTTTCATCAGCTACATTCTCCTTCCTTTTTGTGTCTTTTCAACACTCTTGAGCATGGTGTCCTTCTTTCCCACACTTGAAGCGTTTCCCCATCCCTTTGAGGTAGTTCCCATGGTGAAACTTCCCACATTTTTGGGATGTGGGTCAGTGATTTTTCTTCCCAGCTTGTTCATTATATCCACCATCTTTAAACCTCATCATTCGTTTCTTATCACCATAGCCAAGGGACCATTCCCCAAACTCCATCTCTACTTTGATATCACACTGAACAACTTCTTCATAACATCCAAAGTCTATAATTTCAAGAGCATTTCGAAGATGTGGTTTAAATACACTTAATAATCTATCAATATTTCTATCATTGTTGATAACAAAATCTGAAGCGTATCTTGCAAGACTCTTGAAATTCTCTTCATAGGTTTTGATAGATTTTACTTCTTTTTTCTAGAGCTATATAAATTCTCTCTCCATCTTTGTGTGAAGATTTTGTGGGAAGTACTTAATAGGAAACATTATCTTCAAATCTTCCCATTCCATCTCTTCAATTTCCTCCCTTTTCTTGGTCTTCTTAATCAAATCCCAGCATTGATCGGCTTCTCCATCTAGACGATAAATGGATAGAGTCAACTAATCTATCTCAGAAAAATGAAGAACATAAAAGATTTCCTTATGTATTTGACCCACTGTTCCGCAACTAGTGGATCGGAAGATCCACTAAACGTCGGTGGTCTTTGTCGCATAAAACATTTGATATCCAGTTTCTCCCTCTTTGGTGAAGGAGAACATTTCCCATTATTATGGTTATTGTTCATAACTTGAGTTAATTGGGTAAGCATCGCCATGATGGTTTGAACTGCACCTCCCAAATCATTGGTTATGTCATTCGGGCAATCGTTGTATTGTCCCTTGCGAGAATTGTTGCCTAATTTATCCTAGTTCCCACCATTTTCTAAAATAGAAAAGGTTATAACAAAACATAAGTAAACATTTCAGGAATACATAAATTATTCATTTTAACAACTTATACTAAAATCATAACATATGGGATCCCTATGTAAATACTCTTGTGTGAATATTTGTACATAATCTCATACTAGAGGTTTTCCCTAGGGTTCACTAATCCTAATTCCCAAATTAACAAAACCTTGACTCTGATACCAACTATAGTGACCTGAGCCTTTTCTTACATTAATATTACATCATTTTAAAGATAAATAGCATAACATTATTACACATAGAGGATACAAAAGTTTAGTGTCTTGGGAAAACTAGGACCATACATAACAAATAGAACATCAAGAATAAATATTTATTTCATTTCTTCTTCTCTAGATTATTATTGGAACTTGTCCTCTCCCTAGTACATGTAGCCACCTGAGGATATACATCAAAAGGGGATAGATAGAAGCACAGTAAGATGATAGATAAGAAAAATATATCATGTTTTTAGCATAATCATAACATAGGAAAAAGATCATGAACATGAGAGGAGCATAAATGAAATACTTGAACTATGGTAATGCATAAAAATGAAACATCATGTCTTAGTGGTTAACTACAAAACATACTTGTGAACTAAATTAGAATCCTGTTCACAGGTCATTTCAAATTTACTCATGAGATTCATCACTTTACCCAATGCATTGGAGCGCTGTATAATTCTGGGCGCACCCATCACATTGAAACATTCATATTGCGCTACATAGTTCCAGGCGCACCCATCACATCATAACATTATCATCATCATGATTTCCACATAGAGCACATATAAAAAATGTACATCACTAACCCATGGTATGGAATTGTTTTCATCTCATAATAACACATTCATAAGCTTTGGGTTCCCAAAAGAAAGAGGGAATAACATACATGTTACAAGAACCGTCCACTTTGAGTGAGAAGTAAAAGGGGTGTTCTTAAAAGAGGATTTATTTTGGAAAACATTTTGTTTGACATAAAAACTAGTGAAAAACATTTATATCACATAAAAGTAAATAAAATTAAGAACAAATTATCTTTAAGCAGTAACTATATCAAAAAATTGAGTGAAAGAGGGAGAACTCGAATGATGAAAATTGGGTTTGAGATTTCCCCTTACCTTGTATCTAAATGCTTCCTTCTCTTTAATGTCATGTATAATGACATTATATTCATTAATTAGAAATTACAGAACCTTTTATACATTAATAGGGGTAATTATTTTTTGATTATGATATTTTATTTTCCTTTACATGCCTTATAGAGTTTAAAAACATTGTACGGGGGTGTTCGTTTTTATGGGTTTTCTTAGGTGGTTCACTTGTATTCATAAATTGAAGTTCTGGTAGAACATGGGTAAACATCCAGAAATGATATTAAATTTAATTAATGATATTTCAGGATTTTTAATGATCTTATAATAAATTATATTATATTAATGTGGATGAATCATCAGATAAGAATTAAATGATGATTATTTGGGTTAATTTGAGTGATTTTTCGATCATAATGAGCTTCTTTTATTTTATCACTAGAAATATGGTCATAGGTTAGTTCCAGAACTTGTAATTGGAAATAATACATATAATATATTCTTTTTCAAACATAAAATGGTTTCATGACCAGATAATAAGGTAGAAATGGAAGAAGAAAGCATGTCGTTCTTGAAGGTAATAAATTAACATTTCACGAACAATGTTCTCTTTAATAAAATAAAAGGAAGAGGGAAAGGGGGGTTGGATGATATAATATCCAATTAGAATCATAAAATTACATTATATGTATAATAATGGAGTTACAATACCATTTGGATGAATATATGTGGGGATAGATCTTGAAATGATCTTGAACTTGAAAGGAAATTAAAGGAGAAGAGGGAGTGGAATTACCTCTTGAATCCTTCTCTTGAGAACCTCCTTAAGGGCCTAATCTTGGACTTTTGATGAGACCAGAAGCTCTTGGACGTGGGGGAGGGGCTAGGTAATGTGTTTGGGTAGAGGTTAGTGAATGATTGGAGCTTGAGAGGTGTGAGGAAATGATGGTGTGAAGGGTGGCTTTTGTAGTGGAGGGGAGAGGGGTTTCCTTAATATAAAATTCAGTAGTTTATTAATTTCCACTAAGACAAGGAATAGTGAGTATTGAATGACCAATAGTAGTAATTGTTTCATGTGATCCCGAAACAATTGGGCTTACATCAACAGAGCATCATCAATGACTCAATTAATCCATTATTTAGCATTTATTATAAATTATCAGATGCTACTATTCATCAAAAATTCAAGTATCTCGGAAAAATAAAAAAAATATACCCCAACCATTTTTCAACTTTTAGAATCAAAAAATAAATTCAATTTTCCAAAAATAATTTTCTAATTATTATTAATTTAATTTTTAATTAAAATCATAATTTACTTCAAAAAACAGTTTTTAAGATTAAAACAGATTTTATTGTGCTTTCAAAAATTGCATAGGGTGTTATAAAATTATCTAAGAACTGTATGAAATTAATTTTATAAATAATGAATAAATTTTAATAAAATACATTTTCCTTTAAATTAATTAATTAGTTATAATTAATTATTTATGACTTACAAAATTCCAAAACGTTTACTAAGGTCAAATTGTCACTTTCTAAGATGTCTAAATTTTATATAATTATTCATGGGTAAGGTTACTCTTATGATGGATATTTTACTATTAATAAGGGTCATATTACTATTTATAAGGGTTTGTTACTATTCCTAAGGGTACATTACTATTCACCAAAAATTATTTTTGTTTCATTAGACTCCAAAAATCATCTTGAGTACAACCGTTTAAGTCGGATTTTTAAAATTCCAAACAAATAAGTGAAAAAATTTTGTTTAAGGGTCACTTATCACTTAGTAGTTCATTATGTTGTGTTTTCATGTTATTTTATGACCTAAATAAAATAAGGGAATTTCCATTGAAAAACATTGGGTCGTTACATAGCCCACTTATCGAGACTCATAGGATAGTGCTGGAATCTAATTCAAAGCCATGTCATCAAACTCAACGGTGACTCAATCCTAATCTCATAGAGGTAGTAAGGAAGTAACTTCTAAAATTGTAAAAAGCTGGTATGATATATCCCATAGCTGAGGGTGAGTGGGTCAGCCCAATCCAAGTGTTTCCCAAGAAGGCATGAATCACAGTGATAACCAATAAAGATAGAGATATTCTTCCAACTAGGGTGAGTAGTGGATGGAGTGTCTGCATTGACTACAGGATTCTAAACTCATTCACCAAGAAGGACTATTTCCCCTTACCATTCATTGACCATGTCCTTGAGAGAGTTGTAGGTAATGCCTTCTACTATTTCTTAGATGGGTACTCGGGGTATAATCAAATTGAGGTCTCCCTAGAGGGTCAAGGGAAGACTACATTCACATGTGAATTTGGAACCTTTTCTTTCAAACGCATACCCTACGAGTTATGAAATGCCCCTAGAACCTTCAAGCGGTGCATGATGGGAATATTCTCAGACATGGTAGGGGATTTTCTTGAGGTCTTCATGGATTACTTCTCTATGTTTGGGGATACATTTGGGGGATGTTTGTAGAATATAGAGAGATTATTGTCAAGATGTGAAGAAAAGAATCTGGTCCTAAACTGAAAAAAATATCATTTCATTGTTAAAGAGGGACTAGATCTAGGCCATCTAGTCTCAGGTAGGGGGATTGAAGTTGATAAAGACAAGGTTGATATCATTCATCACCTTCCATTACCCAATACTATCAAGGAAGTGAGGTGTTTATTTGGAAATTCTAGTCTCTATAGAAGATTCATCAAGGACTATAATTTAATCTCGTGTTCCCTTTGTGCTCTCCTAGTAAAAGATGCTCCATTTGTTTGGACAGAAAGCTGTGAGGGTACTTTCTCAACCCTCAAATCCTCTCTCACCTCTCTTTCCATTATGAAATCTCCAAATTGGTACCTTCCTTTTGAACTTATGTGTGATTTCAGTGACTTTGCTGTAGGAGCTGTGTTTGGACAACATTGTGATAAAACTCCTTATGTCATTTCTTATGCAAGAAAATCCTTAAATGATTCCCAAATCAACTACACCACCACTGAAAAGGAGTTACTTTATATTGTTTTTTCCTTAGAGAAGTTTAGGTCATACCTCTTAGGATCCCACATCATTAAGTTCACTGACCACTCTGTACTAAAACACCTCTTCCAAAAACAAGATGATAAGGCTAGACTGATTAGGTGGGTCCCTCTCTTACAAGAATTTGACCTCACAATCAAGTACAAAAAAGGGAGTTGAAAATGTTGTAGCTGATCACCTCTCTAGGATTTAATTCAAAGACAACTCAAATCACCTTTTTGTTTCTGATTCATTTCATGATGAACACCTATACTCTTTGAGTGACTGCCCTTGGTATGCCGACATAGGCCATTTCTTAGATACAGGAGTCATTACAAAATTCCTAGGGACTCAAGCTCGAAGGAAATTCCTTTCTGATGTTAGACACTATGTGTTTGATGATCCATACCTCTATAAGTTCTTCCCTTAATAACTCATTAGGTGGTGTGTCCCAGAATCTGAACAAGAGACCATCCTTAAATTCTGTCATAGTGAGGCATTTGGAGGTCACTTTTCCTCTAAGAAAACATCTGTTAATATTCATCAGTGTTTTCTCTTCTGAACCACCCTCTCAAGGGACTCCTACAAATTTTTTCAAAGTTGTCCTAAGTGTCAACAAGTAGGATCATTGACCAAAAGGAATCAAATTCCACTCACTCCCATCTTAGTGATTGAAGTCTTACACTGCTGGGGAATCGATTTCATGGGTTCCTTCCCAAACTCTAGGGGATACCTCTACTTTCTCTTAGTTGTTGATTATGTATCAAAATGGGTTGAAGCCATTCCCACCATGTCTAATGACCATCATGTTTTTCTCCGATTTATGAAAGAGCACATAATTTCCCGATTTGGAATTCCTAGGGCTATAATCAGTGACCAAGGATCCCATTTCTGCAACTGTCCATTCTCTTCACTCAAGTCTATGTATGGGATTTATTACAAGGTTTCCACTGTGTACCACCCTCAAACCAATGGTCAAGCTGAGTTAGAAAATAGGGAGATTAAGAATATTCTTGATTAAAATCTCTATCCTTCTAGGAGATATTGGTCCGAGAAACTCTTCCATGCTCTTTGGGAATATCGTACAACATACAAAACCATCCTAGGAATGTCACCATATAGGTTGGTTTGTGGAAACACATTACATTTACCTATTGAAATTGAGCATAAGGATTTTTGGGAAATTAAGAAAATAAATTATGACCACTCAGTGGCTGGAACAAAATGGAAATTTCATCTCAACGAACATGAGGAACCAAGGATATAGGCTTATAAAAATTCAAGGATCAATAAAGCTAGAGTTCAAGCCTACCAATCTAGTAATATAAAAAGTCAAACATTTTGAACCAGGAATTTTTTTTCTCTTGTATAGTTCAAAAATTTATTTACACCTAGGAATTTTAAGGTCTATATGGTCAGGTCCTTTTATAGTGCATAATGTATACCCACATGGGGCAATAGAGATTCAAGATCCTAGTAGTGGTCACATTTTCAAGGTCAATGGTCATAGTTTAAAACCATTCATTCAATCATTCAATAAAAAAGAAATAGAGGTTGAGTTAACTAAGCCAACCTATGAACCAGGAAAAAATTGATAGATTTAGGATCCATGTCGGGCTATCGACATTAAACAGAAGCATTACATGGGAGGAAACCCATGGTTTTTATATTTACAATATTTTTTGAATCATATTTATTTTTCAAATAGGATTAACTAATTATTTTTATATTTAAAAATTATATAAAAAAAATATTGTTGACCTATTCATCTATTATGAGTATGGATGGGTATGAAAGGGGAGCACCATATTCATCTATGTCACATGGTGTAATCCTTGAGTAATACCTTACCCAGAAACTTAAAAAGAAGACAATGTATCATCAGTTCGTTTTAATTTAATATGTCTGTAGTTTAAAATAAAAAACAAAAAAATATATATATTAATAAATAAATAAAAAGTACACATCATAGGTCGTGGGTCAAACCCCGTCACAACTGGGCATGCCAAGGGGAATTGAACCCAGGACCGAAGGGAGATAGGGGCGCACGCTTACCACTGAACTATGGTTTTTTGTGCTTCCTTATTCTATAATTTTTATATATATACTTATATTTTATTTTTTACATAAATATATATATATATAGTTTTTTTGTTTTTATCCCCACTAGGTTATTCTCAGAGTGAAATCGAGATCAAAGGAATAAAATGGAGCAGAAGAATATCAACTTCAACCACTAGGTGACTTCATTCCATGATCCTCATTTTCAATTTCCTTTTTGAACTCTCATTCTCTACCTATACCCCCTTCTAAATTTTCTTTTCTTCAAACACTGGGGATAATGTAATATTATGTTTGGGGGAGATGAAATAAAAAAAATTCATCTGTGTGAAAAAATGATATGAAAAAAAATATGTGTCAATGGAAGGAAAATTTCCTTTAACTTTAAACATGATAATACGCATTTGAAAACATTGAAACTAAATATCAAATAATTTATTATTCCCTGATTCTGATTTTAATCGATGTTTAATTTCATGAGCAAAGATTTTGGAAAGTGTGGCTGTCCAATGTGATATTTCATCATTTATATTTTCATCCAAATAAAAAAAGATAACAATTCACGTCCTTTGGATAGGGGGTATTAGTTTGAGTTCATGTGGTCCCCCAAATAAATAGCATATTTTTTGTAATCCTTTTAGTTTTAATATGAGTATTCAATAAAAAAATTAAAAAAACAATAAATTTACACGTAGAGAAATGAAATGACCTAATGTGTGGCTTTCGGCACTTGCGGATCATGACTCCATAGTTTTATGTCCCAGAGTTAGTAATTTTATCTCTATTTTTGGTAATTTAATTTTGTTTTTGATTGAGTTAACTCGAGATGATACCTGAGTATGTGGGCTTCACTTGCTGCCCTATGGTCTTTGATCCTGGGAGTCATCGGAAAAGTCTCACTACAGGGGTTGACTCTTTTGAGTGAAATTTCAATTACCATGGAAAAATTGAAAAAATAAAAAAACAAAAAATAAAAAAATACAATAAAAAATTGAATACACATCTTAATATTAAAATTTGATCCCACCTAGAGCTTCCATCATTTCCCTCTTGAATAAAGATGAACCCCCATGTCTAATGTGATGCACAACACATCGTCACTCTTAATTGATATTGGATGAAATATAGAGATGAATTTGAACAAATGAATGGGAATGGGATTGGGATATGCTTAAGAAACTATCATGTATTGAAATATTTTTATGGGTTTCATGATTGTTTGGTATCAGGGTTTTTGGTGATAATTGTGAATTAAAATGTTTTTGGAGAAGGGAATTCGAATTTCATATTGTTGAGAAACATTTTGCTCGGGACTATAAAATCTCAAGTTGGGGGGTGTGATTAGCCAATAAAAATACATATTTTAATTATATTTTAATGGTATTAAATTGTAATATTTGATCTTATGGGCCTGAGTTAGTGAATTTTAATTTTGAACATCCATTCTTATCATTTGTGCACTTCATGCGTAATGTACACCAATTTAGGCCCAATGATTAATCTAACTTTAAGGATTTTAATTATATATATTTTAATTTTATATTTTGGGAAATTTATCTACACTTAAATATGAACATTTTTTATTCAGGTATCAATGGAGGATTCATAAAGGATGATGGAGATATTTGGTGATGAAAGGAAAGAATTCTGGAGAAGGCATATTGGAAACCAGCCCACTGATGAGTCTGTGGGGCCCAACATACAAGACCAATGAAGCCCAAATGTCATGGGATTATATAATAACTATATATTAACAAATAATGCTTCATTATTTAGTTTTAATTCAGCTTCCATTATAGTTATTTAGGTGGCCCAATTTCAATCTAAAATTCTGGTCTAGATTCTGTGTCCCAGAAAAACATCCCACCATTGTACATATATCTCGCTAACCATACGCTATTTTGGGCTGAAACTTTACCTATAGTTAGGGGACATTTGTAGATTCATGTTTTTCTTCTATGACCCACTCCAATTTGGCCCTCTAGAAGGTCTTCCAGGCACATCTATTCAGTGGAAGAAAGTTGGATTCCACCTCGGGTCAATGGTGGAAAAATCAACTCTCACTCAACTTTCAACCCACCTATGGCCAATCAAAATTAATTGAGGAGACTTGTACTATTGGATACTCAACCCAAGGATTCAAAATTTCATATTTAAGGCAGTTGTGGTGGAGGATTCTATCGTATTTGAGCTTTGTTTTCATCTTAATGTTATGCTTCCAATTTGATGTTATAATCGTATTCCCTCAATTGTAAGTTCATTGAATTACCTTATCTTATTTATAAAAGTTATTCATCTTCTCTTTTTCTATTCTTCTTCTTATCAAATTGATACCATTGGATCATGGTGTGAACTTTTTCATACAAAACCTTGAGATATTATCACACAACGGTGGAGTGATTGTTATTTCATTGTTTTTTTTACTTCTTCAATTCCTCCCTCATGAGTCTACTTCTCGCTTCCATTGAAACCATAGAATCAATGGAGGGATAACCTACTTATGGGTTGATCCAAGGGAGTATAAAGGGGCTGTATTGGATATTATTTATCACTACCTTAATCAATAATCACTTCTTTAAAATGATATTTTTATTTGATGATTTTAGAACTTCTTCATCCTTAATGAATTTTAAGGTCACACACTTCAACTGATAATATGAACCTTTACCTTGGAGTTCTCAAAGAATTGAACATTTATCTGTATAGGTGATTAGTATTACGGTTTTTAGGAATTAAACCAGTGAGTGATGATTTTTTTGATCTTCTTAAATGAACTCATCTCAAATATAATAAATTGAAATAGTTGAAAATGGAATGCGTCTAATCCACCACAAGTGATAACCTAGGATCTACTCATACATTGAAATTGAAGTAACTTGAGTGTATTAGAGTTAACTTAAACCCATATAAAATCAAACCAAGTTGGAAACTTTATAGCCAAAAATAGTCCATAGAATGTACGTGTCTATAGGTTTCTTTTTAGATCTCTGAGGATTCGACAACCCAAGATAAACTATAAGGACCGTTCTACCTTGATCTCTTGGATAAATTTGAGCGAGAATCACCAAGTGATTTTGGGAAACTAGGTACATAGAACATTACCATGAAACATGGGTATAAAATCATTATTTAAAAACTCAATGACATCGCATTATATTCCATGGATCTTCTAAAAATGAATGGGATAATTTAGAGATATAAAAAAGAGATGGGTGAGCTATAATGTCGAGAAAGTGAAAAGATAAATCATAGTATAAGGTAAATAAGTACATTTGATCCTACAGTACTATAAATGTAACATAAGATGTTTAATAATCATCATTTTGAATAATTAATCATGATATAACATAATAACATAGAAGCAACGTCGGAATGTTAAAACAACATAAAACATGACATCAAAAACATAATTCAAATATAACCACCAAGACAAAATAACATAGTGTACTTATAATAACCTCCCATGAACCGTACATGGAATCTTGTGAGATAAAAACAACACCCAGTTTATTGGAAAACTATAAAATTTTGGGCCCACCTACTGCCTTCGTACTATATACATGCATTTGTCTTCCACATAGACCATTCAACATTTGATCAGATTTAAACAAATTTAATATAATATTTTTTTTCTTTTGGGTTTCATATATTGAATCCACCTGTCAATTAAGGGTAGGTAAATCTAGTGTAAAAACATTAGTGGAAATGGGATGGGTATTAAATATATAATGATTGTTATAGAAAAATCAAAACAGGGTTTTGACAGCATAACAGGGGTACATAAAGATACATAAAGGATTTTAATGAGAGTGAAATGGGTCACTCATAAAATGAAACCATAATTATAGTAGAAGTTATTTTTAATAATATATCCCAACATGAAAAATTTTAATTGAAATGAAATAATATAAAGATGATTCTTGAATAAAGAGGAGGAAGAGAGGATCCCTTACTTTGAGAGGATGCATCTTAAATCATGGGAGGAGCTTTTTAGGAGATTGGATACACCTTGGGAGGTATCTAGAGTGTAAAAGATTGATTAAATTCATTATAAAAGAGTTTTTAGTGATGTTTAAGGAAAATTGGATGGTTTTATATATAAAAATAGAGGATAATTATTTATTAATTTCCAAAATTATGTTTTGCACTAAATTTGATAAATTAATTAAAACTAAAAATGATCCCTTTTATTTTTCCAATGATTTCATCCAAATAAAATTAGTTTTTAATATTTTATAAGGATAATAACATATAAAATTAAAAAAATAACATCTGTGATGTGTAATTGAGTCAAGTTTATAATGATTTGATATTAAAACCTTGACATATAATATAGGTTTTGGAGAATTCTTTATGGTTTTATAAAAAATAAAATTACATAAAAACACATTATTTTAAAGGTTAAACATAATTTTGATCATGGATCCTCCTTATAATTTTTATTACATCCCTTTTGGGATTTTATTATTTCATAAAATATACCTTATAATTATTTTGTACTTAATTTTTACACAAAATTTCTGATGTCATATAAAATTATAAAAAATTGATCATTGGATAACTAAAAAATAATATCTTTTAAAAAATATTTCATTATCCAAATAATACTATAAATTTGATTATTTATACATTTAAATCAAAAATATGTATTTATCTCGAAATACTTGTTTTTTACATTAACAATTTTCTTACCCTTATCAAAATTACATTTGGCTTTGTAAAATTGTATTATAATTTATTATTAATAAATACTATTTAGTAATAATATTTTATTAAAATATTAATTATTTAAAGAATTTTTTAATTTATCTAAAAGTGTGTCTTGGTGGAAATTATATATTTTCCCAAAAAATATAATTTATTATTTCATCATATCAAAATCAAATTTTTATTAAAATCGTTATTTAATAATTGAAAAACAAATATTGAAAAGAGTTAAACATAATAATAGTTTTATGAAAAATAAAAAATTTAAAAATTCATACTATTATTTTATAGATACATATCCAATTATTATACAGGTGAATTCTCAAATTGTATGTTGTGTGATGGTGAGATTTACATGGGCTGGTTCTACGAGCATGTTTTGGGATTTGAACTCAATGAGATTGAATATATCTTGTAAATGGGTTCACTCAGTCATTTATTATTGAATAATTTATTACTATTTATTAAGGTAATATCCCTATGATTATATCTCCCTTGGAAACTCTGATCGATGGGATTCATAGGGTATCATCCTACTGGTCTAGGTCATCGGTTCCTTTTTCTATAGAAAATGAACCTTATCAAAAAATATAATATACTAATACTAATGGCCACCATAAAATGTATATATTATCTATGTTTATTATGTGTAATAATATTTTAAATTAGACAGACCATATCATAGTTTAAAAGAAGAAAATTATTTCATGTGTCTTGGTTTCAGCCCGATTCGTGTCGTACCTAGGGCTGACGAGATTGCCCGACTGACAGTAATCAATTTTCCATTATTATGAAGGGTTCTTCATCAGGTATGATGTCCTCATATGGTCTCTAATGGGTTTATTCATGGATCCAAAAACACCCAACATCCCTTTTAACCACGTTTCATGGACCTTCTTTTGAAAGGTAGGAGCTCATTGGATGGAGATTTGGCCAATGACACTTAAGGACTCCATTGGTCAAGATAATGGGAGGTCGGTCTCATCACACCCTTTTAGGGGGAATTATTTCCTACTCTTATACTCTCTTATAGATTAAATCAATGTACATATGTTACTAAATCCTTGGTTTTTTCCTAAGAATGTGACTGCGGGTTACCCGTGGGTTTCAAGATTAACCATATATATGCATAGGCTGGTAATTACTGAGACAGCACTAGTTTAAGACGTGTGATGAGAAGCACTAGATTTTATCATCATCTTGGGGGGGTGGAAGTTATTTAAATATCAAGATCAAACCCATGAAATGTTCTTCCTACGTATCATCATGAGAGGAATCAGAACCCACACTGTTCGGTTCCACATAACTGGACACATCACCTTTTAAGGTCATGTGATAGGGACCCATCCATTTTGTTTATCATCATGTAGTAAGGACATCTAGGAGGATGTTTCCTAGTCAATATTTCATGTGGGACTTAAACTAAATTCTCCCAGGATGATCAGAATATGGATGGTCTTCGGGGTGGATATTTCCCTACTGGGGATATGGTCTGATGAACACTGTGATGAATTAGGTGTTTGGTTTGGACCCTAGGAATGCTTCCTGTGTATCCCAATTAGTTGGGAATCAAATCCCTCATAGTTTGGTTTAAGTTGGGGCTAGTACTGTAGAGGAGGCCCATTTTTTTAGAATTTAATTAGGGGTTACTCTTAAAGAGGATTCCCTTTTATGAGGGGATATGATTGGGGATTACAAATTGGAGCTTCCCATTTGATAAGACATGGTTGGGGCTTACACCATAAGGGAGGAATTTCGTGAAAGAGTTATATCAGAGATCATTCCTAAAGAGGAGGCCCCAGTGAGTCAGGGGGAATTCTTATTGGGACTACCTTTTAAGGAGAATGTCCCTTGAGCTCGTTCCTTAGGTATGTGTCATACGTATTTAGGTTAGAGTATGAATCAGTGTTCTCATAGTTCAATTAGGGTATGGTGTGGATGTTTCAATCATCATTAACCTCTAATCCCACGTGAGTCATGCTCAGTGTGAGAAACAATAGAAAGTCGTATATCTAAAAAACCATATACATTCAATTCACCTCTAATGGAAAAGGAGGATGATAGAAGAAGATACCATGAATTCTATCTTATAAGGTGATAGAGAGGGGATCTTAATTTTCCAACTCTCACCCAAGTTGATATCTACGATAGTCACATCTGGTGATCTATCCAAACACATCCTAGGTTGAGGCGAAGTGGAGCAAGATCACCCCCCTCCTGCAAGAAGGTTAGGGATGTACCTCAATGGGCGTGACATGAAATGAGTTCTAGGAAAGGGGAGGAGTATTATTCCTCATCAAATGGGAAGAAAATCATGATTCCATTAACTTATCATTGTCCCTTATTAAATGGAAAATACAGCAATTAACCTTACTCCCTATAATGGGGAGGTACATGTGAGCATCCCAAGGATGGACTCTAGGTTACCATAGGAATGTAGACATATAAAAAATCTTGGGGCCATACTATTTTAGATATTACCCACAAGTACCCACTTACCATAGGTATGTAGACTTAGAAGGGCGTGCTGACTCACTCAGTGGTTTGTTCATACGAGTCAGGTGACTTTGGGGGAGGCTTTGTCCTGATGTCGATGGACTGGTTCACAGAGGGTATTCTGAGGATGGGATGGAACCTGAAGGGTATGATCGATATCAGAAGGTTGAAAGTCCAAAGGTACCCAAATACACTTATCATTTGTTCATGTGGGGTGGGGTACCCTCCACATGGAGTATTTATATTCATGTGAAGGGGTCTTTCGTGAACCATGGTGGTACATGGACATGGTGCATGTCCACATAGAGATGTGGTATGCCGACCTAGATATTTTATGCATACCGATGTGGTACATGATCTTAGATATTATCCGTGTACTGATGTTGTATGTGGTATCATGTTCAATTCACATAGGGAGGTGGTATAAGGTGGTATAGTCTATCTGTGTGGTGGAACGCTATGTAGGGTGGGGATTTTTCCACATTGAGATGTGCAATGTGGTACAACAGATTGAAGAAGGGGCATTGGTCCTTAAATTAATAGTTGGTTCATCAGTGAAGAGATTATAGTTCATGGTTTTCCAATTAGGTTCGCAGTTTTCCCATATTATTATTCTACATTCTTTTTATGTTTTACGTTGGGTTTAAATTTGCAATAAACTATTCACGGTTACATACTTTGTTTATTGTTTTCCTTTTATGTATTCCATTCATAAACAATATGCTCTCTGAAAATCCAATCCCCATCCTATCGTCTTCCCTCAAGTTCCTCTTATTGAGTGTTGATGACGTTGTATATATGGGTCACACAACACCGTATACAGAAGCCCATGAAGAAATTATCTAGCTCAAGGATGACTCGATCAACACAGATTTGTGGGGTTGTGTTTTTCAGAGGTGGAAATCAGAGCCTCAATATCACGAAAATTCATTTTGTAGGATGCCATTGGCCTCACCTTTTCCACAAACTATTTTTATGGGGAATGTGCGTAGGGGCGTACCTCTACGTCACATATTCTCAAATGATATTGTTCATGGGACCATGGTTCATGGGTGGAATTTCTCCACCTCCATTCTACCAATGGCATGGTTCTCAGGGGATAAGTGACATTCCTCATTTATTACATGAATATACTGGTTTTCTAGAAAATTCCTTGTAGGCCAGCATTTTGTGGGCTATCTACGTACCTTTTGGTTCTCAGAAAATACCATCCATATACTTTTCCAAGAAATCAATACGCTGACCACTTTGGTTATTTTCTCAATTCTATTTCCTCAACATTATTCTCAAATTTTCAATTAAACACATGCCTTATTTATTCAAAAAAATTGTTGGAGTATTATCTTCCCTTTTCATAGTTTTTAGGAACCTAAAAATTCCCCCCATCAGAATGGGTTCCAATCCGGATAAAGAAAAGGATATTATGATGAAGAAATTGGTCCTGAAATGAAATGGTTTGGGGTAAAAAGGTAGACCCATTGAGGGGCCATGCCTATATATAGGGAGACAAGGTTATTTTTCAATTATTGGACTTGAATGAAAAAAGTGCTCCGTAAAGTTCTCTCAGCTTTCCCTCCTTCCGTGTACCAGTTCTTTTTTGAAATACACCATTGGAAAATCGTTCTTCAGATTTTGAGAACTAAGAACTCTTCATGGAAATTCTCATATGAAAACCAACCTTTTAATTGGAAAAATGAATTGTGAAACAAAAAAAAATAATTTTGAACTATAGAATAGTAAGATACTATGTGGTTTTCCTACTCGGTGGACTAAACCT
Source organism: Viscum album (assembly GCA_963277665.1). Taxonomy (NCBI): domain Eukaryota; kingdom Viridiplantae; phylum Streptophyta; class Magnoliopsida; order Santalales; family Viscaceae; genus Viscum; species Viscum album. The sequence goes on from OY728125.1 coordinate 367,903,438, forward strand.
CAATTTGGTTCACTGAACATTGAATTTCAAACATAAACATTTAAGTCTTCACATCAGATGATCACATAGAAAGGCTTGGTATATTGTTCTCCCAATCCATAACTATTTATATTTCTAGCCATCAATTCATAATCCAGTGTCTTACAAAGTGATCTCTAAACCAGTGGTTCTTGGGGAATGCATTCCTCAAACCATTCCCTATGTTCAATATGCTTATATTCTCTTCCTATAGAATTCTTTAGTCCTTTTCCAATTTTTGGTATTTTTCCAAACATTTTGTTGGACTTCCCCTTTTGTATGGTATTTTTGATACAGGAAAATGGTTCTTCCTCTTATATCAATAATAGTGACCAGGTGGAGGGAATCTATGGTTTGGAATTATGAAGACAACCATCATTTCTACATTGTTCCTCAAGAGGGTATTCTCATATACAATCTTTCACTATACCTATCAACTTATCCACTATCTATCCACTATCTCTATTATAACTTAGGCCTCCTATATGACGTTCCTTTTAAATTTTCCAATCACAGTACTCATATTATTCACCAAGATGCATCCCAAGGGTTCGATCGGGCTAGTATTTCTTCAACAGGAGAACTCGTAAATGCTTTTACTCAAGAGAATGTGTTCAAACTGAATATCTCTCCATGGACTTAGAGTAATCATTGTCATCATAACACCTCATTGAGGTCATTCATCTAAGAGTAATCATCTATTGTCAATCATTATTGAGAGAATCTCAATGTTGGGTGAAGTGACAAATGGGACTTTCAATCTAGAGGATGATTCTCTGATGGGTGGGCTTGGTAATTCTGGGTGCATCAGATTTTTTTGGAATCCTTTTTCCAGTTGGAATTAGTAAATTTGTATTAGGTAAAAGGGGTTTCCCAATATCCAATCTATTCACCAGGTTAGATGTTTCCCAAACATCTTAGTTGTTGGTGTTCAAGAACCAATACCTTCCACCTATTGCATAGAGAGGAGGGGATTATTTTATGGGCCAAAAATCGACTTAGAGGGCTTCCCATTCTAGGAAAAATGTGTGCTTATTTTCTAAAAGTGGCAATTTATTGAGGGAATTTCAAACAACTATACCTGATGGGAAAGAATTTTTTGTTCATGGTAAATGGATTACTCAATCAACCCCAACATTCTAGTTCTATTATTTGATTCAAATATTGGATCAGTATATTCTTGTAGGGGAATGGTCTGAGGTCTAGGGTTCTTCATAACTCGACTCACTCGAATCAACAATAAAGGAAAATCACGGGCTTATACTGTTTCACCCTCGGGGTAGGTCAATTCCCCACCTAGGAGTATGGAATTTTGTTAGACATACCTCCCGATCTAAGATTGTAATGTTTCATTGTTATGTTTTTTAGTGGATAGATCTTCCCATATTGTGATGTTTATATTGTTGTTAGGGATTTAACTCTAATGAGGGAAACCACATTGTAATTGGAACAACCCATTAACTTGTTCATTCATACCCTCACCCAAATCTATGAACTGTTAGGGAAAATATAGAAATTGAATCCCCCGAATCGTTTTAGCAGTCTGTTACAATTTTTGTATGGCTGGATGGACGAGTATTTCCCCTACTATGAGTATTGGCATACTATGAGGGTTCCTCATTCTAAAATTCTCCCAGCTCTTCTTAACATTTATATCGTTCGTCCCCAATCACTGAGTATTGATGAAGAAATCAAACTGTTGATTAACGTTTCTCTATTTTCTTTGGCACCTTACGTTGCGCCACACAGATCCATGAAGGATAAGGAAAGGGGATATTTAGAAGAGTGTTCTTATATAATTTCACCCCAATATGGGTTTTTATCATCTCATATAGACAGGTTTACCCATCTATAAACCCTAATCTCCTTATATGTTTTCCATGAAATTTGGATGCCTTCCACACGTCAATCCTTTTCTTGCTATTCTGGTTAAGAGGGAGTCACATCCCATGATTCTTTTCCAATTTTGGTTGGCCATAATGCAGGAGGATACTAATGTGGAAGTAAATATTCCTCTCATAGTACCCTCAACTTACCTTTATTTAGAGTACGCCCAATTTTGGGTATCTTGCTACCCTGATAGGCTATTGTGAAGGATAGTTCCATAAGTTTAGAGACTGTTGGTTGTTTCTGATCTAATCCCAAATGTGCCAATTAAGCTATATGTTCTCCTCCCTATGGTGAGAAGGTGTTATTCCCACCATCACATGAATTTGTAAGGGGAATTAACCACAAAACCAATCTCCATAGAAAGAGACTTAGATCTCGTATCGTTGGCCAATATGGTCCATGGTCCATCAATATCTATTTTGCGTTATTCATCACCAGGTGTTCCAAAATTTGTTCCCATCCCCCCTAATTTAGTCCTGGAGTCTGAACCATCTACTATGAGATAAAGTTCCCCGACTTGGGTGACTCATCTCATGGGACTTCTATATGTTGTAATTATTCTTACTTATTACATACATGTCACAATGGAGGAGGACAAAGATTCATGTTCTATTAGGAGGAATCGAGTTATATGAAAAAGGGAAAGGTGTCAAATCTATAATCTTGTAATGAAAACTCCTCTAAGATACTTTTCTAGTGATAAGGATAAATTTTGATAACTATTTTCAATCTGGGTTCAGGATAATTTAATTACTGAAACCTACATATTTTTGTGTACCAAATTGTTATAGATCGAGAGGATATCACTACTTATAAAGGTGACCTCACATAGTTCAACCCATCCCACCACCATCCTTAGACTTTTCAGGATATTACTGATGATTTACATCATCTGGATTCTGAGGAAGCTATTGTTCACGACCAAGTGATTTCCCAAATGGAGGAACTACACGAGTGTGAGGCTCGCATTTCTAGACTAAATGAGAAACTTTCATTATCAAATGCTAATTTTGAGGTCATCAAGTAAAAATGGCATGACCTTCAGACTGTTATGAAGTGAGTTCTTCCAATGGTCTATGTTGAAGTTAAACGGAGGGCTACTTTGGAAGATTCCCTTGATGGCCCTCGTCAAGAAGTTATCGACCAGTAGTAAAGAGAAAGTCAAGTCTCATTGTAGTCAGTTGGGATGCCCTATACCACCTATTTTTTGACATTGGAGAGAGACTCTAGATTATGAATCCACCCCCCACCACTCTCATTTATTTTGATATAATAGAAACATTTTTTTATTGTTCCTCTTTTACCTTTTCCTTCAATATAAATCATTTATGATCAACTTTATTTTAAACCATAATCTCAACTAGATATGAATTTGAGTCATAATTAGGGATAATTAATCAAATAAAATTGTGCCCTAATTTTGGCCTAAGATGATAGGATCAGTAAATGTAGTTTGACTCTTTCTAGGGTCACATGGAAAACCCATAAAACATTCTTCCTTTTTCATTATCTCCTTAATTATTCCTAAGCCTGTTATGGTGTGGTTATAGAGGTTATAACATGAATTTCCCTTAGGCTATTCCTTGTAGGTTTTTTAACAAAAAGTCTCTTCATATCTTGATGATTTTCTTGATTGCTCGATGTTTTTCCTAAACCATATGTTGTATAGGTTTATTTAGATGGAACTTGGCTTTTGTCAAGGGTTCTATTCGTGGGTTTTCACCTTGGTAGGTGTTGGGTATTTTTTCATTGGGATTTTAGATTCTAAAAAACCATACTATCATTAATGATGTTTTAGGTTAAACAACTTTGACCATGACTTGTGGGGAAAGGGCCCCAATTTAGAACATATTAACCGAGAATTTCCTGAAAAAATTCAGATATGGATGATGGATTTTTCTTAACCCTGACTTGTGATTTCTGGATAAGTGACATGATATTGGGAATGGAATCCATAGGGTGTACGGAATTGGGAAAGTCCTCTCTTGAGGATGAATTTTTCCATGGTTATCAAAAAAAATTTATGGGTAACAGAAGAAAAGTCGTCGGGGCACTGTATGCCTTGTCAAACAAGGTGTCCATAAGAAACTGACTATTCATTTCAGATGGCTAGTAAATTTGTATACAATTTTAGATTTTTTTTTCTTTTGAGGGCCACAGTGGGTGGCCTATTAAGGGTTCAAATTTTAAATGTATGGGGGCATTTATATTGGTTATGGTTTAGAAACCTCTACTACAAGAATTCGACTTATGAAAAGACATTTTAGTGTATATTTTAATTTAATGTCATGAAACCAAGACTTTTGAGACTTATGGTTTAATGTTTTATTATCTAACCAGAGGGGGGAAATAATTTTCTATTTCCACAGCAATTCGTCTAGTAATGTTCTATCACCTTTTGGAATGATGGAAGAAATATTAAACGGTAATCTTGGGGGTTTTTGAAACCGAGGAATGCGGTGAGACATAGATGTCATAGGGGTGTATGCGAATAGGAAAATATTTTTTTGAGGATGAATTTTCTTTTGGTTGACAGAACATTTTTTCAGAAACATATGTAGATCCTCTTGGGAATTGTTTTCATAGTCAGGAAAATATATTCGTAGGAAACTAGACTTTCATTTTCGATGGACATGAAGGATCATGGGAATTAGGAACTTTCTAAACACATAGTATGGTGAGTGAAGAGTGGTTTATGATCATGAAATGGGGTATTTCATGTTGAACATTATGAAGAATAATAGGAATTGGTGGAGGCATTTTTATCCTATCCATGTGAGTTGTTTCCTTATAAATATTTGACCCTTGCATGGGTGGTGATGGGGAAATATTGTTTCATGGTCTGATCTAACATATGATGTTAATATTTTACTGTGTATCTTTTGATGACAAGAATCAAGATATATGTAGTTCTTTTAAATCTCATTCCTATGCAGATCTGATTCACAGATATGGATGGGGCATTTTTGTTTTGGATATGAATTCACCAATGAGATAAGTTTTATGTTGATCATTCCTATGAAGATTAATTTCATGTAGAGGGTCATCAAAATAAATATCCTTTTGATGTTACCTAGAATAAGGGTAAATATCGGGTATCATTTAGTTTAAACGTCATGCAATTTGAACTTTGATATAGTAGCCCCGAGTGACTGGAGCGTAATCAAGCCAGGATGTTATGACATGTCTAGGACTTGGGTAGGGAGGAGAGTGTAAAAAATGGTTTTGAGGTCTCTTGCATTAGGATAAATAAAATGGGGCTTAGAATCTATTTGGAAGACGAAAATAGGAAGATCCACTCTGATGAAAAAAATTTCCTTTGGTTGAAAATATTTTTTTGTGGGCAGCGTATACATAGAAACTTGGGAATTCTATTAATAGTAAAACAATGGTGTATAATGGACACTGACCTTAAATTTATGATGGAAATGAAATATTATGAAGAACCAAGATCACTCAAATAATGGCATTTGGGGAATGGAGAGTGTAGGTTTAGTCATATCAGAAACACTTAGGTTGGTATTATTCATGGAATTGGGAGTCTCTCCACACAGATTTGACCATTATGTGAGGTGAGAAATTTTTACTCCCATGTCAGATCAGGGCCCAGTTTTGAAGATCCCGGTATCTCATGATTAGATTCCCTACACAAGTTTGGTCTCTGCGCAAGTATTGGCTATATTTTTCTTCCTTTTTGGGGTTGGACCCGAGCTTCGAGACCTATATGTCCTGATATCAGGTTCCATATATAGGATTTGTACGTGCATGGGGGTGGGAGATTTAGCCATATATAGGGTACCTTTAAATTTAATGTCTTGCGATTAGGACATTTAGGTTTCCAAATATGGAGGGGAAAACATGAATATGCATTTCAAAGTCATTTCAGTACTGTCAGTCATTGTAGATGGATTCTCCCTGGCTTTGTGGGGAATCCCCTACCGAAATTACTAATCCCACATGATATATGATCAGTGTGAGAAAAATGTTGTGGTAAGGGTTTCACTTGACCACCTAAGTATGGACGGATCAAAGAAACTAAATTTTTTGGGCCATGCAGTTTGTCATCATGTGGTGAGGACGTGGGTGACCCGATGAGAATGTGCTAGCTGTTGTGGGTCCTTGAAGTTTTAATTCTTGTGGAAATGACATTGAAAGAACACTTTAATTCCATTTTTTAGGGACGAAATATCAAAGGTACCATGCCTAAAAATGATATAATCGGGTTGGGATATTTTTGGTTCACCAAAGACTTGAGCCGAGGAGGAAGGTGTAAACCATAGTTCCGGGAGCCCTCTAGTCAGGAGGGATGATGGAAGGAATAGAAGCTAATGGGAATAAAAAAGTAGGAACAACCTCTACCAAGGATGAATTTTCCTTTGGTTGGCAGGTCAATTTTTTTGGGTGACATATGTAGAGTCATTGGGGCATTGTGTGCATATTCAAACAAAGGTGTCTACAAGACACTATTCATCCATTTCTAATAGTTGCGGGTGATTATTTTGATTTAATATTTCCTAGGTCATGGAGTTTTATGGATGAAAAGGGGATACCTAGGAACTTGAAAATTGTCCAAACCATGATTTTTTCTAAGGTAAAACATCCTCTGCATAGATTTGATTAGAGTACAAAGGGAAGTGTGATAGTGTGACACTTTTTTGATGTAAGAGTCCAAATTTTAATTCACTTGATTTTATATTCATTTATCATGAAGAAGATTGGGGGAATTTTTTTCCTAGTTGGGTAGAGTTGGGATTTCCAGACTGAGTGTTTCTACGTATCTTGTTATACTGAGAATCAATCCACTCCTAATTCTAGAGATACCTTATAGTTTAATTTCATTTGGTTTGGACATCTTTGTCCATGCAGTTTAACGTAATACAATTAGGACTCATGAATTTCTTTCCACAATTCTAGCTTATATACAGGGGAGGCATTTGTTACATGGAAGATAGACCCATGAAGGCCCAGGTGTCACTACAGGTCCCATTTATGGATGTTAATGAAGCCACATGTTGTTCTGGTATCCTATGTAGATTAATTTCATATGGTAAGGATGACAGTGAAATAATGTGAAAATGTGAGGTTAGTGATGTGTCGAGCATCAACCTCATGGATATTTCTTATGTATCTCAGTTAGTTGGGAATTAAATCCCAGATAGATCTTAAAACATGTTCCTTATTCCAGTATGATCCATACATAGTAAAAGAGTAGTTTTTCAAATGGTTGGTGGACTGAGATGGAGGATCCAAGTGTCACTACGTATCCTATGAGGGCAGGAATCAAGACACACATAGTTTTTGAAAAATCTCTATACTGGTTGGACCTATGCATAAAGAGGGGAATTATTGACATTGAATGGTGGTTGTTCTAGGATGTAAAAATAAAGAATCACTATATATCTCATTGATAAATGGGAATCAAGCCATACATAGTTCTAAGATACACTCCCTATGCCAGTTTGACCGATACAAAGAAAGGGGGAATTTCTACCTTTCCCTCGCAAAGATCTTATTTATGTGCAAAAAGTCATTTCCCTAGAAAAAATGAACACCATTCCATTTAACATCTTCTGGTAAGGGTGAAGATGCTAAGTAGTTTAACATAGTACAACACGGAATCCAATGTCTCTATGTAGTTTAATGTCTTGTGGCTAAGATGGGTTCATCATGTAGTTTAATGTCATGCAATTTGGACTATTTCTATTTATTTTAATTTCATGTAACATATACTTAGTCGGTTCTATTTAGTTTAACATCATGATGCTAATATTATTTTCATACAATTATACAAATTAAATCTTTAAAATCCTCACATTGGTGGGAACTGTGGTGAGTTATCCATCCATTGAAATTAAGGCATATGATCGATTGGAGTATACCTTGTGTATAACATATGTTCCTTCTCATTTTGGATCCATATTTAGATTTTTCTTTTTTAGTATCATCATAGTTCTGAGGACAGACACCATTTCTCCGTCTAGGAATTATAGGAGGTGAACCTTCATATTGAAGGATCGTGCAATCCGACTATGGAAAAAAATAAAAATGGTGTAGAGTGTGAAATATTTTATCATCCAACTGCTCCATATCATAGAAACATTTCTAGGACTTATCATTTGTGGATAGGGGATCATATATGGCCATGTCAAGTGATGGTAATTAAACATCAATTGGTAGAACCTCCTTTGTATGGAATACTAATGAGTATAGGGTTTCTAGAGTGGTGGTGTGGTTTGTGGTTCGGTAATCCCACAACGAATTGAGGAGATTACCCTGACATGATTTCTTGTCCCAATCTACCATCTTATGGAGTATATTGGATGGGAACTTGTTGAAGGACTCTATCTTCTCATTGGCCACTGCATGATAGTGGGATGAATGATTGGCCTTGATGCAATACTCTTGATATTTCTTTTCCAATTCAACATAGAATAAATTTGTGTTGATTTCCATCAGTATTTTAATTGGAACACCCAACCTAGTAATGATGATGGAGTTCAAAAATTTGAAAATGATTATTTCCATGAACTCATTAATAGGTACAACATCTTCCCAGTTGAAAATAATTCGTTTGTTGTGAGATTATATTTTATTTATTTGGCCGTTGAGGGAGGGTATGGTCCCAAAACATCCATTCCCTATATGGAAAATGGCTAAGAGTACTTGGTTGTGTGAAGTAACTCTAGGATATGGTGGATGAAATTTGCATGATCTTGGAAGGAATGGAACTTCCAGGTGAATTTCACGTAATCCTGCATCATGGTTAGCCAATAGTACCCAAGACATAGAATCAGATATGAGATCATAGAAGATGATTGATGTGCACTTCAAGTTTAGGCATGTACTTCTTTTATGATGTTGGAGGTCTCTTCTCCATTAATTCACCTGAGAAGGAATCCATTAAGGCCTTGATTTTAAAGGACTTTATACTAGGTTGTGTCATCATACATCATGAGGTTTTTTTCCCATCTCCAAATTTTATCCCTTCTAGCCCTATCTGATGGGAGCTCTCCTTTTTAAGGTAATCTTCAATGGAAGTCATCTAACCGGTGGTATAACCATAACTTATAGATGGGACTGATTTCATTATATTCTTCCATGTTGGCCTGAATGAATGGTAAGATCATATTTCAGTGCGAAATATTGAGGACGGTTTCATTCTGATATGGGTCAGCCAAAGTCATGGCTGCATTTTCTGATGCATCGTCTTACTCATTTTATGACCGGGGGGTATAAGTCAGTGTAGGATCTGATTTGAAATTTTTCAATAGTTCTCGTACATGGTTCATCAAAGGGATCAAATCCTCTTTCTTGATAGCATAGTCAATAGTAAAATGTTTGATGAATATTTAGCAATCACCATTAATATTTAGGTGTTCATCTTGTGCTTGAAGTGCCAACTCTAGGCCTGCAATGTGGTCCTGGTACTTTGCTTCATTGTTCATGTATTCTTCTGATAGTAGGAAGAAATAGGGAAGAACTAATTTTTATGGGGATATTATTATGACTCCCAAAACCACTTTATTGAACTTGGGTGTTCCATTCCTTTCCTTATCAGGATTCTAGACGCATCACTGATGTGAACATCCCAGATCACAGTGTTCTCTGGAGTATAGAACACTTCTTCATTAGGTAGCTCAACATCTAATGGGGCCACTGCTATTGAGGGATTATATTCTAGGAAATCTTCTAATTCTTGGCATTTTATGGATTTATTCAGAATTTACCATATATTTATCTACTACAGGATAACTTTCCACCATGACAGGTGTCAAATTAACATCGGTTGGCTGAGAATATACTTGAGCATGTAGCTACATGAGACCAAATGGACTTCATGGTGCTATAAGTAATGCCTCAACTTTTGGAACATCAATATTAAATCAAGGTATCTCTTATCAGGTTTCAAATAATGAGTCTCAACATCAATCATGGTTATAATAAGGTAATAGAAACTATTCTCACCGCCGACATCGTTCTTCTATGCGAGTAAGGCACATAGGGATTGCTCTAAGTTGGTTACATACAGAATGAGTGGTCTCCCTTAAATAGGTGGAATTGGAACTAATGGACTTAATTGATAATTGTTTATATTGTTGAATTATTTTTAATAGTCTCCAGTCTATTTATATTCTACCCCTTTCTTCATCAACATGGTGAAGAGAAATCATTTACCTATGAGGTTGGATATGAAGTGACAAATGTTGGCAAGGTTCCCTTGGATTCCTCTCAACTAAGTGAGGTTGTGAGGAGGTGAAATGGTAAGGATGTGATTTTTCTTCTTAGGGTCGACATCAATACCTCGGTGTAGTATAAGAAAGATGAGGAATTTCCTTAAGGTAACACCAAAAACACATTTTAGGGGGTTCATTTTCAAACTGTTCTATCAAAATTTTTTCAAGGAAATTTCAACATCATACAAATATTCCATGAATTATATTTATTTATCCACCATATCATCAACATATCATTCAATGACCTTTCCCGGTAAGATATTCAAAATGTGGGGCATGGCGCACCAATATGTGGCACCAAAATTTCTTAAAATAAGTGGCATCACCTTATAGAAAAACGCAAACTATGGTTCCCTGAAGGTGATGAATTATTCATCTTCTTGGACCATTTGTAAATAGTTATATCCTGAATATCCATACATTAAATAGAGAGCCTTATATCTAGCAGTTTCATCGATCAGCAATTCTATGTTCAGGACTAGGAAATTCTCTTTTGGGAAGTGCTGGCTGAGGTCCCCGAAATCGATGCAGACCCTGATTTTTCCATTTTTCATCTTAATAGGGACATTTTTTCATTACATATTGGGAACTAGACCTATTGAATGAATTTATCTTTTATGATATTGTTGAATTCAGTATCTATTTGGAATTATGTATTGCGTGTGTCCTTTTGGCGGCTTTCCTGTAACCATGGTGGTCCTCTGGCATGATCTGGTGTTGAGTGGAAACCTCTAGATCTATACATGGAATTTATATATAATTCTAGTAGAAAAAATCTTGATTTCACATAAATAAAAAGGCTTATGCCTCTTTCTATTCAGAAGTAATTTCTGAACATACCAGAGTGGGTTGCGATTCTTCTTTTGTTCCCATGTTGATTTCCTTGAGTTCATCAATAATGGTGGAGACACCTTCCTCAAATTCTAGAGGGCCATCCCTTAGGTCTTCTTCTTCATCCTCTGCATCATCTTCATCCTCTTCCTCTTCTTATTATGAATAAAAAATCCTTGAAACGATTTCTCCATAGCTGAGGGAAGAGTTTCAATTTTGGTATCTAAGTTGAGAAGTCATCTCTTCTACCTTGGCCATTAGTGGTGGCTTCTCTAGAGAAGGTGTAGTGAGGTGTAGAAGAGTATCCCCATTGTCTTTATCTAACAAAACACTTCCTCCTTCCTCATAGGGTAGTAATGTTTTTTATAGGGTTTTGATGATGGTTTGGGTGCATTTTTATCCGAAACCTCATTATTATCTTAGGGTCTGTGAGTTTTTCAACATTATCAGTCTTGGAGTCCATGAAAAAAATATTAAGGACTGCTAAATACTCATAAAATTTTGGGCTTATTATTTTAATCTAATTGATTATCAATATGTATTATTCCTCGAGATTCTTGAGGGGATTGTTGAGAATCATTTCTAAACCATTTGGGGTGGAGACCCAATCAATTCCATCAGTTGAGGATTGTTTCCCCTTCGGCTTACAGAACCCTAAATCAATATAGTATGATTGGAAGAGGTTGAATGGGTCCCTATCAGTGCACAATGTCTCACTCTATCCATTAATAATATATTTCAATCACTGATGGAATTTGAAGGGTATTTATGCATGTTTATGTAGTTAGGGCCTCCCAAGTTGGGTGTTGAAGGATATATTATTTTGGACCACCAGAAATTTTGGGTGAGCTATATGGTCACCAAACTGGGCTTCGAGTATGATTAGACCTAACAGCTTCTGCTCACTTTTTTCATAACCCAATAGGATCGTGATGAAAGGCGTCAGATCATTCTCATTATAGCCCAGCTAACAAAGTGTCTACAATGGGAGGAGATAAACCCCATATCCATTTTTGATGAAGCATTTTCAGATATCGACACCATTTATTGTTGCAGACACATATAAGGGTTTGATGTTCCCTTGCATGATGGAATCTTCATCTTGATACATGAAGTAGATAACTACGTGGTATTCTGTAGAATTCGTGTATGCCCGATAGACTTCAGTGTTGGCCACCTCAGCTTTAAACTCCTAGGGATAGAGAAATGCTTTGATGAGTGCTTCCCTAAGATATAATGATAGATTTAGTGCTTCCATGATTGAGAGCTTAGCTGGAAATAAAGATAACCATTTCATACTATCATATTTCCTATCTAAATGTTGGTGCTTCCCAACTTGGGAATTCCCTTTCACATGTTCTTTAGGGGCTTGATTATTTTATTAAGAAGGGTCGACCCTTAGGGTTAGAGCCAAAGGAGATTTCTTCCTTTGTGGATTGGTCCAGTTAGGTCTGCTCACATGATGAGGGAAATTAGTCATATGTTCTTTGTATGATGGATATTTCATAAGGATTGAACTGGGGTGGATTTTTTGTTAGGGAAAGTGAATTTTCCTATCCCTATCAGATTTTATGGAGGTTCATCCCGTAGGTTTCAGCAACACTGAGCATTTGAGTGGGTGTGTATCCATAATCCTGATTTCATCCATTGATTCATCTCCCTTCATATCCTAGGACTCATCCTCTAGGCACCCAATTGGGTGTGGGGAATTGTTTTTGATAATCATATTCATCTTCGGAGAAGCTATCCATCAATTTGATTACATTGGCTGAGCCAAAAATCATCTCCTCTTTTTATGATGGAATTTCCTTATCATCTTCCCCTGATGGTGCTATTTGGTGGGATAGTTATTGTTTCTTCATATTAGATGGCAGGAAATCTGGTAGTGTCAAATCCAACTTTGTCTTTAGTGCAATTTCATCTTCCTGCTCTTTCTTTCTTCCCTTTTAATTGAGCTACTTGATGGGTGGTCTGCATTTGGAGGGTTGTTGGGTCACGGATATTAGTTTTGTTGCATTAGGAGCTATAGGATGCATAATAAGTTGCTTCAACAATGTCTAGAGGATAACATGGGGTCACTTTAATTTTTTCCAAGACAAACAACTATGTAAATTTTTCTTCTTTTTTTGACATCTTTTTTCCACTCCCCCTTTTCGTTCGTATTAGTGGAGGAAACATATGACACTTCCACTTATGGTGGTCCTGTATTGACTTGTCTAGAATCGATCATCTTTTGAAATTGGTCCTTGAAGAAAAAGCATTCTATGATGTTCTTCCCCAATATATGATGGAAGGGATAATAATCTGGTCAGTCATCAATACCTACATCATCATCCCACTTGGGCTCCAAAAGCCGAAGAAAGTTGAAATTCATGGAAGCTACAAAGTATCCATAGACATGATCACCCCGTAATGGAAAATCTTTATTTCATTTTCCCCTAAATTGAATTTTCATGGCCCCCTTCCACTCATCCTATCGAGAAAGGGTGGAAGATAACTTTCAGAGGGCGCTATATGGTTTGGTGGGGCCTTAAGAGTAGGTTTAGGGGTTGGTTAATCATGATAGAAGCTTCTTCATCTCTACATGGTCTTTTTATTGGGGCTGAAGGGGAAATTGGGGACTTGAGATTAGTCAATTTCTAGGAATCTTTTATCCTTTGAGTGATGGTGGAGAAGACCAATAACCCACATGTATATTTTTATACAATAAGTTGTTTTCACAGCTCATCACATAGGTTTACGATGCACATGGAAAACATCTCATCTGGGGGGAGTGGCTGGTTTAAATAGTAAGTCAGAACCTTCCATCTAGTAATGAACTCTGAAACTCTCTCATTATGACATTGTTTGCAGTTCATGAGGTCACTAACTATTTTGTTGGAAAGGTCGACCTGAACTAGAATAGGAAAGAGAACCAGAGATCCTCCCATCCCATTATTGAGTTAGCTTGAAAACTGTTGTACCACACAAAGGTTTAACCTTGTAGGGTTCGCATAAAAAATCCTAGCTACACACCTTCTTGTTTATCTAGGTTTCCCATCACGGGATCCCAATAAGAATAGTAGTACATTATATGTCACTCTGGGTCCCCTAAGCCATTGATTACTTGGAATACTGGGTTCCCAAAGGTTTTATTCAATGGGATGTTGCTTACCTAATCGGGGTAGGGATTCCATTCCATTTGTATTAGAGTACGTCATCCTTCCATTTCTTATATTTAAGTTTTCAATAACTTGATGATATTTAGGAGACCTTGATGCATATACTATTGGACCTAAGCATGAGTAAGTGAAACATGGGAAAAAATTGGATGTATTGGAATTTATAGAACTTGAGGATGATACCCATACATGGGTATACTTTTTTGGATTCTTCTTAATATGTTCTATTTTCTTCCCAAATAGAGGGAAATTTTGATATCCTTCTAGGATTGGGATCAGGTAGACTGATGGTCATGATTCCTCCTTGAAAGACCATTTCAGCCTTTCTCCATCTATTAGGATGATCTGGTGATGTAGAGGTACATATGATGTAAGTGTGTGTTGACACTTCACTTGAGGAACATACCTAGTTTGATGGATTGCTCTAATTAGCTCAGCATTTATTTTCCTTAGCTCTCCCATTTCTTCCTCCTATCAAGAGAATCACTCCTCAAGAATGGGGAATCATTTTCATGAAGAAGAGGAGGTGGTTCATATAACTTTTTCTTATTATTTTCTTTATTGAGGATTCACATGGGAGGTGGTGGTGGATTGACTAAGGGGTCACCCAAATTTAAGACAAGTCTTTGGTATCTGGTGTGCATGCCTATAGGATTGGTGTGGATCATCTTTGGGAGGTAACCCCCTTCTCCTATTTCTACATTATTTTTATCATTTTCATCGAGCCATGTCGGTATTATGTCTATTAATTTCACTGATGCATACTACATTATGGGTGGCGTACCAGGTGATTAATGGTAGGAGATCTTCTTTCATCCTTTTTTGGATCTTCTCTATTAATTGTTTGTGGCTCTTTGTGTTTCTTGGCAAAGGGTGACCCGAAGTGAGCCCTGATAAGACCTTGCAGTATGCCTCTATTCCAAGGAATGTGATTCATATGATGGGGTGCAATTAGTGATCCTTATATCCCTCAATCTCCCCAAATGGGAGAAATAGATGTCCATTGGGTGGGAATTTTAGGTAAAAATACCTCCATCCCTAGAGGGAAGGGTTTCTCACGTTCTTCTATTGACATGAATCAGATTGGATTTGCGGGTCCAACAAGATTATTTTGTGTTAAAAATTCCTCAATACCTATGGGATGGGGTTGATTCTGTGGTGTGGTGGATACTTTTGTTATTGCCAACTTCTTGATCACATGAATTCCCATGTGGGTGTGAGATGGATATGATGTCCGTTATGCACATGAATTGTTTACTTCTAAGGAAATGTGAAGTTCCCATATATTGGATTCCCTTAAATGGGATACTTGTTGGATGTTCTCAGTGGCTTCATTCAGCAGTTTCTCGATGGATTTCTCATGTCGGGCCTTATGCTTCTGAGACTTAATCGAGGTCATTCCATGTCGTCCATTCCACCATTCTTGACCAGGAAGTTCATTTGACTACCACATGGGGATGATAAAATTACCAGATATCACTTCCAGGGGATTTTTCTGGATGGGAAGTGGGGTGATGTGTATAGATCGATGTTCTCTCCATTTTTGGATATGAACACCAGATTGGGTGTTGCTGATAAGTCGGTGAAACTTGTGCAGCACATAGAGGCAGGCCAGCTCAAGGTCTTTCTTTCACCTTTCTAACTGGGACCAGTATGTATATAGATGGTTTCTAGGATTATTTGGCTACAAATATATCCCATATCATTAACATTCTCTATGTACCCATTTTAGGGAAAAAAATTCTTTTAACTGGTGAATATTTGTCCAGATATTGAGGTGAATGTTATGCATAAATTCTTCTAACAACTCTCTTGGTATGTTGATATGAGAAGTGGTCATGGACCATATATCACCGGTATGTCATATTTATCTAGTTTTATTCTCCCAATCAACAGATCTTGTTTTAGTTCCTCCATGGACTCTTTTTTCTTGATCTACCAGATTGAATAATCCTTAATGATTTTGTTCCAAGTTGTAGGGTTAATAAGAGTCTTATTGACATGTTAACAGTATGAGGGCTGTTCAGAATATGAGTGTGGCTTCGGGCCATCCTCTGGTTGATAAAGAATATATCTTGTCATACAGAGAGTATCCAACATGTTGTTCTACCTTTTTCCAAGAACCTTAGTATATGAGGGATTTCTCGTATTTGACCCGGTGAGGGGAGGACCTTCTCGCCGACATAAATTTTGACTGTGGGGAGGACATTCGTAGTCGGATTCATGATGGTGGGGAGTACCATCGCATCTTACTGTTTGACTGTAGAGAGTACTTCTACGGTGTATACCTTAGAGAGGACCTTCAGGTTGGACCACTGTAATGGGAGGAAATTCTTTGCTGCTTGGCCTCACCGAGGGAGGGCCTTCGCAATGAGCACAATCATGGAGATGAGTATAATAATAACTACAGATGTAGGGAGAGTATCTATAGTGTACATTATAGGGAGGGAATTTTGGATATACTACAATGAGGGGAGGAACTTATCATTTCTTAATGTCACTATTGGGAGGATATTTATAGAGATTGATAACATGGCGAGGACTAGAATCATCGCTTGACATCTGAATTCAGTGAGAAACATATCTACAATGTATATATTGGGGAGTACCATCAGGAAAAATTATAGCATGGGGAGTTTCTTCTTATTGATCAATCTTATAGTCAAGGGGTGGTTTACCCAAACATGAATCAACAGATAGTCTCCCATGATCGATGGTTTCTGTCCCACGGAGTAATCAACCATGGGTTCATTGGGGAGGACCTTCAGAGCCACTGGTATAGACATTATGGGTAGGACCTTCAAAATTGCTACTACCACTTTTATAATTTGTTAATGGACTAACATGATCTTGAGACTCTATTGAGAAATGTTTCATGGAATCAAAAACTCTAGCTTTTAGTAAAGAAGAATAATGAATGTGCTCTTTATTTTATATTTATCTTTGGTGCCTTTCATGTTTCGGTGATCTCCTGTGGGAAAATAGGGCCATATTATATTGGTAGTGGCCTTTATAAATGTGAACCTATTTGGTTGCTTCCTGAGATGTTGCTGGGATACACTGACGAGGATCTTGTGTTCTGGAAGGGGTATATGTCTACCCTGGAGTGGTCACCATGTTAGACTAGTGCCCCCTAGTTGGGACAATTACTTTTTCGCGATTCATTTTTCCTCGTATTATAGAATATGGATGTCGACCCTCCAAGACTAGAGTAGGGATTTGGGTTTTCTCTAGGGTGACTAGCTGATTTTGTGGATAAATCACTCTACGTGAGGAGACAGGATCATGGTTTTGACTCCTCACTTTTGTTGTTGACGCAATGATGTCTTGGAACATCTAGAAGATATATTATGGGATCAAAATCTGATCTTACATCATGGTAATGATGTGTTCAAATGAAGATTTTCCTTTATTTGGTATTATTTCCCATTTTGATATCGGAGCAAGAGTTTTTTCTATCTCTTGACCTCTATAGGTTTTTAGTGGGTACTAGCAGTTCTCTTATTCCGGGATATAGGAATGAGTCTACCATTATCTATTTTCTCTGGTTTCCACTATATTTGGCTGGCAGGATTTATATTCATTCGTAATAATTTGTCTCTGCTCAAATTTTATTTCATGTGTATTTGACTGGTGGGATTTTTTGTGGTAGGTAGAAATTTTCTTCTTCATATGGATTTCCATCATATTTTACAGGTGAGATTCATATACATTGAATTAGTTACATAACTACCCATGGTATTCTTCCCTATTAGGATGGTGGGAATTATGTGTGTCATTAAGGATTTTTTCTTTCTTATAGCTAGGTGTTTTTCTATTTGGATGATAGGATTCTTATGCATTAACATATATTTTCATCTGTCTATAATTTGTCACTCTATCAGTGTGGTAGGACCGGAGAGCATTGGAAGAAATATGCATTTAATTTTATTATTACACCCTATTTCAGTGGTGGGAATCATTCGATCGATCAGGTATATTACTACACTCATATATTTCCACCATATTTTTGTGTAAGGCTTCAGTAGGAGGTGAATAATTGTACTCATGCCTGTTATATGATATTGTGTTTGTGTGGCGGGCATCCTCCTCAAGAAGCAGGGTGATAACCTGCTTCTAATTATATGTTTTCCTCCCTCAGTGGGATGTACAAGGGGCACTTGTTCGTTGGACTTAAATAGGTTCCCTTGGCATGGGATCCTCTTCATAGAATGGATATCAGGTTTTATGCTGCTGGTGGTGACGATCTCCAACAGGAGCCATTGATCAGGGTTCTAGTGAGGTTAGGATGAAGTTGTTGGTGCAGATATCGTATGAATTCTTAATATAAGGAAGTTATTCACTATGAAATTCTAGGTATAGGCACTTGAAACAATTTGAGAAGGCCAGTTGATACATCATGTGCTAGATTGTCAGTCACAGTTGAAGAGGTGGCTGGTGAGCTTTCACCGATTGGAGGGCATGCCTTGTATCCTCCACCATAGGGAGAGTACCATTTTGGTGGTACTATTTCATTATCGTATTTAAAAACTAGTGTTTACGATGGTGGCTAGGTGAGGGAGTCATGTTCTTCATTGGGGGCATGACCACCTGTGTGGTTGCTAACATGTGTTCCTGAGAAAATTATCAGGATTCCATTTAGATTGAATATAGATTTATGAAATGCATTTTATATATATATATATGACATATACAGACAAAAAAACGTTTTCAAAGTATCATATCATGATCCACATTTATAATTGATGATATTTCTTGGTCATCTTCCTTCTTGACTGAAAGGGGCTTGGGGTGGGATAATACTACCACCTTGGTTAAGGATTCACATCAGGTTCACCGTTTTTGTTTTGACCCGATTTGCATTGTACCAAGGTCAGATGAGATGTCCCGATGGATAGTATTCAATTATCCATTATTATGAAGGGTTCCTCATTAGGTATGATGTCATTATATGGTCTATAACCAGTTTATTATTGGAGATAGAAACACCCAATTACCCTTGTATCAAGGGTTTATGGGCTTGTTTTCCTAACATAGGCACTCATTGGATGATGATTTGGACAACGACACTTAAGTACTTCATTGGTCGAGAGGATGGGAGGTCAGGCTCATCACACCCTTTTGGGGGGAATTATTTCTTACTCCCTGAATCTCTTATAGATTTAATAAAATTTTATATGTTTATGTATATTGGGTTCATTCTCATTCATTTCTATATGGGTTAAACAGGGGTTGCAAGATTAACCTTATATTCACATAGTTCGAGAATTACTAAGACTTATTTAGTATAAGTCATATGATGAGGCACTTTAGATTTTATCATCATCCATGGAAAACTTTTGTTTCGATGTCAGGATCAAACCCATGAGATGAGCTTCCTATGTATCCTGATGGGAGGAATCATAACCCACGTAGTTCGGTTCCACATAACTGGACACATCAAATTTTGAGGTCATGTGACAGGTACTAATCCATGTAGTTTAGCATCATGTGGTAAGGACGTATAGTAGGAGGATTCCTAGTCATGATTTTGTGTGGGACATACACCAAAGCAGCTCAAGACACTTAGGAGAGGCATGATCTTCGGGGTGGATACAACCCTACTGGGGATATGTCCAGGTGAACACTATGATGATTTGGGTGATGGGTTTAGACACCATGGAGGTTTTCTATATATGAAAATTAGTTGGGAATAAAATCCCTCATAGCTCGTTTTATGTTGGGTATTATACCCTAGAGGAGGCCCATTTGTGAGAATTCAATTGGGGATTACTACTAAAGTGGATTCCCCTATATGAGGGGACATGATTGGAGCTTACACATTGGAGCTACACATTTGAGAAGACATGGTTGGGGCTTACACTATAAAGGTGGCCTTTCGTGAAAGAGTAACATCGGGGATTATTCCTAAAGAGGATGCCCTAATGAGGCAGGGGATTATTATTAGGACTGACTTTTAAGGAGAATGTCCCTTGAGATCTAGCCTTAGGTATGCATCCTATGTATCCTATTTAAAATAGGAATCAGAGTTCTCATTTTTCAATTTTGGTGGGGTTTGGATGTTGAGATCTTCATTAACCTCTAATCCCACCGGATTCATGCTCGGTGTGAGAAACAAGAAGAATACATAGATCTAACAAACCACACACTTTCCCTTCTCCTTTAATGGAAAAGGAGGATGAAAGCAGAATTTGTCACAAATGCTAGCCCAATGGGAGAGAAGGATGGGATTTGAATTTTCCAACTCTCACCCATGCTGATATCTAGGATAGTCATGTCCAGTGATCTATTCAGATATTTATTAGGCCAAGGAGAAGAGGTTCCAGAGGAACCCCCTCCTACAAGAAGTTTAGGGGCTTACCTCAATGGGAGTTCCATAAAATGGGTTTTGGGAAAGGGTAAGAGTATTGTTCCATCTCAAAGGGGGAGGAAATAATGATTCCACTGACTTATCAAAGTCCCTCGCTGAATGGAAAAGTAAGCGGTTACCCTTGATCCCAACAACAATAGGTACATGTCAGCATCCCATGTTTGACCCTGGGTAACTATGGAGATGTTGAATTAAAAACACTCTGGGGGCCCATATTATTGTGCGGATTACCAACATGTCTCAACTAACAACATGTGTGTAGACTTTGAAGGGAATGACGATTTGCCCAATGGTCTGTTCATATGAGTCCAATGGATTTGGAGGAGGATTTGGCATGATGAAGATGGACTATTTCATAGAGGGGATTCATTGTATGGGATGGAAATTGAAGGGCGTGATTGGTACTGGATGGTGGAAAGCCCAAAGGTACCCTACTCCACATATCATTTGTTCATGTGGGGTGGGGTACCCTCTTCATGGTGTTTTGCTATGCGAATATTGGGTTAGTTCGCATGTCGAGGTAGTTCACGGAGCAAGAGCCTATCCGCGTACCAATGTGGTATGCGGACCTGAATACTATCCACATTCCAATGTGGTACGCTGACCTGGATACTATCTTCCTACTGATTAGGTACACAGTCATAGGTTTTGTAAACATAGGGAGGTGTAATGTGGTGTTGGAGTCCATCCATGAGGAGGAACTCTATACAGGGTAGAGTTTCATCCACATAAAGATGTTTTGGGAGGTACACTGGATTAAATAAGGGGAATTGTTAATTCAGTTTGGGGGAAGTTCATAAACGAAGGGAGTATGGTTCATGGTTCACTAATTAGGTTTGTGGTTTTCCCATATTATTATGCTTTCTTATTTTTATGGTTCATGGTGGGTTTATACTTACTGGAAACCGTTCATAGTTCTGAACTTCGACAATCATTTTCCTTCGAATAAATCATTTGTAAACATCAATCTCTTTTAATATTCAATCCACCCTCCTCTCAGCTCCCCTAGAGTTTCTTTTATAGTTCTGATAAGATTATATCTATGGGTCACATGAAACCTTTTGCAAAATCCCATGAGGGAATTATCGAGCCCATGGACGACTCACTCAACACATATTTCCGAGGCTACAGTTCACGGCGGTGGAAATCACCACCTCAGTCTAGTGAATGATGTAGTTCGCAAGATGCTTCTGACATCACCTAGTCTACGAACTAATTTTTTGCGGATGTTGTGTGGATAGTACCCATCCATCATGTTTTCACCAACCATGTGGTTCGTAGGACCGTGGTTTATGGGTGGAATTTATCCACCTCCATTCCACCAATGGCATAGTTCATAAGGGATCAGATCCTTTACTCATTTATTCTGCAAACTGCCTGGTTCGCGGGACAATTCCTTGTGGCCTAGTGTTGTGTGGGCTGTCTACATAATGTTTTGTTTGTAAGAAATACCATCCCCATACCATTCCTAGAAATCATTTTGCATCCCATTTAGTCCTTTTCAAAATTCAATATCTTTAGTCATCTTCTCAAATTTTCCATCGAACATATTCCTTATCCCTTCATCAAATTTGTGTGGGTATTTTCCTTCCCTTTTCGGAGTTTTTAGGAACCTACAATCTTATATTTCAGCCTTTCTTTGATTGGTAATTTATTCAATTAAATTTTAATTTTATTTATAAAAATTTATATTGTTATATTGTTCCTCATTTCAAAAAAATTACAATCAGAATTTTTATTTCATATACTAAAATATATGAGGTTAGTTATATTTCATCACCTTTTCTAGGTCCCATGTCACTTCCTTAAACTTTTAGTTCCACTATAGCACTTTGAACAGCTGAGTTCTCTTGTTTTCTAGAATATTGTATACATGATCAATGATCATCACTAGAAACTCCTCATTTGAAATATCAATATCCAATGGTACTCCTCTACATGCATTACATGTGTGTGGTATATTATTTAATTCCTCAAGATGGATACATGTAAGACACCATTTACCTGATATAGGTTAAGTGGGGGTGCTAGTCATTAGTCTATAGCTCTAATGCGATCAACAATATCAATGGTTTTTATGTATAAATGTATAAGATGTCTTTTATTCAAAAACATATTGAAATTATTCTATAGAGATATATTATGGAATAATTGATCTTTGACCTCAAAAACCATGTTCCATCAATTATTGTTTGTATATATTTTCTATCAAGTTCTGGAGGATTTATTATAAAATTGAATGGTTTAAAAATTCTCTATAATTTCTTGGATAAGATCATATCCCGTCAACTTTAACTTTCTAGAATCATTTCATCATGTCCTAATATGAAAACACTTCCCATACAGAACCTCATAAGGTCCATTTTAATGCTATAATGGATACTATTGTAAAATTATAACTTCACTATGAGAATATGTTGGACCCAACATCCTTGTAAATTCATTGAGAATGATCTCATCTAATAATCCAAAGTTAGAATAGTCTTTTTAGATTTATCATCCTGATAAGGGTGATAAGCATTGTTGATTCGTAGTTCTATATCAAAATATTACTAAAGGCTTCTCCAAAATCATTACGTAATACTAAAATCTAAATTAGATAGAATATAAATTAAACCTCTAATAAGAATTACTAATTCCCATTTATATATCATGGAGAGTTTTTCAATAGAGAAATCATATTTAATAACAATGAAATGTGATGAATTGTTAAAGAGATTGACAGCCATCTAGATGGAATTATTTCCTTGAGGTGTCATGGGGAGTCCTATGATGAAATCAATGGTTTTCCCCCACTTCTGTACTGGTATGGGAAATGGAAGCATCATATCCTTATACTTTTTTCATTATTCCTTCACTTTGTTTCATAACAAGCACTAGGATAAAAACTCCATAACCTCCCCCTTCATGTTATCCCTCCAGAAATTGTTATTCAAATCTCTATACATTTTATTTCTTCTTGGAGGAATCGATTGTGAAGATATATTTACACCATCCAGAATTTACCTTTTCAATTTTTTTCCTCATGGGACACATATATGTTTTTAAATCCTTATAACTACATCTTATACAAAGTTAAACTCTAGAATACTTTCTTCTTTCTTATGTAGAAACTAATTATATTTCTAGGCCCCTTTATCCTCTCAAAAATATATGTTAGAGAAGTTATTTGAGTAAGGTATGATAATGATAATTTTATTTTTCCCATATCTGCCAATTTCATGTCTATAAAGATTGGATCTCTTTCAATCACCATCATGGTTTGTCTTATAGGGACCTTTTTACTCAGAGTAAATATAACAACTATTGTTTTCATAGGACGGTAATGGATTTGATAATATTAATCCTTGATCATCAAAAAATGCCTCTATTTGTGCATGTTAAGTGCCATTTGTGTGACAATATACCTGAGTCTTTTATGATCCATATATATGTAACAATTTTCCCTATAGAGGTAATATTGTCAAGTAGTTAATATGAAGATCACTACGACCAATTCTAGATCATGTGTGGGATTTTTGTTTATCAGGGATAATTGATTTTTTGGATACATAGACTACCACCTTTTCATATGGCATGAGTACACAAACCAATCCCTTTTTGGATGCAGTACTGTAGATCAAAAATCCTTCCCCACTTTTGGGTAATGTGAGAACAGGTGTAGTGATTAGCCTCATCATCATCACTTTAATGATTTCTTTTCATTCATCCATCTATAAGTAATGATTCCCTTCCAAGTAATATTTGATAGTTCATTTTCAAATCATTATAAATTTCTCACAACTCAAATATAGTACCCAGCTAATCTAAAGAAACTATATATTTTCATCACAAATTTTGTTCTAGGAAATCCTTTAATTGACTCGATTTCTAAATGATCCTAAAATATACTGTTGATGGTGATAGCATCCCCAATAAAGTTACTTTCTATAATGAATAATTGTATCTAATATAATTTTAATACAAATTTTCAATATTCAAGTTCTTCAATGAAGTATTAGAAATATCATATTGTTCCTCCTTGCTTTTGGAGTAGATACTAATATAATAAATAAATACTACCACAATTGTTTTTGGAAATCGCTAAAAGACTCTATAAATCAAGCCCATGAATATGTATAGATAATTTTTAAGTCCAAATTCTATCACTATAAACTCATAGTGACAATACATTTTACAAAAAGAAGTCTTTGGGATATCTTATATCATCACCTTCTCTTTATAATATCCCAACCGAAGATCCACGTTAGAGTAGTATTGGTCTCCAGGTAGCTGACCAAGCAAGTCATCAATATGTTCTAGAGAAAAAAAATTATTTATTGTGATCTAGTTGAGCTCAAGATAAAAATTTTAGAGCATCATTAAACTACCATTATTTTTGAAAAAAAAAGACTGTTGCACACCATAGAGAATCACTTGGGCATATAAACCCTTTATATAGATTATTGTCACGACCCAACCCATGTCGGGGCTCAAACAAAAACTCCCCCAAGACCACCTCCATAGTCCAGGGTGTGTCAACTAGAATCGAAGGCATAAAAAACTCAGGGAGTCCTTTTCCTAAGTACCTATAATCCTTAACACAACCAACTGAATGAAAAAGATCATATTAAAATAAGTATATGATTCTAAACTATGGTAAATAAACCAAACATGCATGATCCTCTAAATGGTACTAGTATGGGAAAGTAAACTGAAATTAAAATGGAAAAAATACACGCCCAACATGAAAAGTACCACAACATGGATGTAACTGAAAAATTAAAACAGCTAAGAGGGATCCACTCCTAGATCCCAAACTACAACCACTGTATGTGGTCCAAGAACCCATACCCCTAAGCCCCTATGAATTCATGATTAACTTCTCTATTATCTACATAAGACATGACACAAGTGGGCAAATTCCATGAAGGGGTGACTATAAAAATACTTTATAGGATGCCTCGAAAAGGAGAATGGGGAGTAGTAAGAGATACACTAAAGTGGAAAAACAATAGATAAAACAAGGTACAATAAAATAGTAGATCATAACCCGATAAGAGAGTGAAAGAAAACTCATCCAGACACAAGGAGTTCAAAACAGTGAGAAAGTGAACTTCTCATTGAGTCTTCTCTACATATAGTAGGGGAGTGTAATCTTAAAACCATGATAATATAGACAAATAAATCTCATGGAACACACTGCACTTCTTCTCCTCTAATGGAAGGAGAGTAACCCAAATACAAGTAGTGCGTATTGAAATGGGATATATATATATATATATATATATTCATTAAGAGAAACCCAAAAGAGAGCGTAAATGGATCTATATCTCACATATCAGCCCAAGAATATGGGTCACAAACAATTTCAGGAGTATCCCTCAATGATTTCATGTATCCCATACGTCTTCCCTAAACATGCTTGTCAAAGGGGCTCAATCACCACACCTTGGTAATATCTACTTTGGGAAGCACTGACTTTCCCTCATGATTTTAGGTTGTGTCATAAGGATGTGTCATATTTGGGGAAAGCAACCATATTCCTTGTGAGTAAAAAGTTATTTCAATCTTTATCTCACCATTGATACTAATAGTCGATAGGTCATGTCTCAATGTTGAGGATCCATGCCCAGCCCGACTGGAGGGTGCCTCTCTAGTGTCATCAAGGACTCAGGACCAGCCAGGCTTGTGGGTACCATTCTAGTGTCATTGAGGACCGATACTCATCCCAATGAGAGGGTGCCACTCTAGTTCCATCAAGGACCCATGGATAGACCGTCTGGAGGGTTCCACTCTAGTGTCGTCGAGGACCCTTTCCCAACCTGTCTAGAGGGTGCCACTCGGAATAGGTTGAGGACCCATGCTCATCTCAGCTAGACGGTGCCACTCCAGTGTCATCGAGGACCCATGCCTAGCTCGGCTAGAGGTTTCCACTCAAAAGGAATTGAGGGTCTAAAATTTCTATCCCTACATGATGGTATCTCTTAGAAAGAATCATAGACCACTACATCTCATCACAGATGGAGGGTAAGATCAGAAACCTATGATATGCTAGTACCAGATCACTACTGTCTTCAAACGTCTCCTATATGAGCATCTCATCCGGTATATCAAACATCATATCTATAAATCCATAATTAAGGGAAACATTAAGTTCTATGTGGAAAAAATATTAGAATAGGATACTCATGGGCCCAAACCTGAGTCCAAAAGTTGAAGATACGATGTATTGAAGAATTATTATGTGGTACACAGTGCATATGGGATACACACGATGTGTGACCCTGCCTTGTAACTTGGCCATGTACCTAGCCATACATAGGTACTAAATTGTGAACAAGTACCCCTAGGTGTGTCATTGTACTCCCAGAGTACATCGTACATCTGTCCAAAAGGATGATTTGTGCACGATACTCTTCATTGGTCCGAATGGTAAAAAATAATATCACTAACATACCTCCTCAAATGAATAGATATAACTAAAAAATTAAACCATTAAGATCCTTGTAGTAAATCACAAAGGATTGACTACTCATTAGCTTCAATTAGACATCTAGTGAAGAAGATTCATTTCACCACATTATGAATGAATAGTACCTTGTGGGGCCCATGTATGGATCTCGAATTATATATTATGGATCACATCATTGCAATACTCATGAAAAAACAAAAAGAATCAACTATTTTTTTTCCAAATCAGATGCCCAGTGAAAAATTTACATTTCACCGCAACACGCCTGAACTGAGTTTCATGGGGCCCATATATTGATTTTGGTTTAAAACACCCAAAACATGTACTTGAAATTTCTATCAAAAATTCGGGGTCGATACACTAGAAATGGTGCATCAATTGGACATCATATTCAGGATTTTTGTTTGATTCAAGATTCCTTAATAATAATAATTAAATTATAATTATCATAGTTTGGCATTTCGTGCAACTGAGCCATGAGCCCGAATATTAAAATTCACAAACTAGCATCAAAAGGTCCATCTAGAAAGTATGTTCATTTCATTGTATATGACATAAATAATGGATGCTTCATTTAGGAGTTATGGAGGTTTGAATTTTCTTCCAAAAGACATACCTCGGTTCGGCATGCTCCAGCCCATCCTACTCTACTCCAGCCTAGCCCGCTCCGACTAACCCGCTCTGCCTAGGAAACCTTCCCCGCCGACCTCCTTCAAATAAGGTGGCATCCCTATATGTTTCTTGGTTCCTATCGACCTCACCATGCGTCTTCGTTGTGTCCCACAGTAGCTAGCACGCAATAGCTCCTGTGGTCATCACCACCTCGTAGCCTGTTGACAACTTCTACACATCGGTGGTCCTTTATTTGGACCACCAGAAATCCTCCAGTGATTGAAAATTAGAAACAAGACTATATCTAGAAAGCACAGTTCCCGATCTACTCAGATAGGTGCTTTTCTCAAAGATTCATCGATATTTTCACGTATCGAAAAGTAAAAAAGATGGTTCTATGGACCGTTGTGCCTCCTGCAGCACCTAAAACATGAAATAGTCATAGATACATAATATTTGGATCATTATCTTTCCATATATATGATCCAATTGATTTTTGGATGTCATTTCAATATTTCATAATTTTTGTCAACAAAAAACACAAAAAAACGGTGAATAACAAGAATAACGATGGATCCAAAAATAGATCAGTCAATGGTCGATTTAGTATGGCCATCAAAAAGGCATTAAAAAGTAGTGAAAATTATAATGAAACAAATTTGGAAACTTAGAACTTCAATAAGGGATGCATAATCTAAAATAATAACTCTATCAATATTTTTGGATCCATTTCATATGTCATGATTTGATCCACTAGGATCTACATCACCATCTGGATCCGTAGAAGATCCGATACTTATTTCCAATATAAGAAGAGGAGAGAGTTCCACAGGTTATAGTATTTTATGATATATCCGCTAACAAATCCTCATAACAATCTATTTATAGGATTTTAATAAAACACATGCCAATGGCCGCGAGATTCGAATATCTCACACCCTCTCCCTTTAGGTTGCGCTTAAGTAAAAATCCATATTATCAACCCAACGGAGGTCTCATATTTTCAATATGAGTCTCCATTCAATAGTAATTTGAAGTAGAATCCAAATAAAATAATTCTATTTAATTATTTTATTTATGTTTACATACTCAATAATTTTCTCTACATAAGGATTGTGCTAAAAAAAGTTATGTCCCGCCTAGGGTAAATTCCACGCTCCGGACTCAACGGTGGCCTTGTATTTCGGATCCGATCAAACATTTGAGATGTATCCCATTTAATTCGTGTTTATACTATCAAATACATATAATATTTTTGTAAAATTAATTATGGGCACACCAGGCCTTGTAATTGCAAGTCGTCTCACTGCCTAGCTCTTGAAATATATATAGAAATATTTGAAAGTCTTACAAGGAAAAATTGGATCTCTAAAATTATCCTAAATTTGTATCTCCATATCCTCAAGTTCAATAATGGACATTTTATTTGGATTCATGGATACTATAATAGTTATGAGTAAGATATTTATTGAGAACTCTACCACACAAATATGAGTAAGGCCAAGCAATTATTTAGGAAACATAATAGTGAATTACCTTACAATGGGAATGTCATCCAGAGTGACCTTTTCATTAGTCTCAATAATTTGATTTAAACATTATTTCTTGTAAGTAAATAATATATGTGGATAAGATGTTTTTACCAAATAATATTGATCATTTTCCTTATACTTTTAAATAATCAGATGACGATTTACAAAGGTTTATTTCCTTCTCTCATCAATTTATGTCTCCTTTATAAAAGAAAATCAAATAAATGCCTATAATATCATTGAATTCATATAAAGAATGCATCACAAGTATTTTTGGGATATATAGTCCATACATTTTGACAAGGTATGAGTAATATTCTGAGGATGCAATAACTGGCCCATTTTCCATCATCACTGAGAACTCAACTTCTATGATTTTAGGTGGTGTTTGAATAATGATCATGAAAATCACTACATATTTATTAGGATCCACCTTAAAAATTTTGATGGAATATGATCTCCCTTTATCTCTACAACATGGAAATTGTTTTGGTCAGTCATAGTAAAAACCCATTATCTTAGTTCATTGATTCGCATAGTATTTTCATTCCTTACAGTTGAAACATTTTCTCATAGGTTAATGTTATACTAGAATATTATTTTATTACATCACATTTGTGGTTTTCTCTTGTTATCAATTTGTAGCTGTTTTCTATTCATTTATGTAGAAAAATAATTTACCTATCACCCTTAAAAAAAATTTAGGATTTTTATTCCCGCATTTATGAGAAGTTAGATAATGTATTTTCTTAACCCCATTAGATTTTTTAGTTGCACTGAAATAATTAATTCATATTATTCACTTCATATCTTCAATCCCAAGAGACCCTTGAGAATCACATATCACTGTTTCAACATTGATGGTACATTGGAAAATTATATCATAACTGTCAATGTATCGAATATCTAGTGCTTTTTGTAGATTATGACTTATCACACTAAAGAAGTGTTAAACATTGAATTTTTGGGTATTGAAAAATGTTAATTTATATTTTGTATTTCATGTGATGTTTTCCTCATATAACTTGA
Source organism: Viscum album (assembly GCA_963277665.1). NCBI lineage: Eukaryota > Viridiplantae > Streptophyta > Magnoliopsida > Santalales > Viscaceae > Viscum > Viscum album. Next base: position 367,933,569 of record OY728125.1, read on the forward strand.
TGGATTCATCAACCTTTTTCTTTAGGATAACAAAATCCCTGACCATTTTAAGTTGATGAGTGTGAGGAAAATATTTTTCAAAAAAACATTTTCTGGAATTCCTTCTACATCATAACTTATATATCCTCCTTGGGATTCATATTTTTTACAAGAATACACCATTGATATGCTTCCCCTTCCATGTTATAAATATCCAGAACGACCTTCTCTTTCCCAAATAATTGAAGGATGTAGAAGATATTTTCAATGGAGATTATTCATTGTTCAATGATTAAAGGATTGGTATATCCATTGGATTTCAGATTTCCTTTTTCATAAAGTTATCAACTGTGAAATTCTCTTTCTTAGGGGGATTCTATTATTCCTCATAAATCGGGTTTCAATTTAAAACATGATTTAATTGAGAAATTATTATCTTGAAGATATAGAATCTTGCTTCCATCAGGTTGGGAACCTCATTTGGGAAGCCATTACATTCCTTGTCACAATAGTTATTTACTCAATTTCTCTTATATTGAGTCATTTGATAATATAAAATGAAAATTATGGATGATTAGTTTTAAAATATTAAAAAAATTAATGCTAAACTGAAAATATTAAATGGATAAATCATCAATGACATATATTCATCAACCTATGAATTTATAGGTTCCAATCATATTTATCTATGATCTATTTCCTAATATAAATTATTATGGGAATTTCAATTCCATTAATAATGGTTCATAAAGAGATTTTTAATTTTACAAATAATATCTAATTGGAGAATAAATATAGGTGTGCAAAAAGGTCTGTTTTCATACACCATGTGATGATCAAGTCTAGCTCAAAGCAATCTTTTCAAGGTTATACCCCTAGGTACAACTATATGATATCAAAATTCACTGTTATTTTCCTGATAGGTATTTATTTTCTTGGAAAACAATTACACTATACTTTACCAAAATTTAGGGATATGTTTCTATGTTTATTCTCATCCCTAAATATTTCAATAGAGTATTTTAATCATAACCTCAAAAAAAACTAAACTTTTCTCTGAACCCGACTATAACACCCCATATTTTATTACACTATAAATTCATGATTTATTACAAATATATTCACATGACACTACCCCAAAAGATAGTGAGGCTCAGTTTCTTTGGGAAATTAGTTGCATATAACATTAACTTATAACTTAATTATAACATCATTATTTAAAAACTCCAGTGGATTCCTTAATATTCCTTGGATCATTTGAAATTGCATGGAATAACAAGAGGATATACATAAGAAATGTGTGATATATAAATCCCCATAAGGGAATAAAAAGATATGGAATAAGTGAAGGAAGTAAATTTGATCTAAGAGGCATATCAAGGAAAATTAATAGGGGTGAGAATCGTAATCATGAACAATAAGTCATGATATAATATGATAACATAAAGGTAACATAGAAATGTGGAAAACGCATAAAACATGATATCATAAACATATCTCAAGGTGAACTGCCAAGACAGAATAATATAATTTTCTTAGTATAACCTTTCACACATCATACATGGAATATCATGGGATAAAACATTTCATAATGCATTGGAGGTCTGTGTAATTTCCATCCCAATTTTCACATTCACATTATTCACATGATTATGTTTTCCAATTACATCATTCAATATAATATCATATTTCATCACATTTAATCCCATTAATAATGTAAAGACCTCGACTGAAGTAGCCTTAAGATGGTGGTTTCTTTGTTACATTGGTACTAGATACATGGAACTGTATCACGAATAGAAAAATAGTTTAGGAGTCATCATAAAATAGATACATAAAAGAAAATATAATTACATTTTAAAACATCAAATAAAAAAAATCTATTATAACTCAATTACTCCTCATATTGTATCCTTTCATATCAATCAAAAAATACTACCTGGTATACAATGGAAAATAAAACATAAGGGGAGATTTTAGATGATCAATAAGGTTAAGTATACATTGAATGATATCATGAATAAATGAGCATAATAAATATGTAATGGTAAATAATTGAAACATATGACATGTATTTAATAAATGGATATTGATATGGTATAAATAAATGATGATCAAATAAATAATTATATATAATCAACAAATATTGAAACTTATACATAGAAATTTTAACTAATAAATTATTCAAATGGAAATCAATAACTGATCTCTATAATAGGTAATTCATAATTTCATACATTTGAACCGTATTTTCAAGACATTTAACAAGATTGTTTAAATTTATTGGTAAAAACATCTAATTTGGAAAAATGATTTGTCTTAAGAGACAAGTAAATGCATCGAGGGGATATTTATAATCTTTACCCACACATCACATATTAATTCTAATGCATTACTCATATGAAAGGGGTGAAAAATAATCAATATAAACATTCTTATTGAAACAATAACATTATGAAATGTTTATACTTTCCCCATTAAAATAATAATAGTCATGGACCATCTATGGTAATATGGTTAATGCTAATAAAATTGTACATATAAGTCAAACTGATCATAAACCATCTAAAATAATAATAAGGATGATATCAATACAGCATAACCCCATTGAATCATAAGTACAATAATGTATTGAAGTTGATGATGAATAAATATAACAAAATAATTTCATTAAAAACATTTTTTTATGAAAATAAACATTTCATTTTGAAAATATATTCTTTAAAAAAATTTCACAAAATATTTGGAAAATAATGTTCTTCAAAAATAAAATTTGAATCATATATTTTAAGATTTAAAAAATTTGTGTTGTCATGACGGTATCAAATTTGGTTCAAGTCCTAAATGTTAAATCAATGATTCCTTTCATATTTTTTGTAAAATATAAAAGGGAATTATATTAAAAATTCATGAAGATATCTTTTAAAATGTTTTTAAAAAATTATAAAATGGTTAATTATGTTTTTAATAATTCATTATTAAAATTTAAAAAAAGTTGAAAGATTTTTGGAAAACATAGATTTTGATGAAAAATGATTCTCTATCGAATAATGAAATAATGTATGGCTCTCCTAGAATCATTTTCTTAACAATTTTAAGTACCAAAGAGTATGAAAAATGGTACTATTACATGAAAATACCTTGAATAACATAGGATAATTTAATATTATTTTTTATGATAAAAAAACAAAATAATCCCCCAATGGAGACATAAACAAAAATAATCTCAAATAATAACGAGATTATGAAATAAACACTTACCACTTTGGTAAATTCTGAGTCATAATACCCATGACTAAAATAACATAAGATAAACACTAAATTCCATGAAGATAATTAGATTAATGATATAACATATCAAAAGGGGAAGCATATAAACCATACAATGGAATAAGTGGTGACTATGGCATATGTCTCCTCGAAGTAAAAGTGTGATGAAAAACCATTAACTCTGGTTCTATATCTTTCATATGTGTTTGAGAATCATATATAATAAGTGTAGGGTTATTATAAATTTATTTTATAAAAATAATAATATATATAGTACCATTTATTATTTACATATAGTCTTCTATAACACATTTATTAACAATTCATTGATAAAATAACTATTTGGGGATATAATTGCTTCATTTTTCATGTACGTTTTAGTTTATTAATTTTGGAACATTTAATTTGATCATGAATAAACCATATCCTAAATATTAAAAATGATAAAAATATCATATATATATTCATTATATATTTAATTAGATTAATCAATTTAAAGTTAGAGATAGAAAATGGATTACACCGTTTATAGAGATGTTAGGTCGCTCTTATGCATGAACGTTGTTTCCATTTTTCTAATGGTATAGATCAAAATGAAAATAAATATTAATTAATATTTATAAAATAATTATTATTTCATATATGTAATTTATATTAATCAAATTCATCCTTATTGACATCCATGGAAAAATAAAATGAAAACCATTTCACATCGCTACCTGGAAGAGGTAGTCCACACATACGCACTAGAAATATTATTTTATTCAAAGGATTTGAATTTAGGAAGTTATATGTGATATTATATTTCCATAATTATGGTTATATAATTAATATCACATATACTAGTGAACTTTAACCTTACTACCTTTCATGTGAAGTGTAAACAAAAAACAAATCATATCACTTCGTGAAGCAGTAGTCCACCACACACACAAGAAACATTATCATATCCCCTATAGAATGGAAAGTATATTGGTATTTTTGATATCATAAATCTATAAGTAAAAAATTCATAAATATCACACACACACACACATATATATATATATATGTGTGTGTGTGTGTAAAATCCATCATTATTGTAACACCATGAGATTTTAAAATAGGAACATCATGTTGGATAGCGTGTATGACACACAATACCAATCTTAGAATAAAATATAACACCTCTATAATTTATGATATATTTATTTTTAAATAAATTCAACCACTTTTATATCTTGTGATGCATGCAACATTAGGTTTAAAAGAAATATGATGTACTATTAAAATAGTACCCTTTGAACATAACCATTACAACCTATACAATAAGTTCTTAGCTATGAATAAGAATAAATAAATTATGTAAATTATAAGGTTTAAAAATGTATAAAATAAATTAAATGGATATATATTTTTTATAAATTAAATAATAACAATTTTAATGTAAAATAATTGTTTTTTTGAAAGACATTATTTTTCGAATAAAACGATTTTGTCGTTTCTTACACACTTATAATAATTTTTTTTAGTTTTAGATAAACAAAATTATATAATGAACCTAATTTTTTAAATAATCATATCAAAATTATATTAGGTTTATTTTTTTGGATTTTTTGGAGAATTTTCATTTTTTTATGAATATTGAAAAATAATAACTTTTACAAAACACTATCTTTTTAATTAAATTATTTAAAATGTATATTATATTTTAAATTAATTTTTAGGTAAAATATGTTAAATTATATTATAATAAATACAAATTAAGTCATTTTAATCAATTTCATATTTTATTTTTATACTAAAACCTTCTATTCTTATGTGAAATTTCTCATTGGAAACTTTTTTTGTCGCGTCTACATGTATAATTTAAAATTGAATTCTTGTACTGATGTAAATTTAATTTCTAAAAATATATCACATATTTTTAATAAGAAAATTAATATTATCTAATAATTTCAACATAATTTTTCATAGAATTAATAGTGAAAACAGAAGAAATTAGTTACCATTGTTAAGGTAAAAATGGGTTTTTTGTGGGTTAAACTAACAAGATAAGGTTTACAATGACCTATGAAGATGTCAAAATCACATTTTCTGGCCATTTTTCCACATTATACTATCAAAAAAATTGATAATAATCTTATTGGAAAACTTCTTACATGTGAATGACTTTATTATACTGAATTATTTTGGAAAATTGCCAAGTAATTCCCAAGAAGGTTCCATTTCCACACTTATTCCCTGCATTCACTTATTCTCACAAATCAATCCAATAGGCTCGACCAAAACCTAAAAAATATATCCCCAATATCATTATAGATATTCTAGAGCATCCTGTTCTCCCCAAAGATGAACCCATGAGTCTTTAAGAGGAGATAAAAATGAGGTTTCTCTTAAATAAGGTAATCGTCTTAACAAAATCTATTTTGTTTTCTTTATTATTTTTATAGATTAAATTATTTACTAATAATTAAAATATAATTAAAACATCATACCCAATTTACATAAATTATATTATTTTAATGTGATAATATTTATCCACATCCTCCTTCTTCAAATGGTAAATGTAATAATCGATCATCTGTAAGGAAATCTACCACCTCAAGAACAGATGAAGTTTCTTTCCATCACCACCATAAAAAGATGAATATAATGATGTATTTTACATATTTATAGGATATTTATGAAATTATTATAATATTATAATTATTATATCAAATATATAATCTTACTTTCCATTCTATGGGTGTTACGATAACATTGCTCGTGTATATAGCATATTACTACCTTGCGATGCGATGCGATTCATTTATCTCGTAATGATTACATGGAAGATTTTTAGTATAAACTTAGTGAATATATGTGATATATATGACATGAGGAAAATTTATTAAAATTAATTTATCATAAAATTATTTACCCTTTCACCCTTTAGGGGGATGATATTATTGCTCTTGCGTACATACGACCTATAATCTCCATAAAGTGATGTGATTCTTTTTCTATGTCCAACTTTAAAGAATATTAATAAGTATTAATATATTAAAAAATATATTTATAAAATTAATTACATTCTAAATATAATAAAAATATATCCTATATAAAATATCTGGAATATTCATGACAAAATAGCCATTAGAAAATATGGCAATTAACACCCAAAATAGTGAACGTAAGGATGTATTTTCTAAAAAATGTGGAAAATGTTATAATAGGATCGTATGTGATATGTTATATAGGAGTATGTTTTTAAAAAATTATTTTTAATAAACATATATTTATTATATAGAAGTTTCTGAAACATATAGAGGATGTCAAATAAGTATTATGGGTTTCCAGTCTCACTTTTACTTTTGTGAGACATACACCATATTCACCACTTATTCTTTGTGTGGTATGTATATTAACCATTTTTATTTTTAACATAATGAATCAATTTATCTTCGTGTAATTTAAGGATTCATTTCTGATTATTTCATTCATGTTGACTATGATTTAAATGTTACCAAAGTGAAAAGGTTTTATTTCACATTATCATCATTATTCAGGATTATTTTTGTCTAAAACTACCATGGGGGAATTATTTTATATTTCTATATTAAACATAATTTATATTCTAATAATATTTTTATACATTAACTTATTCATGTGATTTTTCTATTTTTACACTCTTTCATACTTAAAATTAATAAGAATTTGTTTAAGAAAATCTGAATTTATTTCACTCTTCGGTCAAAAATATTTTTCATCAAAATACAGGATTTTAAAAAATGTTTAGAATTTTTTTAAAAATATAAAAAATTCTTTATTTAATAAATTTTTACCCATTTTGACTTTTACAAAAAAATTAAAAGAATATTCATGTGCTTTTCAATATAATTCTTGTTTGTCTTCTATTGAAAATGTGAAAGAATCTATGTTTTAATGTGTACAGTTTGTATACAATTTTCCACCGTCAAGACCACTCAATGATTTAAATATTATTTTATAAGTTTTAAAATTCTATTTTAAAACAAAAATATCTTAAAAATATTTTTATGAAATTTTATTTCATAAATATTTTCAAAGTGAAAATTCCATTTTCCTTAAAAAATGTTATAAATGACATTTATATGGTGTTTCTATTCATCAAAGACATAAAACCTCTATTTTGATTATGATAAATTTGGATTATGTTGTATTGATGTAATCCTTATTCTGTATTTTGATGTTTTATGATCAATTGGAGTAAGTATGTACAATTTTATTACCATTCACTATTTTATGCTAAATGGTTTGTGATTTGATTTATTTGATAGTGGTATGTATTAACATTTCATATTTTAGTTATTCAATAATAAATTTTATGTTGACTATGTTTCACCCCTTTCATATGATAAATGCAGGTAGGACTTGGAATTAAATTTCCCCTCAATGAATCGATTGTTCTTGTGAGAAACAAATATCTTGGGTTTTAAGATGAGGCCTTACCCATTTATATAACAAATCTTTGAACAAGGCCTTGATGGTAAGAACTATTTCAATGAGGTCCTTAAGGTATGTTTAATATGTATATCATTATTAATTCCATTATCATGAATTCATTCATTGATATTTCATGTGATTATTCAATTAGTTATAATATTCATTATTATGTTTCAAGCACATCTGATTATTCATATGGAATTATTTGATCATCATTTTTTACTTCCATAATACACTAAATATACTAATTAAATGGCATGTGTTTTAGTTATTTACCTTTCCATAATTATTATTCATAATTTATTCATAGATTTTATTGTATTCTAACCCTTACTCAGAATATAAGCTCAACCCTTTCATCTTTTTTATTCTCCTCATGATACTAGGAAATGTTTTGTGATTTGTTTATTTGGAAACACTATAAGGAATAATGGAATTATCAAAGAAAAGGCCTTTTTTATTTTATGTTTTAAATTATACTAAGAATTTCATGTATGTATCTAGTTTACCAAGACTGAAAACTATTGAATCCTTAATTTTGTGATTCATTTTATCTTATTCCAATGTAATAAAGTAGACAAAAACTTTAGGTTATTGGGTTTAGGGTCGTTATAGTTTCTATCAAGTGTAGTTTAGTAGAAACATTGGGAACTACATATAGGAAAACATATATTAGGGAATACAACCCTATGATATAAATCAAGGATTAGTATATAAGAATATCTTATAGATTAGGTATGGAAGAGATAATGTGTTTTTTCCTACCAATCCAACAATTTCTAGATACTACAAGTTGATGTTGTTTAAGAACATATGTACCTAGGGGTACTAACTCTAAAAACGGAACATTGGCCTTGACCCAATGATCATATGGTTTACAAATATGGTCCTTAATTGGTACCTGGTTTGACACTCCTATGTGATATTATTTGGATAATCCAAATTTTCTTAAAATCCCTTATAAAGAATTTAAAAATAATGATATAATAAAGGAAACCATAATTATTATTAGAAAACAGCTATGATTGTTTTTCAATTTACGTTAAATATTTCACTATTTTTGGAATTTTACATTATGATTCATAATTTTATGATATAAACATGTGTATTACATTATTTATAAATGGTGACTAAATTAAGGAATGTGAATTATATCAATTCACATACTCCATATAGGGATTTACCTCCTTAGAAAGATAATGAAGCTAGAGATGGATTTTCATCTTGAATTGATCAAATTATAACTATATTGGGGTAGTTAGCTCATTTTATGAGTAATGAACATGCCCATATAGAGTAGTATTATGGTACAACACACGGTGTAACAATTTTAGACTACTTCATTAATCAGAAACCTTGATCATCCAATGAGACTATGAATCCATTTGTATCAAAGCATGGATAAGTTTCCTGAAGAAGATATTTTCCACTCTAAGAATTATTGAAAGGGTGAAACGTTTTCATTGAAATTTATCATCTCTTAGGAGAATCTGAACAATATTGGTCATTTATTCAAGAAACTATGGAAGAAGAAGGAATATAAAATATGGAAAAGAGGGATTTCAAGGTACTCTTCAGAGAAAAATATTTTTCTCCTAAATAACATGTAGATATTGAAAGATAGTTCTAGAGTCTTAGATATAAAGAATATGAAAATGTATCTAATTATGAATATATATTTTCAGTGGAAGAAATTCATGTTGTATAGTACATACACAACATGAAGAATAAGATTTATCATTTCATTTTTGGGATTAAGACAATCCTTCGAAGGGAACTATTCCCCCAAACTTCTCATCACATAAGGACATAGTATCATGTCCTATCAGAACAGAGAAATAATTAACCAAGTATTATGGATTTATATGGAAGCAAGATAATAATGGTATCAATGAAAAAAATGAAAAATGTGAATAAGTTAAAGATGGAATTTACCACATGTGATACTTGTGAAAAGATGAACCTTGGTACATTCCAAAATTGGAAAAAGAGTTTCTATCAAGTGTGGAGAAAAATAATATCATGATCATAAATTCAAGGGTAAGGTAGAATCCCTCAATGAATAATTATTTATCTACAAGAATATTGGTAATTATTCCAAACAATTCCTTAAGCATCAATGGTATATACCTCAAAATAAGCTAAGGGATCAATGGTATAATTATGTTATTAATACAGCTGGAGTGGAATGATTTAATTTAATGTGTATTGGGATCCATGAAATATGTTTAAAAACTATTATAATTATTATATTATCATTATAAGAGTAATTAAATGAGGAATTATTTTATTACAGTAGTATTTCTTTACAGATTTGACAGAATATGTTGAGTGGAATGGATAATAGTTATTCAATAGAATTTTAATCTTTTGAAAAATTGCATGATTAAAGTATTAAAACCACTAATACATGATCTATGTTGAGATAATAATGATAATTATATGTTTATAGGATAGTAATCGTGACCGTGAAATTGGTTAGTGATTTTATGTTTTATGTTATTGTTGTGGAGTTTACTACATGTTTGGATCTATGGAGTATCTTCACCAACCTAATATTTTATTTTTGTAAGAATGTAAGTTTTCATTAAGTTTTTATGGTGACAATGTAACACCATGTTACGTTTTCATGCTCTTTTTATGTTTTTAAGTAGCTCTGTTTTGGAGTAGTGATGAATGGTATAGTTGGGAGAACTTTAAATGTTGTTTTGAGGAAAAGTGGAAGTCGCACGGGCAGCACACGGGTTGTCTAAACCGTGCTTCCAAATTATGCGTAGTTGGTCTTGGAGGTAGTGGATTTTGCAAGGGTGGAACGTGGTTTGTCTAACCATGTAGACAAACAGTATGTGGAGTGTCTTTCGAGGCAGTGGCTAATGCACGGTTATCGCACGGTTTGTCTAACCGTGCAGGAAAATTGTGCGGCTACTTAATTGAGATTCTAAAAAAGTCGATGTCACTCGTTTTTGCCTCTAAGTGCCTTCTTTAAGCTCTTAAGTGGCCATAACATGGTATTTTTCTTCTCCTAAGGACATATAAGGTTCTCCCATCATTCTGGAGGAGATCCAAAGGCTTCTCTTGGTGAATCAAAGCTGGATTCTTGAGGTATGTGATCGTTCTTCATCGTTCTTGATCGGTTTCTTAGATCTACTTAGATATACTTCTCATATACTCTCGGTTTCTTAGTTCTACGTCTGTTATGGGTAGATCTAAGTGTTTGGAATCCATATATGATGATATTTGGTCTTGATCTTACTAGGAGAAGAGATCTATGGATAGTTTTTGGAGAATCGATCTGGGTTTCTTGAGTGTTCTTCGACTGTTGTGGTTTTTGTCAAAACCATTGAGGTAGGTGGTTCCATCCCGACTATCCAAATTGAACATCCTTGTATTTATTTATTTATTTCGATTGTTTATTTAAATTCAATTTCACAAATTTTCTTTCAATTAAATTGATAAAAACACAATTCCAGTGAGTCGACATATTTGAAATGGTTTTGGCATGGAAATTTAGAAAACCCCAATTCCATTGAATTGGGTGTGTTTATGGAAATTGGATGATTTATATTTTTTAATTTAAATTGTGGATTTTAAGGAAATGATTTTACTTAAATTTCTGAATTTAATTGTGGAAATAAATTGTGTAATGATGGAATTTGTTTTGAAGGAATTTCAAACTGGTGAAATGGCTTAAAATTATTTGTTAAAAACCCAGTGATTTTAACTTGTGAAAAAGGAATGTTTTTGAATAAAACATGTTTGGTTTTAAATAGAAATAAATTGGCACTTTTGAAATAGAATAATGGGATTTATTGTATTTTTAATAATTCTTAAAATAGTTCACCCATCATATAAGAGCGTGTGAAAGCCTTAGGTAGTTAGTGAGTTATTTGGATACACTCTAAGCTACAACAACGTTCTAAAACATAATTATGGCGGGTCACATCCCCGATGGGTTGGTGACAAGTATCCTTTGGCCAGTTTCATAGGGATGTGTGTATGAACATTTTTCTGAGTTCACATAGAGAGTGTGGAATCCTATAACTGGTTAATACTATCGTATGTTTTGGCAGATGACCATGTTGCTCGCTTGTTTATTTTTATTTGAGATATAAATGTATGCCAATGCTTTTGGACTGATTTACATGCCTATTGAATTTATATAAACTGTTTTTATAAATTTTTTACTTAAGCCATTGTTTTAGGAATATTCCATCATTTTTAAAATTATTTCTTAAAAATATTTATTTCCATCATTTGAATATGTATAGCATGTTTTGTTAAACTATGATTTTGAATTGCCATACCTGTTTATTTGAAAATTTAAAGCTTTTCTTTGGATTATCTATATTTTTCATCTATTACGTAATCTTTGGAGGTATCCTACTAGGATTAGGCTCACACCCTACGTTTTCCTTTGGGTGTTTGTAGACTTTCTTCTTCCAGGTTCGAGTAAAAGGGAAGGGATGTCTTGGAGGTGGATCCAGTTCTTGATCTATGGTCCATGTGTGTTTTTTCCATAGAGACCTTGGGGTTATTTTCCCATTTTTAATACTTTGGTTGTAGTACATTGGGCTCTTTATGCCTCTTTGTATTCTGGTACATTACTCCCAGTGTAGTTTCTTTTTGTTCTGCATATTGTCTTGTTTCTTTTGTTCCGCATTGTTGGTGGAAAAATCGTTCCCACTTGCATGTTGTGTGATGCCAGATGCTAGTGGCCGACCTGTGGGGATCGAGAACGCCCTTTGGGCTATGTCAGGGTCATCTCGGTTATCGGGTTACCAGTGTACCTGGGCTGGTTTGGGACAAAATTGTTTCAAAGGCAGGTTAAGCATATTTCCTGGATGACAGTATGCATTTGAGTATTCTTTTCGGGACATAGGAGGTAGTTGTGATTGAGTACCTATCCAGATCTCACCACAATGAACCTTAAGTCACCAAGGTTGGTTAGGGAAATACGACTTGTGGATTAGTTCTCGTATTTTCCCTGTTTTGATTTGGATTGAGTGGAATCCAAATCATGTTGTCCCTTCTATTAAGAATAGTTTCCTTTGTTACTCTGTTTGGGTATTAATCTAATGTCTTTTTATGTTGTGTAGTATCATGCATCCTAGAAGATATGGGAATCAGATCCAAAAAGAGGCTATTGTAGAATCTCTGCAAACGAGTCCTATTGTAGATCTGAGTCTGGTTGAGGTGATGGTTCGCACTGTCCAAGCTCTAGGACTGGCACCACCTCCAGTTCCTGTTCAGGATCCACCTATAGATCCTCATAGTGATATTTTCCAAAATCATTCTCAAGAGTTCCTACACCCGAAGCCACGAGTTTTCAATATCTCAACTGACCCTCAACATGCTGAGGAATGGTTGAGTAATATTGAACCTCTGTTGGGTTCTTGGAGACACCAGATGTGATCAAGGTGAAGTTTGCCACCTTCGTGCTGGAGGGACCAATTTGGAGATGGTGGGATACAATTGTTACGGTTGGGGAACATGATGGTTTGGAGTGGAGTGACTTTAGGGTTCTTTTCATTAACCAGTTATATCTAGTATCAATGGTGTTGGCCAAGGCTGTGGAGTTTTTCAAGCTTTTGCAGGCCAAGAAAACTATGATTGAGTACTCAAATCTCTTTTCTGAGTTGGTATAGTTTTCTCCTGATATTTTATCTAATGAGAAGATGAAGGCATGACGATTCGAGTTGGGACTTCAATCAGATATTCATTCTCAGGTTTTCCTACTAATGCTATGCACTTATACTGATTTGCTGGACAGGACGATGATGGTTGAGATGGACTGGGAAGGAAAGTCAGTATTGAATGAACTTCCTTTTCCTCCAAGTGGTAGTGTTGGTTCCTTTAAAGGAAAACAGAAGCACAATGTTTCTCATGGTAGTTCTCGACAACAGAGTCATTCCAGACCTCTAGTAGCACCAGGAGGTGCTTCATTGATTTTCTATCAGTGTGGAAAAATAGGACATTCTAAGAGGGTTTGCACTGAGCTACCCAAGAACAATAGCTCATGTGGACGTTTAGGGAACTTTTAGAGATTCTGCCATTACTTATCTACTCCACATAGTGGAACATGATCATCAGCACCTCCAGAAACTGTGGTCCAATCAAATGCTTCACGTACAAAAGGGTTCCAACCATAGTCATCCAGATTGAACCTTCTTCACGTAGTGGAAGAGTCTCCAGAGGAAGCTGATACAAGTCCAACAAGTATGAGAGGTATCATTACTATAGCTTCATCATTAGTGACTGCTCTTTTTGATACTGGTGCATCTCACTAATTTATTCCAACCCATATTGTTAATATGCTTAATCTACCTATGGATCTTTTATCTTGTGCGATGGATATTACTACACCCCTTGATACAGTGAGAGAGAAGGGTCTTCATAGTCCTTCTTTTGTCTTCTCTCTATTATATGTTGATCTTGCTTGGAGTTTTTTGGTTCTCGACATGAAATATATTTTCTTCCTATTTGGGATGGATTGGGTCATTTCCAATAAAGCCCGGATTGATTTTTATCTTCGACGGGTCTACCTTACTACACCAAGTGGCGTGCCTCTTGTTTTTCAAGGAGAATGGGACCCATGGTCAAGAAGAGTCAGACCCTCTTATCTAGAGTTGGTGACAGTTATATTAGTGTTTGCTTTTGATCTAGAGAGAGATTCAATGTGTGGTGATCTTCCTTCAGTTATCTCTGAGCTTCCTGATGTCTTTCTTTATGAATTCTCTGGTTTTCCACTAGTAAGGGAGGTTTATTTTTATATTGACCTAATTCCTGGTAATCATCCCGTTTTTATTCCCTATTACTGAATGGCTACAGTAGAAATAAAAGAACTAAAGTCTCAGTTAGATGATCTTCTTGAGAAAGGTTTTATACACCCAAGTCTGTCCCCTTGGGTAGCACCAGTTCTCTTCCCCAAGAAGGCCGATGGTTCTCTTTGCTTATATGTTGATTATCGAAAGCTCAATCAAGATACGATAAAGAAAAAATATTTGTTACCACGAATTGATTATTTGTTTGATCAATTGAAGCGGGGGAAGTGGTTTTCAAAAATTGATCTTCGATCTGGTTACCATCGGTTGTAGATAAAAGAATCTGACCCTCATAATACTGCTTTTCGGAGTTGGTATGACCATTATGGGTACCTTGTTATGCCCTTCGGCCAAACAAATGATCATTCGGTTTTCATGGCTTTGATGAACAAGGTTTTCCATGAGTATCTAGATACTTTTGTGGTAGTATTTGTGGATGACATTGTTTTCTACTCCATGTACGAGGAGGATCATGTGCATCATCTGAGAATAGATCTGATTCATCTAAGGAACCACTGACTTTATCCCAAGTTTTCAAAGTGTGATTTCTAGATTCAGGAAGTGAAATTATTAGGACATTCCTTGTCAGAACCAGGAATATCAGTTGATCCTCAAGAGGTGAAGGTTTTTATAACTTGGGAACAACCAAGAAATGTTTTCGAGATTCGGAGCTTCTTGGGCTTAGCAGTATATTATCATTAATTTGTTAAAGACTACTGAAACAGGCGTCCTATTGTCACCAATCGACTGGTCAAAGTTCCGGTGCTCTACTAATGTGTATACCATCACTCGGGTCGAATCCTCGACGATGATACTTTAAAATAGTCGTTTGTTTTTAATTGATTGTATTTTGATTAGGGGGTTTATTTGCATAGATTAATTGAAATGATTGATTGACTATAATTATTTTAACAAATTGATAAATATTGGGGTGATTTCATTATTAGGGAGTTAAGCTTGTGATATCCTTGATCTTTTCTTTATATTGCATTTAAACTAACACCCACTTCAGAAGTTGACATCGATTAGAATTCCTAAGTGTTAAAGATTTAATCCAAGCCTTAACTTAATTAGGATTTTAATATCAATCAGTACATGTTTGTGGTAGTGTATTTTTAGTTCCAATAATCCATGGAAACCACATGCTAAACAAAATATGTCATTAATCCATGACAAATTAAGTCCAACATACACAATGTTAAATTAACGAATACACATCGAGCAAATACTCTCAATCACTTAACATCCCTAAATTATAACTCATCCCGTGAGATATTTACTCAGAAATTTTGGTTTTTAATATTCTGGTTATAATAATTATGATGATAAATTAAAAATAGAAGAAAAATAAAGGGATTAGAAAAGAGTGGTACGTCGAACACACACACACGAACAATTATGAAAATTAAAAACGGATTTTTGATTGAATGAGGAAGAAAAATAAGGGAAGGAGATTCAACTGAATTTAAAAAAATTTAAGAACATTAATATTAAAATGCAGAATGTGGAGGAGAATAAGATATATTGAAGAAGAAACATGCATTAAAACAGAATTACAAACAAAGAGACTTACAAAATTACAAAAATGAAGAACATGAAATTAATTGAAAACAAAGAGAGGAGGATAGGTATCTCAAGTGAAAACATGAGTATGTAAGGTCCTCCCAAGCCTTTTTCAAGGCTTTGGTCGTTCCAATATGTTATCCTCTCTTCTGAAATGCCAACCCTTTTGAAAGGAGGGGAGGGGATGTATTTATAGGCCAAGTAGTGGACTGTTTACATTCCAGCAATACCCTTCCACTTGGCTCGCCAATATGGAAATCATGAAAGCCGATTCTCGAGACATCTCTTTCTTAAAATTTTTAGATAATAAAGTTTTCCTACTACTCTTAAAATTTGGAGTCATTTGTACTTAAGGATCAAACGTTATGGGCGGTTGATTAAACAAAGTAAAACTGTCCATTTCAATCCATTCTTTTCGAAGTCGATAATGTGAAAGGGTTTTTGAATGTGAATATGCCATCAAATTCGAATGAGTTCTTCAAAAAGGTCGGCCACCTATATCTCCTCTTGCACACGGAAAAATATCAGCTCGATATGATGCTTACATAATGAGATATGTCATTCATACTATACTAATTTTAATTCTCGTCCAGAATAGTGGGATGGAATTCAAAGATTTATTGGGGCCCCTTGTACTTGGATTTGGGCCTCGAAAGTTTTACCCAAGATGACATGTAGTGTCCCCAGAATTATGGTGGAGATTTAATGTTTTTGGACTTCTGGATTGAGCCCAGTAAATCAATCTTCAAGGCTGGTCCAGTTTGTTCACAAATTCATTAGTCTTGTTTGTGAGGACCATATGACCCTTCAAATGGTAGAATTGGCTCATGGTACCTTCTATGGAAATGTTTTATATTACAATTAAAATCCTACAAAACAAGAACCACCCAATTGGGATCAGTATAGTGACAGGTATTATTAAAACATTAAACTGACTCAATTTGACAACTTCTAAAAAAGCTCAAAAATTATACTTAATATTAAAACATTAATATTTCACACAAATTATGCACATTTCATATAAAATCAGTAAAGGGAGAATATAATAAGTCATGAAAATATTAATAACATCAACTCCCCCACACTTAGTTTTGTGCATGTCCTCATGTGAAACAAATATAAAAACATGACAAAATTATTTTTACTCACCAACAGATTTTAAAATTTTGTTTTTTCCAATCAGGGGAGGTTTAGACTATTTCACTCATCCATTTTGAATTCCACCACAAGTTGTTACACAAACAATTTTCTAAAAATAATTCATTTTTTCATGCTCAAATTTTGAAATGGAAAATGTGGACACTCAAAACTCACACCTCTCAAGATGATGAAATTCATTTGTGGAGGTTCACTCTTTCACCAACCAAAAGTGAAAATCTTAGAGTTTGTAAAGAGCACTCAGCTTCCAATCCCTATCCAAAGTGAACAAGTATCAAGAGGTATTTTTAAGGGGTCTTTCTATGGCTATGGGACGGTAGGAATATAATGTCCAGGAGAGAGAAGAAGAGGTTTAAAATACCAATATAAAAAAAGCAATGCACATTTTTTTGAAATGAGACATGGAAGGAAATGAAAACACATATTTACAAGGAAATTATTGTGTGAAGAAAGACACAATAGATGAAGAAAATATTAAGGTAATGAGAATATGGAATATTTACAAAACAAAAAACTTATCCCAATAAGAATATAATGCAAGTGTTCTTTTTTTTTCTTTTCTTTTTTTTCTTTGTTTTTTCGAAAGTTGACCTTGAAAAAGATCTCACACTCATATACCAACCCATGTTTGATCTCCTCATGACACTAATTGTAATAGTTATA
The DNA here is from genome assembly GCA_963277665.1 of Viscum album. Taxonomy (NCBI): domain Eukaryota; kingdom Viridiplantae; phylum Streptophyta; class Magnoliopsida; order Santalales; family Viscaceae; genus Viscum; species Viscum album. Next base: position 367,951,469 of record OY728125.1, read on the forward strand.
ACAAGATCAAAGGTTGAGGAAGAGTGATTTTTGACCTACCCAAGACACAACCCATTTTTTAATTTTTTTTATTTATTCTTTTTTTTGATTTTTTTTGAATTTTTTTAACACTTTTCAATATCTTTTGTACAATACATTCACTAAATGAAAACCTCCCCCCACACTAAAATGTATGATTTCCCTCAAGCATATGATAACACACCAGAAAGTAAGGAAATGATACCCAAAAGTGAAATCCATTCCCCCCCACACTTACATTTCAAAAACTTATGCAATGAAAATCCATGTTGATATTGGGTGGTATAAGGTATTGGTCTTGTAATGTGGATATCAAATTAAAGGTTTTCATAGGCTCAAAGGGGCTTTCAAAAGGAGGATTAATGTAAGGGAAATGGGAGGCTATTTGGATATTGTGATTTTCATGTGGTTCAGAAAATGCCTCTATCATATTAATACACACTAAGTTAGGAAATTCAGCTCAAAGGTTCACAAACTCAAGACTCACAAATGGGGGTGAAAACACACATTTTGAAAAGATGGCCATAGGTGTCCTTGGCATGAAAGCAATTGTTTGTTCTCACGGTTTCGAAAAATCATTTTCCAAATAAAAAATTGAGCATTCAAAATTTGTTAATTTTGACACAAAATTATTTATCCAAAGTCATGATGAAAATACAAAATCTTTGAGATGAAAAAATGTGTGTTAACTCCCCAAAATGGTTGGACAAAATTTTAAAACTCGATGGTGAGTAAGCATGACTCTTTTTTTTATTTTTTTAAGTGATTCTGTTTTTTGGTTTTTTTTAGTTTTTAAGGTTTTTTTAAAATACACACCCTCACAAGAAAGAGAAAAAAAAGGGTTTGAAAAAAATTGGTAAAAAATGAAGGAGAGAAGAAGAAGAAGAAATAGGTAGAGAGATGAAGAGATAGAGATAGGGTTAAATGTAAAGAGGTGCCCCCTGGTTTAGATTTGGAGGGTTTCCATCTCCATATAGTGGTTGGTCGATTGGAGAATTTGGGGATTCGGTGGAAGATGAGGTGGTTCCAGGATAGTGGAAAATTACCTGAAAAAGAAAATTCATTATTCATATAATGAAAAACAAAAAAGAAATTTAAATTTCACAAAATTAAAAGAAAACATGGGTCACCTCCCAAATAAGCGCTGCATTTATTTGTCTAAAGCTAGACAGTTGTAGTGGACTACCCATAGTCTGACAATGGCCATCGTGTTTTCTCAACTCTAGTGTGCTTCTAGAAAAACATCTCCTCTGGGAGGCCTGATGATTCATTGGATGATTTCTTCCCATCCTTGTTGGTGTGCTTGCAATTTAATAGGGTTGGAAAGAGAATATTTCTATCCTCACATTGGTCTTCAACCTGAGGAATGATTTTATCCACAAGGTGATGGTTTTCTATTCTTAGAAATTTAGGAAGATGGCTCAATTCTGATGGTTCATTTAAGTAAGGATCAGATAACACAAAAGCAGAGTATGAGATCCAAATTGTTTTTGACTCATTTATTTCATCACTTACCGATGTAGAGTAATGAGGATCAATGGAGTCATAAGACTGAATAAAATTTTTAATATCCTTTATTTCAATTTTTTCCCTAAAGAATGGTCAATTTCAACCTCACCAATGATCAATTTATTAATTAGGGTACAAATATCACAAACATCACTACCATCAGGACAATATAAACACATTGGTTCAAGGTTCACTTCATATATAACATAATTTTCAGAATCATGGATAGGAAAGGATGAATATGGGATAATCTGATCTGAATCAACAAATGAGAATTCTAGTTCATTTTCCTCATTACCATCCATGTTGGAGCATTGGAGTTCAGAGGTGAGATGATATTCCAAAGAGTTTTCAAGATCCTTTAGATCAATGGAGTTTTCATTTGTAATGTCGACATCAATTTCACCATTAATAACTTGGTTAATGAGGATGCCATATTCACAAACTCCTCTATTAGTATAACAGGAAGAACATGATGGATTCGGATTCAACACACTCTCAGAGGGAGTTTTAGAAGCATGGATAGAGAATACATTTTGATTCTCTAATGGGTATCGCATGGATTGAAAAATATTGAACTTGACCATTTGGTTGAAAAATTACATGGATAAGATGCCAGCATGGGAATCAATTTTGGTTTTAGATGTCATAAGTAATGGTCTTCCTAGAATCAGAGGAGATTTGCAAGATGTTGTCTCACCTTCCATGTCAAGGAAATAGAAGTCAGCTGGGAAGATAAGATCATTTACTCGAACAAGGACATCCTCAATTATTCCCTCAGGACTGACTATGCTTCGATTGGATAACTGAATGACAACACCCGTTGGGTGCAAGGGACCTTGACCAAGGTTGGAGAATATGGATTTAGGCATGACATTAATTGAGGCTCCTAGGTCTATGAGTGCATCATCAAAGTTGGAACTTCCAATTTGGCATGGAACTGTAAATGTACCTGGATCTTTGCACTTCATGGGTATGGACTGCTGGGTGGAAACATTTTCAAAGGTCCTAAGTTGCCTCTTGTGGGTACACAAATCCTTGAGAAACTTGGCATACTTAAGAATTTGTTTTATGCCATCTAATAGGAGAATGTTGAATTCAACACGTCTAAACATGTAAAGAATTTCAGGATCAGGTTCAAAGGACTTTCTTTTCTTAGAAACAGCTTGAGGAAATGTAATTGGGTTCTTAAGTGGAATGGAAGGAGGTGATGGAATGGATTCAGATTCCTTTTCAATTTTCTTTTTATTTTCATTTTCTAGGTCAACATTCAAAGGAGGGATTGAGGATTTATCTTGAGGCATATCAAGTTTCTTTCCTGATCTATGTGAAATTGCACATACATTACCCTTGGGGTTGGGTAATGGTTGAGCTGGGATTTGGGAAGAATTTGATTTTTGTTGTGGCTCATGAGGGATGCAAGTTGACCTATTTGAGTTTAAATGTTTTTAAGGCTAGAACGGGTGAAGGAGGCAAGATCTTCCACTGCACTTTCCCATGGTTTCATGGAAGAAGAGGATCCCGGATTGGGATTTCCTTGATTTTGGTTCCTGGGAAATCGATTGTATTGTTTTTGAAATTGGGAAGTCTCACTAGGATGATGGAATCCAGGAGGAGGATTGTTCCTTTGAGGTTGAGTAACAAAAGGATAAGGTTGATGGAAGTTACCAACACCTTGACCATATTGGAATTGGTTTGGGTTTTGAGGAGGGAATTGAGTGGGATGAGATATGGGATTACCATACCTAAGGCCTTGGTTATAGGAAGAAGAGAATGGCTCAGAGTGAGGTTGGTTGAAGTTTCTAACAAACTGACCTGATAGTTGAGGGTTGGTGTTCTGTTGAGAATATGATGCATTGAGCTCCATTGGTCCAGATGAATCGGATTGATCCTCTTGAAGTTGTGGACATGTGTCAGTTGGATGAGATGGAGAGTTTCATATTCCACAGTTTTTGATAGGTCTAGGAAACATTGATTGTGGAGAAGACGAGGTTGGGGATTTGGTAGCCACAGCTAGATGTCGCACCAGACCTGTAAGTTCACTCATCCACTCGGTCATTTTGTTCAGTTCAATTGATTGATTATCTTGGGCTTGTTTGACTTGAGCATGTGCTCGAGTATGGAATTGTTGTATGTTTTCAGCCATGTTACTTATGATATCTCTTGCAGCTGCAGGAGTTTTATCAACAAGATCACCGCCACTTGTGGCATCTATGAGAGTTCTCTCCATAGCCAATAACCCCTCAATGAAGTATTGGATCAAGAGTTGGTCAGGGATTTGATTACGTGGGCAGGTTGCAACGAGATTTTTGAACCTCTCCCAGTAATCATGGAGTGATTCACTTGGGAACTGATGAATACCACTTATTTCCTTTCGGATAGAAGCAGTACGAGAAGCAGCAAAGAATTTCTGTAAGAATAGTTGCTTCATGTCATTCCATGTAGTTATGGAACCAGGATGTACGTAGTAGAGCCATGACTTAGCAGTTTCAGCTAGGGAAAGAGGGAATTCTCGGAGTTTTATTTGTTCTTCAGAAACCCCTTGAGGCTTCATGGTAGAGCACACTACTTGGATCTCTTTAAGGTGGAGATGTGGATCCTCACCGGCTAGCCCGTGGAAATGAGGGATAAGATGAATCAAACCCGATTTGAGTTCAAAGTCAGCCTCTATATTTGGATATTGAATACCAAGAGGTTGGTAATTCATATCAGGGGTAGCGTGTTCTTTAAGAGTTTGTTCCCTAGGATTGGCCATATCTAATTCAATTGGTTGGACAAGGACTGGTTCTTGAGTTATTTGATTATCTCTTATGTTCCTCCTAAGTTGGTGAAGTGTTTACTCCATTTCAGGGTTAAACAAATCCGAGGAATTGTTTGGAAGGCTACGGGGTATTCAGAGAGATTTTGGAAGAAAGAGGAAGATGGGTTTTTCTTTTTATTTTTTTTTCAGTTTATGATTTTTTTGAGAAGATGGGTTTTTCTTTGTGATTTTTTAAAAAAAAATTAAAATAATTTTTTTTTGGTTTTTTTGACAATAACCAGAAACTAATGACTAATTAAAGCACTATCCCCAGAAACGATGCCATTTGAAACGCACGGCCGATTGTTTCCTATCGACCGGTCAAAGTTCTGGTGCTCTGCTAATGTGTATAGCATCACTCGGGTCGAATCCTCGGCGATGATACTTTGAAATAGTCATTTGTTTTTAGTTGATTGTATTTTGATTAGGGGGGTTTGTTTACAGAGCATAATTGAAATGATTGATTAACAATAATTAATTTAAAAAATTGATAAATATTGGGGTGAGTTCATTATTAGGGGAGTTAAGCTTGTGATATCCTTGAGCTTTGCTTTATATTGCATTTAAATTAACACCCACTTCGCAAGTTGACATCGATTAGAATTCCTAAGTGTTAATGCTTTAATACAATCCTTAAATTAATTTGGATTTTAATCTCAATCAGTACATGTTTATGGTAGTGTATTTGTAGTTCCAATAATCCATGTAAACCACATGCTAAACAAAATATGTCATTAATCCATGACAAATTAAGTCCAACATACACAATGTTAAATTAACGAATACACATCGAGCAAATACTCTCAATCACTAAACATCCCTAAATTATAACTCACCCCAATGAGATATTTACTCAGACATTTGGGTTTTTAATATTCTGGTTATAATAATTATGATGATAAATTAAGAATATAATAAAAATAAAGGGATTACAAAAGAGTGGTATGTCGAACACACACACACGAACAATCATGATAATAAAAAACGGATTTTTGATTGAATGAGGAAGCAAAATAAGGGAAGGAGATTCAAATGAATTTAAACTATTTTAAGAACATTAATATTAAAATACAGAAGGTGGAGGAGAATAATATATATTGAATAAGAAACATGCATTAAAACAGAATTACAAACAAAGAGACTTACAAATTTACAAAAATGAAGAACACAAAATTAATTGAAAACAAAGAGAGGAGGAAAGGTCTCTCAAGTGAAAACATGAGTATGTCAGGTCCTCCCAAGCCTTTGGTAAGGCTTTGGTCATGCCAATATGTTATCCTCTCTTCTGAAATGCCAACACTTTTTAAAGGACGGGAGGGGATGTATTTATAGCCCAAGGAGTGGACAGTTTACATTCCAGTAATACCCCTCCACTTGGCTCGCCAATATGGAAATAATGAAAGACGAATCTCAAGACATCTCCTTCAAAGTTGTAGATAATAAAGTTATCCAAATACTCTCAAAATTCGGAGTCATTTGGACTTAAGGATCAAACGATATGGCTGGTTGATTAAACAAAGTAAAACTATCCATTTCAATGCAGTCTTTTGAAAGTCCATGATGTGAAAGGGTTTTTGAATATGAATATGCCTTAAAATCCGAATGAGTTTTCAACAATGTCGTCCACATATATCCTCTCATTCACACTGAAAAATATCAGCTCGATTTGATTCCTACATCATGAGATATGTCATTCATACTATACTGATTTTAATTCTCGTCCAGAATGGTGGGCTGGAATTAAAAGATTTATTTGGGCCCCTTGTACTTGAATTTGGGCCTTGAAATTTTTATCCAAGATGACATGTAGTGTCCCCAGAATTATTGTGGAGAGTTAATGTTTTTGGACTTCTAGATTGAGCCCAGTAAATCAATATTCAAGTCTTGTCCAGTTTGTTCACAGATTCTTTGGTCTTGTTTGTGAGGACCATCTGACCCTTCAAATGGCAGAAGTGGCTCATGGTACCTTCTAATGAAATGATTTATATTGAATGTAGAATCCTAAAAAACAAGAACCACACAATTCAGATCAGTATAGTGACAGTTATTATTAAAACATTAAACTGACTCAATTGGACTACTTCTAAAAATGATCAAAAATTATACTTAATATTAAAACATTAATATTTCACACAAATTATGCACATTTCATATAAAATCAGTAAATGGGGAATATAATAAGTCATGATAATATTAATAACATCAACTTATCAAAGTTAGCTTCTCCAATGACTATTCTAACCCAAAAGGGAGTTAAGTTTTCTTGAAATGATAAATGTCAGAGTTCTTTTGTTGAGATAAAGCGTATTTTGACTACTGCGCTGGTGTTAACTCTTCCTAAGGCTGGGATAGGTTACGTCGTCTTCTGTGATACATCAGGTTTAGGTTTGGGATGTGTCCTTATGCAAGGTAATAATGTTGTTGCCTATAGATCTCCTCATCTTAAGCGTCATGAGAATAACTATCCTATCCATGACCTTGAACTTGCAACTATAATGCATGCACTTAAGTGTTCAAGACATTACCTTTATGTTGAAAGGTTTACTGTGTATTCATTACGCAAGATCTTGAGTTATATCTTCTCTCAAAAATATTTGATTCTCCACCAAAGGCATTGGGTGGAGTACCTGCAATCTTTAAACATTGACATTTCCTATACCCCATGGAAAGGGAATGTAGTTGCAGATGCATTAAGCAGGAAACTTCCGTCACATGCTATGAAAGAATCTTCAGAACAGTGGAGTTTGATGGATATTTTTGCTCAGTTTCATATTGGAAATTAGTGGAAGGGGACTGAAGTTTCTTTAGCTAGTGTCCAGTTGACATCTTCTCTTCTTGAGTTAATTCTTCAGGAATTAAAACTGGATGATGAATTCCATAGCATTATGGACTCTATTTATGGTGGGGAGACCAACACCCAGTGGTTATTCAACAAAGAGGGTGTTATGTGTTATCGAAACCATTATGTTGTGCCGTTATCGGCAAGGAAGGATGTGATGGGGGATTTCCATAACTCTTAGTGGGTTGTGCACCCAGGAACCACAAAGATGTTCTATGACATCTGGCGACAGTTATGGTGGCCAGGTATGAGTTGAGACATTACTGAGTTTGTATCTCATTGTTATTCATTCTAGCAGATGAAAGCCAAGCACCAGAAACCTTCAAGTTTTCTTCAACCACTTCTAGTCCAAACATGGAAGTGGGATGAAATCTCTATGGACTTTTTGGTTGGGTTACCTCAAAACCAGAGGAAGAAGAACGCGATATGGGTTGTGATCGATAGGCTAACCGAATCAACCCACTTTATACCTATTCGGGATACAACCAATGTTGATTAGTTTGGAAATATCTATGTGAAATAAATTGTTTGTTTTCATGGAGTTCTATCTTCTATAGTCTCAGATAGGGATCCTCGGTTTACTTATCACTTTTAGAGAGGCCTTCAGAAGGCACTAGGATCTCAGGTCTGTTTGAGCACAACCTACCATCCACAGTCAGATGGCCAGACAGAGAGAGCTATTTAGATCCTTGAGGATATGCTCTGCACAGGTGTTCTCAACTTTGGTGGGTTTTGGGATGATCATCTAGGTCTAGTTGAGTTTTCTTATAACAAAAGTTATCATTCTGTGATCAAAATGGCTCCTTTTGAGGAATTTTATGGCCTTCCTTGTAAATATCCTTTATGTTGGTCATAGATTGGTGAATGCTCCTTTGTAGGACCAAGTTTGGTCCAAGAGATGACAACTAAGATCTAGTTTATTCATCAGATAATCTTGGAATCACCGAGTCGGTACAAGTCTTATTCTGATCTCTGTCGTAGACCATTAGAGTTCTCAGTTTGGGAACTGGTGTTCTTGAAAGTTTCACCCCGATTAGGTCATCGATGGCTTGGGAGGCAAGGGAAGCTTTCCCCTCATTTTGTGGGACCTTTTGAGGTTATTGGTCATGTAGGGAAAGTTACTTACCATCTAGATCTACCACTATAGATGACGTCAATACATAATGCGTTCCATGTATCGCAGCTGTGAAAGTATCTCTCTGATCCATCTCATGTTTTGAGATTGAGAGATCTTGAGATTGAACCATATTTATCTGTGACTGAACAACCAGTCAGGGTTGTTGATTCTAAGACCAAGGTACTTCGTGGGATAATGATACCTCTGATCTATGTTCTATGGAAACATGGTTTTGATTCTCATGAGACGTGGGAAAGGGAGGCACTAGTGAGAGAGCAGTGGCCTCATCTTTTTGACGTGGAGGTTTCTTCATACGCTTTCTGGGGATAGAAAGATCTTATGGTGGGGAGGTTATAACATCACATTATGTTTTCAGGTTCTTTGGATATTTTTAATTACCTCTATTTTGGAGTAATTATGAATTGGATAGTTGGGAGAACTTTAAATGTTGTTTTGAGGAAAAGGAGAAGTCACATGGGCGGCGCACGGGTTGTCTAAACTGTGCAGCCAAACCATACATACTTGGTCTTGGAGTAAGTAGCTTCCGCACAGGTGGCGCACGGTTTGTCTAACTGTGTGGACGAACCGTGCGTGCAGTGTCTGCCGAGGCAGTGGCTAACACACAGTTAGTGCACGGTTTGTCTAACCATGCGAGAAAACCATGTGGCTACTTAAATGATATCCTATAAAAGTGTATTTCACTCGTGTTTGCCTCTAAGTTCCACATTTAAGCTCCTCAGTAGCCATAACTCAGGATTGTTCTTATCCTAAGGTCATAGAAGGTTCTCCCATCATTCCGGAGGCAATAAAAAGGATTCTCTTGGTGAATCGAAGCCGGATTCTTGAGGTATGTGATTGTTCTTCATCGTTCTTGATTGGTTTGTTAGATCTACTTAGATCTACTTCTCCACTTCTCTTGGTTTCTTAGATCTATGTCTGTTATGGGTAAATCTAAGTGTGTGGATTCCAAATATGATGAGATTTGGTCTTGATCTTTCTAGGAGAAGAGATATAAGGAGGGTTTTAGAAAATCGACCCGGGTTTCTTTAGCATTCTTCAACCGTTGTGGTTTTCATCAAAACCTTTAAGGTGGGTGGTTCCATCCTGACTTTCCAAATTGATCATCCTTGTATTTCTTGATTTATTTACATTGTTGATTTAAATTCAATTTCTCAAATTTTCTTTCAATTAAATTGATAAAAACCTGATTTTAGTGAATCGAGATATTTGAAATAGTTTTGGCATAGAAATTTGTAAAACCCCAATTCCATCGAATTGGATGTGATTATAAAAATTGGTTGATTAAAATTGTTTAATTTAAATTGTGGATTTGATGGAAATTATTTAAATTAAATTATTGAATTTAATTGTGGAAAAAAATTGTGTAATGATGGAATTGGTTTTGAATGGATTTCAAACTGGTGAAAATGGTTTAAAATTATTTGATGGAAACCCAGTGGTTTCATCTTGTGAAAATGGTATGTTTTGAATAAAACCTGTTTGGTTTTAAATTGAAAGAAATTGGCACTTTTGAAATTGAAGAATTGGATTTATCGTATTTTTAATCATTCTTAAAATAGTTTTCCCGTCATGTAAGAGTTCATGCATGCCTTAGGTAGTTAGTGAGTTTTTTGGATACACTCTACGCTATAAAAACAATCTAAAACATACTCGCGGTGAGTCACATCCCTGACGAGTTGGTGACGAGTCTCCTTTGGCCAATTTCATAGGGACGTGTGTATACACATTTTTCTGAGTTCACATAGATAGTGTGGAATCCTACAACTGGTTAATACTATCGTACCTTTTGGCAGATGACCATGTTTCTCGCTTGTTTATTTATATTTGAGATATAAATGTATGCCAATGCTTTTGAACTGCTTTACATTCCTGCTGAATTTATATAAACTGTTTTATATAAATGTTTTACTTAAGCTATTGTTTTATAAATATTCCATCATTTGTAAAATCATTGCTTAAAAATATTTATTTCCATCGTTTGAATATGTATAGAATATTTTGATAAAATATGATTTTCAATTGCCAAACCTGTTTATTTGAAAATTGAATTCTTTTCTTTGGATGATCTATGTTTAGAATCTGTTATGGAATCTTTGGTGGTATACTACTGGGCTTTGGATCACACCCTACTTTTTCCTTCAGGTGTTTGTAGACTTTCTTCTTCCGGGTTCGAGCAAAGGGAAGGGATCTATTGGAGGTGGATGCAGTTGTTGATCTTTTGTCCTGGTGTGTTGTATCCTTAGGGACCTTGGGGTTGTTTTATCATTTTTTAGTACTTGGGTTATAGTATTATGGGCTCTTTATGCCTCTTTTTATTCTGGTACATTACTCGCAGTGGAGTTTCTTTTTGTTATGCATAATGTCTTGTTTCTTTTGTTCTGCATTGTTGGTAGAAAAATCATTCCCACTTGCATGTTATGTGATGCCATGTGCTAGATTCCAACCTGTGGGGATCAGAAATGCCCTTCGGGCTATGTCAAGGTTGGCTCAGTTATCAGGTTACCAGAGTACCCAAGCTGGTTTGTGACACCCAAGGTATTCACATATTTGGAATGTGACATTAAGATCCACTTTATATTTTCTGGGTAAAATAATTTTATCTTAGTGACTTTCACAAAAAAAATTGGACTTTAAATTTGGAGAGTCATATTTTAGAGGATTATTATAGTTAAATATATATAAAATGGATTATGTTTTACTTTGGGTGTTGTTGAATAATTTTTTCTAACTATTTTTGTTTTGGAAAATATCTAGTGATATGAGGAATGACTTGGAGTTATAGTAATCTATTAAATGTTTTTTGGGAATAAAATTAATTTTTGGATACTCATTTATTATATTAAGAAATGATAGGGGGAATTTATGGAAGAAAAACCAAAGTGTGAAATTTTTTACATGAAATTAAAATATATCAAGAAAATTCATTTTCAAATGTTCTCAACCTAGATGGTAATGGAATTCCTCAACTCCATAAAAACGATCATAAAACAAATGTGTTATCCATTACCTTTTCTAATGAATTAAAATTTCCCTTGACTCGTCAAATAATTATAGTTTTGTGGTTTTTGACATTGTTTTGATCATTCAAATTATTTTGATAAATATTCTATATCATCCTCCATAATTATTTTGGCATTATGATTTTCTTCCATGTCTAGATCTTCACTTCCCACCTATGTTATCCTACTTGCACTACTGGAAAAATGACATATACCCATGGTTCAAAATTGTGGGAATAGCCCCCAAAACCGTCGGTATATCCTATACCCATGGTTTTAGAAACTCTGGGAAATTGAGGTGTCGGGATAGGTCCTTATCCTATACCCACAGTTTGTAAATCGTTGCTACATATTTTTTTCCATGGTGTCAAAGCCAAATTTTTACCTGCCATGATTTCAAGCCTTATACCAACTATTTTAAAACTGTGGGTATAAATAGTACAAAAAAAACGCAGCAGGTGGAATTGAACCCGCGACCTGTATTTCCAATTCGGGACACCACACCACCCATACTATTTCCCTTATAAGTATATATATATATATATTCATATATATATTAATCGAATCCCATATTAGAAAAAAACTCCTTATGGGTTTTGATCCTGAGACTTTTTATTCATACTTTAAAAAATAAGCCAATGCGGAAAACATGCTTATGTTTTAATATAACAACATTTATGTTCTTATATTAATATGACTCACTATATTAGGAAAAAGGTGTCAGCGGTATTCGATCGTGCGACCACAAAGAGGTTCATAGCACCACACCAAATCATCTACGGAACTTTTGGTCTTATATATTTGTATCTATCTATATATATTAATCTGAACTATGGGTATAAGAGGAAAAACTATAGGTATAGGTTTTCCCACCAAATATTTTTTATGTCCTGCAGATTTTTATTTCCTATCACATTATGGGAAAGCTATACCTAGGGTCTTATAAAACCGTGGGTACAGGTCTTCCAAAAAATTCTTATACCCATAGTTTTGAAAAACCTGTGGGTATAGGCCTTGAAAAAGATACTTATACCCATGGTTTTGACCAAAACTATGGGTATAGCTACTTTTACCCCACAGTTTTCAAAAACCGTGACAATAGGTCTTCAAAAAAAACCTATACCCACTGTTTCAGGAAAAATGTGGTATTGGATACCATACTACCATTATACCCACAGTTTTCAAAATCTGTGGGTATCGGGGTGCCCTATACCCACATTTCTCACAAAAACCATGGGTATAGGGCTATTTTCCAGTAGTATTGGAAACCTAGTTATGTGATTATTCAAGATGACCTTCAAAATTAACATTATTTCTTGCCCAGGTGATTTTTTATTAACCCATTTAATATGTGGGTGGTAAAAATGATTTTTCAAATGTCAACCCCTTGATTGATAATATCGAGATTAAATTTAAAGGAACAAAGTTAATTAAGGAGGAATAATATAACACCTTGATATTTTAAAATAGGAACAACAAATTTGATTGAGTATATGAAATATAAAACCATGATTATAAGAAATTGTAGCACCCAAATTATTTAAAATTTATTTCATTTTAAATAAATTAAATTTCTTCGATAGCTTGTGAACCATTCAAAACCAATTTTGAAAAAAACCTAACACTCTATTAAAATATTATTCTTTAAACATAATCATTATAACCTTTCCATTATGTTAGAAGGTATGAATAAAAATGAAAAAATTATGGAAATTATATGGTTTACACATGTAAAAAACAAATTCAATATTCATATATTTATTATAGATGAAATAAGAACCATTTTACTTTAAAAGAAATGTTTTCCAAAAACTATTTCGTCTCCACTTTTTCACTTATGATAAAATTAATTTTTAAAAATTTTATATTTTTTTGATAAAATTAACTTAATTTTTTAAATCATATTATTATAATTAGTTTCGTGTTACTTTTTCTCTAAGAAGTTTCATTCTTCAATGAATAGAAAAAATATTTAATTTACCTCAAAAAAATTCTTCAAATTATTTTAAATGTTAAATTTTATTTTAAATTTTTTTCAAAGTAAAATTAGTAATATTATATAATAATAAATACAATTATTTATGTGTAATTACTTTTATATTAATTTTTTTGTTAAAATATTCTATAATTATGAGCATTTTTTCTTTGAAAACACACTTTTTTGTCATGCATGCAGTAATAATTTTAAATTGAATTCTGCCACATATATGAATTAAATTTGGGAAAATTAATTCCAAATTTAAAATAAATATAATTTATAAAATCTAATAAGCTTAAATTAATTTTTGACCAAAATTAGTTGTGAAAACAGAAAAAATAGATTTTCACGGTTAAGGTAAAAATGGGTTTACTAGGGGTTAAACTAAGAAGATAAGGGTTAAAATGTCATACCAATATTTAAAATATTTTTTTATAGATGTAGGTACAAATTATCCAGTCCAAATATAATACATAAGGTTATTTGTAAGCTTTTTTTAAAAAATTACTTTATCGTCTTGTATTATTTTTGGAAATTTCCAGGTAATTTCCATGAATATTTCCTTTCTGTACTTATAAAATAGAACTCCCTCCCTTCAATTTTTCACACCTTCCAAGGTCTTTGGATAAAAAAAAACCCAAAGAAACATCTCCAAAAAATAATTACGTATATTATATAGCTACCTATTCTCCAAAAAGACCATCAATGGGGTATTTTATGAAGAAATCCAATTGAGGTTTCTCTTAGAAAAGGTAATTGTCTTAAAAAAGATCTTTCATTTTCATCATTACTTTTCCATATTAAATTATGTATCAAAACATCCAATATTATAAAAATAGTATCTAACCTATAGTAAGATGTTATTATGTAGATGGAATAATAGTTATCCTTCCTCCTCCATAAAATTGGAAACGAAATCGTCGATCATGTGTACAGTGAACTACCATTTGATGAACTGATGATTCATTTTTCATAATTAATATTCAAGACTGGATATAATGTTGAATAAAATATAATTAAATGATATTTATGAAATTATGATACTTATTGAATCATTATATCAGATATTTTTTCTTATATTACATTCCATGGGGGATATAATCATGTTTCTCGTGTGTACGGCAGATTACCGCCTCTTGAAGTGATGTGATTCATTTCTCTCTTACTATTTACATAGATGGTAGTAAGAGAAAATTTAATGAATATATGGTATATCTATGACATGATATAAACTTTTCAAAATTAATATATCATAAAATTTCTTACTCGTTCACCCTTTAGGGGAATGAAATGGTCAATCATGTGTACGTATGGCCTCGAGTCTTCAAAAAGTGATGTGATTCATTTTCTATGTACAGTTTTAGAGAATGGTTATAAGGTTGTATATAATGTAAAAAATATAATATTTATCACATTAGTATAGTTAGGTAGATTATGTAGTTATAAACTATGTATAATAACTAGAACATTCATGTCAAAACATGCATTATAAAATAAGCAATTTAACACCGAAAATAATGAAAAAATTGAATATTATTAAAAAACATATGGTAAAATTTTATAAGAGTTAATTATATGGTATGATATACTTGATTATTTTTATATAATATATCATAATAATATTATATTTATTATACCTAAGGTTGGAACACATACGTAGGAAGTTGAACAAGTAGTATAGGTTTCTCATCTCACTTTTACATCCATGAGACATCCACCATATTCACCACTTATTACTTAGTGTGGTGTAAATAATTACACTTTTTATAGGTTTTATAATGAATATGTTTATCTTCAAGATATTTAAAATTTCATTTTAATTTATTTCATTCATGGGGACTATGATTTAAAATATTCGAAAGTAGTAGGTGTTTATTTCACAATGTCATCATTATTCAGGATTGTTTTTATCTAAGACTTACATGGGGAATTATTTGATATCTTTACCTCAAAATCAATCTATTTTCTTATCCTTTGTTTATTCATGAAATTTTCCAATTAATAGTACCATTTTTCCACTATTTGGTACTTCAAATAATAGAGAAATTATTTTTATGAAAATATTATGTTATTTATCTCATCAATCATAAATCCTTTTTCTTAAAAATAATTTTTTTCTAAAAACAATTTTAGAATTTTTTTTTAATATTCCGATGGTTTATTAAAAAAATAACCCATTTCGACTCTTTATATAATTTTTTGAAAATATTGTTCATGTAGTTTTCAAAACAAGGCTCGTTTATCTTTTATAGAAAATGTGAAAAGAATCGTTGTTTAAACATGTATATCTTGAACAGAATTTTAACCCATCATGACCACTATATATTTTAAGGATTATTTTACATGTTTTAAAAGGTTAATTTGATAGAAAATTATTTTCAAAATATTTTTTTAACTTTTTTTAAACATATTTTTAAAGTGAAAATTTATTTACCTGAAAAATGTTTTAATGGAATTTTTATGGTATTTATATTCATCTAAAATATAAACCCTTTATTTTTCATATGACACACTTGGGATATATGTATTTATATAATCATTATTCATACATTAAATGGTATACGATCAGTTTTAATATGGATATACATGTTTATTGCCATTCAGCATATTACTTTGTATGGTTTTGGATTATGTTTATTTGATTAAGTTAAGTGATAAACGTTGGTATGTTATTTTTTTAATATAAATGTTTCTATTGAATATGTCGTACCCCATTATAATGAGTAATGCATTGTACTTATTATGTGATGGGTGGGGCCTAGAATTGCATAGCCCCTTGATGCATTGGTTGGTCTCATGAGACAAATTAGCTTGTGATTTTGGATGATCCCTTACCCATATATGTAAGATATCATTGAATAAGGTCTTGAAATTAAATAGTCATGGCATTAAGCAATGATAATATGTTTCTGTTTTTTGGTATTATCTGTTTCCTCATTATGAATTCAGTCCCTGATATTCCATATGATTTATTCAATTAGTTAGAATATTTGTGGATAATTTTCAAGATTAGGTTATTAATTATATGGAATTAATTGATCATAATTTATTTATACCATAGCATAATCAAGATATATATTAAATGGAATTTGTTTTAGTTATTTTTCTTTACATACTAATTATATGTTATTTATTCATAACTTATAATGTACACTTACCCTTACTGAGAATTAGAGCACACCACTTTCTTATTTATTATTCTCCATAATATAGTAGGATTCTTTCTTAATTAATATACAAGGATATTATCTGAGTAATAATTTAGCTCTCAAATAAAACACATTGTATATTTTATATTTTCAATTGTAATGATAATTTCATGTATCTATTTTACCAACAATACAAAACTATTTAGTCCTTTGGGATGTGATTTATTTTTTATATGAAAATGCAATAAATTAGAAATTTTCTTCTGGTTAATGGGGTTAGGTTCACTACCATTATATCCATACTTTAAAAGTGGTCCTAGAAAACAAATAACATTGTCTCATGAGGTAGTAGTCTGTCACACACACAATAGACTGTTTCGTTTCACATTTGATGGAAGTGTAGATGGAGATAGGTTATTCCATTAGAATAACAACATCTTATTATATATTATATATTATGACTTTTTTATTTTTTTATAGTTTAATAAATTTTCAATGAGTTGAATGAATAAATAAAACAAATACACACTTTAAATAAGCTTACCTCTTCTTCAGATATCCACATTTGGTTTATACCTAAAACATTCATTGGAGGGATTACTAATAAAAACTAAGGCCCTTAAGATTTTTGGAGGAAATTAAGGAATTTATATGTGATGGTATTGGATAAACCAAGTACAATTGTATGAGTGAATGTGGGAGGGAGTCGTGGCTTTTTATAAATGGAAGAGAGGACACAAATATTGTTTTTAGAAAAGATAAAGTGATACCCAAGTTTTATCAGGAAACAAACCTAAAAAATGGGTCATTATAGAAACATATAGGTTATAAAGTCAAAATATTGATAGTAAATGAATTTTATTAATTTTTTAGTTCGTTTTAATATGTATATTCTTAGTTTAAACCCCCAGTAAACCCATTTTTACCATAACTGTGTTAATTAATTTTTTTATTATTTTCACTATTCATTATGGTAAAAAAATTTAAACGTGTTAATTAGTATAAATAATTATAATTCAAAATATAGAATATATTTTTTAAAATTCAATGTAAATAACTACCAGAATTCAATATAAAATTATACCATAGATTCGAAGAAAAATTTGTTTTCTAAAAAAATATCAAAAAAATGTTTTAAAATAGAAAATTCAATATTAAATTGATTATACTGGCATAAATTAGTTAAATTATTATATTATGTTATTTATTTTAAATTAAAATAATTTATAACATAATTAAAATTTTTATATATTTTAAAATATAATATAGTTTCAATAAAAATCATTATTTTTCATTATTCACCAAAAAATTCATATTTTTTGAAAACTATTAAAAAATAACCCAAATGTAATTTGGAATTATATATTTAAAAAAAGAATATTATTTTTTAAAAATAAATATTTGAAATGTGGTATAAATTATTGTTAAATTAAGTTTTCAAGCAACAATTAGACAACATTTTAGAGAAATATTGGTCTTCAAAAAACATTTCATTTTCATTCAAATGGTTCTTATTTTCTTTATAATCAATAGATTATCATTTAATTTATTTTATACGTATGAACACCATATAATTTTATTAATTAAGTTAGTTATATTCATACATGCCCATATAATTTCTATATTATAATGGTCACATTTAAATAATAATGTTTTAACAAAGTATTGTGTTTTGTTCAAGCCAAGTATTGTGTTCATTGCAATCTAACAAATATATTGAATTTATTTAAAAATAAATATATCATAAAGTCTCATAGTGTTACATTATCTTCTAAGCATGGTTTTTTGTCACATATGATATCAAATATAATGTTCATATTTTAAAATCTTGGGGTGTTATATTTTACACCCTCTCATAAAGAAATTGTGTCCTTGCAATTTAATATTGATATATGTAACCAAGGGTTTGAAATTTGAAAATAAGTTTCTTTAAATACAACATCATAGGAAATTTTAATAAAAAATCATCCTGATAAGATTTAAGTAGAAGTAATAATTTCATCTATAATAATCATATAACTATGTATCCATGTAGGAGACTATAGGTGGGAAGTAATGATTTGGAAATGTATGAAAAAAATAAATAATTATAGAGAGTGATAAGGATCCTTGATCACAAGAGTAGTAGTGATCAATATAGGGTTAATGACCAAAAAACATAAATCTATAAAGGGTGAAAATACCATGGGTCATCATAAATGAACATATTAGGATAATTTTTTGGTTTTAATATCCTTTTCATATATTTGAGAAATTATTTTACAGTCATAAGATATAAGGAAATTTTGTTACATAAAATCATTATATTTCATAATAATAATTTCATCCTTTGATTATTATTTGATCAATTTATACATCATATCGTACTCCAAGAAATGAATATCCAAAAATGTATTTTTTATTCCTAAAGCACTAAAATAAACTTTTAATGGATCTTAAGATCCATAAAAGTGTAAAAATTTATTCCTCATGTTTCTAATAAAACAAAAAAAATTAGAAAAAGCTATCCAATAACACAAAAGTAAAACTTAATCTATTATGTAAATAGTTAACATATGTCTCACCCAAAATATGTCTAACCCAATTTAGAATGATAGTTAATATATCAAAATTTTATTCTCTAGAAAATATAATATTGATCTGAATTTCACATTACAAATATGTGAACAAAATTATCACCATAATTCCTTAATGGTAAAATGCATACTTACAAAAATAAAATGTAATGATGATTAATATAATATTTAAATCTAAACATGCATTAAAATCCATAAAATATCACATAAAACATAAAATCACTAAAAAAATTAATGTTCACTAACAATATCCCATAAAAATCACTTTAGGATTATTATCTCAATATAGAGCATAGAATAAAGTTTATCATCCCTCAATCATGTATTTTCCAAAAAGATAAATTTACCATTGACTCACTTTTTCAGGCCATTAGTTATATTCAACATATTATCTCAAATCCTTATAGAGAATTACATAACTACAATCCATATAAATTTCATAATTTTTATAACCAATATTTCATTGAAAAATTATCCTAAAATGTAATCCTTTGATCCAAAAACATTAAAATGAATCACTCCACTTTGTCATTAGTAATAGGATTATCGTGATCATGATCCCTGTGCTTATTTTGAGGTATATTCCATTTATTCTTGGGTAATTAATTTTCATTATTCCCCATATCCTTATAGTTGAAACACAAAAAAAATTGGTTTCTTTCTTACCCTTGCATTCACACTCCTAATGGTTTTTATCTATACACTTTAAACAAAGTCTCATTTACTTTAATATTCTACCAAGGCGATTCTTTATACAATTATCACATGTGGGAAAACTCTTATTTCCCTTCTTCCATTTATCAATTTTTTTCTGTAGAGTACTTTTATAATAATTATTCCCTTTGAATATATAATTCTTAGAAAATTATTTCTCTGTTTTTATAACACATGATATTATATCATCATATGATGAGAATTTTTGGGAGACTAGTTCCATTAAAAATATTGGCTTAATCCCATAAAATAAACTATCATTATTACTCTATGGATTACCTGAATTTATATAGTTCCAATTCCATATGCTAGGTTCTATTTCTTAAACAATGGAATACCCTATATTAGATCATTAAATTGTGTATCATAATGTATAATCTCAAAACTAGGGAAATAATTAACATAAATTGAAACATTTAGGCATAGCTAATATAATGATCATAAACATAGTTTCGTTAGGAGTTCTTCCAAGTATTAAAATTATTTTTAAATCGTTCATAATAGCTTTTAAATAAAATGTGAATGATCCTAATAATATTCTCTATGAGTATCAAACTAAGTGTGTAGTAAGGGACATTTTTGTGTACCATACAATGATTGATTCAATCCTAAACTATTTTTTAGAGTCATTACCCCTAGAAACATCTCTTCCAAATCTACGTCCACATATATAATCCAAATAAAGGTTTATTTCTTGAAGAAAGACACAATATCTACCTTAACAAAATTTTGGGTTATTCATCTATAAATATCCCCAAATTCTATCATTGGATTGTATTTTAAAATCTATGTTTTCATAATTCTAGTTCCAAATGATTCTTCTAAGCTTCATATGATGCCAACTGTAATGAACCCAACTCTGATAGCCCGAAGATGGTGGTTACAATATTGCTATGGCACTAGATACAACGAATAATATCATAATAGACTGAATATTTTATTGGTCTTTTTAATCTAAATACATACTTGAAAGTTTTATTACATTTTTAAACATAAAATACACAATGTGTATTCTTTGAGAACACTATTGTTCCTCATAGTGTGTCCCTATATATCAATCACAAAAAAAACATGGTTTCCTTGTGAGAATAAAACCTAAGAATGGAGTGAGATCAGATGCTTAGTAAGGGTATACATACATTGGAATCTATCATAGATTAATAATCATAATAAACTTAGAAAGGTAAATAACTGAAACACATTCCATGTAATAAATAAACATATTAAAATATGATAGAAATAAAGGAAGATCAAATAAAACCATATAAATACTAACATAAGAATTTAAAATATTCATGAATATTCTAGGTAATAGAATAATCACATGGACATAAATCGCTAATCTCAATAATTATGTAATTCATAATTCTAGACATCAAAAACATATTTTCAAAACCTTTCTCATGATAGTTTAAATCTATAGGTATAAACCTATCTATTATAGACAATCGATTTGCCTCATGAGACATGTCTATTCATCATGGGGCTATCTATAACTAGGAATCACCCATCACATACTAAGTCTAATGCAACCCATAAATGAAATGGGTGAAACATAATCAAAATTAATAGTCATATACAGAAAATAACATATGAAGTGTTAATACTTACACTAACCAAATATACATAACCATCAAAAATCTAGAATAATATGGTGAATTATAATAAAACAATATATCCTCTGTTAAAATAATCTTAAACCATTAAAAGAAATAATAATAATTATATAAATACAAAATATACCTAGTAGATCATACATAAAATAAATTTTTTATGTAATCGATGAAAAAATACAATAAGAATGTCATAAAAAAAATTTCATGAAAATAACTTTTCACATTAAAAATATAATTTTTAATAAAAATAAAAGTTCAAAAAATATTAAGTAAATAGTTTTCATTGAAAAGATCCTTTGAAAATTATAATTTAATCTAAAAAATGTTGATTGATTATGATGAAAGGAAATTACATTCGTTCCATACAAGTAAAAATAATGATTCAATTCACATTTTTTGTAAAATAAAAAATGGGATTGTTTTGAAAATGATAGGTATATAAATTTCATAAAACATTTTTAAATTGTAAAAAAAATTAAATAAATTATTTAATAAATTATTTTCAGAATTTAAAAAAATTGAAAACATTTGTAGAATACATATATTTTGATGAAAAATGATTTTTGACTAAAGATAAAAATAAAGTTGGATTTTCTTAAATATATTTTCTCAATCATTTTATATACCAAACAGTGGTAAATTGGTAATATTAATTTAATAGATATTTAATAACCATTGTATAAGGATATAGATTTATTTTAATATTGAAATACATTATAATTACACCTAAAGAGACTTAAATGAAAACAACCCAAAATAATAATGAGATTCTAAAATAAACTGTTTCCAATTTGGTAACTTTGGAATCATAAGGTAAATGAAAGAAGTAAGTTTAAATGAGCCTATAAATACAATGATGAAAAATATATTAATGATATATCATGTAACAACCCGGTTCCGGAAACCACACAATGGGTTCCCCGAACCCGGTTGGTCACATGACCTCAAGCGCATTTCCCAAACCGTCAGATGCTAGCAACTAGCAGTAAGGTCCAAGGGTTGATAGTGGGGACATTATGCCCTCATTCGTCAAAGTGTAGCGCAATGGAATTAAATAATTAAACATACCAAAGTAGAAGAAGTAGACAAAATAAACCAGAAAATGGAAAATAGAATGAAAAGATAGCTAGTAGTCATAATGATATCATGATAAAACATGTCACTAATTTAAAGAAAGTAGCCTAAACAGGAAACTGCAATCTAATAATATAGTACCTAGTACAAAGTACAGCAAAACAAAACTAAATCAGTTCAACTAGAACGCAGCATCATCGAAAGCCTAAGCTCGGTCCCATTCTCTCATACTCCTCTGTAGAAATCATGTACCTGTGTAGGGACCCTTTCCCTTATCAGAACCTGCATGAATATAATCTGTTTGGCCCCAAGGCATGACCCAAACAGGGTGTGAGAAATAAATCTCAGTAAAAAATCACCAAAGGCTCATTCCCAATTGTCTGTGAAAATGTGTAACAATAGTATGGAATTAAGAAATGCAGAAAGCTAGGGAGTACTCAAAAGAACCTACTCTTACCAGTTCCATTACAATTTAATTAACTATTTATAAATTCCAAGCTCATGCTTTAGATTAGCAGGTGCAAAATAAGAAATCACCACAGTGAATATTCAAAGTAAATGTTGTCCTCAGACATGCACGTCCTTACACTCAGGCAAAAAAAATCGAAACCTACAGGTGACTGCCCACAGGAATAACTAATATAGCCCATCGGAATATGAGATATTTCCCTTAGGCACGTAATCTACTACCCACATGCATAATAAAAGTTTCTCTCAGGCTAAATGAAACACTTCCCTCAGGCTATGAAAAGTACTGCCCTCAAGATAACAAGTAACCGGGCTGATCCAAACACATAAACAAGCAATTTATATAAATTTCCAGTCAATAAAACTCAGAAAATTCTTATAATCATGGAATACCCACGGGTACCCTGGCCAAACGGCTAAACAAGGGAAACGTACCCACAAGTTGGTCGTAGTTCAAGGAAACAATCCCAAATAGCAGTTTATAAAAGTTCATTAAACTACCTAATCAATTATAGGTATCTTAACAGTCAAGGCCTCAGCCATAAGACACCCCAACATGGGCGCGTAGCACAATGGTACAAAATAAACAACTCGATAGTTAGAAATAAACACCAGACCACCTACCTCGATCTCCTCTGATCGATATATGTAAACGGCACCTCCTTAAATAACCATAGACAATGTAGATCGGGGAAAGAAGATTACCAATTCAAATATAAATAACATCTCTTAGGGAAATAATTGGCAGTAAATATTCAAGAATAGGGAAGACCTTTCCCATGTAGTCCAAATGAGATCGACTGTGGAAGAAACATAGTTCCGGCGTGCGATCGGGAGATACACCAAGCTTCGGCCTCCTCTCCTAGTGCTCCAAATGAACCCACTACCTCCTTTTCAGAATGAGGAGGATACTGCCCATTTATAATGAAAAAACATCACTACACAGAATGTACTCTCAAGTACATGGTGTGTACTATTTTTTTTAACTTTTCCCATAGCGGCTACTTTTCACTGCCACCCTATTCATCTGCCGACTAATTACACGGAGTGTATGACTAAGTACACGGCATGTAGTTAGTTATTACATCCTAAACCACCTACAAGGGTATATGCCATGTGTTCTCATCCCACACGACCAATGTACACGGCGTGTATATGAAGGTACATGGTGTGTAGTTTGTTTTTACTGAAAAACCCACTTGTCCTGTATTCTCATCCCACATAGCCAATGTACATGGCGTGTGTAAAAAAAGTACATGGTGTGTACCCATCAATTTGGGATTTTTCCCACATCTCCCTTTTTTCTCAAAAAAACATAAGGAAAAAGGAAAAGAATAAACTCGTATCTCAGGAATAAGAACCAGGTTCTTACAAACATCCCCCCTTAAAGTAATTCATCCCCGAATTTTCCTTCCAAGAGTGGTAAAGATAAAGCTGAGAATAACTCTAAACACTGAGAATGTACGTCGGTATCCCACTCCTTGGTTTTATCCTCCACAAGGCCATGCTGCCATAGCACCCGTACAAGAGGAATTGACCAGCCTTGGAGAACCTTCATGCACCTATCAATAATACGAATCAGATTCTCCTCTAAGGATGCATCAACCTGAAGTTCATCTTCCTCGTGCTAAAAAATGTGAGATGGGTCTGAGTGATAACGGCGCAGATAAGATACATGGAATATGTCATGCATGTCCCGGTACCTCTATAGTTATTGCAACCGATAGGCAACCTCCCCAAATCTCTCCAGAATATCAAACATCCCTACATACCTCGGTGAAAGTTTACCCTTTCTCTTGATCTACCTGTGTCCCAACCTCGATGAAACACACAAGAAAACCTAATCCCTAACCACGAACTCCATGGGTTTTCTACAGTGTTCAGTATAAGATTTCTGACGAGACTGTGTTGTATCCATCTACTTCTGAATCAACTCGACCTACTATGAAGTTTCCTGCATGAGACATGGTCCCAGTAAAGCATCCTCACCTACCTCTAGCCAGCACAAGGGTGACCAGCATGAACTCTATATAAATCCTCGTAATGTGTCATCTCAATCATTTCCTGAAAACTATTATTATAGGAAAACTCGACCAAGGGTGTGTGATTCTCCTAAGAGCCCCCAAAGTCTAGGACGCATCCCTGCATCATGTCCCCTAGCACCTGTATCATAATCTCTGACTGGCCATCTATCTGAGGGTGGTAAGATGTGCTCAAGATCACCTGTGTACCCAGTTCTATTTGAAAATATAGAAAAAAAGTGACGTAAAATGGGTGTCTCTATCTGAAATGATGGAACGAGGGACCCCAGGAAGATGTACTACCTCTAAGATATACAACTTCCTCAGCTCCTCAACATCGAAGGTCTCCTTGTTCAGAAAAAAGTGGGATACATTGGTATGTTTTTCCACAACAACCCATAAGGCATCATTGCATCAAGGTGACCACAACAACTCGATCATGAATTCCATTGCGACATCATCCCATTTCCACTACGGAATGAGTAATTGTTGTAATAGTCTGGCTGGTCTCTAATGCTCCTCTTTCACCAGCTGACAGGTGGAACATCTTGTAACAAAATTAGCTACCTCTATTTTCATACTCGGCCACCAATTCCGACATCTTAAGTCATGGTACATTTTGGTAACTCCAGGATGACCTACCCAAGCTGAAGCATAAAACTCCTGCATCAACACCTCGCATATATCCCTTGGAACTCAAACTCTTCCATGGATACGCAGTACCTCGTCATATCCTATCATCCAACGAGGAGGAGGGACCTCGCTTGCCACTTACTCCCGTAGAACTAGGCCTTTTGAATCTGATAGTTATCTCATCCTCACTCTATCCAAGAGGGTAGATGTCACAACTAAGTATTAAAGATGTGTTTTCCCCTAACTATTGTTCACCTCCAAATGCATCTCAAAGAACAAATCCATAAGCTACCACTCACCACCGGCCTCCTGAACTGCCTGTATCTGAGTCCTCCTACTCAGTGAATCAACTACTGCATTACCTTTACTAGGTATATAGGCAAGCTCAAAGTTGAAGGACGGAAGGTACTCAACCCACCTTTTCTATCTCGAATTCAGGTCACATTGGGTAAAGATGTATTTCAGGCTTTGGTGGTCCATAAACACCACATAATGTTCCCCCAAGAGATAATGTCTCCAACAACGTAATGGATGAACAACTGTAGCCAACTCGAGATCATGTGTCGGGTAATTCCTCTAATATATCCTGAACTACCAAGACCCATATGAAACTACTCGATCTCCTTGAATGCACACTGCTCCCAGCCCAATAGCTGATGCATCACAGTAAACTATATAGCTCTTCCCTTGCTCTGGAAGTATCAGGACTAGTGTTGATGTCAACCTTCCCTTCAGCTTTTGAAAGGTTGTCTCGCATGCTTCTGAACAAAAAAAGTTCATACCCTTCTTAGTAAAACTTGTCAACGGCACTGCTAAGAAGGAGAATTCATGTATAAAGCACATTTAGTAACCGGCCAGCCCTAAGAAACTCGGTATTTAAAAGACATTCTTTGGCTACTCCTATTAAACTACTGATCTCACTTTCTCTAGGTCTACTGAAACTCTTGCCTCTAAGATAATATGACCCAAAAAGTGAATTTGGTCCACCCAAAAGTGGCACTTTGAGAGCTTAGCATATAACTAATTCTCTCTCAGTGTACTCAATATGATCTCACGATTTGTGGCATGGTCAGGTCGGGTGTGAGAGTACACCAAGATATCATCCACGAAGACTACCACAAAAGAATCCATATATGGGTGGAATACACAATTCATTAGGTCCATAAAAAATACTACAATGCTTGGGAGTCCAAAAGGCATGACCAATTACTCGTATAGACCATATCTGCTCTAAAAGGCTGTAAACGGTATGTCTGATGGTCTAACTCGCAACTGATGATATCCGTATCTCAAGTCAATCTTCAAGAACACTTATGCTCTAAGAAGTTGATCAAAAAGATCATCAATCCTTGGTAAGGGATATCGGTTCTTGACCATCAACTGGTTTAACTTCTGATAATTGACGTAGAGTCTGAGGGTACCGTCCACCTTCTTCGCAAACAAGATAGGTGAACCCCAAAGAGAAGTACTGGGTCGAATAAAAACCATCGCATGTAACTCCTCCAACTGCCTCTTGAGCTCCTGCAACTCCTCCAAATGCCTCTTGAGCTACTGCAATTCTGGTGTAGCCATCCTGTAAGGAGTAATGGACACCGATGTCTCTCCTGGAATAAGCTCAAAAGAGAAATCCACCTCTCATTCAATAGGTAGACCTAAAAAGTCATCCGGGAAGACATCCCTAAAACGATTTACCACTGGAGGGAAATCCTTCTAACATGTTCCCCGACAATCCAAATATAAACTCGCAATCTGGTCTGTCACACCACCTCACCCACGATGCTCAGGTCCATCTCGGTTGGCCTGGACATCCCATTTACACTTGTATAGAAACTCTACATCTTCTGGTGATGTGAAACTCAACCTGCGATGATAGCAATCCACAAAGGCTTAAAAGGGTACCAACCAGTCCATCCCGATAATGACATCATAGGTTATCATATCTAAGGCATAAAGGTCCCATAGAAAGTGACACCCACCAACCTCTAGGTCCACTCCTTGCACAGACACACACAAACCATTATAATTAACAATGGAGTGTCTAGTGTCATAATATCAGAAGAAGAAGAAACACAGAGCCCATGGATCTCCACAACGGGCAGAGATAAAAAGATCTGTGTAGCAATAGTATCGAAAAGTATAGAAGATAAAACAGAAGTAACTAGAATAGTACCTCTAACCGTGGAAGGTCCGTGATCTTAATCTTGTTGGGTCTGTCACACTACATATGTTTGCCCAGTGTCGTGGCCCTGCGACACAACCTTGCTATAATGAGCTGACTCGCCCTACTATCTCTAAAATCTTGGTGTCTGGATACCATGTCCATGACCACCACCTCGGCTTGAATGTCCTGACGTATTACAATTCCCTAACTGGTAAGACGATGTTGACCTTGCTCCCACACACAGAGTCTGCACAGAACCCCTCTCACTATTCACTGGTGGAAACGCCCTCCAAAAAAGTTGAAGATGACCCATCCTGCCACAAGATTGGCACTCTACTGGGTCACGTGGACACTGTGGTCTCTTGTGCCCCTCTTTACCACACTAATAGAGCATGACCTGGGAACCTGAAGAATTATTATGGCTAGTACGGACATCATGAGAGAATTCTATATTCCTCTTCCTCTTTCTAGTAGAAATAGCTCTAGAGACTGGTGCCGAACATCCCTTGTCCGCACCACTAGCTTCCCGTAGGTTCCGCTTAGTAATCAACTCCTTGTTCACAATAGCATGCAATATTGGAAACCTGAAAACATTCACCAGCACATAGATTTCATATCGAAGACCATCCTCAAAGAGTCTATATGTCAATGTCTCATCACCCACCAGAACAGTTTCAAAATGCTGTAGCTCGGTGAAGTGGGTAGAATAGTCTATCACTGACATGGAACCCTACTGCAGATTAGTGAACTCTCGAGATCAGTCTGCACTTTTCTTCTTCAGAAAGAAAATGTCATAGAACACTGCCTGAAAATATTCTCACACCATGTCTCGGTGATTCTCAATCAAGGTGGTAGTATCCCACAATCTCTTGGCAGAATCACAAAACATGTAAGTAGCAAGCTTTACCCACTTCCCAGGAGGTATCCCCAGATGCTTGAAGATCATCTGCATAGAACCCAAATATGACTCTACAACCTATGGTACGACATCCCCTAAAAATGTAGGCAGATGCTACTGTAGGAATATACATTTCAGATCTTCCATTGATGTGGAAACCAGCAGTGCTCCCTAGAAGGTTTGCATAAATCGCATGAAGCCTTCACAAAACTGTGCATCCATGCCTACGTCTGGTATAACGACTGGCGCCGCATCTAGCTCTGTTGGAGGATCCATCGGTATACCATGCCCTACCATCTATATAGTATAATATTTTCCTCTCTCTAGTAAAAAAATCATGGTCATATCGGTATCATGACTCTACAAGGTCAACACACGCCTCAGAATAAGATCATCAAGGAATAAGAACTGGAAGCGTAAGAAGGGAACAAGAGAAAGAAAACATTAATGTTTTATAAAACAAGACTACACGGTTTTTATAATAACTACATTGTGTATTCCCTTAAGTCTTTTACATGGGCGTGTACTCTGCCAGCACTGTTCACGTAACACCACAAACACACGGCGTGTTGTCCTTACACACGGTGTGTACTTGAGTTTTCTTCCTCTACCTGGGTCCTTCTACACGGCTAAGACAAATGGATCTCCTTAGAATGAGACTACATGGTGTGTATAAGTCATACACGGTGTGTACTAGATGAGCTTCACCGACCCGTGTTGTTCGTGACATGATAAGGTACACAACTCACACTACACGGCGTATTTCAGATAGACAATGCGTGTATGGATTAGATTCCAACTGCATGTGTTGTTAGTGACATGATCAGCTACTCGGCTGACACTACACAGCATGTTACACCTACACACGGTATGTACAAAACCTGGTTTCCCCAACCACATGACCAAGACCACATGGTCTCTCACTGTTCAAGACTAAACGGTGTGTCCCACCGGTATACGGTGTGTAATAGAAAGGATATCACCGACCTGTGTTGTTAGTTACACGATTGGATTCCAAAATTACACTACATGATGTGTTCGGAAGTGATTCAGTGTGTTTAAGAAAAGATTTCTCCATCCATGTTGTTAGTCACACGGGCAAACACAAGGTCAACCCGACACGGCGTGTACAACCGGTACACGGCGTGTTCCCTCTAGAGTTTTCCCATCCTGTGTTTCTACCTACACGGCTTATAACATGGTTATAAACTACACGGTGTGTACATAGGGTACATGGCGTATACTTAATTTTTTTCATTTATTCCCAAACAGAATAGTACATGGCATGTGTTCATAAAACCACATGCCGTGGTGTCTGGGTTTCCAAAGAGTAGACCTTAGAATCTAATCTAGAGCCCCTTTTCCTTGAATTTCAAGCATCGGTAGGCCAAATTATGATCTTTGGGGGCCCATAATCTCCTAGAACCAAAGTTTAGCACCAGACCTTTCACATTATAGTACAAAACAAAACAAAAAGCTGGTTCATGATCTACTAAATTCCGGTTCAAGAGAGCCCATATTCTCAGGAACCAAATTTTAGCATCCGTAAATCCACCATAACATGTACCAATACCCTATCAATAGTATGAATATCTAACAAGGTACCTTTTATAATAGAAGGCATTTTCTAGCACATCATCTACCACAAAAACATGCAATTTCTAATGCACCAACATGGCATGGAAACTGTGCAATACATGTGATTCTAACATGTTACTAAATGATGCATGAGATGGCATACCCTCTTCTCATCAGGTTTCCACTAAATAGAACCCATGTATAAATATATAAATAGCACACCACAAGTGTGTCACCCAACGGTTAAAATAAACTCAATTATAATAATCATAAACAAAAAATCACAATTTAATTTGAGGTAATATGGCCTTTACCTGTACACGGGGTAGCTAATCCTGGGCACAGTTTATTATCGAATCCCTTAACAATCTATTTCTTTACATTGTCACCAAACAATAAAATAACTAAGTGAAAAGAAAAGTCATGTGATACCACTTTGTAACGTCCTGGTTCTAGAAGCCACACAACGGGTGCCCCTAACCCGGTTGGTCACATAACCTCAAGCGCGTTTTCCCTAATGCCAGAGGCTGCCGACTAGCAGCATGGGCGAAGGGCTGATAATGGGGAAACTATGCCCTCATTCGTCAAAGTGTAGCGTAGTGGAATAAAATAAATAAACATACCAAAGCATAAGTAGTAGAAAATATAAACTATAAAATGGACAATAGAAGGAAAAGATATCTAGAAGTCACACAGATATCATGATGCAACATGTCACTAATTCTATGAAAGCATCCAAAATAGGAAACTGCAATCTAATAATACAGTACAGGGTAAGATTTATAGCAAAACAAAACTAAAGCAGTGCAACAAGAATGCAACAACATCGCAAGCCTAAGCTTGGTCCCATGCTCTCCTAATCCTATTCAACAATCATGTACCTATGTATGGACACTTTCCCTTATCGACGCCTGCAGTAAAATAATCTATTTGTACCCAAGCTATGACCCAAACAGGGTGTGATAAATAAATCCTAGTATGCAACCACCAAAGGCTCGTGCCCAACTGTCAGTGAAAATTTTCAATAATTGTATGCAATAGATAAATGTAGTAAGTTAGGTAGTACTCAAAATCAGCTACTCCTACTAGTTCCATTACCATTTAATTAATTAATTATTAATTCTAAGCTTGTGCTTTAGCTTGGAAGGTTCAACATAATAAACCACCACATTGAATATTCAATGTAAATGTTTTCCTCAGAAATGAAAGTCCTTACTCTCTAGCAAGCAGAATCAAAACCCACATGTGACTGCTCACAAGAATAATGAATACAGCCCATAGGCATACGAGATGTTACGATCAGGCATGGAAGCTACTTCCCATAGGCATAGGAAATGTTTCCCTCCAGCTAAAAGAAACATTGCCCTCAGGCTGAGCAAAATACTTCCCTCAAGCTAAAAAATAATCGGGACGAGCCCAACACATAAACAAGAAATTTATATACATTTACTCTCAATCAAACTCAGAACATGCTTATAATCATGGCATACCCATAGGTATCCTGGCCAAACAACTAAACAAGGGAAACTCACCCATGGAATGGCCTTAGATCAAGGCAACGATTCCAAACAGTAGTTTATAATTGTTCATTAAATTACCTAAGAAATTCTAGGTATCTTAACAGTCAAGATCTCAACCATATGACACCCCAACATGGACACATATCACAACGGTACACAAAAACTACTCTATAGTTGGAAATAAATACCAAACCACCCGCCTTGATCTCCCCTGATCGATATACGTAAATAGAACCTCCCAAAAAAACCATGGATTATGTATATATGGGATACAAGATTACCCATTAAAACATAAATAACTTACCTTAGGGAAATAATTGGTTGGAAACGTTCATGAAGAGGGAAGACCTTACCCGTGCAGTCCAAACGAGATCAACGGTCGAAGAAACAGAGTTCTTGCGTGTGATCGAAAGCTCCTCCAAGCTTCGGCCTCCTATCCCGATACTCCAAATGGACCCACTACCTCCTCTGTCGAATGAGGAGGCTAATGCCCATTTATAACGAAAAAATATGACTGTGCGGCATGTAATCTCAAGTACATGGCATGTAATATTTTTTTTAACAGTTCCTCTGGCAGCTACTTTTCACTGCCACCCTGTTCATTTATCGACTGATTAAATGGAATGTATGACTAAGTACACAACGTGTAGTTGGTTATTAAATCCTAAACATCCGACAATGATACATTCCATGTGTTCTCATCCCACACGTCCAAAGTACATGACCTGTATATAAAGGTACACAATGTGTAGATTTTTTTCACAGACATACCCACGCGCCCTGTATTCTCATCCCACATAGCTGAAGTACACGGCGTGTGTACCAAATTACACGGCGTGTACCCATAAATTTGTGATTTTCCCACATTTCCCTTGTTTTCTCGAAAACACTTAAGAAAAGGGAAAAGAAGAAACTTGTACCTCAAGAATAAGAATCAAGTTCTTACATATCATATAAAAATTGGCAGTATATACACCACACAATGGAGAAATTTGTGAATATATTTTATGTATCATGGAAATAAAAGTGTGATGAGAAACCCTTACCTCAGGTTTGATTTCCTTTATATGTGTCTCAACTACCTTTATAATAAATATAGGATTATTATAAATATATTAAATAACAATAAATATCTATTTTATAACATTTTTTTTATTTACCTTTAGTCTTTTATCAATAGTTTATTAATAATCATTTTTCAAATTCATTGTTTCGGGGTGATAATTGCTTTACTTTTCATGTATGTGTTTGTTTGATAATTTTTCTCATTTTAATTTGATCATTGTTAAATCATATTCTGAATTTTTTAAATGATATAAATATCATTTATATTTGATACATATATAATTATATTAATCTATTAATATTTGATAAACAAAATGGATAAAACTATCCAGGGAGATAGTTGGATGTACATACACATGAATATTTTATCCATTTCTTCAATGGATGTAATGAAAAGTAAATAAATATTAATTTATATTTATAGAATAATAATAATTATATATATATAATTTATATTATTCAAATATATAATTATTAACTTCCATTTAAAAATAAATTGAAAAACTTTTCACATCATTATGTAGAGGCGATTCTTCACACATACGCATGAGTGGAATTATTGTTTTGAAAAGGATTCTAAATTAAGAATTTAGATGTAATATTATATTTAATTTAACATAATTAATATAAAATATATTAATTAACATTTACCTTAATACATTTCATGTAACGAGTAAGAAAAAAAGAATCATATCGGTTCATGAGATGGTAGTCTGTCATACACACGAGCGATATTATTGTATCCCCCATAGAATTTAAATTAAGAAGGTATATGTAATATTTTAATTCAAAAAGTACAAAATTTTCATAAATATTATATAAATATTTTAAATCCATCATTATATCTATCCTTAAAATGTGTTGGGGTTAAATGAATTACATCGGTTCAGCATGTGGTGGTCTTTCATACACAAGATCGATGATTTAGTTACCAATTTGATGGATGTGGAGATGGATAAGATTAATTAAATTAAAATAATAAAATATATGTACATATGAGATTTTTTTTATTATTATATTTTCATAACATAATAATTTTTTATATATTTATAAAAAGAAACAAAATAAATGCGCATGTTGATAAATTCTACCTCTTCTTTAGAGATCATGTATATGTTTATACCTAACACCTTCCTAAGAGGGCCTCCTAATTGAAATAAGGCCTATATATGTGTGGAGAGAAGTGATGAAGGTATTTCTTTGGTTCTTGGATGAACAAAGGATTTTTTTTAAGTGAGAATATTGAGGGGAAGGTGTGGCCTTTTATAATTATGGGAGAGGATATATATGGAATTTGTTAAAAGATGAAGTGATAACCATTTTTTATCATCCTAAAAGCATAAAAATCGGTCTTTTCTAAAATTAAAGATTAAAAATTCATAATATTAGCATAAAATTGGTATATGGAATGTTTAAGGTAGTTTTTAACTTTTATCGTCTTTGATTAACCCCTAGTAAACTCATCTTTACCTTTACTATGGTAATTAATTTATTTGTATTTTCACTATTCATTATGGTCAAGAATTAAGTTCACCTTATCAAATAATATAAATTATTATGATTAAAAATATGGACTATTTTGTCAAAATTAATTTAACATAAATTATATAAAACAATTTTAAATTAAATCATAGACGTGACTAAAGAATGAGTTTCCAAAGAGATATTTCTCATAATTTTATAATGTTTTAATATCAATCTTCATTATAAAATTAATTCAAATGAATTGAATTAGTTAAATTTTAATTTAATTTATCTATTTTTACAACTAAATAATTAAAATATAATTTATATTTATAAATAATTTAAATGGAAAGTCGGTTACCAATAAAAATCATTACTTTTCACTATTAATAAAACAAAATTACTCTTTTTAGTAAATTATCAAAAAATTACCCAATTAAATTTTTTTATTGTGGATATAAAATTTGAATTTTAGTTTTTAAAATAAATATTCTAAAAGTGGTAAAAATATATTTTATATTATTTTTACAAGGAGCAGCTGAACAACCTTTTAGAAAATATAGTTTTCCAAAAAAAACATTCTTTTTTTCTTTCTAATTGATTTTATTTAATTTCAGATCAATAGATAGCTATTGAATTCATTTTCTAAATGTATAAACCATATGACTTGTATAATTTATTTAGTAAAATTCATATCCACCAAATTAACATCTAGGTTATAATGTTCATATTTAAATAATAATATTTTAATAGAGTATTGTGATTTATTCAAACTTGGTATTGTATCCATTTAAATATATTGAAGAGATAAAAGTTATTTAAAAATAAATATATTGTAAATTTTTAGTGTGTTACATTATTTTCTAATCATGGTATTTATTTTCATATAGACTATCTAATATGTTGTTCCTCTTTTAAAATCTCAAGGTATTATATTCTAACCCCTTAAATAAATTACATCCTTGCAATATAATATTGTTCTTAGTAATAATGTGCTAGTATTTAGAAATAAAATTCATGAAATTGCACATTTTGAGAAGGGTTAACAAAACAACCTCTTGATAAGATATTTATGTAAGTATAAAGGTCATCTGGAATAATCACATAACTAGGTTTCCAAGTAGGAGAACATAGGTGGGAAGTGACGATATGGACCTTCAAGAAAATCATAAATAATTATTTTGAGTGATAGAGGTCATTGATCAAAATAATGTGAGTGATCTAGAGAAGGTTAGCGGCCAAAAAACATAATTCTATAAAGGTTTAAAAGACCATAATTTCATTATAAATGATGTTTTTAAGATAATATTTTTTATTCAAGATCCTTTTCTTAGAGTTGAGGAATTATTTTAATATCTAAGAATATAAAAAAATACTTACTTTATATAATTATATTTTATATCAAAAATTTCATCATTTTCCGTACTTCATTAAATTTCTACTTCATCTCTTACTCTACGAAATGAATATCCAAAAATGAATTTTTTATGCATTAAGTACATAAATTAGCTTTTAACAGATCATAAAATCTATAAAAGAGTATCAAGTTATTCCTCCTATATTTACTAAAACCAAAATAGTTATAAAAAGTTATCAAATAAAACTCAAAGATTAAATTAATCCATTATATTATTATTTATCCATAAGACTCAACTAAAATATGTCTGGCCATAATTTGAAGGAATGTCACTAAATCAACATTATACTCCATAAAAATAATTATGTGGATATTAATTTTACATTAAAAATATTGTAATACCTTAATCACCATAAATCTATAATAAATACATGAAATATTCTAAAAAGTAAAATATTAGGTTTTTGAATAAATTCCAAAAATCCAATCATGTAGTAAGATCTAACTTAGATAACATAAACCATCAAATCACTAACAAATTTTAGGGCCACCAATATTATCCCATAAACATCAATTTTTCATTATTATATCAACATCGCTCATATATTAAATTTTATCTTCCATCAATAATGTTTTACCAAAAAGATAAAATTTCCACTGAATCTATTTTTCTGATAATTGATACCATATAATATATACTCTAAAATCATTAAAGAAATGTAATGTAGTACAATACATGTACATTTCATCATTCTTAAAACCAAAATGCCATTTATAAAATACTTTTATAACATAATTATTTAATCCAAACAGATACACATTAATCATTATCATTCATCTTTAGTAATTTCTTAAGATTGACCTTGATCCCTTAGCTTCTTCTAAGTCATATTCCCTTAACTCTTAGTGAATTAATTTTTGTAGTGAAACATCTACATACATTTCAAACACTGAACATAAAATTTTTCTTTAATACCCTTTCATTAATGCTTCCTAGGGACTTCCACTCTATACATGACGAAAACTATCTATACATTCAAGAAAGTACTATATTGGTTCTTTTCATAATTATCACATGTCAGAAAACAAGTATTTCCCTTCTTCCCTTTATATATTTTATTTTTATTTTATCATCTTATCCTCTTAATTCCCTTTGAATAATTAATTATTAGAGAATTATTTCATTATTTTGATAGTATCTTTTACAATATACTTCTATGGTGATAATTTTTGGGAGAATAGTTTCACTAAAAATATTGGATGAACCCCAATAAATATACTATCATTTTTACTCATTGGATTATGTACATTGCTACAATTATCATTTCTTCCTCTATATTCTTTTTTTGAATAATTAAATAAACTAGATTATAACATAACATTATGAATCATAATTAATAATTCCAAAACTAGTGAAAATATTAACATAAATTATAAATTTATGCAGGTCTAATCTCATAATAATAAACATGTTTTAATTGGGAAATCTCCAAAATTATAAAAATATTTTCAGATCCTTTATATTGTTTTGATAATACAATGTGAATTATTCTAAGAATACCACCCCATGAGTTTCAGACTAGGTGCATAGTAAGGCTTGTTTTTTTATAATAGGTAACACTTGAGTCAATCCAAACATGAGTTTTTTGTAGTTATTACACCTAGGTGCTTCTAGGAAAGAACCAAATCCACTTATAGTATCCCGAAAGGGATGTATTTTTAGGAAAAACCAAATAATTTCTATATTATCAAAACTTTAGGATGTTCTTCTATACTTATACTCAATGTTAATCATCTGTTTATATTTCCAAATATATATATTCAAAAATCTATCTCCCCAAGTTTCAACAAAACCTCTTCTAATACCAACTGTAAATACCCTGATTGTAGTATCCCGGAGCTGGTGGTTACTTTTTTACATTGGCACTAGATACAAGGAAACACATATTTAATGACTGAATATTTTAGTATACTTGGTAATCCAGAAATATAATTTAAAACCAAATTAAATTTTAATACATCAAATACACAAAATCTTTTCTTTCGGAATGCCATTATTCCTCAAAGTGTATCCCTTCATATCAAACACAAAACACTTCATGGTATCCTGGAGAAAATAAAGCAAAATAAATGGGTGATCTCATATGATCAATAAGGGTAATCATATAGTAGAATCTATAATGAATTAATAAGCATAATAAATATAGAATTTTTAATAACTTAATCACATTCCATTTAATCGATAAACATTGCATAATACAATATGAATAAATTATGATCAAATAAATCCAA
Source organism: Viscum album (assembly GCA_963277665.1). Taxonomy (NCBI): domain Eukaryota; kingdom Viridiplantae; phylum Streptophyta; class Magnoliopsida; order Santalales; family Viscaceae; genus Viscum; species Viscum album. The sequence goes on from OY728125.1 coordinate 367,989,336, forward strand.
GAAAATATTAACATAATCTAGAAACATATCCTTAGATATTATAACTAATATAATAATATCATTGACAATAATAAATAATCTAAAAATGAGGGAATTCATAATTTCTTACATAAAAATCATAATGTCAAGATCTTTCACAAGACAGTTTAAATATGTGGGTATAAAACAATCTAATTTTTCCAACTAATTTATCTCATTAGACCTATCGATATATCAAGGGGCTATATATAAATGGGACCGACCGATCACTTACTATGTACAATGAATTCCATATATGAAAGGTTTTAAACATAATCAACATAAAAATTCATATTTAGAACCTAAAATCCCAAAATTTAATACCTACCCTAATAAAGTAAACATATTCATAAACTATCCAGAGTAATATGGTGAATACAAATAAAATTGTACCGCCCCAGGAAAACTGATCATAAACCATCCAAATATATAATAATGATTATTTCAATATAATAAATAAATAGTGTATCATAATTACAATAATTTTTTAATGTCGTTTATGAATATAAATATCAATATAATGTCCTTAAAAAATTGACCAATATAACCTTTTCAATTTAAAATTATTTTTTAAACTAAAAGTTCAAAAAATATTTTTAAAATATTTTTCCTTTGAAAAAAACATTTAAATTTATAAATAATTCTTTAAAAAATTCACTTTTCATTATTTTAGGAAATTCCATTCATTTCATACATTTTGAAACATATATTAGTTTCACATTTTTTGTAAAATCCAAACAGTCCTTACTTTTAAATGACATAAAGATTCATTCCAAAAAAATATTAAAAAAATTCAAAAAAGGGAAAAAATTATTTAATAATAATTTTTTAAATGGTTAAAGACGTTTTTGATAACATTTTTGGGAGTTATTGAATTTGATGAAATGGTATTTTCAACTGAAGAGATAAATAATGTCATATTTAATTAAAAAAACTCAATTATATTAGGTTTCAATGATTTTAAAATGGTAATATTACTTAAAAATATAATTAATAACCATAGTATAATGAAATATATTTCTTTTATGATATAAATAAAAAATATTTTCCCCAAAAAAGACTTAAATAAAAATAATCCCGAATAATGATGAGATTGTAAAATAAACCCTTACCACATTGTTGACTTTTGAATCATAAACTCAATGAAAAAAATAACTTCAAAAAACCTTTAAATACCATGAATCAAAATATATTAAAGATATAACATTTCAAAATTGTCAGTATATAACCAACCCAATTGAATAGGTTGTGAATATGGTGTATGTATCACTGAAGTAAAACTAATATGAGGAATCTTTACCTCACATTTGACTTCCTTCGTCTCTCTCCAAACCTGATGTGTAATCAATATATATTAATTATAATTATATTAAATAACCATAAAAATATATATTACCATATGTTCTTTAATTATAGTCTTTTATCTCATATTTACTAACAATTATTTGTTTAAATCACTTTTTCTCGTGTTAATTGCTTTATTTTTCATATAAGTTATTGTTCATTAATTTAGAAAATTTAATTTGATCATGGTTAAATCATCTCCAAAATTTTAAAAATTAAATAAATATCTTATATATTAATTATATATGTGCTTATAGTGATCAATTAATATTAGATATAGAAAACGGATTACACTGTTCATGGAGACTCTAGGTCAAACATACCCATGAAGGCTATTTCAATTTTTCTTAAATATTAAAAAAAATGAAAGTAAATATTAATTAATATTTTAAAAAATCATTATAATTTCATATGTATTATTTTTTTTAATAAAGTAAATATTTTTGACCATCCATTTTAAAATAAATGAAAAGCGTTTCATATCACTACGTGGAGGCAGTAGTTCATACGTACGCACGAGCGACATTATCTTTTTCCAACAAATTGAATGTAATAAGTGTGATGTGGTATTATATATCCACATGTTTTGTTAGTCATTAATATCATGAATATTCATTAACCTTAAACATTCTACCTTTTATATAAAGAGTAAGTGAAAAAATAAGCTCATCGCTACGGGATGCGGTAGTCCGCTGTACACATAAGTGACGTTACTGTATCCCCCATGGAATATAATATAATAATTTATATGTGATATTATAATTATAAATTTATAAAACATTGATAAACCATATACATGTTTTAAATCAATAATATTAAATGGCCTTGAAATGAGGTGATGGAAAATGAATAATGTCAGTTCAAGAGGCGGTATTCTGTCGTACACTCGATCAATGATTTTATTTCTCATTTGGTAGAATTATATTTTGATATAGGTTATTAAATTAACCTAAAAAAAATATAATTATATAGTATATTCTATTGTTTTTATATTTTCATAGTTTAATTAATTTTAATGGAGGTGGAAGAAGAAATTACACAAATATTCATGTTTTTGAAATTTACCTCTTCTTCAGAGAGCGTCTATAGGTTCATACCTAATACCTTTTTAAGAAGTCTTACTAATGTAAATAAGGCCTCCATGATGTGGTGAGGGATTTATAGAAGGTATTTTGGGTTTTTATTTGATAAAAATGGGTTTGGAAGTTTGAAGTGGGAGGATAGGTGGTGTCCATTTATAAGTATCAGAGAGGACACACATAACCATATTTTTATCATTATGAAATGCGATATAATGGCACATTATCAAACCATAAATGTTATAATGATGATAAATTTCCATAAAATAATGTTTTTACAAGTTTTTTTGATAATTTTTAACCCTAATCATCTTAGTTTCCCCCCCCCTCGGTAAACCATTTTTTACCTTAATCACTTCAATTAATCTTTAATGTTTTCACTATTCATTATGGTAATAAATTAATTGAAATTATAAAATAATTTAAATAATTCATATTCAAAATATAGAATCCATTTATCAAAATTCCATTCATAGATGTGCCAGAATTCACTTTAAAAATTAACCGGTGACGAGATGAAGGAACGGTTTTCCAAATATAAAAGTCTTATAAGTTTATAATATTTCAATACCAATATTAAATATAAAATTTATACCAATAACTTAAATTGGTTGAAATTTTATTTTATTTAACTAATTTTACTTTAAACTAATTTTAAATACAATTTAACTCTATAAATAATTTTAATGAAAATGTAGTATTCAATAACAATGAGTAATTTTCTTTATTCATAAAATAATTTATCTTTTTAGAAACTTATAAAAAAATAATCCAATGATAATTTTGAAATAAATATTTTAAAATTGAATTTTATTTTTTCAAATAAACATACCAAAATTCATAAAAATTAATTTTAAATTATGTGTGAAAATCGTAAATAGATAGCATTTCAAAAAAATACAGTTTTTCAAAAAAAAAATCATTTTCTATAAAATGGTTATTATTTTATTTATAATCCTTAGATAACCATTTAATTTTTTTATAAATTAGTAATTTATATTATTATTATAATTTTGTTTTTAGTTTTTATATCCTATAACTTAACAGCTGGGTTGTAATGGTATTGTTTAAATAATAACATTTTATGGCATTATTGTTTTTTATTCAAACTCAGTGTTATGTGCATTATAATTTATCCTGGAGGTTGAATTTATTTAAAAATAAATATATCATAAAGTCTATGGTGTTTTATTCTCTTCTAATCTAGGTGTTTCTTATTATATATGATATTGAATATGATTTTCCACTATTAAAATATCAGGGTGTTACAATTAAAGAGTATGAATTGCATATATGGAATTTCCAAATTATTAAATGATAGGTAAATATAGGTGAACACCATTTAGTTTTTTTAAAAGAATACTGAGACCTTTCCTAGAAAAGCAAGACCCCTTTATTAAAAGTAAAATAAAGAATACACAATCCTGAAAGAAGAAGTTTTACACTGATCCCTCTTAAGATTAAAAAGAAGATCCTCTGGTACCTGATTAGCCCAGTGAAAAGAACCACCAATGACACCCTTGTTAGCAAGCGCATCCACCAGAGTGTTCTCCTCATGATATACATGAGTAACAATAAACTCCTTCGATGAGAGAAGATCTAAACACCTTTCCCAACGATTAGTCAACTTCCAGGAAAGATGAATAGAACCAGCTTGAACAGCCGTAACTATAATATGAGAATCACATTCAGTACATAATTTGTTCCAATCCCTTCTATCAGACTGTTCAACTGGTTCAATTACTCCATACATCTCTACTTCAATGGGGACATAATGATTCATAAAGTAGTTAATGAGAGTGAAATGGGTCTTATTACATGGACATCATAAGGAATGTATGAGGTATTTGTAAGAACACATACAAATATAAAAATGGAATTTAAATCTATGTAATATAAAGAATATGATTAAATAAATAGGAGATGGAGAGGATCCCTTACATTGAGAGGGTTATTATTAAATCTTGGGGGTTATTTTTAAGAGCTTGGGGCACATTGGGAGTAAAATCAGGAAGGAATGGAAGATTAAATTCATGAACCATGTTTCTAGAGTGTAAAGGAATGGGTGGTTTGGAGATTTTATATAGAAATGGACTGTAGAATTCATTATTAATTTAAAAACATAGATTTTGGACTCTATATAAAAAATTAATCGAAACCACAATCTTTTACATGTTTTTTCCAAGGTTTTTAGAAAATAAAAGTGATTTTCATTATTTTATAAATATTATAACTGAACATGTTAAAATAATAAATTTGGTGATGTTTAAGTGTGTCATTTTTATATACAATTTATTTTAAAAAATTAAAATATAATATAGGTTTTGGATCATTAATTTTGGATTTATAAAATTAATAAAATAACTTCAAAAGACATTATTTTACTAGGGAAACAAAATTCTCATCATGTATACTCTTTATAGTATTTATTACTTAACTTTCTCACTTTTATGATGTGATTATAGATACCATATAATTATACTATATTTAATTGTTATCATAAAAAATTCGTCCTAAAAAGATTATGAAAAATTCAACATTGGAAAATTACGATGTGATGATTTCAAAAAGTAATATTTATTTTATCAAAATAATTCTCTAAATAATATAATATATACATTTAAATAAAAAATAACAATTTATTTAATGATATTGGTTTCTATAACAATACCAATATTCTCACCCTTATAAAAATTAGATTTTCCTTTGAAAATTTATATTGTTTTTTATATTTAATAATCATATTTTATTAAAAGGTCATTTATTTTAAAAAAAATTTAAATCACCATAAATATTGTGTTGATTGAAACTATATTTTTCAAATATATATATATAATTTATTCTTCATCGTATCAAAATATAATTTTAATCAAAATAATTAATTAATTAATTAAAGAGGATTATTAAAAGGGGATAAATATAATCATTTTTTTACTAAAAAGAAAAAAAATGTCCTAATTCACATTTTTAGGGTCTACATGAAAAAAATATTCTTAAAACAGGGAATTCCCAAAGTGTTAGTTGTGCGATGGTGAGATTTTCATGGTTTGGTTTGGTGAACATGGTTTGGTTCTTCATCTTAATGAGCTTGAACTTCCTATATAAACAATTTCACTCATGATTTAGTTGTTGACTATCATATTGGTTTTGGTCCTGGAAAATTCCCAATGATGTTATATCTCTTAGAAGATCTAATAAAAGTGATTCATAGAATAATATCATATAGTTCAAGGCCATCACATCCTTTTTCCGTGTCAACTAGAATTTATCCTAACCCTTAATAAACTAATCATAATGGTCACTAAACTACTGATATACTATGAATGGCTATCATCTATAATTGTCTTTTAAATTTAATAGACCATATAATGGTCCTAAATAACTAAATTAATGAACATGTTTTCTGTAAATACATCACTTTGATAAGGTATTTATTCCTTAATAAGGGAATTTCATTTATAAAATTTTAGCATTTTACACTTTCACATTTACTTGGATGTGTTTGAAATGATTAAACATTGATTTAAAATTATATAAAATTTCAAAATGGTAAGTTTACTACATCCCCTCTAAGCATTCATGATATCTCAACTTGGGTAAACAATTATTATCGAAACCTTACCTTAGAATCTTATGTTTTTGTCATTGTTATAAATTTTATATTACATCATCCTTTATATATACTATAAAAATTCAAATAAATATATTTTTTGTGATTTCAGGTTTAAAGATTCATGATTAATGGATTCCTCATAGACCATCTTATATCAACAATACTGATTATGGATACTAGATAACTCAAAGAGAATCTTATCTTAAGCACTTAATCATTGATCACTAGATGTACATGGTGAGAACTTAAATATTCCCCAATTTCAAACTTGATTACCTCATATATAATGAAGTAGTAATGTCTTAAATTAAAAAGTTATGAATATTTTATATTTTATATCTTGTAGAAGTGTTTTTAGTCATGTATCCGCCTATAAATCTACAAAATACACTTAGATAAGCCCACAAGTCATACCTTATTGAACATTCAATATAAATATAACAAAAAATGGAATCCTTCATACTGAATATCAAGATTTCAATATGGGAGAAGATAAATATTTTAATTACAGGTTCCATATATTTATGATTATTGAAAATGGAATGATTACTAATATTGAATCCATAGGAAACATAGTTCTTATTGAAAGAGTTTTTTATCCTAAAAAAATAAATATAATTCTAAGAAGTAATTCATTGATGAATTTACAAATTTTATTGAGTACACAATTAATGAAGTCATTAGTTCATTATTATATTATCATCTGGAATTGAATAACATTTATGATGAAGAGAATATATAAATGAATTGTTTTAATTTTAAATAAAATATAAATGTTTCATCATAATTTTATGATTCCAATATATAAGGAATCAAAAATCATTTATTATATTATGTAATTATATTTATCAATATAAGAATTAAAACAACTACAGGATTCAAATTGAAATTCAAAAAATAATATACTAAGAATGGCCAAAGATGAAATACGAAACGAAACCCTAATTTTTATAATGATGTTTTAGAATTGATTTTTTATTAATATATAAAGATAAAAAATATTTATCAAGACTTCCAAAAACTAAATAATGTGTTAAAATATAAGAAGTACATTAAATAAATTAAAATAAATCATTTTTTCAGTATAGAACTACACTAAGGACTCATATTCAAGTGATAAATATGTGACAGAAAATGTGAAAACTTATCTATGAATAATAGATACTATAAATAAGGTGGGTAATTATTATGATTTTATTTATTACTATGATTCTGATTTGGATAATCATAGTATTTATGCAAAAAAATTGTGAGATTTAAAAGATAAAAATAGTTGTCAAAATAAAGTATTAGTTATACAAAGAACATAAAGGTATATATACAAAACAACTTGAGTAAAATAGTATTCTTACCCAATAAATAAAAATATAATTATATTGATTCTAATACTAATTAAATGGTTTGTGAGAATTTATAAATTTTAAAAAGGAAAATAAAAATATTAATAATGAAATTATAAAAATGAAGGATGACTTTGATGTGTATTTTCATCTTGAAGAAATATATGATAAAATGATGTCTACGTAAAAAAGTGAAAAAAAATATAATTGGTTTCAATATGGTAGAAAATTACCTAAAATGTTTTAAAACGTTCTTTTTGAAAATTTATAAAAGATGTATTTTAACTATTATGTTATATATATATATATAATATAATATCCCGATTCAAGAAATAAGCATAACATATGGGAATTGGAATCTTTAGGAATATGACTACACAATAATGAATTTTAATATCATATAGTTAATTTTATGGTTTCATTATGTCATTGGGATACAACTATAAAGGAAAATATAAATGTTTTACTGAATTTGTTTGGTTTTAATTTGTAATTACATCTAAAGTATTATAAGATAAGGGTTTAAATTATAAAATAATTATTATTTCTCAACTATGTAAAGATAGTATGTTTTTAAAATTTTGAAATCATAAATTCTACGTTCTAAAAATTATTATATTCATATTTATGTGAATGAAAAAGATAATATTTATTTTAGTGAATTTATTTAGAAAATAAATCAAGATGTGCAGTGTCTTAATAGAATATTACGAGATGATATCTTTTGGAATACGAGGCTTGTACATGAAAATTTTATAGTGTTATACATAGTAGTAAATCATCTAAAATTTATATAGTTCCTGAGCACAATTTAAAAAAATATCAAGTATATGATTGATGCATGATAACAAAGTAGTGAAAAAAAAATTTAGGTCTATCAAATACGTGAATACTAAAATACCCCTTTAACATGTAAATTTATATTTATTTATTTATATTCAAAATGATATTATTGATGTAAAAATGTTTTCATTGGTTATTATTAATAATTATAGTAGATTTACTTGGACTATTGTTTTATCTAATAAAAAAGAAATATAATCCAAGATTTATTTTTTTATATAAAATTGTTAAAAATGGGAAAGGATACTTAATTTTATATATATTGTAATTGATTAAGTAGGATAATTATAAAATATAAAATTTTATAAATTTAGTGATTGAATGGTTCTTTTTATAATTTATCATTCCCTATATTGCAACATTAGAAAAATATTTATAAAGAGGAAGAATATAACTATTTTACGAAATTGATGAATATATGTTAAATGAATGTTGTCTACCTATGTTTTTAGGGGATGAAGTAGTGAATATTTCATGTTATATTTCTCATAAGATTCTTATTTTACATATCCATACAAAACCCATTTAACAATTATGGAAAAGAAAGAAACCAAAAAATTTAAATTTTCGTGTTTTAATTGCAATGTTTTTATTTTGAATACTAAATATTATTTGGATAAGTTTGTTTCAAAATTATAAGATGAATATTTTTGTGTCATTTAAATATTACTGAGGCTTAAAAAGTATATAATAATTAATATATTATTTTTTAATATTGTCATCAAGTTAAATTTTATAATGATGATATAAATAAGGATATTTTGGATATAAAACATATTGATTAAGATTATAAAAATATTAATTCTATAGAAGATGTAACTTAACATGATTTTTTAAATGTTGAATAAGAGTATCGTATTATTAGATTAAATTGGATAAATCATATAGACTGTCTAATTGGAATAATTATTAGATATGTGTATTTTAGAGTATGTACTATAAATTATTTGATAAATATTTGTGTTCACTCAAATATTATTTCATAAATTGTCCCAAATGATTTTTCAGAATCATTAAGAGATTATATTTGTAGATTAACGATAGAATAAATTAATTAATTTTCTATAAATGATGTGTCAACTTTATTCGTCCAACCTAAAGACTCACAGATTATTAGAACTAAGTGGACTTTTAGATATAAGTAATATGAGACAAGATAAATTATAATTAATATTGAAATATTGGTTGTTCATATAATTTTTTAAGATAATATAAATAATTAGGATGAGGAATTTTCAATAGTTTTTATATTATAGTCTATTAATATTTTTTTGGTTGATGCTACTTTTAAAGGATTCAAACAATTTAAATTGGATGTAAATAGTGAGTTTTTAAATTTTATAATTTTTAAAGAAGTTTATCTTAAATATCAACCTAGATTTATAATTGAGAAATATCTTAACCATAATTAAATAGCATAAAAATATTTATATGTGATTATGAAATCTCTTTGACCATGATATAAAAGATATATTTATTTTTATTGATGAATGGTATAGAAAGTTAAACCTACGGACTTCACTAACAATTACTCTAAGGATATTTTGATTGTATTTGTTTATATTAATGATATTATATTTGTATATTCTAAGGAATTTTAATGTAATAAATTTTTATTTAATATAACTAATAAATTTTATATCCGACTTATTCCAGAATAGAAATTTGAATTCTGTCCTCGGATTTTTTAAATAGATTATTCAATTTTTCTTAATCAATGTAAGTATTCTAAACAGTTTGTTAATATATTTAGACTTGAATATAGTAAAATTTTATGAACCCCAAACTGTATTTCTTATAAATTGGATTCTTATGATTCTTGAAGGAAAGTTTATACTAGATTTTTTAGAGTAATGATAGACAGCTTTCTTCGTCTCATAGCCAATAGATCTGAAATGTTGTTTAGAGTTTATATGTGTTCTAGAATTCATGTTTTCCCTATGTGAAGTCACCTAAATGATATTAAAATTGTTAAAATATATGTTAAAGGAATGGTTACTAATTGTCTATTTTATCTATTCAGGAAAACTTTTTTTCTTTATTTTTTCTTTCAAATTCTAATTTTGGATGATGCATAATTGAGATAAATATAAAATTGGTATGTTTCACATTTTAGGAAATATTTTTATTTCATGGAGTTCTATGAAATATTTATCAGTTTCATTATATAAGCCTAAACATGAATATATTGTTTCTATAATATTTTTTTACTAATAATCATATATTTGGAAGACATTATCTGAATTTTCTTTTCTTTTTTGAAGAGTATCAATTCTTTGTGAAAATTATTCTATTATTTCAATTTTTAAGATCCCTAAATAGAATTATAGGACTAAAAATATTTATGTGAGATATAATTTAGTTTGGGATCATGTTTAAAAATGATATATAATATTGTAATATATTTCTATGGCATCATTTTTCATCTATCTTTACTAAATCATTGGATGCAATGAAGTTTTAACAGATTAAGTATGAATATGAAATTATGGAAATTTAAACTGTGTACAAGATGTAAAATCTAGTATTTATTTTTTTTATTCATTATTATACATATATTTTTGAATAGCTATATTTTTTACTTTTATTATCTATTTATAATTGTATTTGGAAAGAATGGATGATACACTTATATATATTTCAGAAAGAAAAATTAGAAATTTCAATGAAATTATCATTATTTTAATTTTTTTATTTCAAATTATTTCAAAATGACTACTAATATTTTAACAGTTTTCTTATTTATTAAGTATTCATTAATTTAGGGAATGATATATTTTTTCACAGTAGTATTTTGAATGTGTGATTATTAATTTATTAATTTAATTTAAAAGTAATAGAATTTATTTTATTGAGTTGTTTTTAGAATAGGGGAGTATATTTTAGTTACTTTTAATCATTTTTTTACTTTAAAAAGGGTGAGATTTTTTTTTATTTTTAAATAACTAGTTTTGTAATTAAAAATTTGGGAGATTCTTATGGTTTGATATTTTTGGAGTGGTTAGAGTGTCCCTTTTCTCTTATTTCAAGATCTATTTTCTCTCATATAATTTTATTTTGATAATTAAAAAACTTTATCTTTTATATTGGATTTTTATTTTAGAATAATGCTGACTAAAATGTATTTTCGATATTGGATTTCTTAAATAATTATTTATTGTTTAGATTTAATTATTTTTTATCATGGTTTTAATTATTTTTTAATTATTTTAAGAACACGTTATTTATAGAAAATGTCTATTGTATGAAGATTTTGATTTTTTGAAAAAAATAACATAATTTTTTTGAATTCAACCATTAGAAATTTATATTTGAACCTCAAGAATTGGATTTTTAACAAAGTAATATAACCTTATAAACTACAAAATTAACTTTACTAACATTAAAATTATCCTAAAAAACATAATAATTACCTTACAAAATTAACCTTATATATATGATGTGAAACTTAAAAATTGTGGAAGAAACCTTATAAAATTATGGTTGCATGATTTTTTCAAAAGATAATTATCCTTGTGAACTCTACTCTTATCCTTATTAATTTAATAGGTTTGTAAATTTCACAAATTAATTTCACATTCAGTGTGAAAATAATTCATGTCATATTTTACAATGACTCTTATGATGTTTTATAAATTAATTTTATAAGTTAAAATTGGATTTTATGAAGTAAAGTTTACTCTTCTGATTTTTTTATTGTTTAATCATAGTATTATTTTAGTAAAGTAATTATTGGAATGTATAATATTTAGTTGTGGAAATATATTATTATAATTTAATAGATGATATAGATCTCACACAAAATAGTATTTTATTGTTATATATATATTAGTTCAGGACTTTTTATTTTATTTTGTGTAGGTCTAAATGAATACACATGCTAAAATTTATGGTAACCATTTAAAGCTCCAAAAATCAACTCATAATTTAGAAACTATGTATAATACATTCATTTAATAGAATTAAGAATCATTATGGGTTATCCATTGGAGAATTTATTTTTTTAATAAATATTGATTGATCTACGTGAATAATAGAAACATAAAAAAATATGGCTTCATGAACTAATGTGGTCAGGGATATCTACTTGTTTCAATCATTCAATAACTGAGTCATTTTGAAAAACATTTTTTTAAGTGTTCAAACTAAAATTTTTATTTTACTCATTAATGTTTTTATTGTATTTATAGAATTATCTTTATTATTTATTATTTTTTTATTAATATTGTTTAGATTATTCTTTCTTGTAAAAAAGTAAATATTATTTTGGTTATACCACCATTGTAAAAGGTATATTTATTTTGTTTGTTCCTATAAATATAAATGTTATTATTGTGTGATTTTAATTTATATTTCTATTCTATTGGGTCGTTACCCTTGATAAAAATTTAGGTTTTTCTGGTTATACATGATGTAACTTAGGATCATTAGAACCATTAAGAAGGAGGGGTTAAATTAGGGGTGATGTTTTTTAAAATTTAAATCACACAAAAATTAACCCCTACAACATTTTTGAGTTTTATCCTTAAAAAAAATTTATAACAAACTCACATTCATGAAATTATATAAAAGTAAAAAATAAATGAAAGATTTATAATATTAGGCTTCATTGATAGAACCTATAATATTTAAATGGAGACTCTCACGAGTCTTTGAAAATTCAATATTAGAAAGAAGTGAATACAAGTAGATCCAACTCATTTTTTACTCCTTCTATCTCCCTATATAAATGATTATACTAACTATTATTAGTTTATAGTGTTATTCTTAAAAAACTGATCCAATATAAAAGATATTAAAAATTTAAAAACCATTTTTTATATGTTTTTCTATAAATTTATGTCCTTCTTTATACATCTGGTATTTTCCAAATGATAAAACCTTCCTTCACCAAGTGAAATTCCATCTATTCCACCTCAAAAATTATGCACCTATTATTTTGACATGATTTGGATCCCTTACAAAATGTATTATACCTCAAACTCTTATTAGAAACTTTTTTTTATTATATTATTCTTGTTTTTCTCTAATCATATAATGTATTACTCATTCATTGAAAGAAACCTCTATATGGTAGCTCTTACTCAACATTTAGAATAATAAATCATGTTGTAAAATCAGTCGTCTAAAAAATCTAAAATGTTTCATGTTTTTTCATAGGAGCACTATCTAATGTACGACTATATATCACACTATCTGTATATAGGTCTGCCTAAAATAAAAAAATAGTGAAACCAATTTCACTCTCCAAATAAAATTAAATTTGTTTCACTCTTCTCAATTATTTTAGTGTCTTAATGAATCTTATTAAAGGTTCCTAAAAGCATAGTTTCTCAAAAATTCCTCAAAATTCCAAAACCATAATATTGAGGAAATTATTTTATCTTTGTTATACCAGCAAGGTATCATACCAAATTAAAAATATCACATCATTTTTATAATATTGGGGATTTACAAAGATATGAAATGAATCTCAAAAAATCACCCAATAATATTTTATCAATGACTTTATTAAGAATATTCCATCTGGTTATTATCTATTTGATCATCATCCACAGTCCATTGAACTTTTTGTTTTAAAAAAATATGATGTTTGAATTCCATTTGATATTTATATGAAGAAATAAACCAATTAATTTTCTATTATAATCATATTTCTCAACATTGAACATTATACAACATATAACAATACTTTTCAATTTTAATATTATAAAAATATGTATTTCAATAAACTTAAGCCTTAAAATATGGTTCACTGCATTATTTTAACTTCTAAATACTTCCATTATAAAATTCATTATTCCTCTAAAAACATTTCCACAAACTCTTTGTTATTTAACATTTATATTTTCCAAGGTAAAATACTCAAATTCTAAAATCTCATTATTTGTTCCAACTTAGAAACATCATCTTATTATTAAATCATTATCCATCATTCAATTTTTTTTATATATTATAAATTTCATCTGATTCTTCTACCCTAATCCATCTGGTGGTCTTTATTCGGAATTTTTTGTTAGAAAATTTTTTTCTATTAGAATTTATGTTGAAAAATTCATCAAGTATGGTTTTTCTATTATGTATTTTGTAGTATCTTGAAATTTACATATTTTAGTTATTAAAACTATAAAAATGTGTATTTTAATACACTTTAATTCATAATTTAATACATAATGATATACTTGATTAAACCTTAGAATATTATAAGGCCTACTGTCTTTCAAAAATTAGGTATATAGAACATTAATAAGAAATATGGCCACAACATCAAAATTTAAAAACATTGAAAATGACCTAATATTCCATGTATATTTTAAAAATACATGGGATAACCTGGGGAATACATAATAAAATATAGTTATAAAGCCCAGTAAAGGAATAATCAAATCCTAACATGAATAAATTGATTTATGTTAGTCAATAGGTATATATAGTTGAAAAAAACATGGATGCGAATCAAAAACTTAATCATCGATGAATTATATTAGGTGATAACATAAAAGAAAACAAGGGAATGTGGAAACTAAATAAAACACGACATCATAAATATGTTTCAAGGATATACATTAAGAAAACATAAAATAATGTTCTTAGGATAACCACTTGTTCACTATACATATAATATCATGAGATAAAAACATTACCCAATGCATTATAGGGTTATATAATTTGGTCCCACAAATCACTTTCATATCATGTACAAGCATATGTGGGTCACATAGATTATACGACATAAAAAAACATATTTTATTTTAACCCCATTATCAAAATATTTATGTTAAATATTACTAATTACCCAATCTATGAAGGATAGGTGCGTCTTGGTTAATACCATTGAGTAGAAATTTGGATGGGTATTAACTGAAAAAATTCTTAGCATAGAAAAATCACAAGATCGTCTTGGAATTATAACAGGGTACCTAATAATTCATGGAAGGGTTTAGTGATATATTTTAGATAGAATAATTATATTTAAAAATATATTCCAACCTGAACAATTGGAAATCAAAAGTCATAAAATAAATAAGATGCTTGAATAAAGAATAGAATTACATGATCTCTTTCCTATAGATCAAACTTCTAAAAGCTTTGTAGGATATTCTAAAGAGCATGAAATAACCCCTTAAGGACTATAGAGAGGGAATAATAGTATAAATTTTTTATCCAAGATTTTTTAGTAAAGATTTTTGGGAAGTTGGTTGGGTATATATTGGAAAACATAGAAAATTTCATTATTAATTTTCAAATAATGGTTTTGTAATGTATATGAAAAATTAATCAAAAACAGACAATTTACCTTGTTTTCCCATGATTATTACCAAGGGGGTGTTTCTTATTATTTTCTAATATTAACAACATAAATCATTAAAATATTACTCATGGTGATATGGAATTGAATCATGTTTATAAAGAGTTATTTTTAAAACTTTAAAATAAAAAAAATGTTTTCTGAGGATTCCTTACGGCCTTATAAAATTAATAAAAATACATAAAAATACATTATATTAAAGGAGAGATAATTTAAAAAATATATATATATTTATATTGTTATTTTCTAGATACATATACCTTTATTAAACTAGTTACTGACCTAAGGGTATGGGGTGTGATTGTCGTATTTTATTGGTGTTGACGTACATGGTTTGGGTTGTGATATTGATGAGATTTAAATTCTCTTGTAAATGGTTTTACTCATGATTTAGTTGTTGAATCACAACATAGGTTTATTCAGTGGAAAATCCCATATATGTTATCTCCCTAATGATATCTAATAAATGGTCTTTATATGGTATGATCCTACTGGTTGGTTCAATCACTTCCTTTTTCTATGTCAAATGAAATTTATCATTACCCTTAACATACTAATCCTAATAGTCACCAGAAAATGGAAATATTATCAATGGTTATGATTCTTAATGGTGTTTTAAATTTAAAATCACATATAATAGTTTAAAATAAGAAAATAAATGCATTTATTCTCTATAAAATTGTTTCTTAATAAAAACAATTACTCATTTAAATAAAGTAATTTTATTTTTAAAATTTTGGGTTATTACCCTATTCCCCCTTAAGAAATTTAACCCTTGAAATTTTTATTTTATTCACTAAAACATATGAAGGTACTTTATTTTCATCACCTATTTAGATTCTCATGCCACTTCAACAAAGAAGTTGTTCCACTACAAAACATTTACCATGTGAGTTGTCTTGTTTCAGAGAACTTTGTCTCTATAATATAATATCTTCATTGTATTCTCCTCATATGAAAGATCATTCTCTATTGGTACCACATCTATATTCAGTAAATGTGAGGGGTCTATTATATGAAACCTGAAGAGGGATACATCAAAAAAATCATGTACTTTGGATAGGTTAGGTGAGATTATTAACTGATTGGCCACTCCCACTGATGAGACCAAGGATCTCAAAGCGGCTTATGTATCTAGGACTAAGAAATCCCTTCTTGTTAAACTTCGTGACTTTATTCCATAATAATATGTGAAGGAAAAAAATTATATGTTACCTTGAACTCAACATTCTTTCAAAGATTGTATTCATATCTTTTTTCCAAAATTGTTGAGACATTATATGACGTTGAATGGTTTGAACCTTCTCCACTATTTTGTGGATAAGATCAATTTCCATCAACTTCTTCTCCCTAATGTCATCCTAGAATGTACGAGTATGACACTGATTCCCATCCATATCCTCATAATGTTCCATCTGAATTCAATATTTATAATTTTTTTTATATGAGAACTTCTCTATGGGAAGGTGTTGGTCCCAACATCCTTGTAAATCCATTAAACATTGTCACAGAATATCCGTATGATTTTTAATGGTCCTTTAATAATAATCATCCATCTAACGGTGATAAGAAGTGTTGAAGATTATTTTTGTATCTATCTCTTTCTAATGGATTTATAAAAACCTTGAGGTAATACTCAAATCTCAATCAGATAACATAGAGAGTGGAACTCCGTGATGTGTTTACAATTCCCTTATATATATTGTAGGGACTTGGTAAAGAGATAAATCTTCCTCTCAAGAAATTAAATGTTTTCATATTATAAGTCTATAGACTCCAACTAGATATACTTATTTCCCTTAGGTTTCAAATAGAGTAATATGATGAAATCCCTGGTAATGGTTTCCCATTTACATACCGGTATGGGTAATGGATGCATTATAGCCTTTGACTTATGTCGTTTGACCTTGACTTGTTATAATAGAAAGAAACGAGGTAAAAACTTCACAATCACCTGATTAATTTAATCCATATTAGAATATTTTCTTCAAATATATTTACACCTTAGTGATTTATTGATTATTAGATGAGGATGTTCTATGTGAATCATATAGAAATTGACTCTTAAATTTTGATTTTTATGGGACACATTTCTGAGTTCCAAACCTTATATCTCCATTATAAACAATGTTTATCTCAGGTATATTGACTACATTCTTCTATAGCAACTCATATGGGCCTCCATGATCTTCTCAAGAATTGATGGTTGAACAATCATTTGAGAAACATATGATGAATATCCTTTTATTATTCCCATTTCTATCCTCTTAATATCATACAATATTGGATCCCTTAAAATCCTCATCATGGATAGGGTTATGGGAACTTTTCTACTCAGATCATCATACTCTTTTTTTCATTCCATAGATTGTAATGGATTCAACAATCATAATCTTTGATCTACTCTAACCACATTCATTGGTGTATATTAATAACCTTTTCCGTAAATATATAATTTACAATTTTATGATCTCAATATATGTCACACATTTCTATGTATAGATAATGTCACAAAATATTTAATGTGAAGATCACAAAATCCAATTCTAGATCATGTTTTGGGTCTTTCTACTCGTGTATCTTTAATTTTTTTATGTATATTCTATCACTTTTTCCTCTTTCATGACTACACAACCCAAGGAATTTTCAAATGAATTGTTGTAGATCACAAATCCTTCCAAATTGGTGGGTAATTAGAGTATAGGGGTAGGGATTAGAATATTCTTTGAATCTATAAATCTTTATTCACAATTATACATCATGGAAAAATTGAATCCCTTCCATGTAATATTGGTTAGTAAGAATTAATATCTTGATGATTTCCTCAAAATCAATGATAGTACCCAGGTAATCTAAGAAACTGTGGATTTCCATCATAATTGTTTGTTTACGAAATCCTTTGATTGGATCTATTTTTTATATATCAGAAAATATTTGTTTTTTTCTGATAACATTCCCTGATAAGGATTCTTTCTCCAACCATAACTCACATTTACTAAACATTTCTTATAATGTTTCCATTTATATGGTCTTCAGTACATTATTTAAATGCTTGCCATGTTCCTCCTTTCTTTTTGAGTAGAAAACAATGTCTTCTACAAAGACTACCAAATATTTATTAATTCAATCCCTATGTACTATATTCTTTATGTACATGGATATTTATAGAGAATTAGTGAGTCCAAATGGTATCCCTATGAACTCATAATTTCTATAATTTTTATGAAAAGAAGTCTTGAGTATATTCACTATATTCACCTATACTTGGTAAAATCCCAATTGAAGATCCATCTTAGAGAAGTATTGGGCTCCACGTAGTTAATTGAAGAAGTATTCAATCCATGGAAGATGATACTTTTT
Organism: Viscum album; assembly: GCA_963277665.1. Classification (NCBI taxonomy): domain Eukaryota; kingdom Viridiplantae; phylum Streptophyta; class Magnoliopsida; order Santalales; family Viscaceae; genus Viscum; species Viscum album. The sequence goes on from OY728125.1 coordinate 368,008,242, forward strand.
CATTATCATGATATTTTTTATATCACAAACATAAATGAAGAGGTTCATTGATTCATCCTTATTCTTGATGATGAGGATCGATGTACCCTATATTGAAGCACTCTGGTGGATAAACCCTTTATCCATATTATCCTTTACTTTTTCTTTATTTCTTTAATTTCAACAATGTAAATTATTTATATAGTATTGTATATTGGAAAAACCCATCGATGATCATGATTAAGAGCTCAACCTCATGGATTGGGGGAAGAACATGCAATTATTTAATAAACACCTTAGTGAATTCCATAAAAATTGAATGTCATCAATGATGATCTATTCATCAGTCTCCATAATTTGATATAGATACTCTTTGTATCAATTAAATAATATTCATGCCTAATATGTTGGTATAAAATAAGATTCAACATCCTTATTTGACATGAATATTATTAGAGTTAGATTTGTGATATAGAGTGTTATTTTATTCTCTATTAAATTTATGTATTCCCTATAAAAGGAAAAATAATCAATTTCCTAGAATAACTTTGAATTATTATAAAGGGAGTATCACAAGGTTTTATCAAAATTTCATCCCAAATATTTGGATAGGGGATTTGTTATATTTTTGTAAGACAGTAATTTTTACATTTTCTTTCTTCATCAATAAATCTAATCCCATTATTATGGGAGGTTTTTAAATAGTTCTAATAAACTTCCATTATATAAAATAATGCAAAGAACCAAAATAAAATAGTATGTACTATTTAATTTAATGAATAACTGGTTTACCATTCAACAATTCATTTTCATTATCCACTAATTTAGTTTTGAAGAAATATGCTATCTCCTACTATATAGGACACGGAGGTTCTTTTTTAAGTTATAATAAAAAACCCTTTTCTTGGGGAATAGTTTCATATAGTTTCACTATTCCTTGAAGTTGAAAGATTATGTAAATTAAGATGTTTGATAGGAGATTTAATTTCTTCCATCACATCAGAGGGTTTCTCCCATTGATAATCACTATCCAGATTCCCCTCCTAGTCATAACTAAATAATATCATTGTCCCCTTTAGAAAATTCAATGGATGTTTCTTCCCACACATTTTAAAAATGGGATGTTATAATTTCTTCCCAATTGTATATTTATCCAATGTACCACCATAATTAAACTCTATTCTCCACATCCTACATCCAATCCCAAGAGACCCTTTTATATTTTCCAATCTCCATTTTTACATTGAGGGAGAATTATAAAATATATTCATAGTTTTAAATCACTCAAATATTAAATCTTCTTCATATATTCATCATTATCCAACCAAATAAGTGGTCAACTTTAATTTCGGGATTAATCAAAAATCTAGCGGTGTATTATGAAATTATTGTGAATTTTTCCTCCTATTGACCAATGTATTCATAATCCTTTTTCTTAATGATATGTAAATAACCATCAATTATAATTCTAAGAGTGTGAGGAAAATATTTATCAAATAAATTTAGAATTCATTCCACACCATGACTTCGATCTCCTCCTTGAGCTTCAAATGTTTTACCAACATCCACCATTGATCAACCTCTCCCTCCATATGATAAGTATCCATCATGATCTTATCTTGTTCTTATAATTGAATGACAGAGAAGATATTTTCAATATATTTGATCCACTTTTTTGTGATTAAGGAATTGGGAGATCCACTTAAATTTGGAGGCCTTTTTAAGATAAAGGTCTTAATTTAAACTTTTTATTTCTTATTGGGGTTTTTATGTTCCTCCTGATTTAGGATTCTATTCAAAACCTAATTCAATTGAGAAATTATTTTCATGATGTTCTTAATTCCTTATCCAATTAATATAGTAATATCATTTGGGAATTAATCACATTGCTCTTCATATTGGTTATAGACTCAGTTTATCCTATTTGAAGCCAGTGACTAAAAAAGGGAAATTAGTTATGAGTATTTTCAAAATATTAAAGAGGTAAATGGGTACCCATGAAATTAAAGGGATAACTCATAAATTACATATTTCCCTTAACTAATGAATTTAATATATTCAATATCTGTTATCCATGATCTATTTTATAATATTAATTATTAATGTTTTTTATTCATTCATAATGGTTCATAAAGATCTTGTGAATTTACCAAATTATATCCCCCAAGAGTATCGAATCAGGTGTATAAAAATTCATATTTTTAAGTACCTCGGGGTTATTACACTTAGTTACAACTATTATAGAGTAACTTAATTTTTTAGTATCTAGATCGAGATATATTTTTATGGAAACAAATTACTATATACTTTACCAATATTTATAGATGTTTTACTAGGTTTATTCTTGTCCCTAAATCATTCACTAGATTTTTCTAATTATATTACCAAAAAATAAGTAGACTTTTCTCTAATACGAACTACAATAATCAATATTTCTATACAATTCAATTCATGATTCAGTTCACAAAGATGCAATTAATACAACACCAGAAGGGTGTGAGGCCTAGTGTACCTGGTAAATTAGGTTCCCAAAAATTTAACATGAAACATTGGTACAACATCATTATTTTAAAAATGTGAAACATGCCCTTATATTCAATTGATCTTCTTAAACTAAATAGAATAGCCTAGGGATGTTCATATTAAAAGGGTGAGATATAAATCCCTATAAGGGAGTAAATAATTAATACCATGATAAAAGTGATACATGTTAGTCAATCGGAGTATAAAAGTGAAATAAAAGGGATAATAATAATGATAATGATCATCGAAGCATGATATAAGATAATAATATAAAGGAAACAAGGGAATGTGGAAACCACATAAAATATTACATTATAAACATAAGTGAAGAATAACTTCTAGGAAAACATACCATAATGTTCTTAGTATAACCTTTCATTCACCATAAATGTAATTTCATTGGATAAAAACATTACCCAATGAATTTTAGGGCTATTATATTCTAGGTCCACCCGTCACTTTCATATCATGTAAAAGTATAAGTATTTTATAGAGATCGTACAATATAATGATGTCCTTAATCACTTTTAACCCCATTATCATAGAGTGTGTGGAACATACAAGGAAGTAGAAAATAAAATTAGGATAGGTACATCTAGGTGAATACCCTTGAGTAGAAATGGGGATGGTTATTCACTACACAAATATTTGGTAAAGAAAAACCATAGGATCATTTTTTGTAGCATAATAGGGGCACATAAGGTCTTATAGAAGGTATTTATGAGAGTGAAATGGGTATATCATCGCTTATATATAATATTTACATCAATAAGTATATTTAAAAACAACTCCCAACATGGAAAATAAGAATTAAGAAGGTATAAAATAAAGAAGTTTCTTGAATAAAGAGGATATGGAGACGACCACTTACCTTGAGATAGCACTTATAAAAACTTGAGAATAGATTATTATGATATTAGTCACCCTAGAAGGGTTATAAAGATGGAATGACTATGTAAATTCAATATCCACATTTTTTTAGTGAAGTGAAATGATAGGTTATGTGGGTTTTTATTGAAAAAGAGATGACAATTCTTTGTTAATTTCCAAACATTTGTTTCAGACCCTATATGATATATTAATCAAAAACACAAATTTACCCAAGGTTTTCTCCCATGGTTTATAAAAAACTGGATTTTTTTCATTATTTAATAATACTAATAAACTAACACATTAAAATAATACTATTTTTGATGTGTAAGGGAGTCATTATTATAAATAATTCATTTAATGACCTTAAAATATAGTGTAGGTCATAGAGGATTTATTAAGGCATTTTAAAATAAATCAAATAACTTCAAAAATATATTACTTTAAAGGTAAAGAATTTTTGGGTAATTGATTCCTTTTATTGCATATATTACATCACTTTCAGTCTATTGTGATGTCATGATACATACCGTATATTTATATCATATTTAATTTTCACCCAAAAATTTGACTACCGCAAAAAATTAGGAAAAATTCATTGTTGGATAATATTGACGTGATGATTTTAGAAATAATATTTATTTTATCAAAATATTTCTATAAATATGTGAATTTAAACTTTTAAATACAAATTTCCCTATTTATTAAAAAATATTAGTTTTTTACAACAATGGTTTTCTAACCCTTATAAAAATTTTAATTGTACATGTAAAATAATATTATCATATATATATATAATAAATATTTATTAAAAATATTTCTTTTTTAAAATATCATGTTTTACAAAAAAAGTTTAATTTAGCAAAAAGTGTGTCATGATTAAATCTATATACTTCTAAAAAAATAAAATCTTTGTTTCATCATATCAATACCTAATTTTCATTAAACATTTCATTTAATAATTAAAACATAAAAAACAGAAAATATTTCTATTGGGTTATATATGCATATCCCTTTATTACACCTGTGAATTCCCAAATAGTAAGGTGTGTGATGGTTATATTTTCTTGGGGTAGTCGGGCATACATGCTTTGCATCATATTCACAATAATCTTGAACTTATTCCATAAGTGTTTTTTCTCATGATTTACTTATTATAACGTGTCTTGGGCTTGGTCAAGTGAAAATCCCATAAATGTTATATGCCTTAAAATATCTGATAAATCGTCTTCAAATGTTATGGTACTACTTTTTGAGGCCATCACTTCCTTTTTCTTATGTCAAATAAGCTATATCATAACCCTTAATATAATAATATTAAAGGTAACTATACAATTCATATATTATCCATGGTTCTAATTTATAGTGGTATTTTAAATTTTAAATATCACAGAAAAGATCAAAAATAACAAATGTAGTTCATGTGTTTTCTATATCATCATTTCATAATAATTAATTTACTCAGTTAAGAAAGGAATTTAATTTAAAAATGTTTTGGTCATTACAAAAATACCTCCCTTATTCATACTCTTCTTAGATCCTGAAGCTTCATTATTTTAAGAACATGGCAATATTCTAGCATCATTTGAATTTTTAATAATTTATCTTGACAAATCATTATAACTTTCTATAGAAACAACGTAAAAAGTTCTTTACAAACTTTCAGAAACTTCTTTCTAAACTTCCAAAAAAATTGCATATTAATAAAAATAACTTATCAAAAATAAGTTTCCAAAAAAACAAAAAACTTATTTTGTAAAAAACTCAAAGAATCTTTAATCCCCCCTTGGGATTTGTCCAAAACATTACAACATTGAACACTTGAATTTGTTCACAACTCATTTTTTAATAAATTTTATCAAAAAAAACCATTCTCAATGAGATTTTATTAACACCACACTATTGGATGAAGTAATTTTTATGAATTATTTTTATCCCTAAGTGACAAACAATTTTGTGGTTATGATAACAGACTCTCCCCATAATTTTTATCTCTAATTTTCTTTATCTCCCCCATTTTGTGATGAACATAGCTCATGATTCAAAATCGGAAGAGTTATACTCACTCTATTCATTTTTTAAAAAAGTTTTAATTACTCTCCCAGTTTTAATATAATCCAAAGCATGTTGGTGGAACATACTTATGAATTGTAGTACAATTCATTGTGTTCTATGAACTTGATGTTATATCCTCAATTCTATAAAAATTTATCTTAGCATGCATTTTCTAAAAACATCATAAATTTGATATTTTTTTATAAATTTATTCAAGAATAAATTTTCCACCATGAAAATTCTATTTTATGAATTGATACTTTTTATTTTTTTCATCATGAATGTTGTACATTATTTTTTGGAAATATCAACATCACTTTTTCTATTATAAATAATATTAATTGTATAGAAACATTAACCCTCAATTCTTTTATTTGAACATTTATCCAAATATTTTTTGTGTATTCATGGGTTGTAACAAGATATTCTATAATATTTTTACTCAATGTAATAGAACTTTAATTCCTACTATTAATTCTCATACAATATTCTCCAAATGAAATATTTCATCGTAATATTGATTTTATATTGTTACAATATTTATCCCAATCAGTATCATTTTATCCAAGAATGTTGAAATCTTAACATTTTTTATACAAAATCCCAAAACAATATGTTCCTTTAACATATAAAAAATTATTTTTATTCAATAATATTGGATTCATTTAGATCACACTAGTATATTTTATAAAAATTAACAACATATCTTCCATAACATTTCAAAAAACTATTCATAAATATGTTTTATTTTCAACAATATTCAAATCATTGGATTCCACCAAATTTTGAAAAAAAAAATTCTACCATTCATAAATTCTAATATTGGATGATTTTCTATTGATAATTCATTCCACATATTTTTCATCAAACTTTACATGATATATATTTTTTAACTTTATAATTCAATGATTTCCATAAACCATGAAATATTTCAATGAATATTTTTTCTTATAACACATTTTTTAGGATTTCTTTTTCGATTTTGGATATAAAAAATATATCTTATATACATTTACAGTAATACTAACATCTTCTATCCATAAGAACGTAGAATTTTTATTTTCAACCAGTTAACTTCATCCCATTTCAAATTAACTTTTATTTTTCATTTTTTACACTCTATTTTTAGGGGTTTATAGAGCTCTATATTGATGTCAAATTTCATTTTTCTTTTTATATGATTTGAAATAATATCATGTAAACATCTTTATGTTCACATTTCTAATATTAAATATATAAATAACCATTTTTATTTTGACATATCCTCTAAAAAATCAGAACATTTCTACTACCTCTGATTTTTGAATAATAAATATATTGTTTATCATCCTTCTGAAATCATAAATGAAATAGAAAAAATAAAAATAATAATTTTTGATTGATGTATCATCATCCCATAAATAATTAAGTGTATAATATCAAGTGGTCTGGTAGTTGAATTTAAATATTATTATGGCTTTTACCAATCATCTTCCCTTTCTGAAAAGTTATAAAAATAAATTAATCATTCATCTTTAGTTATGGTAAGTTTCATATATAATTTTATATAGAAAGTGTGATTATTGATTTTTATCCTATATGGCATAGTATTTTATGCCAAAACCTATTTTTATCCTCCACACCCAAGTAATATGAGTAAAAATGTACTCTAATCTAATAAATATTTTAATTATTTCATTCTCCATTCATAAAAACATTTATATCTTCCACAATTCTGATGAAAAATGAATCTTTCTAAAAGATATATTTCTTACCATCATCACATTATTTTATAACACTCATTATATTTTGTTTAAGCCCATAAATAGATAAAAAATTCCTTAGATTTATGTTTCTGAGAATTAATTTTGGTTAGAATTATTTCCCTTATTTTTAAGGAACTGTCATTTTTGAATGTAACTACTCCTAATTCACATTATTAAATAATTTTCAGGATCTTTATATCACATATAATGTGTGTTGAAAAACCAATATCAATGAATCCATGGTTGGTTTCTATTTCTTTCTTTAAAATTTATAACAAATTCAAAATCTCTTTCTTTAACTTTTTTCTTTCCTGATTCCATTTCTTTACTAGTATAGAAAACTTGTCCTTAAAGGGCTATGAAAAATTATCCAGCAATATGACCTAGTTTATTACATCTCTCAAAAACATCCTCTTAGTGACCAAACTGATTATTTTTTGGAAACATTATAGAATATTGTGATTTTTCCTTTATTTATTTCTAGGTCTTAAGAAAGTTTATTTCTTTTCTTCTACTATTTCCCCACTAAGTCTATTCTTATTTACAAAGAGTGACATGTTGTGAAAATCATATAAACCCTAATTCTAATAAATTCGAAAACACAAAAAACCCATTGAATTTTGGTCATGTATAGAAGTTATATCCTTCCCTGTAGAATTTTTTTCAATGTTCAAAGAATCATCATATTTTTCATCATCTAATAATAAGGAAATTTTATAATGGGCATAATTCTCAATTTTAATGATGTGATGTAATTTTCACATCTTTTCTCAGTCCTGAATTTCAAAACATATTTTATATCACAAGAATGGTCCATAAAATCATATTAACCTTTAAATTTAGTTTGTGATGAGTTCACCAAATTCTTGGAATGTCCATTCTCATCATGTCGAGATGTTTCATCCTTTACCTACAAAGTATTCTGGAAATTTTGACACAAATTTCATAAGGTAATTTCAACCTCAAGAATTTTTTATTTAGTTTTATAAACCTCCCCTTATTAATAGAAAATATTTTACTGATGTAAGAACATAGTTTTTTCTTCAAGTATGATCCTTTTAATTTTCTATTAAGACTTTATTTTAATCCTCTAATGGATTAAAATCAGAAACCATGCCTTAGGTATGTTTTTTCCTTATACTGAAATGAGAATGTGTTTATATATTTGATGAAGTAAAAATACACAACATGTATTCAATATACAACGTGTAATGGTCTAGGAAGGCAAACTTACATTATGAAAAGTACATTTCACTAATGGAATGTCCCAAGTATTACATGACCTGTAAATCAATTACACAATATCTAAATTTTGGAAATGTTTTTAAAGGGGTAGAACCTCTTTTCTTTATTCCTCATCCACTTATTTCCTTCTCTCTCCCGCATAGCAGGATTTCATATTTTGAGATCCCAAATCCCTCCTTTATAGTTTGTAATCCCGATTATTTATTCAAAGTATAATTTGATCCTATTTTTTCCCATTGGATGTGCATTAATAAGTTGTTCTTTATCTTGATCCATTCATCATTTGTCTTATCCTCGAAGATGTTGTTTTGAAGTAGGATCATAATACCTAGTTTCAAGGCATTGATATTTCCTCCATATTTCTTGAGAACCATGCCAAAATAAAGGCTAATACATGATGAGGAGAGTGTTATAGCTTCAAGGAATGTGGTCTATGACTCATTCCTCAAGTATCGTCTTTTTATAAACTATCTTTATCATCCACAGGTGACTTTTACCATTTATTAAATTTATGTGTCATTCTTATGTTCATAATTCTCGTACTCTATATCCCATGATATATAGTATCATCGCACCATTAGATGTTGATACCTAAATTCTTTCCACCCAATGTAGTGTGTTTCATCAATTATACCTTTGTATCCCACGTGGGTATACCTTTGACATTATTCGATTGTGTGGATTGACCTTACAAATGGAATTACCTCTTAAATTAAATGACTTATCAATTGAAACTGGATAGAACCTTATAGTACCACGTGACCCTTATATGTTAAATTCATTGATATAATAAATTAATATCAATTCTAAATGAAAATTATAATATATGTATCACTTTTACTATTTGAATGAAATTGAATAACTTGGATGAATATGTATATCACATATTATCATGCTAAATGGAATGTAGTGGATTGAACCTAATTAATGATTAGGTAATTAATGTACTAAATTGTCACATTCCTCTCTTAACCTTTTAAATCACAAGAAAGTTATGGAATGAACAAATTTACTTATTAAAAGGATTAATTATTAGATGGCCTTAACTAAATAATGAATCGTGTATAAGGTACTTATTGTATATAGACCTGTTCAATTTTATAGGAATGGTCAGACATGATCGAGCCTTGGATTCTGAAGTAAATTCTTTGTGCACTTATAGGATGCCATTATGATTCAAGGATATCAGTTTCTAAGGGAGGTAATCACTTTAGAACCTAGTCCTTGTCTACTTTTGGATTTCTCACATGATGTTGAAGGATCACTCTATTATCATTCAGATATTAGGATTCCTTGGATATACTCCTTGGATCCATCTTGGCATCTTCATACATGTGGGTCCATGGATACACCCATTGGACCTCGTAATTTCTTCTAATTTTACCTCAGATGTGATCTTTGGACTATGTTAGAATCGTATCAAAGTGGAATTCCTTGAGTTATACCCCTTAGATTACACTCAGATCCCCTATATCTAGAATATAGGTAATTACTCAGTTGTCTTGAACCCTGAGGTCTATGATGACTTTTTTTCTACCTTGGATACTCTCCATTATAGTCATCATTACAGGATTCCTTGTTACACCATTAGTACTTCACTATTTTTTTCATCATGATCCCTCATCAGTGTTGTTATACCTCACATGACTTATTTATATTAACAGAACATGGATGAAATAATTTAATGATTACATGTTTGTTTCCTCTAGAAATGGGGATGACCACTTTTATTTAAGGTTCAAACTTTCCAAACAGTTTCAAATGGGTTTATTTATATAACCTAAAACATCCAATGATTCTATATCCATTTGGACCTAATTTCCAAAGGTAGGTGCTCATTAGTTGTGGACCGATGAGGCTTAAGAATTTTCATTGGTCGAGAGGATGGGAGGATGGACTCATCACACCTTTTGGGGGGAATTATTGTCTATTTCGGGACTCTATTATAGATTTGAATTGTGTTTGTAAATCCTTAATAATTTACCAAGTATGAAAATGAGATTTCCATTAGATCTTGCAATCAATGATTGATATGCATGAGATTTAGAGAACCTTTTATAAGTATTTGAGGTTCCTCATCAATAGAGAATCATCTGTATTTATTATAGATTCTCAGTCAACCGTATCCTTCAATAAATTATATAGAAATCTCTTTCTCATTATGATAACCATACTGAATTTAAATCCACTCAGTGGGGTACATGAAGTTTATTGTCATTCATAAGGACAGTGACTATTTCAGAGTTGGGATCACACCTACAGATGGGCTACCTACATATCCTTGTTTTGAAAAGGAATCAGAACCCATGTAGTTAGAGTGAGGAATTATGGTGTTTATGTATGATTGATAGCCCAAAGAAAGATTTCAAAATTAAATTTACGCTCTAAGCTCACGTGAGTCATGCTCGGTGTGAGAAACAAGAGGTATCAGTAAAACCTGACGACTGTGCCACGAAAGATGCAATCATAAGAAATTATGTGGGGCTTACGTATGTATGACTGCCCAAGTAGGTTAAGAATAGGATTTAATTCGGGAAATAAACCTAGGAACAAGGTCCATAAAGATATTCATGCTTTATGGAGATTTGGATACTCTAACTTGGGGCCTAATCCTGAGGAGGATTCCCAAATTAGGGGGGACTTGGGGATTACTCCTATGGAGGATTCCCATTAATAGGGTCCATATAGATACTTGTACTTTATGGAGATTTAGATTCATAATTTAGGGCATACTCCTAAAGAGGATGCCCAGATTAAAGGGGACTTTAAATTATGATTGGGGCTTACTCCTAAGAAGGATTCCCAGATTAAAAGAAATTCTGACTGGGGCTTATTGCTCAAAAGGAGGCCCAAGTTAAGGGGACTAGAGAACTGGGTATTACTCCTAAGAAGGAGGCCCAGGTTAATATAAATTATGATTGGAGATTATGCAAAAGGAGGGTGCCCATGAACAGGGAACTTGGGGATTACTCCAAAGGAGGATGCCCATGAACAGGGAACTTGAGGCTTACTCCTAAAGAGGATGCCCAGATTAGGTAACTTTAAATTATGATTGGGGCTTACTCCTAAGAAGGAGGCCCAAGTTCAAAGATATTAAGACTTGGGGCTTACTCTTAAAGAGGATGCATAGATTAGGGAATTTAGGGCTTACTCATAAAGAGGATTCCCACATTAGGGAACTTGGGGCTTACTCCTAAGAAGGATTCCCAAATTAAAGATCTCCTCTTCTTAAAGGATGAGGTTGAATGTAGGGAATCTCTAACATTAGTGACATAAAGATATGTAAATCACAAGGTTTTTGAGAGATGTTCCACAGAATTCCTTTCAGATAAGGAATCCAATAAAAGAACTATGCCAAAAATGTCTTTGAAGAAGGTTTTGAAGGTTAAATCTTGGAGAGGATAGGTCTATTTGAAAAAAATAGTTGAATAGGTAAGAGGGGCACCCAAAAAGAGGCAGGTGCGCAAATCATGTTCGCGCAAGTATACTTGCACGACACATGTGTACTTGGGAGACGATTAACCCATAAGGTAATACGTGGCCAAGACTTGGATCAAGCCCTTAGAATTATCCCTAGATACTTCCAAAAGGGTGGCGCGCAAGTTTTGTTGAAGGGATAAGGTGGCGCCCAAGTGTGGCTATTTCCCTTAAGGTCTGGACACTTAGGCGCGCAATTGTTGATGAATTTCAACACTTAGGCATTTTTTCCCCTCTTTAAATCTTCCATTCTAGGTAAGAAATTATCTTAAAAGTGTTCAGAAGACTTCAAGTAGAGACTAGGGTGTCGAGAGCTTAAATATGACTATTATATTTACCATCTCTCAAAATGGGGGGCCCATATGTGGTATTTATAGTCCATTTAGGACCTTGGGATAATATAAAATAGGCCGTGCAAGTCACCTGTGTGACCAATATGTGGCGTGAAAGTATACTTGTGCGACCATAGTGAAACTTGTGTGACCCATGCTTACAGAAATCCATGTTCATGCCTTTGTCAATTTTTGATGTTTCTTTAAAAGATGTATCTCTTTCTGCTTAAGTTATTCCCCTTTTTCATTCATTAGTCTCTGTGACAGAAATGAGAATCAACAAAAGTCCCCCCTCACAGTTGGATCCGAAAAAGGAACGAGGATTTGACTCTGAGGTAAAGGAGAAAACCAAGGAATTTGGGCGCACAGGTTTCAGCGCACAAGTAGCGGCGCATAGGTTCTAGCCGCTCAAGTTAGGGAATGCAAGTAAACTGCTTCGTCTATAAATATGTGGCACCACTTTGTGCAAAGAACCCAGCTTTGAACGCTTCTGATCTCTCGGTGCGCAAGTAGCTTGGCTTTCGCTCGTTCGCACAGGTGCTATTGTCCGTGGTTCACTGTTTCTTTGTGTCGCGCTTCTGTAGAGGTATTTGGACTTGCGTAGTGATACCTACGCACCATACTTGCGTGACCGGATTAGACTTGTGCTCCAAAATGGGACTTTCACGCCTTAATTACATATCCATTTTTTTAGAATTTCATCACAAATTTTATGAAAAATCAACTTACTTAAAAGTTAGTTATTTGATCCTTGTGCATATTCAATAGCTCCCAGAAGAATTGGAATAGCTAATGAACTAGCTAGAAAGTGGATTGATGATATGATGAACATCGTTTGCAATGACTATTGTAATATCTATGACATCACTCTCTTAGATTTGGCCAAGTACTTGAAGAAGTATCATCTTAATTTCCCACAGAGCATCTACCTGCCTCTATATGGCCATGGTCATCTACAAGAATTCAACATTCCAGAGCCAAAGAACAATCTCCTGCATTCTTGGTTTCAGACTTACACCAATTTTGCGTCAGCAAATATCTCAGTTGAAGGATCATTCGTAAATGTTGGAACAGTGGAGAAGGCATTTATAATGCATCATAACCCATGTGATCTAGATCTAAAACCTCACAAGCCTGAGCTGCAACCACATTGTTATCCTTCAATCTTCCGAAATTCTCAGATGGATCAATCCAAAGGCTGGAAGAAGATTTGGGACTTTCGTCCTGGAGGAGGTGTGAATCCAACTTGGATGTGGACATATTGGGTGTAAAAAACTTGTGCAGAGTTTTTCGAGAATCTGAAAGGAGTTGCAATATATGAAGCCATCTGGGCTGGGCAGACATAAGTCTACAAGAATGATGTCTTTGTGTTGGAACTAATCAGCCACTAGAGCCCGGAAACCAATTCTTTCCATCTGACTCATGGAGAAGTAGGCATCAGTTTGTGGGATGTCTACAAGACCTCAAGGGCTCCAATTTTCATGTCGCAAGGCATGGAAGAACATATGTAAGATCATATCTGAAGTGCCTCTTGAAGATTTTTCTTTGAAGATCCCGCAATTGTCATCCCTATTTGTCATGTTGGGACTTGGTGGTTTTCGATATCAAGAGATCCATGCCGCAGTGAAACAAGTCATCTTAAGGAGGGAGCAGGAGAAAAACTACCATCAATATTTGACCAGAGCAAGGTTGTTGACCAATATTAGTGAATTTGAGGTTGTGGTGTCTCGAAATGAGGCTGATCATGCTGCCAAGTTGAAGCAGTTGAAGCATAAGATCAAGGAGAAAGTTGTTCAACAGATGAACCTCCATCAATAGTTAGATGCTATTACTGGGGAACATAACCAGCTTAACAATCCACTGGAAGGAGTTCAAACAAATGGTATGAAATCCATCACAGATGCCAAGAAAACCCTCCATCAAGCTGAAAATAGTGAAGCTAGTCAAGTGCATGAACTTCAAGTGGCTGCTGATGAATCTCGAGATGCCGTAAAATAGGTTAAGAGTTATGTTGAAATCCTCTTGTAATTATTTAAAAATAGATGAGACTCCAGTCTTTGGATGTCCTTCTAACTCTTGTGCATCAATGAAAGACACTTTTATCTTCAATCATTTGGTGTCTGCATTCTTTTTCTACCTTCTTTAAATTTTTACCTAAGCCAATGGGCCGAGTAAGCATAGTTTGATTTTTTCCAGGGTGATAAAAATAACCCCCAAAAACATTACATCTTTTATTGCTCTATATTACCTAAATCATACAAAATTTATGTTTAGTGAGCTGGGAATTGACTTTTGTTCAGAGTTCCCTTGTCTGTTGTGGGCAGTTTAAAGTTATGCACGTTGGACATAAAAAGGCTAATGTTTAAGGTTGAATATCTTTGACCAAATGGATTAAAATTGACTCAATTCCTTGATAATTTATCTGAAAACATATTACCACATTCAAGTATGGGGGAATACATGTAAACTATGACTTACGAAATTTTGAATATGAGGAATGATATGAAAAAGGGCTAAAAGGCATTAGAAGAAGTATTTCCTAAGAGTGAAGTTCCCATTATTTAACAAACCTGTTAGGGGCTTGAAATATGTAGGGCCACTTAAGGGCATTGTCTACATAGTCAAATAATAGCATCATTTTGTTGGCAGGTCAGCTATTTAGACTAATTATGCAAGGACACCTAGGGGCACAGGGTGCATAGTTAGGAAAAATAACTCTCAAAAAATTTACTTTTCTATTGATAAAAAAAGCAAGTGGAAGTTTATGGAGATTCAAATTTTCCAAAGGATAGAGTTTGTTGTATAGAGAGAGGTACTTGAATATGGAGAAGATATTTATAATCTAGATTGTCAAAGAATTGGATGAATTTCACTCCTGTGAATGTCTGACCCAAACTTAGGGAAGGGAAATATAAACCATAGACTTAAATACTTTCAGATCATAAAAAAGACTATGGGACAAATATGTTAAGGATGGATATTTTTTCGCGGATCCCTACATATTTTCATTATGACTAATAAGGACCAAAGAGGTTTTCCTCCCAAGAATGAAATTACCACTGTTTGAGAATCCCAATAGGGGGTTGAATTATGCAGGTCCACTTAAGGGCATTGGCTGCATAGTCAAATAATAGCATCTATTGGCTGACAGGTCCGTTATGTAGACTACTTATGCAAGGCTGCCTAAGGGCACATGCTACATAGTCAGGCAAAAGAACTCTCGGGTATTAGACATTTTGTGACTAGAAGTCAAGAAAATGGTTATGGATATCTAGAAGTATTTAAGGTTAGGATTATGACACATGAAAATGAGTATTGTCCAATGCATGGAGGAGATACATAGACCAATGCTAACCATAATCACATTGTGGTTGGGTCCTAAATTGAGGTACGTGACTTCACTACGTATCCCATAAGGATGGTAATCAATCCATATGTAGTTATTGAAATACAGTTTAATGTCATGTGGGATGAGAGTGTATAAGATCTTAGTTTAGGGTCATAGAGCTCATACCATAATGAGGAATAAACTTTGTGGTTTTTATAAACCTGATGTGAATGAAGACCACTGTTTTCATTCCACATTCCTGTTTTCATAGGGGGACTTTTCACCCAAGGGACTGAAAGTGGAATTTGGGGTTAGGCCCAAAGTCTTGGGGTAGGATTTGAGGGATGCTCGAACGTTCCTATGTATCCCATAAGGATGGGAATCAATCCATACGTATTTCTGTAAATACCCTCTATACAAATTTGGTTTGTATAAGTGAAGGGTGAAAGGGGACTTTAGTGCAATGATGGTTTGACCAAAGATTAAAGGTTCGGGCATTGCCATGTATGCACATAGTCTTTGTAATATAACATGATTGGATATCAATATAAATAATGATTCCCTCTTAGGTGAGGGTATTAAAGAATGTTGTAGTTTATTGTCGTACAGGACAAAAGTGTGAATATTTTAACGTCATGTAACAAGGAAGATGGTGAACCAATGTAAAAATATTGGTTCTAGGGGGAGCTTCACGAATCAACATCTTATGAGATGGAGGTGAACCAATGTGAAGATATTGGTTTTGGGATACTTCACAGATCAACATCATTTGAGATAGTGGTGAACTGACGTGAAGATATTGGTTTTGGGATTGAACCTCAGGAGGTTTCCTACATACCCAGCCTAGAAGGCAAAGATCAAAGTCCACGTAGTTCGATTAAAGAATGAATTGGTGATCGAGTTGTTCTTGAGGACAACGACCTAAAAATGGTGTTTTGAGTTACACATGATTAGAATCCCAGATTGGGTGTTATGGTTGATGTTTACTCTAAGCTCACGTGAATCATACTCGGTGTGATAAACAAGAGGTAGAAAGAACCCTAAGGATGAACAGTTTAATGCTGTATAGGACATATAAGGGAATGGACAAAGTTTAACTTCATATTGGATGAAAGGGGGATTGTGCAGTTTAAAGCCTTGTAGTAAGGACTTAGGGGGGGGGACAATGAAGTTTAATATCATGTAGTAAGGAAAACACAGTTTAACGTCATGTTGGAAGAAAAAAATAGTTTAACATCATGTTGGACATCAAAAAAATTTAACTTCATGTTGGATGTAAGTGTATTTTTGTTACTAAAAATACATCTTCAGAAATCTGGCATTGGTTGGAGTCGTCATGAGTTCTCCATCCATTGAGATTAACGAATAAGCTCTATTGGATTAGACCTTATGTATTAAATAAGGTCCTTCCTAGTTGATGAAGATTCTGCCTGATGAACCAGTTCAAGCTATACCGTTTGCTGGGGTGGTGCCCATACTTTTGAAGTAGATGGCATAAAATCTACTAGAGTCAAATAAAACTTGGGCTTTGACACGATCTCATCTTCTTCTGACTGCTCTTCTTTCTACGAATTATGCCGCTTCTTTGGGGATTTTCCCTCTAATGAAGAGGGTTTTTCTGTGGCATTCATAGCAGAAGACATAATTGGTTTCTTCAATTTTGTTCATAAAATTTCATGAGTTTGGTTGATCATTTTTATGACCATCCAATCATCATATTTCTACACATTTTTTCTTTTGACTTCATGCCACTCGCCATCTTCTTCTGGATCTGTAGTAGTAACACATGGTACCTGGGCTAAAGAACCTTTCAGTTTTACTTGTCCCAAGTCCACCATCTTTTGAAAGAGGTATTTGAAGAAAAAAAACACCTTAATGGGATGCCCCAACATCTGATTAAATGGTAAATAGTTGGGAAGGTCTTCATCTCCTTCCTTGTTTGGCCTTTTAGGGCTTGGCAACTGAACCAAATTATTTTCCAGAGCCAAAATGAAGTAACCAGGAACCTGTTCATTTTGAAAAGAATAAAATTTGTTCTTAAAATCATCAAATTGTTTTCATCTTTGATATCTTTGATAATCTTGAAGAAAGATCCTCTTTTGTTGACTCTCATGAGGTGGATCCCTTCAGTAAGATGAAGGGTTTGAAGTAGAAATGGGTATAGGTGCTTGTTTAAGCATAATTGTACCTGTCTCTAATCTACCCATTCTCCTTCCTAGAGCTGATGGAATTACATGAGTTTTATCCTTAGTCTTCATAAGAAAATCTTAAATCTATTGAGCGATTGAAGTAAGGTCACAAACCCTCTTGTGTATTTCATAGGGATCAATAGTGTGCGTAATTCATCACGCAAATTTTCCACAATGATCGACAACAATTATTTTTGAGGGAGTTCTAAGCTTAATGAATACGTTAATCCCTTTCAATGAGCAATAAAATATGAAACTCTTTCATTTTCCCTTTGATTACAATTTTTAAGATCAAAAACTGCCATCTTTGGCAATGTTGAACTGAATTTTAGAAGGAATCGTTGACGAAGATCTTCTCACCCGGTAATTAACCAGGATTGCAAGCTTGTATACCAGACAAAAGTAGGCCCTTGTAATGACTGTACAAAACACCTGAGCTTAACTGAATCATGTTGTTGAGTAGTTCCCATCATAGGATCACAATAAGAAACAAAATGTGTTATGTTTTATTTTGGATCTCTTGAACCATTAAAAATCGGGAATGTGGTACTTGAAAAAACTGATGGGGGAGGAATTGTATCCACCCATTCAGGGTAATATCTCTTTTCTGGTTGAATTTGTGCATTCTTTCCCTCCATAGATTCCAACCAAGATGTTAATGACTTAATGGTAGTTATTAACTTTTGAGAAACCTCTGGTTGAGATTGGACCTGAGCAGGTGCAATAACTGGAGTTTGGACGGGTGTAGTGACTGGTAATGCAACTAATGGTAGCACTACCGATTTTTGTTTTGCATAAACCATAGGATTATACCTATGAGGTTGTACTAGTAAAAGAGGATATTCATGATCCATATCAGTAGATACAACAAATTCCCTTGACTAACTGACTCCAGCACGCTTTGGAGGATAACTACCTTGAAGTAGTTCTGCATTCAACCTCATTAACTCCATCATTTCTTCATCTTGTTGTGCAAACCTTTTCTCTAGTGAGACTGATTGGAATTCTCCAGAGGAAGGGTGGAATGTAACCTGATTTTTTCTTTTCCCTTGTTAGATGCATTTCGGAGAGGGGGGAGTTGTTTATTTGAAGGAATACCTAGATTCTGGGTAACCCTTTGATTTCATGTACGCACACCTTATTCATTTATTTCTGTGTGCACAACATCTTGAGGAGGAAGTTCTTCATCTGATCCCTCTGAGTAAGCCTCATGTTTTGGAGGATCAGCAACAATGGAATTGATGACATTTAATGATGCATAATGCATTAAATCCATTCTATTGTCATTTCTGCGATATTTTCATCTTCCATGTCCTTGATGAGACATTGCCTTTTGTTTAGTTGACCACTCAGGAACTTCCTGATGAACCATAATTTGGGGGTAATCTCCTTATAATTCATCTCTATGTTCAACTTGTGGATTCTTCCCTAATCAAGAGAATACTTACTTTTTTGAGGAAGATATTGAGGATTTGAAAAAGTCCCCAGTCTGGTGGACTGGGGTTGTCCCTATTGTTCCTCATCAACTCCTCGAATCCTATTTGATGATTCTGAGGGTTGGGCTAAAAGAGTCCTCAGTCTGGAAAGATGAGGTGGTTCTTGAGCTGCTACACCTGATACTTCCTTAAAATCTCTCCCGATTTTGTGGCATTTAGTCCGGAAATTGGTTGGATGCATTAACGTATATCCACTCAAATCACCTGGTTCAAATGACTTTTGGATGATTTCTGACACTTCTATCACCTGATGATGTGCACGCTCTAAATGAGAATCTTGTTTGATATTCTCATTTTCCTGATTCAAGAGTAATTAGACAACTTGTTCTTTGTATGCCTGACTTTGAGAATAACTAGTTGAGGTATGTTCTTGAGAAAGCCATTGATTACAAACAAAACCAATTTACTGTGGCCAGACATGGGCAATAACATTGCATAAGACCATTTTTGGCAGGCTTTTTTGACTAGAGAGTATAGTGAAATGTAGTGCTCCATGAACACCCCATCCCCTAATATGAATATCAGATGGGGCATTGGCAATTAACCGGTGAAATCTTTTTAGTGCGCCAAGGTATGAAAGTTAAAGGGCTCTCTACTGCTTTTCAACCTTTGGATATCATGAAACTGAGAGAGATTCCAAATCAATTTGGATTTGTAACCCTTCTATTATCTTGACATGATTTTCATATTCATCATAAGAAGATATTTTTTTTTCAAGTGACAAAGATTTTTCCACACGTTGAGACAAATATCATGAATACAATCTTTTGTCATCTTCTCTGTAATATCATACTGAGAGTCAGCCAAAGGCCAAAACATGACTCGTACTTCACCTTTCGCCAATTGTTTTCTCATATTCCTCACTTCCTCCTTGTCATTCGATGAAGATTCTTCTAACTGATTAGACCAAAGCTGGTGCTTCTTTTTTGTTTCATCAGATTCAACAAGATTGGTAGAGAATTAATTTGTCGAACTAGAAGATGAATGACCCAGGGGTGGTTCGGATAATGACCTACACCCCGGGATATCTTATGGTTAAGAAAGTATTTCACCTACCATCGATAAAGAATCAGACATGACTGGCTTCACATTTGCAAGTGCCTCAAGATAAGAGGACTTTCTCGTTGTTGCATTTTCCTTATAATAATTCCCCAGGAAATGCGAATTACTAATGTGGAGAGGACATTCACAGCAAAATTCATGATCATGGTGAGGACCACCATGGTGGGTTACAACAAAACATGAAACCTTTTTCTCCTTGATCTTCATTCCATGCAGAGGGTTATCGTGGCTCTCATCTGAAGATGATACTTCGAGATCGACCAAACTGTCATGAAGCAAGCCTTCATGAGGAAGTTTTGATGAAGACCTTCAGAATAATTGTTCCCACTATTTGGAAATGAGAGAGTAGAATCTTGAGTTGCAATAGATAATTGTCTGAGTGCATCAAGAACTCCAGCATCAAGTAAGGCCTTATTACAGATTCGCTCTTGATTTCTTGACTGTACTGGATGGGTCTTTTTCTTAGACGCATTCTTACTCACTTTAGGAATCACTTGTTGACGAAAATGGTCATTATGGGAAGGTGTATGTGCCTGCTAAATAGAAATAGTCAGGTTAGGTTGTTTATATTCATTCAAATCAGACGTATATGCCTAACTTGATTGCCCGTATGAAATGGGAGAGTACACCCCACAACACTCTTGGACTGAGACAGAGGTGTGTATCTATTCCGAAGTGATATGTTGATGAGTCACTCCACTGGTATAAATAGATTTTTATTTCTTTCCCTGTGATGCTTATAAAGCTATTATAATATTCTGACTGGAATCTAGAATATGAGTAGAGATTTTCTTCGGCTCTTACACCATTGTAAGAATGTGCTTGGTGACTTCAGCTACCAGAACAGGAATATACGTTCATTCTGTTCTTGGAGTAGGTGTGTATTCCTGCTCCTGTCCTCCTTTTCCTGTCAGTGAATTATGAAAATACACATGTGGGGGGGAAGAGAGTTGAGTCCGTTCCAAATTTTTCGTTGGAGCTTTCCGACTGACTTCTCCAAGTGCTACCAAACGAGACTGTTGGCGGGCTTGATGAACATTGGAAGGTGTATGTGTCTGTATTGTATTATTCATCAAGTATAGTTGATGACTTTCCTTCAATACTGTCAGATGATATTGCTAACAGAATTTTTCATTGTAAACAGGTGTATGTCCCTGCTTATCAGTTGCCACCATATTAGATTGGCGAGTATCTTTGGTTGTAGTCAGACGAGAATGGTGACTAGATGATGAGTTATAAATAGGTGTATATGTCAGCCTATAATACTCTGCAGAAATTGCCTGGCAGGATTAGTTTGTTACTTCCAGACGATTCTGCGGGGCAGTAACATCAGGACAGATGGGTGGATATGCCTTCTCATTATTTTCCATCAAGTTGGATTGATGGACTTCTTCGGAGGGGGGAAAAGTAAGAACATGCTCCCTGTTGACCAGATTTCTCCTCTGTCGGTTCGTCTTGCGGACTTGGTTCTGAAGAACCTGAGCCGAACCCCTAAAGGCGGTACCCTCATCATGTTGAGGGCACATTGCAACATGAGTCTGGAGGCGATTGTTGATGGGATCCCTCGGGAAGGAATCTTATCTCCTTTAATTAAGGCCTTGAGTGGCCTTTTCATTCACCTCCCCATAATATGGGAGGGACTAGTTATTGCGTTTCGAGGATAACGACCTGAAATAGTTGGATATAGTTCTTGGAACCACCTTTTTCTTGATCACTGGTTGTTGCTTTCCGGACATACAGGGTGAATTATTGACTTGTAGGGCTTGTTGAGCGGTCTCCATAGTCAGAATGGTACTGTGTTGACAGTATTCCTTAACTAGTGCATTTGAGACCCATCATTAAAGATGTTGAGTAGGTGATTTCGTCCTCAGAGCAGACGAGTATCCAATAGTAGTAGCAGTAGATGCATTCACAGGTGTGAACTTTAGAGAAGCCATTTCGGAAATTTAGAGAGATCTTGGAAACGAGTTCATGTTTGATATAACAGACATAATCAAGATAAGTTTGGACACTACATATTTTGGATTAACACATATGTTATTGATTTCTTTGTTGGACCTCACATTGAGTTAAATAGGGGCCTAACAAATAAGTAAAACATCATTTAACTTGGTTAAGGATTCATCTTGGGTTCACCATTTTTTCCTCTAGAAATGGGGATGACCTCTTTTGTTTAAGGTTCAAACTTTCCAATCGGTTTCTAACGGTTTTATTCGTACAACCAAAAACATCCAATGATTCTATATCCATTTGGACCTACTTTCTATAGGTAGGTGATGATTAGTTGTCGACCGATGAGGCTTAAGAATTTTCATTGGTTGAGAGGATGGGAGGTTGGACTCATCACACCTTTTTTGTGGGAATTATTGTCTATTCCGGGACACTCTTATATATTGGAGTTATGTTCGTGAATCCTTAATAATTTACCAAGTATGGAAATGTGCATTCCTTTAGTACTTGAAATCAATGATTGATAATCATCCGTATTTATTAAATATTCTTAGTCAATGGTATCCTTCAACATATTATATAGAAATCTCTTGGTCATTATCATAACTATACTGGTTCTAAATCCACTCAGTGGAGAACATGAAGTTTATTGTCGTTCAGAAGGATAGGGATTATTTTAGAGTTGGGATCGTTATTAGACACCAAAATTGGCTAATATTCATTTTTAATATCTTTATATTCATTGTTCCAAAGTCTATAAACATGGTTTTTAGTGCATTATATAAATAGAACTTCATTTCTCATCTTAAATGCAATTCATGTTTAAAATGAAAATTTGGTCCCAATCATTCATCTGTTTGTAGACAACATTATATTCATTTTATGAATTTTATATTTTTGTATGTGATTTATCACTTTTTTTAGAACATTTTATCTTTTAGGTCTCATGGATGAATCCCAAGGGAAGATAGATATTTTTGCGCCTGAATGCAAAATTTTGCTGGAGAAAGCATAATGGGCCTAGGGCCCATCAAACAAATGTGGGGCCCACAAACCAAGCCCAATGAAAATAAAATATTTGAAGTAAAAAGAAAAAAATATGTGTATAATTTTATTCAATTGTGTCTGGAGCTAATTATGATGTTTTCATGATGATAAAGGAATCTGAAGTTGAGATTTAAATGGTGGGCCCGACATTAATGCACATAAAGTCATCCCACCATTTCAACCATAACATCCAAAAGGTTGTGCCAAATGACCTGAAATTTGGAAATCTGATATAGGGAACATGGACGAAGATATTCGTCTACTACGACTGTAGATTATTCAACCTCCTTCAATTCCAAATTCACACTTCAAAATGCTGGACGAATCTGGACGAAATTTCCAGGTCAACTTCGAAACGTCAAAATCCCTTAATTTTCTTACCCTCGTTTTGACTCTCTAAATTAATGGCGATGGAATTTATTGTGGTGGGGTGCCTCTAAGGCTCCTAATATTCCTATATAAGGATCTGGTGGTGAAAGAAATTATCATCTTTCATTTTTCTTTGAATCCATGTTTTTTTCTTTAGTCCATTGTATTTCTTTCAATTGTAATTTCCCACTTTCATTTTGTAATGACATCGTCAATTTCCCTAATGTATGTTTTTCTTTCAGATTTAGTATTGTAATAAAATTTATTCTTCTTCTTCAATTTTTATTTTCCTTTACTTCACACGTTGATACCATTGAATCAAGGTGAGAATTTATTCACACCATCACTTGTGAATTCAATCACACAACGGTGGAGTGTTCATTTTTCAATAATTTTCTTCTTCTTCAATTATTCCCCCATAATTCTACATCCTGCTTCCATTGGTATAATAGCATCAATGGAGGGATAACCACTTAAGGATTGATCCAAGGGAGTTACAGGGTCAGGGATTGGATGTTATTTCATATACTTTCATTTTTTAAATCTGTTTGTTATTTTAAGACTTCAATTTGATGAGTTATGTTCTTCTTCGTCTTTTCCAAGTTTAACGACGACACATTTTAAGTGCTAGTAAAATATATTTACTTTGAGTGCTCAGTAAAGTGACACCCAAATTAAATTAGTGATTTTCCTTGGAATTGTGGAGGGATTAAATTGGTGAATGATTTGGGAGAATTGTCTTGTTGTTTGGATACATCTTCAATTAATGACATGAAATTTTTAAGAAAATAAATTTATCCAATCCACCCCAAGCGACACCCTAAGATCAACCCATCATCAATAATTGCTTAGTTAACATCATTTTCCTTGTCTCTTATTTAAATTATATCATTAGTTCCCCAATTAAAATATACCTCAAAGTTGTACCCTTCATATCCAATCCATCAACAAATCATAGTGTCTCAAGGTATCTTCTTCGGTCCCTGTGGATTCGATCCCTACTTGTACTTCAACGATCGCTTTTACCAGTAGGGTAAATTTGGGAAAAACCAAATTTTGGTGCCATTTCCAGGGACCCAAGTAAGTTTTCTTAGACACCCACCTTATATTCTCACGTAACATCTCTTTTCTCACCTATATTTCTCTTTTCTTTTCCCCTTTCTATTTTCATGTGTCAAAAAAAATCCAAATCCAAATTTCATTCAACTCCAATGGAGTATCATCAACAATTTTCTTTCATAAAATCAGGCTGGAATCAAATAGAAAACCAACAATAGGAATCCCCTCACATAGAAAATTACTTTGATCAACACTTGAATGATTACCCCACACCCGATAACATGAACGATCTTTGTGATGATGAATGTTTAAATGATCAATTTCCATTCCTCTCAAGATTGATTGAAAAGATAAATATTGAGGAACTACATGATGTCCAAACATCTATCAATCATAATCCTGAAATAATTCTCCAAAAATTGTGTGAACAAATGGAAAAAATTAATTTAGAGGTATCAAGTTTGAGACTAGAACTACAAACCATTAAAACTTGTGTGGACCTCATTCACACTCAAACCATTTCTTCCTCAATATTGATTGAAGAATCTTGTAACACACAAACCTCTCATTCCTTTATCGAAGAACCATCCTCAGGATTTGGGATAGTTGGAGAGGATCGAGGAGTTTTTGAAGGGTCATTAAATCAGGAAGAAATTGATTTTTTTGATTCAAAATAGGAAAATTTGACATCATGGATTGAGTTTTTGGATTATAACTTTTCAGAAGCACCATTCATTGAACCACTAGGAGAGATCACAAAAATTGGGTCTATACCCATTCCTGACATTCAACTGGACAATATTCATAAGGAATCAAAATTAAAAAATGAACATATTATTTCTAAAGAAGAAATTTATTTTTCAAATTTCCAATCATTTTTAGGAAAATTAAATCTACCCAACCTAAAAAATTATGAACCTTTCATCCCCACTAAATTATCTCTTTATAGGGTACAAACAAGACCTTTCAGTTTTCATTTATCCATATCATGAAATTAATAATGTTGGAATGATACTTAGTGTCTTAGGAAAGACTATAGAAACAACTCCATCAACCATTTTAGATATTCCTTGGATTTTACCAATCATTGTAGAAAATAAAATTTCATACGAAACAAATTTCAAAAAAACAATTAATCTCAATCTTGTTGAAGTGGACAAAGATGGCTTAATTAAAATTTTTAAAGTTGGAATTGGATAAGTTGGGGGGTTCAATTCGAGCTAACGACGTTAAAGAAAAGCACTGCATGGGAGGCAACACAAGGTTTTCATGTTTCTAATCATTTTGAATCATTTTATTTTTCATATAATAAATTACCATATACTATTGACATGTTCTTCTTTTATGAGTAAGGATGGGTATGAAAGGGGAGCGCCATATTCATCCATGTCATGTGGCATGATCTCTGAGTAATACCTTACCCATAAATCTAAAAAGAAGACAATGTATCATCAGTTTATTTGTTTTGTTTATTTTTATGTTTTTATAGGTTAAAAAAAAGGACATGACGTAAGTCATAAGGAAAATCCATTCACCACCATCCAAGCTGCTGAGACTCAAATCCAGGATTGAAGGGAGATTGTGGAACGTTCTATAATCATCAACCACTAGGTGACTTCATTCCATGATTATCATTTTAAATTTCCTCTTTGAACAACTCTCCCATACCACTTATATGTTTTATTTAAACACTGGGGGCAATGTTATTCTATGTTCGGGGGAGATGAAACAAAATATGATTTTTTTAAGAACATGCATGGAAAGAAAAATTCTATCAACCATGAACATGATAACACGCATTGAAAACTCTGAAATTGGATATCAAATAATTTCTAATTCCTTGATTTTGATTTTAATGCATGTTTATGTTCATGGGAATAGTTTTTGGAAAGTGCGGTTGTCCAATGTGATTTTTCAAAGTTTACATTTTCATCCTCTTAATTAAAATTACACAATGCATGTATACTATATCTTGGGTGTAAAGTTGAGTTCTTGGGTCCCTTTGATTATAGCATAGGGTTCTGGGGTCACTTTTAGTTTAATTTAAGTATCTAAAAGAACAAAAAAAATTAAAAAATGAAAAAAAAAATAATGACCATATAGAGCAATGTTTTGTCCAAATGTGTGGTGTCCGGCACATGGGGATTGTGACTCCATAGTTGTCTTGCCAAGAGTTAGGCTTTATATCTCTATTTTAGATCTTGTAATTGATAATATGTGTAGCGTCTGACACTTGGGGATCGTGGCTCCATAGTTGTCTTTCCCAGAGTTAGTCTTTTCATATCTATTGGGGTTAAAAAAATAAAAAAAAATAAAAAAAATAAAAAAAATGGATACTCAGTTTTATTTGATTCCCACCTAGAACTTCCATTTTTTCCCTTGGAACAATAAAATGGTCCCCATATCTTTTGTGATTCACAACACTTTATCATGCTTAATTGAAATTGGATGAAATGTGGAAACGAATTTGAACAAAGGAATGGTCTTGGGCGGGGGATATTTTTATGGACCAAGTTTGTTTTAAATGATTTTAATGGGTTCATAATTTTCTTGTTATGAGGTCTTTGGGTGAGAAATGTGTATTAAAATGTTTTTGGAAAAGGGGATTAGAATTTCATATTTTTAATATATTTTGTTTGGGACTAGAAAAACTCAAGTTGGGGGGTGTGATTAGTCAATAAAATTGGCTAATATTCATTGTTAATATCTTTATATTCATTGTTCCAAAGTCCATAAACATTGTTTTTAGTGCATTATATAAATAGAACTTCATTTCTCATCTTAAATGCAATTCATGTTTAAAATGAAAATTTGGGCCCAATCATTCATCTGCTTGTGGAGAACATTATATTCATTTTATGAATTTGATATTTTGGTATATGATTTATAAATTTGTTTATAACATTTTATCTTTTATGTCTGATGGATGAATCCCAAGTAAAGATGGATATTTTTGCGCCTGAATACAGAAATTTGCTGGAGAAAGCATAATGGGCCTAAGGCCCATTAAACAAATGTGGGGCCCAAAAACCAAGCCCAATGAAGCTAAAATTTTTATAGTAGAAAGAGAAAAATATTATGATCATTTTATTAAACTGTGGATAGAGCTAATTCTGAATTTTTCATGGTGATAAAAGAATTTTAAGTTGATATTTAAATGATGGGCCCGACATTAATGCACCTAAAGTCGTCCCACCATTGTGACTATAACGTCCAAACGGATATGCCAAATTACCTAACATTTGGAAAGATGATAGAGGACACATGGATGAAGATATTTTTCTACTACAACCGCTGATGATTCGGCATCCTTCAATTCCAAATTCACACGTCAAAATTCTGGATGAATCTGGATGAAATTTCCGGGTCAACTTCGAAACGTCAAAATCCCTTAATTTTCTCACCCTCTTTTTGACTCTCTAAATTAATGGGGATGGAATTTATTATTATGGGGTGTCTCTAAGGCTCCTAATATTCCTATATAAGGAGCTGGTGGTGAATGGAATTATCATCTAACATTTTTCTTTAAATCCAAGTTTTTTTCTTTCGTCCATTGTATTTCTTTCAATTGTAATTTCCCGCTTTCATTTTGTAATGGCATCGTCAATTTCCCTAATGTAATTTTTTCATTCAAATTTAGTATTTTAATAAAATTTATTCTTCTTCTTCACTTTTTATTTTCATTTTCTTCACACTTTGATACCGTTGAATCAAGGTGTGAATTTATTCACACCAGCACTTGTGAATTCATTCACACAACGGTGGAGTGTTCATTTTTCAATAATTTTCTTCTTCTGCAATTCCACCCTCATAAGTCTACATCCCGCTTATATTGGTATAATAGCATCAATGGAGGGATAACCACTTAAGGGTTAATCCAAGGGAGTAGCACGGTCTGGGATTGGATGTTATTTCATAGACTTTAATTTTTAAATTTGTTTGTTATTTTAAGATTTCCATTCGATGAGTTATGTTATTCTTCATCTTTTCCAAGTTTAACGACGACACATTTTAAGTTCTAGTACAATATATTTCCTTTGAGTGCTCATTAAAGTGATCCTCAAAGTGAATTATTGATTGGACTTGGAATTGTGTAGGGATTAAATTGGTGAATGATTTGGGAGAGTTATCTTGTAGTTTGGATACATCTTCAATTAATGTCAAGAAATTTTTAGGAAAAAAAATTTATCCAATCCACCCCAAGTGAAACCCTAATATCAACACATCATCAATAATTTTTTAGTTAACATCATTTTCATTATCTTTTATTTAAATTATATCTTCAGTTGTCTAATTAAAATCTACCTCAAAGTTGGCCACTTCATAGACAATCCATCAAAAAATCATAGTGTCTCAAGGTTTCTTCTTCGGTCCATGCGGATTCGATCCCTACTTGTACTTCAATGACCGCAGATGGGATACCTATGTATCCTTGTTTAGAAAAGGAATCAGAACCCATGTAGTTTGAGTAAAGAAGTATGGAGTTTATGTATGATTGATGGCCCGATGAAATATTTCTTAATTACTTTTATACTCTAAGCTCACGTGAGTCATGCTCTGTGGGAGAAACAAGAGGTATCAGTAAAACCTAACGACTGTGCCACGAAAGATGCAATCATAAGAAATGATATGGGGCTTACATATGTATGACTTCCCAAGTAGGTGAAGACTATGATTTACTCTTGGAAAGAATCTTAGGAACAATTTCCATAAATAAATTTGTACTTTATGGAGATTTAGATACTCTTACATGGGGCCTACTCCTGAGAACGATGCCCAAATTAGGGGGACATGGGGCTTACTCCTATTGAGGATTCCAATTAATAGGGTCCATAAAGATACTTGTACTTTATGGAGATTTAGATTCTTATTTTGGGACTTACTTCTAAGGACGATTCCCATATTAAAGGGGAATTTATGTTATGATCGGGGCTTACTCCTAAGGAGGATGCCTAGATTAAAAGTAATTATGATGGGGGCTTATTCTTGAGAAGGAGGCCCAAGTTAAGGGGACTTGAGAATTGGGGCTTACTCCTAATAAGGAGGCCCAGATTAAGAGAAATTATGATTGGGGCTTACTCTAAAGGAGGATTCCCATGAACAGGGAACTTGGGGCTTACTCCAAAGGAGGATGCCCATGAACAGGTAACATGGGGCTTACTCCAAAGGAGGATTCCCATATTAGGGAACTTTAAATAATGATTGCGGCTTACTCCTGAAAAGGAGGCCCAGGTTCTGAGATATTGAGACTTGGGGATTACTCTTAAGGAGGATGCCCACATTAGGTAATTTGGGGCTTACTCTTAAGGAGGATGCCCACATTAGGGAACTTGGGGCTTCCTCCTAAAAAGGATTCCCAAATTAAAGATCTCTTCATCTTAAAGGTTGAGGTTGACTGGAGGGAATCTCTAACCTTAGTGACATAAAGATATGTAAATTGCGAGTTTTTTGAAAGGTGTTCCACAGAATTCATTTCAGATAAGGAAGAAAACAAAGGAACCATGCAAAAAATGTCTTTGAAGAAGGTTTTGAAGGCTGAATCATAAAAAGGATAGGTGTATTTGAAGAAAAGATTTGAATAGGCAGGAGGGGAACCCAAAAAGAGGCAGGCATGAAAGTCCTGTTTGGGCGCGCAATTTCTGGTTGCGCAAGTATACTTGTGCGACACGTGTGTACTTGGGCGATGGTTAACTCATAAGGTAATACTTTGGAGAGACTTGGATCAAGCCCTTAGTATTATCCCTAGAGACTTCCAAAAGGGTGGTGGTCAAGTTTTGTTGAAGGGATAAGGTGGCGCGCAAGTGTGGCCATTTACTTTAAGGGCTAGACACTTAGGCACAAAAGTGTTGATGAATTTAAACACTTAGGCCTTATTCCCCCTCTTTAGATCTTCCATTCAAGGTAATAAATTACCTTATAAGTGTTCGGAAGACTTCAAGTAGAGACTAGGGCACCGAGAGCTTCAATCTAACTTTTGGATTTTCCGTCTCTCGAAATGGTGGGCCCACAAGGGGTATTTATAGGCCATTGAGGACCTTGGGAGAAAATAAAATAGGGTGTGCAACTCACCTGTGCGACCAATATGTGGCATGCAAGTATACTTGTGTGACCATAGTGAAACTTGCGTGACCCATGCTTAAAGAAATATGTGTTCATGCCTTTGTCAATTTTTGATGTTTCTTCGAAGGATGAATCTCTTTGTACTTAAGGTATTCCCCTTTTTCATTCGTTAGTCTCTGTAACAGAAAGGAGAATCAACAATGTTCAGAAACCAGTTAAAGATGAAGTAGGTATCTATATATTTACATTATTATGATTTCTTTACTACCATGTCTATCTTTTTGTACACTAATTTAGTTTATATTCGTAGACTAGATGGTATAGACCATGTTGGAGGTGGCCTACTGAGATTTATCTCACACCTTATCTGGTCCACTGATGGTACCCATGAAAGTTATATGTTTTAAGGTGTTGATAAGGGGAAGAAACCCACTTTGGACACCTAATCCTAATTTATTACATTATTAAGGATCTTGGTAGTTGATCACCAGGACAATTCTTGGGATACGTGGATGGTTATTAGCTTATTTTATATTCTGTTATATATATTTTATTTCATGCTACCATGTATATTTGTTTTCCTAATTTCTAGATACATCACATACATTATCATATTTCTATATATGGTTTCATTCCACATATGAGTTGATTTTTATTTATTGATGTTCACTCCGATTTTATAATACTTATTCATTGATATATTTATTCTATTATTTTACCTGTTATTATGCATATCCAATGTCCTACACTCTGGTACTGAGGGAATGATATCCTCATGGACACTCCCTAGGCCCTTGCTACAAGTTAGTAGCCTGAGGTATACGAGGAGGGGTACAAGAGGCCATGTGGACAATGAGGTTTGAGGCACCTTTGAGTGGAACCTGGGTGAGGTTGTAACAATATTGTATGAGAGGACTCTCCTCTTTCCTAACTATTTTGAGACAATGGAGAGGATATTAGTAATTCTTTGTAACTTGGTTATAAGCCACACATGAGCATATCTTACCCTTGTTTGGGATAAATATCGAGTTTCCTGAATTAGGAATCATTTTTATTCTTTTTTAGTTTTAAATATGATTTCATTTCACCATTTATTTTACATTTTTTGGTAATTGTTTTATGGTGTGGTTCAACATTGTAATGTTGGTAAGGTTGGAGTGATAAATCTTCAAGGTGTTCTTCTTTAGAACTGATAGAGTAATTTCTTTTTATTTTTATTATTGATTGGGGGTGGATAAAAGTTATAATTCAGTATTGTTTGATTCCATCATGCATTGATAAAGGCTTTGGGGATGTGATTTTGATGATCTTCCTAGGTTTTAGTGATGGTGATCAAAGGAAGGTTGGTTTATACAAGAAAATGGGTCAAGGTGTCAACGTGAGTGGTGGAATTATTCTTGATGCATACTATCATACGTTCATGGTAGTTTCATCATTTGATTTTAAATATTCGATATTTAAATTTTAAATCTGGGATGATGTGGTCTTTATATTTATGATATTTATGTTTTTGGGTCTTTTGTTCAGGTTCCCACTTACCCCCCCTTAAATTTGGTTTATTATGAAAACATGAAAAAATAATTTTGGAGGAGGAGGGTGGGGAGAATTATTAGATGCAGCATTATAGGAACCTAGAATTCATATTCAATATCTATGTCATGCCATATAGGTTCATTTCACTGATTTTATTTATTGTTTTTCCAATGATTATTGAGTGAGCAATGGTAGTTGTATTTATGCCTGAGTCACTCATTGTTATTGATTTAGTGATTTTTAGTTTCAATTCATGAGGTGTATGGGCCCTCATGGATTAGAACTGGTATTTTACCGAGTCAAGATAACATATATTACCCATCACATTCTAAGACTGAATATAGATGGGGTAAAATAGAAATTAAATGGGTTAATATTTTAGTGATAAGGTGTATGGTCCCTGATTCACTAGTAATATTGATCCATTTTATTAGTTTTGATATATATAAATAAGAAAATGACAACATTAAAATAAATTATTTTCTTATAAAAATAAAATTGTTGCCAATAAATGAAGAGACAAAGTGTGACTGACCCTTTCACTTGATGGAACCCCTATAATTTGGACATGATCACTTACTAATATATTAGCCTCCTAATCGGGTGATTGGGATAATTCCTTGGGTAGTGAGCCCTTATTCTTAATATATGCTTTCGTTGTTTATTTTAGATGATCAAAACTTATTTTGTGGCATGTTATTAGAATTTTTAGACCTATTCCACAATAAAGTTATTTTTTCATGCACCAGGAGGGTGGCGATGACCATTCTTCTGAGATGGTGGGACCTAAGCTTCCTGTATTACTACTATAAGTACCACTTGAGGCATCACATGATATACATGATCTATTCACTGATGCTCTGATTCGAGTTAGTTCTGTAAGTCTGATTCAGTCTATGCAGGGTGCTCTATGACTTGCACCTATGAGGGATGATTTGACATTTGTGTTCCAACAGCAGAATTTTCCCATAATTTTTGGGGATGGTGGTCCACAAGATACTGAGTCATACATTGACTCCACTATATCTATCTTTGAGAAATTTTAGATTCCACCAGAGAGTTTGATAAATTATTCCACCTACATGTTGTATGATTTAACCAAGAACTATTGGAATGTGATTACTCATATTGGTTGTCATTAAGGAATGGTAAGGGATGACTTCTTAGCCACTTTCTATGATAATTTCATTCCTTAGACACTGATATCTAACTAAACTATAGAGTTCATAAATATAGAGTAGGGTGTTAGCTCATTAATGGGTTATTCAGGGTGTTTTACTAATTTATAGTTCTTTGTACCACTTCTAGCCAATGATGAGCTATTGTGAGCAAAATGTTTTGTGGATAGGCACCAGTATGTCATCTGTAATCTGGTGGATTTATTTCACCTACCTACTTTTTCAAATATCATTATTCAGGATCTTATCATTGAGCACAATCTAAGGGATATAGATAGTATTGGGAATATAGGTTCAGTGTTTAGGTAGGCCAGTAGTTCTTCTCATAGCAGGAAGAATTCCCTCGAATCTTCTTATCAGAGTAGTGGTTTTCAGAGTAACTACATTAGAAGCTCTGTTATATGACATCAATGTGAAGACAATGGATTCTAAGGCCTCATTGTGATAGAGACCCTATGGAGTCTCTCTCTTTTAGATGTATGTGGAATCTTCAGAGATTCTTTTAGATAGTTCATTATTTTTTGAGTGGAAGTGGTTGCGCAGCCGCTCCACCTTAAGGGGATGATGTTTTACACCATTTTAGGAGGGGAATTGGAGTATCCCCGGAAGGACTAACCAAGGATTATGTTATTTACATAGTTTCCAAACTACTGATTATAATATTCAGTACAACAGACTTGCTTAGGGTAGTTTAGTTGTAGCATAGGTCCACATATCAGGTTAGTTTCATGCATTAAAACTAATACCTGAGGATCACAGTCCATGACCATCAATAGTATGAGGTACTATTATAGTATCCTATACTTTTTCATCTTCTTTATTTGATATGGGTCCTTCACACACATTAATCTCTTCATTGATAGTGGAAAGTATCCATCTTGAAATTCAATATTACCATGGTTTGATGACCCTGGATACACCGTTGGAGGTGTTGTTAGAGGGAATACCCCAATTTTGGTTTTATCCACTTGAGGTAAGTAATAAACCCTTCTTATGGGGTCTCTTTGTTCTTGAGATTATGTGATTTGATGTAATTATCAGGATGTATTGGTTTGTTCCTGATCAGACCTTCATGGATTCCTATCACTGTAGGGTT
This sequence comes from Viscum album, assembly GCA_963277665.1. Classification (NCBI taxonomy): domain Eukaryota; kingdom Viridiplantae; phylum Streptophyta; class Magnoliopsida; order Santalales; family Viscaceae; genus Viscum; species Viscum album. The sequence continues at coordinate 368,042,835 of OY728125.1, forward strand.
TTGTTTATATCACCAGAGGAAAGCTCTTATCTCCAAAAGGGTGAGTGGAATGTCCTAGATGGTGTATATAGACAATACCATCATGGAATAGCTGGAGTGACCTCGTAGATTTCTATTTTATTCATGGAGGATCAGTGAGTACACCTGGATGATTTTCCTCCAGTAGTAGATCATTTTATGGATGTATTTATTGATGATTTCTCTATATTACCTCTTAAGAGGGTGGTAGAGTTTATGATTGAGCTTATTCAAGGATAATCTCTAGTTTCCATACCGCCATATAGAATGGAACCGATTTTGATCCAATAGATCAAGATACAGTTAAAGGATCTAGATTCCAAATGTGGTATATATCCAAGAACTTTCAGTTGGGGTTCACCCATGATTTTCACCAAGAGGGAAGATGATACCCTTAGGTTAAGTGTGTTTTACTTATCATCGAACTGTATTAAAATTAGGAACTGGTATCCACTGACTCATACATAGGATCTCTTTTACCCATTCATAGGATCTAGGGTCTTCTCAAATATTGACGTGAGATCAAGTTATCATCAAGTGCGATTCAGGCCATCCTACATACTTCGTACAATGTTTTTTAATATGTATAGTCTGTATGAGTATCTTCTTATTTCATTCAGTCTTAGGAATGTGCCCACCATTTTCATGGATTTTATTAATATGGATTTCCATTTCAATTTTGATTCTTTTATAGTATCCATTGTGGATGAAATCTTGGTGTATTCTTAGACTTGTACTTACTTTTCTCAACATCTTGAGATTATTATTAATACACTAAGAGATCATCAACTTTATTCCAATATTTTTTAGTTCAATTTCTAGATTAAAAAAGTTCACATCTTGAGTCATATTATCTCAAAATAAAATGTTTATGTTGACCTAGAGAAGGTGTGTGTTTTTGTATCCTGAAATCATCCCACTAACATATTCGTTATGCCTGGTTTCTTGGGGTTGTCTAGATATTACGAGGATTTTCTATAGGACTTATCAGTACTTTCTTCACCTCTTACTGATCTTATAAAGAATGGTGTTATGTATCTATGGTCAGAAGAGTTTGAGGACTATTTTTAGGAGATGAAAGGAAAGATTTTTCATCACCTATTCAGATTCATCCAGATCCTAGAAGAGGATGTATTGTTTTATGTGATTAATTAGGAATCATCTTGGGTGAAGTGCTGATGAAAAATGATAGGGTATATATATAATATTCTTGAGCTAGTGGAAATTGTCCTTGATTTATGATGATGGAGACATTGTCTATTGGGTGATCACATTGTGGTGTATACAGAACACAAGATCCTAAAATATATCTTTTTACAGTGTGACTTGAATATCATATATAAAATATGGATCAAATACCTTTAGTGATTTTATTTTTAGATTACTTATATTCCATGAAAGGGCAATGCAATAGCAGATACACTTAGTAGGAAAACTCAGGCACATGCTTTGTAGGAAGCTAGTGGTGAATAGAAGTTGATGGACCACTTTTATGAGTTTTATTTAGAGTTGAATGATTGTTCACAACTAGTCTTCTATTACAACCATGATAGTTACCTATTCACTCCATGAGGTGGTAATGAGATTTTAGTTTTCAAAACCTAAGGGTTTGGTTCTTTGGGAGAGTATTGCTGGTGAGGACCCGCCTACAGATTGGTTTATTGTTTGAGACAACATCCAATGTATACATGTGTGAATTAGGTTTCCTATGAGTATGAGAGAGGAACTAATGTGAGATTCTCACACTTCTCGTGGGAAATTTCATTTAGGAATCTCTACGATGTATCAAGATATGTGATGCCAGTATTGGTGTCATGGGATGAAACAACATATAGAAGGTTTTATCACTAGGTGCTCCACCTATCAATAGTTTAAGCCAAAGAACCATCGAAATGATGGTTTATTATAGTTTTTATTGGTCATGGAATTGAAATGAGAATATTGTTTCATGGAATTATTAATTGGATTATTGAATTCTTCTCAAGGTAGAAACACATTTTGGTTAGTCTTGGATCAACTAACCAAAGTATCCCACTTCCTTCATATCTAAGAGTATTTCCCAATTGATGAGAAGATAATATTATATGTATGTATGATCATACAGTTACATAGGGTTCCTTGTACTATCATGTCAGATTGGGATTCTAGTTTCACATCATGGTTCTAGTAGGGTTTAAATAAATCTATGGGTATACAGGTGCTTCTGAACATATCTTTTCACCCTCTTACCGATGAACAGTCAGAATGGATTAGACATGTTTCAGAGGGCATTCTATGGAGACTGATGCTTGATTTAAATAGTTATTTAGAGAATCATATACCTATCATTGATTACTCCTACAATAATAGATTTTAGGTGATGATTCAGATGGATACCAATAAGTCATTTTATGGTAGTCCATCTTTTTCATTCATGTGTTGGATACAGGAAGAATAAGTTGTGATACTAGTTCCTTGTCTTATGCTGCAGAATTAGAAGCTGGTTCCACTGATTAGGAAAAGTATTTCTAATAATCAGTTGAGAAAGAAATATATTGCTGATCACCATCAAAAACCATTGGAGTTTGAGGTCGGGGATCATGTCTTTTTGTACGTATCACCCATACTTTGGCATAGTTGGATACGGAGGTAAGGGAAGTCAAAACTAGAATTTTTTAGTCCATTTGAGATCTTGGAGGGAGTCGGACCGATATCCTATTAGTTTCTATTACTTTTTGTTGTTACATGCATAATGTCTTCCACCTATCATAGCTTCATCATTATCATGATGAACCATATAATACTATTGATCCTAAGGTGGTTGATTAAGAAGATGATGACTATTTTTAGACTATCCTATACACATCATTGATTGGATCACAAAGGCTCTTCGAGGCTAGTTTGTCCCTTTAGTGAAGCTAATATTGTAACATTATTGTGTATAGGATGAGATGTGGGAGTGGGAGTCCAACGTATGTGCTCAATGGTTGGATTTGTTCTCATGTAGAGTTTTTTCACCCTTGGAAGAGAACATGGGGATGATTTCCTTTAAGGGGGAAGACCCTAAGAACTTAGTTTATTTTTTCAGGTATGATTCTTATTATTTTTTGTTAAACCTTTGTTGTAATCCTTTTGTGGATTAAAATAAGAAATTATACCTTCGAGAGTGTCATTTTGTCCTTGGAGGGAAAGGAGAAGGGGGTTGTAAGTTGGCTACTAGACAAATAAATAGCATGTATTTAGAATATGTATCATGTATTCAATACACAACATGTAATGGTATGGGTAGGCCAGTTCATGACATTCTAATTAATTTCCCCACATTAGAAATCCTTAGAATTAAATGATATGTAACTCAATTATAAACAATGTAAATGTTGGGAAATGATTATAAAGGGGTGGAACCCCTTTTATTTATTCCTTTACCCTTATTTCTTTCTCTCTATAATAGAGTCGAAGGTCATCTTTTGTGCTCTAAAATCCCTCCTTCATAATGTTTGATCTCGGTTCTTCATCCAAATTCCGATTTAATCCTTTTTCATCTCATTAGATGTGTATCGATATGTGCTTACTTTATCTCTAGTCATTCATTAGTTGTATTCTCCTCGACCACACTATTTTGATGTATGATCATATGCCCTATTTTTCAGGGTATTGATACTCTATTAAAATTCCATCCTATCTATTCAGAACTAAAGGCTGATACTGGATGAGAAGTGGTTATATATTTGAGGTAAGTGGTCTATGACTCAACCCTCAAGCCTCACCATTTTATAAATAGTCATCATCATGTGAATGAAAATTTCATGTGGTCATTGGTTATTAAATTTATTTCCCTTATATTCCTTGTCCAAATATTCTAAAGACTATTATATATAGTATCATCACACCATTAGAGTTTTATACCATAATGATTTCCACCCTAATTATGGTGTTTCTTCAATTATGTTGTAGTATCCCATGTTAGTATACCTTTGACATCATTTGGGCATGTGTCTTGATTATACTAATGTAAATATCTCTTAAATTAAATGAGTTATATATTTTTAATGGATAGCACCTTATAGTACCAGTTGACCCTTCTAAGGTACATTCTTTAATATCATAAATGAATCTCAATTCTAAATGAAAATTTTAATGTATATATCACTTGGATTAATTGAATTTAATCTAATGACTTGGTTTCATATCCTTATAACACCATGATATGATAAATAGAAGGTAGTGGAGTGAACCTAATTAATGATTAAGTGATTAATGTACTAAATTACTGCATGTCCTTCTTAACCTTATCACACAAATGAATAGTATGAAATAATCCAATTAAATTATTAAAAGGCATGAGTAGTACATGGAATTCATTAAATACTGAATCAAGTATAAGTTGCATATTTTATATGGTCTTTTTCACCTTTAAAGAAGTGACAAATTTGATTAATCCTTGGATTTTTTACGGAATTCCTTATACACTCATAGGATGCCATTCTAATTTAAGGATTAGGTTTTCAATGGAGGTACCCACCTTGAAATGTGGTCTATGCTACTTAGTGATGTCTGGAATAATTTCATTGAATCCGTCCAATGTCATTTTGATATTAGGATTCCTTTTATACACTCTGTGGATCCATCTTGACATCTTTGGATATGTGGCGCCAGGGATACACCCATTGAGCCACATCATTTCTTATCTCATTTTACCTTGGATGAGATCTTTGGAATTAGTAAGAATCATATCATTGTGGAATTCCTTAGGAAATACCCATTGGATTACACTCTGACCCATTATAGCTAGGCTATAGGTTATTACTGATTTGGGTCAATCCTTGAGGTCAAGGATGCCTTGGTTAATAACTTGGAACCTCTTCATTATTATCATCTTTACAGAATACATTATTACACCTTAGATCCTTATTTATTGTTCTTTTCAAGATACCTAATCAGTGTTGTTATACCTAAAGTGACTTATAAAAAACAGAATTGGAATGTGTTAATTAAATTATTACATATTTAAACACTATATGAGGATAAAGAATGTATTTGGGTATTTGCATTACTGTTTTATATTTAATTCTATATATATTTCTACACAGTTCTTTAGTTTATATTCATAGTCTATATGGTTTAGTCATCATTTGTAGTGGCATATTTAGATTTATTTCACACCCTATATATGATGCAGATGGTACCTGAGCATATTATATGATTTTGTGTTTTGATAAGGGGAAGGAAACCTTGTTGCACACATGATCCCGATTTATTACATTAAGATTGATATTGGTAGTATATCATTGGGATAGTGCTCAGGACTCAAGGATAGTTTTTAGATTCTTCTTTATTATTTTGTATATCATTTATTTCTTACTACCATGTATACCTATTTTCCATATTTCTAGACACATGACTATAATTATAATATTTCTTTATATGGTTGTGTTCCAGATATGAGATGAATGTTATATATTGATATTTACTCATATTTTATTCTTTGTTTTATTTAATATAATGATTCTTCTATTTTACCTATTTTTGTAAATATTTAATTTTTTTCACTCTCGTAATGAGGGCATATTCTCCCCATGTACACACCCTAGTCCCTCAATGTTATTCAGAAGCCTCTAGAATATAGGGAGTCATGCTTGACACCATGAGGCCAACTGGGTTTGGGGAACCTTTGAGTGAATACTACTTGATCTAACTCTCATTATACTCCCATCTCTCCATAGAAATTATTATGCTGACACCCATTAGTTTAATTTTTTTTCTAAAAACTGGATCTAATAAAAAAAATATGTGAAACATTATAAAACCATCACCAAGATGTTCATCAAGAAATATACATCCATATTACTCTATTAGGTAATGTCTATATGAGGCACTCTTCTTTTTACTGGTGAAACTACATCTGCACCATCAAAAAAATTGTGTTGGATATTCTAACCAATGTTCTTTCTGTTGAACTAAACTATTGAACCTAAAGATCTATTAATAAACTTTGTCCAATACTTTCTATATGGTTATCTATTATCTTGAAAACTCTCTCTGATACTCTGATTGAAATATATATCTGCATCTTCTCTTCTCGATAGGAATATTAACTCAGTTCGAAACTCAGTCTCACACCAAATATATAGTGTTTCAACTTTTTTCATAGATGAACAGTGTTAATTGTGATTATAAAATACATTCTATTTATATAAGTATGCCTAAATTAGAAAAATTGGGAAACTAATTTTCCTTTTCCCCTAAAATTAAATTCATTGGGCTCTTTTTAATAAATATACTGTCTTCATGAAGCTTCTTGAATCTTCCTAAAAAATAATCTTCTCCAACCATCCTTATACATATTTAACCTCGATATTAAGAAACTGCATTGATATCCCTAATCTCAACTATATAAAAAATGAAAAATATCACTATATTCTCTTTCTATTAGATCTTTATAATGTTATGTAAAGCATATAAAACATTGTCCTGTAATGTTTTTTGGATGGATTCATTAAGAAAATTCCATATGGTTCTACTCTATATGATATTCCTTCAACCCAATCAGTATCCTATGTCTATTGGAATTTTTTAAAAAAATGTTCTGTTGTTTGATTTTCTATTGTATATTTATTGGATATACTCGATTAGTTAATTTTCCTTTACCATCTCACCTCACTAATTCTTAACTTCTAACTCCTAATATCATATAGCAAAACATTTCCTTTTAAACAATGTAAGAATTTTGTTTATAGTAATCTTGATACTTTGAAAATGGCTTAAACCAATGTTAAAACTTCTAAAAACATCTATCACAAAATTCTTCTTCCAAAAAAAACATCGGCTCAAACTCTTTCATCTTTCTCATTTGTAGTTTCATAGATAAAACAATTGAATTATAGAATATCATTTATTTTAAAAACTCATCAACACCATGTTCTTATAAAAGATAATTTACAATGATCTGAGCATTGGTTTGTCGAGTAAAATATTTATAGTGAATGCGTTATACTATTCTATTATTAGATTCTATACCACTGTAACTCTATACTCTTTCATTTTTCTGATCATCTATATATGATTCCTCTACACTATCCATTTATATATTCTATGTTTGAAGATCCATCTCTAAACATTTATATATAATAGACTTTGTGTTTGAAAAATTTCATTTGAAAAGTTTCATTCATTAATGTCTTTCTAGTTTCTTGAACATGGATTATTTTACTTGTTATGAATGCTCATTACCATAAAATCTACCTGAATCATGAAGTTTTATGATTTTAGGTTCATAAGAAGATCATATTATCATCTATATATGGAAGAATGTTTCTTAACAAGATAGTCTAACATCATAATACAACATTAAAAACACTATTTCTAAATTTTCCATAACTTCTTTATCAAATTTCAAAAACCATTTCTTACCTGTTAAAAAAACATATTAACAAAAATGACGACTTAAATAAATACAGATAATTTTTATAAAAACATCGCAAACAATATTCAAAGCCTCTAATAGAAATGGTATTCTAGCCCGAATGGCCTGAAGGCCTTCCTTTTTGTTGATTTTTTGATAACCCCCCCCCCCCTTCAATGGATGAGGGGGAACCCTTATAAGGCCCGTAGGCTTAGAGAATACATAGCATGTAGGCTTAAGAGATTACATGACATGAAGGTCTTAGGGAATTCAACTTGACTATCTACAAGGAACTGCCCCTCCCTAGCATCTGCATCATGATAGTAGCTCTCCACCTTCACATGGTCGTCTGGCTAGGCTTCTCGTGAAAGCACAGGTTGGTCTCGATGGCATATCCATACCCTCTCATTCTGAAAAATCCATTTGGATCTTCTCTAATGAGTGCACCTGCTCTGAATCCTCTTCTGAGGCTGCTCTTTCTTTGTAGTGTGTATGGGGAAACTGAATGTGGCCCAAAGTCTTTGTGGTGGCCTGAAGGCCTTAATGGTGTCCCAAAAGCCCTACTGACCTGAAGTCCTGGATGTCTCGAAAGCCTTAATGACTCTAAGCTCAAACCTGTGGCCCAAGGTGAATAATACTACCGGCTACAGTACCGAACTGTACCTACAACAGTGCTTGTTATATTACCTGAATAGTGTACAGTTCTGCTATAGTACTTGGACAGTGTACAATTCTGTTATAGTACCCACATAGTGTACAATTCTCCTATAGTACCGCACAGTGTACAATACCTCTATAGTTCCTGCTACAGTGCCTGCTATAGTACCCCCCATAAATATGCCTATACCTGGTTTTGAACCTGAGTCGGGTGGATGCACTTAAGGATACCTCACCAATTAGGCTGAGGCTCATGTGTGAAATGGTATTCTACAATTGAGTTATTACTCTCATAAAAAATTATTTTTACTGGATACCATTTCTCATGAGGTGTAGTGAAAAATAAAGAGTTGATTTCAAACAATTTTCTCTATACTTATATAAAAATTAATGGTGTTCATATTTAAATTTCTTTATTTTAATGATTTAAATTTTAATTTTATATTTCCATTGTACATTCACTTGCTTCTACACATGAATTTGTTTTAATTAATAAAAAAATTGATCTAAAATTATCTTGAGTTCTCAACTAGTTATTTCACCCCCACCCCAACCCCACCTAGACTTCCCATATTCTTAACAAGGTAAAACAATAGGGAAATCGAATTCCCAAGAATAGGTGTGTATAGGGTACCTTATGGAGTCTGAGTGGGTACCTAATAGGTTCTTGGCTATTTTATTAAAAAAAAATTATTTAATTAAATATAATGTTTTTAATAAACAAAACACATCACCCACATCTCTATTTTATAGTCACAAATCTACTTATTCCCTCTAAACTTTTATCTTTTCCAAGTGGTCGAGTAAATTCATTTATTGAAAAATGAAAGAACAAATACTAATGTTAGGCCTCTATGGGTAAAGTTGAAAACCCTCTCCCTTAAAATAATTATTTATTTTATTATTTATTTGTTCTGTATTGATTGTTTCATAATTTTTGTATTTTCTTATATTCATTTATTTTTATCATTTGAGGTCAAATTAGTTAGAAGTATCCAATGATTAGAGTCATGATAGTTTTAAGATTGTGGTAATATACTTCTCCTTTGGTTTTTATAAGTTCATCCTATGTCACATGAAATTCCAGAATCACCAACCATGTGATCATTACATAATAATAAATTTTAAATTGGTCTATATATTCATTAAATGCTATTTGAAGTCAGTTATGTTATTGGTGGTCTTGCGAGATATGTGCATTGATGTCATGTTCATCGATGGACTTCTTTGATATGGTATGGGTTGAGTAACCATGACCTGTAAACCAGTAAGTGTGTTCAAGCTTGAATTATGAACTTAAGGACCATGAGATGTTTCCTTTACTATTCCCTAGTAAATGATGATGAGATTACATGATAATATATAATAAGTCTATCCTAAGCATGAAACCTTGAGCGGGTTAGTGGATTTGATATCGTGACCTTTTAAATATTATTTTTTTTAATTTTATTTTTTTGTTATATGTGATAAATTTTTCAATTTAATGAATACTTGGTAGTACATCATCCACCCTTGGTATATTTTTTTGGAATCAAGTTCACCCTATGACATGGTTTGGTGGTGCATTGCCCATCCTAAGTTGGAATATTTGTTTCTCATCCAATTATATAGAGATATTAATCTTTCATTCACCATGAGATAGATGTATTGTTGGTATCATGTATACCTAGATTTAGTCACTACTTTTATATCATCCACCATTGAAATGTTGGTGGTGCATTATCCACCAAGGTATTTATGGTGGTTTTTTATTTTATACCAATAAAATGATTTTAGTGGTACATTATTCACATAGAGTTGGATAGAGGTGTTATATCATCCACGCAAGGGATTGTATATTGGTGGTACCTCGTATGATGCCTCATCGCACACTCTCTTTCCTCTATTGAATGAAAAAAAATCCCAAATTATAATTCTTAGAATAATCCTAAATCATCATTTATACATCACATCACATGAAAAATCTCTCTCTTAAATTTGAATAATAGATAAAACACGTTAATCCATAGAAGTTCTCAATTTAATAAATTATATAACAAGTAGCATACACTTTCATACTACCCTCCAACCATACCCATCACATTTTATCAATAGTGTTATCACAATATTAGAATAATCACAAATATATTCATCTAGGAAATGTATGAAAATGATCTTACCATTCACATATATATCATGTGCATCAATCATATATTATAAAGAACAACTTATCATTTCATTCCAATATATACCCAAGTTAATCCACATGTCCAATCTACCCACACTAGGGTCCTCATCCATACTCATGGAATCTAATGTCTATACTAATCAAAACCTAAGGTATATAATTCATATATCACACACACTATGGTTTTTTTACACTATATACTCATATCAATATTATAATCATAATCACATAGCTGAATAGATAGAAACTCATTAACTGTGTTTTTAGCTAATTAACATATTGATAATAATATATTTAGGAAAACGATAAATGATTTATTTTTTTGTTTAATTTACCAAACCCTTTTTCAAAAAAAACCATTATTAAAAATTATGCATAGTCATACACATCATGTGAACCTATATTCCCAGTATGACACATGTATGCACACCTGTTTTCCATGAAAATCCAAGAGTAAAATAAGAAGCCATAAATGATAAATAGTTACTCTTTAATAAATATATCATCTGTAATAGAAATACCAATAAATAATAGTCTCACTCCCTAGTATCTTGGATTTATTCCATAAAATTATTGTGAAATCACAAATATAGATTTCGTCCAATGTTATGGCAAGTCAATATCCTTAAACCAACACCTAAATAAATAAATAAATAAGGTTTATAGTCGAATTTAGTAATTTCCCCCAACCCACATGTCATTTAATTCCTAGGTTGATGTTTCTCCATGTGACCTCTAGCATAAAACCTTGTACAATAGAGGTTTCTAACCAGAAATGAGGATTTATGATCATCATTTCGGAGTCTACCCTCAATCAGATAACATTACAATAAAAATAAACAATAAAATATACTTATACCAAAAAATAATAACACAGTAAGGTATTATTATTGAATAAAACCATACGAAATAACATAAATCATAAAATAATAGAAGAACTCCTATCAAAACATACTATTTATACATCTAAAAGGATCACCTGATGGACTGATCACATACATGGAACATACCAAAGAAATATAATAATAAAATCATAATACTCTATTATAATGACTTTTTCCTTACCATGGTACTATATTATCTCCCTAATGAGCTACTCTAGCATAATCTTTTATATTATATCCATTTACTAAAGCAACATATAAAATAGAATTTTAAAATTTATCAAGGTGCACGCTCAAGGAGTGAGTATAAAACGCAGAAGAACATTGACAATGAGATCATAGAACATTAGATAATGTAATTATGTGATATCATGTACAATATCACATGTGAATTCATAAAAATCACCATATTAATATGAAGGTCAAGTAATTATGTGCTAACCAATTCACCGTAATACTCAACCCTACCTTCTTTGGCCATTACCAATGAATCACACTTATCATCATAATATCTACCCAACAAGGTACCACAGTACACAAGTTAACTCACTAGCCATAATTTTCAACAAATAAGTGCTATGATGCATGAGTTGTCCCTTTATCATAATATATAATACATGGAGATACATAATATTAGTTAACACTTGTTTCCTTATCTATATTGTAATATTTCATGAAATATAACAACCTGCCATTTTATAATAGCATCCACACCTCAGGACATTAATACATTTGTCCTCTTAATTTTTTATAGTAAAGAATTGCATCATAGGTAAATATAATTAAATGATGATTAAAGGTAATCACATTTCACAATGATGTATCGCTTATACACACACTAGAACATCTTAAGAAACCCTTTCCTTAACATATCAAACTTATGCCTTCGGTAGCGACAACCATATCTCATGGATCACACACCCAAAATAATCTTCTCTTATCTTTTCTATACAAAACATAGATCATCACACTCAATGATAATATTTTTTATGATTAAATAACCCATATTCCATAACTCATCATTCCCATAATCTGACTCCCAAGTATTTTTACATTGAACAACCAATTAACCATCCTACCCATATTAAGAAACCTCCAATAGTCAAAAAGAACCATACTTATTCTCGTGTCATCTTCACTATCACCTCTAGATTGAATTTATATCACTTAATTTCAACCTTAACACCTTTAACACACCAAGAATCCTATAAAAACATTAATTAGGTCATCATCCAATTAGTACCCACTCGGTTAACTACCTTCCCTTGTCACACTAGGCCTCATGTGGTCTCTCAAAACTAATCCTAATTAAAACTCACATTTTTTCTTAAAGGTGAAAATCAAGGTCTATCTATTATTCCCTATCCCATTTACGGCCTCAACCTATAAGTAAAACCCATAACCAAACCATTAATGATATCGTCTATAACTTATTGTCCCCACAAATTCACTCAAAAGTGACTATCCAAAGTCCATCATATTTTATCTCATACCCAAACTCCATTTTGAGTTTTTCACAGACAATAAGTACATGGTTAATAGGGTCACAAAACCGTTGAGTGATATTAAAATCTCCCTAACAAATATTGAATGTTAATTATGATCCTAATAAGTTGTATCTAATATTTTACACCAACTTAAAACTATCAGTTATCATTTTGGTCTTCTAAAATAGGTTACCGATTACTAAATGTTATATCACATATGAAACACATAAATATTTATTTAAAAAAATAGTTATGTCTTAACCTATTCCAAAATATGATAACCCCTTTAATAGTACAAATCCATTAATCCTTAATCAAGATATGTAACACAAATTTTAAAAACTATTTTTTGATTTAGAGGATTTCATTAACAAAAAAAAGAAAAATAAAAGTGATTGAGGTATGAAAATGGTAAATTTTTTGTCTTGGAGTCTACAAAAACTAATAAAAAATCAATTCAGCATCATATGAGAATTTATAAATATGATGGTGGGTGTATTATATGGAAATATCTTATGTTTTTTTGTTTTTTTGTTCACCTACAAGTTAATTGTTTATTTTTATTTAATATAATTATTATTTGTGGTCCTTCTTTGTAGGTTTTATTTATTTTTTATGGTTTTTAATAGTATAAAGTTCCCACATAACCTTTATAAGAATCATTTTTATATAAATTAAATTAAGGATATTGGAGGAGAAGTATGGGAGGTTGGGATGCCCATGGCCCCACAACCATTTATATAAATCTATCCAATATGGAAAAGGTATTTTTTTATAAAATCCATTAAAAAATTAAAAAAAACCTACATGTAAGAGGATTTCAGGACCACCACCAGTCTCCCAATGAACCCACACAAAGACACAAGTGGTCCACTATATTTCCAGTGTTTTGCGACTAGCCTTTTGATGTTAGGGGTAGTGACACAAAGCCACTTATATCCAACAAAATTATTGGTGTGATCCCATTGGGATTCTAATGGGTTCTACTATATACTAATAAATTCCAATGATTTATATAACCTACATAATTTTACTATGTAACATTTTTCCCCATTATTATGTCTTCAAATCCTTTTTTTAAGCATTGAAAAAACATTTTCAATTTTCTTCCACTAATCGGAATTACCAAATGAAAGTTTAACTAGATATTTCTCATGTTGGATTTAATTTTTTCCTTGGTTCCATTGACTGCTAAAAATAATGGATGTTTTGAAAAATATAAATTTAATTAATTCATAAGGAATTTTATATTGAAAGTGTATAATCACATAAAAAAATTTCAATAAATAATAATCATCCTTGATTGTTAATCCTTTCTCACCATTCTTTAACCACTTATCACGGAAAAACTCAATCACCATAGACTAAGAACTCAATGGAAACCTTTAGAATAAATGATATGAACATGTTTTCATTATCCTCCATCAATATTACATGTGTAACTAATCATTAATGATCTAAACAACATATTTTAATATACTATCATAATAAATTTTAATATTTGAAAAATAAACCAGAAAACTCATTCATTCTGAAAATTTTAAAAATAAATCATATAAATAATTTATTTTTCTCCAAATAGTTTCATAAACATCAATAATAAATAAATACAATAATAAAATCTAAACTCCTCTAATGTAAACTAATTCCATCAATTATAACTTTTAATTTTCTTTATAATTCTCATCATTAAATCTTATATTATGTCACACATGACACATTATAATAACATAGTCCAAGGGAATACTCTTACCACTTCCTTTCAATAATTCTCTCTAATATACATAACAAAATAAATCCATCTTATTCTAATGTATCTATCCATCACATAAAAATAATCATAATAATATATCAAAAATATTATTCCCATATAAAAATAATAATAAAATAATTAATAAATAATTTAGTTAATTATAATTATATTCAAAACTATAATCACATCAGACTCCAACCTAAATCATAATATAAGAAAATAATCTTATATTTAGGTTAATGGTACAGAAAAAATTAAATTTTTCACTGATAAAATTACCAATATATCCTTTGGATGTAAAATGGCTAGAATTACTTTGATAACTTCACAAACTCCAATGATATGATTGTTATGTCTCTACATTACACACCCCTTTTAAATATTTTCAACCCCAAAATTTATAGTCATAATCTCTGTAGGTTCTACTATAGTTTCGAGTAATGTACATACTTATATCATCAAACCCAAAAACATATGAGAAAGAAAACTATTCCCTAATTACTACTAATTATCTATAATCCTTAAAAAATCATTCTTTCATATTTTGCAACATTAAACTCTATGATGCATTATCCCATTATTATTAAGTATCATGTAATAAATAAATAATACTTAAACTATTGTTATCAAAAAATTAGAGTCCTTTTGTAAAATAACAATGTCCAGCTACATATATTACTGGTTTCCTTAGGTTAATTCATATACTTAATTATGATATATTTTTTACTTACCAAACTAGTACAAAACACTATTATTCTCACATAAATTTACCATCATAAATAAACTCACTTTTATATCATTATTTCATGAACTATCCCTATGAAAACTCCACCTTAGCGGTTAATAAAATTTAGTTTTGACCCCCAAATCCCTCCCCTTACCAACATAATGTTGAAAAACATATTCATATGATAGAATATTCATATAAAAGGGTGAGTATAAGACAAAGTTGGAAATACCCAAAATACTCCCCACATAAGTAATTAAAGAGAATCAAGTTATCTCAATTTTTTATATAAAATAGTATAATACATTAAATTAAGTAAATGGGATAAAAACCCATTATAAATAATACACAACACAACTCAAGCACCCATATATGAACTCATACACCCAAGATATGTATTAAAATATCCCCTCTAGGAGATATATCACAAACCCAATGTACCCCCTATCAATGTAGGACAAACTAAAGAAACCGTAATCGAAATAATATAACCATCCCACATGACCCAAGTCATCCCTTGGGTATACAATTTAATGTGACAAAATTTTATCATTGATATCCAAGTCTCAAAAAAATACCCATAGATATATAACATGAACTCACACAAACCCATGAAAAGATAATCTTATACATACCAATTATCATTATTTTTAAAACCATCATACAAATTATACATTTTACCAAGCATGTTTTGTGAGTCACCCCCATCCTTTAATTTCAAAAACCTAAAAAAATCCAAGGAGTATTTTCTGAAAGTTTCCACCAAAAAACACAAGAATTTAACTTGAAAACCCAAAATCCTTAAAGTATTTCATAGAAGTAGAGTAAGATAGAATCCACCAACATCACGTAACAATTTATAGAAGAAATAACCACACACCATTATAGATCCAATATATTAAAAACATCCTATGATGTTTTAGAAAAAACCAATCAAATCATTCCCTAAACAAAATATCGAGGAATTATATTCCCATAAAAGTATTTATACAAAAGTAAAATGAGAATATAATATAGAGGATAGAGATATTGGAGGCTTAACTTTGATCCATTGGTCAAATTCTCAAAGAATTGAATAGAGGGAGCTATGGAATGAATAGAACCCCCATAATCTCCAATGGAACCCTTAAGTTTTGAGTTCCCTATAAAATAAGTAAGAAATGAGTGTTTTATTCGTAAGATCCATGTTTAAAATATAATTTTTGGAATCTTTAAAATTTTACATTGTTTAGAGGGTTGATTTTATGAGCCATGTTCTAACCCAGGGATATCAACAACTAGAAAATTTATAGGGGCATATAGAATGGATGCCACATTTACCCAAAATATAAACTAATAATGATCTTTCTCATATACCCTTATTTATTCATACATGATTAAAAAAGATATCTCATATGGGTACCCCTAATTGTGAACCCTTAAAAACCATCCCAAACTTCAAAAAATCATATAAAAAATTATGGAAACAAAAACTAGCATCTTCAAAACATAAAAAAAAAAAGACAATAAAATACCTCAATATTATGGGTTTTACATTATTTATTCCATTGACCTTTCCATCATCATAAAAGTTGACGGTTGATGGTGTATTGGAAAGGATCGATCCATTTATCTTTTATAAACCTATATTATTCCCAAGTATCATTATTAACTTAGTTATGCTACCATAATACTCAGTCTAATGAGATATGTATTCCTTACATGATCATGTCTTGCTTATCCAGAATGAGATATGGGGGTGTGGATGAATATAGCATATAGATCGATAGTAAAATGATCCCAACTAATCACATGATAATGTTCATGATTGTATGTCATTATTTTAGATATGTGTAAAACATAATGATCTGAGTTGAATCTTGGTGGTAGATCTAGTTGATATGAAACATCACTGATATGATTGAGAATCTCAAATGTTTAGACATACATTGAAGCAAGTTTCACTTTTATTACCAAATAACATTTCCCCAACCTTGGTTATTCTCACAAGAATAAATTATCTACCACTTTAAAATATATAGGATGATGATTATGTACTACATATGATTTTTTATGAGTCTAATCCATTTACATTAATTTATTTTTCTATTTAATTTTCTCAGTAGTAACAAGCATAAGATTTGGTCTAATCAGTGATGTTTCCCCAGTCACACCCCAAGAAATTGGAGAGTGATATGGATGATCTTACAATTATTAAAACATAACCATATGTATATTTTATTGATAAATATTGTTAAATGAATACTCCATTGAAAGAAAATTGTCTTCTAATGATCCTCTAATGTCTATCACAAATACTCTGAGAATGTATTTTAGTGTCTAGATTGTATTCTAGGACTGCTGATCCATTAGAGGATGATATGTTTTCCTCATAATTCACTAGGTTTCAAAATCTTATTGTAAAGACTAAAAAATATGAGGTGAATATATGTTCTCATATGGAGAAAATATAAATTGTTACCCCATGAAACTTTAATAATTCTCAAATAAATAGATTTTCCAGCCCATCTAAAAAATTATTCTAGGAATTTGGAATAAATTGTGGTGATGTTTTTATTTTTTACCAAATAAACCAAATAGTGTTGTGCTTATGAAGAAAACTTATAAATTCAATGAAAAACTTTATTGTCATTTTCTCACATTTATGTATGGGTATATGAAATGATTATAACATGCCAGTTAGTCTTTGGTTTTTGGTTTTTACCCATTGATATATGAGACACTTTGAAAACTATTCTACCTATCTTTGCATCATACCTAAAAATAATAATGTTTCTTTATAACCAAATAAAAGTTTCAAATACATAGATGAATGGCCCACTTTGACTAATGAAAAGTATTAAGGAGTTGTTTCTAACAAGAAAGAGTAACTATGACCTGATCTTGAAAATGTAGTACAAAATTTCCATCATCTGTATAACCACCAATGGTCTCCCAAAAATTGAGGTTTCCCTAATGGTAATGAAATTATCAATCGGACTTTGGTCCAATTTTATATGTTTCACCAATTCCAGAATAAAGGTTACTAGAAATAAAATCATGATGTTGTTCCACTCAGTTCAATCCAAATAAATGTCAAAAATTACCCCAGTTAGTTACTATTGATCTCAAACTTCTTTCAACACATGATTATATGAATTATGAATTAATACATATTCTATAAAATTCCCTTTATTGGTCATGTAATACATGTCAAAATTGAACATTTTACGGTAATCCATCCAATATTATATCCTAAGGCTCAAATTTATTTATAAAAAAAGTGCTTCAAGATTTTATGATTCATGAACATAGTGAATTTATCACCAAAGAGATAGTGGAACCATGTTTTAAATTCATTAATCATTATAACTAACTTAATATCTTTATTTTGAAATATGCTTTCATATTCCCATGATTTTCATGATCCATAAGTTATTAAACGATCTCCCTACATTTGAACCAAGCCAAATCCAAATCTAGAAACATCATAATAAATAATGTAGCCCTTACCTGGGTCTTGAAATATAAATATATGTGTTAATGTAAGGTGAGATGTAAACTCCTAAAATGAATTTTTACAATAATTATCCCAATAAAATTGAGTACCCTTCAAGTTAATGCATTCGTAAGGGAAGCTACATGTAAGAAATGTTGGATGAAGAAATAATAATAATCTTCTAATCCCAAAAAAACCATCATACATAGAAAACATTCATAGGAAGTTCCTAATAAATGATAAAATCACTCTTTATTAGGTATAATCGACATAATTTGTTATAAGTAACATTCTCAAGGAATCAAACTTGTTATATATATAAGCCAAGCATAAAAAGGTTTTAATAAATATGGTGGTCTAGAAATGTGATCAATAAAATTTTATAGTTCATTTCATGATCATATATCATGAAAGAGTACATAAAGATATCATCAACAATTATGACAAAAAAAGAGTCTCGGTAAATATGGAATATATAGTTCACTATTTCCATAATTTTTGTTGGTGAATTTGAAAGACCAAAGAGCATGACTAAATACTCATAGTGGTAGTAACAACTTCTATAATACATCTTTAGAATATTCTCCTTCCTGGACCAATGTTGGTGGTACCATGATCATATATCAATTTTAAAGAATCACATATATCCCTTTAATTGATCATCTTGTTCATCAATTCTAGGAATTATATATCATTTTTTAATCATAACTTGGTTCAATCTATGATAATTGAAACAAATATTGTGTGTACCTTCCCCCTTATTTATGAAACTAAAATTAGAGTAGTACAAGGTAATTTATTTGGTATAATAAATCAATTGATCTCCAAAGTTTACAACTTGACCTTTAGTCCTTGTAATTATATTAGTATCATTTGATATTTTAAAATATAAATAGATCTTTTTTTAGAAGCATTTTGATATAAAATTTTACTTTCCTTTTAGGTTATAGTCCATAGAAATTATTTTGAAAGACATCTATGTATTGATATACTATGTGAGGAAGATTTCTATTTAAAATTCCATTAATATCCTCAAATATTACTATTTCCAAAAAAATGATATATATCTCCAACCACTTTTACCGTATTCCATGTACTTCTTAAATTCATTTATTATTACCATTTGAAAATATAATTGACTCCATCATGTGATATAAAATTTTCTTGGTGAGCATTGGGGTCAATACAATCCTTGAATTATACAACCTATTTCCATTCCAAAAATTAGATAAAAATTTCCATATCTGTGATAGTAAACTCCCAGAAAAACATGGTTTCATCAATGGTGATTGAAAATTATAAACACATAAATACATTTTAATGTACTTGAAAAGGGGGTGTCTTGATCTTCCTTACACAAGTCATCATTTACACATGTAATCTCATTAGATTTACTGCATGGAAATAAATAAAAGAGTTTGACATTATGGTGTCAAAAAATTAATGCATTAAAGTTTAATCAATAATAGTAATCCCTAACACTACAAAAGGACCAATTTATTCATTATTCAATGCCTTCTTAACACTAAAATTTTATCGATCATCCTCTCCCAGATGATCTATTCCCTATTCGGAGATAATGCCTCAAGAAATATCGTGGTTTTCTTGCAATCACCATGGATAAAGGTGATTTTGAGGATTTGAATTACTCTAATGAGATCATATTGTTTGATAATGAAATTCTAGAGTCTGATTAGGACCATAAGTGATCTATGAATTTGGGGATTAGTTTTAAATTTTTTGAGATATTTAATTCAGCCACATTTGTGACATTCCCAAATTAGTTTCATATGATATCTTTTAATATTGTACAAAGATCCACATAGAAATCAACATGACTTGTTATTTTCACTTGGAGAAAATAAAATGGTCTCATAGATTGATTATATGGTGTCCTTATACCCTGGGAGTAATATTACCTTCTGGTCTTATTTTCATTATTAAAGTTTCCACCTTTAACATGGTGGATTAAGGACCCCCCCCATAATTATTCCCTAGAGTTTCCTTTTTCAAAACCATTTTTTATTTATAGGCACAAAGTAATTATTAATATAGAACATCAAAACCATGGAGATAATCTTGTTTCATAGACCTGAATCGAACATATATGTTTGAAGATATTCACTAGCTTCTAATTTGAGAGAAAAATGTTCAAGGTAAGTAAACTAAACATCATATTACTTAATATAGAGATTTCAGTTATCAAAATAAAAAATATTTTATAATTTATACTCAGAATATAAAAGAATAGAATTTTTCTTAAATAATTACTCAAATCCCTCCCAAGTATGGCCTTGATTGACCTTATCATGGATAGGTGAATCCATCCATTCTCATGACCAATCTTGGAAGATGTATACTACTAACATTATATTAATCTTAGCTAGAGATCCATATAAATTAAAGATCTTATTCATCCTTAAAAGACACACCTTTGCATGTTTTGGTTCAGAATCACCCTAAAATATTAGCATGTTTTACCTTTCAAATTATAATGAGAGGTCCAAAAAATGTGGTCCCTTAGTCTGATTTCCCCATTCCATATATTGAAAATATTCCACAATGATTCTTACAAGATTTTTATTTACTTCTCTTTTGGTTGGAACCACATTCTCAGCAACACACTATTACTAATTTCTAGGTCTTTTAACTAGTAGAGTTTTCTTATACCCATAGATAAAACACCACTCAGTTACCACCCATGTTTAGTTATAGGTTTTATAATGTAAAATCACATATCAAACAAGATCATAAAAGAAAAAATTTAAAATCATTATTCATAGAATATGATGTCAATTATCAATTCCTAGTGGTAATTATCTATACTAATTCATGATTCCTAACTCGCATTGTCTAACTAAATGAAGATGAGAAAAACAATATCCCCAGAAGTGATTAAAAAGAATTTTCTTACCCAAAATTCCTTGATAACTTTATGTTTGGAATAAACCGGTAGTTATTTCTTTTTATACCCAATATTTTAGGTACTGACACATCCTATCTCCATGACTACAATAACTATTAATGGACCATACCAAAATGAAACCATTTTTAGTATATAAAATCTTTCCCATAAATTTTGGTATGGTCAGAATACAACTAGGATGAATTGTATCCATATACACCAAAAAATGGTAATAAGTATCAAGGTTTTTTCCATATCATTGGGATACAATTTACCGTTCAACACAATACAATATATAATGGAAAAATCTAATGGTAAAATACAGATATGGTGCATGATAAATACTAGACCAAAATCCAATAACATAGTATCACAATAATCTGGGTCACAACAAAAAAAAATATCACAAAATAAGTCTATAAGACCCAAATACTCAAAAGAATAACTAATCTTATAAATGTGGAACTAGACCAATCTCCACAACAGAACCACCTCTAAGATCCCACCTCCATTACTGATAAGTTCAATATCAAGATGTTATGCTTGAAAAATAACAAGTCTTTCCTATACCTACATCATGTTGAACAATATCTGTATATAGTCCAAGATGCATATGAAAGGGGTAGTATAGAACCCTATAGGTAATCACCCAAAAGCCTTACCAATAATGTTACTCAAAAAAAATAAATATAATATTTCTATATAAAAAAGGTGATAACATGAAAATAGGTAAATGAGATAAATATAACTTGTATAAATAACCAAAAAACCCGGACATGAAATCATTCATCCATGAAATTCACTAATCCATCCCCTATATGAGTAGTTTCACCAACCCAATGTATCCAACCATAAAATCGTGACTAACTAAATAGAATAAATTCACAAGAAAAAATCCATCCCACTTGACCCAAGTCATCACTTGGTGATACAATCCAATGTGCCCTAATTTCAATACGAGGAGTTAAGCCTGAACCAATATGGCCTCATCCATATGTTTTATGAATACAAACCAGCCCATTCCAATATAAGTTTACACACACCAAATTTTATTCTTTTTAAAAAAAATACTACCCATTAATTTTACCAACCTCATTGTGGGTATTACCCAAAACCGTAATTTAGAAAACCCTAAAAAATACACATCCAATGAGGATTTACCAAGGGTTTCCCAAAAATAAGCATAATAATTAAATTTTAAAAACTGAAATAATTCATTTTATTAGAATTAGTATATTTAGATACAATCTATGTACCACACACAAGATAATTTGAAGAAATAATTCTACACCATCATAGATTTGGGCCCATGAAACCCTCTAATAATGGTTTACAACAAAAATCCCCATAAAATACACCCTGATCAAAATATTCTGACATTGTCTCACCAAATTTGGTTATATTCCAAAGGATAATTATATGATAATATTTAATAAGTAGAGACTCAAGTCTTACCTTCATTCCATCGGCTACGCACTCTAAGATTCTAAAACGGAGAACTCCAAAAAAAATAGAGTCACAAAAACTAAACAAGTGAGAACTAATGTTTAAAATACCAATAAATGAGCACATAAATTTATTTTTGGGGGGAATATTCTAGTGAAAAAAATAACTTTGGTTTTATTTATAATAATACATGGTTTTTCTATATAGTTTAGAAAATCATGCACCAACAATGTGAAATCCACTACCCAAAAATATCCACGAAAGCAAGGTATGGATGAACAGTATACCAAGACCATATGTCTAGACAAAGTTATTCATTTATTTATATACATATACTTAAAGTTCTCAAAAAAATTTCCCCTAACCTTGTGCCAACCATAAACCCTTTAAAATCCCTCTAAAACTTAAAAAAAACATTTGAAAATTCCCAAAATCAACCCCAACTACTTCATTGCATAAAACTATTTAACAAAATAATTAAATACTTCAAACTAAAGGGTGTAAAACATCTCCATAGTATTATACTGAATTTTTTTTCTATATCAGCACAAGTTTTTTCATCAAGTAATATTTTATCTTATATTAGTCGCATCCTAATCTATAGGTTCTAACTAGTCATTTCACACATGACCATTCTCAAAGAAGTTATAACTCTTACCCACATTATGTGTGTATAAAAGGGATACCTATCTTATCTATTATAATTTTTCATAAGGTATCTCACACTTCTATATAGGTATTCTATAACTAGTCACACTTTGAGAGTGATTATTCATTATGTGTAACCCAAATCCCCTGATATGGGACCAAGATGGTGGGTGAAACTAAGGATTCCTAAACATTAACATGATCTCACATCACATGTAATTCATCATAATACCTTAGTCAACATGCCTCACATGCTACCAAGGTTTTATTATGCATAATAGGTCACTAATCTCATTATTTTCATGTGGATCCGTGGCCAGACCATCATATATGTTTATGGTTCCAGGTGTAGTGGAAGCATGGAAAAATAACCATTCAGTTTATTTGAATATTATATGGATCATTAACTAATTTTTAAATGTGTAAATGTCATGTCCAATGAATTATTTTCATCATATATTGAAATAGAAATCTCATAACCCAGAGAAATTATTTTTAATGTTAAAATTTTAATTAATTTAGATTAGATCTAAAGAAATATCATGACATCTTAGGATCTTTCTTTGATAGAGATATTGGTCATCAAATACCCTTTTCAGGTTATCATTTTTATAATGACCTGGTCTTTATAAATGATATTTTATCCCTGAATAAATATGTGTTTTATTATATTATATAGTATTATACATATAGAGAATACCGAGAAACCAAAAAAATAATTCATTAATAAAGATAATTAAATTAGTAATAAATTAAACCCATGAATATTCCAAATATTAAAATGGAAAAAATATTAAAAATATAAAATTAGAATTAGAAAACTTGGATACTTCTAATCATATAGAATTATAACTCTCAAGAATAACACTATGGAAAATAAATCAAATATTATTAAACCAATTGAAATTTTAGAAAATGAAAATATAGAACATTGGGAGAAATTATAGTTAATATTGAGTGAAAGAATGAAGTGGTGATTATAAGAGGTAAAGTGATTGTTGGAATAGTAATGTGACCATTGGAATGGAAACCTGGCCACTAGGAATAGCAACTTAATTATTGGGAATAATAATATGTCCATTGGAATAATAATTTCACCTAAAATATTAAAAATTAATGTAAATAATATTTATCATGATTAATTTAAGAAAATATAGACATAATAATTTCATAAAATAAATATCAATATTAAAATATCAATGAAAATATAAGTACATTTTTAATAACATATATTTTAATGTATTTTATAAAATTATTTTTTTATATTATAATTTTGAATTACCTATGTTAGAATATTATTTTAAAAAATTTATTTTTATTTTCAAAATCAACATGTCAAAATTTTCTAAGGGTGATTTTTTGGTAATTTTATGAAATAATTCAATTTGTTTTTGAATGGTAAAAATATAGTTTTTTCATAATCAATTCATATTAAATTATATCATTCATGATGTAATAAAGAAAGAATAAATTATAGAAATATGAAATCAACCAAATAAATATTAAATTTGATAAATGGTTCATTTAAAAATAATAAAATTTTCCCCAAATCTAAAACGTATTTTCCAAATTCTAATGTATAAATTATTGCATTAAAGTAACATTTTATAATTTTTGCACAATTTATTATGATTAAACTAATAAATTCTAATCATATGATGTTTAAAAGTCTTAAAATCATGTTATTCAATCCAAATATATTTCATAATTCTAAAAAATTACTATCTAAAGATTTATCTTGTACATAATAATTTATTCAATGTTTTATCCTTAAAAAACCTCTCTCCTCACTATAAAAAACTCTTCACCCCTCCCATAGAAAACCACTCATCCCTCATTTATCAAAGCCAAAACTCACCCATATATCATGTATTAATCTATTTATATTCTTTAGATATATTATGGAGTAATCAAACTCTAATAATTCATGAAATTTAGCATTGTAGAAAAGGAACAACTTCAAGAAAGTAGAAATGACCTTTCATTCTTTTATTTCATTTTCATAAACTAATTTCATATCCTCATTTTTTTATATAATCCCAGACTTCTTAAAAAATTATACTTTGTGTTAAAATTATATTGATATTGTTAATATAGTATAAAATTTTATTTTTAATACAATTGCATATTGTATATCTCACAACTTCTATTGAAAGAATGTCTCATTAACAGTCGGTTAACCGCTAATGAGGATGTTTCTAATAATTTATTATCACCACTCTTATGGATGACTATAATAAATTGTTTATAATATATAAATATATAATATAATTATTTATAATCATCTTGAGTGGATATTAATAACTTATAAATATCAATAAATCATGATTATTAAATTGAATAAATAAGGGCTATTTTAAGGAAAATATGATATCAAAATGTTTAAGCTTTAACAAAGGGAATTAAGTAATATAATCTAATGATTATAATTGATCAATAGTAACAAAAAATGAACATAATTTACTTTTATTTCCAAATTTTAATAAACCTATGTTTATTATACATTATATTAAAAAGAAAAAAAATATAATATAGGATTTACGGTAAGGGGGTTCTCCAATCCAACTCTTCTTTTTCGTTTATCTCCTAATCCACATTTTTTAATATGGATAATCCTAAAAATATTCTAAAAATTACCTTTCAATATTATTTACCATTTCTTTTCATGGATATTCATGTTCCTACCTTGTAAAAAATATTTCGAAGCCAATTAAAAATATTTTCAAAAAGGAATTTATTTTTCCAAAATATCTGTTGAATCATCTTGAGTAATTTATTCTTAAAATAAAAATGATATTTTCTTCAAAATATGACTTTCCTTATTCATTTTTGAACCCAAAAGTTTATTCATCAAATTATTCTTAAAATAAAATTGATAAAACCCATTCTGCTCTATGGATTTATTTCATGACTATAGTTTTTAAAACATCTCTTTCCATGTGGCATGTATGACTGTGAGAATTTCATGATGTAACATGGCGGATTGAAAATTAATATCCCTCTAATAAATTGGGTAATTTGATATATCTCATGAGATTATGGGCATTTTTAGTGAACATTATGCTAGCATTGTTCATAATTATGATGTTATGATTTATGAATACTTGTTATGCATAAACATGATGCTATATTTGTTCATAACTATGTATATATTTTGGTTATTACTTTTACTAAGAATATAATGAGATATTTAGGATAATAAAGAAGAATTATTTAAATAATTTTTTATTTTTATTATGTACATGTGGTGTCTGAGCCTAATTTTCCATAGATACCAATCCTTTGGATCCAGTATTGTATCATTGTTATGGTATTTATCTTAGAAATTATGTAATATTCATGTAATAAAAAGTTGGGTCACAATAGTTGGTATCACAACATGGTTTAATTAATTTTAGAATTTGTATTAGAAAACAATAGTCAAATATATAGATAAATCTAATTATTGGTAAAAATTCTAAGTTTTGATAAACTGTAAAATCCTATGATATTAAAGAAATAAAATCCCTCTCTAGAAACTAAAAAATGGACATTGATCTAGAATAGTTTTACAAAGGGGTAGTAATCCCAAAAAGATAATACTGGGTACTAACTCAATTATTACCTAGTGAATGACGAAGTGGCCTTTTTGCATCCTCTGTTTGAAACTTCTGGGGTATATTTTTTAGTTAATCAAAAACTACATAAAACGATTATGATGGATATATATCTAGTGTAACTATTTATTTTAAAGTTATAAATTACTAAAGTAAAGATCCTAGAAGTGTCATTTTAAAAAATGATAAATAAAGGGATCCTATAATATATGAATTTTGAATTAATTTTTACATATTAAGTATTTATTTATTTATTTATTTAATTATGTTTTGTTAAAATATTTTCCATTTTAGAAATGGTGGGAACTAGGAGAAACCAAAAAAATAATCCATGTGAGGGGAAATGAATCAATTTTCCTAAAATCTCTAATTCCATGGGAGGTGGAGTTAAAAACATCATGGTGATGATAACTTACCTATCTCTAGATAAAAACAATAAATTAAACCATGTGTAAAATATTACTTAACCAAAGATGGAGAAACTATCCATTAAGTACTTTATGAAGAAACTCCCACTTATATTTAGTGGATATTATAATCTATTTTTCCCAGAATAGTGGGTTAACTCATTGGAAAATATCTTTTCTATTCTCTACTATGTTTATAGGGATAAGGTTACTTGGTTCATATATCATTTTGATAGGAAGGATGATTAGAGGTTGGTGTTGATAAATAATAGGAATTATAAAGATAAAATGGAATAAATGGAGTGGGAAGAATTTAAGAAGTTATTTTTTAACAAGTATTTCCCTCTAAATATTTGAAAAAATATGGAGAGATAATTCCTAGAGTGTAAGAAAAAAGTGGGTGAATTGTTCATGAAATATGAGGAAAATATCACATGCCATGCAAGATACACCTCAGGATTTCTTATTGACAATGCTGAAAAATAGATAGATTCTTTAGTGGTTTAAAACCACACCTCTAAAAGGATATAGCCATATAAGATGTTTGGAGTTATGAATAATTAGTTTGATGTGCTCTCAAAATAAAGATGGATCTCACTGAATGGTTTGATGGTTATGGATATATGGAATTAAATATGGTGTTTCAATATAGAAAATCAAATTACAATAGAGGAAATAAGTTCCAACCACTTGCATATCAAAAATATGGGAGGAAACATAATTTTAATTTCCTCAAATATATGGGGAAATTATTTCAGTGTGGGGTAAAATTTCACTAAGATCATGAATGTTAAAGAGACATGAAAAATCTATCCAATGTAATTAAGGAAATAAATGAACCTCCCAATGCACCCCCAATGGTTCAATGATTCAATTAAAGGGTTCGAGGACACTATGAATGCATGTGTACTAAACCATGGCACTTTGAGTATTATCATTTTTAGTAACAAAAAAATTCTATAGATAAAGGGAAATATTATTCGATCACTAAAATTTAGGAAAAAATGAAAATGAAGTTGTATAAGGTGTATTTCCAATTCAATAAATAATGGAAAAAATTTATTTGATTCTATTTCTACACATTCCTTTATATCATATAATTTTTCTATAATATTTGATTCACAACCCTATTACCGTGAAGTGGGTATATTCATAAAAGAAAATAGCGATGTGATCAATGCAACCCAAGTATTGGACTCTTCTCATGTTAGCATTTATGGTAAGATTCTTCTAGTGAATCTTGTAATCCTTCCCTTGGTGGAATTTGATGTTATACTAGACATGGATTGTCCCACCTTATATATAGCTAGCATAAACTATCAATAAAATTAAATCTCTCTCAATATTATGAACCATCCCACACTCCCATAAAAATGAAAGTTATATCATTAATCTCATTTAGAAAATCCCTCAACTGTGTGGGTGTTGATACACAATGAAGAAGTATACCTTTCTTAAATTGTTAAGTCAAAGGAAAGCATTAACCATAAGAAAATTAAGATTATAAGGGAATATAAAAATGTATTTATAGAATAATTATTCAACCTTCCCCTAGAAATTGAGGAATATTTCTCAATATATCTCATACCCAGATCCACTCCTGTCTCCAAATTCCCCTAAAGGATGGCCCTGGTCAAAATGGTGGAATTAAAGAAGTAATAGAAATGTCATTTGTACAAATGGTTATTATTGCCTAGTTCATCTCATTTTGGTGAACTAGTTATATTTTTCAAATAAAATTATGGATCAATTTTGTTTTTTATTGATTACTATTATCTCAATAATATCATTATAAAGAACAGGTATCATCTGCTAAGGATTTATGGCTTGTTT
This sequence comes from Viscum album, assembly GCA_963277665.1. Taxonomy (NCBI): domain Eukaryota; kingdom Viridiplantae; phylum Streptophyta; class Magnoliopsida; order Santalales; family Viscaceae; genus Viscum; species Viscum album. The sequence continues at coordinate 368,072,222 of OY728125.1, forward strand.
GGTGAACTATAAGAATATTAATACATCCCAAAAGTCGATCATTATTGTGGACATCATCAGTAGAAGGTGAATAAATATAATATTCAAAAGATATATTTACATATGATATATGGAAACTATGAGTTTATAGTGATTCGATTTGAAATTACTAACACCACAATAATCATTAAGGATTTGATGAATATTGTTTTTAGAGACTACCTAGACAAATTTTTGGTAGTCATTATAGATAATATTAGCATATACACTAAGTTTAAAGAGAAACATGAAGATAATATAAGGATTGGGATAAAATTATAAAGAAAGGATAAATTATATGTTAATATTATCAAGTGTGACTTTTGGATTCAACAAGTCGCATTCTTGGGGCATGTCATCACAAGTGAGGGTGTTTCCAGAAAACCATAAAACATAAAGGCAATTGAGTAATAGTACATACCCTAAAGTTTCATGGAAAAACATATATTTCTTATCTTAGATGGATACTAAAACATTTTTGATAAATTTCTCATGATTGTGTAGCCCTTTAACTAAGTCAACACAGAAATAGGTAAAGTATGTATGGATAAAAAAATGTGAGAAAGGATTTAAGGATCTCAAGAAGAGGATAATAATCATATATGTACACACCCTACCATTGATTAGATAAGGTATTTTGATATATAGTTATTCTTGAAACGATTGTTTTGTGTACTCATGTATAATGATAAAGTAATAGCCTATACCTCAAAACGGTTGATGCATGACCTAGAGTTGGCATCTGTGATCTTCAGCTTAATGATTTTGAAGCACTGCCTATATAGTGAAAAGTGTAGAATATATAAAGATAAAAAGAGTTTAAAGTATATTCACATAAAAAATAGTTGAAAATGTGTCAATGAAAATATTTAGAGCTCATCAAGAACTATAATTACTCGATTCACTACCATCCTCATAAGGAGAATAATGTAGTTTATTCTATTAGAAGAAAGGAAATTACTGTATTATCTAAAATTCATATTTAGAATGATCCAATCGTCATGGATATATAGAGTATAGATTTGAAAATTATAATGTAAGGTAATAAATCCTAAATTTTCTAAATGATTTTCCAACAATATATCTAATAGAAGATCAAGGAGGCATGAAGGGATGTTCTGGAGCTTCAAAATAAAGTGAATGAAGTAAAGGAAATGAATATTTTTGAATTAAAAATTGATGTAGGTGGTGTCATTAAGTTTTTAAATAGACTATGTGTTCCTTTATCACCTAATATAAATAAATATCTATTGGGTAATGTATATATCTCATATTTATCTATCCATCCTAGAAGTTATAAGACATAACATGATCTTATAGATCACTTCTAGTGGGGAAACATAGAGGAGATCACTCAGTACACCTCAATGTTCTTAGTATGTCAGAAATCCTAAGAAGAGAAACATAATTCCAAGGGGGTAAAAAAATCATTTCACATACCCACATGGAAATGGAAGAACATCATCGTGGTCATTTTCACTTATCTTAAAAATAAATCTAATGGAAGAAATGTGATATGGGTTGTGGTGGATCAACTCACCAAGACTACATACTTCATCGATATCAAGGAATATTTCTCACTTGAAATAAATGAAAATATATACATAAAGGATTTTGTGATACTGCATGGGTCACCCCATTTATCATCTTTGATCATGATCCCTGGTTCAATTCAAAATTTTAGAGAAGTATTCAACAAGGTATAAATACTAAATTGAATTTCAATATGGCATATCCCCCAAACTAATGCCTAGTAGGAAATGGACATTTAGAAACTTGATGACATACTAAGAGCCTACTAAATGGAATTTAAAGTTGTATGGAATCAATATATCCCATTAGTTGAGTTCTCATATTAAAAAAATCTACTCTATTATTAAAATAGATCCACATTAAGCTCTATATGGTAAGTTAGTATAACTCTAACATGTTGGGATGGAGTTCGTGAACGAGTAATAATTAGACTTGATCTTGTAAAAGAGATAGAAGAAAAGGTATAACCTATCCAATATCATATAAAATCTACTCAAAGTCGGTAAAAGAGTTATGCTGAAAACAATTGAAGGATCATGGAGTTTGAAGTCAGAGATAATTTTCTCCTTCAAATATGAATATAGAAAAGAGTTATGTGGTTTGGATAGAAAGGGATTTTTGTTCCTAGGTACGTTGGATCCTTAAATATACTTGATCTCATAGGATCAGTGGCCTATCGACTCTCACTTCCACAAAATATGGGTCATGTTCTTGATATGTTCTACATATCTCTCTTGGGGAAGTAGATACTTGATCTCTCACATGCACTAATTCTGGATGTGTTATAATTTGATTATGACCTCTCTTGTGAGGAAAATCTTGTAAATATATTCAATCACCGAGAAAAAATATTACACAACAAGAAAACACACCTTGTTGAAGTGATGTGAAAGAACCATAAATATGAAGTGTTGATGTGATAATTAGAGGATACGATAAAAAAGAAGTACCCCCATCTATTCTCAATATAGAATATGAGTTGAAAAATTAGATATAAAATTTTTAAATGGGGAAGAATGTAATGACCCAATAATTTTATATAGTATTTGTTTCCTAGAAAACTATCCATTATTTTATATTACATAGTATTATAAATATATAGCACATAAAGAAACTAAAATTCCTTTATTTCATTAATATTTTTTCTTATATTAGTCAGCATAAAAATCCATTAAATTTTAAAATATTAAAATGGGGGGAAATATTAAAAAAATTAATGGGAAACTTGGATTATTCTAATCTGCATAATTATTACTCTAATGAAAAGTACTATGGAAAATAAATAGAATATTAGTAAACCAATCGACAATTATGAAAAAAAATATTGAACCATTAGATAAATTTTAGTGAATTTTGAATGAAATAATGAATTGTTATTTATATATGGTAATTTTACCATTATAATAGTAGTGTGACCATTAGAATACTAACCTGACTATTGGGAATAGTAACCCGACCATTGGGAATAGTAACGTGATCATTATAATGGTAATTTAACCTAAAAATAATAAAATTTAACATAATATTTATAATGATTAATTTAAGAGAATATCAATATTACAATTTCATAAAATAAATATCAATATTAAAAAATGAAATAAAATATAAGCATGTTTTTAATAAACTTCATTTTAATTTATATCATAAAAATCGTAATTGTTTACATTAAAATTTAAAATTACCATTGTTTGAAAATTATTTTTATAAAATGAAAGTAATTTTTAGAATTATAGAATCAAAATTTTCTAAGGGATATTTTTGTTATTTTTATAAAATTCTTTAATTTTATGGTGAATTGTAAAAATAATGTTTTTTAAAATTATTTTATTTTGAATTAAATCGTTAATGTTTTAATAATGACTTAATAAATTATGGCTCAACCAAAAACTTTTTTAATTTGATAAATGAGTCGTTTAAATACAATGAACTATTTTCACAACCTAAAAAGTATTTTCCAAAGTCTAATGTCTAATGTATTGCATTAAAATGATATTTAGTTACTTTCCACCTTCCATTTTGATTAATCTATTAAATTCATATTATAAATAATTTTAAAGTCTTAAAATAATTTTATTTAATAATAATATATTTCATAATGTCAAAATTATTTATATTAAAAAATTTACCTTTGATGTAATAAATTATCCAATATTTTATCTTTAAAATTCCCCTCTACACAAGTATAAATAACCCCTCGCCACTCCATTATAAAACCACTACTCCATCACTTATAAAATAAAAAAAATATTCCTAAATACCCTTTATTAATCCCCTTAAACTCCTTAGGGTTGTTCTGGATTAATAAAACCCCATGATTTAAAGAAACAAAGTGTCGTAGAAAATGAAAAACAACAAGAATGAGGTAATGTTCATCCATCATTTTATTTCATTTTCCTTTTATAATTTCATATATTAAATTTAGTTTCTAAACCAAAATGTATTAAAAAAATTAAAAGTCATTTTCTACATTATCTTTATAATTTTAATATATTATAAAAATGTTTTTTAATATAATCGCATATCGTATATCTCTCGTTTTCTCTTTGGACAATGTCTCGTTAACAGGTGGTTAACTGCTAATAAAGAAATTTCCAATTATTTTATTATCACTACCCTTATGGATGATTATAATAAATCATTTATAATATATAAATGTATAAATATAAATATTTCTTTTCTTATATAGTTAATATTAATAATGTTTAAATAGTAATAATTCCAGATCATTAAATCAATGAAAAGTGGGATATTTTAATAAAAATATAATATCGAAACATTTCACTTTTAAAAAATGGAATTCAAGAATAAAATCCAATGATTATAAATGAAAAATATTAAAAAAATTAACATAATTCACTTATGGTTCAATGTTTTAATAAACCTATTCTCATTATACATGAGGCAGAAAAGCAATGATATGAAGTAGGATTTATGGTAAGGGTACTCTCTAACCAAAATATTCCTTTTGGGTTATCTCAAAATTTACAATATTTTTAGAATTTATATTACTATAAAATCATAAAAATTGCATTTTAATATTCATTCCATTTTATTTTCAATTATATACATTTTCAAAATGATTTCTAAGACAATTAAAAAAAATTAAAAAGGAAATTATTTTTCCAAAAATATATCTTAACTCTACTTATGTTGTTTCTTCATCAAATAAAAAAATATTTTATTCCAAAATATGAATTATATTATTCATTTGGTAAACCAAAAGTTTATTCATGAAATTATTCATTATGGATCCTCTATAAAACTCATTTTTTCTATGGGTTTCTTTCTTTACTATGATGGTTATAAGATCTATTTCATTGTTTAATACATAACTATAATCATTTTATGACGTGAAAGGTGTTCCTAAAATTATATATCTGACGAATAAATTGGGTAATGTGATATATCTCATGATATTATGTGTATTATGCCTGAAAATGATTCTTAATTTGTTCACAATTATGATTTTACATTTTTTTAATATATATTATACATGTACATGATGCTAGATTTGTTCACAAATATGTCTAGTATTTGAACACTAAGTTATGATGTTTCATTATTATTTATATACCAAATTCAATGCCTTTATCAAATATTTATCACATGATTATTATTATGATCTTATGCTTACGATATAATGATGTTGATTATTCCCACCCATTTATTATTAATTTATGTCATTTAACCCTAGCATAATATTCATCCCCTTACTAGGAGTTTAGATCACCCATATTATTGTTGTATATCCTTAGGTTATTACTTATACAAAGTATATAATTAGTGATTTAGTAGTATAATGAAGAAGGTTTTAAATAATTTTTTATTTTCTTTGGTGCAAGTGATGTATGATCCAAATTATCCCATGATAATAAACCCTTGGATGTTGGATTGTATCATTGATATATTTTTTATTTTAAATATGTAGTAATGGTAATGTAAGAAACATTTAATCTACTACAGTCATTGCATATGTAGGAACCGAAGTATATCCCCTCTAGCAGTGATCTTTATGTGGTCCTTTAATCATTGAAAATCAACGATGGAATTGTAGGTGCTACCATTGTCGATCAATCGTCATGTATTGTTCATCTTGATCGCTTCTAGTTCCTTATGGATTTAAGGATTCTCTCTTTTTCTTATCATTCTTGAGGGGATGAGATAAGGAGTAATATAGAGAAATTCATTATGTAAAACAATTTTAGATTCTTAATTAACCCTACAAAATAGACATAGAAATCTATTTATAGTGTTAGAATTTATGTTAAAATATTATTTTATTTCACAATGACCCTTAAATAATATAATAAACCTTATCTAACCTCATTCCATATAGTAATAAAATTGTTATTATTATTTTGTGGCATATGATAATTGGTGAAATGATAAATATTGTTTTACCAAATTAATATTTATCACTGGACATGATCTTAGTTTTTTCATCATCTCAAAAATTTATCTAATAAATGGATTAATAATTATCAAATATTTATTCATAAAAATATTTTATTCACATTGTGGTGAATCAACATTTATTAAATATTCAATAAATAATATAAATCTTATATTTATATTTTTAAGAATAAATATTTATTTTATTTTTATTGAATGATAAAACTTGAATAAAATTAATCATCATTATTCATAATAATATGTATTTCAATAATTAAAATCAAATACAATTTAATTATGATGAGAAGAAACACTTAGTGTGTGAACCTCTAGGGATATTTCTCATTGGCATTAAGAAGGTTTTCCTAAATTCCTGTATTAAAGTCTAGAAAAGGTTCAATGAAACCAAGAGAAATAATTAAATGTCAAAAATTTTACAACCACAAACAATTTCTAATTATGTAATATAATCCATTTGTCACATTATCTCATCAAGAAGGTTGTACATCTCTGTCATCAAACTATAAGTCTGAAATATCTTTCTTCAAATATCTAAAATAAACACATCATTACACCATACCCATGGAATTTAATGATATGTTTCCATTTCAATAAAAGGGTTATGATATCAACTTTTATAAATATGGATTTTAAAAACCCTTCATAAACTTATTAATTAATAACCCATCACTCGTGATGTACAAAATATATCTAAGTTTTCAATAAACTATATCGTCATGGTTTATAAAATACATCAAAGTATGTGAGTCCTGAAATTTGTTTAAAATAATATTAAAGTATGAGAAAAATTACACATGATCATAGATAGTAATATCTAATGATAGATAAAAATGTAGAATTCATATAGGCATAACTATTCTCAATATCTCCCATCTTAGATATTACTAAATGTGAACATCATGATAATAAGTCTCATCTTCTTATGAGTACTCACACCTAACAGCCAACATTATTTGTGTCCCATCTTGGTATGTTTTTTGATCATAGAACTATATTTAAGAATATTTTCATGTAATTTCAAGGTTATCCTAATAGTAGGGAACTAATGTGACCTTATCAATGTGGTAGATACTCTAGAACATTGTTACATTAAATTCATGTAAAAAAATAAACAATATATAATAAATTGTTTTATTAATATTCAAATATTTGAAAATATAGTTAATCCAAAGTACTTACAGTTGTTTCTAGAACACCAAATCCTAAAGACACCCACTTAGACTATATCCAATTGCCTTTGACTTATAGTCTTCTAGACCTCAAATGATGATCATGTTTCTACTGATTTAAATCTTTAGTAAAGGGATCTACCATGTTTTCTTAGGTGGATACTCTACTCACTATGATATTTTCTATTTGAGAAAAATACCTTAAGAGATAATAATTATTAGGTACGTGATTCATCCACTGATTTAACTTTGTATCCTTAAAAAGGTCCACCGTAACAATATTATCTCAATAAATTGTGATATGTTCATTACTGTTTTGAACCACATCAAGATATTGGATGAAGTTTTGTATCCAAATTACTTCTTTAGATTCCTCAGAAGCTAGAATATGCTCAGAATCAATTGTAAAATCTAAATACATGGATTTATTTGAGTTATTCTAGCTTACAAAACCTCCATTGATAATGAATATGTATCCCAAATGTAATTTCAGATAATATACATCTATTTGGAAATTAACATTTGCATATCCTCAGATGACTAGTTCCTTATCCACACTATATACTGGGAACGTATCCTCAGTACACCTTAGATACTTAATGATATACTTGAATTCCATCAAATATAGGCCACCTAGATCATCTTGATATCTTTATACCATACATATAGTTTATTCAACATCTATCCTAGTACATATCATAATATACAAGAATGACCCGATAAATGATGTATATGGAGTCTTTACCATCCTTTCTATTTCATCATGTTTCTAAGGACACATTTTACTAGAAAGATGAATACCATGTGACACTAGAAACAAAACCCTATTGGATTATTCCATATTGAATCCCTTTAGTATCTCATCAATATATATACCTTGACATAGACTGAGAAGCCTCTTAGACCTATCATGATGGGTCTTAATCCTAAGAATATTTGTTGATTCTTCTTATTCCTTCGTGTAGATTCTATTGTTTAATCAAAATTTAAAATATTATAATACTGGTATCTCATTTCAATTATGTATTAGGTCATTGAAAAAAAACAATAGATAAAATAATTTCACTCCCACTAAACATTTTATAAAAACAAGCCTCATATTAGTTCTTTATAAAACCAAAATTGTTTATATCTTCATCAAATGGAATTTTCTATGACCTGAATAATTTCTTCAGTCTGTAAATGGATCATTGAAATTTGGATACCTTATTACCATCCTTTGGAGTTAAAAAACCTTTATGTTTTATCATATAGACATTTTCCTAATGGTTACCATTAAATAATTCTTTGTTTACATCCATTTTCCAAATCTCATAGTCATGGTAAGCCTAAATGGAAAGTAGAATTATAATGGATTTTTCAAAGAAACTAGTAAAATGGTATCATCGTAGTCTACTCCTTGTTTTTTTTTTGAACCCTTTTGCAACCAGCCATACCTTATAAGTAATTACTTATCAATCTATTTCTAGTTTCATTATTAATACCCATTTACAGCATATAGGATTAACATCAACTGAAGGATCTACCAAAATCCATACTTCGTTTTCATACATGGAATCCATTTTAAAATTCATATCTTCTTTCCACTTAGAAGTATCTATGCCACTTACTTATTCATTGTTATTTATAGGATAATTATTATTATATTACAATGAGTCACGATCCTCAATGACTAGAAAACCATATTTTTCTAGTTCTCTAAGATCTCTTGTACTTATATATAGTATCGGTTTCTCTTTAATGTTCCCTTCCATTGACCTTTATAGAATCTATTATTTTTCCAAAATTTGTATATCTTGAGCTTGGACTTAATTGATTTATATCTCATTCCACTATCTCTTTTATATATATGATCCTTATCAAGGAATATGTGATATATAAACCACAACCCTTTCATCTGAAGGCTTAGATAAGTAGTACCCCCTGTTTCCATGGGATATCCAATAACGATAGACTTTATTTCTTAGGGTAAAATTTTGTTACCTAAAGAGGCCTTAAAAAATTCTTTATATCCCCGCACATGTAAGTATGAAAACATAGGATTATTTCCACTCTATAATTTTTATGTAATATGACATTTCACTTTAGTTCAAACTTGGTTTAGTATGTATAATTCTATTTCTAATTCATATCCCCAAAATTATAATGAAATAATTTCATGACTCATCATTGATATCACCATTTATAAAAAAATTTGGTTCCCCCTTTCATTGAAAACAATCAATTGAGGTTTATAAAGAGGATTGAGTTGACATAAAATCCCAAATTACTATAAATAAACAATGATATATTGATTAATATATTCTCCAAGAAAGACTAAGAAAAGTTTCGTAAAATTAATTCCAAGATATTTCTAAACTTCATTATTTTACTCCTTAAATTTTTCAAAGGAATAAAAATTATATTTCGGTAAGTATACATATCTAGATGTACTTAAATCATTAGTAAAAGTTATTAAGTATGAGTACCCACCCCATGATTCAATTGGAAATTCTCTGTACACATCAATATGAACTAATTCAAGAATATATTTATCCCTTTCACCATGTTCAATAAATGAAGATTTTTTCATATTTCTATGTGAACATGCATGATGCACACCAAGTGATTTTAGTTCAAATGAATCAAAATATACATCTGGGTTTAATTTGGTCATATTCTTTTCATTTACTTTACTTAGATGTTGATTCCATAGTTGTCTATGGTATGATTCATGTTAGTTAGTTTTTTTATATATTTTCATTACTTGGTTTGAGTGATCCAATAAATAAATACTATTATTTAAATTTTCCTTACCATATCAAACTATGTATTTATAAAATAAGTAAAATTTACACCCAAAATTGAAAATAATTAAATCTACACCAAATCTAGGTATTGAAATAATATTTTTCGTAAAATATGGAATATAATAACAATCTTGTAAAAACAAGATCATTCCCATTAGAAATGTGAGGCGGTAGTCCCAAGGATCCATGAAAGAAATTTTAGATCTATTAGGTGCTTGTAGTTCTACCTCACTATAATAAATATTGTGGAATCTAATTGGTTACAGTATTTGAAAGCATATGTGAATACCATATATTGCATCTAATACCCAATTTGTAGAAATTGATAAATTTCACTCAATAAAAATGAACTTGAATCTTCCCCTTGCTTCTTTACCAAGGCATAGTTTTTATTCCAGTTTTCCTTCATGCCACATGTAAAAAAAATAGCATCCATCTCATTTTCTTACCCCCTGATCTTTCTCTTCATGGAAGGGTCTTTCAAATAATCTTTGCACTTAAATATTTTAATCTGACCATTCATTTTATTCACTATAAGGATGAAAGGATTTTGTCAGTTCATATCCTTGTTAACTTGGTGAAGTAAATAGAGAAGACTTGGTATAGACTTATCAAATTTTTATATATTAAAATTAACAAGAATGCTGGAGAAGATAAGTTGGAATGATAAAATAATGATATTTTTGTGCAGTTCATCATGTAATTTTATCTTTATAACCTCTAGTTGATCAAAATATCAAATGAGTTTGACAAGGTGAGGCTTAACCGGCATACCTTCTCTATGATTACTCTGAAATGGTGCCTTAGATATCTCAAGATATTCATATATCTATCTATCCTAGTAAGGACCATAAAGATAGTGGATAATGATTCATGCTTCTATGTATTCATGAAACTTCATGAGTTAACTAGATAATTTTTAAATCATTAAACATTAAATATCAACCACATCTCTTAATTTTTTATCGTAGAAATCCAACTCTTCATCACTCGCCTCTATTATAGGTGGATCAGTGTAACGACCCAATGTTTTTCAATGGGAAATTCCCTTCTTATATTTATGAAATAAAATAACATGAAAACAAAAAATAATGAACTACTAAGTGATAAGTGACCTTTAAACATAAGTTGGTCAATCCTATGTTTGGAATTTTGAAAATCTGACATACACGATTGTGTTCAAGGTGTTTTTTTGAGTCTAATGAAACAAAAATAATTTTTGGTGAATAGTAACATACCCATAGGAATAGTAACATACCCTTATGAATAGTAATATGACCATTATGAATAGTAAATAATCCAAAATAAGAGTAACATTACCTGTGAATAATAAAATAAAATTTAGACATCTTAGAAAGTGACAATTTGACCTTAGTAAACGTTTTGGTATTTTGTAAGTCATAAATAAATAATTATAATTAATTCATTAATTTAAAAGAATATTTATTTCTCTGAAATGTATTCATAAATTATTGAATCAATGTCTCATAGTTTTTAGATAATTTTATAAGACCCTACATAATTTTTGAAAGCACTATAAATCAGTTTTAATATTAAAAACGGTTTTTTTAAGTAAATTATGATTTTAATTAAATATTAAATTAATAATATTTAGAAAATTATTTTTGAAAAAATGGACTTCATTTTTATATTCTACATGTCTAAAAATGTTTGGGGTAAAATTTTGGGATTTTTCTGAGATACTTGAATTTTTGGTGAATAGTAGAATACATTAATTTACCATATAAATACATTTTAATTAAAACCCACTATTCCTGAAATCACAAGTGATGTAAGCACCCAAATCCCTAAATCACATGCCTTATTTACTATTCTTGGTCATCCAAGACTCACTATTCATTGTGTTAGGGGAAAATAATAAACTAATGAATTTTATATTAAGGAAACCCCTCTCCCCTCCACTATAAAAGCCACCCTTCACTCCCTCTTTTCCTCACACCTCTTAAGCTCCAAGACTTCTTTAAACCCTTCCCAAACACCTTCCATATCCCCTCCCCCACGTCCAAAATCTTCTGGTCTCATCAAAAGACCAAGATTAGGCCCTTAAAGAGGTTCTCATAGGAAGATTCTAGAGGTAATTTCTCTCCCTCTTCTCCTTTAATTTCCTTTCAAGTTCAAGTTCCTTTCTTGATCTCTCCTCACCTATATTTGTCCAAATTGTATTGTAACTCCATTATTATACATATAATGTAATTTTATGATTCTAAGGGGATATTATATCACCCCACCCCCTTTCCCTCTTCCTTTTATTTTATTAAAGAGAATGTTGTTCATGAGGTGTTAAATTTATCACCTTCAAAAATGACATGTTCTCTTATTCCATTTATACCTTCAAATCAGGTCATGAAATCATTTTTATGGTTGAACCAGAATATATTATATGTATTATGTTCTATTTTAAGTTCTGGAAATAACCTATGGCCATATTACTAAGTGAAAAGTTAAAACAAGTTCATTGTGATCCAAAAACCGCTCAAATTAACCCAAATAATCATCATTTAATTATTATCTAATGATTCACCCACATGGATCTAATTTAATTCATTATAAAATAATTCAAGATCCTGTAATATCACTAATAACATGTAATATCATTTTTTTATGTTTACCCATGATCTACCCAAACATCAATTTAAGAATACAAGTGAACCACTCAAGAAAACCATGAAAACGAACATCCCCGAACAATATTTTTAAACTCTATAAGTCATCCAAAGGAACATAATATAAAATAATGAAACCAGAATGAACCCAATTAATGTACACATGGTTCTGGATTTCTAATTAATGAATATAATGTCATTATACAGTACATTAAAGAGAAGTAGGCATTCGAGTACAAGGTAAGGGGAAATCTCGAACCCAATTTTCTTCCTTCGGGTTCTCCCTCTTTCACTCCATTTTTGATATGGTTACTCCTCAAAGATCATTTTTTCATCATTACCTTTACTTTTCTAGGATATAAATGTTTTTAAATGGTTTTTATGCCCATCTAAATGTTTTCCAAAAGAAATCTTCTTTCAAGATCTCACCTTTTACCTCTCATTCAAGGTTGATGGTTCTTATATCAAGTATGTTGTTCCCTCTTTCTTTTGAGAACCCAAAGCTTATTAATGTGTTATTATGAGATGAAACTCATTCCTTTAAATGGGTTATTTATTTAAATGTTTTATATGTGTTCTATGTGGTTTGAATGATAATTATAATGTTATGATGTGACGGGTGCGCCCGAAATTATATAGCGCAATATGAATGTTTAAATGTGACGGGTGCGCCCGGAATTATATAGTGCTCCAATGCATTGGGTAAAGTGATGAATCTCATGAGTAGATGTAAAATGATGTGTGAACAAGATTCTATCTTGGTTCACAAGTATGTGTGGTAGTTAACCACTAAGACATGATGTTTCATTTTTATGCATTGCCACATTTCAAGTCTTTGATTTATACTCCTCTCATGTTCATGATCTTTTGCCTATGTTATGATTATGCTGAACCCATGCTATATTGTTCTTACCTATCCTCTTACTGGGCTTCTAGCTCACCCATTTTGATGTATATCCTCAGGTGGCTACATATACTAATGAGAGGACAAGTTCCACTAAGAAGCTACTGAAGAAGAAATTAAATAAATGTTTAAGGTTGATGTTGTATTTGTTATGTATGGTCCTAGTTTTCCCAAGACACTAAACCTTTGGATCCTATATGTGTAATACTATTATGTTGTTTATATTTTAAATGATGTAATAGTAATGTAAGAAAAGTTTGGGATTCTATAATCATGCAGTGAGGTATCTAGTAAATAATATCTATATTCACACTATAACAAAACCGATAGGTGTTTGAACCATTCCTTAATATTACTAGTAGTAATAATATGGTCTTTATCTGATATTGATCATAAGTATAATGTGTGTAAATACCATAATCCTAGTAACCCAGAGCTGGTGGTTACTTTATTACATTGGCATAAGATACAAGGAATTGTATCTCAATGGAAGGAATAGTTTAGTAGTGTTATTAAACAAGATACATACCTAAAATTCACATTTAATAGAAAATATATAATACACAAATTTTCTTATTAGATAATGACATTATTCCTCATAGTGTATCCCTACATATCAATCACAAAATACTTCCTGGTATCATTGTGAAAATAAAGAACAAGAAAGGGGTGAACTAATATGATCAGTAAGGGTAAGAATATAGTGTAATATATAATGAATAAATAAGAATAATTAATATATAAAGTTATAAAACTAAAACACATTCTATTAAATCAATAAATGGAACATAATATGGAATAAATAAATGATGATCAAATAAGTCCATATAAATAATCACATAAGATTGAACCTTATCCTAGGATATTATAACTTATCAAAAAATCATATGGACATCAAAAAATGATCTCATATTGAGGGAATGCCTAATGATGTAAATATGAAACATAATTTAAATACCATTTACAATACCATTTAAATCTATTGGTAGAAACCTTTCTAATTTGGAAAACTAATTTTTCTCATGAGACATATCGATGCATCGATGGTCTATCTATAAATGGGCCAGAACCATAACTTATTATGTCTCAATAATTTATCATGTTAACAGGGTTAATAATAATAAACAAAAACCTTTATATTACAAAAATATATATGAAATGGTAATACTTACCCCAATAAAATAAACATAGTCACAAATATTTACGAGTAATATAGTGAATGGTAATAAACTTATACATACTCATCAAACCAATCATAAACCATCCAAATAAATATTAAGAAAGATATCCATAAATATATCCCCATTAGATTATATGTATAATATATTTTTTATATACTTGATGGATAGAAATACCATAAAATGTCCTTAAAAAAACTTTTTTGAAGAAAATAATCTTTTCACTTTGATTTTTTTAAACAAATAGTTCAAAAAATATTTGAAAATTTTCATTATTTCAAAATAAAATTTTAAAAAGCATAAAATTACATCTAAAAAAATGATTGGTCATGATAGTGTAAAATTATTTTCATGTTGTACACATTAAAATAAAGATTACTTTCACATTTTGAATTAAAGACAAATGTCCCTAGTTCTGAAAATGATAGGAATATTACTTTCAAAGAAATTTTTAAAAATTAAATATGTATGAAATTTTAATTAATAAATAATTTTAAAAATGTAAAAATACTTTTGAAAACATATTTAGAAAACATGGATTTTGATTAAATAGTATTTTTTACCACAGAGAGAAATATAGTTGGCTTTTATTACAAAATAATTTTTCAATCATTTTAACTACCAAAGAGTGGGAAATATGG
Organism: Viscum album; assembly: GCA_963277665.1. Lineage (NCBI taxonomy): Eukaryota > Viridiplantae > Streptophyta > Magnoliopsida > Santalales > Viscaceae > Viscum > Viscum album. The sequence continues at coordinate 368,087,491 of OY728125.1, forward strand.
TACAATTTCATGAAAAAAGTTAATGAAAACTAATATAATAATAAAATATATTTATTTTAGTATATAAATATAAAATAATCCCTAAATAGATACTTAAACAAAAAATCACAAATAATGATAAGATTGTGAAATAAACCCTTACCAGTTTGGAAACATCTGGATCATAAGATCCATAAAATAAATAATAATAATGATGATGATTTAAATACTATGAAGATAAATATATTCATGATATAAAATATCAAAGGGTCAGTACATACACTATTAAAATGAATAAGCGGTGAATATGGCATATGTATCATGAAAGTAAAAGTGAGATGAGAAACTCTTACCTTGTGTTTGACTTCCTTTATATGTGTTTGGAAGTATTGTATGATAAATATAGGTTTATTATACATATATTATATAATAATACTCATATATATTATACCATATATTATTTACTTATAGTCTTCTATCTCCCATTTATTAATAGTTCTTTGTTAAAGTCACTATTTCAGGTGATAATTGTTTTTTTTCATGTATGTTTTAGTTCAGTAACTTTGGTCTTTTTAATTTTATCATGGTTAAAAAATATCCATAATTTTAAACAAATTAAAAAAATTATATATACTCATTATATATTTATTTATAGTATTTTATTAAAGATAGATATAGAAAATGGATTACACCGTTCATAGAGATGGTAGGTCGTATATATGCATGAACGTTGTTTTATTTTTCTCAACATATAGAAAAATAATAATAATAAATATTAATTCAGAATTTAAAAATCATTATAATTTCTTAAATATAATTTATATTAATCAAGTACATATTTATTACTATCTATGTAAAAATAAAATGAAAAACATTTCATATCGCTACATAAAGGAGATAGTCCACACGTACGCATGAGCGATGTTATTGTTTTCCAAAGGAATGGAAGGTAAGAATTCAGATGTGATATTATATTTAAATAAGTATTTTTAGATCATATATATCACATATATTCATTACTTTTAACCTTACTATATTCCATGTAAATTGTAAGTGAAAAATGAATCACATCGATTCGTGAGGCAGTAGTCCGCCATACATTGACTGAAAATTATTTTTTATTAATAAAGACACTTTTGAGAAAAAGGTGAGAAACTATAAGTTCCAACAAGCACCAAACAACAACAAGCAGAAGATCAGAAACAACCTCACCCAAGAAAAAGTAGCAACCGCAGACTCCAAATAAGGACCACTAGGTGATCCCATGCAAGCATGGTCCCTCCTGATGGAAATCCATCCCTCTGTATCAACCATATCCCAAGTGGCCTGCAGAGGAACAAGCTGCATGCTCTATCCCATCTGAGCCGGACTGACCCTTCCACATTCCCCACACAAAATGGTCGGTAACTCAGCACATCATAAGTTAGGAAAGAAGTAAAAAAGGAATCATTGAAAACCCGATAAATTATACCAGAGTCAGTGTCTCTAAACAGTCTCCAGGATAAATTAGATACCTGCAGAAGTGGATCCCCCCTTATCAGGTCTTCAAAGGAAGAAGTCAGCATATTCCAAACCTGAATATATTCTTTAAGACTGATAACCCCCTTGTTGAAACCTCCAACTAGGATCATGTCATGTTTATCCACCCAAATATACTGGTCCTAATTAAGCTCCACATCAAGATTCATACCCATCATCTTGGCTGCATCCTCTTCTGAGGCATTGAGTAATAACACCTGCCTTAACACCACATCACGAGAGCTTAAAACCAAATCCAGGGAGGGATCATGTTGTCCAGCTGACTTTTGGTGACACTTGAACTCCTTATCCAGCTTCTCCACCAATATTTTCTTTGTTGAACGAGTCTTCATAGGAGGAGGTAAGGAGGAGTAATCCTTCCTACCCCTCCTTCCTCGCTTCCTCCTGACCCTCCTCGAACCAGATTCTGCTTCTGAGAAACTTCTACAGACCACGTCGCATTCATTTCCCCTTCCACCATCATTATACTCTAGATAGGCATTTCCCCTAATCCGATCTTCCAACAATAATCCATCAGAACTCCCCGTGTTTTCCTTACCATCCTCAACCAAGGCAGCTGGTTCAATTCTATGTTCCTCCTCAGCCAGCATTCAACAGTTTCATTTCACTTTTCATGGAAGTGACGACAGATCTGGGTTATTAAAATAACATAATAAAATATAATTATATGTTTTTTTATTTTTTTTTATATTATCATATTTTAATAATTTTTCTATGAGTTGTAAGAATAAATAAAAAAATACACGTGTTTAATAATTATACCTCTTCTTCAGAGAGTCTCTTTAAGTTTATACCTCAAGATTACGTAGGAGGAATTCATAATAAAAATAAGGCCTTTAAGATGTGGTTAGGTAATTAAGGAATTTATTTTGGAAATTATTTTCTGAGACAATCTTTATTTGAAGTGTGTATTTGTGAGGAGAGAGGGTGTGCTTTTATAAGTGGGTGAGAGGATACACAGGGAAGTTTTGAAATGATAAAGTGATACACAAGTTTTTCTCATCTCACTAGCCTCCAAAATTGGTAATTATAAAAAATTATAGTTTATAAGGTCTAAATATGGATATAAATGGGTTTTTTACATGTTTTATACATTTTTTAACCCTTATATTCTTATTTTAACCATCCTGAATAAATCCATTTTTACCTTAACTGCGGTAATTGATTTTTTCTATTTTCACTATTAATTAGGGTTAAAAAATTAAGTTTTAATTATTAGATATTAGAAATTATTATTATTAAAAATATGTAATTAATTTTTCCAAATTCAATTAATATGATGAGAATAATTTCGTTAATAATTAAATCATAAAAGCAATGAAAGAGTAGTTTTCTATAGAGAAAATTCTCACATGGAATGTTTTAATATCAAAATTAAATAGGAAATTGATTACAATGACCAAAATTAGTTAAACTGTAATATAATTTTACTAATTTTACTTTAAAACCAATTTTAAATATAATTTAACTTTGTAAATTATTTAAAATAAAGGGCAGTTTTCAATAAGAATTAGTATATTTCACTAATCATCGAAAAATTATTCTTTTCATAAAATTATAAAAAATAAAACCAAATTTAATCTTTATATGTATATTCAAAAAATAAATTATATATTGTTAAATGAGTTTTCTAAAAGTGTCAAAAAGTAATTTTAAATTATTTTTGCAAATCATGACTAATAAGACTCTTAAAAATATACATTTTTTCAAAAAACATTTCTTTACCTTTCAAATGGCTCTTATTTTATTTCTAATAAATATAAGACAATTTAAATTATTTTGTTCATGTTTAAATTATATAATTTTCATAGTTTATTTATTATTATTTATACCTCCAATCTTAACAGCAAAGTTATAATGGTCATATTTAAATAATTATATTTTAATAGAGTTTCACTTTTTTTTAAACCTAAAAATGTGTGTATTGCAAGCTATTGATTATATTGTAATTAATTAAATATATCATCAAGTCTCTAGGTGTTGTATTCTATTCTAATCTTGGTGTTTCATATCATACACACTATCAATCATAATGTTCCAATTTTAGAATCTTGTGATGTTACACTCTACCCCCTTAAATAAATTGTGTCCCCACAATTTAATCTTGATCATGGTAATAAAGGGTTTGATATTTGAAAATATATTTTTTGGAAACCCACATCATAAAAGGGATTAATAATACATCCTCTCAATAACGGAAAAAATTAAGTGAAAAGGTCATCCATAATAATAGATTACTAGTTTTCCAAGTAGGATAATAACGGTGGGAAATGAAAACATGGACATGGAAGAGAATACTAACACTGAAGGATTAATAGAGAGTTATAGAGAACATGATCATGTGAAGGTAAACCACCACAAAACCATAATTATATGATGAGTTAAAAGACCGTTGATTCAATATAAATGAAACTAATAAGACAAATATTTTTAACCCAAATAATTTTCCAAAAGAAGAGTGATTATCTTACTATTACAATAGAGAACACCAAAAAATATACTTACAATTTCACCCTTTAGTTGTGCTTCAATAAATTATCACTTCATCCTTTACTCAATGAAATTAATATCTAATCTGAATTTTTTTCCCTTGAGAAATAAAATTCACATTTAACATATCATTAGCTCAATAAAAGAATGACAATTCACTCCTCCCATCTCTAGATATTCTCTAAGACAAAAAATGGTTAGAATAAGTTTTCTAATAACACCCAATGCTCAAATTAATACATTCCATAAATTTTTAACCTTAAGAGTCATCCAAAATATATCTAACTAAATTCAAAGTCCAAAATTTTAGAAGGGAGGTCACTAAATCAATATTATATTCCATAGACAGTATAAAGTGGCTCATAATCTCACATCCCAAGTATGTAAATACCTTGATCACTATAAAACCTTAATAAAAACACGCATTCATCCAAAAATAAAACCATATGTTGAAAAATATATTCCATAAATCCAAACATGATGTAAACTCCAAAAAAGATAACATAAAAAACTAACTAATTTCAATGTTACCAATAATATCCCGTAAACATCTATATCATTATTTTCTCAACATTGGTCATATATTAAGGGTTTTCTTCCCTAAATCATGTGTTTTCCAAAAAGTTCAACCATCCATAGAATCGCTTTTATTTCTTATTGGTATTACTCATAATATTCATTATAATACTTAAATAAAATTTATTGTAGTACAATCCTTATACATGTTATGATTATTATAAAGATAATATCATTGATAAACCAATCCTTTAACATATTTCTTGAATCCAAATACTAGAAATTTAATTATTCTGCTTCATTTGTATAAATATAAAAATATTGACCTTGATCCATTAAATTCTTATAGGTTATATTCCCAAGATGCTTGAGATATTTATTTATATAGTACCCCATATCCTTATAGTTAAAGCATTGAACACTGGAAACATCTTTCATTCCCTTACAATCACGATCATGGGGGTATTTCTCTCCACACTCATATAAAAATCACATTCCATTCAAGCATATAACAGAGTGTTCCATTCTAAAATTATCATATATGGGAAAATCCTTCTTTCCCATCTTCCCTTTACCCATATTTTTCTATAGCATACTCTTCTTATGCAACATTCCTTTGAAGCCAAAATACTTCGATAATTCTTTATCTATCTTGATAATACAAGCTAATATCTCCTCGTATGATGGGAATGTTTAGGAGAATAATTCTCTTCAATGTATTGTCTTTAACTCGTAAAATAAATGATCAATATTACTCTTTGGATTACACATATATTCTGTAGCATTACTTTCTATCCTTGTAAATTTAGATTTATACTTAACGGAATTTCCATCTTCCTTTCTTCTTATACTAATGAATTGTCTCTCCATATCCACTTGTTTCTTATAAGGAAACTACTTTTCCAAGAATATTACCTTAAAATCATTGTATTCCATGTTTATTATTTTTTCTTTATCCTTAATGTTTTGAATCAATGACCACTGTTAATATACATCTCTAGAGAGCTAATAAACTACCATGAAAACTATATCCCTTTAATTACTTCCTAAAGAGATAAATATCTTCTCCAAGTAACTTATCTATATCTCATATAAAAATGGATTTTTAGTCCCATTTAATGGTGGAGGTTGTTAACACATAAAGTGGTCTAACATTGCTACACTGTGTGGTGGATCAATAGGATCATCCATATGGGGAAGGATATATCTAATAACCTGTGTTAGCTACCCAAATATGGTTGTAATTTCTTTAGTTCCAACTACAACTCTAGATCTATCTTCATTCTCTTTCACAATAGGAAAATACATAAATGTGGTATATATACTAGTATGGTTCTTATTCCTTCCACTAAGAACTATTTCTAAACAATTGAATATAATAGATTATATAATAATATTATGAAACATAATATATAATCCCATTATTGGAAAAATACTTAACATAAATTGAAAATTTTATGTATCATTAATCTCATAATCATAAACATTGTTTCTTTGGGAATGTTTCCAAAACATAAAAATATTTTTGAATCCTTCATAATGGTTTGTAAGGAAAATGATAATTATCCTAAGTATATCTTCCATGAGTGTGAAACTACGTGTTCAGTAAGGCTATTTTTTTATACCAGGTAATGCTCAAATAAAGCCTGATTTTCGTTTTTCAAAGTTATTACCCCTAGGTACATAGGTTCCCAAACTACTTCCATTTGTAGTATCCATAAAGAGAAGTATTTCTAGGAAAAACCACACAATCTCTACCTTAATAAAACATTATGATGTTATTATATATGTATCCTCAATGCTTTTCATAGGGTTATATTCCCTAATATATGTTTTATAAAATATATTTCTTAAGTTTTATACAAAAATTATCTGATACCAACTATTAAGACCCTAGACCTAGTAGGATGAATCTGGTGGTTATTTTAGTATAGTGGAATAAGATACAATGAATTTCATCCTGAAGGTATAAATAGTTTAGTAGTCTTTTTAAATTACATACATACTTGAAATTAACATTACAATTGAAAACATAAAATACATGAAGTTTTTTCATTGATAATTTCATTATTCATCATAGCATGTTCTTGCATATCAATCATAGAACACTTACTAGTACCATGGGTTAAATACAACTTAATAAAGGGGTGTGATTTGATACTTAGAAATGGTAACCATACAATAGAATATATCATTAATAAATAAACATAATCAGTGTGACATGATAACTAACTTAAACACATGACATTTAATAAATAAACTAGTCATAATGTGGAATAAATAATTTATAATAAAATAAATAAATATTAATAATAACATAATTTTAAATCATATCCATGGTTATTATAACTAATAGAATAATCACATGGACATAAAAAATGGATCTCATAATGAGGTAATGCATAATATTGGACATCTAAAACATACATTAAAGAAAATTCACAATACTGTTTAAATATGTGGGAAAAAACTTTTTAATTTGGCCAATTGATTTGTCATATGATACCTATTGATGTATAAGAGGGATATCTATAATCATTCCATGCCCTCCACATACTAATTCTAATACATTCCTCATATGAACGGGGTGAAAGTAGTCAACATTAAAAGTAATTTAAAAAAAATATTATACAAAATGTTAATAATTATCACAATCAAATAAATATAATCATAAACCATAAAGAGTAATAAGGTGAATAGTATTAAAATTGTAAATCATCAGTCAAAATAATCCTAAAACATAAAAATAAATAATAAGGATGATATCAATGAAATAAATCCCCAGTGAATTATATGTACAATAATTAGTTGATTTCATTGATAAATAAAAATACCATAAAAATATCAAAACAAATTAGGAAAACAACCTTTTCACATTGAAAATATTTTTTTAAAAGGAAAAAATATATTTTGAAAATAATTTTCTCTCAAAAATTCCTTTTAATATTTATAAAATAAGCTATAAAATATTTAGTGTTCATGATGGTATAAAATTATGTTTATATCGTATAATTAAAAATAAATATTTCATTCACATTTTCAATAAAATCCAAATGGACCTTGTTTTAAAAATGACATGATGATTCCAATCAAAAAAATTGTAAAAAAAAACATAGGTAAAAATTTATTTAATAAATCATGTTTAAAAGTTTAAAAATGTTTCTGAAATCATTTTTAGAAAACATGGATTTTGAAGAAAATGGATTTTTGACTGAAGAGATAAATAATGTTGGATTTTCTAAATAAAATTTTATCAATAATTTTAAGTACCAAAGAGTATAAAAATGGTAATATTTTTTGAAAAAATTTATGAATAACTAGATTATAATAAAATATATTAGGTTTAAGATATGAATATCAAATAATTCCTCTAATGTGGACTTAAACAAAAACAATCCCAAATAATGATGAGATTGTGAAATAAACTCTTACCACTTGGGTAACTTATGAATATTAATCCTTGTAAAATAAAAAATCATCAAATTAAACATTAAATACCATGGAGAAAAATATATACATGATATAACATATCAAAGGGGTATTATATACTTTATTAAAAGGAATAAGTGGTTAATATGGTGTGTGTCTCATGGAAGTAAAAGTGATATAAGAAACCCTTGCCTCGGGTTTGAATTCATTCGTATGTGTCTGAACCTATTATATAATGAATATTGGTTTATTATAAAAATATTAAAGAACCATCATCATATATCTCAAACCATATATTTAATACTCATAAACTTTTGTCACAAGTTTATTAACAATTCTTTGTTAAAATTACTATTTTGGGTGATAATTGTTTCGTTTTCATGTGTGTTTTAGATAGGTGCATCGGGTCGTTTTACTTTTATCATGGAAAAATAGTCACTATAATTTTAACCATGATATTAATATCATATATATTCATTATATATGTATTTGGAGAATTTGTAATGTTATATATATATAAAAATGTATTACATCATTCCGGGATATGGTTGGTCGTACATACGTATTAACGCTTTTTACATTTTTCTAGACCATTGGAATGAAAGGAAAATAAATATTAATAAATATTTCAATAATTTTTATTATTTCATATATATAACATATATTAATAAATATATCCTTACTATCATCCATGTAAAAATAAAATGAAAAAAAAATTGCATCACCACGTGGAGGCGGTAGTCCACACATACAGATGAGAAACGTTATTGTTTTCGAATGGATTAGAAAGTAAGAAGTAATATGTGATATTATATTTATAGAAGTATTTTTATGTTATAAATATCATATATATTAATTAATTGTAACCTTAATACCTTCCATGTAAATCAGAAGTGAAAAACAAATCACATCACTTTGCAAAGCGGTAGTTCGTCGTACACACGACCAACATTATCATATCCCACACAAAATGGTAATTAAGAATGTAAATGTTATATAATAATTAAATAATTATAATAATTTCATAAATATCATATAAATATGTTAAATCCATCCTTATATCCATCCATGAAATTTGAATATGGAAAATGAATTACATATATTCACAAGGTGGTAGTTTGTTGTACCCATGATCGATTGTTTCATTTCCCATTTTATGGAATTGGATATGGATATGAGCTATCCCATTAAAATAATAACATATCAGTATATAGTATATATATATATTTATTATATTATCATATTTTAATAAGGTTTTAAGGCGGTGTAAAAATAAATAAAACAAAAACCCATGTCTAAGAATTGTACCTCTTCTTCTGAGAGCCTCTTTATATTTCTTCCTGAAGCCTTCTTATGAGGGATTTATAATAAAAATAATCTCCCCCAAGATTTGGTTAGGAAATTAAGTAAAATATTTTTTTATTTAATTTCTAAATAAACGTTTTTTTAATGTGAATAGGGGAGGAGAGGTGGCAGGATTTTATAAGTTGGTGATATGACACAAATGGAATTTTTGAAAAGATAAAGTGATACCTGCATTTTTCTCATTAAAAAGTATCTATAATGGGTCATTCATGAACATTATAGGTTATAAGGTATAAATGTAGCCACCAAATGGTATTTTAACAAGTTTTGGGTCATTTTTAATCAATATCTTCAAGTTAAACCCCCTAGGATAAACCCATTTTTACCTTAACTACCAAAATTAATTTTAATTGTTTTCACTATTAATTAAAGTAAAAAAATAAGTTGATAATATTATATCATATAAATTATTATGATTAAAAATATATAATACATTTTTAGAAATTGAATACAAAAGAGCTTTATAATTCAAATTAAATCTAAACTACAGACACAACGAAAGAGTGGTTTTCTAAAGAAAAACTTTCCATAATTATAGAATATTTATTTATCAAAATTCAATATAATTTTTTTCCAATGACCTAAATTATTTAAATTTTAATATAATATAACTAATTTTATTTTAAATAAAATTTAAAATATTATTTAACATTTTCAAATATTTAAATTAAATGGAATTTTTCAATAAAAATCGGTTTTCTCCATTGTATATCAAAAAATTGATACTTTAAGGAAATTATCAAATATTAAACCAAAAAAATTTTAACATGAATATTTAAAAAATTAGTTTTATTTTTCAAAATAAATTTTATAAAATTAGAAAAATTAATTTTAAATTATGTTTATAATGTATGACTAATGGGCCTTTTAGAAAAATATAGTTTTTCAAAAAAACATTTCTTTATATTTCTAATGTTTCTTATTTAATTTATAATTAATAGATAACCATTGAATTTATTTTAAAAAATTTTAAACCATATAATTATAATAATTTTTCTTTTACAATTCATATCTTTCATCTTAATATCTAGGTTATAATGGTTATATTTAAATAATAATATTTTAATAGAGTTTCTTGTATCATTTAATCCTAGAATTGCGTACATCACAAGATATCAAAGAGATTAACTTTAATGACATATATCATAAAGTCTTGGGGTGTTATATTCTATTCTAATACTAGTGTTACATGTCAAACATTTTATCAAACATGATATTCCACTTTTAAAAACCTGGGATGTTACAATGTGGATGATGAACTTTACATTATTCTATATTTATAAAATTGAATATTATTAATACTTTTCTTGATTACAAATTATTTGAGAAATAATTAATTTTATAATAATTAAGTATCCCAATATTTTATCAAGTCTCAAAATACCTCACCACTGAACACATAATTTCTTATCACTGTAGACATTCATGTGGAAAGGATCCATATTTTTTTCCTTTTAATCCAGATGGATCCCAAGGAAATTACAAGAAAGTGTTTAGGTAGGTGGTCTTGATAACTACAGACTAGAAGCTCCTTGATCCATTGAGTAGACTCATTAATCCATAAATCCTAATAGGGATTTCTTCAAAACTTTCCTACAATTTTTTATTTATAAGACTTAGCCTGTTAAATTCAATATAAATTCAATTATGTAGGACCACTATCCTAGTTGAGACTTCTCGATAATTAGAAGTTCCCATAACATAGTCTTAACTGACACTTTAACTGTGGGATTATCTTAATTTATATGATGTAAAGATTAATGAATTTATATTAACGTGGGATTTTTAATTTATCTAATTTTAATTTTTCTCTTATTTTATATCCAACATTTATTATTAATATTAAGTGTATTTTACTTAAGTGATTAAAAATGTTTTGATAAACATTTTTGCATAATTAATTTATTTAAATTCCTTCTTTTCATATTAGTCCATTTATTTATGTGATTTTACTCTTTCATCGATAAAATATAAAATTATTAAGGAATAAATAAATAAATGTCCCAATCATGATCTTATTTGATGGTCGATTTATTGATTTGGAAATAAATAAACCTATAACCTTGGGAAAAACTCATTGTGTCTTCCATGGAATGATTTTCATCATTCCACTTTTCCACCTATGTATCACCTAGTTTGGTTTTATATTACTCTTTTCTAGAATCACCTCCATGCACCTTAGGATACTCCTTTTATTTTGCATGTTTATAACTCACGTATTGGGGAGGGAAACTAATGGATTGGTTAATGGTAATTACATATAAAATCTTATATGCATGGTTCCTACAAAATAAAATTACGAGATATGAAATGAAAGACATTATATTTAATTTGAAAATTAATAATTACATACCCATGTAATAAAATTAAATTAAATTAAATCAACTATTGCATAGGTCTAATCAAAGCTCATGAGCAGTGACACACATGCAGAGAATACACAAAAGTAATGTGGATAGCATTCACATAAATTTTTATTAGTTATTATGATGAAAATTCTTGTATTGATTGATTAATTAATTAATTCCCTTAATCTTAATGGTCATATGAAGTCTCTTAGAGATACCCATCATAAGTGTATTTATTCCAAATAAACGTCGTAACCAATAATTATAGATAATTGTAATAAACTAATTGAGAATTTGTTTTTTCTTAAAAACCGTTATTACATAGTTAAACATATATTATATCAACAGTGTAATTAGGTTTTATTTTTATAAATAATTATATTACTTCATTTTAATTCTATCCTTAATTGGGAGACTACATGGAGTGTATTTGAAATCTGCATAGCATGTTCATCAATTTCCATGGATCTAGGATAAACTAATGGAGTTTGAAACGTCTCAGGTCTAGTTCACTAATAATTAACAAAATTTTAGTACCACATGGTCTCAAGTGCAGCTCCCAATATTCTAGATACTTTTTACTAGCACCTAGATTCTGTGATGGTATAATGGGGATATTGTACCCTCTAGATCAGTAATAAAATAGGGTAGAAACATTAATAAATGAAATAATATGGAATTAAACCATCTTGATAAATAATAAACAAAATAAATTAATCAGAATCATAAACAGATGAAGTCGTGATGATATATAAAGAAGTGTGAAGTCGTGGAAGCTCGCATACACCCATACATTTACAATAAAAGGAAATATATTCAAAAGACCCAAAATTTATCTCCATGAGCATCCTGATCACTCAAAATCATTACTTTTCTCCCATACAATAAATAATACATCTGTAATAGGTATCATCCCTTTATCCTAACCCACAACCATGTGGTATGTTTGGGTACCAAACAAGAAACCCGAACAGTGTGTGATTGAAACTCAATATTCCACCACCAATGGTGTCTATAAATAATTTAGATAGTGAATATAGAATGCAATATTTTTAGGTATAATAATAAATAATCAATCATTTAAATATATACAACCCATATCGAGATCAGGTTCCCCATGGGTTACCTTTTTTACCATACCTCCTTTAGATTCCAAATCTCTCTTAACATGTGTCATCATACATGTGAATAATAAGTACTATCTAGAATGTGAGGCATATATCCAAGCTACCTATGGGTAATATAAAAAGGATCCATGGAATGACTATGTAATCCATGACCATATAAGGTCAACCCCACTCTTATGGGTTAACTAAAATTTAGGGATGAGGAAACACGTGTGTATAAAACCTTTCATATAGAAATCGAGCATAATAACAATATCATTCTCCTTATAAGACCATCTATGGAATTTCTAATTATGAATCTAGGTTTGTATCATGGTGTAAAATGATTCATTTTACCTCTGAACCCATCCATGACATTTGTAATTGGGAATATAGGTATCACCCAAGGCATATCATGATTCATTTTCCCTCTGATCCCACCCATGTAATTCTTACGTTGGAATCCAGGTATCAACCAAGGCATAGCAGGATTCATTTCCCCTGTGATCCCATCCATGTCATTCCTACTTGGGAATCGATGTATTACCCAAGGCATAAAATATTTCATCTTTTGTATGAGCACATCCAAGGTAGTCCAACATACAAAGCCTTTTATCCCTCAACATGTATTATAATTCATTTAATTTATAATCATGTCCATAGAATTCATAAATGGAAATCCATGTATCACTCAAGTCATAATATCATTAATTTTCATTAATATCTCATCCATGGAATCCTAACTAGGGATCTATTGTTACTCAAGGCCTAACATGAAATAGTAGGCACATTACCATAAATTAATAATCGTTCACCATGGGAATAATTCATTCTAACATACAATTTCATAACACACCATTAATAATTTCCTTATAAGTAATAAATAATTCCATATGAGTAAAATATCCCATTTACAATTAAATTTAATTAAAATCCCCCTGGTGTTTCAACTCACCAATTCCAATAAAAAGATTAATACTTCAATTTAAAATAACAATAGGAATTTCATCCATAATTTAATATCATCAAAAATTAAATGAGTGATCTACGTACTTATCCATGAAACATAACAATTCATTTTATAAAATTATGAAATCTCACTCTCAAGTGATATATATATATAAGGTCAAGGTATTATACATTCAATGTATCCCCTCTATAATGATTAATAAACTTAATTAGTTTATTCCAATTATCAAAGAAATCCAAACACACCTTGTTGGTGTATTGGTCATAAGAAAATGAATTTATCAAGTCATATTACTGAACCCACCCATGGGGTATTTTGGGTTGATTTCATTAACCTCCAATGTTTTATAGAAGACACATAACATGATAATTCATGGTTTAACCCATTCATTTAAGGTATTAAACATTGATGTTGCATTGCACAAAATGTTTTCCATTATGAACATTTTATAATTGATGTAAACCTTAAGGTTAAAGTTATACACCCCTAACATATACCAAGGATGCTTCACTCACACAATATCAGTATTTCATTCAATCTATAAGGAGATAACATGGAGAAACTGATGAATTCCCTAAAAAAGAGCATATTATCTCCCAAGAAGATAACAAATATAAGGGAAAAGAAAGAAAGGAAGGTAAGAAGTATGAGTTATAGATACCCTATTACACTTCCAACACATCATACAAAATTCAATTTTAAACAAGAATGAGGGAGAATCCATCTAAGGAATAGGGGGAGTGTAAAATAATTTGTTTTTACTGGGTTGAAAATTCCAAGAGAATTTTGGATTTTCAATTCGTGGATGGACTTAATCTTAAACTAATCCTAAAAATGTTAATACGAGCACTGTAACACTTAAAAAAAATTTTATGTGGGTTTTAAGTCCTAAGTGGCAATTCTTTTATTTTTTGTAGTTTTGGGAGATTATGGAGCTTTTTTGGTTCTTTGAGCTCTGGTTTTTTAAATTAGCATCATGGCATTTATAGTTAGTGCATGGTTAGTATTAACCACAAGACTCAACCATGAATCCTAGTAATATGAGGTCCATGGTTTTTTAAACCATTCATGGGAGGCCACACTATCGTGTGGGGTGCTATAGTAAAATGCATAGCGACGCATGGGTTGCACACATTTTGTTAAAACCATGTGCCTTGCCTACATGAGTAGTTCCATTTAGGCAGTTATTCTGTATGGTAGGTGCATAGTTTCTCTAATTTTTGTGTCCAAATATTTCACCGCATTTAAAGGGGATGAAATACCATTCAACCCAAATCCCCCTTAAGTTAATTTCCTCCCATATTCTCCCTCATTTCTACCACACATAGTAGGCCTCTTGAGCTCCCTCTCCACCATATATGCTTCTATGGTTATCCTGCATTCAAACACTGAATCAATAAATGTTAGATTCATTAGATTCATAATGGTCAGTTTAAGATTTCTTATTCATAATTTATTCATTTATATTTCCATATTTATTTTTATTTCAATGAGAGATTATATGCCTTATTCTTAAATAACATGATGATTCTTCTTATTTCTCTTGTTTTGGATCAAATCAAAGCTTTATAGTGGACAAGTAAAACATCCTAATAATGAGTTAGGTTTTCTATATGCCTTTCCCTAAAATTTTCATCATTTATATAGTATTTTCATTGTTCCTCATGACATACCTTTCGTGCCTTGATCATAAACTATGAAATACATTAAATTTAATTTTTTATACCAAAACCTTGTTGATCTTAAGCATCTTAGTTGGGTTGGAGGTTGAATACCTCAGCATGAACCCACATGTATTTTGATTTTTCTTAAATTTTTTATAATTTTTTTGGTTACATGTTTTATAAACCCACCCTTATTGGGGAGTTGAGCATGACCACTTTCTGTATGATGTCAACGAAAATTTAATGTGTTAGATGAACTTGTAGTCTTTGATTACACACCTTATGATTTATGAGTATGAATAGGTTAATAGAATCAATTTTAATCTATTTTTAATTTTTAAAAGAAATTTTTACTGATTTATGGAACTTAATCAGGGCAGAACTTATTAATTATGAAACTTTAGTATAGAACCCCTCATTTCTCATGATACTCGGGCATGACTTCACTTATGCTTTATGATACTCGACCATAGAGTCCATTAATACTTATGATACTCTGGAATGGAATCCCTTATTTATCATGATACTTGGTTATTAAGCCCCTCATGATTTATGATACTCGACCATGGAGCCCCTCATTTCTCATGAAAATTGGGCATGGAATCCCTTATTACTCTATTAGACTCTTATGACTATACATGGATGCCTAAGGTATGCCTTGAGACTTGTCAAGTATTGGTGTCTATATATATATATAGTTATATATCCTAGTACACATATAGTTCATATATATAAATATATATATCTATTAAAATAATTATATATACATGATGTAATGTAATCAGAGAAATTTCGGTGTATGCCAAAGTGGGTACGGTTAGCCAGGTGTGTATTGAGGAACCTAAGCCTGGATTTATTACTTTTATTTATGAAATACTTATCTATTCTACCTACACACTTCTATATTTTATATTCATGTATTGGATTTATTTATAATTCTTTGTTGGTGGACTAATGAGTATTTCTAACACCCTGTTTAGGATGTTAGTTAGTACTTGAATAGATCTCTTGGTTGTAGGTTATGTTAAACTATGGTCTATGTTTTTTTTTCATTTATGGACTATGATAAGAAATGTGACGTTGGGAGTGGTGGATGAGCATGTACTCAGGATACCATAAGTATATAGATTCTTTATTTGTATATTTATTTCCTTTTTCAATATATCCTGGCTTATTATATAACATTCTTCACATCTACTTTATGTATATTGTAGCTTCTTCATTCATGGTAATTTATATTTATTTTTTTCATTTATTATTATATTCTACTTATTTTTTGTTCATTTTCATCCATTGTTATTCATTTATTATTCCACTATGTTTTTTACTAATCTATGGGTTATATCTCCCTATTAAACTAAAAATGGACCCTCGTTGATAGTTGGAAGCCTCTGGCGTATAGGGAGACGCTCTTAAGGCCATGTGGTGAACTAGATCTGGGAACTTTTTCAATTCTCCTGGGTTAGGGATGTTACAAATTGGTATTATATATTTCTTATCATTTTTATTATTTATTAGGATAGTATAAAATAGAATAGTAATGTGTAAGTACATAGTTAATAGCTTGTGTATGGGATCATCCAACCCATGCATTAGGGAAATGAAAAATATCCATAGATATTAGTATTTATGTTGTTCATTTTTACAATTGATTGTTATTTGACCTTTGGTGATTGTTTTATATGTACTTTTTATTGATTTATGAATTTATAATTTCTAACTCTTGGACTAGTATAGAAAGATACAAGGTGTTTCATGCATCATTATAGGAACATATAGATTCAAATTCCATGTATCTGACATTCCATGTAGGTTGTATTACTTGACTTCATGATACTTGATTGATTTTCCTTGTCAGGTTTAACAACATGCTTATCTGTATGATATTTTACTATGGTTCCCTATTTATGTGCATTCAATCCTCATTATTTGTATAGCATGCCTTATTTTAGTTATGATATAATACTGGTTATTAAAGTTTTTGTGTCAACTTAAATGTAATTTTCCCATATATCTTGAAGTTGGAAACTTAACTAACCAATAATGACTTGTTTGATCCACATACCATTTGTTTAATCAGATGAAACATTTATAGTTGTGATTAAATGGGTACCAATAATAATTTATAATGTTTTTGGGACTTTAAAAAATTGGGACGTGTAACCCATGTAATCAAACCATCATATATGGTCATGTCATATTCTAAGACCAAAGGTGAAAATTTTATTGTATTTATATGAATTTCAATTATAAATTATAATTTCTAGTACCTTTATAACTTGGAAATGGTAATTATTATAATTTTACCATTATATAAATATAATTTTTGTTAAAATCAAGCTCATATAATGATTTGGTTTCTTTTGGATCTTAGACTTGACTTGACCCAAGTAGGTCAGTCATAGTGTTTTATGCTTATGAGATACACTAGACTTGACCCAAATAGATCATTCAAATCATTATATTCTTATATGATAAAAAAACTAGGGGTGTTTCAAATATTAATGTTTAAAATTTTTTAAGTATGAAATAACTTATGAATAAATTCATAAATTCACAACTAGACCCAATTAGGCCAGTTAAGGCATGTTTCTTAAGATATAAACCCACTAATGGTGTAATTAATCCTTAATAACGAAACTATTATTTGGTTACACTAAAATAGACACATGTTGAAATTTTGAAACCCTTTTACATTACCTTTGTATTTATGTGATCTATTTCATAACCCCATGGGGGTATGTTAATACTAGTGCGGTAGTTTATTTAAAAGTCTATAGCCACTCATATGGTGTAACATATAAACATATGGTGGCATCATAGTTGACCAATCCCCTTTTCTTAATAATAAAATTTTTATCTACTTTTTAGATTTATTATTATGATTTGTCAATAAATTAAAATTCCTATTACAGCCTAAAGAGTGATTTCTTATATATATTTTTGTGGAAATTTTATTTAACGGATCCCATATATTAGAACTTTATATATACATGAAATAGGTGTACAATGAAATTATGATAATTTTTCTAATTTTTCATTCTACTTGTTGAATAAAGTTCTTAATAAAATTTCCATCTATAAGTGGTAATTGATATTCCTAATATTTTAGATGCTTAAAATGGTTTATGAAATGAGATTCAGTTAAATTCCTTAAAATGATAACTTTTTTGAGAAGTTATAGCTGGAACCCTTATGTAAGGGTTAACTTTAGTTTACAATGAGAGATTATTTGAATATAAGCACGAGTGTTTCCTGTAGATATTATTTGGAATATTCCAATTGTTATTGAACTTAAGGGATTTTAAGTAGATCCTTTTGACCTTTTTAGGATTGAACATAGTTTTAGAGTGTATTCATTATTATTTAAATGGTGTTTATCCTATTTTGGTAGTACCCTTGGAGATAGTAAACTTTTATAATTTTGAATAGAGTTTATAAGAATAGTAAGTGTTTTTAATTGACCATTTAAGTAGGGCAGGAATCTTAGATGGTAAGGCAACAACCCCCCAGGAATATGGACAATTTTTTGGTAAGGAGGACCTCAAGTATAAATTACCATATATGGATATCCAGGGCGTGTCATCCATTCCCCATTTGATATTCATGTTGTGACCCTTTTAGATTGACCACTTTCCTTCCTAATTTATTATTAATTCTTTTAGATAGATGGGAATATTAGATGTAGTGTAATATAGGCCCGTAAATGGGATATGGTACTTGTATGTGAGAAATTTGGGTTAGGTGGGATACTTTGATGTCCTTGCTTTTAATAAGGTCCCTAGTAGGTCGACTATATTCTGTTGATCTAAGGAAACTAGTGAGGAATTTTGGAATAGGGTTTTCATTTGACATTAACTAAACAATATTAGTTTTACACTAATTTTTAGACAAATGCATGGAAGGTTCTAATGTCTTTAGATTTAGGTATGGGGATGCCTTTGATTTTGAAAAAAAACCCTGAGTGCTATCTTATTGAAATTGGTCTCAATGGGAAGGATCGTTCGGGCTCCTAGCCTTGTTGACTAAAATATGTGTGGCTAATTTTTTTTAATAAAATTAGACTCTGAGTTGGATGATCATTTAATAAATCATTGCACAAATAGGTCCCCTATTTTGAAGAGTAGTTCTAATGGATCTTCTAGTGTCTAAGAAACTGATGTTCTGTGTTGCTTGGTTAGTTTGATCTTGTTGGTACATGACCCATAAGATCATGATTTGAGTCTCTAATTAGGTGGTATGGGATAGTGAATCCACTTAAAAGTATATGTTTTTTCACACTGGTTACACGTGCTATCTAATTGAAAGTAAAACATCAGTGAATGTCCAATTGCGATCCAAGGACCGATGGTTGAAAAAATAAGTGACACTTACAGGCATGGTAATCTGGTGCATTGTATAAACAAAAGGAAGTTCTAAGTGATGAGGGATAATCTAGAGATATATTGGGTTACCTGAGATGGTTAACCCATGGTTTAACCTGGACACATATTTTTGGGAGACATGGTAGCTGGTGTTGGTTAAGGAAAGTATAGACATTTTTGATGAGATCATGGATTAAAAGGAGTGATAAACATTTGCAGATTAAATCATAGTTTAATTCTAATTAATAGAAAATCATGAAAAATGTATTGGCATAATTTTATGTATTATGAGTGATCATTGGAAATATGTCAAGATGGTTATCTAAATATCCATCTTTTTTTAATAAAGAAAATCTTTGAGAGTTTTTCTCAATGAGAAATGGTTTGGATTTTTTTGATCGCCATAGAAGCTTTTCTCAAAAGTTAGGAATGAGTGATGCGTGATGTTTACATCAGCACTAGAAAGTGAGTAGATCCTTATTCATTCTAGTCTTTATGATTAGTTTCAATGGGGCATGGGTTGGGATAATTAGTTTTATCATTTCAATAGTATGATGATTGAGATTCTCCTAAGATGTGGAATTGGATGTCGATCACTGGTATAGTGGTCCTCATGATAGAAGGGTCAAATGATCATGAGACAAATCATTATATGATCATTTTTGGCCTCATATACCATTGAGTAAAGGGATCAATGCATGGTTGGAATCAAAAATATACTCTAGGTATGAGTTCAATGGATACTGAAATAGGAATGTGTCGATACTGTGTTATATCATGGTGGTGGTTTTTATCAGGATATTTTTTGATCAACAAACAGCATTGGAAGTTGGTTATGGACTTCAGTGTGCATTCTTCAAATGATCTCAATATGACATGGGATAGAGTATTTTGGAATCTAGTTTTGGTGATGTGATACCAACAGAAGATAGTAATTCTTGAAATTAGTTGACCGATGGTAGTTCTACATGAGTATCTTTAAATAATTAAATGTGATTTTTGTGGAACTACATTGAGCATGCGGTGGGGGGATGAGATAGATGTAGTACAAGGGTCAACTAAGGATTTTCTAGGAAAATTTAGTGACACAAGTATGATATCAGTTGATTGGAGTTCAACTATTTTGATCAAAAAAATGAATGAGGGTAGTGTCCTCATGTGTAATTTAATAAATATACCAAGTGTTTTAAAAAACATGAAGTAATTTCATTGATAGGAAATTATAATGGCAGTAGTACCATGGATTAGAATTGTTCATAGAAAACTAGGACCTATGGTGGGGAGCACCATAGATTGTTTGATTAAATAGATGATTACATGATCATGTCTCCGGTTAGACATGCTCAAGTAAGTGTTTTCTTGATGTTTCGGCTTTGGATGTGAGCATTGGATTGAGTTTTAGCTACATAAATACCACATTTTTAAAGTAACAGTTGTAGGATCATTTGGAATGGGAAACATGAAACGATAGTTTGATCTTGAATATATGAACCAAGTTGGTCGATTTATTTATTTTTTATTCTCATAGTCTTCTTGAGGATAAGAAGTTCTATGGTGGGGAGCTTATAACATCTCATTTTTTGGATCATGTTGGAAATTCTAAGAGAATGTGGGCTTGTCATTTGGTGGATAGGATGAATCTTAAACTAGGAAACATAATTTTAATTTTATCATTATAACACTTATAAGTTTTTTTTAAGTTGGTTTTATGTCTTGAGAGATTAATCACATGTTTAGAGGAGTTTTGGGAGCATATGGGTTTTGTTCGAAGCTCAGTCCTCCGATTTTTGATAAAGGAGAATGAGGTGTATGGATGGATAATGGTTAGTAGTAACCATGAAGTTCAGTAAGATGAGTTTCATGATTAGTTTGGTCATGAAAAATATGTCATACGACTATGTTTTTTGCTTCAATAAACTGAAGAAGGATGCACGAGATACACATGATTTTACAAAACCATGCACCACATTCCCATGGGTGGTTCCAATTAATTAGTGAGTTTTTATGTTTGGTGTACTATTTGGAAAAATTATGTGTCCAACCCATGTGACTCATTTAAATGGGTGAAATTTCCATTCTTCCCCTCTCCTCCTTAAGTGAATTTCCTTCCCTCTTCTCCCTCAATTCTCTCATGCATAGTAAGACACTTGAGTTCCCTTTCCTTATCCGAGGATTTCATGGTTCTCATTCATTTATACATAGAATAGACCAAAGTCAGATCAATTGGAAGTGTAATGTTTAGTCTATGATTACTTCTTCCTCCTTAATTTCTTGATCTTTATTTATATAACGTTGTTTCAATTTGATCTCATATGCCCTGTTTTCAGGGTATTTCATGATTCTTATAAATACTCTTATTCCAAATCATATCAAAGATTCATCATAAACCATTCATAGAAATAGAATTAATGGTAGCATAAAAATATATCCCTAATTAATTATAATAATATTTCATGTATGTTGAAATATATTAAAAATATTTTCAAAAGAAAATAATAATTTACTTAGAGAAAGATGAACAAATACGTTTATCTTCTTCAATATCTTTTATGAATATATTTTTTAGAAAACAAAGGGGACATATGTCTCTTTGAGATCAATGAAAACATACTGAGTTATATTCTTAAAAGGAATTAAAAAAATTATTTAAAGATAATTTAGTGTGGAAAACATTTAATATAAGATCTATTTCACTTTTTTTAAGTCCATGTTGATGAAAACAGCCATGCCAAAATATTTAAAAGAATACCCCTTTTAAAAAGAAATTAAAATACACTAAAAAATACCCTAAGTAATCATAAATGTATAGATGGGTGAATTCATAAAATAGATAATATAAACATGTAATAAATTGGTTATTGGAAAAAAATACTAATGTAAAAGATGAAGTTACGAGTCACTTTTAAAATTCCATTTTAAAATGTGAGGGAAAAACTATTGTACACATTTACTTTGAAAATATTCTCCAATAAATGAGCATTGAGAAATATATAGTTGTTTTTTTTCTATAGGAAGTGTATATAATAAGAAAAAATATATGATCATGAGAAGAAAAACCCGTTTAATACGTTAAAATACCTTAATGGAAAAATTCATCATAAAAAGAGTTGAAAGAATTTATTATTTTAAAATATAAAGGTAAATATAATAGATTTAAAAGATAACACATATTTTTACTTCACTATTACGAATACTTTAAATTGGGAAAATATATATTTGGAATATAAATATTCATTGGGAATAAAGAGAGTTATTCTTATCATCAGTATACATTTATACAAAAATAATAATTTCATTAAAGGAGAAGATATTGATAAAGAGAAGTAATTTCCCCAGAGAAAAAAGAGAAAATAACACATAGAATAATGAAATGTTAGAATAAATGAAACTTTGAATATAAATTTTATTTATGAAATTTTATGATGCAATGAATATGATATTAAGTTAAAAAAACCCTTATACCTTGATTGACATTTAAATAAAAACCATTAAAAGAATGTGGTTAAATTGAACTTCAAATACAATTAATAAAATATAATATATGATATAATATATCCAAAAGTAAATATACACATCATTTAAATTAAATTTGATTCATAAAACAAAACATGTCCTAAATAATGGAATTTGAGATGAAATTACTTTACAAACAATTTATTTTTAATTTAAAAAACTTATGGAATGTATATTATAAGAATGAACTATAAATACATTTAAACATAATATGAATTTAAATATAATACAATCATGAGGTAGAATTTACCAAACTTATAATAAAAAATTTCAAGAGTAATGGTCATATCTCAATGAAAGAAAATTGAGTTAATAAGACTCTTAAATTTATGTAATATTGTAATTGTTCTACACATTGGACGATCTTTGTATTTATCCTAAATTATGAAATAAAAAAAATTAAATTTTTTAGACCATAAATATGTTGATATTAGGCCCCCTTAACATGTTTGGAGGTCAAATACCGTAACCTAAACCACAATGTATGTTTATTTTCATTAAATTATTTATAATGTTTTTTCCTATTCTATAAAACCACCCTTATGGGTGTGTTGAGAATTACCCCTTTTTATGTGATGTCTTGGTAAATTTAATGGGCCATATGAACATTTAATATTTTATTACATATCTTATGCTTGATGAGTGTGAATGGATTAATAGAATAAATTATAAATTAGTTTTAATTGTTAAATGAAATGTGATGTGAAGAATTATACTATGGAATGGGTGTTTTTCATGGACTTATATTGTTTTAAATGAACTGAATTAAGAGGGAATGTGTAATCACATGGCCCATTTTATTTCTTATAAATTTAATGTTAAATGGTGTGATATTAAATTGTAAGACGGCATTGATAATATCACGGTCTATAAAGAACCTTATAAATTGTAATACTCAAGAATGGAAACTCTTATGATTTATGATACATGGGAATAATTCCACTTATTAATTATGATACTCTGATATAGAGTCCCGCTTTTCTCATGATACTTAAGAATGATGTCTTTTATGAATTATGATACTCGAGAATAACATCCCTTATTAATTATGATACTCAAGCATGACTCCCCTCATTTCTATTGATACTCGGACATGATTCCCCATATGATTTATGATACTAGGTCATAAAATCCCTCATTTATCAACATACTCAAACCTGAAATCCCTTATTACTCTTTGAGACTCTTACGACAATGCAAGTAAGCCTGAATTATGCCTCAGGTCTTGTCTAGTATTGGTATATATATATATATACATCACAACATATATAGTTCATATATAAACATAAATACCTATATATATATATATATATTCATATACTTATATATGTGTGTGTGTGTGTGATTGTATTTAATTAGAAAAATTCTAGGTTAGGATGAACCAAACATAGGCGCCCAGGTGTCCAATTAGGAACCTGATCCTGACTTTATTACTTATATTTATGTACTAATTACCTATTATACAAGTAAAAAGATTTATTTTATATTCATGTATTAAATTTTTTAGAAACCATCAATGGTGGCCTACTGAGTTTTACTCACACACTGTTCAGACTTCTGGTTGGACTTGAATAGACAGTTTGATTGCATGTTAGGTTAGACTATGCTCTGTGTTATTTTTATTTATGAACTAGGACTGGACATGAATCTTGGGAGTAGTAAACAAGCATGTAATCAGGATTCCATCAGGAAATGGAGTCTTTATTTCTTTATTCAATTTATTTTTCACTCTAGTCCTTATTTTACCACCTTAAGTATGTATACTTATTTTACATTGTAGCATGTTCATGTATGGTAATATAATCATTTTTTATTTATTTTCAGTTATTTTATCTTCAAGTGGTATGTTTTTTATCTTATTTTAATGTTCTTTATTTATTATTCCCCTATGTTTTGTACTGATCCAAGGGTATGGTCTCCATGTTATACCATAATTAGACCCTCATTTCTAGTTGGGAGCTCTAGTGTGTGGGGTAGCATGCTTGAGGCCATGTGGTGAACAGGCTTGGGGTACAGTTTCAATGGATCCCAGGACAAAACATTACAAGGAGGAATAAGGCATTCATGGGGACCTATTAGCATGAATGGGGGAATAAATAGGGTAAACATCTATTTAAGGTTGAAGGGTAAAATAGTAATTTTCCCCCTTTTCAGAGGTGTTCCATTAATCCACACGGTTACCCAAACCATGTGGCAACTATCTGGTTGCACTATCCAAAGCACCTCCAAGTCACACAGTTTCCTTGAATGGTTTACAAATCATGATCCAACCATGTGGAGATACTTCCCCTAAGCACTCCTACCACACACAGCCATAGAACCAAGTTAAAAAAATCATATTCCAAATTTGTAGGTCTATCAACACCTATGTACTATATTCCCTAGTTTTTTAGGCCACCACCAATAGTTAAATAAATTATGTGCCCACACAATATTGGTCTCATGTTTTTACATCATGGTTAATACTAATTGTGTTCCAAATAAGCTTCTAGGTTTCCTTTTCCAACTACTTACATTTTAGGTCCCAAAACTCTCATGATGCTCCTAAAACTTCTAAGAAACATTTTGGGCATCCTTTTATGTCTGAAATTAATCCTTTCAAGTGTTCCAACTCTTGAAATATCTTCCTAGAGATATTTTTAACATTTGTCCCATCTACAAAATGAAAATTTTAAAAATACTTTTTATTTTTCATCCCATTTCAAAATGAGGTACATTACAATATCCCCATATTAGAACTTTTCATCCCTAATAAACCTTTAAGAACAATGTAAACATCACTCGACCAACTTGGGTTGAGAATTTTCTTCTCCAGTGGCTACGTTTTTTTCAAACTCTCAACACACCTTCATGCATCACTTTAAACATACAGAACATAATCCATTAAAATTTGAAACAATGCTTGCATCTACCCATGAGACATCAAGATGGTGCTTCCTAAATCATGTCTAACTATAGATATAATCATGTCATTATCTATTTCATCAACTATCCTATGGTAATCCCTATTATAGGATCAATATTTATTTATCCAACATTGAATCATGGTACTCCCACAATCATAATTTCCTATTAAAATACACATTTAGTGTCATTTAGATGATCCTAGAATAATCCTTTATTTTATTGAAATAGTAAAAACCCAATTGACCCCATTTATCCTTGACACATCATCTTTTCCTCATAAATCCATGACTGATTATTTTTTAAAATCGCTCATCATCAAAGAAGATGCATACCAAAACCATATCCCATCTAATTTTATCCAAGGAACCTCAAGATCACTTTGATCATACTATTAAAATACTATAATATACTTCTACTGACATCTCCAAATCGAACCATTTCATGGTCTTTTTGTTATCATTCTACAACATGAACACTGGTGTAAAACCTGATCCCACCCCCATGTATCATGACAAGAGAACCATCAAACGAGTTTGACTACAAGTTTGGGGTAAAATTAGAATAAACTATTGGAGTCAAAGTAGATCATCCAAGGAAGTATATAATCAATATATTAAAATGGTAACATCATTACATACCTAATACATCCACACATCAAAACCACTAACTGGCCCCAAGGGTTTCGTTTAATATCACGGTCGTGTCAACGAATTAGCTGGTGTCCATGAGTCCATGAAAGAAATTCCTAGTAGGGAATCCAAGAATCACTTTGGATAATATATGACACTAAATATATGAAGTTTTATTAAAATAGTCAAGCATATGATAACCAAAATCCTATGGTCATCTTCCCACCTTATAGAGTTCCTTACATTTCTCTTTGAGAACAACTTCCAGGGAGTCTCTTTGTCAAACCGTAAAAATATATTTAGGTTATATCAATGTATATTTGATGCTATCTTAGTGTAATTAGGATGATATCAATATATTAGGTATGATTTTCTCTAATTGATATTACACTAATATTCTATTGATAGGCTTGTTTCACTGTCTATGAGCCATAGTCCTTTTAGTCAAGGCTATATTGGCCTTTAACCAATCCCTAACACCACATCTCCCAACAATAAGTGCCAAGGTCCACCCATGGGTCTAAAATCTCATGGAACCTGGTTTATTTCAATATTATCCCTCATTATGGGAACCTATTTTAATTTACTTGAATATTCAGGTCTACATGTCTTCCAATTCCATACTTAAAAACATTGATTCTCATCCCATGACCAGATACTCACCGATGTTTCAAATCAACCAATTACCACACATCTGTAGAAAAATAAAATTTCCTTATACAAATAGATTATATCTTATACCACCAAATTTTGGACCCGAATCATGATTTTGTGATTCATCCATAAAAAATTCCAAGATGATCATGCTACTCAACATGTCAGTTTCATTAAACCGTAATCTCTCATGGAAATCCTCTTCAAAATCAGGCAACTCACCCTTGCCACATTTTATTACATAATCTCCCATAAAATGACATCACTCAAATCATGAGAATAAAACCATGATATGATCATGATACTAAATACAAAACACTGGTCATTAAGTCCAGGAACCCGAGCAGTCCAACCCATCCAATCTATTCTTAACACAGAAGTAATTAGGTGGTTCCTCATAAACCTAAGGTTTCATCATGACTATACCACAAAACTCAGGAAACTTTTGTGCATCAGTCTCAAAAAAAGTGTAACACCAAGATAATTAAATTTATGGAAAATTTAATCCTCAGGATAACCTCTCTTGTAGGTTTCCTTAGTTCAAAAAATTCATTGGCCTACTATAGTCCAAATCAAAACTAATGGAAACTGGGTCCATCCACCTAGACATATGGTATCCCCACATAATAACCACATCCCACATAATGGCCTCTATAACATGAAACCTATGTTTCCCAATGTCATCACCATCTAAGCATCGACTTAATAGGACCTAATTCTCTATAATGACCAAGTGAAAAGATATTGAGCTGACACTCATTGAGTACCTATATACAATAGTACCCCCTCGGGTTCTAACTTACCAGACAACCAACCACCTTATTGGGGGTGTCGTTTTCATTAGTTTGGAGTCTTACCCAACTCAAATGGTTAAACGAACAAGACTTATCATTCCTAGAACTTGGATAAAAAGTGTATTAGTTTCCTACATCTAAGGGTTATACCATAATGGATAACCATGTATTAACATAAATCATTAACTCTAAAACTAGTTTCATTCATAAAAGGTCATTAGGATATACCACTTAAACTATAGATCTAATATAATATAAATAGAAACTAACTAAGCATCACATAACAACATCCATGTTCCTGCTCAAGAAATATCCATGAAAAAAATAAATCTAACCCTTACATGATAGTTCTTCATTATCAACCAAACCAAAATGGATCTAAATATTTTGTTTCAAAATATCACATTAATTAAAAATAAAAATGTTCAGATATAATAATGTTTGAGTTACCATTATTAAATAAATAATATTTTAGTTTTACTTAGTACTTTATTTAGAATATTTCATGTAGTATTATAAGAAATTATCTCATAATTTCCCTTCAAACCATTTTTTCATCCATAAGTTATAGAAATTATGATTAGTTAAAGAAAATTTCACTCATAAGCTATAGAGGAAAACACTCTTTCAGTTTTAGCTGGAATTTTTATTAACTAAATCCTCATATCAAAATGTTTAGAAACAACCAAAATTTTTTCATTTAAGTGGAATCACTTCAGTAAAATTCCACCATACATTTATATGTTAAAATTTATAAGTGGTGGATGAAACATTAAATAACCATCTCATATTGATCATAAACATACCCCCATGGGTTCCAGTACCAAGGAAAGTAATAATAAAGTTATCCTATAAGGGCCCGATCAAACTAATCAGGGTTCAATTATATAGGAATACATTTCCAATTTATGGATTCAACTCTCTATATATTACAATTGGTGTCCCATTTAAGTGAAACTTATAAGTAACAAATTTATTAAAATTTCAGAACACCCTCAGTGGTTTTATCTCATGGTAGCAACATTCCCCAATTGAATTACATGGAAAAAATTTCATTTATGGACTCAGTTATAAAGGTTTTAGTATCAAATTTATAGAGGTATAATCCCTTATAAGTTTAAATTGACACATCATTTAATGGTAACAATTCTTTTTAATAATTTTAATTTAGAATATATACATATATATCATGGTTTATATAGATTTATATTTCATTCCAATGTTATAAATGCATATGATTTATATGTTACAATTGGTATTTATTATAACTTTAACCAATCACATTTAACTTTGGGGTCCAAATATAATCATTTATTATTTGATAGTTTGATTATATAGGTTACTCTACCAAATTTATAAATGCTCATATACTTTATAAATTATAGTATGTTCCCATTTAATTTCCACCACTAATGTTTTGTCCCATAAAACTAATGTTCCATCGCTCAAAAATGTCATAATAGATTATTCAAACAAAATACCACCATCAAGACATGTGGGAAAACACTATTTAGGTTGATGTAGACACTTCATTTAACCAATAATATATCATTACTATATCAATTAATTATATCATTGAGTAGTAATCAAAATATTCTTAGAAATATTCTATGTAAGAAGCAAAAAATGTCATACAAAGAAGGAAATCACCCAATCATGGTATATAGCTAAACATGCTATATAATCACCTAAACAGGTTGAATAAATAAACATGGCATGTAATCATAAATGGAATTTACAACATGCATCAGTAAGTTAAGTAATACAATCTACATGGAATGGAATATCCATGACTTGTCAATATCTTTGTGCCTCTAATTATTCATGTAATATTACTTACTTTCCATATGAGGTTAATGATAAAATACAGTAAATCCCATAAATCAATAAGCAATGTAAAATTATATAACTCAATGTGAAATAATATTCAATTATAATAACAATATCATGAATAATCATATCCATGGAAACAATATATTTCCCCTATGCATGGGTTGGATGGACCCAAACACAAGATATTTATGATATCTAGACACATTCCTAGTCTCATGTCTTTCATTCCAAAACTGTAAGATATAGGGAATAGGAGGGTTCAAATACCACTTCTAAAACATCTATCTAGTTCCTAGATAAGTAACCAAAACTAAGTTCCACCAATCCAAAAATGTGCATCCCCATATTCTAGAGGCTATAGACTAGTGGCGACAGTCTAAGATGGTATAGTGGTGATAATATACCCTTTAGATTATTAATAAAATAAGAATGAAAAATAAATAAATAAATAATTGTCCTAAAATATCAAAGGCCTTATATTTTTATTTAGTTACTGGATACTTCATTTTTATTTCGGATGAGTGGAAACCATACATGAAATGTGGGTCTAGTAGGCATATTGCATAAGGAATGAACCTAAGGGCCCCAAATACATAAAACCATAAGGAGGAAAACCTTCCCTAGCATATTTTTACATTAAACCTAGAATCTAACCATGCAAGGATACATAGATATCATTACACTTTGTAGAGCATAGTGCCTAGTACTAATGGAGGATGGAATACCCTTTAATTCATCCCATATAGTAGCCCAACAAAGCTAGGTGATACCACTCTCAATCCTATATATGGATATGCACTAGAGGATATCAAGGTGTGAATATTTTTTTCTGTTAACATTGTTGATTCATTGCACCAATATAGTCTAATCACTATCGTTATCATGATTCTCCTATGTCATCTCCCACCACCTTCAAATGAACCCATGATCGTTTTTTGTTCATTATATATTTTCTTCCTATATTATTCATTATCCAACCCACCTATGATGTTATCACCTTTTCTGAGATGTCTACTCCACCACCACTGCTTGTTAATGGTCTCTGATCTATCCACATCCCATACTTCATCGAGCTTAACAACCACCTGTGCCAATAATCACCTCATCTTGGTCCCCTTTCTTTCTGTTGTATCCAAATGTCGAGCCTCCTAACCCTACTAAGACCTCATTCCCCTACTATGAGAAATATAAAGCCAACCCAGATAGTGGGTGCTTCTAGGAATTGGTCTTTGTATTTTATACAGGATCACATAGTTCATTAATCACTAGACCAGAACCAAACAAGAACGAAAGGAAATTGAATTAAATCATCCAGATAAATAAGAAACACAAGGCAGAAATAAAAATCATATATATACGATTTCATGATGATATATAAATCATAATGAAGACAAGGAAGAAAGCATGCATTAATACATATATAAAAAGTGTAATAGATTCAAAAAACCCAATACATATCACCAAAAGAATCACAAGAACTCAATTTAGTCCTTTTATCTTATCCAAGAAATCATGCGCCCATAATAGGTAGCTTCCCATTATACTAACCTACAACCATGAGATATGCATAGGCACCAAATGGTGGCTCGAAATGTGTATCAGTAAAACTCAGCATTCCACTACCAATGGTGTTTATAACTAATCCAACCAGTGAATATAAATAATTTTTTTTTAATTTATAATAATAAATAATTTTTAAGGGGAAAAAATATTATTGATTCCAATACTAGGTTCTCCATGGGATACCTGGCCGACTACACTAGATTTGGTTTCAACCAAAATTTCTCTAAACCTGTTTCATTGTACATGTCTGTAATAATTACTAGATAGGACCTGATACATTTATCCAAGGTTTCCATATATAATATAAAAATTATATGATAAAAACAAGTTTCATTCATGGCCTTATAAGGTTAATCCCACTCTCACTGGTTATCCAATATGTGAGGATGAGGAAAAAATGTGTATCACTAAGTTTATATGACAATCAAACATAATAATAATTTCATTTTCTCTATTATCACATCCATGTAATTATTACTTGGTAATACAAGTGTCTCTCAAGTCATATCTTGACTCATTTTCCCTCTGATAACATCCATGTCATTACTAATTTGGAATCTCGGTATCTCTCAAGGTATATTATGATTCATTTTCTATCTGATCCAATCAATGAAATTTATACTTGTAAATCCAAGTTTAACTCATGGAAAAACATTATTAATTTTCACTCTGAGTTCATCCATGGAATTCCTACTTGGGAATCCATTTTTCTCCCAAGTAATAACATATTTCATATTCCTCAAGATCCCATCCATGGTACTCCTACTTGGGAACCCTTTTATCTCCCAAGGAGTCTTATAATTCATTTAACCTATGATCCCTTCCATGGAATTCTTACTTTGTAATATAGGTATCAGTAAAGTCATAACATCATTAATTTTCTATAATATGATTTCCATGGAATTCCTACTTGGGAATCTGACATTGCTCAAGGCATAACATGAAAAAGTTGAAACATTTCATTAAATTATCAATCACGGGCCATGATGATTATTCTTGTCATCATAAAATTTCATAACACATTAAAAACATATCATGTATAAGTAATTAAGAAGTAAATGTGACTACACAATCCCATTTAAAATTAAATTCATTTAATTTCCCATTATTTGTTCTATTCATCAATTCCAATTCAAAAATTATTATTTCGATTTAAAACAAAAATATGTACTGAACCCATAAACTATTATCATTAAAAATCAAACAATTAGTCCAAAAATTTATCCATGCAACATAATAATTCATTTTATCAAATTATGAAATATCACTATCAAGAAATATATACATACAAGGTCTAAGTATTATACATGAAATTCACCCCCACTATAATTATTAATCAACTCATTGGGTCATTCCAATTATAAAATCAAGAAAAACACACCTTAGTGGTATTTTAGTCATAAGAAAAATAAACCATCAAGGAATATTACTAAATCCAACCATGGTGTGGTTAGGGTTGAGTTCATTAACCTCTAATAAGGTATAGAAGTCACATAATATTCTGATTCGTGGTTTGAACAATTAATCCAAGGTAATAAACATTGAAGGAACAATGTGATGAAGGATTGTCATGAGAAATATTTTATACATTATTTAAACCTTATGGGAGAAGGTATAGAAGACCTACCTTATACCAAGTAAACTTTAATCACCTAGTATCAGGATTTTATTTGAGCTGGAAGTATATAAATCCATTCAATGGATGAACTCCAAAGAAATGGAGAATATTATCTCACGTGAATATAACTAGTCTAAGGATG
This sequence comes from Viscum album, assembly GCA_963277665.1. NCBI lineage: Eukaryota > Viridiplantae > Streptophyta > Magnoliopsida > Santalales > Viscaceae > Viscum > Viscum album. The sequence continues at coordinate 368,120,914 of OY728125.1, forward strand.
AATAATTAAATAAAGAGAAGTAATAGGATTTTGGGACACACTATTACACTTCCAACACACCTAATGGTGTTTTATTTAGACCAGGGCTAAGACAGAATCCACCTAAGGAAAAGGAAGAGTAAGGAGGTGTTTGTGTGGAGCTACTATAGTGAATGGGAGAAGAAATGGGGTATAACCCCATTTAAGGTCAGAGAGGAAAAATGGAAAAAAAATTCTGTTTTAATATGTGTATGGTTAAGAAACCCATGTTCCAATAATCTGGTATCACTATCCTAATCACCCATAAGATACTTTTTGTCCTCACAAATTTTATATATTGTTCTCTAATCACGTGAGTCTATAAACCTCAATCATTCCATTTTGGATCATGAACCCCCGGGACACTACTTAAACATCTATGACACCTTCTAGGAATCATTTTTTGTCTAAAACAACATTTTTATGTGTTACAACTCTTGGAATCTCATCCCAAATCTCGTTCTAATATTTGTCCCATCCACCAAAAGAAAATTTGAAAAAAAAAAATAGAGTTTTCAACCCATTAAAAATTTTGGGATGTTACGGGGATTAATTATGTAGCTAATCTAGAATACACATTTTGTACTAACTAGATACACTTCATGTGTTCCACTCGTCATTTGAATGTATAACCCACCAAATGAATCGGTGTGTTCTTTGGAAATGAAACCACATGAAGTGTACTTCATCTATACATCGTGTGTTCTACTTATCATGTGTCCAAGAAACATAATGAATGACTCATCAAGTTCTTCAGATATGGGATTTGAAGTATTACATGACATGTATGTTGGATACATGTTGTGTGTTTTATTATTTATATAGGCTCTCAGACTCACATGGTTAGAAACCATGTCTTTGAACACATGATCAGCAAGAATGTTTCCACTAAACCATGTAGACTACATGACATGTACACCAGCTACACATTGTGTAACCAGATAATCTAGGTGCCAAGTTTTCCTAATCTACACATGAGTTTCAATAAATATACCATGTCTAATCGCTACTCAGCATGTCTTGTATCCCACAACACATCTAATTGTATTGAACTTGGGTACATGATGTGTACTCTGGCTACACTTTATATAACCCAATCTATTGTCAAGAAAGTGTTGGCACCACCCAATGAAATATTTGATCATTATCCTTCTATTCTTAGACTTTAATAAATTATGAGTCTTGAATTATTTAAATTAAAATGTTAAAATCATGTTAATTTAAATTCATATTAAATAATGAATATTGTAGAATTGAAATATATAATCACTATTGCGCATAATAAATAGAGAATTAGATAAATTATTGTAAAATTAAAACATGAACACTATTTAACCACTTTAATGTTCAAAATTTAGTGGAAACACTGAATGGATGAATAACCATTAAAGTTTTTTTCAGATCTGATGGATCGTTCCCCAATTTTTCAATATTTAAATGTCATGACCAATAAACAATTTCCATTGAATATGGAAATATAATGTCTGGAACCTAGAGAAGATATTTTTAATGTTAAATCTATTATTAATATATATTATATTTGAGGAAATATTACCTCATTATAGGATATTTTTTATGAAGATATTAATCTTATGAAGACCTTTTCATTTTATCATTGTTATATAGAGAGGACCCAAATTTGATCCCCTCTAGCAGTGATCCACACATGGTCCTTTGATCAACAAACAACATCGATGGAATGTTGGGTGCCTATGCGGAGGATCGATTGTCTTTTGTTGTTAATCCTGATCTCTTATATTTCCTTTATTCTTGAAGTATTATCTCTTGTTCTGCATAATGATTCCCTTTCTCATTTATACCTACACAATAGACATAGAAATATATTTATAGAGTTATTTTTTAGCATAAAATATTATTTAATTACACAAAAACCATTAAATAATATAATAAACAATATCGGACCACATTCCATATAATAATAATAATATTATTATTATTATTATTATTATTATTTTATGGAATTTAGTAACTAGTTTAATGATAAATATTAGTTTACCATCTTGTAAATTAATATTTATCACCAGATGTTGTCATGTTCTATTCAACTTCCTCAACATTTATAAAATACCCAAATAATTATTTATCAAATATTTATTGATAAATTATTATTATATTCACATCCTAGAGAAAAATTATTTATTAAATATTCAATAAATAAAATTAATATTATATTCACATTCTGATAAATAAATATTTATTTAATATTTTATGATCAATTAAAATTGAATAAAATAATTCCTCATTATTGAAAATAAATTTTATTCCAATATTTAATTTCAAATATAATTTAATTGAGAACAATAAAAAAGTATATTGTGTGACCCTCTAGGTTTCCTTCTCATTGTCATTAAGTAAGCATGCCTAAATTCCAAGATTACTATTTTTCTAATGGGTTAAGGAACCTAAGGGAAGTAATTTAATGTTGCAACATTGATAACCACATATGAGTTCTCACTATGTGATATAATCCCTTTGTCATAATATTTCATCAAGAGGCTTTGACATCTATGTCATCAACCTATATGCCTCATATGTCATTCTTTGAATATTTGAAATCAACTCCTCATTACACTATAGACAATGAATTTAATGTGATTCTTCCATTCCAATCAAAGGTCCTTAATTTGAACATCTATAAATATTGTCGGGATAATTTCGTACTTGATTTATTAAATAATAACACATCACTCATGGTGCACTGAACATATCTAACTTCTCAAGGAACTATATCATCATGGTTTCTGAAATACATCAAATTGCACAAGTTGTTAATTGCATTAAAAATAATCTTAAAGTATAAGGATCATTACACATGCTCAAGTATATCAATGTATGATGACACATAAAAATGTATAATTAATATAGTTTAGTTTGTTGTTATAATATCTTATCTTTTAGGTTACCAAGTGTAAACTTCATGAGAAGAAGTATCATTGACTTACAAGAACTTATACCTAACAATAAAAATTATATGTGTACCATTATAGTATGTTTTCCCATCATAGAACTATATTTAAGAATATCACCATGGAATTTCGTGGTTCTCATCATAACGATGAACTTCTATGACTTTATCAATTCTATAGATACTCTAGAGAATTATTACATTCAAATAATTTAGAAAAATTAATACTACGTAATAATATGTTTTATTAATTTTCAAATATTTTAATATAAATTTAATCCAATATACAAAAATTTGGTTCTAGAATACCAACACATTCCTTATACGAAGTGTGAAAACCTTGGTCTCTTGTCCCCATGGAAAGAGAGTGTTGAGATCATATCTATCTTCCCATTAAACCATAATAACATATCCCCCTTAAAATAAAGTATTGGTATGAATACATTCTATAGTTTTTGAAACATAGAAGATGTGGTGTAGCATAATAGCCACACTGTAATGAAATAACTCTTCATAAGAACATAGATAATAATATCAAAGGACAATGACTGAAGGTACAAATGTAAAATGAATAATATAATCTACTTATATAGTTTGAACATGAGTCATTATCCATGAGGGGGTATTAATGAAAGATTATTATAATCACATAAGTATAAATTACAATTGATTTGAGACTACTAAATATTATATCCTATCTTGTGCATCTTTAGTCACCACCATTTCATCTTTATGACAAGAGGCCCGCTAAATATAATCTATAAGTAAAGAAATTCGTTAGATAAAATGATTCCACCTCAAAAACATTATCTTTCAATAAATAAAGAACACTTTCAAAAAAAATTGAATTGATTCTTACATTTTCACAAGTTACTCTTATGTATCTTCAATATGACCCTTAAAAATTCCATGAGTTAATCATTAAATATTCCTTTTATATTTTCCACACTACATCTATTAGACATAATTTTTGGGTAACATATGATTGCATCACCTAACCACTATTATCCAGTTTTCATATCTTACAATAATTTGGACTCCATAGATGGAACTCATTCATGGCCATTGGAGTAGCTTTTATAAGGAATGATGACTACTTGAAGATGTTTGGCTTGCTCACAGCTTTTAATGTTTTCAATTCTGCTTCTGTCTGCATGGTTCTTCTGTCCCAACCTGATATTGCTGTTTGGAATTTCATGTTGGAAGCTACGGATGGGGAGCACCTTGTGGCTGCACCAACATGAAGCCGAGATGGCTCATCATTTCTCATGGACTACTTCGGCTGCAGCCTTTCTGTATGCCTGGTCCATCATTGAAGTATGTCAGCCTGCTTCCTTACATACCTTATGTTTTTGCTGTTTTCTAAATGTTTGTTGGTGTAATTTCTTTACACCTCGAAATTTCATTGTAAACTCTTTATTTAATAAATTCTCTCAGCTTGGATTGTTAAAAAAAACATACACCAAACACCTAACATTCATCAAAATTAATTTATAGCATCATGGTTCTTCCACCGGGATTATAGTTATCCCATCATAACTGAGGCACAACACCACCTCATCATATCATGTGCTACAATCTTTATCAATATATCCTCCATATTCCAAGATCCTTTCATATTACTTATATTCAAAACTCTTTCCTCTCAAAACTTCTTAATGAATTGATATTTTAATATGATATGATCTCTCTTGGAATGAAACTTTGAATTTTTTTCCAAGTGCATCACAGTTTTTGAATCAAAAAATAGCATCTCATCACCTTTCCTTCTTCCAAGATATTCCAATAGCTCTTTCAACCCAATCAACTCTATCATTGATTCAATTAAAAAAATGTACTCTTCTTCCATTATTGATAGTACAACTACCAGTTGAAGATTCGATATCCAACTCACAACCATCCCTCTAAAATTGAACAAATACTCTATGGTTCTCTTTTGAGTTTCTAAATCTCCCCCAACGTAAAATTCATAAAAACCCTATAATGACTTTTCCATTATAAAACAATAAATCTAATATAATCCATTAAGTGATAAAAAATAAACTTCATAGCCTTCTAATGTTCTCTTATAAAATTCAATATATAACTATTAACTATCCCCACTACTTGTGCAATGTTATTCTGAGTAAAATACATAGTATACATCAATATACTTACCATTTATGCATATGGAATCATCACCATGTAGTCTACCTCATATTCTATTTATGGTTTCTTCTAATTTCTCAATTTAAATTGTCTATCTAGGGGTGTTCTCAACAGATTCACCTTTCGCATCCTAAAGTGCTCTACCATCTTCTAAATATAATCTCACTGAGTCATGTACAAATTACCAAAACATAATTCTATCACTATCTGTATAACTAAAATCTGTTCAGCTCAGTTGATATCCGTCAATTGGAATATTATGGAAAATTCATTTTTCATCTCATTGATTATTTCCTTTACCAGACTCATGATAATCTTGTAATCAATATATATACATAATAAGATAATGCTTCTTTCCTTAAATACCTTATAAAATCATCAAGGGTCATCATTTCTCCAGATGAACATTTACTCAATCATAACAGTTTTAAACATATGATTCCACTATCTTAGTTCCTACTCCAAACCATAAATTCCCTACTTTAGATTAAAAAAATTCCCTAATTCTAATTCTCCATAAAACCAATTAGACGCTTCATATAGATTTCCCCATCTAAGTCCTCATAAAAAAAATGTTGTCTTAAAATCCAAATATTCAACATACAATACCTCCATGGAAACAATATTAAGTATTTTTTTAGATAGTCATATGTTTAACTAATTATTATAATATCCAAAATAAATACACCACTTATATTTGTTGTAAAACCGTTATAACTAATTATTCATCATATTTATGCCTTCTTCTTACTCCTTCATCTAAACAACCCATTTTTTATAAAGTACTTTCTTCCTATAAGGACTTTCTATTATCTCCCATATTAAAGACACATGGAAGGAATTAATATAATACCACATGGATAAAACCCACTAATTCAAGTCTCTTAACCTTCCATCCTATTTAAGGATCTCAGGATCTTCATCATATGTGAGTATCAGGTAATGTATATCTCTCTCATGCCAATGTACTTGATTCATTACCGTTGTATACCTCTATAATTATCCTAGATATTTTTCTTTTTTGGTACTAAAAAATATATATATTTATCTTTTAGAGTGATTTTTTCTAAAATTGTACTCCAATATTTCATATTAATAGGGAGTTATTATAATCCTAGCCTTAAAGACATCATCATAACATGTGTATCTTCTAGAACATCCACTAGACAGTCTGTTATTTTCAGTAATATCACACTTCTAAAATTCTCTTGAACATATATATCTTCCAAACAACCATTTAATTGAGATTCAGCTTGTAATAAAACATTTCAATCATTGTCAACCTCATCTAGGTCATGATCCATCCCCATTATATCTTTATTGAAGATGATATGTCGACTTATGATCACCTTCCAAAGGTTACTTTTCCAAAGTCAAAAACCAAATTATTCATCATCATACACACACAAAATAACATTCTTGACACTTTACTTAAACATTATCACACTCCTTTAATCAACATGGATGTAGTTTAGTGTAAAATAGACTTTGATATGGGTAAAATTAACCTTTGTTTCTAGTTCAAAAGACATCCATTAGTTCTTATCCCAATAAATAAGTAGACTCTTATTCGACAAGTATGTCTCACAATTCTCTAATGATACCCAAAAAATATTATTGAAGCCTATGTGAATTATGATACTCATTTCCTTTTAAACTAATTTTTGATTCATTCAATCTATGAAATCATTCTTTTCTGATGTACCTTATATAGTATTCTCAAATTGTATCCCCTTGTACATGTAGAACCTTTAAAATATTCAATTTCATACACTCTACTATTATCAAACAATAATCCATTATGTTTACAATCAGTCTCATTTTCAACCATGGATATCTATTGAATAAATGTTTTAAATGCCTAAAAAATTATTTAGAAGGAAAACCCATAATTTATATGTCATATCATCAATGAAGGTAACATAGAATAGTAACCCTCTATGAGAATGAGCCAAATTTTGCCCATTAATATCTATATAAACTAACTCTTATGTATAGTTCTTTAGTTACATACCATTTTTTTTGAAGAAAACCTTCCTATAATTTCCAAAGATACAATATTTTATTGTACCATACTCTATGCTTCCAATATTTCATATACCTGTATAATTTAGGATCTCCATCCCTTTCTCACTTAAGTGATCCATATAGAAATAACATAACTTTATGGTAATTACTTCTTCATTATTCATTGAACCATTTTATACTCTCATGAGTTACAACATTTTATCCTTCACTATTTTATCCACCAATATGCAGCTACGTAAAATTATCCACAAACCATCCATGAATGTTTTATAAAAACCAATATCATCTAACTATCTAATGGAAATTATTTTTTCCCTAAATATTGGGATGTTCCTCACACTTTGAAACTCTATAAATATTTGATTCATTATCCTAAAAAAATATTAACCTTCCCTAAAATCTTGAGTAATTGATCATTGGTAATATGAAACCTTTCATATATTTTGTAAATATAGTTCTTTATACTTTCACTGTCAAATGTTGAATCAAATAAAGCTCTAGAGTCTATAATTTAAGACTCAAGTGAGTTGGAGAAAATCCGTAATAAATAACTAACATCTGATATGGGATTCATAGATTCACTTCCATATGTGTATCTTTTAGAATTCACACTCCACACATTCTAATCCTTATTAAGGTGGCCATTATTACCACAATACTAACACATTTTAAATCCTTTCACTAAGCTACTCCAACTTAAACTTCTCATTCCTTTCCCTTTTCTTTAATTCAACTTGTTTTTTGGAAATCCCCTTCCTTTAACATCATAAGAATTTATAAAAGATTCTTTAATATCCTTATAATGAGGTTACTCATTAAATATTAGGTACATAACATACACAAACAACAATTCGGTCTTTCTACTTGAGTTAGTTACATTGGTGACCATTTTGTCCCATGAATCCAAGGGAGATAAGAGTAACACCAACATCTACTCCAGATATCCAAAGTACACCTTTACAAATTTAAATTGAATATTTACCATGTTTAAGTTACTGATGTGATATTTTATTGGATTTACCTTTAACATCCTCATACTGAATGACCTACACAAAAGTAAAATCATATTTATTATGATCAATCTCTCATAATTATTGGTAAAAACATTCATAAATTGTGAATAATTTTTAAATTCTGAGATATTATATGAAATGTTCTAGTATAATAACATATGTACCATAACCAATGATTTCTAATTCATATTTACCCATTTTTTATTATTAATCACTTTTATTTTGGAACCCATCAACAGAAGATCAATTTCTTGTAGTAAAAAAATTCCCTATAAATATTTTCCAAAACCCAAAATCTATGTCTTCAAACATCCCCACCAAGACCTTACACTCATAAAATTCCATTTCATTAAAAACAAATGAACTCCCATTAAATTATAGAACATATAATTGGGATTAATAATTTATTAATAAAACCCTATTATGCGATAAAGGGAATGATGATTCTACTAAACGAAGCTCGGTAAAACCTTAAAATGTGTTTGATCATCTGAAGTCTCTAATTGATGATTTGATGCCACTTATTGGGAACACTATTATATTTTTATTAATCCACTAGAATATATGCACTAAAAACACAATTTGGAACAAATTACTAGTGAAATACAATGTAACGGTGCTCGTAACTTTGAAGACACACTAAACGACAATGCATAAACAATTTGAAAACAATATATATAAGAATGTCAAAATATTGAAATCTAAAAAATAAAATACAAAAGAACTCCATAATATTTTTCCATTATTTATATGTGATTCCTAATCCATAGGGAGAACACTACTTTATTTTTATTCAAGGAAACAAAAGATGGTTACAATATCATGATTAAAAATCATAAGTGATTTCACCTTATTAAATAGTAAATAAAATATGGTGTATCTAGTAGTTTTCACCTGATAATATTCATAAGGAGAAGTCCACTAGGTCTAATCACCATAGAAAACCATACATTTAGTTAAATACTTCTACATCATCAACTCTATATTTAAATAAACTATACACACTTTTGAAACATTATCAAATTGAATATAATATATACACAATTGACTCATACTTATAATACAGATGAAACTTACATATTTATTGAGTTACTCTTATGTAAGTTCCTTATGTTTTCTAAAACTTCCTACATCAAAATTCATCAATGGATAACTTCTGATTACATCATCCAACCATCATCATTCAGACTACATATATTCCAATCTTTCTGGCTACGTATTTTATACTACTTTATATCTGTTTTAACCATTAGTAGATAGTCTACCATAGTTCCCCCATTTGATATATTAACCCCTTAAGAATTAAAAGGTTTTAAGACACATAGATGAATCCTAATAGTGGCTACCCAAAATTACTCTAATAATAGTTCATCGTAGTTATCATTGTCTATCAAACCTCATTCATGATGAGTATACACTTATACCCCCATATAAACTACTCAAATCGTTTTTTAGGAATTGTATCCCATCAGTCCTAGGATCATGTTCTTAAATAGTTTATCATCCATCCGAGGCATGTCAACTGCCTCTCACACTTAAATAATAACCTAAATTTTATTCCTTAACATATACCCAAGTAAATACTTATACATGAACCCATAAGTTAATAACACATCATTAATTTTCTTTTCTTATAGAACTAATAATTTTCCCATACTTATCATCTCTTGGGCATCTATGTTCCTAGAGTAAACCGCCTTAGGTCAATCCTCTCCTATCAGAACTCATATCATATATAATAAGAAAAGATCCTACTATTCTACTAAACCACTCAAATAATCATACCCTAAGACATATATCATAACTACTAGGATCCCACACCAATTTTTTTAACTATAATCCATAAATTTCATGTTACACATTATTATCATTCTTTGTTTTATCTTATATAACTCCCTTAGAAATCCATATAACATTATCCCTATCCATGTTCACCCATCCTTATGTATCCACATGACCATACCACCCACTATATGGACATCATAATCAAATCTATGTATATATCAAATATATTTTTATCTAGTAATTTTTATTAAGGAATTCATTACAATTTGGTTTGATAAACCAAGTCACCACCAATATGTTATTCAAGAAGACACCAAATATGTTATTATTATTTTAAAATTACCAAAACCCATTTCCATTCATTAAAACCATTTTCCTAATTACATAAAAGTATGTATGCATCATGTGAGCCTACATCCCATCTATGATTGATGTTCACGCACTTATGTCCACCCTGGTCTAAGATTAAAGTAATAAATTGTCACCATAACTTCATAGTTTGAAAAATAACTCAAATGCAACAATGAAAAGAAATAACCATAATACAAGATCCCTAATAACATATATTTTTTATTATATATGAGATTTATATGAGAAAATATGGATTTAATACTAATTTTGGACTAGTCTTAGCTTCATATACCATTTCATAAATCATTAGACAAATAAAAAATTATATGATATGATTTTATAACAACTTGACTTCGATAACCATCAATACATCATGAGTCAAGAAACAATACTGCCTTAGGTGTACTTCCTCACATACCAGAGGATACTAATTATTAGTGAGGTCATGTAAGTACCTAATAAGTATATTATACCCTCAATATTATCACATATAATAATAGGTAAATAATAGAAATATCTATATTCAGATACAACATCTGAGTAAAACATGGGATTGTAGTAGGAAGCATACCATCAAAGATAAACCACCAAAAATTATAATTGATAAACCCATAATATGCCATAAAAATCATAAATAATAAAGATTATCACCCAATTTTTTGATCACATAAATGGTACATAAGTAGGAAATTAAAAAATAAGGATATTCCATTATATGTCGTCAACCTCTCCTCGGAACTACCTTAAAAACACCATTGAGAACATTTAGTTTTCACACATGTTCTAAGGATCTTACCATGATCTATAAGCTAAAAATATATTCTTTACATATACAGTGGTTTTCCAATAAGGTATGAGCATAAAACTCAATAGTCCACCACCAATAGTGTCCGGAATATATATCAATATTTATGTTCATACATGTATGTTATGAAATAAAAGCAGTAAATAAACATAGGAAACATAATAGTCTTACCATTAGGTTCTTGATAATCCACCCTAATGATCAATCCATACCAGAATTAGCTAATCATATAAAATGGGATAGAATTCATTATGGATAGATCATGTCAATAAAGAAGGAGTGTTATTTATTAGTCGGGCCACCAAGGGGGATAAAGTCTTAAAAATAGAACAAAATGTTTCCATATATAATCAAAACATTATATTCTCAAAAATAGATTCATAATATTTGATTTTTCAATTTCCCAACCTTTCCACAATGGTTAATAGAGAATCATCTATCACAATAGAGGCAGACAATCTTAGCTCACTGGCCTGGAAATAGAATTCATTTATCTTATTTGGGGAAAAATCATACCCACTCAATAGTAAATGGAATATTAATTATCTCAATAGAGTTAGAAAATAATACCTCTCTAAAAAGTGAATGAGGTTCCATAAGTTAACTTTTATATAGAAACTCATACCTCTCTAAGTGGTTAATAGAGCATCCCCAGTTATCCTATGAGGTGGGTAGTTACACATCATGTGTAACTTTACCATAATAAACTTTATAAGGATCGGTTATATCCTCATATTATAGAGTGACATCTTCCTAATAGAAATAGCATACTAGTATCTATATTTGATGTATTAATGGTATATCACATCATAATATAAAATTTAGGATAAAATAAAATCTCAATCATGAGAAATGTTGTGCATCATCCATATCCCTCGGATAATAACACATCATACCTTATGTGTAATGTATAATAACATATATATCTATTAAAAATAAAATATAAAAGATCATCCTACCTTATAATTCAAGTAATCCAATACACTTAGTAGACTCACCCATTGTAGGCTCAGCCCATTTCTACTATAAACACCTCTTTTATGATATTGGTTGTTAGTCCATAACCCATGATTCCCTTTCCTAGGGTCTTAAAATAAATCCATCATTGGATAACCATGCAGTATTTTCCTCTTATTAGGTCCTCCTGATGTAAACACTTCATAATCATGCAACATCCATTGAGGAATCTATCAATAATTTTATTTCAGGTCCAAATGTTTTCCTTTTTAGAAAACCCAAATTTCATATCTCTTCTTAAAAAACCTTACTTTAACCGCCCCTAGACTATCATACTATGAGGAATGTTATATAATTTATATAAAACCTCCCCATGTCACTTTATTCATCTATCAAGTGTAGAAACCCACAATGGGATCCCTTATCAATATAATCCCAAGATTGTTATCTAACCAAAGTTGTATAATGACTCAATTCCTAAGTTAATGTGCTTAGACATACGGGAATGGTCTTGTTAGGTCATACCTCATTCCCCTTAAGTAACATAGCCCTATATATATCACTTGGGTTATTCACACCCATTTACTTACACTTGAACGTCATATAAAATATTCACTTATATAAAAAATCATAGAATTTAAGGACTTACTACCTTTAACCATATAGTTATCCCATGATTATCACTTTATCCTAGACCAAACTAGCATCAATCATCCCCCATTATTCTAGTACCTTATATCTATTTGGAATGAGTACCATTCTTATGGTATGATATAGTTCTAATAAAATGTTTAAATATGATATATTTTGTATAAATTGAGTTTAGTATGGCATTAGAGAACGAATCCAATAGAAATAGGTTAATAGGAACGTTTAATCTTATGATGGGTGTGTGATGGTCAATTCACTTGAATGAGGATTGGAATAAGTTGTGATTTTATGAAAATATCTTCTTAAAGTCACCCTAGTAGGGTTTTTTTGGAATAGGATAGAATAAAAGGGGTTTTTTAACTTATAAATAATATTAGTAGTCTAGTCGATGATAGTTATAGGAGATCGTAGGTCATCAAGGAAAGTGGTGGAGCCTCCATGAATTTCAAATGCTGGTGTTATGGATTGACCAGCTATGACTCACTATAAGGGTGGGGTGGGATCACTAATACATGGATGATTATATAACATTAAAAAATTATTTATATCAGTTTTATTTATCAATTGAATTGTAAACCTTTGTATCTTTTGATAAATACAAGTGTATTTAGTTGTCTATCATGAAGGTACGAATCATGTTGAACCCACATTAATCAAAGTGTTCCTTTATTTTTTAAATTTTTTATTTCTCTAATGTTGGTTTAGGAGTTGGAGCATGAGTACCAGGGTAGTTCAACTTAGTGTGGTGACTAAAGTGAGGAATTCTTCCAATGTAATTATATAGTGATATATGAAAGATTCTATATAGTTCTTTATTTCATCCATTATAAGTTTTAGTTTTCTAATTTTTATGAATTTTATGTTTTATAAGATTATCAACCATTGGTATTAGAGAAATTGGGTTTATCAAGGCTCAATAGTTCACTTGTAAGTATCCTAGTTAGCATTCACACTTGTCTTAAAATTATTTTTTGGTCAAGTATGAATCACTTGAATTGAAAGATGTAACATTTCAGGAAGGAATTTTATTGACAGACAATTTTAATGGAAAGGATTTTAGAATATAGAGAATAAAAATGGATGATTGTGTCATTCAAAAGAACCTTTATTTTTTTTGTACATAATCAATTTTAAAATAATGGAGAAAGGGGAATGGAAATTGATGGAAAGAAATTACTTTGTTTTTATTTAGATGTCACTATCATGGAATGACTCTTACAAAATATAAAGGATAAAGACAATAATGGAGATAATTAATTCACTAGCATACAAATATGAAAATACAACATTAATAAACAAGGTATTATTGATAAATGGGTTATTTGATATAAAGATGTTAGAAGATACACATGTAGTGGATTAAGTGAAAATTTTCAACGTGATTTTGGGGCATTTTAAATAGTTAACATCATGTTAATAGAAGATGTGTGGGAACTTCTATTATTATTATCACTTTAAAAAATTTGGGATGTAGTGGTAACTACCATGATTAGTTCCAAAAAAAAGAAAGGCTTGGTGTTCAAGGATGTCATAGCACTCATACTATATAAGGAACAAGAGTAGATAGAATACCATAAACATTTAATAGAGGAATTGAATATATATGGTAAGGGATGGTCTCCTCAATTGAGAAGTTGAAGATGATCATAAGATATATTCATAAGTAGAATCCAAGGTAAATTGATCATACCCAGATTTATACATTGGGATTATGAGTTGAGAGGGAATCTTAAGAAAGATTATAGGGATTGTAATGGGAGCTCTAGAGGAAAGATTTATAAAGTTAAAGTTTCATTATTCTTGAAATAGAGGGTGGTAGTATTTTTCTATTTAGAATCAATTTTCTGGTGGAATCATGGATTATCGATTCATGGGTATCATTTTGATCCATATGATAGAACAAATACTTGGTCAATTATGAATCTGGAAGTTTTAATAAGGTTCACTTGGATAATAAATAGGTTCTCAAAATCATGAGAAATTGAAATGTTGATTTAGGATGAATAATGTAATTTTTCTATAGTTAAAGGTAGATTTACACACTTTGGGCCTATGTAAGAATTTAATTTCCACTGGTCATCTATATTAGGTAGGATACAAAATGCACTTTTCTAATGGAGTTTGGATGATCACTCATGAATTGGTGGTGATTGAAATGGTTTAAAAGGATGGTATGTTGTATCTAACTAAAAATACCTAGGGATAAATGTTTTATGGAGAATTAACTAACAAAATAACAATGTTATGGAATTTATACCATGGTAACAGTGAGAATAATATTAACACTACCACAAAATAGGGCAAGGGAAGCGCTGCCCTTTATCAGCGCTAAACAGAAAGCACTGATAAAGGGCTATGCCTTTTTCAGCGCTATCTAAAAGCAGTGATAAATGTTACATTTATCAGTGCTAAAATAAGCATTGATAAAGGGTACACCTTTATCAGCACTTTTTTTAGAACTGATAAAAGGTAAGATTTTTCAGCGCTTTTTTTAGTGATGATAAAGGTATATCTTTATCCACACTAAAAAAGAGCTGATAAATGAATGTTTTATCAGCGCTTTTATTTTAGCACTGATAAAACATACCTTTATCAACGCTTTTAACGAGCGCTGATAAAGGTTCCGTTGGTTTTTATTTAATAACCCTAACAGTCCATCCTTGCTCGCATGAGGCCAAGCTCTCGCGGAAGCTGAACCAGGCCCCTCGCCGTCATGACCTCGTCCTCCTCCTCATCGTCCTCCTCGTCCTCCTCGTCCTCCTCCTTCCCCCTCCTCATCCTCCTCCTTCTCCACCACCGTCGCCGCCTCCGCCCCCGCCCCCGCTGCCTCTTCCGCCTCCACCCCCGCTGTCGCGACCGCCGCCGCCTCTGCTGCCATCGTCGCCTTCACCGCCACCAACACCTTTGTCTCTGCCTCCGCCTATAGCTTTGCCTCCGCTGCCACCGCTACCATTATTGTTATTCATTTTCAGGTAAATTTTTTTCTACAGCTTGAATTTAATGTGTGAAATCCTGATTTAAGGTGTTATTGCAACAGTCAATGGATTATTGATATTATTGAGTTCTTTATTTAATCATTGAACCTCAATAAACACATATTGAATATTGTTTCATGGGTTAGTGTAGGATCGAAATAATGATGTAGATTCTCAATATACAAGAGGGGGGTCAATTGTATACTTTAAAAAATTTCCTTAAACAAGGAAAGATGTAAGTTTAATAAAGTTAAACTAAGAAAATTCACAACACCTCCAATACCAATTGAAGGATTGGTATATGGTATGAAGTTACAAACTTCTAGTTCTATGTACTTACTTAAAACTAGAAAGTGATTCCGAAAAATAGGTTCTGGAAATATGGATCCGGAAATTTAAACTTAACCAAATTTTACAATATGAGATTCTACCTTAATGCGTATAGAATCTAATCTAATCAGAGTACAAGTGTAAGTAAATATAAGAAGGTTATACTTTCTTTACAATACAATATTCATTGAAAAAAGAAGTAGTACAACTACAAGTAACAAACAATAACTCTTTTAACCCAAAGAGAATAGTATCCAACAACCTAGGATAAAGGTCCCTTGATTTATACATTCAAGCAAGTCTATCTTACCCACACCAGGGTAAGCCCTCGATATGAAGATCAGAGTCTCTTTCTTGCTATCCCTGCAATCCCTCAACTTCAAGGTAGTTGGAACCTCTGTCTTCCTCAGCTAGGAAGCCCTCGAACTTCAAGGTAGTCAGCACCTCTTTCTTTCTATCCCCGGAAACCCTTGAATATAATCACCAACATTTGGATTCGCATGAAGCAATCTGAATGAGCGGTTCAGTACGCACAAAGCATGAAAAGATTATCTCTCTAGAAATCACCTTAAAAGCGTGTGGTCTTTAGAGTGATCAACTTGTTTTTGAGCTATTTCAAATGAGATCCTAATTATAGGCTGAGTTGGAATGACTGGATCCCTCCTCCAATGGTCATATTTTCCTTGAATATTGGAGGGACCTATACACATGTCACTAAACCAACGGTTAATTAGAAACAGAATGGAAGACATCGTTTTATAATAAAACATATGTAACTGAAAGCACGACATCATTTTAAAATGAAAAAAGAGTGAGCATAAGCAAAACTAGAATTCATAATTTAAGTAAATAAAAGTTTGGAGTCTAACCAAAATGGAATTCGGAGTCTATGTTAAAAAAATTTCGGATTCTGTTTTATAGGAATTCAGAACCTGAAATCTGTAGAAGTCCAGAGTCTGAATTTCAAAGGAAATTCGATGTCTGGTTTCACCAGAGTTCAGAATCTGAACTTGCAGAGTTCGAAGTCGAACTAGTAAAAGTTCATAGTCGAAATTCATAAGTGTTCGGAGTCAAACTCACGAAAGTTCGGAGTCAAACTTCATAAGAGTTCAGAGTCGAACACATGAAAGTTCAGAGTCAAACATCATAAGAGTTCAGAGTCGAACTCATGAAAGTTCGGAGTCGAACTTCATGAAAGTTCGGAGTCGAACTCATGAATGTTCGGAGTTGAACTTCATATGATTTCGGAGTCGAACTCATGAATTTTCGGAGTTGAACTTCATAAGAGTTCGGAGTCGAACTCATGAAAGTTCGTATCCAGAATTTGCAGTGGAACTTCGTTATAGTTCACATCCAGAATTAGGATTGGAACTTTATTACAGTTCACATCCTGAATTCAGAGTGGAACTTCATTACAGTTCACATCTAGAATTCGGATCCAAAAACAGAATACTCCAATTCTTGACTTTATATGATTCTGGGGTTTTGGGTATGAATCTGGTTTTTGTACTTAATAAAAATATGGATGTGTATAAAAAATCTAGGTTAGGGTAAATTTCCTTAAATAAGAAAATTTTCCTTATGGAGGTAAAATATATATTTGCTTAAGTATAAGGTGTTTGTGATTTTCAAAACAATAAGTAATGGAAAATTCATAAGGAAAACCTTATTGACTCAATAATATACCCCTTTTTTGAAAGCACAAACATCCTTACGAAAAAAAATATAAGAACTTTGAAAAATTTCATTATAATTTGAAATTAAAACTTATCTCCCTTTGTTCATGGATGAAATTGAATAAAACTAACTCCCCCTTAGGCATTAAAACTCTAAGGATTGTATTCTAAATTTCTGGAGTGGAGTTTTTATTATCATGGATATGAATAACTTCGTAGTGAGCAACTCCCCCTTACTTTAATGATATCTTCACTTAGAAATTTTTCATCTTCATTTTAAAATTTTCTTTCTCCTCTTTTTTTGTGGTTCTTTTTCCTTCTCCCCCTTAGGAGTAGTTCTTTTTCCTTATCCCCCTTTGTGATTTTCAAAAATAATTGAAGGTAATGGAAAAACAATAAAGTACCTGAAATATTAGTACAAAACAAGATACAACCAACCAAATTTTCATTAGAGTTGATAAAATTTTTCAAGAAAGACAAATTCAAAAAATGATCAGAGTGAGTTCATTAGTCTTCCTTTTCCTTCAGGATCATCTTCTTCAACAAGGTTTTGAGCTTCTTCAAGTCTCTTTGGTCTTAATCAACTTGCCTCTCCAAGGCTTTTACCTTTTCTTCTTAGGCTTTCAAAGCTTCTGCCTGAGCCTCTATGGCTTCTTTCTGCATCTTTATTAATTCATCTTGCTTTTCCAGCTTCTCCTTAAACTCAATCTGGAAGTCTCTTTCACTTTTCCAGTTCTAAGATACTAAATTAAGCTTCCCATTCAGGTCTCTAACCTGTTGATTTTGAGTGCTTTTCTCAATGATCAGCTCTTCCTGAATATTCTTGATCTTGTTATCCTCAGTTTTAAAAGCATCTTTCATCTCATTCTAAAAATTATCATAATCAGCCATGTCTTCTTCAACTTTCATAGACCACAGAGTTATTTTGCTGCAAGATTTTCTATGCACATCGTAATTGATAAGAAATCTTCTATGGTCAGCTTCAATCTTTACACACTTATTCATGACCATGGATAAGGAATCTGATTTCTGATTCATACTCTATTGCAGCATCTGGCATCTGGAGTTTATAGTTAGAAAAATCAGAATGGTGTCCACCAAATTCTTTAGAGACTCAACCACAAAATCTTGACCATGTTCTGATGACTCCGAATCTGATTATTTACTTGGAGAATTTTCTTCTTCAATTTTCACAAGTTTCCTCTTAGAAGAACCACTAACCTCCTTGTTCCTAAAAATCACTTTTTTTGGTGTATCCATTAGGACTTGCCTCCCCTTGTCAGCTTTCAGAATTGGTTCCTCATTTGGATAATCTTCCTCGGATTCAGAAACATGAATAATCTGATCTTCATCTTGTTTCTCTTTTTATACTCCTTCCTCTTGAAAATCCTTCTCATAGGATTCTTCCTCATCATACAAAACATTTTCTTATTCTTGTTGTTGCTTATCATCATCCTTCCCACTTTCTTTTTCAACAGCCTTTTCCGGAGTGGGTAATTTTTCGGATTCATCCCTTTTTTATACCCTTCTACTTGTTTGATCATATCATCAAGATCATCACTTCCTTATTCTTCTTCTTCTTCTTCTTCAACAACCTATTCTTTTATTTCTTCACCAGCTTGTTTTTCTACTTCTTCAACTACCTCTTTACCCATGGATTTTTTCGGAGTGACAAAGTTCATACCTAGAGATTCTGGTAAATATGGTTGGACATCAAAAGATTCCAGAATGGGAATTTTCTCAGAAGCTATTTCAGAATCTCTTAACAAAGATTGCACCACTTCAACTTCAAACAACTTCTTTTTCAACTTCTTCTCCTTTTCCTGCTTTTCTAATTCATCTGCAACTCTCTCTTTTAAGGCCTTATCCTCTGCAGGGTCCAATCCGAACTGTGGATCCCCTTCTTTCCCCTTTTCATTGTCTTCCCTTTACTTGGATGCCACTTAATCTATATATTTTTTCTGATTCTTCGGCTTGGGGGGAGCAGACTGAGTTTCCTTAGACTTGGGATTTTCTTCATCAGCAACCACTTCCTTAATCTTTCTCTTCACCCTTTCCTTTTTGGATGGTTCTGGAGACTGTTTATCTTTCTGATCTGCCTCAACCTCTTCCACAGATAGAGGGTATAATTCTTCGGATTTACTAGAAAAACCCATCTTCATCCTCTTCAAATTATAATCACTTACCAACATAAGCTTACAATTCCGGACTTTTGATTTGCATGCAACCTTGAAGGATTCTAAACACCAAACTATCAGCTTAGATAGTAAGGCAGGGTACATAATTATTTGAGCTCTCAACTTCCCTTATTTGATGTTCTTGATCGTAATCAAGACATGCCTCATTAAATTTATTTTTCTTAGATTTACCAGGAAATATTTGACATAGATGTCACTCTTCTTCAGATTATCATTGTCACCTCTTCTTAGTATGAGAAAACCTTGTACCCAGAGCTGTAGAATCTTATTGTTCGGAGTGAGATGACCAATATTAGCAGTCGTATCATCCTTAAGTCCAAGACATTTTAAAGCCTTCCCCTTGTTGAAACTTACTTGCTCATCTGGAAGATTATGTGAGCAAAACTCAGCTTCCCCTTTATAGGATAAACCAACCAAGCTCGCAGCCTTGGTGTAAGATAAGTTGTAAGTCTTCCCATAAGACTTAAATGAAAACCACTCTCTTCCATGTTCCATCTGGAAGGAAACAGACTCATAGAACTTGATCAACAAATCGATGTAAACTGGATCATGTTTCTCTGACTTGTACAAGCATACATCTTCCCAACTATTCAATCTGATATTCTTGGTTATAATAGAATAAATCTTGTAAAAATCTAGATGCACCAACCTTTCCCTGAAGACTAACCATTTTGAGATTGGATTTGTGGTTGACATATCTTGAGATGTTGCTTCAACAGACATTCGGAACAGAGAGATCTGAAGGATTTGGAATGGCTTTCTAAAGATCGGAACCATTCTTAAGAAGAGAAGCAGGGCTTCGAGACACGAAAGCTTTGAAAAACGGATGTGGGATGAGTCTTGGGGTCCCCTTTATATAGGCGATGGATGTGACCTTTGGTCTTCCAAAATCCATCTAATGATTGAAAAACATTTTGATCTGATCTGATGGTTGAGAAAAATCCCACAAGGAAAAATTGACTCCGATCTTTTGAGGTTTTAAGAAAAACATTCATATTTAAGGAAAACTAGAATCCGAATTATTTTAAAACTCGGGAAAATACCAGCAAGAAAAATATGATTACGAAAATTTAAATAAGGAAATCATACCTTTCGGATTGGCTAGAAATATTGTTCGTAATTGGTAATATTCTTCTTGAAGAAATAAATTTAAAATTGAAAAAACTCATTAAGAGAAAAAATCCTCATTACGAAAGTTCATTACGAAAATTTCTCATTACGAAAGTCTCATTACGAAAATTTCCAGTACGAAAATCTCATTACGAAAATTCTTAGTACGAAAAATTTCATTATGAAAATTCTAATTATGGAAAAATCATTATGAAAATTCTCATTACGGAAAATTAATTACGAAAATTCTCATTACGGAAAATTCATTCGGAAAATTCTCATTACAGAAAATTCATTACGAAAATTTAGGTTCCAGAAATTTTCATTATGAAAATTCCAGTTCCAAAAATTTCCATTCCGAAAATATCCATTCCGAGAATTTCCATTCCGAGAATTTCCATTCCGGGAATTTCCAAAAACTTGTGATGAAAAATTGTAGTTACAAAATAAGAAAAAAAATTGTCAATAAAAATTTTGGTTAAACTAGCACACAAATGTACTCCCCCTATGAAAAAGATTTTATTACTGTAATAATAATTGTTCAACAGGAAGTTAATGAAGAATTATTACCTCACGTTTATCATTCCTAACATCTGTTTAATGTATTCAAATCTATCAGAGGGTAATGATTTTGTGAAAATATCATTAAGTTGATCTTGCGTTCTGATAAACTTAAGAATGATATCTCCTTTAAGTGTGTGATCCCTAAGAAAGTGATGCCTAATATCTATGTGCTTTGCATGAGAGTGATGTGCAGGGTTTTTACTAAGGGAAATGGAACTTTTGTTATCACACAAAATTTGAGTCTTTGTAAAACTCAATCCATAGTCTGTGAGTGTGTGTTTCATCCACAGCACATGAGCACAACAACTTCCAGCTGCTACATATTCTGATTCAGCATTGGAGAGTACTACGGAATGTTTCTTCTTGCATGACCAAGAAACTAACGAATCTCTTAAGAAATGACAAGTTCTGGATGTACTCTTTCTATCCATTCTATATCCACCAAAGTCAGCATCTGAAAATCATTTTAAAACAAAATCATTTCCAGAAGTATAAAATAATCCTAGATACATGGTTCCCTTTAAGTAGAGAAAAATTCTTTTTACCCCCTTTAAGTGATATTCCTTAGGATTGGATTGATATCTCGCACATAAGAATACTAAAAACATCAAGTCTGGTCGACTAGTTGTCAAGTATAGTAGACTTCCTATCATACCTCAAAAAGATGTTTGATCTACTCGTTTTCCAACTTCATCAAGATCTAAAGAGTTTGCAGTACCGATGGGAGTACTTATACTCTTAGTGTTGTCATATCCATACTTTTTAAGAAGATCATTAATATACTTATGTTGAGATATATAGGTTCCTTCTGGTTTTTGAGAAATTTTAAAACCAAAGAAAAATGTTAACTCACCCATCATACTCATTTCAAACTCAGATTTCATTAAACTTGCAAAAGAATCAGTTAAATATTGCTGAGTTGAACCAAATATGATGTCATCGACATAAATTTTAACAATCAAAACATTTTTCTTATCCTTATTTATAAAAAGGGTTGGATCTTCATTTCCCTTAACATAGTTATTTTGAATCAAAAATCATGTTAGTCTATCATACCAGGACCGTGGAGCTTGTTTAAGGCCATACAAAGCTTTAGTAAGTCTAAAAACATGATCAGGATGCTTTGTATCTTCAAAGTCAGGAGGTTGTTCAACAAAAACTTCCTCTTGAACATAACCGTTAAGAAAAGCACATTTTACATCCATTTGAAAAAGTTTAAAATTGAATAATGCTGCAAATGGAAGTAAGATACGAATAGATTCAAGTCTAGCTACTGGAGCATAGGTTTCTTCATATTTTATTCCCTCTTGTTGATTATAGCCTTTAGAAACTAGTCTAGATTTATTTATTACAATGACTCCATTTTCATCACACTTGTTTCTGAAGACCCACATTACTCCAATAATAGAAGTTTCCTTAGGTCTTTTAACCAAGATCCAGACTTTATTCCTTTCGAATTCATTTAGTTCATCTTGCATAGCTTTAATCTAATCATCATCACCTAAAGCTTCATCAGTGATTTTTGGTTCTAGTTGGGAAAGGAATGCTAGCTTTTCTACTTTATTTCTCAAGGAACTTCTAGTCCTTACAGGTTGATTTACATTGCCAATGATACTATCACTGGGATGATTCTTAAAAAACGCCTGATTTGGGTTTTGTAAAACCTGTTCATCAAGATAGGGTAGAAAGTCTTCTGGGTTAAATGTTTCAGAAATATCTTCTTGAACATTTTCGTTATTAGAAAAATCTTCTAACAAAGGTTGATAATCAGTTTTTGAAAACACATCCGAGGATGTAGGTTGGGATGGTATAAAAACAAAAGGATCAGATTCATCAAATTTTACATGCACTGTTTCCTCAATAGTATAAGTGTTTTTATTGAAAACTCTATAAGCCTTAGAAGTTGTGGAGTAGCCTAAGAAAATTACTTCATCAGATTTTGGTGCAAAGTTGTGAAGATTATCTTTAGTATTCAGGATAAATACCTTATAACCAAAAACCTTGAAGTTGGAATGTCTAGATTTTCTACCATTCCATAACTCATAAGGAGTCTTATTAAGAAAAGTTCTAATCAAAACTCGATTTATAGTATAACAAACAGTACTTATAGCTTTAGCCCAAAAATTTCTAGCTATATAATATTCACTCAACATGGTTCTAGTTATCTCTTGAAGAATTATATTTCTTTTTTCAACTACACCATTTTGTTGAGGAGTTCTAGGTGCTGAAAAGTTCTGAGTAATACCTTTTCTACTACAAAAAGTTTCAAAAACAAAATTTTGAAATTCTCCTCTATAATCACTATGAATAGTTTCAGTGGAATATTTTTCACATTTTTAACTTGGGCTCTAAAACTTTTGAAATAAGAAAAATCTTTAGACTTCTTTTCTAGAAAATAGACCCATGTAAATCTAGTGTAATCATTAACTAAAACAAACACATAGTATTTTCCTCAAATTCTTACAGTTTGTGTTGGACCAAATAGATCCATGTGCACTAACTGTAATGCATCAGTTGTTGAGATTTCACCAATTGATTTAAAACTAGATTTATGTTTTTTTCCATATTAACAAGGATCAAAAACATTAGAAGAATCAAATCTAACCTCCGGTAGATCAATAATTAGTTTCTTCTTAAAAAGATTACATAAGTTTCCAAGGTTACAGTGACCTAGTCTTCTATGCCATAACCAATAATGATATTCCATTGCACTAAGGAAAGGTAGTTCTTGGCTCCTAATGTCTTCTATGTTCAATGTGTAAACATTCTCTTGCCTATTGGCTCAGAGAATAAATTATTCCTTGGAATTGTGAACTAAGAATTTATCATTCCTAAAATTCACAAGGTATGCTTCATCACATAACTGACCTATGCTAATGAGGTTGTGCTTAAGACCCTTAACAAATAAAACATTTGAAATCAAAGTTTTACCAAGAATAACAATATTACCTATACCAACCATTTATCCCTGATAATTATCTCCTAAAGTTACCTTTCCACTTTTCGTCTTGATAATCTTTTCAAAATAGATTTTGTTACCAGTCATGTGCTAGGAACATCCATTATCCATGTACCATGTACTGTTGTTGGTACTTCCTTTATTTTTTTGAAAACAAGAAAAGATTTAGACTTTCGGAATCCAAACTTGTTTGGATCCGAGATTTCCAGATAACAAAATTTTATACAGCCACACCTTCTTAGAAAAGTAAGATTTAAGAAAACCTAAAGATTGGGTTTAATTTAAAGAGAAATTCTTTTCCTAGTGACCACCAAGTTGACACTTGGTACAAAATGGAGCACTTTTTGGAACAAATTAGTTGTTACTAAAAGTTGGTTTTACATGGGTATATCCAAATCTCGATTTTTTTTAAAGGTCGTATTTCTGAATACATCTTATCAAAATTTTCTTTACCATGGGTAAAGTTTGATAAACACTTCTTTAAGGTAAAAATTTCGGACTTGAGTTTTATAATCAAGTTTTTATCTTAAAAATCATTAGATTTAGAAATAGATCTAGGCTCGAAAACACTTTTCTTAGAAATTACTTTTTCTAACTCTTTAGAAAGTTTGTTCTTCTCAGAACAAACTTCCTCAAGATTTTTTGAAATACTTATAAAATCATAATTTTTCCTATCAAGATCTTTAGAAAGATCTGATATTTCTTTTGTAAGAATAGTATTCCTAAAGTTTTCCTTATCATTTTTTTATTGTGTTTAGAATTCTAAATCTCAAGAAGTTCAGAAAACCTAGAAACTTCTTCATAGGTAGGTGAAGTATTTTCTTCATTAGAAGAGGATTCTTCATCTGAAGAGTTATAATATTTAATATCATTAGAATTCAAAGAAACATTGGTCAACGATTCATCATTCTGTACCTTATCCATGAAGCAATGATTATTAATAGGTAATATGGCTATAAGCCCAAGATTCTTCTGTCCTGAAGATTCATAATCAAAAGATTCATCTAAACAATCACCACCACTAACACTCTAAGTATCATTAGATTTTAGAAAATTCTTATCTTTGGATTTATAATACTTGTTTCTGTTACATTCAGAATTCCTTTCTTTTCTTTCATTATTTTTGAGCAAAGGGAAATCTGGTCTAATATGTCCAGCTCTCTTACATTCATAACAAGTAACTTCTCCATATTTCCTATCTTTCCTTTCTTTTTTCTTATACTTAGATTTTAAATATCTCTGTCCAGCTATCTTGTTCATTCTTCTAGCAAGATTTGCTAACTCATTTTCTGAGACACAACTTTCACTAGATTTGGATTGGATAACAACTTTCTTAGACTTATATTTGGTTACTCTCTCAGGATTCTTGGCTTTCATATGATTTGAAGTTGTGGTAAAAGCAACTGTACCATTTTCATTATTCTTATTGATGTTGTCAGCATCTCGTTTCATTCTTGTTTCATGTTGAATAAGAGTTCCAAATAGTTTATCTATGGAAATTTGAGTAACCTTCTTGTTCTCATCAATAGTTGTTCTTTTTTATTCCAACTTGTTGGGCATAATATCAATAATCATATCCACAAGGGATTAATCATCTAACCATTTTTCTCCCATAGGCTGAAGACTGTTCACTATAGTCATAAATCTCTATTGAACTTTACAGATTGGTTCTCCATATGGAAAATTGAATCCAAGTTATTCAGATCTTACCATAGCTCTCCTAGTTTCAATCACTTTAGAAGTTCCAAAGTGTGTAACCTCTAACTTCTTCCAGATACAATTAGCTGCTTCACAAGCAGAAATTTTTCTATATATATATTTCTAGTCATTGAACATAGTAAAGTATTGGGTACCTTATAATTGAGTTGATATTCTTACTTTTCCTAGTTAGTGAATGTTCTAACTTCTTTATCAGGAATTTTGTAATCACCAGTAAGCATAAAGAAATTATCCACTCCAGTATTGATAACGAAAGTCTTCATTCAATATCTCCAATACTCATAGTCATTACCAAAAAAAATTGGTGGTCTTGTAGGGTTTTGATTGTTAATAGAACCAACGTTGATTCCTTCCATTCTTAAAAAAAAAATTTGGAAACCAAACTTGTTAGTAGGAAAAGTTCGTAACCACAATGTTCGGAATGAACAAATTAGGAATGAACAATTCGGAATGAAAAAGTTCGGGATGAAGAAGTTTGGAATGAAACTATCTTTCTAAGAAAGGATAAAGATTAATGAAAAAGTGAGCATGAGAAACTTATTTGTGAGTATAAGTATTTCAGAGACCTCCTTTGATACCAATGGTGGGGTCGAAATAATGATGTAGATGCTCAATATACAAGAGGGGGGTGAATTGTATACTTTAAAAAAATTCCTTAAACAAGGAAAGATCAATGTTTAACAAAGTTAAACTAAGAAAATTCACAACACCTCTAATACCAATTGAAGGATTGGTAAATGGTATGAAGTAACAAACTTCTAGTTCTATGTACTTACTTAAAACAAGAAAGTGATTTCGAAAAACAGGTTCCGGAAATATGGATCCGGAAATTTAAACTTAACCAAAGTTTACAATATGAGATTCTACCTTAAAGCATATAGAATATAAACTAATCAGAGTACAAGTGTAATGAAGTTTAAGAATATTATACTTTCCTTAAAATACAATATGCAGCGGAAAAACAAGTAGTACAAATACAAGTTAAAAAAAATAACTCTTTTAACCCAAAGAAAAGGGTATCCAACAACCTTGGATAAAGGTCCCTTGATTTATACTTTCAAGCAAGTCTGTCTTACCCACACCAGGGTAAGCCCTCAATACGAAGATCTTAGTTTCTATCTTGCTATCCCTACAAGCCCTCAACTTCAAGGTAGTTAGAACCTCTATCTTCCTTAGCAAGAAAGCCCTCGAACTTCAAGGTAGCTAGAACCTCTGTCTTCCTATCCCCAAAAACCCTCGAATGTAATCACCAACATTCGGAGTCGCACGAATCAATCTGAATAAGTGGTTCAGTATGCACAAAGCATGAAAATCTTCTCTCTCTAGAAATCACTTTAACAGTGTGTGGTCTCTAGAGTGATCAACTTGTTTTTCAGCTCTTTCAAATGAGATCCTATTTATAGGATCAGTTGGAATGATTGGATCCCTCCTCCAACGGTCATATTTTCCTTGAATATCGGAGGGACCTATACATGTGTCACTAAACCAATGGTTAATTAGAAATATAATGGATGACATAGTTTTATAATAAAACATGTGTAACTGAAAGCACGACATCGTTTTATAATGAAACATGTGTAAGAATAAGTAAAACTAGAATTCAGAATGTAAGTAAATAAAAGTTTGGAGTCTAACCAAAATTGAATTCGGAGTCTATGTTAAAAAAATTCCGATTCTGTTTTATAGGAATTTGGAACCTGAAATCTGTAAAAGTCCAGAGTCTGAATTTCTACAGAAATTCGGAGTCTGGTTTCACTAGAGTTCAGAATCTGAACTTGCAGAGTTCAAAGTCAAACTAGTAAAAGTCTAGAGTCGAAATTCATAAGAGTTCAGAGTCGAACTCATGAAATTTTAGAGTCGAACTTAATAAGCATTCGGAGTTGAACTCATGAAATTTCGGAGTCAAACTTCATAAGAGTTTAGAGTCGAACTCATGAAAGTTTGAAGTTGAACTTCATAAGAGTTTGTAGTTGAACTCATGAAAGTTCAGAGTCGAACTTCATAAGAGTTTGGAGTCGAACTCATGAAAGTTCGGAGTCGAACTTCATAATAGTTTAGAGTTGAACTCAGGAAAGTTCGTATGCAGAATTTGGAGTGGAACTTCATTATAGTTCACATCCAGAATTCGGAGTGGAACTTTATTACAGTTCACATCCAGAATTCAGAGTGGAACTTCATTACAGTTCACATCCAGAATTCAGATCCTAAAAATAGAATACTCTAATTATTGACATTATATGATTCAGGGGATTTGGGTATGAATCCAGTTTTTGTACTGAAGAAAAATATTGATATGTATAAGAAAATCTAGGTTAGGGTAAATATCCTTAACGAAGAAAATTTTTCCTTATGGAGGTAAAATATATATTTTCTTAAGTATAAGGTGTTTTTTATTTTCAAAACAAGAAGGAATGGAAAAGTCATAAGGAAAATCTTATTGACTCAACAGTTAGATGTTCTTGAACTCTTTTATGGACACCCCTTGAGTGTGCCAAGTAAAATTATCCCTTTAATGTAAAATTATTAATTGCCCTGAACACCTATTTAGCTTATTTCAAAGCTTTTAAATGAGGTTTCCCTTGATACAAGGGTATATAAATGGAATTGAAGACACATCATTGGTATTTGTCCTATATTCTTAATGGAATTTACCATGTAGGAAATTTCCATGTTGATTATGGCCCATTTTGAAGACCCTTTGAGGCTTATTAGTGAATTTTCCATGATTGGTAAAATAGAATGTGTAATAATCATGAGGAATAAATTTTACATGATGGATTTATTTAAATTTAATGAATTAATTAAATGAATTTAAATGATCTATAATGTGTTGAAAGGTAACACCATCAACTGCATGTTATATATAATGATAATTGTGTATTTCATTTTGTTGAATGAAATTGTGCATGGATAATGGGACATATGAGATGTTTTTCTTCATGTGTTGTAATATAAATATGAATGTGAATAATTCCTTACTTATACAAATCGTCCTAATTAAATTGATGGATGGGAGGTAATTCCCCATTCTAGTTAAAATTAAAATACCCCTTTATAGAGGATAACATAAGATGGTAAGGTAATTGTTGAGAATATAGGAAAATCAAACTCCCTTACATCGGGTGTTGAGTATAACATATCTCACCACAAATACTAATAGGGTGTTGGTATTTTTTCACTACACCAATTTCTTAAAGTTATTACATGGTGGCTTACTCCCCATCCTGAGTTCCATCTAGTTCACATTATTCTATTCTTGATCACTATTATGGTTGGATTTCTTTTCTCGAGGTATGTGATCCTTCTTATTCCTATTTGGATTTGTTTTCACTTAGGTTTTGGATAAAAATAAATGATCAGATAGTGATTTCTATTAATAAATTTAAATTTATTTGCATGCATTATCTTTTAAGGTTTGTGGGATGTGGTAAATGGTGTAGTCGGTTTTAGATTATTTTATTCTCATGGGTTTCCCTTATTTTATGTTTTCTTTTCAGTTGGAAATCTACTTTGTTGTGTGCCTCTCCTCTGCCACGTACGCACCTCTGTTGTGTGCTTAACGACACCTTTGAGGTGAGTTTTCTCCTGTTACTCATTGGTTTCTTCTTGTTCGCATGTTATTACAGTTTGATATTGATGGTTATAATGTGAAATGTATGGGCTAAATGCCCCGCTAAAAATCATGGTTGTTGGTGGTCCTTGTTTGCACACTAAATGAATTGAATGTTGGTTGGTTCTTGTTGAACATTGTAATATATAAATTGGTAATTTACGTATACTTGACTTATGAATGAACACCCCAGGATGATAAAACTTCTATGATAACCCCTGAATTAACAAAAATAATTGAATAAGGGATGCTTTGTAAAATCTAAAATTTTGATTGTTTGGTTTGTATGGTGTTGTGATTGTGATCATGATTGTGTTTTTGTATGGTGTTTCGGTTGTTGGCGTGATTGATATGCCTTTGTTTTCCATTTTCTAGTTCGTCCACCATTAAATATCAATCCAAACTTTACCCATTTCAATGGTACCACCACTTTGTTACGTGTGCAATTCCACTGAATCCTAGAAAACCACTTCTTAGAGGGCTCTATGAGACACTTTAAAATACATGGAACATGCTTCACCAAACATGGATATCATAGAGATTTTAATTCCACACAACATTTATCTCCAAAATTTACACCACATGACTAATCTTCTGACTCAAACTTGGAATATGTTTCATTTTAAATGTTACATGTCATGTGAACCTAGGTCACCCACAATGTATCTCCAAGACATATAATTCAGTATGAAACCATGTACATGCCATGAAATAATGGTAGAACCATATGACATGTGTTTTACTTCACTCACACCATGTATAGATACCATAGATACTTGATGTGTATAGAATATACACCCCTAGTCGTCATGTAAGGACTACACACCGTGTATTCCACAAAAATGTGATGCATAGATGGTGAGGTGACTCAATATGTATCTAAAGTACATGCCTTTAGCTAAAGTTGTTATAAATTTCATGTATTTTCAAAGGCATCATTCAGTCTTTGTAAGACTAACTTGGAATAAATTTGATATATGTCAGATTAAATCGGGTATCTTATATATACACGATGTTCACCCTACTGGCACACCTTGTATATGGATTTCACATGTGTTTAAAGAAATTTGTACCATGATTTTTTTTATAATACCGAAACAATGTTACCTAATTAATTAAAATATAATATTAGGCAATTTCGAGATCGAACCCATAAAGATGATGAATATGAATAAAGAATGGATGAATTCCAATCGGTTGACAAAAGAGTATGAAGATGGCGTGAAAGAGTTTATCAAGTTTGCAGAAGATCATGCATGTGACCCTTCTCAAATCCTTTTTCTGTGTTTACGCTATTTTTATTCAAGACAAATTAGTCCAGAGGAGTTGGAAGAACACCTGATCTGTCACGGAATAGATCGAAGTTATACATGTTGGAATAAACACGAGAAAAAACGAATGTAGGTAGTGACTCAGATAACACAACATTTTATAGATCATCTGATATAATTAGAAGAGTGAATAGTGAAGGCAATCGTATGGAGGGTGTGATAATAGATGTGAATGATGATGAAGATAGTATTGAGGAAATGACAAGGACAGTTGAAGATGAACTTCGTGATTGCCCAAAATTGTTTGAGAAGTTAAAGAGTTGTGAAAAAAATCCATTGTATGCTGGTTGCACTAAATATACAACATTGTCAGCCGTATTGAAGCTGTATAATTTGAAAGCAGTCAACGGGTGGAGTGACACCATTTTTACGGAACTACTTGCTCTCCTGAATGACATGCTCCCAGAAGATAATGACCTCCCAAGCCAAACATACGATGCCAACCGAATTATATGATCGATGGGTACAATCATTGAAAGAATACATCCTTGCCCGAATGACTGTATATTGTTTCGAAAGGACAACAAATCACTTAAAGAATGTCCAATATGTGGTGCTTCTCGATACAAGAATGATGATTCTAGTCCTACGAAAGTTGTATGGTACTTTCCAATCATTCCTAGGTTTAGACGCCTATATAGAAGTGAGGAGATTGCAGGACAATTGACATGGCATGCAGATACAAGAATTAAATATGGGAAACTATGTCACCCGGCAGTATCTCCTCAGTGGAAGAGAATTGATCACGAGTATCCTAAATTTGGGAACGAGCTGAGAAACCTTCGTCTGGCGTTATCTACAGATGGGGTGAATCCTTTTGGTTTTCAAAGCAGCAGTCACAATACATGGCCGGTTATGTTGGTAAACTATAACTTACCACTGTGTTTATGCATGAAACGAAAATACATCATGTTATCTATGCTTATAATAGGACCAAAACAACCGGGTAATGATATTGATGTTTATTTGGCCCCATTGATCGAGGATTTTAAAATATTGTGGGATTCAGGTGTTACGTTGTATGATGCTTACAAAAATGAACATTTCACATTGAAATCCATGTTGTACGGGATAATAAATGACTTTCCTGCTTATGTAAATTTGTCAGGATATAGCATTAAAAGAACTCAAGGGTGTCCCTTTTGTGAAAAAGGTACACAGTCAATTAGGTTGAAACATTCATCGAAGACCGTGTTTCTAGGACATCGCATATTTCTACCCCGACGACATAAGTACCGATCTTGGATGACATCATTCAATGGAAGTTCATAAGAACGTACAGCACCGTCTCCACTAACATGTGATCAATTTTTTGAGAAAGTAAAAGATTTGGACACTAATTTTGGTAAACCATTTTCAAAAAACCTTACGAAAACTGGTTGGAAAAAGAGATCTTTTTTTTGAATTACCATACTAGAATTGTATGTATGTCATACATTTTCATGATGTTATGCATGTTAAAAAAAAATGTATGTGATAGTGTCATAGACATGTTGCTAAATGCACCCGGCAAAACAAAGGATGGAATTAAGGATAGATTGGACATGGTTGAGATGGGAATACGAGAAGAGATGGCACTAGTGAAGGGTGAAAAACGAACATTTATTCCTCCTGGAGATTATACTGTTTCCAGGCAGGAGAGATATCAGTTTTTCAACTTCTTGATGACGTAAAGGTTCCAGAGGGGTATTCATCAAATATCAAGATCATTGTTTCAATGGGAAATTTAAAATTAAAGGGTCTGAAATCACATGACTACCATGTTTTGATGCAAGATCTAATTCTTATAGGTTTACGTTGAATTTTGCCCAAGAATGTCTGCCATACATTAATGAAGCTCTGTTTCTTCATCAAAACTATATGCAGCAAAGTTATAGACCCGGCGAAATTTCCAACTATGGAAAGAGAAATTGTCGTCATATTATGTGAATTGGAAATGTTCTTCCCGCTGACATTTTTCGATATGATGGTTCATTTGGTGAGAGAGATTCAACTATGTGGTCCTGTACATTATAGATGGATGTACCCCATGGAACGGTATATTAATATTTTGAAAGGGTATGTCAAAAACTAAAGTCGGCCAGAGGGTTGTATTATGGAGCAATATATTGTTGAGGAAACTGTTGAATTTTGTACCGAATACCTTTTTGGTGTAGAAATTGTTGGCCTACCAAAATCTCATCACACTGAGCGGCTTGAGGGTGAAGGAATTTCTAGAAGAGAGGTTGTCACAATCAATATTACAGATCGAGAGCAAGACCAGCTTTATGTTTTTCATAACAGTTTCAACGTTGACCCATATCTTCAAACCCACAAAGAAATTATTAGGCATTTGAATCCTTCTAGGGCTAAAAAATGGATATCAGATACACATAATCGACAGTTTATAGGATGGTTTCGAGACCATATTTTTAAGAAGTTAGATAAAAATCTAGACTCAATTTTAGAATGACTTCGATGGCTAGCTGGAGGAGCAAGTGTGTACATATTATCTTACAATTATTATGCAGTTAATGGTTATACATTCTATACTAATGAACATAATGAAGACAGTACCATGCAGAATAGTGGGGTTACACTTGTGGCTGAGGCGATGCATGTTTCTGGTGCTAAGGACAAAAATCCAATTTATGTGAATATATCATACTTTGGAATCATCAAACGAATATGGGAGTTGGATTATATGAAATTCAAAGTGTCGATTTTTCAATGCAAGTGGGTTGATAACAGGAGTTCTATTAAAATAGATGATTTAGGATTCGTGAAAGTTGATTTCAGTAAGTAAGGGGAGAAATAGGGACCATTTATAATGGAATCATAGGCAGTAAAAGTATTTTATGTTCCAGACCCCATAAACTTAAATTGGTCAATTGTTCTATTATCGAAAAAAACAACTGAAGAGTCAGATGAAATTTCAATGGAGGCTGACCCTTTTATAGTAACTTCACAATCATTTCACAGTGGTCCCAATGTAGATGGATTTTTGTATGTTAGAGGAGACCATAATGAATGAATTTACATAGTCGATAGAGGATTCAAATCTCTTCAGCCTTTAAATAAAAAGAAGAGAGTACAATAATCAGGTTATTTTTTTACTGTAACATACATTTTGTTACGTTATGTTATTATCTATTCGTTGCTGTTTTTATGTAATCTAAATTAAATATTAAACCACTTCTGTAGATAATGACTTCTGCACCTACTAATGTGCCCAATCCCGAGTCACAAAAGTTCTCTCAACCAGTAGCTGGTGGTCCCACTGCAGAGCAACAATAAGTTTCTCATCCAGATACTGGTGGTCCCACTGCAGAGCCACAACAGGTTTCTCAACCTGTTGTTTCTGGTCCTTATGCTAAGGTACAACATGTTTCTCAACCTATTGTTGTTGGTCCCATTGCCGATGCTAGCGCTTCGGGGGAAGATATTGATGCTACTTATGAGGAAACGGTAGGAAATGAAACCATAAAAGGGAAAAAAACAAGATCGTTGTAGTTTGATAGTGTTAGCCAAAATCCTTAAGGCAAAAGTAAAAGGCATCAATTTTGAGGTGGGGTGGAATAAGCGAGGCCAACATTTTAACCCCAACAGATCCATCTTTAGTAGCTACATTGGAATCGTCACTCGGTAATGCGTGCCGATTGATGTACAATCGTGGCACTATGTTGTCACTGGGCTGAAGACACTAATGTGGGAAGAGATTACGGTAACATTATGATATCATTTTTTTAATTTATTAAAATAAAATAAAATACCAAAACATTGACTTACTCTTCATCATCCATTGCAGAGTGCATTTATAGTAGATGCCTCGCACAAGGAATATGTATTAAGAGTTTCAGGAAGGATTCATAGAGGTTTCAGCACAATTTTAACGAAATATCATCTTAAATATGTAGAAGGGAAAATAAATCCACACCCACCTCCTCTTTACACACACTTGATATCCCAAGGAGTGTGGGATGTGTTTAGCAACTGTCGTGGGGAGAATACTTTTCAGGTACATTGTGTGGGGTAATACGTTGTTTGACGTTTTATTGTATTCATCACTCTGATTGACAATTTTTTATTTATGAAATAGCAACTGAGTGCTGAAAATAAAAAACACGCAACAGAACCAGCATACCCTTACCGTAAAGGAAGGATGGGGTACACTGAACTTGAGAAAAAATTGGTACGTCTTTTAAATCTACCCTACTACTAGTATGTGACATAAAACAACACCATAAACATGTTTCTCTATTTATATGAAGATTGATGAATCTAAATAGAAAGCCATATCCATCCCATTCCATGTGCTATGGAAGGAGGCACGTGTAAATAAAGAGGGGATACCAATAGATGAAAACACACAAAAAGTGTCGGAAACATGTGTAAGTATGACATAATATAAATTTGATTTTATTTAAATCACTATTACATTAAAATAACTACTTATGTTTCTATATTTTCTATCTAACATAGTCACAAGAATCAACAACAACCACACCAGATGCATACATAATTTCAGCAGCCATGAAGTAGCCAGAACAGTATGGTCGCGTCAGAGGTGCAGGTTTTGGGGTGACACCCCGACCATATTTTCAAAAAAAAAACGGAGGATCAAAATGAAAAAATGGAAAATCTGTGAGAACAGTTATCTATTTTTCAAGAAGAATTACAATACCAGAGAGAGATGATAGAAAAATTGATGGGGGAGAGGAAAAGAGAAGAAACAACTCAACAACAACTTGTGTGTGACGATCCCGCCCCACCCCCACTAGCTTTGAGGCAAGCCATTCCCCTAAAAAACTTGAGCTAAATGTGGTAATAAATGTTTTAATAATTGTTTCTATGAAATATGATTTACATAGACACTGATACCTTTCCTGTACTAATATTCCACATGGTGAAAATGACTGTGATTTATATCTATCAACTCCCACCTATCACCTTGCAGCGAGGGCTACGGTGTTCAATACGCAAAACGACATGCTACACAATATAAAGCTACCAAAGGATCATCTTAGAGTGTCAATTAACGTAGCTAATGAGCCGAGTGTCTAGGTACCTGTTCAAAATGACGATGACGACATTCATACAGTTGAACAAGTTGTTGGAACATTCATTGCATGGCCGAAAGTTCTTGTAAAAAACATGTCGACAAAAAGGTATCCATTTCCAATTTATTTTTCAAGCTAGACCTTTAATATTTAATGAAAAAAGGTCTGAACCGATGAATGTTTTTACAGAATGACAAATACTGTGGGGTGAAACGAAATATCAGCTCAAAACTATCTCAAGGATCAACCAACCGATTGAAACGGTCTATTGATAGCACCTTCACCCCGCCCATTCTATATCCACAGTTAATATCATTGTAGGCTCATGTGGATACAAACTTGAAAGACGGAAATACTCACACAGTTGATTTTGAAAAAGATATGTATGGAGAGGAAACATCAGATTTCATTAGTGCTGAAAATGTAAATGAACTCCTCAAGTATGAATGGCGAGGCGCCTCAGTTGTAAATTTATACATGATGTAAGTTTTCATGATTTTATTTTACAAAAGCGGATATAATCTAATAATTATGACTAAATACATTGTATATATGTTGTAGACATATATATGAAAAAATTTAAGGGATTTCCCCATGAACAAAATTTTGGACTCGTTAGTCCTCACACCACCTCTTTAAAAGACGAAATAGATTCTGATAAAGAGGCTGAAATAATTTCATCCCTGCTAAAATCGTTTTAAAACAAAATTACGGATGATAGGCTCTTTTTAATACCAACGATGCAGGGGTAAAACTCTATAATTTAATCATATCAACTATATTTTAATTTCTTTCTTTACTTATTCCTTTTTGTATTTTTAGGGAGCATTGGATGCTGATTGCAGTCAATTTGGATACTCCAAAGATTTATTTTCTGGATTCAATGCATGGATATCCAACAAACTGACCACGCATGATGGTGTTTGTTAATTTGTAATACACTAGATCCAACATTTTAAAACTTAACATCTAGTTATATAATTTATGTTATCTTTTAATGAGGATTCTGTTATGATAGGGAGGTGCATCAATACCATCTAATACATGGAATTAATCCAGGGCATAAGGATGAGAAAGCCTACAAGATCTACAACTTGAAAAGTATCTGGGTATATATAATAAAATTTCACTATCCAAACACATATCAAAAAAAATTACTTGTTGTTTTCGATGTTTCTGCAGTGTCCAAAACAAACAAACGGAAAGGACTGTGGTTATTATGTTTGTAAATTTATGAAAGAGATCGTATTTCATCCAAAATCTAGCACCCCTGATGAGGTATTTTTCGAAAATAATTACGAGTTCATTTAAAATATTTATTAATCCTTTGTGTATTTATATTTTTTCAGTACTACCATGACTGTTGCAAAAACTCATATTCAAAAGATGATATACATGTGTTTAGAAATGAATAGGCAACATACCTGATGGAAGATTGTACATAAATAGGATAAAGGTGAATTCCTACTACTTATGTTATCTATATATGATCATTGATTATCCTCCAACCTTCTTTGGTGAATTGAGAATTCTCCGATGTATTGAAATATTAATTTATTACTCAATGTTTTCTATCCCTGGATTCATATTATTGATCTTTGAACAATCAATATTGAAGTAAGGCATGATGGTGTGCAGTGCGTATGGGGTGAACGACGAAACCTCTGAGGATCAACAAAATCCATTTTCCAACAAACAATGGATGGAATCAACAAATATGGTCTATATCCACCATTTTCAGTTAGATATAGGGCCTAAATATAAATATTACTGAAATTAAGGTAGAGGTATCAGATTCAACATGCAGAGATAGTATTTGAGCACATATGTACCCCTTGGTTCATTTTTTTGAAATTTCAATTTTTTGTATCTCGTTTGTACCATCATGAAGAGATAGTATTTGAGCACATGTGTACCTCTCGGTATCGTTGAGGTATTTTTTGGAACCAAAATATGTGTCCCAGGATAATTTAAGTAAGGGAAAGGCTGGTTGAGATTAAATCCAAGCTCAAATGACCAGTAAATCATCAAAAGAGTCAACCCTATGATGCACCATCATGTAGAATCTGGTCCTCGTGATGTTTTGAGGTGTTTATGGAAGGTATGGTGAGTTTGATGAGCCCCATGGCCACCATAAATAATGTTTACAGATAACTCCAATTTTTTTTGTGTGTCGTGCCTCTTTACAAGGATCACGCCATTCACATGGTTCATCTTAGCACGTATGTCCCATTCATCTCATTGCTACTCTTGGAAGAACCTGGGAATCAGACAATGCATAAGCCCCACAAAACCAATACTCATCTAACCAAGAGTATTCCTAGTGTGAAGGGAATATAACCATGGTTAATACCCACACCATACCTCTTTTAAATATATGGGTTTTGATCCTTGTATTCTAAATAGGGTACGTAGGAAGCCTCTAAGAGGTTAAATCCCAACCCATGGTAAACCATGGTGACCCCCTCACTGGGGTAAACCTTCACTTATTTTCCCTCTTGTTTTTCCCTTATTAGAATCCAAATAAGTCTTCAAAATGAGAAACCTTACCTTTATGGGATGCACCACACTTGGGTCAGACCTCATTGGGTGTTTTGATCCATCTATCAAGTAAACATTATAGGTGCTCCCTCCTAGAGATGTACCTACCTGATCAACCTTTATAAGTGTTTTGATCCACCCATTACATCTCTGTAAGACATTAAATCATGACCCTTAATCCTTGTGGGATGTTAAACTCATGGAATACCACAAGTTAAACATGGGTTTCCATTTTTTTTATAATCCCTTTGACGATGATGAATACATGTGACCAATGTTCTAGTGTACATACATTCCACTGATTCCCAATGTGAATACATTCCTAACCGAAGTATTATGCCCTGGAATGACCCTTTGGAATGTCCTGATATAATCATTGTAATTAACCATCATCCATAAAGAGATGGAACCAGGAACAAGTTTCACGAACAACGTCTTATTCTATAAGGGATACTCATACTAGGTAATGAATTCTGAGGAGGAATCCATGGATGGAATAAATGACATCCCATCACCCTATTTCAATCAAGGAGAATATATCTCTTTATAAGTTATGAATGTCACTCACCTTTGTAATGAATGAATGTGTGGTACAATGCACTGCCATCGAACGTCAACATGCTCCAAGAAACGTGCCCCTGTAGAAAGTGTCAGAAACATATGTCATGCTCAATCATACATGGAATCCCATTTTCTCATAGGGACCTCTCCAAAAACAATATGTAAAATGAGGTTCCCTATAAAATACTATAGTATAATTAAATCCATGTAAAAAGATAATCTCAATTAAAAATTGAATTTTGATTTTCTTATAATTTTTTTCATATAAAATGTATATAAATTGAGATTATTTGGTCATAAAATTGATCAAAACCCATATTTAATTCTTCCATCGAGGGGTACACGAAAACCTAACCTAATATCCCACAAGAATCTTGTCCCACTTCCATGTCATAACTTGAAGTAGTTGAAGAAAACCTGAAGGTCTCTAATGCTCAGATTTGATGTGTTGGTATGTATAATAATGAGATAAATTTTCAATGATATCTCATCTAATACATGGACACAATAATCTTCATGGTATATCAGATAACATCTGATTAGTACATTGTTACACTTCCAATGGGGAATTATGGAATTCCATAATAACAAAAAAATCATCGAAAAACGTACAATATACTAGTTCTAATAGGTGTTTCAGAC
Source organism: Viscum album (assembly GCA_963277665.1). Lineage (NCBI taxonomy): Eukaryota > Viridiplantae > Streptophyta > Magnoliopsida > Santalales > Viscaceae > Viscum > Viscum album. Next base: position 368,160,851 of record OY728125.1, read on the forward strand.
ATGTATTGGGGCTAAGGGATGTCATTGGGTTTTGGGGGGATATAAAGGATGATTTGGGTGGTCATTCTATTGAAATTTAGTAGCATTATGCTACTCGTAGTTTGAAAGGGTAATTCACAACATGAATGCATTTAATAGGGTGATAATGGTCTTGAATGGGGAAAAGGGGTCAAGTAACGGTTTGGACCCAAAATACAGTGATGTAACCACTTGGTTCATTTCATGTAAAATGATTTAAAACTTATTTTTATGTGGGTGATGGGTTTATAAAGTATAAACCTCCTCAGGTTGCTTCGTTTGGGCACCAAGTTCTTAGGGGTTGGCCAAACCCCATTCCCCCCTTCCTTCCCCTTAGACCTGAGTGGATTATCGGTTGTTTGTCATTTTGAATCAATGTGGTATCTTCTCATATATCTTCCTTGCTTCTCTAACTTCCTTCTCAAAGATTTTCATTCAGTTTTTAGGGTTCTAGGTGTAATTGTTGTACCATAGTATGGATAAATCATTGTTCTTCATGGGACTTTTATATATGACTCTTAGAGGATGTCTCAAAATTTCATAAACTAGTAATCAATCATTATTTGATGCAGATTATATTTTATGGAAGATTTATTTATGGGTTTTCAAAAATTTAGGCTTAATTAGTCATAAATTTAGTAATATAGATTAGGGATTTAGTGTTTTCTAGGCTTAGGGGTGCGTCAGGAGTGGATCACACCTAGTTTCTCAGCATTCTGGCTTTGTTGGATTACACGATGAGTTTGGCGCCTATTATATCATGCTACATTTTTGGTGAAAATTAACTAATTATGTAATTTAATGTTGTTGGACATTAATACATGTGATCATGGACTCAGTTGCGGTTGGTATGAACTGAAGATAGTTTATTGGACTTCTGGTTGAGTTAAGGGCATTGACCTAATTGTGTCTCTTCGTTAATTGGTTATTTTATGTTTTGTGCCTCACTAGTATAATTCCATTTAGAAACCCCATTCTTTATTTAATTATTATATTACTAACATAATATGTTTATATTATATAGGTGAAATATTTTTCCTCATTTCGAATTCATTGTTCGGAAACCGCCACCATGGACGACAATTTTTTAGAGCAGATGGATGAAAAAAGGATGGAACATCATTTTTTTTTACTGTTTGTTGGATAAATGTAATTGTAACAAAATTAAACATCGTTTGAAATGTATATACCAGTGTGTTGTTTTGTATTCATGATTTCAAGTAAATTTATTTATCATTTTTGTTCTTCTGTGCTTTGTGTGTGGGTGTTTTTGTGCTGTGTGCAGGTGTTGTTTGTGCTCTATGTAGGTGATGTAATGCGTGCAGGTGTTGGGCAGGTTCTGTGCAGGTTCTGGTTTTGCATAGGATCTTTGGCCTTTATCAGTGCTAGTTAAGCGTTTATAAATGGATAATATATTAGTTCTATTTTGAGCATTGATAAAGGTATTTTTTATCAGCGCTCAAAATAGTGCTGATAAAGTTACTGTTTATCAGCGCTATTTTTAGCACTGGTATATTATAAATTTATCAACGCTGAAAATAGCGTTGATAAAGACTACCTTTATCAGCGCTTTCTTAGCACTGATAAATGGGACCCCCCTTTATCTTTGTCGAGATTAACAGCTCTTTTTTAGCGCTGTTAAAGGCGGTTTTTAGCACTTTTATAATCCATATTTGTAGTAGTGTAACTTTCTAATCAAAGGGGGTATATGGACACTAGATCTCAAAAAATTTAGAAGTTTTGATATATTTATACTTATGAAACAATGGAATTTTTCATTCAAACTAAGAAAAAGAAAACTGAATATATAAAAGTTATAACTTGTTCACATGGATGTATAGGGGCCTACCATATCCTGATTTCATCAAGGGAGCCATTTATTGATGAATCTATGAGGAGAGTATAGTTTTACTTTTTTAAATTGAAATATGAATTGGTTGGAGTATTTTTTTGTGAAAGGTTTTAGTGGAAAGGGATTTAAGATGAAATATCAAATGCTTAAGATATGATTATGGTGGGGACTATAATAGAAAGATATTTTGAAACTTATGAAATAATAGATGGATCAACCATGTGACTATTGTACATGGGAAACCAAATTGGAATGGTGTGGCTAAAAAATTAACCAAATATTAATAGTGAAAGTGTAGTGAATTATGTTTCACTTTGGAATACCTAAAGAAATTTTGTTAGAAACAATCAACTATGTTAATTCTTAGTTAACTATATGCATTCAGCAACAATGGGGAAGGAAATTTTAGATGTGGTAGGGTATGAAAATTCAATGAACACTATAAGAAAAAATATACATTGTGGTGGTTTACTAGTGATGGATCTAAAAAACCACTAATAATTAAAAAACATGAGGCCCATATCGATTCATCCCTCTTTATTATTTGTTGTTAACTAAAATAATTATGTAAAGAAATATTTTTGGTAGTTATTTAGAAAACAAATTCTAATATTTTTTTAGTAGCATTAATTTAAAAACCTCCAATATTTTTAAATCCTATTATCACTACTGCATAGCCTCTCTTACCCTTTCATATGTCACACAAAGCCCTATTTTCCTACCACCCTCAAATTGACCTCCCTACTATATCATCCCCTCTCATCCTTCCTCCCTTCCTGAAACATCTCCTCTCTTTTTCCATTTTCCTCTAAACCTTGTATTCCCTTTCTAAATCTTCACTTCTATTACTTCACATTAGATTATCCTTATTCATAGGGAGTTTTCTTTCTTCGTTATTTGTCACGTGAAACATCTATGCCCATTACTTCTAAATATAATTTGATTTTAGAACATATCTACACTTATCTTGTTCTTATTATTATTTGATTTCAACAAACTCCATGATATTTAAAAAGGGATTTTGTATTATGTATTTAAGGATTTGTTTCACTATAGTATAAAAGTTTGATTTTATCATAAATTTTAGATTTTTGTATTTATCTTGCTAGGAAATATTTATGTTCTAAATTTATTATTAATTTTATTCATAATATAATATGATGTAAGTTTTTAGTTGATTATTAGGATTGATTTTTTGGGTTAGGTTTTATTTTTTTGAATTTGTTTACTTTAGTTCATTCATGAATTATGTATTTATTTTCATTTTAATAGTTTCTTTATTAATTTATTATAGATAAATAATTCTTTTATCATTTTATATGTATTTTTATCTATGTTATATGATATATTTATATCATAAAATTTGAAATCATAACATTAATTAATTGTAAATAGATTATATTTGATGATTTGTTCTCAATAAAATTGGTTAGATTATTATATATTATTCCTGGTTGTGTTTTATTTTGGACATGATTTTATTTAACTAATTTATGTTATGTTTTTTAAAAATATTTTTATTAATAGGGAAAAAATGAAAAAATGGATTACTTTAACCCAGAATAATACTCGATATATTAAGGGGTTGGAGGTATTTTAGACTTTTTAATTGAAAACTGATCCATATTTGTAATAATAATATGTCCATGTTCTGATTATAATTCCAAATGATGGTTGAAAATACATAAATTTTTTGAGCAGTTGATTTTTTCCATAATTTCCTTTAATATATGTGAGATGCATTTTTCATGGGGAATTTAACATTTCATAAATTTTGGCATTTGGCCGTAAATATAATGAATAAATTATATCACTAATAGTGGAAAATGAAATTCAAAACGTGATTAATAAAAATTTCAACATTGTATTGTAGCTTGATGAATATTGTAACATATCTATAGGGCCTCTTTTTATTTTCTATAGTTTAATGCAGTAGAGAATCTGACAGAGTAATCAAATGGGTTTTGGTAAATAGTAGAATATGAAAATTGGTAGTTTTATAAAGGATGTAAAGAATATAAAAAATTGCAGTTTCCCTTTATACTAAGGTTCTACCATATCAAGTGATTATATGAAATTATAGATAAATAAATTTCAATTATATTAGAGTTAATGTATATTGTATTTACTGAAGCTAAAATTTTTAAATCATTTCTTATAAAAAAGAATTTTGTTAGAAATTTATTCCTCAATTATAAAAAGATGCACACATGTACCAATGTTTACTTGTCGTATCAAGGAGAAAATTTAGATAGCTCGGAGTATAAAATATTTCATATTTCTATATGAAAATAAGTTAATCATGATTAATGTTTGAAAGAATTTTGTAACTTCCCCAACCTGGTGCTCCCTCACATTAAAGATACAGATAGTTATATGACTTCATGTGGACCACCCCATATTCCAAATATAGTCGAAGACTGGTGAGGGTATAAGGAATATAGTGGGGATAATATACCCTTTGGATTAGAGTATCAAACAAAAAGTAAATAAGATAAATCAATCAAAATATAAAACTCAAGAAAATGAAATATGAATACTAAATAGTAGAAATAATAATAATAAACCATTTCATGCCATGTTATATGTTAAACTAAATGTCATGATGAAATTAATACTAGTAAATAGATAAAAATAGACTCCATGATAAACACTCCATAAGCCCGATCCACAATCCCATGTCTTGTTCTGTATCCATTATCTTATCCTATACTATAAAGAAAACAATAAAGTATGGGGCCCATTACCCTTGCCTAGACTTGCATCCATGAGGTCTACCTAGGTACCAAATGGTTTCCCGAACAAAGTGTGGGTAAAAATCCTTTGGCCAACTCCTAAATTGTCTAAAACAACTATTCTGAATAAATAGATCATGAAATAGTATGCTAAATAGGGTCATTAATTCATAAATTAATGAGTAAATAGTAAATAAATCCACCATCCCTCAAGATCCGAGTTGAAAAACCTAGCCATCAAAACCATATTTATAACAATGTAGGATATCTCTGTCTATTAGTATATTTTCTTTCCTAGGATGATTCACCCATATCATGAATCAATGGACCCATTAATAATTTTCATTGGTGGATTTTCCAGCTTATAATTAATCACCCATATCATGTGTCACAAAACCATATTTCTCACCCCCATGCATCAATAATGAAATATATGATAATTACAAAGAAACAAATGCTTACTTATTCTAATGATTCATTACCCATGCCAAGGGTGAAGTAATTATGTCATACTAGACTCTACGTGAATTCATATACTAAATATACTTACGTGTTCTCATGGTGAATTACCCATTCTAAGGGTGAATTAACTGTTTCATACTAAAACCTATGAGAATTCACATTTTAGAGATGCTTATGTGTTCCCATAGAACATTACCCATGCTAAGGTAAAATTATTCATTTCAAAAAAATCAACAACCACCAATTCATTCTAATTCATCAAAAATTCCACACATGTTATGATAACCCATTTTATTATTTTATCCAAATTACTAGTTATCCAACATTTATTCCATTATTCCAAGTCACCAATTATAACAATAATTATATAAATTCCACAACACATATCAATTAACCCCAATTATCATTCTAAATCCATTATATCTATATTCCACCATGTTATCATGCCAGTTCTAATTACATGAAAATTAACTTCATCAAAGTCAAGTGGTTATTTATCAACAAAATAAAATTAATTCACAGATTGAGATAATTCACATTATTAATCCAACTATAAACAATATCCAATTCATCATAGGTATCTAGGTCCATTAAATCCAAGTTCCAAACTAGGTTCAGGGGTTGGCACACCTCTTGAGTGGCTGCAATCCCTATTCTCAACTCCAATGGACCCAACAAGGTTCATATTAGGTTAATAATATGGTTTCATCAATTTTAGTGGGTTAAAATTTAGGATAGGTTGTTCACATGGTGTGTCGGTAAGATCGTACAAGTTTCACATACAAGATAAAAAAAATAGAACTGATAGAGTTGGTTTAGACCACCCACATCAAGAATAGAGAATAATATATCAACGATCGAGCATCTAATCAATGTGAAACACTAATATTATCCAAAAAAATATATTGAAACAAACCTTCAAGTCTAGAAAAACTCAATTTAATACTAAGATAATTGGAATTCATCAATTTCTAGGAAAATCACCATTTCAAGTTGTCCTGGTCGATGAGCTGGCCAAGGGATGAAGGAGAGACTTTTGGGAAAACAAAGGATACTTGGAGTACCATTATAATTCAAAAAAAACATAAATTATGGTCAAAATATGGTTAATTAGGTGTTTAATATTGGTTTGTGGGAATATGAATTTCCCCTTGTTAGTCTGGCATATCCAAACGCTATTAGCTAGCTGGTGGGCACCACTAAATAGAAAATGGTGTCTTCTAATGTTCATACAAGGATGGAGAGGCCACTGGTAGTCCAGTAGATCACCACCAGTTGTCTTGTGGGTCGCTTATAGAAGACCCATTCTACCTAATCCCACAAGTTAGTCAATGATCCTCCTTTAGGGTTACTAGGATTTTGGGGAGCCCACAAGCTAGTTGATGGACTGCACCAGCTAGTTAGTAGTACTATAATTTAACCAAACTATAACCCATTGTTATCCTTCATTAGTCTAGCTTCTAAGAACCCCCATACCCCCTTCGAATAGCTTTGAAAAAAACTTTATCCACCTCTATTACCAAGTTTAAAATGGATTAAAAATACATAATGGAAGAGATGCTCCTAAATAAAAGTGGGATAATACATCCTCCTAAAAATAACAACTTGTCCCCAGGATGTGCTCTCGTACATCGTTTTGGGGTATCAATGAACAAGTCAAGAAATTGTTCCCCCATATCTGACACCCTCTCCCTATTCACCTTCTAAAGTTTCCCATGCATCCACTTATCCCACACTAGGGGGATGGTATTTACTTATATATATTTTCCCACTATAGTCTATAATATTGATAAAATTCACTTTAAAGGATGCATCAACATCATACTCAACATTATAAACATATGTCACATGAGAAGGATCATGGTGATATCTATGAAGTTGTGACATGTAAAACATGTAACGCATGGAATTGTGGAATTGTGGAAGAGACAATTGATATACTATTACACTGACCCTCTCCACTATCTCAAACATCTTAACAAATCTCGGAACTTTGTTTTCCTATTTCTAGATATGATGTTTCCCTGGACTATTAGACACCGGAGGAAACACCCAGTGACCAACATTGAACTCCATAGGTCATGTCCAATTTCCAACATACAATTTATTCTTTCTTTTTATGGTCACCAACTACTTTCTAATCAAATTAACCTACTCTAAAATCTATTATACAAGTATAAGTCTAAAAAGATCTGACTCTCCCACCTCTAACTATTATAAATTATAATATCATATTATTCTATATAAATCCTCAAAATGATCCATTTGGATTGATACATAGAATATTTTATTATAAGTGAAACCCATGAGTTCCATATGTTGTTCCCAAGAAACACTGAAGTCCAAAACATAAGCACATAACATATCCTCCATAATATGAATCATTTTTTTAGATTGGATTTCATTCTGAGGATGATAGGTTATACTCAAGAGAACCTATGATCCCATGCATTCTGAAGGCACTACCATAACCATGATGTAAAATGGATATCTTGATCCAAAAATATACTCCATATAACACCATGCGAGGAAATTAACTCTCACACATAGATATCACCTATATTATTGATGGTGAAGGTCTCCCTAATGGAAAATAAGTGGGATAACTTCATCAGTGAATCCACAACCACCCATACTACACTATTTTTCTAATGTGTCCTCGGTAATCCTATCTTAAAGTCTATGGTGACATCATCTCATTTCCATTTTAAAATTAGAAAATTCTGTAGTATATCAAAATGCCTATAGTTCTCATCTTTCACCTACTGAGAGGTGAAACATCATGCCACAAAACATTTTATCTTCTTCTTAATCCATATAAAATAGTAGTTCCTATATAAATCATGATATATATTCATCAAAAAAATATGTAACACCCATTTAGAATCTTGTAATTACCTCATTATCTCATCGCATAGGCTGGTAGGAACCCAGATACAACTATGTACAAGAAGAACCTCACCACTTCCAAGAGACCAACTCAATATTGGATCCCAACCGTATAATATTTACCTCATGGATAAACCCTCTATATCATATAACTACCCTCTATTGATCAAATCTAGAAGCATGAGAACAACATATGATGATATTAGGGTTTCCTTCCTTAGAGACTCATGAAAATCCATATGCATATCTATAAATAGTTTCATTATCTTCCACTGATCAAAATATTATTACACTACCTCTAACTATGTCTTCTTATTTAAGACATCAGCAATGATGTTTCCCTTTCCAAGAGTGTATGCCAACTCAAAGCCAAAATACTATAGATACATTACCCACCTCCACTATCGAAGGTTCATATACCATAATGAAAATACATACTTTTGGATTTTATGGTCCATGTACAACAAAAACCTATCCCCCAATAGATAATGACACCATTATCTCAGTTTTTGTACCATAGAAACTAACTTTATATCAAGAGAGGGATAATACCACTCATGCGGCCTCAACTGTGTAGATCCATAAGAAAACTTTTGATCCTCCTGCATCAAAACCACTCAAATCCCAACTCTAGATTCATCACAATAGATGGTATAATCATTACCCAGATTAAGTAATGTTAGGATCAATGTTGAGGTCAAGATGCTCTTCCATTCTTATAAAAACTCCTCACAAGAATCTGACCAAACAAACTTTACTCCTTTCTATTTCAGTTTGGACAACGATGCTACCATATGGGATAATTCCTTGATGAATCATCATTAATAGCCTACCTAACCCAGAAAGATTTTAATCCTGAAGTCATTCTTGGGTTTTTATTAGGATACCATGGATTCCACCTTCTTTGGGTCCACTAACACTCCAACATCTAAAATAATATGACCTAAAAAATGCACATTATCAATATAGAAGTGACTGTTAGATATATTGGTGTATAGTTTATACTCTATTAGCATAATTAGGATGATTTAAAGAGGTTTTGTATGATCATCTCGATACAAGGATTATATTAATATTTTATTGATAAAAACCACCACAAAATGATCTGGGAATGGAGGTAAGATCCAATTCATCTAGGCTATGGATACCACCCTATAGATATCATTCTATCTTGTGTATATAGCTACCCCATTCTGGTTATAAAAAGTAACTCTCCTATGATAACTATCAATATGAACCTTTTATATAACTAGCAAATATATACCCATAATCAAATTGAACCCATCCATTTCCATAAAAAAATCCCAAAGGAAATGGTAGACACCAATTTCAAGAGAGCACTCCTTGTATCATTTGATACCCTCTTTTCGCACACCTAAAGGTGTGTCAATAGTTGTAACCTCATCTAAGATCTCTATATCCAAACCTAATCTATTGTAAAAATGAGAATATATAAAGGAAATTGATTAACCTGTATCAAAGAAATTAAAGAAAGGGTAGATGACACAAGAATTTCACCTCTTATAGTGGAATTTCCTACATCCAAACTAGAAGGAACATACAGTATAACATGAATCTAGATTCCCCCTATACACAGGACACCATCCTAACTCCCCTGAGATACTCTTTATAACTGATAATTTTACTCTTTTGTAAAGGTACATATCCCCTACCTTAGCCTAAGAAATTGGTGGAACTACAACTACCTATCTAGTAAGGGGTATCCAAGTCTTTATAATACTATAGTGTTTATCTTAATCCTATTAAATCGGTAGACTACTAAGGTATCATATGAAACCTCTATTTTTTCATCCTACTATAAGTGTGACACACCATAATAGGGAAAGGATATTAGAATATCTTATGTCTAGATTTTCCACACTAAAAGCATCGCCCCTCATCATGGTCCTGAAATAACTACCCACTCCTCTGGATTCTCTTCCCACCACTTCTCAAGTGGTAAATATCGTAGTTGTGCTTCTATTTTCTTCAATAATATCCCCCCAATAGTAGTATCGAAAATACTTCCCATTAATTAGGGTCTTCGTCAGGTTTCTTTCCATAATGAGATCATAATTCATCATATATGATAAGTTTCTCAAGTTAAAGATATTCTCCTTTGAATTGATCTCATAATAAAACCCATATTAGAATTTCATTGCCTATTCTATCTTATTCACTACTAGAGAGAGAAAATTGTTATAAGATAGTAAAACATCCATCATATTCCACCATTGACATGATCCCCATATGTCAGGTGCATGAACTCTCGATCCCTCTCATCCATCTACATCTATTTATAGAAATTACTCGGGAACTTCACCTTGAAGACCCTCCATGTTAGCTCCAATTTATGTCTATATTACTCTATGATATACCAAAAGCACTTGGATTGACCTCATAGCATATAAAAAATAGTTTTCACCCTTCTATCTTGAGGTGTCTCCAGGTTTTTTGTACATCATATATACGGACCCAATATAGAACTCTAGTTCATTGGGTCCTCCCTTCCCAGTGAATATGGTAGGGTAATATAGTAGTAAATCCCCATTCATATCATACCACAAAGTCATACTAAGATTAATATCCCTCTATATATATTGCATGAACTGTAGGAAACTATTGTGAAGATGATCATCCATCAAGTTCTTATAATCTATGGGAATCTATCATTTAGCTGCATGATGTGTTTTTTGATTACCACTCTCCTAAAACTAAACCTCAATATGAAATGGTTAATTTTCTCTACAAGTTTCAACATACTCCTTGGATCACATGATACATAATAAGATAAAAATCAGGAGGTTAAGAAAATAACAATTTACCATTGACACAAGGTTACTCAAAAAAATAGCTTAATAAGTGAATTGTGATGTCATAATAAATATATTTTTTCTTTTTTATTAGATGATACAAGGGATTAAATTTCACAATTTGGATATGTCTATATATCATATGATGTATGTATGTCCTTAACATGAATGATTCATGTCAACATATTTCCCCTATATTCCTATCATGATGCATTGATACTCACCTCATTCCATATCCTCCCATTTGAGGGTGGAGTGGAATAATGGATCAATTGGAACTAGTAAATCTATACTTTTTAACCTATGAAATGGATTACATAGTTAAAATAATTCCTATCGGGTTATTATTTCTAGATTAACATGGGGTTCACTATCTTTTATTCTTGTAAAAATTGGGGATCAATAATTGATTATGGGGGGTCAAAGTATAGTTTCACAATCATTCAAATGAAATTTACCATTTTTATCTATCATGGAAACTCTCAATGACTCTCACATCTATAATAACGCACATACATACTTTCCAAAGGTAGGAGGTCATTTGGGGTTTTAAACCTAATGATACAGAAGAGCTCACATTGGTCAAGAGGATGAGAGATTAGGCTCATCACACCCTTTCAGGAGGAATTATTTCTTACTATGGGAATCTCTTATATATTTAATATATGTTCAATAATCTCTTCCAAATCCCAATATTTGATTGGATACCCTAATAAAATGATCCAGTGTTGAATCCTTCTGCATGTAAAGGGGGTTCAATTAATGGGATTATACGTATGTATCTGAGGTTCTCCATATGTTTCCCATTATTTCTTAGAAATGGGTAGATTGTTTAATTTTGAATCTATATAACTAGGAACTCTAATGTTTTCACCTTTTAGGTAGGTTATTGGTGTTTCAAGGATGGTATTGAACCTCCAAGTGGAATCCTAAATATCCTATAAGAATAGGAATAAAACACATTTATTTCATTTAATTCTAAGTCATGCAATGTAAATCCATTATAAAAGGGAATATATAAGGTATATTCCAAATGGGTTATAGATATCAAGACTTTTTAATTCGTCTAATGTATCATTATTATAAAATGAATTGGAGTCTTTATAGTTTGGTTTGTCCTCAACCAACTGATGGATAGAGACAGATGATTAGTACCTATGAGGGCTATTATTCCAAGGTTTAAAAATATGGGAACTCCATTGAGACTTATACCAAGTTTTATGCCCATTTTTTTGGAATAATTTTCATAATTTAATTGAATGAGGATTAAAAACTAAGGTTTCCCTAATTTGGGGAATTTTGTGATGCTAGTTATATGATCGTTGCAAATCAAGTAGCATATGTGAGACATGATCAGTATGAGAAACAAGGGATGGAAAGTAATGAAACTCCCTACATATGGATATGGGATTTATGCACTAGGTTGGACCTAGTGTGGTGTTTTATATAGATCTATATCCTTAGTAAGGTTTCTTACATATCCTGTTTGGATAGAAATTAGATTTCTTATAATTAATTTCACCTCTAACCCACTGATGTGTTGGGATATGTGATTACACTCGAAGGGATTGTTATTACCCATGAGGTTTGATAATTTAAGGTACTTATGATATTATAAAAAACCATGTTACACATTTATTCTCTACCCTATGAAATATAAAGATAGATGATGAACATGAAATCTCTATCAAATATTTTTGGTACAACATAGAGGCCCTTACAAGAGCTTTACATGAATAGGGCGGCATGACTGTGTAACTCTAACCCATTAACAGAACTCCCTTTGTAAATGGGTTTCTCATATTAAGGTCCATAGCCATGGTTTTACATGGTGTAGATCCTAGTGTGTCTTCTGAACAAAGTTGACATGTCCTAGGGTGTCTACCTCACATGTCCATGGTGTCTACCTGAAATGTCCTTAGAGACTTCCAACATGTCACGGGTGTCTACCTGACATATCTTGAGTGTCTGTATAACATGTCTAGAGTGTCTATCATACATGTAAAAAGTTTTCTTCCTAACATGGCTAGGGTTATTCATGTGAAACAACTCACATGTTTAAGGACTGATGCATGATCAAGATGACATATCTGGTGGACTTCACATGATTTGGATGACATGTCCAAATTTTCATCACGTGATCCTTACTGACATGTCTAAAACAAATTGTATGATCTTCCTAAGATGTATGAAGGACATTGTGTGACTTGGATGACATGTTTTTAGTACTTCACAAGATCTTCTTGGCATAGCCAATGGGCATCACGTGACTTGGATGAAATGTTCAGAGGTCATTGTAGGATTATCTTGACATGATTGGAGGGTCACCTGTGACATGAATGACATATATTTAGGCTATATAATGATTCACCGTACATGTATGGGAAACATCACATGACTAATCAATGGGTCCAACGAGGTGCATGACTCCCTTCACATGAAAATTAGTGAATCCATCTTTGCATATGGATTTCATATTTTTTAGACTTTTATCAAATAAATACCTCAATGTTCATCATGTATTGACCTATTGATACCTCACACGATCAACTAGACACATGAAAAATTCATCATGCTATCCAGTCGGCATGTCGGTAATCCTTCACGTGATCAATGGAATGATCATACAAAGCATATAGACATATTGCAAAATCCCTTAAGTTATTCCTTAGGATTACCTAGTGGAAGAATCTTTCAATTTCATGTATATTCCATATTAGAAGACCTTTATCACCTATATGATATTGTGTGTGTATTTTTTATACCAATATGGGTGTAATTTATAATCCTCACTATAGCAAATGTATGCCACTTTGTATGGAACTTAAATTTAATATATGTTCTTGAGTCAGTGGAGGGAGTGTCGCGTCATGTGTTTTGCATGAACCCACCATGGGTCATCCATGACATCATCCTTCTATCTCATGATAAAAAACAACAACATAATCACTCTATCATTGGAATATTTATCAAACTTGTGGCTTTTCAAATGGATTTTTCATAATCAAATTTAAATTTCAAAGGGCCTTCTCAAGATCAGGTCAGCATGTCTGTGGGCCCATTCCCAATCAAGCATGCATGTTGTAGGGCTTTCACATGATCAGTAACATGATCATACAAAGCACATAAACCCTCCATATAAAGAAAATTTTAACTCTCCTTCACATAAGGGTGCTAAATTTTTATATTTTATTTTATAAATCCTATGGAGCTTTCCCAATAGTTGTATATTATGGAATCCCATGATCAAATTGACATATCTAAAATCCTTCACATGATGAAGGTGACATGTCCAGTGGCCTTTTAGTGATGTGGCCAGCATGTCCCTGGTGATTTCATGTTATCTATGGATTTATCATGTGGGAATCTTCATCTATTTTCATGAATATTAGCATAACTCCTTTCATTAGAAGCTTCTATCTTTCCTTATATTATTTTATAAATCATTGTGAATTTTCCACTCAATTTCCCATTAAGGTGTTGTGTGGTAAAATGGAAATGTCTAATAACCATACCATGATGGAGTTGATATGTCTAGTGTCCTTTGTGTGATGAGGAAAACATTTTGTTGGCTAGTTTGTGTGATCAATGGATTGTTCATGCGGAACACATCAACCCTTCACATGAAAATCAGTGTAACACCCGTTCACATGAATCTTTTTCCCTTTTAAGCTATTATTTTATAAAGGGATTGGGTGATTGTCAGGAATCTATCGATTCACATGTCTCGTAATTGGTGGAATTCATCTACAATCCTTCACATGATCATTATAACATGTCTAGAAGCTTCTATAAGATTAGGAAGTCCATTCGAAGTGGATTTTCATGATTGTGAATAGATCACACAAGGGGAATGACCTGTTTTCATGATGTCATTAGGGTTACATGATTCATATGATCCAAGATCCTAATCCCAATGTATCCATGATAATCCTTTCATATATTTGTTGAGAAAATAATACTTATGATTAGGGTATCTCTATGATCCTAAAATTTCCAATGCTTATTTAGATGGCATCAACAAATGACCCCCCAAGATGTGAGGTCCATAGTAACAAGGTCTTGGTTCTGAGAAATGTAAATTCCCAAATAAGTCATTTGGGATTCCACTTGTTGAAATTTATAAGTAATTTTAGTCTTCTAGGAGACCATTTTCAATTTTCGATGTGCACTATAAATAAGGGAGCATGGAGCTATTTATTTCCCTAGCGACTCATATTTCCAGCTCTCTCAGAATTTATTCTCTCGAGTGACCACTTTGGAAGACCACTTCACATGACATCACTATAAGAACTATTCATATAACCTTATCATGTGATATTGTCATGTGATATCTTTGTGTGATCACCATGTCTCTAAAGTTCATGAAACCAAACTCCTAACTGATCAATGATAATTTAGTTGAACCATGATACACATTCTTGGCTATTAGGTCACTTTTCATGCTTCGTATGATCTCAGGGGTTGTTTCATGATCTCTTAATATTTATAAGATTAATGTGACCTTATTATGGTAAAATAATCAAAATTATTAAAATTGATCATGTGATCATGAGATGTTACCTTGGCCATACAATTCGTGATACCTATAATGGTTCATGTGATCACAAACCCTTATATGGGTCATGGGATTTGTGTGATGTTTCTTAATATGTGTACTTATTTTACTCTTTTTGATAAGGTTTGTTACCCATATGACATATGTTTCTTTCTCAGTATAGATGTATTCAATAGAGTAGTTTGTAGCAGTAATGGATCATTGGAATGTTATGGTTGAAAATTTCAACACTGACCAGCAAACATTCATCCAGTTGCCTCTGGTGCATATTTCAAAACCGATGGGGAAGAACCTCTTAGAATATACTTATTCATGATTATTAACTCTATAAATTTTGGGCCCCCAAATTATGTACTTATTACTGAACCCTAGTTAAATATTTTTCCTTATTTATGGATCTTAAAGACTCATATTGCCTTTATATAAAATATCTCTAATGTGGGATTCTTCATTTCCAAGGAAAAACACTCTGACAATTACATATTAAAGTTCATGAAAAAAACTTTAAATCATTACTTCATTAATATGATTATAAAATTCATATTTAATGATATATAATTCTGAAATCTACTATGAATTAGATGTTTATATGGTTTCCCCACTAGATCCTTCGGTCAGGAAGGATCTTTGGAATGGACTGGGGCTAGCCTTTCTAGGTACAACATAATTCCACAAAATTCACTACTGAATTAAGGATAATTGTAATGTATGAGGCCACTTGGATTTTAAAACCCCTAAATTATTTTAAAAATTTATTAATGATGGAAATAGTTATGAGATAGTGTCCAGACACAAATATATTTTATCTGGAACATGGAGAGGTGGGCATCAATCTTTGGGATGTAGAGAAAATCTATGGTGCATCAGTTTTAGAAGATATGTATGATTTGTTTCTCCCTCTATAATCTTCTTGGAAAGATGTATATTATACCCCTACCATTTTTAGGGAGTTGATCAAGATTTCTATCTTTTCCACAGTAAAGGCCCCACTTCCTAGGGCAGACATCCTGTTTAAGCAATGGGTGGGATACTTTATCAAGAAGGCTCATTCTAAACCCAAATCCAATAATCCAAAGGAATTCCCATCCCAAGAGTCTTATGGGTCCAAATGTGACTATGTGACCATGGTTGAAGAAGTTTCATTCAACAGTTGGGGTTTGGAGGTCATTCTCAACGTTGATCAACCAGTTCAAATGGATAACTTTCTTAAAATGTACCTAAGCGGGTACCTACTCCTGATCTAGAAAAAAGGTGTAGTGAGGGTTTTTTCTTTTATGATTGAAACATCTATGGTAGTAGGAAATTTATTTAGTTTTTTCATTCCTGTATTTTCTAGACTATATCACCTATTACACCATATTTATAAGGGAATTTCCCCTTAGAGAGTCTTTGGTACCTTCCAATTGTTGTCAGGTTGAATAGGGGATCACAAGGGAGGATGTGATTATCTAAGAACTTATAATGTACATAGTGTTAATTTTAACCCCTTTTTTATATTGTATTATTAGAAAGGTGAAGACCAAAACATTGAAGGGTTGGGAAATCAAGACTTTCTTGAATCTATATGACAACTTCTCTTTCATGACTTACTAGGATCCCATTGGTAGTATAATCAAAAATAGCGCCAGAAACTATGAATATAGAAATTAATTGATTTCAATTTGTGAGGGTGCCCTATATACATGGATTAATGATAGAATTTTTTTATTGGAATGATATATATCAGTTTAGGAATCAATTTTGATAAATTTAGACAAAGTTTGTTGCTTCTCTTCACATCTGATCTGAAAGACACCTGATGGTAGCTTTCCAATTTTATCTGATGTTCACCAAGGAGGAGACTCGGACTCCAGTGGACTTCCCTCCTAGTACTGAGATTCATTTTTACCAGTACAATTTTGAGACATGGGTCCTCTCATACCCAAATGGGAAACTATCTATATTTTTACCTAAATCCAAAGGGACACCTTCAATTTTCAAAGCCAACTCGAGACTTGGCAAACAGCTTTCTACTAGTAAGCCAACAATCTTAGAGATGATTTATAAAAAAGTGAGGCATCTATAATTATTTTTTATATCAGGAATAGAACCAGATGGTGCACCTACAATGAGTAACGTCCCAATAAGTGAATCCTCAACTAGTTTTTTTTGTCCCTACATTTCTACAATGGTAAATTTGGATAGAGGAAAATTCGTCCACTAAAATATGGTTTGTTTACATCAAGTGAAAATAGACTTGATGGAATTGGAACAAATCAATGCTCCCATAGGCATCACATTTAAATACCAACCTGCTAAGGTTGAATCCTTCCTTAAAGGTCTTAATGTAGAATTGCAAAGTGTGAGATACCATGTCCACTATTCACATTAGATGTAACTGATAATGGCTATTGGCACAACTGTATTTTCTACAAATGAGGAAAACAATATTATCTCTGAATAAGCGATAATACTGACTTCATGACAAACTTCAAATGTATATATTATTATCAAAGATAGTTTAAACATGTCGTGTACCCCCTTGGGTATAGAAATAGGATGAAAAGGAAAAATTATTCTCTCTATATTCAGTATATTCCCCTAGGGGTATGGATACTGGAGCAAACATAAGTGATGACTAGGGGACCAATGATGAGGGGTTCCTAGGTTAAATGGAGCTTTTGAGGGTGGTGATTTTTGTCCCTGAGACATTGGAATATACTCCACAATCAGCATCATCCTCAGTGGTGTAGGATCCTTTTATGGATCCTTCCTCAAAGAAAAAAAATAAATCACTCTAAGTCATCAGATGTTTCTCACACTGAATCATCGATTAAGGAGTGTTATTTATTTATCCTTTTTTCTAATCCATTTCAGAAGCAAACTCAAATCTATAAAAATATAGGTTACCTATATAAACCAATGTAGAGGAACAATCTTCTATTCATAAAAAAATTGATGGTCTTTCTAATACTTTAGAAGAAGCTTCTACAATGGGCCCAGTCCATCAAGGAGTAGAAATGATTGAGATGTCATCACAGTTAAACCTGGAATCTACCTATAATGCTCCATTAGATGTTTCATTTTACCCAACACATGAAAATTCTCTTTTGGAGGAGGTTTATATTGGAATATACTCTAATACTGATTTATCTTTGATGAAAGAATATCTAGGATAATGTGAGAACTTATTTGAAGACCAAACATACATTCCAATTTTTATTGTATTATCCCTTAAATGTGGTGAGAAAACTATACCAATAGAAAAAACATTTGGGGTGCCACCAAGTCACTCATAGTAAGGGGGATCTTACAGGTGCCTATTGTGGGGTGTGGAAACAAAATATTTCCTTAGTTAAAATGAAGTATAATTTTAAACATAGGTTTTCTCTAGATAAGAGCACACAACAGTCATGATTCTCACTTAAAATTAAAGAAAGAAGTGATATTTTTTGAAATTGTTTATTTTAAGAAAGCAAGAAATTAAAATGAGGTTTGAACATGATTTTATGAAGAGAGTGATGATGTTAGGATAGGATCACCTAATAAAATGTCATAATTTTCATAAGAATCATTCCACCTCTATTCTTATTGAACAATAAATGAACAACTCCTCTATTGAGTAGTTAATCACCCTTTATTGAAGAAAGAAATGGTAGTCACTCCTATGTGCATGATAATTAATTAATCATTCCTAAACAACTAAGTAAATTCCCAATAAAGAATTTATTATCCTTATAAATATATAAACAATTCAATTTTTCCAGACACATTCCAATGATCACTAGACACTCACCACCTAGCAGAATCTGCTTAATTGAGACAAACTACACTAGGTAGAGGGAGTTCAATAATCTTTAACCAAAGCTACAAAAATTAATGACACCAAAACCCTAAATACAACAAAATTAATGGAATTGGGAAACACTAAAAATAGAAATCAATCATTAAATAAATAGAGTTTTACATTAAATCACAAGACTCCAATATTACAAAGGGAAAAATCTCCCTTCCAAAATCACTCAAGAGTTTTACCCCTTCATTTGGATGTCTCTATACCGAGATATGACTCAATTACTGAGAAGGGGTCCATTCTATTGGCCAGAAAAATTTCTCCACTTGATTGATTTCTATGGGATAGTGCGTTTCGAATTGGTATTGGTTCCAGAAGACAAATTTCATGCACACTAATAAATGAATCCATAAAAATAATATAATTTAGATAAAAATTCTAAAATATAAGCCTGAAATACAGAAGGTCCAGAATACTGTTAAACCTATAGATTTAAGAAATTTCCATAATTAAACCCAAAATTCAGCAGAAATATTAAAATGATGAAAACAAACTCTAATTAATTAATTGGAAAAGATTAAATCATTAAAAAATATAAAATATTATGTGAAAATTACCTCTATAAACTCCCATGCACTTAGCACTTTGAATCCTAGACAATTCAGCATCAAAATCAAATCAAATCAAATTCAAAACATGTACCTATTATATCAACCAATTCCACACCAAGAAAAAAAAGATATTATGCCTCATAAAAACCCATTATTGAATGTTCTTCATTTAGATCACTCAAAAATGTTTCCTCTTTAATCCTCCTCCAATTCACAAAAAACACCTACATCACATGAATTTTATCTCATCTTAGAAATGAAAATATTCAACAATGATTTTATCAACCAAACTAACTCAAGGGTCTCCATAGGCTTGATAAATTCCTAAATCTCCACGCAATGTGAGTCAAGAAATTTTTTTTATAATGAGGACTCTGTAAGGTTATTTTGTGGCTTTCGGCTGGTAGGATTTAGATGTCAAAAAAAATTCTGAGGCTGAATGAGGAGGGTTTGGCTCTTTTTGAAGAAAAATTGGAAGATTCTAATTTTAACTCAAGTATGGTCTCCTCCTCACTCACCTTAGAAGAAAATCAGCTCCATCATCATGAAAAATCAAGGAATGTACACACTATTCTCTATTTAGGTAGCAAAAATTTCAATCTTCTCAAACATAACTTTTCTTGAAATCTCTTGAAAATGAATATATTTCTTTATCCATTGGAAGCCCAAGAAAGACACAACTTACCTTATCATGAAGTCTTTATAAAGGCACAACTTTCAATAGAAAAGTCATCTCTTAAGCGTGTTATTTTTCAATAAAAATATCACAAAATGATGTGGAGAAATACAATATTGATCCCCCCCCCCACAATTAAGTCCAACTAGATCATGAAATTTCACTTCAAGAGCAAGTTGGATAGGTTAAATTGTCTTGTAATGTGGATAACCGAACAGGATGTTCATAGATTCTAAGGAATATAAGGATTAAATTTATAAGGAATCCCATAAGGAAAAGGGATTATTTTTAAAAGGTTGTCTTGAAACCAAAGAAATTTATCTATCATTTAAAATATATGAACCTTAAAACCTCTAGTTTTGATAGTAATAAATCAAATTTTGGTTAAATAATGAATGTTTTGGTTCTCTAAAAAATTGATTTGAATGTAAATAATTTGGAAAAAATGGTTCATAATCTTAATAGGAAATTAATTTTAAAGATAATGATAGTGATATGAGGCATGGGATTCAAAAATCAAAGTACTTTTCATGAGATTATCAATGATTTAGACATGAAACAAATTCATTTTCAGCATTCATTTAAGCTTAGTTTCATGGAATAAATTTTTTTAATCATTAGAATGGGCTTTAAAAATGGAAATTATAATTATTTTACCTCAAAACTTTCCAAATCACACAAAATTTAAAGAAGAAACCCACAAAAATTTGAAACACTCGATATTTTTTGTGAAAATCCTAAAAACAAAATATTAAAAAATCTAAACAATAAAGGGTCCCTCCCCCATACTTAAATGATTTAGTTTACTTGATTCATTCATGTGGATTTAATATCTAATTTATTTTTTAATTGAATCCAAAAAAAATTGTTAAGGATAGGTACAACCTGACTTATTAGTAGTGTTATATTGAGTTAAGATCCTAAGTGTTTCTATCTTAAAACCTATGAGAGAACATAGAGATGATAACATTAAAAATTTACTAAAAGAAAATAAAAACATAAATAGAATTAGGAAATAAGGATAGATCTTGATTTAATCCTCTAAGTGGGTCCGAGGTTTTCATTGCCTCTAGATGGGAAATTCTAGTTGGTTATCCCCAATCTGATGGTGGGTGGTTTTTTTGTGAGGAACCACCAATATTTCTTCTTTATAGTCTAAAATTATTATATTTTTAGGACTACATGAATATATTATAGAAAATATATCCCTATATAAATGATATACTATAAAGACCAGTAATTTTCAAGGAAATTTTTCTTCTTAATTTTCTTTTGGAATTTTACACGAATGCAGTTTCTAACGGCACGTGATTCCGAGGCCCGGTGTGCCCAGAATCATTTTTCGAAGTTTGGCTCGGGTACGTTCAGTGAACGAACGAGTGGGTTATTCTAACATTTGAACCGGTGCTCAGAATCAAATTCTGAGGGCACCGATGGAATTGCAGCACCAGTAATTGCTTAGAAACGCCTTTTCTGGAGTTGTGTTTGCTCAAGTGTGGTTTTTAATTTTTGTGGTTAAGTTAAGAAATAAAATAAAGTGGTGCAACAACTTTATTTTTTATTTCACTTAAAGCCACTTAAAATCCACTTAAATCCACTCGAGCTAAGTTGAATTGGATAGGGTTCAATCCAAAATATCCTACCCACTTGGTAGGATATTTGTGAGGTGGGTCCCGCATGAGACCCACCGTTTCTTTTCCCCTAAGTAACGCACCCACAAAAACTCTTCTTTATGAAAGTCAACCAGATCTTTTTCTTAAATTCTTAACACCCCTATTAATTGGGCAGTTAAGTCGTTACCATTAATTCACAAAATTAATTGTTTGTTTCTTAACCTGTTTTTCAAATTAGAGGCATGAGATTAAAAATAAGACCAAAACTTGTCTTTTGAGGGGTGTCTTGTTTAGAGGATTATGAGAAATCTCTGAAGCTAGAAGATCTCTATATTTCTTCGTGAAGAACGCGAAGAACGCGAAGAACGTGAAGAATGTGAAGAACACCGGCCTTCGACGAAAGGTGATGAAGAACGCCGACGATTCTCCTTCCGTGACGCTTCTTCCATGACGATTCTTTCCCTGCGACAAATCTTCGATCAAATTATTAAGGTAGGAGATTTCAAGTCTTTTAAATTCCTTTGTGGATTTTATCCTTAACATGGATTTAATTCGTGAAATTAAATCTGTGTGTTTTCTTTAACCCTCGGAGATCATCAACGCGACGCCGTATACCGCGACGACGCGACGCCCTTCCGCGACGCGACGATCCTCTTCTTCCGCGACGGTCAATTCCGCGAAGAACTCTCGTCCGACGACAACTACGAGGTAGGGGTTTTATTTGAGAATAATATTTATTCCCGTGGTTGTTTTCTTCTAAAACAATGAACCCGGATCAAAGTTCAATTTTAATTTATTAAAATTGTGCCTTGTTATATTTTCATGTGTTGATTATTATTCTCAATTGTTATCACCTAACGCGGAGGGTGCGGTCCAAACAAACACGTCCCAACAACCCTCCAAAGATTTTTGTTGATGCGTGGAATAACGGCGTTTACGAAATGGGATTGGAATGGCGATTGGAGTCCTTCGCAGCAATGTTCGGATCCCGGGAGAGCTGTAGGTGCAAACCGCAGACAAAAAGGACCACTAGAGCTCGTCCAGTGGTCCGAGGAAGTTTCTGTCGGCACGCCACGCCGGCACGGCAGTGCCCGCGGCCGGAGGCGGTGGCTGGAAGCGTCCAGCCGCCAGGAAGCGGCGGCACCCGGCGCGCCACAGGGAAGACCCGTCGCGGCTTCAGCCACGGCGGCGAGGGCCGGTCCCGCGGCCGCGCGGGACCCCGGGGAAGGGATACGGCCTTGCGCCGTGTTCGGTAACACAGAGCGGACCCACGCGGGGCCGCGGCTCTCCTTCACGCAGGGGCAGCGCACCCCCGAGCCGCTCGGCCGTAACGGGCCGAGCCGACCCCTGGCGGCCAGGCCGCGCCCGCGCCGGCCGGGCCGGCTCGCGCTCAGGCCGGGCCGGGCCACCCTGGCTGGGCCGGGCCGCGCCGGCCGGGTTGGACCCGGACCCGGGTCAGGTTGACCCGGTTCGGGCCGACCCAGGGTGTTGGGCCGGGTCGGTCCGGGCCCAGACCCCCCATTTTCGGACCTTTTTGGTCTTTTGTCCGTATCTTGAGCTACGAGCCTCTGATCAACGCTCCGTCAGTGGAGATATGATCCTTGGATCGAGACGGGCGTTTCGGTATATTACACTCAAGGTTTCAGAATAATTTGTGTTCAGCCGGGTTGGTTCGTACACGAAACCAACCGGGCCCTCGGAGCAGAAACGCTCATAACATGAGCTCCGGACGTCCGATTGACGTGTCGTCGGATTTTTTGAAATCCTCTAAGTGAGAAGGATATTTTGGCTTACTCCGCCCAAGGTTTGGACGTAGGTGGAGTACGGTCGGGTTGGTTTTGCCTTAAAAACCAACCAGGCCCCTCGAACGAAAAGGCCAATAACTCTCAGACCAGGCGTCCAATTGATGCGCCGTCTGCGACGTTGAGTTCCTGTTGACGATACAGAACTTTTGGATACATCAAAACTAGACTATGTTTCAGTTTATGTATCATCCTTTCGGCTCGTGGAGCGGACCCACCCGAACGAGCGTGCTGTGTGCGGGGACCCTAGAGCTGGCTGCGACGACGACGACGACGATTGTGCAGAGATCCTCAGTGGATTCGACGCCGACTGTGCAGAGATACTAAGTGGATTCGACGATTAATACATCACTCAGCGATCATTTGTGGGTCAGTGCTACCGATCATGTTTGGGTCCGATCCTGTGTGGGTCTGCACTCAGCGGTCCTGTGTGGGCCAGCGCCTACAGATCCTGTGTGGGTCCGATCCTGTGTGGGTCTTTGCAGGGGTTAGTTACCTATCGATCCTTTGTGGGTAATATCCTTTGTGGGTCATTGCGGGGGTTAGTTACTGTAGACACCAGAAAAGTCCGTTTTTCCCAAACGAAGCTCCGGATGCGGAAAGCGAGGTCATATTTGGAGTCGGAAGAATGTTTCGGAGGGCCCGGAGGCCTTGCGCGGAATTTCAGAGGTCTGCGCGCAAAGATGATGATCCGCGTGCAAAACCCCCGGGATGCACGCAACTCCCTTGCGCGCCGTGCCCGATTCCGCGCCCGCGAGGAGAATTCCGCGCTCGCGCCTTGGATTCCGCGCCCGGGGTTGCCTATAAATACTAGGCGACCCCCAACGTTTCAAAGGTTGCTGGAAGTCGAACGGTCTCCCGCGCGCGCAATTCAACCCCTTCCGCGCGCAATGCCGATCTTCAGGTAACCTCCTTTCTTTCGCGCAATAGAGCCTTGGGGTCCGCCTTCGCGCGCAATCCCCTTGGCTCCTTCCCTTTGAATAAATTTCAACCCGAAGGCCTTTGCGCGCAAAAGAAGACTCTTGCGCGCAATTGCCCCCGGGTGCGCGCAATCCAACCCGATTGCGCGCACCCCCCCATCTTCAAAGTGGCCATTCGTTAGAGAATGAGCCGTTGCCCCCGCGCGCTACCCGAAGCCCGGTGCGCGCAATCCCAATCATCCGCGCGCAAAGCGCTGGCCCAATTGCGCGCCAGCCCGCCATTTTGCGCGCCGATCCGCGGTTTTGCGCGCAAAGCTCCTCTTTTGCGCGCAATCCGCCAGGGTCGCCTCCCTTGACCCCCTGCGGGTACCCGCCTGCGTGGCGCTCGATGATCCTCATCCTGGGTGCCCGCACCATGCGCTGTCTTCTCGTGCAGCCTTCCAGGCTCGTGCGAAGTGACACGGACCCGTCGGCGGCAATCAATCGTCCAGCATGACGTTAAACTGCACATTCGTCCTGCATGACGTTAAACTGCACATATGTCCAGCATGACGCTAAACTGCACTACGTCCGAGTTACAAGACGTTAAACTGTTCAGCATTCGTCCTGCATGACGCTAAACTGCACCACGTCCTGCACGACGTTAAACTGTATACGTCCAGGCTGCACGATGTTAAACTGCCTAGCCCCCATCGTCCGCGCTGCAAGACGTTAAACTGCCAAGTGTTTCGTCCTCAACACACGACGTTAAACTGTACTTCGTCCGGAAAGACGTTAAACCGTCCGCTTCGTCCTCAACACACGACGTTAAACTGTACTTCGTCCGGCAAGACGTTAAACCGTCCGCATCATTCGATCCCGTGCTTCGCACGCAGGGTCTCCCCCGGTTTGGACGTGGCCCCCACCCGCTCGTCTCTGCAGGGATGTCGGGATTGTCCCCCTTTTGGGACGATTTAATGGGAGTGGCTTTTCCCTACGGGGGCAGGGTATTATAAACCCCTAGTTTCTCGTGGGAGGCTGCACATGTGTATCTCCATTGCGCCTCCCCACTGCCGAAGCCAGTAGAGGGTGTGACTGGGATCAAGGTGTCTCCTACTTTCGGTCCAAGTCCCTTCCAACTGAGTTTTGCCGCATCCGGGCTGCCTCAAGTGCGTAAGTCCTGACAGAATGAACTACGTGGACTTTGATCCCTGTCTTCTAAACAGGGTACGTAGGAAGCCTTCCTGAGGTCCAAGCCCGCCACCTGGTCGTCCCGGTCGTATTTACGTCGGTTCGTCCATTAGTGGACCCCTCCAGGGTTCACGCTTGCGTCGATTCACCTATGAATCCGCCCCTGTGGGAGACTGCCCGTGTGTATCTCCACTGTGCCTCCCCACAGCCCCTTTTTCCATTTCTCCTTTTATCGTCCAGCATGACGTGAAACTGTGATCCACCCGGCCGTTCCACCCCCCTCTGTGCGAGGTGGTCCGGTTCAATCCTCCGCCCGGCGGCCTAGACCTCTTCGTGAGTCGGCTTGCCGACGTCCAGCATGACGTTAAACTGTATACCCGAACTACGTTGACTTTGATCCGTGCTAACACGCGGTACGTAGGAAGCCTCTACGGGGTCCAAGCTCTTCACTCCATCATCCATCCTGATCCTTACCCGGGCCGCCACATCCCGGTGGGGTCATGCCACTTCACTCCACTCCACATCATTTGGGAAGCCGCCCATGTGCTGGCCCCAGCGTCGGAGGTTCCCCGCAAGGGGTTCTGTCATCCGATCCACTTTTCGTGTTGATCGGTCTGATGCCGTCCCCGCTGGACGTTAAACTCGCGGCATACCCCGTGTTAAACATGGGAAGCTGAGGAAAACCTCAGGTGACACAGTTCCCCGCACCTAGTACGGGATGCCTCAGGCCATCATGCCTTCGAGAAGCCCTATTAGGGACGGAAGACAGACGTGCAGAGCCGCAGTGCTACGACACTCCCCCAGCACCCCGAGCCACCCGGCCTTCTCACCGCAGGTTGCTGCCCCGACCAGACTCCTTGGAGCGTCCGGGCGGAAGCAGCGTAATTAACCGGTGTCCATGAAGATATGGCGCCGGGAACGAGATTCACGAACATTCTTAAGTCTATGAGGGAGACCCGGATTAGGCGACGAGTTCCGAGGAGACGTCCAAGGAAGGAGGAGCCGACATCCCATCATCCCGGTTTCGATCAAGGAGCAGACGCCCCTGAATAAGGGACGAATGCCGCCCGCCCTTGGAAAGCGGGACTGCGAGACCACAAGCCGCGCGCCCATCCCCTCGGGTTGACGGGTGCACGCGCGAACGCGTCCTGGCGGAACAGCGTAACCCGACGCACATCCGCACCGAAACAGAAAAATGGTGAACCCGACGTGAATCTCTTCTCCTCGATACGAAGACCGATGGCTTTCAGAGGTGTTGGAAGACCGGCGTGTTGCCCGGCCAAGCATTCAGTCTTACCCGCCAGGGGCTGGGGAGGGGACATCGGGCACTCCGTCTCGCAACGTCGAGGGTCTGGGTTCCCCCACACCGATGACGGTATTGGGTACGCTTCGGTTAACACCGTCGAGCTGGTAAATCCCTTTTCGGTTCCCGACGTTGAAGAACACCAGGTGGACCTCCCTAGTGTCCCCGGTCGTCGCCACCGTCGGAAGAACCACAGCAACAGGAGTCGTCGGGGCACAGCCGTTGGTACCTCCAGCCAGGCCGTGCACGCCACTGAGACTAGGCAGCAGGCTCAAAATCGAGCTCAGCGCGCGCAGCCCCCCCATCCAGGGATGACGGATTCACCTCCGCCACTGTTTGTGGTGTGGGACCAGGCAGAACCGCCTCAGCCGCGTCGCGACCAGCTCCGCCCTGCCACAAGTCCATCCCGGCCTCCTGACTCCAGTACGGTGACCATTTCCCGGACTGTGACCAGTGAACAGCGAGATGCGCCAAGTACCAGTCGGCCGCCGATCCAACCGGCAAGGCCCGTCATGCCACCAACCGCAGAGCAACCTCCTGCAACCAGGGGCTCGCGCTTGGCCAAAAAGTATGATGTCCTGAAGCACTTGGCCGACATCCCAGCAAGGCTCTCCATCCTTGAGGCTCTGCGCATGTCATCTGAGATGCGCGAGGCACTCGCTGAAGCCCTGAAAAGCCCCCTCCAGTTTGAGACAGAGGTTGCGGCTGCAGAGGCCTTTCACGCCGAAACGATCGAGGACGCCGAATGTCAGGCAGTTATCTCGTTCTCTGGTAAGGATGAAGACCCTCCTATACAGGGACACATTCGTCCACTGTATGTCACTGGCCAGTTCAATGGCCTTGAAGTCCGGCGCTGTCTTGTCGACACGGGGTCCGGGATTAACCTGATTCCAACTCGGACGCTCCGGAGATTGGGGTTGTCTGAGGATGACTTGATTCCCTCCGACCTCAGGATCCAGGGGTACGATCGCACCGAGCAAACCCCGGTCGGCAAGATACGTTTGAAGACCCAGTTCGGTGACTTGGTTGCCGACACCGAATTCATGGTAGTCTCTCAGGACACTGCGTACAACGCATTGATGGGCAGGCCATGGCTCCATCTTCACGCGGTGGTTCCCTCGTCATACCACCAATGCCTCAAATACTCCCTTAATGGTCGAGTGTGCGTGCTTCAAGGAGATGCCTCTCCTTTTGCCTCGTGTGAAGCCCGCTATCTGGACGCGGACTATTACAAGAGCAAGGATAAGCAGATCCTGGCAGGTGAGGTTGAGCCTGTCGCTGTTGCAAGTGATCCCTGGGCAAGTCTGGATGACGCTTACGTCCTCCCGATTCAACGGTTGGACGTCGCCATGGTCTTGACGGTCCGCGAGTCTCCTGATGAGATGGCCGCGACCGCCCGCGCCAGCACCAGTGGCCCAGCAGGATCTGGTAGCCCCAATGCAGTTGCCAACGCAGTCTCTCCCGTGGACGATCCCTCCCCGAGTGGAGAGGACGTGGAAGATGCACCCCCAGCCTTTGAGGAGGGCGTCCCTGCCACGGTCGATGAGTTAATACAGGTGAACCTTGGAACCGAGGCCGATCCAAGACCCACATTGGTTAGTGCCGCCATGCCCTCTGAGGAGCGGCAGCAGTACGTGGACTTTCTCAGGCAGCACCGTGATGTATTCGCTTGGGGCTATGACGAGATGCCGGGGCTGGATCCTCAGGTAGCCGTCCACCGCCTTGGTCTCCCGGCGAACCATCGCGGGTTCAAGCAGCCTCCCAGGAAGATGCACCCATCCCACGGTGCCATGGTTGAGGCCGAAGTTGACAAGCTTATCAAAGCCAACTTCGTGAGGGAAGTTCAGTACCCCAAATGGCTGGCCAACATTGTGCCGGTCAGGAAGAAGAACGGGCAGATCAGAGTCTGCATCGACTTCCGCGATCTCAATCGCCACTGCCCGAAGGATGATTTTCCCCTTCCAGTGACAGAGCTGTTGATTGATGCCACGGCAGGGTTCCAAGCCCTCTCCTTCATGGATGGATACTCCGGATACAACCAAATTCGGATGGCCCCTGAGGATGAGGAGTTCACTGCCTTCAGGGCCCCCCAAGGTACCTTTTGCTACCGGGTCATGCCCTTCGGCCTGAAGAATGCAGGTGCCACCTATCAACGGGCGATGCACCGCATATTCAACCCAATCCTCGGCACACTGGTGGAATGCTACGTCGATGACTTGGTTGTCAAATCGCGCCAGCGTCAGGACCATCTCAAAGATCTTGAGAAAGTGTTCAGCTTCCTCCGGTCTCGATGCCTGAAGATGAACCCGTTGAAGTGTGCCTTTGGGGTAACCTCCGGAAAGTTCCTTGGATTTGTGGTAATATACCGGGGTATTGAGATCGACCCAGAGAAAATCAGGGCGATTAGCCAGATGCCTCCCCCAGGTACCGTCCGGGAACTGCAAGGGTTCCAAGGCCACTTAGCCTATATACGCCGATTCATCGCGAATCTGGCCGGCAAGTGTAAGCCCTTTTCTCGGCTCATGAAGAAAGGTGCCACCTATGTATGGGATAAAGAGTGTCAGACCGCTTTCGAGGAGATCAAGCAGTACCTGCTTCAACCTCCGGTTCTGATGCCGCCTGTATCCGGGAAGCCGCTGGTCCTCTATGTGACCGCCCTGGAACGGTCCCTGGGTGCCCTTCTCGCCCAGAAGAACAACGAGGGAACGGAGAATAGCCTCTATTACCTCAGTCGCATGCTCCTCGATGCGGAAGTTAGGTATTCCCCCATCGAGAAGAGCTGCCTGGCGCTCGTATTTGCCGTACAGAAATTACGGCACTACTTGCAGCACCATGAGGTACAGTTGGTTTCTCGGGTAGACCCGTTGAAATATATCCTGAGCCGACCTATGTTGACTGGCCACCTAGCGCGGTGGGCTGTGATTCTCCAGCAGTTCGACATCAGGTATGTGTCTCAGAAGGCCATCAAAGGGCAAGCATTGGCAGACTTTCTGGCTGCTCACCCAACCTCCGCGGATCAGCCGCTGGATCTAGGCTTTCCTGATGAGACCATTCTCTCGGTTGATCGAGCCGATCCATGCTGGCAGATGCACTTTGACGGTGCCTCCCGGAGCCCCACCGGTAGAAGACTCGATAATCCTAAGCTCAACAGAGTGGGCTTGGGTATCGTCTTCATTACCCCGGAGCGAGCCGTGCTGCCATACTCTTTCCTGTTGTCAGAGGGCTGTACCAACAAAGAGGCGGAATACCATGCCCTCATCACCGGCCTCGAGTTGGCTCTCGAGATCGACGTGCCCCGTCTGTGCGTGAAAGGGGACTCCGAGCTGGTCGTTAAGCAGATCAATGGCGACTACATTGTCAGGAAGCCGGAACTTGTGCCATTGTTGGAGTGCACCCTCCTTCTGATGGCCCGGTTCCCTTCTCGGCCGGAAATTGTCCATGTTCCCCGGTCGCAGAACGGTCGAGCAGATGCTTTGGCCAGCCTCGCTGCGTCACTTGCGGAGCCTGAACAGGACAACCTGATCGTCCGCGTGACGCGCCACAGGCTCATCGCTCCCGTTATCCCGGAAGAAGATCGCGGCCCGTTGGTAAGTAACCTCACCACGGTTGCCCCTATGCCCGGAGCCCCGAGTACCCCAGATATGACAGTCGGATCAGCCCCTGATTGGAGGACGCCTTTGGTTGAGTACCTCCAACATGGCATTCTTCCATCGGATTGGGCCGAGCGCGAGCGAGTTCGACGCCGCGCATCGCAGTTTGTCCTCCAGAGTAGTCCCGGCCTGGAGCAGATCCTCTACAAACGCGGATTTTATGGTGTTCTCCTCCGTTGCCTTCAGGGAGTTGAGATCCCACGAGTCATGCAAGAGGTTCATGCTGGTTCATGCGGCGCCCACCAGACTGGGCCGAAGCTGTCCCACCAGATTCGGAGGTTAGGATACTTCTGGCCCTCCATGATCCATGACTGCATCGAGTATGCCAGGAGGTGCCATGCGTGCCAGGTTCATGCGAACTTTGTGCATCGGCCGCCGGAGCCTCTCCATACCACAAGGTATTCCTGGCCCTTTGCAGTCTGGGGACTGGACGTTGTGGGACCTTACCCACCGGCGACAGCTCGCCAGTGCCGGTTCATTCTGACCGCTACGGACTTCTTCTCCAAATGGGCAGAGGCGATTCCGCTCAGAGAGGTCAAATCCTGTTCGATCGCTGACTTCGTGACCTCCAACATCGTCCATCGATTTGGAGTGCCTCACGCTATCCTCACGGATAACGGAACCAATTTCCGAGCAGCCGAGTTGAAGAAGTTGTACGCCAAGTATAACATTCGCTTGAACCATACATCTCGCTATCATGCGCAAGCGAATAGACAGATCGAGGCGTTTAACAAAACCCTCTCTAACATTCTGCAAAAGATGGTTGGTCAGAACAAGAAGAGTTGGCCGGACAAGCTCCCCAACGCCCTCTGGGATTATCGGACGACGACTCGCAATTCCACCCAGATGACCCCTTATTCCCTGGTGTATGGAGCTGAGGCCGTCCTGCCCATCGAGATCCAGTTACCGTCCTTGCGCACTGCGGTCTACGACCAGCAAGCGCCGGACAGAGTTGCTGAAGCCCGTCTAGTCGAGTTGGAAGCACTGGATGAGAATAGACTTCGCGCTTTGCACAACTTGGAGAGGCATCAAAGAAGAATGGATCGAGCTTTCAATAAGAAGGTTCGCCTCCGCTCCTTCCTGCATGGTGATCTAGTGCTAGCCCTAAGAGCGCCGATGATCCCCGGCAGGAAGCCACCCAAGTTGGAGCCCAAGTGGGAGGGACCATTTGTTGTCCACAAGGTCTATCCCAATGGCGCATACTCCCTAGCGACTATGGATGGTGAGCGTGTCACTCCTCCCACCAACGCTAGGTTCCTCAAGCAATACTTTGCCTGAGTGTTCATTCGTCCCGCATGACGCTAAACTGCACTTCGTCCTGCATGACGTTAAACTGCACCACGTCCCGCACGACGTTAAACTGCATACGTCCAAGCTGCACGACGTTAAACTGCCCAGCGTATCGTCCGCGCTGCAAGACGTTAAACTGCCAAGTGCTCCGTCCAACATGACGTTAAACTGTACATCGTCCTGCATGACGTAAAACTACCCCTCAAGAACTACGTGCGGCTTGATTCCCATCCTTATGGGATACGTAGGACCGCCTGAACCTTCATGTTTCAGGCCCAGCCCCATCCTTCGGGAATTTCCATCCCATCTCGGGCCCTTGGCCCAGTTGCCCCCGGGTGTGCGGCGTATGGTGTGAGTGCGGGGCTATGCCCTCATTCACGTCGGTTTGCTCGTCACGCTGTACGCCCCCCCCCCCCACGTTTGGGGATGCCTTCTGCTCCCCCCTTCTTTTCCCCTCATCGTCCTGCATGACGTTAAACTGCACTTCAAGAACTACGTATGGCTTGATTCCCATCCTTATGGGATACGTAGGACCGCCTGGACATTCATGTTTCAGGCCCAGCCCCATTTCCCGGGAATCTCTATCCCGCGTTGGGCCTCTGGCCCCAGTTCCCCTCCTTTTTGTGCGAGGCGTATCGCGTGAGCGGGGGATTATGTCCTCATTCACGTCGGTCTACTGGCCGCGCCGTACGCCTCCCCCCGTGTGTGGGACTACCTCACACCCCTCATCGTCCTGCATGACGTTAAACTGCCTCTCAAGAACTACGTATGGCTTGATTCCCATCCTTATGGGATACGTAGGACCGCCTGGACGCTTGTGTTTCAGGTCCAGCCCCGTCCCTTGGTTGATCACGGGAATCTGCCCTCTTTTGGTTGCTCTCAGGGTGAGTCCTCCGACCCTTTCCGGAGATCTGTTAACATGTTTTGGGTACTTCGGTCTATGACTCGTAGTGTCAGATTCAATCCCGACAAGTCCTGTGTTGCTTGTCAGGCCTCGCGCTTCCTCTTATTCGAGCCTTCACTCAAAGGGATCCTCGTTAGCGGTTTGGGTACGATGCCTCAGTGCTCTCCCACCGCTCCGGGTCGATTTACCGGCGGGTCTTGGGCCGCAAATCGATATGAATCCTGCGATTGAGCGGTTGATGCTCGTTTGCTTGCCCCGTCTTAGGCTGACGCGATCGGATGTTGTGTTGCGAATGCGTCAGCAACATCCTTGATCGCCATGTCAGCTCCTTCAGGCTCTGAACATTGGTTGTGCAGTCCTCATCACACTCCGCCTTTATGCGTTGTAGTGGAATCTGGACACTCTTTTCATACTGACCTTCAGTACACCTTTACACGTTAGGCAGACCAACCAAGGTAATGATGTCGTTCGAGGCTCCCATGATCTGAGCACCAAGGATATATGCGGATGTTCTCCCCAAGGGCCATGCGTAGCTGGACCCTCGTCCCCATAAGGAGGGAGGAGTCGCTCGAACAATCGCGTTCTGAGCCCAGTATGCCTGGAGGCTAGCATCTCTGCCCCTCGGGTGATGGACATACGCAGGCCCCTATCCCAAGACTCTTCTCCTGGAATCGTGCGTGACCGCAAGGCTGGGTATGCTCCCACCTCCGCCGTGTCCGCCGTACCGCGGTAAGCGGATTCCTCCAGGGTCCGAACCACACGACCTTAAACTGTGTTGTCTGGTCCGAACCACACGACCTTAAACTGTGTTGTCTGGTCCGAACCACACGACCTTAAACTGTGTTGTCTGGTCCTACCACACGACCGTAAACTGTGATCGTCTTGGCCGCCCGACGAGAAAACGGCACTGCATCGTGATGTTCCCCTCAGGGGACACTCATGTTGGGCGCTGGTTAATAACCACGCCATTCATCAATGCCTTCCATGGCTTGATTATTGTGGCGACGCCAGAGATTTCTCAATCACAGGCATGTCGCCGCACAAAGAAAAACCATTCATCTTTAAGGACAAACAAGAAATATCAAATGCCGCTCCTTCTCTGTGCGAGGGTCAGACCCGCACTCTTCCCCGCGCTGGTGCCCGATTGTGTTGCGCCGCGCTTCAAGAACTACGTGCGGCTTGATTCCCATCCTTATGGGATACGTAGGAACGCCCGGATGTTTGAAACTTCGGGTCCAGCCCCCCACCTCTTAGAGATTCCCCCTTCTCTGGGGAATCCGCCGCCTTCAGGTCACCATCAAGGCGCGTTCCCCGACCCCTTGCAGTGGTCCACCGGTGTCAAGAGTACTCTGGTTTATTGCCAGGAGGGTCAGGATCCGCTTGGTCAGGTTTCCTCCGCTTTTCAGGCTTCGTACTCCCTTTCATTCGGACCCATCGTCTACGCCCTGGGTGGAGCCCCCGTGAACAGTTCGGACACAATGCCTCAGTGCTCTCCCGCCGACTCGGGCTGGTACCCCCAATGGCCTCGGGCAGCAAATCGATATGAATCCTGCGATTGAGCGGTCGATGCTCGTTTGCTGCCTCATTCCACCAACGGTTAGTACGATGTTGATGCTGCTTTTACGCCACGGTCGGCAGTACTCTCATATCGTCACGCCGGTGCTCCCGGTCCTCGAGTGAATGGCCGCATGATTCACATTTCCCACCTCCCATTCTGACCAGGCGAAACCTCGGCACTCTCGACACTATCCCTCAGTGCATCTTCGCATATCCAGGGGATATGACCAGATGCGGCGTACTTTGAGGTCTTTATGGTCTGAGCTCTAAGACCTTAAACTAAGATCTCTCTTTATGGTCCGAGCTCTAAGACCTTAAACTAAGATCTCTCTTTATGGTCCGAGCTCTAAGACCTTAAACTAAGATCTCTCCTTATGGTCCGAGCTCTAAGACCTTAAACTAAGATCTAGCCCTTATGGTCCGAGCTCTAAGACCTTAAACTAAGATCTAGCCCTTATGGTCCGAGCTCTAAGACCTTAAACTAAGATCTCCCCTTATGGTCCGAGCTCTAAGACCTTAAACTAAGACCTAGCCCTTATGGTCCGAGCTCTAAGACCTTAAACTAAGATCTACCCTTATGGTCCGAGCTCTACGACCTTAAACTAAGATCTCCCCCAAATGGGATTCTACGTCCTGCATGACGTTAAACTGCACTCTCAGAACTACGTGTGGCTTGATCTCCAGCCTGATGGAGTACGTAGGAACGCCCGGGCATTCCGACTCGGGTCCAGCCTCAGGGATCGTTAAGTCCCGCCCCTCCTCGTCGCCGGCCGTCTGGCCTGACTTCGGGTAGAGTGGTGCAGTTGTGATATTCTCCCCGATTCAGCTCGGGATGCCCCACTGCAATGGTGGGAAGCGACGGTTTCCTCGTCAGTGAGGTGCTGTCTGAGAATTGAGGTGACTCACGGCCAGATTAGTGCATCCGCCTAATACGTTTTCCCCACGGTGGCGCAATTTTGAGAGCGTTGGATTCTGTCCGAACAAATCGTCACTTCACCCCACGCTTCGCATGCCCTGTTGATCTGGATTTTCCACCCTTGTGTCTGAAGGAACCCCAAAGCGGTATTCATGATGACATGTGGTCCGCCTCCTGCAATATGAATGATGGCCTTTTTCGGTCCGTCTATTGCAGTTGTTATGGTCGATCCACTGTCTGCCTACCGTCTTGGGCATTTCTTGGAAGGCCGACCGTTGTGGATGTCTGGATTCGGGACACGCGATTCACCCTTTCTCATTTCCCTATGTTCGGATAAAATCTCAACGCCCCTAGCATTGTCCCGCTCGTGTGTTGGAACAGGTTGGGGGAATGGTACATTGATTAGGTCTGAGGTCTCCTTTCCTAGGAATGACCTCCCTCTTTTCTCCAGAAATCCAGGCCCAATTATGGATGCCTGATGCTTGGTTAACACTCCCGCAAGACAGTGAATTGTGGTTGAGCATGTTAAACCAAAAGATGCAGATAAATATATTGATTCATACAGATGGATCAAAGTAGCGGAAGCAAATGTTTTGGGAATGGCAAAACAAAGCCCTTAGGGATTAGCGTGCTGAATGAGTCTTTCTAATGCCGCTACCCTTTGGCTGGTGGCCTCCAGAGCTGCTTCTCGCTCTCTGCGTGTCCTCTCTTCGTCGGCGGTCGCAGCACGCAGTTCGTCGATTCTGGCCTGTGCACGCTCCCGCTCGACCTGAATTGTGACCATCTGTTGGCCCGCCTCCGTCAGCTGTACTTGGGCGTCAACCAGCTGAGCTGCTAGTTGCTCCACAAGCTCGGTACACGTCGCGACGAAGGCCTCCTTCTTTGCCGCCTGCCCTTCGAGGCGCCGGACTTCCTGCTCCGCCGCGAGGAGCGCCCGCGTGCTCTCCGACATGTCCCGACTTTGTGTGACGTCGGCACGCCGGCAGCTCTCGCGCATCTTTTCGGCCATGAAATCACGGACCGTTAGATGGAGGCATTGAGCATCAGCTCCCCCGGCACACAGGAAGCGCAGCCAGGTCTGAAGTGATCCCATGCGCCCCAGCCACTCCGATGGGTCTCGCTTGAGGAAGCGCTGGATGCACTTCCACCCCCTACGGCGCGTTATCCGGCTCTCCTCGACCGCCTCCGTGTCTGAGTCTTCCATCTCCTCGGGATCGGCAGGCCGGTAGGCAGGGAAGGCAGCCAGCAGGTCTGCTGCAGGGTCCGCCCCTGGGAGGTCCTCACGAGGGATAGGTTCCCCAACATCCGGGCGACCTTCTTCTCTCTCCCCAGTGGCGCTGACACCCTCGTCAGCCCCCAACCTCTCTCCGATGTCAGCACCACCGATGTCCGGAGCCCCTTGATCAGCAGTTGGTGGGGCCGGCTCGGTTTGGGAAGTCTGTTCCGGAGCAGGCGGCATGTCCACCACTGGTCCACTCGTAGATGGCCCGGGTTCGGCAACCCGACGAGCCTCCAATGTTGAGATCACTGCGCGGGGCATGCCATGGTTAGTCACGGATCGTCAACGGCAAGCACCATCAGTAAAGTAGGGAGACTTACGGGAGTTCGGAGCGTCATCTTCCGCTACCCCGGTCGCCGCAGGAACAGTTGCAGCAGGGGACCCCTTAGCGCTTTTCAATTCAATGATAGGTGTCTGGCCCCCGCCTTGTCCTGCTGGCGCCCCTCCTACTCCCGCTGAGGACGCCTGACCAACATCCGTGCGCTCCTGAGAAAGATGGAGAAATGGGTTAGAAGCTGCATAAGAGAATGGATGAAGCAGACTGAGTAGGGATAGAAGCGGACCTCGAGGAGCTCAGTGACATCAACGTTGTCAGAGCCGGCCACCTCGCCGCTCTCCCGTGGGCTCCCCTGATGGGATCTTCCCTCGGAGCCTTCATCCTCCCCCATTTCCTCCTCTTCTTCGGAGTCGTTGCTACTGTCGTCTTCTTCCGGCGGCATCTGTTCCGGAGCGGGCTCGAGACCGAGCATCACCTTCACCAGAAGGGATGGCTCCGCGCGCTGACCACGTTGGCACGCGTACTCGTCCATGGCCGTCAGATACGCATACTGCCGGTTGAAGTCCACCCTGTCGGCAATGTGGAGGCGCCCGACCTCTGGCAGATGGATTCCTTCTCTGAGAATCTTTCGCCAGATGGCGTCGGTCCCCAGTGACTGCCGCAGGGTCATCCAGGCCGACCACAGCGCCGGGAAGACTGCATCGTGGGAGGGTTCGAGCAGACGTCTCACCTGCTTCCCGGGCCGCTCTTCGACCGCCGCATGTGCCCCCTCTCTGGGCGCCGAGGTCGTAGCGGCAGCCTGCGATGTGCCCGCCGCCGAAGTCCCTGCCCGCGCCGGCTCCGCTGCTTGGCGCGCCTCCGTTCTCCCCCGTGTGGCGGCGCCTCGCCTCCTTCCTTGACGCCCGGTCTCCGCACGGGTAACCTCGAGCCGTCGAACTAGCTTCCGCAAAAGCCCCTCAGGGTACGCGATGGCCCAGTGTTCGGCGTACTCGGTTGCCAAGCCTGCGTCAACTCCGGTAGGAGGGAGAGTGATGACGTCGCCAGAGCCGAAAGCGGCAAACATCAGCCACATCTGGCGAAGGACGCCAGGGTTCGTCTCCTCCCGGACAGCAGTGAATACCCTCTTCGGCATCCGTTGAAGGCACCCGAACTACCTGGCGAAACGGGTCGGCACGTAAGGCTCGCAGATCACCTTCCCGTCGATCCGAGCCACGAGCACCCCGCCCCGCATGTTCAGGAAGTACTCATGCTGCTCCAGCGGACCCTGCCCGTTGTCGATCATTTGGCCAACGGGAGTGGGGAACGGACTGAAGTTGAAGTTGGCATGATTTCCAATCCGGATCCGCACGCCCTCCTCACTTAGGGTCATCGGAGCGACCCCCGCGATGTTCAGCAGGGAGGGTCGCAGGCCGTTGCCCGGAGGAATGATGGCGTTCGGAAACGTGTACCCACCGAGGTGAGCAGCCACCCAGCCGTGGAAGAACTGAAAGGGCCCACAGATCCTTCGTGGCGACCCCCCTCGTGAGATGCGTCCCAGGATGGCATACAGCCTCGCCAGCACTGGGACCCCGAGGTTGTATCTCTTGTTGGCGGCCATAGCGCCCGCCACCGCCAGTGTCGCCGGGCGAACGCCCATTCTCGCGTCCCGCACTGGCAGGAGCCACCCACTCAGAAAGGCGGCCAGGAACGCCGCGTACCGGACATTTGGGTCCCGGGCCTCGATGACGCGATACCCCCATGAGCGGTAATCGCCCGTCTCCAGGACCCGCCAGTACGACCCGTTCCGGCTCCTCTGAGCTGCGGTCGGGCACCGCTTCCCCCTGCCTGGCATCTTGACCGCCGGGTCATGCTCCAAGAACTGGCCGAACCATTCCTTGTAGGCTATGTCCTTCTGGAAGTCTTTGATCCCGAGCCGCTGCGTAGCCAGGTCAAGCAGATGCCAGGTCAGGATGGGAGTCCGTGACCTGTCCTCCCAGATGTTCTTCGGTGGCAGGAACTCATCGTATTGGTAGCCCTCCAGCGGGATACCTCCGATGCAGTGGATGTCCCAGAGGCCGATGTCGACCTCCCCATGGTGAAGATGGAAGGTGTTGGTATCCGGAGACCATCGGGTGAACAGCTCCGGCCCGAGCTCGGACTGCTGGTAGAAGTGGAACTGCGACGTCCACACCGCCTCGAACAGGCCGATGTACCGCAGCTCCTCTGCGAAGTGATCGCAAGTGTGGCATACCCAGAACGCCCAGGCCCACTCGCTGGTGAAGTTGCCCCCAGACCGCAAGTCCCAGTCCTTCAGCCAGCCCTTGGTGTCGTCCGTGACGCTCTGGCGATATATGCTCGAGTAGAGGGCTGGAGAATTCTCCGCAGTAGGCTCACCCCCATTAATGGTTCGCATCCTCGGGTTCAGGACATAGACATCCAAGTGTCTGGTCTCCCTGGCAGGATGCCCATTGTTGGTGATGTTATAGTGGAGAATCTCGTCCTCCCGGGTCACCCAGGTCCGCGGCGCATCAATCTCGAACCCTGGCACCGGAACCTCATCTAGGATGCCGAAGTTCCAGAGTGGCAGGTTGTCCGACAGTGGATATGTCTTCTGGGCCGGCGTCAGTAAGTCGAACAAGGATTGATTGTTGGAAACAATCTCCTTGGCTCCGTAAACCTCCTCGTTCGTCGCCATCTCAGCCCTGCGAGTGGCGGCATCCCCCTCATTTCCTCTGTGCGCGGCCATCTCAGAAGTTTCGGGAGTCGTGCGGGTTAAGGGATGAAGCGTGCGGGATTGGACGAGGCTGGTAGAGAAGTTTGAAGGTTGGCGCGCAATCCAAGTAGGCGGCACGCAATTGGGAAGACTGTCGCGCAAAGTTCCGGGTTTTCGCGCAAAGACAGGCGAAATCCGGACGGTTTTGCGCGACGAGCGGGCGAATTCCGCGCCGGAAAGGGCAATTTCGCGCACGAGAGCAGAGATGCTTATCGCGCGGAAGGCCAGTGTACGGCACGGAGGGACCCAGTGCCCCTATTTATAGGCGAGGCCGGGGTCCGCGCCGCGCGGAAAGCGCTTTGCGCGACCGCAGCGGCGAATTTCGCGACCGGCACCCCTTTTTTGCGCGCCTAAGTCCCGCGCCGCCCAGGACTTCAGCATTCCGGCGTCTCCCTCGGAACCTGATCGTTGCGACCTCTCGCCGATCAGATTCCGAGGGGGGGCTTTTGTAGACGCCGGAAAAGTCCGTTGTTCCCAAACGAAGCTCCGGATGCGGAAAGCGAGGTCATATTTGGAGTCGGAAGAATGTTTCGGAGGGCCCGGAGGCCTTGCGCGGAATTTCAGAGGTCTGCGCGCAAAGATGATGATCCGCGCGCAAAACCCCCGGGATGCGCGCAACTCCCTTGCGCGCCGTGCCCGATTCCGCGCCCGCGAGGAGAATTCCGCGCTCGCGCCTTGGATTCCGCGCCCGGGGTTGCCTATAAATACTAGGCGACCCCCAACGTTTCAAAGGTTGCTGGAAGTCGAACGGTCTCCCGCGCGCGCAATTCAACCCCTTCCGCGCGCAATGCCGATCTTCAGGTAACCTCCTTTCTTTCGCGCAATAGAGCCTTGGGGTCCGCCTTCGCGCGCAATCCCCTTGGATCCTTCCCTTTGAATAAATTTCAACCCGAAGGCCTTTGCGCGCAAAAGAAGCCTCTTGCGCGCAATTGCCCCCAGGTGCGCGCAATCCAACCCGATTGCGCGCACCCCCCCATCTTCAAAGTGGCCATTCGTTAGAGAATGAGCCGTTGCCCCCGCGCGCTACCCGAAGCCCGGTGCGCGCAATCCCAATCATCCGCGCGCAAAGCGCTGGCCCAATTGCGCGCCAGCCCGCCATTTTGCGTGCCGATCCGCGGTTTTGCGCGCAAATCTCCTCTTTTGCGCGCAATCCGCCAGGGTCGCCTCCCTTGACTCCCTGCGGGTACCCGCCTGCGTGGCGCTCGATGATCCTCATCCTGGGTGCCCGCACCGTGCGCTGTCTTCCCGTGCAGCCTTCCAGGCTCGTGCGAAGTGACACGGACCCGTCGGCGGCAATCAATCGTCCAGCATGACGTTAAACTGCACATTCGTCCTGCATGACGTTAAACTGCACATATGTCCAGCATGACGCTAAACTGCACTACGTCCGAGTTACAAGACGTTAAACTGTTCAGCATTCGTCCTGCATGACGCTAAACTGCACCACGTCCTGCACGACGTTAAACTGTATACGTCTAGGCTGCACGACGTTAAACTGCCTAGCCCCCATCGTCCGCGCTACAAGACGTTAAACTGCCAAGTGTTTCGTCCTCAACACACGACGTTAAACTGTACTTCGTCCGGCAAGACGTTAAACCGTCCGCTTCGTCCTCAACACACGACGTTAAACTGTAGTTCGTCCGGCAAGACGTTAAACCGTCCGCATCATTCGATCCAGTGCTTCGCACGCAGGGCCTCCCCCGGTTTGGACGTGGCCCCCACCCGCTCGTCTCTGCAGGGATGTCGGGATTGTCCCCCTTTTGGGACGATTTAATGGGAGTGGCTTTTCCCTACGGGGGCAGGGTATTATAAACCCCTAGTTTCTCGTGGGAGGCTGCACATGTGTATCTCCATTGCACCTCCCCACTGCCGAAGCCAGTAGAGGGTGTGACTGGGATCGAGGTGTCTCCTACTTTCGGTCCAAGTCCCTTCCAACTGAGTTTTGCCGCATCCGGGCTGCCTCAAGTGCATAAGTCCTGACAGAATAAACTATGTGGACTTTGATCCCTGTCTTCTAAACAGGGTACGTAGGAAGCCTTCCTGAGGTCCAAGCCCGCCACCTGGTCGTCCCGGTCGTATTTACGTCGGTTCGTCCATTAGTGGACCCCTCCAGGGTTCACGCTTGCGTCGATTCACCTATGAATCCACCCCTGTGGGAGACTGCCCGTGTGTATCTCCACTGTGCCTCCCCACAGCCCCTTTTTCCATTTCTCTTTTTATCGTCCAGCATGACGTGAAACTGTGATCCACCCGGCCGTTCCACCCCCCTCTGTGCGAGGTGGTCCGGTTCAATCCTCCGCCCGGCGGCCTAGACCTCTTCGTGAGTCGGCTTGCCGACGTCCAGCATGACGTTAAACTGTATACCCGAACTACGTTGACTTTGATCCGTGCTAACGCGCGGTACGTAGGAAGCCTCTACGGGGTCCAAGCTCTTCACTCCATCATCCATCCTGATCCTTACCCGGGCCGCCACATCCCGGTGGGGTCATGCCACTTCACTCTACTCCACATCATTTGGGAAGCCGCCCATGTGCTGGCCCCAGCGTCGGAGGTTCCCCGCAAGGGGTTCTGTCATCCGATCCACTTTTCGTGTTGATCGGTCCGATGCCGTCCCCGCTGGACGTTAAACTCGCGGCATACCCCGTGTTAAACATGGGAAGCTGAGGAAAACCTCAGGTGACACAGTTCCCCGCACCTAGTACGGGATGCCTCAGGCCATCAGGCCTTCGAGAATCCCTATTAGGGACGGAAGACAGACGTGCAGATCCGCAGTGCTACGACACGCCCCCAGCACCCCGAGCCACCCGGCCTTCTCACCGCAGGTTGCTGCCCCGACCAGACTCCTTGGAGCGTCCGGGCGGAAGCAGCATAATTAATCGGTGTCCATGAAGATATGGCACCGGGAACGAGATTCACGAACATTCTTAAGTCTATGAGGGAGACCCGGATTAGGCGACGAGTTCCGAGGAGACGTCCAAGGAAGGAGGAGCCGACATCCCATCATCCCGGTTTCGATCAAGGAGCAGACGCCCCTGAATAAGGGACGAATGCCACCCGCCCTTGGAAAGCGGGACTGCGGGACCACAAGCCGTGCGCCCATCCCCTCGGGTTGACGGGTGCACGCGCGAACGCGTCCTGGCGGAACAGCGTAACCCGACGCACATCCGCACCGAAACATTTACCTATCGATCCTTTGTGGGTCAGATCCTTTGTGGGTCATTGCAGGGGTATGTACCTATCTGTTGGTCGGAGTGGACACTCAAGAGGGGGGTGAATTGAGTTCCAATTAAAAATTTCTGTTAAAAACTTTAAGATTAAATCCCCCAAATTGAAAAACAGCCCAGTCAATTAAGGCAGTAGAGATATAGGTGACTTATTGTTCAACAGGTTTCTCTAAGGTTGATTAATCCTCAGTAAGGTTAGTTTGATGACTAACTTTACTTTTGAAACAAGTTTACTAAACAAATCTCTTATACACACTAACCAAAATTGACTATCAGAGTATTTGCAAAAACAGATTTCTTGTTTACAAAAAGGAGCACAGCGGAAAAAGGGAAAGAAAAGTAAAGAAAAGAATAACAAGCTATTTCAAACAAGAGGTTCAGTCTTAAGCTAAGACTTAGTCCTCTTCCACTTGGTGATCACCTGCCACCAAGCAATTTTATAAAAAGGATTGATACACAGCCTGTATCGAGCTTTACAACAGTTTTCACAAACTGTCCAGGTTTGACAACCTCTGCCACAGTTATACGTGGGAAAACAAATGACCAAGCCACACCAGGTTTCTTCCACAGTTATACGTGGGTAAAAAATGTAAAAAGGTTTGAGATAGGGATTTTCAGTATCCCTCAGTTTAAGCACAGGTGACAATGTGTGTAATACTAACACACTTCTCACAAATGTAAAACACTTAAACACAGTAGAGCAAGAGATAGAAAGAAGAAGGTTTAGAGTGCTCTATAGTGTTGGCAGATCAGTTCTGGACTCGTAGAAATGAGTGACTTGAAGCTTTGGTCCTTTTTCTGTAAGTTGACACTAAAACAGAGTGTCGTGATTTCCAGACTTCCAGATTTTCAAGTGATCAGCTTCTTTTAGTTTGAGTGCTTCACAGCATGGCTTTTAGGAGACGGTTCTTTCAGTCGGTTCACTTGAGACTCTTTTTTTCTTCAGAAAGAATGCTTGAGAGTTCTTCTAGATGTTAGACTCTGTGTGTCCTTCCTCTATTCTTGTTCGTGTATGTCACTGTTCTTTTCGTTCCATTCATCATTTTTCTTGAATGCTTCTCTCTTCTTTTTATACTCCTCCATATATGCCCTTTTTGGTCACCCGAGGCCGACAAGATAAATAGTCTTGAGTTACACGTGCAATCTTCCTCGTACATTGTATTATTTCTTGATATGTCTGCAAATATCAATAAATAATGTTAGGTGTATTAATTTGTCTAGACATGACCGTTAGATTAGTATTAATCAAATTGGTAAAGAAAAAAGTAGAAATATAATAATAATAGACTGGTCGAGAATGTATGTCACTGTGGACTTCAACTGTGGTCTTCCAACTGTGGACTTCCTTCTGACTGATGACTTCAACAAAAGGCTTGCTGTCTGTAGGCTTGCAATGGTAGCTTTTACTCCATGTAACTGTAGCCTCTCTAATTGTAGACTTGTAATATCAAATTTGTATAATTGTAACCTTTGTCAACTGTAGACCTCGATCATCAGTAGACTTAGTCGACAGAAGCTGTCTAACTGTAACCTTGACTGTAGACTTATGACTGTAGGCTTGTTCGACTGTGAACTTGATCCAACTGTAGACTTGTTCGACTGTGAACTTGAGCAGAGAAAACTTTGAACAGAAGTCTTGTAACTGTGACCTTCGTCTGTGAGCTTTGACAATAGATAGCGGTAGACTCGTGACTGTAAGCTTGTATTAGTCTTCGACTGTAACCTTGTAACTGTGAACTTATTGCAACAGTAACTTAAGGTGACAGTTAGCTGTAA
Organism: Viscum album; assembly: GCA_963277665.1. Classification (NCBI taxonomy): domain Eukaryota; kingdom Viridiplantae; phylum Streptophyta; class Magnoliopsida; order Santalales; family Viscaceae; genus Viscum; species Viscum album. The sequence continues at coordinate 368,205,670 of OY728125.1, forward strand.
CTGTGACTTTGAAAAGAAAACTCTGACTGTTGGCTAACAATACTAAACTTATGTAAATACTACTGTAAGCTGTTACAGTAAAGTTATGAGAGTAAGAATATGAACTGTTTAGAATAAAATACGTTTAAGCATAGAATAATAAGATTAATGCAAGGTTTTAATACATCATCATCAACGTTTAAGCATGATTTGGGATTATCAAAACAGGTGATTCCAACAATCTCCCCCTTTTTGATAATCACAAATTATGTCAGTATGGAATGAAATATAGATGTATCAGAGAGAAGTGTGCAAAACACAGTATTAGAAATATGAGCACAAAAATTAGGTATAATCCTCAAGGATTTCTCCCTCTTTGTATAGGTTCATTTCTCCCCCGAGTTTTCCCTATTTCTCCCTATTTCTCCCCCTTTGTGATTAACAAAAAGAAAGACAGAGAGAGAGAAAATAAACATTGTATTAATAATGAGTACATTACATGACCCAAAACGTGAATACATGATCCCTATCAAAAAAACATAAACAGACTCAATCCTCTTCATCTGTAGGTAAGGGATCTTTTCCTTTGGAGGAAGAAGATGGAGCAGTAGGTGAAAGATCAACAGGCTTAGGAATTGTAACAGGAATGTCTGGAGGGGCAGCAACAGATGCTCCTGAAGGCCTGTAGTGAGTATCTTGCCGAGGTATCAGTGGTCTAAGGCTTCTGAGGGCATCAGCAGGAGACATTACTGAAGAATCACTCGGGTTGGAGACAGGTAGGGCAGGAGGAACTATAACAGGTGTGCAGTCCACATGAAGAAAAGGTAGGAGCAGATTCCTGAAATCCATGATGATGTTTCCTCCTCTGTCCATGGCAGATAAGAAGTCATTTTTGTTTTCCAAGAATTTATCCAAAGTCGGGGTCAACTCTCGTAGCTTGCTAACTTGTTCTTTGAAAGCTTGAGTAACAGGAGGCAGCTTCATAGTTTCTAGCATGAGCTTGAAGTGATGGTTCAACTGATGCTTGGTGAAAATCCGATCAAAGTAATGATCCACTTTACTTTTGATGGCCTCCTGAGAAGCAGTAGCAGCCTGCAGGTTCTCACGAACAAAGCCACTGACTTCTCTTGTAGTAGCAAGGATCTGTAGGTCTGATGTGTCATTTGCACGGGCCTGAGTAAGCTCTTCTCTGAGTAGGCTTCTAAACTGCTCAAGGTCTACAGGAGAGCTAGATGAAGGAAGGGACTTGACTGAGAGTTCCACTGTCTCCTTGAAAGACTGAGTCATATTTCCAATCACTTTCTGAATGACAACATCCTGATTGCTAAAGTGTTCTTTTACTGATTTCTTGAACGCCTCAAATACTTCCACAAACTGCTTGACCACTTCTTTGATGTATCGAATCTCACTGGCCACTTGTGTCTGAGAACTGCTCAGGGCAGTTAAAGAAGCAACTGATTGTCTGAGGGCCACTACTGCTCAAGTCCATCTTTCAATTTGAGTGTGGCACACTTTCATTTCATCCATCACTTCTTTGATTGGACTTCCCACAACACATCCTAGAGATAATTCTAAGGATTGTTCTACATTTTTCAGCTGATCAAAAAGACTGGTTTTCAATTCAGCAACAGACTGTCTGATGGTCTCCTTCATTTCATTCTTTAAGGATTCAAGGTCTTCCTTGGTGGCCAATCTTTCAGTTTCTAACACTTGAGAGCTGTTAGTTAGGATAACTGGATTTCTTGGTGGTTGATTTTCCTCATCTGAATCCTCATAATTGAGTCCTAACACCATGTATCCTGGATCTGAGGTCCATCCTTCTATATCATACAGTACAGAGACTGAACCAAAACGCTCCCCCTCACTTGGAGCTCCTTCCTGAACATTTTCTACTATCTGCTCGACTTTGGGTAACTCTAAGTTCTCTTCTGTAGCTCTAGCAGGTTTCATACTTGCTTCCTCTGTAGGTTCAGCAGTGAGGTTAGCCTCCCTCTCTGTTGAGTCATCAACCACTTCCATGACAACAGTAGTAGAGACCACTCCTGCTTCCTGGTCAGACACTGACTTGTCTGTATACCCTATCAGAGGGCTCATACTAAGTTCTTCTGTTTCTTCACCACTGATCTTCTCTTCATCTTCTGCAACAGTTTCTTGATTTTCATTTGAAGCTCCAGCCTCTTCTGCTTCGACTGTATCATCCTCGTCAGAGGTGTCCTTGACAAAATATTGAGATTCTTCTTCTTCTTCTTCTGTAGACTCAGTCTCACTGTCTCTTAGAACAGGTTCTCTACTAGGTAGTTCTTTTGGAAGGCTTGCTGCTCCAAACGTCACTGTCCTGACAGGACTGTGAGTAGTCTCAGGATCACTTCCTTCATCAATTGGGGTTTTCTCTCTTGCAGAGTCACCAACTACTGTAGTCTGTTCATTATCTGAGTATACAGGTTCAGGCTCATCAGGCTTTAAGCCTGGATCTCTCCTATCCCTCGGTCTAGAGGGATGAGTAGAAGGGCTAAATTTCTCATAGATTCTCTCCTCATCATTCACCCATGATTTCTTCCAGGGATTCCAACTGATCCTCATGAATTTGCAGATTACTTTCGAGATACATACACTGTTCTTTGCCACTATCAACTCTTCCTGACTTCCAAATGCACCTTTCACTTTCAACATTACCGAAATGAGTTTAGCATGAAACAAGGAACTTGATTTTGAGCTTGCCTTTATCATGTCCTCCATCTGATCCATCAGCAACCTACAAAGGTTGACCTTCCTTCCATGTTTTAATAAGTACATCAAGTAAATATGCTGGTGCTTCAGAGTTGCAAAATCTCCTCTTCTAGGACTCAGTACATGCTGAATAAACTTAAACAGGAGCCTGTCCTCTCCACTCATTTCAGCAGCAATAATCTTTCTTACTGTGCCATTGCCTGTCAGTTCTTCCAGAGCCGTCTCATGATCAAAGATTCCACTATTTGGAGGAGCCGCTCCAGAATAGTAGTTGTAAATACCCTCATGAGGAACTCTTAAACATGCAGCCCATTCAACGGATGAAAAACTGACTTCATTGTCGTTTACTCTGGATACCAGTCTATGCAGATCATCCTCTTCCTCGAACTGTAGATATTCATAGAATTCCTTCACCAGCTTCGGGTAGTACGGTCCATTATTGTTTGCGAAGCATTCGGTCCATCCTTGCTCATTAAGCACTACCAGTACTAATGATCTGCTCGATAAAATCCACTCTTCACTTAGCTCCTTCTCAGCAACTATTTCTCTCTTAGTCAGATGTGGATTAACAGGTCTTATCGAGGCGTTCCCGGTGCCACTGGATTCGACTCGAGTCCTCTTTGGCATTGGTACATCTTCATTGACAGTCGGGGGTCGCTTTGTTCTGGCCATTGGAACTGAATGAGGTTTCGAGGTTCGGTTGAAGGTTTAGGGTTTGGGACTTGAGAGAGAAAGGGTCGAGATGAGTGGATTGAGATATGTTCGATGTTCTAAATTTTATCATTTAGGGATTTAGAAATAAAAGTATAAAGAAAAGAAACGGTTCGAATTCCCGCAAAAATAAAATAAGGTTAAACAGTGAAACAGCCTACAGAGAGATGTAATCAGTGAGGTACACCGGTCAGGTCTAACTGTGAGGTTTCAACTGTGAGGTTTCAACTGTGAGGTTTCAACTGTGCTATAATTAATCATAGCTAACTCATGTTTGATGTAACTTAATCTCTCAGAATTCAAAGGCTTTGTAAAAATATCAGCTAACTGATGTTCAGTGCCAATGAACTCAAGAGTGATATCACCTTTGTGATAATGATCCCTCAGAAAGTGATGTCTCACATCAATATGTTTTGTCCTAGCATGAGATACTGGATTTTTAGAAATGTTAATAGCACTTGTATTGTCACACCTTATAGAGACATGTTTGAATTGATATCCATAGTCTAGTAAAGTGTGTTTCATCCACAAGATTTGTGCACAACAGCTACCAGCAGCTATATACTCAGCTTCGGTAGTAGATAATGCAACAGAATTCTGCTTCTTACTACACCAAGATACTAGTGACTTGCCTAAAATGTGACATGTTCCAGAGGTGCTCTTTCTATCTAACTTGCATCCAGCAAAATCAGCATCAGAATAACTTAATAAATCAAATGATTGTCCTTTTGGATAAAATAATCCCAAATTGGGAGTATGTTTTAGATATTTGAAAATCCTTTTAACAGCAGTCAAATGAGACTCTTTTGGATTGGCTTGAAACCGAGCACACATGCATACACTGAACATGATGTCAGGTCTACTGGCAGTAAGGTACAGTAGACTACCTATCATACCTCTGTAATTGGTTTGATCCACTGGTTCACCAGTTTCATCACTGTCCAACTTGCAAGTGGTGCTCATAGGTGTGTCACTGCCTTTGGTGCCATCCAAAGAAAAACGTTTTAGAAGATCTTTAATATATTTACTTTGGTTCAAAATAATACCATTTTTATTTTGAAAGATCTTAAATCCAAGGAAAAATTTGAGTTCTCCCATTAGACTCATTTCAAACTCATTTTGCATTATTTTTGAAAAATCAACACATAAAGAATTTTTAGAAGATCCAAAAATAATATCATCCACATAAATTTGCACTATTAAGACATCTTTAGAAATCCATTTAATAAAAAGAGTAGGATCAGCTATCCCTTTAGTAAATCCTTTCGAAATAAGAAAAGAGCTGAGCCTATCATACCAAGCTCTTGGAGCTTGCTTTAAACCATATAAAGCTTTAGATAGTTTAAAAACATGATTAGAAAAATGGGTATTTGTAAAACCAGGAGGTTGTTCCACAAATACATCCTCAATTATATATCCATTTAGAAAATCACTTTTAACATCCATTTGATATAGTTTGAAATTCAGATGAGCAGCATAAGCAAGTAATATCCTAATGGCCTCTAGTCTAGCCACGGGTGCAAAGGTTTCCTCATAGTCTATTCCTTCTTCCTGACTATACCCTTGTGCAACTAGCCTAGCTTTGTTTCTGATTATATTACCAAACTCATCAACTTTGTTTCTAAACACCCATTTAGTGCCTATGGTAAGAGTGTCTTTAGGTCTTTCCACTAATTCCCAAACTTTGTTTCTTTCAAACTGATTTAGTTCTTCTTGCATAGCCATTACCCAGAATTCATCACTGATAGCATCATTGACATTTTTTGGTTCAAGCTGTGAAAGAAAATCTTGATGTTCAACCTGATTTCTTAGAGAAGCTCTAGTTTGTGTTCCTCTATCAAGATTACCAACAACAGCATCTAAAGGATGATTCTTTAGAATACTAGTTGATTTGGTAAAGGTTGAACTAGAGATTTCAGGTTCATTTATAGGTTCCGGTTCCACAGAGGAAGATTCTGGAAAAAGTCCAGAACTGGATGTTTTTATTACAGGTTCTTTAGATTTGTCATTTAGGTCCAGAACAGATAAGTCTTCTTCAACATCTTCAAGAGAAGTTTTAGACTCATGTGGATCAGTCTCATCAAACTTGATGTGAACAGATTCTTCCACACATTTGGTTTTCTTATTGAACACTCTATAGGCTTTACTAGACATAGAGTAACCCAGGAAAATTCCTTCATCACTTTTTGGAGCAAATTTATCAAGATTATCATTAGTATTCAGAATAAAGACTTTGAAACCAAAAACTCTAAAGTAATTAACCTTAGGCTTCCTATTATTCCACAACTCATAAGGGGTTTTCTTAAGAACCGGTCTAATCAAGACTCTATTAATAACATAGCAGGCTGTATTTACAGCTTCAGCCCAAAAGTAAACAGGCAGGTCATATTCATTAAGCATAGTCCTTGCAATTTCTTGCAGGGTTCGGTTTCTTCTTTCCACTACACCATTCTGTTGAGGTGTCCTAGGAGCAGAAAAATTGTGAGCATAGCCATTGTGTGAGCAGTAAGATTCAAATTCTTGATTCTCAAACTCACGGCCATGATCACTCCTCAAGGTCTTAATCTTAAGTCCACTAAGATTTTCTACAGACTTAGAGTATTTAACAAAGGAAGAGCAGGCTTCACTTTTGTGAGCTAGAAAGTATACCCAAGTATATCTAGAAAATTCATCTACAAGAACATAAACATAGTGCTTCCCATTTAGACTTGAAATTATTGATGGTCCAAAAAAATACATGTGAACCAGTTCAAGTGGTTGAGAAGTTGAAACTTCTTTCTTTGGTTTAAAAGAAACTTTGTGTTGTTTTCCCTTTTGACAGGGATTACACACTTTGTCATTTGGGAATTCAAGCTTAGGTAGGTCTCTAACTAGGTGTTTCTTAGAGAGTTTTCTAAGTGAGTGAATGTTGCAGTGTCCTAATCTCCTATGCCACAGCCAAGACTCTTTATGAAAAGCATTTAAGCAAGTAACATTATGTTTAGCTAAAGTGTTTAAGTCAATAGCGTAAACATTTTCATTTCTTAAGGCAGAAAATATTAAAGCATTTTTGGAATTATAAACATCACAAGAATTGTTTTCAAACTTGACATTAAAACCATCATCACACAATTGAGAAATGCTAAGTAGGTTGTACTTAATTCCATCAACAAATAAAACTTTGGAAATTAATATTGAGTCAGTGTTACCAATCTGGCCTAAGCCGATGATTTTTCCTTTTGAGTTATCACCAAAAGTGACATATCCTCCATCAACCTTTATTAAGATTTTGAAGCACGAATAGTCCCCAGACATGTGTCTTGAACATCCACTGTCTAAGTACCATACCTTCTTGTAATTGCTTTTCAAACAGATTTCCTACAAAACAGATTAGACAGGAAATGACTTTGGTACCCAGATTTTCTTGGGTCCAGATATGTTAGCAATCAAGGATTTAGGTACCCAGATTTGTTTTATGGGTCCCATACAATTAATAGATGCAACAGATTTAGAGAGATATACTTTATTTGATCTACAACTATTTAAATAACCAGTTGAGGCATACGAATTTCCAAAACTGGAACTAAGAGGATTTTTTCCAGACTTGGGAATAAATCGGGTTTTAGTAAACTGTCTTTGTCCAGGTTGGTATCCCAAGCCAGTAGCATACTTAGGTGCAACTTGCTTTCCTAGCAGTTGGGTTAGAGTATCTTTTCCATTTGTGAATGTTTCTAAGTCCTTTCTAAGTTGTTCATTAGATAGTTTCAGTTCTGTATTCTCCTTTAATAATTGAACATTTTTCTCTTTTTCTACATCAAGTGTAGACTTGACACTTGCAGTAAGAGCATGCTGTTTCTTTAAAGACTTATATTTATCCTTTAGTTCATTACACGTTTCTTCCAGCATATTACAGTATTCAATCAATTCATCTTTAGACATATTTTCAGAATCAGAACCAGATTCTTCTTCACCTTCAGAATAATAAGAGTTTAAAGTGGGAGTGTCTAAGGTTACCTCAGATGTGTTTGTCATGAAACACATATTAGCACGATTTCTTTCAGAATCACTGGATTCTGATTCACTTGTGCTGTCTTCTGAAGCACTCCAGGTGGCCTTCATAGCTTTCTTATAATTCTTGTCCTTGTACTCATATTTCTTCTTGAATTTTAACTTAGGACAGTCAGCTTTGATGTGTCCTTTCCTTTTACATTCATAGCAAACTATGTCTTCTTCTTTATCAGTTTTCTTCCAATCTTTCTTCCACTTACCTTGTCTATCATACTTACCCTTGTAGTTTGGTTTTCTGAAGAACTTCTTCTTCCTATAGAACTTCTTGAATCTCCTTGCTATTTGTGCCATCTCGGCATCACTGTCAGAATCTAAGTCTTCACTAGATGAGCTTTCAGTTGGTATATGCACTTTCTCCTTGTCTTTGCTCTTTGATGCAGTAGACTTAAAAGCTACAGATTTTCATTTTGGTTCCTCATCTTCCTCTTTATTTACCTTGAGCTCTTCTTCGTACATCATCAGCTTACCAATTAACTCCTTGACAGGCAAAGTTCCAATATCACAGGATTCTCTAATTGAAACGGATGTGCCTCTCCATCTGTCAGGAAGACATCTCAATAATCTCATGATTTTCTCCTTTGCTGAAACAATCTTTCCGAGTGAGCTCATTGTGTTGACTATCTCATCAAACCTGAGATACATATCAGAAATAGGTTCATCAGCTTTCATCTTAAAGTTATCATATTTGATAGTATAAGTATTTAACCGCATTTCCTTGACATTAGTTGTTCCTTCATGAGAAACAGCTAAGGTGTCCCAGATTTCAAAAGCAGTTTTACATGCAGAAATTCTATTGAATTCCTCATCTCCTAGAGCACAGTAGAGAGCATTCACAGCCTTACAATTATTATTGTAAGCTACCTTAGTAGGTTCATCCCAAGTTATTCTTTCAGTTTCTGGAATCTTGTATTGAGACTCTATAGCAGTCCAAATATCAAAACCCATACTTTCCAAATGAATTTTCATTTTGAGCTTCCATTGGGCATAATTCACACCATTAAAGAAGGGTGGCCTGTTAGTAGCAACACCTTCTAGTCTATTATCCATAAGGAAATTTTAGAAAATGTTTTAAAGAGATAAAATTTAGAACTAACAGAAATTTAAGATCTTTTAGATAAAACTACAATCACAGTTTAAAAACAGAGAGTTAAAATAAAACTTTGAGCAAGTATAACAGAGATAAACACATCCTCTGATACCAAATGTTGGTCGGAGTGGACACTCAAGAGGGGGGTGAATTGAGTTCCAATTAAAAATTTCTGTTAAAAACTTTAAGATTAAATCCCCCAAATTGAAAAACAGCCCAGTCAATTAAGGCAGTAGAGATATAGGTGACTTATTGTTCAACAGGTTTCTCTAAGGTTGATTAATCCTCAGTAAGGTTAGTTTGATGACTAACTTTACTTTTTAAACAAGTCTACTAAACAAATATCTTATACACACTAACCAAAATTGACTATCAGATTATTTGCAAAAACAGATTTCTTGTTTACAAAAAGGAGCACAGCGGAAAAAGGGAAAGCAAAGTAAAGAAAAGAATAACAAGCTATTTCAAACAAGAGGTTCAGTCTTAAGCTAAGACTTAGTCCTCTTCCACTTGGTGATCACCTGCCACCAAGCAATTTTATAAAAAGGATTGATACACAGCCTGTATCGAGATTTACAACAGTTTTCACAAACTGTCCAGGTTTGACAACCTCTTCCACAGTTATACGTGGGAAAACAAATGACCAAGCCACACCAGGCTTCTTCCACAGTTATACGTGGGTAACAAATGTAAAAAGGTTTGAGATCGGTATTTTCAGTATCCCTCAGTTTAAGCACAGGAGACAGTGTGTGTAATACTAACACACTGCTCACAAATGTAAAACACTTAAACACAGTAGAGCAAGAGATAGAAAGAAGAAGGTTTAGAGTGCTCTATAGTGTTGGCAGATCAGTTCTGGACTCGTAGAAATGAGTGACTTGAAGCTTTGGTCCTTTTTCTGTAAGTTGACACTAAAACAGAGTGTCGTGATTTCCAGACTTCCAGATGTTCAAGTGATCAGCTTCTTTGAGTTTGAGTGCTTCACAACATGGCTTTTAGGAGACGGTTCTTTCAGTCGGTTCACTTGAGACTCTTTTTTTCTTCAGAAAGAATGCTCGAGAGTTCTTCTAGATTTTAGACTCTGTGTGTCCTTCCTCTATTCTTGTTCATGTATGTCACTGTTCTTTTCGTTCCATTCATCATTTTTCTTGAATGCTTCTCTCTTCTTTTTATACTCCTCCATATATGCCCTTTTTGTTCACCCGAGGCCGACAAGATAAATAGTCTTGAGTTACACATGCAATCTTCCTCGTACATTGTATTATTTCTTGATATGTCTGCAAATATCAATAAATAATGTTAGGTGTATTAATTTGTCTAGACATGACCGTTAGATTAGTATTAATCAAATTGGTAAAGAAAAAAGTAGAAATATAATAATAATAGACTGGTCGAGAATGTATGTCACTGTGGACTTCAACTGTGGTCTTCCAACTGTGGACTTCCTTCTGACTGCTGACTTCAACAAAAGGCTTGCTGTCTGTAGGCTTGAAATGGTAGCTTTTACTCCATGTAACTATAGCCTCTCTAACTGTAGACTTGTAATATCAAATTTGTAGAACTGTAACCTTTGCCAACTGTAGACCTCGATCATCAGTAGACTTAGTCGACAGAAGCTGTCTAACTGTAACCTTGACTGTAGACTTATGATTGTAGGCTTGTTCGACTGTGAACTTGATCCAACTGTAGACTTGTTCGACTGTGAACTTGAGCAGAGAAAACTTTGAACAGAAGTCTTGTAACTGTGACCTTCGTCTGTGAGCTTTGACAATAGATAGCGGTAGACTCGTGACTGTAAGCTTGTATTAGTCTTCGACTGTAACCTTGTAACTGTGAACTTATTGCAACAGTAACTTAAGGTGATAGTTAGCTGTAACTGTGACTTTGAAAAGAAAACTCTGACTGTTGGCTAACAATACTAAACTTATGTAAATACTACTGTAAGCTGTTACAGTAAAGTTATGAGAGTAAGAATATGAACTGTTTAGAATAAAATACGTTTAAGCATAGAATAATAAGATTAATGCAAGGTTTTAATACATCATCATCAACGTTTAAGCATGATTTGGGATTATCAAAACAGGTGATTCCAACACTATCGATCCTTTGTGTGTCCGATGGCTTAGATGAATCAGTGGCCATATCTGGTCATCTTTATCGTCATACAAAGAAGTATACCTATGTGAGCTGAATCCTATTTTTCTTTCCTATGTGGATTGTGTTGTGCTATCCTGTGTGGATTTATGTTTTTCTTTCCTGTGTGGACTGGGTTGCACTTGGGTTTTGATGTTGGAGCCGAATGAGAATTGATGACTTAGGTATATGTATGGGCATATACCTAAGAAGTGTCAGATGCTAATTCATGATTGTATCTTTCCTTTTTGGATTATCGTTTGTGGATTTTGGGAGACCTTCGGGGGTCTCAGGGTCCCTAATGAGTAGATGAAACTCACCCCTGCACGGGCTATGCCCACACTACGTTTTGTTGGTTGCAGACGACAGAAAACGCTGATTGTGGTGGAGGCTTGCGGAGCAGGACGGTACCTGGAGGTGGACCACTATGCGGGACGTACTCGGAGCGGACGGCTGGACCCGAGGAGATGTGGAGGATATACGTACCCACCCTTCGGGTGGGATTTCCAGTGGACAGCTCGACGTTGCGGCTTTACTTTTCAGTTTATGTTTTCTCTTTCCAGTTGTACTTTACTTTCAGTTTGGGTTTGTATACTGGCCCACTTACTTTTCCGCACTTACTTTTGTACCAGTTTTTACTTAGTGTTTACTTCTGCCTGCTTGCTTTGTGGTGTTTGTGGTTTACTTTACAAAGTCAATGCCTTCCCTTTTTACTGGGATTTATGCCTTGGTGCTAGTCGCCAGCCCCTGGCCTATGGAAGGCGGGCTTGGGGTAGTCATGGCACGGGCCCCGAGGATGGGTCGTGACAAATTGGTATTAGAGGAGTTCGGTTCTACCATAGAACTTTGGAATCTGATCTTTTTCTATTTGAAGCAATAGTGTTAAGCATATTGAGTGTGGTTAATCAGTCCAGGGAGTCCAGTGTTGGTGCGGCGGTCGACGTATCCGTACACCAGGACCCTGACTTCTGATTTCTGACTTAATGCACGAAAACATTGATTGCGTGTGTGTTTCAAGTTTTCTTTGTGATTACTTTGTGTCAGCTCACCAGGTATACTGTTCTGACCGTGGCGCATCTGTTTTCTTTTCAGGATGGCTCCACGATGGCAGCCAACTAGGGTTCTGAGAGTTGAGCGTGATGACAGTCTGCCGAGCGACGAGGCCTCGGTACAGGGCCCTTTGACAGCTAAGGCACTGGTGGTACCTCTACCCGCCGATCCACCGATGCTTCCATCCCCAGCCGATGATGATGCACGTCACCTTAGTGCACTGCATGAGTTCCAGCGCCAGTGACCACCCAGGTTCCGTGGGGAGACGGACCCCGAGGCAGCCGAGGACTGGCTGGAGGTAGTTGTATGAGTTTTCCGGTTAGTGAGGACACCAAAAGACCTCATGGTGATCCTCGTAGTGAGCCTACTGCACACGGCAGCGGGCCGATGGTGGAGCTTGATGCTCCAGGTGCACGATGAGGCATCTCTTCTCTGGATGGACTTTGAGAGCCTCTTCCGCTCAGAGTTTGTCCCAGCAACCCTTCGTGCGGTACGCATCCAGGAGCTTCTTCAGCTGTGGCAGGGAAGCATGACGGTTGCCCAGTACTCGGCGAGATTCACCGATCTCTCGCGCTACTCGACAGACATTGTACGGGACCCATTCTTATGGGCCCGGACCTTTGAGCAGGGATTGAGACATGAGATCAGGGAATCGATGATCTCCCTCAGCATTCCGACTCAGGAAGGAGTACTGGAGCGAGCCCTTTTGATCGAGAGCTTTCTTGCTGAGCCTTCTTCAGCAGCGAGACCTACCAAGGGGCGACACGTAGCAGAGTCTTCTGCGGCAGGCAGTCGACGGATGACTCATGGGTCCAGGCAGACCAGACCCTCACGCAGATAACCTCAGGACACTGGCTCAGCAGTGCGGGGCACACAGCGTGGAGCCAGTCTTTCGAGAGGCAGGTAGTGCTACACATGCAGCGGGCAGGGTCACATGGCTCGTGACTGCCCGACCCACCATTCTGAGGAGTAGTAGACGGTTGAGGGGCCACCCAGGCAGAGGCAGAGGGTGGACCATGGTAGTCCTCAGGTAGCAGGCGGACGAGGCAGAGAAGCTGGCCGAGCAGCAGGTGGTGGGTGACGCTTTGAGGCTCTACCACCACCACCACTAGGAGGTCCACCCCGCCCACAGGGAGATTGCGGGAAAAGACAGGCACAGCTCCAGGCAGCAGAGGCCTATGACCACGGTGTGCCCGAGATGATTCAAGGTACTATATGTGTCTATTCCACCCTTTCTTTAGTTCTTATAGACACAGGAGCGAGTCACTCTTTCATAGCCGCTTCTCTTATTCGGAGCTCGGAGATTCTGACAGAGCCATTGGCTTGATCCTTACGTCTAGAGACTCCTACGGGTGCAGAATCGATGATTACACACTGGTGTCGGCAGTGTGAGCTTACTCTAGGAGGCGATAGATTCGACTGGGATCTTCTTGTAGCATCATCGAGGCCTTACGACGTCATCTTGGGCATGGATTGGTTATCTACAGTCCATTCTCAGATTGACTGTATTAGGCACAAGGTGCGATTTGTACGCACCGACAGGAGCAGGTTCACCTTCACCGGCGAGAAGGGAGCCTTCGCAGCACAGGATGGACTTCCGCAGAGAAGAGGACATCCCATCACTCATCAGTTGGCTAGCCTCATCCTAGGAGCAGTTGACGTGCAGAGTCCTAGTTTTCCTGCAGTGGTGGATCAGTATGCGGATGTCTTTCCCAATGACGTTCCAGGACTACCTCCTCGTAGAGAGGTAGACTTTTATATTGACCTGTACCCTGGGACAGCCCCGATATCGACTCTATCGTATTGGATGGCCCTAGCTAAGCTTCAAGAGCTACGAGTATAGTTGTAGGACTTGCAGGTTAAGGGATTCATCCAACCCAGTGTTTCACCCTAGGCTTCCTCGATATTGTTCGCCAAGAAGGCGGATGAGAGATTCCAACTTTGTGTCTACTATCGTCGCCTGAACCAGGTGACAGTGAGGAACAAGTATCTTCTACCGAGGATTGATGACCTCTTCGATCAGCTCAAGCGATCACGGTGGTTCTCGAAGATAGACCTCATGTCAGGATATCATCAGCTCAGAGTTCGGGACGAGGACGTGCAGAAGACGGCCTTCAGATGTCGGTACAGCCACTATGAGTTCTTGGTTATGCTATTTGGCATAACCAATGCTCCAGAGGTGTTCATGGGCCTCATGAATAGGATCTTTCAGCCATACCTTGATCGATTTGTCATGGTCTTCATCGACGACATTTTGATTTACTCGACGACTAAGGAGGAGCACGCCTACCACTTACGAGTTGTACTAGACACAATCCGAGAGCACCAGCTTTATGGAAAGCTCTCGAAGTGTCAGTTCTGGATATGTGAGGTCCACTTCTTGGGACACTTCATCTTTGAGGCGGTAGTTGCGGTGGATCCTGTGATGATCGAGGAAGTACTAGCTTGGGAGCCACCCAAGAGCATGACGGAGGTGGGGAGTTTCTTGGGACTAGCTGGATAATACCGGAGATTTGTGCCAGACTTCTCTAGAGTTGCGGCACCACTCTCAGCTCTTATGAAGAAGGGGAAACCCTTTGTGTGGTCAGACAGATGTCAGCAGAGCTTCCAGGAGCTGAGATAGAGATTGACCAGCGCCCCTATCTTGAGGCTTCCAGAGGAGAGAGTTGGGTCCATAGTCTACTGCGATGCATCAGCGACCAGACTCGGATGTTTCCTGATGCAAGAGTGGGCAGTGATCGCCTATGGATCACGTCAGTTGAGGCATCATGAGTAGAACTACACTACCCATGACCTGGAGTTAGTATCAGTGGTCTTCGCTCTAAAGACATGGCGACACTATCTGATGGGCGAGTGATTTACAGTCTTTTCTGACCATCAGAGTCTCAGGTACATCTTCTCTAAGAAGCACCTGAACCTGAGACAGCGGCGATAGATCGAGTTCCTCTAGGACTATTACTTTGAGATAGTCTATACTCCTGGGAAGGGGAACGTGGTAGCTGATTCTCTCAGTAGGAGGACGGGTATTCGGCTACATGAGGAGGCGACAGAGCAGCTAGCCGCTTTGCAGATATCCTTCGTGGATAGAGATGGAGCAGCCTTCCTTCAGTCTCTCATATTCACCCCTCCACTACTGCATCAGGTCAGAGAGGCACAGCGTGGGGATGCTGACAGTGAGACGCAGCGTGCACAGATATCCTCAGGATAGGCACCTGATGGTTTCTCCTTTGGAGTATAGCACGACGTCCTTTTCAGATAACGTACCTTGGTACCAGTTTATTTATGGGAGGAGGTTCTGAGAGAGTTTCACACTTCTCCTTTGGCAGTACATCCTGGAGTGGTAAAGATATACCAGGACCTCAGATGACAGCACTGGTGGCCGGGCATAAAGAAGGTTGTGGCAAAGTTCGTTTCTCGATGCCTCACCTGCCAGCAGGTGAAGGCAGAGCATCAGGTACCAGCAGGCTTCGTACAACCCTTGGAGGTCCCAGAGTGGAAGTGGGACGGGATATCTATGGACTTCGTGACTGGACTTCCACGCACTTCCAGAGGTCACGACTCCATTTGGGTGATTGTCAACCGACTCACCAAGTCGGCTCACTTCTTACCCATTAGAGAGCAGGGCTCAGTGGAGAGCTTGGGACGTCTCTACGTTCAGGAGATTGTACGGCTTCACGGTGTTCCATCATCTATCATCTCTTATCGAGATGCTCGTTTTACTTCCCGGCTTTATAAGGGGTTGCGGGAGGCGTTCGGGACATAGCTACGTCTGAGCACCGCCTTTCACCCTCAGACGGATGGTCAGACAGAGAGGATCATTCAGACTCTCGAGGACATGCTCCACGCATGTGTCCTCGACTTTGGTCGCAGCTAGGAGGACCACCTACCCTTGGTGGAGTTTGCGTACAACAACAGTTACCACTCCACCATCGGGATGGCACCATACGAGGCGTTGTACGGAAGACCTTGAAGATCGCCTTTGTGCTAGACATACCCTGGGGAGTCAGCACTTGTGGGACCAGAGATGGTTCGGGCCATGACAGAGAAGGTCCAGGTCATCCAGGAGCGGATGAGGACAACTTAGAGCCGGAAGTATTCTTATTCTGACAGGAGGTGGAGGCCACTAGAGTTCGAGGATGGCAACCACGTCTTCTTGTGCGTCTCACCTCGACGTGGATTACGGAGATTTGGCCGAGGCGGAAAGTTGTCTCCACGCTTCATCGGACCATTCCAGGTCCTCAGCAGGATTGGCGAGGTGGCTTATCGCCTGGCTCTACCACCTCAGTTGCACTGGGTGCACGACGTCTTCCACGTATCCCAGCTGAGGAGATACGTGCACGACCCGACGCATATCATTGACCATGGGGAGCTAGACTTTGATGATGGGGTGACTTTTGCGGAGGTCCCGGTGGAGATCGAGGATCGACAGGAGCGGGTCCTACGTGGATGGTTGATTCCTCTAGTGTGCATCAGATAGCAGCACGGGAACCTCCAGGAGAGCACTTGGGAGCGGGAGGCTCAGATGCATGCTCAGTACCCACATTTGTTTCCCTAGTTTATGATGTATCTTTATGGGGAAGTAAAGCCCTGAGGTGGGAGTGATGTAAAGACCCGTAAATTCCAAGGAAATTTTTTTTCATAATTTTATTTGGAATTTTACACGAACTTAGTTTCTGAAGGCACGTGATTCCGAGGCCCGGTGTGCCCGGAATCATTTTCTGAAGTTTGGCCCGGGTACGTTCAGTGAAAGAACGAGTGGGTTTTTCTAACTTTTGAACCGGTGCTTGGAATCGAATTCTGAGGGCACCGATGGAATCGCAGCATCGGTAATTGCTTAGAAACTCCTTTTCTAGAGTTGCGTTTGCTCGAGTGTGGTTTTTAATTTTTGGGGTTAAGTTAAGAAATAAAATAAAGTGGTTCGACAACTTTATTTTTTATTTCACTTAAAGCCACTTAAAAGACACTTAAAGCCACTCAAGCTAAGTTGAAGCGGATATGGTGCAATCCAAAATATCCTACCCTCTTGGTAGGATATTTGTGAGGTGGGGCCCGCACGAGCCCCACCGTTTCTTTTCCCCTAAGTAACGCACCCGCGAAAAATCCTCTTTATGAAAGTCAACCGGAGCGTTTTCTTAAATTCTTAACACCACTATTAATTGGGCAGTTATGTCGTTACCATTAATTCACCAAATTAATGGTTCGTTTCTTAACCTGTTTTTCAAATTGTTGGCATGAGTTTAAAAATAAGACCAACACTTGTCTTTTGAGGGGTGTCTTTTTTAGAGGATTTGGAGAAATCTCTAAAGCTAGAAGATCTTCAGCTTTCTTCATGAAGAACGCGAAGAACGCGAAGAACGCGAAGACCAAGAAGAACAAGAAGAATTCGAAGAACGCCGGCCTTCGACGAAAGGCGAAGAAGAACGCTGACGATTCTCCTTCTATGACGCTTCTTCTGTGGCGATTCTTTCCCCGTGACAAATCTTCGATCAACTGCTTGAGGTAGGAGATTTCAAATCTTTTAAATTCCTTTGTGGATTTTATCCTTACCATGGATTTAATTCGTGAAATTAAATCTATGTGTTTTCTTTAACCCTCGAAGATCTTCGACGCGACGCTGTATACCACGATGACGCGACGCCCTTCCGCGACGCGACGATCCTCTTCTTCCGCGACGGTCAATTCCGCG
Organism: Viscum album; assembly: GCA_963277665.1. Lineage (NCBI taxonomy): Eukaryota > Viridiplantae > Streptophyta > Magnoliopsida > Santalales > Viscaceae > Viscum > Viscum album. The sequence continues at coordinate 368,223,090 of OY728125.1, forward strand.
AAGAACTCTCGTCCGACAACAACTACGAGGTAGGGGTTTTATTTGAGAATTTATTTATTCCCGTGGTTGTTTCCTTCTAAAACAAAGAACCCGGATCAAAGTTCAATTTTAATTTATTAAAATTGTGCCTTGTTATGTTTTCATGTGTTGATTATTATTCTCAATGTTTATCACCTAACACGGAGGGTGCGGGCCAAACAAACACGGCCTGACAACCCTCTGCAGATTTTCATTGATGAGTGGATTAACGGCGTTTACGAAATGGGATCGGAATGGTGATTGGAGGCCTTCGCATCAAATTTCGGATCCCGGGAGATCCATAGGCGCAAACCACAGGCAAAACGGACCACCGGAGCGCGTCCAGTGGTCCGTGGAAGTTTTCACCGGCGCGCCACACCGTCACGGCGGCACCGGCGGCCAGAGTTGGCGGCCGGCAGCAGAAGGCCGTCAGGAAGCGGCGGCGCCCGGCGCGCCGCCGGGAAGACCCACCGTAGCTGAAGCCGCGGCAGCAAGGACCGGTCCCGTGGCCGTGCGGGACTGCGGGGAAGGGACGCGGCCTTGCGCCGTATCCGGTGACATAGAGCAGCCCCACGCGGGGCTGTGGCTCTCCTTCACGCGGGGGCAGCGCACCCCCGCGCCGCTCAGCCGTAACCGGCCGAGCAGACCCCTGGCGGTCGGGCCGCGCCCGCGCCGGCCGGGCCAGGTCGCGCCATGGCCGGGCCGGGCCACCATGGCCAGGCCGGGCCGCACAGGCCGGGTCGGACCCGGACCCGGGTCGGTCTGGGCCCAGACCCCCCATTTTCGGACCTTTTCGGTCTTTTGCTCGTATTTTGAGCTAAGAGCCTCTGATTCACACGTCGTTAGCGGAGATGCGATCCTTGGATTGAGGTGGTGGTTTCGGTATATTACACTCAAGGTTTCGGAATACTTTGGGTTCGGCCGGGTTGGTTCGTACACGAAACCAACCGGGCCCTCGGAGCGGAAACGCTCATTACTTGAGCTCTGGACGTCCGATTGACGTGTCGTAGGCTATGTTGAAATCCTCTAAGTGAGATGGATCTTCTAACTTACTCCACCTGATATTTGGACGCAGGTGGAGTACGGTCAGGTTGGTTTTTCCTTAAAAACTAACCGGGCCCCTGGAACGAAAAAGCCAATAACTCTCAGACCGGGCGTCCGATTGACGCGCCGTCTACGACGTTGAGTTCCTATTGATGATACGGAACTTTTGGATACATCAACTCTGTACTATGTGTCAGTTGATGTATCAGCCTCTCGGCTCATGGAGCGGAGCCTCCCGAACGAGCTTGCTGTGTGCGGGGACCCTAGAGCTGGCTGCGACGACGACGACGACGACTGTGCAGAGATCCTCATTGGATTCAATGACGACTGTGCAGAGATCCTCAGTGGATTCGACGAAAAATGTGCAGAGATCCTTAGTGGATTCGACGATGCCTACAACACTCAGCGATCCTTTGTGGTCCAGTGCTACCCATCCTGTGTGGGTCAGCGCTCAGCGGTCCTGTGTGGGCCAGCGCCTACAAATCCTGTGTGGGTCCGATCCTTTGTGGGTCTTTGTGGGGGTTAGTTACCTATCGATCCTTTGTGGGTCAGATCCTTTTTGGGTCATTGCGGGGGTCAGTTACCTATCGATCCTTTGTGGGTCCGATCCTTTGTGGGTCATTGCGGGGGTTATTACCTATCGATCCTTTGTGGGTCCGACGGCTTAGATGAATCAGTGGAAATATCTGGTCATCTTTATCATCATACAAAGAAGTATACCTGTGTGAGCTGAATCCTGTTTTGCTTTCCTATGTGGATTGTGTTGTTCTATCCGGTGTGGATTTACGTTTTTCTTTCTTGTGTGGACTGGGTTGTACTTGGTTTCAGATGTTGGAGCCGAACGAGAATTGATGACTTAGGTATATGTATGGGAATATACCTAAGCAGTGTCGGATGTTACTTCGTGATTGTATCTTTCCTTTGTGGATTGTCCTTTGTGGATTCTGGGATACCTTCAGGGGTCTCGGGGTCCCTACTGAGTAGCTTATACTCACCCCTGCACAGACTATGCCTGCACTACGTTGTGTTGGTTGCAGACGATGGACAACGCTGATCGTGGTGGAGGCTTGCGGAGTGGGACGGTACCTGGAGGTGGACCACTGGGCGAGACGTACTCGGAGAGGATGGCTGGACCTGAGGAGCTGTGGAGGCTATCTGTACCCACCCTTCAGGTGGGATTTCCAGTGGACAGCTCGACGTTGCGGCTTTACTTTTCAGTTGATGTTTTCCCTTTCCAGTTGTACTTTACTTTCAGTTTGGTTTTGTATACTGGCCCACTTACTTTTCCTCACTTACTGTTGTACCAGTTTTTACTTAGTGTTTACTTCTGCCTGCTTGCTCTGTGGTGTTTGTGGTTTACTTTACAAAGGCAATTCCTTCCCTTTTTACCGGGATATACGCCTTGGTGCTAGTCGCGAGCCCCTGGCCTATGGAAGGCGGGCTTGGGGTAGTCAAGGCACGGGCCCCGAGGACGGTTCGTGACATATACTACTTGAATGGTGGGGTAAGACAAGGAATGATTCCTCATTTTTCTTAGTTTCCACTTGCATAAACTCTTCTTTATTCTCCCATGATTTTACAAGGTATGTTGCGTCAATGGAATAATCAAAGTAAAATTTAGATTGTAATCCTATTTGAACAAAATTAAATAATTAATAATCAATATAAAATTCTCCTCTTTAAAATTAATCATCTTTCATCTCTATTTCCTCAAGTAAATCCACTTTCGATTCATCTTGATCTCCCTCCAATAAGTGTTCAAAAAGTTCAGGGAGCTCCATATATTACTCATTAAGTGATAAATATTTTTCATCCTTATCACCCAAGGAAATACAATTGTTAGTCAAATATAATGATTCAAAACAATTAGAGGTTATACTCAACTCAGTTTCAAAAAAATTAGAAGATTGAGTTCATGAAAATATCATCTCCCTGAGTTTGTTCTCCTTCAATTACTTCTTTAGTGGAAAGTACCTCTTTCACATGAATTTCACTAGATTGGGGTAGGTAGTCAGGCTCCAGCATATTTTCATAAAAGTACACCTCTAAGATTTTTTATTCCTTTAATGGTTTTAGATATTCTACTTTATAAGGAATAATTTGATCAAGTAGTTCCTCACACTCGTTCAATAAGTTATCTAGGTCTTTCTGATATCCTATATGTATTTAACTAGGAAAATATAATTCATCAATTTCCTCTAAAATTGATTAATCAAGAATGAATAGATATTATTTTAATTTATTTAATGCCTCAATGGGTTCTTTAATATGAAATATAAGTGGGGACACTTCTGCCACCACTTTTTCTGGTTCTGGTTCATATTTTGGCTCCATCTGCTTCTCAGGGGATGCATATATAGATTCAACTATCCAATCTATTTTGATATCAAGGTTTTTAACTATTTGACTAATCCTTTCCAATTGGGATTCAATGTCCTTGTGAACATCTTCTTCTTGGTGATTCACCTATGAAATTTATCCATATATATTGATGGGAAACAAGGAAATACCTTTTCTTACCTAGACTATATCTTGATAAAATTACGTAAAATAATCCAAGAGTTCAATTAATACTCTTTCCAATCCCTCCAACATGGGGTATTGAAGGTTCTATTTAAGGTCTTGAATGAGATCCATGAATTCATCCTCCTAGGTGATATGGATTTGATCTCCCCTGGTCAGTTTAGAAAATAAAGAAACACTGTCCATCATAGACCAATGTGCGTTAAACATTGGTTTTTTAACTTGTGGGTAATTGTTTCATAAATTGAGTAAATAATTATTTCAAAACATCATCTAAATAGATATTTTATGGTTTTTTTAAATTTAAAAGATTCAAATATTTACAATAATATATTTAGTATTACCTCCCTAGAAATAATGCCATGTTTTGACACATTCATGTCATAGGGTGTGACAAGAACAAATATTTCCTAAGATAAAATGCAGTATATTTATCAACCTAGGATGTATCTAGATAGGAGCACACAACAATCACATTTTTTACTTAAAATTAGATAAATAAGTGAGATTGTTTTGGAATCTATTTTTAAAAAAAAATAAATAATCAAATTAAAATGTTTGAACATGATTTTACGAAGAGAGTAATGAGATATGGGTAGGATCACCAAATGAAATTCCATCATGGTTATATAAATCATTCCCCCATGCTTCCTATTGAATGATAAATGAACAACTACTCAATCGAGTTTTCCATCACCCTTGGTTGAAGAAAGCAATGGTAACCACTCCTTTTTGCGTGAAAATTCATAAATCATTCCCTAAAAACTAAGGAAAGTATAGATCAAGAATTTTTTATCCTTATAAATCTATAAAAAAAATAACTTATTCCACCCACATTTTAAAGATCACTATAAACTCACCACCAAGCATAATCTGCTTGATCATGACAAACTACACTATGTGGAGTGAGTTCAAAATCTCATACCAAATATATAAACAATGAATAAAACCAAATCCTAAATAAAATCACATTAGTATAATTACACACCAATAAAAATAGAAATAAATCAATATAAATAGAGATAGTTTTATATTAAAACATAAGGCTCCAACGATATAAAAGAAAAACTCCCCCTTTCATGATCACTTAAGAGTTTTACCCTTTCATGTGAAGGGTAATAGAGTTTAATGGGAAAGAATTAAGCATTGTAAAACTATTATAAGAGAAAATATAAAATCTAGAGCACTTCAATCTTCCAATATTCTAGTACAACCTCTCCATCTACTCCTTTAACCCCTTTGAATGGAAGTGAACACTCGTATTTGTAGGCTTGAGGGATGGGAAATTTTCCCTCTATATTCACTCATCCAGAAGTTTGAGTCTATTTTTCATAATAAATCATTGAATATCAGGAATTTATCTTGATAAAATTTGCTTCTATCTCTCTTGTTCATCTGCCCACAAAATCTTATCTTATTTGGAAAAGTTTCAAAAAAGTTGTACTCGAATTACCGAAGAATTTGTTTTTACGAATGGAGACTCTTAAACCCCCTCAAATTTGGTTCATTAAATTGATTATTGAATAAAAAAATATTTATTATTTACATGAATATCGGATTCTACTTTCTAATCCATCTATAATCATATCATTAGGATGATTCTAGAGCAAGATATGATTAAATTACTCAGGTGGGGTCCATTCATTCTGCTAGAAAAATTTCAATACTTGACTACTTTTTATGGTCTAGTGTGTTTTGAATTGGATATGGGACCAGAAGAAAAATTTAAATCCCATTAACAAAGGAATACAAAAAAAATCACGGAATTTGGATCAAAATTTTAAAAGATATTCCTGAAATACAGAATTCCAGAAAACTATAAAATTTCCTAAATTAATAAATTTCAACAATTAAGCCCAAAATTCACCAAAAATATTAAAATGATGAAACTAAACATAAACTTATTTATTTTTAGGCATTAAATCATTGAAAAACATATGAAAAATTAGAAAAATATTAGCACTATCAATTCCCCCACACTTAGCACTTGGACTCCTAGACAAGTCAGCATCAAAATAAAATCAAAGAAAATTAAAAAAAACATACTCAATGAGATCAACCAATTCCATACAAGGAAACAGAAGATAGTGTGCCTCATAAAAAACCCTTGTTCCAAGTTATTTGTATATATCACTCAAAAAATTTCCTCTTCATTTCTCCTCCAATACACACAAAACACTTACCTCACATGAATTTTATATCATCTCATAAATGTTAATTTTTAATAAGTGTTTTATCATCCAAACTCATGGAAGGGTCACAATAGTCTTGATAAATTCCTATGTCTCCACTTGATGTGAGTCAAGGACATATTTTTATCATGAGGACTTTTAAAGGTTGTTCTATGGTTTCTAGTTGGTAGGATTTATATGTCAAAAAAATTGTTGTTGATTGAGGAGGGCTTAGATATTTTTCAAACAAAATTGCAAGATTATAATTTTCACTCATGTATGGTCTCCTCCGAAATCCCCTTAGTAAAAAATAATCTCCATCATCATGAAAAATCAAGGAAAGGTCATTCCATTTAGCAATTTAGAGCCAAAAATTTCAATCTTATCAAACATAATTTTTCTTGAAATCTCCAGAAAAGATATAACATTATTTATCCATTATAAGATCCATAAAGGAACAACTTATATTATCATAAAATATCTATAAAGGCGTATCTTTTAATATAATTATTTATTTTAAATAGCAAACACATCACTTAAACATTTTATTTTTCACCCAAAGTATCACCAAATGAGGTATTATAATACAAGACAGCTTCCCCCTGCACTTAAGTTCAACTAGATCATGCAATTTCACTTCAAGATTAGGTTGGATATTGAAATATATCTTGTAATATGGCTATCCTAACAGTATGTTCATGGATTCTAAGGGATACAAGGATTAAATGTAAAAGGAATCTTAGAATTAAAAAGGATTATTTTGAAATTAGGTCTTTAAAACCAAATAAATACCTCAATCATTTAAAACAAAAGTACCTCAAACTCTCATGTTTCGAATAGAATTAATAAAATTCTGGTTAAAGAAAGCATGGTTTTGTTCTCCCAATAAGTGAGGTGACTGTAAAAAATATGGAAAAAATTGTTAAGAAGCCTCACAAGAAATTAATTTAAAATATAAAGATAGTGATATGTGGCATGGGATTAAAATTCAGAGTACTTTTCATGAGATTCTCAAAGATTTGAACTTGAAACAAAGTCATTTTAAGTATTCATTTAAGCTCAGTTTTAGGGAATAAATTGTTTCACTCATTTACATGGATTTCAAAAATGTAAATGATAATAATTTCAGCTCAAAATTTTCAAAATCACAAAAAAATGTAAAATAAACACACAAAAATTAGAAAACTATAATTTTTTGTGAAAATAAGAACAACGAAAAAAAGAAAATCCTAATCTACAAAGGTTACCTCCCCCACACATAAATGATTTATTTTCCTTGATTTATTAAATTGTATTTAATATGTAATAAAAGTTTTAGTTAAACCACAACAAACAAGAATTAAGGAGTTGTAAAACCTAACTTATTAGCAGTGCAACATTGAGTTATGCACTTAAGTGTTTCTCTATAAAATCCTAAAAGAAAAATTGGAGAAGATAACATCAAATCCTTATTAAAAACAGAAACATAATGTTAAAATAAGGATAGATATTAGTTTAATCCTCCAAGTGGGCCCCAGGTTTTCACTTACTCTAGATGGATAGTTCCCATTGTTTATCCACAATTTGATGATGGGTGGTGTTTCTTTGAGAGGAACCACTAGTACATCTTCATTCTAGATTGAACTTATTACTTTTTTGTGGAATCCATGGGTATAATACAAAAAATTAATCCTCATAGAAATGATATAAAACTTCAATAGTGGGGGTATGAAAAGGAATGATTCCTCTTTTTTCTTGGTTTCTACTTTCACAGCCTCTTCTTTATTCTCCAGTAATTTTTCAAGGTATGTTGCATCAATGTATTAATCAAAGGAAAAGATAGAGTGTAATTCTATTTTTAAAAAAATAAAGTATGTAGAATAAATATTAAAATCTTACCTTTAAAGTAAGTTTGTTGCATCTTTGTTTCCTCAAGTAAAGACACTTTGGTCTCCTCTTAAACTCCCTCCAATAAGTGTTCAACAAGTTTAGGGAGATCCATACATTCCTCATAAAGTGAAAATTGTTTTTATTTCAATTCCTATAAGGTAATAAAAGTTTTTTCCAAATAAGAAAATTAAAAACAATTAGAGGTGATACTCGACTCAGTTTAAAAAAATAGATGATAATGATTTCATGAAAAGATCATCTCTTTGAGTTTGTTTAGCTTTAATTTCTTCTTTAGTGGTAAGTTCCTCTTAGAGTTGAATTTTACTAGGTTGAGGTAGGTATTCAGACTACTATATATTTTATTCAAGTTCCACCGCTTGTGTGGTTTCTTCCTTCAATGTTGTTGGATATTCTACTTTATAAGGAATAGGGAGATCAACTAGTTCCTAACACTCATTCTAGAAGTTATCCTGATTGTTTTTATCTCCTATTTGTATTTCAGAAGGAAAATAATCTTTATAAATCTCTTTCATCATTGATTGAGCTGGGATGAATGGATATTATTTTATTTTCATAAATTCCTCCATGGGTTATTCAAGATGAATGATAAGTGGGGCTATTTATTCCACAACATTTTTTTATTTTGGTTCTTGTTTCAGCTCCAGAAGTTTCTCCTGGGATGCATGTACATACTCAGTTATCCACTCTATTTGTTTCTCCAGTTTTTTCAATGTCTGAATAATACTTTCTAATCCGGATTCAAGATCCATGTTAAATTCTTCCTCTTGTTATTTCACCAATAAACGTTATCCAGAAATATGGTTGGGAAACAGGGAAATCTCTTGTTTTACCTTGATCATTTATGACAAAATCCATAAAAATACTAATGGATTTAAATTAATTTTTGTCCAATCCCTCTAAAACTGGGTATTCGAGGTTCTCTTGAAGTTTTTTAAATGATATACCAGAATTCATACTCCTTGATGATTTTTATTTTAGGTCCCCAGATCCGTTTAGTAAAGAAAGAAACATTATCCTTCAAAGACCAAGGTGAGTTAAACATTGGTTCTTTAACTTGTGGGTAATTTTTTCATCAATAAAAAAAATCATTTGAAAATATCATGGTAATATATTTTTTATTGTTTTTTAAATTTTAAAAGATTTAAATATTTACAATAATATTATTGGCACTACCTCTCCAGCAACAGCACCAAGTTTTGAAACATTTATGATATGGGGTGCGACAAAAACATATATTTCCAATGTTAAAATTTAGTATAGTGGTTAGCCAGTGTTGTCTTCATAGAGGACCACACAAAAATCACGTTTGTCACTTAAAATCATATAAATAAATGAGATCATTTTTTAAATAGTTTTTTTTTTTAAATAAAACAAGAAATTAAAATGATATTTGAACATGAGTTGATGAAGAGATTGATGGGTTCAGATAGGATCACCTAGTAAAATGTCATCATTTTCATAAAAAACATTCCCTATTTGTTCCAATTTAATTATAAATGAAAGATTCATTGATCTATTATTCAATCACCCTTGTTTGAATGAAGCAATGGTAACCACTCCTTTATGAATGAAAATTCATAAATAATTCCCAAACAACTGAGGAAATTTTGTGTCAGGAATTTTTTATCCTTCGAAATATAGAAAAAATTAAATTATTCCACACATCTACCAATGATCCCTAGACACTCGCCACCTATCACAATATTCTAGATTGAGACCAACTGCACTAGGTGGAGGGAGTTAAAACAATCTTCAAACAAAGCTATAAATAATGAATAACACCAAAACCCTAAATATGATCCCATTAATATAATTGGTCAACACTGAAAATAGAAATAAATCCATATAAAAATATTGATTTTTACATTAAATCACAAGACTCCGACTTTAAAAAAGGAAAACTCCCTCTTCCCTAATCACTCAATAGTTTAACCCCTCCATGTGAAGGGTGATAAAGTTGAATGGGGAATAAGTGAGAATTATACAACTAAGAAAAGAAAAAAGGTAAAATACAAAGCATGTAAAACTTCGAATCTTCCCACATCCCCAGTTTCTCCTCCTTCGAAACTTATGAATAGAAGTGAAAACTCGTATTTATATGCTTGAGGGGTGGAAAATTTTCCCTCCAGATTCACTCTTCTAAAAATTTAAGTTTATTTCCCATAATAAATGGATGAATATCATGATTATATCTTAATAAAAGTTGTTCCCAACTCTCCTTCACATTCACCCACAAAATAAAAGATTATTTAGATAGGTTTCAAAAAAAATATACTTGAATTACTGAAGAATACTTTTTCTTTTCAATGAGACACATAAACCCCTTCCAATGGGCGCATTAAATGGATGTCCAAATGACCAAATATTTAATGTGGAAATGTGGCTTAGAGTAATATTTCTAATAAAGCAGTAATCACTTCTTTTGGATGTCTCTAGACTAAGATATGACTCAATTATTGAGGTGGGGTCCATTCTATCAGCCATAAAAATTTCTCCACTGGATTGATTTTTATGGACTACTATGTGTTGAATTGGATCTAGGTCCAGAACAAAAATTTGAAGCCCATGAATAAATTAGGCCTAAAAATAACTAAATTTGGATGAAAATTGTAAAATACATGCCTAAAATACCAAAATCCCAAAAAATATTAAATTTCTAGAATTATTCAATTTCCACAATTAATCCCAAAATTCAAAAAAATATTAAAATGATGAAAATAAACTAAAAAATAATTAATTAGTACAAATTAAATAATTGGAAAACATATAAAATAGGGAAAAAATTATCTCTATCAATTCCCACACACATTGCACTTAGACTCCTGGAAAATTCATCATCAAAATGAAATCAATGAAACTTCAAAACACATACCCATGAGATCAACCAATTCTTAACTAATAAACAAAAGATATCATACCACAACAAAAAATAATATTTAAATATTTCATTTATATCACTCAAAAAGTTTCCTCTTCATTTCTCCTCCATTTCACACAAAACACCTACCACACGTGGATTTTCTCTCATCTCAAAAATGTTAAATTTCAATAAGGCTTTTTTCTTCCAAACTCAGGAAATGGTAACCTAGACTTGATAAATTCCTATATCTCCACCTAATGTGAGTTGAGAAAAAAAAATTATAACGAGGAATATGTTGGGTTTTTCTGTGTCTTCTAGTTGTTAGGATTGAATATCAAAATCATTATTTGGCTAAATAAAAGGGATTTGCTCTTTTTGAAGAAAAATTGAAAGATTATAATCTTAACTCAAGTATGGTCTCCTAATAACTCTGATTTGTAGAAAATGAGCTCCATAATTATGAAATTTCAAGGAAATTTCACATGATTCATCATTTACACATCAAAAATCTCAAGCTTCTCAGACCTAATTTTTCATTAAATCACCAGAAAAGGAACAACTTTCTTTATCCAGTGGAATATCTAGAAAAGCAAAGCTTATCTTGTCATAAAAGTTCTATAAAAGAAAAAAACATTCAATATAATGATTTATTTTCATCAAAAAACACAACTCCTCATTATTTAATTTTTCACCCAAAGTATAACTAAAATAGTAATCATAATACAAGACAACTTCCCACTAGACTTATGTTCAAATAGATCAGGAAATTTCACATAAAGAATGGGTTGGTCAGGAATGATTGGCTTGTAATGTGTCTAACCTAATAGGATGTTCGTGGATTATAAGAGATATAAGGATTAAATATACAAAGACGGGTAGTATGAAAATTATTCTTCTGAAAAGGGGGATTTAAAAGAAAATAAATTCCTCAATCATTTAAAACATAAGTACCTCAAACCCTCAAGTTTTGATAAGAATAAATCAATTTTTTTTTAAAATAAAACATGGCATGGTTCTCTCAAAAATTTAGTTGAATGTGAATAATATGGAAAAATGGTTTAGAAGCCTCATGGGAAAGTAATTTCAAATATTAAGATAGTGATATGTGGTATGGGATTAAAAAATCAGAGTTCCTTTCATGAAATTCTCAAATATTGAAAATTGAAAAAAAGTCATTTTCAGTATTCATTTAAGCTTATTTTTATCTATAATTGTTTTAATCATTTAAAAGGGTTTATAAAATGGAAATGATAATCATTTTAGCTCAAATTTTTAAAAATTACCAAAAAAATGAAAAAGAAACACACAAACATTTGAAAAACAAATTTTTTTTGAAAAGAAGAAAAATAAAAAAAATGAAAATCATAAACTACAAAGGTTCCCTCCCCCACACTTAAATGATGTAGTTTCCTTGATTCATTCAAGTGGATATAACATGTAATCAAATTTTTAATTGAATTTTAAAAAATAAGTGTTAAGGAGAGATACAACCTGACTTATTAGTAGTGCAACTTTGAGTTAAGATCCTAAGTGTTTATCTATGAAAACTTACAAGAAAAAGTATAGAAGATAACAAAAGAAATTTATTAAAATAAAATAAAAACATAAATATAATGAGAAAATAATGATAGATCACGGTTTAATCCACCAAGTGGGCCCTGGGTCTCGACTGCTTCCAGATGGGCAGTTTCAGTTGGTTATCCCCAATCTGGCGGTGGGTAGTGTTTCTTTGAGAGGTACAACCAAAACTTATTACTTATATATTTAATGTGTTGCATTTTTTTTCATACTTCTAGTAAATAGTAAATAAAATACATCCCTATAGAAATTATATAAAACATGAATATTTGGGGCAGTATAAGGAATGATTATTCCTCTTTTTTTAATTCCACTTTCATGGCCTCTTATTTATTCTCAAGTTATTTGTCAAGGTATGATGCATAAATATAATAATCAAAGGAAAAGTTATAGTTGAATTATATTTGAAAAAATGAAATCATGAAGAATCAATGTCAAATTATTCCCTTTAAAAGTAATAATCTTTCATCTATGTTTCCTTAGGAAAAGCCACTTTGGTTTCCTCTTTAACTCCCTCTAATAAGTGTTAAATAAGTTCAAGGAGCTCCATATATTCCTCATCAAGTGAAACTTATTTTCCTTCCTAATCCTCCAAGGAAATATAAGTGTTAGATGAATCTGAAAATTAAAAACAATTAGGGGAGATACTCAAATCAGTTTAAAAAAATCCTAAGATAATGATTTCAGGAAAAGATTATCTCCCTAATTTTGTTCAGCTTCAATTGATTCTTCAATGGGAAGTGTCTCTTGGAGTTGAATTTCACTATATTGATTTATTTACTTATGCTCATCCATATTTTCCTAAAATCCCACCCCTTGGGTGGTTTCTTACTTAAATGGAGTTGGCTCTTAAACTTTATATAGAATAGGGAGATTAAGTCATTCCTCAAACTCATTCTAGATGTTATCCAAATCTTTTTTATCTCCCAAATGTATTTAAAAATGAAATATTCTTCATAAATATTTTCTAGCATTGATTGATCTGGTTTAAGGGATTTTATTTTAATTTCATAAATTCCTTCATAGTTTCTTCAATATTAAAGAGAATTGGGGCTACTTCTTCTACTGCTTTTTCTGGTTCTGGTTCTTGTTCTGGTTCCAGCTCTTTCTCTTAGGTTTTATGTACAGATTCAGCTAGCCACTCAATTTTTACCTCCATTTTTTTCACTATTGGAATGATCCTTTCTAATCAGGCTTCAATATCCTTATGAACCTATTCTTCTTGGTTTTGAACCTATGAAATTTCTTCAAAAATATTGCTGGTAAACAATGAAACCTCTTTTTTTACCTCATCAATTTCATGATAATATTTTGTAAAATGCTCCTAGAGTTTAATTAATTGTCTCACCAATATCTACTATACTGGTTATTCAATTTTCCCTTTATGATCTTGAATGATAACATTGAATTTATCCTCCTTGATGATTTGGATTCAAGCTCATCTAGTCTATTTATCAACAAAATAATCTTTATCCTTAACCAAAAAATATAATTTAAACATTGGTTCTTTAAATTATGGGTAATTGTTTCATGAATTAATGAAATAATCATTTAAAAATCATAATAATATATTTTTTATGGTTTTTTTAATTTGAAAAGAGTCAAATATTTACAATAATATTGTTGGCACTACCTCCCGGTAAATGTAACCAAGATTTTAGAAGTGCATGTAATGGGGTGTGACAAAAACAAATATTTACTAAGTTAAAATGTAGTATAGTGGGAAACCTAGGTTATCTATAGAGAGTATCTCACAAAAATAATGTTTATCACTTAAAATTAGATAAAAAGGTGAGATTTGTTTTGAAATTGTTTATTTTTTTTAAAAAAAAGCAAGAAATTAAAATGAAGTTTGAACATGAGTTGGTAAAGATAGTGATGGGGTCTAAGTAGGATCACCTAATTAAATGTCATCATGGTCATAAAAATCATTCCTCATATCTTCATAATGAATGATAAATTAATGACTCCTCAATCAAGTTGGCAATCACCCTTAGTTGAACGAAGCAATGGTAACCATTCATGTGCACATGAAATTTCATAAACCATTCCCAAAATAATAAGGCATGTCCTAATAGAGAATTTTTTATCCTTATAAATATAGAAACAATTAATGTATTCCAAACATGTTCCAAATATCTCTATACACTCACCACCTAGCACAATCTGCTCGATCGAGGCAAACTGTACTAGGTGGAGGGAGTTCAAAAATATTAAACTAAAGCTATAAACAATGAATTCCACTAAAAAAATAAATATGATTGCATTAATAGAATTTTGGATCACTGAAAATATAAATAAATCTATAGAAAAAGAGAGTTTTACATTAAATCACAAGACTCCAACATTAAAAAATAAAAACTCTCCCTTCCCTGATCACTCAAGAGTTTTACCCCTCCATGTGCAGGGTAATAGAGTTGAATGGGGAAGAATTGGGCATTGTAAAAATAGGAAAAGAGAAATGAGAAAATTAAAATCAATTCAAGCATCCAATCCTTTATCGTATCCCCTCCTTTTCCTCCTTCATCCCTTTTGAATGGAAGTGAACACTCAAATTTATACACTTGAGGGGTGGAAACTTTTCCCTCCAGATTCAATCATTTGAAAGTTTGAGTATTTTTAATATAATAAATTGGATGAATATTTGGTACTTATCTTCATAAAAGTTGTTCCTATATATCATGTTCATTCTCCCATAATATCTCAGCATATTTAGAAAATTTAAAAAAAATTATACTCTAATTAATGAAGAATAATTTTTCTTCCAGAGGACACTCCTCAACTCTATACAATTTGGTGAATTAAACGGATGTTTGGATGAATGAAATTATTTATGAAAGTTAATGTGTACATGAGTCTCAAAGTCCTATTTCTAATCCAGATAGAATCACTTCTTTTGGATGTCTCTAGACTGAGATATGACATAATTACTAAGGTGGGGTCCATTCTGTCGTCTAGAAAAATTTCTCCACTTCATTGATTTTTATGGGTCATGGTGGCATGAATTAGATATCGGTCTTGAAGACAAAGTTGAATACCATGAATAAAGGAATCCTAAAAATCACTAAATTTGGATCAAAATTGTAAAATATATGCCTGAAATATAGAAGGTCTATAAAACTTTTAAATTTCTAGAATTAATCAATTTCCACAATTAAGCCCAAAATTCACCAAACATATTATAATGGTGAAAATAAACTCAAATTTATTAATTTACATTGATTAAATAATTGAAAAACATATTCAAATTATGAAAATATTATCTCTATCATACTTATCGACTTACCTTAAATATGGAATTAGGTTGACAAATATTTCCAGTGATTCAACTGAGAAAAGTATGTTTTCAACATCGATCACATTCATTGACTACATGACAACATTATATTATTCTTATACTAAATTATAATTCTTTGTGTCTCTAATTATAGTACCTTCACCTCAGATCTAAGAATTTTTGGTCCCTTATTCTTTACAATTCCCCCCAATTGATTCAACTAATGTGGAGGGAAATTCTATACCCAACTCATCGAAGTCCACCAGTATGAGTCCCTTGCTTAGTGAATTAGTCTAGAAATATATTCTTATACTTGTATTGGGATTGATCCAAGCCTCAGAGTCTATGAAACTTCATCAATTAAAATAGTGAAAAGTGGGAGTGGATATTTGGACCCTAATCTCATATGGCTCTTTAGTGGAACTAAAATTACTACTAGGTCATCTTATGTATAATTTTTCCACCCTCATCTATGGAGTATTTGACTATATGTCTCTCCATTATCAGGTGAAGGAATTTATTTCCATGAGAGATCTGAGGAGGTCCCTTGAATTTATGGTAGTAGTGGTGAAGGATTCATTTCAGTCAAACAAAGGTGAGATGAATTCCTAAATGAGGCTTCCCAACAAGTAGTGGAGGTAACGGATCACAAAAACAATATCAATACTGGGAAGGGAAATATTGGGATAGTGTAGCCTAAAATTTTTCACCTTCATCAAGAGTTAACTTGGTGTCATCATGCACTAAAAACCTCAAAGAAAACCTTATCAAAGAAAAATGGGCTCTTCAACCTAGCATGGAAGGCCAGAATCAATCTTATTTCTTAGGTGGAAGCATTACGGCATATTCAGAGGCATAAACTGAATCATTTCATAATTTTTTCCAATCCATATATTCACTATAGAATAAGTAGGTATTCCTCAAGGAATACTCTAAGAAATTTTTTTAATAATCTTATACTTTTATGGGCCTTGTTTTGTTTAGGATTCACAAGAGAGACTTTGGGCTATAGAGATTCATCACTCCTTAGAACATTATCAATTAATCAAACTTTACAAATTTTGAACTCAAATGTACAAATAACAACATTTTTTATTGATAATTTTCCATGAATGACCATTGATACAATAATCCTCAATGATTTATTTTTTATGGTCATCTCAAGTTCACCTGGTTCAATAGGATAATTTAGGTGAATATATCCTTGAGGGAGAGCACTCTAATTTTTTCCTATGTAAATAGACTTATATTGAATAGTTTTTTTTATCTAGGGACTAATAATGATCCCTACAATCTTTGTAACCTTTTTTAATATTTCCCTAAATTTTTTCTAAGTTTCATAGGGGGGAATCTTAGTGGGTGTGGAATTAAATTTTTCTCGGCCTCTCTTTATGGGGTTTGAACCTCACAAGTTTTGTGTTATTTCAACATGGATTTTTAAGGAATTATGAATTATATCATTGATGTAGTTTAATATCTTATAGCTCATACCTTATGTTAATTTATTTTAATTTCTTTTAGATTGGGATATATATTGTTATAGTTTTGGGTTTTTTAGAATGGACCTTTCATTACTATAGTTTATGTTCTTCCATATTAGACCATATATTACTGTAGTTTAGGGACTTCTAGCTTGTCCTATCTATTGTTATATTTTAGTACCTTCTACCTTGGACTATCTATTTTTGTAGTTTAGTGTCTTTTAGCTCTGACCATCTCTTTTTGTAGTTTAGTTTCTTCTATCCTGGATCATTTATTATTGTATTTTTGGGTATTCTAGTTTGTCACTTCTTTTGTTAGTGGTGAAGGATGGGTATTCATGAAGATTTTAGGAACCTTGTATCCTTTATGGGATTCTAAAGAATGTGTATCCACAAAGGATTATAATACCCTATATTCTTAATTGACAATTTGAAGAATGAATATTCATGAAGGGTTATGAAACCCTTCATTCTTGAATAAATTATGAAGGATATTTATCAATGATGGGTTGTAACACCTTGAATACCTATTGATATCTGGTTTGATGTATGTTCATGTATTATTAGGGATTCAAAATCCACTTGGATGGTTGAAATATGGGTTGTGTAATTCATAAACCAAAATTTTGAACTGAAGGCGATGAGATGGGTTAGATATGTTGAGGATGGTTAAGAAAAAATCTAATATGATGAGTTTTTTCATGATGTAGTTGGGGCTCATAAGGGTCAAAGTTCCTTTCATATAAGGAGAAGACACCTCTAGTTTATGGGTCAAAGGCCCTTATGCATTAGACCCAAGGGCGTACATTCATAATCAATAAGATGAATCTTCTCTCCTTTCTAAGGTACATGAAAAAAATTTGATGATTAAAACATTTAGACAATGAAGTGGGATATAGAGAATAGAGAAATAAAAGAAGGGTTTTAGAACCCAAAGGTAGTTTGGTTTATTTTTGGAAATATCAGGCCCTACACTATGTGGTTTTGGATTACATAGTCCGAGTCATAAAAAGGTTTCAGGAATATAATATCACATTCCTTATTTGAAAATGGGTACAATACACGGTGATGTAACATCTTGGATTTCAATTTCTCTTGAATAGTCTGATTATGGGGATTTAAAATCATGTTATATGAATATATAATTCAAATTAAAGTGTGGGATAGTGGACATAGGTTAATAATTATTAATGGTTGAAACTACTATCTCCTGTAGCCAATATAATTGCTCATGTATTTAAGGGGGAACTTTCCTTTGGGACTAAAATTACTAATAGACGCAAGATATGAGGTGTTGTATTATTCACTAATGAATCCTTGTGGGACCCCTTCAGAGCAGTCAGTCCCTATTACCAATACACGGTATATAAGAACCATGAGAAGTAACTTGAGGCCATGGGGTTCCATGAAAAGTGTATCAAAATAAGGAATTGTTGAGTGTCATCTCAAACATCAAATATATATAGGTTATTTGTTAAAAAAATATTATTCAGTAAGGGTTTGAGCACCCTAAAATTTGTGTCACCACTTAGTGAACATGTTATTGCATTGAGAAAATGTTACAAATCATTACTCTAACTTTTTCTTGGACCAATGGGATCTAGAGAACATGGATTGGATTTTACTAGGGTCACAAGATAGGCCCTAATATCTTTATTCATATTTTATTTACACTCTAACTTTTTTATAAACTCTAGATATGAAGAGTTTAAAAAGTGTAAGCATGACTTTTACTCAAAAATCCCTTTTCAGGTTTTCATCCTGAAAAGTTTTATGTCTCTTTCACAAGCAGTTTAGGTTCTTGCGATTTGGACCATAAAATTATAAAGTTTAAGGTTGTACATCTTGGACCAAAGTTCATTTAGTTTAATTTCATGATGTACATGGAATTTATTTTAGGGTAGTTTAGCATAATATCCTAGTTAGGATTCCCATGGTTAGAAGTACTATTACACCTTCCTGGGTAGAAGATGATAATGTTTTAAATTGTGGCTAAAGCATATTAGATCATGTATTATGATATAGTACAATCATACAGAGTGTGATCATGAAAAAATATATGGTTATGAGCTCAAATGTGATTATGTTATGGATAAAAAGGATCATAATCACTTTTTTAAGTTAAAGAAACGTTTGGTTGATAGCTAATAGATCATATGCAGGAGCCAGGTTAGACAGACATAGTCATATAAAGGGTCCCTTGAAGTCGGTTATCCTTTCCCAAGGACCATGAAATGTTTGCGGAAATTAAAATACACTCAAGACACTGAGTGTGGTTTATAGATTTAAGTGATTAGAATGATGATGGAAGCACCCTTAACTTTGGTTGACCAGGGTCAGACTCTTATGATCCTTTGATAAGGGGTAATGATGGATGATGGTTTTCATAGTTTAGCATCATGTAGTGAGGACTCACCTATCATGTAGTCTAACATCATGTGATAAGGAAATATACCTTTTAGTTTAACATTATATGATAAGGATGTGTTACTGGGAGGCATGAATAATTCATCGAAATTAGGATTTCATAGAAGAATCTTACTATAAGATAAAGGGGTTCCAGAATATGATTCCATAATATTTCTTTAATAATTGGTATGATACATAGATGTGTAACATTAAGAGTATCAAAATCCTCTTTAAAAGTTAGGTTATGTGAAATTTAAATCATGATACAAGAATATCTGAGTTAATTGGATGTGGAAACCAGTAGGAATAGGTCAACCATTGAAAATGGAATAACCCTATATCCCTTCTAGTAAGGATAATAACTTATGGGTTTAAGTGAGGCCTCTATTATGAGACAAAAACACCAACATGGTGCAAGTTCTTGAACATTATGTTATTCATGATTGAATCCTAGTGTTTTCCCATTGGATGAACCAGTCCTTGTTACCAGTTTTATATAGGGGAGAACTAGGAATAGATAATCCCAAGGAATATTAGGTTCAAAGATAAGAATATCAACTTGAGTAATTGGTTGGTATCATCTCTGGTATCCAAGATATTAAGTAGGTACACATAGAACATAAGATTTAAGAAAGTTTCAAGAAATCCAATTGTTATGCCAATGTGTCTTGAACTCGTTTTGAGGTAATGGGATAAACATGCGATTCTTGAATACACAATCATCTAGGGGATGATTCATTCAACGTGAATACCTCTTGTTTTATAGTTTAACATCACTCCATGAGAAAATTTACATGAAATATAATTCCATGTGACTAGGATTTAGTTCCTTATCTTCAAATAGAATTCTCCTCAATCAGGCTGGTTGGCATGACTTTCAAGGTTCCCTAAGCTCACATGATTCATGGTTAGTTTGAGAAACAAGAGGAAATAAGAAAGTCAATTAAACCATTTGAGAGTTAATAATAGGGAATATATTGGGGTATTCACATTTTGGTATAAGATTGAATACCTACAAAAAAATTCTTATCATCATTGGACTTAGTTGGCAGTACTGAGAACTTGTGATTGGGCCTTTAATGGAGGATCCAGGCATCACTACATATCCTGTAATATGGGAATCAATCCATAGATAGTTCTTAAAAAGAAATATCCCAATACATATCCAGATCATGTGTAGGTATGTGTAATTTTACTATTAAATTATAGCTAGACTCATGATTTATGACTCGAGCATCACTACATGTCTTGTGATAATAAGATTCAAGACACACATAGTTCTAATATTAATGTTATGCAATTTAGATTCCAACCACCAGGAATTAGATCATGAAGTCATAAAACACTAATTAATTCTTGATCCATCTTGAATGTGTGGAAAAATGGATGAAATTTCTCATTTCTTTAGGTATAAAAAAGGTTTACAAAGGGATGTCGAAGATCAAGGAAGGTAGGTCTTTATAGGATATGCATACCTCGAAATGAAAAGGGTACAAGAATGTGATGTCTTAATATTTCTTTGACGTTAGGTATAATTCATATATATGTAACATCGAGAGTATCTAAATATTCTTTAATTGTTGGGTTATGGTAAATGTAAATCATAGACCAAGAATATCTGAGTTAACTATAGGTAAAAACTGATGGATACAGATCAACCATTGATAATGGTCAAAGCCTATATTCCACACAGATATGAAAATAACTAATGGGTTTTATGGGTCCTCTCTTCTAGTACCAAAACACCCACTAGGTGAAAGTTCTGAAGAATTGTGTTTTTTATGATCGACTCCTAGAGGGAACCCATTGTATTAACCATCCCCTATTACCAGATTTTTGTAGGGAAGAACTAAGAGCATGGGATCCCCCAGGTCTATGAGATTTTAAGAGAAGAATGTCATCTTGTGTAATTGGTTAGTATCAACTCAGGTATTCAAGATATGGAGTTGGTGTATGGGGAAAATAATATTCAAGAAGGGTCATATAATACTAAAGGATATGAAAATGTGTATCGAACACATTTTTGGGGTGAATGGATAAGACATGAAATTCTTTAATACCCAGTCATCAGGGGGACAATCTATCCAGCATGAAGAGCTCTTATCCTGTAGTTTAACATCATGCACCAAGGAAATATTCATTATGTTTAGAATCATGCAGCTAGGATTTTTTCATGCAGTTTAACATGATGTTACTAGGTGGTTATTACCTATCCAAGACACATCTCAATCGCACCATCCAGTGAGGTTTTCCAAGTTCTATAAGCTCACATGAGTCATGATCAGTATGAGAAACAAGGGATAACTAGGTAGTTGATTAAGCTACATGAGAACACGTGATAGGGAATATGTGGGGGTGTTCACAATTCAATGTAGACTTAAAACTCTACATGGATCTGACTCTCATGGAGTTATATGATTGGGAGTGATGAAAACTCATGGTTGGTCCTGTAATGGAGGATCTATGCGTCACTATGTATCATGTGATTTTAGGAATCAAGACACACATAGTTTTTAGATGAAAAGTTCCCAGTGATACTCGAGTTTCTTGTGTGGGGAGATGGAATTTTATCATATTGTGGTTAGGATTGATATTGGGATCTGGGTTTCACTATGTATCTTGTTGTAATAGGAATCAATACACGCGTGGTTCTTAGAATATTTCTTATATAATTTTATCCCATATATAGGGAGGTGTGGATTTTTAAATATGTTATATATGGGCCCAATATTTGGGATCTAGGCCTCACAAAATATCCTATGATAACAAGAACCAATCCACACATAGTTCTTTAATGGATAATTCCCTATGCAAGTTTGACCCGTACATAAGGGGGAAACATTTTTTTATTTATATTATGGTTGGACCTAGGATTGGAGATCTGGGCATCACTAAATATCCTATGTAAACATGAATCAACCCACATTTATTTCCTATATTAAAATTCCATCCATATCTCAAAACAATATGTAGGGAGAGGAGACATTTTTATATTGCATCAAAACCCAGGATTAGAGATCCGGGTGTCACTATGTATCTAGTAATGATAGGAATCAAGCCACACATAGTTATTGATTTGAAAATTCCATTTGTTGGTCTGAAGAATATGTATAGAGGGGGTATTTTATAATTTATATTGTGTTTGGACCCATTATTGGAGATCTTAGCATCATTATATATATTGTATAAAAAGGAGTAAAACTATACGTAGTTCTTGAATGGAAAATTTTCTATGTAGTTCTGACTGGTATGTTGGGAGTGGAGAAATTATTATATTAAAACTGGACCCAAGATTTAAGATCTGATCATCACTATTTATCCATTCATAAGTGTAATCAAACCACACATATTTCATGAATGGTGAATTCTCAATTCAGGCATGACCCATATGCAGAGAGGGGAAATGTTTTCATTTATATTGTGGGTAGACCTAGGATTAGAGATCTGGGTGTCACTATATATCCTATGTATACAAGAATCAATCCAAACATGATTGTTGTATGGAACATTCCCTATATATATCTGACTCACACATTGGGATGAGTGTATTTCATTTATATTTCACATGGATATAGCTAATTTTTAGTGATTTTTTCTTCATGCAGTTTAACATCATTCGTTAAGGATGTCTTTTGTGCATTTCAACACCATGAAGTAAGGATGGAAGTTTATACATAGTTTAAATTCATACATCCAAGACTTGTAATCCATGACATTAGATATTAAATATACATTTTGAGAAACCTTACATTGGTGGTGGAGTAACGCATTCCCCCATACATTATGGACAATGAGTAACCATTATTGGAATAGACTGTATATGCGATGTCAGGTCATTCCCACTTGGGTTCTAGCTTTAGAAGTTTCCATCCTAGTATCATTTGGGTTCTTAGAACCAATACTAGTTCTCCTGGAAGGAATGATCATATGAGAACCTTTATATTGAAGGCTCGCACAATCCAATTTTGATGAACATTGAGGTTGTCTGGTGTATGAAACATTTTCTCATTAATTCCTTCCAGATCATCCATCTAATTTTGTGAATTCTCATCATTTGAAAATTTCCCACAAATATCTATTCATATCATGGGAAAATAAACCTCTATGAGAAACACTACTTTAATTCAATAGGCTAATGGATATGGAGATACATTTGAGGCAGTGCACATAGTGTTAAGGTAGGCCAATAAAGAAAAAAGGATCTTGTCTACCCATTACTTATTGTTCTTATCCACCATTTTATAGAGTAAATTTAGTAGATTATTATTAAAGGCCTCTATTTATAAATTTTTTATTTCATGGTAGTGATATGAATGGTTGGACTCGATGTTGTACACCTGGTAAAATTTCTTTACTTCAAAAGAATATAAATTTGTGTCGTTGTTTGTCAGTATCATGTGAGGGACATAGAATATGGTGATAATATTGGACTTTTTCTAGTTGATGATATTCTTCATTTCTACTTCCTTGAGGGGTATGGGCTCATCTCATTTGGAAAATAAGTTGGTAGTAGTTTTTTTAAATGTTGGGGCTGAATCCTCAATAATTATTTAAAGAAAAAAAAAAGATCTCTTTTAACTAGGTAGAGGGATACCCATTACAAGGCCGAAGACCCAGGGGGAATTTATCTCATTACATGGCCTATAGGCCCAAATTTTTGGCCCAAGGCCCATTCTATGAATTTTATTGCTATAGTACTCCACCTTCTATAGTACTGCACAGTATCCACCACTGCTACAGTACCCTACCACTGATATAGTGACCTGTCACCGCTATAGTGCCTGACGTTGCTATAGTACCACCGCTGCTATAATGCACTCCAGTGTTGCTACAATATCTACGCCCAATGGTTTTTGAACCCCCATTTTTCAAGTAGGATTATGGGGTGCTTACCACTAAGAAAAACCCTTACTAAAAAATTTGGTAGTAGTAAGGATGTACTTAAACATCTTATCTGTATTTGGGGGATATGACCCCACAATATCCATTCCCTATATGGAAAATGTCCAGTAATAATTAGTTGATACTATAGGGGTTGATGGATGAATTTTTCATGAATCTAGCATGCCTGATATTTCCTAGTGAATTCCACACATTCTTACATCATTTTTTCAGTTGTAACCAAGCCTCCTAATTTGGTGGGAGAGTCTAGTCCCAGACTGATTTGAACCACAAAACCCTACATGGACTTATTCCATGATGGTAGGAATGTATTATTTTGTAATTAATATAAGAATTAATCCATTGAAGCCTCCTTTTTAGGGGTTTTCACTCATTTGGACCATCCTGGATGGTAAATTTTGTTGCTCAACATTGAGAATGTTACCTTTAATTTTAATCTAATGAGAGGGTCCCATTTTGGAGGTAATCTACTATGGGATTCATTCATCCGTGGGTGGATATCATTTCATCACACTCTGGGGAAGTGTTGACCTAACTGATTACCTCTATGTCATAGATTATGACTGATGAGACCACCCTTCGGTGTGTGATGCAGAAAACCACATGGTCATAATTAGGGTTGGAAATGAGTTAGCAAAAATATCTAGTAAATCGTTATGATCATTTTGTGATTGAGGTACATGATAAAATGTTGGTTTAAAAGGGAATTATTTGATCAATCCTTTTTTATAACTTCCGATAGGGTTCAATTCATCCTTCTTTTTGGTATACTCAACATTGATTTGTTTGGTCACAATCCTCGAGTCCCATTTGATGTTTAGGTAGGATATATATAGTTGTCAAACTGTCTCTAAGCTAGGAATGTGGGCTTGGTATTCTACTGCATAATTAATGCAGCCTTCAGATAGTGAAAAATATTAGGGAAAATTTTCTTTATCTGGGTAAACAAATAAGATACCTAGACCAGCCTTGTAGAGATTCAGGTTTTCTATCCTCTTGACAATAGGACTTTTGGAGGTGCCATCAAAATATATCTCCCATGTTCAAGGTGTTTCAAGGGTATAGAAAACCAATTTGTCTGGATATTTTCTGTCCACTAGTGTGATTTCTGGGGTCGGATGTTCCTGGAAGAAATCAGATAGGTCCTTCACTTTAACTAGATTTTATGACATGAACTAGATTTCATAATATTATAGGACAAACATCCCATGAAGAAAAATTACCAATCAACATAGGGTAGCCAAGGATATACTTGAGTGGGTCAACATGAGAGACCAAGGGGACTTCGTGATGCTATAAGAAATGGATCATCTTTTTCACTATAATTATGAGTATGTGGTAGTTATTCTCAATATCGGAATATTCATTTTGTGAGATGATTCCTATTCTTTGTATGTTGAAGGAAATAAATTTTAAAGAGTCATAGCTTGTGTGGGAGTTGGATATAACTCTTTCTCAGGAGTCTTTTCTAGTGTCTGGTGATTATTTATTCCTCTAGGAGGTGTATTCAATGACACCTCCCTGGGTACTGAGGCTGTTACTATTTTGAAAATTTATTATAATAGGGTGGCATGATCACGGTCAACTATCTTTTGAGTCATATATTTATTGAACATTAGCCCATGCCTGGATGAAGATTTTTTCCAGTAACCCTCTTCTTCTAGTAGAGTGATTATTACATAGTTCACCAATTCTGGGTCATTCACTGTATCACCTATCCAAAATAAACTATGTTATGGAGGACATATTTAAATAAAAAGTAGTCCCAAATGGTGTGAATCAGTCTCTTGTGGAATGTTCAGTAGTCAAGATGATCATTGAGGTTGACCACATTGGGTTTCCTAGGTTTTGGTATCTTAAATATGTTATTTTCTATGGATATAGTGAAATAACTAGGAACATACTCATTTCAAAAGGAATGCACTTTATTCATCCATTACACAAATTGTGGGTGAACCTAATAACTTTTTTCTTCTAGAAAAATGATATTTTGTTGTTTTTTCCACTCGATGGGAGGTAGTGTATAATTCAGGACACGCTTCAGTGCATTAATGGGAACTATTACTATTTTTAAGGTAACTGCAATAGTTTCTGACTTACCAATCCTTTTTCATTATGTTGAGTGAATGGGATGAGATTTGGATTGGGTCCGCTAAATGACATATTCTAGGAATTATTCTGTATCTATGAACTCACATAATCTTCCTTGATACATTATTAGGATCAAATGTGTTTTCAACTCAT
Organism: Viscum album; assembly: GCA_963277665.1. Classification (NCBI taxonomy): domain Eukaryota; kingdom Viridiplantae; phylum Streptophyta; class Magnoliopsida; order Santalales; family Viscaceae; genus Viscum; species Viscum album. The sequence goes on from OY728125.1 coordinate 368,249,487, forward strand.
CCTAAATATTCTTTTCAAAAAGTTCTAGAAATTTTTCTTTTGATATAGGGATATTGAGTGAATAGTTAAAACCTTTCCATATGAATATTTATTCTAAAACCCTCTCATTTTTTCAATACTTTCAACTTTTGAGGTTGACAATTTTAGTTTTTCTTAAGGTGAATATAAACTGATAATTTAATTGATGATGCAGGTCTTCTTATCCCTCAAAATATCCTAGTTGAACATTTTTTCACTAAAAAGGATATCCCTACAATAGTTTTACAAAACAGCATAGTTTGGTCATCTATTTCTAATATCAAGGGTCTATAATTGGGTTGCATCGGGTCATAAAGTGTGTGAGATACTTTTCTAGATATCTTTCACTATCAACGGTTGAGAATATAGGATTTCCAAAATTGGGAGGGGGAAAATTTTCAACCACCCATTTGGTATATGGATTATTTTTGGGCTATATGGGGGGAGGGGAGCCTTCATTACATGGATTCCATTAAAATAATCAAGGATTAAATGGCATTAAGGAGTTATGGATGTATCACTATATGGACCACCTCCCATCTACAAGGAGTGGGAAAGGCTTGATGAGGTGGCCATGTTTTTATATCCCACTGATTCTTGATTCATTCTGTGATGAATAATAACCTTGGTGGGGGAGTTCTTGTCACCATAATGGAGGGAATTCACAATCATCCTCAACTTCATAATTTATGTAGAACAATTTCCTAAATCCAAAGTCATCGAAATGCTCAAATTCTTCCCTTGTAGAAGAATTATCTCTCTCTTAATGTTTAGGAGGATTCATATTTGTTTCAATTAGAGGTCGATACCTAGAAGGAATGTTTCCTCTAATTATTTCTACATTAAGATATCTGAGATTTTGTGTCTTATTCTCATGTTGCACCAGTCATTCCTCTATATAGGGAATTTAAGCTCCTCTAGGTGGTTAGTGGGATGTAGCCACGCCTTTCCCTTTATCTGTGGTAGATTTATACTGAGGAGGTGGAAATTAATCATTCCAAGGTTCCAGTTTCTAGCTCCTTCTCTGGTTTTTCATTTGTGCAAACTCAGTTTGTGCATCTAGAATACCTACCTATTGAGGTATGGTTTCCACCTTGCATATCTCTATATTTATTTCCTGTTATATATCATTTTATGGGTTAATGGTTACAATGTTCACTCAGGTGTATGAAGAAATGGTAGTTATCCCATTACTCTTCACATAGTAGGGTGGTTTTAACTTCTTAATCCTCCTTCAAGGGTCGCATTAGGGTCATTTATCTAACCCATATTCATAATAAACCATTTTTTCTTATGACTATTATGCGGATTGAACACATTTTCCATAAATTTCCACATATCAGTCTTTGGATAGTGACCACAAGGGAGTTTCTTATCATACTTTTCTAAATGGTACCCAAATGACAGAGGTGTGTCTCATGTTAGGAGGAATGGATGGGATTTCATCTATTTATATTTATTTCCAAACATGGAGAAGACTGACCCCATTAAAGGTAATACTAATAATTTCCCAGCCTATATGGTCTGGGGATTATTCATGGCTACTATTGGCACCATTTGATCATATTTTCATGGATTTGAGGACTCCATTAGAGGATCTGATAGCTCCTAGGATGGGATTTGAGATAAAAATTTCTCTAACCCTACATCTAGGGGTTGATCAAGAACCATCATTGATTTATCTACGGACCTCGTAGGGTGTGATTAACCTAGTGATGGAAACTGAGATAAAAATACCCCCATCTTTGTGGGTTGGGTTTAGTTTGTATCTTCCATTTATATTTATGGGATCTTATCAAGGTTTGATGACCCTAGGGGGGGAGGCTGTGGTAAAAATTCTCCTAGCCTTCTGGGTTGGTTTCTCTCTTAGATGGATTATATTTAGAATGTTATTGCAATCTATTTGATTTCTCTCAATTTTAATTGTGTACGGGTTGGGTTTAATGGAAACTTATGATGGGATTCACATCTTTAGGGAAGTTTTTAGGTATTTGAAAACTACATTATTTATATTTGTGATGTGTTCCCATTTTCTAATAGTCCCAGCTAAGGATCCTAATAGTTTCTCTCTCTCTCCATTCATGATTTCTTTTCATCCTCAAATTGGAGGACTCTTGTTGTATTGACCAACTGGCCCACGTGTTACCCAGTACCCTGATTTCTCCTATGACTATAACATTAGAAGATACCATACCTAGGTAGATTTGTTTTTTTGGAGACATATTTAAGTGTAACTATACATTCCCCATCTACAGATATTTAAATTTTATGGGGCTCTAAAAATCATTACATGGAGATTTGTTATGATATGGTGAAAAAATATTTTATTCATTTTTCATGAACTTACAATCCTAGGATCTAGTATATGGAGAATATAACCATGTCTAGCTAACAATATAGTGTTTTAATGATCTAGATATTACCCTCGTATCCTTCGTAAAGTTGGTGTCTAGCCTTTAACTACTAACAATTCAACCACATGTTCAAACATAAGTAAGTCATTAAATTCATATCTACTTCATCCAATTTCTCATAGTCAAAAGTTGTGATGGGGCAGAACATGGTTAGGAGGCTGTTTTTGGATAAATCTTTCTATATATCCATATCGGCCTCTTCTTCATCAGGGTTATTTTCCTCCACCTGTTCAGACCACAGAGGTTCCTTCTCTGGGTCACACGCTAAACATGGTGAAGTCATACTAATAGTTTATGGGGAACTATATATGGTTAACCCTAATGTTTCAAGATCCTCTCTATATGAAGGTGTCAAGGAAAGGGGTATATTCTTATCAGGGAGAGATATTACCATGGGGACATTTTCCACAGGGGACATCAAGAGTAGGGTCCCCCTGATCCATCTATGAACTACTATGAGGAATAATATCATGATATTGATCACCTTATATATTATTTAAAGAGTTTACGGACCCTTGAGGTGTTGCATATATGCATCATACAGCCTCAAGGAAACTGAAATTGAGAAAATCAAGTATATAATCCTCATTCTCTCTCATGGTTGGATTATGTTGACTTGACTTTTGGGGTTGAGAGAGGATATGAGCATGTTACATGACAGTTTTTAGAATATGTTAATAACCATATTTTTTTTTCCAGGATATGAGCCTACTATAAAGATGTTATTCTGATGATATTATATATCATCAGTAAGAATATAAATCATCCTATGAGTGGTTTATGGAATATTTTATTCAATCCTAGATGAAGAGGGGTGTAAAACCCTGACCTTTTATGGAGATGTCTTGGAATATTTTAAAGTTTATATTTTTTCCTTGTGTTGATTAATTTTTTTTGGTTTTACCTTGGGTTGTGTTTGGGTAAAAATTAAAGAAAAATGGAAGAAAGAGGGAAGTGTGCAGTTTGTGCATGGTTTTCCCAAACTATACAGCCTATATCAACAAACCATGAAAAACCAGATAGAGGTTATTCACATGACTAAATTATTATTTTGTAAAACTATGTTCCCTAGTATTAGAAATTGTGCACACCCCCTCCCCCCAAGAAGAGGTTCATAGTTAATGCACATGGTTTGGAAAGTTGTGTGTCTCTTCCTAGAAAACCATGCATGGGATTTTTATTAACCAAAAATTTTGTTTTAAATTTTTCTAAGACCCCATTTTAATCCCTATTTGGCCCTATCTTGACCTATGACATATTTTCACAATTTTGGAGCGTTCTGGATAGATTGCAATCCTTTCCAAACTCCATTCTTAACGATTCAAAGCCCATATTCATGACCTTCTTTCATCCTGAGTTTAAGATCCAAATCTCATTCTACCTTGTTATTCAGTTCAAATTGGGGATTTTCATTAGGTGATTGCTTTTCAATTAATTGAGGAAGGTGGTCTATAATTCAAGTCACAAAGTCTTGAATTCAATTAGGTGTATGTAATTTTAGAATTTCTGTTAGATGATTAGTAATTGAGTTTATTTGGTATAATTAATTAATATAGTGGTTTAATTAATTGAGGGAATTTTTAAATTAGTAATATTGGGATTGTGAATTGAAATAATTAATTTTTGAATTAATTATGGAGATATTAATATTGTTGAACTTGATTAATTAATTTTTGAATTAATCAATGGTAATGTTGGTATTATAAAATTTATTGATTAGAATTAATTAATTATTGAATTAATTATGGATAGATTGAGATTATTGAATTAAATAATTAATTAATTAATTAATTATTATTATACTGATATTTTTGAATTGGAATAATTAATCTTAGAATTAATTGTTGGAAATTGGTGTTATTATTAATTTGATAAAGATGATAAATTAATTATTGAATTAATTAATGGACCTAATGTGAATAATTAATTAGTTAATTAGTTAATGGAATTTATGGGATTAATTAATTTTTGAATTAATTATTGTGATAATCATGTATGGTACATGGTCTACTACATCAAAATCATATAGTGTGAAAATAAATGATGAATGGTAACAGTGAAATTCACATGTGATAATCATTTGTGGGGCATGGTATACTACATCAAAATCCCATAGTATTAATTAAAATGATGAATGGTAATGATGGAATTCATATGTGAAAATAAATGATGAATGGTAACAATGTGTGTGGTACATGGTCTACTACATCAAAATCTCATAGTGTGAATTAAAATGATGAATGGTAATAGTATCATTCATATGTGAATTGAAATGATGAATGGTAATAGTTTCATTCATATGTAAATTGAGATGAAGAATGGTAATAAGAGAATTCTGAGATATATGATATCTATCATGGATAGTTCAGGCTCTGTAATGGGCCAAAGTAGGTATTAAGAGTTTCACTATCCTTGAGAACCTGGGAGTTATGTGATTAAATAAAGAGTAATTGAATAAGCATAAATAGTTTACTTTAGGGGTTTTTTTATTCTTTACACAACTGCATACTCTATTTGATTGTATATTGTTTAGACAGCATTGGTGGTGGCCTACTGAGTTGTACTCACACCCTACTCAGGTTTCCCAATTAGTACCTAAATAGATTTCATGTATTCCAGGTAGGATAAGGGAAAAGTCATTATGTTAGATGGTTGATTGGGATGGAGAATAGATGAGAAAACTGTATATGGTTTAGGAATTTATAGGGATTTTTCAATGCCTTTACTTTTGGGTTTTCATTTTAATACTTGGTATGTGCTTTGGAATGGAATATCTACTATTCATTTTTGATATTTTATTTCCAATATTGGTCATCTTGTGATATCGGAATTATCTGGGATATGGTTATATGTCATTTGGTTATTCATTATTTATTTAAATTGTGTTATTACTCTGATAAATAGGTTATAGTCTTACCATGATCAACATTTAGCCCTCGATGCTAGTTGGAAGCCTCTGGTGTATGGGAAAGCACACTTGAGGTCATGTGACCGATCGGCTCATGCCACTTGTGTGTGGTACTTGGGAATAGATGTTACAAAGTGGTATTAGATGTAGTTTTCTTTTAGTTTTCTTTTTTCTTTCAATTTAGGAAATATATTCCAGAGATTAGGAAGTGTTAGGACTTGGTTATGAGCTCATGCATGGGAGTAGATAACCCATGTACGGGTGAAAGCCCAAGTATTAAGGGTGGGATTATTGTGATTTTTATTTTCTATTATAGTTAATGTTATTTCACCTTGGGTGATGCACTCGTTCAGTGATGCGATAATTTTTTATGAGTTTTTATAAGATTTGACTCATGGACCAGTATGGAATGAGAGTTGAGTATGCATAAATCATTCTAGGCACTCATTGTTATTTTTGTGTCTTGCATCATTTTAGGCACGCATGGGAAAATGGGTTTGGGTAGGTTTTTAAACTTGAACTATTTTTCCTTTATTGTGAAGTTGAATTGAAATATGCCTAATATGAAATTGAGAATTATAAAATGATGAAAGATGAGAATAAATGGGTGTATAATGATAAAATTGAATATGATAATGAGTTTACCCATTTTTTAACCATGCCCTAAATGTAGTATTGTTAAGGGTAGTGATAGAACCTTAGTTTTGACCATGTGGTGGGGTTTGGGGAAAAAGACTTGTTGTGCCTTGTTGTGTTTTCCTATTACATAAACATGATAAAGTGGTGTTATGTGTCCAAATATGTATGTTTGGAATTGTAGAGATATACCTACATGATGACACTTATTGAGAGGATAATAAGAGGATATGGTTGGAGATGTTCCACCGGTAGTGGAATTTGAGGCACTGATAGTGTCGGGTAAGGAATTTGGAGATTAGTTCTAGGAGAAATTTTCTTACATATTGCAGTTTATAGAAAGAGACTGACAGAGGGTTGTGAAGAGCGTGTCTAACTTGACGTGTGAGTTTCAATTGCAGTACCCTTAATTTTTTATTGGAGAGAGTGGACCTGAGGGATCAAAGTTCTGGATTGAGTCTATTGAGATGACACCTGACCATTTGGAGACTCTGGATGATAATATGGTCAAGTTGGCTCCTTACATGGTATGAGGATTATTGAAGCACTGGTGGTATGTTCAGGCTCAGACTGAAAAGGATGAGGATATGTTATGGAAGAACTTATTAGAGAAGTTCTTAGATAACTTCTATCTAAAGATGTTGAGTTAGGAAAGAGAATCTGAGTTCATGAGGTTGACTCAGGGTAGTGTGCATGTGATAGACTATGTTGGATGCTTTATAGATTTACAGTGCTTTACTCCAGCATTATCAGGATATGAGACATCTGTGGTGATTCATTTCTAAGATGGTATTAAAAGTGAAATTAAGTCCCAAGTTAACCAATTTTGGTTAAAGATGCTTTTTGGGGTGGTGGATCAGGCTCTCATAGCTGAGGGGAACCTGAAGGAGGCTTTCAGTGCAGGACAGATGGTGACTATTGGATTATCAAGAGGTATGAACACTAAGAGCAGGAAACGTCACTATGAGAACATTATCCAGGGTACTGGGAATCAGAGTACCCAAACAGAGGGATCTGTTGCTCAGGATCTTACTCGAGTGATCTTTCACCAATGTGGTAGGTCGGGAAACATAAAAAGATGGTTCCTACAACCACCAGTAGAGTTTCAATGATGTTATAGGATGGGACATCAACACAGGTTATATAGTCACCCACAACAGATGGGTGGTGATAGAGCATCTAGACAGAAGTAGGGTGTAGGGAGGGAATCTTCTACACCATATTAAAATGGTAGGTGGAGTTATACTAGATAAGGAGGTAGAGGAAATGGGTTATGTACTTCTAGGAAAAAGTTCTCATCTTAGTTAGTTGGTTTGGGTCAAGGGATTCAGATTGCATCACAGGGAAGAGGGGTAGGACAGTTACATGCCATTTTTCCTACTCATGTTGATAGAGAGGCTAGACTGTCGACAGTAAGAGGTGTTATTCTTATAGATTCTATACTAGATAGTGCCTTATTTTATGATGGTGCCTCTCATTCCTTTATTTCATCACAAATTTTGAATGGTTTGAGCCTAGAGGTGTATTTCTTGAGTGGGGTGTTGATGATAGATACACCATTGAGAGTACACTCTAAATACATCTGTTTGTGCAAGGGATGTTCTCTAGAGGTTAGAGAGTATCACTTCCTATGGGATATTTACACTCTTGACATGTTAGGCTTCAAACTAATTATGAGTATGTACTGGATAGTATCATACTAATACCACATATATTTTTACCATAATAGAGTGAAATTTACATCTCCTAAGGGTGAAAACTACATTAATCGTAGTGAATATGATATCAATGTGGGTTGTGTAGGGTCAGTTCACTATAAACATGGGGAGCTTACCACCTAGGTTTCTAGTTTTTTATTATTTGAAGGAGGTGTTAAGTGGGATGTATTTCCACCCATAGTGGATAGGTTTCTATATTTGTTTACTAAATATTTCTTAGGATTTCATCCTAAGAGATATGTGGAATTTACGATTGATATCATGTCAGGTGTTGATTTAGTTTCTATTCCACCATATAGAATGGAACTAACATAGCTTAAAGTGATCAATAATCAGTTATAGTAGTTGTAGGATAAGGGATTTATCCATCCAATTACTTCTCTTTGTGTTTCTCCAGTGTTTTTTTCAAATAAGTCTAACAGGATTTTATGCTTGTGTGTTGATTAACGGATGTTGAACAAGATGATAGTGAAGAATTGATATCCAATTATGCATATCATTGATCTATTTAACTAGTTGATAGGGGATTGTGTTTTATGCAAGATATAATTGAGTTTATGGTATCATAAATTGAGAGTTCAAACTTCTGATATACCTTATACTACTTTCAGAAGAAGTTATGACCTTTATGAGTTTACCATAATGTAGTTTGGGTTGAAAAATGCACCATCAGTGTTTATGTCCTTGATGAATAGAATCTTCCATCCGTACCTAGATCAGTTTTTGGTGGTGTTTTTGCATGAAATCCTGGTGTACTCCAAGACTCATGATGATCATTCCCAACATCTTTACATCATATTGGTTACAATGAGAGAGCATCAACTGTATTTCAATATATCTAAGTTTTTGTTTTGGATTGATCGGGTGCACTTATTATGTCCCAAAATATAAGAGGAATGTATGCCAATGGATCCAAATAAGGTTCATGAAGTTGTGTCTTAGGAGAAATCAAAGAACATTTTTGATATCCATATATTTCTGGGGTTATCTTGATATTATCATATATTCATCCAAGACTTTTCCAGATTAGAAGCACTGCTTTCAGGGTTGAACAAGAAGGGAATAAATTTTGAATGATCTGAAGCATGTGAGAATGCTTTCTTGGATCTTGATAATCATTTGATATCGACATTAATCTTGATTCTACCTAATCCAAGTAAGGATTATATGGTGTATTTTAATTCTTCTAGGATCATACTTGGAGTAGTGTTGATGTGGGGAGATCATGTTGTGGCATATGGGTCTTAGTGGTTGAGGCCACATGAATGGAACTAACATATGAATGACCTCAAGTTGGCTACAGTGGTTTATGTTTTAAAGTTTTGGTAGAATTATCTATTGGGTGAGATTTTTATTGTCTATATATATTAGAAGAGCTTAAAGTATATCTTCTCCCCATGAGATTTGAATCTCTAATAGTAGAGATGGGTTGAGTATATGCATTCATTAAATTTTGATCTAGAATATAAGATTTTAAGGGAAAATAGTGTGGATGATTCTTTAAGAATAAAAATTAATACTCAAGATTTTCAAAAGTCAAGTGATGGGTGGAATATAATGACTTTGTTAGCTGAGATGCATGTTGTGGTTCAGGAGATTCAGGAGAAGATTAATCTCACATTACATTCAGTGGAGTACACACTATTGATATAGATCAGGGATATGTAGTATAAGGATCTGGGATGTTTAACATTGAGGGAAATCATTGATGGTTAAGAGTCACCTTCTAGTTGTATCATAGATGAGGATGTGTTCATCTATATTAGAAATCTGTTTATTGTGCCTATGAGCATACAGGAGGAGTTGATTCATGAGTTTCATGTGTTGGAGTGGGTGATAAATTTAGGTGTGAAGAAAATGTATTGTGACCTACATTGATAGTTTTGGTCGTCGAGCATGAAAAAGGAGATATCAGGGTTCATGACATGATACTACACCTGTCAATAGGTTAAGGACAAGAATCAACGACTTAGTGGTTTAATACTGTCATTGCTCATTTCATAATGTAAGTTGAATGACGTGACTATGGATTTTATGGTGGTTATCATAAGGAATACTCATAATAATGATGTGTTTTTCATGATTGTGGACATACTGACAAAGGTAGCTCATTTCTTACTAGTATGGGAGAAATTCTCAATGGGGTGGTGTGAAAGTTGTATGTTTAGGAGATATTCTAATTTAATAGGGTTCCATTTTCTATTATTTCTAACCATAAATTTCATTTTACTATTTGATTATCACAGGGCTTATAAAAGGTTCTTGGTACATAGGTTTTACTATGTATGGAATTCCACCCATAGACTGATATACATTCTGAGCATATTATACAGGTGATTAAGGATGTGTTGCAAGTGTGTGATCTAGACATTAGTGGGTCATTGGAGACACACATAGAACTTTTGGAGTTATCCTATAAAAAATATATTAGGAAACTACATAGATGGAATCATACTAGTCTTTTTATGATAGTCTATGTAGATCACCTCTTTGATAGATGAAGGTAGGTGATTCTGAGCTATTGGGATCGAGTCTCATGAAGGAGATGTTAGATCAGGTTCATTTGATTTAAAAGTGTATGGCTACAGATAAGAGTATAGAGAATTCATATGTTAATAGATGTCAATGATCCCTAGAGTTTGAAAAGGGTGATCATTTATTCCTATAGGTGTCATCTAGATTGGGTCACCAAAGGATACAGAAATAGGGCAAGTGAGAGACCAGGTTTTTTTGACCCTTTGAAGTTGTAGAAAGAATATTTCTAGTGGGATATTGATTAGACCTTCCACATAGGTATAGTGATATGCATGATTTTTTCCATGTGTCACAACTTCAGAGGTATCATTACATAACTTCTCATTTGAATGATGTGGATAAATTTTATCTTGATATATATGCGTTGTTTTAGGATCATATGATACATGTGTTGGTTCATCGTGAGAAAGTGTTGTAGGGAAATATTGTTCCAATAGTTAATGTATTATGGAAACATGGGAATGTGTTGGAAGAAACAAGGGAGAGATAATTGGATATGAGGGATCATTGGACCAATATTTTTGACTCATAATCTTAGATATTCTTGAGAGTAAAAATCAAGGATAGGCTTTTATAAGGAGGAGAGATTGTAAAACCCAAAACATTTCTGGGGATTTCTTGGACTCGTTTACATGTACTTTATTTCCTTTTGTTGATTAAATTTCATTTGGGTTTTACCATAGGGTCTTTTTGGGTGAAATTTTGAGAAAATTGATGAAAGAGGGAAGCACATAGTTGTCACACGGTTTTCCCAAACCATTCCCCCTAGCCTAGAAAACCATGTGAACCCAAAAAAAGGGTATTCACACGGATGGTGCATAGTTTGTAAAATTGTGTTCCCTATTATGAGAAACCATACACCCACCCACCCCCCAAGAAGAGGCACATAGTTATTTTTTACATTTGGGAAAACCATGCACCTCTACCCAGAAACCCATGCACATGTTTTTAATTAACCCGAAATTTTGTTTTAAAATGTCCTGAGTATCCATTTTAACTCCTATTCAGCCCTAGCTCAACCCCTAACATAATTTCATCATTTTGTAGCCTTTTAGAAATATTCCATGCCATTATGATCTCAATTCTTCTCAATTAGAATCCCATATTGAATATTTTCACCCCTACAAGGTTTAAGATCTAGATCTCATTCTACGTCATTATTCCATTCAAATTGCGGATTTCTGTTGGGAGACCTATCTTCCATGAATTCAGGTAAGTGGTATATAATTCAAATCCCAAATTCTTGAATTCAATTACATCTATGTAATTATAGAGTTTCTATTATATGATTATAAATTGAGTTTATTATATATAATTAACTAATTTAGGGAATTATCCAATTTAGAATATTGGGATTGTGAATTGAAATGATTAATTATTGAATTAATTATGAATTTGTTAAGATTGTTGAACTTGATTAATTAATTGTTTAATTAATTAATGGGAATATTGGGATCATGAAATTGATTGACCAAAAATAATTCATTATTGAATTAATTATGGTGAGATTGACATTATTGAATTGAATAATTAATTGTTGAATTAATTATTTTTATATTGATATTATTGAATTGGAATAATTAATTTTTGAATTAATTATTAGAAATTGTTGTGACTATGAGATTTATAGATATGATTAATTAATTTCTTAATTAATTAATATACCTAATGTGAATAATTAATTATTGAATTAATTAATGGAATTAATGCGATAATCATGCGTGGGACATGGTCTTCTATATCAAAATCATGTAGTGTGAAAAGAAATGATGAATAGTAACAATGGAATTCACATGTGATAATCATGTATGGGATATGGTTTGCTCCATAAAAATCTGATAGTTTGAATTGAAATGATGAATGGTAATAATGGATTCATATGTGAAAGAAAATGATGAATGGTAAAAATGGAATTCATATATGATAATCGTGTGTGGGACATATTTTGTTGCATCAAAATACCATAGTGTTAATTGAAATAATGAATTATAATAATGGAATTCATATATAAATTGAAATAATGAATGGTAACAATTGAATTCATATGTTAATTGAGATGAAGAAATGTAAAAATGAAATTCTGAGATATATGATATCCCTTGGGGATACTTCAAACTCTACAATGGGCTGAAGTGGGTATTGAGAGTTTGGGTGCTCTCAGGAACTTGGGTGTTATGTGGCTAAATAAATAGTCATTGAATAAGTGTAAGCTATTTACATTATTTCTTTTTTTATTCTTTAAATAGCTATATACACTATTTGACTGGATATTGTTTTAGATACCATTCGTGGTGTCCTACTAAGTTGTACTCACACCTTACTCAGACTGCATGATCAGTACCCAAATAGACTTCATGTATGCATGAGAGGATAAAGGAAAAAACTTGATGTTAGATGGATGATTTGGGATGGATCATGGATGAGGGAACCAGATGTGGTTTGGGGCCTAATGGGGAGCTTTTAGTAGATTTACTTTTGGTTTTTTGTTTTGACACATGGCATATACATTGGCATGGCATACCTACTATTTAGTTTTGATATTGTATTTCCTATTTTGGTCATCTTATGATACATATATTATACTGTTTATGGTTATATTTCATTTGGCTATTGCTTATTTATCTTCACTATGGAGTTACTCTGATAAATTGGATATAGTCTTCCCATGATTGATATTTGACCCTTGCTACTAGTCAGCAACCTCTGGCATACGGGGAGGTGTGCATGAGGGCATGTGACCAACCATCTTGGGGTACCAGTGTGTGTCACTATATTCAGGATGTTATCTGGGGTATTATTCTGGTCCATATATTGATTCCCTATCAAAATATATCGAAGGATATTTGAAATGGGATAAGGGATATAAGCTCCCTCCTGTATAACCTCTGAAGGATGGTGGTGCAGTCATTCATCACTAGAAGTAGTGATATGATCCTAGATTCTATAATTTTATAGAATATGCTGAGTGGCTTCATTGGAAAGGATATGATCCTGAACTGATGTTATTTCTATATTGTAATAATGAACCTCGGTTGGAGTTGGGATATCAGACTAGTCTTGTGCCTCGGGATTATACTACTAGTCTTTTTTGATAGAAATGTGTGCCTATCCCAAGGCATGTGCCAACACTGAGTTGGTGAACCCAAGTTAGAATGGGGATATGATCTTGATATTATACCTCATCCTTTACAAGAATGTGCCAATGATACTCCTGGATGGGATCAAGAATGTGTTCTTACACCAAATTATCCACCGGTTCATACTGATCATGGTGATATGTTTCTCTTGATATTGGGATAGGGATATGTGGTTGTCCGTATATTTTTACCAGTGATGGAATATACCGGAAGATCTCTATGGTTGTTTCTAGATTTTAGTGAAACTTTAGAAAAGTTTTCATATGAATAAAGTAATTCACATTCTCAGTCTTCAAGATATGATGATATATGTATTTTATTGAAGTAGGGATATAATCCCACTCTTATCCTCCTTATTCCATTAGAATATTTCAATGGGATTCATGTTCCCGATAATGGATATGTTCCTCCTCCATGCTTGCTGCAATAATATTCAGGTAGACTTAATCCAAGTGAGCTGAGATATGAGCCTACTCCCTGGCCACCACTAGAATTTGCTGATGGGATTTGTCAATGAAAGTTGGGATATGAGCCCATTATAGTTTATCCATATCTTATTATGCTCAGAGAGACATCCTTGTCACCAATGCATGAGTGTCTAGGTGGAAATGTTTCTGGTGGTTCCCTTTAAAGGAAATTGAGGGGTATTTGTGGGATGACACTAGTGACGGTGGTTGACAGGATCCCTCCTAATAAGCTCTTGAACCATGATAGAGATTTATGGTTCAAGTTTTTTATGTAACCTACATAGTTTACTATTGTAGCTGAAGTTCAAGAATATTCATTTCATGAAGATATAATCCCGAGTCAAGGTGGTGTTTTTTAGAGTATTATTTGGTCACAAAGATAATAAGTAACAAGTTCATTGATTAATACATCATCACAATAATGAAACATTCTTAATTAGATATGAATAAGTAACACAATTTTTCATTGTTGTTATCAGTTCATCCAATTTTCTTATATGGAATTTTCATAGGGAGAATGGAATATTTCATGGGAACTTGGATACATTATTTAAGGATTACATGTTGGGCATACCATTTTTTAAATAGGATATGAAAAACAAAATGTTCGAATGTATGGTCAACTGATTATTTTTATTATTTGAGAGATTTCACATCAGGTTCACCATTTTTAGTACCCATTTGGTAGTGGAATGGAATAATTTATCAAAGGGGAGTAGAAAATATATACTTTTTAACCTATGAAATGGGTGATATAGTTAAATTATTTCATATGAGGTTATTATTTCCTTATTCACATCGACTTCACCACCTTTTATTCTAATGAAAATATGGGACTGATGATTGATTGTGGGGGGTTAAATTATGGTTGCACAACCATTCACATTGGGTTTACCATTTCCATCACTCATGGAAACTCTTAACAGCTCCCACATCCATAACTATGTGCAGACCTTCTTTACAAATTTAGGTAGTTATTTGGGGTTTCCAACCTAATGACACTTATGAGATCACGTTGGTCAAGAGGATAAGAGGTCAGGCTCATCACACCCTTTTAGGGGGAATTATTTCCTACTCCAAAACTCTCTTATATATTTAATATATGTTCTTGAATCTATTTTATATCTCGATATGGGATTGGTCACCCTAATAAAACGATCAGGTGTTGAATCCTTCTACATGTAAACGGGGTTCTGTTAATGAGATCATTTGTATGTATATGAGGTTCTTCATCTGTTTTCCATTATTTCTTAGAAAAGGGTCGTTGTTTTCATTTTGAATCCATATAATTATGAAATCTAGAGTTTATTTCCATCCAGGAAGGAAATTCATTTTTTGGGGAGGGTATTTAACATCCCAGAGGTGTCATACATATCCTGTGAGAATGGGAATCAAAACCCACATAGTTAATTTAGGTCCAAATCATGCAACATAATGTCATGTAGAAAGGAAATATATTAGGTCACTTAGGTTGTGGTTATCGAGCTTTATCCTTAGGAATATTTCCTACATATCCTTCTTATAATATAAATTAAATTCTTTGTAGTTTGGCCTTCCCTAAACTCTTTGATGGGTATGGATATATAATTAATACCCATTAAGGTTATTTCCCGATGGTTATTCAATATGGGAATTGATTCCAGACTTATACCAAGGTGGATTCCCATGTATGGATTAATTTGAATAATGTTATTGGTTGGGGATTAAACAATAAGGTTTGCATGATTTGTGGAATTTTATGATTCTAGTGATATGATAATTGCATATACCAAAGCCCGCGTGAGTCATTATCGGTGTGATAAACAAGGGATAGTAAGTAATAAGACTCATTGTATATGGATATGAGACTTATGCATAGGGTCGGACCTAATGGGGTGTTTGATATGGAGCTCAAGACTTAGTATGGTGTTCTATATTTCTTTTTTGGATAGAAATTAGAGTTCTCATAGTTTAGTTAATCCATACCCCACTTATGGGTTGGTATAGGTGATAACTCTCGAATAGAATATTATTACCCTCAAGGTTTTGGAATGTTAGGGACTTATATCATGATGGAATCCCATGTTAAAAAATTATTTTTTACCCTCTCATAGATAAATAGATATGATGACTATGAAAATTCTATTGAATATGTTTGGTATAGCATGGAGGATCATCCGAGAGTATGACACGAATAAGGTCTAATGAGTGTGTAATCCTTACCTATTAAGGGAACTCCCCTTATAAAGGGGGTTCATGGATAAAGGTTCATGGTAGGGGTTTACATGGTGTATATCCAATTTTGTCTTCTGGACAAATTTGAAATATCCTAGGGTGGATACCTAACATGTCAAGGGTGTCTTCTTGACATGTTATAGGTGTCTTCTTGATATGTCATGGGTATCTACAGGACATGTCTGGAATGTCTTCCTGACATGTCCAAAGCTGTATGTCTGACATATCCAAGGGTCATCGTGTGAACTAGCTGACATGTCTAAGGACTATCAAGTGATCAACTTGGCATGTCCAAATAAATTTTCATGATAAGGATGACCTTTCCAAGAGTTCATCATATGATCTAACCGACATGTCCAGATAACTCTAAGTGGCTTGTATGACATGTTCAGAGGACTTTGTATGGTCTACCTGATATGTCTAAAAGATGTCAAATGACTTATTTGACATGTCTAGAGGACTCAAAATGATCTTCCTAACATTTTCATAGGGCTTAGTATGACTTGTATGACATTACTAGATTCTATTTTATGATTCTCCTAACATGTATGGAGGGTTTTGCATGACTTGACTGACATGTCCATAGGTCATCGCATGATTAGCCTGACATATTTGGGAACCTTTGCATTACTAATGAATGGTTTATGTGAGTTGAATGACCTTATTCACATGAAAATCAATCTATCCATATTCACATAAGTATTTATCCTTTTTCAACCTTTTATCACATAAATTCCTTAATGTTCATTAGGCACTAGCCTATTGGGGCATCACACAACCAAGTAGACACTCAAAAACTCCTTCCAGTGATATAGACAATGTGTCAGGAGTCCTTCATATAATCAATGTAATTATCTCAAATCATATTTACATAGCACATAATCCCTTAATTCATTACTTGGTTTTACCTGGTGGAAGAATTTGGAGATTGTTTGGCACTTCTCTTCAATAATTCTACTCTCTCCTCTATGCTATTGTGTTTTTTTGTTTTATTTTTTTCTGAGGGGGTGTAATTTTTAAGCCTCACTATCTTGGATCTACTCTTCTTCTCGCAATTCATAAATCATATATATGGTATTGATTTGGTGGAGGGATCATCATATCATGCACTTCGTGTGAACCCACTATGGTTCATCTATGATGTTATCCTTCTATATATTGATAAATAGTGACTATATAATCACTTTATCATTAGAATATTTATCAAAATCATGGCCTGTTAAAGGGATTTCATATAATAAAACTGAAATTTGAAAGGGTGTTCTCAAGATCAAGTCTACATGTCTGGGGAACCTTCATGATATCAAGTTGGCATATCGGAGGGCTTGTCCATTATTAGTAAATTGATCACATATATTTCATAAACCCTTCTCATGAAGAATAGTATAACCCTCCTTCACATAATCGTACTACCTTTTTATCTTTTATTTTCTCAAGCCTATTATGATTTCCCATTATTTTTTCATTAGGAATTTTCATGATCAAACTAACATGTTTGAAATACTTCACATGTTGAAGGTGACATGTTGTGTGGCCTTTATGTGATAATTATAGCATTTCCTTGGTGATTTCATGTTATCCACGAATTGATCATGCGAACATCATCATCCATTTTCATTAATATCAATGTAACTCCATTAACACAAAGTTTCCACCTTTTCTAACTTTTATTTTATAAATCTTAACATGTTCTCCCCTCAGTTTTCCATTAGGGTGTCTCATGATCAAATGTATATGTCTTCAATCCATCCCTTGATGGAGGTGAAATTTATAGAAGCCTTCACGTGATGAGGCCAACATGTCAGTCAGGATTTTTGACTGATCAATAGATTGGTCATGCAAAATGAATCATCCCTTTTCATGAAAATTATTGTAACTCCCTTTCACAAGAAACTTCCCCCCTTTTTAGCTTTTATTTTATAAATGGATAGGCTGATTATCAACATTTTTTCGATCAATTTTTCATATGATTGCAAAAATTTATTTGGTATCCTTCACATGATCATAGGTGATTATTTGGAAGCTTTTGATAGATCATAAATGATAGTATGAGGGTATTCACATGATGATGAGAAGATCATGCAAAGAATATGATCCATTTTCATGATTTCCTTAGATTCACCTGATTTTTATGATCCAAGTACCTAATCCCAATGAATCCATGATTCTACTCTATTCAATTTGTGGATAAAATAATACTTATTCTTCAGGTATCTCTCCAATCCTAAAATTTTCAATTCTCATTTGGTGGGAATCAATAATCACAAAATAATTGCATCACCCATGATTAAATAACATCAAAAATTTAATAATAAAACATCAAGAATATCAATTCTATCCCTATGAAATTGGGGTTTTCCTTACACATGGGTTAGCTACTCCCATGAATGAGCCCATTACCAAACCCTAACACATCCTTGTCTCATGTTTAACTTCCCTAAATAGTAATGAAATATAAAAGAACCTACCTTCGATACGACTTTGTAATGTCCCAGTAGGTAATCCCTCATGTGAATGAGACTGGTAAGTATAAAACCTCAAGAATGCCTCTCAATATTCCATAGGCTACTGACTAGAAGTGAGGGTCTAAGGAATATAGTGGGGAGACTATAATAACTATAATAGAGTTTCAAACACAATAGAAATAAGACGAATCAATCAGAACATAAAAATCGAGTAGATGATAGATGAATAAAAAACAATCCAAATAATAATAATAAACAATGTTATTTCATAATGAATGCTAAACTAAATTTTAGGTTGAAAGTAATACAAGAAACTAAAAATAGACTCCATAAAAAAGACTCTATAAGATTGGTATTAAACCTCATGATTGGTCCTATATCGATGCTTCAGTCCCATTAAATAAAAAATTCAAACACACGACCCCTTTCCCTTGTCCATGCCTATATCAATGAAGTCATCCTGGTTACCAGATGAAGGTATGAATAGGGTGTGAGTGAAACTTAGTAGAATGACACCCATGATTTCTAAACAATCTAGTCTGAATAAATATTTCATCCAATATTATGATAAATTGGGTAATTAATTCATAAATTAATGTGGAACATCAAATAAACCCAAGGAACCTTAAACTCTAGGTTGACTCATAGAGTATGCTAAACATGTTTCAACATGAGGCCATATATATCAATACAGTTATGGATTCTCCTGCCTATGATTAATCTCTCATATCGTGTATCAATGGACCCATTATGAATTTTACATTGGTGGATTCTCCTATCTAGGATGAACCACCCATATCGTATGTCACATAACCAGACATTTCACCCTATGGAATCAATAATAGACTCTATGTGAATTATCATATTATAGCTATTTACATATCCCCATGGATTATTACCCATTTCAATGGTGAATTAACCATGTCATACAATAATATATTCAAATTACCATGCTAGAGTCGCTTACGTGTTTCCATGGAACATTAACCATGCCAAAGGAAATGTAATTGTATCATACAGGACTCTATGTTAATTCCCATGCTATATCGGTCTATGGTTTTCCCACATCCCATTAAGGGATAATTATCCATTTCAAAAAAAATCAAGAGATAATGCATTATAATTCATCAAACATTCCACACATGTTGATAAATACCATATCGGTTAATTTATCAACAAAATCAATTATCAACAATTTATTTCATTGTGAAAATTTACCAATTATCACAATAATTGTTCAAATTATATTAAACATATTAATTAATCCAAATTACTATTCTAAAGACATTATATCTGTATTTCATCATGTTATCACACCAATACCAATTACAACATAATTAACCACATCTAATCTAAGTGATTTTTATTAATATAATAACATTAATTCACATTCTAAGACAATTCACAGTTTAAATCCAACTATAAGAAATTTATAATTCATCATATGGGTCTAGGTTTTCTTAATCTAAGTTTTAACCTAGGGTTAAGAGTTAGCACACCTCTCAAGTATCCACGAGTCCCAATATAAATTGAAATAGACTAAATGGTATCTATAGGAGGTCTAATAATATGGTTAATAAATTCTAATAGGTTTCCAATTAGGATAGTTTGTACACATAACATTTTGATGCAATCTCATAATTTATACAAACTATAAAAAAAACAGAGCCTAAGAGGGTTTTTAGACCACCCACCTCAATAACATAAAAGAATATATCAATGATCATGTTATATATCAACCTAAAATACCATGATTCCATACTAATATTAATTTACATACACCATCATGGTTATAATAAGATGATCCAAGTGAAAGAAAAGAGGAATTGACCAATCAAAAGAATAAATCACTATTAAAAGGTGTTCGAATCAAATAATGACTCAAGAAATCAAGTAGATGTTTTTTATAATCAAAAGGATCCTTATTGAACCATAACAATTCAAAAAACATGAATTATGGTGGAAAAGGGTTAATTATGTGTTTAAAAGATGTTATAAGTAGGAAAATATGACTTTTCCCCTTATTACTTTGACTTATCCCAACACCATCGGCTAGTCGATGGGAACCACTAGCTATCTGGTGGTGTCCTCTGGTGCACCTACATGGATATAGACCCTGCCAACATTCTAGTGGGTCTCACCGACTAGCTAATAAGCCTCATGTAGGTTTACTAGGCTTCTAAGCTATAACACTCGAGACTTTTATGTTATATAAATCATCAAAGGAATCTTTTTCTACACAACACCTGCTTGTCTTGCTTTACAAGAAATTGCGACCTTCCTCGATAGCTTGCGTCGTACGCAATACCGAGTTTCACTAAACAACGATATGCTATTAAAAAAAACTAGCCGTTATGAATAGTAATAACCACTTTTGGAAATTTTATTTTTCAAAATGGACTTCATTTTTGGATTTGAAATATCGAAATTAGCCTAGGGTGAAATTTTGGTAATTTTCTGAAAACTTTCAATTTTTGATGAATAGTGAAACCACTAAGTGGTAGTTAAAAACTGAATTTTTCATAAAACTTAATTTTACCGCTTCTGTGAGTGAAATTTCAAAAATCCGAGAGACACGGTTGATGTCAGTAAGTAAAATGTTGTTCAATGAGATGGAAATAATTTTTCAGTGAATAGTAACTTTTTACTTTTTTTTACAACGGTTAAAAGTAAATAGGGTAATTAAGGGTAAAAATGATATTATTATTACCCTAACACATGTCCTAATTCTATTGGACAAGTGTAATTCGACCAAAAACAACCTTAGGAATAAAATATGACCATTTAGGCCCACTTGGATTAGATTAGGACATTTATTATTAATTTATTTAAAGAAGGGTTAAAATAGTTAAAATCAAAGTTTAATAAGTAAATCATTTTTAATATAGGGTTATACATAAGATAAATTCAACTCTAAATATTCATTAGAAAGATAAAAAGATTTCCTACATAATGGTATTTTATTTGTAATTTTTAGACATTAAATAATTTAATTTATTAATGACACAACGATGATGTAGTAATTATCTTATTAATGAAATATTGTCATAATTGATGTTATAAATACCTAAATAAATATAATTTGAGACTTTTTATGAATTACACTAATTTTCTAGGTTAATATGACATGTTAGTATTAATTTAATTAACTTTGTTCTAACTTATCATTTTGTTATGATTTTCATAAAAATCAATTACTAAATAGTGTCAAAATTGACATAAAATAGTTTTTAAAACAAATATTATATTAGTAATTGTTATTTTATTCCTAAAAATCTAAGGTTCAGCCAAATTACTTAGATAAGGTTATATATATTAATAATAAACAACTTGGGGTTCGTTTGGCTGGTTATAGTAAGTTTATTAACCTTATAGTATAAGAACACAAGAAGACACGGTAAAAGTAAAATTATTTAACTTAAGGTTAAATCTACATGATAAGGTTAAAATAGGAACGTAAACTTGTCTAAATTCTATTGGATGAGATGATTTCGACCCATCCCCACCTTAGCCTTGAAATAAATCAATTTGGAGCTATTTAAAACCGAACTTGACTTTATAATAAAATAATATTTTTAGTTATTCCAAAGGTGCCCCTCTCCTCCCTTATAAAAGGGCACCTCCTCCCTCTCTTCCACACACCACTTTGAGCCTTCAAGCTCGTCCAACCCCTGCCAATTCCTCCTCTCCACTTCCCTAGAGACATCCTAGAGGTCCTGGTCTTCTTCAAAGACCAATTTTAGTGCCCTAAAAGAAGGTCTCAAAGAAGCACTTCAAAGAAGAGGAGGTTCGGACACTTACGAAGAAAAACGGACCTAAGGTAAGGGAAAATATCACAATCTCATTTTTATCCGAGATTTTTTATACTTTGGTATTTACTGGGGTATATTTTATCATCCACATACATGTTTCCTCAATATGTAATATTATTTCCATCCACCTAAAATTGTTTAAATCCTATTTTACCCTTAGGTGAGTTTTTAGTAAAAGATATGAAAGGAATCTTTTATCATTTTTCGTACGAGGTACTTTTTGACTTTTCGGAAAAATGTACGAAGAATGTTTTTTTAACTTATATGGAATGAATGGATTTTTAAAACATTATTTCCAAGAAGCTTCCTTTCCAAGTTTTCATGTTTATTTTTAATCAACTTCTTTTAGTTTAAAATTGAATGACATGTTATGAAAGGAAAAGTGTTTTTGAAGTAGAAAGGATATTTTCCTCAAGAATGGAGTTCAAGTGTTTTATCAAAATTATTTTCCATATAAGATAATATAGGGTTCTGTTTCTATCCCAATTATTAAATTGATTTGATTATGTTGTGATGGAATTATTTTTATGAATTCCTTTATCTTATATGAATTGTTTGATGATGTCACGATGTTTAAGATTCCTGTTTTTATTACATGGGTTATGCAATGATGTATGATTTATGATTTTTGTGGCACACATAAGAATGGTTTCATTATGAGATGGGTGGGACCTATATCTCCCTCCAATGCATTGGGTAAGGATTTTATATCTCATGAGATAGACATGGCTGGAACGGTAGGTTATACCGGTTCAGTGAAACAGGACTGAAATGAGGGTGACTGTAACACCCGAGATTTTTATGAGTAATATTTTGTTTTTATGTTATATATATATCATCAAAGGAATATTTCACTACACACTAGCTTGACTTACTTTACACGCAATCGCGACCTTCCTCGATAGCTTGCGTTGTACGCAATACCGAGTTTCACTAAACAACGATATGCTATTAAAATATTATTAAAACTAGCCGTTATGAATAGTAATAACCACTTTTTGAAATTTTATAAATTTTATTTTTCAAAATGGACTTCATTTTTGGATTCAGAATACCGAAATTAGCCTAGGGTGAAATTTTGGTATTTTTCTGAAAACTTTCAATTTTTGATGAATAGTGAAACCACTAAGTGGTAGGTTAAAAACTGAATTTTGCATAAAACTTAATTTTACCGCTTCTGTGAATGGAATTTCAAAAATCCGACAGACACGGTTGATATCAGTAAGTAAAATGTGGTTCAATGAGATAAAAATAATTTTTTGGTGAATAGTAACTTTTTACTTTTTTTACCGCGATTAATAGTAAATAGGGTAACTAAGGGAAAATATGATATTACTATTACCCTAACACACGTACTAATTCTATTGGATAAGTGTAATTCGACCAAAAACAACCTTATGAATATAATATGACTATTTAGGTCCACTTGGATTAGATTATGACATTTAATATTATTTTATTTAATGAATAGTTAAAATAGTTAAAATCAAAGTTTAATAACTAAAACATTTTTAATATGGGGTTATACATAAGATAAATTCGACTATAAATATTAATTAGAAAGATAAAAAGCTTTCCTACATAATGATAGTTTATTTATAATTTTTAGACTTTAAATAAATTAATTTATTTATGACACAACGATGATGCAGTAATTACCCTTTTAAGGAAATGTTAACATAATTGATGTTATAAATGCTCAAATAAATGTAATTTGAGACTTTTTATGAATTCCACTAATTTTCTAGGTTACTATGATATATTAGTGTTGATTTAATCAACTTGTTTCGAACATATAATTTTGTTATGACTTTCACAAAAATCATATATCAAATAGTGTCAAAATTGACAAAAAATAGTTTTTAAATAAAATATTATATTATTAATTGTTATTTTATTCCTAAAAATCTAAGGTTCGGCCAAATGACTTAGATAAGGATATATATATTAATAATAAACAACTTGGGGTTCGTTTGGCATGTTATAGTAAGTGTATTAACCATATAGTGTAAGAAAATAAAAAGTCACGGTAAAAGTTAAATTATTTAACTTAGAGTTAAATCCAATTGATAAGGTTAAAATAATAAACTAAACTTGTCTAAATCCTATTGGTTGATAGGAATTCGACCCATACCCACATTACCTTCGAAATAAGACCCTTTGGAACCATTATAACCCGATTTTGACTTTAATATAAATTAATATTTTGAGATATTTTTAAGGTTCTCCTCTACTCCCTTATAAAAGGGCACCTACTCCCCCTCCTCCTCACACCAATTTGAGCACTCAAGCTCGGCCAACCCCTGCCAAAATCCCTTCTCCACTTCCCTAGAATAATCCTAGAGGTCCTGGTCTTCTTCAAAGACCAATCATAGTTCCCTAAGTGGAGGATTCAAAGAGGCGTTTCAAAGAAGAGGTAATATCCATAACCGATCTTTTCAATTTCTTTCTTCTTCAACTTCTTCTTCTTTAGTTGTTTCATGATAAAGTAATAACATCAGTATTATTTACATACTGATATGTTATTATAAATATGAAACAACACTAATTCACCTTCTATCCATCCTACGGAAAAATGAAATCACCGCGCGTGCGTACGTACGGAATACCGTCTCCACGCTGTGGTGTAATCTATTTTCCACCATCACCTTACAGGGATGGGTATAATGGTGTAATTAGTAACTATATATGATTATTATAAAGTGATATTGATACTGAAATAGTATAAATACACTTAAATACAATTCCACGATCATGGGAACAATATCATCGCTCGTGCGTACGTACGGAATACCGTCTCCACGATGTGATGCGACTCGTTCTACATGATCATCATTACATAGTAATTATATAAATGAATTGAATGAATAAATATGATATATGTTACACTAATACCATTCTGGGTATAAGGTATATATAACCTTAAAAGAAGAATAAGAATTTATTCGGCAAAACACGCATAAGAACAAAAGGCAATAAAGACCCGAGTAACAAGTAACAATGAAATATTACTAATAAGAAGCTAAGAATATGACCATATATGATATCATATCAATATTTATGATTCTGGAATAAGTCAATAACATTATTTAAACCATTATACAGGAGCTTCGGACACGTATAAAGCAAATCAGACCTAAGGTAAGGGAATATATCACAATCTCATTTTATCCAAGATTGTTTATACTTTGGTATTTACTGGGGTGTATTTTATCATCCACATCCATGTTTCCTCAATATGTAATATTATTTCCATTCACCTACAATTTTTTAAATCCAATTTTACCCTTTGGTGATTTTTTAGTAAAATATATGAAAGGAAACTTTTGTCGTTTTTCATACGAGGTGCTTTTTTGACTTTTCTGACAAAAGTACGCGAAGAATGTTTTTTTTAACTTATACGGCAAGAATGGATTTTTAAAACATTATTTCCAAGAATCTTCATTTATAAGTTTTCAAGTTTATTTTTAATCAACTTCTTTTAGTTTATAATTTTATGACATGTTAAGAAAAGAAAAGTGTTTTTTTGAAGTAGAAAGGATATTTTCCTCAAGAATAGAGTTCAAATGTTTTATCAAAATTATTTTCCATCTAAGATAATATAGGGTTCTATTTTTATCCCTATTATTACATTGATTTGATTATGTTTTGAGGGAATTATTTTAATGAAGTCATTTACCTTATATGATTTGTTTTATGATGTCATGATGTTTCAAGAATCCCATTTTTGTTATATGTGTTATGTGATGATGTATGATTTATGATTATGTGGCACACATAAGAAAGGATTCATTATAAGATGGGTGGGACCTATATCTCCCTCCAATGCATTGGGTAAAGATTTATATCTCATGAGATAGACATGGCTGGAACGGAAGGTTATTTCGGTTCAGTGATACAGGACTGAAACGAGGAGTGAACTCGGTTCAGAAATGGACTTTGTCCGCTAAGATAGTCTTGGCAATGAGTCATGACTAACAAGAAATGATTTTCCTTGATTATGTGTGCATTCCACAAAGTTTCAAGTTTTATGTTATGATTATGGGGATCTCATTTTCACTTCTATGATTTATTCCATGTTAAGATATTATGATCTCTTTTGCAGGTTATGATTTTCAAGAAGATATGATATGATTTTTATTTCCTTTATTTGCCCTTGCTGAGCATTTGAGCT
Source organism: Viscum album (assembly GCA_963277665.1). Lineage (NCBI taxonomy): Eukaryota > Viridiplantae > Streptophyta > Magnoliopsida > Santalales > Viscaceae > Viscum > Viscum album. Next base: position 368,275,985 of record OY728125.1, read on the forward strand.
CACCCTTTTTGTATGTTTTCTTTTCCCCAGGTCAGGCAGATGGATATTAAGTAGAATATGCTAAAAGGGACCCTAGATATAGTGAAATAAATGGGAGACACTGTAGAAGATTTATGAACCAGTTGTTTATGTTTCCCAGTTTCTAAAGACACTATACCTATACGGTCCTTTGTGGTTTTGTCGTATGTTGTAATAAGTGTGCTTCAATTTTGAAGTATTAACAATGTATGTAAAGTATGGGTCGTTTTAGTTGGTATCAGAGGAAAGGTATAGTCAAACTTTGGAAACTAGGATGTGAAAGCCTTAGTAAGAACCCTAAGGATAAGTCTAAGCCTAGAACACAATATTAGTGTTTTAGAAATGGCCATGAATAACCTAGGATAAGACCTTAAGTGTGAAATTTTATTCCTGATTATGTGGTTTTCCTATTATAATTTGTGTTGGTCACACTATTCTTCTTGGTTTTAGTCAATGGATGGAACCCAAAGGAACCGTGTTAATGCGGAATGTGACGAGAAATGTAATGATTGTCCCCCTGAGCAACCAAACGATATGGGAGCTAGAATGAAAAATCTTGTAGCCATGCTCACAGAACTTTCTCAAGCTATGAATCATGCAGGACTTCCAAATGAGCAAAGGAAGGAGAAACATTCTGTTGAATCCTTCATGAGGCAGCGTCCACCTTCTTTCAGCGGGTCTACTGATCCATTAGTTGCTGAACAATGGATTAGTACTACTGAAAAGATATTTTCAGTTCTTCAATGTTCTGAACATGATAAAGTCATCCTAGAAGTGTATCGTTTGGAAGGAAATTCTGATCAATGGTGGAATCTTATTAAGAATACGAGGCAAAGGGATGAAATTCAGTCCATGGAATGGGATGAGTTCAAGAAATAATTTTTCAATAAGTACTTCCCTCGTATTCTCCGAACAAAGATGGAGAAAGAGTTTCTTGAACTGAAGCAAAGGGATGATGAATCTGTTGGTACCTATGAAGCAAATTTTACAAGACTTGCAAGGTACGCTTCTGGTATTATTATCCAACCTGAGAGTAAGATCGATCGATTCTTTAGTGGATTGAAACCAAGTCTTCGAAGGGCGTTAGCCCTAAGGGACTTCAATAGCTACGAGGAAATCGTTCGATGTGCTCTCAAAGTCGAGATGGAGATTGGAGTAACCCATCAGTCATATGGGTTTGATAAGAAGAGGAAAATGGAATTCAAAGGAAAATCTAAAGAGCACACTGAAAAGAAGATGAGCTTTCCCTTATGCTCAAAGTGTGGAAAGAAACATAGAGGGAGTTGTCTTAAAGGGACAAGTAAATGTTTCAAATGTGGAAAGGAAGGTCATCGGGCATTTGAATGCCACGATGATGGGAAGAAGATGTCTAATGATGCAAACAAAGGAAGGGATACACAGAATGAATCTACTACACTTCAATGTTTCAAGTGCAAGGAGATGGGGCATTATTCCAATAAATGCCCTAATCCAAGGGTTGATGATGATGGTCGACGTCAACAAACTCTCAAGGCTAAATACAAAGGAAAGTCACATGAAATTTCTATCAGCGATGTGGAGTACGATAACGATGTGGTGAAAGGTACACTTACCATCCCCTCTAAAGAAGAAAATGTTTTATTTGATTCTGGATCCACCCACTCTTTTATTTCTGAATAATTTTCTAAGGGTATCACCGTATTACCTCAACAATTAGATGTTGAGTTAGCTGTGACAACACCTAATGGCACAACAGTCGCATCAAAAGTTTATAATTCTTCTCCGATCGAAGTTTGTGGGAAAGTGCTTCCTGCAAATCTTGTGATCCTTCCTATAGTGGAATTTTATGTGATTCTTGGCATGGATTGGATTTCTTTATATGGAGCTCATATCAATTGCCAAAGAAGGGAAGTCACATTTCATATTCCAGATCAATCTATGATCGTCTATCAATGCAAGGATGAACATAACCTTCCAGTGGAAATTTCTTCTATCTTATGGGTCTTGATTCCACTAAATTAAGGTTATTTATCTCAAATGGTTGGTGAGAAACTCACGATTAAGAATATGCCCATTGTATGGGAGTTTGATGATGTATTTCCGGAGGAATTACTGAGTCTTCCACCAAATCGTGAAGTTGAGTTTTCAATAGAACTCGTACCGGGTGCTTTGCCTATTTCAAAGACACCTTATAGAATAGCCCCAATTGAGTTGCAGGAATTGAAGAAGAAACTCCAAGAGAATCTTGATAAGGGATTCATACGCCCTAGTGCGTCACCTTGGGGAGAACCTGTTCTATTTGTTAAGAAGAAAGATGGATCAATGAGACTCTGCATTGATTATCGAGAACTTAACAAGATCACTATCAAGAACAAATATCATCTCCCACGCATTGATGACCTATTTGACCAACTACGCGGAGCTCAATACTTTTCCAAGATTGATCTTCATTTAGGGTATCATCAATTAAGGGTCAAAAGGGAGGATATACCAAATACGGCTTTCCGTACAAGGTATGGACGCTATGAATTTATAGTGATGCCATTTGGTCTTACTAATGCCCCTTCTATCTTCATGGATCTAATGAATAGAGTCTTTAGATACTATCTTGATCAATTTGTGGTAGTCTTTATAGACGATATTCTTGTCTATTCAAAGAGCAAGGAAGAGCATGAAGATCACTTGAGAATTATATTGATGACCCTGAGAAAGGAGAAGCTTTATGCCAAATTTACCAAGTGTGAATTTTGGCTTCAAAAAGATTCATTTTTGGGTCACATAATCTCAAAAGAGGGGATATCTGTGGATCCAGCAAAAACAGAGGTTATCGAAAGACGGTCGAGACCAACAACAGTAACTGAGATCCGAAGTTTTCTTGGTTTGGCTGGATATTATCGACATTTTGTAAAAGATTTTTCATGATTATCTAATCCACTCACCAAGTAGACTCGGAAAGGAGTTAAGTTTGTCTGGACGGAAGAATGTGAAGAGAATTTCAAGGAGTTGAAAAGAAGGTTATCCAGTGCACCTGTGCTCACACTGCCTTGTAGTAGAGAAAGGTTTGTGATCTATAGTGATGCATCCAAGAAGGGATTAGGGTGTGTTCTTATGCAAAATGATATGGTGATATATTATGCCTCACGACAGTTGAAAATCCATGAGCAAAATTACCCAACACATGATTTGGAGTTAGCTGCGGTAATCTTTACATTAAAGATTTGGAGGCATTACCTTTATGGTGAAAGGTGTGATATTTATACTGATCATAGAAGTTTAAAGTATATTTTCACACAAAAGGAGCTGAATATGCATCAAAGAAGATGGTTGGAGCTGATTAAGGATTACGACTGCTCAATCCATTACCACCCTAGGAAAGAAAACAAGGTGGCAGATGAATTAAGTCGACAAGACCATGCTAGTTTATCCATGATGAGGATCACAAAAGATCCAATATTTATGGATTTACAAAGGATGGATCTTGGAATTATAATGGAAGGGGAAAAATCTTCTCTTTATCAAATGAATGTTCAACCATCTATACATATGAAGATTAAAGAGGCACAGAAAGAAGATGTCGAGTTACAAAAGAAGGTGAGAAATGTTCCTGAGTTCAACCTTGATTGTGATGGGATAATAAAGTTCAGGAATCGGGTTTGTGTTCCTCCCATCCCCGAATTAAAGAAGGAGTTGATGGATGAGGCTCATAGTTCTTCATTCTCTATTCATCCTGGAAGCACGAAGATGTATAGGGACCTGAAAGAGTACTTCTAGTGGGATGGCATGAAAAGAGATGTTGCTGAATATGTCTCTCGATGCTTGGTTTGTCAACAAGTTAAAGCTGAGAGACAGAAGTCTAAGGGGATGTTACAACCATTACCCATACCCGAATGGAAATGGGAAAACATCACTATGGACTTTGTCACAGGACTTCCTAAAACATCCAAAGGCAATAATGCTATCTGGGTCATAGTTGATCATCTTATAAAGTCTGCACACTTCATTGCTATTAGAGAGGATTTCTCTCTAGATCAGCTTGCCAGGATATATGTAAAGGAAGTGGTAAGATTTCATGGAGTACCACTTTCTATTATATCTGATCGGGATCCGAGATTTACCTCGATGTTCTGGAGAAGTCTTCAGCATACTCTGGATACAGAGTTGAGTTTCAACACTGCTTATCATCCTCAGACAGAAGGTCAGTCTGAGAGAACAATTCAAACCCTAGAAGATATGTTGAGAGATTGCTCTATGGATTTCAAAGGAGGTTGGGATCAACACCTACGTTTGGTGAAATTTTATTATAATAATATCTTTCACTCCATTATTCAGATGGCTCCTTATGAAGATCTCTATGGAAAGAAATGCAGGACTCCAACTTGCTGGGATGAAGTTGGGGAAAGAAAGCTATTAAGACCTGATCTCGTTGATGAAATGGCAGAAAAGGTCAGATCTATTCAACAACACATAAGAGCAGCTTAGAGTCGACAGAAAAGTTATGCTGACAACCGAAGAAAAGACCTAGAGTTTGAAGTGGGTGATAAAGTGTTCTTACGAATATCTCCTTGGAAGAGGGTTATGAGATTTGGAAAGAAGGGGAAGTTGAGCCCTAGATATATCGGTCCTTTCGAAATACTGGATCGTGTTGGAAAGGTAGCTTACCGATTGGCGCTTCCACCGAATCTCTCTCAAGTTCATGATGTGTTCCCTGTATCTCTCCTGAGAAATTACATACCTGATCCTTCACATGTACTCAGCTCAGAAGTTGTACTGCTGGAGCAAGATCTTTCTTATGAAGAACAACCGATAGAGATTCTGGATCGTAACGAAAAAGTCCTACGAAACAAGACCACTCGATTGGTGAAAGTTTTATGGAGGAACCAATAACTTGAAGAAGCTACATGGGAGCTTGAGGATATGATGAGGGAGAAGAATCCTCATCTGTTTGTTACAAAGTGACGAATTTCGAGGGCGAAATTATTTTTAAGGGGGGTAGAATGTAACACCAAAGATTTTTATGAGTAATATTTTGTTTTTATGTTATATATATATCATAAAAGGAATCTTTCACTACACACTAGCTTGACTTACTTTACACGCAATCGCGACCTTCCTCGATAGCTTGCGTTGTACGCAATACCGAGTTTTACTAAACAACGATATGCTTTTAAAATATTATTAAAACTAGCCGTTATGAATAGTAATAACCACTTTTTGAAATTTTATAAATTTTATTTTTCAAAATGGACTTCATATTTTGATTCGGAATACCGAAATTAACCTAGGGTGAAATTTTTTTATTTTTCTGAAAACTTGCAATTTTTGATGAATAGTGAAACCACTAAGTGGTAGGTTAAATACTGAATTTTGCATAAAACATAATTTTACTGCTTCTATGAATGGAATTTTGAAAATCAGACAGACACGGTTGATATTAGTAAGTAAAATGTGGTTCAATGAGATAAAAATAATTTTTTGGTGAATAGTAAGTTTTTACATTTTTTACTGCGGTTAATAGTAAATAGGGTAACTAAGGGAAAATATGATATTACTATTACCCTAACACATGTCTTAATTCTATTGGATAAGTTTAATTCGACCAAAAACAACCTTATGAATATAATATGACCATTTAGGTCCACTTGGATTAGATTATGACATTTAATATTATTTTATTTAATGAATAGTTAAAATAGTTAAAATCAAAGTTTAATAACTAAAACATTTTTAATATGGGGTTATACAAAAGATAAATTTGACTATAAATATTCATTAGAAAGATAACAAAATTTCATACATAATGATAGTTTATTTGTAATTTTTAGACTTTAAATAAATTAATTTATGTATGACACAACGATGATGCAGTAATTACACTTTTAAGAAAATGTTAACATAATTGATGTTATAAATGCTCAAATAAATGTAATTTGAGACATTTTATGAATTCCACTAATTTTCTAGGTTACTATGATATATTAGTGTTGATTTAATCAACTTGGTTTGAACATATAATTCTGTTATGACTTTCACAAAAATCATATATCAAATAGTGTCAAAATTGACAGAAAATAGTTTTTAAATGAAATATTATATTATTAATTGTTATTTTATTCCTAAAAATCTAACGTTCGGCCAAATGACTTAGATATGGATATATATATTAATAATAAACAACTTGGGGTTCGTTTGGCATGTTATAGTAAGTGTATTAACCATATAGTGTAAGAAAACAAAAAGTCACGGTAAAAGTTAAATTATTTAACTTAGAGTTAAATCTAATTGATAAGGTTAAAATAATAACCTGAACTTGTATAAATCCTATTGGTTGATAGTATTTCGACCCATCCCCACATTACCTTCGAAATAAGACCCTTTGGAACCATTATAAACCGATTTTGACTTTAATATAAAATAATATTTTGAGATATTCCTAAGGTGCCCCTCTCCTCCCTTATAAAAGGGTACCTCCTCCCCCTCCTCCTCACACCAATTTGAGCACTAAAGCTCGACCAAACCCTGCCAAAATCCCTTATCCACTTCCCTAGAATAATCCTAGAGTTCCTTGTCTTCTTAAAAGACCAATCATAGTTCCCTAAGTGGAGGATTCAAAGAGGCGTTTCAAAGAAGAGGTAATATCCATTACCGATCTTTTCAATTTATTTCTTCTTCAACTTCTTCTTCTTTAGTTGTTTCATGATAAAGTAATAACATCAGTATTACTTACATACTGATATGTTATTATAAATATGAAACAACCCTAATTCACCTTCTATCCATCCTACGGAAAAATGAAATCACCGCGCGTGCGTACGTACGGAATACCGTCTCCACGCCGTGGTGTAATCTATTTTCCACCATCACCTTACAAGGATGGGTATAATGGTGTAATGAGTAACTATATATGATTATTATAAAGTTATATTGATACTGAAATAGTATAAATACACTTAAATACAATTCCACGATCATGGGAACAATATCATCGCTCGTGCGTACGTACGGAATACCGTCTCCACGATGTGATGCGACTCGTTCTACATGATCATCATTACATAGTAATTATATAAATGAATTGAATGAATAAATATGATATATGTTACACTAATACCATTATGTATATAAGGTATCTATAACCTTAAAAGAAGAATAAGAATTTATTCGGCAAAACACGCATAAGAACAAAAGGCAATAAAGACCCGAGTAACAAGTAACAATGAAATATTACTAATAAGAATCTAAGAATATGACCATATATGATATCATATCAATATGTATGATTCTGGAATAAGTCAATAACATTATTTAAACCATTATACAGGAGCTTCGGACACGTACAAAGCAAATCGGACCTAAGGTAAGGGAATATATCACAGTCTCATTTTATCCGAGATTGTTTATACTTTGGTATTTACTGGGGTGTATTTTATCATCCACATCCATGTTTCCTCAATATGTAATATTATTTCCATTCACCTACAATTTTTTAAATCCAATTTTACCCTTTGGTGATTTTTTAGTAAAAGATATGAAAGGAATCTTTTGTCGTTTTTCATACGAGGTGCTTTTTTGACATTTCCGACAAAAGTACGCGAAGAATGTTTTTTTTTCTTATACGGAAAGAATGGATTTTTAAAACATTATTTCCAAGAATCTTACTTTATAAGTTTTCAAGTTTATTTTTAATCAACTTCTTCTAGTTTATAATTGTATGACATGTTAAGAAAAGAAAAGTCTTTTTTGAAGTAGAAAGGATATTTTCCTCAAGAATGGAGTTCAAATGTTTTATCAAAATTATTTTCCATATAAGATAATATAGGGTTATTTTTTTATCCCTATTATTACATTGATTTGATTATGTTTTGAGGGAATTATTTTTATGAAGTCATTTACCTTATATGATTTTTTTTATGATGTCATGATGTTTCAAGAATCCCATTTTTGTTATATGTGTTATGCGATGATGTATGATTTATGATTATGTGGCACACATAAGAAAGGATTCATTATAAGATGGGTGGGACCTATATCTCCCTCTAATTCATTGGGTAAAGATTTATATCTCATGAGACAGACATGGCTGGAACGGAAGGTTATTTTGGTTCAGTGATACAGGACTGAAACGAGGAGTGAACTCGGTTCAGAAATGGACTTTGTCCGCTAAGATAGTCTTGGAAATGAGTCATGACTAACAAGAAATGATTTTCCATGATTATGTGTGCATGTCACAAAGTTTCAAGTTTTATGTTATGATTATGGGGATCTCATTTTCACTTATATGATTTATTCCATGTTAAGATATTATGATCTCTTTTGTAGGTTATGATTTTCAAGAAGATATGATATGATTTTTATTTCCTTTATTTGCCCTTGTTGATCATTTGAGCTCACCCTTTTTGTATGTTTTCTTTTCCCCAGGTCAGGAAGATGGATATTAAGTAGAATATGCTAAAAGGGACCCTAGATATGGTAAAATAAATGGGAGACACTGTAGAAGATTTACAAACCAGTTGTTTATGTTTCCCAGTTTCTAATGACACTATACCTATACGGTCCTTTGTGGTTTTGTCATATGTTGTAATAATTGTGCTTTAATTTTGAAGTATTAACAATGTATGTAAAGTATGGGTCGTTTTAGTGACTCGGTTCATAAATGGACTTTGTCTACTAAGATAGTCTTGGCAATGAGTCTTGACTAATAAGATATGATTCTCTATGATTATGTGTGTATGCCACAAAGTCTCATGTTTTAATTTATGATTATTGTGATTACATTTCACTGCCATGGTTTATCCCATGTTATGAAATTATGATCTCTTTTGCAGGTTAAGATTTCCAAAAGTTATGTGCTTATGTATATTATGTGATTGATATTTCTTTTGTTTACCCTTACTGAGAATTTGAGCTCACCCTTTTGTATATTTTATTTCCCCAGCTCAGGAATAAGGTTATTAAGTAGAATATGCCAAAAAGGGACTCTAGATATGATGAAATAAATGGGAGGCAAAGTAGATGCTTTTTGAATCAGTTGTTTATGTTTCCCAGTTTCTAAAGACATTATACCTATACGGTCCTTTCGTGGTTTTGTTATATGTTGTAATAATTATTCTTCAATTTTGAAGTATTAACAATGTATGTAAAGTATGGGTTGTTATATAAGCAGCCCACTAGTTAGTTGTTGTTACTTTAGTTTCTCTAAATTTCAACCTACTGTAATACACTACTAGCCTCTTCCATTATGACATATCTGATCCCCCAAACACTTCTTAAACAAATGATTAACTAGGTTAAAATTCTTGATTACCAAGTTTAAATGTTTTAACATAACCTAAATGAAGATATGTACCTAGATAAAAGTGATATCTTATAAATATGATATGAATAATAATATAAATAAAAATATTGGGGAGTTTTTATGTTACTTTCCTTTAAAACCACAATTTCATATATTATATATGTCCTCTGAAACATAATTTCAAATAAAGTGTAATGTCGTTATAAACAACAATGATAGGTTTATATGACATCCAATAGATTAAAGGGGAAAGAAATCCTTTGATTATTTATATTTAAATTTCTCCTCAGATCCTATAAATGTGCATTTAGGAATGGATACTAATAAATTTAATCCATTTGGGACTCTAACTACAACTTATATCATATATCAAGTTATTTTTATTCTTTATAATCTGCCTTCATAGATTTGTATGAAACAAACTTATATAATTATTTCAATGATCATTCCAAGAAAGGAAATTCTAGGGAATTACATTAATATATACCATTAACCTCCAATAGAAACCTTTTAAGAGTGATGGGACAATGGTATAGATACATATGATGCTTCAACAACTAAAAAATTTAAAATGTGTGTTTCTCTAATGTGGATGCTTTTTAATTTCCCTTGATAACAAAACAATTCTAGTTGTAACACTCACACTAGCTTGGAATGTGCAGTTTTTAACTTTTAGTTCAAACTTATAAAACTATCATAGATAAGAAAGTGGTGTTTCATGTGTCATCTGTGACACCTCATGTTTTCATGGGTTGTAAAAATCATGGGGAATTTGAAATTTTTTTCTATAATTTTTAGGGTAAAATTGTAAATTACTCTATAATATGATCTTGTATGGTTATTCAAACCATTATTGTGGTCCCATAATAGGGTATTTACCCTAAGACAGGAGTTTAGTAGAAATATGATCCATTTTAATTTTCATATAGTATTTAATATTTAATTAATTAAATATTAATTTATTCACACATGTTCATTTGGTCTTATATTTCAAACGGACTGATATAATAGGATTTTGTCTCTATAATTGAGTATAGAATTAGGGATTTTCCTAGGTGAGGAATAACCTTGTGTCGAGCACCGGGGTCGGGCCTAGACCCCTTTTCATTTCATTTTATTTTTTTTTATTTCTTTTTACTTTTTTCATTTTCATTTCGAACATTTCCCCATTGGATTCTAATGAATTCCCATGGGGGTTTCCCCTTTGGGTACTTCATCTAAGATAGGGATAGTGATAGAATAGGCAGAGGAAGGAGGTGGTGCTACCCACAAAGCTCATCCAAAGGTAGATCGAGGATCAGTGAGTGTGTGGCACAGAACTGGTGAAAAGCGTCAATGTTTTCCACCCAATGGTAGTACTTTATTTAAATTTTCACCATAAATAAGTTTATTTTAAGTTTTTTGAAGTTTTAAATCCTTTTTTGTGTTTTTTGGGACCCCTTGTGGGTTGATCTAGGCTTAATCGGGGATAAATGAGGGTTTCAAACTCATTTGGATGTTTTTTATTTGGGAAAACCCATGTACACAACATGTGGTTCAGAGAACACATATTGTGAGTTATTCTTGTTTGGTGAATAAAATATTTTGGGACTATAAATTTTATACTTGGAAATACATATTGTGTAGTGTGATTCTAGGTGTGTAGTCGAGTTCTAGGCCAGACACCCCTTACGAGGGTATGTGTCTGTGTAGGGAACACGGTCATACCCCATGTGGGATTCATGTTATATAGGTGTACATGTCTATGAATAACATAAGTCCATTCCATGTGTGATATAGGACCAGGTACCCCATGTGGAACTACACGCTCTGCATCAGGGGAACACATTGTGTACTTAAGAGGGGTACACATAAAGTCGGGATGAGGTATATAGGCAAGTACCCCATGAATGGTATAATCCATATATAGGTATTAAACATTGTGCACTTTAGAAAGGTAAATTTTTCGTGTCCTATCACACATGGTTATGGAGGACCTTTGTGGGTACTTTTCATGTGCCCAAAGTACACGTCATTAAATTTTTCCTACCCTACATGGTTTTTCTGGTTTTTCTCCCTATTATCAGAATTGGACTTGTAATTAGTCCATTCTGAGTGTTTTATTTAATATATCTTTATGGTTGAAACTTGTTCATGTTTACAGGTCTTATGGATGGTGTTTTTTATTGAGTGTGTTTAGTAGGAGGATTTCTTTGAGGTTTGGATTTAGAATCTTCTAATGGGTTGGGTTGTGAGCTAAGAGGCACAGGTGAGAGTTGTGAGATCATTGGATGACTTGTATTATAGATTCCATATTTTTTTAGGTTCTTTCAAAAGGATTTTGGAAGGCATGATCAAGTAGTATATCTAAGGATAATTTTTTTTTCATGCACATTGGGACTGATTTCTCATGTTTAAAATAGTTGAGTTTTATCTTTTGTGTTTAAGGATCATAGTTTTTGAAGCCTTTAGGATGGATTAATGATGTGGTATAGTGTTTGTGGATGAGTTTCATTTATCTGTTGAGATATGTTCAAGGGAATATTTAGGATTCCCCAATGGGGTGGTGTTAGATCAAGTGATCAGTGGTTTTCATAGTCAGTGTGTGAAAATGCTCGTGTTTTATGGTTTATATTGTTCTAAGTGCCCTTGTAAGGTCCTACTTTTGAGTGGGTCATGAGGACCCTTGTGAACACCCTAGTTGGTTTGATTTACTTTTTTATGCCCCTCTCTGGGTATATTTTGATTGAGGATTGGTTGGAGTCTATTGAGGTTAATTAGGTAATTTTTTTCAATGGGTGTGCCTCATACTTTTGGATGAGTTAGAGGAACCCCTCATAGGGTTTCCTAATCATGTAGTGGCCATTAGTCTTGTTTTATATCTTTGGATAGGCATGTCCTGTGATCTTGGGTGTAGTAAGTGAGTCTCAAGTAGGGAATCACTTTGTTCAGTGACACTGAGGTCTGTGGGAGCCTTGAGTTTTTTTACTGAGGTGGATTGTAGAGATCCCATGGTGTCTATTTGTTGGATACTGAGATCTAGGGTCTTGGTAAAGGCCTTGTACTTTGTTTACAAAAATTTTATCAGCACTTCTAGTTCAATTGTTTGGATGGTCAGTTTGAGGGTTGGATCATCCCACATTCGGTAGGCCTCTGGATTTAATGTTTCAGGTAGGTTCTGATCAAGAATTTAGTTTTAGGATGATACCCTTGGTATATTATGGATTAAGAATTTCCCCTTAGTTTTTATGTGGTTCTCTCATATATTGTATGGTAATGATTAGACGATATTAGGGACCTGATAAGTGATCTGGATGAGTTCACCCCTACAGTTGAGTGTTATACACTATTTAGGGGTTAAAATCATGGATTATTATGTGCTTCCAGAACCATGGATATTCTATACTATCTATTTATTATGTGGATCTTTTAGGAAACTATTTCTCATGTCCATCACTAGTGTCTGATTTGTTCTGAGAGACCTTCAGGACTGACATGTTCTCTAGTTTTTCCAACCTATCTGTTCATATCACTAGTTTAGAACTTATTATTAGATTACTAGATCTCAATAGATATTCTTTTTCATGTAGATGCCTATGGTTATTCTCTAGGGTTTGTAATTCATTCTAGTAACATTTAGAATTCTTGGATCTCTTATATAGATCTCATGTGGATGGGTGTTCCACATGTTGTGAATTCTATAGTGGGGTCCAGAGTGGGTATAGACTTACCTCAGATGTTATACTTGAACCTATGTTTTTCTATTTTCCTTGTTTTGAATATCAATATCCCTCCCCCCATTAATTCTCTTACTTTAGGGAATCTTTTATTATTTTTAGATAGGTTGGGCATATCACATGTTCATGAACATGTTTTGACAGTAGATTATAGGTTCACCATTGGGGTTGGCCTGTTAAGATTTGTTTCTCACCCCTTTTATGTGCACCATAGTGTGATTATAGACCTTATTTCTAATTTTAGGTTGGATCAAAATTTTTATGATGGATGGGGATTACTCTCAATGTTTCTTGACTGAGTGGAGCTACCCATATGGAATTTCATGACCGGGTTGGTACAGTTCAAGTTCCATGTAGAATGAGTATGTGGTTAGCCTCTATGTTGGCAGTGGAGCTAGTTGTATTGTACTTTTTAGTTTTATTATTTTTTATATGTGGTCATCCCATTAGGATACTCTATATTATTTTTTTCATGTATTGAATATGTATGATTGTATTTCACATTCCTTTTATTATAGCATGATATTTTTTTCAATTATTTTTTATGCATACTCTATAGATTATCCTTGTGAAATTTTTGGTTATTTTCTATTTTTATTACACTATAGCCATAGGGTATAGTCTCCCCAATTCATCTTTTATACTCTCACTTCTATTCATTAGCCTCTGGGATATGTGGATATGTTCTTGAGGCCTTATGGGAAACCAAATTGGGTAATCTGTTAGGTCAACCTGGGCTAGTTCATTACAAAGATGGTATTAGATTTGTTTGGTTTTATGATTTTGAGAGTTGGTAGATAGGTGGTGTAGGAATGTGTTAGAACTTATTATGGATACAAGATTAGTGTTTAGTGAATAGATTTTTTGATAGGAATTCCAGGTTTCTAGGGTATGGGATTATGATTTTTGGTTTCTATTTTTATGGTTTCATGATTTCACCTGGTGTGATGCACTTGGGTTTGTGTATTTATATTTTATTTTAGATTTTAGATCTTGACCCATGGGAAAGAGTCTAGTATACATTAATAATTATATGAATATAGTATTCACATGAAATATCCATATTTGTGGTGTTTTACTGATGATGGAATTTCTATTTGTTTAAAGGGTTAAAAAAAAATTCATATTGTATTTTCTCATATAAGTTATCAGTTAAATTATACTCAGATTAATCGCATGTATATATTTTCTTCTAATGATTGGTTAATGGTCTTTTGGTGAGAGTTTTTCTGGTGATTGAGATGTATTACCTTCATTGAGGGATGCATGAAGACCCTTCTATGTTGGTAATGGGATATGTGTGCCCTGTTTATGGCTCGATGAGGGAAAGAATGCTTGAGAGATCCTTGGATCAGGATCATGTTTCCTTGTGGTGGTGGTTTCTTATAATTCTAAGGTTCATGTTCTTTATAAGGGATTATTTCTTTCCATGATTGATATATTGGGTATTGTGGTGGGACCCATGTCCTTGATATCACCAATGGCTTGGGTAGTCCTAGATGTTCTTCCTTGGTGGGGGTCATTGGGGTTTGTTGGGGTCTATTGGGGTCCATTGGAAATTCTTCTTTGGTGGTTCATTGGGGTCTATTATCACCAAGGTGTGGTTAGGGATGATGATTTATATTGATTGAGAAGTGGTGGTCTATAAATTCTTCTTGTCTCATGGTTGGCTTGAAAGGGGGGATTTGGTTGGTTTCCTAACCCTTCTCATTTTTGTTTTACTTTAAGTAGCATAGTGGAAACATGTTCGGATGCTTATGGTTTTAGATCGACACCCGAATGATGGGTGTTCATATTTTTTATCTAGACATGAGGGAGATTCCTTGTTTTAAATATGAGTTTCAAATGTGTTTTGGTTTGTTAGAACTATACTATATGAGGAGCATGGTCAGTGGTTTTAAGAATGTTAGTATAGCTTTGTTAGGACATGACCCATGTGGGCATTATTCCTAGTCCTCATTCGAGAGTGGTGTAAGGAAATCCTAGTGGTGGGGAGTGCACCATAGGATTTTGGAGGTCATCAACCTTGTATTAAGTGGATTTTTGAGCTTGGAGGCTATTGTTCCTGGGGATTCGGGAATGATTGTTAACTATTGTGGGTTTTTATGCTGGAAATTAGGTGTGGGTAGTTTTTTCATGTCTATCCATTACATTTAGTGATGGATGTATAATGGTTCATGAGGTTTTTCATTTGGGAAATAAGAGATGGTAAGGATCCTCCTGTGGTAGGGAGTATCAGATCGGTCATGGTTGAATGTCTATCGTGTTGGGAGAGTGTTGTGGGTGATGTGAGATAGGTTGTTATATGGTTGATATGGAATTTAGTATTTTATATTTGGGTGGGATAATGGTTTTTTAATGACCATCAGGGCTTCCTTGGGGCAAGAAGAATTTTTTGTGTGGAGTTTTTGATGCCTCTCATTATCATAGTTTGTGAAAATCATGAGAAATTTGATTTTTTATCATAATCATTTCAAAATGAAAAACAGAAAATTATACTATAACATGATCTTGAATAATTATTCTAACAACTCTTTTGGTCCTAAAATAGGGAATTTACCCTAGGATATGATTTTGGTTGAAATTCAAGCCATTTTAATTTTCAAGGAATATTTAATATTTAATTAATTAAATATTAATTTATTTTTTCATGTTAATTTGTTGAATTATTTTAAATGTAGAATAAAATTGAGATTCCATATTTCTTATTGGTTTTGAAATTTTAGTTTTTTTTCTAGGTGAGGCATAACCTTGAATCATGTGATGGGGTCGTTCCCAAGCACATTTTCTTTTCTTTTTCTTTTTATTTTTTCTTCCTTTATCTTTTTTCCTTTTCTTTTCAATTTGTTACCATTTGGATTACCATGAATTATTATGAGGACAATCCACTATATGGTCTTTATCTGAGATAGTTAGAGGGAAATAATTGGGGGAGAAATAATATGACACCACATGAGGAGCTCATCTAGACATAGGTCAAGGTTTAGTAGGTGCATAGCACAAATCCGGTGCAAAGAGTTAGTGGTTTTCTCCCTGAGGTAGGATCATAATTATTTTTTCACTAAAAATTCCCATAGCTTATGTTTCTTTAAGTTTTAAATATCTTTATGGTTATTGGGGACCCCTTTTGGGTTGATCTGGGATTAAGTAAGTAGAAATGGGGGGTTTTGTACCATTTTGCGGGTTTTCTATTTAGGAAAATCCATGTACATGGAATGTGGTTCATAGAATAGTCATCATGTGTTATTTATACATGGGAAAGATGTATTTTTAAGAATGAATTCCATGTACTTGGTAGTACATTCCATGTAGTGTGCTTATATCGGTGTGTCAGAGTTCTCAGCCAAACACCCCATATAGGGGTATGTGGTCGTATAGTGTACACTGCCAGACCCCTTGTGGGATGCACTCCATGTAGTTTTACATGACCTAGAGGAATTCATGGACATCCCATGTATGGTACATGGATAGTTATCCCATGTGGTAGTACATTTCATGTACCATGGGAACACATCGTATACTCGGGAGGGTACATGCTGTGTGGGGATAAGGTACACGGGTAGGCACCCCATATATTGTACTTTCCATGTGCAGATATCACATGTAATATACTTTTAGAAACTACCCACTAAGTGGAATGTGGTTCATTTCTAGGGAGTACTTATGTGGTTAAATGTTGTGTAACTAAATTACACATTGTGTACTTTTTCCGTCCCTTTATTGTTTTCCTATTTTTCACCCTAGTGTTAGAATTGGACTTGGGATTAGTCCATTTGATAATTTTTCTTTATGGTTTGGATTGATAGAGTTATTTTGGAGTATTTATTTGTGTTTTGTATCTATAATCCACTTATGGGTTGGGTTGTGATCTACGAGGCATGGGTGAGGGATGTGATCTCATTACTTGTATTGTCTTGGGGATGCCATGTCAATTTTATTCGGGGTTCTTTTAGATGGTCCTAGAAGTCATGATTAAGTAGTATCAATAAAGAGATCTTTGTTTTCCATGTTTTATGGGACTGGTTACTCAAGGTTAGTGTAGTTGAGGTTTAGCTTATGTGTTTGAGGATCAGAGCTATTAGATCCTCCGTGAAGTGTTGATGTTATGGGATGGCAGTTACAACCGGTTTCCATTGAGCAGTTGAGATGGTTCTGATGAACTCTGGAGGATTAATTAGTGGGATAGTTTCTAATAAAGTGATTAGAGGTTTCCATAGTCGGTGGTTGATAATTCACATGTGTCATGGTTTAGTTTATTCTACGGAGCCCTTGTAGGGACCTAATTTTGAAGTAGTCACGAGGACCATTGTGAATGCTCTGGTTTTCTAGATTTTATTTTGGATGCCCCTCTAGGGTTGAATTATTTATCAAGGATCAGTTGGAGTCCATTAAATTTAATTAGGTAGGTTTTTCACTGGTCATTCCCTGTGATTTTGGATTATCTAGAAGAAATCCTGGTAGGGTATCCTTCTCTTACTATATCCTTTAGGCCAGTTATGGATCTTTATATGGGTGTGGACCAAGATCATAGGTAATTAGGATAGTCCCAAGTAGGACATCTCTTTGTGAAATGACCTTGGGGTCCTTAAGAGCCCTGAGTTTTTTTGTCCTTGAGGTGGGCCATGGAGATTATGTGGTTGATTTTTGTTGGATACTAAGATCTACTGTGATGAGAGAGAACTTGTGCTTTATTGGTCAAGGTATTATTGGTACTTCTAGTTCCATTTTTTGGATGGAAGGTTCGAGAGTTGGATCATCCCATGTTTAGTAGGCATGTATCCATTATGTTTGATTCAGTTTATTTTTAAGACTTTGGTTTGATGAGGAAACCCTTTGTATATCATGGATTGATCGTTGGCCCTAAGTTGTGATCTGGTTCTCTTGTATTTTGGTTTGTTGTGGTTATACTGTCTTAGGGAGCTAATGGTGATTTGGATAAGTTCACCCTTTATTTGTGTGTTACACCCTATCAAGGTGTTAATTTCATGGATTCGGACAAAATTTTAGTATTTTTTATGATCAGCGCTCACAGTTTATTAGATGGATCCTTTGGGAAACTATTTATCAGGTCCATTTCTAGTTCCTAATCTATTCTATAGTACATTCAGTCCTAATAGGTTCTCTAGTTATATCAACCTAGATGTTCGTGTCACCAGTTTAGAATTTGATATTATAGTCCTAAATTCCGATAGATTTGTGACTAACTCATGTTGTGGGGTTTGGAAAAATAATAATTACCTGATTATAGTATAGTTAGTTATCCCTTAGGTTGTGTCTAAAATAGGAGTTCATACAAAAATATTATTTCTCATTTTGTTTCTTTTATGAAATTTTGGTTTTAATTGAATTTTATAAATTGAGAATTTAAAAAGGAGATTAAATAATTAGTTGAAAACAATTGATGATAGATAGTGATTGGGTTGGGTTCAGATAGTCCTAATGTAATGTTGTCTGAGTTTCAAATTTTTACAAATTTTTATTCTACTAATTAGTAAGACATAGATTTATCTACCAATTTCTCTATATCCCTTGAAAATATGGTTATGGTGAGAATATTACTATTTGAAACATCAAGTTGGTCTTCCCTCCTTCATATGTGTGTGATCATTAAAGTGGTTCCTTTTGATTAATTAAGTAAATATCTAACTGGGTATTGTTGTTCCTTAATAAACCAATATCTCCAACTTACAATTTCACACATGTATGTATGATCATCGAGCACTCACCACCCAACCCTTATCTATACCAACTTATACATATTAGAATTGGGAAGCAGGAAATTTTGGATCATGGACAAAAAAAAATTTAAATTAACAAAATCAAAACCTAACACAACCACATTTTGTATTTAATACTTCAGGTTAATAATTGAAACTATAAATAAGAATAAAATAGTTTAATAATTTAAAGAACATAACTTCAAGAATCAAAAATTGGTCTAGCCTTCCCTTTTAAAATCACTCAAAATAATTAACACTCCATGGATTGGTTAATCATGTATATGTGGTAATAATAAGTCATTTCAAAATAGAAAGAAGATAAAAAATGAAAATAAAATTTAATAGAATTTTGGAAGCCCTTGTCTTCTCCTCCAATCATGTGAACCTCATTACAGCTGTGGAAATTCACCCTAATATTTATATGATAAAGAAAATAATACCTTATCTTTCTCCATATCCTACTGATATCTTCCTTAACTTTGTTTCCTTATTTCGTAAATATCTATTTTTTTAAATTTCTTCAAATCACTGAGACCTTGGGTTTATATTCCATTTAAACAGCGCTAATACCCATGTGTGTAATATTTCAAAACACCCAATAATATCATTACTTCCAAAACTCAGTGTGGATAGTGTGGACTTAGTAGTTTATCCTCCTACATGGGTTTCATGGCATGCATGGAATGCATGGCCATGTGGTCGTGTGGTAGCGCCTCTTAAAAATGAAACTTCCCACATTAAAACCTCCATAGGGAATCACATAACATCATGAAAAAATAAACCAAACCACATCTCCTTTGTCCACTATACTTCAAGGGTGAAGCATGTGGCATAGTGGTTATTTCTGGAAGTTGTGTAGGGCACTTCTTCCAAGTCATCTAGCCTTCATAGTGGCTGGAGGGAGCTCTTCCTTTATACAGGGCATCTTTTATCCTCAAAAGGGATTCACAGAGGTTGGTCAAGGTCACATGGATGATATATAGTGATCTTGAGTTCAATGGTGACCATTCCAATGAAGATAAAGGTTTTTAGGTGTCAACCATGGTGATTTCAGTGAGCACAGGTTGGGGTAGGTGGTGTTGAGGGGCAGTAGGGGTGGAGGAGAAATCTCTAAGGCAGGGGGTCTCGTGACTATGGCACAAAGCTATAGAATTTTCATTATGATGAGTAGTTCATGGGTTTTTGTCATCACACATCAGAAATGTGATCATCTGAGTGTGTGTATATATATTAATGCATGGGATACTTGAATCATATGCCTACTCCAAGGATGGGCTCTGGGTACACTTTCACACACCCATGATGGGCCTATTCCAACACGCACATGCCCACACAAGCCTTGACCCAACCTATGCTTCATGGTCCCTCCCTGTATGGATCAAAGATTTCCCTACCACTTTGTGGGATCTCCCTCAAGACTTTCTTATCCAGTCAGCCTACTTTGGTTAGCTATGTGTCTTGTGGGCCCTTGATGTTGAGGGCTGACTGAGTTAGGCCATTTTTTATACCTATAAAAATAAATCATTTCAAACAAATTTAGTAAAACTCAATGTAATATTATAGATAAATTATATATTCAAAATACAAATCATTTATATATTTTAATCCATGTTAATTCTTCAAATTTAATTCACCATATTTTAATAAAATTTTCAATTTTATAGGAATGTTCATTAAAATCAATTTAAAATTATTTGGATTTTTAAAAAAACATGAAATTATGAGGGTATCAAATACCCCCACATTTAAACTATTCTTATACTTAATAATTAAATCTCATTATTGACTTAAATAGGTAACCAATATTACCATTATTTAAATTTAAAATCAATAAAATAGAATAATTATCAATTTCAAACCAGATTTTCAAGTTTACACATAAAACATCAATTCAATTTCACAGTTTTCAAAGGAATAATCAGTCTAAATATTTTATGTTCTCCCTTTTGAAAATGATTGATCTTTTCCTTTCATTCATTCATGTTTCTCAATTTATTATTATTAAGCATTCCAAGTCATAATCTATCTCACTTTGGAATCCTTTCCTCTCATCACTCATGATATAAATTCAAGTAGAGTAATTCTCATTTCTTGAGAACATGCCCATTTTACATAGGCCTTAAAAGTAACTACTTTATCCACTTTTTTAAGACAAAAGGAACATGAAATCATTTTGAATTGTAATAAAGTCCCTAAGGATTCTGGTCCTTATGTTTGGTATGAATTGATTTGAAAAATAATATAGCTCAAAAAGGATATTAACTCTAAGGTATAAAACATGATATCAAAAAGTAGAAGATAAATGGAAATATCCCCTTCAAATGAAAACACCCAATTATTAAGATCAAAGTAAAGTTCATGATCAATGATATCATAGTAGACAAATTAATCCTCCTTGAATTTTTCTCTACTTTTTTACTTTCTTTTAACTTATTTTTCATATTTTTTTAAAATTTATCAAAAATAATCTTGTAATGAACCTTACATACATCATTTGGTCACATATAATAAAAATCATCAGTCTAGTAATAGTGATTTTTTATTCCTCTAAATCACAAACCATTCTTATTTTTTTCATTTTTTGATTTTTTTATGAAGGAAAAATATTAAAAGTTCAATGAATGAATCATAATAATTTCTCAATCCCAAAATTTAGTACCCCCACACTTTCTCATTACAATGTAGTGCATCCCTTTTACTATTACTTCCCTCATCCCCACACATAAACATTAAAATATCATGAAAATACTAATAGGAGGATATGAGTGAAAATAAATGGATTGTAATGGGGATCATTTCTAACAAGTTCATTCATGGTCTTTATGGGATAAAATGGATTAATGTTTAAAGTGGTCTCAAGGGTAAGGGTTTTCAATAAAAAATCTTTATTAATTTTAATTTTTTCACTATCATAGTTTTGAAAATATTCATGGAACTTATAGAAGGTGACATGTCCCAAGATTACTCAAGAAATATTCTCTAGATAAAATAGGAAATATTTGGTCTATAAATACTCTTGGGAATGGATATATGAAATTAGAAAATCAATCATGTAATGATTAATAATAAAAAATAAATTCACATGAATTTCCAAATTTCAAAGTATGAATAATGGTTGGGAGGTATCATTTACATGAATCAACCAATTCCCTGAAATCATTATTCATCATTTCAATATCCATTCTTCACTCTTCAATTCAATTCTCCACTTTACTCATTAAATGTCATTATCATTGAAAGTTAAAACATTGTATAAAAGGGATACTAATAAACTCATGTCTCATAAATAAGTCAAGTAAAGTAAAAATTATAATGTGGACAGGAAATTTTAAATTTTCAAATAAAAACATAATTTTTCAAAAAAAATGAAAGGAGTTTCAAACATAAATATTAAAAGAATAAATTATTTTTCTTATGTATATTTAGTAATCTATTCTCCATGGTAGTTTTTGTCCTACCTTGTGTCATCATAAACCTAAGAATAATAATAAAAACAACTGATAGTGTAGGAATATTTAATCACACTCAAATATGATTCAAGGGAAGAGTGTAATGAGGTTAAAAATATAGGTTTCCTCCCAGAAGTGATTTTGATTAACATTGTTGGATATAAATTAAAGAAATTAATGAAATACTATATTACTAAATTATTCATCCTCTCTTAATTGATTCAGTTTCCTCAATGCATTTAAATTTATTTTTCATTTAGGTAAATTTAAAATAAAATTCCCACATTTAATAAAATTTAAATGAAATATACAACCTGGTGGATCATCATTAGTAATCAGGGTGAAGGAGTGTAATCTTATCCACTGGTTCTTGAGGTAAGTTCCCATGTTACTTATTTATCCTCTTCCCATATACAATGTATGGGGTTTCTCCTCATTACTTTGTAATTTTTATAGTGCTAAAGATGTATACATGAATAAAAGTAAAATTAAATTTCCATATAGAATTAATTTTACCTTACATAAATTTAATTTTGGATTTTTATAATAGCATATGATATCTAGGTTTAAAGGTTATTGGTTGAATTATCTTATCATTGGCCAAACTTGATCTCTAGTTATATATATTTTAATTTTTAAAATGTTCCCTCCTAATTTCCTCTAGCTCTTGTAACTATAATCTCTTCACTTTCACAACTTTATCAAGGTCTATATTCATCTATATCAATTCACAGTAGGCTTTTTGTTCCAATTACATTTGGATGGAGAATATCCTTCCATAAATAAATTTATAGGGGCTAATCCCTATGGGTGTCTTTTAGGAGGTTCTATAGGCCCATATGGTATTATCCAATATATATCTCCAATTCTTCCTATTGGGATTAGTAGTCTTTTCTATAATAACTTTGATTTCTATGTTGGAGACTTATAATTGGAAATTATTTTTAGATGGTATGGTTTTGATGTTTTATGATGTAACCCATACTTATTCAGTAATTAATTAATATTACTATTTTATAAATTATTTCCTTTGTCATTTATGATTTCTCATGGTACACCAAACCTATGGAATATGTTATCCTTGAAAAAATCATAGACAACTTTAGCATTGTCGATCCTGGTGGATTTTTCTTCCACTAATTTTGGTACATAATCTATAGATTACATAATATATTAATTACCAATTATTTGGGGGGTTCCTTAGTGGTAGAGGTGTCTCTTGATTCTGCATCAAACTCGAGTTCAAATCCATGTGGGAGTGAATTTCCGCTGGCAGGTGATGACGTAGGCATTATGAAGACAGACAGTCATACAGGCATGATACACACATTATGATACACTAGACCTTTGGTCCATATCATGTACCTTTGGGTCATGTAATGCAATTTAATCCTACTAGGCCTTCGAGCCATGTATTGAATAAAAAAAGGCTTGATGGGTGGGTTATCCCTTGAAGGGGTTATGACCTACCTTTCAGACATGTGTGTGTGGAGTGTGTGTGTCTAATTTAAGTATACCCTTAAGAACCTAATATATATATATATATATATATTAATTACCAAATGACATTGGGAATTATCATATTCATTCTATCCCCCATGATTCAAAAATTTCACAAAAGGTAATTTTTTTGTGTAATTTTCTATCCTTTTGAGATATTGCTTTAAAACAAACATGTTTTCACATTTTTTACAAAATTTATAAGAATATTTTAATAAAGTGGGCCAATAAATTTCAGAATCTAAAATTTTTCCGGTTGTCCATTGGAATCCAAAGTGACCTCCAAAATATAATTTATCGTAGAATTTAAAATCATATTCAATTTCACTTTCAGGTAAACATATTATAGGTTCCTAATCATTTCATATTTTATATAGGGATTGGTCTTCCCAAATATAAAATCTAGATTCATATTGAATTTTTCAATGCTAATGAGAGTTTAATAAGATGATACCTAAGAAGGAAAAAAATAATTTACAATGGCATTGTACCATGGTACTTCACCTCCCATAATATAAAGTTTTTACCCATAAAGCTCATTATTGAGTGGGTTCTGATTTGGATTTTCTTCTTCATTAGTGTTGGGTAGTCAACTCATATGGTCAGCCACCTGATTTTTAATTCCTTTTTTATCTTTTATTTACAAATTGAACTCTTGTAAGAGAATAATACATACTTATAACCTTGTATTATCATATGATTTCTTCATTAAGTACCTAAGTACTACGTTATCATAAAAAACAACAACTTTAGTTCCAACCAGTTAAGGTATGAATTTATGAAGTGAAAAAAAACTACAAGGAACTCCTTCTCTGTAGTTATGTAATTGAATTTCATGGAATCCAATTTCCTTGATTTATTGGATATTACCTATGGTTTTCCATCAATTCTTTTTAATAGGGATTCTCCTACATCTAAGTTTTATGCATTTCATAATATCTTAAATAGATAGTCCCAGTTGGGTGGTTTCATTATTAGTGGTGTGATAAACCCTTTCTTCAATTCATCAAACACTTTCCTTCACTATTTATCAACATTTAACTAAACTTCTTTTAATATTAATCTTTAGAGATGAAGAGAAATCTTACTAAAATATTTTATGAATCTTATGTAAAATCATGAATGTCCAAAAAAGGATCTAACATATTTTAAACATGTTGGGTATGAGAAGTAATTTATTACTTTAAATTTTGATTTATCCACCTCAATACCTTTCTATGAAATCACATTCCCTGACTCAATTGCTTTTCCAACTAGGAAATTAAATTTTTAAATGTTTAAGAAAATATTTTTCTCAATGCATGCTTTTATAATTCTTTCCAAATTCTATAAGAAATGATCAAATAAATTACCAAAAATAGTAAAATACTAGAGAAATACCTTTACGCATTACTCAATATGGTCTGAGAAAATACTCACCACAAACCATTGAAATATACCTAGGCCATTTCATATCCCAAATTTCATCCTCTTGAACATGAAGTTTCCAAAGGGGAAGTTAAAGGTTATCGTTTCCAAGTATTATGGTCCAATTTGTACTTAGATGTATCCTAAAACCTATATAAAAATATAAATAATTAGTTTTCCCTACTGACCATTCTATAATTTGATCAATTAATTGGATGTGAAAGTGGTCTTTTTTGGTAACTTGATTCAACTTTGGATAATATATACAGACCCTCTAATTTTTTTCACTCTCATGGGGATCAGTTATTTTTTTTCAATTTTAACAGCGTTCAAACCGGTTTTCTTTGGGAAAACATAGATGGGGATAACCCACTAAGAATTATAGATTGTGAAAATTATGTTAGGAACTAGTAATTTTTCTATATCTTTCTTAACAACCTCCTTTATAGTGGGATTAATTCTTCTCTATATCTAACTCAAAGGGTGGGAATCATCTTCTAAAAAGATTCTATGAGAGTATACTTTGGGATTGATCCCTAGGATATCTCCCAAGCTCCATACAATGTCGTTGATATTTCTTTTGATAAGGTCAATTAGAGTTTTATCTTGGGTATCAGATAGATTATTGGTGATGATCACTAGTAATCTCTCTCCTTCAATAAGGTGGACGTATTTTAAATCACTTGGTAGTGGATTTAACTCATGAATTAGTTCTTGTTCAAGGGATGATATTTAATTTATGTTTCCTACTTATAAATCTTTTTTCTATTGTATCATTCTATCTTATATTAATAAATAAACAAAAAAATTAGAATTTGCCTCTTCTTTAAACATGAAATTCAGATTTTTGGTTTCATGTATATTTGTTCCTTCAAATTAAAAATTATCTCCTAGTGTTAATAATTCAGGAACAATACATGAATATTCAATTGGTCATATACCTTATTCATGGGAAATTTCATAAAGTGGGTTACCACTTGATGTATTCTTCATTACATCAAGAATGTTAAAGTGAAATTTTTTATATCCAAGCAACATTTTGATTATTCCTTAAGGTATTTTGATAATTGTATTTTCTATCTTTAGGGAAAGTCTCCCTAAAATGATGGGTGAGTAGCTTGGTGTTCTATATTCATCCATGTTAAGGGCATAGAAATAAGCTATAATGATCATTCCTCTTACTCCTATGAGAACATCTTATACAAATCCTATTAGAAAAACTATGGATCTATTTTTAATTTTCACCAGCACTCTGGTTTGATTCAATTATACAATCTATAAGGATGAAAAATAATGAGTGAGGAATAAAATTTATTAGAGAACCCATATCACATAATTAATTAGTGAAATTTAGAGATAAATATTATATTGAATAGATAATGTCCTCGGATCTTATCATTTTGTGATATTGATGGTGTGATCAGTACTGAGATGCTTCTTCCTAAGTTGATTCTCTTATTTACATTGAGTCTTCATCTTTTTATTCACAACTCCTTGATAAATTTTTTATATTTGGGGATTTTTTTGATTTCGTCCAATAGTGGGATATTGATATTGAATGTTTGGAAGGTCTCCTGAATTTCATTTTAAATTCAATATTCTTCTACCTTCTTTGTCTTAGCTAATGAAAAATTGAATGGTTATTGGATATATTTTTATCCCTTTTTTCCTATGTAAATTTGTTTCTGTCCTTTATTTTCTAAACCTAGTATTTACGTTTTATTTTTTCTTCTCCTCTTCTCTTGTAAGGATGGGTGGATCTTCAACATTCTACTTAGATTATTTAACCTTTATTTTTTCAGGTTTTTAGAGATATTTTTTGATTCATGTTTTGATAATTTTGGCATTCTCTTTTTGGATTAATAATTTTATAAGATGGTAGTTTTCCTATGTTTTTTGTCATAAATTCCATAAATCATTTGAAATGGTCTATTATTTTATCTATCTTATCTTCAATACCTCTAACCTTGGTCCACATATATTTCTATTT
This sequence comes from Viscum album, assembly GCA_963277665.1. Lineage (NCBI taxonomy): Eukaryota > Viridiplantae > Streptophyta > Magnoliopsida > Santalales > Viscaceae > Viscum > Viscum album. The sequence goes on from OY728125.1 coordinate 368,303,056, forward strand.
AGTTGATAGTGCATTGGATGAAGGATGGTCATAGGTATTTTTCTGGAATGATGGTGGTTGAAAATTTAGTTTCTAGTATAGTTGTTTGTAGGACTATTGGTATTTTTATAGCTATAATGGAGGTTGTGGTGGGTATAGATTTTGTAAAAAGATTATATCCTAGTTCTGTTGGAATTCTCACAACTGAAAATTGACTGCATAACTTTTTTACCATTCAATTAAGGACATTATTCAATGTAATGATAATTATAAGAACATAAACCACATACCAGAGTTGGGACTTGATGTTTATTCACTTGGTTCACAACAAGTTGTCTTACCAAACTGGTTAGTTCATCAATTTTGGTTATACCTAAAGGAAATTAATAAAAAGTTTTTACCTCATGTATACCCATCATTCCTATACCTCTAGTATCGAATTTATATAAGTTTTGGGTAATTTTTTCAATTATACCTCTAGAATCTAATTGCAACTTATCAATCAAGGCTCCTACAAATGATGAATTAAGTAGGTTATGGTCATTATCAAGTAATACTTGGTATGATAATATGAGGAAGTTTTTCCCTTTAATAGTTTTATGGGGGCATCTGGTGTAGTGATTCTAGATATGTTCCCAATATTCATAAAGAGTCTCTTTGGTCAAATGATGGATGAAATAAATATACTTTTTGATCACCGTTCTTTGGGATGTAAGGAAAAATATTTTTATAAAGCATATCTTTAAGTCATCGCAATCATTGAACTCACCTAGTTTTAGGTTGTTTAGCTATTCCTTTACAGATCCTTCTAGTTAAAAGGGGAATTCCCTCCACTTAACTCTCTCTTTTGCAAATCCTCAAGGGTTGGAGTTAGAGAAGACATGTGAAAATTTCTAAATGTAATGTTCGGGTCTTCTCCTACAAGACTATATAGTTTAGGTAGAATTTTAATCATATTAATTTGAAGTAAAAAATCATTTTCTATTGAAGGAATAGTGAGTTGGTTATTTTTATTTGAAAATTAAGGTGTGCACAGATAATGTAGGGTTGGTTGGAATTTCAAGACATATTTTCAAGATCATAGTAAGCATAGAAAGAGTCACTCAATTATAAGAGTTTTATTTCCTCAAACCCTAATTGAAGGTTTGGTTTTTTAATTAAGTTAGTGTTCTTTAAATTTTAGGATCAGAGTTAACTAATTGATTATATATTCTTCATTTCATTCAAAGTAATAAAAATTAATTAATTTTTTTCTTAGGTGTTTTAAGGCACTTATACTCTAGTAACAGTTCCAAGCTTTATTTATTCCTATCATGGGGTGTGGAAAAATAATTTTTTATTACATAAATATAGTATTTTTAGTTAACCCTTAGGTTGTCTCTGAAAGAGGAGTGAACACAAAACAAGTTTTTCACTTTTTTTTTGATTTTATGAAAAGTTTATTTCAATTAAATTTCAGAAATTAAAAACCAAAAAGGATGAATAAATTATGGGTTTAAAAAAATTTTTTATAGATGGTTATTGAATGGTTTCATCTAGAACTAATACAATGTTATCATACTTTCCAATTTTTACCTATGTTTCTTCTACTAACTGGTAAGAGAGATATTTATCTACCAATTTCTCTATCACCCTTGACCAAATGGTTATGGTGATAATATTCCTATTTAAAACCTCAAGTTATTCTACCCTCTTTCTTATGTGAATAATCATTTAAATGGGTTCTTTTTATTAACTAAGTAAGTCCTTGATTGGGTATTGTTGTTCCTTAATAAACTAATAGTTCCAACTTAAAATTTCATACACATTCGTATGATTGTCAAGAACTCACCACACAACCCTTATCTATTTCAAATTATATAGATAATAATTGGTTTTAGGTATATTTTGGATCATTGAACAAAGTAGTTTAAAATTAACAATAAAAACCTAACACAATCACGTTCGATATTTAAAACTGTATATTAATAATTAAAACTAGAGAGATAAAGAAAGAAATTGATTAATAATTTAATGAATATAAACTCAAGAATCAAAAAATTAGTCTATCCATCACATTCTTGATCACATATAAGAATTAACTCCCCATGGATTGGGTAATTGAGTTGTTAAAGGATGTCAAAGGCATCGTAGAACATAAATAAAATAAATGAAGTAAAATAAAATTCAATAGTAGTTTAGTAGCCCTAACATTATCCTATGATTGTGTGAACCACCCTATAAAAGTGTAAATTCACCCTTATATTTATAAATAAAATAAAATAATCCTCAAACCTTATCTATATCTCATGGATATCTTCTTTCTTCTTGTTTCCTTATTTTACAGATATCTATTTTGTTTAATTTCTTCAAATAATCAATACCCTAGATATAGCTTCCATTTAATATTCCTAGAGATCTCCATGTGAAATATTTTAAAACACCTAAGAATATTGGGCTTTCCAAATCTCAATGTGGATAGCATATGTTGAGTGGTGTATCCGCATGCATGGATTTCATGGTGTGCATGACCGTGGAAGTTTGGAAGTGCCTCTTTAAAAATTACACTACCCTCATTAAAACCTCCACAAGTCAATGCATAACATCATTGAAGAAAACACAAATCCATGTCTCTCTTAGACACTATTACAAGAAGATAAATCTAACTGTATAGTGGTTCTCCTTTTAATAGCATAGGATAGCTCCTCTAAGTTATTCGACCTTCATAGTTCCAGGATGAAGATCTTCCTCCATGTAGGGAATCTTTTATCCTCAAAAGGGATTAATAGAGGTTGACTGAGGTCCCAAGGGTGATCTATGGTGATCCCAATATTGGTAGTATCCATTCTAATGAATCTAGAGCTTCTAGGGTATTGAAAATTGTGATTATTATTAGCATAGGCGGTAGTGGTTGGCGTCAAGCGAGGGTAGGTATGGAGTGGAAATGTCTAAGGTAGGTGTTGAATAGATGTGGTATGAAGCTGTGTCATTTTGGTTATGATGAACAGTTCTTGTGTAGTTGTATTCCCATAGTAGAAATCTACTAAGCTAAGTTCTTCTATATATGTTAAGTTTTGGTATCCTCGGCTCAGAATCTGGATATGGGGATGGGATCCTCGTAAACTTTCACACACACATAACGGGTGCATACTAAAACAAATGAGCTTGTATGGTCTTTAGCCCAACCAATTCTTTGTGGGCCTTCCCCGCATGGATATCACCATTCCATAACAATTTTAGGGAATTCCCTCAAACCATTATTGGTTAGAGGGCCCACTCTGAGTGGTTTTATATCTTATGGTCCCTTAAGGGTGAGGGATGGTTGAGTTGGCCCCTTTTTTGATACTGATGTAACAATTCATTTCAAACACATTTAGTAAACTTCAAAATAATATCATAAACAAATTAAATATTTAAATTCCTCTTCTTTTATTTATTTTAACCTATTTTAATTATTCAAATTTAATTCATCGTATTTTAATAAAACATTGAATTTTATGGTAATATTCATTAAAATCCATTCAAAATTCTTAGATTTTCTTCATGAAATTATGAGTGAATCAATTCGATTTATCATGTGGATGCTAATGGTTATTCCCTAGGGTCCATAATTCATTCTATTCGCATTTAGAAATCTTGGAACTCCTATTTAGATCTGGTGGACAAGTTGTTCTTCATGTGGTTGGGTGAGACACATGTTGTAATTTCTCTGGTGGGGGTTGGAGTAGGGGTAAACTTACCTCGGGTGTCTTACTAGAACCCATGGTTGGTTGTTTTTATCATTTTGTTTTTCCACCCTTCCCCTTTTGTGCATTTTTTTCCTTTATTCAAAATGTTATTTGTTTTCATCTAGGCAGGGTGTATCATATGTGCATGTACTTTCTATGATAGTAGATTATAGTTTCACCCTTTGGGGTAACATGTTGAGATTTATTTCTTACCACCCATATGTAGACCTCGATGTGAATACTGGCCAGATTTCTACTTTATTGTTGGATCATAGGTTGTGTGGTAGATAGGGCTGAGTTTTAGTGTTTCTTGACCAAACGGATCCGCTAATATGGAGTCTTAAGATTGGGCTAGTGCATCTTGAGCATTGTGGAGACCAGGTGTGTGGTTATACTCAGTGTTGGTAGTGGAGCCTATTATATTTTACTTTTTTATTTGTTAATTTTGTATATGAGGTTAGCCTAGTGGGTGATCGGCTGTTGTATGTTTTGAATTGTTTGAGTATGTATTACTATATTCCATATTCCATTAGTTATATCATGTTGTTTTTTTTTGTTTTTTTTTTATTATGTTTACTATGATATTTATCTTTGTGAATGTTTTGGTCATTTTTTATTATAATTACACTCTGACCAAAGGGTATAGTCTCCCTACTGTATCTATTAGACTCTTAATACTAGTCAATAGACTATTGTGTATAGGGAGGCATTCATGAGGCCATATGGTGAGCTTGACTGGGTGACGTTTCATGTTGATATGGGATGTTTTATTGCATCATCATTGATTCTTAGATGAATCTCATAGATATTGATTTATTAATTCATGATTCAATTGATGAATATATTTTATTCCACTATCAAAATTGATATCAAGTATAAAAATCATGTCATGATTATTAAATGTTGATGTACAATTTGAGAAAGAGTACAAGTTAAATGTTTCTAGGAAAAGAGTTTAAATCTCATCATATACATTTAGTAAAAAACAAAAGAAGAAACAAATTGTTTTTTTCTAAATTCCTTATTGGGAATTTAAATTGTTGCATCATAATATAATTATTATGTACATTTAAAATAATTTATGTAATAATTTATTTTGAAAATATTGAATGAGATAAGAAATTGGAGCATCGTCTTAATGATTGTAAGGAATTAAAACACTACTATAAAACAAGACTTTAACATCGCTAAAAATAAACTTTATAAGCATTAGAAAAGCACTAACTACTAGAGTGAGATTAAAAGATCGAGTTTTTATCCAAGATTATAGAAGCGTTGATAAAGGATCCATTTATCATTGCTTTTATAAGCACTGATAAATGGGAATATTATAGTGTGTTGTAACAACACACAACAGCATCAGTGCAGTGTGTTGGAACAGTACATCGTAGAACCAAAGACACCAAAAAATCAAAAAAAATCAAGTATGAATACATAATTTAAATGGAGATAAAAAATATAGGCTCATTTTCTCGGTTTTGGTGTTGTGGTGTGTGTTTTAAACTAAAATGATACTTATATATTGAAAAAACACACTAAGAGTCATACCAATCACATCATGCCTTAGATTTAGGTGCAGTGTATTCTTACACATCTCAAATGAATTATGGATCATTTTCGTAAATTATCAAAACAATCCAAATTTTTTTCTCATTTTTGAGTGTGTCCTTTGTCTTTTTTTCTAAAATGTCATTTTAAAATGGAAACATATAAATTGACTCATACCGGTCACATCGGGTTTTATTTTGATGTGATACCGATTCCTACATGTCAAAAATTAATTTTGAATCATTTTTATAAATTATAAAGACAATCCAAGTTTGTGTTCTTGGTTTTTAGTGAGTGACACTTTTTGAACTAAAATTTTGATTTTAAACTGATAACAAACACATTGAGTCATAACGGACACATCATGTATCAAATTGAGTTGCGGTTGATTCTTACACATCACAAATGACTTATGGATCATTTTCCAAAAGTATAAAAACAATCTGAATGCATTTTCTTCATTTTGAGTTGGTGAGTTGTCATTTTTAATAAAATTCATGTCAAATTTATATAAAAAGATGTAATTGGAGTTATATTTGTCACACCATGTGTAGTATTGTGGTGAGTCTAATTATTACACATTCCAAATGGCTTATGGAACATTTTTATAAAGTATCAAAAAAATATATGTGTTTACTCATTTTTAAGTATGTCACTTGTCTTTTTTACTAAAATGTAATTTTAAACTCATAACATGAACTTTGAATTATAACAATAAAATCACGTATAGGTTTAATGTGAGACCAATTTAAACACATCAAAAGTGACTTATGAATAAATTTCATAAATTGTCAAAAAAAATCCAAGAGTGTTTTCTTTGTTTTTAGTGAGTGACATTTTTTGAACAAAACTGTCAATTTTAAACTGATAACATACGCATTTTGTCATATCAGGAACATCATGTATTAAATTGAGGTGAGGATGATTCCTACATGTCACAAATGACTTATGTATCATTTAACTAAATTATAAAAACAATCTGAATGCGTTTTCTTAGTTTTAGTATGTTATTTTTCCTTTTAATTAAAATCGATGTCATCTTTAAATAAAAAGATGCACTTGGATTCATATTTGTTAAAATGTAAGTTGAATTTAGGTGATACTAATTCCTAAAAATCAAAAACTACTTATGGACCATTTTACTAATGTATTAAAACAATACAAATGTGTTTTCTTAATTTTGAGTAGTTGAGTTGTCCTTTTTACTAAAATTGATGTTAATTTTAAATAAAAAGGCACACTTAGAGTCATATCGATCACATTGTGAATTGTATTGAGGTGAGGATCATTCTTAAATGTCTCAAATGTATTATGGATCATTTTTATAAAGTATCAAAACAATCTAAATGTGTTTGCTCGGTGTTGAGTACGTCACTTGTCTTTTTTTAAATATCATTTTTAACTGGAAACACGTACTTTAACTCATACTAATCACATACTATATTGTTTTAACATGAGAAAAATTCCTCCACAAAAAAATGAATTATTAATCAATTTACTAAATTATCAATAAAATACATTTGAGTTTTCTCGTATTTCAGTGAATGACATTTTTTGAACTAAATTGTCGATTTTAAACTGATAATTGACACATTGAGTCATATAGATCACATAGAGTATAGTATTGAGGTGAGTATGATTCATAAACATAAAAAATGACTTATGGATAATTCAACAAAAGTATCAAAATAATCTAAATTCATTTTCTTTGTTTTTAATAGGTCATTTTTCCTTTTTATTGATATTAATGTCATTTTTAAATAAAAGTTTCACTTTGAGTCATACCAATCACACCATGAATAATATTGAGTTTTGGATGATACATACATGTCTAAAATTACTTATGTGTCATTTTACTAAAGTATGAAAACAATATAAATGTTTTGTCTTAGTTTTGAGTAGGTGAGTTGTCATTTTTACTAAAACCGATGCCAATTTTAAATAAAAAGACTCACTTGGAGTCATATCGGTCACATAATGCATTTTATTTAGGTGAGGCTCATTATTACACATCCTAAATGTCTTGTGGATTGTTTTAAGAAAGTATCAAAATATCCTGAATGCATTTACTCAGTTTTGAGTACGTCACTTTTACTAAAATTTCATTTTAAACTAGAAACAAGTACTTTGACTCATAATGATCACATCATGTATCGGTTTTACATGAGAACAAGTACTACACATCAAAAAAGAATTATGAATTAATGTCCTAAATTATCAAGAAAATATGAGTGATTTTTCTCAGATTTTAGTGAGTGACATTTTTTGAACAAAACTATCAATTTTAAACTGATAATGAACACATTGAGTCATACTGGGTACATTGTGTATTAGATTGAGGTGTATACGATTCCAAAATGTCACAAATTAATTATAGATAATTTTACTAAGGTATAAAAATAATATAAATGCATTTTCTTATTTTTGAGTATGTCATTTTTCCTTTTTATTAAAATTGATATCATTTTTAAATAAAAAGACACACTTGGAGTCGTACCGATCACACCATGCGTCTGATTGAGATGAGGCTGATTAATACATGGATAAAATGACTTATATATTGTTTTAATAAAGTGTCAAAACAATTTGAATATTTTTTTATTAGTTTTGAGTAGTTCAGTTTTCATTTTTTATTAAAATTAATGTCATTTTTAAATAAAAAAGACGCATTTGGAGTCATACTGGTCACACCGTGTGTCATATTGTTGTACGGATGATTCCTACACATATCAAAACAAATATGGGTAATTTTTCTAAAGTATCAAAATAATCTGAAATTGTTTTCTTGGTTTTTATTTTGTCACTTATCTTTTTAATAAAATGTCATTTTAAACTAGAAAAACACACTTTGACCTATACTAATCACATCGTGTATCGGTTTGATGTGAGATCGATTCCAACTCATAAAAATGACTTATTAAAAAATGTACAAAATTATCAATAAAATATAAGAGAATTTATTTGTTTTTAGTGTGTGAAAAGTTTTGGCCTAAACTGATAATGGACACATTGATTCATAGTGGTGACACTGTCCATATTGAGGTGCAGTAGATTCCTACACATTTCAAATGACTTATGGATTGTTTTCCTAAAGTATAAAAACAATTATAATATGTTTTATTGGTTTGGAGTATGTTAGATTTCCTTTTTACAATAATTTATGTCAATTTTAAATAAAAAGAATAACTTTGAGTCGTACATGTTGCACCGTGTGTCGTATTGAGGTGTGGATGATTCCTACAGACCCCATAGTTTCAAAAAAATAATAACTAAAAATGTTACTATGTTTACATTGTATTTCTATGTCTAACATCCAACACTATATATTGACTCGATGTTCTTAACTAAAAAAACTTTCCCATTGTTGAAAGTTAAAAGAGTAGAGGATTTCAACAATGAGAATGGTTTTTCAGCTAATAAAATCGAATCAATATGCAGTGTTGGAAGTTTGACAAATAGATGAAATTAAAATGGAAAACATGGTAAAATTGGTAGAAAGAATCATTTTATATATTCTGTGGCATATTACGGATAGTTTAAAGAAAAATATGGCTTCCCAAAAGATCTGTGAAAAAAACTAAATAAGTATTTGATAAAAATTATAATGAAATTAACTTAAAAATAGTAGATAAAATGATGGAAAAATTAATTAAATATTTATTAGGAATTAAAATTTTCCTTATGGTTATATAAATTATAGATTCATTTACTTGTTATCATTATCTCAGTTGCAGGATAGAAGTCCAATCCCTCACAAGCATGAGAAGATTCAAAGAAAACCACCCCAAATTGAACAAAAGAATACACTTGTAAAAGAAAAAAATATTGTATGAGTAATACTGAAAAGAATTAAATTAAACATGAATATAAAATAATACATTAATTATATGTATAATTATTTTACTATAAAATCATTGTTGAACATAAGGATATGTCAATGGTAAATCAAGAATGATGATAAAAAAATAAATAGATCTATCCAAACAATCAATCAACAAGTGATGAGGATGATGATAAAAAAAGATACATTGGATTAAATATTTTAATCATATGATAAAAATTAAATATATCCTATTGGGTTTAAAAAATATTCATTTTGTACAATAAATAAATAAATACACATAATATATTCATTATCAAAGGTGAATGTCTCCCATTTGTGAGAATTATATGGGTGGTAATAAAATATTCCTAAGGGTGGAACCAAAAGGAAATGTTAAATAATTATATTTTTAGATGGATTAAAGTAAAAAAAACATATTTTTTATTAGATTTGTGATAAAATTAATGAAACTACTTTTAAGAAGTATTGATTATTAGGTTTTCATTTCAAAGATGGCTATATTTTTATCAACTGCAAGAAATACAAGCAAGGTTGAAATCAATGAATAATATTTCATTGGTGATCAAAAATTTTTTGCTGAAAACTCAAAGGAGTAAGACGCTACAAAAAACCTCATTTTTCCGAAGTAGATCCTAAATAATTTTGAGAGGCTGACCAGGATGATAATTGGATCAAATATCTGCATGATGATCTTGATCCAAATAAGATCAATGTGACATGAGGAGAATGATCCAAATAAGAACAATGAAGACTTATTATAGATCAAGTTTTTTCATGTATTATTTGAAAAAAAATGTCAATTATTTTAAAAATACATGAGTTTTTTAGTTAATTTTTTTCCTAAATTCTATAAAACCGTTAACATGAAAGGTTGTGGTAATGGATTGTAAGGAAACATTTTTTTATGTCATGTAATTGAGATGGTCACATCTGTAGGGCATCATATTACCACTAGAAGGAAAAAAACACTGATTAAAGTTTATGTTAGTAAACCATAAAATTTAATAGAATTAATAATCCACAATGAACATAGTATGTCTTTAAATTATTAAATCCAAACTAATAAAGTTGACTTGAAGTGGTATTCTAAAGGTGTAATGATTTTATCAATGAAAAATAATTTTTATTTAAAAAAAATAGATTCAATTAAAATAATTTATTAAATTAACATCAATAAATGTTAATATTTTATTTTATCAAAAATTAGTTAAATCCAGTGGTATATGATTTATTCTTGAATGATTTAAAATAATATTTAAAATTTAAATAATAGAAAAATGTTCTCGTTAAAAAAGTTACTTTTAAAATAAAATATTAAATTCAGAAATTTTTTTATCAATCCTAAAGGATAAATAATAATAAATTCTATCAATAATGTAATCTTCACCTACACCACATAATGAAACAGTATTTTTTTTCTTAAAACACCGTGATGTTGACGTTTTTCCAAAAAATGACTCATTCCAATTGTTTATTTTTTTACCACATTTCAATAACCAAAATCAAAATATCAATTAACTTTTATCTCAAAATTATTATTTTTGTATAATATAGTCTAGGGATTATAGAACCTTACACCCCTTTTATTTTTCTTTTTATAACATTTAATTCATTTTATTTAAATTCAAAGTGAAATTTTTCAAAAATAAAAATTGAAAATATTATATTTTTTCAAGAATTAGTTAAATAAATAAGAAAAAAATCAAACATATATAATGTTTTTTCTCATCTAATTTTTCAGATTAATTTGATTATTACATTTCAAAAGTAACCCCTAAATATCTACCAAGACTCATGAAATAGTTCACATTTGTCTTAAATAAATCTGTTAATTTTACTCCATATTTCAGTGCTCATTATCATATGAAAAAAATTTATGAAAAAATCATTAATAGTTGTTCCCATGTGTTAGATATTTCATCATCCATTTTTTGGAAACAACTTCTATAATTACCTTCAAAATAGAAAAGGATAACCCTATATTTAAGGTCTTCTTCATTCAGCCCTATATAAGACCCCAATTATTTTAGATATTTCCTTATCCAAGTGATTTTAAATGTAATATTCCAAACCAATGACAAAACTAACCTCTATATGGATGAATTTTTAAAAATGTTGTGACTAAAAAGATGTAAATGTCATGGAATATAGGTATTGGGATCCTATTATACCTCACAACAATATGACCCAACATTGGGTTTGATATATTTCAATCCACATAGTACTAATGTTGGCCCAAGGATACCCACATGATATTGGGAAAGATGATACTACAATATATCTAAAAAATGAATTTTGGGTTGTTTTATTATAGGATAGTGCAACTATACTTGTTGGGATACACAGATGTGGGATGATAAGGTTCAGTGGATAATTGAAGAAAATTATAGATATCGAAAAATCAATATTCCATTCAAGTTGTGGTTGAGTTCAACCCTTCAATCGCTTGAGACATGGATTCAAGCCTTGGAATAGTTGGAGCCATCATTCTAGCCAAGATTTGAGCTTAGATTCGAAAAATAAGGTGCAACAGAAGTGGGTCACTTCCACGGAGAGCTTCAGATATCGTGAACTAGTTCGCGATGGTTAGGGTTCTTAAAATAGATCATGACACTTTTATCAGTGCTTCAAAAAATGATGATAAAGATACCTTTTATCACTGCCATGTTAATAAGTGCTGATAAAATGAATCTTTATCGGCACTTTTTTAGCACTAATAAATCTCTATTTTGATCAGTGATAAAAAAGTGTTGATAAATACTTATAAGAATTTTAAAAAAAATAATACTTTTTAAAAAATTATAATTATAGTATATAATTATAATACTTATAATAATAAATTTTATAAAATAATAATTTTATAATTCTTTGAATATATAGTTATTTATTTATATTTATATAAATACTTTTTTTAAAAATAATATTTATATCATTATATATATTTATTTAATTATATATATATATATGAACATAGTAAATATATTAATTATTTAAATAAAGTTATTATAATTTTATAATTATTTATTTATAATTATATAAATACTTTTTAAACAAATATTATTTATTTATTTATAATTATGAATGTATAAAAATAGAAAATATACATTTATAAATATTTTTTTATAAATATTTTTTATAACTGTATTTTTAACATTATTGATGAATATTTAATTTTAAGTTTATACATGTCAAATATGAGTAAAATTGACTCATTAAAAATGAGTAAAATATTGAAAACTTGGATAAGTTTTATTAACATAAATAATTAAAAAAATGGATATATATTGAAATAAATATGAATACATATAGAAAATATAAAAATATGTTAAATAAATATATACAAAATAAATAATATAAATTGTTTAAATTCCAAAAAAAAATATGTGTGTGAGTATATATATAAAAATGCATTAATTACATATATATAAAATCAATATAATATGTTTGATCTATGTTGTAAATTGAAAAATCAAACGACATCAATTATGTCTATTAATCGATGCAATGAGTCAGTATTTTTAATTCATATTAATTTGTAATTATAAACCATTATTCACTTAATATATTACTATTTAATGTAAAGAGTAAATAATATTTTTCATTATATAAATCATATTTATATAAATTAATATATATATATATATTTAATATATACAATTTATTAACATTATTAATAATAATCTAATTAATAAAATGTTTAATATTTTTCTCAATTTACTTGTTTTTAATTTTAATTTGTTTAATTTTCATTTTTCATATACCTATATATTTAATACGTACTATTTATAGGTATTTACACTTTATATATAGTAGATTCAATTTATTCACTTTTATCAATAATTATTTAATTAATAAAATTTATAATATTTTTTGTAATAAACTCATAGTTTATTTTTATTTTTATTTTTATTTTTTTTATCTATCCAAACCTTTATTAGTGCTAAAAAATCACTATTAAAGGATTCCTTTATGAGTGCTAAAAATGTAGCACTGATAAAGGGTACCCATTATCATTGCTAAAAATAAAGCGCTGAAAAAGGATATCGTTTATCAGCGCTAAAAATAAAGTGATGATAAAGGGACCCTTTATCAATGCTAAACAAACACTGAAAAAGGGTTAAATTTATCAGCACTTTATTTAGTGCTGATAAAGATTCCATTTATCAACACCTTTTTCTAGCACTGATAAATATCAGTGTTGTTAAACGCCTATTTTTTAGTAGTAAAATAAATGAATATAATGCATAATCTGTGGGAAAATTATAATCGAATGTATTCCATAGATGTTTTCCCATTGAAAAGTCCACAAAAATATGTTTTCCATTGAAGACTAAAAAATGTGAAAGCACCTTATGGATATTTAACTGATATTTCAAGATGTTTTACCTTGAAATATTGTAAGTTATGTAAGATAGAATGTCATGAATCATATATTTTGATAGAGAAATTCCTACCTTCGGCATTGGGTAAATCGTTATCTAATAAAATAACAGAAGTTTTAATTTATATTTTCACATTCTTCAAACATCTTTGTATGAAAAATATGAACCCCATTGATCTTGACAAACTTCAAGAAATAATTTTAATGAAACTTTTTAATTTTGAGATGATATTATCTCCATTTTTTATTGTGATTTTTCATCTAACTATACATTTGACCTAGGAATTTAAAGTTGGAGGGCCTATATATTATCTAAGGATGTATCATATGGATAGTTGTTTTCATCTTACTTATTTATAATTATTAAATTAAATTTTTTTAACTCATTACATATATGGTTTATTCTTTTGTGTTTTTTTAAATTAGGTATCTATGTTATTTGGATCCTTTTGTAAGAAATAAATCTAAACTGAAAGGGTCCATTACTAAATTTTATGTAGAAAAATAGTTCATTTCCTTTTTTATGCTTTTTGATAGTATCCAAACTTGATATAATTATGTTGGATATGTTGATGATAACACAAATTAATTTTCTTCCTATGATAAATCAAAAAAAATAAATGTTTGGTCATTTAGTTGGGAAAACATCATTATTTTCAATGACACAAATAGAGTTCATAAAAGTACATATATATATTACCCAATATTGATATTTCCTATCCTTTCATTGAATAATTGAATAATCAAAAAAAGAAATGAATTCAGATTCAAACACAAAATGATAAATAGATAGTAAAATCCATTAATAAATAAAATTTTGATTGGTTTTCATTTCCTTTAATCCTATAATCAATTTCATATTCATAATATATTGATATAATAATCTTATATAACTAAAAATATTTTATATTTATACATATAGATCATTAATGATGATAATTAGGTAATTATTACGATGATTCTAAATTTATGGTTCAAGGACCTTTGAAGTAGTGTAGGAGATTTGATGCTTATAATATAAATAACTTTAAGTTTATTATAATTTTTTAATATGAAGGTTTGAAAACAAAAAATAATTTCATATTCAAAAAAATCATAAAGTTGGAATACTATGGATTTTTGATAAACATTATTGAATTATATTATCATAAAAAATATCCAATTGTATTATTCAAATTAAAGTGGGTTGATATTTATAGAGTTATAATGAGAGATTCATTAAAATTTAATTGTTTTCACTTATCTCAATTCATCAATAATGGTTATCATAAAGAACATGATCCATATATTTTGGATTCACATGCTAAAATGGTTTATTATATGGATTCCAAATTCTGTGAAGGGTGTAGTTTTATATTCCATGTAAAGACTAGATAATTCTATGATAAGGGTGATAAAGTTGAAGAATTTTATTGTGGTAGTGAACCTCATCAACAATAATAAATATATCTATATTTATATGATAATATTTAAATAGTTTGTCTTTAAAGAGAGGGTGAATATGATGAAATTATGTTAACAGTGGAAGATGATAATAATATGTTCAATGATGAATTAATTGATCATACACGCATTCCTCCTTTAACCTATCTATTATTTTTTTATTTAGAATACATGAATTTATTTAATCTATGTTCACCATTTTCAAAACATTTTCTTATTTTATAACATATATAATTATATAAATTATTTTATATTCCTTTTTTATATTGTAATTCCAAAAACAAAATTATTTAAATATATGATCAGGTCTTCTATTAATCTTATATTATCAAACACATAAAATATACTCCCATGATCATCAAGTATAATCTTTACATTTAGTAATACCCCTTAATATTTTAAATAATATAATCCAATAAATTTATAAACAAGATCAAAACATACCACTCCTCAAAGAAATAACTTTCAAAGTGCACTAAGAATTTATTTTTCAAATTCACTTTAACTTATGGATCTCTACACTATAAGGTTTCACTTACAACACTAAATTATCCCATTATCATCACCAAAATACTAATTCACTCTCCCAATACCCAATTAATACTACCCAATCAAAAATTATATTGAATATTGATTATTTAATTACTAAACATATGTTTATCCTCATATAGAAAATCTAAATTCCATGTCAAACATTCAATTTTATATATTTATAATGAAATATAACAAAACTCCAGAATTAAATATAGTTAGCCACTATAGACGTAGGTATTATAATTTATTAGAAAATTATTTTATATGTACCATTTATGAATTTTAATTTATGTTTCTAAATATATATTTACCCCAAACCAATCATAGGGTTATTTTTTAAAATTACCAATGTATTAATTTATTCTGTTTCATAGATGTTAGGGTGATCAGATGGAGTAGCTGAGAAGTGATCATATAATGAGCATATAGTGTCATAGTTATCATCAAAAGAGTATTAGAGGGTGACCATGAATAGTATATATCTTTTCATGTGAAAAAAATAATTTATTAGATTTATATATAATAATTATTCCATTTAATAATAATGGGGTACCTATATATTATGTTAGAGGCTTGTACAGGTAGATCATGTTAGATGAAATCCATTTCCATCATGTATCATGATTAAAGTAACATTCTCATCACTTGGAAGAATGATTTATTTAATAAATAAGTAAAATTAAGATAAAATATATTTTTATAGTTTTTTTTATATTATTATCAAATTGAAGTCTAATTATTCTTCGCATATCTATTTCAGGGCATGAATGGGAGTATTCTTCTAGATATTTCATCCCTGATACAAGCAATTATGAATGGATTCCATTTATTTTAATATGTTTATATTAGTATGATAGTTGCTATAAATATATTTTTTATGAAAAAATATGTAATTAAAACTAATTTATATTGAAAATTTTATTTAACACTATCACTAGATGCTCCATGGGATATTGGTCGACATTAATAGTAGGAGTATGAATCATCTACGGGCAGTCATCCTGACTTATAGGGTTATAGTTGATATTGGATCCCTATGTTAATATATTGTATTTTTTAAAACATATAAATTCTTCCTTTGCATCATTTTACTGAAACAAACATATTTATGTATTTAAAATATTGTGTGATATAGTGTTTGAAATTTTTGTATTTTTTTATTTTGTTTAACTTTGAAATATACTAAATTATTTCTGTTATAAGTATATCTATATTTTAAATTACATTTAGTACCATATTCATAGGCCCCTTATCTGCTGATAAATTATTCTAGTGTTTAGAAGTTGTCTACACAAATACAAAATAAAAAAAGTGTCGCTAATTAATTAGTAATAGTTTTAACCATTGTTACCTACTGCTACACTACCACTAAATACTAATATAAAATGATAAAAATTCAAAAATTATTTCATAGTAGTTATAAGAACCACTAATATATGTAAAAATATATATTTGAGTCGTCCACCATGAAAATATTTAACTAATTCTAAAATCACCGCTAAATGTTATAATAATAATAAAATATATATTAACTGTCACATTTTTTATTGTTTCATTTTTGAAACAGCTGATAATTATGGATTCAAAATTGTTCTAAAAAACTCCAATAATAAAAAACCATGACTAATTAATAGCTGACTCTGTAAACCATGGTGATTTGATAAAATTTTCTAAATCAATCCTTGGTGGTTTAAACTGCCATTTAATTCAAAAAACACTTCTAAAAGAAACTTTTCTTGTATGGGGGACTCAATCACCTCAAGCCTATTAGAATTATTGGATATGTCCATGTGGATGTAAATGAATGAGGAAAACTCAAAATTATGTCTCTCAAATGTTACTTTTGGGTTAAATGGATGAAATGTTTGGATTCTGACTTTGGGATAATGAGAAGAGAAAAGCTATCGTAATTCAAAATGTGCTTTTTAATGATCAATTCTTGAGTAAATATCAAAAATTGAATGAAAATGATGTTTATATTGAAGGATAAAAAAATCAATTTTATTTGAATGGTGGTACTATAAGGTAAAACATTTTGAAGTCTTCAAAGGATACTAAATGTTCTAGAATTGGACTAATATAATAAGTACTAGAGATCCCAAGAATTGTGGGTGCTTATATCAAAGTACTATAAGATGATATTCAAAATTTATAGTTCCATAAAGTTCAGAGTCAATGGAAGAGTTTTTAAGGTCTTAAAGAGTCATATGGCTGGTGAAAAGTTATATATATGACTTTCATGTATTAATTTTGACGGATGGAGGAGAGATTGAGATACAAAAAGAGGTATCCAGTCTCAATGATTCTAGTTAGTGGGATTTATCCCTGAATTAATATTTGGATTTGTTTCATATGAATAAAACTTTATATCTAACAGAACAACCACATAAAATGATAGAACAAAAGAATTGGTCATTTTAATTAAAAGAAGAGGCTGATATAAGAAATATGTATAGGGAAAGGTTGTTGGTGAAGGGTTTTTTGTTGAAAGAAGGGGTAAATTTCTCTAACATATTTTTACAAGTAGTTCAGTATACTATTATCTGAACAATATTAATTATGTTTTATTAAAAAAATTAATACATAAAAATGGATGTAAATAAGGAATATATCCTTTTAGATTTAGAGGAAGAAATTTACCTGAATAAACTTGGTAGTTTTATGTAAAATCATAATCAGGTCTTAGTGTATAAATAAAATAGAAGCCTATACAGTTTGAAACATGTTCCAAGGAAATGGAATAATAATTTTAATGCATTCAAGGCATAGAAAGGTTTTATGTAGAGAAACACAAATGATTATTTATATTAAAAGGTGTAAAAGTATGGGAGATTCATCGCCCTACTCCTTTATATAGATTACATGCTTCAGGTGGGACCAAAAATTATGAGAATTTATGATCTAAGGAATTATCTATCTGGGGGATTCAAAATGAATTATCTCATTAAATCTAAGAAACTCTTGGGGATACAGATTGAAAAAGACAATAAATTTATGAGTTTCATGTTGCCTCAAAAGGACTATATCCATTATATAATTAAAAAATTTAAAATTTATAGATATTAATTTATTTAAATTCTTCTGATTAGACACTTTAAGTTATCCAAGGGTCAGGCACCTAAAATATAAGATGAGTCAAATTATATGGTGAGGGTTTCATTTACATTAGTGGTTAGAAGAATGATGTACTTCATATTGTGTACTCACTTAAAAATTATATATTCAATGGGATCTATTAGCTGGTACATGGGAAATTCGGATAAAGAGAAATAAGAATCCAATAAGTGGATCATATAGTATCTCAAAGAATTATAAGGTGTGCCTTTATACTTCAAAACAGATTTTTTTAAGATTTTTTGTGAATTCTCACTTTAGAGGGGACACAAATATAAGGAAAAGTTTTATAGGTTATGTGTTCACACATAGAGGAAAAATAGATAGCAGGATGTCAAGGTTTTAACCAATGATAGAAATCTCTATAATGTAATCAGATTATTTGGATGTAAAAAAAGTTGGTGAAAACTAATATGGATCAAGTGTTTACTAGAGGAACTCAAAAGGGTCCAAAGAAATGTGTTCCACTACTATGATACTCAGATTTCAATACATTTTCTTAATAATCTGGTGTTTCATGTAAGGACAAAGCAGATAGACCTGAAGTATCATTTTATTAAAAATTTACAGAAAGATTTATTTATAAAGTTATATAATATAAGAGAAAGAAATATCCAGTGAACATGTTTTCCAAGGTTCCATTCAAAAAAATATTAAGGAAATACTTTACCTCAGTGGGACTAGGGCAACCAAACCGTGGTGGATAACACTACCACAATGGATTAAAAAATCTAGTGTTAGAAGGTTTCCAAATATCCTTTAAATAGTATTAAAGTAGGATATTTTTGTTAATGTGTAGCATACTTATGTTTTGACATAGTTTTAACAGAAGGAGGAAATATGGTAGATAGCTTAACTATGGAGTTCAGTGTAGTGACTGATGATGAATCTAGTGGTGATAGGTTAATCAGAATGTGTCATATATTGATGGATTTGAGATGGTTAATTCATTGAAAAGTAAATGGTAAAATGATAAAATCATATTCAATTGTTGTCTTAAAGTCATACTAGATGTCAATCCAAGTATAAATACAAGTGATCAGAGGTTATCAGGGAAAATGGTTTAACATTTGTGAATTCTCGATGGTGGTATAATAGATTGATTAGATGGGCCCCACTATAAGGGCGTTATGGGACCAATCATACATGGATGGTTCTTAAATTTGAAAATAAGTTTATTGATATCATCTGTATCTACAGATTTAATTGTAAAGCTTTATAACATCTAATAAATAAAAATATGACTCATAGTTCTCCTATGGATGTAATAATCATGTCTAAACCACATAAATAAAAGTGTTTATTTTTTTATTTCATTTTTTTCTTTCTAAAATATGTATTTGAGAGTTGGTGTGTGTGTGTGTGTATTAGGGTGGTTCAAATCAATGTAGTGATGAGGGCGGTGTATTCTTACTATGATCGTATACAATTAACTCAGTAGGATTCCATCAAGAGCTTTGTTTCCTTAATTGTAAGTAATAATACTTTAATTTCCAAAAATCAAAATTTTTTTAGTATTCTCCACAATATCATCCATGTACTCAATAAAGAATTTATAATTACTTTTCATAATTATTATTTAATTAATTCATTGGATCATAACCCAATAAAACAAACTAGTTTTCATATCGTCACTAAAATATCACGTAATGAGATAAATCAATATTATAGATGACTATCGGTCAAACTATAGGAAAAATATAAACATTTTGTGTCTAAATAATATGTCAATTTCACCAATATATAATAAAATTTAAATAATGATATAATGAGTGATTTACATCAAGATAAATGGTGTAAAATAGCTCATATTCATTATCTCCCAACCTCCTTTAACCCCTAATCACAATAGCCTCATCATGAAGACATGATTTCACAATGCTTCAATTCATAACCAAGTCTATAAATTAAATAACTATAAATTAGAGGAGAGGGGTCAAGGAGAGGATAATAGAGTATAAAGGAAGTCACGTACATTAATTGTTGAGATAATACCCCTATAACCACCATGAATTAGGGGAGAAATAAGGAAGGAAGGGTAAGGGAAGGTGTTAATGGCCTCTAAAAAATTTAGATAACCAAACATGAGGATCCTAGTAAAGTTTTATTAATAAAATGGTGAAAAAATATCATTTAACTCTATTTAAAACAAAACTTGCTCAAGAACATATGATTACCTTAATGATAGAAACCAAATACTCGATGTACTTCCTAGAGACTTAACTCCCCTATAGACACCCAAATGAGTACCCCATCAACAACTATCTAGTACCCGGTGTTATCTTTTATATTACATAATGACCATAGAAATCATCAAGTGCCATGTAAATGTCCACTGGGTACCTATTGGTATTTTTTGACCCTTTATATCCACACCATTGACTCATGTTTCCCACTACCAAAACCATTTTATTTTCCTTGAAACCTCAATTTAAACATAATATATGAATCCCAATCATATCATATTTAATAAAATTTTAAAATTCACTCCAACTCTAGCTCTACTAGAGTCCAGCACTTTCCTAGTTTCACCAACCCTCTACTTTGCAAGTCATTATAAGTTTAATCCAACATAATTAATCAAAATCATATTTTCAATATAATTGCCTTTAAAAAATCCTTTAAATTATCCAAGATCCATTAATGTGAAATTAATGAAATTAATTTTTCATAACTTGATTTATAATCATTATATAACTTTTCAACTCATGTGTGATTCTTTAACTCGTCTTATATATGATGCTTGTAATATATTGAAAAAAAATACAACATTAAACTTCCAAGATTACTATTTCAATATCCTTGGATAAGTATATAATTATTCCATGGGTTATTCAATATAACCCTTTGTATTAGTTGTTAGCTCTAATAAATCCTAAATCATTATCAAGCATATAATGTCATAATATATTCAAAATCACTCATTTATCCCTTTATATACTCTCCCCCTTTTAGGTTTGGGTATTTGCTCCCTCCTTTATATGAATATATCTCCCTATTTACGAGTTTTATTCATCTTCCCCCTATAAAAACATAATCAATAGAATAAAATAGAGGGTGGTGAGTGAGATCTCATCAACTTATATTTTTTCTCCCCTTTATTGATAATAAATTAAAATCACATGGTATCAATTATAAATTTATTCTAATTTAGAGATTAATATAACAATGGAATCAAAAAAACAACCAAAGATAATGAAATATTAATAAAAAATATCCAAATATTCTTGAGAAATATCATTACTATAAATAATATAAATGACACAACAATCAATTTTGTTCATCAGTGAACCTTCTCAAAGTCACCCAATCTATCAAACTCTTTATTTTTAACCTAAAAAATTATTTTTTTCAAAAAAATTGTATTTTTATGAGAATCAATGGAAAACAAATAGGTTTCTTTTAGAATAAATATCCAAAATAAGATAAAATAATAAATAATAAAGATATTGAATAAAACACTAGATGGTGATGCGTAAATACTTCATGATCACTCTCCACAAATCATCATGCATTCAAAATAATATATAATCAAAGTCATCAAAGTGACAAGACAAAGTAAATCTAATAAATAAATTAAATCAAAGTCTATAGGGAAAAGACATGGAAAATGTTTTAGGATTGGAATAAATAATCCCTATATTGAAAATTATATATATATATATATATATATATATAACAAGTTCTTATCCCTGAAATGTTATTCACTTTTGACCCAAAGCATCGATAGGATTTTATACCCATACCCATACAACACTAGGTGGAATAAATATCTGATTTTTATTAAATTAATAAGTCTTTATCCCTAAGACTTTCTCAATTAAAGATCAAAAATATTTAAAGTAATTATCATTAGTAATCCGTCATCCTTATAGAATGAGGGATGGAGTGATGAAAGATTACAATGATGGGGTACTTATAATATTTTAAAATAAATATAAAATTAAGAAGAGGTAAGTTGTAAGGGACTAACTATAAAGATAATAAATCCCAAAAAACCCTTTCTATTTAAAAGAAATTAAGAAGATGAGTAAAATGTGTATAGATATGCATGAATTGTTCTTAAATCTAGGATTCTCAATTTGATATTTATTGGATCTCTCAAAATTTTGTTTATAATATAAACTCTCTTAAACCTTTATATATATTTAAGATTTCTACCATTGAGAAATATAATCATTTGAGATGATGTGGGTTCTATTTTTATCATTACTCATTTTACCATTAGAGCCAAAAGTCATATTTTAGGATCATTTATCTATTTGACCATTTTGTATGAGGTATATTCTTTCATGATCATTTCTATATAATACTTTAAGTATTACATAAAGATTCACCTTTTACTTCTCAACATTTGAAAATATGGTCATTGTAATGAGTTATTGAGCTGGTTAATATATATCTATTGTAATCCCTTTTCTACTAATCAATATCCCATAGTAGTATAACATCAAATAGAAATATTGAATGGTTTTTATAAATAATCATCCATAAAAATTACATATACTGGTGTATTTAGACTATAATTCACTTTCTTTTCCCAAATTTATTTTTAGGTTTAGAGTTTTATAGAATTATGTCATAAATAATACATTAAAATAATATTTTACAAATTGTACACTTCAAATAAGTATCCATATTTCCTACAATATAAAACTTTTAAAAATAAACAAGTTTTATTTTCACAACACATCATCACAATTTTAATCTTAATGTATCCCTTGACATTAATCATCCTTAAAGACCTATGATTTTTTTTAAATGTGGGATTAGCACAAAAATATCAGTAAGGGACAAAAAAAGAAGAAGGAGAGAAACTGATTAGTCCATGAAAACATATAAAAAATTCCCTTTTCAAAGTAAGATTTGGGGTCAAAATAAACAACTTATTACCCAATAAATCACCTTCTCTGCACAAATATTTTCATAAAACATTTCATATGAAAACATACAGGAAAAAAATAAAACTCATAAAGGTTTCTTTGAAAATATAATAAACTCGCAAAAATGTTTTCACAAAGTTATATTTTTCACCCTTAAGAAGTAGTAAATAATTTCTTGTGAAAATATTATCTTTGATTACCTTTTTATAAATAAAATTATTACCATAAAAACACATAGTAATAATAAATAAAACATATAGGTATCTTGCGAAGTCATCTTCCATATCACTCCTATAAATGAAATAACCATACAGTCAACTTCCATACCCAATGCACTAGAAGGATATCATGGACCCAACCCTATTTGTTTTATAATGTAACAACTCATAATTGGTTTAGAACGTAACCACCCTTCCTTAAATAATAACATAACCACCAATCATTGTTTAATAACATAACCACTCGTACCTAGTTAATAACATAACCACCCTTCATTGGATTATAACAGAACTATTTATCATCGTAAATAATTTCCAGGAACAATAAAATAAATATAACACATAAAATCTTTTAATTTTCAAAATTACACTCATAAAATATTCTTTTCACCCATAAGGAAATATTTCTAGATATAAAAATATCCATAACATTTAAAACCCATTTTCAATACCAAAATACCTAGAAAATAGGGAATATAGTTTTTTATTTAAATTAAAGATGAATTATTATAAGGGAATCCATAAATAAAAAATAGTTATGGTGGATAGAAAATTCATTGTCGTAATATATGTTAATATAGAACATTCCTTTTGTATTTTTTTCAAAATGCTCTATACCAAAACCATAAAACTATTCCACTTAAAATTTGAAATAAAGTTAAAAATACATAAAATATACTTTATAATTATTTCATATATGTATAAATAATCCCATAAAATAATTTCAAAAATATTTTTGTGGATGAAAAATATATATATAATAAATCTTTAAAACATTTTAAAATAATGTTATTAAAGTAAAGTGTCCCTTATGTAGAACCTTAAAAAGATTCATTATTTTATAAAAAAAATTAGAGATATTAATATATGGTTAAAATTGAATTTATAATCCATTTAAACATAAATTATAATTCTCTTGAAAATTTTAGAATAAAAATACTTATAAATTAAATCTTTAAATCTTTTTAAAATGAGGTTTTAAGTAAAGGGGTCCCTAAACTTGAGTTTAATTCATCATGTACATTATATATATTATTGAATAATAAAATTATGTTAATTATTTACTTTCTTAAGAAAAAATTTCAAGTTTATTATTAATTTTATTTCACTTATTACCATGTTATATACAATTACTTAATCAATTAATTTTATGTTGGATGTTTTGAAGATATTTGACTTATATGTCCAAAATGACATTGGTAGGTTGGATATGGCCAATAAGGGAATTATTTCAACATGTAAATAATAATAATTAAATAAATATAATTTTAATACATAAATTATACTTTTAAAAAAAATCATGAAATATGGTTATGAAAAATGAACTACGTTATGATCCTGGGGATGGTAGATCATACATATGCATGAGTAACATCTCCATTTTTCAATGATCATTATAAAAAAAAGTTAAGTAATATTTTATCTTTAAATAATGATAGTAATATCATAAATACCATATTATTTATTTAAATATACTTATATATGTCATTCATGTGATTTGGTAATAAAAAAAATGCATCGCTTCGTGGATGCGGTAGCCCATACGTACGCACGAACACCACTACCAATTTTCAGTGTAAGAAATAAAATGATATATTATATTTTAATAACGAAAAATATGAAATTAATATCATAATTATTTCATTTATATTACATATATTCATTAAATTTATCCTAATTCTCTTCTTGGAAAATCATTAGTGAAAAATGAACAATGTCGCTTCACGAGGTGTAGTCCACCGTACACACGAGTGACCTTATTGTATCCACCACAAAATGGAAAGTAATAATTTATAAGTAAAATAATAATTAAATAATTATAATAATGTTAAAAATATAATATATATATATATATACTTTAAATATATTATTATAACCTGTCTTAAGAGGAGGTGATGGAAATTGAATTACATCGGTTCACGAGACGGTAGTCCGCCGTACACACAAAGGATGGTTTCATTGCCCACTTGATAGAAGATGATATTGATATTGGTTATTACCTTAATATAATAACATATAAATAGATGGTATATAATTGTATTATTATTTAATCATGTTTTAAAAATATTTTAATGAGGTGTAAGAAGAAATAAAATAAAAACGCTCAGTTAAGAACGATACCTCTTCTTCAGAAAACATCTTAAAGTTTACACCAAAATGTTTTCTATATTGGGTTTATGATTAAAAAAATGAATCTAGGATGTGTTTAGGTAATTATTTAATGGTTTTAGGTAGGTATTTTCTAAACCAAAATTCTTTTAATGTGTTAATAGGAGATAATAGGGGGTGGCATTTTATAAGTGGGGGAAAGGACACACTTGGAAGTTTTAAAAAGAAAAATTTATACCCATGTTTTTCTCATGAAAAGGGATAAAAATGAGATATTATAAAAAATTATATGATATAAGGTTTAAATATGTACATAAAATATAATTTAGATAATATTTTGAGTCATTTAACTGTTATCTTTTTAGTTTAACCCCCCAGTAAACTCATTTTTACCTTAACCGTGGTAAATAATTTTTACTGTATTCGCTATTCATTATTACCAAAAATTATATTTTAATTATAAATAATATAAATTATTAGGATTAAAAATATGGAATCAATTATACCAAATTCAATTAACATAATTTTTATAATTTAATTTAAAATTAAATCTGTAGACGCGATGAAAAAATAGTATTACAAGAGATATATTTTTCAAGCATAAGATGGTTTTATATTAACTCAATGAACATTAATCATCATTATGTGAATTTAAATGAATATTTATTTAATATAATATATTTATAAAATTTAAATCATTATTAATTAGGTTTGTTTAAAATAAATTAAAATGAATAAATATTATACACTTTAAAATGGTTTTCAGAAAACAAACCTATTTTCAAACCCCTAAAAACCTATACTAAAATCCATTATAAGGATGAATAAAATATAATTAGTTGGATTAAATATAAATAAATAATACTTATGTTAATTTTAATAAAATTAAAATAATAATGGGATGTAAATTATTTAATTTATTGAAAATAAATGACAGTTTTACAAAAATCGGTATTTTCACTATTCACTAAAAATTTAATATTTTATAAAAAATATAAAAATTTACCTTATGTTAATTTTGATATGATGAATTAGAAAATATAGTTCCTTTTATCAAATATATTTCCAAAATTTATATAAATTAATTATAATATTTTCTCACAAGAATAAATACAAATCATTTTTGAAGAAAACGTATTATTGATGAATAAAATGTCATTACTAAAAAGTGAGTAATTATCTATTAAAAAATTAGGAATATAAATATATTGGGTAGAAAATTTATATTTATATTTCATAAAGTATTTAATATTATTCATACCCACCAATTTAATAGCTAGGTTATAATGGTCATATATTTCACAGTTCATTTAAGCATGGTGTTGTGTGTCATATATGTTATAGAACATAATGTTCTTCATTTAAAATATCAAGGTGTTACAATTTTTGTGATTCAATTAGATATATTAATATTTTTACATTCAAATTTTTCCTTCTTATTTTTTCATAAATTGTGTTTGAAAAATTAGTTTGGTACTATAGAAGTCACTATTTAATTTTTTCTTCATCTATTCAATGCATCATTTTCTTTCCTTGGTGTGATACTAATAAACCATCTTGTTCTGGAATAATGTAGTTTTGGTTCTTTTTTTCTAATAATCTATTATTTTTAATCCTTTTTGCTAAAATTACATATACAAGAATATTATATGAAAGTATAAGTGTTGTTTGATCATTAAAACAATTCATTTTGTAGAATGATAATTATGGTATCTAAAACATAACCCAATACTTTCCTTGAAATAATATAATAAAAATGAATATATTCAATAAAACCGAAACTCGAAAAAAAAATTATTCTTTATAAGTATATATTTAAACAATATCATATAAATTAACCTTTAACAATAATAAATATATTCCAATATTCTATCTCAATCCATTCATTAATTTCAAACACCACAACTTTTTCTCACAATTACATTTTATCCATATTTATATAGTATTCTTAATCCTTTAATCAATAGAAAATATACATGTCCATTTTTTACTACCCAAGAACAATCTCACATGAGATAAATAATTAAAAAAGTGTATAAAAAGTGGCACAATACCACTCTAATTTAGCATGGCATTCTTAGTACACTCAGGATGAACCCCCAAAAAAACCAAAAATTTCCTAACACTTGTGCCATATGGTATGATGACTTTTTAATATGTAATGACGAGTATTACAAATAATTCCACATAACAACAATAAACCCACCAAGAGTTATCATAATCATTGTAAATATTGACATTTAGAATAACATCATACAGAGAATAGAATACCATAGTTCTGTTACACCTAGATGATGTATAATTTTCCAAACTCCCAAAATAATAGATCTAATCATAAATTCCATTCAAAACTCAAGAACCCCAAAATATTTGATCATAAAAAATTTGGAGGGTATATTTATTAGTGACACAAGAGTATTCATTAAAGTAAATTAATTTCACAGGACATGAGAATTCATATGCATATCCAATCTCAAAATGATTGGTTCTTTATTAAGGGTTTTTCATTCTTTGAAACCACACCTCATAGTTAGACTTAATCCAAAAGTTCAAACCACCATCTAGTGAATGATTTTATGAAAACTAAATAATGTTCTCAATGTAAGGAATAAATTTAATATAGATAAGAAACTAATTCCAGTGCAAAAATATTTATAATAGAGTCTTACCCACTAGTAATAATTATTTAAATACAAAAAAATTAATAATATCACTATAATATTCCTCAATTCCACCTTCAAAAGAATAAAAACTCTATCTACCATAGATAACCCATATTTAATTAATTTTACAAAGAAAAATTCACCCAATTCTATTCTTTAAAACCACCATCATAAATAAGCTTCATAAATTAAAATTTAACCCATAAAATTGAATTTTGTTCTCTATTTTATATCATCACCTAATGCATAAAATATATTACCATCATGAAATTATTTTCGTAAAATAAAATTAGATAAATAAATTCCATTAGTGCTAAATATTTTTTAAATTTTTATATCATTTTTATTACAAGAAATTAAATATTTATACAATAAAAATATATATTTATAAATAATATAAATATACCAATAATATATCCATAATAATTTTATCATTTTCTTCGTAATTTTAGACCATCATAAATTTTTCATTTAAAAAAATTTATAAATTGATTAAAATGCAGCCAATTATTTTAGTTATACTAAACATTATTAATTTTATACTCTCATAATTAAATATCCATGTTTAATTCAT
Organism: Viscum album; assembly: GCA_963277665.1. NCBI lineage: Eukaryota > Viridiplantae > Streptophyta > Magnoliopsida > Santalales > Viscaceae > Viscum > Viscum album. The sequence continues at coordinate 368,332,053 of OY728125.1, forward strand.
AAATATGGACCACATTGAAACTCCTTTAACCAAGGATACTTCGGTTCTACTTTCATCATCCACCACAAAACCAAATAAACAAAATTTCTTGTATTAATTATATATAAATATATTCCTCTTAATATTATTGTTCCATATTTATTATCAAACTATAACATCCAGATATTCTATATTTAACATTTCTCCATTAAAAACTCAATACGAATTTATTATCTAAAAAATAACCATACCATCAAAAATATAAATTATTAATTTAAAAACAAACATGAAAATCATATTTATTATTCATTTATATAAAATATCATAATAATTATTCTTAAATTTAACTATAAAACCTTAATACCAAAATATCATTGATGTTATAACTCATTAAATAATAATTTCTTTATTCTAAAATAAAATAATACTAAAACCATAATTACAATATCAATGCACTTGTTTTATTTATATAAAATTTTATATAAACCTAAAACTTCTTCTACTCAAATGTTTTATCAGATTAAAATTACAAACTACAAAATTAAAGTTCATCATATTCATTACTATAAACCATATATGAAGTTAAAACATAAAATATTACTTCCATGAAATTAATAAATCTAAATAATTAAATAACTATGAAAATAATTATTAAGAATAATTTTTAATATATTTATTTTCTTAAAATTATCAAAGTATGAAATATGAATTTATGATTCTATGTATGAATGTTTATAATTTAGTTCATTAAAAAATTAATTATGTTTTCATGGTATTTGTAAATAGATTTTATAATAACGGTTTAACATTTAAATGGTTGTAACCAAAGTTTAATATTTTGGACTTTTTTCAATAGGATTGAATTGTAGTTTTATATTTGAGTTATGGAATTTTAGAGAATCTTAGATATGAAAAGAACATCATAATGATGAAAGCATATGTTTTATTCCATGAACTAGTTTTACATAAGAGTAACTCAACAACTACAATGGTTATATAATAAAAAAACATTTATGAAGGTTATGTAACATTAAATTAGTGAAAAGAAGATATATATGAGTATCTCTAAATTTTTGAATTTTTGTGTGATTAAATCATTGAGTATATAAGAGTAATATATGAATTGTTTTAGGTATTATAAGAGTAAATCAAACCAAAATAAATTTTTCAGTTTTCAAAATATTTGTGTGAGATTAAACTTGTTGACTACTATCGTTTAATGCTTTATGAGGATAAATAAAACTCATATTATGTAAGAATAATAATAATAATAATAATAATAATATTGGAATATTATTTCTTGAATATACATGTCATGTTGAAATAAATGTTTGACCTAGAAACGAGTCAACTTACATCACACCATAATAAAGGTATTGTTCCATGATATAAGAGATTTTACAACAATAATATTGCTCTGAAATTTTGGATCACTGTTATTTGGTCATAAAATAGAGATCATATTGTTAAGCATCTCTCCATTCCTTAATGTTTATGGAAATTGAATAAAACTAATGGAGGAAGAAACTTGTTATTCCATAATAAAATTAGTCACACTTTTACTATTGAAAAACTAGATAATTTTATGAAAATAAATGTCTTAGCATGGGAAATAATTATTAGTGGTTTTGGGATGACCATTAATTTTCTAAATTAATTTCAATAGTGGCTATTTATACTTGAGTTAATATAATGGGTGGATTTAAGGAAGAGGGAGTTTAATGTGGTAGATATTTTTATTTTTATTTTTATTTTTTTAATTCCATTATATAAAAGAAAATAAGATCTTTTATTCAATAATAGAGAGATATAGTATAAATAATAGTAAGAAGAACTATAATATAAAAAAGGATATTTTATTGAATATTTTATATTTAAATAGAGAGATAATTGATCCTAAATGGATTATTTTTACTGATCAAGTTTGTGAAGAATGTTTTTTGTTGTGAATACTTATACATATCATGAATATAAGTACATAGAATCATAGATAAAACCATTGTACATGTGGTTTTTTATCACTTATCATTAATTTTGTAATTTTGACCTATATTTAGATATAATCATCTTGTTTTGCCCCCTGAAAAAATGTAACAGTAAAGGAGGAAGAAGTTGTGGACCTTGGATGAGTAGTGATATTTCACTAATGAGTTTAATCACCAACCAATAAAGTGGTTATTATTGTTCATTTCAAAACATTATTGACATAGTCTCTTTGTATATATCCTAGTGTGGGTGAACCATGTAAAATCTCAATGTTCATGTATATTTCATTTCTATAGTATTTTTTTTGGTAATTTTTATGATAGTTACCAAATGTATTTTCAAATTTGAAGACATGTTTGATTTTTAGAAAATTAAAAAAAAAATTAACACCCTAATTCACCCTCCCCCCCCCCCCCCACACACCTCTTAGGGTGCATATTAGGACCTTGAGTTATAAAAAGTTGTATTAAATCCACATGATTCGTCTGGCTAATTCAATCAGTAAAATCCATTATCATAGAGAATGTTTAGAATTAAAATAGAGTACCCTTATATTATAGTTTCAATTATTGGGTGTGGAAGAATATAATGATATCACATTTATAATAACTTGGTCTTATTGTATTCTCTATAGATTTTTATATAATACAAGTCGGTGATACTGTAGAGTTTCTAATGATGAATGTAGACAGGAAATTATTTAATGATGATGCAAATTTTTATAGTGGCTTTAATGAAGAATTTTATAATTATATATATATTAAGGTGATTGGTTTCACTTAAATGAAACAAATATGTTATAAAAATGATGACATTTATGAAGTTGATTTCATAGTAAAATTGGTAAAGCTGTAGGCTCTTCATAAAAAATTGATGATCTAAAGATGAGCTTAAGTGAAAATATTAATGGTTTATTTAACCATATTATTGAGGTTGTTGTATAAATCCATAAAATAGGGGGTGAGATGAAAGATGTTGGTATTTTGAATTAGATAATAGGATAATTTATACCAACTTACGATCCAAATGTGTTATCACTTGAAGAAGTAAATATTATGGAATTATCTCTTAATAGATTACATTGAAAGATGGTCACATATGAAATTAGATTGAATCTTTAAAGTTACTTAGTACATTATTAAAAGTAAATAACATTTAAATAAATGTATAATCTTGATATTCATGATTATATTAATGACTAAGAAGTTTATTGTGATGAGTTATTATCACTTGTGGTGATAAAGTTTAAGATAGGTAAAGGGATATTTGAATGAAAGTTTCTTTTGGACTATCTTCATTTTAGAATGGTCATGGCACATAATTTCTAGGTATATTAGAATATTATATGGAGAGGATAGTGAGTTTGAACTCAATAAAAACATAAAAATAACGATCTCCCATAGAAGGAAATTCAATTCTAGAAATGTATGTGGAAATAAATTTTATATAAAAGTGTTTGGTAAGTAAAGAGGAAGATTATACTAAAGAATATCCACAGGAAGGTTCTGAAATTTAGTTTATCTAAATCATGGAAGAACCTATAATGACTACAGTAGAGAAATAAAAAATTGAAGTAAAATAATATGATCAACCAAATTGTGTTTTTGATCTCAATATAGAGTTGTAAGGTTATCTTAAGGATCTTGACCTAGAAAGAAATAGGAATAAAAATGTCAGATGGTTGTAAAAATAATACTTGATTTATATTGATAATATTATAGTAGTAATTGATTTGATAGAGAATATTATAGAGAAAAATGAAAGTGATCAAGTTAAACCGTAAGGATAAGTAACTTCATGTTAAAAATTGAGCAGTGGACGATGATGATTAATGATCTTAATATGTACATCAAGGAGAAAAATTAGAAGACTAAAGAACTTGATAAAGAAGTTATATAATTATTAATAAAGACAAATTGGGATATAAAATCAGATGGTTTAAGTAAAAATTTACTTTTTGGAAATTTTTCAGAGGAATAACTAAATTAAATGGTATATTGAGGTATAAATGGTGTCAAGGAAGTGATGAATACTCAATGATCTAATTCCATGGGTAAAAGTGGTCTTGGATATGATGTTGAAACCTCAAAAATATAAAGAATATGTGTATAGAAAATGGAAGCTTAATATAAAAGAAAGTTATTAATTATAGACAACATGTCATATATGGATAAAAGGTATAAACAAAATCTTTCCTCTGATAAAGTTCAAATTTTATGGATACATAGGCAACACGATGTCATACTATGAATCATAAAAACTCTTTTAGAAATGTGAAGCAATTGGAATCCCCTAAAGTTGAATCAAAACTTTTCCTTCATCATTAAATAAAAAACATTCAATGGATAGTACTTAAATTACCTTAACTTTGGGTATAAAGATATTAATTATAGAATAAGAAGAAGAAAGAGTTATTCCTTTAAAAATCAAAGAAGTTTTTTTGAATTAAAATCCAACACAATTCCATTATGAAACGAATTTTACTCATTAGAAGAATAAATGTACTACTTGATTGTATGTATTGAATAAAATTAGAAGATACAATCTTATAAACCGGTCCATCATGGGATTTCTTGAAAATAAAATAAGTTAAGGTTGAAGAATGATATTACACATATTGATATATATTTAAAGGCTATGAAAAAACAATTTCTAATGGATTCATGAAAGTAGTTGTTCATTCCATATGATGGGTAACATGGATATCCTCAATAATATAAAAGGTATAGTAAATGAAATAGTTCTATTTGAAGATGATAGATCTTCAAAGATGAAAGGAAGTGATAAAACACACTTGACTACAGGTGAATTGAAAAATATTGAAGTCCTATAAGTATATGTCCTTAGACATAATTTTTGGAGCATGATTCAATTATGTGACACAAGATTAGAAGTTTCATTAAACTATAAATATATTTATTTATGGGTTTTATGGGATCATCTAATAACCAATAATAGTGGAAGAAATCCATGGTTTCCCTGATCTATCTTTTTTAAATCATTGTGTATAGAAAATAAGGAAAAAACTCATACATGTAACATGATAGTAGTAGCCTCTAACTTATTTATTTTATGGAGAAAGATTGATGGTGTTAATTGATGTAGAAGTTGAATTTGTCAGCCTCTAAAGGGGACTACATTTCCCTTTGATCGTCATTTTCAATGAGAGGATCTTGGACTCACCGAAGGTGTGATATCACCTTCTTCAAAATATGAATGATATTTCGGGTGGAAGACAGCTTCGAATTATGGAATAAAACAAGGGTGGTCACCAACAAGGAAGGATTGTATCATTTATAAGTATCCCTGATACTCTTAATTTAATAAAGGGAATCATTTATATTAAATTTATTAGGTCCCATATCCTGGAACCTATTTGTTACTTCCCATTAGATTTTTCTTCATTTAAAACTTCAATTAATGGTGTGAAATCCATAAATTATCAATCTCATGGATCATAACTAATGAAAATTTATGTGGGAGGTGTTTTGAATATATAAAATGCCTATATTTTTTTCACAACCATAGATTAATATTGAATAAAACATACATATATAATTACTTTTATGAAACCATCCAATCATAAGTGGGGTAATGAATCATACACATATCACTATAAGAAATATGGGGTATAATGTTAAATATGATATACACCCTTTTAGTGCATTCCTAAAAATATCCCAATTTAACTAAAATACCTTAAGGAATTCATGAAATTCTTAACAAGTCTTTGTGAATCCATTTTGAACTCTTTTAGATATATTTTATCAAACCCTATTCATTTTAGAATAAAAACTTTTCCCAATAATTAATATTTACCCAACGGTCTAACGTTTTTACCCTGTGGGACATAGTATCATTGACAAAAAAATGAAATGCCTATTTTATAGATGTAATAAAATGTCAGTGTCTAGAAAAGTGATAGTTCCAATAAAACAACTAAGGGGCCAGGTGTGATCTCTATCAAACATACTCATATCACATACTAATATTTCCACCAGAAGATATATGATAAACATCATAATTATACTTATATAATCCCTTTTTTTCTTATGAAATTGAATAAACACTTGGCATAGAACAATGTTAATCTAGTCTAGGCCATCTCATACCTTCTTTATTCTCCAAAAAATACTATCATGGTCGATTAATACATCACATTTCATACATCTATTAGATGATTGCATCACATTCCACTATTCTAAGTAATAGAACACATCACATATGTCTCAATTAAGGATGCTCATGAATTTCAATAGAATAATTAAATAAAGGGAAATATTTATTTTCTCATCATATTAGTGGAAAACTATCATCCTAGTCAAGATATAACTGAAAACATGATCTACAACATACCCAAACACCTCTGATTAGCTAAGAGATAATGTGTTACATAAAAACACTAGCATAAAAAATAATTATAACATTATTTTTTTAATGTTGGTTATTTAATAACTAATGTTAAATAATATTTTAAACATTGATTATTAAATAACTGATTTCAAATCTACTACATGATTATTTTTAACATCGGTTATTTAAATAAATAATGTTTAAAATATTCTGGAAGAAATTTTTAACCTCAATTATTTTAAAAACTGATGTAAAAAATGTTCTATAATAATTTTAACATTGGTTTTTAAATAATAGACATTAAGTTCTTTTTAATAATATTTTTAATGTCAGTTATTATAAGAATAGATATTAAAAATGGTATTTTTTAAAAATATTATTTAAATAACTGATTTTAAAAATATTTTCAAAAATATTTTTAACATATTTTATTTAAATAAATAATGTTAAAAATAAAATTCTAATTTGGAAATTCTAATTTTTCACTTCACACCCACACAATTTCACTTTCTCACCTACAAATGTTTATTCTTGAACATGAAAAGTTCATTTTTTTAATATCTTAATCTCATGTTTTTTATTCTCACATACAAATATATCTCAATGATCAAAATTTTAACCATTTTTTCAATAAGATTTCATTTCTCCATCCATCCTTAAATCTATCACTCCTAAATGATTGTCTTTAAAAAAAATTATTCTTCCCTATATTCATTTTTCATAGAACCATTATCATCAATGAATATCCATATAGAAGATGGATAAATGGGTTCTATAATGGTAATGGTGGAAAAAAGTTCTACAATGATGAAGGCATTTTTTTACATTATGATTTATTAATGTTTCTTTCTTACATGTAAAATTAATGAAAATATTTATTTTATTTCATCATATTATTTATAACATTTTTGTTAATATTTTTTTTGTTTTCATCATTATATCCTTAAAAAATTATTAATTTTTTCAATAATTTTAATCTAATTATTTTATCATATGAAACTATGATTTTTTTTAGATTCTCTAAAACAGTTTTGTGTTCTCATGATTTTTTTTCAAAGAAAAATAATTTCACATCAGTTTTTAAATAACCATCATGAAAGATGATTTTTCATATCAAATTTCAAATGAATGATGTCAAAGATTATTTTTCACATTGGTTATTTAAATAACCAACATGATATATGATCTTTCACATCAGTTATTTAAATAACCAATGTAAACACTAATAAAAAAATTAAATTTCAATAATAAATTACATCATAAGTATTTTAAATATTGGTTTTAATAATTAATTTAAAAATATATTTATAATTTCACCTATAATGATATATTTTTAATATAATAACATAAAAATCATAAAAACCAACATTAAAAATGTTTTTTTACCAGTTAAAAGGTATAAAAGTATGAAAGTTCTCGAGTTAGATTAGTAATGAACTGGCCTGGGTCGACCTAACATTTTTCCATGGCCAATATGCTATAACTTTTCAAGTGCATTTCATATCTACATGGGATAGAAAATAATTTTAGGGTATCAAATGATCAGGTAGTTGGAATCATTTCACCCCTAAATTATAATAATAAAGTACTAGAAAGTTCCAATAATATATCATTGTGTGTCTGTACATTGGATGTATTTGATTCTAAAATAAACAATTTGAAATAATAAATATAGCTAAACAGGTCATAACCAACATAACCATCCAAACAAGTCATGATCAATATAATTGATCTAACTTATTCTATAAATTAAAATATCCAAAAAAATATAACACAAGGTTCCAACTTAAATGAAACCAAAAATAAATAAAATAGCTAGTTGAAATGTATGATACATTAACATCCTAAAAAACATCTCGAGCTACCACTCAAAAATCTCTATGTAACCCATGGTCACTCACCACATATAAAATTTCCATTAACTTACCCCAACTAATATCTAAAACAAGGAACCTAAAAGAAAAAATATGGGGTTTTATACAAAAATTCACCAGTGTATATGTAGAGTGTTAGCTAAACAGTCTAGTAGTATTTAATCAAATATTTTACATAATTTGTTTTATAAAATAGTTCATAGATTCCATTTTTAAAATATATATCAATTAATGTTTTCTATATATAGAGTATAAAAAATTATCATAAATTTATATCCTTTTCTCAAATATTTGGGAAAACCCTTTTTGGAAAACAAAACACATTTGACTTAAAACCATAATTTCAAACCCAAGAAAATAAATAAAACTTTTTTTAAAATATATTTGAAAATCAAATTCTTAAAATGAATTATAATCCACTATTTAAATGAAAAATAATTTAAAACATTTTAACAAGGTGTAATTTTATGTTTATAAAATAAAAAAATCATTTCCTTTTTTTGAATATTTTCTAAAATCCTATTTTCCAAACATATTTAAAATTAAACTATATAATAAATTGAAAAATACATATAATATAAGGGAACAACCATATCAAATAATCACGAAATGAATTAAAAATTATTGTTAAAATGGTTACATTAAACCAACAAACATAGGGGAAATTACATAGAATAAAGAGTATGAATCACAATAGTGACGTCATCAATAACTAGATATATATCATGGGAACTCAATAGTTTCTATCATAAAACTTTCATAGACCTAGTATCACAAAACACTTAAATGGATACATGAACCTATTTATCATAATAGAAACTATCATGGGCTAGATGGTTAAAATAATCCATCCTCATCAGGCCATATAATCTATCTTAATTTGCCTCTCTAGATAACCAGGGTACAATACTCAATCCAAATACTAATCTAACTAGGATAACTCTCATCTATAATTTTATACTTATCCACCTATATTTACCATGATATAACTCAAGTGGTGGCTGTGAAAAAAAGAAAGTGATCAATACACACATCAAATATATGAAAAATAAACATTACCTCTAGTAACCTTTCATGAAATATCCCCTTTTTCTGTTAGAATGGCCTGAAGGCCTTCATTTTTTATTATTTTTGATAATCAACCATTCAAGGGGTGAGGTGGAACCCTTACAAGGCTTGAAGGCTTAGAGACAATTACATGACCCATAGGTATTTAAGGGAATCACCCAGAACAGAAAACTTGGAACTGGTCCTCCCTAGCATATGTCATGATACCAGCACTCCACCTTCATAGGGTTGGTCGACTAGTTGTCATATGCAAAGCTACACAGGCCTGGTACTGATGGAAAAGACATACACTCTCATTCTTCTAATTCCGGTCATCTCTGCTCCAGTGAATGTGCCTACCCTGAATCCTCCTCTGAAGCCTTGTCCCTTGTAGTCTGATTGGTACATTTTCATTTCATGTGGCCTGAAGGCCACGGGGTGGCCCAAAGGCCTTAATGTGGCTCAAAGACCTTGAGAATCAACTGGCCCGAAGGTCTTGGGTGGCCTGAAAGCCTTGAAGGACCTTAGGACCAAATTACTGGCCCAAAGGCCCAGATTGATAAATAGTTTTAACTGCTACAATACAGAATAGTACCTGCTACAGTGTATCTATAGTGCTGTTACAGTGCTGCTAGAATGACTGATACTGAAGATGGAATAAGATGGAAGTACAAAAATTTAAAATACACCATCTTTATTATTAAAATTTTATAAAGTAACTTTTAAATGATCTAGATATGTTTGGGATTATTTTTATAATTCCAATAAATATTTGAATTTAGAATAAGATAATTTTCAATTTCTCACTAACTCATTCATTTCAAATCATAATGATTTAAACTATAATGAGAAACACATGCATCAACTCAATAATATCTACATTATTCTTGAAATCTAGTCAAATTTATTTTTATTTCTCAAGAATCTCAGACACTTTATATTCTTCAAAATCATCTATGAATCATTTCTAATCATAGCATCATGATGTTTTTAACATGAAACAATGACTCTTGAATAATACAAATTATATTTCCTCTTCATAATTTAAATTTTAGAAACTCATATTTCAATATATAGAAATATCATAATTTTCCAAAGTGTTGATTCATTAATAGACTACATATGACTCATACATAGCTTGATATTAGTCCAACATAAATCCTGATGAGTCATACACTTCTTATAATTAATTTTAGGAAATAAAAAATTAATCATAATTAGTTTATAATATGATTTAATGAATCATATGGAAACTCCAAATAACTCATGAACAAATCATAGTGACTCATACAAAAAATATATTCCTCTAATATGACTTGTGCATAGAGTCCAAATGACCCATACATGGAGTTAGAGTGAAACATACATATATATCCATACTTACACATTTTTTTGATTCAAACTCTAAATTTTAGATTTATTCAAATTGATTCAAATACATTTCAAAACCATCTCAGTAAAATTTATCACTTAAAATCATTTTAAAATAGATACAAATAATTATTGTAATTATAAATATAATCTCAACATGTATTACTCATTTACAAGGTTCTTTTAAGCATTTATGTAACACCTGGAATCTATTAACTGAGAGATGGTTATTATCTTACTAAACTATAATGAGATATAATAAATCATATACTAAAGTATAAAATAGTTTATAAGTCTTAGGATACTTGGTACATGCATGATTCTCACATTACATTTGAAAACATAAAATACAACTCAAAATTATAATGATATCTTTATTATTTCTTTTATTATTCCCCTAAAATCAATCATATATCTCTTCATAGTATCATATGGAAAGGAAAACAAAATAAATGGTTAATATAGATTCTTGGTAATTGAAATCATACAATAGAAGCTCTTATGAAATAAATAAATCATGAATGATATAGAGGAGATAAAAAATAATCAAATATTCCATATAACTAACATCATGAAAGTGTAATATATCTATGGATGGTATAACAACATTAATAATCACATGGATAATAATAACCAGTTTCATAATAATAGAATGCATAATATCAAACATCATAATATTTTTATCAAGGTCTTGAGCCAAGATATCATACATAAGTAGTTAAGGCATATTCCAAATACCAAAAAAAGTTTTTCTAATGAGAACTACTAATTACTCAAGGGTTTATAATAGGTTATTCTAATCACTTACTAAGTCCAAGTCATTCATCATATGAAATAAATGCATAATAATTGAATACATAATCAATATAAACATTTATATTAAAAAACTAGAAAATGAAATGCAAATATTTTCCCCAATAAATCACTAGTGCAACATCATCATAAGTCATCCTGAGTAATATGGTGGATGTTTTCAATAGTGTATATCCCTAATAAATCATAATATATATCAAATGATTTTGACATATATTAAAATACTTTTAAAATATCGTTGTAAAATTACTTGATGAAAATACCCATTTTATTTTGAAATTGGTTATTTAAAAAATAAATATTTATAGAATATTAGGAAAAAAATTCAATAAAAATAATAATTGAAACTTCTAAACTAATATTCAAGGTAAATAATAGTCATTATGTTGGGAAAATTCATTCATACAAGAAATGTTAAAATAAATATTTCATTCACGCCTTGGGTAAAAAGTACCTGGTGTGGAAAATAAAATAATAAACCATTTTATAGAAATTAAAACCTAGGTAAAAAGGAATTTAATCAATCATTTTAGAATAGTAAAAAAATTACTACAAACATTTTAAAAAAATATTAATATGGAAAGAAAATATTCCTAACCAAATAGAAAAACACAGTCAGTTTTTCTTAAAAACATTATTTTGTACTTTTGGGTACTTGGAGAGAGGAAAATAAAAAAGAAAATTTTTAATTTATAGAAATAAGAAAATTATAATAAAATATATAATGTTTTTTATATATATCTCATATAATTTCATCATCATAAATTTAATCATAAAAAATATTGTTAAAAAGTGAGATTGTAACATAAAACCCTTACCACAGGTCTGACTTACTTCGTAAGTACTTTAAACTTCTATATAATAAAGTATGAAAAATATACTTATATATTAGAATATTATTAATACCTATAATACCATATATTGCTTACTTATAACATTTTATCAACCATTAACTAATAATCCTTCATTGTTATAATTATTTCATGTGTTAACTGCTTCATTTTTCATGTATGTTTTAACTCAATAGTTATATTCCTTTCATATTGATCATGGTTATATCATAACTATAATTTTAATAAATATATAAATATCATATATATTCATTATATTTTTATTTAAAATTTTCCACAAAAGTAAAATAAAGAAAAATGAATTACACCGTTCATGGAAACAGTAGTTTGTACGAACGCATGAACATTGTCTTCATTTTCAAAAAATGAAATGGTGATAAATAATATTTTAAAATAAATGAATAATAATTATATCATATATATTTATTAAATTCATCATCATATCCATCAATTTTAGGTAGTGATAGAAAATAAATCATATTGCTCTGTGGAGGTGGTAGTCCACACATGTGCACGAGTGAAACTTTTATTTCCCATTAGATATAAAGGAGGTGCAAAATAGTTGTAACATAATCATAATACCATCTTAGTATATTGATGATTCTAGAGTCATTATTTTAGTATGGATACAAAAAATATATATAAAGTTTAAGAATAAATAATCTTTGAATGAATTAGGTAAGATGATTGTCTATTCTTTGAGATACCTCCAATATCTGACACATTAATACTTTTTATGACGGTATTAAAGTAATAAAAGAAGCTCAAGAATTAATTAAAGTAATATGGTAAGGTTTTTGATAAAACAAATCCAATATAGAGGGTCCTATTTTTGTGAGTATGGAGGAAGAAGAGGTTCTCTTTATAAGTGATGGGATGGACACACATGGAATTATATAAAAGATTTAAAATACATAAAGTAATTTTATTGTAAAATTTTCACAAAATATATATTAATTTAAAGTTTAGATAATATAAGGTTTAAATATATTCAACAAATAATATTTATATAATTTTATGTTGTATGTTTACTCTTATCTCTTAGTTTAACCCCCCTTTAAACCCTTTTAACATTAACTATGGCTACAAATTTTTAATGTTTTTACTATTCATTATGACTAAAACTTAAGATTAGATTATTTAATACTATTAATTATACTAATTTAAAATATATAATCCATTATATATAATTCAATTTATATATTTCATAAAAAATTCTTTTAACATATTCTCATAAAACGCAACGAAACCCATTTTTAGAAAATAATATATATTTATTTTAAGCATAAAATGATTTTTCAAAAAAATCATGTATAATGTTTATTCTGATGGAATTGATTGTATTATTTTAAATAAAATATACTTATTTTTATTTAAAATTAAACTATAACCAAAATTATCCTTGTAAATACATGATTAAAATATAAGAACTAAAAATTGTTTTTATTTGAATAAAAACATTGCTTAGATTTTCAAAATGATAAGTCTGTGTTTCTATGTTTAACATTATATTTTTAAATATATTATATTAATTATTAAAAATAATTTTTTTATATAAAAAAGGTTTTTTAAACTTTCAATTTATTCTTATATCATTATAATGTCATAAAATTGATGCTTTTTTGTAAAATTGATATTTTCACTATTCATCGAGAAATCAACTATTACAAAAAAATATTAAAAATTCACCCTAAGATAATTTTGAAATAATTAATTCAAATATAACATTAATTTCATCAAGTTCAATTTATAAAAAATTTAATTTAGGTTTTAACCATATTATTGAATAAATCTATATTCATTAGGTTATTGTTTATTTAAAAATAAAGTCTTACTTACTATAATTGAATCTTGGGTGTTACAATCTTAACCCCTTTAAAAATTTCATCCCTAATATTTCTAGAGTATAACCTAATGAAAAAAATTAGTATTTATTCATCATAAATTCATAATATTACCACATTACCTCTTCTATTTTATGATTTCTCCAATGTACCTTCACCAATCTAGTCATTCAATTTCACAATACTTGTTATCTACTATTAAGAATTTGGATAGGATATTCACAATAAAATAAACGAGTTTATAATTATATTTCCTCAGTGTTCATAACATGAATTGGGTCTAGCATGAACTTAGACAATAATGAGATATGGAATACATCATGGACTTTAGAGAGGTTAGGTGGCATTGCCTAATGGTAAACAACAAATCTAATTCTTTCCATAATTTCAAAAGTCTTGATGTACTGAAGAATTGATTTCTATTTCTTGTAAATCCTTATAACACCCTTCCACAAATATACCTTCAAGAAAACATAATCCCCCACTTGAAATTATAAATTCTTCCTTTGGTTGGAAGCATAATGTTTTTTCCAACTTGGATCTCCCTTAATGTGATTCTTAATAGTCTTTACTTTCTTCATTATCACCATCCCAATATTTGGTCTTATAAGCTTTATTTCACCAAATTCATTCCAACAAGTTATATTATGACACCTCTTAAACTAAAATTCTTTATATGGTTTCATTTAAATGCTTTAATGGAAGATATTATTATATGAAAATTTCTCCTAAGTTAAATGATGATCCCACATACCTTGAAAGTCAAGTGAGGATGAACTCAACATGTCTTCTAATGTCTGAATATTCTTTTTATAATAACCATAAATTTTTAGATGATAAGTGGTCCTCAAATATATCTCACTGTCAAGAGACTTATGAATACTCTTCTATAATTTTAATGTAAATCATTTATCATGATTAGATACAATTGAAATAGGTGAAACATGAAGTCTCATAACTTAATTTATATAGAGCCTCATGAGGGAATCAAGAGGTAGATTTTCCCTTATAGAAATAAAATGTACATACATGGTAATTATATTGACAACAACCCATATATCATTATTATTTCTATGAGTCTTTTGAAATTTGATGAAAAATTCTATAGTAATATCATCTCATTTACACACATAAATATGTAGAAGTTTTGTGATTCCTTTTGGATGTTTTATTTAAACCTTTACCTATTTAAAAATCAATAATATTTCTATATAGTATGTAACTTCTTGTTTTATATTATCCCAAAATAATTTCTTCAAATCATGATACATTTTAGTGCTACTAGGCTATATAGATAAATTTGAGTTGTGACCTTCATCAAATAATCCTATTTTTAGATCAGGCATAGATAGAACATATAGACTCTTTACAAATTTCAATATACCCTATTCATATATAAATTCTACCAACTTTATATCATTCACATATTTGATTTTATTTTGCATATTTTTACCATCAATAGAGGTGTTTTTTCCAATAAGGATGGTTTGGTAATCATTTGGAGTGGATGTGATTATTCCTCTTACTTAATTATTCCCATATGTATCTTTACTAAACCCATTAATATATGATATTTTCAATCCTCATTTTAGTCAAAACTCCATGATCATTCCAAAAAAGCATATAATCCACCTTATTTTCCCTACTAAGGTGGTAGTGTATTGATCAATCATAATTTTTGAGTAGTTGTAACCATTTTAATTTCATCTTGTTGAGATATTTCTATGAGAATATGTATTTTAAACTTCTATGATCCATATATGTTTCACATTTTCACTATAAAGGTCAGATTTCATATCTTCAATGAAATTATTATGGCTTCCAATCGATTATTATGGGTTTTATAATTCTATTCTTGAATCATTAACTATCTTGATTCATAGAAAACAAATCTATCATTCCTAATAAGTAAACAACTTTTAGGTTTGGTTTCCTAGGACCAACTATTTATACATTTATTACATTTATATTAGTTTTATTGAATATTAATAAAATTTATTATTACATATTGTTCATTGTTATTCATAACTCTAATTTAATGATTTCCTAGAGTATATGTTTCATTGATAAGGTTATAGTAGTTCCCCGCTATGATGATAACCTTAAAGTTCTATGATGATATTCTTAAATAATGTTCTATGGTTAGATAATGTATTATGATGGGAAACATATTACATATAATATTATTTGTGAGTACTCATAAGCATATGAGGCTTCTTCTTATGAAGGTCGCGCTTGGTAATCTCCAAGATAGAAGATTATGAGAGCAGACCCGCTAGTTAGAATTATACATGTTTTGGTGCCATTGTATATTCTTATCTGTCAGCATGTTTAATGGTACTTAGACTTTAATATTATCATTAATTCATTTTATGACTCATTCACTTATATATTATAATGAAAACCATGGCTCCATATGTTTGTGGTGAGGTAGGGTGCATTAGGAAAACTATTATTAACATGTCATTAATAGATAAGTCGAGAAAGGATTTGTCCCTTCCATATTTATAGAAGATGATATCTCATTCCTTCGATTGGAAAATAAATTTCACTCAAACTTTTATATTCATAGTGTAATGATTCATTTATTTAAAATATTCAAAGAAATATGTATCCATCATACAGGTTGGTGACATAGATGTGATGTAGCGACTCAGATTTTGGCTCTGACAGACTTTGGATTATTTCTACGAATAATTCCAAAGCTAGGCGCGAAGACGACGTGCGATTCTGAGGCCTGATGTGCCCGGAATTAATTTTATAAAAATATTAAGTATTTTTATACTATGCATGTGACAGGGGAGTGATATCTCCTAAATGGTAGATCAGAACAGGATTATGAGGGAACAGTTGCGTCCGGAACGTGCCTTTTACCCTAGGCGAGGTGTAAACTTTGCGGGTGCAGGCCTACTGTGGAAAACGCCACCAGGGTCATTCTCGTAAATAAGTGGAAATGTTGGATTATGAGCGTTGGCTCTAATAACTTCTGAACGGAGTCACGGATTGAAAATCTGAGTCCGCTGTAATGTTCATAATGGTGCGTTTTACCTAGGGGTGACCTTACCTTTGTTCGTATTGGGCGTCGGGTCCGAGGCGGGTTTGGCACTGGTGGGCGGCAGATATTTTTCTAAAACATAAATAAATATGAGCACCCCCCCCCCACCGCCGCACTTCCTCATTCCTCTCGGCGTTCCTCACTGTTCTTCATCTTTCTTCGTTGCCGATCCGCCAAATCGAGCAAACGAGGTGCCCACGAGCTTGGATTTCGACGACGGACGTTCCAGGAGCGTGCAGCGGAAGCTCTGGAGCACGGATCTAAGACAGAATGTCAGCGTTTTCCTCATGAGGTAGGTGGATTTGAGTTTTAACCCACGATCCCAATTTTTCTGCATTTTCTTGCAAATCAAAGCTGTATAAGTGTAGATCGGGTCTAGAGGGTCGTGTAGACGCTTTCGGATAGCAAAACGGACGGTCGGGGGGCCCCGGCGGTCCGCAGAAGGTCCACCGGCGCGGCCCCGGCGGAGCGCGGCGGCCGGCCACCCAGCGCAGGGGGGCTGTGCCCCGCGCGGCGGAGGGCCTCCTGCCAGGGTGGGCCGGTGGCGGCGACCGGTCAAGGCCGGCCGGGCCGGCCGGTTCAGGCTGGTCCGGCCACTTTTTGTCAAACGGGGGTCTTTAAACCCCTGTTCCTTGCAATCCGGGAGTCGGATTCGCATGCCATTTGCGGCGACGTGACCCTGGTGATGTGTAAAACCCTCCAGTGTGGGTTCAAGGGTTTAATGGTACGGGATTGTGGCCTGGGAGTTAGAAACGTCATAGAAAATAATAATATTTTATTATTTTACGACTTCGGGCCCTTCTAACATCTACCTGGAGCGTCCGAATGATGTGCTGTCAGTGGAGTTGAGACCCTTAAGTTACGGAGGACTTTTTGAGATGGTTTCTGGGTATTGGGTCTGAGAACAGGGTGTGGGCCCCATGAGGCTGGGTTTTTGGCGTTTTCGGTGAAGCACAACTTTTGCACCAGGAGTCCGATTTTGGCGGATGATTAGTCAATCCTGTGTATTTTTTCGAGAGGATCGCAATGGTGAAATCCATTAGATGAGTTTCGGGATCGAGGTGTGAGACCCGCCTGAGAAGGCATTCGGTGAATAGTTCCATTTTCACCGGGTGTCCGTTTCGGAAGTGCGAGTAGTGGATCCTGTGTACTTTTCCGAGGGGATCGTCGTGGTATGATCCATTTGTTGAGTTTCAGGATCGTTGTGTGGTTCATACACAGGATAGCTACGGTGAATAGTGCCTTTTCACCCGTTGTCTATTTCGGGCAAGTAAGCATCCTATCCTGCATGTATTTCTGCGTGGATCATGATGGTGGCCTCGGTATCGGCCTTAGAGGTGCGCAGTGTGGTGTTGTTGCGGGTCGCTCGGGTTAGCGACATTTGAACCAGCAGTGGTTGAGGGTACTCCCTTAGTTCATTCCTACGAGGGTTTGCGCGGAATCACAACCCTATTATAGGCTTGTGATCCCCTCGATGGGATGTTTAATTTTTTATAGCGGTGGCATCCCTCCAGTGGGCCTGGAGCGGCATCCTCTAGCATCTTTTCCCTAGATCGGGTTCTTGGTATCGTTGTGACCGCTTATCCATGGGCGGAGATCCCCTATCTAGCTGGTTAACCCTGTAGGGTTTGTGGAATCATCAGGAATATGATCCCCTATGTAGTGGGTCATGATCAGTAGGGTTGTGGCATCGTCGAGTATATGATCCCCTCCTTATCATCATGTTTATAGTAGGGTTGTGGTATCGTTGGTTATGTGATACCCTACTCAACGCGTGGTTTCGGTAGGGTTGTGGTATCGTCAGTTTGATCCACTACATCACAAGTTATACCAGATAGGGTTCCAGAATCATCGTGACCACCTTTATATGGGCGATGATCCTCTATCTGAGTGATGTGCTTCTGTCGAGCGCTAGATCGGGTTGTGGTATCCCCCAGTGGATCCTGGGTGTGATCCCCTATCCGTGAGAACTACGTATGCCATATCAGGTTGTGGCATCCCCCAGCGGACTTTGGGAGTGATCCCCTATCTGTGAGATCTTCATCTACCAGAGTGGTTTGTGGTATCCCCTAGCGGACCCTAGTAACAATCCCCTATCCGAGTAGTTTGGTGGTTATGTTTTTTTAGCGGGGTTTCCCCAGTGATGCTATCCGATGAGCGTGATCTCTCAGGTGAGCATCTGAGAGGTTTTTGAGAAACTCGATGGAGTGTATCTCTCGGATGAGTGTCATTTGGGATGACAGTGATCGTGTGGTGTACTTTTCTGGTTGTGGATAGTTGCTGGTGTTGAGGTCGGTACCTCATGTGTCTTGTTGCGTGAGCTGATTATATCTAGATTTTTCAAGCTGTATGTATGGGCATACACCTGAGCTGAGCTGACAAGTGGTGTTTAGCTGAGGATGGTCACGAGATGGAGTTTCTCTCTCGTCTGGGTTCCCTCTGGCTGGGATGAGCGGATTATTGCCTTTCAGTTGCTCTCTTTGTTTTTGGGTTTTTGGGGTGCCTATTGAGTATATTTATACTCACCCCTGCACAGGCTTTTCCCGCACATGTTTGTGTCTTTTGTAGACCACAGGACTTTCGACGGAGTCCCAGGAGGACCCGGAGCAGGCAGAGCTGAGTGATCGAGACTGACCGGGGTGTTTTCCAATGCGGTGCCGAGGGAGCTTTCTGGTGGGTGTTTGTGGAAGCGTTCCCCTTCTTCAGAGAAGGTTGGACATGATTTGTAGTTTTCTTTTGGTAGGTCATGTTTTTCCCTTTTGTACTTTTACGGTTTCACTTTGGTTTGGGATAGATTGTATGCATGCATTTACTTTTCAGTTTCTATATCTTTGCCCTGTTGCATGGAGGTGTTTGTGGTTGCGTGTGTATAGGTACCTTAGGCTAATGCCTCCCATGTGTGTGATAGCCTACTCGGTGCTGGTCGCCATCCCCTGGCCTATTGGAGGCGGGCTTGGGGAGTCACGGATCGAGCCCCATTGGGTCGGGTCATGACAGAGTGGTATCAGAGGAGGTTCCACCTTTGGGATATCAGAGCGTAGCTGATCTAGCTATTAGTTTGGTTTGGGTTGGATAGCAGCAGTGTTATGATGTTTTGAGTTCGGCTTTCAGGCCAGGGAATCTAGTGTCGGTACGGTGGCCGACGTATCCATACTCCAAGACTCTGATAACCAGCCATTCGACTCAGGACATTCGTACACTGGTCAAAGGGACATAATGGTACATGCATCATGTAGGACTGGGTTTTGGGTTTTTCCTTGTCCTTCTTGAGTCTTATCTCCAGATATACTCTTAAATTGTGGTGAGTCTTAAATATATTTCAGGATGCCTCCCTGATGACAGCCAGCAAGGGTTCCGTTGCGGGATTGTGGTGACGATCCGCCCCGTGAAAAGGTTGTGGACCAGGGAACAGGTTCTGAGGCTGGACCTCCAGGTGGTTGGCCAGTTGAGCCACCACCTGTCGAGCAGTTGGTTGTGTTGGTAGTGCAGGACAAGGTTGCACACAGGCTGAGTGCACTGCATGAGTTCCAGAGGCAGCGACCTCTGAGGTTTTGGGGTGATCCAGACCCCCAGGCAGCTGATGACTGGTTTGAGGCAGTCACTCGAGTTTTCTACCTAGTGAGGACACCTCCAGATCAGATGGTGGTCCTTGCGGTGAGCCTTCTGTATGGTTCGGTTGGGAGATGGTGGAGTCTGGTGATGCGGTCCCATGACGAGGAGATGCTCACCTAGGCAGAGTTTGAGCGGCTCTTTAGGGAGTAGTTCTATCTGGTGACGCTCAGGTCAGTGTGGATTCAGGAGCTTCTACAGCTTCGGCAGGAGGGCCCGACCGTGTCGGAGTACTCAACGAGGTTTAAAGACCTGTCGTTCTACTCCCTGGATGTGGTTTGGGACCCGTTCTTTAGGGCTCGTATCTTCGATAAGGGCTTACGCAGGGACATCTGAGCAGGTGTGGTTTCCTTGTGCCTGCCCACCTATGCTGGGGTGCTGGAGTGAGCGTTGGTGGTGGAGAGTTTTCTGGCTAAGAAGACTCCCCCTGTTAATGCTAGGCATGTGAGAGTTGAGACTTTGTGAGTCGGATCAACATCTGGTAGTCGACGATAGACTCAGGGGCTCGGTCGTGGGCGACGTTTCATGAGGCGACCCTAGGATGGAGGATATGAGGCTCAGGGTTCACAGGGCTCGTAGGCCAGTTTTGGTCAGCCGCAGGAGAGGCGGTGTTATGCTTGTGACGGTTGGGTACATCTTTCTAGAGATTGTTCAACCCGTCGTGCTGTTGAGAGGGAGCCGTTCGATGGACCACCTTGGCAGAGGCAGCGTCTCAAGTAAGGAGGTTCGTAGGGAGGCGGACGTGGTAACAGAGCTGGTGTAGCAGGAGGCAGTGGTAGGCGATATCAGTTGCCACCACCCCAACCCCCAGGTGGTCCACGCCAAGCTCAGGGAGCTGGTGGCCGAGGGCAAGGACAGCTACATGCCCTGGAGGCTGTTGACCCAGAGGCTCCGCGGATGGATTGAGATACACCTTGTGTCTTTTCTACTTTCTGTAGTAGTTTGATAGACACTGTTTAGTGGTACTCTTTCCTTTCCATTTCCTGCTCAAGTTTTCTTCTGGGTGTTGGTAAGACCCTGTGTGAGTTTTGTTCGGCGTGCTTCGAATGCATGAGGAAGAGGGATCCTTCCCCCACCGAGAAGCGTTTTTGTGACGCGATTAAAACTGTGCGGGCGAGTCAGTGCCGCCCAAACTGGATAGAATCAAGGTGTGGTAGATGATTCCCTCTGACTTATGCATTCGGGAAGGGGTGTTTGTTAGTGAACTCACTGGTGTGGGAGACCCAGTTGAGAGTCCAATCGCTTTGCTTGTACATATGGATTTTCGGGGACGAGAAGTTCTAAGTGTGGGAGGATGTAGTAACTCGGATTTTGGTCCTGACAGACTTTGGATTATTTCTAAGAATAATTACAAAGCTAGGTGCGAAGACGGCGTGCGATTCCAAGTCCCGGTGTGCCCAGAATTAATTATATAAAAATATAAAGTATTTTAATACTATGCACATGGAGGGGGTGTGATATCTCCTAAAAGGTAGCTCATAATAGGATTCTGAGGGCACAGTTGCGTCCGGAATGTGTTGTTTACCCTAGAAAAGGTGTAAACTTTGTGGGTGCGGGCCTGTTGTGGAAAACGCCACCAGGGGCATTCTCGTAAATAAGTGGAAATGTTGGCTTATGAGTGTTGGCTCAAATAAATTCTGAACGGAGTCACGGATCGCAAATATGAGTCTGTCGTTGCATTCAGAATGGCGCGTTTACCCTAGGGGTGACTTTACCTTTGTTCGCATCGGGCGTCGGGTCCGAGGCGGGTTTGGCGCCGGCGGGCAGTAGATATTTTTCTAAAACAGAAATAAAAATCAGTACCCCCCCCCCCCCCTTCCTCATTCCTCTAGGCATTCTTCGCCGTTCTTCACCGCCGATCCACCGAATCGAGCAAACGAAGAACCCATGAGCTCGGATTTCGACGGCGGACGTTCTAGGAGCGTGCATCGGAAGCTCTGGAGTGCGGATCTAAGGCAGAACTTCAGAATTTCACCAGCGAGGTTGGCGGATTTGAGTTTTAACCACTGATCCCATTTTTTCTGTGTTTTCCTGCAAATCGATGTCGTAGCAGTGTAGATCGGGTCCCGAGGGTCGTGCAGACGCCTTCGGATCGCAAAACGGACCACCGGGGTGCCCCCGGCGGTCCGTCGAAGCTCCGCCGGCATCGGCGGAGCACGATGGCGCTGTGCACCGCACGGCGGAGGGCCGGTGGTGGCGGCCGGTCTAGGCTGGCCGGACCGGCTGGTTCAGGCCGGTCCGACCACTTTTTGTCAAACGGGGGGTCTTTAAACACTCATTCCTTGTAATCCGGGAGTCGGATTCGTGTGCTGTTTGTGGAGACGTGACCCTGGAAACGAGGCGAACCCTCTGTTGTGGTTTTGGGGGTTTAATGGTTCGCTATTTTGGCTCGAGAGTTAGAAACGTCGTAGAAAATAATAATATTTTATTATTTTATGACTTTGAGCCCCTGTAACTTCTACCCGGAGGGTCCGAATGACATGCCGTCAGTGGTGTTTATATCCTGAAGGTATGGTGGACTTTTTGAGATGGTTTACGGGTGTTGGGTCTGAGAATGGGGTGAGGACCCCACAAGGCCGGGTTTTTGGCATTTTCGGTGAAATGCAACTTTTGCACCAGGAGTCCGATTTTGGCGGATGATTAGTCGATCCTGTGTGTTTTTTCGAGAAAATCGCAATGGTGCAATCTGTTTGATGAGTTTCAGGATCCAGGTTTGGGCCCCGCCTGAGCAGGCATTCAGTGAATAGTGCCATTTTCACCGGGTGTCCATTTCGGACGTGCGAGTAGTTGATCCTGTGTACTTTTATGAGGGGATCGTCGTGGTATGATCCGTTTATTGAGTTCCAGGATCGTTGTGTGGGCCCTGCATGGGCTAACTGCGGTGAATAGTTCCTTTTCACTGGTTGTCCGTTTCGGGCGAGTAAGCAGCATATCCTGCATGTATTTCCACGTGGATTGTGATGGTGGCCTCAGTATCGGCCTTGGAGGTGCGCAGTGTGGCGTTGTTGCGGGTCACTCTGGTTATTGACATTTGAACCAGCATTGGTTGAGGGTACTCCATTTGTTCGTTCCTACGAGGGTTTGTGCGGAATCACAACCCTAGTATAGTATTTTGATCCTCCCGATGGGATGTTTAATTTTTTAGAGTTGTGGCATCCCTCTGGTGGGCCCGGAGTGGGATCCTCTAGTATCTTTTCCCTAGATTGGGTTCTTGGTATCATTGTGACCGCTTATCCATGGGCGGCGATCCCCTATCTAGCAGGTTAACCCCATAGGGTTTGGGGAATCATCGGGAATATGATCCCCTACGCAGTGGGTCATGCTCAGTAGGGTTGTGGCATCGTCGGGTATACGATCCCCTACTCAACATCAGGTTTATAGTAGGGTTGTGGTATCGTTGGTTATGTGATCCCCTACTCAGCGCGTGGTTTCTATAGGGTTGCAGTATCATCAGTTCGATCCCCTACATCGCAAGTTATACCAAATAGGGTTCCGGTATCGTCGTGGCCACCTTTATATGTGTGACGATCCTCTATCTGAGTGACGTGCTTCTGTCGAGCGCCTGATCGGGTTGTGGTATCCCCCAGCAGATCCTGGGTGTGATCCCCTATATGTGAGAACTACGTATGACAGATCGGGTCGTGGCATCCCCCAGCGGACCCTAGGAGTGATCCCCTATCTGTGAGATCTTCGTCTACCGGAGTGGGTTATGGTATCCCCTAGCGGACCCTAGTAATGATCCCCTATCCGAGGAGTTTTGTGGTTATGTTGTTTTATCGGGGTTTCCTCAGTGATGTTATCCAACGAGCGTGATCTCTTGGGTGATCATTTGAGAGGTTTGTGAGAAACCCGATGGAGTGTATCTCTCAGATGAGTTTCATATGGGATGACAGTGATTGTGTGGTGTACTCTTCTGGTTGTGCACAGTTTCTGGTGTTGAGTTCGGTACCTCATGTGGCATGTTGCGTGAGCTGATTATATCTTGATTGTTCAAGGTGTATGTATGGGCATACACCTGAGCTGAGATGATGAGTTGTGTTTAGAAGAGGATGGTCACGAGATGGAGTTTCTCTCTCATCTGGGTTCCCTCTGGCTGAGATGAGTGGACTGTTTCCTTTCCGTTTCTCTATTTGGTTTTGGGTTTTTGGGGTGCCTAATGAGTATGTTTATACTCACCCCTGCACTAGATTTGCCCGCACATGTTTGTGTCTTTTGCAGACCACAGGCATTTCGACAGAGTCCCAGGAGGACCCGGAGTAGGCGGAGCTAAGTGAGCGAGACTGACCGGGGTGTTTGCCGGTGCGGTGCCGAGGGAGCTTTCTGGTGGGTTTTTGTGGCAGCATTCCCCTTCTTCAGAGCAGGTTGGATGCACTTTGTAGTTTACTTTTTGTGGGCCCTGTTTTTCCCTTTTGTGCTTTTGTTGTTGCACTCTGGTTTGGGATAGATTGTATGCATGCATTTACTTTTCAGTTTCTATATATCTGCAATGTTGCATAGAGGTGTTTGTGGGTGCGTGTGTAAAAGTACCTTAGGCTAATCCATACCATGTGTGTGATAGCCTACTCGGAGTTGGTCGCCAGCCCCTGGCCTATTGGAGGTGGGCTTGGGGAGTTGCGACTCGAGCCCCATTGGGTCAGGTTGTGACATGCGAATCCTAGTTGATGAGATATTGGGATAAATGGATTATATTGCACAGTATCATATGTGGTTTTCATCATTGTGACATTAAGTTATTTATATTTTATTCGTTGACCCATTTCTAGATATTAACCTTGTACTTTAGGTAATCCAGCCTAATTTCAATTAGAAATAATCCTATAGGGTCAAACACTAAGTGTTTCTTACGATCTCAATAAAATTATATTTGAATTTAATTAATTTAATAAATATTACTCTCAAGGCCTGTAGATAATTTTATTCATGTTTTATTAATCACAAATTTTTATTACTGAATAAAATATTTAAATTAAATATTAACTCTGCAATTCAATAAATTCTAGAGGAGTTTGAATGGACCAAGACTGAGTTTGACGAAAAATATTAATTAACAATAAATTTAAATAATATTTGTTATTGCACAAGTTGGTGTGCACCACAAAATAACTTTCTTATTATAATTATGTTACATGGGGTTTATTAAAGATAATATTATTATTTTAAGGGTCGACATGCAATTGTATAATATTTTAACCTAAACCCTAGCTCTATAAATAGACGGTTATGTATATTATGTATTAAATCCATAATATAAACTAGATAATTGTTACACACAATGAATTCTCTCTCAACTCCTATTTATCTCTCTTCATCTCAAGAATGAGAAATTAAAGTGATATTTCTTCAATATTGAAGAATGAGTGATAAACACAAACAATTCAATATAATCTATTCATCGTTCTAGAACCTGGAGATCGAATGGTGTTGCTTAGAGATCAAATAAGCATGTGTGGATCACCGCTAGAGGGATTTTATCCTTAAATCCACATAGAAAAATGAAGGAAATATGAAAGGGTATTTTTTTAATGATTAAAATATACATCTAAGAAAGATCCTAAGCCAATGTAATTGTTTCTTGAAATATTAAATAAATTAAAAATAAATTTTACATGCAAGATCCTTACTTGGGGTTTCAGGAAACTCAATATTAAAAAAAATTAATAAGTCTCCCACCACTGTAGGCTTCTTATATGAATGGAACCAACAAGTAGTATCATAGTAATAACATTTAAATTTATAATTATTTATTTTATTTTTGATTCATACATAATAGTGGTTTAATTTTCATTTCATATTATTTATTATTTAATCCATTTTGAATTAACATGTTATCAAGATGTTAATCATGTCCATTCAGCGTTTCATTTTCTTAAATGTCTAATAAAAGATGAATAATCCCTGAAGATTCCATTAGGAACTACCATTTTTTTTGTTCTGTGGGATAGGTTTACATAGTGATTAGTTTATGTACACATCGTGTACCCCAGTACGCTTCACTTGACCATGTCGCAGGATACATGGCATGCCACTTAGTTATTACATATAGTGTATATTGTGTGTTAACTATCCAACCTAGCACATGGTTTTTGGATTACACAACATGTATGTGGAGTACATGTCATGTAGTCAACACGGGTTAGTGGTGTAAATCACAAAATCTGTGTGGTAATTATACATGTCTAACCCGTATGTGACTGACATCCTGGAGCATTTATGATATACACAATCTATATGTGGTATACATGGCATGTAGTTCATCAATTCCCACATCTGAGATACATAAAAATTACTCATTCTTATTATCTAGACACATGGAATTAGAGATAAATGGTGTGTGGTAGGGAGAACACATTGTGTAGTCTCTCAACTGAGAACATGATTTTTCTATTGTTGGTTTATACGGGAATGAAGCATTCAGATAACACCGCATGCAGCTAGCCTGTACATGTTGTTTGATCCCACTGAGATACACTCCAAAGACCTATAAGAGTATCATGGGAACATGGAAAGTAGATACAAACTGTGTAGCTGCAATTTACACACCATGTAGTCTATCTGAGTAAACACACTGAATCCCCAAGCATGTGACCTAGATATATGGAAAAATAGGTCAATGATGTGAAGTTGGAAAGTACATATTTTTTAGACTCCCAATTACTTGTAGAATTAAATTACTTTAAATTGAAAATTATAGCATTAAAACCTTATTTCCTTGATTGAAACTTTATGTGTTTGGCAATTTAATAAGGTTTTTATGAATTTTAAATGCTCAATTAAATTATTGTAATAAACTTAAAATAATTGGTTATTCTATTTGTTTTCAATTAATGCCTTAATGATGGTTATCTTCAAATGAATTTGGAGGGTAATTCAGATGAAAGAGAAATAATTAATTAATTAATTAATTAATGCAACCATGTTTATCTTAAAAACAAAGAATGGATAAAGAAATTAATTTTATCCATTTAATTTTACGTAAATGCTTCATGTATGACCATTCATGATCTAGAACAAGACCAGTGTATGTGTTGGTATTTATTTAATTTAATTTATTTCATGGGTTTGCAATTATTTATTATTAAATTAAATTTAATGGCCTGAGAGTCATCCCTCCCTCCATTATTATGTATTACCTATGTCTCTAGGGATATTTATTTAATTTCATATAATGTTCTGACCTGGGTTCCACACACCGGTGCCCCGATCCGGTTTTCTAAAAGACCTCAAACATTCTTCCCTGTTTGCCAAAAGCTGTCGAATACTAGTAAGGTTCAAATACATAACATGGGGAGACTATAACCTCATTATCAAAGTAGTAAAATAGTGTAAATAAATAAAAAATAACCAAATGATGTAACCAATAACTAGAATAATACCATAACCAATACAAATCGGTATCACGTGATAAATCAAAGTAGGCAAACAATATCCATACTGAAGTAGTGGATATGTCATTTCATATATGTTTCATGTTTAAAAATTAAAAACCTAAAATAAATACACTCTAAAAACTCCCAAGCATGTCCCAACATCATTTATGGTTCCCTTATCCATGCTTTATCCCAGCTCATCCATCTAACATCAGGATCTTTCCCTTATCATGTCCTTCAAATATAAAGTCTATGTGGGTACCAATCAAATAGCCCAAGTAGGGTATGATTACATCATAGTAGGACACCACTAATGGAATCTAAAATAATATCTAATCTATAATAATGTATGTATCTTTATAAAGAATAAATTTAAATAACTTAAACACTTATCACATTGCATTATTATTTAATTAACCATATAAATTTCTTGGGTTCATGATGATTCTCGAACCATCAATACCTACTTCGGCACATGCCGATGTTTAACCCTTATCACATATGGAAATCACAATTAATTATAATAGGGTATTTAATTATTCATTAAAATAAAATTTAAAATCACATCTACTTGGAACGCCAGTACAATGCCAATATTATGGTCCTAAAACATCATTTCTAACACCTCATGGGTATTTAAAGCATTAGGCCCTATCCCATACCTCATTGTTATCACATATGGGTATTTGGAGCGTCATTCCATATCCCACACTTGTTATCACATATGGGTATTTGGAACATCAATCCTTGTCCCACACTCTTTATCACATATATCACAATTATCAAATATATATTTTCATTAAATATATCACATCATCACTTTAATCACATTGAATAGTATGAAAAATTCGACATTAATACATTTATCAACATTTAATCATATAATCCCATAAACCTACAAGGTTAATCCAAACATACCTTAATTCCCATTTTTTAATAAATCCCATAATTCTATTAATTAACAAATTCCAAAATCATGACTTTCACCAATTTCATATTCACATTATTCCACCAATTCTTTAACCCATTAATTAATTAACCAATTAATTAATTTAATTTTCAGACATGTAAATTGAAATACCATAATTATATACACACAATAATAATTAAATACTATGGTAATTGGAATTTATACCAACTACCTCAAGATCATTGGTATAAGTTCACCAAACTGGAAACCCCCAAATTGAACGGAGTGGTCAAAACCACCATGGCACGGAAGACCTAGGACCAAAACCTAAGATCAAAAAAAATAGAACAACAACCATAAAAACCCTATATCTAAACCATTTATAATGGAGGAAAACTTATCCCTATTCATCAGGAAAGTGAGACAGTAGAGAGAGATGAATCCAATAGAGAAGAAAACGCTTACTAGTAGAGAGATGACGCTTCGAATGGATCTTCAATTTTTCCAGAATAGGGTTATAGGAGCCTTTGAATCCTCTCAAGAGATTAAAAAAATGTTAGTATGAGTTTAAGTCTTTCTAGGGGTGATTAGGGATTAATACAGGAGGTTTAGGATTTATTTATAATTTTTTAAGGGATTAAAATCTCACGTGCATGGTTTCCGGGGAAGGGTGCATGGTTTTCTGAACTGTTCACCCTAACTGTGAACCTCATATTAGGGGTATATGATTTCAACTAATAGGGAACATGGTCGACTCTGCAAACCCCACTATCTTAAGGGTGAATGGTTTTCTGGGCTGGGCACACGATTTGGGAAAACTGTGCCCCAACTGTGCACTGCCCAAACACCCTCCAAAAACATACAAAATTCACCTGAACGCACTCAAGACAAGCCTTAACCAAAGTACAACCAAAATAAGGTAAAATTATATCATAAAATGATCTCAAGAAATATCCATATATTTTCAAGATCTTTCAATATCTCCACCTTATAACAACTCATCCTCAATCTATACTCCCAAACATCTCTAAGATTCTAAGGTAAAAAGATTGGTCCACTAAGCCTTCATATCTGCAACTCTCTCCCATGTTTCCTTCTAAAAATTTCCATATTTCCATAATACTCTAACTACCACTACCGGCATGGTATTCTAATCAAACACTTTATCACTATGATCCAAAACACGTATCGGATGCTCCTCAATGGGCGCATCAGTATCAAGCTCAAAATCATCAACATCGATCACATAAGAAGAGTCGGGGTGATAATAATAATTCTATGACACATGGAAAATATCTTGAATATAATTATACCAATGTAGAACAGCCAATTGATATGTCATCAACCCGATTCTCTCCATAACCTCAAAAATTTCAACAAATCGGGGTACCAACTTTTCTTGTGTCTGATTCCTACAGTGACCCAATCTAGGAGACACCTAAACAAACACACAATCGCCCACTGTAAACTCAAGGGGTCACTGAAATAGATCATCATATTACTTATACCTACTTTTTTCTATATCCATACATATCTTAATCAACTAAACCTTCTCTAATTTATCTTGAATGAGAATCGGTCCCGACAACTCTGACTCACCTGCCACCATCCAATATAGAGGTGATCTACATGGCCTACTATAAAGAGCCTCATATGGTGTCATCTGAATATTTTCCAATTAACTATTTTTAGAGGAAAACTCAATAATAACTATGTGATTTTCCCAAGACCCTCTAAAGACAATAACACATGTTCATATCATATCCTCCAACACCTATATAGTACGTTCCGACTTCCCATCTATCTGTGGGTGGAAATTCGTGCTCAGAAATACCTATGCACCAAGCATGTTATACAATAATTTCCAAAAGTTTGAATTTATATATGAGTCATGGTCTAAAACTATATTCCATAGAACCCTGTTTAGAGGGAATATCTCTCAAACATACAATTATTCTAACTTATCCACCAAGAAATTATCTCGAATAGGAAAGAAATGTGATACTTTCATCAATCAGTCCACAATTACCCAAATATCATCATTCTTCTGAGTCATCACTTTGTGAACCACCAAAAATTCCATAGTAATGTCATCCCATTTCCATTCCAGAATGGGAAATAGATTTATTAAACCACTTAGTTAGTGATGCTCATCCATCACCTGTTGAAAGGTGTGGCATCATGTCATGAACACCACAATATCCTTTTTCATGATCGAACACCAATACTATTGACATAGTTCATAGTGCATTTTGGTCAAACCTGGATGCACCTCCCACTTCAAGGAATTAAATTCAAACATCGGTTCCTCTCACATACTCGTTGGAACAACAACATGATTCCTGAAACAGATGAACTCATCCTCATCTATGGACCAATTGGAAGGTGACTCCCCACATTCAATGATTTCCCTCAAGGAAAAATACTCTGGATACTCATATTATCTCTCCATGATCCTGCTCAAATTTATATACTCTTCTAACACTGATATTAGGGTCATCTTCTCTTAGACCTCCCGAACCACAATATGCATCTCTTCCAAAAAGGTAATCATCTTCCACTGAGAAGTAGACTTATGAACTGTCTGAGTGTGAGTTTTCCTACTCAAAGAGCTAGTCACACTATTTCCATTCTCTGATGTATATTCTATATTAAAATCAAATGACTACATATACACTGCCCATCTCTATTTTCAAAGACTCAAGTCTTGTTGGGAAAATATATACATTAAGATCTTATTGTCAGTATGCATAATAAAGTTTTCACCCAACAGATAATGACACCAAAACTTAAAGTCATAAACCACTGCATCCAAATCATGGTCATGCATATGGTAATTCCATTCATGTGGCCTCAACTTCCATTACCCATATTCCAACAGTTGATCTCCTAGTATCAACTTTTATCCAAGTCCTACTTCCGAATCATAAAAAAACACCATATAATTCTTACCTAGCATATGTAGGATCAAAATTAGGGTGGTATTAAAATGCTTCTTAAAATCCTAGAAATAATTATCACATGATTCAGATTATTCAAACTTAACTCTCTTCTCTTTCAAGGCTAAAATTTGTGTTGGGAAATGAGAAATGTCCTAGATGAACTTATGATAGTATCTCGCTAAGACTATAAATATATGAATATCAAAGACATTCTTGGGTTGCTCACAAGAATAAAATGACTACACATTCTCTAGGTCCACTAACACACCTTCCTCTGAGATGATGTTCCCCAAGAAATGTACTTGGTAAATCCAGAATTGACACTTATATAGCTTAGGATACAATCAATGTGTTCTCAGTGTACTTTGGACGATGTTGAGATGTTGGGAATGATTGTCATGTGTCTTGGAGTACACCAAGATCTCATTCACAAAAACAATCACAAAAAGATCCAAGTATAAGTGGAAGATTCAGTTCAACATGTCCATAAACACTATTGGAGCATTCATCAGCCTAGACGACATCATAAAGAACTCATATAGGACATCCCTACTTCTAAAAGTTGTATCTTGTATATCAGAAGGCCTTACTCTCAACTGATGATACCTCAATCACGTGTTGATCTTGGAGAATACACAATCTCCCCCTAGATAGTCAAAGTGATCATTGATATACAGAAGAGGATATTGGTTCTTCAATATCATCTGGTTCAACTTTCAGTATTCAACACATAAATTCAAGGTCTCATCGGCCTTCTTAAAAAAAGACTAGAGAACCCCAAGGTGATGTACTCATATGGATAAATCTCTTATATATAAATTATTTCAGTTGAGTATTAATCTCATGAAGCTCTATTAGTTCCATTCTATAATTTGGAATATAAATTGTCTCAACTCCAAACATGATCTCAATCTTAAACTCCACATCCCTCTCTTGTGGAATCCCATATATGTCTTCAGAAAATAAGTACTAGAACTGGTTCACTATGGGTGGAATGAAATCATGTTTCACACCCCTGTCATTTATAAAAATACTTATAACCTTGGTGGTGATCTCCCCTAGTTTCTGATGAACTGGACATGCACGGTCCACCTTGATATACCACTCTCCATGATGGACATATTTATAACCCTCATGAGATGTAAAGTTCACTCTCTAGTGGTAATAATCTATGTGGGATCTATATGCTACTAGCCAATCCATACCCAATATCAATTCAAAACTTTAAATGTAAAGTATGTAAATTTCCCAGTATAAACAGTACTCCCCAAACTCAAGATAACACCCCTTGTATAAATAGATGTCTATCAATCGTACTCCTAATGGTTTATCAATCGTCATTACCCCACTCATAAACTCCACAATCAGACTCAGATCATTAAAAAGTTGTGTGGATATAAAATAATGAGAGGCACCTTTATTAAATATTTTACTAGAAATCATAGAAGCTACAAGAATAGTACCTCTAACTATTAATGGTCCGGTAACACTATTCATAACGGTTGGGTTAATTGCATGAAACTATCCAGCTCCTCATCCGTGTTCTGTAGTCTAAGTCCCCTGAGCTATGCCACTCTAATAATATGAGTTCGCTTTCCAAAAAGTACCACTTCCAATGCCTCGACTACCATGGATATTGGAACTCCAACTTCCATATTGATAATGGGTTGAATATCCCCTTCCATAAATCTAATTCTTCCAAGCTCCTCCATCATTAACCAACTATCATGGGTTCCTACAAAACTATTGTAGATATACCATCATATTGTAGGCTCAACACTCTGCCATTGGTCAGGGGCATTGTCTATGAATTTGACACAACCTATCACACTAGTGGAACATCACTTTATTAATGTCTTGAGTAATTGATTCTTCCCCGGGCCACTATTCTTTCCACTTATCTAGTTAACATTATCATAGAAATGATTTTTATTCTTTGAAGATGTACCTCTAGGCCATCCAATAGAAACCTACTTCATATCACTGGAATCCTCCTTCAGTTTCCCCTCAGAAATCAGAGCCTAATTCATCACTTTAGAAAACTTTTTAGTCAAAAGATGTTAACCTTGGACTTAATCTCGCATTTTATCCCATACTGAGACTATTTCTCCATAGTCACCTCATCTCCCATCAATGTCGTAATAAATAACTCCAATTAGTAATGCAACTAGAATAGTCAATCGCATACATACTTATAACTATTTTGTCCTTTTACACAAATTCTTACATGATTTTAATCAAAACTAACCATGAAATTCAAACCAAGGATCATAAAGTCTAGTGTATTTGGAAGATTAGGTACAAAATTTTAAATCATGAAACCAAAATAAAAACATATTTATTTAATCTCTATAAAGATATCCTAACAAAATTTTATCTATTAAACCTACATAAGATAACCTAGGGAATACATGAACAAAAGGAATGATCTAAAAATATTAGTAAGGGAATAAACATAGAAGTAAATTATAGAACAAGGGTTAGAAGGCATAACATGATGACATAAAAAGGAATGGAACATCAATAAACATAATGAATAATAAAATGTAAAACATGGTATCATGTAATCATGGAATCATAGTAATGTGGAAACAATATATGACATGACATAAGCATGATTCAAGGCTAACTTCCAAGACCATTTCACATGGCAGACAAAGTCCCATAAAGGAATCACATTTACTCCTTTCCCCAAAATGATGTCTCTTGAGACTAACATGACCCAATACATTGGAGAGATATATGGTAAAACTCATAATAACATGTTCATGGATATGTTTTCCAAATGAATAATCAAACCTAAGGAATAAACATAAGGGTTACTGATGGAAAGAAATGGGTATCGTAATCATGTCATAAAGCATATAAAATGGGTGCATCATAAAATTGTTCATAAGAAAATGGATTTAAATCATAAATGGAAATTAATAAGGTAAAATAGGCAGAGATAATAATAAATTATGTTCAAATGAATGGAAATTGTGTAAAAATAATGTATAAGAAACTTTAGAAAAGAGCATCTTTAGTGATGTTTAAGGGAAAATATTAAAGTGTATTTAAAGAAGCCAAATGAATAATTGTTTGTATAAAAATAGAAATATACTTAGATAGTTTTTAATTATAGAAATAGTGTTTTTATAAAAATATTTTTGGATTAAAATACATTATTGTGTATGCTTGAAAATGGTAAGAAATTAGGATGTTCCCTTTAATCGGGCTTGCTTATTGGGAGGAATTAAAAATAGAACCTTATAAAACAAGTATTTACAATTAAAAAAGAATAATTTATCTTGGTACATATTTTTTGAACATACACACATAATTTATGATTATTATATAATAATAATTAAGAATTTCATTGGGGTAGATAGAGAGAAAGTGTAACCTGAAGGAAAAAATGAAGGTTTAGAGAGAATTCATTACCTTATGTCTGAAAGAGTTATGCACTTGCACTTAATGACCTGGATAATGATATTATATCATTAATAATTTAATTCATAACCTATAAAACATTTATTTTATTATTATAATTTTATTAAGTTCATTTATGGCATTTTTAATGATTTATGAGACTCAATCTTGTCCTTTAAGAGTGTTCCTTTCCTTGGTTTTCATGATTGGTTCACATGTATACATGTATGAAAGATCATGTAAAATGGGAATAGTTATATATAATTGTAATTATATGTTATTAATGAAAATAAATAAGATTAAATTGTCTTATATTTCATTTTTTCTAGATATGAGTATGATTCATTAGATAAAATGTTAATGATGAACGTTAGTTTATTTTGGTGGATTTTCGATCATCACGAACTAGTTTTGTTTTATTATTTAATATTATGAATATATACTAGTTAAAAAATATTAAATAAGATATAATACATATATTATAATCTGTTTTAACCATAAAAAATTGTTTTATAACCATCTTTAAGGTGGTAATGTAAAATGAAAATGCATCATCCTTGATGGTGGTAAATCAACACATCACGGACGATGTTTTCATTTATAGATTAAAAGGAAGAGTGGATAGATTTGATGATGGATTATTCCATTAACATAATAACATTCCATTATATGAAATATACTGGAGTTATCATTCCACTTTGGTAAATGTACGTGAGGAGTGGATAATAAAATAAATTAAATTGAAAATAAATTAAAAGAAAATGAAATTGGGTTTTACCTCTTGAACTTATTCTCCTTGAGAGCCTCCTTTGGGAAATTAGGTTTCATATTTTTCTAATACCAGAGGATCATGTACATGGGGGAGAGTCTTGGGAAGATTATTGGTTATAATTTGTATAAGATTCAAGGCTTTGAAGGTGTGATGAGAAAAGGTAGTGAGGGTGGTATTTATAGTGGGAGGAGAGTGGTATTTTTTATTATTATATACATTATTTTACTATTTTTAGCTCAAGACTATCAATAGTGTTGAAAATTATCACTAAATATATTAAATAATTATGGATATTCTGATATTATGGTACTTACATCATCCATACCTCAATAGTGACTAAAAAATTCATGTATTTATATTATATTGTAAATTATCATATTTCACTATTCACCAAAAATTCAACTATTTTAGAAAAACCCAAACATTCACCCTAACCATCTTTTGATTTTTATAATTAAAAAATAGAGTCAATTTTATGAAAATAATTTTCTAAGAATGAGAAATTTTATTTTTAATTAAAATCATCATTTATTCAGAAGATATTGATTTTAAAATTATAACTGATTTTATTAAACATTGAAAATTTAATTAAGGTCTCATAAAATTATCTTATAATCATAAGATAAAAATATTAATTTATGAATCTATTTTGGGAAAATTTATTTTCTTTTAAAATATTATAATAAATATAAAATTCTAAATAAACATTTAATCTTTACAAAAATACTAACACTTAATTTATCATTTTTAAAAAAATTATTTACTTATATAGAGATATAAAAATATCATATTTTTATTTATAATATTCCAAACTTCATTTATGCTTTTATAGGTGTGTTTTCTATTCTATTTCCTGATTTTTAATTTCTTATTGGTCACATTACTATTCTAAATGTCAAGTTATTATTTCATCAGTATAGGTTCCCCAATTTCTATAAATGACTCTTATTTCATTCATTATTAATTTGTAAATTTTTTATTGTGTTCTCAATGTGATTTTATGTGGTTTATACTATATGAAATAATTATAATAAGGGAATTTCCATTGATAAAATTTTGGGTCTTTACATTCTTCTCCCTTATTAAATTTCACCCTTAAAATTTTTTAGATTATAAGTTGAAAACTTGTGAGGGTACTTATCCTTCATTGATTCCTTTGATTCCCATGTTTCCCCCTCATACTTATGGTTTTGACATAATACTTTGACCAGGTGTGTATTCTTGTTGTATAGAACTTTATCTCTATGGACAAATATCTTCACCAGCTTCTCTTCATATGAGAGGTCGTTCTTTAGTTATACCAGCTCCAGATTTAGTACATGTGAGGGATCTGGTATGTAATTCCTTAAGAGGGATAGGTGGAATACAACATGTAATTGAGACATGGTATGTGGAAGTGCTAATCGATAATTCATAGCTCTAACATGCTCAAGAATATCAAATGGTCTGATGTACCAAGGTATCATCTCTCCTTTCATCCAAAATCTCATGATCCTCTTCTATGGGGATATGTGTAGGAATACCATTTCTCTAACCTCAAACTCTAGGTATCATAGATGATTGTATGCATGGTTATTCTATCGAATTCGGGATGAATTGAGGTTATTATGAATGGTTTTAACCTATTCTACCATTTCTTTAACCATTTTAGGTCCTAACAGATTTAATTCACAAACTTCATCCAATTATTTTGGTGTTCTTCATCTTTTTTCCATAATGAGCTTCATATGGATCCATTTGGATGCTCAAGTAGAAATTGTTGTTTTGTGAGAACTCAACCAGAGGAAGATGTTGGTACCATCTTCCTTTGAAGTCCATAGAAAATTAAATCAACATGCCTTCTAGTGTTTTAATAGTCTACTCATACTAGCCATCATTTTGAGGATGATAGTTCATACTGAATTTCAACTATGTGTTTAGAGTATATTAGAGACTTTTCCAAAACTTCTAGGTAAATATCATATCTCAATCAAATACTATCGATAGTGGTACTTAATGAAACCTCGCTACTTCTCTGATTTATATTTGTGATAGTCGATCAAGTGAGAATACCTCTCAAATCATGATAAAGTGTGAAATCTTTGTTTGATGATCCACAAAAATCCATATAGCATTGTCTTCTCTGGATGTCTTTGGAAGTCTGATAAAAACGTCCATAGGGATTTTTTTCCACTTACATGTTAGTATGGGTAGTGATTAAATCATCCCCTTTTTCTTTTTTCCTTCTATCCTTCACTTTCTATCATTCTAGTAACTTTTTTTATATTTGGTGATCTCCTTCTTCATATTGTCCCGCCAATAGTTATTTTGGAGATCTTGATACAGCTTTACACTCCCTATGTGAATATAGAAGGTTGAGTTATGTGCATCATTAAAAATATCTCTTTTTACCTCTTGATTGTATGGTACACATATTCATGACCCAAATCTTACAACTCCTTCCTCTTTAATTTTAAACTCTGAGGATTTCCCATTTTTTATAGCTCCCACCTTTTTTTGAATTTCCACATCATTTATTTGATCATCCTTTATTTTCTACATAAGGGGTGGTTGAGCAATAATTTTAGAAAGGATTGATGATGTTTCTTTGTTAAATATTCACATGTCCATCTATTGAAAATATAATAATATTGGATCCTTCTCAATTTTAATCATTAATAAATTTGCAGGATCCTTTCTGCTCAAACCATCTACCACTATATTTGCTTTACCAGGAAGATATTGGATTGACCATTCATAATCTTTGATGAGATCTAACCATATTTGTTTATTAATATTAATCTATTTATGTGTGAATATATATTTTAGGCTCTTATTATTAGTATATATTTTACTCTTCTCCCCATAGATATAATGCTGCTAGATTTTTAATGTGAATATCACAGTCACCAACTCCAGATCATTTGTGGAATAGTTTTTCTCATGAATTTTCAAATTCATTGATGCATAGGATATTAATTTATCATTTTTCATCAGTACACAACCTATGATATTATTTTAAGCATCTATTTATACCACAAAGAGTTCCCCACTTGTTGTAAGTGTGAGTACTAGTATAGTGATAAGCCTCTTTTTTAACTCTATGGATCATTCTTCACATTCACTGGTCTAAAAAACATTTCTCCTGTATGATTCATCTTGGTTATCAGGTTTTAAAATCATGATAAGTTCCTCAAAAATCACTGATAATAACCATCTAGACCAAGAAAACTAAGAATCTCTATTACAGATATTTTCTTAGTCCACTCATTGATTTCCTTTATCTTGTAAGGGTCCATAGTTATTCCTTTATTGGTGATAACACACCTCATGAATGATATATCCTCTATACATAACTCGCATTTACTATAATTTCCATAGATTTTATCCCTTCACAAGTTCTTTAGTATAGTACTGAAATGCTCCTCATGTTCCTCCTTGCTCTTGGATTATATCAAAATATCATCAATAAATACTACCACAAATTTGTCAAGGTAATCTCTAAAGACTCTATCCATTAAGTCCATGAAAATTTTGGATAATTAGTGATTCTAAAGGGAATAACTATTAACTCATAGTTTCTATACCTAATTTGAAAGGTGATCTTGGGAATATCTTCCTTATTCACCTTTAATTGGTGATATCCTTACTAAAGGTCCACCTTATAGAAATAATTGGCCCAATTTAGTTGATCAAAAAAGTAATATATCCATGGAATTTGATACATTATCTTTATCGTGATTTTTTTAAGATCATGATAATCAATGCAGAGGCACATCAATCCATCCATCTTCTTGATGAAGAGAACTGACTCACCCCATGGTGAAGCACTTAGGTGTATAGAACCCTGGTCCAAATTCTCTTATAACTACTTATTCAATTCTTCCAACTCAATGTGGACATTCTATAAGGTTTATTTGATAATGTAATAGATCCAAGAATAAGTTCAATTGATAACTCAACCTATTGGTTAGAGGGAAGACCAAGAAATTATTTGGGGAACGTATCAGTGTAGTCCCTCGCTATTGGAATGTTATCAAACATGATTCTCTCCTTTGTATAAATAATTTTTTCTGGATATGATTTATCATAAGGAAATAATATCCATACTTGAGATGATGATTTTGGAGGATATTAATCCTTATCCTTACACCTGTACAGAATTAATGGATGCCTCAGGATATAAAGATTGATCTCCCTTTTCTGACAGTTGATGTTATATTTATATAAAGATAGTCAATCCATGCCCAATATAGCATCAAACTCCACCAAAGAAAGTATGAAAATATTTTTTGGGAGGTTCATTACACAAAAATTAACCAGGTATGAGTTATATACTTTGGATGTAATAATTGCCTCATTTTTTATTCTCAAACATAACTCAACCTCTATTTTTTGATGTGGTGTTTGAATAGTTCTGCTAATTATAAAAGATATAAAAGAATTCCTAGAACCAAAATCAAATAGTATATTCATTATTCTTGAATTAATAACTAGTTTAACTATCACAAAATCATTTTTGGATTCCACATCAATAATATTGATATCATATTACCTTCTTAGTTGCCTTGTAGGTTGTTCTTTATTACCTTTGATAACCATGTGCTTAGGGCATTGGCTTGAAAAATTCCCATGCTTCTTGCAGTTGAAACACTGAACTATAGGATGAATATTGATCTAAAACTTACTTTATTATTCCACATTAATGGGATTATTAATATACCTTTATAAATTATTATCCATGTCCCTCTATTCTATATTTATAGTATCTCCTAGTTCCCCTTAGGCAGTTTCCAGGATGCTTCTTCCCATACTTTTGACATGTGGGATATTGGGATTTATTTTCATCATGGGATTTATCTTTTGGTACTACCATATTAAAATCCATTTTCTACTTTTTACCTCTAGGACCATGATAACATTGAGAGTCTCTAGTCTCCATTTTAACCTTAAGGTAATAACAGAAAATCTCATCATAGCTTTCAAAGTCTCATATCACCAAGGTTTTTTGTAGAATTAGCTTTAGTTCACTAAAGAAGTGATCCAATTTTCTTTTGGTGTTCATGAAAAATATGGAGTCATATCATTTAATCCTTGTAAAGTTTTCCTTATATACCCCAATAGACTCATATTTCTTCTACTTCATCTCGAGTAACTCCCTTTCCATCTTAAGATAGAGAGTTTGGGAAAAATATTTATTGAAAAAAAAATCTTGAAATCTTCCCAATGCATGGAATCAATTTCCTCCTTATACTTTGTCATTTTTATCAGTGTACAACACTGATGAGATTCTACATCAAATAAATATACCAACAGTATGAATTTCTATTCTTCTAAGCATTGAAGAACAGATAATATCTTTTCAATGAAGTTAATCCATTATTCCGAGATGATGGGATTGGAAGATTCGCTAAACATGGGAGGCCTTTTTTCATAAAGGATTAAACTAAAAATTTATCTTCATTAGGATAAGTAGGTTGTTCCACATGATTTAATTAATTATTCATAACTTGATCCAATTATTCTAGTACTATCAGGATGTTTTGATATCCTGTCCCTATCAGATTTGTAATTTCATTAGGGAAATCATCACATTTCCTATCACATTGATTTTTGGCGTGGGTTATCCTATTTTTGTCCATTAAATAAGAAAAATAAATCATTATTAGGGGGTATTCAATACTTATATAATAAAAATATAAAAATTAAACACTAAACGTAGAAGGATAAACTTATAAATGGAAATTATATCTTAACATGTGATTCCTAAGTTTCTATCTAGGTTATCTGTGGTGATAAACTTATCCCTATGGTTCTTATTAAAGTTTTATAATCCTAAAATAAAATATAACTAGACCATCCTATGATACCAACTATAAATATTTTATCATTTTACATAAATTATTGCATGGTTTTAAGCATAATTAACCATGAAATACAAACTAAGGATCATAAAGTCTAGTTTCTTTGAAAGATTAGGTACATAATTAGAAATCATGAAACCAAAATAAAAAGATATTTTATTTAATATCTATAAAGATATCCTAAATTCCTTTTATCTCTTACATCTTCATAGGATAACCTAGGGAATACATGAACAAAAGGTATGATCTAAAAAGCCCAGTAAGGTAATAAACATATAAGTGAAGCATAACACATGGGTTAGAAGGAATAAGATGATGACATAGAAATACATAGAAAATGAATAAACATTATTAATAATAACATGTACTACATTGGATTATATAATTAAGGCATCATAAGTATGTGGAGAAAATATACAACATGACATAATCATGAGTCAAGGCAAACTGCAAATACCAATGCACATGGCAGACAAGGTCCCATAAAGGAATCAGGTTTAATCCTGATCCCAAAATGATATATCATGATAC
This sequence comes from Viscum album, assembly GCA_963277665.1. Lineage (NCBI taxonomy): Eukaryota > Viridiplantae > Streptophyta > Magnoliopsida > Santalales > Viscaceae > Viscum > Viscum album. The sequence continues at coordinate 368,374,611 of OY728125.1, forward strand.
TAACACCACCAAATTAATTGGAGTGGTATATAATCACACCAATTATAACATGTTCATTCATATGTGTGTCACATGAAGAATCAGGGTTACCCATGGAAAGAAATCGATGTCGTAATCATGTCATGGAACATAACCAATGGGCGCATCATAAAAGTGTCCATGAAAGAATGGATTTAAATAATAAATGTTCATTAATAAGTTAAAATAGACATATATAATAATAAATTATCTTCAAATGAAGTTAAAAGATGTAAAAAGTGTGTTTAAGAAACTTTTGAAAAGAGCCTCTTTAGTTATGTTTAAGGGAAAATATTAATGAGTCTTTAAAGTGATCAAATGCATAATTGTTTGCATAAAACCAGAAATGAAATTAGATAATTTTTCATGATAGAAATAGTGTATTTATAAAAATATTTCTCCCTTAAAATATATTATGGAGTGTACTTGAAAAGGGTAAGAAATTGTGATGTTTTCTTTAATCGGGTTTTCTTATTGGAATGAATTGAAAAGGGATCCTTATAAAACGTGTATTTCCCCATAAAATAAAGAATAGTTGATATAGGTACATATTTTTGGGGCATAAACATATACTTTAGGATGAATAAATAAGAATAATTAATAATTTAATTGGGTTAGATAGAGAGAAATATTAACTTGAAGGAAAAAAATGAAGGTACAGAGAGAATCCATTACCTTTTGTTTGAAAGTGTTCTTCACTTTCAATTAATATCTTGTATAATGAAATTATATTCATTAATAATTTAATTCATAACCTATTAAACATTTATTTTATTTATTATAATTTTATTAAGTTCATTTATGGTCTTTTTTATGAGTTTTAATATTCAATTTCGTCATTCGGGAGTGTTTGTTTCCTTGGTTTTCATGATTGGTTCACTTGTATACATGTATGAAAGATCATATAAAATGGGAATAGTTATCCAGAATTGAAATTATATGTTATTAATTAACTTAAATAATATTAAATGGTCTTATATATAATTTTTTTAAGATATTATGATCACTCATTAGAAAAAATGTTAATGAAAACGTTAGTTTATTTTGGTGAATTTTCGATCATCAAGAACTAGTTTTGTTTTATTATTTAATATTATGAATATATACTAGTTATATAACATTAAATAATATATTATAAATATATCATAATCTATTTTGACCATAAAAATGGTTTTATGACCAGCCTTAAAGGCAGTAATTGAAAATGAAAATGCATCATCCATGATGGCGATAAATCGACACATCACGGATGATGATTTCATTTTTAGAATAAAAGGAAGATTGAAGAGATTTGATGATGGTTTATTACATTGAAACAATAAATTTTCAGTATATATAATATATTTTAGTTATCATGACACTTTTTTATATGGAGGTGAGGAGAGTATAATAAAAGAAAAGAAATTGAAAAAAAATTAAAAGAAAATGAAATAAGATTTTACCTCTTGAACTTCTTCCATTGAGATCCTCCTTAGGAAAATTGGGTTTGGTATTTTGTTAAGATCAAAGGCTCATAGACATGGGAGAGATACTTGGGAAGATGATTATATAGAATTTTGATGATCTTAAAGTCTTTGGAGGTGTGATGAGAAGAGGTGGTGAGGGGTGGTATTTATAGTAGGTGGTGAGGGGTATGTTTTATTATTATATTCATTATTTTATTATTTTTGCTCAAGACTATCAATAAAATTGAAACTTATCAATAAATATATTAAATAATAAAGGATATTTTTATATTATGGTGCTTATGTCATCCATACCTAAACAATTACTCAAAAATTCAAGTATTTAGCTTATTTTGTCAATTATTATATTTCACTATTCACTAAAAATTCAACTATTTTAGAAACAATCCAAAAGTTCACCGTAATAATTTTTTGACATGTATAATTCAAAAATGGACCCCATTTTATGAAAATAATTTTCTAATTATAATTAATTTAATTTTTAATTAAAATAATCATTTATTCAGAAAATAATGATTTTAAAATTATAACTGATTTTATGACACTTTGAAAAATTAATCAAGGTCTCATAAAATTATATTATAATCATAAGAAAAAAATATTAATATATGAATCTATTTTATAAAAATTTATCGTCTTTTAAAACATTATATTAATTATATAATTTTAAATAAATATTTACTCTTTACAAAAATACCAACACTTAATTTATCTTTTTTAAAATATTTATTTACTTATACCAAGATATAAATATATCATATTTTCATTTATAAGAAACCAATATTTTATTTAAACTTTAATATGTGAGGTTACTATTCTATTGGCCGATTTATTATTCTTAATAGTCACATTCTTATTCCAAAGGTCAAGTTATTATTCCATCAGTATAGGTTTCTTAATCTCTAGAAATACCTCTTATTTAATTCATTATTCATTTATAAAGTTTTTATTGTGTTATTAATGTGATTTTATGTGTTTTATACTATAATATAAAATTATAATAGGGGAATTTACATTGATAAAATTTTGGGTCGTTACAATAGTCCCATGGGTTAACCTGATGAACTCAACTCCCCTCTCGTGCTTGATCGTTTCAGGGTAAAAATACTCCAAGAACTTCTCCAGAAAGTACTTCCACTACATATTCTATAGCTATCCATCCTGAGTCTGGATGTCCCACCAATACTTCACTTGGATACATAATATATAACTCTCCATTTTTAATCTCTTCTCAGTAGGAGTCTCCAAATGGTCAAGGATCATCTAGATAGACTCAATCCAGAACTTAGATGTCTTAGGTCCACCCTCTTTAGTGAATATCAGAGGTTTCTACAACTAGAACTCTCATGTTAGGTCTAACACACTCTTCAAAACCTACCCTGTGACTCTTTCCATAAACATCATAAACTGATCAAAGTTCTCATGAAACTACTCTCTGACTTCCTCGCCTAGAACTAAAGGAGCCTCAGATTCCACTATTAGAGGATCATTTCAATCCATGTCCTCTTATTATCCTATCAACAAGCATCATCATGAATAAATGTCTCTACAATTTCAAACACACATCTTAGTACACATAACAAATTATTATCACATTTCATCAATACTTCATTGATTACTTATAAGATTTTGGGATCTTATCTCAACTCACTCCTCATTGTACACCTCAGTGGAATGGTGTAAGTAAGAGGATGAATCATACCTTATTGGTCATGGTGAGATCAATGATGAGTCATGTGAGTATTCTATTATCCTTTTGGGGATACACATTACAAACAGTAGCACCAATACTAAACCAAGTGCCAAATAAAGTGGTGGATGTTATACCATACCATTTATGGAATATACAGAAACCCATGTTTTCATACTTACATGTTTGGGGTTGAGAAAAATTTTAAATTCCTCTTCAGGTAAAAAACATGAACCTTGAGTCATGATGTGTAACTTTTTAGGATACCATAAAAAACAAGTGGATGTTACCTATATGACCCCTTAGAAAAAAAAGGTAATAGTGGAAAGACACGCTATATTCATTGAGAGGGAGAAAATCTAAAAAAGAGATAGTATGAGAGAGATATAATTTGATTAAGTTGAGACTCAAGGTAAAAAAGAGTTGGATAGGGTACAGATTCCACAAATCCCCATTGAAGAAGAAATTGTTCCATATACACAAGTTCTATGTAGGATTACAATAGAGGATAGAGAACCAAAATAGTTTGTTTTTCTAGTCACAAATGATGGTGACTCATTATTAGTTGAAAATAATGATCCTATAACCTACATGGAAGTAGTAAGCAGAACATATGTTTCAATGTGGAAAGAATCCATGAATTCTAAAATGGATTCCATATAACAAAACCAAGTTTTGATATTGGTAGAATCTCTAGTGGATCTAAATCCTATTGGTTTCAAATGGGTTTTCAAGAATAAATTGGACATGAAAGGATGACTCAATACCTATAAGTCCTAACTGGTTGTAAAATGGTTTAAATAATAAAGCATTGACTATGATGAAACATTTTCATTGGTTTCAATGTGGAAATCCATCAGAATTATACTTTCCATTATGGCTTACCATGACTATGAGATTTGAAAAATGGATGTCAAAACAGCCTTCCATTAATGGGAAACTTTAGGAAGATATCTATATTACACAACGTGAAGGGTGTGTGGCTCTAAAGGATACCAACAAGATATGAAAATTACAAAAAAATCATTTATGGATTAAAGCAAGCATATAGATCATAGAAAATTCATTTTGATGAAGCCATAATAGAATTTGGTTTCTTAAATAATGAGTGTGATACTTTTTTATAAAAATGGTTTAGTGGTAGTGTAGTTATTTTCTTAATAGTATATGTTTATGACATATTGCTCATTGGAAACAAAATACCAATCTTATAGTCTTTTAAGGCATGGTTGAATAAATACTTCTCTATGAAGGACTTGGGTGAGGTATCATATATTCTTGGGAACAAGATCTGTCATGATAGATCAAATATATTTCCCAATCTATGTAAAAGTGCATAAATTCACAAGATACTGAAGAAATTTAGTATCGAACAATCTAAGAGGGGATTATTTCCAATGTCACGTGGCATTAATATTTATATGAAATTTTTTCCTCTGACACATGGGGAAAGAAATATAATGGAAAATATTCTATATGCATCAGCGATTAGGTCAGTCATGTATGTTATTCTATGTGCTGGGATAGATATCGCCTATGAATTAAGAATAGTAGGAATATATCATGCTAGCTTAGGTGAACACCATTAGATGGAAGTCAAGACTATCCTTAAGTATCTAAGGAATACTTAGTATATATTCCCAGTTTGTGGGGGATATGGGGAACTAGTCCTCATAAAATATATATATTCTATTTTAAAAACTGATCAAGATTATATGAAGTCATAAATGGGATACATATTCACTTTGAGTGGAGGTGTTATGAGCTAGAAGAGGTCAAATAAGGTTGTGGTCTTAAATTCTATAGAGGAGTCTGAGTATATTTCAATTTCTGAGGTAGCTAAAGATACAGTATGGGTATACAACTTCATCCAAGAGCTTGACATGGTACCAATAAGTAAAGATCCTAACACACTTTACTATGATAATATTGTAGTGGTGTCCCTCTTAATAGATCTAAGGTCACATCAGTGAATAAATAACATACTTTAGAAGTATCATCTATTGAGGGATTCTTCTTAGAGAGGTGAAGTTATAGAGATCAGTATTTCCACATAAGACAATATGGAGTACCCCTTGACTAAATCCTTAACTCATAAGAAACATGATTATCATGTGAGGTCCAATAGATAGAATTTCTTAAGCATTTGACTCTAGTCTAAGTGGGAGTTTGTTGGAGTTGGAGTCCTAGGAACAAGTATTTGTACTTTTACTTCATTTATATTTGATGTATTGAATATTAGTAAAACTTCTTATTGCATATTTTTCATTGTTTTATATGACGCTAATGTAATAATTTTCTAGAGTATACATTGCATTGATAAAGTCATATCATTTCTCCGCTATGATGAGAACCTTAATGTGCTATGTTGGTATTCTTAAATAGTGTTTTGTGGTTGGATAACGTATAGTGATGGTAGAAATAGTACATTTAATATTAGGTGTGAGTAATCATAATTGCATGAGTCATCTTCTCATGAAGTTCTCACTTGGTAATCTCCAAGATGAGAGATTATGAGAATAGACCCACTGGTAAGAACTTTGTATGTTTTAGTGTCATCGAAAAGTCCTATCTGCAATTGTGTCTAATAGTAATTAGACATTAATATTATCATTAACTAATTTCATTACTTATGCACATAGATTTTCTGATGAAAATCATGATTCCATATGTTCACAACAAGGTAGGCTATGTTGGGTACGTCATGATTAACATGTCATTAATGGATAAGTCGAGGAAGGATTTGTACCTTCCTTCTTTATGGAAGCTGATATCTTAGTCCTTTGATTTGAATATAATAGTCACCTTAAATTCCATGTACATTGTGTAATGACATATTTATTTCATATAGTGAAATAAATACATATCTATCATATAGGTTGGTGGCACGGATATGCAACCCTCTTGATGAGATATTGTGGTAAAAGGATTATATTACACAGTGAGCATTTATTTATGGTTATTTTCATTGTGACATTAAGTTATTTATCTTAGGTTCCTTAACCCATTACTAGATGGTAATCTTATAATTTAGTAAAACCTTCCTAATTCCAATGATAAAGAATCCTATAAAGTTACACACTATGTTTTTTTGATGATCTTGATTAAATTCTATTTAAATTTAATTAATTGAATAAATATGATTCTCAAGATTGATGGATAATTTTATTAATGTTTTATCTATCAAAAATTTTTATTGATGAATTAAATATTTAAATTAAATATTTATTTGGGAGTTTAATAAATTATAGAGGATTTCAAATAGACCAAGACTAGGTCTGGTGAAAAATATTAATTAACAAGTCAGATAAATAATATTTTTTATTTCACAAGTTGGTGTGCACCAAAGAATATTATAATTATTATGTGTAATGGTGTTTATTAAATATTTTAATATTATTTAAGGGCTAACAAGTAACTAAATAATATTTTAACCTAACCCTTAGCTCTATAAATAGATGGTTATGTTTATTGTGTGTGGCATTCAAAATTGAAACTAGGGAATTGTTGCACACAATAAATTATCTCTTGACTCATCCTTCTCTCCCACCCTCTCAATAATGAGAAATGTAAGATATATTCCTTAAAGATCGAAGGATGATTGATCATCAAAAACAATGCAAGACAATCAATTTTCTATGATAGCACCCGGAGATTGATTTCCATTTCTTAGAGATCAAAGGAGAATGTGTGGATTACCGCTAGAGAGATTCTATCTTTGGATCCTCACAGTGTAGTGAAGGAAATATGAAGGGATATTTTCATATGATTAACATTCACATCAAATAAAAATCCTAAGATATAGTATTTGTTTCCTTTGATATTAAATAAATAAAATATAAATTTTATGTACCTCACACGGGTTTTTAGGCATCTCAATATTAAAAAAAATTAATATATCACCCACCACTGAATGCTTATATTGTTCCCAAAACCAAAACATCTAATTCCCATATTTTATGTATCACTATATATCACCAATAAATACAATACTCATTCTAAAGTAAGTATTGGTGCACTGAACAATCTCTTATTTAATTTTTTAAAACTTTCTATACATTTTTATAACCATATGAAGTTATCCTATTTACATTTTAATTTGGTTAATTAGTTATCCAATTGAGAAAAAATTTGAACATATCATTAATGGTAACCTATTAATCCAAGTAAACTACGTACCTAAATTATATTTGACGGAATTATTCATTTTATCACTACCTTTATCTTTGAAGGATCAACTGATATTCCACCCTTAGAGACAAATTTTCCAAGTAAAAAACTTATTGAATCTATAATTCACATTTGATAAATTTTACATATATATCTTTATCATTAGTAGTCTTAAAAATGAATCAAAAATGACTATTATGCTCATTATATCTTTCATATTAAACTAATATATCATCATTAAATACTAAAATAAAATTTCTAAGATAATCCTTGAATACTCTATTTATCATATCCATAAAACCATGGTTTCATTTTTCAATCCAAAGGGAATTACAATAATTTGTAATGACTGTACATCTTACAAAATTTCATCTTTGGAATATTTTCTTTATTTACTTATGGTAAATGATACCCAAAAGAAAGATAAATATTTGAAAAATATTTATCTCCTTAAATTTAATCATACAATTCATCAATATTGGGAAGAGGATAGTGGTTATTTATACTAATGGAATTGATTTCACTATTATAAATGCATAAATTCATATACTCATCTTTCATCTTAACAAAAAGAATAGGGGCTCTCCATGGTGACACACTAGGGAATATAAGTTCCCTATCACATAACCACTATAGTTATTTCTTAAATTCCACTAATTACACCATGGTTATCCTATAGGGAGCCTTATATATAGGTTTTGAATTTGGGGTGACATTAATTTAAAACTCAACCTCATGATCAAGTGTATATCCATGTAGATATTTAGAAAACACATTGATATATTCTTTAAAAACATGTATATCCCCTATTATAAGGATACCTTTCTCATTCATAGGTTGTTTCTTCTCTTATTCTCTAATAATTTCATTAAAGAGAGATATTAGAGGTGGATCTATACCTTATTCTGATAATATAGTCTCCCCTATAAAGAAAAGGGATTTCATATCTCCATTATAAATCATAATATTCTTCTCTTATAAATAAGTTTTTAAATTATAAATTGAAATCGAATCCAAACTAAGGATTATATCAAATTTAACCATCGGTCTAATAATCAGATTTCCAAATAGGGTATGTCAATGTGTCATAATATGAATTGACTAAAATATCCTTATTGCAATAATATTTACACTATGAGTCTTGATTGAAAACTCCCTTCTCAAGGTGATAGGTAAATATATAATTTTATTAGAAAAATGGAAGATATAAAAGAGTTTAAATATTAAAAATAAAATAAATCATTATCTAAATTTGAGGTTACAATCAAAGTACCTTCCAAAATATCTTTTGGAACTTTAATGTCAACTGTAGTGATCACATAATCTTAGAATTTTCCCCTAATAGTTTTTATAGAAAAATTACATTAACACTTGGGTAATTCATTTGAATAGTTCCTCATCTCCTTACATTTTTAACATTGAACATTGGTGGCTTCTTTCTTTCCATTAAAATCACAAGTTTGATAGCATTTCTCTTCACACTTGAAGAAAACATGGATTCTTATCAAGAATGTTCCACAGTGTTTTTCTTTATTTCTTACATGTTTGAAATTTCATCATTCCTTTCTTCCCTTTTGTTATATTTATTTTTTTAAAAGTTCCCAACCACCCACTTCTTTTCATATTTACCCTGTAAAATATAAGACTTGGAGAATTATTTTTTTATCTTGATGGAACTTAGTAAAATATAATATAATAAATATTCATGAGAGACTAATACCCTTCAAAGTATAGAAATTATCCCATCAAATAAGTGAAAAATATTACTTCTTAGGTTGCATACATAATTAAAAACATGATTTTCTTACCTTATAAAGTTACTTCAAATTAAAAAACATTTTATCCTTAATTTTTTCTTATATTAATAAATTTCTTCTCTATATTAGTTCATTTCACATGAGTAAAGTCTTTTTTAAATAATATATCCTTGAAAGCATTCCAATCAATACTATTTATTTCTTTTGAATCCTTAGTGTTCTAGATCAATGAAAACCATTGATCATAATCTCCCTTGACAAGTTATTATTTCATGATAGCTTTCTCTCTTTCACTACTTTCAAAAGAAAGAAATATCTAATCTAGGGACTTGATCAATTTCCCAACTACTGATGGATTAGTATTACCATTTAATAATAGAGTTTTTTGTCACATTAATTGGTCCAAAATAGTTTCTCCATTAGTTGGATTAGCCAGATGATCATATAGGCAAGGTTCTTGGTCATAACCTGAGTCAAGTACCCCATTTTATTTATAATTTTTCAACTATAGCTCCATCACTATCTCTACATTCATTGTATTTCCCATTAGGTAAATACCTATATATATTACATGCATTGATATGGTTTTTGTTACATCCTATAGGTTCCATTTCAAAACAATGGAATATACTGAATTAGCTCCAAAGATTATGAATTTTAAATCATAATATATAATTCTAAATTAGGTGTAACATTTAACATAAATTAAAAATTTATGCATATATAATCTTATAATCATAAGCTTAGTATATTTTGGAATATCTTAAAATCATAAAATTATTTTCAAAACTTTCATAATGATTTATAAAGAGAATGTGAATAAACCAAATCATATCCCTATGGAGTGTTTTTTTAGTTGTGAAATATTAGTGCCACTCATTCTGCACTGAGTAATGATCCAGTTGATACTCAACCTTCCTTTTTTAGGGTGTTTATCCCTAGGTACATATGTTCCATAGTTGTATCCACTTTCCTGTATCCTGAGAGGGATGAAATTTCTATGAAATGAAACATTATCTACCTTACTAAAACATTGTGATATTATCCTATACTTATACTTATCCTTAGATTCGATCATAGGATTATGTTTTCTAATCTATGTTTCCATGAATCTAGTTCCAAAGGTTTATACTAAACTTCCTTAGATACCAACTATAATACCTTGACTCTAGAAACCCATATCTTGTGGTTATCTTACTAAATTGGCCTAAAATACAAGATATCTCACCCCAATTGATCAAATAGTTTAGTAGTCTTGGGAGACTAAATATATACATGATTCTCACGTTACATTTGAAAACATGAAATAAAACATAAAATTTTAGTGAGATATTTATTATTTCTTATATTATATCACTAAAATCAACCGTATATCACTTATTGGTATCATAGGGAAAGAAAAACATTATAAAAACTAAAATGAGATGCTCAGTAATGGAAAGTGTACAACAGAAGAAATCATATAATAAATAAAGCCAAAATAATATGGTACATATATACAATAAAAAAATATTCTATATAACTAATATCATAAAATGAGGATATATCCATGGATTACATAACAAAATAAATAATCACATGGGTAATAATTACTAGTTTCATAATTATAGAATGTATAATTTCAGACATTATAATCTTACTATAAAGGCCTTGAGAAAATATATCATACATAAGTAGGTAATGTGTACACGAAATACCCAAACTAGTTTTTATAATGATACCTACCAATTAAAAGGGGGGTTATAATATTCCATTAACATCACTTAATAATTCTAATTCATTCATCATATTAAATAAATGAAAAAAAACTTGATGCATAATCAATATAAATATTTATATTGAAAAACTAGCATAAAAAATGTTAATATTTTCCCCATTCAATCACTATATAAATATGATCATAAGTAATCTAGAGTAATATAGTGTATGGTATCGTAGGTTTATATCCTTAATAAATTATAATATTCATCAAATAATGTTGACATATATGAAAATACATTTCTAAGATCACATGAATATTTCTTGAGGAAAATACCTTTTTTATTTTTAAATTACATATTTAAAATCTATAATTTTATAAAATTTTAGGAAAACATTTTCTTTGAAAAGAAACATGGAAACATTTAAAGTAATCTTCAAAGAAAATAATAGATATTATGGTAAAAAAATCAATCATTTTGAAAATGTTAAAACAAATATTTCATTCACACATTTAGTAAAAGGTACCTCATTCAGAAAATAATAAAAAGTTCCATTTTAAATTATTATATAGAAATAAAAACATAATTAAAATAAATTTAATCCATAAATAGAGAATATTAAAAACAGTCTTTAAAAAAATTAATGAAAATATTGATATGCAAGAAAAATATTCTCGATCGAATTGAAAAACAAATTTAGTTTTCTTCAAAAACATTTGTTCAGACATTTAGGTAGTTAGAGAGAGGGAGATTAAAGGAAAACTTGTAATTTCTATAAAGAAACTTATAATTATAAAATAAATAATATTATATATATTTATATATCAACTAATTTCATCATCTTAAATTTAATCATAAACAATCATAGTAAAAAAGTTAGATTGAAACATAAAACTCTTACCTCAGGTATGACTTACTTCATAAGACATTTTAACCTCCTATATAGTAAATTTTAATTTAGTATACTTATATAACATAATTATATTCATAATTATAATATTATAAATTTTTTACTTATAAAATTTTATCACTCATTCACTAAAAAAATTATTTTCATCATCATTTTGGGTGTTACTCCTTTGTTTTTCATATATGTTTCGATTCGAAAGTTATGGTCCTTGAATCTTGATCATGGTTCCATCATCACAAAAATTTTAATAATTATATAAATATAATATATATTCATTACATACATATTTATAATGGTATATGAAAGTTAGAGATACAAAAATGAATTACACTGTTCATGTATATGGTAGTTTGTATGTATGCATGAACACTGTTTTGATTTTATAATAAAAAGAATGAAAGAATGGTAAATAATATTTATCATTAAAAAATAATATATATATATATATCATATATATCATATAAATTTATTAAATCCATAATTATATACATAAATTTTAGGATATTATGGAAAATGAATCGTATCACTGCATGGAGGCAGTAGTCTACACGTATGCACAAGTGATACTTTCATTTCCCATTTGATGAAGAGGAGTTGTAAAAATGGGTTTCCCATTATCATAATATTATATCAATATATTTATAATACCATATTACTTATTTTAGGATAGATGCCACTAATTTATAGGAATTATAAGAACAAATAAACTTTGAAAAAGTCTGGTAAGACAATTACCTCTTCTTCGAGATACATCTATTGGCTTGCACCATAAGCCTTTTTAGGATTGTCCTAGAGTAAGAACAGAAGCTCAAGAATGAAGGGAACTAATCTTGGAATTTTTTTGTAATTTATTTATCCATCTATAGGGATAAAATTTATGAATATGGTTTTAGAATAGGTTCCATTTCATAAGTGAGGGCAGGGACACATGAGGAATTACTTAAGAAATTTAAATAATGTAAAGCCATTTTCTTGTGAAAGTTCCACCAAATGTCCAAGACTTAAATGTTAAGATAATATAATTTCAAAATTTATTCTATCAGTAATATTTTTACAAGTTTAAGTGTCATTATTACTCTTCTATATTAGTTTAATACCCCATGGTAAACCCTTTTAACCTTAATCACAGTAACAATTTCTTATTATTTTTAATATTCATTATGAACAAAAAAAAGTTAACCTTATTAACTAATATTAGTTATTATAATTAAAAATATGGAATTAATTTTACAATATTAAATTTCTATAAGTGATAAAAATTACTTTTAACATATGTTTATAAAATGCAACGAAAAAAATTTTTAGAAAAAATGTTTATTTTAAGCATAAAAATGATTTTTTAGAAAAATAAGGTATAATGTTGATTCCAATGGAATTAATTTGATTATGTTAAATAAAATTATACTTATTTTTATTTCAAAATAAACTAAAACTTAAATTAAACTTTTAAATAGTTTATTAAAATATAATAACTAAAAACAGTTTTTATTTGAACAAAAACAACACTTAGATTTCCAAAATGTTCAGCATTTTCTTTTAAGTTCAACATTATATTTTATATAAATTATATTAATTATTAAATATATATGTATTCTATTAATAATATTTCATGAACTTTTAAGTTATTATTATATCATTATAATTACATAAATGTGATAGTTTTTGTAAAATAATTATTTTTCACTCTTCACCCAAAAATCAATTATTTCTGAAAAATATCCAAAAATACATGCTAATATAATTTTTAAATGATGAATTGAAAAATAAAATTTATTTCATAAAATAAAATTTATAAAAAAATAATTAATATTTTAAACTCATTTTTGAATAAAGTTATGTGCATTACTCTATTTTTTCCTTAAAAATAAAAACATACTTGTTATAATTGATGATCAGGTGTTACAATTTAAATAATAAAGTTTGATTATTTTAGACATGTATATTGAAATATCATTTTAGATTCATCCTCAATAATTATTTTCTTCATCCAAGTGGTTTTCACACTGGTTTCAGCAACTAATATTCTAGGTAATCTTAGGATGGTTTCTCTATAATCCATGCTAGTTTCCTCTAACCATTAAACCAATTGAAAAATTTTAAATATTTATTATAAACGTTGTCTAGTATATATTCAGTATATAGAACCTTCAAACTAAGATCCTCCATTTTTACCATTTTTTATATATTAATCCTTAACATCCATTCAAAAGTTGATTTTTTTACTTGAGGTTCAGCTCAATAATCATCAGATTTATACAAGTTTACCACTTGAATCTACCCAGAAAGTTATTCCTGGGTATACTTATTTTTATTTTTATTTACCCATAAATTATATGGGTATATAAATTTAGGATTAGTTAGTGGATACTCACTCAATTACCCATCACTTCACCTTTACAAAATTACATTGACAAGCCACTTTAAAACAATGTTAATTGAAAACAAATACAAATTCAACCCATATGGAACATGAATCTCCCCATTTTTATTTTTTATCAATTCCAAATTATAATCTAAAATTAAATTAAATTAATCTCTCCATAATTTTAAATAAAATCAAAAATTAAATGTTTTCTTCCCCTTATTGACACCATTACTGTAAGGGAGGGATTTCTCGTCTCTGACTAAATATTTTAATTTTAAGAAAACAATTCTCCCCTTTTTAAAACTATTTCTATTGTGTTAATTTCAAAGCATGAGATAAGGTAGGTACCACATTTTCTATTATCAATTTTCCATAAACTAACAAGTTGACCACACCTTATTCACCCCCACCCCTTAAGTTTGTCTATACAGGACCACTAGTATTTATAATTGTCCGGAATCAATTTGATTAAATCTAGAATTTCGAGTATGAAGAAGAAAATTGTTTAAGTATGGATATCAAAATATGTTTCATTATAAATATTCATATGTTTCATTTGGACTATTTATATTATTCATCTTATTGGAAATTAATTTTCATACAATTCACTCACAGTTGCGTATGAATGATTTGGAGTTCATATATGAGTCATTCACTCATATGATAGACTATGTATGTGTCATTTTGAATTTTGTGTGAGTAATTATACATAGTCTATGATTCATCTAGATCAATGTATAATTTATCTCAAGTTTTTTATGATTCATCTAGATTCTCTATATGAGTCAACACTTAGGAGAATCTTGAGATATCTATATATTGAAATATGAGTTTCCAGAATTTGAATTCTAAAGATTAAATCTAATTGGTATGTTGAAAATTTTGTTCTTTAATGTTATAAACATCATTATTTTTTTATTATCTATGATTCAAGCCTAATTTTTAAGAATATCTAGTGGATTTGATTCTTGAGAACGAAAAAAAAGATGAGTTTTCCTAGATAATGAATATATTGTTGAATTGATGTTTCGGTTGTTCATCAAACATTAAATAAATGTGATACAAGATAAATGAATGAGCTAGAAGTTAGTCTTGATGACTAGTCAAATAAATATCAAGGCTGACTAATATGGAATCTTGAGAATTTCTCTATCCTCAAATGAGGTACTTATAGATTTTCTAAATCTTCAAAAGTAAAATGGATAATTAGATATTTCATTTGTTATTATTTTAGTGTTTTAAATATCACAAAATATTTGTGATTAAAGATAATAATGAGTAAGAAGGGAGTTTATGTTATTTTATGTGTACAGGTCCAAGTTGTAAGATGTACTAGTTTTATTGGGAATCTATGAAGTTGTAAGGGGAAAAATCCAAACTGCATTTATTGTTGTTGTACATTGTTTCTACCGCCATGAGGAATAATTTAAGTATGGATATTTTGGAAGTATTTTTATTAAATGGAAACTATAAATATTTATATAGAAATATATCAGATCTAATTCAGCTTTGAGAGAGACATAGAAATCAAAAAATTGTAGTTTTTTTTATTTTACAAGAGACAGTAGTTGAAAAATAAAATATATGAGATCGTGAGGGATGTTATGTGCATGTAGTTTTCCCTTTTTAGTAAAATTATGAATATTTTCACTTGTTAAAATTTATAGGTGACCAATAATAAAGTGTAAAATTATACATAATAATTAAATACTCTTAAAAACAAAAGAACATAACTTTATAGAGGTGACTTGTGTACTACATAGAGGAAGTATGGAGGATAAATAAGTTCTCTCGATGAAGAAGAATAATTTTTTAATTATGTGTTAAAAATAAATATCATCTAATTTTATTAAGAATGGAAGAAGAGGAATCCAACCAGACTTAATTGGTTGAAGAAAAAATAGAAGATAATGAAAGTATCAGACCTATGAGGTGTAGCATATAGTGATAAAGAACAAATCTGAGTTTTAGTTTTCATCATCTAGAAAAATTATAGTTGTGTTTTATTTATTTTATACTCACCAAATGTAATTTTCTAGGTTTTTTTATTCAATACTATGTGTAATAATTCAACGACCATATTTTAAGAAGATTAAGGAAGTTTTTCAATGTTTTAAGAGGATGAGTTACATGTTGAGTTCTTGAAGATTTTCAATAAATAAAATACACTCTGAGTTTATAAAGAAGGTTAGTTTTTCATATAGTGACATTACTATATATATTTTTATCTACTTTAATAAGTAAAAGGAAATATTATATAAAATGGGGGGATTCTAGTTTGAAGAAGTGCATTAGGATGTTATAGTTGATCACTTGGGTAATATAGTGATCCCACACTTATCTAGTATAGGTCAATTTCAGTATGATACCCAGTCAAATCACTGTAATTTGATGATAATATTTATAATAGAAAATAGATAACTTTAACATCCTAGGAAAATCAAGGAGTAGGATTCTTGGGAGGGTCCAAAACTTATAAAAACACATGTGAAACCTTTATTTATTTACATTCATTGCATATATGTGTATTCTATGTTAAAAAGAGAATATACATTTTTCTTAATTGTAAAGAGAGGTTCAAAGACCAAAGGGGTTGATGTATAAAATTATATTTGGAATTTGGGGAAACGTTGACTATGCGTAATTCACCCCCCCCCCCCCCACTCAGGTATATCTGTATAGGTCTAATAGAAGTTAAAATTAGTATAAAAAAATAGTTTTCCTCTGATTAGATCTATTATAAAGGCTCGGTTATTTTTTAAAAGATTTCATGAAGTTCATATTTGAATTATAAGAGACTCAAATATAAATAATAGGTTATATGAATGTTAATGAGGATTTAGATTCCTTGGAAAATACCTTAAGAAAAATTAAGAATAAAGAGGCCAAGCTGTAGAGAAATTTAGTAAAAGTAAAGGAGGACCAAATGCTAGGTGAAGCTAATTAAAGTGGTAAATATATTCATAAATCTATTGATTATGATTCCTGTAAATAATCAAGTAGGTAGAGTTGTAAACATGGTGCATTTAATAAATTACTAATTTATTTACATTCTAATATTAAATATTACTTGAAGAAAGTTCCTATTAAAGTTTCAATATAAATATTTTCTTACATCAAGGGACTTAAGGATGAAAACTCATAGTTGAAAAATGATGTTGATACAATGAAAGAATCATTATTCCAAAAGGTAAGAATATACAACACAGACACAAATTTTGTTGAAGCTAAGGATAAATTTGATATGTTTTGTAATAAAAAATTGTGTTTGATTTTTGAATAATTGGAGAATATTTTTTTGTGATAATTTTTTATATAAGGATTTTGTTAAAGAAGTGATATGTTCTTTTGATAAATTCCATGAAGTCTTTATGGATATTAAAATTACACAGCTAGAAGTTAAAAGCAATATAATAAAGGAGCTTGATAACTTGTGGAAAGAGAAAAGTAAAATTCATTAGGATTAGATGAATAAGATATAGAAATAGTGTAAAGATATAGTAAAATCATTGTAAGACCATAAATATATTTGGAATATGAAATGTCTAGAGTTTGATGTTAAATTAAAAACTCTAGAAAACACCCAATCCAAATCCTCACAATGTTATAAAAGAATTAATGATACCATAAGAATATATATGAGTATTGGTTAAAATAAGTTAGAAATTAGTGGAAAATATTTAGATATGAACTATAGAAGCATCCACCTCAAACTTAGTGAAGAAGGTATCCCATAATCTAGTTAAGCCTATTTCTAATAAATATATTTTGACTAGTTATACAGATTTCAAATCAAAGACTATAAAAATTTGGATGGATTAAAATTAAAATAAATTCACAAAATCATAAAGGGTGGATATAGGCATGTCTAAGTAAATAAACTCCCCAAACCAATCCCAAAAAATTAATGAAATAGTCTAAAAATAGCAATCTTGTAAATCTGGAAAAATTGTATTAACTGATAAAATAATGATATTTGTTGGGTTTTGTTGGTTCTTCTAATTTTTTTTACATAGGTATATAAACTATTGGTATAATGTTTCAAAAAATAGAAATGATAAAATTCATAGAGTTAGGAGATTAGAGATATGGAAAGAAGAACACCTGCTAAACCAAAACATATTTCACAAAGAATGAAAGATCTATCCATTAAGAAACGATTTGGGTGTCTAGATAACTTGTGTCGTTTTTGCAACATTTATGACCATTTTTATAAGAATTTTAGGTATGTTTCAAAGAATCAAAAATTATATATCAAAATGTATATATTCCTGTAACAAAAAGGAAAGTAGGTGAAGTAGAAAACCAAATCTGTCTTGAGGAGTAAATCAAATAAGAAGACTTATGAGACAAAAAAACTTAAGAAGTTTGTGATAAAAGCTGAAGAGGATGTCTCAAAAATAATATATTTTTATAATGTGTTAATATATTACATATCATGGAATATTTAAATATGTCTAGAAATATCAAGAAAGTAAAATGGATAAAGATAGAAATAAAAAGTGAGTTAATTCAAGAGAGATATGAAAGAATTGTCTTAGTTATTACCCCCACTTATGAAGTGGTTTGTGGAATGTGAAAACATATAGAACACATCAATTTCATATGTAAGAATATTTTTCCTTGAAAAATGATTAATAAATGTAAAACATTAGTGGATTAAAGTTCAAAAATTATTTCTAAAATGATAGAGTCTACATCGAAGAATAAGGTTCGACACACTTCAAAAGAGTGATTAACAATATGGCTACCTCGATTAGAAGAGGGAAAAAGGTTGGATAAATCCAAAAAAAATTATCTAATTTATAAATTATAAGATCCCATTAAATCTAAGAGTAAAATGGAAATAAAAAATAATACCATGCTTCCAATGAATTTCAGGTATGGAAAGCCAATGAAAATGAAAGTATAAATAGTTATAAAGAAAATGGGGCCATAAAGAAAATTTTACTTAGGTTGAAAAAAAATCTAATCCCTGATGCTATAATTAAGGGGTTGATGTAAGTAACTTATTATTCTCATATTATGTTTTTCATGCATCATGGAAGATAGAATTCAAGGTGAATCTGGAAAAAATAATAAATTATAAAAGTTTTGATATCCATACATCTAGAGAAAGAAATCTATCAAGTAACATCACTTTGGTATTCATCTCACAATTGGTATCTATCAATATAGATATAAAAGATATATAATAGATCAACCAATACCTCTCCTTGCATGATTTTAATGAAAATTTGTTTAGAGATAGGGGAGGTATTTTATACATGTACTTCATGCATAATTTTGTAATTAGAGGATAACTCATAGTAGGATAGATATTCCATGATATGGAATAGATATAAAAATACAGTGTATTTATATATATATAATTGGGAGTTTTTATCTATCAAATTTGTATGATTCTACGAAAAAATATTGAATTCATAAGAGTTATTCTTCAGCTACTACTTTTGAAGTCTAATGTTGGAGTTACTTTAAGTTTTTTGTTTCTTTTTATTTTGTTTCCAACCTTTCATGGCTAACATGAGAGGGTGAATTTGTTATATGGGGTTTCTCTATGTAAAGGGGATTATTTAATATAGTAGAATTTTTTTTATTATTTCATATTGGGTTATCATTATTATACTTTTATTATATCCCTTATTTATTCTATATTACATGACCATTATTTTATAGGTTTAAGAATTGTTATTTAATCTCTCAAATTTATAGGATAATGAATATTTCCTTTAAGTGTTCGAGTTCCGTATAGTGAGTGTTATAGAGTGATACTTCCCCAATGACCATTGGGATAGTTATGATTATATGTTTAAATATGGTTTTGGGCTACCCACCTCTTTAGTAATCTAAAGTACCAAACCATGAGAAAATTTGAGCTTAGGAGGGTGAAGAGTTTTTACTGTACGTAGGGAATCACTAGGATCTAATTTCATAAAATTATAACTATCATCATATTTATTCTAATTTTTATCACATAAAAGTAAGCATGAAAATTATAGGTACAATTAATTATCACTTGGTTTCTCTTAGGATAGTTAGTGTTTATTTTTTTTAAATAGTATTCGTTTATATTGAATTATATATTGTTGTTTTTTCTCTATGGGTTTGACCTTGGGATTCTATTAGAAATATTAAATTTGTGGTTAATTATTGGGTAGTCTAATCATATAAATTCTAAACTATTTCTCTCATAGGAAGTAATTAAACCCTCCAATTGACCAAATATGGAGTTCAAACTTATTCATTTTTTAACAAAGTCTTACTCAATGAATTTCTTTTTAGGAATTGTGATTTCATAATGACTATTTAGTTATTATGTTTTCCAAAACAATTAAAAATCTACCACTTGTCCCAAAAACTCTCAAAACTCCAAAAATTAATTTTTATACCTTACAATCATATATAATCACTTAAATAGTATAATATTAATGTTATAAACACATACAATAACATTTCACAAGAATTGAAACCCCAAGCCTAAGTCGTCTCCTGAGGGTCATTCCACAACCTATACTGACACTTCCATCACCTCCATGGGATCCAAATTCATATGGCCAATCCAATACTAAACACATATCACAGTTACAAATACCTAGGATCTTAAAACATCCCCATAATATAATAAATCATCCTAAAGATATCATATCTACTTACCGACAAACCCATACAAGCACCCAAGCATTACATTCTATGCATTCTCATAACACCAAGACAGCTCTGAATGAATCTATCTCTTCTATAAATTCACAGACAACACAATAACCCAATATAATAAACGGATTCCTTCCATGGGAAATCTCTTCCATAAGAATCACCTACACATACCCATATTGACTTAAATTCCCAACATAGTTGTGACATCACACCCTTCTATTCTGTACACACTAGTTATCCACAGATATCCAATTATAATCATCCATCATCACTTTTCATCATCTTAATGCCCACATCTCATCCATTATCATACTCGATTCCCACTTTATCCCACATTTTACCCAATTAAAACTTTTATCATGCATCATGACCGATTCCCACATCTCATCCCACATTTGACCTAATACCCACTTTTTCTTGATGTTATCACATCCCACATTTAAAATATATAGTCAAAATTCAATTATTATACATCACCTAGTTAATCCATTTATCTCACATGAACCTCAAACACCATTATCCATCATAAAAACAACAAAAACATGGTCATTCCCTCGTAGTGTTCCTCTAATTGTCATTGGGCCACTAGCCTACTCTCTAAATGTAACCTATAACCACATATAGTAGGCCTAAATACCTACTACATGACATGTATCTTCCTTATGGATTTGTACTCCCCATCAGCCATGTCCCCACCATTGGTTATCTATCCCATTTCTAAATCCTATATATGTAGTCATATCCCAACTATAAAATCTTGGTACCTCTCCTACTTCTACCTGGAACACATGTGTCTAACCTAGTCCATGACTCCAAATTTATTATGTGGTCCTCTAATAAAACCTATCCAAATACCCCATCTAACTACATTCCCTCCACTCTTTTGGTGGATGATCATGTTTGAGTTGGTGGTCTGGAACCAACTACTTTGTACTTTATTCATTAATAAAAGCCTTATCACATATTGATTGTTCTTCTGCGTGACAATGCATGTGATAATGTCCTAAGGACAGCTGTTGCATTAATGGGTCATAGTGGATCCCTGCTATGATGAGAACCCAGAAGTTCCATAACACTATTCTTGAATATATGTTCTATGGTCGGATGATATTATTTTAGGGACACAAATAATACAGGTAATTAGGGGTGAGGACTCATAAAACTTTGAGGCACCTTCTCATGGTGTGCACCCTTGGTAATATCTAGGAGGATATTATGAGAACGAGACCGACCAGTAGGAAATCCACATTTCATAGTGTCATTGGATGTTCCTATCTGCGGACGTGTGTACTGGTCCTTAGACTTTAAGATTATTATTAATGGGTATTACAACTCACACACTTAGATGTATTGACAAAAACTGTGAAGACACACTGTTCGCAGCGAGGTAGGATACGTTGGGTGTGTCACAAGTAATACTTCATTAATAGATAATGCGAGAAAGGATTTGTCCCTTCTATTCCATAATGGAAGTAGATATCTCAGGCCCTTTGATGGAATTGATATAGCCTAAATAAATTCATAGCCACGGTAAGGTATGGACGAGTTCAATTCCGGGAAGTCAAAGAAAGAATAATCGAGCACATGGGTTAATTTCACTAGCATGCAACCCGCTTGATTGGAGATATTGAGAAAAATGGATTATATTACACGGTAAGCATTCGTAGGAATTGACATGTCATTGCGGCATTCACTTATTTTTCTATGGGTGCCTTGGCATGTTACTTGATGCTAACCTTGTACTTTAGGAAGGCTCCTCTTAATGCCACTGAGAAAGAGGCCTAGAGGGTCAGACACTAAGTGTGTCCATTTATCTCAGTTAAATATTAATTTAACAAGTTAAATAAATATTATTCCCGAAATTGGTTTAATACTTATTTAAGGATGCCTGATCGCATTTATTTCGATACTATTTATTCGAGAGAATATATTATGGGAGAAATAATATATATTTATTAGCGAGTAATGTAGTTACATTTATTTAAGAAATAAATAGTCATTACTCAAGGTCTAATAAATATGGTGGAGGAAATAAATAAAATAAAAAATAAAAGTACACGCCATGTAGATTGTTTTTCAGGATTCGTGAGAAAATATTGTTTATTTAATTAAATGATATTAAATGTAATATGTTGGGCACATGTCAGGTAATAATGATGGTCAACTGTCATTATTAAGACATGGGGTATTACTAAGAATTAAATGAAATGATTAAATGCTTTCGGGAAATTAATTCATTTTATTATTCTAAGTATTATAATACCAATAACATTATTCTCATAGAGATAGAGCCATTGTTGTGCACAACAGATTTGGAAAATACTCTCAAGCCAAGAGAGAATTCCTTTTCCACCAAGAATGCTTTCAAGTTATGAGAGTGAGATCCTCCACCGGATCAAGGCGGTTGAAGGCGGACATCGCAAGCGAAGGCTCTTCCGCGCTAGCACCCGGAGATCCCTTCAGCGACGTCCAAAGATATGTGGAGCACGTGTGGATCACCACTAGAAGAATCGTGTACTTGGATTCTACAACGCAACGACGGATCACAGGATCGTGACCGGAGACTCCAACGAAGAAATAATTCCATCGATGTAATTCTTATGAATTAATTAAATTAATTATAACCAACATATGATGATCCTATCTCAAGGGTTCTGGGAATCTTATTTTGTTTTTCGTTCTTCATTCTATTACAAAGATTCGGCATTTTAAATCATGACGGATCTCAGATTGAACGTTGTTTAACGTTAAAATTAAAGTTGGGCAAACCCACCAGCGCGCTTCCACTGCGCCCGGAACCTACAAGTGGTATCAGAGGGAGGTTATATCGTTGATTATAATTATTTAGTTTTTCGTTGGTGATTTACACGTTTAATAATTTATTTATTTCAATTAATGTTTAATCGTTCTGGAAATCTGAATATCGAGATCTGTTCCTCCTCCCTCGTTTCTCATTCACCTCATAGAAACTAAATTTTATTTTAATTTTGATTAAAATAAAATAGAGGAACTCATCCGGAGTAGCCAAACGTTTCTAGCCATACAACACCAGAATACACGGCGTGTATTCAAAAGTACACTCTGTGTAGTCTAGGTTCAATGCATTGACTGATCCGCCAAATAAGGTCGTGTATTGGATTCTTTCTAAGGATTTAAGACACCATATGTTGACCAGAAACAGGTGGCACACGGTTTCTGGAATACACGATGTGTGGTCCAATGAACACGACGTGTAGCCCCTTCGGGTTAGGGTTGGGTCGTGTACTCCGTGCACGGCCTTCCAGGATGGAAACCATGTAACTCAGAAACTACACGGTGTGTGTCCCACTGTACACGTTGTGTACTCCAAAAGTTTCTGAAGTACATTAACACGCCCTGTCCCTGGGCGTGTACTTCGGATGGATGGTGAAGAAAAGTACACGCCATGTAGTCGGAACTACACGTCGTGTACTCACCCAAATTATGAATATTTATTAAAATTTATTATTATATTATACAAACCCTTGAGACGTGTACCATGGTGAAAGCGTAAAGCTGAGGCACACCACGTGATAGGTGTTTTATATATATGTGTTTAATTTAACATTTTCATAATAAATGGGAATTCACCGGGTTGCCTCCAAGGTACAAGTTACGTACAAGGATAATTTTAAATGAATTTATTTGTTTAAAATTATGATGGATGAGAATCTCAAGGAAATTCAGAAAAAGGATTTAAGATAAAAGGATTGATTAATTAAAGATAATTAATTGATTCGAGCGTGATTTATCTTAAACAAGAACGATTAAAGAATTGAATGCTAGTTTTATTTATGCTTAAATATCGTTGCATGTATGGATGATCATGAGCTAGACTGAGACCTTTGTATGTTAATGGTTTCTTTTAATTTATTTATTTAAATTAAATTTGTTGGCCTGCGAGCCATCTCTTCATTAATATGTATGGCATGCGCGCCCAAGGATTCTTTTATGTAAAAACCCCTTTTACCCCTCACCTGCATGTGAGATAAATGCATATGTAATGGATGGATCTCCCAATATAGTAGAGGTGGCTCAAGTCAGGAGCCAAGGTGAAACCAATCCAAGGAGATACAAAGGTGGATAGGTGGAAAGATGTAAACACAAACCTGAAAGGTTCAAGGTGTTTCTCCCCTAGTTCTTGGGTTAGTTTATCAACCGCTAGATAAACTAACCAATAGAAAAGATCATGATCATACCATTTATTTTATTTCTATCAGTTTCATGGTTTATTTATTGTGGGTGTGTTGTCACGATCACACAATTAATGAATTAAACGAGCATGCAAGATGGAACTAAAATAAAACCAGCTTATACGTAAATATTATCTTAGACGTGGTTAATCACTTAAGTATATCCCACTTAATATTAACAAGCATGTGATCAAAGATAATAAAATGTTAATTTACGTATAAGGATAAAATCCCTCAAAATAAATATTAAGTCGGCATAACCTTCCATAATCTTGGTTAGAATCGAACCATAGTTCAAAGTGCTTGACCAACCCTAGTTGGGGTACTTTCAATTATCGGGGAATTCTAATTCAAGGTTTTGGGTTGACTTGACTTGGTTCGCATCAAGGGTTGACTACCATATCTGGACTTGGTGTGACCAAGAGGCAATGGTTGAGGAAATCCAAAAAGGATTTTAGGATTGGGCAGTCCACTCAGCGGATCAAGGAGCTGCGAGTTAATGCAGTTGGCATTTGTAATGCATACCTAAAACCCTTAAAGTTTCTTGATCAACCCCAGTTGGGGTAATACGAAGGGAAATATGGATCCTTGCCACTAGAATATTCAGGCAACAGAATATTCTGAAATCAATGGTGAGGGATATTGGATTTCGATAAAATAGTGGGATACTAATAAGTATTAATTTATTTATTTGTCTCAATTTTTGTAATAAAGTACTAAACCTTTTCTCATATTAATTTGTAGAAATGTCAAGAAAATGACTTCAAACATATCATTGCACACCATACTCGAAAAGGAAAACCTTCTCACCGGCACCAATTTCCAAGAGTTATAGAGGCATTTACGCATCGTCCTTCACCACGAAAGGAAATTGTATGTTCTGGAAGAGCCTATTCTAGTTGAACCTGGGAAAGAGGCTAGTGATGAGGAATTATATCTCTACATAAAACACATGGATGATGCCACAGATGTCCAGTGTTTCATGCTATCATCCATGTCTAATGAGCTCTTGAAGCACTATGAAAACATTGACGTGTATAGCATGATGTCTCACCTTAAATATCTCTACCAAGAGAAGGCGAGACAGGAGAGGTATGAGATCTCCAATGCTTTGTTTACCAAGAATCATGGAGAGTCTGTGCCAGCTGGGCATCATGTAGTCAAGATTATTGGATACATTGAACGCCTGTAAATATTAGGGATTAAATTCCTGGATGAGTTGCGTACAAATCTCATCCTATCATCACTTCCCAAGACCTTCTCAAGCTTCATTATCAACTATAACATGAGAAGCAATGAGAAGAGTCTATCAGAGCTTCTGAAATTGATTCTACAGGTACACAAGGACATGGGGCGTGACAAACCCGCAGTCCTTATGGTTAACAAGAAAAGGAATGAAAAGGAAAAGGGGCCAAAGACTTATAAACGGTCTGAAGCCCCCGAGCACCATCCCTCCAAGAAGGGGAAGATCCAGAGGCAGGGCAAGGAATAGGAGGCAGTGTGTTTTTCATGTGTAAAGTAGGGCCACTAGAAGAGGAACTACACCCAGAAGCGTGGGGACGCTAAAGGTGTGTTCGTTATCGAGTGCAATCTTTCTATTTCTACACATTGGGTATTAGATACAGCTTGTGGGGCTCACATCTGTATTCAAATTCAGGAACCAAGTAGATTTAGAAAGATCGCCAGAGGAGAGGTGGATCTTCGAGATGTCAATGGCGCAAGGATGGATGCGTTGGATATTGGCGACTACCACCTCTCATTGCCGACTGGAATGATTTTGGTTTTACATAACTGTTATCATGTTCCTAGGGTTACCAAGAACATAATTTTGTATCTTGTTTGGATATGGATGGATTTGTTTTCATGTTTGGAAATAAGGGTTGTCTATTTTATAAGAACAAAATATGTTATGGTATGGAACATTTTAATAATGGTTTGTATGTATTAAATTAAGAAAACCAAGTGTTGTCAATCGATAACGAAACAAACTCACATGACTCATACATCACCCAGTTATGGAAACACCGCCTTGGTCATGTGAACGAGAAGCGCTTGACAAAGCTCTGCCAAGATGGCTATTTAGACTCTACTGAGCTAAAACCACTTGATAGATGTCCCGCTTGTTTACAAGGAAAAATGACCAAGCCGTCTTTTGGTGGACAAGGTGAAAGGGCCACAGAGCTTCTAGTATTGGTACACACAGATGTGTGTGGACTATTTCCAGTAGAAGCTAGAGGTGGATATTCTTACTTCATTACTTTTACTGATGATTTAAGTAGATATGGCTATGTCTACTTAATGAGGTATAAGTTAGAGTCCTTAGAGAAATTTAAGGAATTCAAGAATGAAGTAGAGAATCATCTTGGTAAGAAGATAAAGAAGCTTCGATCGGATCGAGGTGGAGAATATCTGAACCAAGAGTTCCTCGATCTTCTACGGGAGTCTGGGATTCTATCTCAGCTCACTCCTCCTTATACACCACAATGGAATGGTGTTAGTGAAAGGAGTAACCGCACCTTGTTGGACATGGTGAGTTCGATGATGAGTCATTCGGATCTTCCATTATCCTTTTGGGGATATTCATTACAAACTGCAGCATACACATTAAACCGAGTACCAACTAAGGCGGCAAATGGAATTCCATTCGAGTTATGGAATGGAAGGAAACCCATATTTTCGCACACATGTGTATGGGGATGTGAGGCATTTGTTAAGTCCTTCTCAGGAAAAAAACTAGCACCCCGGGCCACAAAGTGTATCTTTATAAGATATCCCAAGGAAATGAAAGGATATTACCTATATAAACCTCAAGACAAGAAAGTGATTGTCGCCAGACAATCCGTCTTTCTTGAGAGGGAGCACATCCTAAAGAAGGATAGTGGGAGCAAGATTGACTTCGACGAAGTTGATGCTCAAGATACATAGGAGTTGGTACAGGAACAAGTTCCACAGGTCCCCGTGGAAGAGGTTCTAGAAACACAAGTACTGCGTTGGAGCTCAAGAGAGGTAAGGGAACTAGAAATATTTGGTTTCCTAGTCACCAAGGATGGTGAATCATTATTGTTGGAAAATGATGAACCTCTCTCCTACAAGGAAGCAGTAGAAATCTCAAAAGCTGCAAGATGGCTAGAAGCTATGAATTCTGAGATGGATATCATGTATCAGAACCAAGATTGGGTTCTGGTCAATGAGCCAGTTGATGTAAATCCTGTTGGATACAAATGGGTATTCAAAAGAAATCTGGA
Source organism: Viscum album (assembly GCA_963277665.1). NCBI lineage: Eukaryota > Viridiplantae > Streptophyta > Magnoliopsida > Santalales > Viscaceae > Viscum > Viscum album. The sequence continues at coordinate 368,402,800 of OY728125.1, forward strand.
CATGGAAGGTCTTGTTAGCGCCTATAAAGCAAGGCTAGTGGCTAAAGGATTCAGACAGCGTCAAGGAATTGACTATGATGAAACCTTCTCACCAGTTGCCATGTTTAAATCCATAAGAATCATACTTGCCATAGAATCTTACCATGACTATGAGATTTGGCAGATGGATGTAAAAACAGAATTCCTTAACAGTAACCTTTAGGAAGATGTCTATATGACACAACCAGAAGGTTTTGTGACACCGGGTGAAGCCAAACGGGTTTGCAAGTTGCATATATCCCTTTATGGATTGAAGAAAGCATCCAGGTCATGGAACATTCGATTTAATGAATCCATAAATGGAATTTGGTTTCATTAAGAATGAATTTGAGCCATGTGTTTATAAGCGGTTTAATGGGAATGCGGTCTCCATCCTAGTGGTATATGTTGATGACATATTTCTTATTGGAAATGACGTACCAGCCTTACAGTCAGTTAAGGACTGGTTGAACAAGTGTTTCTCCATGAAGGACTTAGGAGAAGCAGCCTACATTTTAGGGATCAAGATCATTCGTGATAGATCCAAGAGGCTGCTTGGACTAAGTCAGGGTAAATACATTGACCAGATACTAAAGAGATTTAGTATGGAAAAATCCAAGAGTGGATTGGTTCCAGTGTCACATGGCTTACATCTTTCTATGAAAATGTGTCCCCAGACACAACAGGAGAAAGATAGGATGAGTAAGATCCCATACGCTTTGGCTATAGGATCCATCATGTATGTCATGTTATGTACCAGGATTGATGTTGTCTATGCACTGAGCATGGTAGGAAGATATCAAGCAGATCCAGGAGAACAGCATTAGACTACTATTAAGACTATACTTAAGTATCTGAGAAGAACTAAGGATATGTTCCTGGTGTATGGAGGAGACGAGGAGCTTTTCATCAGAGGGTATGCTGATGCTGGTTTTCAGACAGATCAGAATGATCTGAAGTCACAATCTGGATATGTTTTCTATCTCAATGGAGGAGCTGTGACCTGGAAGAGTTCAAAGCAGCCAGTTGTCGTCGATTCTACAGCAGAGTCTGAGTATATAGCGACTTCTAATTCATCCAAGGAAGTCGTCTGGATTCGAAACTTTGTCCAGGAGCTTGATGTTGTTCCTAGCAGTAAATATCCAATTACATTGTATTGTGATAATACCGCAGTGGTGGCTCTTGCAAAATAACCAAGGTCACATCAACGGACAAAGCACATACTCCGGAAGTATCACCTCTTGAGGGATTTCTATCATAGGGGTGAAGTTGCAGTGAGTAGAGTGTCCATGGAAGAGAATGTGGTGGACCCCATGACTAAATTGATATCTCAGCAGAAGCACGAATATCATGTGGGAGATAGCGGGTTTAAGGTTGTTAGCAGTTGGCTCTAGTCCAAGTGGGAGTCTGTTGGAGTTGGTGGTCTAGAACCAACTATTTTGTACTTTATTCATTAATAAAAGCCTTATCGCATCTTGATTGTTCTTCTGTGTGACAATACATGTGATAATGTCCTAAGTACAGCTGTTTCATTAATGGTTCATAGCGGATCCCTAATATGATGAGAACCCAAAAGTGCCATAACACTGTTCTTGAATATATGTTCTATGGCCGGATGATATTATTTGAGGGACACAAATAATACTGGTCATTAGGGGTGAGGACTCATAAAACTTTGAGGCACCTTCTCATGGTGTGCGCCCTTGGTAATATCCAGGAGGATATTATGAGAACGAGACCCGCCAGTAGGAAATCTACATTTCATAGTGTCATTGGATGTTCCTATCTACGGACGTGTGTATTGTTCCTTAGACTTTAAGATTATTATTAATGGGTATTACAACTCGCGCACTTAGATGTACTGATGAAAACTGTGATGACACATTGTTCGCAGCGAGGTAGGATACATTGGGTGCGTCACGAGTAATACTGCATTAATAGATAATGCGAGAAAGGATTTGTCCCTTCTATTCCATAACGGAAGTAGATATCTCAGGCCCTTTTATGGAATTGATATAGCCTAAATAAATCCATGGCCACGGTAAGGTATAGGCGAGTTCAATTTCGGGAAGTCAAAGAAAGAATAATCGAGCACATTGGTTGATGGCACTAGCATGCAACCCACTTGATTGAATATATCGAGACAAAGGGATTATATTACACGGTAATCATTCGTAGGAGGTGACACGTCATTGCGGCATTAAATTATTTTTCTATGGGTGCCTTGGCGTGTTGTTAGACGCTAACCTTGGACTTTAGGCAGGCTCCGCCTAATGCCACTGAGAAAGAGACCTAGAGGGTTACACACTAAGTGTGTCCATGTATCTCAGTTAAATATTAATTTAACAAGTTAAATAAATATTATTCCCGACTATGGTTTAATAATTATTTAAGGATTCCTGATTGCATTTATTTCGACACTAGTTATTCTATAAAATATTTTGTGGGAGAAATAATATATATTTATTAGCGAGTAATGCGGTTACATTTATTTAAGAAATAAATAGCCATTACTCAAGGTCTAATAAATATGGTTGAGGAAATAAATAAAATGAAAAATAAAATTACACGCCGTGTATATTTATATACACGCTGTGTAGATTGTTTTTCAGGATTTGTGAGAAAATATTGTTTATTTAATTAAATGATATTAAATGTAATATGTTGGGCGCATGTCAAGTAATAATGATGGTCAACTATCATTATTAAGACATGGGGTATTACTAAGAATTAAATGAAATGATTAAATGCTTTCATGCAATTAATTCATTTTATTATTATAAGTATTATAATCCCAATTACATTATTCTGATAGAGATAGAACCATTGATGTGCACAACGGATTTGGAAAATACTCTCAAGCCAAGAGAGAATTCCTTTTCCACCAAGAACGCTTTCAAGTTACGAGAGCGAGATCCTCCACCGGATCAAGGCGGTTGAAGGCGGACATCGCAAGCGAAGGCTCTTCTGCGCTAGCACCTGGAGATCCCTTCGGTGACGTTCGGAGATATGTGGAGCACGTGTGGATCACCGCTAGAGGAATCTTGTACTTGGACTCTACAACGCAGCGACGGATCACAGGATCGTGACCGGAGACTCCAACGAAGAAATAATTCCATCGAGGTAATTCTTATGAATTAATAAAATTAATTATAACCAACATATGATGATCCTATCTCAAGGGTTCTGGGACTCTTATTTTCTTTTTCGTTCTTCGTTATATTCCGAAGATTTGGCATTTTAAATCATGACGGATCACGGATTGAACGTTGTTTAACGTTAAAATTAAAGTTGGGAAAACCCACCAACGCGCTTCCACTGTGCCTGGAACCAAAAAATCACACTAGCCAACAATGTAACCTACTTTACCATAGTATAACACATCATCATCAATCCACTCCATGGTATAATTATCTCACCTATACACTAACTACCCTACTGAGTCCCCTTGAGGCCCCACTTTTGGCTGCCTAGATCCCGACCACTTATCTTGCTTGACTCAACTATATAGCTTTGTATGGTCTCATATATAAAATTCAACTCAACTATCAATTCCTGATTTACTACCTCCAAGAAATAATTTTACCTAAATATTTTCACTTTTACTTTGATGGCATAATAGTTTTTGACATATGATTTCATCTCCTAATACTATTATTTCATACCAAACCAAATCTAAAAATCTCACTGTATAATCCCTGACTAAAGTATCTTCTTTTACCTTGGACCATCACTGATGTATCTTCCTACACCTATTAATGAATTCCCATTTCAATTATACTATATTCATCTCATATTCTAGATATCTTATACTAAGCTTTCACAAAGCTTCTCATCCATGAACTACCCAAACTCCTCAAGCCTCTTTGGATGACCTACCTACCTCAGCACCACCACACTAAACACTTTATCAATATACATAAAACAATATAACTATATCTAATAATAAAATATTTAATAATAAGTATCACTCACTACCCTTACACCTCCCTACCGCACAAAAGTTTCTTATCATTCGGCCTTGTGGCCCCTGTCTACCCATAGTAGGGTCAGGTGCCACACATACTATAAAAACATAAAATAACATACTCATTCACATTATAAATAAAATAATTAATAAAGATAATTATAATTAAACTAAGATATTATACAATAAATAACCTTATAGGGTTTTTCTAACACTTTAAAAAGTTCAACCCCTTTTCGTTTACAAAACCCCTACCTTTCTTAGTTTAGTTGAGTAGAACACCACCAACATAACTATGAAGTAAAACATTATTTATCTTGTTTTTAACACTTTAATTAGTTAAAATTTTCCTTTATATTCAAGGTTACAGAAAACAATCGCAAGAAACACACATATATCATGTGATCCCTACATGCCTAATATGATGAGTAAGTACCCTCTTTTTTCTCTAGGGGATAAGAGACTGAAACAAAAAAATAATTGAAAAAAACATTTTAACTCTTTAAAATAACCAAATTATTACCACAAAAATCAATCATAAATTTTGGTTTCCCTAGTAACTTGGAATTTAGCTCATGTATGTGATGGTAAGAAACACATCATGACATTTATCAAAATTCCAAACAACTCCCTAGATTACAGTCTGCTATATCCTAAATAAAAAACCCCTTACAATAAACCATTTTTAATACCACTTGGTGATACTACTTTAGAATCACCCCCATTTAGGTATTAATTTGTAATACCCAAGCTTTGATACCACATTGTAACACTACCTCGGTCTTGGGCCACACAATAATTAAAAACTTGGGTTCTCCACATGGACTTTATAATTACTCCCCATATTCCAAAGCATTCTAACTGTCAGTGAGGTTCTATGGTGTGATAGTAAGGATACTATAATCTCTATTGATAGATTAAAATAACAACATAGTATAGATAGTTTAAAAAATGTACAAGACAAGAAACATTAAACATATAGTCACCTCTCCAAATATTTACCATTCCAAGAGAGTCAAAAAGGATAACCATGATCTTATATGGGATGATCATATATATACATGTTAAAAATAACCAAAAAATAACTTCAATAATGGAACTAAAGAACTACATGACCCATTTTAAAAATCATGCATCTATCACATTCACTATCTACACCTTCATCCATCACTAGGTTCCTAATACCAAATTTTTTCCCTTAAATGTACTAAGAACCAAAAATATACATGCATCCCAGAGGACCCATTTAGGGTGTAAGCATAAACTAAATATGCCACCACCAATTTGTCCCTATTATATTTCCATATATATACTATTGTATGAAAAAATGTAATAAACTATAATCAAACATGATAAGAAACCCACTAAAATTAGGATCAAATGGTATCGAGTGAGTGTATCCAAATGTCATCTAGTTATGGAGTAGAATAATACATCTATAGTTTTTTATAACAAAAGATCCCTTGAACTTCCAAAAAAATCCATACTACACAAAACCACATTCCAGCATAACTACATAACCATTCTAAGTCATCCTGAAACTCCAATTTGATTCTTACAAATCATATCATAATTCATAAGAACTTCAAAATTCCTTTTCTAACCATTGGCTCAACATCCCCATGAACTCAAGGCATGATGATTCCTACCCTTACAAACTCCAACACCATTTTCCCCAAATTAAATAATGAACCTTAAACCCACATCCAACTATCACAAGTTACACTAACTATGGTATTTTGTGGTGATAACTATTAGTATTGAGGTGACAACAAAAGTAGGTGGACCAAGGAATTAAACTTTTTCATCACCAGATCGACTTAACTTCATCATCATTGGATAAATGTTCCTTGGTAAAGGCTTGAGTATCTAATTTGTATTTATTTAAGAAAAAAATTAAAATGAATGATTACCTTGTTCAAATTTATTTTTCATTAATAAATATCTCATTTTTTGGTGACCATTTCTTGAAGAATATGAGGTTTACTACCACTAAATCATCCATACACTCTTCAAGAGTTTGCAGGAATACCAATAATCAAATTTAGATTACTAATAAGGAGATCTAATGACTCCTTCAATGTTATGAAGATCACAACTATCTTTTTACTTTGATCTATAAAGGTGAATTAATTTTGAATACTTATAAAGTGGAATTATTTCTCTAAGATATATGAAGTATGATAGAGGATCTCTCAAATTCGATTTGATGAATAGTAACTCAGAAATGATCTCCCTCTTACTTATATAGTGGGAATTAAACACCCAAAAAGGGTTCCCGACCCTTGTATATATAACACCCACTAAATAAGACACAAATAATAATTTATAAACAACTAATTATGTCATAACATAAATTATATTTTTATCACCTACTTTTAATATTAAATAAATATATTTTGTGATAAAATCATGTCATTAACTCAACTCATAATTACCACAAATATTAAACAAACCTTAATATTAAAATATTATTAGTTCATATAATATTTTCACATGTATTCACTAAATACCTTGTGAATTCCTTTTAATAAATAAATTCAACTCTAATTATTCAATTCTCAAATAATAATGAATTTATTTATTCATTGGATATTGTTTTTTCTTGGACATCCACAGACCCCAGTAATGGGCCCCACTATTTTCTAAACTCCTATTCATCAGAATGTGGAAGACTTTGGAATACACTAAGTGTGGGAAAATCTAGGACCATTCTAGATAATAGTGAATATTATTCACAGGTCAGGATTGGAGTATAGAAACCCATCAAGGCCCCTAAGAGGTAATGTATAGTTATAGAATCAAAAATGTTTCTTATGAATGCATGTCGTGCAATATAATATCTTGATCTCATGATATCTCATAAATCAGGATGCACACTTTTTATCATCATCCTTTCTTACTTTATTATTTGTTGACCTGAATAGAGGGAATTACCTTCTTCTACCATGGCAATGGATTTACTAAAGGAATTACCATCATGATCAACTTGGCATGATACATCACTTCCTTTAAAAAGTGATAAATTATTTATTGATTATTCAATAAATGTCATGAAACTAATGATGCACCCAACATAAGCTACCTCATTTAGAGTTTAATTCCATATTTTTTCATTTCATAAAATTATATGATAAAATAGTATGCAATGATAATAATTTATCATCAATAGACCATTACACAAGTTCACAGATAGGAACTACCAATGACACATGAAACATGTGGTGTTCCTATTGTAAGGTTAGTCTGCATGCTAGTACCACCCATGTATAGTCTCACTTGAATACCCACTATGGTATTCAAAATAATAATCCCTTTGTACTTTTATACATGGAATCCATTATTGAATTTTAATTGATCTTTTCAATATTATCTTATTTCCATTTACTACTTACTTGTAGGATTCATTAATCTCAATGAATAAAGTATCATTAGATACAATGAATGTAAAACCATTAACATGGTTTTATTCTTATTATACAGTATGTGTCTCTCTAGAACATTTCTTTTTCAAAAGGTCTTGTGGAACTTGTTCTTATTCTAACCACTTGTAAATCTATTTCATTGACTAAATACAAGTCAGTTTTTCTACCACTATCTAAAATAGAGATGTGCCCCCTTTTATAGAAATATTATTTATCACTTAACTATTAATTTTATATCATAGGTATTTATGTAATATATGATGTGAGCATTTTTTTTCATAAAAACCTCAATAAATATTTTACCTTTTAATGTAGCACAGTGGTGACCACAAGGTTGTCTCTCGAGGAGGTTGCAGTTCGATTTGCAAAACTATCACTTTTGTTTTTAATTTTATTTTTTTGCAGAAATGAAAATGGGGATTTGATTAACAATTTGGAAATAAAATTTTAATTAAATACTAAAGTGAAATAATTTTAAAGTAAAGATAATGTGGTTTTGAAATAAAGAATAAAAATATCAATTGCATACAAGCTTCACCCTCTCAGACACTCCCCTCTTCCTTGTATATAAACAAATATCTCTTAATTTAAATTCCTAAATGTACCCCCAAGGACCCCCAGGTTACACTCAAATTTGAAAAGACATCATATTCAAGACTTCAATATGATTTTGGTCACACCTATATAAGTTATTCAATTACTTAAAGACCACCAAGTAATTGAACCTAATTGAATTCACTATGCTCAATGGCAAAACCTCAATAATGAATTTTAAATAGAGAAATCAATTGTTCTACTTTATAGATGGAACAAAGATCAAAACAAATTTGTTGAAAATATATTTAAGAAATAAAACAACCATATTCATTCAAAAATATCGGTTCAAGAGAAATTTAAAAAGACATTACACATTAAAATCAAAACACAGAAGAGAGTGTTCGTCGGGTGTCGCTGTCCGCAACCACTTTCCGCTTAGCCTTCCATCACTTGAGAAGACTTCATATTCTCTATTTAATCTTCAAATGATTTCATATTCATAAGGATCAAAATCTCCACCTTCCCCTTCACTCTCTCAAGTCGACTCCCTTTGTGATGGATGGTGTCATGATGAATATAATATGATTTAGAAATAGGAGCTCCTCTCCTTTTATAGGCAGATTTCATCAACAAAATGTTGTCATGTTTTCAACCCCTTCATTGGCCTATTCACACATGGACCTCTTCAAAACTATTGTTCATAAATGTTTTTTCCATCCACCCTCCAAATTTAAGATTAATTGGACGTGTATTTAAGGAGTTATGATTTTTCTATTGAAAATTGCTTTCTCTGGATGAAGCTTCCTGGAAGCTTCCTTCAAAACTCTATCACTCAACGACCATCATAAAAGATTCCAAACGGCTTAAAATTAATTGTGTCGATGCTTCTGGGGGTTCTATTTAATATCCAAGTTGAATATAATCATTTTTAATAGTTTAGGCCGAATTATGATTCCATTACTATGGTGGGGTTCATGCAGTCCGCCCTGAACATTTGTCAACTTCATTGATTTTTTTGGGCATAAAGATGCATGAATATTTTCCTGGGCCTGAAGACAAAGATGATGGAAATAAAATAAGGATTCCAAAAAAATTCTAATCACAAAATTTGGAAATTTATTTTATGATAAATGACCAAAATACCCCTGTGATAAAAATCTGTTAAAAATCCAGAATTATACAATTTAAACTTTTTATCCCAAAACACACTCTAAATACAAAATTGTTACAAATAAGATCAAATTGGTAAATTTTTTAGGTTTAAATCATTTAAATAGAAATTAAAAATATTTTAAATATTAGATCTATCAATTCCCCCACACTTGGCTCTTGGACTCCTGGACAAGTGAGCACGGAATAAAGAAAAATAAAACACATACCAATGGAGTTTACCAATTTACCACAATGAATTAAAAAGATATCATGACTCATTAAAGAAAAATATTTAAAATTCTAAATTCAAATCATTCAATCCATTTCCACTTCTTTTGTCTTCTCATGGACACAACAAACTTACCACACATTCATTTTCTCTCATCACACAATATAGATTTTCAAAAAGGCTTTTCTTATCCAACTCATGCAAGAATTGCCATAGGCTTGATAAATTTCTACATCTCCACCCGATGTGAACCAATAACATGTGATTATCATGAGAAATTTACAGGGTTTTTCTATGGCTTGGGGTTGGTAGGATTCAAATGTGAAAAATTATGTGGCTGAATAAGGAGGGTTTGGATCTTTTTGAAGAAGAAATGCATGATTCTAATTTTTACTCAAGTATTGTCTCCTCCATATTCTCCTAAAAAATAATCAACTATGACCTTCTGTTTTCCACCCCATTCCATCAATATTTCAGTAGAAAATATGACTTTTTTTCGAAAGCTCCAGATTGGGCATGGCTTATTTCCATTGTGAGCTCCAGACAGGCACAGATCCATTTCATTTGAGGACCTCCAGATAGGCACAGCTCCATTTCATTTGAGAGCTTCAGATAGGCACAGCTCTCAGAAAAATATATTCCAGCATCACAAATATGTCTTCAATGTTTGAATGTCCTCCCAAAGCAACACCAAATGAGGTAGCACATCAGGAGTCATCACCCCCCCCCCCATACACACACACTTAAGTTCAACTAGATCATTCATTTATACTTCTAGAGCAGGTTGGAAAGGGAAATTTGTCTTGTAATGTGGCTGACCTAACAGGCTATACATGGATACTAAGGGCTCAAGATAGATCAAATGTTCAAGGAAGGCCGAAATAAAAAGGATAATCATGAAAAGGGGGATCCAATATCCAAAAAAATCCTCAATCATTTTAATCACAAGTATCTCATCCCTCAAGTTTTTATAGAAATAAATCAATTTCTGGTTTAAACAAACATTAATTGGTTCTCTCAAGAAAAAGGTGAATGTGAAGAAGATGTAAAAATGGGTCCAGAGGCCTCACAGGAATGAGAATTTCAATCACAATTTCAGTGATATGTGCCATGAGATTTAAAAATCAGTGGTCATTTCAAGAATTTTCCAAATTTTTGAACTTGAAACAATGTCATTTTCAGCATTCATTTATGTTCAGTTTCAAAGGATCAGTTGGTTCACTCCTTGTCATGAGTTTCAAATGAAATTCCAAAAATTCCAAAACTTTTTTTTTGAAAAAGAAACACAAAGAAAGAAAAAAGAAGAAAAAATGGAAATAAATTTTTAATGAAAAAAATTTCAAAAAAAAGTTCATAAACATCTACTCTACCTAGCATTGTGTCCCCCCACACTTATTCTATACAATTTCCTCATTGTGTAGTTTTTTTAGCATGAAATTATAGAAATTAAATACATAGCAAAAATAAATGATAAGGAAAGACACAACCTGGCATCAATTAAATTATGCGTCATGAAGTTGAATCTCCTCCCCTGGAGGATCTTGAAAATTTTCTTGAAATATCTTGAGCCTATGACCATTGACAGTTAATGATGTCTCCTTGTCTGGATCTTTAATCTGTATTGTTCCAAAAGGAAAAAACATGAGTAACAATGAATGGGCCAGACCATTAGGAACAAAATTTACCTGGGAAGAGTTTCAATCTGGCATCGAACAGCAGAACTTTGTCTCCCTCCTTGAAGTTTTTATTGATAATACTCCCATCATGAAAGGCTTTGCTTCTCTCTTTGTATAACCTGGAGCTTTCGTATGCATTATTTCTGATCTCCTACAGCTCCTACAAACAATATTTTCTTTCTTTCGCAGCAGAATATAGGTTCATGTTACATGTTTTTATAGCCCAAAAGGATTTTTGTTCTAACTCAACTGGTAGATGAAAAGATTTTCCATATACCAATATAAATGGTGACATTCCAATGGGGGTTTTGAAAGCAGTTATGTGGTCCCAAATAGCATCATCAAGTCTCAAACTCCAATTATTTCTATTTGGGTTCACTGTTTTTTCTCGGATTTGTTTGATATCCCTATTAGACAACTCTGTAATTCCGTTTGTTTGAGGATGATAGGGCTTAGGGACCCTATGATTAACACCATATTTCTTCAAAAGAGATTCCAAAGTCCTATTAGAAAAATGGGTACCTTGATATGTAATTAGAAACTTTGGAAATCCAAACCTTGAAAATAAATTTCCTTTCAAAAATTTGGACACAATTTTTGCATCATCAGTTTGGGTGGGGATAGCCTCTACCCACTTGGACACATAATCAACAGCCAGCAATATGAAGAGATATCCAAATGAATTAGGAAAAGTACCCATGAAATCCATTCCCCATACATCAAAAACATCACAAAACAAAAGTGGGTTTTGTGGCATCTCATTCCACTTGGAAATGTTTCCTTGGAATTGACAATTTTTATAGGTTCTGCAGAATTCGAAAGCATATCTAAAAATGGTGGGCCAACACAATCCAGAATCCAGAACTTTTCTTGTTGTTATTTGTGGTCCAAAGTGTCCTCCACAGTTTAATGTGTGGCAGAAATTTATGATGGATGGAAATTCAGAGTTCGGAATGCATCTTCGTATCATTTGATCACTACCAATGTGTCATAAATAAGGATCATCCCAAATGTATTTCTTTGAATAGATCACAAGTTTATCAATTTTATTTTTGGAAAACCAGTGGGGTTATTCATCAGAATCCAAATAGTTTACAAGATTATCAAACCATGGTATTTCACTTTGAGCAGCAAATAAATCCTCATCTGGAAAGGTTTCCTTAATTGGGGAACACATCTGAAATTTTCTATTCTCAATAGATGGTATCCTGCTCAAATGATCAACAAAAAGGTTCTCACATCCTTTCTTATCTTTTATTTCAATATCAAACTCCTATAAGAGAAAAATCCATCTCAGAAGTCTTGGTTTTGCATCATGTTTCTTCATCAAGAATCTGATTGCAGAATGATTAGTAAAAACAATCACCTTAGATCCCAGCAGATAACTTCTAAATTTTTCTAGAGCAAAGGCAACATCCAACAGTTCTTTCTCAGTTTTTGTGTAGTTTGAATGGGTTTGATCAAGAGTTTGGGAGGCATAGGCAATCACATGAGATTTCTTTTCTGTCCTATGACTCAATACAGCCCCAAGAGAAAAGTCAGATGCATCGGTCATTATTTCAAAGGGAATGTCCCATTTAGGAGGTTGAACTATGGGAGGGGTTATTAGTCTTTGTTTCAGCTCATAAATGAATTTATTCAATTCTCATAAAAGACAAATGGGACATCATTTTTTAGTAATCTGGACAATGGAAGTGCAATCGTACTGAAATATTTAATGAATATCCTATAAAATCTAGCATGCCCAAGGAAGTATCTCACATATCTCATAGTTATTGGGTATGGTAATGAATAAATGACCTCAACTTTGGATTTATCAACTTCAATTCCATCACGGGACCCAACATGTCCAATAACAATCCCTTTAGCAACCATAAAATGGCATTTTTCTTAATTTTGAATGAGGTTATTTTCAATGCATGTTTCAAGGACATGTTCCAATCTTTTTAAACAACTTTCAAAAGATGATCCATACACAGTGAAATCATCCATAAAAACTTCCATGCAAGTTTCCAAAAATTCAGAAAAGATGCTTATCATACACCTTTGAAAAGTTCCCAGGGAATTACATAAACCGAAGGGCATCCTTCTGTATGAAAAAGCTCTGAATGGTCATGTGAAGGTGGTTTTCTCTTGATCCTCAAGTAAAATGTGAATTTAAAAATATCCAGAGAATCCATCAAGAAAACAGTAGTGGGTTTTCACAGCTAGTCTTTCAAGGACTTGATCAAGGAATGGTAATGGGAAGTGGTCTTTCCTTGTAACCAAATTGAGTTTCCTGTAATAAATGCACATTCTCCATTTATTTGGAAGTCTTATGGGGACAAGATCACCAAATTCATTCCTTGAGATTTTAAATCCGCTTTTTTTAGGAATAACACGGACTGGACATACCCATTGACTATCAGATACGGGAAAAATAATTCCAGCAGCCAACAAGGTGGTGACTTCTTTCTTCACAACCTCCAGAAGTGTTGGGTTCAGTCTTCTTTGAAATTGTCTTACCGGTCAAGTGTTCTCCTCCAGTAAAATTTTGTGCATGAAAACCGAGGGGATGATTCCTGTTAGATCAAAGATATTCCATCCTAGGGCTTCCTTATGGGACTTGAGAACTTCCAACAATTGGTTTTCCTAGACTTCTGACAAATCTTTTGAGATGATTACAGGGAATTGTTCATTATGACCTAAGAAGGCATACTTGAGGTTATCCAGAAGGGGTTTCAATTCTACCATAGGTGGGTTGGTTTCATTGATAATTGGGAACTCTTAAAAAGTTATATTTTTTAGTGAATCTCCATGTTCATCATGGTGATCTCTTTCTATGATCTCAAGACTTGTTTCATGTGAAAAATTGGAAACCTCTCCTGGAATACCACTAACAGATTTAGTGGTTTCTATAAATTCATCTTCATCATTGCTCAGATATTAAGTCTCAACATCCCAAGACTCTTCACAGTCTCCAATTTCATCCTCATTTTTATCTGATTCAATATCATACAAATTTCCCTCTTTTTCCACATCAGTTGGTATTTCATCGCAGAAAAAATCAGGTAACATGCCAGATGAAAACCAATCAATCATGTTTACATGGGGAGTTGAATTATCCTCAACTGGGTGTTTCATTGAATGAAAAATGTTGAAATGAACAACATCTCCTCCAAATTCTAGTGAAAGTGTTCCCTTGTGAACATTGATGATTGCTTTTGTCATTTTTAGAAATGGTATCCCTAGGATGAGGGGAGCATGTGTGCTAAACCGATCATCTTCCATATCCAAAACATAGAATTCAACAGGAAAAATCAAGTCTCTCACTTGAACAAGAACATCCTCTATAACTCTATAAGTTTTGGTGGTACTTCGGTTTGCAAGTTGAATGATAATTCCAGAGGGTTTCAAGTCTCCAACCTGAAGAGATGAGTAGACAGAATGTGGCATGACATTAATGGAGGCCCCTAGATCAAGCATTACATCTTTGAATTCACATTTCTCAATGGTAAAGGGAATGGTAAATGTCCCAGGGTCTTTACACTTGACAGGAAGGGCATGTTGAATCATCGATGAAACCTTCCTTCCTAAGTTTACTTTTTCACCTCCTTTGAACTTTCTCTTGTTGGTACACATGTCTTTCAGAAACTTCGCATACCTCGGAATTTTTTCACAGCATCGAGTAATGGAATATTGACTTGGAATTTATTTAATGTTTCCAAAACCTACTTATCCAATTCTTTTTTTGCACTTGACTTTGGTGGTGGTTCACACCTTGGATAAGGAAGTGGAGGTTTGAATGTTTCTGGGGTATTCTGAGTATGTTTTGGAGGAACATAAGGACCATATATCCTCTTCCAATCATTCTTTGTTCTTTCAAACAAGATTTCCTCTCTTGACTTTGAGTTTTTATTAACTTCAAATTTTTCAACATTTTTATCAAGGATTGGATTTTCATCAACAGTATCAGCAGTAGGCTTGATGTTCTCAATCTGAGGGTTGTTCAATTTTGTTCCACTCCTAAGTTCAATTACACTCACATTTTCCTTCCCATTATTCCTCGAATTTACTTGTGGTTGTGAGGGTAAACCACAACTCATTGGATTTGTTATGAAATTAATAATAGAGGAAAGTTGACCCATTTGAGTCATCAAGGTATTCATTTTTGTATCTTGTTGTTTTTTGTATTCTTTTAGTTCCCTCATTTCCTCTTGTTGTTTCCTTATTGCTTATTCATGATTCATATCAGAGTTTTGATTGGGAGGGGTAGGGTAAAAATTTCTTCCATAATGAGCATTGTCTTGCTCATTAAAATATCTTGGTTGAGAATTACTTGATTTTCCTTGGAAGAATCCTCTCGGTTTTTCAGGTTGACGAAATCTTTCATTTGAGTTGTTGTTCCCTCCTTGATTGAAATTTTGGTTGTTTTGAAATGGTCTTTGCTGGTTTGATTGAAATGGCCTTCCAGGAAAAACTGCATTGTAGTTCTCAGGAGGCTCTTTCATTTGTGGGCATTTTTCACTAAAATGTTCATTTGAAGAAAAAATCCCACAGTGGACATGTAGTTGGAAAGGCACTTCACCTTTGGGTTGGGTTGGTGGTGTGTTAGACAACATTATTGACCTTAACATGGTGGTAAGATCAGATAGTTGACTTGCAATTGTGTTGTTTTTGGGACTAGTAGTAGGGAATTCTTATGCATCTTTGACAAGAAGAAGGCCTCTGGTTCCAAATTTTTGGGCATTCTGGGCCATGTTTGCAATTAAAATCCTAGAAGCAGCTGGTGTCTTATCAACTAAATCTCCTCCTGCAGCAGCATCGATCATACTTATATCAGTGATACACAATCCTAATTATTGAATGAGAAGTTGGTCAATGATTTGATGATGGGGGAAACTAAAACAAAGACATTTGAACCTTTACCATTATTTGTGAAGTGTTTATCCTTGTGTCTACCTAGTTCCACAAATCTCCTTTCGAATGGAGGCAGTTCTAGACACAGGGAAAAAAAATTCAAGGAAATTTTTTTTAATTCATTCAAATTTCTAATCAAGGTTGAGTGAGAATAGAAAAACCATTCCTTAGCAACCCCATCTAGAGAAAAAGGAAACGACCTCGGCTTCATTTGATCAGCATCGACTCCATGAGGTTTCATGTTGACACACAAGTAGCTGAATTCTTGGAGGTGTTTGTGTGGGTCTTCATGAGGCAACCCATTGAATTTGGGAATCTAGTGGATGAAACCAGACTTGATTTAAAATCCAGTAGGGGCATCAGGGTATTCTATGGGATTCTATTGATTTTCGTCATAGGACGAACCGAGTTATTTCAAAGTTCTATTTTCATCCATTTGGATTTCAGTTTCAACTAAGTCCCTCCTAGGTGTATTGGAAGAATATTCACAACTTGCAACTTGGGTATTAGTACCTCTAACCCTAGTGTGAAAAGTTAAATCAATTTTAGAATCTAAAGGTAACAAGTTCGGTTCAGAAGTTCGGGTCATGCAAGAAAAAATAATTAAAATAAAATCAACTCTAGAAACCTCCCCGGCAACGGCGGCAGTTTATGTGAGCATTTTTTGTGTCATAAAACCCTCAATCAATATTTTCCCTTTTAATGTAGCACAGTGGTGACCACAGGGTTGTCTCTCGAGGAGGTTGCAGTTCGAGTTGCAAAACTGTCACTTTTGCTATTAATTTTTTTTTCAGAAATGAAAATGGGGATTTGATTAACAATTTGAAAATAAAATTTTAATCAAATACTAAAGTGAAATAATTTTAAAGGAAATATAATGTGGTTTTAAAATCAAGAATAAAAATAGTAGTCGCAGACAAGCTTCCCCCTCTCGGACAGTCCCCTCTTCCTTGTATATAAACAAATATCTCTTAATTTAAATTCCTAAATGTACCCCCAAGGACCCCCAAGTTACACTCAAATTTGAAAACACATAATATTTAAGACTTAAATATGATTATGGTCCCACCTATATAAGTGATTCAATTACTTAAATACCTATAAGTAATTGAACCTAATTGAATTCTCTATGCTCAATGGCAAAACCTCACCAATGAATGTTAAATAGCGAAATAAATTGTTCTACTTTATAGATGGAACAGAGATCAAAACAAATTTGTTTAAAATATATTTAAGAAAGAAAAAAACCAGATTCATTCAAAAATATAGGTTTAAGAGAAATTTAAAAAAGAGATTACACATTAAAATCAAAACTCGGAAGAGAGTATTTGTTGGGTGTCGATGTCCGCAACCACTTGATGCTTAGCCTTCCATCACTTGAGAAGCCTTAATCTTCTCTATTGAATATTCAAAGGATGTCATCTTATTAAGGATCAAAATCTATGCCTTCCCCTTCACTCTCTCGAGTCGACTTCCTTTGTGACGGATGGTGTGGTGATGAATGGAATATGATTTAGAGGTTGGAGCTCCTCTCCTTTTATAGGCATATTTCATCAACAAAAAGTTGTCATGTTTTCGACCCCTTCATTGGCTGATTCATGCGTCGACCTCTTCATAACTATTATTCATAAATTTGTTTTCCGTCCACCCTTCAAATTTCAGATTAATTGGACCCGTATTAAAGGAGTTATGATTTTTCTATTGAAAATTTCTTTCTCTAGATGAAGCTTTCGGGAAGCTTCCTTAAAAAATCTATCACTCAGCGGCCATCATAAAAGATTAAAAACGGCTTCAAATTACTTGTGTCGATGCATCTGGGATTTCTCTTTAATATAAAAGTTGAATCGAAAAATTTTGATGAGTTTAGGCCAAATTATGATTCCATTACTATGGTGGGGTTCACGCAGTCCGCCTAGAAAATTTGTCAAATTCGTTGGTTTTTTTGGGCATCAAGATGCATGAATCTTTTACTGGTCCTGAAGACAAAGATGATGGAAATGAAATAATTATTCCAACAGAATTCCAATCACAAAATTTGGAAATGTAATTTATGATAAATAACCAAAATACCACTCTGATAAAAATCTGTTAAAAATCCATAATTATGCAATTTAAACTTTTTATCCCAAAACACACACTAAATACAAAATTTTTACAAATAAGATCAAATTGGTAAATTTTTTAGGTTTAAATCATTTAAATAGACATTAAAAATATTGTAAGTATTAGTTCTATCAATATACTTAGAAAATTTTAGGATAATTACTTTGAATACACACTATATTTTTATTTATTCACGTCTATTTATTAATTTATCCATAAAAAACTATTTGTATCTAAACACATGTTATTATTACATTATAGATTTATATCATACTATGACTCATATTATATCCATTTTTCATTATAGTTGGTATATTTTTATGGGATAATGCCTCTATTTTTTAAGACTATTAAAATAATGGAATTATTTGTAATGCATATTAGTTTCAAAATTGATGCTTCTTTTACTTACATCATGAATCTCATGTGAATAAAGAAATGTACATTTAGGAGTTACTCCACAGTACATTTTAATTATCAATGTTTTCATGTAATACTCGTCAACAAAACTCCTTATCAACATCATATCTTTTATGTGTATAAGGAAATATGAGTTTATAAATTACTCCATTCTATATTTTAATTATCGATGATTACTTGGTCAAGATATTATTCAGAACATAAGCCCGAAGAAACGTATATATTCTAACCATGCATATATCATAATTCACCTTCCTTAAAAACACTTAAAAGGGTATTATGTAGTATATTTACCACTAGATTAATCCTAGAATGGTTCATTCTCTCAAGATAAACTAATTCCATAATTTTTGTGGATTAACTTTATTTCTAAATGTCTATTTTTCCAAAACTATATAAGTAAATGTGTCGATAATACCTAAGTTATTTAACTCAAAATAGCCTAAAACCATATTGGGTATGTCCTTGAAAACTACTTAGTTTTACTATATAAATAATTATCTTTCCATAATTGGGTATAAATGAGTCCTATATTTTATATTCATCAATTACTACCAATGATTCAATAATTAATAAATAATTGGTTGAGTATTTATACACCACAAAAAAATATTCATTCTAAATATAGAAGAATTTCTCCTTCTGTCCAATAGACATGTTAGGTAAATTTGTTGGATTTACTCAATAAAATGTTAAATAGAATAATTAATATCAGTAATTAAAAGTTGTTCACTTCTCACTACTGACATAGAAATCACCCTTTATCATATTCTTGTATAATTCACCTTACTTCTTATAAAGTTTTTTTTCTTAATTGGTTACTTTATTTGGATACATCACACTTTCCATTGGAATTTTTACATTTTCATTCAAATTTTTTTACTATAATAACTAAAGATTAATCTTTATTTAATTTCTTATCTTCTTGGAGAACATTACCCAAAAGGTAATGAAGCATTTTCTCCATTTACTGTTCATTTTTTTTGTAATATTAAACAAAACTAGAGAAATTTGGTTATAAATATATAATAATAGTATGTATTGAATAAAATTGTTTGATATTTTAATTTACCCATTTTCATTGTAATTGTCACCCCATTTATATCTTATTTCTCTATCTCCCTACAGACTTATCAGATATGATAAAACATATGGTATCATCCAAGTCCTAATGATGTATCCTCATCTCATTAGAAATTAATGATGGTATTATGATGTAAAAATAAAATGTGTCAAACATGAGTCTCCAATAATATTATTTCAAACACTCACTTCTTGAGGTAGATCAACATTTATTGGGGACTCCAACACCTTGAATTTCCTATATCATAGTACTTTATGAAATATCATATACTACTCTTTGAAAAATCATGTTGGTAGGGACATGTTCCTTTTCTAAAAGTAACCGCAGTGTATATATAGTATTACTTTCTATTTTTATACAAAATAAAACTTAAGAAGATTAGTATTTTTATATTTATTATGGATTAAACATTTTTGATTAATTAAATCATTAGATGTCTCCCATTATTTTATTGAATCCTAGTATCCCTCACTAACAGTCTTAGAATACTCCATATCTAGAGTATTTTAGTGGAAAGGATCCATAAATACACTTCTCATAGTCTAATATATGGATACACCATGGATTAGAGAGTTTCAAGGTAGGAATTTGGCTGGCCAACCACAATAAAACACAACTCCTTATACTGTTGAGTGAAGCCCTAGCTTTTAGAAATCATAAATGTGATTTAATCAATGATTTTAATTTAAATATACATCAAGTTACTTATGGATGCTTCTTTTCTTCCATATTTATTTAATCCAACCTATCAATCTCATAAGAACTCCCTAGTAGTAGGATACACCCTCAATTAGGTATAATGATAACCCCGTACACCTAGTTTTATTCAAATTTAAATGATAGAAAGCATTATGAATTAACAGTTCATTGAGTGTTTTTTATTTCTCGACAAATGAATTCATTTTATATATAATATGAATGTATTATGGGATCTCACTAAAACATATACCAAGTAGTAAATGTAAATCATTCATTGAGTCTTAATTATTTTTAATCTATGAATTAACTGTTTATTATTTTATTTGATCACACTCACTTGCATACTCAAAAAACAATAATAAATTATGAATAAATTAAATAAACTACATGATTGATCTTGATAATTTTGTATTGGTTGATCTATTTCTGCTCGATGAATCAACCATGACCCTAGGGATATAATAATCGAGTCATCTCTGAATCATACCACAGCTCGTACCTCATTCTAATATGCCACTGTCTCATCTAGAACACCACCTCATCTTGACTCGGTCCATATATTTGTTCATCTTATTAATAAAACATAAATACTCAAACATGAGAGATGGGTATTAGGAACGCATGATATAGAAAAATAACTTTTATCTAGGTGTGTAGGATCTTATCCATATAATGGTGATGATAGATGATGTGCAGACCATCAATTTAATTAATTAATTATTACATAATCTATCACATGAAATAATTAATTAATGAATAAAAATACATATATACATTATTCAGTTAATACTTAAGATCAATTGTTACACAAATTAAATATGAAATAAAATTATATTGTGATAAATTTATATTGAGGGTTTTAAATGAATTAAAATAATTCATTTTAATTTTAATTCAAATAAAAAACATTCACACCATTTAAAATAATTTTTTTATCTTATACCAAATGTTGTATTAATTATTTTTTTAAATTTTAATTTTTTTAAACTTTTAAATTTTTCCCAGGCCTCCACTAGCCCATAAAACCTTGAAAGGGGGTACGAGCCAAATTTTTACCAAAAATGAGTATGGTGGGTGACGTAGGGACCAACCTAACGTGAACTAGGTCGATATATCCCAACATGGTTGCGGGTTGGCCGATAGAAGGATGTCACATGATGGGTTGCCTATATCTCAGGTTTGACTAGCGGGCATGGATATTGCCAAAATTATTTGGGAAGGCGGCGGCAGGGAGCACGGCAGGGGAGTCTTGACGATGGGAGTTATCATTCGATATGAGAAATATTGGTGGTGCATGATGTCGAAGACTAGTAGGTCCTATGGTGGTTCATGTCCAGTTGGACAGTGTGTGGAGGCAGATGTCGCGTTGGAAATCTGGTCGGCAAGGGTCGAGGCGGTAGGACGGTTGAGCCACCATGAGGTGGCTCGGTGTGCCAGATAGGGTGGAGAATCTTGTTAGGGAATGAGACTACTATGATGGGAGGGTATCCATCATGGTGAGTGGTTGGTCGGTAATGTCAAGGGGGATCAGCCCCATGCTGAGGCGGCGGCAGGGCGGTGATGTGTCGACCCTAAATATTTATTTTTTTTAAAAATAACCCTCTTCGGTTTTGACGTGTGAATTAGTAAAAATCAGATCCCATTTTTTTAAAAACAATCTTATGGATGGTTATTATAATCTTAGTAATTTGGGTTTTATATTTTTTTTGTTTTTTATTATTCTATACTCTCAAGGTGAAACCCCCATTTCAAACCTTTAAAAAAAATCATTTATAAGTTGTGCTACCAATTTCCACTTGATATAATTTTATTTTTATTTTTTATTTTCTAAAATCCAACAACATAGTATTTTGATTAAATAATTATTATGATTATATATTTTGGTTTTCAAAATTATATTGAATGATTGATCGACTAGAAAACATTTTACTGGCCACTTTAGACTATAATCTAGCCATAAACCCCAAAAACATGACCTCCAAAAAAAATTAAAACTCATATACATACATATATATATATTCCTTAAAACTTAAAACTGAAAAACTAACTTTGATCCATATTTAGACCTTCATATGTCCATACAATATCAGATTGGATCACCATCTATATCGTTGGGACCTTAACGATTCCCTCTTAAAAATTTATTACAAATTAAATTTTTTCCTTGACTTAAAATTACATGTGATCACTCTAATACCAATTTTTGGTATTGAGGCATGAAAAAAAATCAATTAGGCCGGGAAATTAAAATTTTTTATCACTGGATCAACGTAAATTCATCATATTTGATGATATGAGACCCTGTAAATGAATGGGTATCTCATGTAAATTTATTTAAGAATAAAATTAAAATGAATGATTACCTTGTTTTAATTAGTTGTGCATTTTTCAGCAGCCCATCATAAGTGACCATTCCTCAAAGGATCTGAGGTCAAATACCTCTAGATCATCCATATTCTCTTTAAGAGTCTTCAGGAAGTCTGGTCATTGAATTCCAAGTACTGGTATAGAGATATGATGATGCTTTCATTATCTTAATGATCACAACTATATGGTTCCTTCAATATATGTAAGAGATCTAAGTTCAATAAATTATGTGTTATAAAAATATTATTATGTTATAACGTAATTTATATTTTTATCACCTAATTTTAATATATAATAAATATATTATGTGATAAAAGTGATCCATTAACATGACTCGTAATTATAGTCAATACTAAATGAACATTGAGTATTAAAATAATATTTGTTCGTATAATATTTTTCCATGTATTTACTAAATACCTTGTGAATACCTTTTAATAAATAAATTCAGATTCAATTATTCTATACTCAAATAATAATGAATTTATTTATTCATTGGAGATCATTTATTCTTAGACATCCTCAAACCCCAGTGGTGGGACCCATAATGTCATAAACTCTTATTCATCATAATAGGGAAGAAGTTTAAATATGCTAAGTGTGTGACACTTTAGGCCCTTTTATTAGTATAAGTGAATATTATTCACCTACCAATATTGGAGTCTATAAATCCATCAATGCTCCTAAATATATGAGTTATAGTCATTGTAACACCCTGACCCTAGTATCCTAGACTTGATTCCTTTCTTTATTAAATTTGTATAAATACAAGACTTGTATCCCAAATGGCTGATGAATTTATTAGTTTTTGAATCTAGATTATATTCATTAATCTTATATAACAACTTAAAAAATAAAATAGAAAATAGAAAATCCTTTGATAATATCATTATTCTCTAATAATAACCCTTTATATTAGTCATAAAACACTTCTTGGTATACTGGGAAAAATAAAACAAAATAAAGTGGTGGGCCCAAATTCTCAATAAGGGTATACATACAACAAAATCTATCAAAAAATGTATAAAATTTATAGTAAGGTGATTAACTAAAACTCATTCCATTTAATCATTAACTTGAGAATAATATGGCAGGAATAAATGATGATCAAATAATTCTATATAAATAAATACATGAGAATGAAACTTAACCATAGATATTCTACTAGTCAGATAATCACAAGGAAAATCAATAATTAATATGATAATGATAGAATTCATAATGTCATACATCATAAAAATTTCATCAAGGATTAAACCAAGACACCATATATAATCAGATAAAACCCCTAACTAGTTTGTCTCATGAGACCTACTGATGCATCAAGGGGTTATAGCAGGCTCCACCCGTCACTTATTAATTCCAATGCATTCCTCATGTTAAAGGGGTGATGAAACATAATCAAAATAAACATTCATATTAAAACTAGCATAAAAAAGATGAATACATAAACCATAAAACATGAATGATATCAAAATAGCACATCCACAGTCAAACTAAATCATAAACCATTCAACAAAATATGGAAAATGATATCATAAGAGATCAACTTCAATCAAGCATAAGATCCAACAAAGGATGTTGACATAGATGAAAATATCCATAGTAAAACTAAATCATAAAACATTAAATGAAATGTGGAAAATTATATCATAATATGTCAACCTCAATCAATCATAAGATCTAACCAAGTATGTTGTCATAGGTTAAAATATTCTAATAAAATCATTAAAAAATATCTTGAGAGAAATACCCCTTTTTAATTTGAAATTGTTTATTTAAAAGTTGTTCAATTATAAAAACATTTCCTTTTAAAATAAAATTATAATCTTGTAAGGGAAGCTTAAAAAATTTTAAATCATCATGATTTCATAAAAATCTTCTCACTCTTCATAAGTTAAAAATAAAAATTTCTTCTGTCGAAAAAACTATAAAGTATATCTTTTGGAAAATAAATAAATGACTCCTTTTAAACCATTTTATAAAAATTAAAACTCAAGTAAAAGACTTTAAAAATTTGTAAGATAATATTAAAAATATTTTGGAAAACATTTTTAAGAAACATGGACATTGATGATAAATATTCCTCAGTAGATACTTACATATAAACAATCCGAATTATAATGAGATTGCGAAGTTAACCCTTACCTTAGGTCTGATTCCCTCTATACGTGTCTGAAACTAATTTATATTAGTTTTATACATATTATAAACTTATAAAATAATCATAATAATATTTATAATATCATATATGATTCATTTATGAATATATATTACCTATTTATCAACAATTCCAATGTAAATCAATATTTTGGTTAATAACTGCTTTGTTTATCGTACTTATCTTGACTTTTTATTCTTGATACTATTACTTAGATCATGACTTAATTACTTAAAAAATGTATAAAATTATTTATAATTATATATATTTAGTGTATAAATATATATAAAATATAGATATATGAAATGGAATATACCATTCATGGAGGCGGTAAGTCATACATACGCATGAACATTGTTTCTATTTTCTTATTGTATTGAATGGAAGAAGTTAAATGAAATATATATATATATATATTATTAAATTGTCATTTTTATTTTATATATTTCATATTTATTCATTATATTCATTTTTATAATCATCAGTGAATGGATAATTGTGGAAGACAACTCTCATCACGTCATGCAGACGGTAGACTGTACGTACGCATGAGCGACGATATAATTCCCATAATGGTAAAAGGGTAAGGGATTAGATGGTATATTAATTATAAATAATCAATATAATTTAATATTTACTATTTATATCTATTATATCCACCATTATACCCATCCAAATAAAATTGTGATGAAAAATAGATTACACCACATCATGGAGACGGTAGGTCGTACGTATGCATGTGTGGTGAGTTCATTTTTCATAGAATGTATAAAAGGTGGAATATTTTTATTCCATAATCATAATAACATCTCACCATATGTTTTATACTTGAGTTATTACTTTATAATTTTAACAAAACATGAAAAATTAATTATAAAAAAACTTGACAAGTCGATAAAGACGATTACCTATTCTTTAGTGAACCTCCTTTGGATCTCCTCTTAGGGACACAGGGGTTGGTCTTTTTAGAAGAAAAGAACCTATATGGTTTATATAGTGAATTTTATAAGGTAAATTGGTAGTTTTTGGTTGATATATAAGGCTCAAAGTGGTGTGAGGAAGTGAGGGAGGAGGTGCCCTTTTATAATTGAGGTGAGGGGCACTTTAGGAAACTATCAAAATATTAAATAAATATAAATTTATTTTTAATTTTAAAATGGATCCAAAGTGATTTATTTACAAGATATTATTTTTATGGTTCTAAATACTATCAACCAATTATTTTTAGATATGTTTATTTCACAATATTAATCTTATCTTTTGTCTTTAACACTTAGTTAAACCCTTTAACTCTTACCGTGACAACTTGGCTTTTTTATTATTTAGGGTTAATATTGTTACTATAAAATGTCAAATGAACACAATGATAATCATTAATGAAATATTTAACATTATTCTAGTTATTTGGATGAATTTTATATATTTTTTAAATTTATATCATTTAATAGAATATTATTTATTTCAAAGTATCATTTATGTCAATTGTCATACTATTCAATATTTTTCTTTTTAAAAATATTATAAGATGATAACTTCAAAAAACACATATAATGTATTAATAACATGTCTAAATATCTATAAAATTATTTTATGTCATTAATTATGTCAAATTATATTTATTCTAATATTTTTAATATCCTTTATTTGATGTTTTCATTGATTAAACAATTACTCTATCATTATTATGAAAGACTTTAATTAAATTATTTAATCTCTAAAAATTAAAAATAAATTATCATGATGAATATAAATTTATTATATTTAAAATTACTATTTAATGTCAAATTTTTTTCTCTATAACCATGTATTAAAAATGTAATACTTATTAGAAACATGAGTATGACATTTTTAATTTATCTTTAAATAAAATATAATAAATGTCTTATTCCCATCAAAGTGGCTAAAAACGGTATAATTTTGGGAAAAGGATGATTTTTTTAGAAAAACTCATAAAATGAAATTAGGACAATTTTTATGATAATTTTTAAATATTATTGTTACCCATAATTACATGATTTACCCTTAATCGTGGTTAATAAAATTTTACTAAATTTTACTATTCATATGCCCAAAAAGATAAGAAGACTATTTACATATTTTGGACCCACTGATCCAAATATGGAATCCATTTTTTAAAATTAAAAATATATAAGTTTCAGTAATTAATTTAAAATTAATCATGTTGATGGGGTGAGAAAACAGGTTATTGAAGTTTAAACATGCAAAAGGTTTAAATGTTTTTTAACTAAAATCAATGTAAAATTGATACTAATGACCTAAATTGGATTAAATTATTAAAAAAAATATTCTATTTATATTTTAAAACCATTCAATAATATATTTTAACAATATAAATTATTTTTATGAAAAAAGTTGTTTTCAATTAAAATTTAGTATTTTTCATTATTCATCAAAACATGAAACTTGTTGGAAAAATGCCAAAAAATTAAATAAATTAAATTTTTATATTTATATTTAAAATAAAAAGTTTATTTTTTCAAATATAATTTATAAAAGTGTCAAAATATTCATTTTAAATAGGTTCACCATTAAAAGGTGGTAAAGTTTTTTTATAAAAAATATAGGTTTTTATGTGTAACATTAGGTTTGTTCTTATTTTATGCCTCTCAAATATATTATATGAATATATAAAATATAGATTTCATTAATATAATTCTTTAATTGTAATTAATTTAATTTATTAGGATAAAATAACTTCGTGAGCATAAAAAAAGTTCTTTAAAAAAACATTTTCTATATATTCAGTTGGTTCCTATATTAATTTCTAATTAATTTGTAACAAATGAATTCAAAAATATATTTTAATAAGTTATTTAATAAAATTCATAACCTCCAACTTAATTTCTAGGTTATATCTTATTATATTGAATAATAAAATTTTAATAATATATTTTTGTTTGGTGAAACTCGGCCTTATATGTAACGCAATCCAACTCATTGTTGTATGTAACATAAGATTATCATAGTGTTTCATACAATTTAAGATATTAAATAAATTTAATTTATTTAAGAAGATACATACCATAAAACATTTGGGTGTTACATTCTACCCTCCTTCAATAAACTGCGTACTCGCAATTTGAACTCGGGATCAAAAACTATGGTTTTGACTTTTCAAAATATCTTTATTAAAATACCACATATGAAAAAGGATTAATGAGACCTCCACTTTAAAATAAATAAATTAAAGTATTAATTTCACTTAAGATAACACATACTAAGGTTTTTTATAGGATAACATGGGCATGGAAGAGAAATCTAACCATCAAGTTCTTATGGATAGTGATAGAGAACATGGTTAGGAGAAAGTTAGAAATCACAAAGCTAAAAATATACAATGATATAAGGGTCCATTTTATTCCTCAAAAAAAGGTACTGGAATAAAATTTTTGGTTTCAATATACTTTCCCTATATTTGAAGAATTAATTTACTTCATATACTAATAAAATAATAAATCATACTTACTTTACAAGTGAGTTACATCCTTTAATCAATTTCCACCAAAAACTCATCCTTTTCTCCAAACGATGAGTGATTATGATAAATTTATGACACCTAATGAACTATATTCAACTTGTAGAGAATCACATAATCCAAAAAATATTTACTATTTATTTATCATGTCTTGAAAAAATTAGAAAAAAAAATGGTTAAGATAATATATGATAATTCTCCAAAAATAATAAGCTTTTACATGAAGAAAAAAATTAATCTTCAAAATTCAATATTAATACCCAAAGTTAAATATAGATCATTCATAAAATGACTATCCTTCCTCAAAAAAAATTAAACTAAGATTGAAACTGAAAAATTAGAAGTATTTGATCATAGTATTCCAAATAACATCAATAACTCTTAATGTATCATACCAGAAATTAATTTCCTAAATCACATAATCTCTAAGATATTCTAACCATTTTCATAAATAAACTGAATCATCATAAGTCCACAATAAAATAATGTTTGAATCCAAAATACAATTCAACCTATATTTCTCAAAAAAAATTGTTTACCGAAATCTTATAGGATTCAAAAAATAGCGAATGTCTTCCAAAATAACATTAATCACTTAATAACCAATCCATTTTTAAATCCTATGGTTATCTATTTGATTAAAACAATTGTCCCTAAAATTAAAATAACATTTATCCATTAGATATTTTAACTAACTAAAAAAATTGTGCTGAGACGTAGGATAGTGGTAGGCGTTGCACCCTTGTCACCCTTCGGTTGTGTGTTCGAGCCCCATAGCCTTGATGGATGAAACGGGTAGTCACCTGGCCTATGGGTTAGCCCTTTTTCTAGAATTATATTAATATAAATCTCAAAATAAATATGATGTACATCCATGAAATAAGGTTAATTTCGAAATAGACTTTTAACTAAGGATTTCTATATAACCCCAATACATAAATACTTCATACATTTATTTCCATATAGTTCTTTCCTTGGTCTAGAGTTTATCATATATAAGTGGAAATTAACTCAGGTAATGCCCAGGTTCCCCACATTTAAGGTATAAATGGATTCTTAGGGTGATATTTATTTCCCTCCATCATACCCTTCATTTTTCCTCTATAACTCTTTTATTTATGTTCATATTTCCCACACATAAAGTATTTCTTCATACCGTTGAGACACTTTACTAGGTTTATCCTTCCACATTTATTATATGATAGAAATCGATCCTTTTTTCTACATGGTCTCATCATCGAAGCTCTTAGAAATCTATGTTCTTCTTTTCTTTGGTGAGTTTGGTAATTGGTTAAGGTATATGTTGTTAGTCATATTTTTGAGAAAATTGATTAGGCATGAACATGATATATTTTACTCCTATCAACATTCAATTTGGTTACTCGTCACCACTACCTTTTCCATCATGTTCAATGTTAACATTACTACTTCAGGTTCT
Source organism: Viscum album (assembly GCA_963277665.1). NCBI lineage: Eukaryota > Viridiplantae > Streptophyta > Magnoliopsida > Santalales > Viscaceae > Viscum > Viscum album. Next base: position 368,432,471 of record OY728125.1, read on the forward strand.
AGCCATTGACTAAAACTTGAAAGCATTGTGTGAGTAATAATAGTCATAGTGAGAAAAATGTATAATCATTTATAGAATATCATGACACATTATTTTCAATATAAACCACATTATATTTAACCTAAGTTATTATTTTTCAACATATATTCAAATCCTTCCTAATGTTTTGTAAGGTAAATGTGAATTATTCTAAGAATATTCCTCAGGAGTATCAAACCAGGTGCTTAATAAGGATCGTTTTTGTGTACCAGGTCACGTCGAGTCAATCTCGGAAAACCTTGTCAGAGTTTTCACACCTAGGTACATCTATGCCAGAACCATGTCTACTTGTAGTATCCTGATAGAGATGTACTTCTAGAAATACACATATAATCTCAACCATACCCAAATTCTAGTATGTTCTTCTATACTTATCCTCAAAGTCTATCTTAGGGTTATGTTCCCTAATCTAATATTTCTAAATCTATTTTCCAAGGTTTCTACTAAATCTATTTTTATACCAACTATAACACCTCAACTCCAGTAGCCCAGAGATAGTGCCTTACTTTATTACATTGGCATATATATAATACTCAAATCCTAAATGACCAATTAGTTTAGCAGTTTTAGAATCCAGATTACATACATTAATCTTACATTACAAATTAAAGCATAAAATACAACATATAAAATCCTTTGAGAATGTCATTATTCTTCTACAGTAACCATGTATATCAGTCATAAAACACTTCTTTGTATCCTGAGAAAAATAAAACAAAAGAAAGGGGTGAGCTTAGATGCTCAGTAAGGGTATACATACAGCGGAAGCTAACAAAAACAAGTATAAAAATTATGGAAAGGTGATTAACTGAAACACATGACATTTACTCAATAACCTGATCATAATATGGTAGGAATGTAAGATGGTAAAATAACTCCATATAAATAACCACATAAGAATGAAACTTAACCATAGATATTCTACTAGTAGAATAATAAATGGAAAATCAATAACTAATATTATAATGAGGGAATGCATAATGTCGGAAATAATAAACATATAATCAAGGATTAGGCCAAGACACCATACATAAATGGATAAAAACCCAAACTATTTTGTCTCAGGAGACCTACGGATGAATCAAGGGGTTATATAGGGCCTCGCCCATCACATACTAAGTCCAATTCATTCCTCGTATGAAAGGGCTGATGAAACATAATCAACATAAACATCCTTATTAAAACTAGCATATGAAATGTGAATACTTAAACCATAAATGATAAATGGTATAAAAATATCACATCCATGGTCAAACTAAATCATAAACCATTCAATAAAATATGGTAAATGGTATCATAAGAGGCCAAACTCAATCAAGCATAAGATCTAAAAAAGGATGTTGACATAGATAAAAACAACCATGGTAAAACTAAATCATAAACCATTAAATGAAATATGGTAAATTATTTCATAAGAGATCAACCTCAATCAAGCATAATATCTAACAAACCATGCTAACATAGATGAAAATATTCTAATAAAACCATTAAAAATATCTTAATAGAAATACCCATTTTTACTTTGAAATCATTTATTTAAAAGTCATTCAATTATAAAAGAAAATATTTCCTTTGAAAATAACCTTATAATTTCGTAAGGGAATATTAAAAACATTAATTCATCACAATAACAACAAAAAATCTCTCACGCCACATATGTTAAAAATAAACATTCCTTCTGTCGAAAAATCTATAAAGTGCATTATTTTGAAAATGAAAAAAATATTCCTTTTAAACCATTTTATAAAAAGTAAAACTTTAGTAAAAGACTTTAAAAAAATTTAAGTTAATAGTAAAAATATTTTTGAAAACGTTTTTTAGAAACATGTATATGGATGATAAATATTCCCAAGCATATACTTATGTATAAACAATCTAAATAATAATGAGATTGTAAAGTTAACTCTTACCTTAGGTATGATTCCTTCCATACATGTTTAAAACTTATGTATAGTGGTTTTAAGCATATTATTAACTTATAACAGAATCGTAATAATATTTATGATATCATATATTATTCATTTATGACTTTATATTACTCATTTATTAACAATTCCAATATAAAGAAACGTTTTGAGTAATAGTTGCTTTGTTTATTGTACATGTTTTGACTTGTTATTTTTGATCCTATTACTTAGATCATATTTTATTTGCTTCAATAATGTAAAAAATTATTTATATATCATATATATTTACTGTATAAATATATATAAAAGATATATATATGAAATGGAATACACCGTTCATGGAGACGATAAGTCGTATGTACGCATAAACGTTGTTTCTATTTTCTTATCATACTGAATGGAAGAAGGTAAATAACACACACACACACACACACACACATATATATATATATGTATATTATTCAATTAGTATTATTATTCCATATATTTCAAATTTATTCAATATATATATTTTCATAATCATTCTTAAATGGTTAATCATGGAATATGAATATCATTACATCGTGGAGACGGTAAGTCGTACGTACGCACAATCGACGATATCATTCCCTTAATGGTAAAAGGGTAAGAAATTAGATGTTATATTAATTTTAAATAATAAATATCATTTCATATTTATTATTTTCATCTATTATATCCACCATTATACTCATCCCAATAAATTGGTGATGAAAAATAGATTAAACCACGGTGTGGCGAAGGTAGGTCGTACGTACACACGCATGGTGATTTAATTTTTCATAGAATGTATAAAAGGTTTAATATGGTTGTTCCATAATCATAATAACATATAATAATATATTTTATACTGTATTTATTACTTTATAATGGAAACAACACATGAAGAGGAAGTATAAAAAGAAATGAACTTGAAGGAGTCGGTAAAAACGATTACCTCTTCTTTAGAAAACCTCCTTTGGATCTACTCTTAGGGACACTAGGGTTGGTCTTTTGAGAAGACCAAACCCTATATTATTGTTACCCATAATTACCTGATTTTCCCATTAACCGTGGTAAATAAAATATTACTAAATTTTACTATTCATATTCCCAAAAATTAAAAAAATCCTATTTACATAATTTGGACCCAATTATTCCAAATAAGAAATCAATTTTTTAAAATTCAAAACATAGAAGGTGCAGTAATTAATTTAAAATTAATCTTGTTGATGGGGTGATAAAATGGTTATTAAAGTTTAAACATATAAAATATTTACATATTTTTATATCTAAATTCAATGTTTAATTGATGATAATGACCTAAATTGGATTAAATGATAAAAAATAATCAATTTATACTTTAAAACCATTAAATAATATAATTTAACACTAAAAAATATTTTGATGAGAAAAGTTGTTTTTAATTAAAATTTTTTATTTTTCATTATTCGTCAAAATATAAAACTTTTCAAAAAAATTCCAAAAATTTAACTAAAGTAAGTTTTTACATTCTTATTTAAATGAATAATTTTTTTTACAAATAGAATGTGTAAAAGTGTCAAATTTTTTATTTAAAATAGGTTCTCCATTAAAATGCGGTAAAACTGTTTTTATAAAAAAAATAGGTTTTTAAGTGTAATATTGGGTTTCTTGTTATATTTTGTCTCTAAAATATATTATATGAATATAAAAAATATTTTATTGAATATAAAACATATATATTTTATTAATATAATTCTCTAATATTGGTTAATTTAATTTAATAGGATAAAATGACTTTGTGATCATAAAAAACGTTCTTTAAAAAAACATTTCCTATGTATTCAGTTGGTTCTTATATTCATTTATAATTAATTTGTAAGCAATGAATTCAACCATATATTTTTATAAGTTAGTTAATACTATTCATAATCTCCAAATTAATGGATATGTTATATCTTATTATATTAAATAATAAAATTTTAATAATATATTGTTATTTGGAAAACTCAGTATTTTGTGTAACGCAAACCAACTCATTATCGTGTATAGAGTAAGATTATCATGGTGTTGCATACAATGTAAGATATTAAATAAATTGATTTTATTTAAGAAGATACATACTATAAAATCTTGGGGTGTTATATTCATAACAATGACAACCTTTCCTATGAACACATGTTGTGTAATTCAATCTCTTTGTCGTGATTTCTTATAAAGTAGGGTGTGTACTTCTTATCATCATAATTTTATAATTTATTTTTCATTTAACTAACAAGATGTAAATACCTTATTTTACCATGGCCTTTGATTTATTGAAGGTACCACCATTCTAATTGACTAGGCCTAAAAAATCACATACATTTGGAAGCGAACAATTCTTTATTGATTATTCAATCAATGTTATACCAAAAATGATGCACACAATGAAAGCTACATTACTACAAATTCAGTGTAATATATTTTTACTTATATAAAATTACATGATAAAATATTATACACTAATAATAATATCAATCCCAGAGACCATTACACATGTTCATATATTGGAACTTCCAATAACACTGGAAACATGTGGTGTTCTTATTGGTGGGTTGGTCCTTATGATGTCATCTACTCAAGATCAAAGAATATGAACTTAATGAGAAAAAATATTAATTATTATGATCACCCAGCACATGAGATTCAGATATCATCTATATCCATTTATTATGATGTATCTAGACCATAATAATTATGTTTAATATTAATGTCATAGTATCTCAATATTCTCATTATATCCTAGGAACTATTATAACCTTTTGATATGAAACTAATATATGGATGTAACCATATAAATAGTTAACACATAAATATAAACACTAGTATAGTAATATTAAATCATGCATAACCCACTATATACATGATATGGGAATTGAAAAGTATTGTTCAAGTTGGGTCTAGGGCACCCAGTATTTCAACAAGAGCCTATTTTATACCGATTCTCAACACCTTTACCTAGGATGATATATCTATGGATTTATTCACCAATAAGTGGAATAAACCACCTCATAGGTCATTATATATGTTTACATGACACCAACGGCCCCATCATCCTCTCATAGTGAGCAGCATCACCAGCATCCTAGGTCATATCATCAGTGATCCTCCTTCTCCACTGGAAAAACATGTCACCCAACTACAGTAATGGTCACCACCAACTATATTACTCTGATAAACCATATATCCCCACTTCCAATTGTCAATATCACTGACAGTCGCACAGGTCATACCCAACACGTTCCCACAGAACCAAATCAATTATTGAATCACAACATAATATCCACAATAGGTGTTATTACACCCAATTATCCAAGGATATATATATAATTCAATTCATTCCATACCAGGATAAAACACATATTCTCACACATGATTCAGCCCTTGGTATCCCCTAAGAATAATAAAAACTCTAATAGGTTTCATTCTCAATCTTACTTGAACACCCCCACTCACTTTTTTTACCACGCATCTCATAACATACAAGTAACTAATGAAAAACCTAGTCACCATTTACTTGGTGTATGTGGGACTCCACTTTCCAAGAAACTATAGATGATATTACTTTAATTGGAAGATTCAAAAAAATTGAAAGAATCTAAGAAATTAGTGATTTCAATGATGGATGAAGAAACAGAGAGAATTATAGAAAACATATGCATATAAATGGTGATCCTTACCCATAACTCTATATTATTTCATAATACATGAAATTCTTACACTAATTAGATAAGAACTCCATTAAAGAAAAGGGGGATAATTGTATAGTGTTTTGGAAGATTTTTTTGAGTTCTTCTCATAAGGGAAACCTAGTTTACCATTTTTTAGGGTTTCCCCAACTTAATTAATCATTTTAGTAATTGTTGTAAAATTTTAGAAAATATTTTTTCATAACCAAAATTTGGACAAGGGAAAGGAATTTCTATCATAGTAAGACATTTCTAGAAGTCTTACTAATCTGAAAACATTATTCATCCTCTGAAAATTTGACAATCCTTTATAACTTAGTTTTATTGTAATAATTTTTTAGAAGCTTTTATAATATAGAAATATTATCCATCATTTGAAAATTTTACAATGTCCAAGATCTTATATTAATATTAAGACTTTTATATAAGTCTGGCTAATATAGAAACATTTTTCATCCTCTGAAATTATGATAAAGTATGTAATGACCTGGCCTAGGCCACCATCTAGGCCAACACATGGATTGAGCCTCTACTGACTTGAGTTGAATCAGTGATCTCCATGTTCTGATAAAAATAATCATATGAATCAATAGTAATCATTAGGTATAATTTTTACTAGATTAATAACATTTACCAATAGTAGGATTCTATAATAATTTCATCATGACCCATTCATAAATTGAATGTATACAAAAAAAATACTAGATAATAGGGGTAAAATAAACTTAAACAAAAGTATAATAATAAAATAGAGTAGAAATGATAAAAATATATAAAAAATAAACTCTCGTCTCATTCCAAAACTCCCACCCCAACAGAAACAACCTCGAGCAGATACATATCCTCAAGCACTACAATAACACTACACTTTTAACTCTAGAAATAATTAAAAGGGTTTAAATGGATGATGTGAGATAAACATTAAAAATAAACACTAAAATACCTAAAAAATCTAACCTATGTGACTTGATGTGACTATCTATCTAATAGATATGTTATCTACTTGAGAAACCAAAAACTAAATATATATCTACAAAAAAGGCCACTCATCTAAAGACATTGAGTGGTGTAATTTGGGTGTGATCTATAATCCCATTTGGTAATCACTGTATAATCCATGTGTTTCCCTTTATAAATAATTTTATAGACACTAGTTTAAAATAAAATAATTTAAAAATATCCTTTTCCTTTATTTTTAAGAAAACAATTCAATTTCTTTTTCAAATCCTCTTTTAAGACAAAAAAATCTATTTAGAAGAAATATTTAAAAGAGTTTCCTTTAAGAATTTAATTTAAAAAAAATACTTTAAAACCCCCTTATTAAACAATTACTTTCCCAAAAACCCATTTTTACCAAATTATTCTTCTAAGAAATAAAACCATGCAAGAAAAGAAAAAACCACTTCACTCGAACAGTGTCCATATAAAAATAACCTTGTAAAATAAATAAGGTAATAAACCAATAGATCAAACATAATTAACATAATATATGTGAGTGTATAATAAAATAAAATGTATCATAATAAGAATAATACAAAAAATAAAGGAAGAGTTATGACCTATAAGTTTCAAAGGAAACTAACTCTCTTGCAGAACACTAGTTGGCTAAGTGACCTAGAAAATAATATAACCAGGGCCTTTTAAGGACATAATAATAAGAACTAGTTGGTTACCCATGCCTATCTAGAGTAGAAATCATCCTATTACCCACCTATCTAAGGTCTCTCGAGTTCTAATCATAAAATATCTATTAATATAATCCTGAACAATCATCAAGTTCACACATACACAGAGTAATATAACACATAAATTCTTCTTTAAAAATTCCCCTTTAAAATCCCTTTAAAAACCAATCATCATTTAAACTCATTTTAAATCCCATTTAGAAACCGCATTTTCAAAACAAGAAAACAATTTAAGAAAACATGTTTTAAATTAAAATTCTATGAAATATCCATATATATACAAGTACACTTATATATGGACACATATGTGTACATATAGATATATAATCATCACTTTCATATATATAAACATTCATAAATAATTCCTAAGTAACAAATAAAGGAATGTATTTTAAATTACTTTCTGAAAACATTAGAGTTCCCAAATAAAATCATCAAACCACACTAATTATCAAGTTCTGATGTTAATAAATAATCGACAAAATAACATGAATATGTGAAATTTTTAAATAAAATAAAATAAATTCTAAAACAAACTTAAAATTCTAGTATAGTATAATTCCCTAATTTATGACCCATAAATTTTCCACCGAAATTTTATTAAAGGCTCAAACCATTATTTAAAATAACAAAATCATTTGAGAAATATTGTTAAAATTTTAATTAAATACAAATCAAAATTAATTTCAAAAAACCAAGATTTCGGAAACCCTAGTGTAATGTGGACTGAGAAGAAAATATCTAAAACATGGAAACACATACATAAATGGTGTGCAGATATAAAAAATCCACAAACACGAAGGAAGAAGACCAAAAGGAACCTTTATAGGCCATAACAATAAGAACTAGAATAGATTATAATTGAAACCCCCACCTATGGTTTTACATATGGAAAATTTTAGTAATGGAGAAGGAAATAATATGGAAAATATGGAAATAGATAAGGACCAACCCTTAACTTGTAATATTACATGAAAAGTTGAGAGAAATATAATCTTGATAGTGAGAGGATAAGGGGAGTGGTGCACACAAGGGATCCTCCCTATGGATGGTGTGTTGAATGGATAAGATGGTAAGAGGTGTCAAGGAGTGTTTTTTTATTATATTATTATGGTTGATTTGGGAATTCTGAAAAAAAAGAGAAATTGAGCATAGCACATGGTTTACCAACATGATTTACTAAATGATGTTGTACCTGTGCATCTCATAATAGAAAACCCAAACATACCTCACATGGTTTCCCTAGGACCCCACACAATTTTCTAAATGTGCACTAACCATGTCAAATAGTATTTTATAGTTACATACTCAAATTCATGGTTTGTGAATGGTTTTCCAAATTTTGATGGGTAACCATGCAATAACTAAAAAAAATGGCTGGGCCCAAAACTAAATAGAAATAATGAAGGAAAATAAATAAATGAATTTAATAAATAAATGAGTTCAAGGTGTCATAAGTATTCCCACCATAACACTTTATGCACCTATAAAACCTAGAGTAAGAAAGGTAAATCAATATAAGGATAAGGAACAACCTCCTCATCTGGAAATCACTTCCAAAAACCAAGGGACACCATAATTTCCATAGAAACCATATTTAAAGACTTAAAAGAAAAAGGTCAAAAACTAAACATCTTACTATTTCTAAGTAAAGGTTGTCTTCACTGTAAGTTTCCAACCCTCTCCACACATGAACACATATCACAACTTCTAATCAACCCACTAAAATAGATTCAGGTCCTAAGAGACTAAAACCAATCCATGGGGTAGGGATTGGGAAACTAAACACCCCTAGCTTAAAAATATAGATAAGGACCACATGGAAAGGGAAAAATTCATAGTGGTCTCCCCAGTATTTATGAATATTTATAGAATTCCAATTCTCCCAAGTTAACTAACACTCCCAAACTTTTAGATGAGAATATTATTCCAAAAATGATCAATAGGGAATTGAAGACCCTAAAGGAAATTTACTAACACCCAAGAAAATTTTGCATATATCTCCCAAATAATCATGAGATATCAACAAGGAGTTACTCTGAATCAAGACTCAAACACTCCATTAGAATCAAGACATCATAAGCGATACCACCTAAAACAAGGCACTTGAGAATATACAAATAAAAAATAAAGGTTTAATGGAAAACGCCTCACACATAGGGATACCTAAGAAATAACATCTTGGGATCCATTCTCGGGTTAAGTGAGGGTAACTTAGTACCCATAATCATAACATCATGCTCTAATGAACCCAACAAAAAAAATAGAACACTATCCAGAGAACCACTAAATATGGGAGTAGCACTAATCCTAGTCACCCAAACACACCCCCAAGACTTCACATGTACGACTCCTCAGAAAGGAAAGCTCATCGCAAGTCTATCTTCACACTAAAAATCAAGGTTCATAACCATTACTATGGAATAACATCATTGAAACCACCACATCTTAATCGGAAACCCAAATAGGTTCCCAAATAACACATCAACCCAGAATTTATAGATAATATTTGAAAAGTCTATAGTCTACAAGCATAAATCCCAAAATCAAATCACCAACCTTAAAATAGAAACCCATTATAAAATAAAAAAATGATTTACACTCAAATAAAGGATAAAGAGACTTTAAGTACCTCTCTCAAATATTGACTCTCTATTTTTTATCAATACCATTTAGAGTAATAAATAACATAACACAAAGAAGGAATTTTTCCACTCATGCTTCTAGTTTCAAACCAAGTAGTCATGATCCAAACCCTAGGACAAAATAAAATATATACACCCACAAAAAAAAATCATTTAAAATCACTTTTATTTTTAAACATTCTTCAAAATTTTAAAATAAAAACAATCATTTTTCTCTAAAATCCAAAGAGAGAAAAAACACACTTTCCAGATCACCCCTCTAAAACTAAAAACAATCATTTTCATTGAGAAATATAATTAAAATTTCTATTTACAAAAAAAATTATGAAACATTTTTCACAACAAAATATCCCATGTTTATTAAAAATATAAAACATAAAAAACCTATTATCAAATACCAATTAAAATTTTTCTAAATCACTTTAAAATATAATAATACTTTCCTTTAAATACAAAACACTCAAAATAAAAATTTAAAATTTTTAAAATACCCAAAAAATATTTCATAATGTTTTACTAATTCATCTTGAGAAACATTTTTCTTCTATTTAGTAAACCTAATATTTAAAAACAATAAAAAATATTTCAAAATCCACCATACCCTTTTCAAACACTTTTAAAACCACTATGAAATCTCTTTTTCAAAAAAAAAATACAAAACTTTCCCATTTTCCTCATCCTAAAATAATTTTTTACCAAAACTCACACAATAAATGACACACCTTAACTCTAAAAAAATAATCAAAAATTCTCAACACAACACAAGGAACAAGTTTTTAAAGACCCTAACCCTAGTAGCCTAGATTCAGTGGTTAATTTATTACATTGTTATTAAATAAAAGCAATTACATCCTAAGGGATAAATAGTTTAGTAGTCTTGGAAAACTATATACATAATTGAAACTCAAATTACATTAGAAATTTTAAAATACAATATATTAATTCCTTTTATAAAACCATTATTCCATTAAGAATATCCTTGTATATTAATCATAAAACACTCTATAGAATCACAGGGAAAGGTAAAATATGAAAGGGGTGAACTCAGATGCTTGATAATAGTATGTTTACAATGGATTATATCCTGAATAAATAAGTAATAATCAATATGGAAAGGTAAATATCTGAAAACACATTCCATTTAATCAATAACTTAAGCATGAAGAATAATATGGTAGGAATAAATGATGAACTAATAATGTCATATAAATAATCACATGATCTTAAAACTTATACATGGATTCTAAACTAATAAAATAATCACATAGACAGAAATAAATAATCTCATAATAAGGTAATGAATAATTTAAGACAACATAAACAAACCATCAAATCCTCATTCTAGGACAACTTATATAAATGGGTAAGGCCTCGGCCAAATACCCAAGCTAGTTTGTCTCATGAGACTTACCAATGCATCGGGGGGCTATAATGGTATTTTCCCATCACTTACTAATTCCAATGCATTCCTCATATAAAATGGGATAAAAATAATCAACATAAACATTCTTATTGAAAACTATCATACCAAATTTTAATACTTTACCCAATCAATAAACATAAGCATAACCCATCCAGAATAATATGTTGATTGGTATCAAAATAATCTATCCCCAACCCAACTGATCCTAAACCATATAAATAAATAATAAGGATGGTATAATTACATAATATCCCTAATTTAGAATAATTACGTAAAGTTTTTTTGACATTTAGGAGTATAAATATCAAAAATATCATTAAAAACATTCCTGAGGAAAATAACCTTTTCACTATAAAATTCTCTTTCAAAAACTAATAATTTATAAAATATGGGGAAAAAATTATTTTAAAAGTATCATGGAAACTTTTAAAGTGAACATAAAATCATTTATTGTTCACGACGATGGTAAATAACATTCATGTCAAATAAGTTAAGATAAAACATTTCATTCACACTTTTGTAAAAAGATAAAAGTAACTCGTTTAAAAAATAATAGGAAAATTATTTTTTAAAAAATTAAAAGAAAAACATGGTTAAAAATTAATTTAATAAATAATTTTATAATATTAAAAATATTCTACATTTTAAGAAAAATATGATATGGAAGAAAAATCATTTTCGACTGAAAAGAGAAATAAAGTCGGCTTTTCTTAAAATAGTTTTCTTAATAAATCTCAGTACTATAGAGAGTAAATGATATTATTACTAAAAAACTTAATGAACAAATAGATTAGATAAAAATATATTGGATTTAAGATAAAATATTCAAATAATTCCCCCATTTTAGACTTTAACATAAACAATCCCGAATAATAATGGAATTGTGAAATAAACCTTTACCACTTTAGTAACTTTTAAATCATAAAACCCATGAAAAAAATAGCCTTATATAGATATGTATATCCCATAGTTTTCATGATAATAATCATAAAATAAATTCATGGTTATTATATACACCACGTAAAATAAATAAGCAGTGGATATGCCATATGTCTCTTTAAGTAAAAGTGAGACGAAAAACCTATACCACTTTGGGAACTTTTGAATCATAAGCCCCATTAAATAGAGAGCTATATATGGATATTTATATCTCATAATTTTCATGATAATAATAATAAAATACATTAATTTGGAATATATTCACTACAAAAAATAAATGAGTGGTGAATATAGCATATATATCATTGAAGTAAAAGTGAGATGAAAAACCCTTACTTCGGGTCTGATTTCATTTGTACATGTATGAACCTCCTATATATTAAATATATATTTATTATAAATATATTATATAACCATAATAATATATATCATACCATATATGATTTATTTATAACCCTTTATCACTCATTTATTAACAATTCATTGATAAAATCACTCTTCTGGGTAATAACTACTTTATTTTTCATATATGTTTGGGTTCTCTTGTTTTCATCCTTGTACTTTAATCATGGTTCCATCATATCCAAAATTTGAATCATGATATAAATATCATATATATTCATTTTATATGTATTTATAGTAATCTATAAAAGTTAGATAGAAAATTGAATTACATTTTTCATGGATACAGTAAATTGTATGTACACATGAACGTTGTATCCATTTTTTAATAGATAGAAAGAAAGAAATTTAAAAAATACTTCACGTTTATAAAATAATTATTATATCATATATATCATATATATTCATTAAATATATCTTTATTACTATCTATTTCAAAATAAAATGAAAAATGTATCACATCACTTTGTGGAGGCAGTAGTCCATATGAACGCACAAGCGACGTTATTGTTTTTCATAGGATTGGAAGGTAAGAAGGTATATTTGATATTATAATTTCAGAATTATAATTTTTAAATAAATATAATATATATATATATATATATATATATATTAAATTAATTATTATATCTATCCATGAGAGGTGGTGATGGAAAAAAAATTACATTGGTTCGCGAGGCGATAGTCTGTCGTACACACAATCGACAGTTTCATTTCCAATTTGATGGATGAGGATATAGATATAGGTTATTTAATTAAAATAGTAACAAATTAGTATATGGTATATAATGGTGTTATTATTTTATAATATTTTATGAATATTTTAATTAGTTATAAGAATAAATAAAATAAAATGTAAAGTTAAGAACTATACCTCTTCTTCGGATAACCTCTTTAGGTTTATACCTAAAGCCTTCTTAAAATTGTTTTATAATAAAAAAAGGGAATATAAGTAATGGTTACATATTTAATTAAGGTATTTTTTTAGATATTGGTTAAACAAAAGGTAACGTTAAGTGTGGATAGGAGAGGAGAGGGGGTGTCCTTTATAAGTGGGGGAGAGGACACACTTGGAAATTTTGAAAATAATAAATTATACCCATGTTTTTTACACACAAAATGGATAACAAAATGGACCATTTTGAAACCATGAAAGTTTTAAGGTTGAAATATGGATGTAAATTACAAATTATAAAAAATATTATGCCATTTTAACCTAAATAATTTTAGTTTAACCCTATGGTAAACTCGTTTTAACCTTAACTGTTGTAATTAATTTTTACTATTTTTAATATTAATTATGAAAAAAATTAAGTTAAACTTATTAACTAGTATTAATTATTATGATTAAAAATATTATATTCTTTTTTTAAATTCAAATAACATATCTGGTATAATTTAATTTAAAATTAAACCCACAAGCATGATGAAAAAATGGTTTTCCAAAGAAAATTTTTCTTTAGTATAAAGTGTTTTAATATGAAAATTAAAATTGAAATTGATTAAAATAAACTAAATTAGATTAATAATAATATAATTTAACTAATTTTACTTGAAACTATTTTAAAACAAAATGTAACCTTGTAAATTATTTAAAAAATGACAGTTTTCAATAAAAATCAGAATTTTTCACTGTTCACTAAAAAATTAATTTTATCAGAAAATTCTCAAAACATAAATATAAGATAATTTTTAAATCATGATTTCAAAAATTAAGTTCATTTTTCAAATAAATTTTCTAAAATTGGAAAAAAATTAAAATAAATGCAAAAATGCAACAAAACTGCTTTTATAAAAATAATGTTTTTAAGCATAGAATTGGGTTTATTCTTATCTCATTCCTAGAAAAAAAATTAGATGAATGATAAAATATTTTATTGAATATATAATATATAAATTTCATTAAAATCATTAAATAATGGTGATTAATTTAATCTATTAAGATAAAAACACATTACATGTGTAAAAATAGATTTTCATAATAATTTCTTTTACTTTCAAATGATTTTTATTTTTATTTAAAATCAATTTATAACCAATGAATTTATTTTATACATATGAAAACTATATAATTTTTATAATTTAGTTAGTCATATTCATACCTTCCAATTTAATTGCTAGGTTATAATGGTATACTATATTACGTTTCATTTAGACTCAGGGTTGTGTGTATCGTAAGCTATCAAAGAGATTAATGTTATTTAAAATGAATATATATCATAAATTATCAGGTTATTAAATTATTTAATCTAATAAATTTCAACCTCACAATTTTAAATTTCTCTTATAAAACAATGTTTTTACATTTTAAAATTTCTTTTTTGAAATCCCACATTATAAAAGGGTTAATAAAAGACAATCAATTCATCATAAATGATTGTAATAGGATAATGTTTTTTTAAAGATAGTTTTTTAGATTTTATTAATACCTTTACCATCTAAGAACATAATTAAATATACTTGATATATTTTTATTTCATAAGAACAATTTCATCCTTTGGTTGTGCATCGATCAATTTTCACTTCATCTCTTACTCCAAGGAATGAATATCTAATATGAATTTTTTATGACTGAAGCACTAAAATTAACTTTTAATGGATCATAATATCCATAAAAGAATAATAATTTATTCTGAATATCTTTATATATCAACCAAATCTAATGTGGTTACCACAATGTAATATAACAATGAAAATGTCTAAAAATACATATGAATAAATAATACATTTTACTTCAAAATTCCCATCAAATGTTCAACTTAGAATATTATATAAATAAATAACCCTACATCCCAATTCACGTCAATATTCTCAACATTAAAGAATATTTTCACCTCAAATATTATTTCATACCTTTTAACTTACAACTCCAAAATTTAATAGCATTCTTCCTAAATAATCCTTTATGTTAAACCTAATGGTTATATACACCTAAACCCAATAAAATGTCCCCAGAAATATCATTTATAATCTCAAAATAAAAAATATTTGATCCTATAATATGTTTCCCAAAATCAAATTAATATATAATCATCAAACCATTTATGTAAAAACAATTTCATACTAACTAGTACATCACATATGCCAGTGGTTGGTGATTCACCATTGTAGTTCTTCGGTTATGGGTCTAAGCCATGTAGCCTCACTATATGTGACAGTTTGTTTCCCAATATGTGGGTTGTAATTTAAAAAATAATAATATAATTCCTATAATGCTCCCAAAAATATGATAAAAATCCTCAAAAATAACATTAACCATTAAATCACCTTTTAACAACTAGGTTTTTCTATACGATAAAACATATATTCTCAAATTTTAATAACCCATAATTACCTCATAATAAATGATCATATAAAACCAAAAGGTTATGAATAAATTTAAACTTATGTATATGAAATAAAAAAATTATTCCTTGAATAACCTTCTCACTAAAACATATACTAAACCAGAGGTTTATATTCAAATAAGTGTCTCTAAAAATATCCTTCATTATATTAAACTCTCATCACATAAAACTTTAAAAGGGGTGTCTCCTCATTTAAACTGATGATCAACCTTAGGAATATTAACCCATGATGGTATCCATTACTCTTGATTTAATCTTAGATTAATACATGTTTTCTTATAAAAAAATATTAACACAATCCTTAGACGTTTCATGACTCTTATAACCAAAATACCATTGATAAAAACACTTCTACAACATAATTCTTAAATCCCAATACATAAATACTTCATCATTTTTACTTTAATGGTTGGTATAATATAGTTACTTACTTTTTCTATGATTTAAACTTTAAAAGAGATAATTGTCTCAAATAATTCTTAGGTTCCCCAAATTCAAGACAATAAACTATAAATAGATCTATATGATGAAATTTATTTCTTTTCATTGTACTCCTCACTTTTCCTCTATAATTCATTACATTATTTCCTTATTTTACACACATAAAACATTTTCCTTTTCTTTTGATACATTCTCTTGGGTGTTTATAGTCACATTTATTAAATAAAGGATATTGAGCCTTATTTTATCCATGGTCTCCACCACCAAATATCTCAATGGAATCCATTATTCCATTCTTTAGTGAATCCAAGAGTTGGTTAAGGTGTAAGTTTTCAATTATATATCATGATAACTGATTAGGAATAATCATGATATCTTTCACTCAATTCATCATCCCATTTGGTAGCTCATAATCACCATATTTTCCATCATATTCAATTTTAACATGATTCCTTAGGGTTCCAACCATTGACTAAAACCAAAAAGGCATAGTGTGAGAAACAATAATAATAGCAGAAAAACATATAATCATTAATAGGATGTATAAATAATGACACATTATTTTCAATATAAGACACCTTAGGTTTAATCTAATTCATTAATTTTCATCATCTATTAAAATCATTCATGATGGTTAGTAAAAAAAAATTAATTAACCCAATCATATCCCATGGTAGTTTCAAACCAAGTGTGTAGTAAAACCTGTTTTCATTCACCAGGTGATGTTCAAGTCAAATCCAAATGTTCTCTTTTCAGAGTTATTACAACTAGGTACAACTTTTTTAGATCCATATCCACTTTTAGTATCCATATAGGGATGTATTTCTAGGAAAAACATATAATATATACCATAGAAAAACTTTAGGATGTTATCTTATACTTAGACTTATCCTCAAAGTTATACATATGGATATATTACCTAATATATGTTTTCTTAAATCTATTTCCCAAGGTTTCTACTAACATTTCTCTAATACTAACTGTAAATACCCCAACCCTAGTATCCCAGAGTTAGTAGTTACTATATTATATTGGTACTAAATACAAGTGATCACATCCCAAAGGATTGAATAGTTTATTAGTCTTGGAAAACTAGATATATACTTGAAACTCACATTACATTTAAATACATAAAATACAACATAGAAATTCTTTTATGAACACCATTACTCCTTTTATAATATCCCTCCATATCAATCAGAAAACAATTCATGGAATCCTGGGGAAAGGAAACATAAGAAAGGGGTGATCTCAGGTGCTTAGTAAGGGTATACATACAGTGGAAGATATCATGAATAAATAAGGCATAATAAATATGGAAAGTTAAATATCTGAAAACACATTACATTTAATCAAAAACTTAAGCGTGAAGAATAATATGGAAGAAATAAATAATGAGATAATAATGTCATATAAATAATCACTTGATCTTGAAACTTATCCATTGATATCATAACTAATCAAATAATAAAATTGAAATCAATAACTAACATCATAATAAGGTAATGAATAATTTTGGATATCATAAACAAAATTCCAAGGCCTTGTTCCAAGACATATTACATAAATGGGTAAGGCATCGGCCAAATACCCAAGATAATTTATCTCATCAGACCTACTGATGCATCAAGGGGCCATAGTGGGCTCAACCCATCACTTCCTAATTCCAATGCATTCCTCATATGAAATGTGAGAAACATAATCAACATAAACATTCATATTCAAAATTATCATACTAAATGTTAATACTTTAACTAATCAATAAACATAATCATAAACCATCAAGAGTAATGTGGTGAATGGTATCAAAAGAGTCTATCCCCAGTCAAATTGATCTTAAACCATCCAAATAAATAATAATGATGGTATGATTACATAATATACCTATTGGATCATAAGTAATATAAGGTTTGTTATTTTTTATGAATATAAATGTTATAAAATTTCATTGAAAACATTCTTGAGTAAAATACCCTTTTCACTTTGAAATTCACTTTTAAAAGAATAATAATTTCTATAATATTTGAAAAAACATTTTCTTTGAAAAGTATCATAAAAAAATTTAAATTAATATTAAAATCATTGATCAATCATGATGGTTTTAAATTTAGTTCATGTTGAATAAGTTAAAATAAAACATTCCTTTCATGATTTGGTAAAAAGTCAAGAAGTACCTTATTCAGAAAATGACATAAGGATTCCTTTTAAAATATTTTATCAAATCCAAAAATGGGTAAAAATTAATTTAATAAATCATTGGGTAATATTAAAAATATTATTTAAAATATTTTAAGGAAAATATGGATATAAAATAAAGATCATTGTTGACTGAAAATAGAAATAAAGTTGGATTTTCTTAAAATATTTTTTCGAAATAATTTTAAGGATCAAATAGGGTAAAATTGTACTGTTAATTTAAAATTTCATGAAGAACCAAATATGAAAAAAATATATTGGATTTAATATATAAATATTCAAATGATTCTCCCATAAAAAATTATAACATAAATAATCCAGATAATGATGAGATGTTGAAATAAACCCTTACCATTTGGTAATTTATAAATTGTAAGCCCCATGAAATAAAAAGCCTTATATGGGTATGTATATCACATAATTTTAATGATAATAATCATAAAATACATTCATGGGTAGTACATACAACACAAAAAATAAATAAGTGGTTAATATAGAATGTGTATCATGGGAGTAAAAGTGGGATGAAAAACCCTTTCTACTTTGGTAGCTTTTGAATCGTAATCCCCATGAAATAGAGAAAATTATATGGATATGTATATCTTTTAAATTTCCTGAGAAATTCATAAAATAAATTCATGTGAAATATATACACTACAAAAAAAATAAGTGGTGAATATGGAATATATCACAAAAAAGTAAAGTATAATGAAAAACCTTTACCTCAAGTCTAATTTACTTCTTACATGTCTGAAAATATTATATAATAAATATATATTTATTATAAATATATATAAAAACTATAATAATATATATAATACCATATATGATTTACTTATAACCTTTTATCACCCATTAATTAACAATTATTTGATAAAATCACTATTCCGGGTAATAACTACTTCATTTTTCATATATGTTTTGGTTCGGTGGTTTTGGTCCTTGTAATTTGATCATGGTTCCACCATATCATAAATTTTATTCATCTTATAAATATCATATATATTCATTTTATATGTATTTATATTAATCCCTAAAAGTTAGAGAGAAAAACTAATTACACCATTCAGGGAGACAGTAGACCGTACGTACGCATGAACGTTGTTTCCATTTTTTAACAGATGCAAAAAAATGTAAATAATATTTCACCTTTACAGAATAATTATTATATAATATATATTCATTAAATATATAATTATTAAATTATATTTAAAAATAAAATTTAAAATGAATCACATCGTTTCGTGGAGGCGGTAGTCCATATTTATGCACAAGCGACGTTATTGTTTTTCAAAAGATTGGAAGGTAAGAAGGTAGATATGATATTATAATTTCAGAAGAATAATTATGTCATAAATATCATATATATCTATATATATATATATATATTAAATATATAATTATATATATCCATGAGAGGTGGTTATGGAAAACAAATTACATTGGTTTGAGTGGCGGTAGTCTATTGTATACACAATCAACGGTTTCATTTTCCATTTGATAGAAGAGTATGTGAATATTGGTTATTCAATTAACATAATAATTTATTACTATATGGGATATATTTTTTTATTATTTTATAATATTTTATGATGATTTTATTTATTTATAAGAAGGAATAAAACAAAAATGCATGGTTAAGAACTATACCTCTTTTTCAGACAACCTATTTAAGTTTATACCTAAATACTTCCTAAAATGGTTCTATAGTAAAAAATTGACTCTAGTTCATGGGTATGGATTTAATTAAGGTATTTATTTATGTATTTTTCTAACCAAAGGGCTCTTGAAATGTTAATATGAGAGAATAGGGGCATCCTTTTATAAGTGGGGATGAAGAAACACTTGGAATTTTTGAAAACAATAAATAATAGCTATGTTTTTTACACCGAAAATGGTTCCGTAATAAACCATTATCGAAACATAGATGTGATAATTTATAAATATTTCCATGAAATAGAAATTGGACAAGTTTTTAGGTCATTTTAAGCCTTATCTTTTTAGATTAACCCCTAGTAAACCTCTGTTAACCTTAACCATATTAAATAATTTTTACATTTTTTACTATTAATTATGACCAAAAATTAAGTTAAACATGTTAAATAATATTAATTATGATTAATAAAAATATTTAATCTATTTTATGAAATTAAAAACACATAATTCTTGTAATTTAATTTAAATTTAAACACTCACACGTGATGAAAAAACGGTTTTCCAAAGAAACATTTTCTTAAGTATAAATAGTTTTATATCAAAATTACTCTTGAAATTTATTAAAATGGAATAAATTGGATTATTTATAATATAATTTTACTAATTTTACTTTTAAACCATTTTAAAATAAAAATTAACTTTGTAAATGATTTAAACAAAAAGGTTGTTTTCAATAAAAATCAGTATTTTTCACTATGCATCAAAAAATTAATATTTTCATAAAATTATCAAAGATTTAATATAAGATAAGTTTTAAATTATGATTTAAAAAAATTAAGTTAATTTTTTCAAATAAATTTTCTAAAATTTGAAAAAAAAAATAAGTGTTAAAAATTAACAAAACCGCTTTTTAGAAAAATATAGTTTTTAAGAATAAAAATGTGTTTATTCTTATATAATGCCAAGAAAATAATATTTGATGAATGATAAAACATTTTATTTAATATATAATATATAAATTTAATTAAGATCATTCACTAATAGTGATTAATTTAATTTATTAAGATAAAAACATACTACGTGCATAAATAATAGATTTTTAAAAAAATATTTCTTTTACTTTTAAATGATTTTTATTTTTATTTATAATCAATTAATAACCAATGAATTTATTTTACACATGTGTAAACCATATAATTTTTATAATTTATTTATTATTATTCATACTAACCAATTTAACATCTAGGTTATAATGGTATACTATATTATGGTTCATTTGTACTCGGGGTTGCATGTGTCACAAGCTATCTAAGAGATTAAATTTATTTAAAAAGAAATATATCATAAAGCCTATAAGTGTTAAAAACTTAATCATTTTTTACATTATCTAGATCTAATAATAAATGGATGTAAATAAAAATACAAGTGGAATTTGTAATCTTAATTAACCTTTCCATGTGGTTTGATGTTCCATAGGTTTATCGGAAAACAATACCCAAAACATTTTGGGATCCATCATTGGTTGTTGTCTAGTCTATTAGGTTATGTAAACCAACCTCACACCACTAATCCTTCCTTTATTTACATTCAAAATCCAATAAATGAACCCTAAGTAAACTCACCATGCTGATGAAGATCATCATTAGGAATTATAATCTAAATAAAATCTAAAATTCAAGATTATAACCCCAACTACCCATAGTAACTAAAGTGCCATTATGATGGGTGGTGATTATGAACCGACTCAAAACCAACCTTATTAGTCTAGATAGTCCTATATCTATAATACAAAACTCCCAAAATATAAATCAGTTGTTATATAAAACTAGGCCTATTTTAAGAACCTTCCTCTGATACCATTTATAACAATAAGGCTCGGGTGGCAATCTGGACCAACGCCCAAAGCGAGTAGACACTAACTCGAGGGGAATCTATAATCCCCCTGGGATGAAGGAAAGTTTTATAAGCATAAATAGTAATTATTGGGGATGATTTCACTTAGATAAATAACTGTTAACAATGGTAAAATTCTATCGGTATTTTGGCATGGACAATCTGCAAGTTAGACATCCACACCAAAAGAACACATGAGGAGTAAAATAAACTTAAAAAAATAAAATTAGAAAAAAAAAATATACAATATAAACTCTCAAATAACTCCTAAATTCCTTCCTTTACAGAAATCAACTCCATAATATTTTTATCCTTGGCCACTACAATAGCACTACATCTCCATCCATAGAAAGTAGTAAAATGCCTACATGGATTATGTGAGCTAAATGCTAAAAATAAACAATGAAATAATAAAAAAAAGATAACCCATGTGACCTGAGGTCACTCTATATCCAATAGATATACTCAATACTCAAGTAACCAAGAATATAATCTCTATCTACAAAAAAGGTCACTCAATATACAGACATTGAATTGTGTAAGTTGGGTGTTATTTATAATCCTAGTAAGTAAGCATCATAGAATCAATGTGTTTCCCTTTACAAATCATTCCAAAAACACTAGTTTGAAATAAAATAATTTAAAATAAGGATTTTACTTTATTTTCAAGAAAAAAACTCAATAGTTTTTCTAAATCCTCTTTTAAAACCCAAAAAAAATCATTCAAAGAAATATTTAATAAAAATTCCCTTTAATTATTTTATTTACAACAAGGCTTTAAAAACCCTTAATAAACCATACCTTTCCCAAAAACCCATTTTTATCAAACCATTATTCTAGGAAAAAAACCTTGTAGGGAAATAAAAAAACATTATCACTCAAACAGCCCCAATACAAAAATAACCAAGTAATACCAATATAGAAATGATCTGATATATCAACTATAATAAATATAATATATGTGAGTGTGGCATAAAAAAATAATTGTCACAAGAATAATATAAACAAAATGGGAAGAGATCTGACATATGGGTTCTAAAGGAAACTGACTTTCTCATAGAACACTAGCTAGCTGAGTGATTTGACAAACAATATAACATGGACCTATTAAGTACAACAGAACTAGACTCTAGCTAGCACCTCATGCTTAACTAGAGTTTCACCCATCATGTTTCCTACTTAAATAAGTTCTACCATGTGCCAACTATAAAACATACAATAATCTAATAAAAAATAAGCATCAATCCCACACACACATAAAGTAACTTATATCATAGATTTCACTTTAATAATTATCCATGAAAATACCTTTAAAAATCAAGCATTATTTAAACTAATTTGAAATCCCTTTTTTAAATCCCATTTTCAAAAATAAGAAAAGATTTAAGAAATAAAGTTTTATAGTGACATTCTATGAAATTTCCATATATATACAATTAAAATTATATATATACATATATGTGTACATATAGATATATACCCATCACTTGTATATATATATATATAAGAATTCAAAAAGAATTCTTGAGTAACAAATAAAGGGATACAGTTTAAATTATTTTCCAAAAATATAGGAATTCTCAAATAAAAATAGAAAACTATAATAAATAGTAAGTTCCAATATTAATAAATTATAATCAAAATACCATGAACAAGTGAAAACAATAAAAATATAAAATAAAAATACTTATAATTATAGTGCATAATAAATCCCAAATTTAAGATCCATAAATTTTCCTTTGAAAATTTATTAAAGGATCAAAAAATTATTCAAAACACCTAAATTCTCTGATAAATACTCTTAAACATTTTAATAAATACATGTCGTAATTAATTTCCAAAAACCATGATTTTGTAAGCTTGATTGAAACATGTACTATAAAGAAAATAGCCAAAAAAATGGGAACACCAACCTCAATAGTTTGAATATGTGAAGAAATCCTTAAACATTAAGGGTAAATACTAAAAGTAACCTCCACACACTCTAAAAATAATAACCAGAATGGATTAAAATTGAAAACTCCACAAAGGGTTTGGACTAGTGTAAATCGTAGTAAGGGAGAGGGGGATAATGTTAGAAAAGGGGGAAACATAGAAGGATAAAACCTTTTCTAAGATGATCACACATGAAATCAAGATAAATAGAATCTAGTAGAAGTGGAGTGGCATATATGAGGTCTCCTTTCTAGGTAATATAAAGACCCATGTTTTCCCGAACTAGGAAATTGAGAAGAAATTTAAATGTTTTCTTTAGGATTCTTATAAGGGGTAAAATAGTATTTTCCATTATCATATGACCTTGGATAATTTTTCTAACCACTCTTTTGGTCCTGAAATAGGGTGTGTACCCTAAGAAAGGAGTTTTTTGGAATTTTGAGTCATTTATATTTTCACAAAATAATTAATATTAAATATTAAATATGTAATTAATTAAATATTAATTTATTCACATTCATTTATTTGGTGATATATTTTTAATAGTGTATCATATTAAAATTATATCTTTTTTTGAGTTCGGTATGTGGGGTTTTTCCTATACAAGTCATAAACTCATATTGGGAATTGGGGTCGGGCCAGGGCCTAGGCCCCTTTTTCTTTTTCTTTTTTTCTTCCTTTTATTTTACCCTTTTCATTCTCCCCCTTCCCTATCTTCTCATGAATTTACCTTTTGGTCTTCCTTCATCATATACTAGAGATGATATAGATAGGTATAGAGAGTGAGTTAGTGAAACTGAGAGGGAGGTGTTGTCGTAGAGCTTGGAGGGAGCTGAATCATCATGCAGAAACTGTGAAACATGGATACATAAGAAGATTCAATGGATTCCACCCAAAGTTAGGCCATTTTTAAGTTTTTTATATAAATATATATATATATATATATATTTACCACTTTATTATTTTAATCCTATTTTATGACTATTAAAGATCCCCAGGGGTTCAGTATGTGGGGTTTTTTCTATACAAGGCATAAACTCATGTCGAACATTAGGGTCGGGCTTGGGCCTAGGCCCCTTTTTATTTTTATTTTTTTTCTTCCTTTTCTTTTACCATTTTATTTCTCCCCATTGACTATATTCTCATAAATTCCTATTTTGGGCTTCATTAATCATAGACAATAGAGGAGATATATAGGGATAGAGAGTGAGTGAGGTAAAGGGAGAGGGAGGTGTTGTCACAGAGCTCTGGAGGAGCTAAATCGTTATGCAACAACTAAGAAATGTAGATATGGAAGAATATTTAGTGGATTCCACCCAAAGGTAGAATATTTTTAAATTTTTTCTATAAATATATATAGGTTTACCAATTTATTATTTTAATTCCCTTTGATGACTATTAAGGATCCTCAGGGGTTCTATCTATACCTAACCGGGTAAAATCAAGGATTTTAGGCTGTTTATATGGGTTTTTATTCAAAAAATCATGATCACATGGCATGTAGTTAAATTAACACACACTATGTGTTATTCCTATTCAGGGAATATGAATTTTTTAAAGTTCAAATTGTGTACTTGGATTACACTTCCTATAGTGGTACATATTCATGCAGCCAAGTACATGGCCAGATAGACTTTTCAATATTACATGTTTTGTACTCGAAGTACATGTCATGTAGTTAAACATGGAAAAGTGGATGGGTACCTAAGCAGATAGCCCATGTAGGGTTAAGTTTCTATGTAGGGTACACAAAAACGACCCTATGTTGGATGCATGGCATGTAGTAGTATATTCCCAGGTGAATAACATGGTCAGGCCATGTGTGGTATATGGGAAGGCACCCTATGTAGGATACACATCATGTACCTGATTAACATGTTGTTTATTTGGGTTTTACATGCTAATTATAGCTAAAGTACATTCCCAGGTGGGGATTAGAGAGTATATATCATGTTCTTAGGTATACACACCATGTACTTCTCCCTTGCTACCATTTTTTAGGGTTTTCCATGTTTTTAAACCTTGGAGTCAAAATTGTACATAAGAGGAGTACGTTTTGGGTTTTTTTCATGTATATCATGATGTTGAAACCCTTAGGGTAATTTGGGGACTACTTAGTGTAATTTGGGTGGTTGATCTATGGTGGATAGTTTATTCCTCCAGTAAATGAATATAGTTGTCTCCTGTAAGGGAGATATGGGATAAGAGATAGTTGAGCATCATGAAAATGGTTAGTGGACTTGGAATTGGGTCACCAATGACCTTATTTGATGAGTTTATTAGGATATTTCCTGCTATTCAGACTGATATGTGACTTGGTGAGATATATAGGTTGTTTGGTTAGGCTAACCTAGAGTAAAACCTTAAACTGAGATGGGCCATGGTATATCTCCTGAGATTTATGTTTAAGTGTGTTTCCCATTTTGTCCAAGAGGTCATTTTATGTTATGGATTGCTGGAAATCATGTTTATCTCTAGATTCTAGTGTGTGACTAAGGATCCCCTATGGGATTCCTCATCTTATGAACTGACCTAGAGGGTCCTTTGTGAGATGCATCTGCCTTCTTACTCTTTTTAAGAATACCAATAAGGATTTCTCTACTTATGATCTGACCTAGATGTCCCTATGAGGTATGAATCCACCTATATATAAATATATTTATAGGACCCCCTATGGGATGACCCTACTTGCATAATACTTCTAAGGATCCCAAGAGATATGCCTTTTCTTACATGATAACATTGAGTATCCCAAGAGGGATGTCTTTCCTTATGTGTGTACCTCAAGGATCCAGTAAATGATGTATATATTATGTATTGTCCTAGGGTCCCCTAGTGGGTACCCCCAATGTTTGACTGACCCTGAGCTAGTGAATTATGGGTCTGGGTGGACATTGTAGCGGGTTTCACCTTAGAACCCGTACTAAACATGTAATACTGAGGGGTTGTGGAAGTAATGGTATTTTTATAAATTTGACTAACCTCACTATTTTATTTATAAATTCACTTGGTTATTGTTGATATAGTTATGATTCTAGTCTTTATTCCTAGAAATCATCCTATGGGGCTTGATATGATGTTATTTGATGATGGGGATTCCCAGATGTACTTCCTAGGATTTTGTTTATGATCCTATTTTATTGACTATTACTTTATCAGGATTACCATAGGTACTTATATGGATCTTTCTTAATAAACATACTTGTTTGAATGTTATCATTTAAAAAATTCTTTTTTTCACTGATAATTCTCTCTTCATAGGGGTTATAAAGGTAGGTTTTTTAGTGCATCTCAAAACCCCTCTTACATAGGGTGTCACCCAGGATGGCTACCTTTCTAGGATCTAAGTGATGCCAGAGTTTTTTGGGTGGGTGAATTTCCCCTAATCATGTGATGATAACATCCTCAAGTATTGATGATGATCTCCTCAATATGACACCTAGGGTTTAGTGGATGCACCATTACTATATTTTCTAGAATTTTTTGGAAATGGGTTGTTGATCTAGTAATTGAATGATGCCAAGTTATTATCTTGTATCTTAGATAGTATTCCTTACACATTGCATAACGGTTATCCCACTAAGGTATTATCTAAGTTATAATTCCATGAATATGTATGGACCAGGACCTACAACTCAAACATTAGACTGGATTATGCATGAATTGATTGGTATGAAATCCAACTCAATGGAATATTTATATGATGTCCAGTTGATACTTGGAATCCTCCATTATATTTATTAGAGGTGTGTATGAGGGATCCTAAATATAGTACATGTATACCCCTATGGTGACATATCTTTCTCAGAGACATTTTGGTGCTAGAAAAAGCTGGTATGGTTGATAAAGATCACAGACCCAAGGATTGTAAAGATTACAAACAACTTGAGTGATATGAAATCCATCCCAATGCTTCATTAAAGATATGTTTATTCAATTAGGATTTTGAATTCAAGGATTGAATGTGGATTTTTTTTTATTACAGTTGTGTCTCATCTAGGCTGAGCATATTTTGTGATCATACACTTATGGAAGCAGGTTATTGGTTCATCGTTGGGGATTCCCCCATTGAGATTTAATTCTAACCTGTGTAATTGAACCTTGGTGTGCATGAAACCCTTATTTATTCTTTCAGGTTAATCATAGATGCACAATGGATAAGCCATGGCCCATGGTTTTATGATTTAGTAGTTCTACTTGTGTGGATTATTATGATGAGGCTAAATCATCTTGGCATGGTCTTTGGAGATCGAGTATGTGGTTCAGCTAAGAGGACCATAGGAGACATGTAATTTTATTTATATTTATTTTATTCCAACATATTTGATCATCCTAGTAGGTGATTAGTGTTGTATATCTGGTATTGTTATTTAGTCATTTACTGTATTTCATTTATTATTATATACATTTTGATATTTATTACTTCTACACTCTGATTATTTACTTCTATGAATGATGGTTGGTTATTTCCTCTATTTTCTTACTCTCCACACAGACACACCCTAGGCCCTCATTTCTATTCAGCAACCTCTGGCATATAGAGATAATAACTTGATGCCTTTTCACCAATTAAATCATCTATTGATTATAGAGTGATCCAGGTTGGGACATGACAAAGTGGTATTAGAGTTCTTTTCTATTGTTTCACTATTTGGGACATTATAGATATGAGTATTAGGAATGTGTCAGAACCTATGATAGATATTGGTTTGGTGTGTTGAGAACACCCATTCTAATAGGATGTCCAAGTTTCTAGGTATATGGGAATGATGTTCTTAGTTTATGATTTTATAGTTGTGTGTGTTTTTTGATTTTTTTTATACACATGTGTCATGGATTTTATGATTTATTATGGATTTTTTGATTTAGGCCCATTACTGAGAGGCCAGTGATTGGTTTTGAATCTTTGTTAGTGAAGTAAAGTGATGTTTTTAATGAATCATATTTTGAATTTAGGGCCCACGCATTTATAGGATCGAAATATATATGTAGATGCTCAATTACAAGAGGGGGTAAATTGTAAACTTTCATTTTTAACCTTAATAAAATATATGTTTAACAAAGTTAAACTAGGTGAATTTGCAAACCATCTTTGGTTCTTAAACAAAGGGATAATTGGAAGGGCCCAGGTTCAATTATAAATAACCTAAACTTAAACAAGTTTATATTAAGTAAACTCAAGTAATTTTATTTTAGGGAAAGATTCTACCATAAAGTGTGTATAATATTTTTTATTAGAGTATATAAGTATAATAAAGTATAAGAAAGTTATACTTTCTTTCTTTAACAAAATAAAATGGAAATAAAAACTTCTAACAAATAAAGTAAACAAGTAGGAAATATTTTAATCCAAAGATAAGGGTATCCAACAACCATGGATAAAGGTACCTTGATTTACACTTTCAAGAAAGTTTGTCTTACCAAAACCAGGGTAATCCCTCGATAAGAGTATAGGAGTCTATCTTTCAATCCTCAAAATCCCTCAAACTTTAAGGTAGTCGACACCTTTGTCTTCATATCCCCAGAATCCCTCGATTGTACACAAGAACAATTGAAGTCACACTAGGCTGAACAAGTTGTTCACAACTGAACAAGATGTTCACAGATCGCACAAAGCATGAGAGTCTGTCTCTCTAGAAATCACTTCATAGCACCACAGCATGTAATATCTAGATTTATGTATTAACACATTCAAATGGTTGGGGTATTTATAGGAAAAGGTTATAATGGTCAGCTCCCTCCTCCAACAGTCATATTTTTTCATAAATCTCGGAGGGACCTGTACATGTTCCATTCATCCAACAGTTAGTTAAAAACAAATTGTATGATATCATTTTATGTAAGAAAACTTGAGAAACATTACCATGTATAAGAAATAATAAAATTTAATGAAAACAATATCATGTTTAATAAACATAATTATAATAGAATCCAATAAACTAAAATAGTACTTTAAGGAAATGAGATAACTATAAGAGAAATATTTAATCTAATTCTTAAGAAAATGAGAATCATAGTCTGAAAATATAAATAATAGTATTTTGAAATAATAGACATTCTGATTCTGAATTCTTATGAATTCGGAATATGATTCTAGAGAATTCAGTGTCTGTACTCTGATGAATTTGAAGTCTGAATTCTAGAGAATTTGGATTCTGAATTTTGATGAATTCAGAGTCTAAATTTTATAGAATTTAGAGTCTGGATTCTAATGAATTCAGATTCTGATTTCTAGATAATTCGGAGTCAAAATTATGATGAATTAAGAGTCTGAATTTTGGAGAATTCATATTCATAATTATGATGAATTTGGAGTCTGAATTCTGATAAATTCAGAGTCTGGATTCTAGAGAATTTGGAGTCTGATTTTTAGACAATTTAGAGTCTGATTTTTAGAGAATTGGGAGTCTGCTTCTTAGAGAATTTGGAGTCTGATTTTCAAAGAATTTAGAGTCTGATTTTCAGATAATTCAGAGTCTTAAAATAGTAATACTCGGTATCTAAGGAACTTTTAATATTCTAAGTTTTTTGATAAGGATCTGATTATTCTTATTGAAATTCAGTCTTAAGAAAAAAATGGCTAAACTTGGATAAGGATCATTAATCATAACATATAAAATCATATTTAAGTATTTAGAAAATTTATTTCCATAGAGAAAGAACATTTTTCTTAAGAAAATAATTCTTAGAGAAAGATAATTTTCCTTAAGAAAATGTGTTTGTGGTTTTCAAAACATAATGTAATGGAAAAGTCATAAGGGAACTTATTGACTTAACAATCTCCCCCTTTTTGGAAAGCACAAACAAATTTTTGAAAAAGAATATAAGGAATAAGGTTTTCACTTTTTGAACTTTAAAATAAATACTTATCTCCCTTTAATTATAACCCATAATGAATACGACTAACTCCCCCTAAGGTTTTTAAAATCCCTAAGGATTCTATTCTTGTTTTTCTTTAAATAAGTTACTTTTTCTTAATTACGAATATCTTCTTTGAGTAATCTACCCCTTACTTAATCTCCCCCTTTCTTAGGGAATTCTCTTATTTTAACTTAATATTCTTTTGATCATTATTTTCTCCCCATTTGTGATTTTTAAAAAGGAATGGAGGGAATGAAAAACAAATTGTACCTGAAAGGTTAGAAATAGACATGAAAAAAAATAGAAAGATAATAAATTTCATTAGGATAGGAAACATTTGTTTCAAGGAAAAATATACAAAAAAATATTGGATTTAAGAAATCATTCATCTTTCTTTTCCTTCAACATGATATTTTTTAGGGTTGCCTTCAACTTATTCAACTCTTTGTGATCATACTCAAACTTCTTGAGCAACCCTTCCTGATCAATATTTTTCTTTTCAAAAACATTGATTCTTTCTTCCTAAGACTTTATAATTTTGGCTTTAGACTTTACCACCTCTTCTTATTGTTTGAATTTTTCTTCCAACTCTTCCCTGAGTTCTATTTCCCTTTTCAAATTTATAGCAACTGAATTTATCATTCCATTCAGGTCTCTATCTACTTGAATATGAGAAGCTTTCTCTTGATTTATATTTTTTAAAAGACTTGTTGAAAAGTTTTTTATTGTTTCATTTAACTTATCAAAATCATCCTTTACTGAATCATGAAAATTATCCATGATTTTTAGATCATCAATAACTTACTTGGACCACTTATTTATTTCCTTTCAGGATATCCTATGAGCATCATAACCAATTTGAAAAGTCTTAAAATCACCTTAAATCTTGATAAATTTTCCATGAGAATTTTTATTGTGTCTGACTTCTGATTGATTAATTTTTGAAGAATATTACACCTCGATTCAATACTTGGAAATAAGGGGATGGTATTCACTAGTTTCTTCAAGGACAGAATGACAAAATCTTATCCCAAGAAATATGAATATTTCAAAGCTAATTCCTTTGCTGGAAAGGGAATATTATCTTACTATTCTACTTTCCTATTAGATGTTCCAACAACATCTTTATTATATTTTGTTACCACAATTTTCTTGGGTGTTTCAACAGACCCTTTATTGCCTTTATCAACTTTAGAGATCACCTTCTGAACTTTTAGAGTCTCATTCTCACT
This sequence comes from Viscum album, assembly GCA_963277665.1. Taxonomy (NCBI): domain Eukaryota; kingdom Viridiplantae; phylum Streptophyta; class Magnoliopsida; order Santalales; family Viscaceae; genus Viscum; species Viscum album. The sequence continues at coordinate 368,464,779 of OY728125.1, forward strand.
ATCAGATACTTGAAAAATTCTATCTTCATCAAAAGAAACTTCTTCACTAACATTATCCTCAACCTCCTTAGCATCATCAGGATGAATGAAATAATTATTACTACTTTTTTCATCTGAAGGTTTATCAACCTCATTCTAATCATCATCATCTTTCCCTTGTGATATTATCTTGGTTGATTCATCTTGGGAAGTTCTAATCGATAACTTATCATAAGGACTTTACATATCATGATATTATACTACCATTTTTATAACATCTTCACTTTCCTCTTTCTCTTATTCTTCTTCTTGTTGGAATACTTCTTCATCAATAATAGGTTCCGGAATTGAAACCTTCTTTCTCAGAGTTTCTATTAGAACTGATTATTACAAGAAGGATTATGGTACCTGGATTTGTTTGGAGGATTTCTCAGTATCTTTAAGCAAGGATTGAACAATTTTAACTTTTTACATCTTTTTATTTAACTTCTTTTCTTTTTCTTTCTTCTCAAGATCTGTAGTTGTTTGAATTTTCAAGGCCTCTGCCTCAGTAGGGTCTAAACCAGACACTGCATCTCCTTCCTTATTTTCCTTATTCTACTCTCTCCACTTGGCTACTAATTCATCAGAAAATGTCTTTTTATTTTTTATCTTATATAGAGAAGATATTTATTCTAGTATAGGAGCTTTATCTTTCAATTCCAGTTGTTTTCTTTTCTTTGGATTTTTCTTAGAACTTTCAACTACTTCTCCTTTTTACTAAAAGATTGGATATCACTTTCATGAAGATCATATAACTCTCTTAACTTAATACTAAAACTGATTTTCATCCTCCTCAGAGTATCATCACTCAATAACATAATTGTAAAAAAATTGGGTTTTGAGCTGCAAGGAATTTTGAAATATTCTAAGTAAAGAACAATGATATTTGACAAGATAGCTGGATACATTATAATAACAGACTTAAGGGTACCATTCTTGATATTACTAATGGTCAAGAAAATATAATTTATGAGATTTATCTTCCTTAGATTCACTATGAAATCCATCATTAAGATATCACATTTCTTAAGGTAATCCTTGTCTCCCTTTGTCAGAAAAATAAATCCTTGCATCCACAGCACTAACAATCTAAAGTTGGTTGAAATATGATTGATCTTTGGTGACTTAACTACTTTGAGTCCAAGGCACTCAATTTCCTTAACCTTCTCAAAACTGCCTTCTTTTTTAGGAAACATGTGAGAGAAAAAGATCACTTCACCTTCATAAGAAATCTCCAATATAGTGGAAACCTTGTTGAAATATAAAGAATAAGTCTTTCTATATCTCTTGAAAGAAAAATTCTCTCTTCCTCTTTTTTTATAAAAACTAACTGAATTATAGATTTATACTAAGAGATTAGGAAAATTAAATCTTGTTTATTTGTCTTGGAAATGAAAATACTTTCCCATCTATTCTTCTTAATGATTTTTAAAATTAGGGAATCATAATTAAAAAAGAAATTTGAGTCCACCAACCTTTCTCTATATATTTTCTAATCCTTGAGTTCCTTGTTTGAGGCCATCATATTTTGTGAATAAACTTCATGATACATTCATTACATAAGTAAACTGAGAAAACTGAATGGATGATTTGAAGGGTGGTAGAGATTCGGTGCAAAAACCACTGAGACAACTGGTATGAGATGTAAAGAGGGGGTCCTTTATATAGGATTCATGGTGATGGTTTATATTCCCAAAATAATCCAACATTTGAGATTAGCTTGATATGATTTGACAATTGACATCAATGCCAAATAAGGATTTTTAAGATTCCAATCTTTTGAGGTTTTAATGAAAAATTGGATTTAAGGAAAGTGAATCTGATACTGTTTTCTTAAAACAAGATAGAAATACCAAAAAAATGCAATTACAAATATTTAAGTAAGAAAACATACATTCTGGATTGTTCTGAAAGAATCGCCTTTATTGATAAGGTTCTTCTTGAAGAACTTAGGTTCCAAAAAATTTTATTAAGGAAATAAAATTTTAGGTTCTAAAAAAATGGCTTTGAAATTTTTTATTAAGTAAAGAAATTTTTTTTTTCGAAAAAAATATGTACTCCCCCTATGAAAAGGATTAAATTAATGTTAGGATATGGTTTCAATAAATAGTTAATATGTATGATTACCTTATGGTTATCATTCCTAACTTTTGTTTAATGTATTCAAATCTATTATAGGGTAAATATTTTGTAAAAATGTCATCATGTTTGTCTTTTATTCTGATAAATTGTAAAATAATATCTCCTTTAAGTGTGTGATCCCTATGAAAGTGATGCCTAATGTCTATGTGATTTTAAAGAGAGTTATGTGTAGGGTTTATTCTTAGGTAAATGACACTAGTATTATCACACATTATCTATGTTTTGGTAAAACTCATTTCATAGTTTATGAGTGTGTGTTGCATCAACAACACTTGAGCGCAACAACTTCCATCTACTATATATTCAGCTTCAGCAGTGGAAAGTGCTACTGAGTGGTGTTTCTTTCATGAACAAGAAACAAATGAATCTCTAAAGAAATGACAAGTTTCATATGTACTTTTTCAATCCATTATACATCCACAAAAATCAGCATCTAAAAGTATTTTTAAAATAAAATCATTTCCAAAAGAATAGAAAAGTCATAAATCCATGGTTCCCTTTAAATAGTGAAAAATTATTTTCACTATTTTTAAATGAGATTCCTTTGGATTAGATTGATATCTTGAACATAAGAATACTAAATACATTAATTCTAGACAACTAGTTATTAAGTATAATAAACTTCTTATCATACCTCTAAAAGATGTTTGATCTACTGCTTTCCCAACTTCATCAAGATCAATTGAATTTGAGGTGCTAATTAGAGTACTTATATTTTTAGTGTTGTCATGTACATAATTTTTTAAAAGATCTTTAATATACTTATGTTGAGATATATAATTTCCTTCTGGTTTTTTAGATATTTTAAAACCAAGGTAAAATGTTAACTCATCCATCATACTCATTTCAAACTCATACTTCATAAGATTCACAAAATAATCAGTTAAGGATTGATAAGTTGATCCAAAAATAATGTCATCAACATAAATTTGAACAATCAAAACATTTTTCTAATCTCTATTTATAAAATTTTTTGAATCGTTTGTTCTCTTAACATAATTTTTTTGTAACAAAAATCCTATAATTATATCATATGAAGTTATAGGGGATTTTTTAAGTCCATATAAAGCTTTGGTAAGTTTAAAAACATGTTCAGGATGTTTTTTGTCTTCAAATCCAGGAGTTTTTTCAAAATAAACTTCCTCTTAAACATATCTGTTATGTAAAGCACACTTCACATCCATTTGAAAAATTTTGAAACTAAATAATGCTGCAAAGTTTAGTAGTATACGAATAGATTCAATTCTAGCTACTGGATCATAGGTTTCCTTATTATCTATTCCTTCTTGTTGATTATAGACTTTAGCAACTAATCTTACTTTTTTTCTTACAATGATTCCATTTTCATCACATTTATTTTTGAAAACCCATTTTACACCAATTACATAAGTTTCCTTAGGTATTTTAACCAAGGTCCAGACTTTGTTCCTTTGAAATTCATTTAGTTCATCTTGCATAGATTTATTCCAATCATCATCACCTAAAGCTTCATTAGTGCTTTTTGGTTCTAATTGGGAAAGAAATTATAGGTGTTATACTTCATTTCTTAACGAAATTCTAGTCCTTACAAGTTGATTTACATCACCAATGATAATATCACTAGGATGATTCTTAAGAAACAACTGATTTGGGTTTTATAAAACTTGTTCATCAACATGAGGTAAAAAATATTCTAGGGTAAATACTTTAGAAATATTTTCTTGATTATTTTCCTTATTAAAATAATATTTTATCAAAGGTTGATAATCAGTTTTTGGAAACACAATAGGATATGTAGGTTGGGGTTGTTTAAAAACAAAAGGATTGGTTTCATCAAATTTAACATGTATTCTTTCTTCAACAGTACATGATTTTTTGCTAAAAACTTTATAAGCCTTATAATTAGTGGAATAGCCTAATAAAATTATTTCATCAAATTTGGGTGTAAAATTATGTAATTTATCATTATTATTCAAGATGAATACTTTCCATCCAAATACTTTGAAGTAATAAACTTTAGGTTTTCGACCAATACACAATTCATAAGGTGTTTTATTAAGAAAAATTCGAATTAAAACTCGATTTATAGTATAAAAATTAGTACTAATAGCTTCAGCCCAAAAAACATTAGTAATAGAATATTCACTAAACATGGTTCTAGTTATCTCTTGAATAATTTGATTTCTTATTTCAACAACACCATTTTTTTTGAGGAGTTCTTTGAGTTAAGAAGTTATGAATAATGTCTTTCTTACTACAAAAATTTTCAAAATTTGAAATTTCAAATTCTTCCCCATGATCACTATGAATAGTTATCAATGGAAGGTTTTTCCCGTTTTTAACTTTAGCTGAAAAATATTCAAAATAAGAAAATGATTTAGATTTATTTACTAGAAAATACACCCATATAAATCTAGTGTAATCATCAACTAAAACAAATACATAGTATTTGCCTCCAATACTTTTATTTTGTGTTGGAAAGAAAAGATCCATATACATTATCTATAATGCATCAGAAGTTATAAATTAACTAATTTATTTTAAGATTGAATTATGTGGATTTAAATATTGATAAGGACCACAAAATTTTAAAGAATCAAATCTAAGCTCTAATAAATCCTTAACAAGTCTTATCTTTGAGATTTTTCATAGGTTCCTAAGGTTTCAATGTCCTAGTCTTCTATGCCACAACCGAGATTTATCTTCTATTTCACTAATACAAGGTAGCTCTTGGATCCTAAGGTCTTCTAAGTTGAGTGTATAAACATTCTCATGCCTATGGGTTGAGAGAATAAACTCTTTCTTGGAATTGTGTACTAAGCATTTATCATTCCTAAAATTCACATGGTAACCTTCATCAGGTAATTGCAATATTTTTATAAGGTTATTCTTAAGACCTTTAACAAATAAAACATTTTAAATTAAATCTTTTACAAGAAGAATAATGTTACCTATACCAATAATTTCTCCCTGAGCATTATCTCTGAAAGTTACTTTTCCTCTTTTCGTCTTGATAATCTTTTCAAAGAATTTTTTGTTACCAATCATGTTCCAGGAACATCCACTATCCATTTACCATATATTGTTGTTGGTATTTCATTTATTTTCCTAAAAATAAAATAGTTAGACTTTCAGAATCCAAAATTTCATGGATCCAGAATTTATAGAAAGTAAAATCTTAGGTATCCACATTTTCTTAGAAAAATAAGCTTTATGAAAACATAAAAGGATTTGGTTTTATTTAAATAATAATTTTTCTCCCAATGTCCACCACATTGACACTTAGTGCAAAAAGGGGCACTTTTGGGAACAAAATAGTTACGACTAAAAACTGGTTTTGAATGAGTATAACCAAATCCAGAACTATTCCTAATAGGATGAAGTTGTGAATGCATTTTATCAAATTCTTTCATTCCTGAAGTAAAATTTGATAAAATTTTATTTAAGGAACATATTACATATTTTAGTCTAATGAAAAAATTATTATCCTCATATTCATTAGTCTTAGATTTTGATTTACTCTCTAAAATATTTTTCTTAGAAATAACATTTTCAAGATCCTTAGAAAGTTTATCCTTCTCAGAATTAACTTTCTTAAGGGTTTTTTGAAAAAATTTCTATATAAATAGTTTTTTATAAATATATTTAGAATGATCTAATACTTCTTTCATTAAAACATAAATTCTAGAATTTCATTTCTCTGACTTATTTTTATATTGTAGTTCTCATTCTCAAGTAATTTAGAAAATCTAGAAACTTCTTCAAATAAAGGTAAAGTATTATCTCAGGATGAGGAAGATTCTTCATCTAAAGATTCATAATATTCTTCATTATGAAAATTAACATTTAAAGAAATATTAGTTAAAGATTAATAATTGTGTACCTTATCCATAAGACAATGATTTTCAATAGTTAATCTGGCTATAAGACCAATATTCTTTTGACTAGAAGATTCATATTCTAAAGATTCTTCTGAAGATTCACCATCACTGGAACTCCAGGTGTCATTATCCTTCAAGACTTTCTTAGCAATATATTTTTAGTACTTATTTATGTTCCTTTTAGAATCATTATCCTTTCTGTCTTTTCTCTTGATCATAGGAAAATCCAGTCTGATATGTCCATCCCTTTTTCATTCATAACAAGTTACTTCAGAATATTTCTTATACTTTTGGTCTTTCTTCTTATATCTATACTAAAAATCATTATTTCCCATAATCTTGTACATTCTTTGAGAAATATTGTAAATTTCATTCTTAGACTGATCATTATCACTTTACTCAAATACTACAATAGATTTCTTAGATTTAGATCTAGTTACCCTTTCCAGAGTCTTGGATTTAGATATAGTAGTAAAAGAAACACTTCCATTTCCATTCTTGTTCTTATTAATATCTGTATATCTCTTCATTATTGTTTTATGTTGAAGAAGGGTTCCAAATAACTCATCAAGAGTAATGTTATACACTTTCCCATTTTCATTAATAGCTTCCATTTTAGATTCCCACTCATTTGTCATAATATAAATTATCTTTTCCATAATAAATTTATCATCAACTCATTTCTCTCCCGTATATTGAAGACTACTAAAAATATTCATAAATCTTTGTTTCACTTTGCAAACTGGTTCTCTATAAGGAAACATAAAACCATGATATTAAACTCTTAAAATAGCTCTTCTAGTTTCTATCACTTGTGAAGTTCCAAAGTGTATAAATTCAAGTTTCTTCCAGATAATATTGGAAGCTTCACAAGAAGATATTTGACAGTAGATATTACTAGTCATGGAACATGAAAGAGTATTATGTATCTTGTAGTTTAGTTCATATTCTTTTTTTCCTGGTTTGTGAAAGTTCTAACTTCCTTTTCCATTATCTTGTAATCTTCATTGAGAATAACAAAATTATCCACTCTAGTGTTAATAACAAAAGTATTTATTTTATCTCTCCAGTACTCATAATAATTACCATAAAAAATTGGTGGTCTGGTAGGATTTAGATTATCTATAGAACCAACATTCATTCCTTCTATTTCTATAAGAAAATAAAAAATATCATTTCCACAAAAAAATTATTAATAAGAGTTTATAAACAAAGAGTTTATAATAAAAATCTTAAGAAAACATGAACAAGTAAATTTAATCAAGAAAATTTGATCAAGAAAACTTATATGAAAGTATAAGTATTTTAGATAACTCCTATGATACTAATTGTAGAATCGAAATATAGATGTAGATGCTCAATTACAAGAGGGGGTGAATTGTAAGTTTAAAAACATTCATTTTTAACATTAAGAAAATATAATTTTAACAAAGTTAAACTAGGTGAATTCAAAAACCCTATTTGGTTCTTAAAAAAATGGATAATTGGAAGGTCCCAGGTCGAATTATAAAAAACCTAAACTTAAACAATTTTATCTTAAGGAAACTTAAGAAAGTTTATCTTAGGGAAATATTCTACCTTAAATTGTATAGAATCTTATTTCTCAAATTATACAAGTATAAGAAAGTATAAGAAAGTTATACCTTATTTCTTTAACAAAATACAGTGGAAATAAAAACTTGTAACAAAGCAAGTAAATAAGTAGGAAATCTTTTAACCCAAAGAGAAGGGTATCCAACAACCTTGATTAAAGGTCCCTTGATTTATAATTTCAAGAAAGTCTGTCTTACCCACACTAGATTAATCCCTCGATAAAAGTATCAAAGTCTATCTTGCAATCCCTACAAGCCCTCTTACTTTAAGGTATTCAAAACCTCTATCTTCCTATCCCTAGAATCCCTCAAACTTTAAGGTAGTTGGTACATCTGTCTTCATATCCCCGGAATCCCTTGATTGTACATAGGAACAATCAAAGTCGCACTAGGCTGAACAAGTTGTTCACATCTGAACAAGATGTTCACAGATTGCACAAAGCATTAGAGTCTCTCTCTCTAGAAATCACTTCACAGCATCATAGCATGTAATCTCTAGATAGATGTATCAACACTTTCAAATGGTTGGGGTATTTATAGTAAAAGGTTCTAACAGTCGGCTCCCTCATCCAACAGTCATATTTTTTCATAAATCTTAGACGGACCTATACATGTTTCACTCAGCCAATGGTTAGTTAAAAAAATTGTACGATATAGTTTCATATAAGAAAACTTAATAAACATTACCATGTATAAGAAATAATAAAATGTAAGTAAAATGATATCATGTTTAAGAGGCTTAAGTATAATAGAATATGATAAACTAAAACATCACTTTAAGGAAATGAGATAACTATAAGAGAAATATTTAATCTAATTATTAAGAAAAGGAGAATCGGGGTCTAAAAATATGAACAATAAAATTTTGAAACAATATAAATTTGGATTCTAAATTCTAGATAATTCTAGAGAATTCAGAGTCTGAATTCTGATGAATTTTGAAGTCTGAATTCTAGAGTATTCGGAGTCTGAATTCTGATGAATTTCGGATTCTAAATTCTAGATAATTCAGAGTCTGAATTCTAATGAATTCGGAGTCTAATTTATAGAGAATTCGGAGTTTGAATTTTGGTGAATTCAGAGTCTGAATTCTGATGAATTCGGAGTCTGATTTCTAGATAATTATGATGAATTTAGAGTCTGAATTATAGAGATTTTATAATCTTATTTTCCAAGAATTTAGAGTCCAATTTTTAAGATAATTAGGATTTTGATTTTTAGAGAATTTGGAGTCTGATTTTCAAAGAATTTGGAGTCTAATTTTTAGAGAATTTGGAGTCTAATTTTTAGATAATTTAGAGTCTTAAAATAGTAAGACTCGATATCTAAGGAACTTGTAATATTTTGAGGTTTTAGATAAGGATCGGATTATTCTTATAGAAATTCATTCTTAATAAAAATATGGTTAAACTTGGATAAGGATCATTAATCCTAACATATAAAATCATATTTAAGGATTAAGAAAATAGATTTCCTTAGAGAAAGAAAATTTTCCTTAAGAAAATAATTCTTAGAGAATGATAATTTTCTTTAAGAAAATTTGTTTGTGATTTTCAAAACATGAAGTAATGGAAAATTCCTAAGGGAACTTATTTACTCAAAAACATTATCAGCCTACTAGTGTGAAATTTTACTACTGATAATGAGGATAACTATTTAAAGTGTAAACAATAACCTAAATTGTGTTTTCCTATATAGGTTCTTGGTTCCATTCTACTCAATTAGACCGAAATATATATATATAATTATAATGGTAGGTCATGTGGATCTATGTGAGATATTAGATAATGAGGATTATGAATTATTCCTCATACACCAGAGTTGTAGTGACCCTAGTGGGTCAATAATGCACATGGGGGCCAAGTGTTAGACCCCTCATGGGGTGTTTTTACTTAGGTTTGGTTATTTAAAGTGCTAATAAACACCTATATGGTGTTTTACTACATATCTTGGAATGAAATTCTACTTAACAAAACCATGGGAATATTTAATTTCATATATCATTTGAGAAGACTTTGTGTGTGTACTATTGACCCTCATAGGTTAGTGTCGGTAATTGATTCCTTTATAATAGACCCTCTAGGTATATCCTTTACAGGTTTGGTTAACAAAATATTTGTAACAACTTCTATGGAGTTTTTAAATCTATATTCCTATGATATTTTTCTTAACCATCCTATTCATTTGGTTGTCTATTTATATCATCTTGGTGTGATGCTACTAGGAACCTGAGCACTTCTTATTGAATCGGAACCTCAAGGGGGTATTATCATATACAGATTCCCAATGAGGATCATTTCATTATATTTATTCTATTTTATGTCATGAAACTCCATGGATTAATCCCTTATGAGGATGCTCAGAGAGGTTCGGGACCTGGTAGGATAATTCTTGGAAGGTGATTCCATTAGAGTCATTTCTTTAAGTTAGTCTTTACCAATGGGTTGCACTTAGATGGGTTATTAATTAAAACTTATAAATATTTTTCCTATATAAATTAAAATTTAAAACCTATATAATTGAACCCATGTTGATAGGTTTTGACCCCCATTGTTTGATGTTATATTTACCTTCATTAAAGAGGTTTTTCAGGCGCATTAGATGCCATGTGTTGAGATAGGATCATGGGTGACGCCCCATGAGATGTGACCTTGGTGATATGTATAACCTTTGGGATAGGTGGTTTGACTTAGTGACCTTGATTTGATACTGGACTATTAGGGTTAGGTGAAAGACCTAGAGGCCCTTAGTTTTGACTCAGACCTTAGTGGGTCAGTATTTGGTTCGATTGAGGGAAACCTATGAGAGGGGCTAGCTCAGGTTTATGGATTCCTTTAGAGGAATTGATCTTGGTTGTATGATCATGTTGAGACCGGTCATGGGAGGTGATTAGGTTTTGTGATATGGGTATGGTGGTGCCTTTAGTTTTTGAGGAAGTGCCAAGGGTGCTTGGGTATTGATATTGGATTTAATGGGAAAGACTATTTGGATGTCTTTACCTATTTACTAGTGTTTTATGGATCGAAATGTGGTCAAGCCATGGGTAAATTCTCATGACCGGAATGGAACTGAGTGGTAGTTAAACGTGTGGATGAGGTATACATGTTTTGACCAATGATTCATAACTACAGGGCTAAGATGACATCATGTGATGGGTGGTCATGGAATAAATTGTGGCACAAGTGAAGTTCCTACTTTTGAAGAGGATTTATAAGGGAGCTTATGGATTAATGAGACTGACATTATTATTAGCCCGTTCATCTTACAATTAATAATTTGTGCCCTGTAGAATAATGATTCTATTGGTGTGATCGAGTGGTACAAGATAGTAAACCCGCTAAGGTGGGAAAAATAAGAATGGTATGTGTCGGTAGTGTGTGTTACCATTTAAACCATTAATTAGTGAGCGATCATGTGAAAACTGAGGACTTATGGTTTTAGAGAAATGATTCGGGCATGGTTTCCCAAGATTTTGATGAAATGGTATATGTAACTACATGGTATATGAGATATAAAAAATGGATCAGGTGTTGTGGCATGACCGATGTGGCTAAATCCTAGTTAGGTATTGATAGAATGGTAAGCCTGGCTTGGGAGGAGAGACATGCATTTAGGGTTGGAACATTTTGAGGTTACTCTTGAGGAGTTTTATAAGGTAATTCATATGGTGAGGAGTGAACCATTGGATATTTGAGGGTGGTTACCCTTGTTACGAGTTTATATTTCATTATTTCCCTGAAAACCATTCTTAGGAAGCATGAACAAGAAATGATATGGTTTGGAACTTAGGAATGAGTGGCTTTGGCCATGTATAATCATTAAGTTCTATGATGGATGGAGTTTGGTCCATGGAACTTAATTTTTGGTTGTACAGAGATGATGTAGATGTTGAAATTTGCCAAAGGTCTCAAGAAGGCATCCTTGGATAAAACGGAGGCCTTTTTCAACTCAGCAACCGATTCCGGGAAGAGTGACAAGGCTTTGCAAAATACCAAAGGGGTGCGTGGAAAACCGCTTCCTCACACGAAAAACCACTTCCTCATGCAGAAAACTGGTTCCTCACATGAAAAACAGCTGCTGCATGAATTGGTTTTTCCACTCCGTTGTGGGAATTTTCACACCACCACCCCCCGGTTAGAGAAATGATTAGGGAATAGTTTCCCAAGAGTTTTGATGAAATGGTATATGTACCTACGTGGTATATGAGACATAAAAAATGGATCAGGTGTTGTGGCATGACCGATGTGGCTAAATCCTTGTTAGGTATTTGATTGGATGGTAAGCATGGCTTGGGATAAGCCACATGCATTTGGTGTTGGAACATTTTGAGGTTACTCTCAAGGAGTGTTATAAGGTAATTAATATGGTGAGGAGTGAACCATTGGATGTTTGAGGGTGGTTAACCTCGTTACGAGTTGAAATTTAGTTATTTCCATGAAAACCATTCTCAGGAAGCATGAATAAGAAATGTTATGGTTTGGAACTTAGGAATGAGTAGATATGGCCATGTACAGTCATTAAGTTCTATTATGGATGGAGTTTGGTCCATGGAACTTAGTTTTTGGTTGTACAGAGATGGTGTGGACACTAAAATCTGCCAAAGGTCTCAAGAAGGCATCCTTGGTTAAAATGGAGGCCTTTTCGACTCGGAAACCAATTCTGGGAAGAGTGACAAGGGAGTGCGAAATACCAGAGGGGTGCACGGAAAACCGCTTCCTCACATGGAAAATAACTTCCCCACGTGGAAAACTAGTTCCTCACATGGAAAACGGCCACTGCATGAAGTGGTTTTTGCACTCTGATGTGGGAATTTTTGTGCCACCACCCCCCAGTCTGGGTTTCCTATGGTGTCTGAATTCCGCGTGCACTAGTGGCCCTCGATCGCATATAAATAGAAGTGCACCCCCCCCCCCACTTACGGCGGATGAGGAATACAAACTGTCTCCCCTATGTGGAATTCACCTCTTCCATGCGTAAAAGATGACTTCTAGGTATGGTATTTTCCATGAAAGGTCTCCCAAGGGTTCGCCTTCTCACAGGACCACTAGTTCTTGACCCTCACCCAAGTCTCTAAGTTTTGGATCCCTTGTGTGCAAACCTATCCCCTTGCATTCAAAGAGACCTCTCCCCCCTTGAACAGAAATACCTCCACTTACATGCAAACAAACCTTTTCCATTGGTGTCTAAGCCTTCTTTTTCGCTCAACTCAGCCTTTTGCATGCAACAGTCCCCTCTTTGCGCACCTATTGCATGAAAACCTTACCTTATGCATGAAGAAGCCTCTTATTATGTGCACCCTTTAGAATTTGTTTAATGTCTCTCTCCTGGGAAGCATCTTCGGGAACTTCTCACACAAAAAAATACTTATGTTCTACACCCTTCTCTTACATGACCCTCTAGGTTCAAGCGAAATGATTTCAAAGTCTCTTGGGCAGTGATCCATATTGCGTTGTTTAGCCTCATGCTTCTTCACATAGGCACACTAATGGATATTTCTTCTTCACATATCCATACTAATGTGGGCCCCTCAATGGGTCACTCCATGACACCCCAACACCACAGCATTGTTGATGCCTTCCCTACCCCAAGGGCGGGCCAGTATCAGTTATGTAAGTCCTAGGGGAGCGGAGTGAACCTGCCTCATCCGAGCTGTAGGAAGTTAAACTACCAAGCACCGTCATCCTCAACACATTACGTTAAACTATGACCTCACCCCGTGCAATCTACATAGGGTGAACCATCTCTTACATTCTCTACACTCACTCATCTCCACAGGAGTGAGATCTTTCTCACATGGAATGACATCCTATTTGTTGGAATGGTGCCTGTCAGTGGGGAAGGGCAACCACCTTGGTGTAATCCCCTAGCCTTTCTTGTAGAAGGTGGCACCCCTACTCCTCCTTTCTTCTTCTGTGCCAAATAATAAGAGGAGATATGGGCGTAGATACATCTTTTATCTCATCCCTCTCCCTTTGGGCTTTATCTCCATCAGGCCTCCATCCTGGATTATGTCCCAATATCCATCTCCCTAGGCTACTAACCACACGTAAGACCCTGTTTCCTCTTTGGTACACTAACCACGTGTAATCCTAACTTCACTTCTCATGGACTCACCTTTCGTGATGTGATCATCAAGACTTTGTTGCCTCTTGTTTCTCACACTGATCATGAATCAAATGGGCTTAGAGTAAGCATTGACCATGGAATCCTTCCTGGGCCACCTTATCATGTAATCCCCAACACCAAACACACTTCCAAACTACATGGACTTTGATCCATTCTTTGGCAAGGTACTTAGGAAGCCTCCCTGAGGTTCAATCCCAACACCTACTGGTCTTGACCCCTTCATGTCGGTTCACCAAATACACTTCCAAACTACGTGTACTTTGATCCTTTCCAAGACAGGGTACATAGGAAGCCTCCCTAAAGTTAAATCCCAATACCCATTAGTCCCGAACACTCCACATCGGTCCAGCCTCATCCCGCATTATGTTAAAATATATGCCCCTTTTTGTTCATCAATACATTAAACTGTACCCATTTGAACTACGTGGGATTTGATCCTTGTCTCCTAGACAAGGTATGTAAGAAGCCTCCCTAAGGTCCAATTCCAACTGATAGTAAGTCATTGTGTTTCCCAACTGATAGTAATCCATTGTGTTCGCCATCCAATAGAAATCTGTTGGAACCCCAACCAGCAGTAAGCTATTGGGACCCCAATTAGCGGTAATCCCTTGTCAGCCCCCCAACCAATGGTAATCCGTTTCATTCCACATTCGATGGTAAGTCGTTGTAGTCCCCTTTGTTGGGAACCACATCTCTGATCTTCCCCTCTGGCATCAGAAAAACCTCTATTTGTTAACCATGTGTAAGCCCCCAGCATGTCATCAGGTCGTTTTCCTCTACATACACCCCAATTCTATACCCCCATCCTGAACTATGTGGACTTTGATCTTTTCCAAGGCAAGCATGTAGAAAGCATCCCCAAGGCTCAATCCTATTACCCACTTCTTATCCTGATCTTTCACTCGAGCCTATGTGTTTCGGGAAGTTCATTCCCCAACCCAGAGCTTCCACTTCCTCTAGGTCTCATCCATACGGGTTGCCTCCTCAGGTGTCTCATCACCCCACTGAACTACATGTAATTTGATTCCCTGTCACAGAGATACGTAGGAGGTCTCTTAGAGGATCAAGCCCAACTTCAATGTCTCCCTCGCATCAGCTTCATATAACTCTCTATCCTCTCCATCCACTCTCAACAATCCATATCCTTCTTGATTCTTAACTAGGCCACCACATCCTGGTGTGATCATGTTACCCACTTCTTTGCTCCTTCTACCCGTGATCGGGTAACTAACCATGTGTTATCCCCAACATCAGCAATCCCTATAGAGGTTGCACCCATCTAATCCTCTATCGTCAATGTTTCAATCAATCTGATCCATCTCCTCCAGAAATTAAACTCACGGCATACCCTTTGTTAAACATGGGAAGCTGAGGAAAACCTCAGAGACATGTCTATGGCATATAATTCCCCGCTTTCGACATGGGATTCCTCAGGCTTCCGTACCCTTGAGAAGCCCTATAATAAGGGTAATAAACCCAAACACACCAATGTTCTTACATCCAGACATGCCAGTGATGTCCAATATGACTACTCCCCCAACCGAAGGTTTCTGCCCTGACCGAACCCCTTGGAATGTTCTGAAAAAATCAATGTAATTAACTGGTGTCCATGAAGACATGGCACTATGAAGAGATTCATGAACACTATCTTAATCTATAAGGGAGACCCGGACAAGGTAGAAATATCTGAGAATAAATCCATAGAAGGAGAGACCAACATCCCATCATCTTATTTCGATCAAGGAGAAAATGTCCCTGAACAAGTGGCAGATATTGGCCACCTTTGGAAAGTGAGAATGCAGGGAAACAATCAACGTGTCCTTCTAAACAGATGGATGTGCGCCCTATTGAAAGCATCAAAAATAGAAATGGTGAACCTGGAGTGAATTTATTCTCCTAAATGTGGATATTAGTAGCGTTTGAGACATCAATGGACAAGCATGTCACTGGGTCCAGTTATCCGGTGCGAGGTCTCGCCAAGCAAATAGTGGGCCTGGTGTCAAACTCACCAGAAGTTGGGGCAGTTAAATGTTGGACATCTCGATCTGCGACATTGTTAGTGTGGAACCTTTTTACCATCCGTGGAATATATAATGGAACTAGGGCACTGGATATTGATTTCCTTATTTCAGCACTAATGTTTTAATCTCACTGCCTTCCAGGACCCAAGATGCCGTATCAGGAAACCAATCACCACCCACCTACCGACACATGGGCAAGGGAAACGTAATCACAGCAATCATGTGTGGCCTCATTTCCCCCATGGAATCTTCCACATCCACAGCTGTTGGGTGCCCATGCCGCATCTCCCTGTCTGAATTCATTCAGAGAAGGGTGATAAATGACCTCGTCTGATGATACGAGGAGGAGGGGATTATCCTGACTCGGGATATGGCATGTCAGAACTTAGAGGTTTTTGCACCTCATCGCAACCACCACCCCCAAGGTCCACACAAGGAGTCAATGCTCCCCACTCTAACTCACAACCATTTTTGGAGCCTCTCCCCGAAATGCTTCAATGACTTCCTCCCCTAAGCCGATGAGGTGAGGGATGTCTGGGTCAACCCAGCCAGGATCTCATTATAGGGGCACCCAAGGAGGTCCCCCACTAGGTCGTGGCAATGCCACCACCCGACCCCACGATATGAGAAGCAGTAAGCTATGATCCTGCACCACCATCTCCAGTTTGGCTGACCTGACGCCAGCATCGGGCGCAGGCTGAGGGGCATCAAAGTCAACTACTACCATGGATCGTGCCACCACCAATGTATACCATCAGTACCCTATTTACGCTAAGTAGGTACACTCATACAACCAGCCCAGATCGAGGCCACAACCACCCCATGGGATGGTTGGGCTGACTCTCCTAGTTTCCAACACAGGTAGTGCCCACCGTGGGCTGACCCATGGCAACGACACCTAGTAAGGAGGTCCTCCTCATACTGCCACCATTGATAATTTTATTCCTCCCCACTCCCAAGTTCATCATGGAGGTCCTACCCATGCCACCTTCAATCTAGATGAGGTTCCTCCCCACTACAGTGATTCTTAGTACAAAAGCCTCTTTTGCACCCATGACCTCAGGTATGGAGTCGTTCCTACTATCACAAATCTCCTGTGTGAAGATGTTATACGTCCGGTCATCCAACAACGTGGGGGTCTTCCCCATGTCCTTATAGCTATTGATGAAGCTCCTCATCATACCAGCAACCAGAGAAGCATAGTTTGCCTCGCTTCATAAACATCCAGTACAGAGGTCCTACCCATGTTCTGCTCATCCAGTATGAGGACCCTCCTCGTACCAATGTTGTTGGGGGACACAAGAATGGAGGTTCTACCCATGTTCCCACCAAATCCAGTGGAGTTCCTACCTACTCCGGAACTTCCCGCAGTGACTCCCTCCGCATGTCATCCAGTGGACATAGAGGTCCTCCCTGTGTTCCCTTTGGCATTTTTCTAGGTACTCCTCACACCCTGGCTCATTCAGGAGGAAGCCCTCTCCATCCCAGCACCAGCTCGGGCATAGGTCCTCCTTGTGCAAGAAATCTACCCAGTCCTAAAGAACCAATTTGGGGAAAGTGGGTGGGTCGTCACTACAATAAGAAGAATTCCAAGGAGGTTCAGATGGTAATTAAGCCTGTTTGTTTCTCTGATTCCGAAGACGAATGCGATTCGCATATGGAACCCTCACCTTGATCCTCTATGTCAAGGGCTGGGGAAGGGATGAGGCATATCAGTCTCGTACTTTCAGAATGCGAGGTACAACAGATCCCTACCTCCCTCCACAGATACATCCAGGAGGATGAGGATTTGGCTTCTCCCTAGGGTCTGGCCACGAAATCGCCAGCATCATCACCAAGAGCACTCTCTACCTCGACCAGAGATCACAGAGAGTTGTTTTGGGGACTAATGGTAGATGAGAAATATCATGGTCCACTGCCATCAGTCGTAGTTCCTACACTAGAAACAGTGTTTTCTAACCCTTCTTATCGTGATGTGGTGGCTAAGTCACTGCTCTCTTTAGAGGTTAGCTCGAGATGCAGTGGCTTGTCAGCCCGGTCGCTATATTATCAATCATCCAACCTACCATCTCAGCGATCTGCTTCAGTACTGCTACTGGTTCCCCAGCCACCTCTAGTTGAGGAGTGGGGAAACCAAGGGATAGACCCCCAATCTGATCCAAGTATCTTGTGGTACATTCTTGCGGAATACCATTTCCCGAAGATGTTTTGGTCAGTTACAACACTGAATTTCATGACACTGGAAGCACTCACCTAGGAGGAGGTTAGATGCTTTTTCTAGACCCTCTAGATGAATCACTTTTGTATTTGTCATTTATGATTGGAATACCCCAAGATTCAGGTTCACTCTGAAGACATTGCTCAATAATGTAGTTTGGTTGATTTGGTCGCACTCCCCATGGCCTAGTTCCCTGAGTCACTAGGCCTCCATAGGACCCTCCATTAAAAATGAATTTAGATCTTTAAAGTTCTCTGAAGGATAATCAAGGAGGCTTCCCCCCATGTTCAGATCTATGGTTGGGGTTAGTATGCGGCCCTCCATCTCAGTTATATCCGGATTCATCCCAAATTTCCAGGGGATATCGAGGATATGCCTCTAGGTAGTGTCGTGGTTAGCATGGTCGATTTATTTGAGGAAGATACAGATACAGAACTCCTTGGTGAAAACTTACCCCCCAGGGGAGTTCCACAACTTTTGGACCCATCGGGTAGGTTTACTCACCAGTAGATAAATCTATTGTGTCTTCCTATTCCCACTAAGGCATTGGTCCTCAGCCAAAATCCCAATAAGGGTAAGGATCACCTGGAGTCGTCAAACCCTCCAACCCATCTAGATCAATAAAAAATACAAAGGATGACCCTGAAAAATTCATGTAGCATCAATAGCTCACGGAGAATAAGAAGATGGTTGATGACCTCCTTGTTGAGTGTGCCACTGTGTGATGGAAAGACTACGGTGATCCTCAGTCGAGGCAGGTACAACTTCCCCCATCGAATTGCCTCTAGGTTATCTTGACCATCCTGCCCACGCAGATAGGGTAGAGGCTGGAACTTATAGAAAGAGGTAGTGGTGTGTGTAGCCAAATCCACCTGAGCGACGTGACAACCCCCAGGACCAAGCTTAGGTTCCCCCAGCCACTCCACAGGTCATCCCACCAGTCTCTCCACAAGTCATTGGGCTTACTTATCACATTGAAGAACCCACCAATGCACTAGTGGTCAGGAATCCCTATCAAGACAGGAACCCCTGCCTAGATGATCTGATGGTGGCACTCATTTCCCGCCTCGAGGCATTGGAGACTTAGCATGTGGAAATCTTGCCTAATGGTTAGTTGTATCTGGAATGGGTGGATGATATTCCAGTACCCCTGGGTTTCAGAAATACCATCTTTTCCCCATTTAATGGGATGGGAAACCCACTGTATCATCTAGACCACTTCATCTCAAGGTGTAAACCCATGCTGGGAACTCCAGTGCAGTAGGAGGCCGCCAAACTCCAATGTTTCGTACAGACATTGGAAGGACCTACATTTTTCTGGTACATCCAGCTACCCATCAGGTCAGTAGACAATTGGGAAGATGAGTATTGTAGACCTCTTCAAGTGAAAGATTAGGCCTGATGAGTGCGTCACAGACTTTGTCTCCCAGTGGAAAGGGATCACGTACTCCCTTGACATGCCACAGACTCAACAGAAAATACTGACGATGTGTTTGGGGAATGTCAAGACAGAACTGATCCCCCCAATGATCACCCAGAATTACCCCGGGGGATTCCGAGACTTCTATGATAAGGCCCAGTACCTAGAAGAATCCTTGCAGCAGCCATCCAGGCATATCTATTTCCACCTACAATTCCCACGAGGAGGGATACCAAGGTCGAGCCAGCCGTGGTGGCCCTAATAGAGGCCCCTAGACAACTAGAATTATTACCAGTGGATCTACCTCCACATACTCGCAGAGTCCCACCACTACAAGCACAGCCTCCATCCCAATAGCATCCACCTCAAAATCAGCAGGCACCCCCACATAACACGCCACCACCACCTAGGTGAGATAACCAAGTTCTGCCTCCTTGATAGGCTCCTCCTACCCCTCGTCAGGGTTAGGCTCCCAGAGCCCCCTTCTCGGATAGAAGAAATCGAACCTACTCATTCAATGAGGCGCAGGTCCCTGATTATTTCTGAAGTGCCTTGGAACATGTAATGGTACATTTTCCTGAATGCAAGAGTCCAGAAGAGGTGGATCTCACTAATAGTCCCAATTACTACCCCTATCACTGAATCCTTGGGAACACCCTCAAACAGTGTTATGTGTTTAAATACTGGCTTCAAGACCAGGTCGACAGCAACATAGTCAGGTTGGGCCCAGCTCCAGCACAAGTGGCATGTGTATTCATGAATCCCAATGGCGTCAGTGATAGAAAAGGTGAGTGTCACTAGGTTTCCAACTGTGGGTCCTAGAAGTATGATGACTAGATGGTTTGTAAGGAGGTCGCTCATGCCCATGGTATTATCTGTGCATGCCTGAATCGACCCGAGCCTTCAGAAGACAATGTGTCAGCCACAGCTAATACTTCTGCATCGTCGTCTCATCTGTCCTCTTCCTAGAAGATCGAGAATCGGTGGCTCAAGGGAAAACAAAGTCCCCCACCAATGTCGTCATCATCTCATACTCTTGGAAACTTCATGCCCCCAGAGATGGAGATTCCCCTGGAATATGTCTATTGGTGGATGCTTCTACAAGAGGTATTCAAGGGTATTCCATAGTTAACACTGTGGAGCTGGTAAACCTCTACATGATTCCCGACAATGACGAGCGCTAAACGAATCTTCACAACATCCTCAGCTGTCACAAGCATCGGCAGAGCCACGGCTATATGGGTCGTCAGAGTGCCTCAGTTAGCACTTTCATCCAGGCCATGCATGCCACTGAAACCAAAAAGTAGGCCTAGAATAGAGGTTAGCACACACATCCTTCTCATCTAATGTCATCAGGTCTGCCTTCGTCACTGTTTGTGCTACTGGATCAGGTAGAGCCGCCCTGACTACGTCATGATCAGCCACACTACATTACGGACCGGTATCAATCATCTGTCCCTCATTGAGTAGTCACTCCACAGGATTTTTCTAGTGAGTAGCGGGACCTTCCCAGCACCAGTCAATTGTCGATCCAGCCGGCAGGGCCCACCATACCTCCTGTCACAGAGCGAACTCCTGTAAGTAGAATCTTATTCCTTGCACAAAATTATGATTTCCTCAAGAATCTTACCAACATTCCATAAAGTCTCTCTATCCTTGAGGCCCTTTTCCTATCAGCGGATAAGCATGAAACCCTTGTTGAGGCTTTGAGAATCCCCCTCTAGTTTGAGACAGAGGTAGCCACTGCAAAATCCTTCCATGTTGAGGCAGTCGATCATATTGAATGCCAAGACATTATCTCATTCTCTAGAGAAGATGAAGGTTCTCCTATACAGGGGAACATCTTCCCACTGTATATCATTGTCCATTTTGATGGAATGTAGGTTCATCATTGTCTTGTCGACACAGGATCAGGGGTCAACTTTATCCTGACATGGACACTCTATAAAATGGGGCTGTCTGAGGATGACCTAATTCCCTCTGACCTAAAAATCCAAGGTTATGATAGGATAAAATAGACACTGGTCGACAAGATCCACCTAAAAACCCAGTTCAGTGATCTGGTAGCCAGTATTGAGTTCATCTTTGTTTCGCATGACACTGGTTACAATGCAATGATGGGAAGGTCGTGGCTTCATCTGTATGTGGCGGTTCTTTCATCGTATCACCAGTGCCTTAAGTATTCCCTTAATGGTTGAGTGGGCATACTCCAAGGGGACGCATCTCCCTTTTCCTCTTAGGAAGCCCGATACCTAGATGTCGACTATTACAAGAGCAAGGATAAGAAGATTCGGGCTAATGAGGTTGAACATGTTACGGCTGTGACTAACCCATGGAAAGATCTGGATAATGCCTACATTTTTTTAATCCATCGATTGGAGGCTAAGACCCTAGATATGGGACAATGCTTTTTTGTTTCTAGAACAAGGGGGAAGCACATTACCAAGTATAAGAAACACCAGAAGATAACCTCATACTCCTATATGAATTAGGCCCCGGTGATCCCGGATCCCCCTACTCCCATAAGATATCGGGATGTCCACCCCATAGAAACAAAAATATAGTATACTTGGTTGTTTTGCTGGGCTCAGATAAATCGGCTCAATCTGATGCACCACTATTGCTTCGATATCATAAAATGTGGCCCCTTGGGCTGAAGACTAGATTGGATTGGATCAATAGCTTTCATTGCTATGGTTTCAACAGCACAGGAGTCCCTCGATGTACTGTCTACCGTCGCTCAGGCTGGTACCAATCTCCCATCAAGATCTGTCGACTTAGAGGAGACTCCTCCCACCAAGGACCCCTCTTCCACAAGTGAAGAATAGGACTTAGAGGATGCTCCTACTACCTTCAAAGAGGGTGTCTCTACCATGGTTGATGAACTAGTGAAGGTGAATATCGGTGGTGGGATAGATCTAAAACCCACATTTATTAGTGTTTTTATGCCTCTCAAGGAGAAACAATAGTACATGGACTTCCTGAAATAGCATTGTGATGTATTTTTCTAGATTTATGATGAGATTCCCAGGATAAATCCTCAGGTGGAGATTCACCACCTCGGTCTCCCAGCAAATCACCATGGGTTTAAGAAGCCTCCCTTAAAGATGCACCCTTCTCACAGTTCCATGGTTGAGGAAAAAGTTGATAATCTCATCAAATCCAATTTCATTAAGGAGTTCCATAACCCAAAATGGATATCCAACATTGTTCCATTCAGGAAGAAGAACAAGTAGATCATATTCTGCATCAACTTTCGAGAGCTCAACTGTCAATGTATGAATGATGGTTTTCCCTTTCCTATGATGGAATTGTTGATTGATGCAACATATTGATTCTAGGACCTCTCCTTCATGGATGGGTACTCCGGGTATAACCAGATATGAATGGATCCTGAGGATGAGGATTCAACAGCCTTCAAGTCCCCACAAGGTACTTTCTGTTACCAAGTCATGCCCTTCGGACTAAAGAATTCAGGTGCCACCTATCAGCGGGCTATGCATCGCATATTTAAGCTGATTCTTGGGACACTGGTGGAATTATACATGGATGATCTAGAGTTCAAATCTCACCAATTTCAGGACCATCTCAAAGACCTCAAAAAAGTGTTTGGCTTCCTCCGTTCTCGCCACCTGAAGATGAACCCACTGAAATGTGCCTTCGGGGTCACCTCTGGAAAGTTTCTTGGCTTCGTTGTCAGATACAGGGGCATCGAAATTGACCATAATAAGATCAAGGCCATCATCCAGATGTCTCCCCCAAGAAAAATCCCAGAGCTTCTAGAATTACAAGTCCACTTGGACTACATATGTTGATTCATTGTGAATTTGGCCCGTAAGTGTAATCCATTTTCTCAGCTCATGAAGAAAGGCATTGTTTATCAGTGGGATGAAGTGTCTGAATTCTGATGAATTTGGAGTCTGATTTCTAGAGAATTATGATGAATTTAGAGTCTGAATTCTAGAGAATTTAGAGTCTGATTTTTAGAGAATTTAGAGTCTGATTTTCAACGAACTAGAAGTTTTATTTTTAGAGAATTCAGAGTTTGATTTTCAAAGAATTTGGAGTATAATTTTTAAATAATTCGGAGTCTGATTTTTAAAGAATTCAGAGTCTTAAAACATTAATACTCGGTATCTAAGGAACTTGTAATATTTTTAGGTTTTAGATAAGCATCATATTATTCTTATGGAAATTCATTATTAAGAAAAATATGGTTAAACTTGGATAAGGATCATTAAGCATAACATATAAAATCATATTTAAGGTTTAAGAAAATAGATTTCCTTAGAGAAAGAAAATTTTCCTTAAGAAAATAATTCTTAGAGATAGATAATTTTTCTTAAGAAAATTTGTTTGTGATTTTCAAAACATAAAGTAATGTAAAAGTCCTAAGGGAACTTATTGACTTAACAATATTATCATCCCACTAGTGTGCAATTTTAGTACTCATAATGAGGCTAACTATTTAAAGTGTCAAAAATAACCTAAATGGTGTTTTCTTAAATAGGCTCTTGGTTCCATTCTACTCAATTAGACCGAAATATATATATAATTATAATGGTAGGTCATGTGGATCTATGTGAGATATTAGATAATGAGTATTATGAATTATTCCTCATACGCAAGAGTTGTAGTGACCCTAGTGGGTTGATAATGCACATGGGGGCCAAGTGTTAGACCCCTCATGGGGTGTTTTTACTTAGGTTTGGTTATTTAAAGTGGTAATAAACACCTATATGGTGTTTTACTGCATAGCTTGGAATGAAATTATACTTAACAAAACCATGGGAATATTGAATGTCATATATCATTTGAGAAGACTTTGTGTGTGTACTATTGACCCTCATAGATCAGTGTTGGCAATTGATGCCTTTATAATAGACCCTCTGGGTATATCCATTAAAGGTTTGGTTAACTGAATATTCATAACAACTTCTATGG
This sequence comes from Viscum album, assembly GCA_963277665.1. Taxonomy (NCBI): domain Eukaryota; kingdom Viridiplantae; phylum Streptophyta; class Magnoliopsida; order Santalales; family Viscaceae; genus Viscum; species Viscum album. The sequence continues at coordinate 368,489,123 of OY728125.1, forward strand.
TGTTTTTAAATCGATATTGCTATTATATTTTACTTAATCATCCTTTTCATTTGGTTGTCTAGTCGTATCATCTTGGTGTGATGCTACTAGGAACCTGAGCACTTCTTATTGAACTAGAACCTCAAGGGGTATTATCATATACAGATTCTTGGTGAGGATCAGTTCATTATCATTATTCAATTTTATGTCATGAAACTCTATGGATTACTCCCTTATGAGGATTCTCAGAGAGGTTCAAGACCTAGTAGGATAATTCTTGGAAGGTGATTCCATTAGAGTACTTTCTTTAAGTTAGTCTTTACCAATGGGTTTCACTTAGATGGGTTGTTAATTGAAACTTATAAATATTTTTTCCTATATAAATTAAAATTTAAAACCTACATAATTGAACCCATGTTGATAGGTTTTGACCCTCATTGTTTGATGTTATATTTACCTTCATTAAAGAGGTTTTTCAAGAACATTAGATGGCATGTGTTGAGATATGAGCATGGGTGATGCCCCATGAGTTGTGACCTTGGTGATATGTATGACCTTTGGGCTAGGTGGTTTGACTTAGTAACCTTGATATGATACCAAACTATTTGGGGTAGGTGAAAGACCTAGAGGCCCTTAGTTTTGACTCAGACCTTAGAGGGTCAGTATTTGGTTCGATTGAGGGAAACCTATGAGAGGGGCTAGCTCAGTTTTATGGATTCCCTTAGAGGTTTTGATCTTGGTTGTATGATCATGTTGAGACTGGTCATGGGAGGTGCTCAGGTTTTGTGATATGGGTAGGGTTGTGGCTTTAGTTTTTGAGGAATCACTTAGGGTGCTTGGGTATTGAGATTGGATTTAATGGGAAAGATTATTTGGGTGTCTTTACCTATTTACTAGTGTTTTGTGGATCGAAATATGGTCAAAGCATGGGTAAATGCTCATGAATGGAATGTAACTGAGTAGTAGTTAAACTTCTGGATGAGGTATACATGTTTTTACCAACGATGCATAGCTAAAGTGCTTAGATGACATCATGTGATGGGTGGTCATGGAATAAATTATGGCACAAGTGAAGTGCCTACTTTTGAAGAGGAGTTACAAGGGAGATTCAGGGTTAATGAGACTAACATTCTTATTAGCCTAGTTATCTTACAATTAATAATGTGTGTCTTGTGGAATAATGATTCGATTGGTGTGACCGAGTGGTACAAGATAGTAAACCCACTGAGGTGGGAAAAATAAGAATGGTATGTGTCGGTAGTGTGTGTTTCCATTTAAACCATTAATTAGTGAGTAATCATGTGAAAACTAAGAACTGATGGTTTCAGAGAAATGATTTGGGCATGGTTTCCCAAGAGTTTGATGAAATGGTATATCTACCTACATGGTATATGAGATATAAAAAATGGATCAGGTGTTTTGGCATGACCGATGTGGCTAAATCCTAGTTAGGTATTGATAGGATGGTAAGCATGGCTTGGGAGGAGAGACATGCATTTGGGGTTGGAATATTTTGAGGTTACTCTTGAGGAGTTTTATAAGGTAATTCATATAGTGAGGTGTGAACCATTTTATTTTTGAGGGTGGATACCCTTGTTATGAGTTTAAATTCAGTTATTTCCATGAAAACAATTCTCAGGAAGCATGAACAAGAAATGTTATGTTTTAGAACTTAGGAATGAGTGGCTTTGGCCATGTATAATCATTAAGTTCTATAATGGATGGAGTTTGGTCCATAGAACTTAATTTTTGGTTGTACAGAGATGATGTAGATGCTGAAATTTTCCGACGGTCTCAAGAAGGCATCCTTGGATAAAACGGAGGCCTTTTTCAACTCAGCAACCGATTCCAGGGAGAGTGAAAAGGCTGTGAAAAATACCAAAGGGGTGTGTGGAAAACCACTTCCTCACACGGAAACCCACTTCTTCATGTAGAAAACTGGTTCCTCGCATGAAAAATAGTTGCTGCATGAATTGGTTTTTGCACTCCGTTGTGGGAATTTTCACACCACCACCCCCCGGTCCGGGTTTTCTGCGCTATCTGAATTTCACGCGCACCCATGGACCCCGATCACCTATAAATAGAAGTGCACCCCCCCCCCCCACTTACGGAGGTTGAAGAATAAAAACTGTCTCCCCTACATGGAATTCACCTCTTCTATGCTTAAAAGATGACTTCTAGGTATGGTATTTTCCACGACTAGTCTCCCAAGGTTTCACCTTCTCACGGGACCACTAGGGCTTGACCCTCACCCAAGTCATTAAGTGTTGGATACCTTGTGGGAAAACTTGTCCCCTTGCACACAAAGAGACCTCTCCGCCCTTGCGCAGAAAACCCTCCACTTGTGTGTAAACAAACCTCTTTCATTGTCGCGCAAGCCTTCTTTTTCGATCAACTCAGCCTTTTGCATGAAACAATTCCCTCTTTTCACACCTATTGCACACAAACCTTACATTCTACATGAAAAAACCCTCTTCTTGTGTGTTCCCTTTAGCATGTGTTCAATGTCTCTCTCTTGGGAATCATCTTTGGGCACTTATCACACACAAAATACTTATGTTTTACACCTTTCTATCATATGAGCCTCTAGGTTCATGTGAAGTGATTTCAAAGTCCCTTGGGCAGTGCTCCACATTGTGTTTTTTAGCCTCATGATTCTTCGCATAGGCGTGCTAATGGATATTTATTCTTCGCATATCCATGCTAACGTGGGCCCCTCAATGGATCACTCCATGACACCCCAACACCATGGCATTGTTGATGCCTTCCCTTCCCTAAGGGTGGTCTAGTATCAGTTATATAAGTCCAAGGGGTGCAGAGTGAACCTGCCTCATCCGAGTTGTAGGATATTAAACTACCAAGCACCGTCGTCCTTAGCACATGATGTTAAAATGTGAACTCACCCTGTGCACTCTACGTAGGGTGCCTCATCTCAGACATTCTTTACGCTCACTTGTCTCCACAGGAGTGAGATCTTCCTCACATCGAATGAGATCCTCTTTTCTGTAATGGTTCATATCCGTGGGGAAGGGCAACTACCTTGTTGTAATCCCCTAGACTTTCTTGTAGAATGTAGAACCCCTACTCCTCCTTTATTCTTCCGTGCCAAAGACTAAGAGGAGAGATGGGCACAAGGACCTTCGTTATCTCATACCTCTCCCTTTGGGCTTTATCTCCATCAGGCCTCCACCCTGGATTATGTCCCAATATTCATCTCCCTGGGCTATTAACCACACGTAAGCCCCTATTTCCTCTTTGGGCCGCTAACCATGTGTAAACATCACTTCACTTCCCAAAGACTCACCTTTTGTGATGTGATCATCAGGACTTTGTTGCCTCTTTTTTATCACACCGAGCATGACTCACATGGGCTTAGAGTAAACATTGACCATGGCCTCCTTTCTGGGCCATCTTATAATGTAAGCCCCAACACCAAACACACATCCGAACTATATGGAATTTGATCCATTCCAAGGCAAGGTACGTAGGAAGCCTCCCTGAGGTTCAAGCCCAACACCTACTGGTCCTGACCCCTTCACGTCGGTTCATCAAACACACTTCCTAACTACGCAGACTTTGATCCCTTCCAAGGCAGGGTACGTAGGAAGCATCCCTAAGGTTCAATCCCAATACCCATTGGTACTAACCACTCCACGTCATTCTAGCCTCATCCCACATGATGTTAAACTATACACCCCTTTTTTTCAGAAAGACATTAAATTGTACCCATTTGAACTATGTGGTCTTTGATCCTTGTCTCCTAGACAAGGTATGTAAGAGGCCTCCATGAGGTCCAATCCCAACTGATGGTAAGCCATTGTGTTTCCCAACTGACGGTAAGCCATTGTGTTCCCTAACCAATGGTAATTTGTTGGAACCCCAACCAGCGATAAGCCATTTGGACCCCATTCAGTGGTAATACTTTGTCAACCCCCCCAACCGATGGTAAGTCGTTTCGTTCCCCATTTGACGGTAAGTCGTTGTAGTCCCCTTTGTTGGGAACCACATCTCCAGTCCGCCCCCATGGAGTCAGACCAACCTTGGGCTTCTAACCACGCATAAGCCCCAAGCATGTCATTGGGTTTTTTTCCTCTTCATACACCCCAATTATATACCCCCCATCTTGAACTACGTGGACTTTGATCCTTGCCAAGGCAAGGTACGTAGGAATCATCCCTAAGGCTCAAGCCTATCACCCATGTCCCATCCTGATCTTTCCCTTGAGCATATGTGTTTTCGGAAGGTCATTACACAACCCAAAGGTTCCACTTCCTCTGAGTCTCATCCATACAGGTTGCCTCCTTAGGTGTCCCATCACCCCACTGAACTACATGTACTTTGATTCCCTGTCACAGAGATTCGTAGGAGGTCTCTTCGAGGCTCAAGCCCAAATTCACCATTGCCCTCACGTCGGCTCCATATAAATCTCCATCCTCTCCATCCACTCTCAACAATCCATATTCGTCCTAATTCTTACCTAGGCCACCACATCCCGGTGAGATATTGTTACCCACTTCCTTGCTGCTCCTAGACGTGATTGGGTAACTAACCATGTGTTAGCCCCAACATCAGCAATCCCTCTAGGGGTTTCACCCATATAATCCTATCTCGTCATTATTTTGATCAGACTGATCCATCTCCTCTAGACATTAAACTTTCGGCATACCCTGTGTTAAACATGGGAAGATGAAGAAAAACTCAGAGACATGCATATGGCATATAATTCCCTGTATTCGACATGGGATGCCTCGGGCTTCCGCACCCTCAAGTAGACCTATAATAAGGGGAAGAAACCCAGATGCGCCAATGTTCCAGCATCCAGAAATGCCAGTGATGTCCAACATGACTACTCCTCCGACTGAAGGTTGCTTCCCGGACCGGACCCCTTGGAATGTCCTGATAGAAGCAGTGTAATTAACTGGTGTCCATGAAGACATGGCACTGGGAAGAGTTTCATGAACAATGTTTTAATCTATAAGGGATATATGGACTATATATAAAGCTCTGAGAATGAATCCACAGAAGGAGAGACCAACATCCCATCATCCTATTTCGATCAAGGAGAAAACATCCATGTACAAGTGACGAATGTTTCCCACCTTTGGAAAGTGAGAATTTAGGGAAACGATCAATGTGTCCTCCTAAACATAAGGATGTGTTCCCTAGTGAAAGCATCGAAAATAGAAATAGTGAACCCAACATGAATTTATTCTCCTCAATGTAGAGATTAGTATCGTTTGAGACATCAATGGGCAAGCGTGCCACTGGATCCAGTTATCCAGTGTCAGGTCCCACCAAGCAAATAGTGGGCCTGGTGTGAAACTCACCAGAAGTTGGGGAAGTTAAACATTGGACATCCTGGTCTGCGATGTTGTTAGTTTGGATCCTTTTTACCAGCCATGGAAGACGGAATGGAACTGGGACACTGGACGTCGATTTCCTTGTTTCAGCACTAATGTTTTAATCTACCTGCCTTCCAAGACCCAAGATGACATATCCAGAAACCAATCACTGCCCACCTACTGACGCAGGGGCAGGGGAAACATCATCAAAGAAATTTCGTGTGGCCTCATTTCCCCCATGTAAGCCTCTTCATCCATAGTTGTTGGGAGCCCACACTGCATCTCTCTGTCTAGATTCATTCAGAGAAGGTTGATAAACGACCTCATTCAACGATGTGAGGAGGAGGGGATTATCCAGACTCAGGATATGGTATGTCAAAACATAGAGTCTTTTGTGCCTCATCACCACCACATCCCCCAAGGGCCACACAAGGAGCCACTGCTCCCCACTTCAACGCACAACCATTTTGGGATCCTCTCCCTGAAATACTTCAATGACTCCCTCCCCTACACCGATAAGGTGAGGGATCTCTGGGCCAACCTGGCGAGGATCTTATTCTAGGGGCACCCAAGGAGGGCCCCCACTAGGTCGTGTCAAGGCCACCACCTGACCCCACAAGCTGAGAAATAGGTAAGTTATGCGCCTGCACCACCATCCCCAGTCTGGCTAACCTAACACCAGCGTCAGGCGAAGGTCGAGGAGGACGCTCGTTGAGGGGTGTCAACGTCAATGGCTACCATGGCTCGTGCCATCGTCGATGTATAACATCAGTCCTCTATTTATGCTAAGCTTTGGAAATCATACAACCAGCCCAGATTGAGGCCCCAACTGCCCCACGGGTAGGCTGGGTTGACTCTCCTGGTTTCCAACACAGGTAGTGCCCACCGTGGGCCGACCCGTGGCAACGACACCTAGTATGGAGGTCATCCTCATACCGTCACCATTGAGAATGTGATTTCTCCCCACTCCCAAGTTCAGCCTGGAGGTCCTACCCATGCCACCTTCAAACAGGATGAGGTTCCTCCCCACTACAGTGATGCTCAGTACAGAAGCCTCCTTTGCACCCACGACCTCAGGTATGGAGTCGTTCCTCCTGTCACAGGTTTCCTGTGTGAAGATGTTATATGTTCGGTCATCCAACAGCATGGGGGTCTTCCCCATGTGCTTACATCTACCTATGAAGGTTCTCATCATCCCAGAAACTAGAGAAGAAGAGGTTTCCTCGCTTCATAAACATCTATCATAGAGGTCCTACCCATTTTCTACTCATCCAATACAAGGACCCTCCTCATACCGACGTTGTCGGGGGACACAGGCATGGAGGTCCTACCCATGTTACCACCAACTCCAGTAGAGGTCCTACCTGCTCCGGCACTTCTCAAAAATACTCCCACCACACATCATCCAGTGGACACAGAGGTCCTCCCTGTGTTCCCTTTGACATCTGTCTAGGTGCTCCTCACACCCCAACTCATTCAGGCGAAAACCCTCTCTATCCCAGTACTAGTTTGGCAGAAGGTCCTCCTTGTGCTAGAAATTTACCCAGTCCTGAAGAACCAATTTGGGGCAGGTGGGTGGGCCATCTCTACAATAAGAAGAACGCCAATGAGGTTCATATGGTAATTAATCATGATTTCTTCTCTGATTCCGAAGAGGAATATGATTCGGCAATGGAACCCTCGCCTCAATCCTCTATGTCAAGGGATGGGGCAGGGATGAGGAGTATCAGTCTCGTACTTCTGGAATGCGAGGTCCACCAGATCCCAACCTCCCTCCATAGACACATCCAGGAGGATGGGGATTTGGTGTCTCCCTAGGGTCTGGCCACTCAATCTCCACCATCATCGCCAGGAGCACTCTCTACCTCGACCAGTGATCACAGAGAGTTGTTTTGGGGACTGATGGTAGACGAGCAATAGCATGGTCCACTTCTAGCAGCCATTGTTCCTACACCAGAAACGGTGGTTTCCAGCCTGTCGTATCACAATGTGGTGGCTAAGTCACTGCACTCTTCATAGGATAGCTCAAGATGTGGCATCTTGTCAGCCCACTCGCTATATTCTACATTCGCCAGCCTACCATATCAGTGATCTGCTTCAGTATTGCTACTAGTTCCTCAGCCGCCTCTAGTTGACGAGTGGGGAAACCAAGGTCTAGACTCCTAGTCTGATCAAAGGATCTGGTGGTACATTCTTGCGTCATACCATTTCCTGAAGATGTTTTGGTCAGTTAGAATGCTGAATTTCATGAAACTGGAAGCACTCACCCAGGAGGAGGTTGGATTCTTTTTCTAGACACTCTAGATGACTCACTTTCGTCTTTTTCATTGATGATTGTCCAAACCCTAGATTCAGGCTCACATAGAAGAAATTGTTCAACAATATATTTTGTTTGATTTGGTTACACTCCATGTGGACTAGTGCCCTGAGTCACTAGGCCTCCATAGGACCCTCCAACAACAATGCGTTCGGAGCTTTAAAGTGCTCTGCAGGATAATCAAGGAGGCTTCCCCCAACATTCAGATCTATGGTTGGGGGTAGTATGCTTCTCTCCATCTCAGTTCTATCTGGCATGATCCCAAAATTCCAGGGGATATCAAGGATATTCCTCCCGGTAGAGTTGTGGTTAACATGGTCGATTTATTGGAGGAACATATGGTTACAAAACTCCTTGGATAAAACTTACCCCCAGGGGAGTTCCACAACTTTTGGACCCGTCGGGAAGGTTTACTCACCAGCAGATATATCTACTGGGTCTTCCTATTCCCACCGAGGCATTCTTCCTCATCCAAAATCCCAATAAGGGTAAGGAGCACCTCGGATTCATCAAACCCTCCAACCCATCTGGCTTAATAAAAAATAAGAATGATGATACCGAAAAAGTCATGTTGCATCAACAGCTCACAAAGCATAAGAAGATGGTTGATGACCTCCTTGTTGAGTGTGCTGCAGAGTGACGGCCAGACTACGGGGATCCTCAATCGGGGCAGGCACAACTTCCCCCCATCGAATTTCCTCTAGGTGATCATGACCATCCTGCCCATGTAGACAGGGTAGAGCCTCGAACATACAGCAATAGGGAGTGGTATGTGTCGCCAAATCCACCTGAGCGACGTGAAAATCCCCGGAACCCAGCTTAGGTTCCCCCAGCCGCTCCACAGGTCATCCCACTAGCCTATCCACAAGTCATTGGGCCTACTTATCACATTAAAGAACCCACCAATGCACTAGTGTTCAGAAATCCCTATCAAGATAGGAACCCCTTCCCAGATGATCCGATGGCGGCACTCATTACCCACCTCGAGGCATTGGAGACTCAGTAGGTGGAAATATCGTCTGATGGTAAGCTATATCTAGCATGGGTGGATGATATTCCAGTACCCCTAGGTTTCAAAAATCCCACCTTTTCCCCCATTAAGGGGACGGGTGACCCACTATAGCATCTGGACCACTTCATCTCAAGGTGTCGACCCATGCTGGGAACTCTGGCGTAGCAGGAGTCCCGCCAAACTCCGATGCTTAGTACAGACATTGGAAGGACCTGCATTTGTATGGTACAGCCAGCTACCCATCAGGTCAGTATCTGGCTGGGAAGATGAGTATTGTATACCTCTTCAAGTGAAAGCAGAGGCCTAATGAGCGCATCCCAGACTTTTTCTTCTGGTGGAAATGGCTCACATACTCCCTTGAAATGCCACTGAATCAGGAGAAACTACATAAGATGTGTGTAGGGAATGTCAAGATAGAACTGGTCCCCTCTATGATCACCCAGAATTACCCTGGGGGATTCTGAGACTTCTCTGATAAGGTCGAGCACCTAGAAGAAGCCTTGTAGCTGGCCATCCAAGCATGTTTGTTGCCTCCTACAATTCCCATGAGAAGGGATACCAAGGTCGAGCTCTCTATGGTGGCCCAAATAGAGGCCCCCATAAAACTATAATTATAACCAGTGGAGCCACCTCCACATACTCACAGAGTCCCACCACTGCAGGCATAGCCTCCGGCCCAGCAGCGTCCACCTCAAAATCGACAGGCGCCCCCACGAGACGTGCCGCCACCACCTAGGTGAGAAAACCAAGTTCTGCCTCCTTGACAGGCTCCTCCAGCCCCCTGTCAGGGTCTAGCTCCCAGATCCACCTTTGTGGATAGAATAAATTGGACCTACTAATTCAATGAGGCTCAGGTCCCTTATTATTTCTGAAGTGCCTTGGAACAAGGAATGGTACATTTTCTTAAATGCAAGAGGTCAGAAGAGGTAGATCTCATTGATCGTCCCAATTACTTCCCCTATCACTGAATCCTTGGGAACACCCTCAAACAGTTCTATGTGTTTAAATACTATCTTCAAGAACAGTTAAACAGAAATGTATCCAGATTGGGACTAGCTTCAGAACAAGTTACAAGTGTATTCATGAAGCCCGATGGCGTTAGTGACAACAATGGTGAGTGGAACTAGGTTTCCAACCATGGGTCCCAGAAGTATGATGACTATTAAGGAAGTCGCTCATGCCCATGGTATTATCCATGCACACCTGAATGGACCCAAGCCTTCAGAAGACGATGTTTTAGCCGTAGCTACTACTTCTACATCGTCGTCTCAGTTGTCCTCTTCCCAGAAGAGAAAGCATCAGTGGATCAAGGGAAAACAAAGTCCCCCTACAATTTCATCGTCATATCATACTCTTGGAAACTTCATGCCCCCAGAGATGGAGATTCCCCCCAGAATATGTCCAGTGGTGGATGATTCTTCAAGTGATAGTCAAGGGTATGCCTTAGTTAACACTATTGAGCTAGTAAACCCCTACATGATTCCCGACGACGAGGAGTGCCAAATTAATCTTCACAACATCCCCATTTGTCGCAAGCATCGGCGGAGCCGCTGCTATATGGGTCATCAGAGTGCCTCAGTCATTACTTTCATCTAGGCCATACATGCCACCGAAACTATAAAGCAGGACTAGCACAAAGGTCAGCACACACAGCCTTCTCATCTAATGTCATTAGGTCTTCCTTCATCGTCGTTTGTGCTATTGGATCAGGTAGAGATGCCTTGACTGTACTATGATCATCCATGCTCCATTATGAATCGGTATCGATCATCTTTCCCTCATTCAGTATTCACTCCACAGGATTTTTCTAGTGAGCAGTGGGACCTTCCCAGCACCAGTCAACTATTGGTCCAGCTGGCAGGGCCCTCCATACCTCCTGTCAGAGAGTGACCTTTTGTAAGTAGAAGATCATGCCTTGCACGAAATTATGATGTCCTCAAGAATATTTCCAACATTACGGAAAGGATATCTATTCTTGAGTCCCTTTTCATGTCAGTGGATATGCGTGAAACCTTTACCGAGGCATTAAGAAGCCCCCGCTAGTTTGAGACAGAGGTAGCCACTTCAAAAGACTTCTATACTGAGGTAGTCGAGCATGTTTAATGTCAATCCATCATCTCTTTCTCTAGATAATATGAAGGCTCTCCTATACAGGGGTACATCTACCCACGGTATATCATTTTCCATTTCAATGGAATGGAGGTTCATAGTTTTCTTGTCGACATAGGCTCAGGGATCAACCTTATCCCAACATAGACACTCTGTAAGATGGGTCTATCTAAGGATGAACTAATTCCCTATGACCTAAAAATCCAAGGTTATGATAGGAAAGAACAGACACTGGTCGACAATATCCACCTAGAAACCCAGTTCGGCGATCTGGTAGCCAGCATTGAGTTCATGGTTATTTTGCAGGACACTGCTTACAATGCACTGATGGGAAGGTCGTGGCTTTATCTGCATGTGGTGGTTCCTTCATCATATCACCAGTGCCTTAAGTATTCCCTTAATGGTTGAGTGGGAGTACTCCAAGGTGACACGTCTCCCTTTTCCTCTTGTGAGGCTCGCTACCTAGAAGTCGACTATTTCAAGAGCAAGGATAAGTATATTCAGGCTAAGGAGGTTGAACATGTTACGGTTGCGACTGACCCATGGACAGATCTGGATGATTCCTACATCTTTTAAATCCATTGATTGGATACTAAGACCCCATATATGGGACAATGCTTCATTTTTTCTGGAACAAGGGGGAAGCACATTCCCAAGTCTAAGCAACACCATAAGATCACCTCATATTCCTATACGAATCAGGCCCTGGTGATCCCAGATCCCCCTACTCCCTTTAGGTATCGGGATGTCCACCCCATAACAATGAAAATAAACTATACCTTATTGTTCCTCTAGGATTAGACAAACCATCTCAAGACGATTCACCACTATTTCTTTGATATCATAAAATGTGGCCCCTAGGGCCGAAGACTAGATGGGATCGGATCAACATCTTTCATTACTATGGTTTCAGCAGAACAGGAGTCCCTCGATATAGTGTCTATCGTCGCTTAGGCTGGTACCAATCTCCCATATAGATCTATAGACTCCGAGGAGACTCCTCCCACCAAGGACCCCTCCTCCATAAGTTAAGAAGAGGACTTAGAGGATGCTCCTCCTACCTTCTAAGAGGGTGTCTCTACCACGGTTGATGGAATAGTGCAAGTGAATCTCAGTGGCGAGATAGATCTGAAACCCACATTTATTAGTGTCGTTATGCCTCTCAAGGAGAAAAAGTAGTATATGGACTTCCTGAAACAGCTCTATGGTGTATTTTTCTAGAGTTACAATGAGATTCCATGGCTAAATCATCAGGTCTTCATCTACTACCTCGGTCTCCCAGCAAATCATCGTGGGTTTAAGAAGCCTCCCATAAAGATGCACCCTTCTCATAGTTCCATTATCGAGGATAAAGATGATAAGCTCATCAAATCCAATTTTGTTAAGGAGTTACAATACCCTAAATGGATAGCCAACATTGTGCTATTCAAGAAGAAGAACAGATAGATCAGAGTCTACATCGACTTCCAAGATCTCAAATGTCAATGTCCGAAGGATGGTTTTCCCCTTCCTATGGTGGAATTGTTGATCGATGACACATCTAGGTTCCAGGCCCTCTCCTTCATCGATGGGTACTCCGGGTATAACTAGATCTGAATGGCTCCCGAGGATGAGGAGTATACAGCCTTCAAGTCCCCGCAAGGTACTTTTAGTTACCAATTCATGCCCTTCGGCCTAAAGAATGTAGGTTACACCTATCAGCATGTTATGCATCACATATTTAAGATGATCCTTGGGACACTTGTGGAATGCTACATGGATGATCTAGTGGTCAAATCTCTCCAATGTCAGGACCATATCAAATACCTTAAGAAAGTGTTTGGATTCCTTCGTTCTCGCCACCTGAAGATGAACCCACTAAAATGTGCCTTCAGTGTCACCTATGGAAAGTTTCTTGGATTCATTTTAAGATATATGGGCATCAAAATCGACCATAATAAGATCAAGGCCATCATCTATATGTCTCCCCCAAGAAAAATCTGAGAGCTTCGAGGTTTCCAAGGCCACTTGGCCTATATATGCTTATTCATTTTAAATTTGTATGGTAAGTGTAATCCATTTTCTCGGTTCATGAATAAAGGCATTGTTTATAAGTGGGATGAAGAATGTGAGACTAATTTCAAGGAAATGAAGCAGTATCTGCTCCAGCCTCTAGTCTTAATGTCGTTAGTTACTGGAAAACCACTGGTCCTTTATGTGATCGCTCTGGAATGATATATATGCGCCCTTATTTCCCAAAAAAAACAATGGTGGAATAGATAATAGTCTCTATTATATCATATGTGTGCTCCTTGATATGAATACCATATACTCCCCTATTGAGAATAGTTGCCTTGAGCTGGTATTCACAGTACAAAAACTGCAACATTACTTGCAGCACCACAAGGTACAGCCAGTGTCCCGAGTGGATCCACTGAAGTACATCCTAAACCTCCCCATGTTGACAGGATGTCTAAGATTGGTGGGAGGTGATTCTCTAGTAGTTAAAAATCAGGTTTTTCCCTTGAAAGGCTATCAAGGGGAAACAATTGGAAGATTTCCTTGCTGCCCATCCAGCTCCCGCAGACCAGTCTTTGGACCTTGATTTTCCAAATGAGGCAATCCTCTCAATAGACCAAGTCATCCCATGTTGGAAAATTCACTTTTATGGTGATTCCCGGAGCCCTACCGGTAAAAGGTTCAGTGACCCCAGACTCAACATAGCATGCCTAGGTATTGTCTTCATCACCCCAGCATAAGCTGTTTTACCATATTCATTCCTGTTATCACAGGGTTGTACTGACAATGAGATAGAATACCAGGCTCTCATTACTATCCTTGAGCTATCCCTCGAGATTGATGTTCCCCACTTCCACGTGAAATGGGACTCTTAACTAGTCATCAAGAAAATCAATGGTGGCTACGTCATCAAAAAGCCAAAACTCGTACCACTTTTGGAACACACCCTCCAGTTGATGGCCCAATTCATATCTCAGCCGGAATTTACCCATGTCCCTCGACCGCAGAATGGTATAGAAGATTCCTTGGAAATCTTAGCTGCATCTATTTTGGATCCTAATCAGGATGATTTGATTATCCATGTGGCACACCGGAGATTCATCACCCCCATAACTCTGGACGATGATGATAGCCCATAGGTAATCCACCTTACCATTGGCGCCTCCACGTCAGGAACCCCAGGTCCCCCTATCTCAGTGCTGGAAGTAACCCCCAACTGGAGGACACCCTTGGTTGAGTATCTTAAGCACGGTAATCTTCTGGCAGATTGGGACGAGGGTGAGAAAATCCAACGTCGCGCATTACAGTTTACCCTCCAGAGTGGTTCCAGTCTTGAGAAAATTCTCTACAAGTGCAGTTTTGATCGGGTAATCTTCCATTACATTTAGGGAATTGAGATTTATAAGTTCATGTAGGAGGTTCATGTCGGTTCCTACGGGGCTCATCAGACTAGGCCAAAACTATCTCACCAGATCCGGAGACTGGGGTATTTGTTTCCCTCCATGATCCCTGACTGCATCAAGTTTTCTAAGAGGTTCCATGCATTCCAAATCCCTGACAACTTTGTGCACAGGACACTAGAGCCTCTCCACACCAGTGATGTCCAACATGACTACTCCCCCGACCGAAGGTTGCTGGCCTGACAGGACCCCTTGGAATGTCTTGACAAAAGCAGTGTAATTAACTGGTGTCCATGAAGACATGGCACTGTGAATAGATTCATGAACAATGTCTTAATCTATAAGGGAGACCTGAACTAGGTAGAAATCTCTGAGAATAAATCCATAGAATGAGAGACCAACATCCCATCATCTTATTTTGATCAAGGATAAAATTTCCTTGAACAATTGAAAGATGTTGCCCGCCTTTGGAAAGTGAGAATGTAGGGAAACAATCAACGTGTCCTCCTAAACAGACGGATGTGCACCCTAGTGAAAGCATCAAAAATATAAATGGTGAACCCGATGTGAATTTATTCTCCTAAATGTGGATATTAGTAGATTTTGAGACATCAATGTACAAGCATGTCACTGGATCCTGTTATTCGGTGCTAGGTCCCGCCAAGAAAATAGTGGGCCTGGTGTGAAACTCACCAGAAGTTGGGGCAGTTAAATGTTGGACATCCCAGTCTGTGAAGTTGTTAGTGTGGAACCTTTTTACCATCCATGGAATATAGAATGACACTAGGGAACTGGATGTTTATTTCCTTGTTTCAGCACAAATGTTTTAATCTCCCTGCCTTCTAGGACCCAAGATTCCATATCAGAAAACCAATCACCAACCACCTACCAACGCAGGGGAAAGGGAAACGTCATCACAGCAATACCATGTGGCCTCATTTCCCCCATGGAATCCTCCGCATCCACATATATCTGGTTCCCACGCCGCATCTCCCTATCTAAATTCATTCAGAGAAGGGTGATAAACAACCTCGTCCGATAATACGAGGAGGAGGGGATTATCCTAACTCGGGATATGGCCTATCAAAACATAGAGGCTTTTTCGCCTCATCACCACCACCACCCCCAAGGTCCACACAAGGAGTCACTGCTCCCCACTCCAATGCACAACCATTTTTGGAGCCTCTCCTCGAAATGCTTCAATGAATTCCTCCCCTACGCCGATGAGGTGAGGGATGTCTGGGCCAACCCGGCCAGGATCTCATTCTAGGGGCACCCAAGGAGGGCCCCCACTAGGTCGTGCCAATGCCACCACCCGACCCCATGATCTAAGAAGCAGGTAAGCTATGCGCCTGCACCACCATCTCCAGTCTGGCTGACCTGACGCCAGCGTCGGGCACAGGCCGAGAAGGATGCTCGCCGAGGGGCATCAACGTCAACGACTACCATGGATCGTGCCACCACCAATGTATACCATCAGTCCCCTATTTACTCTAAGTAGGTGCACTCATACAACCAGCCCAGATCGAGGCCACAATCACCCCATGGGATAGCTGGGTCGACTCTCCTGGTTTCCAACGCAGGTAGTGCCCACTGTGGGCTGACATGCGGCAACGACACCTAGTATGGAGGTCCTCCTCATACTGCCACCATTGAGAATGTGATTCCTCCCCACTCCCAAGTTCATCATGAAGGTCCTACCCATGCCACCTTCAATCTAGATGAGGGTCCTCCCCACTATAGTGATTCTTAGTACAGAAGCCTCCTTTTCACCCACGGCCTCAGGTATGGAGTCATTCCTCCTGTCACAAATCACTTGTGTGAAGATGTTATATGTTCTGTCATCCAACAGCGTGGGGGTATTCTCCATGTCCTTACAGCTACTGGTGAATCTCCTCATCATCCCAGCAACCAGAGAAGCATAGGTTGCCTCGCTTCATAAACATCCAACATAGAGGTCTTACCCATGTTCTGCTCATCCAGTACGAGGACCCTCCTCGTACCGATGTTGTTGGGGGACACAATCATGGAGGTCCTACACATGTTCCCACCAAATCCAGTGGAGGTACTACCTACTCCATAAATTCCCACAGATACTCCCTCCACATGTAATAAAGTGGACATAGAGGTCCTCCCTATGTTCCCTTTGGCATTTGTCTAGGTTCTCCTCACACCCTGGCTCATTCAGGCGGAAGCCCTCTCAATCCCAGCACCAGCTCGGCCATAGGTCCTCCTTGTGCTAGAAATCTACCCAGTCCTAAAGAACCAATCTGGGGAAAGTGGGTGGGCCGTCACTGCAATAAGAAGAATGCCAAGAAGGTTCAGATGGTAATTAAGCATGTTTGCTTCTCTGATTCCAAAGAGGAATACGATTTGGAAATGGAACCCTCACCTCGATCCTCTGTGTCAAGGGCTAGGGAAGGGATGAGGCGTATCAGTATCGTACTTCTGGAATACGAGGTCCACCAGATCCCTACCTCCCTCTACAGATACATCCAAGAGGATGAGGATTTGGCGTCTCCCTAAGTTCTGGCCACGAAATCGCCAGTATCATTTCCCGGAGCACTCTCTACCTCGACCAGAGATCATAGAGAGTTGTTTTGGGGACTAATGGTAGATGAGAAATAGCATGGTCCACTATCAGCAGTTGTAGTTACTACACCAGAAATATTGTTTTCCAGCCCATCTTATCGCGATGTGGTGGCTAAGTCACTGCACTCTTAAGAGGATAGCTCGAGATGCAACAGCTTGTCAGCCCGCTCGCTATATTATCCATCGGCCAACCTACCATCTCAGCGATCTGCTTCAGTACTACTACTGGTTCCCCAGACACCTCTAGTTGATGAGTGGGGAAACCAAGGGATAGACCCCCAGTCTGATCCAAGGATCTTTTGGTACATTCTTACGGAATACCATTTCTCGAAGATGTTTTGGTCAGTTACAACGCTGAATTTCATGACACCGGAAGCACTCACCAAGGAGGAGGTTGGATGCTTTTTCCAGACCCTCTAGATGACTCACTTTTGTATTTTTTATTAATGAGTGTCCTACCCAAATATTCAGGCTCACTTCGAAGACATTGGTCAATAATTTAGTTTGGTTGATTTGGCCGCACTCCCTATGGCCTAGTTCCCTGAGTCACTAGGCCTCCATAGGACCCTCCATTAACAATGCGTTCAGATCTTTAAAGTTCTCTGAAGTATAATCAAGGAGGCTTCCCCCCACATTCAGATCTATGGTTGGGGTTAGTATGCGGCCCTCCATCTCAGTTATATCCGGCGTCATCCCGAATTTCCTGAGGATATCGAGGATATGCCTCTAGGTAGAGTCATGGTTAACATGGTCGATTTATTTGAGGAAGATATAGAGAAAGAACTCCTTGGTGAAAACTTACCCCCCATGGGGAGTTCCACAACTTTTGGACCCATCGGGAAGGTTTACTCACTAGTAGATAAATCTATTGGTTCTTCCTAATCCCACTGAGGCATTGGTCCTCAGCTGAAATCCCAATACGGGTAAGGAGCACCTCAGAGTCGTCAAACCCTCAAACCCATCTGGCTCAATAAAAAATAGGAAGGATGACCCTGAAAAATTCATGTAGCATCAACAGCTTGTAGATCATAAGAAGATGGTTTATGACCTCTTTGTTGAGTGTGCCATAGTGTGATGGCAAGACTATGGTGATCCTCAGTCGAGGCAGGTACAACTTCCCCCCATCGAATTTCCTATAGGTTATCCTAACCATCCTGCCCATGCAGATAGGGTAGAGGCTAGAACTTATAGCAAGAGGCAGTGGTATGTGTCTCCAAATCCACCTGAGCGACGTGACAGTCCCCAAGACCAAGCTTAGGTTCCCCCGGCCGCTCCACAGGTCATCCCACCAGTCGCTCCACAAGTCATTGGGCCTACTTATCACGTTGAAGAACCCACCAATGCACTAGTGGTCAGGAATCCCTATCAATAAAGGAACCCCTTCCCAGATGATCTGATGGCGTCACTCAGTGCCCGCCTCGAGGCATTGGAGACTCAGCAAGTGGAAATCTCACCTAATGGTAAGTTGTATCTGGAATGGGTGGATGATATTCCAGTACCCCTGGGTTTCCGAAATCCCACCTTCCCCCCCCCCCCTTTAATGGGACGGGAAACCCACTGTAGCATCTGGACCACTTCATCTCAAGGTGTGGACCCATGCTGGGAAATCCAGCACAGTAGGAGGCCGCCAAACTCCGATGCTTCATACAGACATTGGAAGGACCTGCGTTTGTTTGGTACATCCAGCTACCCATCAGGTCAGTAGCCAGTTGGGAAGATGAGTATTGTAGACCACTTCAAGTGAAATCATAGGCCTGATGAGTGTGTCGCAGACTTTGTCTCCCAGTGGAAAGGGCCCACATACTCCCTTGACATTCCACAGACTCAATAGAAACTACAGATGATGTGTGTGGGGAATTTCAAGACAGAACTGGTTCCCCCTCTAATCACCCAGAATTACCCCAGGGGATTCTGAGACTTCTCTGATAAGGCCCAGCACCAAGAAGAAGCCTTGCAGTAGGCCATCCAGGCATATCAGTTTCCACCTACAATTCCCACGAGAAGGGATGCCAAGGCCGAGCCTGCCATGGTGGCCCTAATAGAGGCCCCTAGACACTAGGGTTATTACCAGTGGATCTTCCTCCACATACTCACAGAGGTCCACCACCATAGGCACAGCCTCCGGTCTAACAACGTCCACCTCCGAATCGGCAGGCACCCCCGTATAACACGCCACCACCACCTAGGAGAGATAACCAAGTTCCTCCTCCTTGATAGGCTCCTCCAGCCCCTCGTCAGGGTCAGGCTTCCAAAGCCCCCTTCTTAGACAGAAGAAATTGGAACTACTCGTTCAATGAGGCTCAGGTCCCCGATTATTTCCAAAGTTCCTTGGAACAAGGAATGGTACATTTTCCTAAATGCAAGAGGCCAGAAGAGGTGGATCTCACTAAGAGTCCCAATTACTTCCCCTATCACTGAATCCATGGGCACACCCTAAAACAGTGCTATGTATTCAAATACTTGGTTCAAGACCAGGTCAACAGCAACATAGTCAGGTTGGGCCCAGCTCTAGAACAAGTGGCATGTGTATTCTTGAAGCCCAATGGCGTCAGTGATAGCGAAGGTGAGTGGCACTAGGTTTCCAACTGCGGGTCCTAGAAGTATGATGACTAGATGGTTTGTAAGGCGGTCGCTCATGCCCATGGTATTATCCGTGCACGCCTGAATCAACTCGAGCCTTCAGAAGACAATGTGTCAGCCACATCTAATACTTCTGCATCGTTGTCTCAACTGTCCTCTTCCTAGAAGAGCAAGAATCGGTGTCTCAAGGGAAAACAAAGTCCCCCACCAATGTTGTCATCATCTCATGCTCTTGGAAACTTCATGACCCCAGTGATTATGATTCCCCCCAGAATATGTCCAGTGGTGGATGCTTATTCAAGTGGTAGTCAAGGGTATGCCTTAGTTAACACTGTAGAGATAGTAAACCCCTACATGATTCCCGACAATTAGGAGCGCCAAATGAATCTTCACAACGTCCCCAGCTGTCACAAGCATCGGAAGAGTCGTGGCTATATGGGTCGTCGGAGTGCCTTAGTCAGTACTTTCATCCAGGCCATGCATGCCACTGAAACTAGAATGTAGGCCTAGCATAGAGGTCAGTACACACATCCTTCTCATCTAATGTCATCAGGTCTTCCTTCATCACTGTTTGTGCTACTGGATCAGGTAGAGCCGCCCTGACCACGTCATGATCAGCCACATTGCATTACAAAACGGTATCAATCATTTGTCCCTCATCCAATAGTCACTCCATAGGCTTTGTCTAGTGAGCAGAGGGACCTTCCCAGCACTAGTCAATTGTCGGTCCAGCCAGCAGGGCCCGCCATACCTCCTATCACAGAGTGAACTCCTGTAAGTAGAATCTCATGCCTTGCACAAAATTATGATGTCCTCAAGAATCTTGCCAACATTCCAGAAAGTATCTCTATCCTTGAGGCCCTTTTCCTATCAACGGATAAGCATGAAACCCTCATTGAGGCTTTATGAATCCCTATTTATTTTGAGATGGAGGTAGCCGTTGCAGAATCCTTCCATGTTGAGGCAGTCGAGCATATTGAATGCCAAGCCATTATCTCATTCTCTAGAGAAGATGAAGGCTCTCCTATACAGGGGAACATATGCCCACTGTATATCATTTTCCATTTCAATGGAATAGAGTTTCATCATTTTCTTTTCAACATAGGCTCAGGGATCAACTTTATTCTGACATGGACACTCTGTAAGATGGGGCTATCTGAGGATGACCTAATTCCCTCTGACCTGAAAATCCAAGGTTATGATAGGATATAACAGACACTGGTCAACAATATCCACCTAAAAACCCAGTTTGGTGATCTGGTAGCCAGCATTCAGTTCATGTTTGTTTTACATGACACTGGTTACAATGCACTGATGGTAAGGTCATAGATTCATCTGTATGTGGTGGTTCTTTCATCGTATCACCAGTGCCTTAAGTATTACCTTAATGGTTGAGTGAGCGTACTCCAAGGGGACACATCTACCTTTTCCTCTTAGGAAGCCCGATACCTAGATGTCGACTATTACAAGATCAAGGATAAGAAGATTCGGGCTAATGAGGTTGAACATGTTACAGCTGCGACCAACCCATGGACATATCTAGATAATGCCTACATATTTTTAATCCATCGATTGGAGGCTAAGACCCCAGATATGGGACAATGCTTTTTTGTTTCTAGAACAAGGGCGAAGCACATTCCCAAGTATAATCAACACCAGAAGATCACCTCATATTCCTATACGAATCAGGCCCCGGTGATCCTGGATCCCCCTACTCCCATAAGATATCAGGATGTCCGCCCCATAGAAACGAAAATATAGTATACTTAATTTTTTCGCTGGGCTCAGATAAATTGGCTCAATTCGATGCACCACTATTGCTTCGATATCATAAAATGTGGCCCCTTGGGCTGAAGACTAGATGGGATCAGATCAATAGCTTTCATTGCTATGGTTTCAACAGCACAGGAGTCCCTCGATGCAGTGTCTACCACCACTCAGGCTGGTACCAATCTCCCATCAGGATCTTTCGACTTAGAGGAGACTCCTCCCACCAAGGACCCCTCCTCCATAAGTGAATAAGAGGACTTAGAGGATGCTCCTCCTACCTTCTAAGAGGGTGTCTCTACCATGGTTGATGAACTAGTGCAGGTGAATCTTAGTGGTGAGATAGATCTGAAACCCACATTTATTAGTGTTTTTATGCCTCTCAAGGAGAAACAATAGTACATAGACTTCCTGAAACAGAACTGTGTTGTATTTTTCTATAGTTACGATGAGATTCCCGGGCTAAATCCTCGGGTGGTCATCCACCACCTCAATCTCCCAGCAAATCACCGTGGGTTTAAGAAGCCTCCCATAAAGATGCACCCTTCTCATAGAACCCAAAATGGATAGCCAACATTGTTCCATTCAGGAAGAAGAATAGGTAGATCAGAGTCTGCATAAACTTTCGAGAGCTCAACTGTCAATGTCCGAAGGATGGTTTTCCCTTTCCTGTGATGGAATTGTTGATTGATGCTACATCTAGGTTCTAGGACCTATCCTTCATGGATGGGTACTCCGGGTATAACCAGATATTAATGGCTCCTGAGGATGAGGATTCAACAGCCTTCAAGGCCCCACAAGGTACTTTTTGTTACCAAGTCATGCCCTTCGGCCTAAAGAATGCAGGTGCCACCTATCAGTGGGCTATGCATCGCATATTTAAGCCTATTCATGGGACACTAGTGGAATGCTACATGGATGATCTAGAGGTCAAATCTCACTAACATCAGGACCATCTCAAAGACCTCAAGAAAGTGTTTGTCTTCTTCCGTTCTCACCACCTGAAGATGAACCCACTGAAATGTGCCTTCGGG
This sequence comes from Viscum album, assembly GCA_963277665.1. Lineage (NCBI taxonomy): Eukaryota > Viridiplantae > Streptophyta > Magnoliopsida > Santalales > Viscaceae > Viscum > Viscum album. The sequence goes on from OY728125.1 coordinate 368,511,253, forward strand.
GTCACCTCTGGAATGTTTCTCGGCTTCGTTGTAAGATACAGGGGAATTAAAATTGACCAGAATGAGATCAAGGCCATCATCCAGATGTCTCCCCCAAGAAAAATCCTAGATCTTCGAGGATTACAAGGCCACTTGGCCTACATATTCTAATTCATTTTGAATTTGGCTCATAAGTGTAAGCCATTTTCTCAGCTCAAGAGGAAAGGCATTGTTTATTAGTGGGATGAAGAGTCTGAATTCTGATGAATTTGGAGTCTGATTTCTAGAGAATTATGATGAATTCAGAGTCTGAATTGTAGAGAATTTAGATTTTTATTTTTAGATAATTTATAGTCTTATTTTAAAATAATTAGAAGTTTGATTTTTAGAAAATTCAGAGTTTTATTTTCAAAGAATTTGGAGTCTAATTTTTAGAGAATTCGGAGTCTGGTTTTTAAATAATTCAGAGTCTTAAAACAGTAAGACTCGGTATCAAAGAAACTTGTAATATTTTGAGGTTTTAGATAAGGATCAGATTATTCTTATCGAAATTCAGTCTTAAGAAAAATATGGTTAGACTTTTATAAGGATAATTAAGCATAACATATAAAATCATATTTAAGGATTAAGCAAATAGATTTCCTTAGAGAAAGAAAATTTTCCTTAAGAAAATAATTCTTAGAGATAGATAATTTTCCTTAAAAAAATTTGTTTGTTATTTTCAAAACATAACGGAATGGAAAAGTCCTAAGGGAACTTAATGACTTAACAATATTTTCATCCCACTAGTGTGAAATTTTACTACTCATAATGAGGATAACTATTTAAAGTGTCAACAATAACATAAATGGTGTTTTCTTATATAGGTTCTTGGTTCCATTATACTCAATTAGACTGACATATATATATAATTATAATGGTAGGTCGTGTGGATCTGTGTGAGATATTAGATAATGAGTATTATTAATTATTCCTCATACACAAGAGTTGTAGTTACCCTAGTGGGTTGATAATGCACATGGGGGCCAAGTGTTAGACCCCTTATGGGGTGTTTTTACTTAGGTTTGGTTATTTAAAGTGTTAATAAACACCTATATGGTGTTTTAATGCATAGCTTGGAATGAAATTATACTTAACAAAACCATGGGAATATTGAATGTCATATATCATTTGAGAAGACTTTGTGTGTGTACTATTGACCCTCATAGGTCAGTATCGGCAATTGATGCCTTTATAATAGACCCTCTGGGTATATCCTTTACAGGTTTGGTTAACTAAATATTCATAACAACTTCTATGGTGGTTTTAAAAATATATTGCTATTATATTTTACTTAATCATCATTTTCATTTGGTTGTCTAGTCGTATCATCTTGGTGTGATGCTACTAGGAACCTGAGCACTTCTTATTTAACTGGAACCTCAAGGGGGTATTATCGTATACAGATGCCTAGTGGGGATAATTTCGTTATCTTTATTCAATTTTATGTCATGAAAATCTATGTATTACTCCCTTATGAGGATTCTTAGAGAGTTTTAGGACCTGGTAGGATAATTCTTGGAAGGTGATTCCATTTGATTCCTTTCTTTAAGTTAGTCTGTACCAATGGGTTTCACTTAGATGGGTTGTTAATTAAAACATATAAATATTTTTCCTATATAAATTAAAATTTAAAACCTACATAATTGAACCCATGTTGACAGGTTTTGACCCTCATTGTTTGATGTTATATTTATCTTCATTAAAGAGGTTTTTCAGGCACATTAGATGGCATGTGTTGAGAGAGGAGCATGGGTGACGCCCCATGAGATGTGACCTTGGTGATATGTATGACCTTTGGGCTAGGTGGTTTGACTTAGTGACCTTGATATGATACCGGACTATTAGGGCTGGTTGAAAGACCTAGAGGCCCTTAGTTTTGACTCAGACCTTAGTGGGTCAATATTTGGTTTGATTGAGAGAAACCTATGAGAGGGGCTAGCTCAGGTTTATGGATTCCCTTAGAGGGATTCATCTTTATTGTATGATCATGTTGAGAATGGTAATGGGAGGTGCTCAGGTTTTGTGATATGGGTAGGGTGGTGCCTTTAGTTTTTGAGGAATCACCTAGGGTGCTTGGGTATTGAGATTGGATTTAATGGGAAAGATTATTTGGGTATCTTTCCCTATTTACTATTGTTTTGTGGATCAAAATGTAGTCAAATCATGGGTAAATTCTCATGACTGGAATGGAACTGAGTGGTAGTTAAACTTTTGGATGAGGTATATATGTTTTGACCAACGATGCATAGCTACAGTACTGAGATGACATCATGTGATGGGTGTTCATGGAATAAATTATGGCACAAGTGAAGTGCCTACTATTGAAGAGGAGTTACAAGGGATCTTCTGGATTAATGAGACTGAAATTATTATTAGCCTAGTTATCTTACAATTAATAATGTGTATCTTGTGGAATAATGATTCGATTGGTGTGACTGAGTGGTACAAGATAGTAAACCCACTAAGGTGGTAAAAATAAGAATAGTATGTGCCGGTAGTGTGTTTTACCATTTAAACCATTAATTAGTGAGCGATCATGTGAAAACTGAGGACTGATGGTTTCAAAGAAATGATTCGGGCATGGTTTCCCAAGAGTTTGATGAAATGGTATATGTACCAACATGGTATATGAGATATAAAAAATGGATCATGTGATGTGGCATAACCAATGTTGCTAAATCCTAGTTAGGTATTGATAGGATGGTAAGCATGGATTGGGAGGAGCGACATGCATTTGGGGTTGGAACATTTTGAGGTTACTCTTGAGGAGTTTTATAAGGTAATTCATATGGTGAGGAGTAAACCATTGGATGTTTGAGGGTGGTTACCCTTGTTACGAGTTTAAATTCAGTTATTTCCATGAAAGCCATTCTCAGGAAGCATGAACAAGAAATGTTATGGTTTGGAACTTAGGAATGAGTGGCTTTGGCCATGTATAATCATTAAGTTCTATGATGGATGGATTTTGTTCCATGGAACTTAATTTTTGGTTGTACAAAGATGATGTAGATTTCGAAATTTGCCAAAGGTCTCAAGAAGGCATCCTTGGATAAAACGGAGGCCTTTATCAACTCAGCAACCGATTTGGAGAAGAGTGTCAAGGATGTGAAAAATACCAAAGGGGTGCACGGAAAACCACTTCCTCACATGGAAAACTACTTCCTCATGCAGAAAACGGGTTCCTCGCATGAAAAACGGCTGCTGCATGAATTGGTTTTTTCACTCCGTTGTGAGAATTTTCACACCACCACCCCCCAGTCTGGGTTTTATGCGCTATCTGAATTTCACGCGCACCCATGGCCCCCGATCACTTATAAATAGAAGTGCACCCCCCCCCCCCCACTTACAGCGGCTGAAGAATGCAAATTGTCTCCCCTATGTGGAATTCACCTCTTCCATGCGTAAAAGATGACTTCTAGGTATGGTATTTTCCACAACAAGTCTCCCAAGGTTTCTCCTTCTCATGGGACCACTAGGGCTTGACCCTCACCCAAGTCATTAAGTGTTGGATCCCTTGTGCGAAAACTTGTCCCCTTGCACACAAAGAGACCTCTCCCCCCTTGCGCAGAAAACCCTCCACTTGTGTGTAAACAAACCTCTTCCATTGGCACGCAAGCCCTATTTTTCGCTCAACTCAGCCTTTTGCGTGAAACAATCCCCTCTTTGCACACCTATTGTGCGAAAACCTTACCTTCTACATGAAAAACCCTCTTCTTGTGTGTTCCCTTTAGCATGTGTTCGATGTCTCTCTCTTGGGAATCATCTTTGGGCACTTTTCACACACAAAATACTTATGTTTTAAACCTTTCTATCATATGACCCTCTAGGTTCGTGCAAAGTGATTTCAAAGTCCCTTTGGAAGTGCTCCACATTGTGTTGTTTAGCCTCATGCTTCTTCACATAGGCATGCTAATGGATATTTCTTCTTCGTATAGCCATGCTAACGTGGGACCCTCAATGGATCACTCCATAACACCCCAACACCATGGAATTGTTGATGTCTTCCCTTCCCTAAGGGTGGTCCAGTATCAGTGACATAAGTCCAAGGGGTGCAGAGTGAACCTGCCTCATCCGAGCTGTAGGATATTAAACTACCAAGCACCGTCGTCCTCGGCACATGACGTTAAACTGTGAACTCAACCTCTGCACTCTACGCAGGGTGCCCCATCTCAGACATTCTCTACGCTCACTTGTCTCCACAGAAGTGAGATCTTCCTCACATGGAATGAGATCCTCTTTGCTGAAATGGTTCATATCTGTAGGGAAGGGCAACCACCTTGGTGTAATACCCTAGCCTTTATTGTAGAAGGTAGCACCCCTACTCCTCCTTTCTTCTTCCATGACAAAGACTAAGAGGATATATGGGCACAAGGACCTTCGTTATCCCATCCCTCTACCTCTGGGATTTATCTCCATCATGCCTCCACCCTGGATTATGTCCCAATATCCATCTCCCTGGGCTATTAACCATGTGTAAGCCCCTATTTCCTCTTTGGTCCACTAACCATGTGTAAGCCTCACTTCACTTCCCACAGACTCACCCTTTGTGATGTGATCATCAGGACTTTGTTGCCTCTTGTTTCTCACACCGAGCATGAATTGCATGGGCTTAGAGTAAGCATTGACCATGGACTTCTTTCTGGGCCATCTTATCATGAAATCCCCAAAACCAAACACACATCTGAACTATATAGACTTTGATCCATTCCAAGGAAAGGTATGTAGGAAGCCTCCCTGAGGTTCAATCCCAACACCTTCTGGTCTTGACCCCTTCACGTCGGTTCACCAAACACAATTCCGAACTACGTGGACTTTGATCCTTTCCATGGCAGGGTACATAGGAAGCATCCCTAAGGTTCAATCCCAATACCAATTGTTCCTAACCACTCCACATCAGTCTAGCCTCATCCCGCATGATGTTAAACTGTACACCCCTTTTTTCCAGAAAGACATTAAATTGTACCCATTTGAACTATGTGGTCTTTGATCCTTGTCTCCTAGACAAGGTATGTAAGGGGCCTCCCTAAGGTCCAATCCAAACTGATGGTAAGCCGTTGTGTTTCCCAACCGATGGTAAGACACTGTGTTCCCTAACCAATGGTAAGTTATTGGAACCCCAACCAGCGATAAGCCATTGGGACCCCAATCAGTGGTAATCCTTTGTCAACCCCCCAACCGATGGTAAGCCGTTTCGTTACCCATTTGATGGTAATTCGTTTTAGTCCCCTTTATTGGCAACCACATCTCCAGTCCGCCCCCATGGCGTCATACCAACATCAGACTTCTAACCACGTGTAAGCCCCAAGAATGTCATTGGGTCGTTTTCCTCTGTATACACCCCAATTATATACCCCCATCTTGAACTACGTGGACTTTGATCCTTGCCAAGGCAAGGTACGTAGGAATCATCCCTAAGGCTCAAGCCTATCACCCATGTCTCATCCTGATCTTTCCCTCGAGCCTATGTGTTTTCGAAAGTTCATTCTCCAACCCAAAGGTTCCACATCCTCTCGGTCTCATCCGTATGGGCTGCCTCCTTAGGTGTCCCTTCACCCTGTTGAACTATGTGTACTTTGATTCCCTGTCACAGAGATTCATAGGAGGTCTCTTCGAGGCTCAAGCCCAACTTCACCATCACCCTCACGTCAACTCCATGTAAATCTCCATCCTCTCCATCCACTCTCAATAATCCATATCCTTCTTGATTCTTACATGGGCCACTACATCCTGGTGAGATCATGTTACCCACTTCCTTGTTGCTCCTAGCCATGATCGGGTAACAAACCATGTGTTAGCCCCAACATCAGCAATCCCTCTAGGGGTTTCACCCATCTAATACTCTCTCTTCATTGTTTAGATCAGTCTTATCCATCTCCTCTAAACGTTAAACTTTCGGCATACCCTATGTTAAACATGGGAAGCTGAGGAAAAACTCATAGACAAGCATATGGAATATAATTACCCACATTCAACATGGGATGCCTCGGGCTTCCGCACCCTCAAGAGGACCTATAATAAGGGGAAGAAACCCAGATGAGCCAATGTTCCAGTGTCCAGAAATTCCAGTGATGTCCAACATGACTACTCCCCTGACCGAATGTTGCTTCCCTTACCGGAACCCTTGGAATGTCCTAACAGAAGTAGTTTAATTAACTGGTGTCCATGAAGACATGGCACTGGGAAGAGTTTCATGAACAATGTCTTAATCTATAAGGGAGATCTAGACTATGTAGAAATCTCTGAGAAGGAATCCATAGAAGGAGAGACTAACATCCCATCATCCTATTTCGATCAAGGAACAAACGTCCCTATACAAGTGACTGATGTTTCCCACCTTTGGAAAGCGAGAATGTAGGGAAACAATCAATGTGTCCTCCTAAACAGACAGATGTGTGCCCTGGTGAAAGCATCGAAAATAGAAATAGTGAACCCAATGTAAATTTATTCTCCTCAATGTAGATATTAGTATCATTTGAGACATCAATGGACTAGTGTGCCACTGGATCCAATTATCCAGTGTCAGGTCCCACCAAGAAAATAGTGGGCCTAGTGTGAAACTCACCAGAAGTTGGGGAAGTTAAACGTTGGACATCCCGGTCTGCGACGTTGTCAGTGTAGATCCTTCTTACAATCTATGGAAGATGGAATGGCACTGGGGAACTGGATGTCGATTTCCTTGTTTCATCACTAATGTTTTAATCTCCCTGCCTTCCAAGACCCAAGATTCCATATCAGGAAACCAATCACCACCCACCTACCGACGCAGAGGTAGGGGAAACATCAACAAAGAAATTATGTGTGGCCTCATTTCCCCAATGTAAGCCTCTGCATCCACAGCTGTTGGGAGCCCACACTACATATCTCTGTCTGAATTCATTCATATAAGGGTGATAAATGACCTCATCTGACGATATGATGAGGAGGGGATTATCCAGACTCATGATATGGCCTGTTAGAACTTAGAAGCTTTTGTACCTCATCACCACCACATCCCCCAAGGGCCACACAAGGAGACACTGCTCCCCACTCCAACACACAACCATTTTGTAATCCTCTCCCTGAGATAATTCAATGACTCCCTCCCCTACACCGATAAGGTGAGGGATCTCTAGGCCAACCCGGCCAGGATCTCATTCTAGGGGAACCCAAGAAGGGCCCCCACTAGGTCTCGCCAAGGCCACCACCTGACCCCACGAGCTGAGAAATAGGTAAGCTATGCGCCTGCACCACCATCCCCAGTCTGGCTGACCTGACGCTAGCATCAGGCACAGGTCGAGGAGGATGCTCGTCGAGGGGCGTCAACGTCAACGGATACCATGGCTCGTGCCACCGTCAATGTATACCATCAGTACCCTATTTATTCTAAGCATGGGAACTCATACAACCAGCCCAGATTGAGGCCCCAACTTCCCCATGGGTTAGCTGGGTTGACTCTCTTGGTTTCCAACGTAGGTAGTGCCCACCGTGGGCCGACCCGTGGCAACAACACCTAGTATGGACGTCCCCCTCATACCACCACCATTGAGAATGTGATTTCTCCCCACTCCCAAGTTCAGTGTGGAGGTCCTACCCATTCCACCTTTAATCTGGATGAGGTTCCTCCCCACTAAAGTGATTCTCAATACAGAAGCCTCCTTCACACCAACGACCTCAGGTATGGAGTCGTTCCTCCTATCACAGGTCGCATGTGTGAAGATGTTATACGTCCGTTCATCCTATAGTGTGGGGGTCTTCCCCATGTGCTTACAGCTACCGATGAAGGTTCTCATCATCCCAAAAACTAGAGAAGAAGAGGTTTCCTTGCTTAATAAACATCTAGCATAGAGGTCCTACCCATGTTCTACTCATCCAGTACAAGGACCCTCCTCGTACCGACGCTATTGGGGGACACAAGCATTGAGGTCCTACCCATGTTCCCACCAACTCCAGTAGAGGTCCTACCCGCTCCAGCACTTCTCATAAAGACTCCCACCGCACATCATCCAGTGGACACAGAGGTCCTCCCTGTGTTCCCTTTGACATCTATCTAGGTGCTCCTCGCACCCCGGCTCATTCAGGCGGAAACCCTCTCCATCCCAGTACCAGTTCGGCCGAATGTCCTCCTTGTGCCAGAAATTTACCCAGTCTTGAAGAACCAATTTGGGGCAGGTGGGTGGGCCATCTCCAAAATAAGAAGAATTCCAATGAGTTTCATATGGTAATTAATCATGTTTTCTTCTCTGATTCCAAATAGGAATATGATTCAGCAATGGAACCCTCGCCTCAATACTCTATGTTAAGGGATGGGGCAGGGATGAGGCGTATCAGTCTCATACTTCCAGAATGCGAGGTCAACCAGATCCCAACCTCCCTCCATAGATACATCCATGAGGATGGTGATTTGGTGCCTCCCCAGGGTCTGGCCACGCAATCTCCACCATCATTGCCAGGAGCACTCTCTACCTCGACCAGTGATCATAGAGAGTTGTTTTTGGGACTGATGGTAGACGAGCAATAGCATGGTCCACTTCCAGCATCCATTATTCCTACACCATAAACTTTGGTTTCCAGCCCGTCGTATCGCAATGTGGTGGCTAATTCACTTCACTCTTCATAGGATAGCTCAAGATGTGGCATCTTGTCAGCCCACTCGCTATATTCTACATTCACCAGCCTATCATCTTAGCAATCTGCTTCAGTATTGCTACTAGTTCCTCAGCTGCCTCTATTTGATGAGTGGGGAAACCAAAGGCTAGACCCCCAATCTGATCAAAGGATATGGTGGGACATTCTTGTGGCATACCATTTCCTGAAGATGTTTTGGTCAATTACAATGCTGAATTTCATGAAACCGGAAGCACTCACCCAGGAGGAGGTTGGATGCTTTTTCCATACCCTCTGGATGACTCACTTTAATCTTTTTCATTGATTATTGGCCTACCCCAAGATTCATGCTCACTTAGAGGACATTGGTCAACAATATAGTTTGTTTGATTTGGTTTCACTCCCCGTGGCCTAGTGCCCTGAGTCACTAGGACTTCATAGGACCCTCCAACAACAATGCGTTCAGAGCTTTAAATTTCTCTACCGGACAATCAAGGAGTCTTCCCCCCACGTTCAGATCTGTGGTTGGGGGTAGTGTGCGGCCCTCCATCTCAGATCTATTTGGAGTCATCCCGAATTTCCAGGGTATATCAAGGATATGCCTCCCGGTAGAGTCGTGGTTAACATGGTCGATTTATTGGAGGAAGATATGGATACAGAACTCCTTGGAGAAAACTTACCCCCTGGGGAGTTCCACAACTTTTGGACCTTTTGAGAAGGTTTACTCACCAGCAGATATATCTACTGGGTCTTCCTATTCCCACCGAGGTGTTGGTCCTCAGTCGAAATCCCAATAAGGGTAAGGAGCACATCAGATTCATAAACCTCTCCAACCCATCTGGCTTAATAAAAAATAGGAATGATGATCCTGAAAAAGTCATGTGTCATCAATAGCTCGCAGAGCATAAGAAGATGGTTGATGACCTCCTTGTTGAGTGTTCCACAGAGTGACGGCCAGACTACGGGGATCCTCAATCGGGGCAGGCCCAACTTCCCCCCATCGAATTTTCTATAGGTGATCCTGACCATCCTGCCCATGCAGACATGGTAGAGCCTTGAACATACCGCAATAGGGAGTGGTATGTGTCGCCAAATCCACCTGAGCGATGTGACAATCCCCGGAACCCAGTTCAGGTTCCCCCATCCGCTCCACAGGTCATCCCACTAGCCGCTCCACAAGTCATTGGGAATACTTATCATGTTGAAGAACCCACCAATGCACTAGTGGTCAGGAATACCTGTCAAGATAGGAACCCCTACCTAGATGGTCCTATGGAGGCACTCATTACCCGCCTCAAGGCATTGGAGACTCAGCAGGTGGAAATATTGCCTGATGGTAAGTTATATCCAGCATGGGTGGATGATATTCTAGTACCCCTAGCTTTTGAAAATCCCACCTTTTCTCCATTTAATGGGATGGGTGACCCACTGTAGCATCTGGACAACTTCATCTCAAGGTGTCGACCCATGCTAGGAACTCCGGCGCAGCAGGAGGCCGCCAAACTTCGATGCTTAGTACAGACATTGGAAGAACTTGCGTTTGTCTAGTACAACTAGCTACCCATCAGGACAGTAGCCGGTTGGGAAGATGAGTATTGTAGACCTCTTCAAGTGAAAGAAGAGGCCTGATGAGCGCATCCCAGACTTTGTCTTCTGGTGTAAAGGGCTCACATACTCCCTTGACATGCCACTGAATCAGGAGAAACTGCTGACGATGTGTGTGGGGAATGTCAAGACAGAACTGGTCCCATCTCTGATCACCCAGAATTACCCTGGGGGATTTCGAGACTTCTCTGATAAGGCCCAACACCTAGAAGAAGCCTTGCAGCGGTCCATACAGTCATGTTTTTTGCCTCCTACAATTCCCACGAGAAGGGATACCAAGGTCGAGCTCGCTATGGTGGCCCAAATAGAGGCCCCAATATAACTAGAATTATTTCTAGTGGAGCCTCCTCCACATACTCACATAGGCCCACCACCGCAGGCATAGCCTCCAGCCTAGAAGAGTCCACCTCAGAATCGGCAGGCACCCCTACATAACGCGCCGCCACCACCTAGGTGAGATAACCAAGTTCCGCCTCCTTGACAGGCTCCTCCAGCCCCCGTTAGGGTCAGGCTCCCAGATCCCCCTTCCCGGACAGAAGAAATTGGACCTACTAATTCAATGAGGTTCAGGTCCTTGATTATTTCCGAAGTGCCTTGGAATAGGGAATGGTACATTTTCCTGAATGCGAGAGGCCAGAAGAGGCGGATCTCACTAATCGTCCCAATTACTGCCCCTATCACTGAATCCTTGGGGACACCCTCAAATAGTGCTATGTGTTTAAATACTAGCTTCAAGACCAGTTAAACAGCAACATAGCCAGGTTGGGACCATCTCCAGCACAAGTGGCATGTGTATTCGTGAAGCCCGATGGTGTCAGTGACAACAAAGGTGAGTGGCACTAGGTTTTCAACCTCGGGTCCCAGGAGTATGATGACTAGATGGTTCGTAAGGCGGTCCCTCATGCCCATGGCATTATCCATGCATGCCTGAATTGACCCAAGCCTTCAGAAGACGATGTGTCAGTCGTAGCTACTACATTTACATTGTCGTCTCAGTTGTCCTCTTCCTAGAAGAGAAAGCATCGGTGGATCAAGGGAAAACAAAGTTCCCCTCCAATTTCGTCATCATCTCATACTCTTGGAAACTTCATGCCCCCAGAGATGGAGATTCCCCCCAGAATATGTCCAGTGGTGGATGATTCTTCAAGTGACAGTCAAGGGTATGCCTTAGTTAACACTGTGGAGCTAGTAAACCCCTACATGATTCCCGATGATGAGGAGCGCCAAATGAATCTTCACAACATCCCCAACTATCACAAGCATCGGCAGAGCCGCTACTATATGGGTCATCAGAGTGCCTCAGTCAGTACTTTCATCTCGGCCATGCATGCCACCAAAACTATAAAGTAGGCCTAGCACAAAGGTCAGCACACACACCCTTCTCATCTAATGTCATCAGGTCTGCCTTCATCGTCATTTGTGTTATTGGATCAGGTAGAGATGCCCTAACCGTGTTGTGATCAGCCACGCTCCATTATGAATCGGTATCGATCATATTTCCCTTATTCAGTAGTCACTCCACAGGCTTAGTCTAGTGACCAGCGGGACCTTCCCAGCACCAGTCAACTGTTGGTCCAGCTGGTAGGGCCAGCTATACCTCCTATCAGAGAGTGACCTTTTGTAAGTAGAAGCTCATGTCTTACACGAAATTATGATTTCCTAAAGCATCTTGACAAAATTCCGAAAAGGCTCTCTATTCTTGAGGCCCTTCTCCTTTCAGTGGATATGCGTGAAACCTTCATCGAGGCTTTAAGAAGCCCCCTCCAGTTTGAGATAGAGGTAGCCACTTTAGAAGACTTCCATTGTAACACCCCGAGATTTTATGAAAAATATTCTTTTTAATTTCATTAATGTCTTGTGTTGTACGCTACACCAAAAGAAGCTTTCACAACACGCATACTTAACTTGCCTTTCATTGCACGCAATTGCGACCTTCCTTGATAGCGTGTGTAGTACGCAATACCGAGTTTCACTAAACAACGATATGCTATTAAAATATTATTAAAACTAGCCGTTATGAATAGTAATAACCAATTTTTGAAACTTTGTAAATTTTATTTTTCAAAATGGACTTCATTTATGGATTCGGAATATCAAAATTATCTTAGGGTGAAATTTTGGTGATTTTCGGATAACTTTCATATTTTGATGAATAGTGAAAATTACTAAATTTTAATTAAAAACAACTTTTTTAATCGAAATAATTAATAGTGATAAATTATTAATTTGAGTGGTTTTAAAGTATATTTAGAATATATTTTTACAATTTAATACAATTTTGGTCATTGTATGTAATTTCACATTTAAACCAGTTATAAACAAGTGTCAATCTTTTGATAGTTATTATCTCTTAAAAACACGCCTTTTGTTTTGACGACGGGAATTAATTTTTAAATTAATTAATGCAACTGATATGTTTTGAATTTGGTAAAATAGAAATCATTTTTGAGTTCATAATATCAAATATAGCTTAGGCCTAATTTTTGGTATTTTTCTGAAAACTTTCAATTTTTGATGAATAGTGAAACCACTAAGTGGTAGTTAAAAAAACTGAATTGGTCATAAAACTTAATTTTACCGCTTCTGTGAGTGGAATTTCAAAAATCCGAGAGACACGGTTGATGTCAGTATGTAAAATGTGGTTCAATGAGATGAAAATAATTTTTGGTGAATAGTAACTTTTTACTTTTATTTACCACGGTTAAAAGTAAATAGGGTAATTAAGGGTAAAAATGATATTATTATTACCCTAAAACATGTCCAAATTCTATTGGATAAGTGTAATTCGACCAAAAACAAGCTTAGGAATAAAATATGACCATTTAGGCCCACTTGGATTAGATAAGGACATTTATTATTGTTTAATTCAAATAAGAGTTAAAAGAGTTAAAATCAAAGTTTATTTAATAAAACATTTTTAATATAGGGTTATACATAAGATAAATTCGACTATAAATATTAATTAGAAATATAAAAAGATTTCCTACATAATGGTATTTTATTTGTAATTTTTAGACATTAAATAATTTAATTTATTTATGACACAACGATGATGCAGTAATTATCTTATTAATGAAATATTGATATAATTGATGTTATAAATACTCAAATAAATATAATTTCAGAATTTTTATGAATTCAACTAATTTTCTAGGTTAATATGACATGTTAGTATTGATTTAATTAACTTTGTTCTAACTTATCATTCTGTTAGGATTTTCACAAAAATCAATTACTAAATAGTGTCAAAATTTACATAAAATAGTTTTTAAAACAAATATTATATTATTAATTGTTATATTATTCCTAAAAATCTAAGGTTCGGAAAAATGACTTAGATAAGGTTATATATATTAATAATAAACAATTTGCGGTTCTTTTGGCTTCTTATAGTAAGTTTATTAACCTTATAGTGTAAGAACACAAGAAGACACGGTAAAAGTAAAATTATTTAACATAATGTTAAATCTAAATGATAAGGTTAAAATAGGAACCTAAACTTTTCTAAATTCTATTGGATGAGAGGGTTTCGACCCATCCCCACCTTAGCCTCGAAATAAATCAATTTGGAGCTATTTAAAACCGAACTTGACTTTATAATAAAATAATATTTTTAGTTATTCCAAAGGTGCCCCTCTCCTCCCTTATAAAAGGGCACCTCCTCCCTCTCTTCCTCACACAACTTTGAGCCTTCAAGCTCGGCCAACACCTTCCAAATTATCTTCTCCACTTCCCTATAAACATCCTAAAGGTTCTGGTCTTCCTCAAAGACCAATTTTAGTTCCCTAAAAGAAGGTCTCAAAGAAGCACTTCAAAGAAGAGGTAATGTCCGTTACCGATTCTTTCATCTTTATTTCTTCTTCCACTTCTTCTTCTTCAGTTGTTTCATTATGAAGTAATAACATAAGTATCACTCATATACTTATATGTTATTATAAGTATGAAACAAACCTATTTCACCATATATCCATCCTACGGAAAAAGAAATCACCGCGCGTGCGTACGTACGGAATACCGTCTCCACACCGTGGTGTAATCTATTTTCCACCACTACCTTACTTGGATGGGTATAATGGTGTAAATAATGAATATATATGACTATTATAAGGTTATATTGATTCTGAAATAGTATACATACACTCCAATACAGTCCCACGATCATGAGAATGATGTCATCGCTCGTGCGTACGTACGGACTACCGTCTCCACGACGCGATGAGATTCATTCTCCACTTTAACCATTCATGAATGATTATAAAGTATATATAATAAGTAATCATGAAATATATGACATGGTAAATCTACTGTATTTATGTATATATATATGTCATCTACTTACTTCCATTCAAGACAATAAGGAAAGGAAAACAACGTTCATGCGTACGTACGGACTACCGTCTCCATGAACGGTGTGTTTCATTTCATTTATCTATCTATTATATATATATATATATACTGAATATATATGATATATAAATCATATTTTATATTCTGGAAGTAATTAAATCATGATATAAGTAATAATAATGTCAAGAACAACAAGTCCAAACACCTACGATAAATGAAACAATTTTACCCAAAACGCTCTTTAACATGGAATTTACAAAAGAACGGGTAATATAAAGTCATAAGTGAACCATATATGATATCATAACAATTAATATGATTCTATAATAAGTAAATGACATTATTTAAATCATTATACAGGAGGTTCGGACACTTACGAAGCAAATCGGACCTAAGGTAAGGGAAATATCACAATCTCATTTTTATCCGAGATTGTTTATACTTTGGCATTTACTGGGGTGTATTTTATAATCCACATCAATGTTTCCTCAATATGTAATATTATTTCCATCCACCTACAATTTTTTAAATCCAATTTTACCCTTCTTTGAGTTTTTAGTAAAAGATATGAAAGGAATCTTTTGTCGTTTTTCGTACGAGGTACTTTTTGACTTTTCTGAAAAAAGTACGAGAAGAATGTTTTTTAACTTATATGGAATGAATGGATTTTTAAAACATTATTTCTAAGAATAATCCTTTACAAGTTTTCAAGTTTATTTTTAATCAACTTCTTTTAGTTTAAAGTTGTATGACATGTTAAGAAAGGAAAAATGTTTTTGAAGAAGAAAGGATATTTTCCTCAAGAATGGAGTTCAAGTTTTTAATCAAAATTATTTTCCATATAAGATAATAAAGGGTACGGTTTTTATCCCTATTATTAAATTGATTTGATTATGGTGTGATGGAATTATTTTTATGAATTCCTTTACTGTATATGAATTGTTTTATGATGTCATGATGTTTAAGAATCCCATTTTTATTACATGGGTTATGCAATGATGTATGATTTATGATTTTGTGTCACACATAAGAATGGTATCATTATGAGATGGGTGGGACCTATATCTCCCTCCAATGCATTGGGTAAAGATTTTATATCTCATGAGATAGACATGGCTGGAATGGTAGGTTATACCGGTTCAGTGAAACAGGACTGAAACGAGGGTGACTCGGTTCAGAAAGGGACTTTGTCCACTAAGATAGTCTTGGCAATGAGTCTTGACTAACAAGAAATTATTCTCTATGATTATGTTTGTATGCCACAATGTTTCATTTTTTAAGTTATGATTATTGGGATTTCATTTCACTACTATGATTTATCCCATGTTATGAAATTATGCTCTCTTTTGCAGGTTAAGATTTCCAAAATGTTATGTTCTTATGAATATGATGTGATTGATATTTCTTTTGTTTACCCTTACTAAGCATTTGAGATCACCCTTTTATGTTTAATTTTCCCCAGGATATAAATAAAGGTTTTAGGTATAAAAAAAAGGGAAGATCTTTATGGGATATGTTGAAGATCTTTCACCAGGATTAGAAGATTATACTCCGAGTTTCCAAAGACACTAAACTATTACGATCCTTGTGTGTGTGTTTTTGTTATGTACTAAGTATTCCGCAAATGTAATGTAATGTCAATGTACGTCAAGCTTCGGGTCTCTACAGTTGGTATCAGAGGAAAGGTTTAGTCAACCTTTGGAAACTAGGATGCGAAAATGTTAGTGAGATCCCTAGAGATATTTCTAAGGTATGTCTAGGGATGTCCCTAAGGATAAGTATACGTATAGGATACAGTACTAGAACTATGGTAACGATCATAGAATTTAACCTAAGATGTTAGATATTGAGGATACTCCCCCTTGATTATGTTATTTTCCTTGTATGATTTTTGCCTCTCATAGAATTCTTTTTGTCTTTTAGTCAATGGAGGGAACCAGAAAGATTTCGGTTAGCATTGAATCCAATGGACAAATTGGTGACTATGAGCAACAAAATTGCGTAATGCCTAGAGAGAAAGATATTGTGATTATGCCAAATCAGTCATCGCGATATATGATTAACAAGGTGAAATTTAGTGCTATGCCTAATTCATCAAATAAGAGGAAGATAGACTTTTATGCATGTTCGCATGTTGAGGAGCATAAAGAAAGAAAGATTGAGATTTCTAAAGAAGGGAAGAAGAACCTTGAGGAATACCTCAAATGGAGGGACAGATGTTATCTGTGTGGAGAAAAGGGTTATAGAGTGACAGACTGTTATGGAGTTCAGTGTCTTATTTGTGGAGAACATGGGC
The DNA here is from genome assembly GCA_963277665.1 of Viscum album. Taxonomy (NCBI): domain Eukaryota; kingdom Viridiplantae; phylum Streptophyta; class Magnoliopsida; order Santalales; family Viscaceae; genus Viscum; species Viscum album. The sequence goes on from OY728125.1 coordinate 368,528,105, forward strand.
ATTACCCAACTCAATGCCCTGACCTAAAAAGTTACTTCTAATTAAGGAAGGACTTATTCCAGGACAATCATTGAAGATGATGGTTTAAAGTGTTTATGTATTGGTATTCAAGAATAATGTTATTGAGGTACTTTTATGGTATATTGGAATATCTATGTATTGGTCCATTGTGGTTTTCTATAAGAATATGACATCGGTAACCATGAAAACTGATTGAAATATTTTTGGAAAGCAGATGATATGCACATAATGAAAGGATAAAGAGAATCTAATATGTTTGATAGTATTCATGAGATCATGATTGATATAAGGACTAAGTGATATCATGGTTTGAGTATATAGAATTTTGAGGATTTTGGTATGTGGAAGGTGTTAACTTTTAACTGCATTCATGTTTTCACTAAGGTTCAATGGGTATTCAAGAGAATACATGATTAAGGACTTTGAATGTTTGGAATGTGACCAACAAAACATATCTTAGGATATATGGGGATCAACGATGGTATTAAATCTCTGGTAATCATTTTCACTATGTTATGAGAGTGGACTACAGTATTATGGATAAGCCTAAAGATTGGAATGGATTATGTTGGACATAAGTTAGTATTGTTTAAGGATAGAAGTTTTTTCGATATTATTGATGGGATGTTATGGTAATATAGTTTTAGAAAAAGGACAACCTGCAGGACGGGCGACAGCCCATCGCTTCGGACAAGTCTGTGGGAATCGAACCCACAACCGAAGTGTGACTGGCCTTTATCGCCTACCACTGGCCTACAGGAAGTCCCTGGTTAGTAGAAACTAGTTTTATTTTATTAAGAGGTATGATATATGAAGTATAAGTTCATTTTTGGAACCATATACGATTAACCATAAGATGGACTTATAACTTTTGCTAACCTTTTGTTTGAAAGAGATGGAATGACCCATCATTCTATCACATGATCTGCTAACACATCACGAATGACAAATTCAACTTCATTTCTTTAAGAGATGAAGTGGAAATTGTCCAAAGAACGACAAACGGTGAGACTATACCAAAATCACGAAAGTATTTCTTCTAATTCCAATTTCATCAACTTTAGGGAAATGATCTTGAAAACCAAAAATGTTGTCTTAGTGCTCTTATATCTGATGAATCAGATGGTACCTTATATCATCACAAATTTATGGCTTTGTGATTGCTAGCTTTTCCATAGCCATGTTCTCTACCACTCTCCATCAGAACATGATGGTTAGATTTCTCTTCCATATCCATATTTTCACCTATGTGGAAACCGAGTGATTAGTTTATTTGGGTAACAGTTACATTTCATAATTTTGTTTTTAAAGATTGGTTTCCGTATTCCTTTTTACGATTTGGGTTTTGATTAAAGAAACTTTCGAATAGTAAACCATTTATAACCCCGACGAATTTCGAGGGCGAAATTCATTTTAAGGGGGGTAGAATGTAACACCCTGGGATTTAATGAAAAATATTCTTTTTAATTTCATTAATGTCTTGTGTTGTACGCTACACTAAAAGGATCTTGCACAACACGCATCCTTGACTTGCCTTTCATTACACGCAATCGCGACCTTCCTTGATAGCGTTTGTAGTACGCAATACCGAGTTTCACTAAACAACGATATGCTATTAAAATATTATTAAAACTAGCCGTTATGAATAGTAATAACCAATTTTTGAAATTTTGTAAATTTTATTTTTCAAAATGGACTTCATTTATGGATTCGGAATATCAAAATTAGCTTAGGGTGAAATTTTGGTGATTTTCGGATAACTTTCATATTTTGATGAATAGTAAAAATTACTAAATTTTAATTAAAAACAACTTTTTCAATCGAAATAATTAATAGTGATAAATTATTAATTTGAGTGCTTTTAAAGTATATTTAGAATATATTTTTACAATTTAATACAATGTTGGTCATTGTATGTAATTTCACATTTAAACCAGTTATAAACAAGTGTCAATCTTTTGATAGTTATTATCTCTTAAAAACACGCCTTTTGTTTTGACGACGGGAATTAATTTTTAAATTAATTAATTCAACTGATATGTTTTTAATTTGGTAAAATAGAAATCATTTTTGAGTTCATAATATCAAATATAGCTTAGGCCTAATTTTTGGTATTTTTCTGAAAACTTTCAATTTTTGATGAATAGTGAAACCACTAAGTGGTAGTTAAAAAAACTGAATTGGTCATAAAACTTAATTTTACCACTTCTGTGAGTGGAATTTCAAAAATCCGAGAGACATGGTTGATGTCAGTATGTAAAATTTGGTTCAATGAGACGAAAATAATTTTTGGTGAATAGTAACTTTTTACTTTTATTTACCACGGTTAAAAGTAAATAGGGTAATTAAGGGTAAAAATGATATTATTATTACCCTAACACATGTCCAAATTCTATTGGATAAGTGTAATTCGACCAAAAACAAGCTTAGGAATAAAATATGACCATTTAGGCCCACTTGGATTAGATTAGGACATTTATTATTATTTAATTCAAAGAAGAGTTAAAAGAGTTAAAATCAAAGTTTATTTAATAAAACATTTTTAATATAGGGTAATATATAAGATAAATTCGACTATAAATATTTATTAGAAATATAAAAATATTTCCTACATAATGATATTTTATTTGTAATTTTTAGACATTAAATACATTAATTTATTTATGACACAACGATGATGCAGTAATTATCTTATTAATGAAATATTGACATAATTGATGTTATAAATACTCAAATAAATATAATTTGAGACTTTTTATGAGTTACACTAATTTTATAGGTTAATATGACATGTTAGTATTGATTTAATTAACTTTGTTCGAACTTATCATTCTGTTAGGATTTTCAAAAAAATCAATTACTAAATAGTGTCAAAATTGACATAAAATAGTTTTTAAAAAAAATATTATATTATTAATTGTTATGTTATTCCTAAAAATATAAGGTTCGGAAACATGACTTAGATAAGGTTATATATATTAATAATAAACAATTTGGGGTTCGTTTGGCTTCTTATGGTAAGTTTATTAACCTTATAGTGTAAGAACAAAAGAAGACACGGTAAAAGTAAAATTATTTAACTTAATGTTAAATCTAAATGATAAGGTTAAAATAGGAACCTAAAATTGTCTAAATTCTATTGGATGAGATTATTGCGACCCATACCCACCTTATCCTAGAAATAAATCAATTTGGAGCTATTTAAAACCGAACTTGACTTTATAATAAAATAATATTTTTAGTTATTCCAAAGGTGCCCCTCTCCTCCCTTATAAAAGGGCACCTCCTCCCTCTCTTCCTCACACAACTTTGAGCCTTCAAGCTCGGCCAACCCCTGCCAAATTCTCTTCTACACTTCCCTAGAAACATCCTAGAGGTTCTGGTCTTCCTGAAAGACCAATTTTAGTGCCCTAAAAGAAGGTCTCAAAGAAGCACTTCAAAGAAGAGGTAATGTCCGTTACCGATTCTTTCATCTTTATTTCTTCTTCCACTTCTTCTTCTTTAGTTGTTTCATTATGAAGTAATAACATCAGTATCACTCATATACTGATATGTTATTATAAGTATGAAACAACCCTATTTCACCATCTATCCATCCTACGGAAAAAGAAATCACCGCACGTGCGTACGTACGGAATACCGTCTCCATGCCGTGGTGTAATCTATTTTCCACCACTACCTTACTTGGATGGGTATAATGGTGTAAATAATGACTATATATGACTATTATAAAGTTATATTGATTCTGAAATAGTATACATACACTCCAATACAGTCCCACGATCATGAGAATGATATCATCGCTCGTGCGTACGTACGGACTACCGTCTCCACAACGCGATAGGATTCATTCTCCACTTTAACCATTGATGAATGATTATAAAGTATATATAATAAGTAATCATGAAATATATAAAATGTTAAATCTACGAGATTTATGTATATATATGTGTCATCTACTTACTTCCATTCAAGACAATAAGGAAAGGAAAACAGCGTTCATGCGTACGTACGGACTACCGTCTCCATGAACGGTGTGTTTCATTTCATTTATCTATCTATTATATATATATATATATACTGAATATATATGATATATAAATCATATTTTATATTCTGGAAGAAAGTAAATCATGATATAAGTAATAATAATGTCAAGAACAACAAGTCCAAACACCTATGATAAATGAAACAATTTTACCCAAAACGCTCTTTAACATGGAATTTACAAAAGAACGGGTAATATAAAGTCATAAGTGAACCATATATGATATCATAACAATGAATATGATTTTTTAATAAGTAAATTAAATTATTTAAATCATTATACAGGAGGTTCGGACACTTACGAAGCAAATCGGACCTAAGGTAAGGGAAATATCACAATCTCATTTTTATCCGAGATTGTTTATACTTTGACATTTACTGGGGTGTATTTTATCATCCACATCCATGTTTCCTCAATATTTAATATTATTTACATCCACATAAAATTTTTTAAATCCAATTTTACCCTTCGGTGAGTTTTTAGTAAAAGATATGAAAGGAATCTTTTGTCGTTTTTCGTACGAGGTACTTTTTGACTTTTCCGACAAAAGTATGAGAAGAATGTTTTTTAACTTATATGGCATGAATGGATTTTTAAAACATTATTTCTAAGAAGAATCCTTTACAAGTTTTCAAGTTTATTTTTAATCAACTTATTTTAGTTTAAAGTTGTATGACATGTTAAGAAAGGAAAAATGTTTTTGAAGAAGAAAGTATATTTTCCTCAAGAATGGAGTTCAAGTTTTTAATAAAAATTATTTTCCATCTAAGATAATAAAGGGTACTGTTTTTATCCCTATTATTAAATTGATTTGATTATGGTGTGATGGAATTATTTTTATTAATTCCTTTACTGTATATGAATTGTTTTATGATGTCATGATGTTTAAGAATCCCATTTTTATTACATGGGTTATGAAATGATGTATGATTTATGATTTTGTGTCACACATATGAATGGTATCATTATGAGATGGGTGGGACCTATATCTCCCTCCAATGAATTGGGTAAAGATTTTATATCTCATGAGATAGACATGGCTGGAATGGTAGGTTATACCGGTTCAGTGAAACGGGACTGAAACGAGGGTGACTCGGTTCAGAAAGGGACTTTGTCCACTAAGATAGTCTTGGAAATGAGTCTTGACTAACAAGAAATTATTCTCTATGATTATGTTTGTATGCCACAATGTTTCATGTTTTAAGTTATGATTATTGGGATTTCATTTCACTACTATGAATTATCCCATGTTATGAAATTATGCTCTCTTTTGCAGGTTAAGATTTCCAAAATGTTATGTTCTTATGAATATGATGTGATTGATATTTCTTTTGTTTACCCTTACTAAGCATCTGAGATCACCCTTTTATGTTTAATTTTCCCCAGGATATAAATAAAGGTTTTAGGTATAAAAAAAAGGAAGATCTTTATGGGATATGTTGAAGATCTTTCACCAGGATTAGAAGATTATACTCCGAGATTCCAAAGACACTAAACTATTACGATCCTTGTGTGTGTGTTTTTGTTATGTACTAAGTATTCCGCAAATGTAATGTAATGTCAATGTACGTCAAGCTTCGGGTCTCTACAGTTGGTATCAGAGGAAAGGTTTAGTCAACCTTTGGAAACTAGGATGCGAAAATGTTAGTGAGATCCCTAGAGATATTTCTAAGGTATGTCTAGGGATGTCCCTAAGGAAAAGTATACGTATAGGATACAGTACTAGAACTATGGTAACGATCATAGAATTTAACCTAAGATGTTAGATATTGAGGATACTCCCCCTTGATTATGTTATTTTCCTTGTATGATTTTTGCCTCTCATAGAATTCTTTTTGTCTTTTAGTCAATGGAGGGAACCAGAAAGATTTCGGTTAGCATTGAATCCAATGGACAAATTGGTGACTATGAGCAAAAAAATTGCGTAATGCCTAGAGAGAAAGATATTGTGATTATGCCAAATCAGTCATCGCGATATATGATTAACAAGGTGAAATTTAGTGGTATGCCTAATTCATCAAATAAGAGGAAGATAGACTTTTATGCATGTTCGCATGTTGAGGAGCATAAAGAAAGAAATATTGAGATTTCTAAAGTAGGGAAGAAGAACCTTGAGGAATACCTCAAATGAAGGGACAGATGTTATCTGTGTGGAGAAAAGGGTCATAGAGTGACAGACTGTTATGGAGTTCAGTGTCTTATTTGTGGAGAACATGGGAATTACCCAACTCAATGCCCTGACCTAAAAAGTTACTTCTAATTAAGCAAGGACTTATTCCAGGACAATCATTGAAGATGATGGTTTAAAGTGTTTATGTATTGGTATTCAAGAATAATGTTATTGAGGTACTTTTATGGTATATTGGAATATCTATGTATTGGTCCATTGTGGTTTTCTATAAGAATATGACATCGGTAACCATGAAAAGTGATTGAAATATTTTTGGAAAGCAGATGATATGCACATAATGAAAGGATAAAGAGAATCTAATATGTTTGATAGTATTCATGAGATCATGATTGATATAAGGACTAAGTGATATCATGGTTTGAGTATATAGAATTTTGAGGATTTTGGTATGTGGAAGGTGTTAACTTTTAACTGCATTCATGTTTTCGCTAAGGTTCAATGGGTATTCAAGAGAATGCATGATTAAGGACCTTGAATGTTTGGAATGTGACCAACAAAACATATCTTAGGATATATGGGGATCAACGATGGTATTAAATCTCTGGTAATCGTTTTCACTATGTTATGAGAGTGGACTACAGTATTATGGATAAGCCTAAAGATTGGAATGGATTATGTTGGACATAAGTTAGTATTGTTTAAGGATAGAAGTTTTTTCTATATTATTGATGGGATGTTATAGTAATATAGTTTTAGAAAAAGGACAACCTGCAGGACGGGCGACAGCCCATCGCTTCGGACAAGGCTGTGGGAATCGAACCCACAACCGAAGTGCGAATGGCCTTTATCACCTACCACTGGCCTACAGGAAGTCCCTGGTTAGTAGAAACTAGTTTTATTTTATTAAGCGGTATGATATATGAAGTATAAGTTCATTTTTGGAACCATATACGATTAACCATAAGATGGACTTATAACTTTTGCTAACCTTTTGTTTGAAAGAGATGGAATGACCCATCATTCTATCACATGATCTGCTAACACATCACGAATGACAAATTCAACTTCATTTCTTTAAGAGATGAAGTGGAAATTTTCCAAAGAACGACAAACGGTGAGACTATACCAAAATCACGAAAGTATTTCTTCTAATTCCAATTTCATCAACTTTAGGGAAATGATCTTGAAAACCAAAAATGTTGTCTTAGTGCTCTTATATCTGATGAATCAGATGGTACCTTAGATCATCACAAATTTATGGCTTTGTGATTGCTAGCTTTTCCATAGCCATGTTCTCTACCACTCTCCATCAGAACATGATGGTTAGATTTCTCTTCCATATCCATATTTTCACCTATGTGGAAACCGAGTGATTAGTTTATTTGGGTAACAGTTACATTTCATAATTTTGTTTTTAAAGATTGGTTTTCGTATTCCTTTTTACGATGTGGGTTTTGATTAAAGAAACTTTCGAATAGTAAACCATTTATAACTCCGACGAATTTCGAGGGCGAAATTCATTTTAAGGGGGGTAGAATGTAACACCCTGGGATTTTATGAAAAATATTCTTTTTAATTTCATTAATGTCTTGTGTTGTACGCTACACTAAAAGGATCTTGCACAACACGCATCCTTGACTTGCCCTTCATTACACGCAATCGCGGCCTTCCTTGATAGTGTGTGTAGTACGCAATACCGAGTTTCACTAAACAACGATATGCTATTAAAATATTATTAAAACTAGCCGTTATGAATAGTAATAACCAATTTTTGAAATTTTGTAAATTTTATTTTTCAAAATGGACTTCATTTATGGATTCGGAATATCAAAATTAGCTTAGGGTGAAATTTTGGTGATTTTCGGATAACTTTCATATTTTGATGAATAGTAAAAATTACTAAATTTTAATTAAAAACAACTTTTTCAATCGAAATAATTAATAGTGATAAATTATTAATTTGAGTGGTTTTAAAGTATATTTAGAATATATTTTTACAATTTAATACAATGTTGGTCATTGTATGTAATTTCACATTTAAACCAGTTATAAACAAGTGTCAATCTTTTGATAGTTATTATCTCTTAAAAACACGCCTTTTGTTTTGACGACGGGAATTAATTTTTAAATTAATTAATTCAACTGATATGTTTTGAATTTGGTAAAATAAAAATCATTTTTGAGTTCATAATATCAAATATAGCTTAGGCCTAATTTTTGGTATTTTTCTGAAAACTTTCAATTTTTGATGAATAGTGAAACCACTAAGTGGTAGTTAAAAAAACTGAATTGGTCATAAAACTTAATTTTACCACTTCTGTGAGTGGAATTTCAAAAATCCGAGAGACACGGTTGATGTCAGTATGTAAAATGTGGTTCAATGAGATGAAAATAATTTTTGGTAAATAGTGACTTTTTACTTTTATTTACCACGGTTAAAAGTAAATAGGGTAATTAAGGGTAAAAATGATATTATTATTACCCTAAAACATGTCCAAATTCTATTGGATAAGTGTAATTCGACCAAAAACAAGCTTAGGAATAAAATATGACCATTTAGGCCCACTTGGATTAGATTAGGACATTTATTATTATTTAATTCAAAGAAGAGTTAAAAGAGTTAAAATCAAAGTTTATTTAATAAAACATTTTTAATATAGGGTTATACATAAGATAAATTCGACTATAAATATTTATTAGAAAGATAAAAATATTTCCTACATAATGGTATTTTATTTGTAATTTTTAGACATTAAATACTTTAATTTATTTATGACACAACGATGATGCAGTAATTATCTTATTAATGAAATATTGACATAATTGATGTTATAAATACTCAAATAAATATAATTTGAGACTTTTTATGAATTCCACTAATTTTCTAGTTTAATATGACATGTTAGTATTGATTTAATTAACTTTTTTCGAACTTATCATTCTGTTAGGATTTTCACAAAAATCAATTACTAAATAGTGTCAAAATTGACATAAAATAGTTTTTAAAACAAATATTATATTATTAATTGTTATGTTATTCCTAAAAATATAAGGTTCGGCCAAATGACTTAGATAAGGTTATATATATTAATAATAAACAATTTGGGGTTCGTTTGGCTTCTTATGGTAAGTTTATTAACCTTATAGTGTAAGAACAAAAGAAGACACGGTAAAAGTAAAATTATTTAACTTAATGTTAAATCTAAATGATAAGGTTAAAATAGGAACCTAAAATTGTCTAAATTATATTGTATGAGAGTATTTCGACCCATACCCATCTTAGTCTCGAAATAAATCAATTTGGATCTATTTAAAACCGAACTTGACTTTATAATAAAATAATATTTTTAGTTATTCCAAAGGTGCCCCTCTCCTCCCTTATAAAAGGGCACCTCCTCCCTCTCTTCCTCACACAACTTTGAGCCTTCAATCTCGGACAACCCCTGCCAAATTCTCTTCTCCACTTCCCTAGAAACATCCTAGAGGTTCTGGTCTTCCTCAAAGACCAATTTTAGTGCCCTAAAAGAAGGTCTCAAAGAAGCACTTCAAAGAAAAGGTAATGTCCGTTACCGATTCTTTCATCTTTATTTCTTCTTCCACTTCTTCTTCTTTAGTTGTTTCATTATGAAGTAATAACATCAGTATCACTAATATACTGATATTTTATTATAAGTATGAAACAACCCTATTTCACCATTTATCCATCCTACAGAAAAAGAAATCACCGCACGTGCGTACGTACGGAATACCGTCTCCATGTCGTGGTGTAATCTATTTTCCACCACTACCTTACTTGGATGGGTATAATGGTGTAAATAATGACTATATATGACTATTATAAAGTTATATTGATTCTTAAATAGTATACATACACTCCAATACAGTCCCACGATCATGAGAACGATATCATCGCTCGTGCGTACCTACGGACTACCGTCTCCACGACGCGATAGGATTCATTCTCCACTTTAACCATTGATGAATGATTATAAAGTATATATAATAAGTAATCATGAAATATATGACATGTTAAATCTACTGGATTTATTTATATATATGTGTCATCTACTTACTTCCTTTCAATACAATAAGGAAAGGAAAACAGCGTTCATGCGTACGTACGGACTACCGTCTCCATGAACGGTGTGTTTCATTTCATTTATCTATCTATTATATATATATATACCGAATATATATGATATATAAATCATATTTTATATTCTGGAAGTAAGTAAATCATGATATAAGTAATAATAATGTCAAGAACAACAAGTCCAAACACCTATGATAAATGAAACAATTTTACCCAAAACGCTCTTTAACATGGAATTTACAAAAGAACGGGTAATATAAAGTCATAAGTGAACCATATATGATATCATAACAATGAATATGATTTTTTAATAAGTAAATTAAATTATTTAAATCATTATACAGGAGGTTCGGACACTTACGAAGCAAATCGGACCTAAGGTAAGGGAAATATCACAATCTCATTTTTATCCGAGATTGTTTATACTTTGGAATTTACTGGGGTGTATTTTATCATCCAAATCCATGTTTCCTCAATATGTAATATTATTTCCATCCACCTACAATTGTTTAAATCCAATTTTACCCTTCGGTGAGTTTTTAGTAAAAGATATGAAAGGAATCTTTTGTCGTTTTTCGTACGAGGTACTTTTTGACTTTTCCGACAAAAGTACGAGAAGAATGTTTTTTAACTTATATGGCATGAATGGATTTTTAAAACATTATTTCTAAGAAGAATCCTTTACAAGTTTTCAAGTTTATTTTTAATCAACTTCTTTTAGTTTAAAGTTGTATAACATGTTAAGAAAGGAAAAATGTTTTTGAAGAAGAAAGGATATTTTCCTCAAGAATGGAGTTCAAGTTTTTAATCAAAATTATTTTCCATCTAAGATAATAAAGGGTACTGTTTTTATCCCTATTATTAAATTGATTTTATTATGGTGTGATGGAATTATTTTTATGAATTCCTTTACTGTATATGAATTGTTTTATGATGTCATGATGTTTAAGAATCCCATTTTTATTACATGGGTTATGCAATGATGTATGATTTATGATTTTGTGTCACACATAAGAATGGTATCATTATGAGATGGGTGGGACCTATATCTCCCTCCAATGCATTGGGTAAAGATTTTATATCTCATGAGATAGACATGGCTGGAATGGTAGGTTATACCGGTTCAGTGAAACAGGACTGAAACGAGGGTGACTCGGTTCAGAAAGGGACTTTGTCCACTAAGATAGTCTTGGCAATGAGTCTTGACTAACAAGAAATTATTCTCTATGATTATGTTTGTATGCCACAATGTTTCATGTTTTAAGTTATGATTATTGGGATTTCATTTCACTACTATGATTTATTCCATGTTATGAAATTATTCTCTCTTTTGCAGGTTAAGATTTCCAAAATGTTATGTTCTTATGAATATGATGTGATTGATATTTCTTTTGTTTACCCTTACTAAGCATTTGAGATCACCCTTTTATGTTTAATTTTCCCCAGGATATAAATAAAGGTTTTAGGTATAAAAAAAAGGGAAGATCTTTATGGGATATGTTGAAGATCTTTCACCAGGATTAGAAGATTATACTCCGAGTTTCCAAAGACACTAAACTATTACGATCCTTGTGTGTGTGTTTTTGTTATGTACTAAGTATTCCGCAAATGTAATGTAATGTCAATGTAAATCAAGCTTCGGGTCTCTACAGTTGGTATCAGAGGAAAGGTTTAGTCAACCTTTGGAAACTAGGATGCGAAAATGTTAGTGAGATCCCTAGAGATATTTCTAAGGTATGTCTAGGGATGTCCCTAAGGATAAGTATACGTATAGGATACAGTACTAGAACTATGGTAACGATCATAGAATTTAACCTAAGATGTTAGATATTGAGGATACTCCCCCTTGATTATGTTATTTTCCTTGTATGATTTTTGCCTCTCATAGAATTCTTTTTGTCTTTTAGTCAATGGAGGGAACCAGAAAGATTTCTGTTAGCATTGAATCCAAGGGACAAATTGGTGACTATGAGAAACAAAATTGCGTAATGCCTAGAGAGAAAGATATTGTGATTATGCCAAATCAGTCATCGCGATATATGATTAACAAGGTGAAATTTAGTGGTATGCCTAATTCATCAAATAAGAGGAAGATAGACTTTTATGCATGTTCGCATGTTGAGGAGCATAAAGAAAGAAAGATTGAGATTTCTAAAGAAGGGAAGAAGAACCTTGAGGAATACCTCAAATGGAGGGACAGATGTTATCTGTGTGGAGAAAAGGGTCATAGAGTGACAGACTGTTATGGAGTTCAGTGTCTTATTTGTGGAGAACATGGGCATTACCCAACTCAATGCCCTGACCTAAAAAGTTACTTCTAATTAAGGAAGGACTTATTCCTGGACAATCATTGAAGATGATGGTTTAAAGTGTTTATGTATTGGTATTCACGAATAATGTTATTGAGGTACTTTTATGGTATATTGGAATATCTATGTATTGGTCCATTGTGGTTTTCTATAAGAATATGACATCGGTAACCATGAAAAGTGATTGAAATATTTTTGGAAAGCAGATGATATGCACATAATGAAAGGATAAAGATAATCTAATATGTTTTATAGTATTCATGAGATCATGATTGATATAAGGACTAAGTGATATCATGGTTTGAGTATATAGAATTTTGAGGATTTTGGTATGTGGAAGGTGTTAACTTTTAACTGCATTCATGTTTTCACTAAGGTTCAATGGGTATTCAAGAGAATACATGATTAAGGACTTTGAATGTTTGGAATGTGACCAACAAAACATATCTTAGGATATATGGGGATCAACGATGGTATTAAATCTCTGGTAATCGTTTTCACTATGTTATGAGAGTGGACTACAGTATTATGGATAAGCCTAAAGATTGGAATGGATTATGTTGGACATAAGTTAGTATTGTTTAAGGATAGAAGTTTTTTCGATATTATTGATGGGATGTTATAGTAATATAGTTTTAGAAAAATGACAACCTGCAGGACGGGCGACAGCCCATCGCTTCGGAAAAGGCTGTGGGAATCGAACCCACAACCGAAGTGCGACTGGCCTTTATCGCCTACCACTGGCCTACAGGAAGTCCCTGGTTAGTAGAAACTAGTTTTATTTTATTAAGCGGTATGATATATGAAGTATAAGTTCATTTTTGGAACCATATACGATTAACCATAAGATGGACTTATAACTTTTGCTAACCTTTTGTTTGAAAGAGATGGAATGACCCATCATTCTATCACATGATCTGCTAAGACATCACGAATGACAAATTCAACTTCATTTCTTTAAGAGATGAAGTGGAAATTGTCCAAATAACGACAAACGGTGAGACTATACCAAAATCACGAAAGTATTTCTTCTAATTCCAATTTCATCAACTTTAGGGAAATGATCTTGAAAACCAAAAATGTTGTCTTAGTGCTCTTATATCTGATGAATCAGATGGTACCTTAGATCATCACAAATTTATGGCTTTGTGATTGCTAGCATTTCCATAGCCATGTTCTCTACCACTCTCCATCAGAACATGATGGTTAGATTTCTCTTCCATATCCATATTTTCACCTATGTGGAAACCGAGTGATTAGTTTATTTGGGTAACAGTTACATTTCATAATTTTGTTTTTAAATATTGGTTTTCGTATTCCTTTTTACGATGTGGGTTTTGATTAAAGAAACTTTCGAATAGTAAACCATTTATAACCCCGACGAATTTCGAGGGCGAAATTCATTTTAAGGGGGGTAGAATGTAACACCCTGGGATTTTATGAAAAATATTCTTTTTAATTTCATTAATGTCTTGTTTTGTACGCTACACTAAAAGGATCTTGCACAACACGCATCCTTGACTTGCCTTTCATTACACGCAATCGCGACCATCCTTGATAGCGTGTGTAGTACGCAATACCGAGTTTCACTAAACAACGATATGCTATTAAAATATTATTAAAACTAGTTGTTATGAATAGTAATAACCAATTTTTGAAATTTTGTAAATTTTATTTTTCAAAATGGACTTCATTTATGGATTCGGAATATCAAAATAAGCTTAGGGTGAAATTTTGGTGATTTTCGGATAACTTTCATATTTTGATGAATAGTAAAAATTACTAAATTTTAATTAAAAACAACTTTTTCAATCGAAATAATTAATAGTGATAAATTATTAATTTAAGTGGTTTTAAAGTATATTTAGAATATATTTTTACAATTTAATACAATGTTGGTCATTGTATGTAATTTCACATTTAAACCAGTTATAAACAAGTGTCAATCTTTTGATAGTTATTATCTCTTAAAAACACGCCTTTTGTTTTGACAACGGGAATTAATTTTTAAATTAATTAATTCAACTGATATGTTTTGAATTTGGTAAAATAGAAATCATTTTTGAGTTCATAATATCAAATATAGCTTAGGCCTAATTTTTGGTATTTTTCTGAAAACTTTCAATTTTTGATGAATAGTGAAACCACTAAGTGGTAGTTAAAAAAACTGAATTGGTCATAAAACTTAATTTTACCACTTCTGTGAGTGGAATTTCAAAAATCCGAGAGACACGGTTGATGTCATTATGTAAAATGTGGTTCAATGAGACGAAAATAATTTTTGGTGAATAATAACTTTTTACTTTTATTTACCACGGTTAAAAGTAAATAGGGTAATTAAGGGTAAAAATGATATTATTATTACCCTAACACATGTCCAAATTCTATTGGATAAGTGTAATTCGACCAAAAACAAGCTTAGGAATAAAATATGACCATTTAGGCCCACTTGGATTAGATTAGGACATTTATTATTATTTAATTCAAAGAAGAGTTAAAAGAGTTAAAATCAAAGTTTATTTAATAAAACATTTTTAATATAGGGTTATACATAAGATAAATTCGACTATAAATATTTATTAGAAAGATAAAAATATTTCCTACATAATGGTATTTTATTTGTAATTTTTAGACATTAAATACTTTAATTTATTTATGACACAACGATGATGCAGTAATTATCTTATTAATGAAATATTGACATAATTGATGTTATAAATACTCAAAAAAATATAATTTGAGACTTTTTATGAATTCCACTAATTTTCTAGGTTAATATGACATGTTAGTATTAATGTAATTAACTTTTTTCGAACTTATCATTCTGTTAGGATTTTCACAAAAATCAATTACTAAATAGTGTCAAAATTGACATAAAATAGTTTTTAAAAAACATATTATATTATTAATTGTTATGTTATTCCTAAAAATATAAGGTTCGGCCAAATGACTTAGATAAGGTTATATATATTAATAATAAACAATTTGGGGTTCGTTTGGCTTCTTATGGTAAGTTTATTAACCTTATAGTGTAAGAACAAAAGAAGACACGGTAAAAGTAAAATTATTTAACTTAATGTTAAATCTAAATGATAAGGTTAAAATAGGAACCTAAAATTGTCTAAATTCTTTTGGATGAGAGTATTTCGACCCATACCCACCTTAGCCTCGAAATAAATCAATTTGGAGCTATTTAAAACCGAACTTGACTTTATAATAAAATAATATTTTTAGTTATTCCAAAGGTGCCCCTCTCCTCCCTTATAAAAGGGCACCTCCTCCCTCTCTTCCTCACACAACTTTGAGCCTTCAAGCTCGGCCAACCCCTGCCAAATTCTCTTCTACACTTCCCTAGAAACATCCTAGAGGTTCTGGTCTTCCTCAAAGACCAATTTTAGTGCCCTAAAAGAAGGTCTCAAAGAAGCACTTCAAAGAAGAGGTAATGTCCGTTACCGATTCTTTCATCTTTATTTCTTCTTCCACTTCTTCTTCTTTAGTTGTTTCATTATGAAGTAATAACATCAGTATCACTCATATACTGATATGTTATTATAAGTATGAAACAACCCTATTTCACCATCTATCCATCCTACAGAAAAAGAAATCACCGCACGTGCGTACGTACGGAATACCGTCTCCATGCCGTGGTGTAATCTATTTTCCACCACTACCTTACTTGGATGGGTATAATGGTGTAAATAATGACTATATATGACTATTATAAAGTTATATTGATTCTGAAATAGTATACATACACTCCAATACAGTCCCACGATCATGAGAACGATATCATCGCTCGTGCGTACGTACGGACTACCGTCTCCACGACGCGATAGGATTCATTCTCCACTTTAACCATTGATGAATGATTATAAAGTATATATAATAAGTAATAATGAAATATATGACATGTTAAATCTACTGGATTTATGTATATATATGTTTCATCTACTTACTTCCATTCAAGACAATAAGGAAAGGAAAACAGCGTTCATGCGTACGTACGGACTACCGTCTCCATGAACGGTGTGTTTCATTTCATTTATCTATCTATTATATATATATACTGAATATATATGATATATAAATAATATTTTATATTCTGTAAGTAAGTAAATCATGATATAAGTAATAATAATGTCAAGAACAACAAGTCCAAACACCTATGATAAATGAAACAATTTTACCCAAAACGCTCTTTAACATGGAATTTACAAAAGAACGGGTAATATAAAGTCATAAGTGAACCATATATGATATCATAACAATGAATATGATTTTTTAATAAGTAAATTAAATTATTTAAATCATTATACAGGAGTTTCGGACACTTACGAAGCAAATCGGACCTAAGGTAAGGGAAATATCACAATCTCATTTTTATCCGAGATTGTTTATACTTTGGCATTTACTGGGGTGTATTTTATCATCCACATCCTTGTTTCCTCAATATGTAATATTATTTCCATCCACCTACAATTATTTAAATCCAATTTTACCCTTCGGTGAGTTTTTAGTAAAAGATATGAAAGGAATCTTTTGTCGTTTTTCGTACGAGGTACTTTTTGACTTTTCCGACAAAAGTACGAGAAGAATGTTTTTTAACTTATACGGAATGAATGGATTTTTAAAACATTATTTATAAGAAGAATCCTTTACAAGTTTTCATGTTTATTTTTAATCAACTTCTTTTAGTTTAAAGTTGTATGACATGTTAAGAAAGGAAAAAAAATTTGAAGAAGAAAGGATATCTTCCTCAAGAATGGAGTTCAAGTTTTTAATCAAAATTATTTTACATCTAAGATAATAAAGGGTACTATTTTTATCCCTATTATTACATTGATTTGATTATGTTGTGATGGAATTATTTTTATGAATTCCTTTACTGTATATGAATTGTTTTATGATGTCATGATGTTTAAGAATCCCATTTTTATTACATGGGTTATGCAATGATGTATGATTTATGATTTTGTGGAACACATAAGAATGGTATCATTATGAGATGGGTGGGACCTATATCTCCCTCCAATGCATTGGGTAAAGATTTTATATCTCATGAGATAGACATGGCTGGAATGGTAGGTTATACCGGTTCAGTGAAACAGGACTGAAACGAGGGTGACTCGGTTCAGAAAGGGACTTTGTCCACTAAGATAGTCTTGGCAATGAGTCTTGACTAACAATAAATGATTCTCTATGATTATGTGTGTATTCCACAATGTTTCATGTTTTAATTTATGATTATGGGGATTTCATTTCACTACTATGATTTATCCCATGTTATGAAATTATGCTCTCTTTTTCATGTTAATATTTCCAAAATGTTATATTCTTATGAATATGATGTGATTGATATTTCTTTTGTTTACCCTTACTGAGCATTTGAGCTCACCCTTTTATGTTTACTTTTCCCCCTGATATAAAGAAAGGTTTTAGGTATAAAAAAAGGGAAGATCTTTATGGGATATGTTGAAGATATTTCACCAGGATTAGAAGATTATACTCCGAGTTTCCAAAGACACTAAACTGTTACGATCCTTGTGTGTGTGTTTTTGTTATGTACTAAGTATTCCGCAAATGTAATGTAATGTCAATGCACGTCAAGCTTCGGGTCTCTACATCCATGTTGAGGTAGTCGAGCATGTTTAATGACAATCCATCATCTCGTTATCTAGATAAGATGAAGGCTCTCCTATAAAGGGGCACATCTACCCACTGTATATCATTTTCCATTTCAATGGCATGGAGGTTCATCATTGTCTTGTCGACACAGGCTCAGGGATCAACCTTATCCCGACATAGACACTCTTTAATATGGGGCTATCTGAGTATGACCTAATTCCCTCTGACCTAAAGATCCAAGGATATGATAGTAAAGAATAGACACTGGTCGACAAGATCCACCTAAAAACCCAGTTCGGCGATCTGGTAGCCAGCATTGAGTTCATGGTTATTTTGAAGGACACTGCTTTCAATGCATTGGTGGGAAGGTCGTAGCTTCATCTGCATGTGGTGGTTCCTTCATCATATCACCAGTGCCTTAAGTATTTCCTTAATGTTTGAGTGGGAGCACTCAAAGGTGACACATCTCCCTTTTTTATCTTGTGAAGCTCACTACCTAGATGTCAACTATTACAAGAGCAAGGATAAGTAGATTCAGGCTAATGAGGTTGAACATGTTGTGGCTGCGACTGACCCATGGACAGATCTGGATGATTCCTACATCATTTTAATCCATTGATTGGAGTCTAAGACCCCATATATGGGACAATGCTTCATTGTTTCTGGAACAAGGGGGGAGCACATTCCCAAGTCTAAGTAACACCAGAAGATCACCTCATATTCCTATATGAATCAGCCCCTAGTGATCCCAGATCCCCCTACTCCCAATAGGTATCGGGATGTCTGCCCCATAGCAATGAAAATATAGTATACCTTATTGTTTCTCTAGGATTAGATAAACCAGCTCAAGCCGATGCACCACTATTGATTCGATATCATAAAATGTGGCCCCATGGGCCGGAGACTAGATGGGATCAGATCAACAGCTTTCATTACTATGGTTTTAGCAGAACAGGAGTCCCTCAATGTAGTGTCTACCGCCGCTCAGGCTGGTACCAATCTCCCATCCAGATCTATCGACTCTGAGGAGACTCCTCCCGCCAAGGACCCCTCCTCCATAAGTTAAGAAGAGGACTTTGAGGATGCTCCTCCTACCTTCAAAGAGGGTGTCTCTACCACGGTTGATGGAATAGTGCAGGTGAATATCAGTGGTGATATAGATCTGAAACCTACATTTATTAGTGTCTTTATTCCTCTCGAGGAGAAAAAATAGTACATGGACTTCTTGAAACAGCACTATGGTGTATTTTTCTAGAGTTACAATGAGATTCCATGGCTAAATCCTCAGGTGTTCATCTACTGCCTCGGTCTCCCAGCAAATCATCATGGGTTTAAGAAGCCTCCCATAAAGATGCACCCTTCTCAAAGTGTCATTGTCGAAGATAAAGTTGATAATCTCATCAAATCCAATTTTGTTAAGGAGGTCCAATACCCCAAATGGATAGCCAACATTGTGCCATTCAAGAAGAATAACAGATAGATCAGAGTCTGCATCGACTTCCAAGATCTCAAATGTCAATGTCCGAAAGATGGTTTTCCCCTTCCTGTGGTGGAATTGTTGATCGATGATACATCTAGGTTCCAGGCCCTCTCCTTCATGGATGGGTATTCTGAGTATAACCAGATCTGAATGGCTCCCGAGGATGAGGAGTCTACGGCCTTCAAGGCCCCGCAAGGTACTTTCAGTTACAAAGTCATGCCCTTCGGCCTAAAGAATGCAGGTGCCACCTATCAGTGGGCTATGCATCACATATTTAAGCTGGTCCTTGGGACACTGGTGGAATGCTGCATGGATGATCTAGTGGTCAAATCTTGCCAACATCAGGACCATCTCAAAGTCCTCAAGAAATTGTTTTGCTTCCTCCGTTCTTGCCACCTGAAGATGAACCCACTAAAATGTGCCTTCGGTGTCACCTCTGGAAAGTTTCTTAGCTTCATTGTCAAATACAGGGGCATCAAAATAGACCAGAATAAGATCAAGGCCATCATATAGATGTCCCCCCCAAGAAAAATTTGAGATCTTCGAGGCTTCCAAGGCCACTTGGCCTATATGTTCTTATTCATTTTAAATTTGGCTGGTAAGTGTAATCCATTTTCTCAGTTCATGAATAAAGGAATTGTTTATAAGTGGGATGAAGAATGTGAGACTAATTTCGAGTAAATGAAGCACTATCTTCTCCAGCCTCTAGTCTTAATGCCGTTAGTTTCTGGAAAACCACTGGTTCTTTATGTGATCGCTCTGGAATGATATATCAGTGCCCTTCTTTCCCAAAAAAAACAATGGGGGAATAGATAATAGTATCTATTATCTCATATGTGTGCTCCTCGATATGAATACTAGATACTCCCCTATTGAGAAGAGTTTCCTTGAGCTGGTATTCGCAGTACAAAAACCGCAACATTACTTGTTGAACCACAAGGTACAGCTGGTGTCCCAAGTGAATCCACTAAAGTACATCCTAAACTGCCCCATGTTGATAGGATGTCTAAGCTTGGTGGGCAGTGATTCTCCAGTAGTTCGACATTAGGTTTTTCCCTTAAAAGGCTATCAAGGGGAAACAATTGGAAGATTTCCTTGCTGCCCGTCCAGCTCCTACAGACCATTCTTTGGACCTTGATTTTCCAAATGAGGAAATCCTCTCAATAGACCAAGACATCCCATGTTGTAAAATTCACTTTTATGGTGATTACCGGAGCCTTATCGGTAAAAGGTTCAGTGACCCCAGACTCAACAGAGTAGGCCTAGGTATTGTCTTCATCACTCCAGCGTAAGTTGTTTTACCATATTCATTCCTGTTGTCATAGGGATTTACTAACAATGAGATAGAATACCAGGCTCTCATCACTATCCTTGAGATAGCCCTCGAGATTGATGTTCCCCACTTACATGTGAAAGGGGACTCTGAACTAGTCATCAAGAAAATCAACAGTGGCTATATTGTCAGAAATCCAGAACTCATACCATTGTTGGAACACACCCTCCAGTTGATGGCCCAATTCCCATATCAGCCGGAAGTTACCCATGTCCCTCAATCACAGAACGGTAGAGAAGACGTCTTGGCTATCTTAGCTACATTTATTTTGGATCCTAATCAGGATTATTTGATTATCCATGTAGCACACCGGAGATTCATCACCCCCATAACTCTGGATGATGATGATATCCCATAGGTAATCCACCTTACCATCGGTGCCTCCACGTCAGGAACCCCAGGTCCCCCTGTCTCAGTGCTGGAAGTAACCCCCAACTGGAGGACACCCTTGGTTGAGTATCTTAAGCATGGTAATCTTCTGGCAGATTGGGCCGAGCGTGAGAAAATCTAACGCCGCGCATTACAGTTTACCCTCCAGAGTGGTTCCAATCTTGATAAAATTCTCTACAAGTGTGGTTTTGATCGGGTTATCCTCCATTGCATTTAAGGAATTGAGATTTATAAGTTCATGTAGGAGGTACATTCCGGTTCCTATGGGGATCATCAGACTGGGCCAAAACTATCTCACCAGATCTGGAGACTGGGGTATTTTTTCCCCTCCATGATCCTTGACTATATCAAGTTTTCCAAGAGGTTCCATGAATTCCAAATCCATGACAACTTTGTGCATCGGCCTCTAGAGCCTCTCCACACCACCAAGTACTCTTGGACCTTTGTGGTCTGGGGACTTGATGTCATGGGATCATATCCACCAGTGATAGCTTTCCAGTGCTATTTCATCCTAACCACTACAGATTTATTTTTCAATTGGTAAAAGGTGGTTCCGCACAAGGAAGTTAAGGTTAGTTCTATCGTTGAATTTGTGAGTTACAATATCATCTACTGGTTTAGAGTCACTCAGGACATCCTCACCAATAATGGCATCAACTTCCATGTGACCCCATGCTCCCTGGTGTACGGAACAGAGGTCGTCCTGTCCATTGAAATTCGGTTCTCTTCATTACGTACAGCTGTCTATGATCAGTAAGAACCAGATAAGGTTGCTAAAATCCACCTAGATGAATTGGAATAACTTGAAGAGAATAGACTTCATGCCTTGCACAATCTATAAAGGCATCAGAACAAGATATCTAGAGCTTTCAACAATAAAGTTCACCTCCGCTCTTTCTTGCAAGGTGGCTTGGTGTTGGCCTTGAGAACACCAATGATACCTGGACAAAAATCACCCAAATTGGAGCCCAAATGTGAAGGACCTTACATCATTCACAAGGTTTTCCCCAATGGTGTATACTCTTTGTTGACCATGGATGGTGAGCGTATAACTCCTACCACCAATGAAAAATTCCTCAAGAAATGATTTTCCTGATCCCAATGGTCCTACATGACCTTAAACTGTATGTCTTCCCACGCGACGTTAAATTGTAGATGGTCTTGTATGACCTTAAATTGCCCAATGTCTTTTTTGTATGATGTTAAACTGCACGGCACCTCCAAGAACTATGTATGGATTTATTCCCATCCTCATGGGATATGTAGGAATGCTCAGATGCTTCATCTTGGAGTTCAGCCCCAACTTTTTCTCTTTGACTACCCCCCCTGGGTGTATTTATCTCAGAGGATTTTGCGTGGTGTAGTGTAAAATTATTTGGCCCCACTAGTTCCAGGTTTACGATGATCACCCCATAATCCCCTATCATTCTTCAATTCTCCCTTGTCTTCACTACATGACTTCAAACTACATGGCCTTTTCAGAACTACGTAAGGCTTGATTATCATCCTCATGAGATAAGTAGGAATGCCCGGATATTTTTGTTCTTAGGCCCAACCCCAAGCTTCAAGATCACTCCCTTTGGTCTAGCCCCTTGGACTAGATACCTCCCCAAATGCATGGTGTAGTGTGGGATTATGTCCCCATTTCACAGCAGGTTTATCATAACTGCACCATGTGTTCCCCTTCTTGGAGGTCTTCACCCATCATCGTCCTCACCACAATACGTTAAACTGCGAGCTGGATGGGACTTCTTATCCTTAGGTCCCTAGACCTTTTCATCCCCGAGCATAAGTTCTCACTTAGGATTGTATGTTATGGTATGGAATTATGTCCCCGTTTATGTTGGGTTACCCACCATTCTATACACATCCCTCATTGATATGCCTTGCTTCTATCAGTTTTCTTTTTTGCATGACTTAAAACCATACAGCATCCTCCATAACTTCATGTGGCTTGATTCCCATCCTTATGGGATATATAGGACTTCCCAAACATTTAGTATTTGGTTCCAGCACCATCTCTTAAAATCCTTCTTATCATCTTGTTTTCTTGGCCTGAGTCCTTCTAGAGAATGGGTATATGGTGTGGTATGGGCTTATGTCCCCATTCACGTCGGGTTTGTAACATCCATTCCATGTACCTATTTCTCCTAAGAGCCCTTCACTCCCCCATCCTACACTAATCTTTTTGAGTTGGCTTTTCTTAAGTTGGGCCCCTCAACCCTCTTCAGCGATTCATCAGTATGCCCAGGAGTACTTTGGTTTAGGACCTAGAGTGTCAGATTCTACCTAGACATGCTCTCGACCATTTTTCTAGCTTTGTGTCCCCTTCATTTGGGCTTTCATCATAATTCACATCTAAAAGGACCCCCAAATGGAATAGATGCTCAGCCCAAGGGCCCTCCTACCATTTCAGCCCAACATTTTTTAGGGTTTCGAATGACAGATTGATAAAAGTCTCGCATTGCAAATATGGTCAGCAGTTAACGCTCATTTGTTGTTCAAATTTCAGGTTACATGATATGGATGTTGTGTTTCGAATGCAGTCAATAGTTATTCTCCATCGTCGTGCCAACCCCATCAAGCCCTAAATTTCGATTGCATGATTCACATCATTTTCTACCCCATCACGTCCAAGTGGAATTTCGGCACTCCTAACACTATCCCTCAGTGCGCATTTTCATGTTTTGAAGAAAAATCCATGGTAAGGTGTCATTCGGGGCTCCTCACTGATTTATCCTTTATGTGTAATCCATGTGTGGCAAGTACTGATTTCGTCCTTGTTCCCCACACTGAGTTTGTCTCACGTGGTATTAGGGAACGGATCGAGGTCTAAACTCACTTGGAAGAGTTTTTCTTCTCCATGGTCTGAGCTCTAAGACCATAAACTAAGATCTCCTTACTTAGAACTACTTATAGCTTGATTCTCATGATTATGGGATATGTAGGAATTCCCAGACATCTCATCTTTGGGTCCAGCTCAAGTTCTACTAATTTATCTCTTTTGTTTATCCCTTTAGGACCCGACTCTAATAAGATTGTGTGGTGTGGCATGTGTGTTATTATGTCCTCATTCACATCGGGTTTGCAATATTCGCACCACGTACTCCCCTTCTAGTAGCTAGTATCTCCTACCTTGTGTCTCGCATGACGTTAAACTACACTTTCAGAACTACGTATGGATTGATTCCCATCCTCATGAGATACGTAGGAACACCTAGACATTTCATTCATAGGTATAGCCCCATATTCTTTGACCTTTTCTTTCCCCTCATCCCAAGGTTTCTTCCCTGGAATTGTGCGTGGTGTGGTGTGGACCTCATCCTCATTCACGGCGAGTATGCTTTATCACACCATGAATGTTACCCTCTGAAACCTCATTTCTTCTATATGTGTACAAGCCATATGATGTTAAATTATGTCGCCTAGCCCCACATGACTTTAAACTATTTTGTATTTATTGCATGATGTTAAAATGCATGGTTGGTCCTATCATACGACCATAAACTGTGATATCATCGTCTTGGCCATACGATGAAAAAAATGCAATGTATTGTGATGTCCTCACTTGGGGGGACATCATATTGGGTATTGTTCATCCACCATACTATTTTTCAATGCCTACATATGGCTTGATTCCTGTAGTGACACCAGGATTCTTTGTCCTCGGTTTATCACTTCACAAAAAAACACACATATATCCTGAAGGACAAAAAAGATCTATCAAATGCTTATTCTTTTGGTGTGTGGACCAGACCCACATGACCTTATCATCCCTGGCACTGGTACATTACCATTCCATATCCAAAACTATGTATGTCTTGATTCCCATTCTCATGGGGTACGTAGGAACACCCACGCGATTTGCCTCAGGCCCTGCGTAACTTTCATTTTTGGTCCCTCTACCTAAGACCTCCCCAAGGAATGCATGGTGATGTGGACTCTAGGTCCTCATTCACGTCGAGTTTTATAATTACCTCACCATGTCTCCATCGTTCCTTACCATCTCTAGTCCAAGCTCTAAGAACTTAAAATAAGATCTACTTCTACATCATATATGCAAGGTGTAAAGACGACATTTCCATAACTATGTGTGGCTTGATTCCCAACCTCATGAGATACGTAGGAATGCCCAGACATTCCATCTTTAGGTCCATCCCCAGGAATCTTAAATCCTACCACCCACTCTTCTTCGGCCCCTTGGCCCAAACTCTTTCGGGAACATGTAGTGTGACAAGTGCCTCTTAGGGGTCTCATTCACGTCAGGATATGTACCACACCACAAGTTCCCATTTTGGGTAACCATGTAATTGCATCTCTACCATGAACAAGTTCAGGATGCCCTGTAATAATTATGGGATGCGCCAGTTTCCTCACCAGAGAAGGTTTCCTCTATCAGCACTAGTCTCCAACCACACTGTGCTTTAAGAACTGTGTTTGGATTGATTCTCATCCACACAGGACACGTAGCGATGTTTGGTCCTTTCTCATAGGGCCTAACCCCAGGGTTATTAACCCTTCTGGCCCCTTGGCCCCGATTTTGGTTCAGGCAGTATGACCTTTAAAAATATGTGCACCAACCTCACTATATGACGTTTAAAACTATGTGTCTATCGTCTTTATTGCTATGACATAAAACTACAAGGAATTCTAGGTCCTTACTAGAGAGGTACTATTTATAAGTAAGTTTGATCTCTGATTAGACCGATGCACCCACCTAATGTGCTTCCACCACGGTGGTGTGATTTCAAGAGTGTTGTAATCCATTCAAACAACCAATCACTCCTCCCTTCACGCTTTTCATGCCCTTTATTCAGACCCTTGTCATCTTTGACATCTAAAATAACCCCCTAACATTATGGATGCTCAGCCTATGGCTCGCCTACTATTCTAGTCCAATGTTCTGGGAGACTAATGGATAACACTTTGAGTCAGGCCCCGTGTTTCGAACATGGTCAATGGTCGATCCTTTTTTTTATCCCCATTTCAGTCTAATGTGATATGGATGTTGTGTTTCGAACACGGTCAAAAATCATCCTCCATTTTCATTCCACCCCCACAGCATTCCGAATTTTGGGTATCGTGATTCACACCTCCTACCCCCTATGTTTGTATTAATTATAATGCCCCAAGTGTTACCCCACTCGTGAACTAGAGCACATTGGGGAAGTGATAATTCGACTGTTTTGAGGACTTCATTCCCTAATCGGACCTCCCCCCCTTTCTTCTTAGAAGCCCGAATGGGTCATTTATACCCTGGATTCCCAAAGTTTGGTTGGCACTCCCACATTCAAATGAATTGATAATGCAACCATCCCTTGTTTCTCACATTAGGCACAACCAACATGATCTTAAGGGTGGATTGCTAATTATTTAATGATTGTGGTCGGAATGCATTGAATTGAACAAGCAAGTGAATAATCTTTTCAGGCATGCTGTTCATAATTAAAAATAATAAAGAATTATAAGTTTATGGGTTCATCCAAAATAGGTCCCTTAAGGATTATAATTTTGGATAGATTCCTCCAATGTCGCTACCTTCTGGCTTATGGCCTCTAGGACTAACTTCCGCCCTCTGAAATCCCTCTCTTCATCAGTAGCCATAGAGAATAACTCATTATCCCTATCATGTGCTTGGCCTCATTCATCTTGGAGCTCAGTCATTTGGAAAATCGCCTGCACTACCTGCTCCTGGGCGTCCGCCAGCTAGTCCCACAACTATTTAATGAGCTTAGAGCGGGTTGTGATGAATGCATCCCTTTCTTTTGTTTTCTCTTTTAGGTGTTGAACCTTCTTCTTCGCCTTCAGGAATGCCTATGTATTCTATGACTCTTTCTGTCACCGGTAAATGTTGGAACTTTGGCTATTCTCTTGTATCTTCTCAGCCATGTAATCACATATTATTACATGAAGACGGTGAGCATCTATCCCACTAGTGCAGAGAAAATATAGCCAAGTGTGGATTGATCCCATATGGTTTAGCCATTCTTCATATGGCTAACTAAGGAAGGTTTTGATACACTTACACCCATTGTGTCGCATCATACGGCTCTCATCAGCTGCTTCATAATTAGATTCGTCTATTTCCTCAAGGTCTGCAGGCCTATAGTCGGGGAAAGAAGCCAAAAGATCAGCAGCAGGGTCTTCTTATAGTAATCCACCCAAGGGATTAGGCTCTTCAACATGTGGGAGACCTTCCTCTCTCATATTAGTCTCAGTAATTTCACCCCTACCGACTTCAGGCTCCTCCCCAGTGTTGATATCGCCAATGTTCACAACCATTTTCTCACCAGGTGTCAGGACCAGCTCTGTTTGAGAAGTGTTTCCTGAATGGGTCGGTGAGTTCTCTATGGAATCATTTAAGGGTGGTCTATATTTAGTAGCCTGTTGAGCCTCCTATTTCGTAATTACTGCACAACCAATAAATTCCCTAATCAAAAGATCTCTATGATGATAGATATGGATGTATGAGTAATGAAACTTACAAGAGCTCAATGCATCGACCTCCAGCATTTCAGTCATTGTAGAAGATATCGCTACAGGAGATCCTTCAGTGTTTGTCAGTTTGATGATGGGTGTCGGCTCCCCACCTTGTTCTATTGGTGCGCCTTCAACCCCACCCCCCCCCCGAATGGAGCTTCATGACCACCAGCACCAAGATGCGCCTGAACAGAGTGAAAGTTCAATTGATGATTATGAAAGATAGAAATAGGGAATGCTAGGATAAGAATTAAGGCATACCTCGAGTTTCTCACCTATGTTCATGTCAGAGTTGGAAATCTCGTCATTCTCATAAGGACTCCCTTGGAGGGTTGCCCCCTGAGACCCTTCACCTCCAAGCTCCTCTTTAACTCCCATCATTTCTTCCTCCTCCTCTTCTTCTTCCTCTTCCTCCACTGATTCTCTTTCCTCTGTCTCCTCATCGTCATCGTTATATTTAGATGAAATTCGTTCCGAATCAAGCTCCTGACCAAGCGTCACTTTTACCAACAGATTTGGTTCCTCATGCCGACCCCGCTAGCATTCATACACATACATGGCCGTTAGATATGTGTGACGATGATGAAAGCTCACTCTGTCGTCAATCCTAATGAGGCCAATTTATGGCAGTTGGATATCATCTCGTACTATCTTTTGTCAGAGGGCTTCACTGCTCATTGACTGTTGCAGGGTCAGCCAGGCTGACCACATCATAGGGAAGATTTCATCCTCAGAGGGTTGAATCAGGTACCTTAACTGCTTCCCAGGAATCTCTCTGGCTGCTCTTCAAGATTGTTTAGAATCCCCTCTCCCACCAAACAATGAGGGCATGGACACACCATGTGATGCTCCTACTGTCGAGGTCCTGACTTGTACTGACCCATCTACCTAACTTGTTTCAGGACTATCCTCCCCAATGGAGCCTTTTCGTCTTTCTCTCCTCCCAGATTCCGCAATGGCCACCTTGATTTTCCGAATTCATTTCTGCAGGATTCCCTCAGGGTATGCTGTCACCCAATGCTCAGCATAATTTGTTGAGAGTCCAACATCGACTCTAGTGGGGGGAAATGTAATTACATCACCAGAACCATAAGTTGTGAACATTATCCATATTTAATGAAGAACTCAAGGATGTTCCTCTTTCTTTACATATGTATGCACCTTATTCGGCAACTGTTGGGTGCATCCGAACTACTTGGAAACCATTGATGGAACATAGGGCTCGCAAAGGATCTTCCCATCAACCTAGGCCATAAGCACTCCACCTCTGAGGCTTTGAAAATATTCTCTTTGCTCCAGTGAGCCTTTCCCGTCATCTACCATTTGGCCGGTCGGGGTGGGAAACATGCTAAAATTAAAATTGGTATGATTCCCGATCCTAATCCTTACCCCCTCTTCATTGAGCGTCAATGGAATCGTCCTGACAATGTTTATCAAGAAAGGTCACAGGCTATTACCTAGAGGATAAATAGCATTTGGGAAATTTTATCCACCGTAGTGAGCCAAGACCCAACCATGAAGGATTTGGAAAGGGCCACATATCATCCTTAGTGATCCCCCTCTTGAAATGCACCCCAGGATGGCATACAGGTGGGCTAGCATGGGGACCCCCAGGTTGAACCTATGATTGGATGCCATAATTCCTACCATCACCAATGTTGTCGGGAAAACTCTCATCCTAGTATCCCTTACTAGTAGTATCCATCCACTCAGGAAGGTTGTGATAAATTTTGAATATCATACAATTTGGTCTCGGCTCTCATCCACACAAAATCCCCATGATTGGTAGTCCCCCATATACAAGATTTTCCAATATGACCCACTCTTGCTCCTTTGTGCCGTGGTCGGACACCACTTTTCTCACCCTGACATCTTCACATTTGGGTCCTTCTGCAGGAACATGCTGAACCATTTAGAATAGGCAATTCCCTTTAGAAATTCCTTGACCTTCAATCTCTCTTTGGCTAGGTCCAGTAGATGCCATGTCAGAATGGGGGTCCGTAACCTATCCCCCTAGATATTCTCTATCGGAAGAAACTCGACATATTGATGCTCGTACAAAGGGATTCCTCTGATACTATGGATGTTCCAAATACTAATTCCAACCTCCCCATGATGAAGGTGGAATGTGTTGGTATTAGGGGACCACCAACTAAATAGCTCCGGTCCAAGTTCTTGCTGACGGTAGAAGTGGAACTGTGACGTCCACACTGCCTCGAATAGCCAAATATGTTTAGTTCTACTCCAAACTGATTGCATGATTGGTGTACCCTGTATGCCCAAGACCATTCACTAGTGAAATTTTCTCCGGATATCAAGTCTCAATCCTACATCCAGCCTTTGGTATCGTCGATGATTCTCTATCAAAAGGTACTCACATAATGCACGGGAGAATCCTCAGCGACCGACTCGCCTTGTGAGATAGTTCTAGTCCTTGGGTTCAGAACATAAATGGGAATGTGTCTAGTTTCTCTAGCAGGATGGTCATTGTTTTTGATGTTGTATCATGGAATATCTTCCTTGCGCATCACCCATGAATATGGCGCATTGACTTCAAATCCCAGCACCGGTACCTCCTCTAAAATACTGAAGTCCCACATCGGTAGATTGTCGAAAAGAGGGTATTCCTTTTGGTATTGGGTCAGCATATTGAAGAGGGATTGGTTATTGGATACGACTTTATTTTCACCATAATTCTCAGGGTTATCACTCATCTCATCCCTCATCATGGTATACATAGCTTCCCTCATAGCATTATTATGATCAGAAGACATTTTCCTTGGTGAAGTTTGGAAAAATCAGAATGGGGTGCGAAAAACAAAGATGGTACGCACAAAATTTGATGGTTGTGCAGAAAACCAGATAAGCTACACAAAAAATGGCAGCTGCATGTAAAATAATGACCAAGATCTAGAAATTATGCGCTAAATGGAACAAATTTTGCACAAGGAAAAATATTTTTTCATGCACGAGGTATCCAAACTCATTGCATGAGAAATTTTATCTGGACCATACCCCCCCCCCCCCGAGGGGTTTTATAGGGGTGGAGTGGGTTTTTCACACGTGCGAAAACACTTTATGAAAACCTAAAGAGATTTTACGCGCACTTCCCCTAGGGGGTCGGCCGTTTAGGAATTTCCCTTAGAATCCAACCTTCACGCCCCCTCGTAGATCTGATTCCAAGGGGGGGAATTTATAGATGTTGAAGTCTACCAAAGGTCTCAAGAAGGAATCCTTGGATAAAGAGAGGCCTTTTTGGACTCATAAACCAATTCTAGGAAGAGAGAAAAGGCTACACAAAATACGAGATGGGTGCATGGAAAACCGCTTCCTTGTGCAGAAAACCACTTCCTCGCATGGAAAATCAATTTCTTGCGTAGAAAACGGCCGCTGTATGAAGTGTTTTTTGCATGCCGATGTGGTAATTTTCATGCCACTACCCCCTGGTCCAGGTTTTCCACACTATTTGAATTCTATGTGCACTCACATCCCCTAATCTCCTATAAATAGAAGTTCACCCCCCCCCACTTACAGTGGCTGAAGAATACAAACCATCTCCCCTGCGCAGAATTCACCACTTCAATGCATAAAAGATGACTTCCAGGTATAGGATTTTCCATGACAGGTCTTCCAGGGGTCCACCTTTACATGGGACCACTAGGTATTGACCCTCTCCTAGGTCCTTAAGTGTTGGGTCCTTTGCGTGCAAACTCGTCCCCTTGTGTTCAAAGATACCTCTCCCCCCTTGCATGGAAAACCCTCCACTTGTGTTCAAAA
This sequence comes from Viscum album, assembly GCA_963277665.1. Classification (NCBI taxonomy): domain Eukaryota; kingdom Viridiplantae; phylum Streptophyta; class Magnoliopsida; order Santalales; family Viscaceae; genus Viscum; species Viscum album. The sequence goes on from OY728125.1 coordinate 368,559,792, forward strand.
AAACCTCTTCCATTTGCATGCCATTCTTCTTTTCTTCTCAACTCGGCCTTTTGCGTGCAACATTCCCCTATTTGCATGATTATTATGCACAAACCTTTCCTTTTTCATGCAAAACCCTCTTCTTGTGTGCACCCTTTAGCATGTGTTTGATGTCGCTCTCCCGGGAATCATCTTTGGGAACTTCTCATGCACAAAATACATATGTTATACACCCTTTTCCCATATGAACCTCTAGGTTTGTGCCAAGTGATTTCAAAGTCCCTTGATCAGTGCTCCACATTGTGTTTTTTAGCCTCATGCTTCTTCTCATAGAAACTCTAATGGATATTTCTTCTTTGCCTAGCCACGCTAACATGGGCCCCTCAATGGATCACTCCATGATACCCCAACACCATGGAATTGTTGATGCCTTCCCTTCCCCAAGGGAAGGTGAGTATCAGTTATGTATGTCCTAAGGGTGCAGAGTAAACCTGCCTCGTCTGAGATGCAAGACGTTAAACTGCAATCACCATCGTCCTCAGCACATGATGTTAAATTGTGACCTCACCCTATGCACCCTATGCGGGGTGCCCCATCTCACACATTCTCTATGCTCGCTCATCTCCACGGGATTAATATCTTCCTCACATGGAATGAGATTCTCTTTTCTAGAGCAGCGCCTATCCGCGTTGAAGGGACACCACCTTGGTGTAAACCTCTAGCCTTTCTTGTAGAAGGTAGCACCCCTACTTCTCATTTCTTCTTCTTTGCCAAAGACTAAGAGGAGAGATGGGCATAAGGACCTTCGTTATCTCATCCCTCTCCCTCTGTTATTTTTCGCCATCAAGACTCCATCTTGTAGTATGTCCCAGTATCTATCTCTCTGGGCTTCTAAACACACATAATCCCCTATTTCATCTTTGGGGCGCTAACCATGTGTAATCCCCACTTCACTTCCCATGGACACACCTTTTGTGACACGATTGTTAGGTCTTTTCTGCCTCTTGTTTCTCACACTGAGTATGACTCACGTGGGCTTAGAGTAAGAATTGACCATGGAATCCTTCCAGGTCCACCTTAGCATGTAATCCCCAACACCAAACACACTTCCAAACTATGTGGACTTTGATCCTTGTCAAGGAAAGGTATGTAGAAAGCCTCCATGAGGTTTAAGCCCAACACCTACTAGTCCTGACCCCTTCACATTAGTTCACAAAACACACTTAATAAATATGGGGACTTTGATCCTTACTAAGGCAGGGTATGTAGGAAGCCTCCCCGAGGCTCAAGCCCAACACTCGTCGATCCCAACCACTCCACATCGGTCCAGCCTCGTCCCGTATGAAGTTAAACTATACGCCCCTTTTTTCCAGCAAGACATTAAACTGTACCCATTCGAACTACATGGGCTTTGATCCTTGTCTTCTAGACAAGGTACATAGGAAGCCTCCCTGAGGTCTAATACCAACCGATGGTAAGCCTTTGTTTTTCCCAACTGACGGTAAGCTGTTTTGTTCCCCAACCAACGGTAAGTCATTGGAACCCCAACCAACGATAATCTTTTGGGACCCCAATCAGCGGTAAGTTGTTGTAAACCCCCTAATCGACGGTAAGATGTTGTGCTGCCCATTAAACGGTAGGTCTTTGTAGTCCCATTTTATGGGACCCACATCTCTGGTTCGTCCCCATGGCGTTAGACCAACCTCGGGATGCTAACCACGCATAATCCCCCATCATGTCATCAGGTCGCTGTCCTCTGCGTACACCGTGATTCTATGCCCCCATCCTGAACTACATGGACTTTGATCCTTGCCAAGGAAAGGTATGTTGGAAGCCTCCCTGAGGATCAATCCCATCACCCATGTCTCATCCTAATATTTACCTTGAGCCTATGTGTTTCGAGAAGTTCATTCCCCAACCTGAAGTTTCCACTTCCTCCGGGTCTTGTCCATACGGTCCGCCTCCTCAGGTGTCCCATCACCCCGCTGAACTACGTGGACTTTGATTCCCTACCACAGGGATAAATAGGAGTTCTCCTTGTGGCTCAAGACCAACTTCACTATCATCCTCGCACCGGCTCTATATCACTCTCCATCCTCTCCATCCACTCTCAACAATCCATATCCATCCTGATTCTTACCTGAGCCACCGCATCCTAGTGAGATCATGTTATACACTTCCTTGCTGCTCCTAGCCACGATTGGGTAACTTACCATGCGTTAGCCACAACATCAGTGATCCCTCTAGGGGTTGCACCCATCTGATCCTCTCTCGTTAGTGTTCTGATTAGCCTAATCCATCTCTTCTAGATGCTAAAATTGTGGAATAACCTATGTTAAACATGGAAAGTTGAGGAAAACCTCAGAGACATGCCTATGGAATATAATTCCCTGCATTCGATGTGGGGTGCCTTGGGATTATGCGCCCTCGATAATTCCAATCATAAGGGGAAGAAACCCAGATGTGCTAGTGTTCCAGTGTTTAGACACACCAGTGATGTCCAACCTGACTACTCCCCCGATTGAAGGTTGTTTCCCTAACTAGACCCCTTGGAATGTCCTAACAGAATAAGTGTAATTAACTGGTGTCCATGAAGACATGGCACTAGGAAGAGTTTCACGAACAACATCTTAATCTATAAGGGAGACTCAGACTAGGTAAAAATCTACGAGGAGTAATCCACGGAAGGAGAGACCGTCGTCCCATTATCCCATTTCAATCAAGGAGAAAACATCCCTAAACAAGCGATAGATGTTGCCCACCTTTGGAAATCGGGAATGTGGGGAAACAATCAACGCGTCTTCTGAAAAAGATGTATGTGCATCCATCAAAAGAATCGGAAATAGATGATATGGGTACTTATATAGTGGGGAGTACCAGATAATTCATGGTTTAACATCTCATGTGTAGGGATAGTTTTGGACGCGATGAGGCTAATTTTTTAATGTTCAAGGTTGTATAGTTTTTCATATATTTAGGGTGAGAGCATGGGTGTTGTTTGACCACCAATGATTCTCAATTACAAGAAGGTTTATAATGGATTGGTTATAAAGACCAATGTTTTTTTTACTATAAAAATGAGCAGAAATTTGAATTTTTTCTTTTAGTTGCTTGTGAGGGTTAAAATGTTATTTTCACTTAGAGGATGATTTTGGATTTTTGTTACCACTCCTTTAGTACTTTAATAGGTTGTTTACCCTAAGAAAATATTTTTTTGGAATTTTGAGATGTTTGAATTTTTATAGAATAATTAATATTGAATATTGAATTAATTAAATATTAATTTAATAACACACATTCTCTTAGAGATATATTTTTAACAAAGCATTAGATTTAAATTTCATCTTCGCCATTGAGTTTGGAATGGGGGTTTCCCGTAGAGAAGGCATAAACTTTTGTTGGGCACTAAGGCTGAGCTTGGGCCCCTTTTTCTTTTTATTTTATTTTTCTTCTTTTATTTTTCTATTTTATCCCCCCCTCCTTGGATTATCATGTATTACAATTTGTGGATTCCTTTATCATATATGAGATAAGATAGTGATATGGAGATATAGGGGAGAGGGGGTGTCATCACGGAGCTTAGGAGGAGCTGGATTGTCGTGTGGTAGCTATGGAATGTGAATACATGAAAAGCTCAAGTGGATTCCACCCAAAGGTAGGATATTTTTAATTTTTTTCACAAATCCCCATATATTTACTTTTATATTTTTAATTCCCTTTTATTACTTCTAAGGACCCCTATGGGGTCGATCTATGCATAACAATGGAAAAAATGGGTTTCAAGTTAATTGTAAGGGTTTCTATTTAGAAAATATTAATCACATAGTGTGTGGTTCCATAAACACACTCCAATTTTTCTCCCTATTTGGGGAATATGAATTTTTGGAAGTGTACATTGTATACTTGTAGTATGAATCATGTAGTGGTGCTTTTCCATGTATCCAAGTATATGGTCAAATGAAGTTTTCAGGATTACACGTCATGTACTCGGAGTACATGTTGGGTAGTTATACATGGCCAAGTGGAAGGGTACTTGACCAAACAACCCGTGTTGGGGAACTTGGCCATATAAGGTACATGTACAGACCTTGTGTGGGATGAATTACATATAAGAGTATACACCTAGGAAAATCATATGGTTAGACCATGGGTGGTGCATGGGAATGTACGCCAAGTAGGTTACACATTATGTACCTTATTAACACACCATGTATCTATATTTTACATGCTTAGTTCAGCTGAAGTACATAACCAGGTGGGTATTTGAGAGTACACGTCATGTTCTCAAGTATACACATCATGTACTACTCCCATGTTACCCTTTAGAGGGTTTTTCATGTTTTTACACCCTAGATTCGGAATTTGACATAAGGGAATTCCATTTTGGGTATTGTTTCCACATAGAACATGATGGTAGAACCTTTGGGGTGATTTGAGTACTCCTAAGTGAAATTTTGGGGTGATTTATATATGGTGGATAGGTTCTTCAACCAGTAAATGAATACAGTTGTCTCCTATAAGGGATACATGGGATAAGACCCAGTTGATGCTCACAGAAATGGTCAGTGGACTTTGCATGGGGTCACCAATGTTCTCATTTGATGACTTTTGTTGGACATCCCTTGGTTAGTGGAATATGATGTAATTTAATGAGATGGATAGTTTGGGTGTATGGACCAACTTATAGTGATACCTTGAACTAAGATGGGACATTTTCCATCACCTTATACTGATGTTTAAGTAGTTTTCCCCTTGATTCTAAGAGGTTATTTTATGTGTTGAATTTTCAAAAAGTGTGTTTACCTTGAGAGACTAGTGTGTGATTGAGGATCCCATATGGGATGCCTAAAATTATGAATTGACCTGGAGGATCCTATGTGGTATGCCTCTTTTTTCATAATCTTTATAAGGATCCTAATATGGATTCCTCTGATTATGTTCTAGCCTGGAGGTTCCTATTAGGGATGCCTCCTCCTATGTATGATCTGACTTAGAGGATCCCTTGTGGGATTCCTTTCTTGCATAATACTTCTAAATATCTCAAGAGTTATTTCTTTGATTACGTACTAACTTATAGGACACCAAGAGGGATACCTCTTCTTTTTGTGTGGACCTAGAGGATCCCATGAGTGATGCCTCTCTTGTGTATTGACCTAGGGGGGCTAGTGGGTACCCCAATGTTTGACCGACCTTGAGAAATTGAATTATTGGTTTGGGTAGAGATGGTAGAATGTGTCACCTTAGAACCCATACTAAATATATAATCCTGAGGGGTTGTGAAAGAAGTGATGGTTTTAGGTATTCATCCGACCTCGCTCTTTTATTTATACATTCACTCAGTTAATTTTGATATAACTATGATTCCAAATATGCTTCCTAAAACTTATCCCATGGGTCCTGGTATGATGTGATGTTATAATGGGGATGCCTAGAGGTTCTTTATGGGATCCATATTATGAGACTATTTTATTGATTATTAATTTATCGGGATTCCCAAAGGTACATCTTGGGATCCAGATTATGAGCCTTACTTGTTTGAATATTATCATTACCAAAATTCCCATTTTTCATTGGGATTCCTCCCTTTATAGGGGTTATAGAGGTAGGTTATTGAGTGCATCTCTAAACCCCTCTTATGTAGGGTTTCACATGGGATGGATAGCTTGGTAGGATCCAGGTAATTTCATAGGTTTTCAAGTGGGTTCATTTTCCCTAAGCAAGGGATGCTAACATCTATGTGGCTTGATGATGATCTCCTTGATACAATTCCTAGGATAATCCCTAGGGTCTGGTGGATGCACTATTACTACATTGCCAAAAAATTTCTAGGAATGGTCTATTGAGATAGTTATTGAATGATTACAAGTTATTATATTGGATCTTAGAGAGTATACCTTACACATATCCTAGGCTTAATCCCCCTTAGGGAATATCCAAGTTCTGATATTGTGACAACCTATAGACTAAGACCTAGGATGCATACATCGAACTGGATTACATATGGCTTGAGTGGTATGGCATCCAACTCAATGTTGTATTTATAGTATTTCCAGTTAATACATTATATTTATTATATGTGAGTATGAGGGATCCTAGGGCTAGGAAATGTATCCCCCTATAGTACAATATCTTTCTCAGATACATTTTGTTGTTGGTCGAAGCAAGTATGGTCGATTGGGATCACAAACCCAAGGATTGATAGGATTACAGACGGCTTGAGTGGTGTGACATCCATATCAATTCCTTATTCATGGGATGTCCCGTCAATCAGGATCTCAAATTCAAGGATTAGATATTGATTGATTTTTTGCATTCATTCTAGTTATGTCTCATCTTGGATGAGTATATTTCATGGTAATTCACTTATGGTAGTAGATTATAGGTTCACCATTGGGGGTGGCCTACTAAGATTTATTTCTCACCCCTATAAGTGAACCTTGTCGCGTGCACAGACCTTATATCTACTTCCAGGTTAATCATAATTTCATAATAGATAGGGAATACCCCAGGGTTACATGATTGAGTGGTGTCGCTCATGTGGATTATTATGATTGGATTAGAGTATCTTGTCATGGTCTTTTGAGATCAAGTATGTGGTTCATCTTGGAGGATCATAGGAGCCTTGTAATTTTATTTATATTTATTTTATTCATGTATATATGGTCAAACTAGTGGGTGATCAGTGTTTTATATATGACATGGTTATTCATGCCTTTACTAAATTTCATTTATTATTAAATCCTTACTAATATTTATTGCTTCCATACTCTAATTATTTACTATTATGGATGATGTTAAGTTAGTTTCATTTTTGTATTACTCTGATATGAGGGCATAGTCTCCCCACAGACACACCCTATTCCCACACTACTAGTAATTAGCCTCTGGAATATAGGGATACATTCTTTAGGTCTTGTCTCCAACCAATTTTTCTACTAATTATAGAGTGAGTTGGTCTGAAATGTGATAAGTATGGTGCATCACATGGAGGTGGGGAGAGGTCTGAGGGAGTTTTTTTATTTCATTATGGGTGATTTGTGAAATTTTTTAAAAAAATGACTTGGGCATCCTATATGGTTTACCAAATCATGTGGTACCTGTGCAACCCATACTAGAAAATCTAAATATATCCTACACTTGGGACCCCGCATAGTTTTCTAACAGTGTAATGACCATGCCAAATGGCATTGTCTGATTAAAAAATAAACCATATGGTTTGCACGTATTTTTCCAAACCATGTTGGCTAACCATATGACACCCAGAAAAATTTAAAAATTGAAAAAAAAATAAAAGGTTCTGGCCTAAAAATTAAAATTAAGCATAAAGGATAAGAAATAATTAAATAAAATAAAATAAATAAGATCAAGGTGTCACAAATTCCAAATTCTAACCTTATAGTAGTAATTTTCCATAAGTATTACTAAATGATAATACTTTTCCAAAAAAACTAACAAAATCCATACTTAACCATTTTTTAAATAAATTCTTACTCAATGAATGTATTACTAGGAAGAATGATTCCAAAGTAATCCATTTTTCTAACAAAATATTACTCAAGGAAAGTCATACTAGGAATAGTGATTCTATACATATCCATTTTTTCAAAAATATCATACTCAATTAAAGTCTTACTAATGACTCCATACATAGCAATTTTTTCAAATATTTCTTACTCAATTAATTTATTACTAAGAATAGTGATTCTATAATCAATCTGTAATCATTTCCTTCAGAAAAAATTTTGAAAAAATTTTGAAATTCTGAAAAACACCCACATCTCCAAAAAAATAGTTATCATCCCTTGAAAACATATCAAAACACTTAAATAATGGTACATTATTGTCAGAAACACCTACAAAAAAATTTTACATGAATTAAAACCCAGAACACAAGATAACTACTCGAGCTCATTACTTGGCCTATATTGACACTCCCAACACCTCTATGGAGTCTAAAGTGACATGTTCGATCCAATACATAACCCATATAACTATTCCAAATAACCATGACCTTAAAAAATACAATAAGTTTCTATTTACTTTATTTCATTTGATGCATTACACACATGTAAAAACTCATGGTTAAGAAAGGAACCACCTACCTAGACCTAGAATGGTCTAGCTCATAAATATTCCTTGGATAATTTTTCCTTAAATGGAATAAATATGAAATCATTAAAATATATACAAATTGGGGAATAATTATTTATATTTTGTGAAGTAAAAAAATAAATCCATGATTAGAAGCTAGAGGACAGGTACCCTATCCTATGGAGACCCAACATGATGATCAAATCAATGATCTGAACTCACTTGAGAGAGATATACAAATAAAGAAGAAGGTAAAGTGAAACTGGAGAAGGATGGGTGTGTACTATACATGAGGGAATAATTATGGAGATATGTCATTTAATTTTATTTAAACCCATTTAATTAAAATAGTCTAAAATTATAATATAAAAATCATTTTGAAACTCAACTGGGAACTCATAAAAACATTATTTTCCCCACCAGGATTCATCTACCACCTCAAAATAACTTCAATTAGTGGTGAAAATATCCACTAACATGCCCGTAAAAACACTAGTGGATATACACTAAACATTTGATGGGAAATATTCATATTTTAATATTCCCCTAACATTCTCCCATTCATCTGGTATTTGATCATGAGTCTCTCCCAAACCTTATAAAATTCATGATAGTCCAAAATACATGCTATCAAATCTAAAATATATCATATTTATACCTTTAAATGGTTGGGTTGTTACTTTAGTTTATATTTAAATTTGATATAAAATGTAATAGTTTTCCCAACTCTTAAAGGAAATAAAAATATTGAATCCTGATATAATAAATCAATATATGTTTATATATTCCCATATAATATGATAAAAAAAATTCTCATCATAAAAATACTCAAAAGGCCCAGGGATGAATCAAAGATCCACCCCTACCAAATTTTATTAAAAAATGAAGTCAAGAAACAAAGCATCAGAAAGGATATTTACAAAGTCTAGTAAACACCGTGCCATAAGCATCTGCCTCAACAAAGAACATGCAACATTCATGAGCCATAAAGGACCATTCAGAACTTGATTCTTCAATAGCCAGCTTTGATAGAGCATCAGCCACTTGATTTTCCTCCCTGTAAACATGTGTCACATCAAAGATAATATCATTAAGAAGGTTAAGGCATTAAACCCAATAAGGTAGCATAACCCATGGGATATTCCTGGATCTCCGTTTGAGTAATTCCACCGCCACCATAGAATCAGATTCTAGCCATATATAACACCAACCAAAATGAATATCATATTTGATTTCTTTGATAATAGCCCATAATTCAGCTTCAATAACAGATCCCTGCCCAATGAAATGATAGAAACAACCTTTAACAAATCCTCGATATGTGATAAAGACACCACCACAGCCTAAAGGTCCAGGTGTCCCTGCAGCCACCCCATCAACATTAACTTTCATCCAAGAAGGGATGGATGAATCCATCTAATGGACTTCATCATTAAGGGTTTTTTAGGTCTACCACTAACACCAAAATTCCTCAGAACAATAAATTCATTTAACTCATTTTTCATGCATCCAGTTTGAATCCTGGAAGCTTTGAAAACTGACCTGTGAATAGATTTGACACCAGAATATAGAGTGGGAGTGATATCATTAAAGATATAGGCATTACAGGCCTTCCAAATGAAGCTAATAGAGACTGAAACAGCAACCATAATCAGATTCCTCACCTGTTCACTACATTGAGCATATACAGCAGAACAAAGCAACCCTTCCCTCGAGAAGATATTTAAAGAAAACCCTGTCATGTCCTGAATGTAATTCCATAACCTGCAAATGAGGGGAAAAGAGAGGAAAATATGCTCAAGGTATTCCAAAACGCCATAACATAAAGGGAAGGTCGATGCAAGATGAATCCCAATCCTTTGAAGATTGCATTGGACCGGTAGTATTTTCTTCCAGATTTTCCATAAAATTAGAAAATCAGTGGGTGGAATGAAAAAGGTCTTGAAGGCAAGTAACCACCTGGGTACTGGGTATTGTCCCACACAAGAGTAATTGTACATAGCTCTGGTATTGAGGATCCCATTGGTACCAGGCTCCCAAATGAGAGTGTCCTGATCCATGTACCTGTAGTTCAGGAATTCAGAATGCAGATTGGAGGGGATGAGATCTAGAAATTCTAGATTGAAATTATGCACTGAGACAATCTGGGAATGCATCATATTCTGGGGAATAATTACATCATGTTGGAGAGGTCTGGAAAGCCAGGAAGTTGTCCAGACATTTATAGTTGAGTCTTTACTAACTATCCATTTTGAAGAAATTAGAATCCTATTGAAGGAAGCCTTTATAGCAGGCCAAACCTAGGATGATAGGTAATGAGGATATTCAGTCCATAGTCTTGATATAAATTGGGCACCAATGAAATCCATTGGATTTTCCTGGGATGTTATGAGATTCCATGTAAATTTTCTGATGAGGGATTGATTAAAGAGAGCCAGATCCTTGATGCCAAGACCCCCCATATCAATGGTTTTGATGCATTCTTTCCAGGCAACAACCACCAGTTTCTTTTCATACATGGAGCCAGTCCATATGAAGTTTCTTATAAGCCTCTGAAGCTCCTTGATGATATTTCTAGGCCATCTGTAAATAGAAAAAACATATACAAACATGGATGTGACCACCGAGTTAACAAGACAGATTCTTCCTGCTTGGGACATTGCCTTCCCCTTCCAATTACCAAGACATCACAGCATAATAAGGAAGGCTTATTTATGTTGAAATATTCATAGTATCTCATTAGATAAAATAAATATCCATTTAATTAGGGGATATATAATTCAAGGACCAAATGTTACATCATAATATGTCATGAAGATGTTTTCTACAAATAGACCAGATCGTATATCAATCATAAGCATGAAAATACCCCTGAGAAGGAAATGAGTTACATAATAATGTATTGAATATTAGAAAAATGATGAATCATGTAGGTTATTATTTATAGAAATTATATATAAATAATTTAATTTCATAAATTAATAAAATTTTATAGGTAATAATAATACATTTTTTAATTAAAAACATTTAATAAAAATCAACTCTTTAGCTGGAGGAACGCCTTTGCATAGAAGTGATAAGACTTAAAGGGTTAGAACATGGGGTATTATATATAAAGGATATTTTATAATTAAATTCCAAAAAAATGAATGGTAATTATTAATAGCTTTAACCCTCATCTTGATGATAATGTCCATAATATTAATATATTCATCCATATAAATTTTATAGGTTGCCTACCATAGATAAATAGTATAATCCTAATCCATGGTCCACTTTCATTTTTCCTCTATGAAACTATTCTAATTATAATTATCAGGTAAAACTAATGTTTCATTTATTATCATTAGTGTGATCCATTTTAAGTTTGGAAGCTTCCTTGAAAACTTTAACAATGAAATGATCTTGGTATTCATAATCTCCAAGCAATATTAGAGTCATGTTCTCCAAGAGATATTTTCTCATGATATTTTAAAAATTAAATCATTTTGGTCTAAGATAAATGAGTGACTTATAAGTTTATCTTCATGGATATTTCAAAGGAGATCAAGGAAAACTGATATGGAAGGTTGAGAATTTATCTAGCCTAAAATGTGGAACTTTTAGATTTATTAAATCTAGAAATATTAAATTGAAAAACATATGGTTCATTTTATTTTCTTATAGTGTTTTAAATATAAAAAAAATATATTTTTTATTCAATTTTAGAAAGATAAAGAATATTTGAGATTCTATATGATGTGTATAGATCCAATATGGAAGTAGTACTAGTTTTCTTGGGAATCTCTTAAGCTATAAGAGGAAATATTCAAACTAAAATTATTTTTTCTATACATTTTTTGTATAGTCTTGGGGAATGATTTAAGTAATGATGTTTTGGAATTAATTTTTAAATAATAACCTCTCAATATTAATATATAAAATATGTTAGATCTAATTCAGTTGATAGAGATTAAGAAATAGAAAAAGGGTAGTGTTTTTATTTTTCAGGAGATAGCTTTTGAAAAATAAATGATATGAGGTCATGAGGGATATGATGTGCATGTAATTTTTACTTGCATACAAACTTTGTAATATTTAAATTTATTTAAATTGAGAAGTAAACCATAATAAAGTGGTGTCTTAAACAAAAAAAATCAATACTCCTAAAAAATACATCTTGAGAGAGGTGACTTGTGTCCTATAAAGTAGAATATAATAGGAAGAATAAGTTCTCTCAATGAAGAAAAATATGTTTTGAGATTGTTTTGAAGCTATATATCATCTTGGTTTTGAAAAATATATTAATAGGAATATGAACATACTTAATTGGTCAAAAAATATAAGAATACAAGAAGTAAAAGACATGTGAGGTGTTGCATGTTGTGATTTAGAGCACACCCAAGTTTTAGTGATTCATCACCTAGAAAATTTCTAGAGGTGTGTTATTTAGTGTATACTCACCATATAAGATTTCATGGGATTGTGTTCTTGAATACTAAGTTTTATAATCTAGTGTAAATACTTGAACAAGATCTGTGAACTTGTGCATAGTTTTTAGAGGTCAAAGAAACTCTAAGTTGATAAATCTGATTTATTTTGGGTGCAGCGATATCCCTAGATAAATTGTGATCTACTTCAATAAGTAAGAGGAAAGTTGAGATCAACTGGTGGGATTCCAATTTAAAGAAGTTTAGTGGGATTCTATAGTTGATCACTTGTGTAATATAGTGATACCATACCTGTTTAATATTTTGTGACTAGTTTTAAGATAATACCTAGTCAACCCATTATAATTTGATGATAATATTTATAATGTAAAATCTGTAACTTGGAAATCCCAAGCACAGTAAGGAATAGGATTCTTAAAAGGGGTTAAATCTTTTATAAACACATATGGAAACTTTACTTGTTTAATTCAACTTAGTATATGTTTATACTAGGTTTACCAAGAAAGTATCCATTTTTATTAACAGTAAATACTTATTCAAATACCAAAAGGGTGGAAGTATAAAATAATATTTTGAATTTGGAAAAATGTTAACCACACATTATTCACGCCCCTAGACATGTCTGAATAGGTCCAACGACAGTTAAAATTGGAATAAAATCATGGGTTTCCAATTATTGGATCTATTTTGAAGGCCTCATTATTTTTATATGATTTTATGAAGGGAATATTTGAATTATATGAGACTCAAATGGAAAGAACATATTATATTCCTTTAGTGTACATTTGGATGTCTCACCAAAGATTTTGGAAAAAATGAATAAGAAAGAGGTCAAGAAGTAGAGAAAATATAAAAAAGTGAAGGAGGAAAAAACAATAGTTGAAGGTAATAAAAGTGGTAAATAACATAATAAATCTATTAATTATTATTTCTCTAAAGAATCAAGAAGCTCAATCTATGAAGAAGACGCATTTAATAAATCACTAAGTGATTTATATTTTAATGTTCATGATTTATTTATATTAATGTGAATTTAAGTTTTTATATACATATTTGAATTCATCAAGGTTATTCATGATGAAAAGTCACAACTAGAAAAGAAGGTTGATTCAATGGAAGAATCATTAGTCTAAAATGTAAATAAATACAATATACTCACAAAACCGGTTGATGCTAAGGGAAAATATTCTCTATTTTATTATTAAAAATGTTTTATTATTGATTAATAATTGAAAAGGGTTGTTTTTTATAATTTTTTATTTAAGTATTTTGTTAAATAATTGATCCATGTGTTAGATAAATTCCACAAAGTCTCTACGAGTGTCAAAAAGTGTACAACTAGAAGTTAAAAGTAAGAGAATAAAGGATCTTTACAACTTGCCACAAGAGACAAGTAAAATGTAGGATAATATATAAAGAAACTAAATTAAGATTTTGAAGATAGGTTGAAATCACTTGAATACCAGAAATACATTCTAAATCTAAAATTTAAAAAATTGGATTTTAAATTGAAAAATACGGAAAACAACCAAGGTGGGTATTCACAATATACTAGAAGAAATAATGTTACCAAAAGCATACATGATATGATATTTGGTTCTAATAAGATTCAAATTAGTGGAAAATTATCTTGAGATCCACTACAGAAGCATCCATTCCAATATTAGTGAAAAAGTTATCCCATAATCAAGTTAATTCTATTTTTCATAAATCTGGTTTGACTACTTATATAAATTTAAAATCAAAAAATGTAAAAATATAGGAGGATAAAAATTATTATAAATTCACCAAATTATTAAGGGTGAATATAGTTATGTCTAAGATAATAATCTCCTTAAACCAATCTAATAAAGGTGATGAAATAGTGTAAAAATAGAAATCTTGTAAATCTAGAAAGACTACATAAACTAACAAAAGAATGATATTTTTTAGGTATTGTTGGTGTTGTTAGTGGTTTTTACAGATAGATATAAACTATTGGTATAATTTTTAAACATTTGGAAGTGATAAAATGAATTAAGTCAAGTAGAGTAAATTTATGGAAAGAATAATTTTAGTTTCACCGAAGCATATTTCATAGAGAAAGAAAGATTTGTCCATTAAGAATAGATTCGAGTATCTAGATAACTTGTGTGGTTTTAAAAACATGTATGGACATTTCTATGATGAGTTATACTATGTTAAAAATCATAAAAAATATATACTGACATTTATATAATGAAACAATAAAAATTAAAGTGGGTGAATTATAAAAACAAGTCGTCCTTTATGATTAAATTGAAGAATAAGACTAATGAGATAAAAAATCCCAAGAAATCGGTGATGAAAGCTGAAGTGTATATAAACAAAGAAGATATGCTTCTACTATGTAAATAAAGTCTACATTATAAACCATTTAAATATGGAAATGAACATAAAGAAATTAAAAGGGATTAATATTTAAATAAAAAAGAGAGTCAATTAAAGAGAGAGGTGGGATCATTGGTTTAGTTTTTGACACTCTTTCTAAAGATTCTTGTGTAAGACGAAACAAGAAGGACACATGGTTATAAAATTTATTACTATATTTCCTAGAAAATGAGTAACATAGGAAAAACACCAGAAACTTTAGGTTCTAAAAATATTGGTGCAAAGAAGGAGTCCACACTGATGAAGAAGGTTGACCACACTCCAAAATAGTGCTTGAAAATATGGCTAGCTCAGTTAGAAATGTCCAAAAGGTTAGATAATTCATAAAATAAATAAATTTCTATAATTAATAAAGTGTAAAATCCCATTCCATATTAGAGGGAAAGTGAGATCAAGAATAATTCTATTCCATCAAATGAATTTAAGATCTAAAAATCCAATGAAAATGAAATCATAAAGAGTTATTAATAAAGTAGAGCCTCAAATAAGAAGTTTTTTGGGTTGAGAAATAAGCCTCAACCCTACTGCTATAACTAAGGGGATGATGGATATCCCACCTTATTCCCATATTTTGTTTTCCATGAATCATGGAATATGTAATTGAATTTTAATCTGGAAAAAGGAATAAATTTTGAAAGATGTTATGTCTATACAGATAGAGAAATAAATCCATCAAGAAATATCACATTGGTATACATCTTACAATTAGTATCAAGATCTAACAGACATAATACATAAATAGACCATTGTAAATCACAATAAGTCTCATTTGAAGCTTTAAAACCTTTTGGTTTTATCATATAAACTTCCTCTACTAAATTTTTATTAAGAAAATTCATTTTGATATCCATTTGATATATCTCATATTCAAAATGATAAATTATAGACTATAAAAATATGAATGTGATTTATCATTGAAATAATTGAAAGGGTTTCTTTGTATTAAATACTATGAATTTTCTTATAACCTTTTATAAACCAAAATTCTTTATTGGTAGAAAATCTACCATACATGTTAGTTTTCCTATGTAAATCCAAATTTCACCTTATGACTATTATCCTTTTAATTATATCCACCAAGTTCCAAAAATTTTCAGTGTAAATGGATTCCAGTTTAGATTCTATTGATTTTAACCATTTATTAGAATAATAACTCCTAATATCATCTCAATAGGTAGTAAGTTCATAATTTATAAACATTACTTGATCATCATTAGCTATGAGAAATCCCTAACTCATGATATCTTAAAAAATCCTACCCATTATTTGAGGTTATTGTGTAGCTTGAGTCATTTATTCTTCCACAACTCAATATATAACCAGCTCAACATACACCTTAAGAACACTTCATGTTTGTTGGTCTTGAACATCATCAAGTTAAAATTTCCTCCCACTAACTTTTATATCAACATATTCCTTCACAAGTAATTTAGTAAATTGTTATATAAACACTTTATAATTAGTAATATTTTAGAAATAATATCCCTTGGTTTCCTTGGGATATCTAAAAAATAAGCACATTTCAGGTTTATGGTTATGCTTATTAGAAGAAAATTATTGCAGTAATTCTTTACAATCGCAAACATTTATAAAAGAGATAATTTGATGTTTATCGACCCATATATCATATGGGTTCTCTATGATGTTTTTAGATGGAACGTAATTTAGTATGTATACATCAGTCTCAAAATAATAACCTTATAATATAATAGGAATTTCACATTAACACATCATCAATCAAAACATGTCTAACAAGGTATGATTCCTTCTCCTAGACACACCATTACACTATGTTGTTCTAGGAGGAGTGAGTAATAGAATGGTTCCACAGTCTATTAGATGCGTAATGAATTCATAACTCAAGCATCTGCCACTTGATTCGATCAGATGATCTTAATACTTTCACACAGTTTATTATATATTTTTTTATAAAGCTCTTTAAACTTTTTAAAAGTTTTATTATTATGTATAAGGCACCCCAATAATTTTATACACACATATTACATAATTTCACATGATCATTTTCTATATCCCATAATAAATCACACCCTGTGACTTATAGGTTTAGT
Organism: Viscum album; assembly: GCA_963277665.1. Lineage (NCBI taxonomy): Eukaryota > Viridiplantae > Streptophyta > Magnoliopsida > Santalales > Viscaceae > Viscum > Viscum album. Next base: position 368,576,770 of record OY728125.1, read on the forward strand.
GTATTTGGAGATTAGATATATAAACAAATTGTTTAAAAAAAATTAATATCTCTCATAAATATTCTTCTCACATGACACCCTTTTTCACACATAATACTCTTCTTCATAACATGGGGAATGAAAACAAAAGAAATAGTGAGCTCAAGATGCTTAGTAAGAGTAGACATAAGATACAACAATCGAAGATCACAATTGAGAATAGGATGAATATATAGGTATGAGAACATAATAAAGGTATATTTATATAATATAATATAATCATACCTAATAAAATAGATATCATAAAACATGAGTCATGGCATAAGGATTTTTGAACAGTATGAGAGATGAGTCATGGGAGCATAGAAACACGATTCAATCACCATGATTCATGATATCATAACATAGATAAATTTATTGACATAAGATTCTTCCATAAACATAATCATAGAAATCATAACATATGTTAAGGTTAACCACCAATACAGTCACATCATAATGGGCCAGGCTAACAACCTTCCCATAACATGGTAAACTTGGGATAACCACCTATATAACTTAACATAGTGGACTTGGGATGACCACCCTTATCCAATATTGATCTCATGAGATATAAAACTTTACCTAATTCATTTTAGGGATATAACGAGCCCACCCATCACATAATGATAAACCATACATATTTTTACAACATGATCATGAAAATAGTAATAATTCCATCATATCTTACTTAACCCATGAAAAGAAATCGGTATCATGAAAACTTGATCATAAAATTGTCATAGGTTATCTAGTGAAATAAGGTGGATGGTTGAATTATATAATATCCCTAATTAATCATAAGAAAAATTTAATTATGTAAACATAAATGAAAATCCATTTTATAATAGCATTAGAAAATTACTTTGAAAAAATAAGAAGAAATATCATTTTCTTTTAATAAATTTTATTTAAAATGTGAAATTAAAAAAACAATGGGAATAGATATTTCTTTAGAAAACCATGAAAACTTAGAGAAAAAAATTCATTATAAATTTTTTTTATAAAAGTGGGAAAATAAATTTATGTAGAAAGCGTTAAAAAGGAATATTTTTTATACTTTTGTAAAGAGAGTTAATGTTGGTGGAAAACAACTGCACCAAAAAACCTTAAAAAGAAGATTAATTTTATAAATAAAGTACATTATAATGAAAATTAACTTAATAAATCATATAATAAGAGATAACTATATCCATAAAATAAAATAAATAATATCTACAAGGAAGATAAATATTCTCAACTGAAAATAATAGGTAAGGTAGGTTTCTCTTACAAGCATCACTTCTAGTGAATTATGAACCAAATGGGAAGTGAAATGGTATGAGTGCACATAAAATCATGAAAATATAGTTGAAAATAAAATATTGGTGGTTTTTTAAAAAAATATTATACAACTTCCTTGTATGGAAACTTAGTCATAACAATCTCGAATTTAAAATGATATTGGAAATAAACCTTACATTTACTTCATACTTTCACAAAAGTTATTTAACCACATGTATAATAAAAATAACCTTATTAATAATATATTTTATAACCTTATTTATATATAATAACTTTTATAATATTCAATTATAATCACTCCTTACACATATATTAGTCAATTATTGTTTATTTTCATCTTTAGATGTTAGTAATTTTGATCATTTCATACAAGTTTTGAAATGATGGCCGCTTTCCCAATTCTTTGATACCATGTTCATTATTACTAGATTAATAAAATTAGTGGATTAATTATGTTATAATAATTTTTTTAGTCCCCTATTTATTTTATTTAAAGTATGGGTGTGGTAGAGAGAATAGAATCCATGACAAACATTTTTGGTTAATTTACCGATAACCATGAGTTACTTTATAATGATCTTTTTTTCATCCTTACATAACCATATTCATGAAATATATTACTCCTTAATATAATATATTATCAGTATTAATGCATTAATACTTATTCATGGTGACAAATGGTGATGTTAGTATGGCATTGTTTGTGCTAGTGGTTGAAATGAACCAAATAAGAACATGTTATAATATGAATGAGTAAGAATATAGAGTTATATAATAGTATTATAATTTTATAAAAAAGCATAATTATGTTAATATAACATCATTATAATAAAGGATGAGATTTATAAAGTATAAATATTATAATTTAAGTGAAAAATTAATGGAAGAACATGGATTTCAAACAATTTTTTCCCACACATTCCTTTCATTGTCTCTCTTAAAACATGGTATATCCATTATATATTTTATCCTGGATAAATGTTACATTAAATATTGGTGTATATGACCTAATATATAATTAAAAAAGTTTTTTTATTCAACCATTGTAAGGATACATGAATTTTAAATACTATCTACCTGGTATATATTACCATTAGCTCTCCTTCCTCTCATAAGATAGTTTCTAGCTCTACTTTTGATCAGACACCCTTTTTGGTTAAATGTAACCTCAAGGCTAGTGTCACAAATTTAACTCACATTGATAAGGTTTTTTTGTAACATATCAACAATTGGTGATGCAAAACAGGCCCACGGCCTGCGGGCTTTGTGAGTATGGGGTGGATGCAGGGCGGGGCGGGCCTAAAAATTTTGACCGATAAGAACACGGGCCAATATGGGTTGATCCCGCGTGGGTTTGGGCTGACCCGCGGGCCTAATTTAATTTTTTTACAATATATGATTCTTTGGAATTTTAGTTTTTTTTAATCATGATTAAACCATGACATATGATTTCTCACTGTAATGGTCATACTAATTTACCATTCATTTGCATGAGAATTTTAAATAGGTCTATATTTATTATAATAATATGATATTATAATATTTAAATAGATGTGTCATCCCACCTCTCAAAAAATAGAACTCATCTCTCATACACTTGGTTTCAATTCTAAAATAGTTATTATAATTATAATATTTTTTTGGACCGATTTAATTTTGTTATTACTTAATTTTATTTTTTTATTAAGAAAACATGAAAGGACCTCATGAGACCATAATATCCTCCTATGAAACCAATCATTGCTTGAAGTTTCGTCTTTAATTCATAGGTATAGCCATTTGCATCACCACACAATCAACATCATCATTTTTCACCTCTCATTGATCACTCACATACTTTGCATTGCAACAGTTCACCACCACATCAGCGTCGGCACATGACACCATTAACCCATAGAAAAATGTTCCATAACATCTCTTAAAACTCTAGCTATTGTAAATTCATACTTCTCCCAATGAGTAAAATTAAAAATGAGAAAAAAAATAAAAATTTAAATTATTATAAATAATATTTTTTCTTAAAAATGCAGGTAGCCCGTAGTCAACCCACGGGCTTATGTGGGGTGGGGTAGGCTTAGATTTTTTTTGTTCACATTATATGCGGGCTTTTGCGGACAAACCCATGCGGGCTCAAACCCGCGTTGTCTTGGCACACCCCACCCTAGCTCGCCCATTTCGTATTACTATCCACAATAACCACTTCAATTTCATTTAGCTCATCGCTTTCCAAATGGGTATTACTGCTTCCCTTATTCTTCAAATCTCTGTCATTTCCAGAAAGAATGGTTCCATTAACTCTACCTTTAACATTTTTTAAGATATTCACATTTCTTGTCATATACGATGAACACACACTATTGATAATCTAGGTACTTTTATCCTTCATTGCTTTGAGAGAAATTTCTACCAAATTCGCCTTCTCAATAATATTATTTCACTTACATGATATTCATGGTTGAGTTAAGGTATATGATGACCTATCGACTTTCTCTTCAGCATAAGTATCATATTCATACTCATATTCTTCTTCTAATAAGAAGAATATATTACTCAATGTGATCTTTCATGGTTTCCTAGTATTCCCTTGTCTCTAACTCCCATGATTGTAATAACCACTTCTTCTCTACCTATAATCAATGGATTTATGCCTAAAGTCAAAACAACAAAAACATTATCCATATAAAGTATTTCTTTTATGTGATGAAGAATATGCACTAGTAAAAAATGGTCTTTAATATCAAAAATATGACATCAGTTTCTTATAAATTGACACAAAATATATTTATAGATAGTTTTTAGCATTGGTTTTTTCAAAAAGGATTCCAAAAATACCAATTTGTATCATTTTTGGTATCGGTTTTTTAAAAAAAACGATGCCAAAAAGTAAAAAATATATTTTTCGCATCGGTTTTTATAAAAACTGATGCCAAAAATTAAAAAAAATGTTGTCGGTCTTTATAAAAATAGATTTTAATAATTAAACTTTTTTTACTATGTTTTATATCATTTCCTAAGTTTGGATTTGACTAGTTGTAGAGATAAAAAGAAGTTACATATTAAAATTTATGGATTTCAGAAGTTGAAGTTCTCTAAGATAAGTCTTAAAAAATACAACTTTAAAAGGCTATAACTTTTAATATGTAACTCTGTTTTAGCTCCACAACCAATAAAATAGAAGCTTAATAAATTATATAAAACATTATAGAATATATATCTAATTTTTGGGGTTGGTTTTTTTTAAACCGATGAAAAAAATAAATTTTTTTAACTTTTTTGTGTTAGTATTTTTAAAAACCAATGCCAAAAATTCTATCAATGGGAATTTTTTCATTGGTTCTGTAAAAATCCAATTCTAAAAAACCAATGTAAATTCTGTTTTGCATCAGTTTTAAACAAAACCAATGCTAAATAGTATCTACAAATACCCAGGATCGGTATTTCAATTTCTTTCATAATGCGCATTTCAATTTTTAAAATACCGCATAAATTTTAATTCAATGCCATTTAATATATTTTTGTTTACTATATAAATCCATTTCCTCTTTCATTCATCATTTTAGACCTCTTCGATTAAATCAAGTTTTCAGGGTGGATTTAATTGATGATTTGAACACAGTATCTATTCTAATCATTTAATTTATTAATTATTATTTTCATTTATTACTAAACATCTCAGTAATCTTATTTATAATGTTGAGTTATTCTTATGATTGATTTAAAAATATAAAACATCCAAATGAGATTTACCAACCAAGGTTCAAAATTCATTATCGATCACCATTGTCATTTTGCATGAGTTCTACCCTAAAACTAAGAGATATGATGATAAACAACATATCATTTTGACGAAAACTCATAAAATAATTGAAATATTTTTTAATAATTAAGTTTATTTTATTTCATTTGATGTATGTAATTTCCATTCATGTTTATCATGTTTTATTTTAAATGAATTTTAGATATCAAAACTTTGAGATGTTTAACTTCTGATGGTCATAACTTTTGATCTATAACTCTGTTTTAGCTCCACGACTAGTCAAATTGAAGCTTAAGAAATTATATAAATCGTAGTAGAAAAAAATTCATTATTGGTGTCGGTTTTTTCAAAAACCAATTCCAAAAATTTGTTTTTTTTACATTTTTTCATTGGTTTTTTTAATAACCGACGCCAAAAAAATTAACTTTTTGGCATTAGATTCTTTAAAAATCGGCACAAAAAATGATACCAATGGGTATTTTTTTCATCAATTTTATAAAAAAATGTTTCTAAAAAATAGATTTGAATCCTTTTGGTGTTGGTTTACAAAAAACAACATCAAAAATCATATTTTTTACATCAAAGGCTTCAACATCGGTTAAAAATCAACATTAAAGACTATTTTTCTACTTGTGATGGTGTCATTCTCCTTTTCTTACTATTGGGTTCTTCTCTATTCAAATATCCCCTTGAATATTTATAATAGGAAATTTTGTGGCCAAGGGAGCCACAAAATTGACACTTTGTGGGTGGAAATATCTTCTCTCCTTTATTCCTAAACATCCCCTCAGCCTTTGTAAAACATCATGATTGTCATTGGTTAGCCCTTAAAGAATGAGGATTATTTTATTCCCTCTTATTTCCTTTGATAGGAGTTATCTTAGTCTGAGTAGTTAGTGCTTTATATTTCACAACAGTAGCACCAATATTATATTTCCCTTTGTTCAAATCCATTTTTGTTGCTACGTTTTATGTTTCATCATATTTGATTCCACTTCTACCCACATTCCTAGGTCTTTTTTCATCCAGAACATTATTTATACCTTCTAAGCCTAAATTGGATATTTCTAGTAGTTCTTCATTTATGAACCTTCTGAATTAGATCTACTTCTATAGATCACATGATTTATTTTCTTATTCCAATTTTTTTTATCATAGAAACAACCTATTATTATATAGATTCTACTTTATTTGTTATCTCTTTTACACCATCATTAATTTCAATGATCTTCTTAGTATATTATTCAATATTCATCCTGAAATTCACAACTTCTTATGAATTTAATTGATTGGACAATTTATTATCTAACTCTTCTTGAAGCCGGCCAATCTCTTCTTCAAGTAGATCCACATTTTCATAGGATTATTTCAAGATACCATTAAACATATAATTTTTATTTCAATAAAGATCTACTTCTTATATATCTCTTTCAAGTTCCACTTTAAGTTCAACTAAACCCTATAGTTGATTGTCCTCCTCCTTTATAGGTTATTCCTTTTAAAATATATCCATCAAGGAATAATTTGTGTCTAATTTTAATCCCCTACAAGTATGTAACTCTATTTTATTCACCTAGACTTATGTGTGGAACTAGAATGCAGCAGACTCTCATATAGGTTCACAACCTTACAAGCACATGACCCTTTCACACGATACTAGTTCATGGACCTTGCACATTATACCAATGGAAGTTACTTGCACGTGGTGAATAGGTTCAACTAGTGTGAAAATACCTCATTTTATCTGAAAAACTTTTTTATCTTTCTTCCACAAACCCCAAATTTCCTCCAAAAAATTATAACCTAAAATTTTTCAAACACTGTAAAAAGTAATCATTTACAAACACCTTCTAGGATTCCATTTTCCTTCAAACCCCCTTATCTTTCAAACTCCTTGATTAACCTACAAAAGATTAAAAACAAACACCCAAAAAAACATTAGACACTAGAATGGATCACATTGGTTCTAAAAAACATTTATACATCAAGAGGCTAGAGGTTTTGAAATTACAACTAGATTTAAAAGATGAATCAATGGAATATACATTGGCTAAGAAGTTATAAAAGTGATGAAATGTCATAAAACTTGTTACTGATAAGAAAGAATCAATTTTAATTTGAAAGAAATTATTTTCACTAATTGGGGAATAATTTTAAAGTATTTTTTATGAAAAATTTGTGATTAAGTAAGTCTTTTAAGAAGTTATCCATTCATTAGAAAAATTAGATAAAATCACTATGAACATCAAAGATGCTCAGTTTGAAATTAAAGGTAAATGGGTGAAGAAGCATGACAATTATCTACTATAGGAAAGTGGGATGCATAAATATTATATTCAAATTTTGAAAAGTGAATGTGAATATAGGGTGATATAACTATAATACCATAATAATTATTTAAAATTGGAAATGTCTTAAGTTAGAGGTAAGGTTCAAAAATCTGGAAAACACCCGATCAGAATATTTTCAAGTTACTAAAAGAATAATTATTTCCAAAAATGGTTCTGATAAGTGTCTTTATTCTAAAAATACTCTCCCTGGTCTGAATAAGGCCTTTATATCATTTCTAGAAATATCTAGTAAATGATCTTGGAAAAAGGTGACCCATTTTCTTGATAAAAATATTTTTACAAATACAGTTTTGTATTCAAGTATAGTTTTAAAATAAAAATTTGGACAAATTTAGGTGGATAAAAATGAAAATAAATCTTAAACCTCATAAAATATAAATATAGGAATTTCTAATAAGATAAACTCCCCAAATAGAACTCAAAATATGGGAGATCTATCCCTAAAATAGTAAGGATCTAAATTTTTCTAGAGTGAAACTATTAGAAAAAAATAAGGTTTGTTGGTCATTGATGGTGTTTTTGGATATTTAGACATCACTCTATTGAGGGTTTGAATAATGTTTCAATATATAAAAATCAAATATGGGCCACATTCAAGGGGTAAATCTAAAGGATCAAATAGTACCAGATAGATTGATACAGATTTCACAGAAGAAGAAGAATTTATCCATCAAGAACAAATTTGGATGCTTGGAATAATTTTGTGATTATTAGAAAAAATTGGTCGCATTTATAAATAATGTTGGTATATACCAATTAAGTACAATTCATATTTTTATGATAAAATAATACCAAAATATAAAAATAATAATATGATAAAATAAAATGAATCTAGCATGAGGAGTAAAAAAGAAAAAAATGAGAAAAATACTCCTAAGAAGTCAAGGATGAAAGTTGAGAGGTATATCTCAATAAAGAGGATATTTTTTTACTATGGTATAAAATTCCACATCATAGAAAATTGTAAATTGTTCATAAATATCAAAATTAGAGGAAGAAAACCGAAGTAATAAGGAGAATCAATTTGAGAGAGAAAGAATAGTATTGGACTGGGTGAAGACATCCCTAAAGAGGAATTTGAGATGTTTTCAATGAAGGGTAATCCAAAGGCCACTAATGATTGTTATGGAAGGTGAAAACTATTTATGAATATAGATAATAAGTGTATGATATGGATTCCTAGATAATAAGAATTATTAAATAATAAAGGTAAATCACTGGTGACTCCAAGTACCAAAATGATTTTATAAAAAAGGAGCCTACACATAAATAGAAGTATGAGCATGTGCCTCAAGATTGCTTAACCATATGGCCAGAACAGTTGAAATTGGATAAAAATATGGATGAAGTATAAAATAGTGAATGTTTATTACTAGTTTAAGTGGAGAAGTATAATCAATATAAGAATAAATATGAATAAAGTAATAAATCCATATTTCCTGAAGAATATAATATTTGTAAAATAAAAGGTGAAACTAGAATGAAGAGTTCTCAAAAATTTATAGTTGTAAGGAAAGAAATTTTCTAGGTTGAGAAACAATTCTCAGCCTTACTGCTCTCATTAAGGATCTTATTAAGACTAGCATTATTCCCATATTTTCTTGTTTGTACTTCTTATATAGGGAATTGATGAAAATATATCAAAATAAATAACTAATTGAAAGTTATGATCACTATATAGCTAGAAGATATCCATTATAAATAATTTCAATTAATGTCTTTACAATTCCTTAAAACAATTCAATTGTTATTAGAAGATGCTTGGAGTCCATTTTTTGGAGAAAATCAACCATGATGAAGTCTATTAAAGAGTATCCCTTTAGGGGGAACTAAGAATATGAATAAGATGCTATATTTTTGTTATTTCATATGAATCTGGAATTATGTATAGCACTTGAAAAAGGTGAAGATAAGGTATGATGGTCACTTTCTCATTATTGTTTTGGTTTATGTTAAATTTGGTTATTAAGAGGGGTTATTATTAAAGAGTTTTTAAATGGGGAAAAAATTTATAATTGACTGTTTTTAATGTGTATGTTGAAGTTTAGTTAAGATAATTATTTTCTTGTAAAATTTATACATCCCCTAAGAACTGAATTTTGAGTTGGTATCACATTTTGGATAGTTTATGGACAAATTTTTGGTCAATATTAGTCACTCTTGTTTTTTACACTGAGCATTACTCATGTAAAGTTAAAATTTGATTAATTTATAGATCATTGCTAAGTAAAAATTAATTTCATCCTTTTCTAAAGAAAATTGATATGTATTTCTATCAAATGGTGTCACTCAAGAAAGTGGGAGAACAAAAAAGGTGGAGAACAAGCAGAGAAGATGATTTTTAAAATCATGAAAGTTAAAGATATTATAAAAAAATTACCCTATGTTTCACCTTTGTATTTTCTGACAATAAAGTGGAAAATATTACAACTATTGAACACATATTAACATTATATTTTATGAAGAATTTTAAGGTATTAATAATAAATCTGTAAAGACCCGGAAATTTCAAGGAAAATTTTTTCTTAATTTTCTTTGGAATTTTACAAAAACGCAGTTTCTGACGGCGCCTGATTCCGAGGCCTGGTGTGCCCGGAATTAATTTCCGAAGTTTGGCTCGGGTACGTTCAGTGAACGAGCGAGCGGGAATTTCTATCTTTTGAACCGGTGCCCGGAATCGAATTCCGAGGGCACCGATGGAACCGCAGCGCTGGTAATTACTTAAGAACTCCTGTTCCGGAGTTGCGTTTACACGAGTGTTGATAATAAAAATTGTGGAAGTTTATTTTATAACTACACTACAATTTTTATTAACTTACTCTAAGTGTTAGCTCATGGTGGAAGTTGGGTAACCACCCAACCTCCCTTGGGAGGTTATGAGGGTGGTGGGGCCCACACGAACCCCACCTCTTCATATCCTCTAAAACCCCTCAACTCCCACTTAAATGATTTTAACTTAGTTATAACTTATGTCTTAAATGAGTTGATTTTAATGTGGTGAGTTGTGTGAGTCTTTTGAATTTCAAACACTTGAATTTCAAAAGCCATGTATAGTTAATTAAATAACTGGAGAACTTATTTCTTTTGGTTGGGTTGTGTTGTTTGAGAGCTTTTGGAAAGAAGGCTTAGAAGTCTTGAAGTTTCTTCATCCTCTTGACAAAGAACGCGAAGAACAATCGGACATCGACGAAGAACGCCACGTTCTCGGGAACCGTCTTCCGCGACGCCATACCCGCAATACCGACGACGTCTTCTTCCGCGACATCTCTTTTCGCGACGCCGAATCTCGTCACCTCTTAAATCAAGGTAGGGGTTTTAACTTTTTAAAGTTATGTGGATCTCTCCTTCGAACTTGAAGGTTTATATTTGTCGGGCCTTGATTCCAAATCTTTTTATTTAATTTAAAAGATTGTGAAAGTTTATCATTCATTAAAGGAAGATTGTTAGCAAATAACGCGAGGGGGTCGGACCGCACGAACACGGCCGACCCTCCTCCTTTCATGTTGATTTTTTTGTGGATTGAAACGGGTGTGGCGCGGTGCCGTCGCACTGCGCAGGATCATGCGACAAGAAACGTGTGGCGCCGTCGCGCCGCGTCGTTAAATAATGCAAGGACACGCCGCCGTCGCGCCGCGTCGAAGAAAGTTGAAGGCGCCGCAGCCGGAGCGAGGCCGCGGTGGAGGGGCGCGGTGTCGTCGCACCGCGCCGGACAACGAAGGCCGCGGCGGAACGAGAAGACCGGCGGCCAGCCGGGCCACCGGTGTCGGAAGCCGGAAGGGGGACCGGCCTTGCCGGGCCCGTTGAGGAAGAACCGGCCGGCCAGGTCGGGCCGGCCGGAAGGGAGAAAACCGGGGGAAATAATTTCCCCCGGCGAGCCTTAATGGCCCCCCCATTATGAGGGGGGGCAGTTTCACAAAGGGGGGGGGCAGGCGGCCCCCTGTTTTCTCGAAGGCAGACACCCACGTGAGGGGGGCCGTTTTTCTTTAGGCGTGGCAGGTTGTCGCGCCGCCAGCTGAGGAAAGGCGGGGGCTTTTCCCCCCGCGCGCGGCACACGAACGACGCCCAGGCCGCGCCGCCGTGCCGGCCCGCGCCGCCGCGTCGGGCCGGGTTTTCCGAGCCGGGCCGGGTTGTCGCGCCGGGTCGCCGCCCGAGGCGGGTCGACCCGGTTCGACCGACCCAGGGGGGGTCGGCCCGAGCCCAGACCCCCAGTTTCGGACCACTTTTGGTCAAATGCCCGTATCTTGGGCTACGGGCCTCCAAACGACTCGCCGTCAGCGGCAACGCGATCCTTGGATCGAGACGGTCGTTTCGGTATACTATACTCAAGGTACACCTTCCTTTTCGGGAGCCTATGTGGTTAAAACTCCATAGTTAAGCGTGCTTGGCCTAGAGTAGTGATCAGGATGTGTGACCTCCTGGGAAGTTTCCCAGGGTGGGTGTGAGACGGAAAAGCCAATAACTCTCAGACCGAGCGTCCGATTGACGCGCCGTCTGTTGCGTTGAGCTCCTGTTGACGATGCAGAACTTTTGTCATCCTCCGCCCGAGAATTGGATGCAGATGGATAGTGGTCGGGTTGGATCGCACCGAAATCCAACCGGGCCCCTGGAACGGAAAAGCTGATATCTTTCTGACAGAACGTCCGTTTGACGAACCGTCAGCGGCGTTGGTGATCTCGTTGAGAAACGGTCCCTATGAGTATACCCTATGAGAGTTCGGGGTACAATTGAGATACGGCCGGGTTTGGTTCACTCACGAAACCAACCGGGCCCCTAGGACGAAAAGGCTAATAACTCACAGACCGGGCGTCCGATTGACGCGCCGTCTGTTGTGTTGAGACCCCTATGATGAGGCGGTCCTTTGAGATACTTCTTCGTGGGACTTTGAGATACTTGGAGTATCGAACTGTAGCTCGTGGAGAGGACCCTCCCAGTGACGAGCGTGCGGAGTACGGAGACCGTGTAACTGGCTAAGACCTGACGACTGCTTGACCGACTCGACTTGGAGTGAGTTGACTAGCCCAGTGAACGCAGCACTACTTTCTGAGGTGCAAACCCATGGCGGACGGAGCACTACCTGTGTGACAGTGCAGACCCGCGGTACTCATCCAGAGAGTACCTCAGCAGGCTACTAGGGGGTGTGCACTACTGTGTTTGGGTGACATACCTCGGCGGGAAGCACTACTGTGTCTGGGTGGCTGACCCGCGGTACTCGACAGGAGGAGTACTTCAGCAGTCTTAGGTTAGTGAGCAGTACCTCGGAGTCGTGACAGGACCACTGTACACTCCAGAGACGGAGCTCTTCAGTAGTTACGGTTTTGATAATGAAAATCCTGGTTTAAGCTGAGACTTTTTACCTTTGTGTTTACCTCATGATTGAGATGGGTCACTTGATAACTTAGGTATATGTATGGGCATATACCTGGGTAGTAGTTATCCGTTGATTTCACAATCCTTGTGTTTCCTTATGATTGATATGGGTTACTTGATAACTTAGGTATATGTATGGGCATATACCTGGGTAGTAGTTATCTGTTGATTTCACAATCCTTGTGTTTCCTCATGATTGAGATGGGTTACTTGATAACTTAGGTATATGTATGGGCATATACCTAAGTAGAGGTTATCTGTTGAGATCTTATATGTGGTTATCCTTGTTGGTTTTAGTGAGACCTTGAGGGTCTCGGGGTCCCTACTGAGTATCGTTATACTCACCCCTGCACGGGCTATGCTCGCACCTCGTTGTGTTGGTTGCAGACGATGGGCAGTGCTGACATAGGCCGAGTGTTTGAGGACTGGATGGTACCTGGAGGTGGACTATACGACGAGACGGTACCCAGAGGTGGACGTGACGACGAGGCGGTACCCGGAGGTGGACCACTGGGCAGGACATACTCGGAGCAGACGGCGGGACCCGAGGAGCAGAGGAGCTATCTGTACCCACCCTTCAGGTGGGATTTTCAGTGGACAGCTCGGCGTAGCAGCTTTTCTTTTCAGTTTTTGTTTTCCCTTTCGAGTTGTACTTTACAGTTGGGCTTGTATTTCCGGCCCCTTTTTACTTTCCGCACTTACTGTTGTACTCAGTTTTTACTTAGTGTTTACTTCTTCCGCTTGTACTCTGTGTGATTGTTTACTTTACAAAGGCAATGCATTCCCTTTTTACTGGGATTTACGCCTTGGTGCTAGTCGCCAGCCCCTGGCCTATGGAAGGCGGGCTTGGGGTAGTCACGGTATGGGCCCTGAGGACGGGTCGTGGAAAATTGGTATCAGAGGAGTTCGGTTCTACCGCAGAACTTATGACTTTGACTTTTTCATTCTGTGAAGCAATAGTGTTAAGAGTACCGAGTGTGGTTTTCAGTTCAGGGAGTCCAGTGTTGGTGCGGGAGGCCGACGTATCCATACACCAGGACCCTGACAACTGATTTCCGACTTTGTGCACGAAACAATGATTGCGTGTGTGTTTTCAAAGGTTTTCCCTTAAAACATCTCAAACCAGGTCAGCTCACTAGGTATAAACGTTTGATTGTGTCACGATGTTTCTTTCAGGATGCCTTTTCACGGACGACCAGCTAGAGCCCAGAGGGATGTGCGTGCTGACAGCCTATCGAGCGACGAGGCTTCAGTGCAGGGCCCTCTTGCAGTTGAGGCACCAGCGGAGGCACCAACGGTACTACCATACGTTGGGCCACCGATTCCACTAGCCCCAGCAGTAGGCGATGCATGACGCTTGAGCGCGCTGCACGTGTTCCAGCGCCAGAGGCCACCCAGGTTCCGGGGAGAGACGGACCCGCAGGCGGCTGAGGTTTGGCTGGAGGCTGTGGTGAGAGTCTTCAGGCTAGTGGGGACGTCGACAGACTTCATGTTGATCTTTGCTACCAGCCTCCTACAGGAAGCAGCAGGCAGGTGGTGGAGCCACTTGTTCCAGTTTTGCGATGAGATGAACTTCGCATGGGAAGACTTCGAGACCTTCTTCAGGGTGGAGTTTGTGCCAGTAGCTCTACACCCCGAGCGTGTACAGGAGCTTCTGCCTTTGTCGCGTCTTTTTCGATCAGTAGCCGAGTCATCTGTGGGCAGTAGAAAGATGATGCAGAGGTCCAGGAGGACCAGACTAGCAGTTGGACGATCTCGGGTTTTAGGACCGGTGGTGCAGGGCACCCGGGGTGGGAACAGAGCTAGGCGTGCCAGAAGAAGGTTGTGTTACTCATGCGGCGGAAAGGGTCACCTAGCACGTGACTGTCCGACTCCCCGTACAGTTGATCTGCATGCTTTGGAGGAGCCACCAAGGCAGTAGAGCTCCGGGAGCAGGTGGATAAGAGCGGAACTAGTGGATACGTTCCTTGTACTTCTAGTTCCATGTTGCTGTTGTATTTGTGTCTTGTACTATGAGCTGCAATAATAAAAAGACACTTATCTTTGTTTTCTTTCCTGTCTTTTGTTTGGTTGATACTGAGTGGTCCCGGTTAAAACTGTTGAATTGACCCTCACTTTCGAGATTTCTATTGGAGGAGACCTAGTGACCTCACACTGATGCCGATAGTGTGACTCGACCCTTGGAGGCGAGAGTGACAGTTGGATCTATTGGTAGTTACGTCGAGGCCTTACGACGTCATCCATGGCATGAATGCATCATTCATGTCAGGATTGACTGTATTAGGCAACGAATGTGGTTCATCTAGGGGATGAGACCGGGTTTCTCTTATCGGCAAAGAAGAAATCATAGCAGCTCTTGTGAGACTATAGGAGGTCCAGGACATCCAAGAGAGGATGAAGACTGCATAGTGCAGTAAGAAATAGGAAACTGGTGCCAGTCTTAGAGACTCGGGCGTGTTAAAGAAGAGGAAGCTTAAAGGAGAGATGAGTCTATGAAGCAGCAGACGTGGAGGCAGAGCTAGGAGAGCAGCATGAGGTGGTGTACATCCTAACATTGTACAACCACCCGCCTTAGTTATTCCTGCCAGGCTCAGGGAGCTGGAGGGCGGAGGAAGAGTGCAGCTACATGCGGTCAAGGAGTGTGACCCAATGGCTCTAGAAATGATTCAATGGACAGTCTCTATCCACTACTAGCTGTTGTAGTAACGGACGTCGATGTGAATCATTCCTTGCTTTCACAAATCTTGTTCCAGACCTAGAGTTTCTGGTAAGCCGTAGACTTGACCCTCACGTCTGGAGATACCTTGGGAGGAGACTCGATAATCACACTTACGCCGATGGTGTGGTCAGACCCTCGAGGCGAGAGTTTCAGTTGGAATCTCTTGGTGGCAGCGTCGAGGCCTTACAACGTTAGTTTGAGTATGGAATGGCCAATAATTGTTCATACTCAAATTGACGGTTTTAGGCAAACGTCGGGATGGGTTTTCCTTGGTCGGCGGAAAAGGAAACCCCAGGCAGCGCAGGGTAACTTTTACACAGGAGGGTGCGACCGATCACCCTTGGGTCGGTCAACCTTACCCTCGTGGCAACAGCCTTTCGAGTTCCAGTTCTAACGTAAAATGGAGACCTCTGGAGTTCGAGGATGACGATCACGTCCTTATACGGGTCTCACCTCGACGGGGTTTATGGAGATGTGGCCAAGGCGGCAAGTTATCTCCGGGGTTCAGCGGACCTTCTTAGGTCCCCAGCTGGGTAGGCGGGGTGGTTTACCGCTTGACCCATTCACCGCAGTTGCACCAGTTGCACGACGACTTCCACGTATCTCAACTGAGGAGATACGTGATCGACCCTTCGCATACCATCGACCATGAGGAGCTAAACGATGGCGATGGGGTGTCTTTCACGGAGATTCCAATGGGGATCGAGGAGCGACAGGAGCAGATCCTACGAGGACGATCGATTCCTCGGGTGCACTTTCGTTGGCAGTACGGAACCTCCAGGTAAGCACATGGGAGCCGAAGGCTCAGATGCGTGCTCTGTACCGCTTTTGTGACCCTAGTTTGTGTTGAAGCTTTACGGGGACGTAAAGCCCTGAGGTGGGAGTAATGTAAAGACCCGGAAATTTCAAGGAAATTTTTTTCTTAATTTTCTTTGGAATTTTACAAGAACGCAGTTTTTGACGGCGCCTAATTCCGAGGCCTGGTGTTCCCGGAATTAATTTCCGAAGTTTGGCTCGGGTACGTTCAGTGAACGAGCGAGCGGGAATTTCTATCTTTTGAACCGGTGCCCGGAATCGAATTCCGAGGGCACCGATGGAACCGCAGTGCCAGTAATTACTTAAGAACTCCTGTTCCGGAGTTGCATTTACACGAGTGTTGATAATAAAAATTGTGGAAGTTTATTTTATAACTACACTACAATTTTTATTAACTTACTCTAAGTGTTAGCTCATGGTGGAAGTTGGGTAACCACCCAACCTCCCTTGGAAGGTTATGAGGGTGGTGGGGCCCACACGAACCCCACCTCTTCATATCCTCTAAAACCCCTCAACTCCCGCTTAAATGATTTTAACTTAGTTATAACTTATGTCTTAAATGAGTTGATTTTAATGTGGTGAGTTGTGTGAGTCTTTTGAATTTCAAACACTTGAATTTCAAAAGCCATGTGTAGTTAATTAAATAACTGGAGAACTTATTTCTTTTGGTTGGGTTGTGTTGTTTGAGAGCTTTTGGAAAGAAGGCTTAGAAGTCTTGACGTTTCTTCATCCTCTTGACAAAGAACGCGAAGAACAATCGGACATCGACGAAGAACGCCACGTTCTCGGGAACCGTCTTCCGCGACGCCATACCCGCAATACCGACGACGTCTTCTTCCGCGACATCTCTTTTCTCAACGCCGAATCTCGTCACCTCTTAAATCAAGGTAGGGGTTTTAACTTTTTAAAGTTATGTGGATCTCTCCTTCGAACTTGAAGGTTTATATTTGTCGGGCCTTGATTCCAAATCTTTTTATTTAATTTAAAAGATTGTGAAAGTTTATCATTCATTAAAGGCTGATTGTTAGCAAATAACGCGAGGGGGCCGGACCGCACGAACACGGCCGACCCTCCTCCTTTCATGTTGATTTTGTTGTGGATTGAAACGGGTGTGGCGTGGTGCCGTCGCACTGCGCAGGATCATGTGGCAAGAAACGTGCGGCGTCGTCGTGCCGCGTCGTTAAATAATGCAAGGACGCGTCGCCGTCGCACCGCATCGAAAAAAGTTGAAGGCGCCGCAGCCGGAGTGGGGCCGCGGTGGAGGGGCGCGATGTCGTCGCACCGCGCCGGACAACGAAGGCCGCGTCCGGTTCCGGGCCGCGGCGGAACGAGAAGACCGGCGGCCAGCCGGGCCGCCGGTGTCGGAAGCCGGAAGGGGGACCAGCCTTGCCGGTCCCGTTGAGGAAGAACCGGCCGGCCAGGTCGGGCCGGCCGGAAGGGAGAAAACCGGGGGAAATAATTTCCCCCGGCGAGCCTTAATGGCCCCCCCATTATGAGGGGGGCGGTTTCACAAAGGGGGGGGGCAGGCGGCCCCCCGTTTTCTCGAAGGCAGGCACCCACGTGAGGGGGGCCGTTTTTCTTTAGGCGCGGCAGGTTTCCGCGCCGCCAGCTGAGGAAAGGCGGGGGCTTTGCCCCCCGCGCGCGGCACACGAACGACGCCCAGGCCGCACCGCCGTGCCGGCCCGCGCCGCCGCGCCGGACTGCGCCGCCGCGCCGGACCGCGCCGCCGCGCCGGGTCGCCGCCCGAGGCGGGTCGACCTGGTTCGACCGACCCAGGGGGGGTCGGGCCGGGTCGGCCCGGGCCCAGACCCCCAGTTTCGGACCACTTTTGGTCAAATGCCCGTATCTTGGGCTACGGGCCTCCAAACGACTCGCCGTCAGCGGCAACGCGATCCTTGGATCGAGACGGTCGTTTCGGTATACTATATTCAAGGTACACCTTCCTTTTCGGGAGCCTACATGGTTAAAACTCCATAGTTAAGAATGCTTGTCCTAGAGTAGTGATCAGGATGGGTGACCTCCTGGGAAGTTTCCCAGGGTGGGTGTGAGACGGAAAAGCCAATAACTCTCAGACCGGGCGTCCGACTGACGCGCCGTCTATTGCGTTGAGCTCCTGTTGACGATACGGAACTTTTGGCATCCTCTGCCCGAGAATTGGATGCAGATGGATAGTGGTCGGGTTGGATCGCACTGAAATCCAACCGGGCCCCTGGAACGGAAAAGATGATATCTTTCTGACAGAACGTCCGTTTGACGAACCGTCAGCGGCGTTGGTGATCTCATTGAGAAACGGTCCCTATGAGTATACCCTATGAGAGTTCGGGGTACAGTTGAGATATGGCCGGGTTTGGTTCGCTCACGAAACCAACCGGGCCCCTGGGACAAAAAGGCTAATAACTCACAGACCGGGCGTCCGATTGACGCGCCGTCTGTTGTGTTGAGACCCCTATGACGAGGCGGTCCTTTGAGATACTTCTTCCTGGGACTTTGAGATACCTGGAGTATCGACCTGTAGCTCGTGGAGCGGACCCTCCCAGTGACGAGCGTGCGGAGTACGGAGACCGTGTAACTGGCTGAGACCTGACAACTGCTTGACTGAATTGACTTGGAGTGAGTCGACTAGCCCAGTGGACGCAGCACTACTTTCTAAGGTGCAGACCCATGGCGGATGGAGCACTACCTGTGTGACAGTGCAGACCCGCGATACTCGTCCGGAGAGTACCTCAGCAGGCTACTAGGGGGTGTGCACTACTGTGTTTGGGTGACATACCTCGGCGGGAAGCACTACTGTGTCTGGGTGGCTGACTCGCGGTACTCGACAGGAGGAGTACTTCAGCAGTCTTAGGTTAGTGAGCAGTACCTCGGAGTCGTGACAGGACCACTGTACACTCCAGAGACGGAGCTCTTCAGCAGTTACGGTTTCGATAATGAAAATCCTGGTTTAAGCTGAGACTTTTTACCTTTGTGTTTACCTCATGATTGAGATGGGTCACTTGATAACTTAGGTATATGTATGGGCATATACCTGGGTAGTAGTTATCCGTTGATTTCACAATCCTTGTGTTTCCTTATGATTGAGATGGGTTACTTGATAACTTAGGTATATGTATGAGCATATACCTGGGTAGTAGTTATCCGTTGATTTCACAATCCTTGTGTTTCCTCATGATTGATATGGGTTACTTGATAACTTAGGTATATGTATGGGCATATACCTAAGTAGAGGTTATCTATTGAGATCTTCTATGTGGTTATCCTTGTTGGTTTTAGTGATACCTTGAGGGTCTCGGGGTCCCTACTGAGTATCGTTATACTCACCCCTGCACGGGTTATGCCCGCACCTCGTTGTGTTGGTTGCAGACGATGGGCAGTGCTGACAGAGGCCGAGTGTTCGAGGACTGGACGGTACCTGGAGGTGGACTATATGACGAGACGGTACCCAGAGGTGGATGTGACGACGAGGCGGTACCCGGAGGTGGACCACTGGGCGGGACATACTCGGAGCGGACGACGGGACCCGAGGAGAAGAGGAGCTATCTGTACCCACCCTTCAGGTGGGATTTCCAGTGGACAGCTCGGCGTAGCAGCTTTTCTTTTCAGTTGTTGTTTTCCCTTTCGAGTTGTACTTTACAGTTGGGCTTGCATTTCCGGCCCCTTTTTACTTTCCGCACTTACTGTTGTACCCAGTTTTTACTTAGTGTTTACTTCTTCCGCTTGTACTCTGTGTGATTGTTTACTTTACAAAGGCAATGCATTCCCTTTTTACCGGGATTTACGCCTTGGTACTAGTCACCAGCCCCTGGCCTATGGAAGGCGGGCATGGGGTAGTCACGGCACGGGCCCTGAGGACGGGTTGTGGAAAAATCCAATGGGGGTATTGAATATCCCAATGGATTATTGTTTTATTTTTCTCAATAAGTATGTAAATATGTGTGTTAGTAGATAGAGGAAGATCCTATTGTTTGTGGAATTTTCTACCATTATAGAGAATGGAAATGAAGAAAAAAACAAGGCTATAATTGTCTTTGTAAAAAATATTCATGGGAGTATCCCCATTAATTATAATGATTGGAGATCCAATCCTTATGTCCATGAAAATTACTAATTCTTGTGAGAAGTACCATCTATAATAATTTTAATGGTGTTTTAAGAGTTGGTTATTGGATTCTGAATTTTGAAAACAACTTATAAAACTATGATTAAAGAAGAAATGTAAGGCAGTTTAAGGTATTGAAAAAAGTTAGATAAGCCATCCAAGTAGTACTATACAATAATACTTATGTAATCAATGTTGAATATATTTTGGATGAAGGATTAGAATATATAAATTTGAATCTGGAGTGAAGAGGTAATGAAGTTACATTATAAATACTAAATAAGAGTATTTATATATTGCAAGACTTTATAAATGATATTTAAGAGGTTTGGAAATATTATGGTAATTTATAAATTTATTTAAAGTTTTTCTAAGTGTTTGAATATTCTCATAGATTAATTAAATAAGTTTTGAGTTGGTTTGAAGGAATTTTGGAATTCTGAATTGAAGGTAAATTTTTGGCTAAGTCAGGATTCATATGTAATTTTTTGCTTAGAATTGAAATTTGGTAGTGTGGAACCTCAATATATATGTAATATACTTTATGGAGAAGAAAATGGAAAACACTAAGGGTTTATTTTATACATGTGTTTTTATCAGGAGGATACTTATGATTTTTCCTAAAGTGTATTAAAAAAATAGAAAAGGGAATAATTAACTATGATACATAATATTATGATATTAATATATAATAAATTATCTAAGTGGAAGCTTGAAAAGTTTTGAAGGAAATTAATGCGTAATATTTCCTTAGAATTAGAAAATTAGAAAAGTTTTGGATGTCACAATGATGTGTAATATATTTTTTGATCTGAGGTAGAATATGAAAAAGGCATGGGTGATTTGTAATATATCTGTTCGTATGTAAGAAATTAGATCAAAATCACTAAAAATTTTCAAATTAAATGATTCATTAATATAAGTAATATATTTTTTGTCCTTATATAATATATTATGATGAGGCTAAGGTGGAAATTAGTAAAGGAAAAAACTTATTCGTATGCATAGGATATTTTGAAACTTGTGCAAAATATTTTCTAGAGGAAGAAGGAATGATGATAAGTATAATACCTTAAATATATAAATAATAAGTTTAAAGTGAATACATATGATACTTATGAAAATCAATGTAGAAATTTTGTAAATAAAAAAACCTTATGCAAATGCATAAGGATATTCAAAGTGTTGCGTATAGAGTGTCAACATTAAATTTAGAAAATTATTTAATACATGCACTATGATACATAAGATATTCATTATCTTATGTAATTTTTTATACTTAGAAAAAAAATTGAGGTTTCTGAATTTATAGAATTTCAAAAATTAAATATTCTAAAAAATGAAATGAATCCATTCGATACTGGAACTAAACATCAATGTATTAAACATCACAAATGAATTTTGATTCAAGTTGAATAATTAAAAAGATGATCTTCATTATTGTGAATAATATTATCAAGACTAGATGAAATTTGAGAATTAAATATTAAATATGAATCATGTACTGGTATTTCATATTCACTCACACTATGAAGAAAATATCCATGTTGCAACCAAATTATTACTATATTTTTTTATACAGTTGTGAAGAATGGTTGACTGTAGTTTTTATGGAAAAACATAAATATAATCCTAAGATTATTGAAAAAATTAAATAGATAATTATTATACTGGGATTAAATGAGAATAAATTAGTAAAGGGTATTCTCAAAATACCATTGAAGACAATCAATGAAGAGAAAGTAATATTCTTAAGATCATGAGAACATGCTCATGTGGTTCAATTGAGGAAATATTTAGAGAATAACTGGACCTAGTTCAATGGAGGATTTTTTTATATAAAAAATATATATATAATATATTATGTTGATCCTAAATATAAAGGGTGAGAATAAGAGTGATAACATTATTTTTGTGTGTAAAAGATAATTAAAAACTCGATACAGCTCTATAGAAGAAAAAATTTCTAGGTAACAAAGAAGAAAATGAAAGTCAGCTCCATTTAGTTATAGCATATCCTAAGAATCAAAGAATAAAAGGTGGAAGTTGTCCTAATTCTATTGATTAGATCTGGTCTATCAAATCATAAGTATAAGGATAAGAATCCCTGAAATACCCAATATTATAAAATTTAGAAACAATGAGGAAGAAATGGGAAGATAAAGAATTGAGGAAGGTTGATGTGCATTCGATACTATAGATCTTCCATTATAGGTCGAAGAGCATGAGGATTATATAAGAGAGACCAATTATCATATTCTATGTAATATTTGGTTGTTTTGTCACTAGAAGAGTCTATGTTTCATTCACTCTAATAAATTATCACAAGGTAGCTGAAGACTCTTCTAAGTAGTGTGATCATATTGATTTTATGCAATGAAATCCAGTTCAAAATTGTGATCTTATTCAAGAGGTTGGAGGTAGTGTTGTAAGACTGGCAGAAGTTGATATAATTTAGCAAGATATCCCCATGGGATGTTGTGAAGTGCATTTTAATGTTTTATAAGTGTGGGATGAACTGTGGTTTCAAGATGATGCATATGCTATTATAACAACTTGTGTTATATAGTGTAGAATCTATGGATCAGGATAATAATCAGACACAAAAAGGAGTAGATTTCTCTCATTGAGACCAAACCTTGTGAAATTGTAATTTGTTTCTCTTTAATTTACATTTTTTTCATAACAGGTAATAGGGTTATGGATATTGAGAGGAGAGTTTTATAAGGTAAAAGTTTAAGTGGATAAGAATTAAATAAAAATTCATACATACCTAATTCACCCCCCCCCCCCCAAGGTGACTACATAGGTCCATTTTTCATCTCAAGGATGTTATGGATCTAAAATTTATAAGTGGTAAAGCATTCTTCATTGGAAAAAAATTTGATGGATGAATATGTAAAAAAGAAGGAAAGTAAATCCTTGAGTACATTTGATAAAGAGTAAATTTTAGTCACCAATACTTGTACACAATAAATATAGATGAATTGATAATTTAAAGATCTTTTAGAATTGTGGTGTGATAACTAATATCAATTTGATGTGGAAATAAGAGTATTGTCAGGTTAATAAATAATCTATTAAAGAAATCATGTAAAAATCATATCGAAATTTGTTATCACTTTATAAAATAAAAATTTGAGTTGGTAATTTTTTATTTTTTATTTTTTGGTACTCAACATTAAGTGTTGGATGTCTTTACAAATCCACTAAATGAAAATGTGTTTGGAAAGCATCAATTGAACCTCAGATTCCAACTAATTTCTTCAAATTAAAAAGGTTTGAAAATCCCCTCTCCCTGATATATATCTTATTATATTTGGATAGTGTGTGTTTTATAGGTGATGATGTTAAAATATATATATGAATATCGGAGGATAAATGATATATGGTTAAACTATAAAAAAAGGGAGGGTTTTATCTGGGAGTTTAGTAGTACTGTAGACATTAACATGTTCTCTTTTTTCTTACAAAATTCTTTGAGTCTCGTAGGCTTACAGAATCTATTAGTGTCTCTTCTCTATGAATTAATGGATGATTTATTAAGATTTGGTGATGCTTCAGTTATCTTATAGGGGGTTGGTCGGTTGCAGTGCTGAAATATATAAAAGCATACCTTTGAATTTTATTATCAAATGGGGAGACTTGAAAAATAAATCTATCATGTTTTAGGAGTACATAGATGGTGGTGTTTGATAGTCTATTTAGTGATAGATTTATGGATGTATGAATTAACAACAAAATAAAAAGGGGGAATGTCGAAACTAGAGGTTTAAATGTTGGATTTCTTATCCATTGGATTGAATTTGAGTGTGATGTTTAAGTTGTGGAAATATGGAGAAGTTTGGTCATGAAGAGCGTCACATCAGAGAGCAAGTATATGGGTTGCATCGTGAAGTAGTTTTTATATGATTGAATCGGTAATTGTACTATTTATGTGAGAATAAATAAGTGTTTTTGTGGATGTGTAACATTAACTTGGTGTAAATAAAGATATGTAATAGTAGCTCCATATTTTTGAAGTTGTGTACAATTAACTTAGCTGATATGTAAGAGTAATCTATGAATTTCTAAGGTTGTGTAAGAGTAAATCACACCGTAATAAATTATCCACACTTATATAGGATTTAATGAGATTAAAATTGTTAGCCTCTATGATTTAGTGTTGTGTGAGGATAACCAAAACTCAAGATGCGTAAGATTCATTGAAATGGGAATGGAATTTTATTTTGTGAAGATACAAGTCATGTTGCAACAAATATTTGATCTAGAATCAAGGAAGCCGACATCACACCATAATAAATGTATTATGATGTGATAGGATATATTGTGCCACAATAATCAGGCTATGAAATTTTACTCACCTTTTCTTGGTGAAAAAATAGAGATTCCTATCATGTTGTAATGTATCTAACAGTTGATTAAAACTAATGGAGGAACCAACTTGTTATATCACAATGTAAATATTCACATTGTGATTATTAAAAACTAGAGAATTCAAACTAAATCAATGAATTGGAACTTTTAAGAATCATTAGGGGGTTTGGGATGACCACTAACTATCTAAATGAATTTCAACGGTGGAGATTTACCTGGAGTCGGTCTAGTTGATGACTTTTAGGAAGAAGAAGTTCAAGGTGGTTGATATTTTGAATATGAATTTGAATTTTAAATTCCTTTATATAGAAGAAAATAAGATTTTTCTATAAGAATATATAGATATAATATATATAATATTAAGAAGAAGTCAAGAATAAAAGGATGATTTCATTGAAAATTTGAGTTTTTAAAAGAGAGAGGGGGGGAGGGAGTTGATCCTGAATAGATTATTAATGTATATCAGGTTTTTGAAGAATTTTTGTTATTATGCATACTTGTGAAGATCAAGAAGTGAAGTAAAAAATATATTATGTCTCTCATCATTTCATTTGTAAGTTCAACTTTCTTATCTATATAATCATCTTTTGTAACCCTCTTAGAAAGTATTGAGTGGAAAATAGGAAGAGTTCATGGACCTTTGATGAGCAGTGAATTTATCCCAAATATTGTAATTACCAACCAATGAAGTAGTGATTGTCTTTCATATTGATAAATCGTGGATATGTGCTCCTTGGATGTATCCTAATACAGGTGAACCAAGTAAAATATTAATATCTGTGCATCTTCTATTTATGCAGTTTGTTTTTTTTGGGAAATTGATGTGATAGGTACAAAATTTATTTTCAAATGCAATGATGAGATATATTTGAGTTTGATACAAGAATAAATTTTTTAACCCCCTAATTCAACCCCCCCCTTAGGGTTCATATCATGACCTCAAGTTACAACACAAACTAAAATATTTAAGTTTATTCATGCCATTGAATAGATTTTGATTATATATCATTATATATGTTTTTAGGTCACCTAATTGTTTGATTAATTCATCATATTGATCAATGAATAAATATATTTAATTATAGGAGAATAAATATTTAATAAGAATTTATTTAGACTCGATTCATACAATAATCAAGTATTTATTAAAATATTTCATATCTATATAATCAAGTTTATGGATATTTTACCCATGGAACTTACATTCCATTAAAAATAATTCATATTTTTTTATTTTAATTAGTTTTTTTAATGTCAAAATCAAATCACTTGAATCGATACCACACTATCCATTAGAATTCTATTTTTAATTAGTTTTGTATTGACAATTGAATTGAATTAGAATTCTAGGGTTCAAATTCTTCTTTTTTGGATTGATACTACACTATTCGTTACACTACACTTTCATAGTTTTAGAAGGTGAGAAGGTTTCTTATAATTTTTGAAATTTATATTCATGTGGAATAAGTGACACTCACTATCGTGTCATTATGCATTGATGGTATGCTTATAGAACTTAAAGATGTGAATTTAATAAATCAAATTAAGTGTATGTTAAATTTTTAATTTGAAATGAAAGACCGCAGTTCAACCTAAAGTATTTTAGGAATGGAAATTTTTATAGAAAAGGATAATAGAATATTATACTTTACTTAAATTTTATGTATTAAAAAAATATATTTAAAAAATTTGGTGAATGAACTATAAGAAAATCTCCAATTAGCGGCGGGTTTTTTTTTTATTTTGAGGTGGTTTAAACCGTCACCACATGGTTCTGTGACGTTTTTAAAAAACTTCTGCTAAAGTTGGTTTCGGCATCCAACATATGGTGGTTCCTTCTATTTGGTGGCGGTTTCTAGTAATCATTCCAGATCATATATTTAGCGGTGGTTTTCATCATTTTAGCAGCGGTTTTCTGGCCAAAAAAATGATGAGGATTTAGCAGCAGTTAAAACCACCACTAAATCCTAAAGTTTTTTTACCACAAAAAAATGCCTCTAAAATGAATAAAATCACTACTAAATAATAGTGTGGAATATTTATCGGTGGTTTTAACTGCCTCCTAATAAAAAAAACATTATCATATAGCAGCGGTTTAAACCACCGTGAAAAAAAGTCATATTTAAAGTCAATTTAAACCGCTGTTATATGATGATGTACAAAAAAAATCCAAATTTAGAATCTGTAGACCTAGAACAGACCTGGAAAAAACAAACAATGAACAGACCAAAACATTCTACCATATAGTAAAATCAACTTATAAAACCATTTCACACACAACTTATTCTTTCAATCAGTTTTTTCATATTAAAATAGGTTTTTTTATCAAAAACCTACGATCCTAAAACCCATTTCCTTATGGTGGAAAAACAATCAACAATCAATCAAAAAATACCCTTTAATCCATATTAATATAATAAACCCTTATAATTTTATTGTGGAAGCATCAATTATATTATAAGTTTCTTCAACTAATAATGGATTTTTATGAGGGAGAATTTAAAACAATAATTCTCGTAGGAACATGTATCATGCCCTAAGCATAAAATTATTGAGATGAATGAATAACTCATTAACTCCTAGCTAAGACATATGAATCATTCTGAGAATCATTCATCCCACCTTGGGATTCTTGATCCAATATAACACCTTACACACCCTAGATTTCCAAGTCCCCACACTATACATCCCCTAAAATATTAGGTTTCAACCAATTACATGCTAGCCAAGAATGTTCTCGATCAACCTCCCATGTCCTAAAAATATAAATCTATATCTAATTACACTATCCAATCCCAGACCATGCTCTGATTCCATTTTTAATGTATCAACCCAAATTTCTTGAACAACACCCATGTGGGGATTCAATATAACATCAATAAAACCTCCATATTCATTAGAGGATGTCCACTAATGGAAATGGACAAACCCAATAATGGGTAGACTATGCCTTTTAAAATAATGTATGAGGTTCATTCACAAATCTTATTAAAATTTGTTTTGAACCTTCCTTATAAAGAATATCCCAAAAAACTTGTAGAAATAAAATATGAAGGCAAGAGGGTTCTTGTAGTTTAAAAATGAAAGAATTAAATTTATCTATATAATGCATAAAAATATATTAAAATTACATTTATCTATGAATAAAAAACTTCATTTTTCCAAGATAAATGCATATGCCTCTAATCAGTATATGTAATCAGAAGGGTAATCATATCCATCGTCATCTGGCCTATAATTTGGCCAAATAATCCTGCGGCAACATCTATAGGGACCTCATAGTAATCAAATGGTACAACTATCTTTAGTCCATTCAGATTCCAAACATCTGACCTTTTCATATTTTTCTCTGTAGTAGCATTGTTTCCATATTTTATGAAAAATATTTAGTATTATAAAAAAAGTTCAATAACTTTATTCAAATTAAAATTTATACCTATAAATTTTACCCTCTAATATCCCCATGAAGAACCAGAAGTGGCGAACTACTCCCTCACTGATAAGGCTACTAAATGGGGAGGTGTTGGCTGAGTTGCTGATGGGACACTAACAGAGGGTGTGAGAGACATTGTAGGGAGAAAATTAGAGGGTTAATTAGATACTGTAGGGAGGGATACTAACGTATCATCATCTATTAGTATGGTCAAGGGAATATCTACTAAGAGTTGATTGGAATCTGTATAACGCTTCCTCCTTGGTATTCCTATCATTTAATCAAATAAAATTAACTTCAGAACATATATTTCAAAAACATCATGCATAAAAAAATTATAAATAAAAACATATGAATAGTACTAAAAAACAAAATATACAAAACTATGATAATGAATGACTGCACAAATGACATAAGTGGTTGATAAATGAATGGATGATTTCACATAAAATCATTTTCTCCTTCAATCATGTCATTTTCCTACTCCATTATTACTTTTTCTACTTCATCCACCCTTCTAAGACAAATATTTTCAATATCATGATGGAAAAATAAGCTCTCTTCTTACTATTTATGGGATTCAATATCAGAGGTCAAATCTTCCACTTCATCACCCATATCATACAAGTATCTTTGTTTTACATGAGCAACTGCACTTCAACCTTCATCCATGTCATCTTCCACATAATATACCATTATATCTTGTGATGATAAGATGTATGAATCATGTAATTCATGGTCACCAAAAATCCATCAAGTGAGAGAAGTTTATAGAAGTAAATTTCAAGGAATCTCTTTTAACACCCCTGATAATATTAACCCAATTTCATTTGAATAAAACAAATGAAAAATGACCATGGTAGTTTAATTCGATAATATCAGTCAGATTTCCATAGTATCCCACTTAAAAAAAGTAAATATACCACTATTTTGTGTTTTCAAACCCTCTTCCCGATCAACTGTGTGAAATTTAAATTCATTCACATTGTAATTGTTAAAATTTCTAGCCTGTTTTAGAAGACCAAGAGCAAGAAAATTCAAATATTCTGACAAATAAACTCGAGTATCAGTATCATAATCTAAAAAGCGTAATATATGTTATTATATTTACAAAATATATGTGTCAACCTAATATTCGTATTTATTTCAATATTTATAAACTTACACATCATGCAAACCATTCTATAAGCCCTTTATTAACATATGTTGTTATATCTTTCTCAATTTTTTTGGACCTCCCATTCGTCTCTTTGTTTATATTCTAAACTCTTCAATAAATGGATCCTGTCATTTCACTATCCAGCATTATATATCTATATGCCTGTAATAATTCCATTTCTATAAGTATAACATTTGAGCTCCTCCCAACTAATCAGCTAATGGTAGCAAATATTTTTGATTTCCCATGTAGTTGAGATTGATTAAATGTGTCTTCAGCAAGTCCAAATTAATTTAATATTATCTCAATATCATAAAAGTATCTAGAATAAAAGTTAAGACACTATTATTCCAAATATCCTTAAAAAATAGAGCCCTTAAGTTGAGATTTATTTTTCACGTATGATTTCAAATGCCCAAGATATCTATGAAATAAAATTAAAAAAAATAATTGTGCATTTAATGAAGTACCAAGAATTGATTAATTGAATGAAAAACATATAAATAAAGTTCCTCTCAATTGGATACATACATTGATAATGTACGGGGCTTCCTAATTTAGCTTCCTCAACCAAATGCACAGTTAAATGCATCATAATAGTAAAAAATAATGGATGAAAGATCATCTTCATTGTATAAAGTTTCAATACAAATCTCTCCTAAAGGTTGTCAAGATAAAATGGTTATATATTTTTCTCACATAGTTGTATAAATAATGTGAAAAATTGGAGTACAACAATTGTAACCTTTTTAGTCAATAATGTATGCAATGCCAATAGTAGTAACTACTATAACAAAGTATGTGAATCATGACTTTTCAATCCACGTAACCTATAATTATTTAAGTCAACACACCTTGATATGTTACTTGAATACCCATCAGATAACTTCACATGTTTTAAAATATGAAGGAATGTATCTTTATCCCTATTTTTCATTGAAAAAATTGTCAGACCATACTTTTCATTCTCATCTAGCCATAGATTATTCTTTATGTTCATTGTTTGTAATTATTTCCAAGCATTGAGATGGTCCTTCAATTTTCCATGCTCATTAATCAATGTAAAGATGAAATTTTCACAAACATTCTTATGAATATTCATAACATCAAGATTATTCCACAACAAATTAAATTCCCAATACAGAATTTTGAAGAATATACTTTTTTTCTTCCATTGTTGAATTTTGATTTCACTTGAAGATGCACTTCAAACTCGTTTCTCACTATCATTCAAATTATGCACCTTCACAAATTTTGTTTCAACATTTCCATTTTTTTCCAATATTTCAAAACTTGTTAAAAACTTTAGAGGTGCTCTGTGATCAATAGAACCATTGAATTTTGACTTGTTCAACCAAAATCTGTGAGATGCATCAAGAAATATTCAATGACACAAGAAGCACCATTTTTTACTGTGAGGTAGTTGTTTGATCTCAAAATAGAAGTTACAAATAGGAAAATCCAAACCTTCATAATTGTTTCAATCTGCTAAATTCTCAAGTCTAGGGAAGTCACTAATGGTACACATTAGAGAAGCTTTCATTTTAAACATTGTTCTAGAAGATGCATCATATATATCAACATTTTTTCCTCATAACTCCTATAATTATTCAATTAGAAGTTACAGGTATACATCAATATCATTTATAGGCATTGTTTTTACAAGAATAATCATTGAAATGATAAAAGACTTTTGTTTCATACACATCCATGAAGGCAGATTATAAGGGATCAAAACAATCGGCCAAATTCTATAACTAGTGCTCAAAGTCCCAAATAGGTTGAATTCATCAGCGTCTAATCCCAGTTGAACATTCCTAGGATCATATGATAAATTTATTTAATGAATCAAATGTATTCCATGATTGTGAATCTCTTAGATGTTGCAATAACACATCATTGTTATTATCTATAGAATTATACTTCATGTGTTCGGCGGTTTTCAATGACATGAATAATCTTTACAATCAAGGATTTAAAGGAAAGTAATGTAAAACCTTTGCAAGTGTGTTCCTTTTCTTCTTATTCATATTAGTATGTTGATTCATAATTCCAACATCACCCATTTAATACCATCTATAATAAGAAAATTTTTACAATCCTATCTTCTTGAATCCTCTTCCCAATGAAGCATACAATCATTGGGACACACATGTATTTTTTTATAGTTAGAACCAATCTTGTTAATAACTTTTTTAATATCATAAAAATACTGAGGGATATTTTATTCAGAAAATTCATCATGAAACAATTCCAATATCATGTACATCTCCTTATTTGTAATTCCATAGAGTAATTTGATATGATAAAACCTCAGAAAAAAAAAGTTTTGAATATTTCAAACATCCACTATACAACTCTTTATTTCCATCATCAACTAAATCATGAAACGCATTTTTCAACTCAGTGAAGTTTTATCTCAAATTAGTATCCACAGAATCAAGAGGAGGATCCAATGATATGTTAAAATCTTGATCTGGTTGTCTTATAGTCTCAAAAACATCACTTGTAAAGTTTTTATTTGTATCACACTCAACTGGTTTTTATGATATGTTTTGATGTTTATTTTGGTGTCTTTTAATTCCAAATGCATCAATTATAAGGTTTTTCATTTCATTTTCCATTTTTGATGAAGTAGAGAGCTTGTTCTGTCGATTGACATCAGTGATAAAACTTTCTATAATGTTCGATTCTCCATGACAAATCCAACAAAAATATTGAGCAAGTAATTTCTTCAATATCAATTGTTCATAAACTTCATCTCTCTTCAACCATCTTCTAAATTTACATTTAGCACATGGACATATTATTATCCCATCAATGAATTGATTGGAAATTAAAAAATCTAAAACCTCCTCCAAACCCTTAGCATACTGAGGTGTGTTCCTTGGTAATGTGATCGATCTTTTATTCATATCACATTGTACTTAAACTTTATTAAAAAAAATTAAAACACATAAGTATTATGAAGTAGGAAAAGGGATAAATGGAAGTGAAAAAAACAAAACCCAAGTAGTTATAAGAAGAGTTATATAAGTACTAAAAATGTCAAAGTGAAAAAAAGGAAATCAATCCTGGATAGTATTATATAAAATAGAAGAAAATAAAAATTATGCATTCATTAATTTAAAACAAGCATCATGATAGAAACACCCTAGGGTCACTAAGTCTAGGTGAACCTAGTAATTATCTATCAACATAGTAGTATTTTTAGAGTTTTAATACATATCTAGCTAGAGGGGATGTCACATAATGCTTCACTATCATTTCTAGTGGTGATCTAATATATTCTATTTATGTATTTCACATTATATTTTTTTTATTTACATAAGGTACATCTCAACCCAACTAGAGTGGTTTTATAATTACCTAACAGGTCCACTACATTCTAAATGAGAGTATTTGAATTAGTTTTATTTAGAGTGAATAATTTGATCTTCCTTACTGATTTTTATGTTTTAATCATATAGAAGGGTAGTACCTTTGATTAGTCACCTATCATCTTTGATAAACCTTTCCTATAAATATAAAATGTGATCATAAATGTCCATGAAGGTACTATAAAGTTTAGTTAAAATGTTTTCCACTTTAATATTTTTGATTCCATCATATACCCATAAAAATAGAGATCAATTTTTTACATTGTCACATTCTTATGAGTATAATCCATGTGAATAAATTTGTTTGATATAATAAATTTTTCATTTGGGAAAAAAATCAAGATCTGAAAATTTGATCAATAATAATTGGGAAAATCATAAATATTTTATCCAACCATCTAAAGATGAAATAACTTTTGATTTATTTTTTGTATTTTACTATTTATTCAATGAAAAAGTATTTGATACTTCATCTCTTGCATAGTAAGTGTAAACCATTGAGATAAGTAACCCAAATCTATTTTTATCTCTAGTCTAGCCTCTAGATCAAGAATTAAAATCCTTTCTTAATAATTTAAAATATTTATTTATAATAGTGAAAAACAAGACACTAATGATAATTTCAAGAATATTTTTTCTTAATAAATAACAAAAGTTGATAGATATTTTGAGAGAAAATTTACAAGTTATAGGTTGGAATTAAGGATACATTCTTGGAAATTAGTGTAAATATTCCTAAAATAAGTGTAACATCAAATAAAATAGCCTTCACTGGAGTGTATTATTATTTTATGGAATTACTAACAAAACTATCAAGTGATCTTGTTAACTAAATTCCTTATAATTATTTAAAAACCACCAAAAATATAATGATCATGAACTAAATAACTGAATAATAATCAGACTATGCCTCCCTAACACATCAGGTGTAACTTATGATTGCCAAAGGATGGTTTAAATACAAGGTATTGAGAAATAAATATGTAAGATATGTATTTCCCTATTTTTAGTGTTAACTAAAATATTAGATGTTCTTGAAAAAAAACATCATGACCTTATCAAAAGTGGGAATTACTCACACATAACCTAGTCGTTGGAAAGGGTATATGTCTATCGGGGACACCTAGATGATAATAAATGAATATAACTATATTAACATGAAATTACACATGATCACAATCTAAAATATCCATAAATTCTATAAAGTTCATGAAAGTATAAAAAGACCACTTATACACAAGTTAGGAAAACCAAACAAATACTAAGTTCCAAAAATAGAGGTTTAATGAGTGGGATCTCTTGAATGAAAACTTGTGGAAAACCCCTTCATGTCTTATACACTCATAAATTAAATGGTACAAATGATCCAACTAATTTTCAAGACTTTAAATGGAACTAAATATTTTTCTTTGATTAATTACCCTTACCTAGATCATGTGCAAGAAGCTATACACACATCCTAAGTGAGACACATGTAAGGTGTGAGCATAAAATACTCATTATGTGATCACCTCTCTATCCCCAATATCTTTTCATAATCCAAAGTGTATGAAACAATAATACAAATATAGAAGAATAAGAAATATAACAAAAAATATACTTTAAGAAAGTCATTTATCATATATTTTAATGATAATGAAAAAACCACTATATCGAGAGGATCCATAATTGATATATCTACTTCAGGACTAACTTAGGATCTGATATAACCTATATAAAAGAATTAAGGTGAAACAATCATCCCATTCAAAGGAAAAGGAATCATATATATTAGTTCTAGGTAAATATTGTATCTCGTCTATTCAGGAATAAGGAAAGGAGTATACTAGTGTCAAGGCATATAGATCCCATCACATACCATCAACCTACCCATCGATAATGGGTGTACCTAAGAAACATTTTCTATATAATCATATAATATCCCTTTATATCATGAATTATACTCTAATAATATCAAATTTAACAATAATTATAACTTGTATTACAATTTAGAGCATGCTAGGAAAGTAATAAGCAATATCATAACACATTTTATAACCTGAAAATTATTCTAAATCATGGAGGGTGTCATCATGACATAGAGAATACATCAATTACATTTTTTATGGAAAATAATAACTTATTTAACATGCAATGAAAATATCCAAAAATAAATAAAAATTCAATATATTTGCAGTCTAGTCTAACAACATGATAAGCATAAACCATGGTAAGTAAAACAACTTACAAACTTTGTAAAACAATTTGTAAAAAAATAGATGAAAAATCTCTATTTCGAATATTCCCACTTGGATGAAAAAACATTTCTATCCCAACCCTTTAAGAATATTATAGGAATAAGGGCTCCTCCTATCAAAATAAATATAGAATTCTACTTTGAGGTCCATAAGAAGATGATAGGCAATTAACAATTTAATTTTAAAAGTATAATATTTGACATTTTATAGTTTTAGATCCCTTCCATAAAGGAGAGAATTTTAGGTATGAGAAACAAAAATATCACCTTAGTTTCTCTTAACCTAAACCCCCTTAATAGTTCGACTAGAATAAAATTGAGGAAATTGAAGAGGTTTGAAATCCCTAAATTAGTAAAAGAAGATATCACACCCAATACCATGAATAAAAAATAGAAGAAGAAAGGTTAGAGGAATACTACACCCTTACCTTTCCTAGGGAAAAGCGATAGAAACAGTTCGGGGGAGAGAGGGTTCGGTGGCTCAGGCTCAAGCTCGGGGAGCTCAAGGGAGAACTGGGCTAGCAATGAGGTCAAGGATTCGGCAGAGTGGGGTGTGAAGGGGGCCGATAAAGACAGAGAAGGGGGTCAATGGTGAGGGGGAGAAGGAGGTCTGTGATGAGGGGGCTAGGGTTCGACGGGTTCTGGGGAAGAGGGAGAAGAGGGGGTGGGGGTTTCAGGTTCAGGGGTGATGGGGGGAAGAAGTTTCATGGGTAAAAAAAAGCTTTAGCGGTGGTTTTTTAAAAACCGCCACTATATTTTGACAATTTGTTTTAGCGGCAATTTCTTAAACTGGTGCTAATTACTGATTTTGGTGTGGAAATGGGTTGATGTTGTTAGTATGAATTTAGTACAACACTTTCGAACTATCTCTAGAATAAATTCCTAGTAATGATTCATATTTAAGTTTTATAAAACAAACCATGTATGTTTAACATTGTGAGAATTATAATGTGTATCATGGTATGTTCAAGATGTATCTATTGCACGATTTTTGAACTATTAGTAAATTTATGGGTAATCCTTGAAGGGAATGATGCCATGTATTAAGGTGGGTTTTGAGGTACCTAACAGGTTCATGTGATTTAATTTTTAGTTTTCATAAAAAAAATAACAAAAATAATGTGAACATTTTAATTCAAATTATACAACTAACAAATATACATGAAAATTAGTAATATGATATATCATTACTACTTTTGGTGGAGTAGTTAGTAGAAAATCACACTCATGACTAATGGAAGACTTATTTATAATTAAGGGTGAACACATCTCTAATTGAAGCCTCTAATATATCTTAACATCATAACAAATGATCTTTTAATAAGTTAAATGGGAAACTTTCAGTATAGTGTGAAAATTAAAGTTTCATGCACCTTGCAAATAATGAAGTGTTTTGTAAAATATTTAAATATATAAATTCAAGGTTTCATTTTGTTAAAGATATAATTAAATCTAATATTTTAAATATGATAAAAATATCTACTAATGAAAATCTCTATGATATGTGAACAAAATCCTTATTTAGAAAAAAATAAAAATATTTACTTCTGGTTCCAAGTGAAGAAAAATGTAATGTATCGGAATTTATGTATAATTTTTTTTAAATTGTATGAAATTATTTTGAGACCACATGCTTTAACAGAACGCGATTCCGTAGACTGGTGATCCTGAAACAAAATTTTAAACGTTTTTTATGTTCGTTTATGTAAACATGCAAGCAGGTTTTTCTAACTTTTAAACCAGTACTCAGATCAAAAATATGAGGGCACCATTGAACATGGAACATCGAGATTCACCTAGAAAGGACCTAACATCAACCAGCAAGGTTTGGAAAGAAAAGTTGGTTTTCAGAATTTTTAGAAAAATAATAAAATAACTTAAAAAGTTGCTTTATTTTCTTTTCTCACCATTGAATAGAGGATGACAGTACTACAGCGCGACGATGAGGCACATTAAAGGAAGATCCTTAATGACTCCTTTTTTGAAGCATAATGATGCGACGTCACAGCGTAACAGAAATGTTGTGACGTGTTTTATTTTAATGATATAATGCGTTAGAGAGTTGATAATTAAACTATGGAAATCCTATGACGAACCTATGGTGAAATTCCTCTCCAATGACGAATGATGAACACCAAAAGGATCGCTAGAAACATCAGTGATTTATGAAGAACGGGAATGAGAAGCGATGAATGCCAACGGAGCTTGAATCCTCGAGGGCGGAGCACTTCAACGAAGAATGCTGGTCGAGGTAAGGGTTTGATTTATTTTATGTTTTTTCCCATTATTATTCTAAAATTATGAATTTGGATAAACCCACAAACATGTGGATCTGCGGATTGTCCATTCATGAGGGAGGGTGTTCTTCTAGGGTTTTCTACAGCGGGATTAAATTATTGTTGATAGAACTGTAATCCAAACCTCCTCCCATTTTTAAAAATCTAACACGGAGGGTGCGGGATGACGTGAATAAGACCTGATCCCCTATGCTTGTGCGTTCTTAATGGATGCATCCTCGAAATGGAGACAAGGAGGATCTGAGACCTTTTCAGGGAAGAGGGATCCTCTGGAGGCCATAGGCACAAGTGGCGCAAAGAACGGACCACCGAAGTGGACCTGGTGGTTCAAGGAGTACCTTGTTGACGTGTCGGTGCTGGCGACTTACTGCGTGTGGGTGGCAGCGTGCCATGACGGTGCACCAGGAGAGTTCCATGGTCAACCGACCACGGCAGTGCGGCAAGGGCCGATGTCTGGTGTCAAGTGGACACGGCCACCTGGCCGCGTCAATGCACCGCGGACGCTACATCGTGTCGCATCCCGCATGGTGGAAAAGTCATGGTGAATCAACCGTGGTTGGGGAGATAGCCTCACAGATGACCCACAGGGCAGGGGGTGTGTCATACACGGCTTCCAGCCATGTCTCGACTAGCCAAAGGTTGGTCCCCCTATGGCAGACCGGGCAGGGCATGGGCCACCCCAGCGGTCCGGACCCCGCGGTCCAACAAACCAGACCCAGGTCGGGCCAGGTCCAGGTCGAGTTAGTGGACCTGGGTCGAGTTGTTATACCTCAGGCTGGGTTGGGTCGGTCTGATCATGTTAGACCAGACATGGACCCAACTGACCTCTTTTTGGAAAAATGCCAATATCTTTCAAACCGAGTGTCTGTTTGACGATTTGTTTGCGATGTTAGAACCCTCGCGATGAGGTAGATCTTTTGGAATAATCTATGGGGGATTTAATGGAATTTTAAATTTGAAGAATGAATTAGGGAGTGGTTCTCCTGAGATCAAGTGTGTTATACGCAGAAATCTTGTGGTTGGATGAGACCTAAAGACTGCTAACAAGAGACATTGTGTGAATAAGATACTATGTCTAAGTGGGAAGTAGCTTTTGTGTGACTCGTTAGACCCATAGTAGTGAGTGGCTTTTGTGTGACCTAGAATACCCACAGTAATCGACAGGAGGAGTACCTTATTATGGCCATAGTTGGGAATTTTCTTCTGTGTGACCTAGCATACCCACGGTGGGGAATAGATTCTGTGTGACCTAGCATACCCACGGTACTCATCAGGGATAAGTACCACAATAGTCCCAAGGGTAGTGGGAAGCAGATTCTGTGTGACTTGGTAGGCCCACTGTTCTCATTGAGGAGGAGTTCTCCAGAAACCCAAGGTGTTCGATGATGTGACTAATGTTCCTACTTTACTACTCTATAATATACCTGGTGTGAGCTATCTTGCTTCGTGATAATGCTTCATGATCATTCTTCAGGATCATGCTTTGTGGTTTGTTCGTAGATTTTTTTATGGACTTTATTTGTTATTTTTTGTTCCCTAGTGAGTATATTATTACTCACCCCTACATGGTCTTCACCCGCACGTGTTGTGTCTAGTGCATATGACCGCTGCCTTGAGGAAGGACTTGGTGGCCTAGGACCCGAGGGTTCCCAGTGAGACCAGGCATACGGGACATACTCCTACAACTTCTAGCAGCTACTCTATACTTACCACTGGGTGGGGTTTCTAGTGGATGGCTTTCATAGTTTTACGTGTACATTCCTATTTTCTAGTTAGTCTTTTTTTGGGTTTGTATTCTGGCCCATTTAACCTACATTTTTTACTTTTACTTAGTGATTGTTTGGTGGGTTTTTAGTGGCATGCATGTTTACTTTTCTATCTTTGGGATGTGGTTGTGTGTGTGTGCATACAGGTACTCCAGAAAATGTCTCCCACTTTTAGGTTGATGAATTTGGCGCTAGTCTCCAACCCCTGGCCTTCGGGATATGGGCTTGGGGTATGTCACATCAAGGGACTTGGGGGACGGTTCATGACAATGTAGTATCAGAGTTTTTCGGTTCTACCTCAAAGACTGAGAGTCTTTTTTTGTTTTTTTTTTTGGGAATAGTTTTGAATGTTTCGAGTTCAAATTTCAGATTTGGGGAGTCCAATGTTGGTACGGCAGCCGATGTATCCATACACCCAGACCCTAAATTCTGCTTTTCAGCTCTATACATGAAAACACTGGTTGCATAAGTAACTACTTATGATCTTATTTAATAAGAGTCAGCTCACCGGGTATATTCTTCTGACTGTGGTAAATCTTGATATATATCATTATGACTCCATGAAGATAGCCAGTTAGGCTTTCGATACGTGATCGTGTTTATAGTCTGCCTAGAGATGAGGTATTGGTTCAGGGACTAGTGATAGATATAGCCTCGTTGGGTGGTGATCCGGTGTTTCCACCACCCATTGATCAGCAGTTACTACTGGAATTATCGGTAGGGGATGTACGTAGACTTAGTGTCTTTCACGAGTTTCAGAGATAGAGACCTCCCAAGTTCAGGGGAGGGAAAGATCCTTAGGTCACTGAGGACTAGCTATAGGCAGTGACTTGGGTCTTCCTCTTAGTGAGGACACTGCTCAACCAGATGGAGATCTTGTCTATGAGCCTTTTATAGGGTTCGGTAGAGAGATGTTGGATCTTGATCATCTAGACACATGATGAGGTGACCCCCACCTGGACATACTTTGAGCGGCTTTTCTAGGAGGAGTTTTTTCCCATGACTTTGCGATCTGTGCACATTCAGGAGTTTCTTCACCTATAGTAGAGCATCATATCAGTGGTTGAGTACTCTTAGAGGTTTACAAACCTCTATCATTACTCTATAGACATGGTGTGGGACCCTTTCTTCAGGGCCTAGACCTTTGAGCAGGGAATCATATGGGAGATCATGGAATCCATGGTATCTCTCAACATCCCCACTCAGGCTGGAGTTCTAGAGTGATCCCTTCTTGTGGAGATATTCCTATAAGAGTAGGCACCGATAGCCAGAGCCACCAGTAGACATCAGGCAGCATAGTCTTCAGTAGTGGGTAGCAAGCAGTAGACGAGGGGACCCAAGAAGGTCAGATCCTTCAGGGGAAGACCCCAGGACTCAGGTTCGGTAGTACGGAGCTCCCAGAGCAGAGGGAGTTAGTAGGGAACTAGGATTTTCTTCACATGTGGTGGGCAGATACACATGGATTGTGACCGCCCGACCCACCGCACAAACGATCAGCAGACGGTCGAGGGACCTCCAAGGCAGAAGATTAGGTTCTAATGAGGAGGTCCGCAGGGTGGCATACGTGGAAGGGGAGAAGGTCGAACAAAATTTGGTGGATGACGGTTCAAGGTGCTACCTCCACCACCCCCAGGTGGTCCACTACGGGCTCAGGGAGCCCGCGAATAGGGGCGAGGCCAGCTTCAGGAGATGTAGGCCTATGACCACAGTGCTCCAAAGATGATTAGAGGTACAATATGTGTCTTCTCTGCCTTAGCTACAGTTATTATAGACACAGGTGTCAGTCACTCATTCCTTTTCATGGACCTCATTTGAGGCTTGGATATTCCGGTGGAGTTGTTGGATCAATCCTTATGATTAAAGACTCCTATAGGAGGGTATTCAATGATTACACATTAGTGTCAGCAGTGTGATCTTACTCTAGGAGGCAATAGCTTTGGATAGGATCTCCTAGTAGTGGCATCAAGGCCTTATGATGTTATCTTGGGTATGGACTGGTTATCTATAGTCCATGCTTAGATCAATTGTTTTAGGCATAAAGTGTGGTGTGTCTGCAAGGATGGGACCAATTTTTCCTTCACTGGAGATAAGGGAAGTTTTGTAGCATAGGATGGACTTTATTGGAGGAGGTAATAGTCGATCACTCACCAGTTGGCTAGCCTCACCCTCAGTGAAGTGGACGAGAGGAGTTTGATCTTTCCTGTAGTTGTGGATGAGTATGAGGATATCTTTCCTGAGGATGTTCCAGGACTACCTCCTCATATAGATGTAGACTTCTACATCAACCTATACCCTAGGATGGTACCGATATCCATACTGACATATCGGATGGCTCCCGCGAAGCTTTGTGAATTGAGGGTATAGCTGGAGGACTTGCAGGAGAATGGCTTCGTGAGACCCAGTGTTTCACCATGGGCAGCACCAGTATTGTTTTCCAAGAAGGAAGATGGGATATTGAGGCTATGCATGAACTTCTAGTGCCTGAATTAGGTGATCGTGAAGAACAAGTATCCACTACCGAGGATTGATGACCACTTCGATCAATTGAAGGGAACGAGGTGGTTCTTGAAGATAGACCTCATATAAGTCTATCATCAGCTTCGGGTATGGGATGAGTACGTACCGAAGACAGCCTTCAAATGTCTGTATGGCCACTATGAGTTCTTGGTGATTACCTTAGGTGTGACCAATGCCCCAGCAGTGTTCATGTGACTCATGAATAGGATCTTCCATCCTTAACTCGATCGTTTCATGGTGGTCTTCATTGATGACATTTTGGTGTACTCACCGTCGGTGGAAGAACACACTACACACCTGTAGATGGCCCTGGATACACTCTAAGATCACCAGCTTTATGGGAAGCTCTTGAAGTTCCAGTTTTGGATTCAAGAAGTCCACTTTTTAGGACACATCATATTTAATTCTAGAGTTGTAGTGGATCCAGCGAAGATAGAGGTAGTTCTTTCATGAGAACCACCAAGGAGAATGATTGAGGTGTGGAGTTTCTTGGGGTTGGATGGATACTACCAGAGGTTCATGCCCAACATTTCCAGAGTAGAAGCACCTTTATCATCCTTCACACAAAAGGGAAATCCCTTCATGTTGATGGAGAAGTTCCAGTAGAGTTTCAAAGAGCTGAGGTGGAGACTGATAAGTGCCCCCATCTTGAGACTACTAGAAGAGGGTGTTGGGTATGTAGTCTTCTTTGACGCATCAGGGAACGGACTAGGTTGTGTCCTGATGTAGAAGTGAGCGATGATCGCCTACGACTCATAGTAGTTGAGGAATCATGAGAAGAACTATGTGAACCATGACTTGGAGTTAGAAATAGTGTTCTTTTCCTTGAATATGTGGTGGCACTACTTGGTGGGTGAACAATTTACCGTCTACTCTGACCACAAGAGTCTTAGGTATATCTTCTCATAGAATGACCTAAACTTGAGATAGTGTCGATGGCTAGAGATCCTCCAATACTATGACTTTGAGATATTCTATACTCCTAAGAAGGGGAACTTGGTGTAAGATGTGCTCAGTAGGAGTTCTGGCTTACAGCTGC
Organism: Viscum album; assembly: GCA_963277665.1. Taxonomy (NCBI): domain Eukaryota; kingdom Viridiplantae; phylum Streptophyta; class Magnoliopsida; order Santalales; family Viscaceae; genus Viscum; species Viscum album. The sequence goes on from OY728125.1 coordinate 368,619,382, forward strand.
TGAGTGAGGCGATGGTGCAGTTAGCCATGATTAAGATATCCTTCATGGATGGAGATGGAGCATCTTAATTTCGATCAATGACTGTCACTCCCCCACTATTATAGAAATTTAGGGAGGTACAGCTTTTGGATGTTGACTGAGAGGCCCGACATTCACAATTATCCTTAGGACAAGCTCCTGGTAGATTTTCGATAGGTGGGGAGCACATCATTCTTTTCAGAGGACGCATCATAGTACTAGTGACATTGTGGGATGAGGTGTTTAGGTAGTTCCATACATCCCCTTTGGAGGAACATCCTAGTGTGGTGAAGATGTACCAAGACCTACGACATCAGTACTGGTGGCTAGGGATGAATAAAGTAGTGGTGGAGTTCATTTCACAATGCCTCACTTGTCGACAAGTGAAGTTCGAGCATCAGGCCTCAGAAGAATTTGCACAACCAATTGAGGTACCGAAATAGAAGTGGGATGGTACCTCCATGGACTTCGTGACAAGGTTACCATGCATTTACATGGGCCAGGATTTCTATCTGGGTGATCATTGAATGACTCACCAAGTCGGCTCAATTCCTACCCATCTGAGAGCAGGGATCAGTAGAGTAATTGTGATGCCTCTATGTCCAGGAGATAGTGTAGCTACACAGGGTTCCTTTGACGATCATCTTAGACCGTGATGAACGCTTTACATCCTGGTTGTGGAAGGGATTCTAGGACGCATTTGGGGCTCGGCTGAGCTTGAGCATAGCTTTTCACTCATAGACGGATGGTCAGAAGGAGCGGACCATATAGACCTTGGAGGAGATGCTTCGTGCTTGTGTCCTTGATTTTGGTTGTAGTTGGGAGGACCACCTGCCACTGGTGGAGTTCACATACAACAACAAATATCACTCCACAATTGGCATGGAACTATTTGAGGCCTTGTATGGGTGGCCATGCAGATCATCTCTATGCTAGACAGACCTAGGGGAGTCAACACTCATTGGTCCAGAGTTCGTACGGGCTACCACTGAGAAGGTGAAGATCATCCAAAAGCGGATGGAGACTGCACAGAGTAGACAAAAATCATATACTGATAGGAGACGGAGACCCATGGAGTTTGAGGAGGGAGACCATGTTTTCCTTCAGGTCTCACCCCAACAGGGATTGCAGAGATTTTTACAAGGCAAAAAGTTCTCTCCGAGGTTCATCGGACCTTTTCATATTCTCAATAGAGTTGGTGACGTGGTGTACCACCTAGATCTTCACCCACGGATGCATCAAGTGCACAATTTTTTTCATGTTTCGTAGCTGAGGAGGTACATAAATGATCCATCGCACGTCATCGACTGGGGTGAGCTGTACATTGATGATGGGGAAACGTTTATAGAGTTCCCGGTAGAGATAGATGACCGACATGAGAGGATCCTTTATGGATGGTCGATTCCTCTGGTGCGCGTTCGATAGCAGCATGGGAATCTCCAGGAGAGCACAAGGGATAGGAGGCTCATATTCATGCTTAGTACCCCCATTTTTTTTATTAGCCCAAGTTTTGGATTTCGGGGGGACATAAATCCCTAATGTGGGGAGAATTTAATGTCCTGGAATTTCCGTATATTTTTTAAAAAACTTTTATGGAATTATTTTGAGACCAAATGCTTTAACGAAACATGATTCCAAGGCCCAGTGAGCCCATAACAGAAATTTTATTTTTAGTAAAGTTCATTTAAGTAAATGTGCAAGCGGATTTTTTAAAATTTTAAATCAGTGCTTGGATCAAAAATATGTGGGCACCATTGAACTCAGAACGCCGGGATTCACCTAGAATGTAACGACCTGAAGTTTTGAATAAATTTTGTTTCCTAATTTTGTGTGTTATTTTATTTTATACTCAAAAAAACTTTTTCATTTAATAAAATGAGTATAACTAAAATGAGACCGTTGGGTTTCGACTGTTATATGATCGTTGGTCAGTATGACCGTTGGAAACTAAATTTTTCAATTATTGTCTATAAATACAAGTGATATTGGTTAATCAATATAGAAAGAAGATTCGATGGCCTCATCCAATAGTCTCGAGCCGATCGAGGCCCATCTGACAGAACTTGGAAAGGAGGTAGCACCATTGGGCTTTGCTCTAGACCAAACCCAAGATGAACTTCATCGTGTGAAACTGGAACGGAATCGCCTTCATGAGAAGTTCAAGCTGATAGAAATCACCACTCGGGCAATGTTGGCCAAGCCGCCCCAAGATTCTCTCACCTTAGTACCCCTTACACTTAGATCCTATGCTGGTTTCATAAGGGGCTATGTAACGAGACCTTAGCTACCTTGTGTAATCCCTTGATTTAAATTAAAAAAATTGTTTTCTTCTTATGGTGAAGTTTGAGAATTTTTAAATGTTCGGATAAATATAGTATGCCTATTATTGATGAATTTTGGAAAAAGGATATTTTAAAATATTTATGTAAACCTTAAATAATTAATTATGTGTAATGAATTTCAAAAAATGGTCTTCTACAAATGTGTTCAGTAAGAAATTTAGAGTCTAATAAGATCAACTTAATTTTTGGTGAATAGTACATTATAAATAGTGATTTTACGCTTAGGATTAGTAATGTGACCAAATGTATTATTAATCTCACTTCAAGAAAGTATTAATATAATTTACGCACCTTGATTAAGTAATGTGATTCAATAAAATAGGTAAATAACTGTTTCAGAAATTATTAGTCAAGTATTAGTTTTTTTCAGATGAATAGTGTTTTTTTTAATTAAAAATTAAATTAAAAATATTTAGAAAATTATTTTTATTAAATAGAGTTCATTTTTGAATTCATAGCATCGATATTATGTTAAGGTAATTTTCGAGGATTTTTCTGAAAAAATGAATTTTTGGTGAATAGTGTTTTTATTTAAAAATTAAATTAAACATATTTAGAAAATTATTTTTATAAAATGGGGTTAATTTTTGAATTTAGAGCATCGATATTATGTTAAGGTAATTTTTTGGGATTTTTCTGAAAAAGTTGAATTTTCGGTGAATGGTGAATTTTCAGTTTAGAGTTTCAGGTGTTTAATGACATCATTAAGGATGTAATAATTATGTAATCATTATGGTAGACTTATGAATAGTAAGATAAGGTATGAGGTGTCCCAAGTGGCCAATACCATGGGCAAATACCATGGGCAAGCCCATGGTTTTTTCAGTACCACCAATGAGGTGTCCCTTGGCCATTAATGCCTTGTCCTCTCACTTCCCCTATAAATACCAATCCATTCTCTCATCCTTTTCATTCCAAAATCCTCATAAATAACGTTCTGGTATCCTTACCTCCCAAGGAGTCCTCCCAAGGTTCCCTCAAGCCTCCCAAGGTCCCAAACTTCTATATTTCAAAGTTACTCTTCCAGGTAAGGGATCCTACCTCTCTCTTTCTTTTCATGTATTCTCCTTTATGTCATTTATTTTAAGTTCCATGTTCTTATGTTGGGGATGATATTTTATATTCATACTACTTTCCTTTTAATGTTCATATGAAGATATACCCCCTATTTCTCTCATCAATTCATTTTAAGAATGTTTAAGTGGCATCGTTAGGCTGCCGAAGTTTTTTAAGGGATTCTTTCACCCTTCTCACTTTCAAGTTCTATTTCCATGTCAAGTCTTTCAAGTTAATTTTTATTATGTTGGGGTATTATCTCTATATCCATCATACTATTATTTTATGTTAATATTATAATAGACCCTATTTGATCTCATCAATTCATTTTTTGAAGTTTTAAGTGACGTTGTTAGGCTGTCGAATTTTCATAAGAGAAATCTTATTTTTGTCTTCCTTCTATGTTTTTCATTTCATATGGTATTTCTTTAAAATTTCATTACCATGTTTATATATCCTTTATATTATGTACCCCTACTATTTTATGGATCATTTATGAGTGGGTGACCCATGTCCCCTCTCTTTTCAATGTTTTCTAAAACCCTGTAACATAGCCGTTATGCTGCAGAATTTTCATCTCCAAATGTCTTTCTCTTTTTCTCAAATTATTTTATTTTATTAAGTGAATACTCAAAGATCTTTATTCTACAGGGGTATTCACATATATATCAAAATTTTCTATTTTAATTCTAGGATTTACATACATGAAACCCGGTTTCCTTTTCTGTGGATTTAAAGTGACATAATGATCTTATCTTTAAAGCAGTTTTTAAAACGTTATAATTATGAAATGAAACCCATTTCTTTTATGCTATATGGGTTATTTATGAAATTTTTGATGATAATATATGTGGATCACATGATTATAAACTAAAATTTAAGGTTTCTACCTAATATCACTCCAATACATTGGGTAATGATGTAATCTCTAGGTATTACAATTTTAACGATACCTTGGTGAATAACCTTGGTAATTTTTTTTAATGACACCTTGGGGATGGACCTTGGTGAAATAGAAATTATTGTATAAGTTAAATATTTTAGCCACATATTCAAGTTATGAAATACACTATTTCTATTATTATATGCCTCATGATTTTTTTCTCATGCCTTAAAGTTATTTTTCATGACTTTATTGATGTATCTCAAGTTCACATGTTAAATGTTTCCCCTTGTTTCCCTTACTGGGCCTTCTGATTACCCTTTCCTTTGATGTATGTCCCCAGGTTATGAGATACAGTAATGAACCTAGGATGAACATAAGGATAAGCCTTTCAAGTGTTTAAGAATAATGTTTTATGTTTTCATTTATTAAGTTCCTGGTTTCCAAGACACTAAACCTTAAAGATCCTCAGTTTTGTATAATGTAATTAAAGTTAATGTGATAAAAAGGAAGGATGCTATGGTTGGTATCAAAGGATGGTTTAGTTATTTATGGAAATTAGGATATGAAAACTTTAGGAATAACCCTATAGAAAAGTTTAAATATAAAATCTTCCTGGTGTTTTGGTGAGTATTGAGTAAGTGGTTTATCAAGCAAATGCATCCTTGTCTGGATACGAGCAGGTAGAGGTGGCTCTGGCACAGATGTACATAGAGGTAAAACCCGAAAACACCGCTTTGAGCTAGACTCAAATGGGAACTGGTACATGACAACAGGCCTTGCTGCACTCTTGGTTGCAACACTCCCAGGGGATATGTTTGGTTAATTGCAAGATTTTTATGAATCATTATGAAGGAATTATAGAAAATTTAATTGTCTAAGCATGAAGTTTTAAGACATAAAATCTTTTTAGTTAAAATATTTGTAAATGAAATAAGTTTCTCATGAAAGATTTATTATTTTAGAAAATTCCCCCATCATCTAGGAATTCATTGGCGTATTTCCTGAGGAGTTACCTGGACCTCCCCCAGAAAGAGAGGTAGAGTTCTCCATTGAACTCGTACCTGGATCTCATCCGATGTCAAAGACCCCCTATAGGATGGAAAATGTGGAGCTAGAGGAATTAAAGAAACAACTCCAAGATCTTTTGGAGAATGGTTTTATCCAACCAAGTGTGTCTCCTTGGAGAGCACTAGTTCTCTTTGTGAAGAAGAAGGATGGATCGATGCAGCTATGCATTGATTATAGAGAACTGAATGGGATCACAGTGAAGAACAAATACTCTCTTCCAAGAATTGATGACTTATTTTACCAACTTCGTGGGACTCAATTCTTCTCAAAGATTGATCTTCATTCTGGTTATCATCAATTGAGGGTAAAGAATGATGATATTCCAAAAACTACCTTCCAATCAAGATATGGGCATTATGATTTTGTTGTTATGCCCTTCAGGCTGACTAATACACCTACTATTTTTATGGATCAAGAATAAGTTGATTTTGGAAACTTATGTTTTATCAAATGGATATCCTTTTTATAGGAAATTGATTTGGTGATTAAATGATAAAGGTTATTTTGGACATGTTTTCTCTTTTGGAGTACTATATTCCTAAGGAAAATAAAATACTACAGGATTTTATTTGTAGAGGAATGGTTGAAATTTTTATTTTGTAAGAATATATGTATTTATTGTGGACATATGGTGATTTGGGTTATTTCTAGAAAATGATTAACCTAGCATAGAGAATATGGGATTAGGATAATTACACTTTAGTATGAGACTTTAATAGTAGTTGATGTTATTTGGAGATAAATGTTAAGATTTATTGTGGAAGACTATGTGATTAAATCCTTATGAGTTTTGGGTTTCAATCTTAGTTTGGATTATTTTGATGAATTATAAGGACGATTGTGTATTTAATGGTCTTTCTTGAACTTTGGGTACAATTTGTTGAATTTTGGAGATTAATAGTATTTTTGTAAAGGATTATCCTTTTGGGGGATTATATGATCTCATACTAATCATTTTGGTTTTAGTTGATGTCTAAATACAAGGGAAATATATAGTTCTCCTTTTGTGGATTATGTGATTCTCTAGAAGATGATTCTTGTGCTTTTGATGTGACCCAGTCTTTTTGAATTCTCATAGTTTGGAGAAAAGATTAGTTTTGGTAGAAACTTATTAAAGGATGAAACTTTACTTGAAGTTAAGTATATTTCCTTATGTTTTTATTCTATGTAGTAAATGAATTCCTCAAAATTATGAAAAGGAACGTAAAACAAAAAATGTTGTTGGTTTACATTTCTTACTGGGTAATCAAAGACCGTTTACACACATCATAAGTTTGTGATTTTCTTGTGGTTAACTTTCTCTTAATCATGTTTTCTATCACTCTCCATCAGAAAATGACCCTTTGTTTTATCTTCCATATCCATGTTTCCCTACATGGAATCCTAGTATGGGTCAACTCGGGTGACCTTTGTACTTCCCTTTCTTTCTTTTAAATTAATAGTTTTACTGAATCTTTTTTTCGATGTGGGACTTTCAATGAAATTTTCAAGACCAATTTTAAAAATTGCGAGGACGCAATTTCTTAAGGGGGGAAGAATGTAACGACCCGAAATTTTGAATAAATTTTGTTTCCTAATTTTTTGTGTTATTTTATTTTATACTCAACAAAACTTTTTCATTTAATAAAGTGAGTATAATTAAAATGAGACCATTGGGTTTTGACTGTTATATGACCGTTGGTCAGTATGATCGTTGGAAACTAAATGTTGTGATTATTGTTTATAAATACAAGTGATATTAGTTAATCAATATAGAAAGAAGATTTGATGGACACATCCAGTAGTCTCGAGCCGATTGAGGCCCATCTGACAGAACTTGGAAAGGAGGTAGCACCACTGGGCTTTGCTCTGGACCAAACCCAAGCTGAACTTCATCATGTGAAACTGGAACGGAATCGCCTTCGTGAGAAGTTCAAGCTGATAGAAATCACCAATCGGGCAATGTTGGCCAAGCCGCCCCAAGATTCTCTCACCTTATCACACCTTACACTTAGATCCTATGCTGGTGTCATAAGGGGCTATGTAACGAGACCTTAGCTACCTTGTGTAATCCCTTGATTTAAATAAAAAATTTTGATTTCTTCTTATGGTGAAGTTTGAGAATTTTCAAATAGCCGGATAAATATATTATGCATATTATTGATGAATTTTGGAAAAAGGATATTGTAAAATATTTATGTAAACCTTAAATAATTAATGATGTGTAATGATTTTTGAAAAATGGTCTTCTAAAAATGTGTTCAGTAAGAAATTTAGAGTCTAATAAGATCAAATTAATTTTTGGTGAATAGTAAATTATGAATAGTGATTTTACGCTTAGGATTAGTAATGTGACCAAATGGATTAGTAATCTCACATAAAGAAAGTATTAATATAATTTAGGCACCTTGATTAAGTAATGTGATTCAATAAAATAGGTAAATAACTATTTCAGAAATTTTTAGTCAAGTATTAGTTTTTTCGAGTGAATAGTGTTTTTTAATTAAAAATTAAATTAAAATTATTTAGAAAATTATTTTTATAAAATGGAGTTCTTTTTTGAATTCAGAGCATCGATATTATGTTAAGGTAATTTTCAGGGATTTTTCTGAAAAAAAATGAATTTTCAGTGAATAGTGTTTTTATTTAAAAATTAAATTAAAAATATTTAGAAAATTATTTTTCTAAAATGGAGTTAATTTTTGAATTCAGAGAAACGGTATTATGTTAAGGTAATTTTTTGGGATTTTTCTGAAAAAGTTGATTTTTCGGTGAATAGTGAATTTTCAGTTTAGAGTTTCGGGAGTTTAATGACATCATTAAGGATGTAATAATTATGTAATCATTATGGTCGACTTATTAATAGTAAGATAAGGTATCAGGTGTTCCAAGTGGCCAATACCATGGGAAAATACCATGGTCAAGCCCATGGTTTTTCCAATACCACCAATGAGGTGTCCCTTGGCCATTAATGCCTTGTCCCCTCACTTCCCCTATAAATATCAAGCCATTCTCTCATCATTTTCATTCCAAAATCCTCCTCAAAGAATTTATGGTCTCCTTACCTCCCAAGGAGTCCTCCCAAGGTTCCCTCAAGCCTCCCAAGGTCCCAAACTTCAAGATTTTGAAGTTACTCTTCAAGGTAAGGGATCCTACCTCTCTCTTTCTTTTCATGTATTCTCTTTTATGTCATTTATTTTAAGATCCATGTTCTTATGTTGGGGATGATATTTTATATTAATCCTACTGTCCTTTTTATGTTCATATGATGAGATAACCACTCTTTCTCTCATAAATTCATTTTATGAATGTTTAAGTGGCACCGTTAGGCTACCGAATTTTTGTAAGGGATTCTTTCACCCTTCTCATTTTCAAGTTCTATTTCCATGTCAAGTCTTTCAGGTTCCTTTTTATTATGTTGGGTTATTATCTCTATCATACTATTATTTTATGTTCATATTATGAGAGACCCTATTTTATCTCATCAATTCATTTTTTGAAGTTTTAAGTGACGTCATTAGGCTGCCGAATTTTCATAAAAGAAATCTTATTTTTTTCTTCCTTTTATGTTTTTCATTTCATATGGTATGTCTTTAAAATTTCATTACCAAGTTTATATATCCTTTATATTTTTCCCCCTACTATTTTATGAATCATTTATGAGTGGGTGACCCATGTCCCCTCTCTTTTCAATGTTTTCTAAAACCTTGTAACATAGTCGTTATGCTGTAGAATTTTCATCTCAAAATGTCATTCTCTTTTTCTCAAAATATTTTATTTTATTAATTGAATACTCAAAGATCTTTCTTCTACAGGGGTATTCACATATATATCAAAATTTTCTTTTTTAATTCTGGTATTTATATACATTAAACCCACTTTCCTTTTCCGTGGGTTTAAAGTGACATAAAGATCATGTCTTTAAAGAAGTTTTTAAAATGTTATGATTATGAAATGAAACCCATTTCTTTTATGCTATATGGGTTATTTATGAAATTTTTGATGATAATATATGTGTCTCACATGATTATAAATACAAATTTAAGTTTGCGCCCTGATAGCGCTCCAATGCATTGGGTAATGATGTAATCTCTAGGGATTACAATTTTAACGATACCTTGGTGAATAACCTTGGTAATGTTTTTTAATGACGCCTTGGGGATGGACCTTGGTGAAACGGAAATGATTGTATAAGTTAAATGTTGTAGCCACATCTTTAAGTTATGAAATACACTATTTATATTATGATATGCCGCATGATTTTTTTCTCATTCCTTAAAGTTCTTTTTTATGACTTTATTGATGTATCTCAAGTTCACATGTTAAATATTTCCCCTTGTTTCCCTTACTGGGCCTTCTGCTCACCCTTTCCTTTTATGTATGTCCACAGGTTATGAGATTCAGTAATGAACCTAGGATGAACATAAGGAGAATCCTTTCAAGTGTTTATGAATAATTTTGTATGTTTTCAAGTATTAAGTTCCTGGTTTCCAAGACACTAAACCTTAAAGATCCTCAGTTTTGTATAATGTAATGAAAGTTAATGTGATAAAAAGGCAGGATGCAATATAGAAAGGAACTAACTTTGATTGTCAAGGATCATATGGAAAAGTTAGTTTTCATAATTTTTTTAAAAATAATAAAATAACTTAAAAAGTTATTTGATTTTCTTTTCTCATCATTGAGCGATGGACGATGGCATTGCAGTGCAGCAACGAGGAACATTAAAGGAATATCCTTAATGAATCATTTTTTTAAGCGTAATGACGTGAAATAATAGTGTAATAGAAACGTTGTGACATATTTTCTTTTAATGAGATAATTAATTGGAGAGTTGATAATTAAATTTTGGAAATCCTCTGGCGAACCTACAGTGAAATTCCTCTACTACAACGAATGATGAATGTTGGCAGGATCGCTAGCAACGTTGACACTTTACGAAGAACGGGATCGGGAAGTGATGAATTCCAATAGTGCTTGAATCCTCGAGGGTGTATCACTTTAACGAATAATGTCAATCGAGGTAGGGGTTTGGTTTATTTTAAATTTTTTCCCATTCTTATTCTAAAACGGTGAACGCGGATCAACCCATGAACAGGTTGATCCGCGGATTGTTCATTTGTATGGGAGGGTGTTCTTCTTGGGTTTTCTATAGAGGAATTAAATTATTGTTGATAGAATTGTAATCCCAACCTCCTCTCATTTTTAAAACTCTAATGTAGAGGGTACGGGCTGACACGAACAAGGCCCAATCCCCTTTGCTTGTGTGTTATTCATAGATCCATCTTCGAAATGTTGACAAGGAGGATCCTAGGACTTTTTAGGGAAGAAGGGATCCCCCATAGGCCATAGGCGCAAGCAGCGTGAAGAACAGACCACCAGATCATACTCGGTGGTTTGTGGAGTACCCTGCTAGCATGCCGGTGTTGGTGACCATAGGCGGGTGGCAACACGCCATGACGGCGCGTCAGGAGAGTGCCGCAGTCAACTGACCACGGTGGTGTGGAAATAGATGGTGGCTGGTGGAGGGTGGAAACATCCACCCAACAGCATCGGTGCACCATGGACGTGGCACATCCATGGTCAATCGACCGTGGCTGGGGAGCTAGCCCCGCAGACAACCCGCGGGGCAGGGGGTGTGTCAGACGCAACTTCCATCTAGTCCACCTATGGTGGAGCGGGCGGGGCACAGGCTACCCCAGTGGGCTAGACCTGAGTTGAGTTGGTGGACCCCAGGCCAGGTTGAGTTAGGTCGGCCTGATCAGGTCGGACCAGACCCGGACCCAACCAGTCCCTTTTTGGGAAAACGCCAACATCTTTCAAACCGGGCATCCTTTTGATGAGCTGTTTATAGAATTGGAACCCTCGTGATGAGATGGATCTTTTGGAATAATCTATGGAGGATTTAATGGAAGTTTAAATCCATAAAATGTCTTGGGGAGAAATTCTCTCAAGATTAATCATGCTGCATGTGGAAACCTTGTGGTTGGCTGAGATCTAAAGACTACTAACAAGAGACCTTGTGTGGATCAGATACTATATCCCAATAGGAAGCAGCTTCTGTGTGACCCGACAGGCCCACGGTGGGGAGCAGCTTCTGTGTGACCCAGAAGATCTATGGTACATGACAAGAGGAGTACCTCATTATGGCCATAGGTGGGAAATGACTTCTATGTGACTCGGCATGCCCATGGTGGGGAGCGTCTTCTTTGTGACCCATCATACCCATGGTACTCATCAGCGATGAGTACCACAGTAGTCCTAAGGTTAGTGAGAAGTGACTTATATTTGACCTGGAAGGCCCACTGTACTCATTGAGGAGTTCTCCAGTAGACCATGGTGTTCGATGATGTGGCTAATGGTCCTACTTTCCTACTCTAGAATATACCTTGTGTAAGCTGTCTTTCTTCGTGATCATGCTTTGTGGTCATGTTTTGTGGTTTGTTCATGGATTGATTTGTGGTCTTTCCTTGTTATTTTAGGGTCCCTACTAAGTATATTGTTACTCACCCCTGCATGGGCTTCACCTTCACATGTTGTGTCCGGTGCCGACGATTGTCGCCTTGACGGAGGAATTGGTGGCCCAGGGACTGGTGGTTCCCAGTGAGACCAGGCAGACAGGACTTACTCCAATGGATTCCAGTAGCTACTCTACACTTACCCATTAGGTGGGGTTTTCAGTGGATGTATTTTAGAGTTTTACTTATACTTTACTATTTTCTAGTTAGTCTTTTTTTGGGTTTGTATTCTAGCCCATTTGACCTATAGTTTGTACTTTTACTCAGTGGTTGTTCAATAGTTGTTTAGTGGCATGCATGTTTACTTTTCCAGCTTTGCGATGTGGTTGTGTGAGCGTGCGTATAGGTACTCAGTAAAATTCCTCCCACTTACAGGTTGATGTCTTCGGCGCTAGTCGCCAACCCCTGGCCTTCGAGAGTTGGGTTTGGGGTATGTCACGGCACGGGCCTCGGGGGATGGGTCGTGATAGAAAAAATGAAATACATGTTTTTTTATTCCAGATAATTTTTTCAAGTGCCTTTATTCATCCATATATTAAATTCTATTTAAAATATAAAATTATTAAATAGAAAAATTAATAAAAAAAACTTATATCAATTCAAAATTATTAAAATTTCCAATATATACATGTTTTTTTCAAAATAAAAAGTTTAAATACACAAATATATATTATATTCTATACAAATTATGTTTTTTACTAAATAAATATTGAAATATATATTGTAATTGTACAATTATAAGTGTTTTGAAAATATAATAAAATAATCTATAATTTTTTCAACTATGTCAAAATCTGAATCAATTTGGATATTCAGAGATTATGGTAAATTCAACTCAATGTTTCATAACAAAATTTCATATTTTAGTTTTAAATATATTTTATTATTTATATTAAATTATTTTTATAATAATTGGTGTGTTGAGAAGATAATAAAATTATCTATATACATATGTTAACTGCACCAAAGACTGAATTCATTATTTTGACTTTCAAAAATCAATCTGAAACACATGAAAAACATATTTCATGTTGATCATGGAACATTATAATATCAAAAGAAAAAAACAAAAACTGACATCAAAATCATGATGATAAATTAAACACATAATACTCTCAAATAATAAAATACAAAACAAAATGAAATAAAAAAATAAATCAAAACGCATTTAAAAATAAAGGTACAAAATAGATGTCTTACACATAACATATATCCTATACCAAATTTAAAATATTTTTTCCAAACTATGATAGGTATTTTAAGAAACATAAATCATAATTGAGTAGTTCTTGTTGCATTGAAATGTTGAGATAATTATCTACACTTTTTTTAACTACAATGAAGACTACATCAAGCATTATGACCTTCCAAATTTAGTAAAAATCCATGCAATTTTATTGGAAAATGATTTATGCATTATCATGTTATATAGAATTTATTTATGTATTTTATACATATCTTGAGATATAAACCTTTTAATTGACTAATTCTTATCCTATTGGAAATTTAAGTGAATGACTTATAATTTTTTTCAATAAAGTTTGAATCGATGATTTGAATATTTTAAAAAAGAGGTGAAATTAATGGAGTTTGCACATAGCATTTTAAATCCAGAACATAAAATTTTGAAATTAGATTTATGCTTATTATAATTTTGAAATGACATGAGTTATATAACCTAGAATTGTGATGTGAACTGAAATAAAGACTAAATCCACCATTTTTACATTTAAAATCAATTCAAATAATATGAAAAATATATTTTGTGGTGACATGGAACATGGTATTTTTTGACATGGAACATTTGAAGATCAGAAAACAAAAAACTAACACCAAACTCTTGATGAAAAATTAAACACAATACCCTCAAAATAGAATACAAAACAAAATTAAATAATAAATAAATCACAAAACATTTCAAACTAAGTATAAAAAGCAATAGACTTACACAGAATATATATTATGTGCTCAATTTAAAATATTCAATGAAAACTATATTCTTTATTTTGAATTAAAAACCTCAAAATAGGGTGATTCTTATTGCATTGTAAATCTAATAGAGTTATCTAAAATTCTCTCAATAATAAAAAAATCAAAATCAATAATTTAGACCAACTAAAATTAGGCCCAACTCACTGCAATGTTGGTATTTAAAGCAAGATTTAAAATATTTTGTAAAAACTATATTTTGAATTTTGTTTGAGTCGAAAGTTATAATTTCTACATTTTCTTTCCTTAGTTTTGGAAATCACAAACACGTTATTAAAACACTATTTTATTAAATTTTTATATCCCAAGTGTTTTAGTATGTTTTTTTAGAGAACATTATTTTATACCTAATGAAGAAATAACTCTAATATAAGATGAATATAAACTTATATTACTCAATTCGATCTATCAGACTGAAGGTGAATTTGATACATCGGTTCAACTTTTGTTATAACTAGTGGTTAGACTTATGTTTTTTCTATCATACTGACAAAATTCATGACCATTGGACTAACATTGGTACCAATCCATCAGATTTACCTTTTTTAGCTTATCGGTTTGAAAAACTTTAGGGAAGTCGATCGGAATATCCAAAGTTTATAATTGGAGTATATAGATTTGTTTCTATTGGATGGAATACCTATATAGAATTGTAATAGTTCTAAAATAAAATGAAATCGAACAAAGAAATTCTTAACTTTCAAGATCAACATCCAGATCATTATGAGCTGTCAAAGTGCAAGCTATCCGAGGTCATTACAACCAACTCTGAAATATGATTGTTGGATGTTTTTCTATAAATAAGAGGTCATTTGAAGATTTGAAAGATGATGCATTCTCAACACAAGTCATCTAAATATTTCTCTATATAAACATATAATTCCGATTATTTGTGATCTTTTAGAGAGTTAAAGTTATAATGAATCCTTGTAAGGATTTTAAATTCCTTAGAACACATTTTCTTTTGTATTCATGTGTTCAGCCATACTTTGATCGAGGGATTATAGGGATAAGAAGATGGTTGAATATAATCCATTGGATCAAGGGATTTCAGGCCTAGGAAGAAAAATACCAATCATTATATCGAGTGCTTCTAGGGGATTGGAAGATAGAGCTATTCTGATCATTATATCTAGATATTTCTTTTTAAGGAAAGACAGGCCATTATAGTGGGTACTAAAACTGTTGATACCTAAGTCATGGTTTCTAACATCCTTAACTCTTAGGGTTAAAGATTAAATTATTTTATTGTAATTCATTCTTAATATTATAAGATTTTGTATTTCTTGTTTATACAATTTTTAATTTCCACTTTGCGTATACTTTAGAAAGTAATTTTTTACTTATCTTTCTAATAGTAATTTTATCAGACTATCTGTGAGACTGGTAAATTACATTGGTGTATTGGATGATTACTAGTTTTAATTCCAACACTCTAATCATCAGACGATCTGTGAGTCCGATCATTTTTACTTAGAGTAATTTTTTTGTTTTATTTTAGTTTTTAAACTACAATTCACCCCCTATATACATCGTAAATTCTTACGATCCAACAATTGGTATTAGTGTAGGTTATATTGATTACTTATTGAGTTTTTAATTTCATTATTAACTTTAAGTTATTAAACTTTGTTATAAACTACTTTTTTATAAATTTGTATTGCACTGACGTTTCATTATAGAAAATATTTTCTATTTTTTTGAAAATATTTTAGGGTTAAATGTTGGAACCCTAGAAAATTTGAATTTGAGCAGACCACCTATCTTTGATGGTGCTGATTATGAATACTGGATAGATCGAATGAAGACTTTTGTTATTAAAACTGGTGTAGATAATTTTTTAATTCTCACTATTAATTACAAGATTCCAGATAAGTTTTTTACTACCTTTCAAATAAAGAAAATTTGGAATATCAAATAATTTATATAGTAAGTAATACTCTTATTTTCTATGAATGAAAATATATATAGTCAAATTTATTCATGTGAAATTACTAATAGTATTTAGAAGAAGTTATAAGTAACACATTTTGGAACTTATAAACCTATCAAAACAAGAAGAGAAATTATTCATACTGATTATCAAGCCTTTGATTTTTTACCTAGAGAGTTAGTTAAAAAGATACACCAAAGGTTTATGACTATCAAAAATAGCTTACAGTCTCTTGGAGAGAAAATTCTTAAAGATAATATTTTAGTTAAGAAAATCATAGATTATTCCAAATGAGTGGGAATCAAAAAGGACTGCTTTTGATGATATAAGGAATATTATAAATCTTAATCTTCGTGATTTTATTGATACCCTCATGAAATATGAAGGAAGATTGAAAAGATATCTTGAAAAGATGAAAAATAAGAATGAAGTAGTTTCTTTTGAAACTGCATCCAATGTCCCTTGATGTGCCCATAAGGCATCATTAATTCCTCTAGTCATGATCGAATTATAAATTTCTATTAACTCGGACCTTATTAACTAAAAATTCATAGTATAAAATAAATTCAGGGTCGATCCTAGAGAGAGCGGGGAATGCAGTGATGAAAACTCTTAACTAGAGTTTGGGTTGCTCCAATTTCTGATTGATTTTATTAAACTAATGATTTAATGAATTTAAATAGAGAAACATGAGAGAGGAACCAATTTCCAAAGACAGTTTTGATAATTTAATTAATTCAACTTCACTTGAAAAACAATTATATCAAATAGGCATGCAACTAAACAATTTCATCGATAGAATAAATGGCCATTCTCTATCAAACTACCCTAGAATCTCGATTCATCATTGTCAGGTGATTAAAAATAGCTAAAGTGAATTAAGTTCATATTTCCAAAATTAGAAGAGTAATTTAATTCAATGCTCATGAATAAATCATGTCAATCATTTTGGGGTTCATTCATTACTAATAGAATATGGTCAATGGATCAATGATGAATAAAATATATGTATATCCACAACATGATACTTTTTAATAAAATCATGTTTACAAGTGAAATAAAATCAAACAATGATGGTACACATCCCCTTTAATTGATTATGCTCCCCCCTTATGGTTTTTAGCTAACCATTATCGGGTAATCGCTAATGAAGATTAAACCCAAATCCATGGGAGAGATATTAAGAAAGAAAGAAAATAAGGAAAATAATTATTAAAGGATAAATATTGGAATTAAAATAAACATCATTCAATGTTTCACGGAATTATAAGAAAGAAAAGAAAAGAAAAAAAAGAATGGAAACCCTATCTACTTTAGGTCGGTACCCTATGAAAGCCTATCAGTGGTTGATTGTCATACCTATAATAGAATTCCTAAATCCCTTGTCCAGACTCCCTATTTATAAGCCTCTATCTCATCAATGGCCTTACCTTGGTCAAATATGGATTTTAATGGTTGTCTGGGGGTCAAACGGAATTATTCCCATCAAAGATTTGTAAAAATCCGTATTTTTATACCATGCCAGACATTTACACGACATGTAAAGTTTATAGGACATGTAATTTTACACTATGTGTATCAAATTCATGATCTGCAGCCTTTCTGGGCATGTGCCACATATGTCACGGTGTGACACATGTAATCTTAACTTCAAATTGATTTCCTCTACTTTCCATCATGTAGTTCTTCCATGACTTGCACCATTTCACCATGGGTAATGATTATATAACATGTAAAGTCATATTCCTCTATCAAAATCTCCATTTTTTCAAGGATATTCAATGTTTTTCCTCTGTAATCTCTCTTGTTCTCTTTATATTCAATCATCATCCTTGGATTCTTTGTTATTTTCCATTATAGTGTTGCTCCACTTCATAGTTTGGTGTTAAGTGCCTTTATGTTCCTCAATTCCCATGTTTTCCTTAGTATTGCTCTAAATATCAGTAATACATAAGAATACACAAAACATTAATATTAGGAAAAAATCTTATATTTAATCAACCAATATTTAATGAATTAATATATAAAAACCCATCAAAATATAGATACAAAATAAAGATATAATTCCTATTGAAAATAAATCAGTGAATAAAGTTGTGAAATATTCTAGAAAGAATAAATTTTTTTATTGAAACAGATTCAAGTTCTTTAGAAAAATCTAAAAATGAGTTAGAAAATATTTTTGTAAGGATGAATAAGATTTTTGGAAAGAAATAATTTCAATATAGATATAAGAAAATTCAAAAGGATGAGAGTGATAAGAAATAATTTAGTGAAGCGATCTGTTATGAATTCAAAAAGATATGAGACATCAGACCAGATTGTCCTAAACTTAAAAGGAAAGATAAGAAAGAGAGGAATTTAGAAAGGAATTATAAGAAGTACTATAAACATAAGAGCAAGAAAATTTTGAAATATTATGAAACTTGGAGTTCCAATGGTGGAGACATTTCTTCATATAATTCTTCAAACAATGAAAGTTCTGGAAAAAGAAATATTATAAAATTTACAAAAATTCCTATGGTGAATAAATTCATGGTGGAAAAGGTATAAACTATTTAATCTCTTACCAACCTTACTTTAAATTCAAATTATCCTGAAAATAATAATAAAAATTTTAATTAATAATATTTCTTAGATGAATAGAATAATACCTTACCTAGTTTTGAAGACAAATATATATTTTCCAAACTTCTTGAAAATAAAAATTATAAAATTTCTAAAAAACTTGATAATGCCCAAGAAAAACTTGAAAATGAAAATTCAATTATAACAAATTTAAATAATTAAATATCATATCTTTATAATGATATTGATAAATATAATTCTGAAAAAGATATTTTTTTAAAACATATTTAAAAAACTATTTCTGAGAAATATAGTCTACAAACTAATTTTGAAAAACTTAGTCTGAAAACTTCAACTACTGAGGATAAGAACTTAGTTGTTAAACTAAAATCTGAAATATCTAATTTGAAGAAACTTTTGTCCAATTTTACCACTGGGAAGGAAAACTTTGATAATATGTATATATGAATTATACCTCGTACTAATATTTTTGGAATGGGTTTTACTAACCAAAAACTTGTTTTTAATAATGACTATTTTGTTCCTAAAAGTGCTCTATTTTTTTACAAAATGTAAAAATGGTGTACATTGGAAAAAAATATTCTTTAAATAAAGTTTAGTCACTATGTTTTCATAAATCTTATTTTTTAATGTAAATAAAATTTTCTAAATGTAATAATGTTGTGTAAATTTGGTTACCTAAGATTATATTTTATGATAATATCGGACCCAAGAAGGTTTGGGTTTGGAAAAACTAATATAATTTTTTAGAAAAATAGAGTATCAATAAAAAAATAGTTTGCGCATGGATAGTGGTTTCTCTATGAATATTCCTAGAAAAAAAAGACTTATTTAAGAATATTATAATAATGAAAGGTGGAAATTTCACTTTAAGACATAATGCTCAAGGTGAGATTATCGATATAGGTAATATTATTCTTATTAGAAAAGCTTTAATTTCAAATGTTTTATTTGTTATAGGTATTAATCAAAACCTTATAAGAATTATTCAATTATGTGATGAGTGTTATCTTGCTAACTAAGAAAGTACTTATTAAGGATCTACTAGAACATAGTTTTGATGCTTCTAAATTTTGTGATCCTTATCAATATGGTAAGAAACATAAATCAAGTTTTAAATATATTAGTGAACTATCAACATTTGATATTTTATATTTATTACACATGTATATATTTGGTCATACAAAAACTAGAAGTATTGGTAGAAAATATTATGTATATTTTTTAGTTAATGATTACACTAGATACACATGGGTCTATTTTCTAGTAAGAAAATACGAATCCTTTAGTTATTTTAAAACTTTTTTAGTCATAGTAAAAAATGAGAAAAAACTCTCCTTGATAACTATTCATAGTGATAATGGTGGAGAATTTTTAAATTCTGACTTTGAAACTTTTTATAATAAGAAAAGAATTATATATAACTTTTCATCACCTAGAACTCTATAGCAAAATGGTGTAGTTGAATGAAGTAATGGAGTTCTTCAAGATATTACTAGAACCATGTTTAGTGAATACTCGGTTGCTGAAAATTTTTGGGGTGAAGTAGTTAGTATTTCTTGTTATACTATAAATCAAGTTTTAATTATACCTTTTATTAATAAAACTCATTATGAGTTGTGGATAGGAAGAAAACCAAAATTTTCTTACTTCAAAGTTTTTGGATGAAAAGTATTCATCTTGAATACTAAATATAATTTACATAAATTTTCTTCAAAGTCTAATGAAGGAATTTTTTTAGGTTACTCCACAACTATTAAGGCTTATAGAGTTTTAGTAAAAATACAAGTACTGTTGTGAAAACAATACATGTTAAGTTTGATGAAACTAATCCTTTTGTTTTCAAACAACCCCAACCTACATCTTCGAATGTTATTTCTAAAACTGATTTTTAACCTATGTTGGAAAGTTCTTCCCATGAGAAAATAAATCAAGAATATGTTTATAATGTTTTCCTTAAGAATATTTTCAACCTATTATTAAAGAAAAAACTTTTGAAAACTTGAGAAATTAGTTGTTTCTTAGGAATCATCCTAGTGATAATATCATTGGTGATGTAGATCAACCATTTAGGAATAGAAGTTCTTTTAGAAATGAAATTGAACATCTAGTTTTCTTATCGTAATTCAAACTTAAGAATCCTGATGAGTCTTTAGGTGATGAGGATTGGATAATAGAAATGCAATATAAACTCAATGAGTTTTAATGGAACCAAGTCTAGACTTTATTTGAAAATCCTAAAGATACTTTTGTAATTGGAGTAAAATTGGTCTTTCAGAATAAATGTGTTTAAAATGGTATAGAAGTTAGAAATAAAGCTAGAATTTTTTTAAGGGTTATGGTCAATAAGAAGTAATATACTATGAATAAAATTATGCTCTAGTGGAAATACTTGAAGCTATTCATATACTTTTAGATTATACATCATTATTAAATTTAAAACTATTTCAAATAGATGTGAAGTGTGATTTTCTTAATGGATATGTTCATGAGGAATTTTATGTAGAACAACCACCTGGTTTTGAAAATAAAAAATATCCAAAACATTTTTATAAACTTATCAAATAATTTTATGGAGTTAATAAGACCCTAGATCTTGGTATGATAGGTTAAATGGATTTTTTTTACAAAACAATATTCTTAAGGGGGCTATGGATCCAAAACTTTTTATAAAAGAAGTTAATAAAAACATTATTATTGTAAAAATCTATGTTGATGACATTATATTTGGTTCAACTCAAAAGTCTTTAATAGGTTTCTTTATATATCTTATTAAGTTTAAGTTTTAAATGAGTATGATGGGTGAGTTAACATACTTTCTCGATTTTTAAATTTCACAAAAACTAGAAGAAACTTTTATATATTAACATAAGTATATAAAATATCTTCTTAAGAAATTCAGGTATAACAATTCTAAAAGTATTAGTACTTCTATCAGAACCTCAAATAATTTAGATCTTGATGACGCTAGGAATCCAATTGATCAAAATAATTTTAGAGGTATGATTGGAATTTTACTTTACTTAATAGCTAGTCATCAATATTTAATGTTTTTGATATTCTTATGTACTAGATATCAAGTCAATCCAAAAGAGTCACACATTAAAGCTCTTAAATGATTTTTTATTTTAGTTTTTTTACTTATTCATTAATTTAGTTTATAATTTTTTTTGTACATATTCTTTTAGTTTTAAAAATTTATTTTGTTTACAAACTTAAAATTTTTTCTAGTCAGACTATTAGTCACTCCGATAAAAGTTTCCCTAAAAAACTTTAAGAGTTTATATTTATATTTAAAAATATTCTTCAAATAAATATTGATCTTCTGATCAAAAAGAGTATCAATCTGAGATGTTGAAAGTTTTCTAGAATATGAACCATCGCTTCTCACTCCTATATAAAGGTGGGTCATCATATATCTTGCATTGGTTTTCTAGAATTTTTTACCAGCACTTGTCACCCCTTTAAGTGCTTTCTCCAATCATTTTCCATTCATTCGTTTTCCGGCATTAGCTCAGTTTGATGGCTATTGTTGAGGATGTTTCACAAATAGAAGTTTTTATAGAAATAATTTTAGAGAGATCCTGGTATAAAAAGCATGATTTTATTCTTAAAAAGATAATTAATTTTCAAGGATGGGAGAAAATTTTCTTTGAAAAACTCAATAAGGAGTTCGACTTACATTACCATGAAATTGTAAGATAATTTTATGCTTCAGTAAAATTTCATTCAAATTTTGATAAGGAAGAAATTGTTTTCCCACTTTTTGGTCAAGAATACAGGATTTCTTATCAATAAGTAGCAGATCTTGTACAATAACCTTTTGAGGTAGAATCATATCTTCCTTCACATAAATTACCTAATAATATTGGAAGTTTCATGAGATCAAAGGTTGAATCATCCTTGATCACTTATTATAATAAATTAAGAAATTTTTCTCATTTAACACTAGATGAAAGGGTCATCACTTTATGGATGTAGGGTTATCTCATACTGAGAAAGGGTGATAGAGATACCCTCAAAGGCCTTCGGGCCACAGGGCCTTCGGGTTATCAAAGGCCTTCGGGCCACAGGGCCTCCGGGTCACGTAGACCATGGAGTAGCCCAATTCACACAGAACATGCACCAGAAGAGGATCAGAGCAACATGAGTAGTAGCCACCAGATGAAAATCTAACCGGATTAGACGAATGAGAGGGTATGGCAGCTGTCATTGGGACCAGGCACCGTGCAGCTTTGTACAGGGAAATGCTAGCCGATCAGAAATGAAAGGTGGGGAGTTAGGTGATCAATGACGCAGAAATCTGGGGAGGGGCAGTTCAAGTGGGCTGGGCTTACGGGTCATGTATTATGCATGGTATGCCTCTAGGCTTTCGGGTAATGTATTGCGGGTGTGTCGGGCCTTGTGCCTTGGGCCTATGGGTCATGTACGGTTTCCCCTTCAACCCTTAAAAGGGGGATTGTTCATAATAAAAAAAAGTAGTATCCTTCCATGTATTTCACTTAATGGTTCTATAAGATGGTGGTCACAAGACCTCAAGCGTGTCTCCCTGAATTCCAGCGACTTCCGAAAAGCAGCGAGGGACTAGGGTGTGTCTATGGGGAGACTATTCCCACATTAATCAGAGTGGAGTGTAGAAATGTATAAAGAACAAGGAAAGATAAATAGCATATGCTATATGACTAGACCAGTAAACTGTCGTAGCGAAAGCCGTTTCAACAAACATATAGTAGTGGAATAATAATAATAAAACATGAAAGATAATAAAAAATAAGCAAAATATGAATAATAAATAGATACAAAATGATGATGATGCTTTACAAAAATGAATATACATGGGGTAGGGGATATAGGAATATACCATATACTAACAAAATATATAAAAAGGCTAAAAACTACTATGGTTAGCATCTTGAGAATAGGCTCGTCCATCTACCCCCATACTTCATCCTAGAACTGAAAATCAAGAATCAGAAGATGGATGCTTCCCTTTATCTATACATACAGTCATGAAATCTACTTGAGTACTAAAGGAAGCTTGAGTAGGGTGTGAGATAAAATCACAGTATCCCACCACCAATAGTTTCTATCTCAAACCATTCATGCAATATAAAATGAAAAATGTTCCATGACTAATAATTGAAAAATATAAATAAATAAATAAACTGAACTGGGTTCTAACTGGACACCCGTCTAATTTACCTTTTTTGGCCTAAGTCGGTGAGTATGAACTAAGGGATCCTATAAAGGTAAAGTGAATTATAAAGTGTTATAATTAGATGGACTATCCCCAAGATTATGATTGGTCTTGGAGGACACGTCCCTAAGTTTTCAATTCTAATGGTTCATTTTTTATTTGAAAAAAATTACATTATTTTTAATTCAATTAAAACCTTTTTATAAAATATTTAGATTCACCATGATCCCATCCAAGTAAATTCTAAAAGAATCCTAAGTATCAATCTAGGGGTCCTATATAAGTCCAATTCTTAATAATTTCATCCAAGGTGACCCAAGAATGAAGTCCCAAGTGTCACTCCAATCATGGTGTAAAGACAGCATGAACTAACCTCTAAATCTATCCCTAATATTGCATGTAGGGTCCTGAGTCTCTCTTATGGAATGATACAAGCATCATGCCATCAATCCCTCCCCTAGGGAACTGGTTTCACTTGTATGGAGGTAAAATCGATAACACTCTACGAGACCGTGCTAGGAAAAGCTAGTGCCCCCCCCCCCAATGTGTTTATAAAACATTCACAATTCTAACAAGAAGGCATGAAGATCTCATCCAATGGGTCCTTAATTCGGAACCCATTGTATCATCCTCATCGCTATGGTAAAATTATTTAATCATGAAATACATATATAACATTTCTAATATAAAGTTTGTTTCATTTAATTTGAGCATTTATATGATAATAGGCATATTGGTTGAGGTAATTCTATTGGAAAATCCATTTATGTCATAAGGTATAAGGCACTCGTCCTAAAATCATGGCCAAATCAATTAGTTCAACTTAATTCATTACCTCAATGCATTGCTTGTAGGGAAACACTCCTCAAGGGGTGTTATGAAATTTAGAACAAAGACAATTATGCCAAAAAAGGGGGGGAACACCCATTGGGGTGGCATAAATCAATTCAATCAACCCAAGGGGTTGATTTACTACTATCTCGGGTCACACTTGGAAAGGTAAGGCTTTCAATTTAATTTAATTAACAATTATGGGGTGTTTTCAGAAAGTTCCATCTCACAGCACAAAAACACATAATATATAATGCAATGAAATGAGGGGAAATAATGTAGACCACCTACCTTAGCCTCATAGTGCTGTCCTCATCCAGTTTTGGCCTTTGATTTAAAATAGAACAGGAGAAATCGAAGAAACTGTCACATGACCTAAAAATAGGGAAAATGATCTTACACTGAGATGGCACAAAAAGGTATGGAAACAACTTGAAATAGAGGGATAGGATTAAAGAACATACATTTATCTTCCTGATGGATCTGATGGTGAGCAAAATAGATGTCGGATAGAGGAGTTTCCTTGATCCCTAGATTTAGAAGGAGGAGAGTTCTTACAGGAGGAAAGGGTTCATCCGTTGTAGAAAATAGGAGAGGAAAGAAGAATTAAGTTTAAAGATTAATAAGTTTAAAAATGGTAATTTCACCGACATGGGAAGGGGTGCGCGGTTGGCTAAATCATTTGCCAACTGTGTGCCAAGCCACTTCTCCAAAGGACCCTCACACGATCTGGGTGTGCTGTTTGGTTAACCATGTGTAGCCTGTGCAAAATTCCTATGATAAAAATTTTAGGTGTCCCATACAGGAATGTGCCTAGGGTCATGTTATTTCATACAAACTGTTTGGCCCCAGCACCCCATTGTCTGAAGCCACACAGTTTAGGGAAACTGTGTGGGTTGGGATGTACGGTTTCTACTAACCGTGCAGCCCAGTCTTTCCCTTGCAATTTTGGGGCTCCGGGCTCCAAACGAGCCCCAAACTCTCCCAATACCTCCTTGAATCCCTTATGAAACATTATTAGGTCCAAATAATGAAATTTAAATTGAAAGAAAAGGTTCCATACCTTGGAGAAAATTCATGATGTTACAATGGAAGTATTCAAAATTAAGAATCAATCTTATCCCATGAGGGAAAAGATCTCCATCATTAGTTAAGAAACCATGTCAATAATGAAGTTAGTTTTTGATTCAAAGTTGAAAATTTTAGTTGAAAAGGTAGAAATAACTGTGTTTGATGCAAGACTAGCAAAAGGAAAAGAAGTTCAAAAAGAAAAGAGAAATATTTTATCATCCCCTCTGAAAAAAGAAAAAGAAAGTAAAGAGAATAAAAGATAATGAGTTCAAGAAATTCATGGCTCATAAGGCTTAAAAGGAACCCAGAGATCCTGATTTTGGGGTTGATAAGGTTGAGGCCTTATCTTTGAATATTCATAATGAAGATCATTTAAAGAAATAATAAATGAAAAAGAAACAAAATAAAATATTACAAGAGGAAAATATGGTAGAAATGTTGACGAAGGATGTGGAAAAATCTTCAGAGAATCTAATTATAGAAATTTCACCATTATCGGTGATGAAACCAACTCATAAATTAGGAACAATCCCTCATACTGATAAGACTATTCCCAATGTTGGATTGAAGTTTATAGAAACTTCAGTTACTCCACTAATAGGTGCATACAAGGGTAAATGGAAAGTGGTTGTTGAGGAATAGGACCTAGTAGTGGTTCAGAAGAAAGTTGAGAAGGACAAAACCAAAGTTTGTTAGTAAAAGTATTCTTAAAACTATGAGGCGGTTAAATAAATAACTCATGAAAGAAGAAGAGGAGGAAAAATATGAAGATGAAGAATAAGAGGAAGAATCTAATGAAGAAGAAATATAATCTAAGAAAGATACAAAGGAAAATAAAGCATCGAAGTCATCTTCATATTCAACTCCATTACCTTCCAAGCTAGATAAGGAAAAAGAAGAAGATGAAGAATAAGAGAAAGAAGCTAATGAAGAAGAAACAGAATATAAGAAAGATACAGAGGAAAAAAGAAAACATTGAAGTCATCTTCATCTTCAACTCCATTACCTTCCAAGACAGATAAGGATACAGACTTAGCAGAATCAGGGGAATAAAAATAATGATCTGAAGAAGAATATAAGTCATCTTAAAAATAATAGGAAGAATATAAACAATCGCACACAAAAATATCATACAAGGTTAAATCTGATAAGGATGTATATATTATGAAAGTTTCAGAGTAAGAAATACCTGAAGAAACGAATAAGGTAGATATCGGACCAAGTAATATGCATGCTCCTTAGAAACTATCAGATTCATCATACTCTAAAGAAACAGTATATCAGAAAGTATTTGATTATATTTTAAAAAAATCAAAAAGGTTAAGTGATTCAATACCCTGTCTTACAAACATAGACGCAAGATGTAAACTGATTCATAATGGAGTAAATAAAAAATTGGAATCACTGAAAGTTTTGATAGAATCAGTTGTTCATATTGAATCTAACTTGAAATCTTTCAAAGAAAAGACCAAGGCATAAAAAAGATCTTACAATCGGATGGTTAAATGGTAAAACCAATTTGATGTTGATATCAAAGACCCTGAAGATTAGTTTATAGAAGTAAAGAAATTTTCTCTTGAAATGGATGAATCTTTTAAAAAGTTATCAACATATGTCTTGGACATATTCAATTTTGTAGAAGGATTTAGAGACATGAATGATGATTGTAATGAAGACGTGAAAGTTTTTAAAGAAAAAGTTCAAAAGTTGGAAGTAGAGAACAAAAAACTCCAAACATGTGAAGATAATTTTTTCCTTATGAAGGAATAGAATAAGAAGATAAGTGAGGAGTTTAAAATCCTGAAGGCAGAGGTTTGGAAGTAGGCAATTATTGAATATAAGATCGTGAAGCTTGAGGCATCGGTCGTAGAATCTCAGAAGGATCATGATAATGTTAAGAAGATAAAGGTGATCATAGAAAAGTTTTTAAAGAAATAATGAACATTTTCATTTGAACTCTTGATTTAATATTTTAAAACATTTTGAATGAATGGTGAATGTGAATGGATTTTATCCAAATAATTTATGTCTAAATGTCTTCCAAATTTTCTTATGGATTTATGTTAGTTATTTTATATCTTAGATTTAATTCACATATAATTGTTTCATATGTTATTACATTTCTAAATTTTCATAAAAAATATAGTACCATCCCTATCCTTTTTGTAAATCACGAAGGGGGAGAAGTTTATAAGTATAAAGGGAGAAGTTTAAGGGGATAAAGTTTTGGAGAAGTTTTATGAGTTATGTTTAAGGGGGAGAGTTATAAAAAGGGGATAAATCTCTATGAAATGCTTTTACAAAGGGGGAAAATCCCAAGTATCATTACTTATCATCAGATCATAAAGATGTCATAAACTTAGGGGGAGTTAATATATGAAGTATATCTTCAAAGTTGTTAAAATACCAAAGGGTTTTAAATTTTTCAAAGTTATTAGTTTTTTATTTTAAGTGTTTTATTTTAAGCTTTCCAAAAATGAGGAGATTGCTGAGCCGAAATTTATACTTTCTATTTTTTATTTCCTTAGTTTTGAAAATCAAAAACACTTTCTTAAAACAATATTTTACTAAATTTTTATATCCTAAGTGTTTTAGTATGTTTTTTGTAGAGAATATTTTTTATACCTAATAAAGAAATAATTATAATTTAAAATTAATATAAACTTTTATTACTCAATCTGATCCATCAGACTGAAGGTGCGTCTGATACATCGAATCAACTTTTGTTTTGACCAGTGGTTAGATTTATGTTTTGTCTATCAGACTAAAAAAAGTCATGATCATCGGACTGACATTGGTACCAATCAATCGAATTGACCTTTATTTAGTTTATCGGTTTAAAAAACATTAGGGAAGTCCATCAGACTATCCAAAGTTTAAAATTGGAGTATATATATTTGTTTCTATCGGTCAAAATACCTATATAGCATTGTAATGGTGTTAAACTAAAATGATGTCGGACAAAGAAATTCTTAGCTGCCAAGATCAAGATCCAGATCATTATGAGCTGTCAAAGTGAAAAATATCTGAGTTCATTACAACCAACACTAAAATATGACCATTGGAGGTTTTCCTATAGATAGGAGGTCATTTGAAAAGTTGGGAGCTAATGCATTCGCAACTCAAGTCATCTAAATATCGCTCTGTGTGAACATCTCATTCCAAAGATTTGTAATATTTTAGAGAGTTGAAGTTCTAAGGAATCCTTGTAAGGATTGTAAATTCCTTATAACACATTTGATTTTGTATTCATGTGTATGGTCATGGTTAGATCGAGGGCTTATGAGGATAAGAAGACGGCTGAATTTGATCCATTAGATTGAGGGCTTCCAGGTATAGGAAGATAGAGAGTGATCATGGTTTCTGAAACTATGGAAACCTAAGTCATGGTTACAGTAGGTACTAAAACTATGGATACCTAAGTCATGGTTTTTGACTTCCATAACTTTTAAGGTTGAAGAGTAAATTATTCTATAGACCTTATAAGTCATTCTTATTATTATAAGTTTTTGTATTTAATTTTTATACAAGTTTTACTTACCACTGTGCATATACTTTAGAAAGTAAGTTTTTACTTATCTTTCTAATAATACTTTTATCAGACTGTCTATGAGACCGATAAAGTACTTTGATATATCGGATGATTACTAGTTTTGATTCCAACAGTCTGATCATCGTACGATCTGTGAGTCCGATCATTTTTTACTTGAGAGGAATTGTGTTTTGTTTTAGTTTAATTTTTAAATTGCAATTCACCCCCCCCCCCTTTGTAGCCATCGTAACTCTTACAATCCGAAAATTATATTTTTTTGTATGTGTCTAAACACACACACACACACACATACACAAGTTAATAGCTCCTAGGGGCGTAGCCTAGTGGTGACGCCTTTGAGTAGTCTCACGGGAGGTCTTAGGGTCGAGTCTCCTCAAGTACTTGTAGGCGCGGTAGTTATCTCTGTTTCTTTGTAATCCTCCTCCCCAAATTGTTGTAATATATATATATATATATATATATATATATATGTTAATAAAATAATTAATATAATAAATAATTAATAATATGTGTAATATAAACATTAGTAAAACACAATTAATTAATTACAATAATTAATAAATAAAACATAGAAAATAAATGACATCTTAAAATTAAAATTAATGAATTAATAATATATTATATATTAGATATTTGGGGATACAATTACAATGAAAACATACACACACCTCACACCCAAAAATTGGAAGGGTAGGTCATATCCCATCTCAAGGGGTAACCCACACGTCAAACCCTTATTTATTTATATATATAGGCCCTCAAGACCCTATTATATATACAACCCTGAAGACCCTTACAATTTTATCTTGAAATCCCATCCATCATGACACACAGGCCAATTGTGTGTGCATTGTGTACGCCACACCGCCAATCCACCGTTTGGGCCTCAATCCCTCATTAGTGCTCCTCCTGCAATACCCCTTATCGGTGCTCCTTCCTCACCTTTGCATCCTTAAACCCTGCATCAACAAAGGTCAGCCTGCCTCCCAACTCCATCGTTGCACTGATCATTGTCACTTGCTTTTCTCGATTGCAGCCCTCCATCTTGACATCCATGAAGTCGCCTCACTGCAAATCACCGATGAACGGACCTCCCCTGCAACCTTTGATGTCAAGCCCCCACCGTTCATGTGTTGCGCGTTCCCAACACCAATGCTGCCAATGCCTTCTCCCACCATTGACTCATTGATCGTTGTATTACGAAGCTTCCCCGGTCGCACCTGCAATCGGGCCCCCATCATCAAATCGCAAGCCGTCGAGAGGCTTCCCCACCACGTGCGCCCACTGGACCACCACCCCTACTATTGAGAGAGGGTTTACCTTTTCCTTCACCAGTGTTTGCATTGTGGGACGCCTCACCTTCCACAATGATGATGTTATTCATGCCCTCACGGGTCGTGGAACACCGCCCTCAATCGAGAGACAAATAAATAGCACAGCCAGGAATTGATCCCTGACCACCTGGATGTAGAGGTCGTAGTTGAACCAATCAACTGTGGCAGTGGATACAATTAATAATATAATTTAATCAATAATAATAAGAACTAATTTATCAAATAATAACATAATTAATATAATTAATATTTAATAATACAATCTATATATATACTAAAGAAGGATTTTCTCCAGCTTATGTGTCACTATACTATGCAACCGCATTACCTAAAAACTATAGTCCTCCCTCCAATATCGCATGTCTGCTGTTTACGGACCCATTTCCCCCATGGTACCTCACTCGGGATTTTCCTCCGCAGCGATTAGGTTTATGTCCCTTTTCTCTCTGCCTCCGCCTGTTCATCCTCAACCATCTGCGGGCTCTACCAATCGCTCCACCTCCGGCTTCGTATGTTCATCCCACGGTTTCATCTGAAACCCCCTTCTGCTACCTCCCTCTAGTTTAGGGTTCCCACAGTGAGCTTCTTGCTTCTCCTCCCACTACCTATTTTCCTTCATTCCTATTAGGGTTCCCGAATATCCTCTCCTTCCTCCCTGACTCGCCTCTCCAACCACGCCTCTGCCTCCACCTCTGCCTTCGATCTTCCTCAGACTTGATTTCCCTCCTCCTCCCTGACTCTGTCCATCCTCGACCCCCCCCCCCCCCCCCCCGCACCACCAACCTCCCCCAATCCTTCCTCGACCTCTCTTGACATCGGCTCACTCCCCGCCCCCTTCTTCAACCCCCCTATCCTTCCGCGTCTCACTTTACATCGAACCACCACTGCCCTTGCTGGATGGAAAGAAGACGACTCCACATCTCTACAATAGGTATATTATGATAATGTTTTAGAAATTTTCAACCTTCTATCCATCATGATTTATTTGTAGTAGAACATGATTTACTGATACATTCATAGTATACATCTCTTATTCGGAACGATCAGTATTATGATTTGTGTTGAATATTTATTTTGAAACTGTATAGTTTATCTTCCTACTGGGTTCTATGGAGATACTGAAATATGTGCTGGTGTTCATAGATATAGAGGCTTCACTTACTAGTGTTGCAACTTCAATTCATACCACAGTCATGAGGGCAGTAATAGATCGAATTCAGCAGAGAGATGCTGTTTTCATAATACTGGATTCTTCCCTTGATGATTTTCTCTTCTTTCATTTATAAATTTCATGGATTTCAACAGGTATATCTTGTGATTATTTTTGAAATTAAAAACAGTCAAGTAATGTCCATGCATGATCATTGACATGATTACTCTACTATGAAGCAGATTTTTTAATAATAGAATTTGGAATTGTTTTAAATATCAACCAGAGAGAATTTAATATGAAATTGGATTTGTTATAAAAAACTCATTCCCATTTTATTCATGTGATTTAAAGTTTGAATTGTTGTATCATTTATATTTAATTCAGAGGTTTTTGGTTTGTTATTTAAATGTATATGCCTATAATTAATTTGTTTCATTACTATGTTCCATCATATTTATGCTTTCAGGTCAAGCATTATTGGAAATAATATTGACAACGATATTGAAATGTGCATTACAAAAGGGTTTGGTGGGGAGAATTTTATAAAAGGTTTGTAGTTTGACTACTTATCAATTATCAATTAATATTTATTGTAATTTTATCCATATTAGACATTAAAATCGTCATAATTCTCTTAGATTCATTTACTATTTTATGTTTTCCAAATATTTTTTAATTTATTTCATTTATGAAATCTATAATTTTCTTATTTAATTCTTCAAATTATTCATTTATATAAATTATTTTTCCATTAGTTAAAAAAATTCTTATGTGGTTTTCCAGTTTTTTATTGTGTGTAACTTTTAATTTTTATATAAAATACTATTATGTCCCCTATGTTAATTTTTTATTTCTTATTTCATTAAACACATAGGTTAATAACCCAATTATTTCAATAAAATATGTGTATTCATTGGTTATAAACTCTATATTAAATTATTCATTATTTTAATGATGTCACTTCGACATTCTATTCGAGAAACACATCAAGATGTGCCCATAAATCAGAATTTTGTACCTATTTTTGCTACTTCTTCAGGTTAGGTCACTTCTTTTGATTGTATATTTATTACTTTGGGTTCACACTGTTATATGGATTGATTTCAAACAATTTAAATCGTGATAGGATATCATAGTTCATTTTATATCAAGTACATGAAGCAACTGACATTTAAAATATTATATATTTTCATAGAAAATATCATAAATGATGCATGCATGTTAGGGGGCTTCATCACCATATCTGTGTACAGAGATTGACTGCCCAAAAAGTGTATATATTAATATCTATGTATAGATACTGTTTAATGTCTATGTACAGATATTGAGCTATATTTCATATATTTACATAATATCTATATAGAGATTAATATAGTAGGTATGTTGGAAATGAAAAGCATATATTTGTAGATAATATATGGTTCCAAACTTCCCAACCAATGTAAGAATTCACTTTCACTATAGCAGTAGTGTGGATGAACCACTATTAGAAAGGAATCATTGTAGTTAGGGTTCTCCCTATATTTTATAGGGTTTTCTTTCAGGGGGTGGATTCATTAGAGGAGTGGAGATGTTACATGATTAAGAAGATCTCTAAATGGATAATGTTTCAATCCAATCCCACCACCAGCTATAGGTGGTCTATTCCAAACTCATGGTTCCATATTCTGGGACCATATGATGATGAATACAAGGGAGGGACATGATCAGGTACTGCTCGAGATAGTTTCAGTTATGATATGAGTATTATATATATTCTCACTTATAAACTGAATTCTCTTGCAGTGTGGTTTTACTATTGGGAAATAGAGGTTCTATATGTGTTCAACCAGCAATAATGTGTTCCTGCCTCTTTCCATGTAGGGATCAGGAAATTTTGAATCAGATTTCAGTTGCAACTGCTCTTGTAGTCAGAGCCACTACCATTCGGTATACATTTGATGCATGTATAGGTGTAATTATCCAAATCAAATTGTCCATCAAATTGCATAGAATCTGAGATAAATCTATTTATAATTGGTGATTTTTCTAATTAGATTCCTCCTTACCCCATATTTAATAGAGGTCTGCAGACACCCAATATGGGTTCGATGCTATGACAGCTACAGTGAAGATCCAAAGATCGTTCATCATATGACTGATATTATAACAGGTTTACATGGAGACATTCCATCCAATCACCCCCAAAAATTTCCTTATTTGGCTGGACTGCATGCACATTACACACTACTTTATTTACAGTGAGTTGTCATTCAATTTTATTGGAATAATTTTTTGGTATTATAATTACTCTAATGGACTTTTCTCCCAGGCTGCAGTACCTTACCAGGATCGGGTCTGAAACAGAATAAGCGATGGGCACGAAACAAAAAACCATTTCCTATTCATAAGGATCCTAATATTGGAATTTAGAAGGGTTCCAGAGGTAAGTATATTATTATTTTTTTAATTTTATTTCATGTTCTTATCTTCATGATATATTTTTTGTTTAATTGATCACCCACATTACAAGTTTACCTATTACCTCAACTACCTTACCTTATGATTCTTGAAAACAAACATCCAATTAAAATATGGGAAAGGACAACCATATACATGCATAACTGATGACTGAATAAAATATTTATGAAAATAGAATATTAAATAATATACATGTATAGTTTATATCCTCCATATATGGTGACATAGTTAACCGAACAGTCGAATTTGAATAAACAAAGTGTTCTGGAAAACTTGTCCACTACTATAATTTCAAGCACTGGGTTAAACTATTTTGTATCAGTACATACTAACTCTTATTTGTATTTATAGAGAGTTTTCATTTAGTTTTTTGGACTGATTTTGGGTATCCTAATTACTCTAATGGACTTTTCTTCCAGGTTGGAGTACCTTACCAGGATCGGGTTTGCAACCGAATAAGTGATGGGTGCGAAACAAAAAACTATTTCCTATTCAGAAGGATCCGAATATTGGTAGTTAGAAGGGTTCTAGATTTGGAATTTAAGGTGAAAAAACATGTGATGGAGCTCTAATTTTAAAATAGTATACACATACTCTAAAAACATAACCCATTTTAACTGTTAGGACCCATGTTTTTGCAAAGAAAACCACCTCAAACAATAGGTTCTACTTTAAAATATTATATTTTTTAACTATTGTTTTTTAATATTAGGTTTTTCACTGAAAATTATTATTATTGAATATCTTATCATATGAGTGCAGGTTATAGAACACACACCTTCCAACAATAAAGAAACCTTCAACACATGCATGCTTATAGTACTCAATAAAATCAAAACCATGATTATAGGGGAGTTTCTACAAATCCTTCAACACATGCACAACATTCACTCCTGGTCCAACCATTATTACAGACTTTATCACATCTTCAGTAGTCCAATTTCTCAGAACATAACCAATGACTAATCCATGTTTTTATGGAGATGTTGAACATTTTATCTTTTTACCCTTAAACTGAGTGTCATTCAGATATCCTCCATAATTTTTTATTCTCATATTGCAATGGCATTTATTATAGTTTTTATATATTATATTACACATTTTTTTATTTTTTATGTACAAAAAGTTGTTGAATGTGTCAGAAGATCTTGAAGTTGAAGATTCAGTACAGAGGTACAATGTCATTATCTTTTATGTTTTCTACTATTTTAATTTTCTACATATTTAATCCACTTTTATTGAAAAAATTTGTACCACTAATTTATGCTTTCAATGTATTCAATATAATCAATATTAATGTCGGGTTTCAAAACTGAATACAAGGTGACAGAGTGGAGTAACACTAGATTTTGGAGAAATACACCATCATGGAAGACTGGATCAAGGGCATATTTTCAAGCAGTAGGTCATTTTATTTGGATTCAGTTAATAGTTTCTTTTACTTGTACTAAATATGACTTGTGATTCAATTTTTAGAGCACAGGATCATGTACCAATAGGTGGAAGCAATGAATGAGCCTCTAGCATGGATACTGCATGACATATATTCCCTGTTTATTTTTTTTCTCTGATCCATATAATGTTTAAAACATCCTTTTCATGTGTTTACTTCACATATTAGTTCATCATGTTTCAACGTCTACTATCTGGCTATTTTATTTTTCTAATTGACCTATTTTCTCTC
Source organism: Viscum album (assembly GCA_963277665.1). NCBI lineage: Eukaryota > Viridiplantae > Streptophyta > Magnoliopsida > Santalales > Viscaceae > Viscum > Viscum album. The sequence goes on from OY728125.1 coordinate 368,655,043, forward strand.
AGAGAGTGACATACATGGATTTTTTTTTCATAGGTTGTCCACCTTTTGGCTAGGTATCTGTCCAATTATTAATCTAATTCCATCCATCATTGTCTCTCAAATTGATCACTTGATTTCCATGCAGTGTGAGCATAGATAGAAGGGTTTATGTCTTCTGAAGGTCCAGATGAAGGATAAACCACAAATTTGAGGGAAAGTTGTCATTGCTCTTCAAATATTAGGATATGATGGTTAAATACATCCACGGATTTGTTGGCATTGCCACAAGCAGGTAGATGTGTGCTCTATAATTGAATGTTTGATCTCTTCTCCCCCCCCCCTTCTTGATTGTGGTAATCTTGTAGATTTGAAACATGAATCAGGTTTTCACTCAAGTCGCTCAATTTTTTAGTTTAACAACTTCAAAAATATTTCTTATAGGAAGTTATTATTGTTGCAATTGGAAAAAAAGTCTTAAGAATTGACACTACGAAAGTGGGAAAAGGTGAAGCCTTCTCTGCTGATGAACCTATGAAATGCCATGTTGGAATGATTGATGGGGGGGTCCAATTTGTTGGAAAACACGATGGTGAAGTAACTGATCTCTCAATGTGCCAGTGGATGACAACACGCATGGTGTCTTCTTTAATGGATGGCACGGTATGCGCTTCACTGTTCTTTTTTTTTATATCTTCAGATCACTGTTGATTATATTTAAAGCTGGAATGTGCATATGGATATTCTTTCACCCATTTACAGTATGGGTGATGTGAATATCCCAAATGTGTTCAATATATATACTTAATGTTGCCTCAATTACCCTAAGTAATTTCTTGTCCTGGTTTCACATAGCCAACTCTAAACTTTTGAGATCAAGATTTGTATTTTGTTGCTGATGTTAAAGTTAATTGTTTTTTTTTTTTGAGAGATTTTATAATGTCAAGTAGCATGTTATCTGTTCACCATTCATGCCCAGGACATGTTCTTATCTTATTAGAGTATTTAAATTAGGTATGAAGTACCCCTTTATCAGCAGCATTACCTACATAGAATTAATTTAAAGTCAACACTAGTATGGTTTACTAATGGAACTACAAGAGAATGGTGGTTCAAAAATATGACATCATAGAGGAGATCATCAAAGATCTGAATAAATGGGGGGTAGATGCATGATACAGTGAGGACAAGGAGTTAGCAGGAAGAAACATAATCCATTTAATTTCATGAAATTTAGTGATTATAGGTTTCTAAAGGTAACTTTTTTTGAATTATGGGCCAAAAATCATATGTTCTATTTTCATATTTTATAACATGAAATTTACAATCATATCTTGCTTTATCTATTGATGATATTTATTTTTTGAACAGGTTAATATCTTCTACAGTTTCTTGATGAAGCTTCATCTCTATGTGTTATTGATTTTGATTCTCCTACTTCGATAAGTGATGTTTAAAGATATGTTTGTTGATCACATATTATTAGTTTTTCAGTTGGTGTTATACTCTACTTTCAAAAACAAGTTCTCTTTATTAGTGTTATATAACTCAATTTTCAACTGTTTTATCATTTTGTGAATGCATTTGTATTCCAATATTAAGTTTATTCGGGTAGGGTTAGGGTTTTTATTTTATAGATGATATGTGATAGGAACAGTTTGTGAAATTCTCCACACAAAGAACATTTATAGAATTAAAATCATAAGAGAAACCGAAAATGATGAAAGAAACATAAAGGTTGTTCCTTATCCATTGTGTAAGCCAGATAAGAGTTCCTAGACCATGAATGACGTTACCAATAAAAATTAAATTCTTCCTTTCTTCCTTATTCTTTCTCTATTTATTCCTTCTTTCAGGTCTTCAATATGAACGGATTTCTCCTGGATGTTGCAACAGCTGATTCACATTTTCACAACTTCGAGAAGATTAGGGCTTCTCCGTGCTTTTCTTGTAACAACTTTTCATGTGTCTGCCGCAAATGATATGGCCAGCACTCCTGCTTCATCGTCCTCTTTTGCTTCCATTTCGTAAGTTATACCTCCAATTTCTTTAGCCATTATCAGAGTTGTATTCGTATTAATATTCACCACTTCAAAACCGACCTTTCCCTTAGGGTTGTACGGAGGGAAATTCTTACATACTAAATAGACATTCAAATGTGATTTCCATTCATTTTTCCATTCCCCTTCGTGTTCCCTTTCCTTCCATCATACCAAACATAATCTAAAAGTTTCCACTGAAAGCTTATATAACATATTATTGTTACCGAAATTGTGTGGCTCCATGATATATTGATATGGGCACAAGCCCCCCCTGTACACATTCCTTCTAATCTTGAAATATCATCGTTAAATTGCCCTATCAAAGTGATCACTTCCCACTTTCACTGCCCTTATTGCTTGTATTTCATCCCCCCTTTCCATGAATATACAAGTAGGCTGGAATTTTTTATTTTCTCCATGTTGTGCATTAAAATTGGTGCACATCACTTTCCCCTTTCTTATACTTTAGCTCTATTTCTTGCCTAAACCCAAGTTGAGATCCCAAAATATTTCCAGTGTTATAATTTTCCTTATATATTCTCCTATATTCTCTAATATGTTTTCAATATTCTCCTAAATATTCTCCTATGTTATTTTCTTTTCCTTATTTTCCTTATATGTTTTCAACTCTCTATATTTTGTCCAATTGTATTCCAATATTAAGTACTGCTATTTTTTTTCTTCAATATATTCAATATTCATATTCTTTATTAACTTTGAAATATAGTTTTGTATTCTTGAAAATAAGCATTGAAAGTATTGTCGTGCGAATGCACGGGTGAGTACTAGTTAATATAATTAGAAGCTATTAATAACATCATTAATAATTAAGATAATGAACTTAATTAATTAATAGTTAATAATTAATATTTAATGTAATTAATAATTAATATTAAATTAATAACTAATATAATTATTAATATAATTATAATTAGTAGTAAATAATAAATAATTAATTATTATAATTAATGGTTAATATAATATAATATAATTATTAATAATTAATAGTTAATTAGTATTTAATAGTTAGTAATTAAAGTTAGTAATTAATTTAATATAATTAATTAATAAAATTAATTATTCAATATAATTAATTATTAATGATCAATAACTAATATGATATAATTAATTAATATAATATAATTAATTATTCAATATAATTAATTATTTAATAGCTAATAATTAAAATAGTCAATTAATTAATATGGTTAACAATTAATATAATTATTTAATTAGTAGTTAATAAATAATTATATTGAATAATTATTCAATATAATTAATTAGTTAATTACTAGATAATAATTAATTATATTGAATAACTATTCAATATAATTAATTATTAATTGTTATAATTAATATAATACATTTAATTAATATAATATAATTAATTTTTTAGTATAATAAATTAATATAACATAATGAGTTAATAATTAAATATTAGTAGTTCATAGTTGATATAATAAAATGAATTAATATAAAATAATTAATTATTCAATATAATTAATTTATTAACGGGTTTTTTTAACACGTACGGAAACCACGGTCGTTAGCCAGCTATCGACGTCTGATGGCTCGCCTCCACCGATCGTCGTCGTCAGACTACTGATCATCCGCCGCTCCCACGGCCAGCCAACCACGATCACCCCCATCATCGAGCGAGGAAGGTTGCCTACACCGCAGCCCGCACTCGCCCATCCTCACACAATGGCGTGAATGATGCCAGACCACCAATTAGAACACTCGCTATGCGGGTGAAATTTGTGCCTCTGGGCCTACGAGTCGGCATTAGGTGGTTGCTTTATGTGATGCTCGAGGTGGCGATCTAGCATGCTTCAACGTAAGAGGCGGAGGACGATGAGCAGGCGTTAATGCATGTTAATCGGCAGGTGACGATGGCTAGCTAGTGGGTTGGCGGCAAGCAACACAGCTGGTGCAAAGGTGGCCTCTCGAAGGTCGGGCAAGTGGTGACTATGACAGTGATAGTCTAGCAGTGGGCGCTGCGGGGAGGCAACTGGTGCATGGTAACGACTGAGTAGTGATCCTTATCGGACTTCGAGAGGCTTCCTTGTACAGTTGTACCCACGATGCAGATTTGTGTGATGGCTGGCCACCTAAGGCGAATAGGGATCGGGCTTCAGGGGCAAATTTCCGCATATAACAGAAATAAAAAACCTATTTTCTGAAATAGGTATATCAGGAAACTATTTCCCAATCTACAGTTGAATTTTGGGGGATGCGGGTAGGAGGGGGCGTTGTTTCAAACAGCACTCGCTTTAAAAATATTAAAGGAAAGACGTGGTCCAGAACAGTGTCTTCTTCACAACTGTTCTGAAGAAGGCGTTGTTTCAGAAAGGGCTTTCCCTCCTTTTTTTAATTTTTAATTTTAATTTTTTGATATGTTTTGTTTATATATATATATATATACAACACATTTTCAAAAAATAATAATAATTATGTATATAATTAAAATAATATAAATTATTATTATTATTATTATTATTATTATTATTATTATTATTATTATTATTATTAAACATAAAAGATCTAAAAATAAAAAATACTATTATAAAATATAAAAAATATTTAAAAAAAACAATTAATATTTTATTTTTATAGTCAAATAAATTAAAATCATATTATCATTAAATATTATTATTATTAAATAATAAATATGTGCATATATTTATTTTGACGTAATAATTATTTATAATTAATAAAATTATTAATTATATTATTATTTAGCATTATTAAATACATAAATAATTATATTATATATAACATTTAAAATAATTATTTATTAATCTTTTTATTATTAAAATATTAATAATATTATTGTTATGATTATTACAAATTATTAATAATTGTATTATAAATTTTTAATAATAACATTATTATCAACAATTATATTTCCTATATTATAAATTTAATTAATATTTATTTTATATTATATTATTTACTTATTTATTAGTTACATTAAGAATTATATTATTTACATCATTATTCATAATCATTTTTTTAATTCTTGTAAATAATTTAAAATATTATTATTATTTTTTACAAATGTAATTCAAAATATTTAACAATAATAAAAAAATTAATATTTATTATTTATTATTTTTTTGACGTTCATTTTATTTTCAATTAATTTTTATTTGTACAATCAATGTTTTAAATTGTATTTTGATTTTATTTATATTATAGTTTATACGCATAATTTTTTTGAAGGGTATGTGTTATTTTTTTAATCAATAAAGTTTGTCATGTAAATTGTTTTTGGTTTGTTATATTTGTTATTTTTTCAACTATTTTTTATATGTTTAATCCATGTTTTATGTTTTATTTAAATTGTACTTATAATTTATATTTTATAGCAAAGTCATGTACATGAAATGTAATAATGTTTTAAGTAGATGAGTTTGAAAGCCAATAAATTATAAAGTATATATACAATATAAATGAAATTTGAAACATTAAATAATAATATAAAAAATAATTGAAAATAGATTCACGTACATGAAATGTAATAATGTTTTAAGCAGATGAGTTTGAAAGCCAATAAATTATAAAGTATATATAAAATATAAATGAAATTTAAATCATTAAATAAAAATATAAATCTCAATAACTGGGATGGCGATTCGGAGAAAGAACCCTAAGCTTCCTTCGCATCAATGGCGATTCAGAAAACCTTGATCTTATTACCTGAATCTCTCAATGGAGCCTTTCAATCCAGAGTGGGAAATGTCCTTCAGGGACAATCGTCAAGAAGCGAAGGAAATTTACAAACCCTCGGGCTTCAAAGATTCATCAATTCTTCGAAAGAAGAATCTTTCCTTCGCAGAGGTTCTTTCTGGAGAAGAAAATCCCACAAAGGTGGATTCATCTAAATCAAATATCACTAGGTTAGAAAATGCTGGATTCTCAGTGGTTGCGGATTCAAATGCACTGCAGCAACGGCTGGACCTTTGTAAGTATTCATTACTGGGTCGTGTTATTTACTCGAAGGGAGACAAACCCTGGTCTTCTGCTGATCTCAAAAACAAAATTTCTCATTGATGGAGTTTAAGAGATTGGAAATTTATTTCAATCGGAAAAGGGTATTTTCACATTATCTTCACCTCCTCTACTTCCTTGAATTCGGTTTGGAAGATAGGTATCCTTCAACTCAAACCTGGAATTCTAAGGTTATCAGCAGGGAATATTAATTTTAATCCTTTTAACATCAAGCAATCTAATGCTCAAATTTGGGTAAAATTGCATGGATTAAATTGGGTGTATTGGCATCCTAGAATCCTCAACAACATTGCATCATGTATTGGTACTCCTATGAGGATATATCAACACACCTTGGATGGTGAAAATGGTTATTTTGCCAAAATACTTGTGGACATTAACCTGGAAGTCAAAAGACCTGCTTCGATTCTATTTAATGCTAATGGTATTAAATCTGATATTCGATTGGAATATGAGAATGTGCCCTACTTTTGTGATGTCTGTAAAATTTTGGGACATAATATCTCTAACTGTAGGTTGATTCAGAGAAATGACAAGGTGTCATCTAAGGTTTCTGAATGGATTGATGTCAACAGAAATAAAAAGAACAAGTCTGTCTTTATTGAAAAAAAAGGATTTCTAAAGTCAGATGTCCCCCCTGTTAAAAATCATATTCCTTTTGAAAATGCTTATTTACCAAAGTATCATGTTTATTCTTCATCACAAAGAGTTTCATGGGATGATGTGGCTGAGGAGGAAGATAAGATCTTAAAACTTGTGCCTATTCAGCCGGTTTTTGAATGGGTTTCAAAGGAGGATCTTTACCTATTCTCTGAGATTAGCAATGATGTTTGTATTCTGGTTTATGACTTACAGAATGAGGAGGATGAGTATCAGTTTTTTCTGAATTTTCAGAATGAAATCCATGATTTTTTGATCTCTTTACAGGATGATAAAGAAGATGTAATTGATACTTCAAACCTGGATACTTCCACAGAGGTTGAAGATGGGCAGAACTGTGATTCTAATTCAGCTACAGAACTGAATTTCAGCATCAATACTCAGAAGAACCTGCAGATTCATCTACCAGCTTCCATGGAGAGCATGTCTGATACTTCGTCTATGTTATCTACTGTTAACAGTAATGTTGCTTCTGAAAAAAATGCTCAAAATGCTGCCCATCATTCTGGTTCCCACGGATGCTCACAAAGATTTTCAAAGGATAGTGGGATACCTGAAGTTGTTAACATTGATGACCTGCTTCAAGGCTACAAAGGTCCTTAATGCCCGAAAAGGAAAGTAGGGAGACCCCCTAAAGCCAGGAAAATCACGGATACTTCTTTAAAGGTAAGGAGTTCAAAACATATTCCCATAATGACTAAAGCATGTCTTGTTGAGCTGGTTGAATCTGGAAATAAATTACCATGAGTTTTCTCTCGACTGGTTCATGTCACTTAATGGCAATGGTTTGGACATCAAAGGATTCAAAGTTATTTTTTTTTCGGAGTTCACATGGAGCTGAAAATGGCTGTGAATGGGCCGGACATCATGGTTTTGGGTGATTTTCTTTGCTGGTTTTGGTTTGAACCTTATGAGCTTTCCATCAGGAACAGCAATAGCGCTGCTTGTTTTTCGGGCTGAGATCAGAATCACGTGAGGTTATATAGATTTGATAATTGTCTCCTCGGTAACCTGAAAGGGTCTGATAATGCAGTTCGATGGGCAGTGGGTCGCGGTGACATCAATCTGTGGAAAAAAATCTGGATTTCCTGGAGGCAATTTTATCCATGGTGCAGTGGGAGGTGTTTGAAATAATTATGTCGGTCGATGAGCCGAATAGGTGTACTTTTTTCAGATCATATTAATGAAGGTTTCAGAGTTGGGCATTCATGGATCTCATTCATTCTAGAGGCAATACTGATGGGGGATCTTTATTTTTCTTTCTTTTCATCCTATCTTTAGTGCAAGGATATACCTTGGAAGTTGAAATTTTTGGTTTGGCACATGTGGAATCAGGCGATTCCTTCAGATGAGAATATTCAGGTCAGAGGAATCACGCTGGCTTCTTGATTCCAACATCGTCTTTTGACACAGCAGGAGACTACCAATTATTTGTTCTTTCTAGGGGATTGGGAACTATTTTTTAGGGGTCTGGAACTTCATTTTGCAGGAGATGAATATTCACGTTGTTGATGGTTTGAGGCAAGAAAGGATAGAAGAATGGTTTCAGAGGCAATTCATCTTGGGGTTGATGGCTTCTTTTGGTGGAAGGTATTCTTTTATGTTGTTATTTTTTGGCTAATAAAGGCCAGGGCTGTTGTCTGCTTTGGTTTTTTTCCTTTTCACTTTAACCATTTTTTATGGTTTTGGTGTTTTTTGTTTGTATTTTTCTTGTACTGTTTTCTTTTCTCTTTAATAAATTTCCGTTATATATATAAAAATATAAAAAATAATTGAAAATAAAAAAAAATTAAGAAACGTTGATGAAAAATAATTTCAATGACATAAAAAATTGTTGATTCAAAACATATCATTTGTACTTACATGTTATGTTTTTAATCTATAATGTTTTTGTCATATAAATTATTATTGGTTTGTTATATTTATTAAATTATTTTTATTTTCAATTATTTTTTATATGTTTAATCCATGTTTGATATTTCATTTAGATTGTTCTTATAGTTTATATTTTATAGGCTTCCAAAGTCGCATACTTGAAACATAATAATGTTTCTAGTATGTGACTTTGAAAGCTTATAAATTATTTTTCATCAATAATTTTTATAAAATTATTTTTATTTTCAACTATTTATTATATTTTTAATCTGTGTTTTAAGTTTCATATAGATTGGTCTTATAGTTTATATTTTATAGGCTTTCAAAATCACATACTTGAAACATTATTACCTTTCAAGAAGGTGACTTTAGAAGCCTATAAAATATAAACTATAAGTCCAATTTAAATGAAACTTAAAACATGGATTAAACATATAAGAAATAAGTGAAAATAAAAAATAATAATAATTATAACAAACCAAAAATAATTTACACGACACAAACTTGATTGATTTAAAACATAACATTTACACTTCAAAAAATTTATATATAAACTATAAATACAATCTAAATGAAACTTAAAACATTGAATTTACAAATAAAAATTAATTGAAAGTAAAAGAAACATCAAAAAAATAATAAACAAAAAAATTTAATTTACACAAAAAATGTTTGATTGAAAAAAAAATTAAGTACAAATGTTATGTTTTCAAACAACTGTATTTTGTGTCATTGAGATTATTTTTTATCAACGTTTCTTACAGAGTTATTTTTATTTTCAATTATTCTTTATAGGTTTAATCAGTGTTACAAATTTCATTTATATTGTATTTATAATTTATAATTTATTGTCTTTCAAAGTCACTTGAAACATTATTACGTTTCAAGTAGGTGACTTTGGAAGCCTATATTTAATTTACACGACACAAACTTGATTGATTTAAAACATAACATTTACACTTCAAAAAATTTATATATAAACTATAAATACAATCTAAATGAAACTTAAAACATTGAATTTACAAATAAAATTTAATTGAAAGTAAAAAAACATCAACAAAATAATAAAAAATAATAATTTACACCAAAAAATGTTTGTTTGAAAAAAAATAAGTAAAAATGTTATATTTTCAAACAACAGTATTTTGTGTCATTGAGATTATTTTTTATCAATGTTTCTTACAAAGTTATTTTTATTTTCAATTATTATTTATAGGTTTGATCAGTGTTACAAATTTCATTTATTTTGTATTTCTACTTTATAATTTATTGGCTTTTAAAGTCACTTACATGAAACATTATTAAGTTTCAAGTAGGTGACTTTGGAAGCCTATAAAATATAAATTATAAGTACAATATAAATAAAAATTAAAACATTGATTAAAAATATAAAAAATAGTTGAAAATTAAAATAATTTCTTAAATATAACAAACCAAATATAATTTACAGGACACAAACTTTATTATTTAAAAAAACATTTACCCTTCAAAAAATTAATTCACATAAAATATAGTATAAATAAAATATAAATGGAATTTAAAACATTGAATGTCCAAATAAAAATTAATTTAAAGTAAAAGGAATGTCAAATAAATAATAAACAAAAAAAATAATTTAAACAAAAAATGTTTGATGCAAAACAAATAATAAGTACAAATGTTGTGTTTTCAAACAACAATATTCTGTGTCATTGAAATTATTTTTCATCAACATTTTTTAAAAAAAATCTTTTATTTTTAATTATTCTTTATATGTTTAATCAATGTTTCAAATTTCATTTATATTGTATTTATACTTTATAATTTATTGTCTTTCAAAATCACTTACTTAAAACATTACTACGTTTCAAGTAGGTAACTTTGGAAGCCTATAAAATATAAACTATAAGTACAATATAAATGAAAATTAAAAAATGAATTAAACATATAAAAAATAGTTGAAAATAAAAAAATCATAAATATAACAAATCAAAAAATAATTTTCATGAGATAAAATTTATTGATTAAAAATATAACATTTACACTTCAAAAAAATTATGAGCATAATTCTTATTAAGTATAATATTGTTAATTAGATTATTAGAATTTATTATTAATTATGTTATTATTGTAAAATATTATGAATTACATTTTTAATAAATAATAATTATATTATAAAATATTTTCAAAAATTACAATAATAATTATGAAGCCACCATTATGCAAGAAATTGGATGATGGTCGTTTATTAGTCGAGGCCGATCCTGAAGCCCTTCAACAACGTACGCAAATGTGTAAGTTTTCTGTTATGGGTCGTACTTCTTACCTCAAAGGTGACAAACCTTGGCATTTCTCTGATCTTAAATTAAGAATTACTCACTGCTGGGGCTTCATCGATTGGAAACTAATTCCAATTAGATGTGGCTATTTTCATATTTTATTGAACTGGAGGAATTAAATAATGTCTGGAAATTAGGAAACATCCAACTTAAACCTGGTCTCCTTCAAATCTCAGAATGGGACCGAACCTTTAATCTGCACACTCATAAAAACACAATGGAAAATGTTTAGATCTAGTTTCATGGTCTTAACTGGTTCTACTGGAACCCTAAGATTCTGAATGACATAGTCTCATGCATAGGAACCCCTCTTAAGATCGATCAATGTACTCTTAATGCAGAACTAGGATTGTTTTCTAGGATCATGGTGGAAATCAATTTAGACTCTAAATTATCGAATGTTGTTAGATTTAATGCAAAGGATCATAAATCAGAAGTTAGAATTGAATATGAACAAAAACCACCCTTTATTGAACTTTACAAGATAGTTGGACATTCTATCCTTAAATGTAGGGTAGTCAAAAGCCAAGTTGTCCACCCAAAAGACAATGATTGGACTGAGGTTAGAAATAGGAGAGGCAAGGCTAATGTTATTGACAAACCTGAACCCCTTAAAAAGAGAAATGAAATTTTGGTTAAGAAATCAACTCACCCAAACCATTTAGGTGACACCTCGGGTAATACATGGGTTGAACTGGTTGAAATGGAATAAAATGAAAAAGCAGAGCAGGACATTTTAGAAGATATTGAAAAACTGGTTGTGGATGTCATACAATCTGAACTGTTAATTGAAAACTATGTGACACATTCTGTTAAGGCTACTTCCCGCCTCTCTTCAGAGGAGAATGAACAGGTTCTGGCATCCAACTCTCTAGATTGTTCTGGCTTGGTCAAGTCACAGCAGGTTCAAAATGTGGATACCTCTACAGGTTCTATCTTTCATCTTAGTGTATCCATTAAAGGTAAGAAGATGGACAGTCTTGGTCAATCTTCTTACCCTGTCTCCTGTTTAGATATTGGCTCTCAACAGGTGACTCTCACTACTCCTTGTACACTGAACAAGGTCAACATTCACAACTCTGAATACGCCGAAGGAAGGAACACTACCAATTCATCTTTAGACATGGACAGTTTTGGCCAACTGTCACAGACTGCACATTCTGAAACGAATACAGACATATCGGTGAACACTTATGGACAATTTCCCTCCTCCTCGGATTGCACAGACAATGTAGGAAAATCAGTGGGAAGTTTTGAACAGATTTCCAAGGCTTCGGGCGCTACTGTTATTTCTGTTGGGAAGAACACACACAACGAACCTGCTAATTGTAATATTCTACAACAGGTCCCAAATTCCATAACAGCCCATATTTTGGCTACATGGGCCACAGATTTGGACTCCAATAAAGGCCAACATCCAAAACAGTCCGGCACATCGATTTTTTCTTAAGAAGACTTCACTGAACAGAATGTAAAAGATCCTACTGGGCAGACTAAACGCATCTCTTCGTTCACAGAGTTGCATACATATGCTCATGCAGGAAAATAGACAGGTACCCTTGATCAGATCACCACTTCAGGTACCCTCATCACTGATGTTAAGCGCATTTCTTCTAATATCAATATATTGGATACTGTTAGCAATAAGGATATTAGTTGCACAGTGACATCATCTATTAAAATACCTCGCAAGATCCTTCCATGGAATCTTTGACTGTAGGTTCCAATGTCAACTCCTTGGGCTCCACTAAGGATAAGAAGGAGTCTAACCCAATCCCTAATTTGTCTGAAAATGTTAGATGATCATCTAGGCACAAGTGCTCGGATAGTAAGAAAAAAGGGAGTTCTAACTCCAAATATAGGTATAAATGAAGATATTATATTGGAACTGTCAAGGTATTGCAAACCCTGACACCTTCATTATTTTAAAAAGAATGATCAACATTCAGAAGCCCTTAATTTTTTCCATTTTTAAACCAAAGATAAATTTTTCCACTGATTTAGTAATTTTTTGTCGTTTTGGATACACCTTCATAGGTGCAAGTAAAAACAACACCAATATTGATACTCTTTGGATTTTTGATTATTCCTCTTTGTCAAATATTAATGTTTTTCATATTGCTGATCAAAGTTTCATCTCTGACTTTATGATTGATAGCACACATCTCTTTTGTTCCTTTATTTATGTAAAGAAAAAATATCAGGATAGGAGGACTCTTTGGAATGACCTCTCCTTGAGTTCTAGTATCCATTTTCCCTAGTTTGTTGTTGGAGATTTTAATGTTATTCTATCTTCAAGTGAGAAACTTGGTCCACTCCACTCAACTATATCTATGAGGGAATTTCATGCTGAAATAGGGAACAAAAATTTAACTGAAATTTCTCTCCTTAGTGCCAAATATACATTGTAAAGGAGTCAATACAATAGAGTGGTTGCGAGAAAACTATATAGTTTTCACTAATGGCCATGCTTTAGATAAATGGGACATCATTTCTAGCACCACTTGTTGGAAACGGGCATGCAGCGGAAGCCCCAAACAGGTGGGTTTTTTATTTAAATTTTTTCACCAACGATCAACGTATATTTGTCGACATCAGTGAACAGCAGTCCAGTCTTAGCTAAGGACCACGCATTAGGGATTTTAAGCATAAACATAAACTGTAAAATACCTGGTTTATATCTGAAGTCGTGCACTATGTCTGCTCGTCGTTGGAGGTCACTGCTCGAAGAATCTGAAGTCGAATTCCTCTAGACCGTCCGCATGCATTTCAAGGAATCCGTGGGAGCACCGTTCTTCATAAACCGGGTGCTAGTGCAAATTTGCGACGATGCCTTCAACGCTCCAACGACCACCGCATTGCATCGCTAGCGATGCCTGAGAGAGAGCTTCATCCGAGCTCTGTGGATCCAGAGCATCTCTCTCTAGATCATGGGAGAGATAAGAGAAGAGAGAATCCCCATGAATAGTGTTTGGAAAATGCCTCTCCTCTTCTATTTATAGTGCTTAAATAAAAATACCTGGTATCGCCTCGCCGGCCCCGAATACTAAACGCACTATCAACGACAGTTTATGACTACTAAACTGAGTCATAAATATTATTACCACTTACTTGTAATATATTAAAATATATTACATGATAATAATCAAGTCATTAACTCGACTCGTCGCTCCCATAAATATTAATTGAACCTTGAATAATTTAATATTCGTTAATTAATATTTTTCATGTATTTACTTAAAACTCGTAAATACATTTAATAAATAAATTCAATACTCGTTATTCTAAACTTGAATAATATGAATTTATTTATTTCATTGGTGATCATTTAACTTTGGACAAATCTCGGACCCCTGTGGTGGGGCCCACCATGTCCAAAACTCCTATTCAACCAAATAGGGCAGATTCTTGAATACGCTATTGTGTGTGACCCTCTAGACCCTTATTTCGACAGCAGTGAATAGTATTCACAGACCAAGAGCGTGATCTAGCAACCCATCATAGCCCCTGAAGAAATAAGGATTGTCACAATAGAGACAACCAACCTACGAACACGCACTGTGTAATATTATCTCTTTGTTAGTAATATCTCATAAAGCAGGACGCACTCACGTGTCATCGCCTTTTTCTAGCTTTATAGTTTATTGATTTAACTGGATGGATTTACCCTTGACTGTCATGCCCATGGTCTTATAAAGGTACTACCATCCATATCAACATGGCCTGAGATATATTACTCCAATAACTCGGAAGCGACAAATCCTTTCTTGACCATTCAACCAATGTCATTCCACCAATGACGCACCCAACACCAACTACCTCGTCATGACTTCATCGCCATGGTTTTCGTCTTGTATGAAAGTACGCAATCAAATGACATACATTGGTAATGATCTCAAGTCAGGAGACCATTACACATGATCGTAGATAAAAACATCTAATGACACCCGAAACATGTGGAGTTCCTATTGGCGGGTCAGTCATCATGATCTCACTACTAGAGATCACCAAATGCAAACTTCATGAGAAGAAGTCTCAATGCTTATGAGCCCTCAACACCTGATAGCCAAACATCTACTGTGTCCAATCAGTAAGATGTATCTAGACTATAGAACATATATTTAAGATTAATGTCATAGTATCTAGAGGTTCTCATTATAGCATGGGATCTGCTATAACCTTTCGATACGACAATTAATCTTTGGACATTACCATTTAAATAGTGGATGCAGAACAGTTTACACTATAATGGTAAGATAACATCATGCATAGCTAACTGTATACATGATACGGTAATCAAAAGCACTAAATAGTTGGGTCTAGGGCACCCACTATTTCAACACCACTCTCCCAAAAATCCAATCTAGCCATCATCCTATCTTGGTCACTATCTCTCACAAAACCATGAAATCTCCTCTCTCATTTAGATTCAACAATGCTTAGTTCTCATATCTAGAATGTTGTAATCTCATTAAAAACTTTTGGTCCTTTGTGACTCAATCCAATGATGCCTTTGTTTTTACTCTTAAATTAAAATTTCTCAAACAAAAGATTAAAAATTAGTGCAACTCTAAAGCCAAACAAATTGATAGTGTCATTTTGCTTCTTGAGATTGAGCTTCATCAAATCCAAAACAGTAACACAAACTCGGACTTTTCTTCGGATCAAAATTTAGAAATTATCATTTCTGTGAAACTCAATTCTCTCCTCACTTTCAAGGACAACATATGTAAGAAAACTTTCAAAATCAAATGGTTAACTGATGGTGATAGAAATACCAAATTCTACAATTCTTTGTAGATGGTCTGGAAAGCTTGCAGACCTTTAGCCTCTCTCAAAGATGGAGACAACCTTTTGGATAATGAAGAGAACATTGCTAATCATGTTGTCTCCTACTTTGAGTCTTTGTTCAATGGACCTGGCTCTAACAAGGAGATCATTCATGATATCATTCTGACAATTGTCACTGATGTTGATAACACTTTCCTCGTTAGTGTTCCCCTCGATCATGAAATCAGAGACAATGTTTTTATCTTAAATCCTGACAGTGCCCCAGGTCCTGATGGTTTTAATAATGGCTTCTGTCAGAAATATTGGGATATCATCCAAACTGATGTTTGAAAACTAGTCAAATATTTCTTCTCTAGTGGATTTCTACCTGATGGGTTGAATGCCCAATTCCATTGATTCTAAAGGTAGACAATGCCTCTGAGATTCAAATCTTTAGACCCATAGCTCTTATCAACACTCTCTATAAAATTATCACCAATTTGATTGCGAATAGGCTTTCCACTATTACTGATAAAATTATCTTCGGGAATCAATTTGGATTTTTCAAGGGCAGATCCATCCAGGACTGCATTTATCTCGCCTCTGAATGCACTAACACATTAAACAATAAAAATAGAGGTGGTAGCATTGTTATAAAACTTGACATTAGGAGAGCCTTTGATACGATGGATTGGGATTTCATCTTCAAAGTTCTTCATGGCTTTGGATTCAATAATACCTTCATCTCTAGAATTAAAACCCTTTTCAATTTAGCCTTCATTTCCATCCTGATCAATGGTTCTCCTAGAGGCTACTTCAATTGCACCAAAGGTGTCAGACAAGGTGATCCCCTATTTGCAATCCTTTTTTCTATTTCAGAAGACTATTTAAGTCGTCTGCTCACTCGTCTGGTTGACAAAAACAAGCTTCAAACTATTCATGCTTACATAAATTTGAATGATCTCACTCACCTCCTATATGCAGATAACATCATTCTGTTTCTAAAGGGTGATAAAAGAAACATTAGAACTCTCAAAACTGCTCTCACTCACTATGAGGAGGTCTCGGGTCAAGTCATTGGCTGGAACAAATCCTTCATCTACTTTGGGAAAAACTTTCCGGCTAGTAGAAAAAGTGGTATCATCAATGAGTTTGGCATCAAAGAAGGAACTATTCCCTTCAAGTACCTTTGGGTTCCCATCTTTTGGGGCAGGCCCAAAGCAAGCTATTTCTCTAACATTGTTGATCAAATTCTTAATCAGTTTTCCACTTGGAAATGAAAATCTTCATCCATGGAAGGGAGAATCTATCTTGTCAATTCAGTTATCGTCTCCAAATTGGTCTACTCTATGATGGTCTACAATTGGCCGGTTGGTCTCATAAAAAAATAAATGTTTACATCAAAAAATTTGTTTGGACTAACAGCACCTTGGATAGGAAACTTGTGACTATTCCTTGGGCTACTTGTTGTAAACCTTTGGACAAGGGTGGTCTTGGTATTAAAAACTTAAAACTCTTTAATGAGACCCTTCAAGCCAGACTAACTTGAAACTTGATTCACAATGATTCCCCCTAGATTGCTTTCATCAAAAATATGTTCCTTGATAGATTGAAGAAAGGTAACATGAACTTCCTGAAGTCTTCCATTTGGCCCTCCATTAGAAATATGTATACCACAATATTATGACTAATTCTAGATGGATGGTTTCTAGAAACTCCTCCATGAACTTCTGGTTGGATAACTGGACAGGGGCTCCTCTTGTCTCAATGATCCCACCTAACCATACCTCTGATAATATCAACAACACTGTATGCAACGTTCTTAATTCTCGTATGGATTCTCTTCCTGAAAATTTTGTTCAAATTATTAATAATTACCCTTTTTCTATCTCGGTTGATCTTTTAATTTGGGAACCTGCTTGCAATGGTTTTCTAAATTCAAAAAAAAATCTATAAACACTCTTTTCATAACTTTGAAAATGACTTCAATTGGATCAAATTCTTTGATAAGTCTTGGATTAAACCTTCAAGATTTACTCTTATTTGGTGTCTTACCTACAACAGGGTCCCTACTGATACCTGTTTGCAAATTTTTGAGATCCAGCTTTGCTCAAAATGTCATCTATGCAATCAACATAGAGAGGATACTAGCCATTTATTTTTGTCTTGTGCTACCGCCACTGCTCTTTGGAATTATATTATTGACATCTTTGATTGCAGATGGTTGATTCTTGATTCTATCAATGCCCAGCTAAAACGTTGTGTTGATATGGATAACTCCCAACAAATCAAGAACTTGTTTCTTGCTGGGGTTGCAGAGCTTCTTCATGTGATCTGGTATGATAGAAATGCAATTCTTCACAATAATTGCTCACTTAACATTAATGCAAGTAGAATGTGAATTCTCATCGCTATTCGTGAAGCTGCGTTGATTCAGAAAGGGTGCTGCAACAACTATGTGGCTGACTTTATGATCCTGAGACATCTTCGGGCTGATGCCATATTCAGCCATCGAGACGCACGTTTGAAGTTTTCTAGAGACCACCGCTCCCATGATGAATCAAAATCAATGGGGACAGAGCCTCTAAAGGAAATCCGGGTCCTGCAGGATGTGGCTTTATCTTCAGAAATCATCTTGGTCAGATCATTGGGTGCTTTTTTGGAGGTTGCGGTATTGCAACCTCTCTGGAAGCCGAAATGTTGAGTGTGATCAATGTCATCTCTTTCGCCATGCACCAATGTTGGAACAACTTATGGATTGAAAGTGATTCAACGTGCATGCCATTTAATGGGGTGATTCATCTTGCTTGGCCGCTTATTACACATTGGATGAATTGTCTCCGTTCTCCCAAGACATCAACTACATTGCAACTCATACCTACCGAGAGGCAAATATGGTTGCAGATGGTCTCGCCAATAAAGGGGTTGAGCAAGACATCACCTGGCTGGAGCATCTCCCGAACAACTTGCTTCCCCTTCATGTGAAAGATTGTAATATGATCCCCTCCTTTAGACTCATGTAAGATCTACTTTATTAAATAAATTTTGCTTTGGTCATTTGACCAAAGCGCCACCTTCTTTAAAAAAATGAATAATAATTTAAATAATATAATACATAAAGTAACTAATAAATTAGTTAATAATATAATTTAACATGAATATTAATTAAATAAGTAATATAGAAAATATAATTGTTAATAATAATGTTATTGTTAACTATTTATAATACAATTATTAATTATTTGTAATAACCATTATAGTAATATAATTAATATTTTAATAATAAACAAATATATAAATAATTATTTTAAATGCTATATATAATCTAATTTTTATGTATTTAATAACACTCAATAATAATATAATTAATAATGTTATTAATTATAAATAATCATTAAGTCGTATTGAATATGTGTGCATAATTATTATTTAATAATAATATTATTTAATGATAATATGATTGTAATTTATTTGGCTATAAAAAGAAAATATTAATTATTTTAATAAATACAAAAATATTTAATAAAACATTTTTATTATTTTAATCTTGAATTTTTTTATTTAATAATATTATTATTATTTTGTTTCAATTATTTTATTTATATACATTATTATTATTATATATATAATTTATTAACAAATTTAGACTAATATATATTTATATATATTGGGTCTGTTTCATGAGGCCTACGGGCCATGTACTGAGGGTCTTCAGACCTCTATATTATAGGGTTTGTCGGTCTATATATAACAAATAAAAGGGCTTGATGGATAAAATATCCCTTTGGGGGCTATGACCCGTCCTTCAAGCCTGTGGGTGTGGGGTGTGTGTGTTTCGTTATAATTGTGCCCCCAATATCTTATAATATATATGTATTTTTAATTTCTAATTATATTAATAGTATTATTAAATATTAATTACATTAATTAAGTTATTAGTTGATAATTATATTCATAACTCTATTATTATTATTTATATTATTATTTATTGCAAATGGGGTGTAAGTGGTGCAGCACACCCCAACAAACTGTATCTAGGCGGCTGGGGTTCAAATCTCAACTGCCACATTTATTTGGCCCCCAAATTAAATTGGGGTGGCTCTTTGGTGGTCGCCAAAGTGATGGAGGGGTCGCGCCATTAGGCACAAGTGCGGTGCAGACGGTAGAGACCCAAACCCATTAATTGTTTTAATAACTAATTAACTATTAATAGTTAATAATTAATTATTATATTATATTATATTATATTAACCATTAATTATAATCATCTACTATTTCCATTTACTATTAATTATAAATATTAATTATTAATTATTATACTGGTTATTAATTAACTATTAACTATATTATTAATAATATCTAATTACAATAATTGTATTATTTAAAAGTTGAGGCTGAAGTCTTAGTTTATTCAGGAAAACGGGCTACAAAAACGTGTATTCGGATAACGAGGTATAGATCCAACCTTGCACCACCTGCGCGTCACACAGCGAGACCCAACGGGGTAGAGGGTTCATGAGTAATTATATTAATTCTCTTATCAGTTGACAACTTGGTTGTTAATATTTATATTATAATTCTTTAGTTAAATTATTAATTATTAATTAATTAATTTAAATTTTAATATGTTATTTACTTTATTTGTTTTATTTAATAATTATTTTAATTAGTTAATTATGTACTATTAATGATATATTACATATATTATTTATTATTTATTATATTAATTGTTTTATTAACCAATATACACACATACAACAAAATAATAATTTTTTTTTAAAACCCACCAGGATGGATGAACAATGTTTAGTCTTCTTAAAAACCCGAAGCAAGAAGTGTGGACCCCATTCACTCTTACTATCGAAGGCTGAAACTTGAACGACTATTTCGAGCCTATTTTGCAAAATATCTAATACCCTATCTTATTTTTTGAATTTTTATTTTATAAAACTCATTTAAGAAAAAAGGTCTCATTTTGAACAAAAAGATCTGGGACTGAGTAATTCTTATTACATTGGAAATTAAGAAAATTATCAACAATTTTTTTACATTAAAGCCTAAATCGATTGATTGGACCTTCTAAAATTATGCTGAAACTATTGCGGTGTTGATAGTATGTGTTAAATTAAAAATGTTATGCATTCTGAATTGCAAATCTCGAAATCAGGATTTTCACGTTGAGCTGGAAAGACGATAGAATCATTTACAATCTTCTCAACCATGCCAAAGTCTTAATTGATCTTTTGATGTTTGAAAATTGAGCACAAGTCACTACAATATTGATATTATGTACTGAATTTAAAATGTCATGTACAAATTAAGTTCTATATTTTGAGCTACATACCTCAAAATTTGATGATTCTTATTTTACGATTGTTTAAATGTTCAAAAATTGAGGTGAAGTTACTGCAATGTAGATGTTATGTGCTGGATGCATGAACTATATTCTATATTTTGAGATACAAACCTCAGAATCAGATACTTTGTTGAATTTAAAATATTTTATAAACCATGTTTTGTATTTTGAGAGACAAATTTCGAAATCCGGAGATTCTTGATGCACTTTGACGTTCTGTGTCGGATTTAGAATGCTTTGTACAAACTACGTACTATATTTTGAGCTATAAGTCCTTGGAATCGGAAGATTCTTTGTGCGTCACAAATATGAGAGAATTTTCTATAATTATATATATATAAATCTCTAAAGTTTTATCAACTACCCCGCCATATGAATAAACTCAAAAATTGAGACAAAATTACTCAACTATGCTCAAAATATTTACACAAAGTTATAATTTGAGCTACACATAATCCTCTTGCGTTGAAATTGAAAGAAAATTCTCTACAATCTTGTCAATTACAACAAAATCTGGATCCCATCTGCACCTTGTAGAATTTGATTGAAGTCGATGCATTATTATGTGTTGGATTTAAAATTTTCTGTACAAAACAAGTTCTGTGCCACATCTTATAAGCTACAGACCCTTGAATTGGATTATTCGTTTTGGCATTGAAAAGCTCAGAAAATACTTTACAATTTAGCTCGTTTATACATTCGAAAATTGGTACGAATTCAGTGCAATAAAATAAGCCTCTTAAAACATTGGATCGCTTGGAAACTAATTTTTTGAACCTTGAGAATGGATTTATCAATAGTTGATTATAATTGTCAAATTACATGCACTGTTGTCCTTTTAGATTCGTTCTTAAAAAATATATTGAATTTTACCACTTTCCTTCTTAAATCATTCAAAAATATGAATCCGCCAATTATAATGCAACTCAAAGGAAATTGTATCAGCATAAATGTGAACCAACAAAATTTAGCAAACTGCATACCACAAACCTCTTCATTAAAATGGTTAAAAACCATCATTGATCAAGGATCCTTTCATCAAGATCCTTATTATGAGTGAATGCTCAAGAAACCTAATGTTGAGATAGATGGGAATCTGACTTAATCCAATCCCTAAATTTTTCAGTGACTGTAAATTTGTACTTTTTAACGACAAGGATTATGAGTCACTATAAAAAAAATCCTTTGAATACTTTCTATTTAAATAGTAAAATTCCCCACCAAACATAACCCCAGCGCAACCGCACTTTCACCTCAACACTGGGTGGAACATCAGAAAGATGTCTCGAAACAAAGCCTAAAAGCATCAAAATTCTACACAACAAAAAATAAACGGCTAATGCGTATGAATGCAAGTGTGGGAGAGGAAGACACCTCACAAACCTCTGCACAGAATCACAGCGTGCCATGTGGATTAAACCTCCTCCGGGAATCGTGCCTGTAGTTGGGCGTTTCATCAATGGTTCTTCTCACATAGTCCATGAACGGGAGAGGAGGGGTTCGAGGAGAAAGCCCATTAACGGTGGTAGGCGATTGGCGGTCCGGCGTGGCCAGAGCCTGGAAACCAGGAGATACCCTGGAGGAGGATGGTCGAGTTCTTCTGGGTGTGCTGAGGAAGAACAAGAAGATTCCTGCAGTGGACATTAGGAGCACCAGTAGGGCTACAATGACCCCCCACAGGGAACTGTCAACACCAAAAGTGGAAGCTTCCACTCCCCCAGGGTGGTAGCTAACACCCAGCTCAACCTTCTGGCCTGCACCCACACCCATCCATAACTCAATGAGGTCAGGTCTTCTCCATTATTACAGTAATGCACCCCCCCCCCCCCCACCCCAAAAAAACAAAAAACAAAAAACAAAAAACAAAAAAAAACAGAAAAAAAACAAAAAAACAAAAACAAAAAAACAAAAGTAAGATAGGTTCGCACCGGTTGCTGGGAGAATAATGGTGACATTATCATCAAACCTCTGGGATCCGTGTACACTGACCTGCGAACAAAATCGGCAGAGAGATTATATAATGATTTTTTATGAAGATTTAAATGCTGTTTCCATGTGTTTCAAAAAATACATTCAAATAAATGACCCTGTTAAGTTCTGATAAATGCTACCTCGTATCGCGCACGCCCGCCAATACCAAAAGCATCTATATGTTTGGAAGTGATCATGAGCATATCCCGATTTTGCCAACCGATTTCAACATCTACAACGGGAACAGGGCCAAGAAAAAATATCAAAAAACATTACCATGTGCAAAGCAAGGTTCAAAGGGGGGGGGGGAGTTTTTGAAATGATTGCATTAAAAATTTTACTTCACAGCTCAATTGAAAAGATTAGGCATAAAGTTCTCAGAGCATTCAAAACTGAAGTCAACATCCAAATACCAATTTAAAAATGCATTTGAGAATATATATAGCTTGAACTGCTTCAGTAAATAAATCAAAATAATTATAAAGCATTGATATCATAATTCATAAGATACCAAAAGATCCAACAAGAATTCCGAGTTTTTCTGTTGAAAGTCAACAACAGTAACAAAAAAAACCCTATGCAGTGCTTTGATACAGCACTGGTAAAAGTTGTTCCCTTACAATTATCCCACAAAGACCTGATTGTTTCTTTTATTCTTCAAGCAATAAGGTGAGATTTTACACTTTTGAATGTTGGGGTGTTTTCATGGATTAATCAACCTGTTTGCTGTGAAACTGACTTGCTAGTTGATGTTAGTTGATTGAAACATCAAATGGCAGTAAAACTTCTATAATTATCATGAAGAAAATCTGATATTTTGGTATTTGATTTTTCCAGGAAGTACTGTTTTCTGTTTCTGTTAATTGTCCTCGATTAAAGTGTGACATGATGGTTATGACAGTGCACACTGATGTTTATTATATATTTTACTAAAGACATGCACCATATTTATTTTGTATCACTAATCATGAGACATAGGTTTCTCAATTGCTAACACTATTTCATCCATCGTCCATCATGCTTAGTAATTCTATGACCTCCATGGATGAGTCAAATTTATTGTTTGTAAATAGGCACCTACATTGAATTATATTTATCCTTCTTAGTTTTACACTCGACTTGCATTCTCTTGCAACATTTTACTTTTGATTTACTAACAAAACTAACCCAATGATACCATGTATTTTAAGACTCTAGGATAAGACACAAGATTGATGGGGGAATGAATCTAAAGAACTATACATCTTTTTGAGAGCATCTTTAAATGCTAAAATTATACATTGTTTGCTGGGAATTTTGTTTAATGCACATTAAAAAATAAAATAAAAAACAATCTATAGAAGTGACTGCTCTAGTGGGAAATGAATCTGCAAGATTATTCACCCATGGGCATCATTAGCAGAAAGGAAGTGACAATTCTGGTGAGAAAAGAAGCTTCTTGAAAGGCAGACAAACCTCACGAAACTAGAATAAATTTACAAAATAACCAAAATTTACAATAGCTTTGGACTAAATTTATTGATCAAAATAAGAAAATTATTCACTGTGATTTCCTAAGTAATCTCTTTAGAAGGAAAAGTTCCAACGTCTTCATATGTGGACATCAAAGAAAGGCTACCAGTTTTACCTGTATTCCCCACAATAGTAATGACAGACTTGTTGTAATGGGGGTCGAAGTTGAACTGCAGCATATCCTGAAACAGTAAGATGGTAAAGGATATATATGGGTCAATTCTACTATAAAGTTCAAATGACTGAAAATATAAATTAATCATCTAAAGGACACAGACAAAATACTCGATGTCAAAGCTAAACTAAATGCAAATGCGAGTAAAACTACAACATAAATAGGCATGCACACTGCCATTTACTTCTCTCTCTCCAAGCAAACCCTTTTTTTCCTTTTTTTTTTTGGGTTTTACAAAAGAATGCTAATACCTTGCCCATTCCTGCAATGGAAAAGCCCCCAATAAAAAGTGCAGAAGCAGATGCTGAGACATGGGTAGCTTCTCTCAAGGATGCAGTAATGGAGATATATACATCTGGTCTTGCATCCTTTGAAATGGGTACATAATGCTCCAACTGCTCTGGAGAGTATGGAAAGAAAAGGCAATATGAATTACCAGTATCCAGATCTCTCCATGGCACTGCGTACCTACAGTCCATGCAAGGACAAGGTAAAGAAGGATAACTTTATAATGATCTTAGCAGCAAGAGAACATTATGGAATCCTACCCGATGTAATGCGGATCTACTCTGCAGTCATATAAGATTTCCCTACTGTTCCCAGGTGCTTTGAACTTTTGGTCATGTGAACTGAATTTCAAATGGAAATAACAAAAAATACCAGTTTAAAAATGATTTAAATAAGTGGCTTGCACAAGAAATAATAGATGTTCAAAAAAAATGGTAGAAAAAAACCAAAATACAGGACAAAGTGTGGAAAACAACCATCAGGAAAAACTGTACCCATAAGGGGCTTTTAATGGGGGCGCGTTCCAAGACCATAAGAAATGATCACGAACCATTTCATGCTTCAGTGAATTTAATGGTCACAAAAACCAAAAAACAGCCTAAGATGAGTTCTTGCAACATTTTCCTGGAACAGTAAATTAAATTCAAATATAGATTGCCTCTTATAAACCGAAACTCTACTTTTACCCTTGCAGAAAATTGTAAACTATTTGAACTGAATCAGGATCATCTATTTAAACTCGCAATGTATAATACAAATTTCACTTTGCCCAAATTTACTTGGCTTCAAAGGACATTACCCTTAAAAACAATGATGCAGGGGCAGAGTTCATGATGTGATGGAAGAAGAGCAAAAAATGGCCCTATTCTTCAATTCATACCTCAACATTACAGAGAAGTTAAGCCCCTTAAGGGGGAAAGGAACATTTGTCAAGACCCCTTGTGGAGAATTGACAAAAATCATATCCCCCTTGAGAACTGAAACAACAGTTTGCAGCGCCAAACCTGAACCTTCAAAAAATACTGGATCACAGAGAAAAGGATCAACAGTAAACCATAGCACATGCACAGAAAATTTAATATATAGATTCCAATTTAATCTTCCACGCAACAAATTTTACCTTGGGTTGTACCTTCACCAACTGCATTTGCTTTTCCATACCGTGCATCAACATAGAGGACAGTTTCATTTGAACTCCACCACCGACCAGATACTTTATCATTAACTCCTACCACATGAAGACAAAATTATAGAGGATATATGTTTTAATGAAAAAACCCTAATTAGCTTGCTATGCACTTGTTAAAAAATCCTCGCAACATTTTCTTATCACTGCAGCAAAGCATTAATTGGACATAAGGACACCGTTACAGCACTTTTGGTTGCTTATTCAACGAGAAGGAAACCCAACAAACATGTTGAACAACAGCAAAAAATTGTAGATATGGCAGAAGGAGAGAGATTTAGAGTTTAATAGAGAAGTTGTCGATCAACTCCAGCTCCAATTATTTAGGATATGTTATTTTTAAATTTTTTAGGATCTATCTTCTTGAGCTATTTAGGATGTCATTTTGAATATTCAGGATCAATTATTTTGAATTGCTACGGACCAACTCTATTTCCAATTATTTTTACTTAGATATTTTGAATATTAAGGATTTGTTACTGGGATATCTTAAATATTCCATTTAGGCATGGGGGAAGGACTGTTTGTCTGGCCTTTTTATTGCAACCCCTATTGAGAGTTTGTCCACTCCATACAAAAATATTAGTTTCAGATTCTGACCTCCATTAATTTCAATGTCATTGCCCTTCATTGTTGTTCTATTATTTAGCTTAATAGGGATTTATTAGTTGTGAATCAACCCGAACTTCAATTAATTATGATCTGTTATTTTAAATCAACTTTATCACAAATTAATTATTATTAGTTATTTTGAATATTTATGATGAGTTGAGGGTTTACCTAAGAGGTAAAGTCGCCCTGTAATAAACTTTATCACAAATTAATTATGATCTGTTATTTTAAATCAACTTTATCGCAATGTTTTTATTCATCACATTTGGGCTTTCGGGCCAAGTATTAGGTCACAGGGCCACAAAGCCTTTGGGCCATCATATGTTGGGCCTTCGGGCTTTGTACCGGAGCAGCTCAGGACGTGGTGGGGTGTGGGACGGTGAGATGGTCACTAGCGAGGTCAGATGGACGTGAGGAGATCATCGAGAAAGTTACGACGGTGCGACCAGTGGCTGGCAGCAGTGAACGACTACAAGAGCATGCAACAGATCGAAGCGGCGATGACGGGGCTGCGGACTCAACGTTAGGGTGACGCTAACGTGGATGGGCAACAGGAAAGCGGGAAGAGACAGTTGCAGTTTGGGCCTTTGGGTCACGTGTCTAGGCCTTCGTGGACATTGTATTGGAGTAGCTCTGGACCCGGTGGAGTATGGACGACACAACGACAGTCACTGGCAAGGTCGTCTGGACGCGGGGAGATCGAGGAAGCTCCAGCGGTGCAACCTGTCGCTGGCAGCAGCGAACGACTACAAGAGCACGCAACAGTTTGAAGCGGTGATGCGATGACAGGGCCGCGAACATGACGTTAGGGTGACGCTAACGTGGACGGGCAACAGGAAAGCGGGAAGTGACAGTTGCAGTTTAGGCCTTTAGGTCACGTGTCTAGGCCTCTGTGGGCTTTGTATTGGAGCAGCTCTAGACCCGGTGGAGTGTGGACGGCGCGGCGATGGTCACTGGTGAGGTCGGCTGGACGCAAGGAGATCAAAGAAGCTACGACGGTGCAATCGGTCGTTGGCAGCATGCAAGGCGATTGGCAGGGCCGCGGACATGACGTTAGGGTGACGCTGACGTGGATGGACAGCAGGAAAGCGGGAAGTGGTTGTTGCAGTATGGGCATTTGGGTCACGTGTCTAGGCCTTTGTGCCACCGAGTCTTCGGGCCATGTATTATGGGCTTCCAAGTCATGTAAGAGTGATGCGGCACGGATTCGGGCCTCTTCCTACTGGCAGTGCAACGCCCGCGTTGAGCTTAAGTCTTTTAATCATCTTCTTTAGTTTTTATTTTGTTTTCCAGATTAAGCATTTTAAGGGAAAATTATCATTATTTGTTTTAGGGTTTGACTCTATAAATAGTTTGGTGACGGTTGTATTTATCTTTTTCCACACTATTGAATTTCTGAGTGTTCTCTCTGTTTTGGGTGTTACCTCTGCTTCCCCCGAGTTCCTCGTGTAAGGACCTGGTTTATCTCCGTCACATTGCATCAATTGATATCAGAGCGAGGTCCTCATCTGCTGCCTTCAGATTGTGTTCACGATCTTCCGGCCGTGTGGTTCCAGCCTCCATGGAATCTGGCAGCTCTGTTGTCCCTTGTGCAACTGTAAACACGTCGTATGATCCTTGCCGCGTTGATCTAGTCATGCAGTTCCAACCCTTGTGGCATCCAGCAACTCCCCTGATTGTGATGGCACACTGCACTCCAGTCGTCCGACCCGGCTCATGCCTGATTCGCGCGACTTCCACCAGCGCGCCTAGGCCACAAGCTCGCCTAGCTTTGGGACGCATAGGCTCCAAGCGGGCCCAGCCCCTACGTGCTCACCCTCTATAGACCCAAGACTTCTACACATATTATTACATGTTTTTTAACATAAATATTCATTAAATACAACCAAAGGATGATGGACCTAGTGTCATTGGGAGATAGGTACATAATACATCGACATTGAACCAAAATAAAGGATCTTAATTTTAATCTCCATAATGTATTCCAAGATTCCTTGGTGCAGGATCTTAAGAGTACTCAAAATATTAAAGGGGTGAATTGTAGTTTAAAAACAAAAACTAACAAAAATGCCAAACCTCTTGATTATTAAATATCGGGCAGATACTTCGTCTGATTCTAAAAGTTGGTGCATCAGACAGACAAATTGTCCGATAGTATAAGAAAAGTTTATAATGAATGTAAACTTCCTTACAAAAAACATAACGAATTAATAAGCTTGTTAGAAACAAGTAAACTAATCTTTTATGAAATAGATAAGAAAAACTTACAAAAGTTTATAAAAGATTCTACACTTTAACTTCAAATGTTAAGGTAGTCACAAACCCTAACTTTGGGTACCCACGGTTTCAGCTAACCGTAAAATCTGTTTTCCTTAAACAAGGAAACCCTCAATCAAGAAGATTGAAACAACTCTGTCTTCCTATCCCCAAAAGCCCTCAATCAGCAAGATTGGACACACCTCTGTTTTTCTACCCTCGGAAGCTCTCGATTATCCAGATCAAACAGACAATTACAAGACACAATTTTTTTAAGGCATTTACAAATAATCCTCTCACGGATGCCTTAAGAAGAAAGCTCTCAAAGGGTTACAGTAAAGTGCTCTCAAAGTAACAAGATGTTATAGTTTTTACAACAACTTTTGATAGTCGATGATGTAAAAGCTTGCAAAAAAGTAATTTCCTCCTCGAGTTCAGCTCCAATTTATAGGCAAAGCTCCAACAGTCATATTTCGTGAATCACAGAGGTGGTTGCAACGACCTCGGAACAAACTCCTTGACAACTTAGCATGTTCGTCCGATGCTCGTAATTTTATACACCATCAGAGTAACTGAATTCTATCCAGTGGAATAGAATTAGTTCGTCCGGAAAAATTAAATCACTTCGTCCGAAGAATTTAATGAATATTCGTCCAGAAAACATGTATGCTTTTGTTTGGAAAATGTTTGTAAGTCTTGATATAACTTTGTCTCTTTGGATTTAGTTATATTTTGACTTTGGAATTTTCATAAATCTTCGTCTGGAAATATATAATCTTCCGTCCGATGTTTGGAACATGTCCGTCTAATTATGGTAATTTATTCCATCCGATAAATCAGTATTTCTCCGTCCGGAAAAACAGTTTTTCTATAAAAAATTCTCAGACCCAAGAAAGTATAAAAGTTAGTAAAACATATACTTTTAAGGAAATGTATTGTGATTTTCAAAAACATGTTAAAAAGTGTTGAAAGACATTTTGACTCAACAATTTGAGCTTCTAAAACTGCATAGGATAACCTAGGAAATACGTAAAAGAAAGGGGTGAGTTATAAAACCCAATGAGGGGATAAACATGATAAAGCATAGCATGAGTCAAAATGCATAACCTGATATCATAAAAGACAAGGCTCATGAATAATCATATGGGAACATGACATAAAGAATATAGAATCATAAGATCATGACAACATAGGAATGTGACAACATAAAACATGACATAAACATAAGTCAAGGTTAACCGTCAAAACAACATCACATGGTGCACAGAGTCTCAACATTGATTAAGTTTACTCCCTAATCACATACATACCATCTAATTAGACATAAACATTACACAATACATTGGAGCACTATCTGGGCGTTCATCATAATATGTACATGCATATTGCGTCACACAAGGAAATCATAAATAAGGCATAAGCATCAGAAAAACCTATGGAAAGGAAATACGTTACATAATCATGTCTTACAACATAACCAAATGGCATATCATAGGGAATTCCATGAAAGAAGGGATTGAATCATCCTTGCATGTTTGTAGATAAAGCATAGGACATGAAAATGAAGTCCAAGTGAATTGATGACATAAAAAGGAGTGGAAAAATAATTTTAGAAATATTCTTTTTAAGTGGGGTTTTAGGAAAAAGGTTAAGAAATATGTTAGACCACGTTAATTGTATTTCCAGGTTTAATGTATTTCTGAGTCCCACATGAGATTCCTCCTAGTGGTAATTATTTTCCTCTATCTATAAATGAATGTCTCCACCTCTCCGCTACACCTCCCCGTCAACCCATCTGCGCAGAAGCCCCCCTGCGTCTCGTCGTCTGCCCCGCCTGCGCGGAAGCCCCTGCGCCCAGTCGTTGGCCTGCTTATGCGGCCTCTCCCGCGCGACATCATCTGCCTCCCGTCGCTCTCCCGTGCGAGGCCCTCTCCAGTGGGCCACCTCCCGTTCGACGACTCCTCCGCGCCTCAACACCGGCGCGACGGCCGCCGACGGAACCTCCCTTCAACCCAGTACAACGCCCCATTCCAGCATGTCGTCCTCCTCCTGCGCCTTCAGCAAAACTAGGCAAGTCATCCTCCCTCCAATCAGACATCACTTCTCCCGTTTGAAGGCATCTCCAACACCTCCCTACTTGCCCAGCACGCCTCTCCCCTGTGCGCGACAACCCCCCTGTATCCGACAGTTGTCCCTGTGCGCCAACTCTCCCGTGCGACTATCCTACTCGCCGCCCCTCTCCTACGCGAGCGCTTCTCCTGCACGAGCGCCTCCCTAAGCCTTTGCCTCAGGCGATTGCTCTTTCTGCGCCCCCCTGTGTGCGCCTTCCTCCTGTGCGCCCGAACAACCATGTGGCTCCCCTGGCGACCGCACCTCTACCCGCCACATCATTGATATACTTCGGTTCCTGCCAGACATTTGATTAGGGTCTTGCCACGTGTTGTTCCTGCATGTCTTTATACTACTGACCCGACTATTCCTATCGAGGCATTTTCCGACAATCCATATCAGCCCCCAACCGCCCAAGCTAGGTTCCCTATCTTTTTCCAGACATGGCAGCATCCTCACCACCATCCAGTATCCGTCACAACTTGACACTCTCGATGGAAGAGATTGCACTTATACACTCTCATCGGGTTGTTTTGCCACCTGCCTCTTCTTCAGCCTCTATTGCTCATACCGGTGGCCCTAACGCTTGTGTATCTCGTCAACTGACAGCTTGAATGTTTGATATTGGTGTTTCGAATCATCTCACAAGCGATTCAGGTGTGCTTACAACCTATCATCCGTATATCGATGCCAATGTAATTATTGTTGTTGATGGATCTATAATCCCCATTGCAGGATTTGACAAATGCTTCTTGACTCGTTCTATTCGTCTGATTTTAGTAGCTCATGTTCCTCGCAGTCCTTTTAATCTACTCTCCATCAGTAAACTCACAAAGGACTTAAGTTGTGTTGCTATTTTTACGTCTTTTGGTGTTTTTCAGGAGCGGTTGACGATCGGAAACTTGATAGAGGTTGTCTTTGAGATGGGTTGTACATGTTTGATACTCCACCATCCCTTGTTTGCTCATCCACCTCTGCTCGTGCCCTCGACCTACATTTCGCCATAGTCATCCACCGACATCAGTCTTATATAAGCATTGCCCCCCAGTTCAGTCCACCCAGGGAGAGATTTGAAGTCGTCAACCGTACGGGGAATAAATATCGTCTCTAGAGCGGAAAAATCTCTATATGAGGATGTGTAAAGATGAGTATTTTGGCAAGAACGAGTACTTTTCCGTAGTGCAATGGGCAAGTCGGCTGTTGCCGGAGAAGGAGCATCGGACGAAACAGGGATGATGGTGTCCTCGGCCTGGACAGGGGACATATTTGATGGGCGACGTGAGTAGACAGTGTCAAACTGGTGATCAGCAGAGTGGGACACCAGATGTGGGTGGATGATGAGAGAGAGACAATTATCGATGGTGGTGTCTGGATGGGAAGAGGGAAGAGAGAAAGGAAATCTCTCAACAAAAAATACACCAGCAGAGATGATATACCGCTGTAAGTCTAGAGAGAAGAATCGGTATCCGCGATGAGTGCGGGAATATCCGAGTAAATGCAACAGAGAGATTTGGGAGAAAGCTTGGAGAGGTTGGGACGAGTGTCATAGACATAACACAGACACTCAAACACACGAAGTGGAAGTGGGTGAAGAGGAAGAGAGAAAAACAGGGTCCGAAAAGGAGTCTCCTCTAAAGGATAGAAGAAGAAATGCGATTTAAGAGATATGCACCAGTAAGGATGGCATCCCCCCAATAAAGAAGAGGCACCTGCATGTGGAATAGGAGGGCACAAGCAGTCTCCAGAATATTGTGATGTTTACGCTCGACCACTCCATTCTGCTGAGAGGTATCGGGACAGAATTTCTGATGAATGATGCTTTTATCCATGAGAAACTGCTGAAAGAAAGTGGATAAATATTCTCGTTCATTGTCAGAGAGGATATATTTAATAGAGGTGGAGAACTGAGTATGAATTTCATGATAAAATGTCTGAAAAGTAGAAAACAATTCAGACCGATCACGAAGAAGGTAAAGTCATGTCATACGCGAGTAGTCATCAACAAAGGAAACATAATAATTGTACCCTAACTGACTAGGTACCTTGCAAGTGTTGTACCCCACACTCTTTGATTTTCATGATCACAATCACTTTCATATGTGTTTAACTTTGTTTTTAAGTGTTGTGGATGATAGGCAAAAGATTGCCAAAGGATTGGCCCAAGAATGGACAAGAAGTGGACTGAAATTCAGTCCACCGGCCAGCCGGTGGCTTCCCACCGGTCGACCTGTGGCATCCAACCCAAATAGTGTTTGCTACTGTCTTGCCACCGGCCAGCCGGTGGCTCCTCACCGGTCGACCGGTAGAGCCTGGATCAAGACTCTTCTTCTCTACCAAGGCACCGGCCAGCCGGTGGAGATGTACCGGTCAGCCGGTGGCCCCTGGACAAGAATCCTATGCCTTTTTGCACACACCGGCCAGCCGGTGGGACTGTACCGGCCAGCCGGTGGATCCAGTCAAACTAGCCGTTGGAGCTTTGACCAGGCTGCTCCACTTGCCTCCCAACGGCTCCGAAAGCCTTTCCAACGGCTCCAAAGGCCTCCAACGGCCATATGAGGGTTCCCCCTCTATAAATAAAGGACCTTGAAGCCCCGGAACGAATGCCGGACCATAATTAAGCATTGTGAAGCCAACGAACACAATTCTCCTCATTTGGCAAACCTCCGGAGGATTGCTCCAAGGGAACCACAACTGCTCCAATCCATTTCCAATCCAAGGAGCACCACCATAGAAGCTTGGGAGTGCACGTCTTCAACTCCATTCAACCTTTGGCGCCCAAGGCTTCTCAACAATACGGTTTTTATTGTTTTATCTTTTTGAGCTTTAATTTTGGGTTTGTGCCTACAAACCCCAAACCCTTTTCTCATCCCCCTTTCTTTTGGGTTCTCACACCACCACTAAGGTGTGAAGAGGTTTTTCAAGCCTTTCCTTTTAAAGGGCTTGAGTTGTTGGTGAGCTAGCCTTCACCCGTTAAAAAGGCTAGTGGGTTCTTGCTAAACCATCAAAAGCAAGTGGGTTCTTGCTAAACCACAAAAAGCAAGCTGTAATAGGTCCTAGTGCTACCTCAAAGCCTAGTGGGTTTCTTGCTATAACCATTGAAAAGCAAGCGGTAGGAATCTCTCAACGGTTGAGTTGGGAGCGGAGACGTAGGCCGGGTTTTGGCCGAACTCCGTTATCAATTTTGTGTGTCTTGCCTCATTTATTTCCGCTGCACTTTGATATTTGTTTTTAATTTGTCAATCTTTTTTTAAAAGGCAATTCACCCCCCTCTTGCCATCATCCCTCGGGATTCTTCCGCCCAACAATTGGTATCAAAGGAAGTATTTGAATAATTCCCTAACCCGGTTTCAAATTAAAGATCCTTTTTGATGGCTTCTACCGCTTCAACTTCTTTCGCCCCCGAAGGTTATTCTTTGGATCGTGCTCCATTCTTTGATGGAGCCGATTATTCTTTTTGGAAAACTCGCATGTCAACTTTTCTTAAAAGCATTAGCTATCCTATTTTTAAAATTGTTATGCAAGGATTTTCCCTCTCCTCTCCCGATGAGTCTAAATGGACCCCCGTAGACATTGCAAATTTTGAGCT
The DNA here is from genome assembly GCA_963277665.1 of Viscum album. Taxonomy (NCBI): domain Eukaryota; kingdom Viridiplantae; phylum Streptophyta; class Magnoliopsida; order Santalales; family Viscaceae; genus Viscum; species Viscum album. The sequence continues at coordinate 368,689,749 of OY728125.1, forward strand.
TGATGGCAAAGCCATGAACGCTCTTCATTGTGGTCTTGACCGAAATATTTTTAATTGCATTTCTTCTTGCACATCTTCTCATGATATTTGGAAGCTTTTAGAACTTACCCATGAAGGTACTAGCAAGGCTCCACAGCAAGAACCCGCTCAAGAGCAAGAACTCGACGAAAAATTCAAACCCGCTTGCCCACTTCACAAGAAAAGGGCCAAGAAAAAGAAGGGAAAGAAGAAGGCTTCAAAGGCATCTTGGAGTGATAGCTCCTCCTCCTCCTCCTCCTCAAGCGATCAAGGTACAAAATGCCTTATGGCATTTCACGAGGTAACATCTTCCGACTCCTCTTCCTCTTTTTCTTCAAATTCAAATTCTTTCAATCATCTATCATATGAAGAACTCTCACATGCTAGAGACCAATTAGAAAATGGTTTTCATGAACTTTCTTCTAAATTTGTTTCTTTGAAAAAGTCTTTCAAAAAACTCTCCTCCGAAAAAGAACAACTTCTCAAAGAGAAGGAGGAGATGTCCCTTAAAATCCAAAATTTTCCAAATGTTGATTCCATGGAATCAACCATCAAAGACCTAAGAGAGACCCTAGCCAAGTTCACCCAAGGGGAACAAAACTTGAACAATATACTTGGTTCCCAAAGGGTTTCTAGAACCACCAATGGACTTGGCTACACCAACCAAGCCTCCTCCTCCCATGCACCCACTGTTTTTGTAAGGGGGAGCTCTAGCTTTAAATTTTGTAATTATTGCAAGAAAACCGGGCACCTCATTTATGAGTGTAATTGTAAAAATGCCCGATATGGCCAGCCCAAATCGATTTTTTATTCGGATGAATTCTATAGGAGAAGACCCGCTATGAGACAAGTATGGATTGAAAAATCCCTTCTAGCGAGTCTCTCCGGGCCTAAAATTGTTTCTTTTCAAAATCCCTCTCCCCGGTGATTTATTGTTTTATTTAGGGGGAGTTAGGATCTTTTAAGCCTTCTTGTGTATTCAATGTTTTCATTTCAAACTCAACACTTTGTTTCAAAATTCTCAATTCAAAACTTTCAATTTCAACTCTTGGTTTCAAATTTTCATTTCAAAATTTCCAACAGTTGGTATCGAATTTTTTCATTTCAAAACTTTCAATCTTTCAAATTTCAGAAATTTCAATTTGTTTTAAAATCTCGTTTTTCATTATTCCCTCAATCAAGTTTAATGCCCCGTGCTATTTTGATAATCACAAAGGGCGAGAAATTTCTTGATTGATTGGGGGAGAATCTTTTCTCTCATGCTTAGTATTTATTTTCATTTATCATTTAGGCATGCCTTTCATTTAAGTTTTTACATTGCTTTGATAAGTGATTGTGATCATCAAAATAGGGGGAGATTGTTGTACCCCACACTCTTTGATTTTCATGATCACAATCACTTTCATATGTGTTTAACTTTGTTTTTAAGTGTTGTGGATGATAGGCAAAAGATTGCCAAAGGATTGGCCCAAGAATGGACAAGAAGTGGACTGAAATTCAGCCCACCGGTCGACCTGTGGCATCCAGCCCAAATAGTGTTTGCTACTGTCTTGCCACCGGCCAGCCGGTGGCTCCTCACCGGTCGACCGGTAGAGCCTGGATCAAGACTCTTCTTCTCTACCAAGGCACCGGCCAGCCGGTGGAGATGTACCGGTCAGCCGGTGGCCCCTGGACAAGAATCCTATGCCTTTTTGCACACACCGGCCAGCCGGTGGGACTGTACCGGCCAGCCGGTGGATCCAGTCAAACTAGCCGTTGGAGCTTTGACCAGGCTGCTCCACTTGCCTCCCAACGGCTCCGAAAGCCTTTCCAACGGCTCCAAAGGCCTCCAACGGCCATATGAGGGTTCCCCCTCTATAAATAAAGGACCTTGAAGCCCCGGAACGAATGCCGGACCATAATTAAGCATTGTGAAGCCAACGAACACAATTCTCCTCATTTGGCAAACCTCCGGCGGATTGCTCCAAGGGAACCACAACTGCTCCAATCCATTTCCAATCCAAGGAGCACCACCATAGAAGCTTGGGAGTGCACGTCTTCAACTCCATTCAACCTTTGGCGCCCAAGGCTTCTCAACAATACGGTTTTTATTGTTTTATCTTTTTGAGCTTTAATTTTGGGTTTGTGCCTACAAACCCCAAACCCTTTTCTCATCCCCCTTTCTTTTGGGTTCTCACACCACCACTAAGGTGTGAAGAGGTTTTTCAAGCCTTTCCTTTTAAAGGGCTTGAGTTGTTGGTGAGCTAGCCTTCACCCGTTAAAAAGGCTAGTGGGTTCTTGCTAAACCATCAAAAGCAAGTGGGTTCTTGCTAAACCACAAAAAGCAAGCTGTAATAGGTCCTAGTGCTACCTCAAAGCCTAGTGGGTTTCTTGCTATAACCATTGAAAAGCAAGCGGTAGGAATCTCTCAACGGTTGAGTTGGGAGCGGAGACGTAGGCCGGGTTTTGGCCGAACTCCGTTATCAATTTTGTGTGTCTTGCCTCATTTATTTCCGCTGCACTTTGATATTTGTTTTTAATTTGTCAATCTTTTTTTAAAAGGCAATTCACCCCCCTCTTGCCATCATCCCTCGGGATTCTTCCGCCCAACAGCAAGGACCCCATACATCGGAATGAACTAGGTCGAAAGGATTCGCGACACGCGTTTCCAATCGAGGATCATACGTCACCTGATGATGTTTAGCAAACTTGCAGGATTCACAATGGAAGGAAAAATGTGGACTGAATTGGGGGCAAAGCTTATGTAAGACGAAAGTCGGTGGATGACCAAGGCAAAAATGTAGGTCGAGGGCACGAGCAGAGGTGGATGACCAAGCAAGGGGTAGTGGGGTATCGAACATGTAAACCCCATCCCTAAGATGACCTCGACCAAGTTCCCGATTTGTCGATCGGTTCTGAAAAACACCAGAAGATGTAAAAGTAGCAACACAATTTAAGTCTTTAATGAGTTTGCTGATGAAGAGAAGATTAAACGAACTAACGGGTACTGGATGATGGTGAGGATAAAGGCATGTCTGGGTATGCAGAGTGCGTCAGGGAAGGAGGACCATCTTGCGGGAGGACCTGTGACGGAGCACGGGACAGTCGCTCAAGCAGGTGCACGGATGCAGGGATGAAGCATGAGGCTGACGTGCGGGAAGGCCGACAACTGAGGCAAAGGGGCGGCCTTGTAGGAGAGTCGGCGACTGGAGGTGGTGCTGGAGGGCCGTGGGCGGAAGAGTCAACCATTGAGGAGTCGGTGGGCACTTAGGGAGGCGGGCTGTTCGAGGGGACGCCAGAAAGTCTGCTTACGCGGAGATGGAGCTGTCAAAGGGTTGTTGCGCTAGAGGCAGGCCACTGGAGATGGGGTTGCCGCAGGAGGCAAGGGTTGGGAGAGCAGCTACAAGTGGGAGTCGCGCGCAGGTTGGAGTCGTGTACAGCGAGGGCGACGGGCAGGGAAGGGGGGTGCCGAGAGAGCCGTAGGGAAGCGGGGTCAGGAAGACGCCAAGGGAGGTGGGGTTGGGAGACGCCGAGGAAGGCGGGCCGGGAGTCGCCGAAGGAGGCGAGGCCGGGAGTTGCTGAGAGGAGGCGGGGGACGGGAGACCGCACCGGGAGGCAGAGGGAGACCGCATAGGAAGGCGGAGAGGCGGGCTGGGAGACCGTTCCAGGAGGAGGCGGAGCGGAGGGTTCTGCCTGGAAAGAGGCGGGGCCGGGACGCCGCGCGAGTAGGCGGAGCGAAGGGTTCCGCCTGGAGGGAAGCGGGGTCCAGACACCGCGCGAGGAGGCGGGAAACCGCGTGGGAGGTGGGAAACCGCGTGGGAGGTGGGGCTGGGAAACTCTGAGGAGGGCGGGAGCCGGGAGACCGCATCGGAGGCGGGCCAGGGAGAGTCAGGGAGGGCGGGCCAGGACACCGCGTCGGAGGCTGGCCGAGGAGCATCGAGGAAGGTGGGGGTCGGGAGATCGCATCAGAGGCGGGTCGGGGAGCGCCGAGACGAAGGCGCGTTGGGGATACGCCGAAGGGGGGGCGGGCCGGGATATGCTGAAAGAGGCGGGGTAGGAACGCCGTGAGGGAGGAAAAATTATTAGGATTTTCCCTTTGATACCATGTAAATGTGAATTCCCCTTACTCAAACTGAGGTGGAGACATTATTTTATAGATGAATAAAAAGGATTACAAGGTGGAGTAATCTGATTTGGGACTTGGAAATACCTTTTACCCGGAAATACAATAAACCGGGTTCAACAAAAATCATATGCAAATCTTGGGTTTTTTGTCGATAATACTCCATCAGACCTCTAATCAAATAAATTGATTTTGTGGTTGAACGTTCATGCATAAAACCAAATTGATTATCCAAAACTTGAGTTTCCTTTCAAATCCCCTAGTCATTACTCTCTCCCAAAGTTTCAATATATGATTCATAAGCTTAATGCCTCTATAATTCCCATAGCCTCTATTTTTATACATTGACAGAACTTTTCCTCCATTCAATGGGCATTTTCTTAGATTTCATAATCTCATTAATAAAATAGTGAGCTAATTAATACCCAACTCTCCTGAATATTTTCACACTCCAATGCATATGTTATCTAAAACAACTGCTTTACCATTTTCATCCTTTTTAAAGCATCTTTAGCCTCATAAGGATGAACCGAAGTTTCCAAATTAACTCAAAAAGTAGACTTCTGTTGTACATCTAGACCTACTTGAGGTGCATAAACACTAAAGAAGTTGAAAGTCTCGTTTCCTACAACTATCTTAATGGCTAAAATTTTATCCCTTAATATTACGACATCGACCACTTTATCTCTTAAAGTCTTATCCACTATAATAATAACACTATTTTTAGTTTTAGTTTTACGTGAGTGCCAAAGTTTGAAACCGGAGCTATCCAATTATTTCGCCTTCTCTACCACCCATTTAGTCTCTTGTAAATACAATACACTAATCTTTCTTCTAATCAAAGTATCTATCTGTTGGACCCCATTTAAGTATAATGGGTATTTCCGAGTCCCACATCGGTCTTTCCCTCCTTGTAATTATTTTTACTCATCTATAAAAGAATCTATCCATCTCACATTGAGGTAAAGGGAATTCGCCAACAACATGGTATCAAAGAAAAAATTCAATTAATATATTTTTTTTCCTCTCCCTTTCCGGGTCTGCCCTACGCGGCCACCCCGGCTCTGCCCTACGCCTCGCCTCCTCCGTTGCGCCGTCCTCCCGGCGTCCCGATCCCGGCCTCCTCCCAGCGCGACGACCCTCCATCCCAGAGGGTGCACTCCCTACGCGACCCTCCGTCTCGACGAAGGTTCGCGACCTCCGTCGGCTAGCTTCGCACCGACAGTTGCGCTCCTTCTGTGCGAGACTCCCGACGCCGGCTCCCTCATCACATGCTGCGGCTCCCGACCTCCCGCGCGACTCCCGGCACCCGCATCCCACGTCGTGGCTCCAGTTCCCTGCGACCCTCCTGTTCCGTCGCCATTTGTCCCTGCGCAACGGCTCCTACCGCGCCATCGCCAGAGCCCGCGTCGTCCCCCAGCGGCCCCTCGTCCAGGCGCGATCTGCCTGACGGCCCGCCTCTTCGCGGTGCTCCCTGACGGCCTTGTCCAGTGGTGCCCGACGCCTGCCCTCCCGGCTCAGTCCAAGCAGACTATCCCCCACCAGCCCGGCGCCCTTCCAGCGGTCTCCCAGCCTCTCCCGGCATCTCCCATTCTGCCGGCACCCACTCACAGGGCGTCCTTCCGACAGTAAATGTCGAGTTCATCCGCAATCCCGAAGACCTCCTCTTATCACCGCCTCGGTCCTGCCTCCTCTTATCACCGCTTGGTCGATAAGCGGCTCAACTCCACAAATTTCTCCGTCTGGCGAAAGACCGTGCTAATGTCTCTCACCGGCATGGACCTCGATTCCCATCTCGAGCATCCACCACCTATACCTACCGACCCGAAATATCGTCCGTGGAAGCTTGCGGACAGTAAATTTTTTGCCTTGCTGGTCAATTCTATGGACCGCTCTGTCAAAGATGTCACCCGGACAGCCAACACAGTCAAGGAACTCTGGGATTCCTGGACTCTCATGTACTCCGAGACCAATAATTTGGCCCCGGTATCCGATCTTCTTCAGTGGTTGTCCCTCCTTCGCCAACAAGCCCGTCTATTTCCGGCATACTTCATGGAATGGAAGGCTCTACGGGATGAACTTCTTGAGCTTTGGCTCATTCCACAAACACCTGCGGAAGCATAAGTCCAGCGGGACCAACTCTGTCTTTATAGCCTCCTCCATGGTCTCGACCCAGAATATGCGACGACGGCTACAGAGATGCTAGTCAGCCCCTCGTCCCTAGAGATTCCGCAGGTCTATCATTGCCTTGAGAAGGCTCATCGAGCCCTTGCCCCACCCATCCCTAGCCTTGATCACACTGCTTTCCGAGACTGTGGCGGTAACCGCCCTTCCGGACCTCGTGGACGCAGCCGTGGAGAAAGCCGACCTCGTCCACTCTGTTAGCACTGTGGCAAGCTCAACCACCTAGTTGACCGTTGTTGGGTCCTTCATGGTCGTCCCGCTCAGCACCCACGACAGGGCCAGACTGCGGTCCGAGATGCATCCCCGCCTGCTGCCACTCTTCCTTCATCTTTGGATCTCTTCATGGCTGAAATCCAGATGATTCACAATCATATGACCACCTCCCTACCGGGCTCTTCATCAGCATCTTTTGCCCACTCTGGTGGTCCCACTGCATTTGTCAGTCATCGCTCCCCAGTCTGGATGCTTAACTCAGGTGCGTCTGACCATCTTACCAGTGATGTAGGTATGCTCTCCAACAACAGTCCCTATACTGGTTCCTCAGCCATCACTGTTGCTGATGGTTCAACTATCCTCATTGTCGACTTTGGTACATGCTCCCTGACCTCATCTCTTCACCTATCATCGGTGACCCATGTACCACGCAGTCCGTTTAACCTTCTCTCCATTAGTAAGCTGACTGAGGATTTCAATTGTAATGCTATCTTTACCTCGTCTTCTGTTATGTTTCAGGAGCGGACGACGAACCGGGAACTTGGTAGAGGCCAGCTTTGAGATGGGGTGTACATGTTCGATGGCCCGACATTCGTCGCCTGCACATCTGTCTCTGGTCGTGCCTTGGATCTCCATTCTCGGTTGGGTCACCCCTCTGCCTCCGCTCTTCATCAGCTCTATCCAGATATTAGTCAGCATTTATCTTTTCATTGTGAGTCTTATACCTTTGCGAAACACCATCGCACTTCATCTTTTCCTCGAGTTGACACACGGGCCGCCAACCCCTTTGATTTGGTTCATTCTGATGTACGGGGTCCCTGTGCCACCTCGAGTCAATCAGGGTATAAATATTATATCTCTTTCATTAGTGATTTTTCATGTATGACGTGGCTTTACCTTATTCGCGATCAGACAAAAGTATTTTCCACCTCTCAGACATTTTACCATGAGATCCAGACACAGTTTTCTATCTCTGTAAAATGTCTGCGCTCCGACAATGGGTGAAAGTACTTGTCCACTCCCTTTCAGCAGTTTCTGCAGGCACACGACATCATCCATCAGACCTCCTGTCCTGATACCCCTCAGCAAAATGGAGTGGCCGAGCGAAAACATTGGCATATTCTGGAGACTGCTCGTGCCCTCCTCTTCCACCGCAAGGTGCCTCTTCTCTTCTGGGGGAATGTCATCCTCACTGCTACTTACCTCCTCAATCGCCTTGCTTCTTCCATCCTTCAGAGGGAGACTCCTTTTCATACTATGTTCCCCTCTCTTCCTCCTCACTCACTTCAACTCCGAGTCTTCAGATGTCTCTGCTATGTCCGAGACACTCACTCAACCTCTCTAAACTTTCTCCCAAATCCCTCCGGTGTATTTTTCTCGGATATTCCCGCACTCAGCGTGGATACCGGTGCTTCTCTCTAGACTTACGATGCTATATCATCTCTGTCGATGTGTCGTTTGTTGAGAGCTCTCATTTCACTCCGCCCTCTCCTCATCCAGACACTACCATTGATGAGTGTCTTCCTCTCATTATTCACCCTCCTTTGGTGTCTCCCCCTACCGGTCATTGCTTTGGGACGGTCTACTCTCGTCGCTCATCGACCGTACCCCCCATCCAAGTCGAGGACAACATCGTTCCCACTTCGTCCGATTCTCCTGTCAAAGCACCCGAGGACTTGCCGATTGCACTCCGAAAAGGTACTCGCTCTTGTCAGACTACTCTCTTTACATCTTCATACAAAGGTTTGACAGCACTGGAGGCGATATCTATTCCCCACAAAGTTGGCGACGCCAAATCACACCCAGGGTTGCTACAGGCTATGCGGGATGAACTGCAGGCTCTGGATGACAACCATACATGGGATCTGGTCCCCCTCCCTGCAGGCAAACAGGCAGTCGGCTGCAAATGGATTTATACGATCCGTTTCAATGTCAATGACACTCTTCATCGCCTCAAAGCCCGACTCGTGGCGAAGGGATTTGCTCAAACATATAGCATCGACTACTTTGAGACCTTCTCTCCGGTCGCCAAGATGGCCTCTGTCCGCCGATCCATATCTTTGGCTGCTCATCATCATTGGCCGCTTCATCAACTGGATGTCAAGAATGTCTTTCTCCATGACTTTCTTGACGAAGAAGTCTACCTGCAGCAGCCCCTGGATTTCGCGCCTCTGGCGCCGACTCCCATGTTTGTCGCCTCCGTCGATCCCTCTATGACCTTAAGCAGTCTCCTCGTGCTTGGTTTGGCCGCTTCAGCACTGTCGCCACGGCCTTTGGCCTCTCTCACAGTATGAAGGATCACACCGTCTTCTTCCGTACGACGTCAAACAAATGTATTTTGCTGGTGGTATATGTTGATAATATCATCATCACAGGGAGCGACTCCACTGGAATCGCCCAACTCAAGGCGCACCTTCACCACCACTTTCACACCAAAGATCTTGGTCCTCTCACCTACTTCCTTGGCATCAAAGTCTCCCGTTCTGAGTACACTATCTCTCTTTGCCAACGAAAATATGCTCTTTATATCTTACAGGACGCAGGGTTGAGCCAGACGACTGTAGTGGACACGCCTCTTGAGTCGGGGGAACGCTCTCTCCATACCGACTCGACACCATTTCCTCATCCAGAGAGCTATCAACGTCTGGTGGGTAAACTCAACTACCTCACCATGACACGACCAGACATTGCCTGCGTTGTTGGCAAAGTGAGTCAGTTCATGGAGAATCCAACCAGATCTCAGTGGGATGCTGTCTTCCGCATTGCCAAATATATAAAAAAAGACCCTGCACGTGGCCTTCGGTACTCCCATCATGCTCATTCGGATATTGAGGCCTTCTGTGATGCGGACTATGCAGGTTGTCTTGCTACCCGTAAGTCTACTTCTGGATTTGCCGTGTTCTTGACCGGTAACCTCATCTCATAGCGCAACAAGAAGCAGACTATCGTCTCCAGATCTAGTGCAGAGGCAGAATATCGCACCATGGCCACGGTCACCACTGAGATCCTCTGACTTCGTCATCTCCTCCATGAGCTCGGCTTCCCGGCGCAGACCTCTGCTCATATCTGGTGCGACAATCAGGCAGCCACGAAGATTGCCTTGAATCCCGTCTTCCATTAACGGACGAAGCATATCGAGGTGGACAACCACTTTATTTGCCACCATCTGGAGCATAATCATATCAGTTTTTTCCATATTCCGACGGCGGATCATCTTGCCGACATCTTCACCAAAGGCATACTAGGAGCTCGCCTTGACTCTCTCACTACCAAGCTGGGTATTCACAGCCTCAATAGCCCAGCTTGAGGAGTATGAGATGATCTTGTTCGATGTCGTCTTTTTTCTTTGTGAGACTCTCAGTCCAAGCTGGGCATGTCCAGCTTGAGGGGGAGTGTTGGACCCCATTTAAGCATAATGGGTATTTCCAAGTCCCACATCGGTCTTTCCCTCATTGTAATAATTTTTACTCATTTATAAAAGAATGTCTCTGCCACACATTGAGGTAAGGGGAATTCGCCAAGAACACTATCAATTCCAAAGATTTACCTGTTAAAGTTCTAATATTCCAACTAGCTTCATTACCCCCCACATCCGTCCAAAAGCCTCACTTCTCATCGCGGTCTGAGATTTCATCCTATAGTTATTGTGATCATAAGGATTAAAATTGAAAACAATAAACTCACCTATCTTTGTTTGACAAAACAAAAACCAGCAAAACTCCAATGAGCAAAAAGAATGACAAATTAGAATAAATTGACAGAACAACATGAAAGCATACACAACAAAATAGGAAAAACGAATAATCAACCAAAAATACATGGTAAATTATCCACAAACATGACCTGGAGAAATTGGATGCCAAACATGAGCAATAACTAAGAATAGAAAGGGCATGCAGAGATGTTAACCAAGCCAATACCTTCTATACTGAAGTTGAGAGAGCTGCCTTGGTTCAGGACTGGATTTTGAGGATATAAACGAGCCCCAACAGAAATCTAGTAAATGAAAGGTTCAATAAATCGTGTGCATGTGTAATGTCCTGCCAAACAGTATATGTATGGACTAACACAAGCATATGTGTTAAAAGGACGGCACAAGTCAAACTACTAAAAAGCTAGGGTAAGCAAAGAATGAACAAATTACTAGCACAAGAATAATAGTAAAAAAACAAAGCACAATTAAATCTGCAAACAAGATAATTTCATTCCTTTACTTCCAATTTATACAAAAATGCACAGATCACAGAAGATACACTTAAACGGTAGTAACCCTGAAAAGAACCTTGCATAGTAGGGAAAAACCTGATTCAAGCACTGCTGATCAGTTGTGTTAGTGTAAGGGCCACAAGTTAATAATATTATTATCACGATAGCAAGTAGTGGTTCTAAAGGTATCTGCTGTGCCAAGAATTTTACAAACCAAGCTCAAGTTAAAAAATTTGGAGAGCTTCAGCTAACCTTTTTTGCATTGAAGCAGTATAATCTAAGAGATATTGCTATTCCAACAGCAAGATGCCCGTGATATTTTGATTAAGTGGGATCCCCTGGGGCAAAGCTAATTGATACAGGGACTTGATACTGGACAAAATAAAGTGTCGGTCGAGCTTTCAAAGTAACACTATCCAGGGGATATGTTTTAACAAATTAACTAATAATCTAGATAATTTATTTATTGACTAGAAAAATGGCAAACGGAAAGGGAAAATGTTAGGGATGTTGTGAGTAGCTGTAAAGTGTGGACTGTTTGTATTAAAGTAGAGATGGGGCTTTCTTTGTGTGGGTGTGAGTAGTTGTAACCGCCTAGGGGCAGTATGGTATTTTGGTCAGAGGATTGTTGGCTGGCAGGTGGGGCATTAAATAGGGGATGTGCTGTACAGTGGGAGCAGGTATTATTTACTTCTACAGCTTGATGCTGCAGGGGGGGTCGAGCCCTTGGGAGGACTTGGCCTGGGCTCTACGGAAGTGCTCTTCAGAGAGATTTCCTTCTACCACCATCTTCTTCTTCTTTCCCCATCTTCTTCTTCCTCTTATTTTTTTCTGTTAGGCTGTCAAGCTTGTAATCCGTCATTCTGTTGCTATCAAATAGTGTTTCCAGTGTTGTTTTTCCATATCCACTCTCAATGTTCTAACAATTTGGCGACTCCACTGGGAGGCTCACGGGAGAGACGATTGAAGAGGCAGCTCAAGCTGGGAACCGTGAACGCTAGAAGGAGACGTTCGCAGGGGAGCATGTTCGCTTTCACGAAAGGCGTGGAAGGACCGAACGTTGCTAGACAAATTAAGAGTGCTTCACGTGCGGATATTCTGGGGAAGAAATTGTCAAGATAACGTGATCATTTAGGGATTGGGCGCGACGTATGGTCGTTTTGTACAGGCTGGACGTGGAGAAGAAAAAACACACACTGCTGAGCATGTTTTCTCTCTCTCTCTCCTATTCCCGTTTTCTTCTGAGCAATCTACTGTGAGACATAGACGTTGCTGAGGACGCGATCCCTACTAAGAGAGAATCACAACTTTTGACGACGAATAGAGGAAAGTTGCAGAGGCTGTCTAAAAAAGTTTCTGATGATGCAGCAGCGGAGGTGAGTTCGGAATGGATGGAGAATAGAGTTGTTGCAGTTGAGTCGGCAGCAGAGAGTATACTTCGTACACTTTCCACTATGCAAGAAAGTTTGGTTAAGCTGGAACGTGGACCAACTGAGCACCTATGCTGGATGTGTGGTTGGTTGCGCAAATCTGAGGAAGAGGCACCACTCAGGTTGATCCGCAAAGAGCAACAGCTTGCCCCAGGTTTGCATCCTACTTCTCTTGTTGATGGAGTAGCATTTCTGAGTGATCTTTCAGCAAAGCAAGAAAGGTTAGGGAATGAAAAGGCTATGCAATGGCAGTCTGCTTGAGCTACGCTTCAGCTTCTTCCACAGGCAGTGCGAGAGCAACCATTGGGGACCGTACATGGAAAAGTGACATTGCTGGAACCAAATCTCATGAAATAGAATCTCCTGATTGCGCAACTGGTATTCATGGGGATGCAACAATGAGTCTGAAGAGTTTTTGGTCAGAAGAGTTTGTCAGGATTGAAGTTAGTGTTGGAACAAGGGTCCACCTTCTGATCCAGTTCTCAAGTGATGATCCGAAATTTTATCGTTCCACCTTGAGGACAAGGTGGTTTTGAGGAGGAGGGGGGTGGAATTGTTAGGAATGTCGTGAGTAGCTGTAAAGTGTGGGCTATTTGTATTAAAGTAGAGAGAGGGCTTTCTTTGTGTAGACATGAGTAGTTGTAACTGCCTAGGGGTAGTATGGTATTTTGGTTGGGGGATTGTTGGCCGGCAGGTGGGGCATTAATTAGGGGATGTGCTGTAGGGTGGGGGCAGGTATTCTTTACTTCTACAGCTGGATGCTGCAGGGGGGATCGAGCCCTTGGGAGGACTCGGCCTGGGCTCTACAGAAGTGGTCTTCTGGTAAATTTCCTTCTACCACCATCTTCTTCTTCTTTCTCTGTCTTCTTCTCCCTCCTAGTTTATCCTGTTAGGCTGTCAAGCTTGTAATCTACAATTCTGCTGCTATCAAAGAGTGTTTACAGTGTTGATTTTCCCTATCCACTCTCAATGTCCTAACAGAAAACAACTTCTCATAGGGTGGATCTAACAAGTTAAGAAGTAAAGGGATAGGGTGGCTCAACAATTAAACCCTAGGAAATGTTAAGTGATCATGCTTCAAAGACATACAGGGATTCAACCACTAAGAAGCCCACCTGAGCAAAGATGTAGTTGAAGGAAAATAATATGATATTATCCTTACATGCATATTCTTTATACAAGTCTAGGCAAGGCATCACCCATCAATTGGTGCTTGATCTGAATCAAGCAAACAAAAAAGGTCACCCAACATGAAAGCGAGTGATACCATCAAAGAAAAATCCTTTCTAAAATTTTGCAGCCTGGTTTTGGTGCATGCACGATCCCTGCCCGAACTGATCCGGATTTTCTAAGGGAGGTTTTATTTTTCCGCATCATGAGAATAATGAATTCTCACCCTGACAAGTAACATAAATCAATACCTAATCCAGTTTAATATGAGTTGGTATTACTACTACTACTATTATTAAAATACTGATAGGCAAAAAAACTATTACCAAGTTTCAACGGGGTATCAGAGACATAAACCCTAACTCCCCAAAAACCCTAGTCGACAAACCCTCTTTCTCTTCTTTGACCACTTTTCTTTCAGGGGCCTCACTACTTGTCAACCCCATGCACATTGTGCAATCCTAGCGCTGTGGAACCCCACACGCGACCCCTGCTCCGTGCAACTTTCAAACATGTGAAGAATGCACGACCTATGCAACTCGTGCAACCTGTGCAACCCGCGAGATCCTTGCACCCGGCACAATTCACGCATCATGCTCATGCCCTGCGCTCCTTATGAAAAACCACACCCCCAACCACTTCTTGCATGTTTCGCGCACCATCCCCTACCCGCTCTTCTCTCGTGACACATCTTGGTCCGTGCTTACTGCCTTTGTTGTGCACCGTCGCCTTCCTCGCACACCACTCCTTTAATGAGGCCATGACCCTACTTTCAAGATGATATTCACCTTTTTTATTTTATTATTCCAACACTTGAAAGAAATTTAAGTCCAAGCATGAAAGTTCTCATGGAAAGCTTACCTCAAACCTTTCAGTCAAAGGACACAAGAAGAACGTCTCCCTGGAGAAATGATAGGACACAAGGGTATGTGTGCCTTTACGGAGGAGGATATTGTCAGAGGGGAGGGAATATTGTCAGAATATTGTAAGGAGATGTTGGGACCACCGAGAGGCAGGTCTGTTATAAGTAGAGGCAGGGGTGAGAGTCAGGGAAAAAGGAGATTATTTTGTTTACCTTTTAGCTTGGACTCGGTTGTAGCTTGGGCGAGAGCTTCCTGGGGACTCACAAGTGTCTTCATCCCTCTTTGTATTTCCGTTGTAGTCATTTCCTTATATTTCTCTATATGCAAAGAAGTCGGTCTGCTGGTTCTATCATTTGGTTCGACCTGCCACCGGTTCACATCGCATTTGAGGCGGTGCGCATTGCCATTCTTTTTCACCGCCTGTTTGAACGAGGCGTGCACGACCGTTTTCTTCTCGAACAGCCGACTGGATGATTTCTCGCTTGCACGAGGCGCATGTTGCCGGCTCACGTCCCGACAAGACGCACGCTATCGTTCTTCTTCCCTCTCGGTTCTACGACGTCGTGCACTGCAACTTCTTTTCGATTAGACGAAGGCACGCAATGCTAGGAGTTCGCTCAGACAAAGCGCGCACTATTGCATCATGTTCCGAGATGGGGTGCACGGTTGACTCACGTCAGACGACACGCACTGCCGGATTTTCTCTAAGCTCACTGCGTGGATGTCTAGTAACAATCCCTATGATGATAGAGAGAAGGCTCTAAGCTTCTAAGATCCCGGATCTTCTTAAGGTATGTTTTTGTTTAAGTTTTGGTTTTGCCTCTTCTTTTTGGCTAGATAAGTGTTTCCCCATGTTTAAGTGAAGGCTTGGGGGTGTTCCGGGGGTTCGGGACACGAAAGAGGAAGAAAAGGGAGTTCCTGGGCATGTTGCACGGTTTGCACACGGTTAGGGCAAACCGTGCGGATCATCCCAGGTAACCGTGCAGCCATGGACAGAGGCATACGCACGATTGGCGCACGGTTAAGAAAATCGTACGAAATTTCCAGGAAACCGTGCGAAGGGGTGTTTTTCGGGCAGTGACTCACGCACAGTTTGCGCACGGTTTAGCAAACCGTGCGGGTAAATCGTGTGGCTCAGAAACTTTGAGAAAATTACAAAAATGCCACCCCGGGATTTTAAAACTCAACTCGAGATTTTCCTCCATTCCTCCCCTCTCAACCCTAGTGACGAACTTGTACGACCCAAGCTTCCAAGAGGTGTTTCTCCTACGATTCTTGGTCGCTTTGGATGTCGTTGGTTGCGGATCGAAGCTCCGGGTAAGTCTAATCCTCTCCTTCTCTTTTTCGGATTAGGGTTTGTGATTTCTTCCAACTTCTTCCAAAACCCTAAAACCCCCTTTTTTTTTGGTGAAACCTAGGTTGGGGCTTCAAGGGGTGTTTGAATCCGGATCTAAGGCCATGATTGAGAGTGTGTTCACGTCAGATTCGAGGTAGGTGGTCTACAAGTATTATCCCATAGTTTTATTGTGGATTAGTGCATGGAAGTTGGTGTTTTTGTTTTCCCCTTTTTGTGTCATTGGTTCCTTTGAAGTGTTTGATAAAAATAGGTGTCTAAGTGACCAATTGAAACCCTCAAGATCCCCATGGGATGCGTTGAGGATGACTTGACCATTTTAGGGCCACCCATGGGGTGCGCCGACAAACCCGAACCGAGAGTGTGGTGGGGTTAAGTGGTGGGTTGCCGAATAAGAATGTGAAACCCATGTAGAACGTGTCTTAATGATTGATTAGGTTATAAATGAAATAATGATAAATATGCCTAGGGCGATAAAAGCATAAGGTGTTGTTGGAATGACATGTAAATGGGTAATTGAGTTGAAAGAGATTATGTCGATTGTTTCATGAATTTGGTTAGAAATGCCTAAGGGGATTAGGGCATGTTAAATGGTGAGCTTGCAATTGGGTAATGGAATTAGAAATGGGGAATGTGTTAATGGGTTGTAATAAGGGAATGGATGAAATTGGGGAATGGGTTAATACATGAGAATTAGGTGGTACACCTAAATGATTGAATGTAATAAAGGGATTGTGTTATGTGATATGAGAAATGTACTTGAAATGCATAAGTGGGTAAATGCTTGTGGAATGATAAATAGGCTAAATGGGTTAATGAATGGTCCATGATGAATTCGGCTAAGGTATAGGGGATTGTTGAATACACCTAATGGGTTAAGGCACGGGAATGAGAATTTGGCTAAATGGATATGAATTGTAAATGGTAAATGTATTAATGGGTTACAGCATAGTATTAATTCTCATGTTGTTATGTGTTGTGATATCCAATGACATTGAATATACTTGGTTGTGTTATGGTATGGTTGTGGTGACTTGAAAAATAAGCATGTGCACATGGCCTGGTAGAGTGGGGTATTGACTTGAGGTTCTACGCCCACGGGTCGAGTTAGACTGAGGCTCTAAACTCCACCCCAAAATGCACGGGTTAGGGAAGGGGACAGAGGCTCTATTCCCCTAACGGTTGCATTCCACTCGAACCGAGGCTTTGAGGTGAGGAGAATGTGTTGATGTGATATGTGGATCTCTAGTGAGATAGGGCCTTGATTTGTTTCCCCTATGCATTGTGATTGATTGTCATATACCCTTGTATAGATATTTATGCCTAACCCATGGAACATGTGATCAATATGGCTTATGTAATGAAGATAGTATAGGAAATGAAATTGGGATAAATACTAGTCATGAATTAAATGAACCTTGTTAACTAATGGCACCCGAAGTGTCCTTTCTTACCATTTATTTTGTACCTGCATGCACTATATGTTAGACTGTATATTTTGTAGACACCGTTGGTGGTGGTCTACTGAGTTTTGTACTCACACCCTGCTTGGGCCGCCGTTGGGTACCCGAGCAAATCTCTTGGTTGCAGGTCAGGACAAGGGCAAAGGCCCTACACGAAGAAGTTGAGTTGGGTCGGGATGTTTATGGTGAAGGATCTGGACTTACAGTCGAGACCCGTTTGGAGTTTAGTTGTTTGTCTTACTTTTGGGTTTCATTCACTTTGCACTACTAGTATGACATGACATTATAGTATTTGATTTGTGGTTTATACCCCTTTTTGGAAAATGCTTGGTTATGCATGTTTATTGGTTATTCATATTGTTTCTGCTATTTATATTGTGTTCTGCTGTGGCTGGCTCTGATAAAGAGGGTATAGTCTCCCCACGTGACTTATTAGACCTTCACCGCTAGTCAGCAACCTCTGGCGTACGGGGAGGCGCGCTTGAGGTCATGTGACGACGTAGCTCGGAGCACCGGTTTAGTGACTTCCAGGTCGGGGATGTTACAAAGCTCGCCTCAAAGGAACCGAGCAACGTGTGGGATGCGTTGAAGCTGGAATGGACCAACGTCTTGACCGCTTGGAATCAACATTAATTGGCGTTGACGGTAGGTGCCATCAAGCTGGACATGTTGGATTTAGCAGGCCTCCGACAATCCATGGCCAGTCTGCTCCGACGGTTGGAGCAGCACTCGCTGCTGGACAACGCGTGTCCAACGATCGACAAAGGGGAATCGGCTACCTATTCGGGTGGGGTCAACATCAACGGAATGGCAGCAGAGCCCACGGCTGGACTAACATGTGACCCAACCGGTATCGTTGAACACCTACCAATGGTGCGACAAGCTGAGCTTCCAGTCTTTGCTGGAAGGGATCCACAAGGCTACATCACGCGAGTTGAGATGTACTTTCAGATTCAGCAAACAACTGAGGCTGTGAAACTGGCGCTGACACGGGTTAGTATGGACGACGTGACTATTCATTGGTTTACAGTTCTCATCGAAGTGCACCCAAATTTAACGTGGCAAATTTTCAATGCGAAGCCGATGGAACGTTTCAACGGCTTGGACATTCAAAATCCGCATGATGAACTTGCAACTCTTCAGCAGAAGTGATCCGTTCCAGAATATTGAACAATTTGAACATTCGGTGTTGCTGCAACCAAGCTAACCCGAGCCACAATGCGTCGGGTATTTCTTGCATGGCCTGCAAGAAGATTTTCGCACTTGGGTCTGCATCAACAACCCAAAGACGAGGTTGCAAGTGATGTGGCTAGCTCGCCATGTCCAGCTTGCTGTCACGGGAGGCGTGGGCACTCTATTCCATGACAATGGGTCACAAAATGTTAGCAAGGTGCGGGAAATCGAACCATGAACACCACTAGACCATCTGGGGACACACCTACACAATAAAACAACCTTTCTTCCCGTCAAAATGGACGTGGTTGCGACTGGACTTCGACAAGATGCTCCAATTCAACCAACCTCTAGCGGATGCAGTGTTCGACACTTAACGACTCAAAAATGAGAGGATATATGGAGCAAGGATTTGTGTTTCCGACGTGGGCTTCCCTACAACTCCATTGCACCGATGTGCTGATCCAAGCGGATCTCGTTTCCTTCATTCAATCTCGAGGACAAAACCGTTTTCAAGGGTCGACCAACGATAGTACCTAGGGTTATGTGTCTTTACAGGGGAGGATATTGTTAGGAGAGGGAATATTGCTATAATATTGTTGGGAGATGCAGGGACCACGTGGGGGGGGGGGGGTTGAGAGGCGGGAAAAATAGGGATTATTTTGTTTGGCTTTTAGCTTGGACTCGACAGTAGCTTGGGCAGGAGCTTCCCGGGGACTCTCGAGTGTCTTCTTCCCTCTCCATTGTATCTTCGTTGTAACCATTTCCTTTTATTTTTCTATATACAAAAAAGTCGGTCATCTAGTTTTATCAAAAAACACCAAGACATTAATGGGATTATCCATGTGGTGTCTCCATCAGGTCACATCCAGTTCAACAGGTCCAACATATAACCCATGTTAGCACATTGTATAGCTAAATGTATACGAGTCATTAATATGCCAGCCTTGCATCACAACACAATACTTTCATGAGAAATATGCCAGCCTTGCATCACAACACAATACTTTCATGATGATTCTCGGTGAGGGATAGAACCCGGTATCCTAACACTCCAGAAGGATTATTATCACAACATAATATGTAAAAGCAACATACCACAAAATAGTAATAATGGAAGAATGGTTCATTATAAAGTGATATATGATACAAATATCGTCCCAAACCATCATCCGATGATTGGTCTCTAAGGCACAAATTCCAACATAATGGAGCCTTAGCCCTTTTTCAAATTTATGATTCAACATTTAGGCCTAATCAACATGAGAGCATAATCGCAAAAGTCTATACCAACTGTGAGCGTTTCATGGAATGAATTTTGTTTTCAAACTTACATGATTCCCTCCCGAATGGTTCTAAGTGGGGTTTACTTATATTTTTTTAAATGCATTATGGCGTGTTTGAGAGTTTTTATAGAATGTAATGGAATGGTCCTTAATAATACTTGATGGAATGGAACGGTATGGGATGGAATGAAATTAAATTTTCGTACGGAGGTTTCCCAAGGGAATAGAATCTCCAAACCCTATCATTATTAAATATTATATAAATTAAATGCACTAAATTAAATTATTATTTATAATTTTAAAAATTATCATTATAATTTTTAACATTATTTTTAATATTTTCTAAATATAATAACGACTAAATTATCTATTTGTGTCATCACTGTCCCTCCAATTTCGAGATTAAAAAAAACGGGTTTAGGAGGGCAAGAAATTGGAAGGCCGGCCTTATGACCATTCCACGCACTCCTAAAAAATTCTCCCAACCATGAACTTTTATCTCAAGTCACCCCATTCCATTTCATGTCACTCAAAAATAAACACCCAAACACACCCTGAGGGCATTTAGAATGTCTATAAATTCCAACGGTGATATCATAATCATAATCAATCCAGTGAAAACTCATATGTTTCAAGATTATTTGCTGTCCGAAAAAAAAGGAATATTAAATTTTAAGATATTTTTGTGAAATGTGATATCTCAAAATGTCTAGAGGGCACTAATTTATTGTTTGGCTGAGAGTGGATGATTACAAGAAGAGGAGAGGCATTTTGCTCCCCTCATATTGGTTCAAAAAAAGAGAGGCCAGATGCGGGTGCACGAGGAGTGAAAATTCTAATGAATCCTCCCATTTCTCCAAAAATGGGGGGATGTGGACTGGAGGGATACAAATCTGTCACCCCAGTCATATTATCAGTATTTTAATTTAATATGTCTATATTACCCTTTCCATAATATAGAAAGATCAATTTTAAATTAAACCAAAAAATCTACATCACCCCCCCCCTCCATTGAACCAAACACACCCTCAGGTTACTATTGAGGTTGAGAAGATTAGGCCCCAACCAAAAAAATAAAGGGGTAAACCTCTTGACTTCAATTTATGTTAACCAGATATTTTATAAATTTCTAACTTGATTATCGAAACTGTTGGAGTCTGCATCCCACATCGGACTTGAGGTCCGGTGTGGTCTTTATTATTCATTATAAATACACCCCAAGGGCTCCTTTGGAGAAATACCTTGGGGGTTCGGTTCCTTTCTTTTAATCTCCTACATGGTATCAAAGGAGGTTTGCTAACCCAACCCCTCCCTCCCTATTTTTTTTTTCGGCCCGCATCTAGGGTTTCTCCCGGTTGGGGGGCGGCGGCCTCCATGGCTCGCAAGCCCTAGGTTTATCCCGCCGCCCCCCCCTGCCGGTTATCCCTCCCGTCGCCCCTCCCCTCCCTCCTGTGCCGCCGGCCCCCCATCAAGCGGCCCTCCGGCGCGGCTGTCTCCTCTGCCCTGCGCGGCTCCCGCTCGGGTCTCCCTCCCCGGCGCGCAGGCTCTCCCCACCGGCGTCCGCTCCTCCTGCGCACATTCCCGCGCCGCCCTCTCCAGGCGGCCCTCTCTATCGCTCGCGGCTCTTCTCCCCGCGCGACGGCCTCGTCTGCCGACCTCCCGGTTCTGCCCGGATCGCGACCTCCCCGCCGGCGCTCCATCCCCACGGCCCCCGCTGCTCCTCTGCGCCTCCCGTCGGCCCGCCCCTCCTGCGCGCGGCGGCCCGGTCCTGACGCCGTCTCCCTCTCTGCGTCGGCCCGCTCCTCCTGCGCGCGCATCCCGTCGCTGCGCCTCCCGGCTGCTCCCGACGGCCTCCTGCTGCTCCCGGCGGCCTCCCGCATCCCGTCGCCGGTCCTCCGCGCAACCTCCCGGCTCTTTTTCCGGCCAGATCCGGCCAACTCCGGCCAGATCCAGAGATTTCCGGCCAGATCCGGACAGCTCCGGCCGGCTCCGGCCAGATCCAGAGATTTCCGGCGAGATACGGACTGTTCCGGGCAGATCCGGGCAGATCCGGGCAGATCCGGCCTGTTCCGGGCAGATCCGGGCAGATCCGGCCTGTTCCGGGCAGATCCGGGCAGATCCGGACTGTTCCGGGCAGATCCGGGCAGATCCGGACTGTTCCGGGCAGATCCGGGCAGATCCGGCCTGTTCCGGCCAGCAACCGGCCTCCACCCGTGCTGGCCGCTCCACGCAGGTGGCCTCCTCCAACTTCAAGCGCCATCTCCCGGCCTCCTGCACCCTCGCCGGCCTCCTCCTGCGGCATCCCCGCCTCGCCGGCATCTCCCGGCACCTCCCGGCACCTGCATCTCTCTCCGCCGGCACGTCCATTTGCTGGCGCAGTCGCTCGACATCCTCGGATTTGGGCCCGTTGGCGCCGCCAGTCCCGCAACAATTCTGCGGAATCCCCGCCTCCCGTCGCCGGCCCCGCAAGTGCGGTTTTCCCGGTGCTAGTTTGGATTTCCCGGCGTTTCAACGACCGGCCCCACTAGTGCGGCATTCCTGGCGCTCCGTCAACCAGCCAATCTGAGTGGTTTCATCTGCTGCGCCCGCAACATCCATCCATCATCCTGCGGGGGAGCTTCGATCGTGAGGGGGAGCAGCAGCCTTTGCAGCGTTCTTTTTATTTCGTCTGGTTTTGTAATCAAGCTGGGCATGTCCAGCTTGAGGGGGAGTGTTAGCGTCTGTTTTGTTGTTTTCTTTTCATTATGTGTCCAAGCTAGGTACACCTAGCTTGAGGGGGAGTGTTGGAGTCTGCATCCCACATCGGACTTGAGGTCCGGTGTGGTCTTTATTATTCATTATAAATACACCCCAAGGGCTCCTTTGGAGAAATACCTTGGGGGTTCGGTTCCTTTCTTTTAATCTCCTACAGAAACTGTTAGAGGTTAAGTTGAGTCAAGTCCCACATCGGACTTAAGGTGTCGACCTCCTCCTGGTTTTAATAATCACAAAATCATGGTTTTAATAATACTGATGAATTTCATGTTTATCTGTAAGTATTCTGTATTTTGAGCACAGGTCATAAATTAGTCTAAGTAAGAGACACCGTTGAGTCAGACACCGTTGGCCATGACACACTGCTAGCACAAAAATTTCAAAGTCTAAGATACCGCCAGGACATCACAACATCAGACTGTCATACCATTGGACTGAAGAATTGACAAAGTATGAGACACCGTTGATAGACATACCGCAAGGATGTCATGCCACCAGATGAGGCCCCGTCAATATCACACCGTTAGAGCATACACCGCTGAATCATACACCATTAGTTGAGTGAAGTGAAGAAAAGAAAGAGCCATATAGAGAACAACGTGCTGAATAGAAAAAACATTGTGGATAGAAAGAGCTCGCGATTCACTGAATATCCAAGAGCTAAACCTGTTGAAAACACGAAAGAGCTCACCCGCTGTGAACGCTTGACTGAGGAAGTCAAAGCTCAGTGTCTTTCCTTCAGTCTGAAAACAAGAGTTGCGACACTCTGTTTTCCTGAAGATTTCAAGAGAATTCATCTTAAGCTTTATTGCTGAATCAAATCAAGAGTCACAAGCTGCATTGCAATAGACCAAGCTTCTCCAAACTCTATACTCCTAGATTGCTCATTTCTGTTTATATTTATTACATTTGAGCAGTGTGTGCTATACTCTGTTTTATATACCCACACTGTCACTTGCGCTAAACTGAAAGATACACGATACTAAACTCTCTTCCTATTTGTTTGTCTCACGGATAAGAGTGGTAGAGGTCTCTGTGTGGTCTGTTTATCTTTACTCCCATGAATAACTGTGAAAGAGATCGTGTGTGACCTGGACAGTGTTATCTGTTATAAAACTCGATCTAGGTTGTGGATCATCTAGTTTATCTTTGTATAAACACGATCCAGGCTGTGTGTTTAAATTTTGTTTTACTTAATTTTCGCTTTAAAACTGAAAAACTATTTTAACTATAAACAAAATATATATACTTCGATAGTTTATTTTAATTCGTGTTCATATAGTATCTTGATTAAGTAAACTGATTTCAAAGGATCAAATAATATTGTATATTATTCATCCGAGACCTAAAAAAATCTTTAGAGAAATCTTTAGAAAGACTAAGATCTATATCATACTACTTATTTTGATAAGCTTGGCTGTTTTTAATTTTTTGGAGGATTTCAAAGTAATCCCTATTTAACAGAAATTTTTATCGGGTACTCAATTCACCCCACTTTTGAGATACTCACTCCGACCAATATAAGGTATTATGTTATCTTTATTATTCATTATAAATAAACACCAAATGCCCAAGATATCTCTCTAAGGGAGGCCTTGGTGTTTATTTATAATGAATAATAAAGATAACATAATACCTTAAGTCCGATGTGGAACTTAATTGAACTTAACCTCTAACACTCCCCCTCAAGCTAGGTGTACCTAGCTTGGATACATAATTAAAGAAAACAAAGCAAACAAATTACACGACAAACACTCCCTCTCAAACTGGACATATCCAAATTGATTACATAACAAGACAAAACATAAGAAAATATAAACTATCATGGTTGCTCCCCCTCAATAAGTTGATGGACGATGTCCCTGAAAAAGATTGTGTCACCAAGGAACAACGTCCGTATGCACTGCCCACTAGTTTTTCCCCACCTGTTGCGCTCCCGCCCATGACTGCTAATAAAAAGATGACCATCATAGAACTCTTATGCTCTCATGCTGAGGACGAACCTTGCTTCAAGATGTCAGATGAAACGACGACCGACAAACGACCTCAAAACGACGCCCGACTAGTGGACCCAAATTGCCGAGGTGAAACGTCCTCCGACTTTGCGGACCCTAAAATGTCAAGGTGAAACGGTGTCCTACATTACGGACCCTAAAATTGACTGTGGATGAAAGCAAAGGGTTGAGGAACAGCAGAGATAGAGGCAAATAATCCATTTTGCAACAGGTTGTGTGCTAGCAAGGACCAGATTAGGAGAGGGTGATGCCTGGGTCGTGCGACTAGATCAGGAAGGGGGCGCCAGGGTCGAGCACGCCTGGATCAGGAAGGGGGCGTCGCACTGGAGGAGCGGACGAGCAAGAGGCGGAAGGGGTCGTTGCACAGGAGCTCTGGGTGGAGGGGAGGGGGGGGGGGGGGGGTTGTCGGTTGTTGCACAGAGGCTCACGGGCGAAAGGGGGTCATTAGCCGTCGTGCAAGGATTGAGAGATGGAAGGGGACTGTCAGGAAAAGAGGGGGGCCAAGTAGGGGTCGCGACGGGCAGAGGAGGGGTGGCTCAAGGAGGTGTCACGCAAGCCGGCTCCAGTTTCTCCCTGCGCTCCTCTTCCGGCAGCCAGCCGGCTCCAGTTTCTCCCTGCGGCTGCCCAGCTTCAAGTTTTGGCTCTCCGGCACCTCCTGCGGCATCCCCGCCTCGCCGGCATCTCCCGACTACTCCAGGCAGCCGCCTCTCTGTCCGCAGGCCCACCTTCACGCTTCATCCACCGTGGCGCAACACCTTGACCGTCTTGGATTCGAGCCTTTTGGCACCGCCATCCCCGCAGCAATTCTGCGGAATCCCCGCCTCCCGTCGTCGGCCCCGCAAATGCGGTTTTCCCGGTGCTAGTTTGGATTTCCCAGCGTTTCATCGACCGACCCCCACTAGTGCGGCATTCCTGGCGTTCCGTCAACCGGCTGGTCTGAGTGGTCATCTGCTGCGCCCGCAACCTCATCCATCCATCATTTTGAGGGGAGCTGTGATCGTGAGGGGGAGCTGCGATCGTGAGGGGGAGCATCATCCTTACAGCTTTTATCATTTATTTTTGCTTTGTCTTGTTTTGTCATCAAGCTGGGCATGTCCAGCTTGAGGGGGAGTGTTAGCGTCTGTTTTGTTGATTTCTCTGTCCAAGCTAGGTACACCTAGCTTGAGGGGGAGTGTTGGAGTATGTATCCCACATCGGACTTGTGGTCCGATGTGAAGTTTATCATTCATTATAAAAGAACGCCTCCTCCTCACTTTGAGGTAAGAAGGCAAGGGGGTTTCCTCATTCTACATTAGTCATGTACCAGCTCACAACTCCCACTACATAAGCAATGTCTGGTCGTGTTGGATTGATGTTGCCCGATCTGGTTGGGCCGAATGCTGTAGCAGAGCTGACTGACCGACACCGACAGACACTGTAGCGGTGCGGACTTCAGAGTTAACTTCACTATAGCACTTTTGACTTACAACCGGCAGTCATTGTAGCGCTTTTGACAAAGTTGGCCGCCGTTCACTGTAACGACGCAGACTCACTTTTCCGAACAGTGATCATCTTCTCCATTGTTTTATAGCCCATTTTCGGGCTAGGGTTACCACTGAAAAAAAACCTCTGTAATTTGTGCTCCTGATATAGTGAAATTCTGCCTCTCCCGCGGACGAAAGGATTATTCTCGAACCACGTAAATCGTTGTGTTCTTGTTGCATTCTTTCTTTCATTTTCTCGTTTCTGTCGTTGCATCTCCAGACGATTCCGCAACAGGTCGAGTACAGACAATGACATACATCAGGCTTCCAACAGTTGATGCGTATGGAACCTTTGTCATGTACTCAACCTCTTCTGCCGTTTTCGGTGATTGCTCCTTTGATAGCTTGAAATGGCCCGCCAGAGGAATAGAGACTGTCTTTGCTTCCAGCATACTGAATCTTCTCAGAACCTTCCTAATATAGTCAGTCTGTGATAACATTAAGGTTTCAGTCGCACGGTCTCTCTTGATCTTCATCCCCAAAATCTTGTTAGCTTCTCCAAGATCCTTCATTTCGAACTTCTCGGCTAACTGTCGTTTCAACTCATCAATCCTCTGCATACATGATCCTGCAATGAGCATGTCATCCACATACAGAAGCAATATAATATATTAATCACCGAAAGATTTTATGTAGCAACATTGATCCATGCCACATCATTTGTATGCATTTTTAGTCATAAATGTATCAAACTTTTTGTTCCACTGCCTGAGTGTCTGTTTCAACCCATATAAGCTCTTCTAGAGTTTGCACAGCAGATCTTCCTTCCCAGAGTCAACATATCCCTTTGGCTGCTACATTTAGATGTCCTCCATATCTCCATGAAGGAAAGCAGTCTTGAAATCAAGCAGCTCAATATGCAAGTCTTCTGATGCCACAATGCTAAGAACCACCCGGATGGTGGTAAGCTTCACTACAAGTAATAAAATTTCAGTGAAATTCACTCATTCCTTCTGTTGAAAACCTTTCACCGCCAGCCTTGCTTTGTACCTCCTCTTTCCATCGTGTTCTTCCTTGACCCGGTATACCCACTTATTCTGTAATGTTTTCTTTCGTCTTGGCAAAGGTGTCAACTCCCAAGTGTTGTTATCATGCCATGAGAAAATCTCATCATTCATAGCCAACTCCCACTTGCTCGACTCTTTCAACTGCAGTGCCTCTTCAAAACATTCTGGTTCTCCACCGTCAGTCAATAACAGATAATATAAAGATGGTGAATACCTCTGCATAGACCTTCTCACCCTTGTTGATCTCCTCAAATCCACTGGAGTAGTAGGTTCCATCGGTTCTGATGTCTCATGCTCAGGTACACCTTCAGTTGTATGGCGATCCTTGTACATGACACTTTTATTTAATATCACATTCTGGCTCCTGATGACCATCTTGTTGAGATCATCCCAAAAACGATAACCAAACTCCTCAGCACCATGGCCAATAAAGAAACATCTTTTGGACTTAACATCAAGTTCGTCCCTTGCATTAGCATCAACATGAACATATGTCAAACTGCCGAAGACTCGTAAATGTGAGAGTCTTACCACCTTACCAGACCAAAGCTCCTCGGGTAGACATTCTCCCATTGGCACAAATGGACTCCTGTTGATGAGATATGCTACCATGTTCACTGCATCAGCCCAGAAGCTCTTGGGTAACCCCGAGTGTAACCTCACACTCCTGGCACGTTCATTCAATGTCCTATTCATCATTTCTACCACAACATTCTATTGCGGTGTACCTGGAACAATCTTCTCCCACCAAATTCCATTATCAGAACAGAATTCCTTGAACTCCTGATTGTCATACTCTTCACCATTGTCAGACCTCAAACGTTTCAGCATTGATCCCGACTCATTTTCCACCATGACCTTCCACTTCTCAAACATCTTAAACACATCAGATTTTCTTTTCAGAAAGTAAACTCATACCTTGTTGAGCTATCAATAAAGGTCACATAATATTGTGACCCTCCAAGGGAATGTACTGGTGCAGGCCCCCAAACATCAGTGTGCATCAGGTCCAGCTTCCCAGCCTTCGGTGTTCTGCCTCCTTTTGCAAATGATGTCTTTTTCTGCTTTCGAAGGATGCAATCATCACATAACTTCCACCGAATTTAGCTCTGATTGCAGCCCTTTTGTTGTCAGCACCTTCATTCCCTTCTCACTCAAGTGGCCGAGCCTATAGTGCCACAAATGAGAATCCCCGGTAGCATTTACAAATGCTATCATGTTCATGAAAGTCTTTGTCATGTTGTACAGAGTACCGTTATTTGCTCCAAGAGCTATGACCATAGCTACCTAGGTAATCTTCCAGGCACCACCAGTAATCATGGTACTGAAGTCTGCATCATCATGTTGCCCAGCAGAAATGAGATTTTTTCATAAACTAGGGATATACCTCACGTTTTACAGAACCAGCGAACTCCCATCGTTGGTCTTGATTCGTGCATCTCCTTTCCCCATGATCTGTAAGGGCTCATCAACCGCAAGATGTACCTTGCTAAAATTTCCAGAAACAAAATTGTTTAGAAAACCCTTCTTCGACGTAGAATGGAAAGACACCCCTGAGTCTAAAATCCAAGACTCTATAGGGCTATCCACGCTCAGCAGCAACATGACATCAGTTCCTTCAGCCGTCGTGTTTGCTCCACTGGTTTCAGGCACCTTCCGTTTATCTCTGCACTCCTTGATATGTCCTTTCTTCCCGCAATATACCTCACGTTTTACAGAACCAGCGAACTCCCATCGTTGGTCTTGATTCGTGCATCTCCTTTCCCCACGATCTGTAAGGGCTCATCAACAGCAAGATGTACCTTGCTAAAATTTCCAGAAACAAAATTGTTTAGAAAACCCTTCTTCGACGTGGAATGGAAAGACACCCCTCAGTCTAAAATCCAAGACTCCATAGGGCTATCCATGCTCAGCAACAACATGACATCAGTTCCTTCAGCCGCCGTGTTTGTTCCACTGGTTTCAGGCACCTTCCGTTTATCTCTGCACTTCTTGATATGTCCTTTCTTCCCGCAAGTCTAGCAGGTACGACCAGCCCCCTTTGCCTTGTCTCGGCTTTTCCCTATTGACTTTGATCGCCCTCTACGATTGTCTCGTTGTGGGTATTTTCCACTACCTTCTACATTCAGAGAAAAACCATAGAATCTGGCCGACTCTCTTCAGATATCCTCACTAAGGATCAGATTCCGTAAATCTTTCAGAACCAACTTTGTATTCTCCGAAGAACTGCTCACAGTTGTTACAGTTGCTTCCTAAATGTCAGGTAAAGAAGAAAGTAGATTCAGAGCACATACCTCATCAAAAAGCGCAATATCCACCGATGTCAATTGACTTACGATGGTGTTGAATTCGTTGAAGTGATCTGCAACAATTCTTCCTTCAACCATTTTCTGGTTAAACAATCGTCGCATCAGGTGAACTTTATTTGCCGCATAAGGCTTCTCGTACATATTCGAGAGAGCTTGCATCAGGCCAATCGTCATCTTCTCCTCTCTGATGTTGAACGCCACGTTTTTTGCCAACGTAAGGGGCACAACACCCAGAACCTGTCGATCCAGCAACTCCCACTCCGACTGCTCCATGTCCGTTGGCTTTAAACCCAAAAGCGGCAAATGTATCTTTTTTCTGATAAAAATAGTCTTCAATTTGCATCTTCCAGTAGCTGAGGTCAGTGATCGTACCACGATTCACTGTTTTATTCCACCTTTACACCGCTGTTTTAAACTAGTTTTGTAATGAATATTCCAAATATAATTATAAATTTCACTTTATGTTTGAATCAATTAATTAATGTTAATGAATATTAGAATGAGCAATGTTACTTGTTTTTATTATTTCAATGTAGGTGGAGGTGATTTGGAGGGCCCTTGATGAAGTGGAAGAAAAATGGGCCAAAATTGCATGGATCCATGGACATCTGTCCACTGTTTTGCATAGCACACGAAATCCGTGCATCCAAATGGGCTGAAATTTTGTGGGTCTGTCCAAAATTTAATAGGCTACATTTCATATTAAGGAACCCAATCCTGATTCAGCTTCTAAGGGGCCCATCCGAACTGATCTGTCCAAGCCACCGAATATGGACCAAGTCAAATGCGGTGTTTTGTATTTTATTAATATCTAGAGCTTTAGTTGTCCAAATGGTGCCAAACTTTTGGTGGAGACAACCAAGAGGTGGGGCTACAACTTTTCTATTTTCTCCAAAACGAGATAAGGCTGTCTGAAGGCCGAAACGCGTGGTACAAGTGGATTGAAGAAATCTGTGTGCCTAAAATCACCTTCCAATTTTCCTATAAAATGGCACCTTGGGCTCCCCATTTGCAAGTTCGGCCAAAGAGTGAAGTGCTGCCAGTTTGGAGTCCTAGAGGAGTCTCCTAATCACCTTGGAGGTTCTGGAGGCCCCTATCCTCATAGAGGGATCAACAATGAAGAAGGAGTTACACCTGAGCTTCCTCCTCCACCCGATGTCGAGCTAAACGGTGGGCGTTCATTGTGAGGGAGCTACACACATGTCAAGGGAGTTCCAATGCATATATTAGCTACTGGTTTAGAGTAATTTGGGTGTTAAAACATTTCTTTCCATGTATCTTACATACTTTCATATTTGAATGCTTGTTTTGATACGTGCGGATTAGATGCTCTTAATTTCTAACCGATCGGTGTGAGGTTTTGAGTGCGTGACTTGTGTTGTTCCGATTGGGTAACACAAGAATCCTTTTCTTACCCACTTTCTTGAGATTTCAATCTGCTTTGGAAGCTCTTATTCCATGCATAAGTTCTAGACCTTGACAATACGATTGTTATGTCAAGGTTTGGTTCTTTAAGCAATGAAATAATGGCTTAGGAATTAATCGGGATTCCAATTAAATTCAACCAAAGAATTACTCCAACCTTAAATTAATCTCCAAGAATGATGAACTTGAAAGTGTGTAGTGAACTCACAATTAACCCTTTCATCTCATAATTCTAAAACACCACTTTTTATCAACTATTAAACTCTTTAAATCAATTCATTTTCTTTAAACTGTTTTAAAGCCACCCCTCTTTTAGCACTTCTTATTAAAAACGCACACTCTGAACCCACCAACGCTCCTTGAGAGACGACCTAGGGTCTGCCTTAGACTATAAATCAACCTTAAAAATATAATCAATTTGACGTGTCACGACAGCGCGGTCAGTCAGTTCCATCAAAGTGGTTGATCTTCATCTTGGCTTCTTTCATAGCCATCGTTCAGTTCGAGGAATCCGAACTCAACCTTTGATACCAGTTGTTGCGAAAAAACGTCGGGAGCAACGAAACGAAAAATGGAACACATAAGAGTAAAAGGGAAAAAAAGAACGAGAACACAGAAATTTACGTGGTTCGAAAATAATCCCTACATCCACAGAGAGGCAGAATTTCACTACTGATTCGAGAGCACAATTTTTTAGGGAGTTTCAGGGTTCTCAGTCATTCACTAAACCCTAGCCCAAAATGGGCTACAAAAGGAGGAAGACGATCCATTGTTCCACCAACCGCACGGGAAGTCCGTATCGCTACAGTGAAAGGTGGTCACTCAAGTCAAAAAATGTTACAGTGATCGACGACTGGAAGTCCAAGGATCTACAGTAATGTTGACTCCAAAGTCCGAGTTGGGAGTACAAGATGGAACACTGTTCGAATGTCCGACAAAGATTGTAGGATTAAATCAATGTGCATAAAAGAGGGATGGACAACCAGATCTGTTGACTAAGGAACTGGAGCGCGACTAGATGAGGATCTATCAGATGTGGGTGTCGGCCGAGAAGGACGTCCGCAGCATCAGTCGCAGAAAAATATTCTGCCAACCAAAAACTGATCGTGAATTTGCCTCCTACTTGATGGCCTCAAAAGCAACAACACGCGCAGGATCTTGGGCAATACCCATCCAGCAGGGGTGCGCAACAAGGACGCGTGATGGGAGAAGCGGGAGGGGCGGCGGGTCGTCGAGGGTTGTCACGCATGAGGGACGTCGCACAGGGAGAGGTGATGCACAGGGAGTCAGCGACGAAAATAGGAGGCGCTGACAGGGTACAAGGCTGACGCGCATGGCAGTGGGGCTGACGTGGTATCTTAGGTATTGGATCCAATCGCCTTCTGTTTACTACAGAAACCAATAATTATGCCAAATAGAAATCACAACAGAAATAATAATAAACCCCGCCTTCAAAATTGATAAGCTCAGCCCTTCAAAGTCTGTTAATTTATGATAAGCACATTTAACTTGTTTGCCATCTACTTTTATCAAGTCTATTAATTGATATGCTCAGCCTTTCAAAGCCTATTAATTTATGATAAGCACATTTAACATGGTAGCCATCTAATTTTATCAAGTGTTAAGATCACCCCACTTTTACCTGTAGTGTATGACAAGGAGGGTGGTATTCGTGAGAGTTTTTATGCCCAACTGAATAGCTAGTTTTATACGACTTATTTGCATTTTATTATTTCTTGGCAATAAGTTGCGCCCCCATGTAAGGATTGAAAGCTGAGACATGCCTAGTTTATTATTCAATTTTGTTTCATCTGACTAATAGATATTTTATTATTCATTCATACTTAGTTGGGTCATGCACGCTAGCAATGTTTTGTCATATTTACTAAGGTTGGGTAGCAGGAATCTATCTGTGGAAATGGAAGTTGTGCACTTATGCCTAAACCTTGCATGCATGATTGATGAAAAGGAATGGCAAGTCCAGAGATCCATTAAGGATTTTATAAGTTCAAAAAAACCCTATTCCATTTACGGGGCCAATGCCAATAGAATGGATACTCATTCCTGGAATGATCGCCATGATGATCAAACTGCCATTCTTTTGCCCACGAGGCAAGCTCATGTGGCAAGAAGTGAGGTGGGCTAAGGGTTCAAAACCTCCAGATATATATTTTTCCAAAATATCATATTTAAAAATTTAATTAATAAACAAATATTATTTGATTAATAGTTTTACTAATTAGAAAATATCTTAATATAATTTTCAATTATTTTTTGATAATTTAAAAAAAAAACATGGATTGAAACTTTGAAATTAAGAAATTTACAATTTTAATATTTTTAAAAATTTTTCTATTGAAAAGTTTCAAAAAAAAATATTTTTTAACAATTAAAATTTTAATTATATTATTTTGTTTTTCATTAAAGGTATTATTGTTCAATAAAATATAAATATCTATTTCTTTTCAAAACATACTAACCATGGCCATCTTCTTTCATTTCCTTTCTCATTATCATTCTCATAAAATTTGATGTTGCGCAGCGGGATAAATCAGGTCCTTTCACGAGGAGCCCGGGAGGAATTCAGGTAGAACACCACATAGAGAGAACTCTTAGGTAATTTAATAATATGGCAAAAGTTGTTTACAAACGACAGCCAGCAACCTATTTATAAGCTAAAACCCTAAACAAATTAAAGGGAGACTACCGATTAAAGGGAGACTACCGATCATTTTTTTTTTCTCACTCCTGTCTGTTGCGCTCCGCCCAGGATACCAGACAGTGTCTCCTACACCCTCTGTGGCCCTCCAGCGCGGTTCCTCCCCGACACCGGCCCGACTCCTGTGCGCCCGCCCCAAAGGATCCTCTGTGGTATCCCGCCCTTTGCGGCCCCACCTCCCTCCTTCGCGATGGCTCTTGCCGAGCTTCCTTCATGCGCCTCTCTCGGTGTGGCCCCTCCGTGTTGCACTTCCCTCATCGGCCCAACAACTTCCATCCGGCCCCCTCTGTGTCTCACTTCCCTCCATGCCGCGCTTCATTGTGCACAATCACGCCCCTCCTGCGCTCCGACGCCAGCACCTACCATCTCCGGCGACCACTGTGCCAGCCCCGCGTGACGGCCCTCCGCCCCTCCCATCTTCGACGACCACAACGCCAGCCTCGCGTGACAACCCTCCCAGATCCGACGAGGCCATCTCTAGCGGCCTGACTCCCTGCGCGCGATAGTCCCAGCACGACCCATCCAGACGCCGCTCCCCACCTATGCGCCACCCATCCAGCCAGTGGCCCCTCCCGACAACGACACTCCTACCCGGCAGCCCCGAACCCCATTGTTGGCCCTCCTAGGAAGCTCCTCCTTTGTGCCTCATCGTCCGCGCCTCTCTTCTGCACGCAACAACGCGACTCTCTCCCGGCGACATTCCCGACCTCATCCCGCTCGCGCTGCTGCCTTCCCAGCATGGGCGTCGCACCCTCCCGCACCCCTGTCGTCGTCGGTCCGGCATGGCTCCCTTATGCCCCTATCGCTAGCACGCCCACACAGATCCCCATGTGCCTCAAGTCGCCGGCTCTCCTGCGAGGCAGCCCCCTCGCCCTAGTTGTCGGCCTTCCTGCACGACAGCCACGCGCTCCATCACCGCGTCTATGCGCCCGCCAACGCGGTTGTCCAATTCCTCGTCACCGGCCCTCCTGCGAGGCAGCCCCCTCGCCCCGACGTCGGACCTTCCGCGAGGTAGCCCCCCCTCCCTGGCGCACTCCGCATACCATGGCATGCCTTCATCCTCGCCACCATCTAGTATCCGTCACAAACTGGCACTCTAAAGGAGTAGATTGCACTTATACAATCTCATCGGGTTGTTTTTCCATCTTCCTCTTCTCCAGGCTCCATTGCTTAGACTGATGGCCCTACCGCGTGTATATCTTGTCGCTCGATAGCTTGGATGCTTGACTTTGGTGCGTCTGAACATCTCACAGGAAATTCAGGTATGCTTACTACCTATCATCCGTATATTGGTATCTCTATAATTACTGTTGATGATGGATCTACAATCCTAATTGCGGGATTTCACATATGCTCCTTGACTCCGTCTATTCCTCTAGCTTCAGTGGCTCATGTTCCACATAGTCCTTTTAAACTCCTCCCCATCAGTAAACTCATAAAAGATTTGTGTTGCTACTTTTACGTCTTCTGGTGTTGTTTTTCAGGAGCGGTCGACGAATCGGAAACTTGGTAGAGATCGTCTTAGCGATGGGGTGTACATGTTCGATACCCAATCATCCCTTATTTGCCCATCCACCTCTGCTCGTGCCCTGGACTTACATTTTCGCTACGGTCATCCATCGGCTTCCGTCATACATAAGTTTTGCCCCCTAATTCAGTCAACATCTTTCCTTCCATTGTAAATTCTCCAAGTTTGCTAAACATTATCGAGTGACGTGTGTTACTCGATTGGAAACGCTTGTCGCGAATCCTTTCGACCTAGTTCATTATGATGTATGGGATCCTTGCAGGATTCCTAGACAATCAGGGAACCGCTTTTATGTATCCTTTATTGATGACTTCTCTCAGATGACGTGACTATATCTCCTACGTGATCGTTTCGAGGTGTGTGATATTTTCAAAACCTTTTATTATGAAATTCATACACAATTCTCTGAGCCTATCAAATGTCTCCGCTCAAACAACAACCGAGAATATTTATCCACTTTCCTTTAACAATTTATCAAGGATCACGACATCCTTCATCAAACATCCTGCCCCGATACACCGCAGCAGAATGGAGTGGTCGAGCGTAAACATTGTCATCTTCTGAAGACTGCTCGTGCCCTCTTATTTCACATGCAGGTGCCTCTATTTTTGGGAGACGTCATCCTTACTGTTACCTACCTTATAAATCGTCTCCCTTCTTCTATCCTTCAGGAGGAGACTCCTTTTCGAGCTCTGTTCCCCTCTCTCCCCACTCACCTGCTTCCACTTCGTGTGTTTGGGTGTCTTTGTTATGTGTGTGATACTCATCCCAACCTCTCAAAATTTTCTCCAAAATCCCAACGTTGCATCTTCCTCGGATATTCCTGCACTCAGCGCGGATACCGATGTTTATCTCTAGACTTGCAACGTTATATTATCTTTGTTGATATCTCTTTTGTTGAGAGTTCTTCATTCTCTCCTCCCTCTTCCCACCCAGACACCACTATCGATGACTGACTTCATCTCACTATCCACCCACATCTGTCTCTGGTGTCCCACTCTACTGATCACCGTTTTGGCACCGTCTGCTCCCGTCAACCATTGAATGTGTCCCCCGTCCAGGCTGAGAACACCATCTCCCCAGATTCGTCCGATGCCCCTGCTCCGACAACATACGACTTACCAATTGCACTGTGCAAAGGTACCCGGTTTTGCCAAAATAATGCCCTTTACACAACTTCATATAGAGGCCTCTCTGCTTTGGAGACGATATATGTTCCTCGCATGGTTGGTGAAGCTAAATCTCACCCTGGGTGGTTTCAAGCAATGCGGGATGAATTGCATGCTCTGGACGACAATCATACCTGGGATCTGGTCCCTCTTCCGGCAAGTAAACAGGTGGTTGACACCAAATGGATTTAAACGATACGTCTAAATGCAGATGGCACTCTTCATCGCTTTAAAGCCAAACTTGTGGCAAAAGGCTTTGCCCAGACATATGGTGTTGATTATTTTGATACATTCTCTCCGGTTGCGAAGATGACATTTGTCGGATTATCCATCTCTTTTGTCAGTGCTCATCATTGGCTTCTTCACCAACTTGATGTCAAGAATGCATTTCTACATGATTTTCTTGACAAAGAAATTTACCTACAACAACCTTCGGGCTTCCTTGCCTTAGGATCGGGTTCTCATATTCGTCGGCTTCGTCGCTCTCTTTATAGACTCAAGCAGTCTCCTCGTGCATGGTTTGGAAGATTCTGCACAGTCATCACTACATTTGGCATATCTCAGAGTATGAAGGACCACACTGTCTTCTATCGGAACACGTCCTATGGCTGCATTTTGTTGGTTGGCTATGCTGATGATATCATTATCACTGAGAGCGACTCACATGACATTGCTCATCTAAAGGTTTATCTTCAACAACAATTTCAAACCAAAGATCTAGGCCCTCTGACATACTTCCTTGGTATTGAGGTCTCCCGTTCTCAGGACACCATCTCTCTTTCCCAACGAAAATATGCTTTGGATATCTTGTAGGTTGCTGGTTTGTCTCAAACAACTGTCGTTGGCACTCCAATTGAGCCCGGCGAACGGTCTCTATATGATGTCACAGACTCATATTCTCACCCAGAGAGGTATCGTCGTTTTGTGGACAAACTCAATTATCTCACCATGACTCGTCCAAATATTGACGTGTTGTCCACAAGGTTACCCAATTCATGGAACATCCGACAAAATCTCAGTGGGATGTTGTCATTCGCATTGCCAAGTACATTAAGAAAGACCCAGCTCGTGGTCTTCGGTATTCACATCACGATCATCTGAATATTGAGGTCCTCTGTGATACTGACTATGCTGGCTGCTTAGCCACCCAGAAGACTACTTCTGGGTTTGCCATTTTCCTGGCAAGTAACTTAAAATCTCATGGCGAAGCAAGAAACAGACCTTCGTCTCCAGGTCCAGTGCTGAATCGGAATACCGTGCAATAGTCACGGTCACTACTGAAATTATTTGGCTTCGTCATCTTCTTCATGAGATTTGTTTCCCGCCACAGGCCTTTGCTCATATTTGATGTGATAATCAGACAACCACGAAAATTGTTTCCAATCCAGTCTTCCATGAACGCACGAATCATATCGAAGTGTACTGTCACTTTCTTCGTCATCACCATGAGCATCATCATGTCAGCTTCACCTACATTCCAACGACTGATCAGCTGGCAGACATCTTCACCAAAGGACTCTCAGAAGCTCGACTGGACTCTCTTTGTACCAAGTTGGACATCCACAACATCAGCGACCCAGCTTGAGGGGGAGTGTGTATGATCTTGTTTGGTGTCTTTTTTTTCTCTTTTTCCAAGCTATTATGTACTAGCTCGAGGGGGAGTGTTAAACCTAGTTTATTGTGTTCCCGAGTCCCATATCGGATTATTCTGACTTGCAATTTTTTTTTTCTATCTATAAAAGAATGTCTTCACCTCTCCTTTGAGGTAGGGACTGCGCCAATCTATATAAACAAAAGAATTAAACTTTCCCACGTGGGGTATTGGGCCAAAGGCAAGCGTTGCATCAAAATTATTCCATGAACCAAGTTTTTTTATTCTATCCAAACCATTTGTCATAGAAGGTCCTGGAGGTTACAAGCAAAGGAAAGAACACACACACCCCTGGCCCCGCAAGGACATACCACTCCCCCCCTCCAAGGCTTGACTCACTCCAAAACAAGCTCATTACAATGATTGGCTCGAAACCCCATTGACCCAAAAGTCATTACAGGGGTCACCGCCCCTGTTTGCGTCACCATCTGCGTTATAAATCCCCCAATGGGGCCGCCAGGATTCGAATCCTAGTCTCTTGGAAATGATAGAAGAAGAAGAGAAATATGGAGAGGAATATGGAGGAGGAGAAGAATATAGAAGAAGAAGAGGTAGAGAAAGGAAGAAAAGTTGGGAGACGCGGCAGCCTGAGGCCTAACCCTCCAAGCAGCCAAGCAGCCTCAATCAAAATATCACCTGCCCCCCCACCAGCACCCCCGTTATTTAATACCTCAGCTTCCCCCAACCGCCCCAACCTATTTACAACATCAATTACCATACTGCCCCTAACCATTCCTCACTTGTACAGTCCGACAATCCCACTCGTACATCCCCATCCCAACCTTTCTATCATTCCCACCATCTTGAAATACCACTTTATTCTCGGTGATCAGCAATTCTCTTCAATCAGCCGCTCCGCATTGGAATCAGTTAGCTCGTTGTCATCCCTTTCCTTTCCAGCACACCATACTTCCATACTTCAGCGGTCTTCAAGCCTTCGACAACATTTTCAGTTCGCTGCGTCTGTTCAAGAAACGTATATTGGACAGAGTAATTAATCTCAGGCATCCCCTTTGCCACTTCCATATTTTCAGAGGATCTCTTCTTTGAGCTAAGTCCACGAGAGCTCAGACATTGACACTTCCAACAACATAAACTATTCTCTAAACGTACCAGGCATATGTAGTCGTGTTGTCCAAATATTCAGCTATTCCTGCATTTGTTGGTACAAAAAAAAATTCTCAGCTTCAGTAATCCAAGTTGCAAGATCGTCTCTAGTAAATCGGCATCCTAGGGGTCGGCCGCCACTGCACCAGCCTCCTGGACAGTCCGGCCAGAATTTCCACAGCCTCCAGTGTCGGATCCTCCAAGCGCATTTGAGTCATGCTGTCGCAAGTTTTTACACTGTGTGGACCCAAGTTGATGCGTCTGCTTCATTCTCTGTTCAAGAAGCTGCGCTGTGTGGCAAAGTTGCAACGTCAACTCCAATTTCTCCGATCAAGAACCACTGGGAGTCGGACTCCACTTTTATGTGTGTCAGCTTAGGCTCTCAAACGATCAAAATCAAGCAAGAATCTGTTGCTTCTGCTATGTCTGTCTGTCTTCCACTGCTGCGAGTCGCATTCCACCGTCGCGTTCCACCTCAGCTGCCCGGCGCTTGGTGTGCCCGTGGCTGTGTTGCGCTCCACCTGTCTCCTCTGCTGCAAGGACCGAAGCTGCTGTGATTTCCTCTGGTGCGTCCGCTTCAAATCTTCCGATCAAGAACCACTTTCTTGATTCTCTCTCTAAAATATCTCTCAATGAAAGCACCAAATGATAGTAGGTACTTAGATGAGAGAGAGAGCAACAGTAGTTTAAATTAACTGCTTTGAACCAGATTACAGAAGAATTACATAAGACAAATATGGAGGAGAAGAAGAAGATAAAAGAAGAAGATAGAAGAAGAAGAGGTGGAGAGAGGAAGAGAAGCCCCTGGGAGACGCCGCACCCCGAGACTGAGGCCTAACCCTCCATACAGCCAAGTAACCTTCAACAAAATACCTCCATCTCTCCCTTCCCCAGCCAACCCCCATTATTTAATACCCCAGCTTCCCCCAACTGCCCCTACCTATTTACAACATCAATTACTATACTGCCCCTAACCATTCCTCACTTGTACAGTCCCACAATCCCACTCAGACAGCCCCACCCCCACCTTCCTATCAGGAAGAGTTAGAATCCATCAATAAGGAGGCAAGTGATATAGATTTGAGCCGCCCCATGTGTGTGCACGTGCGGGTGATTTTCTCCCTAAATTCTAGTAATTATTATTTGTAATCTACACATTTTCAGAAATCTTAACAAAAGGAATTACCAGCATGTAATCAGACTTTTGCAAGCTGCCCTGCATCGATATTCGTAATAAAGCTGTACCCTGACGTGCTCCCTTCATCAACATGCAGCAAGCATTAGGATTCTAATTTAGAGATGAATATTGCAAAAAAAAAAAAAACCAACCACAAATCATGGACATGTCACATGCATCATACAGAAAAACCTTGAAGAAGAGGAAAACCAACACCAACTCAATTGCATAAATGTTACAAAGCGCAAAACATAATAAAAGAAGAAACCAGCAACCAAATTCAACCAACCTTGATACGTATATTCCCAGAATCGC
Organism: Viscum album; assembly: GCA_963277665.1. Classification (NCBI taxonomy): domain Eukaryota; kingdom Viridiplantae; phylum Streptophyta; class Magnoliopsida; order Santalales; family Viscaceae; genus Viscum; species Viscum album. The sequence continues at coordinate 368,729,910 of OY728125.1, forward strand.
CGGCAGAGTCACTGATTGAAAGAATGTCAGGAAAATTAGTTTGAACATCCACCGAAATCACATCATATGCTTCAAGAAAAGGGTTCCCTGATTGACCAAAACAAGATCACATTAAGTGCAACAGTGTTAGCAACTCAGAAAAGAGGGCGGTGTAAAAAAACAAATATTTGTAATGAGCATACCAAGGGCATCAAAATATTTTATTGGAAGTACAACTTCCACTCCAACAGCGAGATCAATGGCATGTATTGGATAGTTTGTACTGGTTATCCTTATTTGAGCCACCTAGTAACAAAACAGAATTCCAGATCAGCAGGCCTTGGTGATGAACATTGGAATGATGTCAATGACAAACAAATCAACCTAGCTTAAATGTGTAGAAAATATATCTACACAATATATCAACATCATTTCAAATATACTTATACAATGGAGATCAATCAGATGTTTACATTTTGAATCAATAATCAGAACAAACAGTGCAAAAAATAAAACCACAAAGCAAATCTTCAACTTGCTTGCATGATCGCTAATCATTGATCACAGACAACGAACAGTTTCAACACAGTAAAAATATTCAACTAATTTAAAAAAATTGAAGGGGAAAAAATTGTCAAACAATCAGTGATACTGGTACAATCATTTTAATAGCCAGATTCATAATTTATGTGCCGGAGGGTCTGTTTGCATTGGTTAATGCATAATGAATTGCATGCTATCAGTTGATTTTAGAGTTATTCGTGCAATGACACCGGTTCCGACTAATTCTAGAAAGGGAGAAGACCGATGCAAGATAAGGCATAGAAAGGTGAGAATACCTTTGGAATAGACTAACATTGGATAGGTGTTAGACTGGTGCCGAACAGGTGTGCGAATCAAGGAATGTGTGAGATGTGACGGGGCAAAAATTTTGGAATAAAATGGTGCCAAACAAGGTCCAAACTGAAATTGAATAGGGATAATTAAATGTTACACTCAGGTTTCTGGAATAGATCAGCACTGAAGAGGTGCATAACCAGCACTGGACAGGGCCGCAGCCTATTTATTAAAATATGTTACAAAAAAAAAAAAACAAGCCAACCTAGAGAGCCATAGAATGAGGATAAATCTCTAGAGAGCCTTTAGAAACAAGGGGGGGTGTAAGAGAACATGTGAAGATGAGAAATCAAAGCTAAAAAAAGCAGATAATATGTTATCTGGCATATGAAATTGAGAAAACAGCACAAGAAATTAGTAAAGAGTGCTGTGATTCTACAAGGTATGAGAGTGATCTCTATTTTAATTACACTTCATACTTGATGTTTTGAGTAAAACACCTGGTTAAAACCCTGATTTGGATACAAAATGTTTGCAGACAAATTTGGGTGCCATAAAACTGGTTGAAGCACAAGGAAAATAACGATTACCAGAGATCTTGGGTTTCAAAATTAGGGTTTGCTGAAAATCCAAAAAATATATGTGGTATTTATGTGAAATTTTGTAGACCCTAGAATTGACATCTGATTGATTGATTCAAGGATCAGGTGAGTTTCACCACAAGCAATAATTTGCTGTAGTTGGTTGACTGGAAAGTCTAAAGATCTAGGGTCTCAACATTAGGGTTTATTGAAAAATCTTAGATATACCTATGATTTAGATGTGAAACTTTGAAGACCCTCAAATTCATATGTAATTGATAGCGTTAAGGTTTGTTAGACCCATTTAAGTGTATTTCCAAGTCCCACATCATTTTTCACCAACATGTATTTATTTTCCTATAAATGAAGGTCTTCACCTCTCTTTGAGGTAGGAAGTGTACCAGTCTATATGGTATCAGAGGAATACCCTACTTTGATATCCTTTTCCTTTCCCTCCGCCACGCCCCCACTCCGATTTTTTTTTCTTCCCACCGCTGCGCATCGAATCCCCGCCTCCCTTTGCTGGTCCCTACTGCGCCCTACCAGTCCCGCCGCTCCCCTCCTTGCCCATCGGCCGCCCTAGAACGTCGCCTCCTCCCTTCGTCCAGACCTCTGTGCCTCGCCGCCCTCCTCAACGCGCAAGCCCTAGCCGCCTCTCGCTCTGACTGCAACTTTGTCGTGCTTCCCAGGCGCGCCCCGCCGCCCCTGATGGCTTCGGCCTTCCCAGGTGCGCCCTGCCGCCCTAGATGGTGTTGGCCCTCCCTACGCATGTCCCCTAACGACCGCCCTCTCATGTCACATCGTCTTCTTGCACGATCCTGTCACGTGCCGACTATTCTGATCCGCAGTCCCTGTTGCACACACATGTGCTGACTGCGGCTGCGCACACCTATGCGGCCAGCGCCCCCTAGGCAGCACCTCCAACCGCCCCTTCCTTCGACGGAGCAACTCCTGACGTGTCGTCTGTTCCCGCGCACTCGTGTTGTTGTCTCGCCACACTATGTGTAACGACCCGAAATTTTGAATAAATCTTGTTTCCTAATTTTGTGTGTTATTTTATTTTTTTTATACTTAAAGAGGAATAAAATAGAGGAACCCGAACCCCCAAGGTGTCTCTCTAAAGGAGCCCTTGGGGTGTATTTATAATGAATATTAAAAACCACACCGGACCTCAAGTCCGATGTGGGATGCAGACTCCAACACTCCCCCTCAAGCTAGGTGTACCTAGCTTGGACACATAATGAAAATAAAGCAACAAACCAGACGCTAACACTCCCCCTCAAGCTGGACATGCCCAGCTTGATGACAAAACAAGATGAAATAAAAAAATATTAAGCTGCTGCTGCTCCCCCTCACGATCGAAGCTCCCCCGCAGGATGATGGATGGAAGATGTTGCGGGCGCAGCAGATGACCACGCAGACCGGCCAGTTGACGGGAACGCCAGAAATGCCGCACTAGTGGGTCCGGTCGATGAAACGCCGGGAAATCCAAACTAGCACCGGGAAAACCGCACTTGCGGGGCCGGCGACGGGAGGCGGGGATTCCGCAGAAGTGTTGCGGGATCTGGCGGCGCCAACGGGGCCCAAATCCGAAGTGGTCGAGCTGCTGCGCTAGCGACAGGACGTGCGGGCGGAGAGAGATGCGGCTGCCGGGAGGTGCCGGGAGATGTCGGCGAGGCGGGGATGCCGCAGGAGGAGGCCGGCGAGGGTGCAGGAGGCCGGGAGACGGCGCTGGAAGTTGGAGGAGGCCACCTACGTGGAGCGGCCAGCACGGGTGGAGGCCGGAACAGGCCGGATCTGCCCGGATCTGCCCGGAACAGTCCGGATATCGCCGGAACTGGCCGGAAATCTTTGGATCAGGCCGGAGCCGGCCGGAGTAGCCTGGATCTGGCCGGAAATCACCGGATCCGGCCGGATTCGGCCGGAGCTGTCCGGATCTGGCCGCCGGAGAGCAGCAGGCGAGGTCGCCGGGGAGGGGTCGCCGGAGAGGGGTCGCCGGACTGGGAGATGCCGCCGGGAGCCGAGAGATGCGAGCGCGCGGGAGCAGAGGGAGGCGCGGGAGGCCACAGGACGCAGGGGCGAGCCGGGAGTCGGGGAGCCGGGAGCCGGGAGATGCGAGCGCGCGGGAGCAGAGGGAGGCGCGGGAGGCGCTGGAGCAGCGGGAGCCGCGGGAGCCGCGGGGATGGAGCGCCGGCGGGGAGGTCGCGATCCGGGCAGAACCGGTAGTTGGTGCGCCGGGAGTCGCGGCGACGGGATGCGCGCGCAGAAGGAGCGGGCCGCGCGCAGAGAGGGAGACGGCGTCAGGACCGGGCCGCCGCGCGCAGGAAGGGCGGGCCGACGGGATGCGCAGAGGAGCAGCGGGAGGAGCCGGGAGCCGCGTCGCGCCGGGGAGCTGCGCAGGGAGGAGGAGTGCGCCGGGAGGGAGGGCCTGCCGGGGAGCCGCGCAGGGCAGAGACTGAGGGGCGGCGGCGGTAACCCTACGGGGCCTTGAGGCCGCCGCCCCCCGGACGGGAAACCCTAAAGGGGGGAAAATAAAACAGGGAGGGAGGGATTGGGGGTTCAAAAAACCTCCTTTGATACCATGAAGAGGAATAAAATAGAGGAACCCGAACCCCCAAGGTGTCTCTCTAAAGGAGCCCTTGGGGTGTATTTATAACAAATAAGAAAGACCACACCGGACCTCAAGTCCGATGTGGGATGCAGACTCCAACAATACTCAACAAAAATGTTTTATTTGATAACATGAGTATAATTAAAATGAGACCGTTGGGTTTTTGACTGTTATATGACCATTGGTCAATATGACCGCTGGAAACTAAACGTTTTGATTATTGTCTCTAAATACAAGTAATCTTGGTTAATTAATATAGAAAGAAGATTCGATGGCCTCACCCAGTAGTCTTGGACCAATCGAAGTCCATCTAACAGAACTTGGGAAGGAGGTAACATCACTGGGCTTTGCTCTGGACCAAACCCAAGCCGAACTTCATCGTGTGAAGTTAGAACGGAATCGCCTTCGCGAGAAGTTCACACTGATAGAAATTACTACTCGTGCGATGTTGGCTGAGCCTCCCTCGGATTCTCTCACCTTAGCACACCTTACACTTAGGTCCTATGCTGGTGTGATAAGGGGCTATGTAAGGAGACCGTAACTGCCTTGTGTAATCCTTTGTTTTAAATAAAAATTTCGATTTCTTCTTATGAAGAAGTTTATGAATTTTCAAATGACCGGATAAATATAGTATGCATATTTTTGATGAATTTTAAAAAAAGGATATTTTAAAAAATGTTTATGTAAACCTTAAATAATTAAAAATGTGTAATGATTTTCAAAAAATGGTCTTCTACAATTATGTTCAGTACGAAATTTAGAGTCTAATAAGATCAACTTGATTTTTGATGAATAGTAAATTGTGAATAGTGATTTTATGCTTAGGATTAGTAATGTGACCAAATGGATTAGTAATCTCACTTAAAGAAAGTATTAATATAATCTAGGCACCTTGATTAAGTAATGTGATTCAATAAAATGGTTAAATAACGGTTTCATATATTATTATTCAAGTATTAGTTTTTTCGGGTGAATAATGTTTTTTAATTAAAAATTTAATTAAAAATATTTAGAAAATTATTTTTATAAAATGGATTTCATTTTTGAACTCAGAGCGTCGATATTATGTTATGGTAATTTTTGGGGATTTTTCTGAAAAAATGAATTTTCGGTGAAGTGTATTTATTTAAAAATTAAATTAAAAATATTTAGAAAATTATTTTTATAAAATGGAGTTCATTTTTGTAATCAGAGCATCGATATTTGGTTAAGGTGAAATTTTGGGATTTTTCTGAGAAAATTGAATTTTCAGTGAATAGTAAAAATACAGTTTTAGGGTTTCGGTATGTTTAATGACATCATAACTGTGTCATGATGATGTCATGAGATATTTTATGGGTTGGCCGACCAAAGGTGATGAATTATTGTATTGGGGGCCCCATGTGGCCTAACTTCATGGGAAATATCTTGGGAGAGCACATGGTTTTGAGAAAACCCACTTATGAGGTGTCCCTTGGCCATTAATGCGTTGTCCCCTCACTTTCCCTATAAATACCAAGCCGTTCTCTCATCCTTTGGACTCCAAAATCATTCTCAACGAAGTTCTGGTCTCCTTACCTCCCAAGGAGTCCTCCCAAGGTGCCCCCAATTCCTCAAGGTCCAAACCTTTGAGTTTTAAGAGTTGCGTTTTAAAGTAAGGGATCCGACCCCTCTCTTTCTTTTCAAGTGATCTCTTTTATGTAATTTCTTTTATGCTCCATGATCTTATGTTGGTGGATGTTCTTTTATATTCATTATACTGTCCTTTTTATGTTCATATGATGAGAGACCCCCTCTTACTCTCATCATTTCATTTTATGAAAGTTTAAGTGGCGTCGTTAGGCTGCCGAAATTTTTGTAATGGATTCTTTCACCCTTCTCATTTTCAAGTTCTATTTTCTTGTCAAGTCTTTCAAGTTCCTTTTTATTATGTTGGGGTATGATCTCTATATCTATCATACTGATCTTTTATGATCATATGATGAGAGACCCCATTTGATCTCTTCAATTCAGTATTTTGAAGTTTTAAGTGGCGTCGTTAGGCTGCCGAATTTTTAAGGGGATTCTTTCACCCTTCTCATTCTTTTCAAAGTTCTACTTTCATGTCAAGTCTTTCAAGTTCCTTTTTAATTATGTTGGGGCATGATCTCTATATCTATCATACTGAACTCTTATTTTCACATGATGAGAGACCCTATTTGATCTTTTCAAATCATTTTTGTTGAAGTTTAAGTAACGCCGTTAGGCTGCCGAACTTTCATAAGAGAAATCTAATTTTTGTGTTCCTTCCATGTTTTTCATTTCAAATGGTATGTCCTTCAAATTTCATTACCATGTTCATATATCCTTCTTATTCCGTCCCTCTACTGTTTTATGGGTCATTTATGAATGTTTGACCCATGTTCCCTCTCTTTTCAATGTTTTCTAAAAACCCGAAACATAGCCGTTATGCTGCAGAATTTTCGTCTCAAAATGCCTCTCTTTTCTCAAAATTATTTCATGTTATTAAGTGAATACTCAAAGCTCTTATTTCTACAGGGGTATTCACATATATACCAAAATGTTCTATTTTAAATTCTGGGATTTACATACATGAGACCCACCTTCCTTTTCTGTGGGTTTTAAAGTGACGTAAAGATCATGTCTTTAAAGCAGTTTTTTTTAAAACGTTATGATTATGAAATGAAACCCATTTATTTTATGCTATATGGGTTATTTATAAAATGTTTGATGATGATATATGTGGCTCACGTGATAATAAAGGCAAATTTAAGGGTGCGCCCTGATAGCGCTCCAATGCATTGGGTAATGATGTAATCACTAGAGATTACAATTTTCACGATATCTTGATGAATAACCTTGGTAATTTTCAAATGACACCTTGGGGATGGACCTTGGTGATATGTTCATGATTGTCTATGTTAAATGATGTAGCCACATCTTAATGTTATGAAAAATGTTATTTTTATTTTGATATGCCACATGATTTCTTTCACATGCCTTAAAGTTCTTTTTTATGACATAGTTGATGTATCTCAAGTTCACATGTTAAATGTTTCTCTTGTTCCCTTACTGGGCTTTCTGCTCACCATTTCTTTTGATGTATGTCCCCAGATTATGAGATGCAGTAATGAACCTAGGATGAACTTAAGGAGAAGCCTTTCAAGTGTTTAAAAAGAATGTTTTATGTTATTTTCATGTATTATGTTCCTGGTTTCCAAGACACTAAACCTTAAAGATCCTCAGTTTTGTGTAATGTAATGAAAGTTTATGTTATAAAAAGGCGGGATGCTATACTATGAACACACACCGGCTATAAGTGTCGAACATCCAATTTGTGTCTGGCTGCGTGTAGTTCCTGCACACCTTGATGCTTTTGACCCGGCTATTCCAGCTGAGGCATTATCTCGCTATACCTACCCCATCTTCCCCATCTCCCTCCAGACATGGCGGCATCCTCGCCACCATACAATATTCATTACAACCTGAAACTCTCTATGGCTGAGATTGCGCTTATACATTCTCATCAGGCTGCTTTGCCACCTGCCTCATCTTCGACCTCTATTGCTTAGGCTGGTGGCCCTACCGCTTGTGTATATCGTCAACCGACAGCATGGATGCTTGATTTCATTGCTTCAGATCATCTCATAGATGATGCAAGTATGCTTATCTACCCAAAAGTCTACTTCTGGGTTTGCGGTTTTTCTGGTTGATAATTTAATCTCTCGGTTAAGTAAGAAACAAACTGTCATCTTCAGATCCAGCGCTGAATCTGAATACCGTGCGATGACCATGGTCATTACTGAAATTCTATAATTTTCTCACCTTCTCCAAGAAATTGATTTCCCACCACAGACTTCTGCTCATATTTGGTGTATAATCAGGCGACCGTGAAGATTGCTTCCAATCCAATTTTCCATGAACGCACGAAGCATATTGAGATTGATTGTCACTTTCTTCGTCATTACCATGAGCAAAAACATATCAGTTTTATCTACATTACAACTGTTTATCAGCTTGCCGACATCTTCACCAAAAGTTTGTCGGGAGCTCGACTGGATTCTCTATGCACCAAGTTGGGCATTCACAGCATCAACGACCTAGCTTGAGGGGGGCATGTGCGGTCTTCTTTTCTGGTGTCTTTTATCTTTCTTTTTTTGTGGGACTCTTCTTCCAAGCTATACCTATTCTAGTTTGATGGGGAGTGTTAGACTTGTCTTAGTGTATTTCCAAGACCCACATTGTTTACCTCCTACATGTATTTATTTCCCTCTATCCATAAATGAAGGTCTCCACCCCTCTTTGAGGTAGGAAGTGCACCGATCTACAAGGTTGATTTGATGATCTTGTCAGTTCCATCAAATGCAATAATACCATGTACTTTGCCTGACAAATTTTCGATTAAAATGAATCCTTGGAATGCTATGATAAGGACTATGTTGGTGGAAATATTGGTCCCACCCAATATGAAAATAGTCCTGAGAGGGGGATGAATAAGGACAGACAATTTTTCAAATTGATCTACTCTTTTAACCTTAACACACTCCTAATTATAGGGATGCGGGCTATAATGAGCTGGTGGGATGCTACGATGGGGCAGGTTGGGGGTTCTTTTTACTGTCGGGGGGCATAGTTGTAAATACTGTTGGTCAGTATTAGCCCAACTGAATGCTTTGCATTAAGAGATCCCTTGCGGCTGCGAAAAGATAAGAAAAACAACAAGGAGAACTGGATCTTACGGACTACGGTATGCCCACGCGTATGGAAGGGAGAGTATCGGGAATTGAATCGGCGATCGTCGAGCTGCAGAATGAGCACCGGCGCCAGGATGCGGGGAAACTTCGACGAGAAGAAGCTTAGCAACAAAACAAGAATTCTCTTCAGCGTCTGGAGATTCAGGTACATTAGTTGACGAAAACTCTCTCAGTTGGTTCCAATCCTAGAGGAACGACCACAACATGATTATGGAAAAAGAAAGGATGTTGTAGATAACGGAGGAAGCAGTGCTAGATCGGAGGTTGAGGCTGAGAAACAACGACAGAATGAGTCGGAACCTGGAAGGAGGAGGCTGACACCACCAAACAGATGTATCGTGAGTTGACCAGATCAGTTGAGATGCCCATATTTTTTGGTGAGGATCATGTTTCATGGATTGTAAAAGTTGAGATGCCCATATGGTAAAGCAACGGAGGAAGATCCAATGATTTTTTTGAAGAGTTTGCTGGGGTTGTAGATGAATATATTGATGAGTTCAAGCACATGGCACTACGGATACCAAATTTTTCAGAAAAATGGTATATGAGCATGTTTATTGGTGGATTGAAGCCGGAAAATTGGGAGCACTGTCATGACTCATGCGCCGCAGGACAAAGCGCGACAGCTGACCTTGTCTAGGAGAATTGAGCGAGAACTCCAAGCGAGGGGGGTTCTCCGACTACTAGAAGCACCTATCAAACCTAATGTGAAACATGGACATGGAGGAAATTGGAGTCTGAGACTGGCCAATCTTGTTTCCCCCGCAGCTGGGAATGAAAGGGAGGGCAGTGAAAACGCAGCACGCTGGAAAGGAATCCGGAATCTGTCCATAGAAGATTTTGAGGAGAGGAAGGCCAAAGACTAGTCATATACATGCGGCCAGAAATTTACTCCTGGACATAAATGTCCAGAAAAGGGGTTCACATTGATGGTTTGGGCATGTGTTGATCTGAATAGTGATGATGAAGTGGAGCTAGAAGTGGTTAGAGAGAAGGGATAACATTAGATTCATCAAATCTTCCACCTTGGGGACAAGGTGGATTTTCAGGCGGGCAGAAATGATAGGAATGCGGGCTACAATGAGTTGGCGGGCTGATATGATAGGACAGGTTGGGGGTTCTTTTTACTGCCAGGGGGCACAGTTGTAAATAATGTTGGTCAGTATACAGGTGCCAGCTGTATGGCAATTAATAGTACAAGCTGTGTAAGTTATCAGCTGGGATTTTCTGGGAGATTCTAGGTAATAATTTCCCCTTTAAAGCTGGCAGGAGGGAAGGACAGAAGAGGTAGAGATCAATGCAGAGCATTCAGTTAGGCTGATTCGGGTGGGCAGCGGCCCTGGGCTTCCGAGGAGTGGCGACTTCTGGGAGATTTTCTTTTATCTACCACTTCTTCTTTCATTTTTTTCTACTCTTTTACTGTAATTCTTACACTACTTTTACCAGAATATCAATAAAATTCTCCTTTTCCATCCGGAATCCTATCACCTGATCTTGCTCAATTTAACAAGAACATACAAACAACATTGAATCTGTCTTCTTATGATTCCTGTACTGCAACTGTGAAGCGCGCATATTAAACATAAGTATTTACTTGGCTCGACCCCAGTGTGGTGGCTACATCCAAGACAAGTGAATGGTTCACTGTTCTCAAAACTAAATTCACTATTTTGTGGTGACTACAAGTTTTAGATTAGGCTCATTGTCAATAACAAGACTCGCTGTCTTTAAACAACCAAAAGCCCACCACCTACTAGCTGAGAAATAAATCATGAACAGATTACTGCTTTCAATGAAACTATTTGCGAACCATTGGTAACTATGATGTTATGTCTATCAGACAAGTTTGAGAATGATAAAAAGGATGAAATATAAGGTGTCACATGTTAGCAGCATCAGAGCCTATAATCTAGAGACCCTAAGTGACAATACTAAGGTGTCACATGTTAGCAGCATCAGAGCCTATAATCTACAGGTTATGTTGGTCGGTCTGCCCTCACAATTTTAGAATTTGATCCCTGCTTGTTTAGCATACCATCATAAAATACCCAATCATTCTATCTGACAAACCATCTTGTTCTTCCCATGAAGCTTGATGCAAGTATCCTTTTCGAGGCCAGCTCCTGCAGTAAGAGTACCAGTGATCCTCCCGATTAGGTTTTGAGGGGCTTAGACGAAGATGATGAGCCTGCTTTATGAGTTGGCTCATGGCTCGGTTTTTCATATAGCATGGCCGCTCCATGACTTTCTTCTCCCAAACCATAGAATATTTTTGAAAGGGAAGCTTTTCATTGCCTAAAATTAGTAATCAAACAGGATTACACTCCAGTTTCAAACCCAAGAGGAATTTAAATAGCGTAGCACTTTCAGTAAATTGTGTTAATACACTTGTATCCTTATTGCACTTCAACGTCAAATTTTAATATTGATCCAACTCAACTAATAGCCCACTGGAGTTCCATAATAATCCACCACTGAGTGTTATCCTGTGTTCAAGATTGTATTCCCCAACCCATAATGTGCTTAGAAATTTTATTTCATGTAGAAAGTTCAATGAAAGAGGACCTGGGGGTGCACCTGTTAATAGGGTAAACTTAATGACAAATTCACTTATTAAAAGACGTAGGGGTGGACCTAAAAGAACTCTTAAAAAAATCATTCATGATGATCTTGTTCTAAATCGTTTTAATGAAAATATGGTCTTCAATAGAGGACCTTGGGATGCACCTGCTACTAGGGTAAACTTAATGGCTTGGTTTGATCCATTTAGCTGGCCCCATTCAACTGGTTTTAAGGCTTGTTTGTTTGTTATTGTTGTTGTAAAAAGTTCAACGAAAAATTTAGCAAATCTCATGAGTGAAGGACAGGAACATGAAATTCCGGTTAATTTCCATGCCGTAACGAAAAAAGTTCCATCATCTCAGGCTGTAAATTGTGGATCTGAATCTATAGGAATGCTCCCCTCAATATAGTCTACCCAATTCTGTCCCTTCAAGATCTAGGAACCACTAAAGAGAGCTATGTCCATTAAATCAATAAGTAAGATGCATTATAAAATGATCGTTGCGGTTTAGTAGCAGTTGAGCCATATAAAATGGAAGAGTTGACTTTAAAGCTTTTTTCTTCAAGCATTAAAGCACCAAAATAACGTTGGCATCACTTGACAGAGTTGGAACAATGTCAATGTTGTTTGGGGCTTGCAAGAACAGTGTATCTGACACCCAGAATTCAAAGTAACACCAAAATAGTGGTTGGATCATGTGAAAAACAGAATCCATACATCAAAAGTGAGGTAGGAGGGTCTACTTATAATCAGCAAATCACCTAATGCCAATTGGGTTACCAAGAAAGACACTTATGGTTCAACCAGGCCCACTTCTAACCAACGAATCACATAGACAGTCACTAGAATAGGCACGCTGAGTGTCAGCGAGTTGGACAAGGTAGCTGGTGAGAAGATTGGAGCTCTTCAAAACCAACATGCACATTTTGAGATGCCATGTGGTATACGCAACATCAAGCTTAACCGAACCGTGATATTCTATTATTTAAATATGGCCGTTATGACCTAACTGTTGGTTTGAAAGGTATGAATAGGAGTAACCGTATTATGAAATATATATAAAATATATATAGAAAGTTTTTCTTTAATAGATGAATAATCAATCATACATTGATTATCAATTGGTTGAAAATGAAGATAAAATCTTTTGAAGGTAAAAGTGATATTTTTCATAAAACTATTTTTATGTGTGCAAAGTATTTTTATTTTAATATATTAAATTAATCACTATTGATAAATGATTCAAATGAAATAAGTAGATTATATATCCAATTGAATGAATTAACATTCATTTAATTATAGTTATTAAAAAAAGAATGAGAATAAAGTCATTTATACCTCAAAAATACATTTTATTCAAAAGGATGTTTTATGTAGTGACGGGACTCGCATTCAAAAAGATGAAGAGGACCCAACTCCGAAAAAAGTTTTTAAAGAATGAGGGCAGGTGGATGACCAAGGCGATAGTGAAGTTGGAGGGCGTGATCAGAGGTGGCAAGACAGGCAAGAGCTGGGGCCGAGTCAAGTACATATACACCACCCTGAAGACATCCATTACCAAGCACCCGAGTCGTCGAATACTCCTGAAATATAACCGAAACAGGTGAGAAGATGATCTGACACTGTAAGTCAACTGTAAGTTTACTAACTGATAGCAAATTAAAGGGACAACTGGGAATAAAGGCAACAGTGGATAGTGTCAAACGCCAAGGGCAACAGTAACACTTGATGATGCCATAGACTGTGTGCTGAAATGCACGTCAACAAGGTGTTGAAGGTGCACAGTTCATAGAAAATAGGTGTTGAAATTGCACAGCTAGAACATCCAAGTATCAATTAGGTCATACAAGAAAGATCAACATGGATGGCGGCGGGGCGCAGCTGTGCATTTTGGGGCGTCGCAGAGTTGCATTCGGAGAGGCGATGCAGAAAGGGCAGTCGCGCTGGAGAATCGTCGCATTGGAGGTCATCCCGCAGGGAGGGACGGTGCGCAAAGAGGGCATTTCACAAGAGGTGAGGAGGGGTAGGCGCACGGGGGGGGGGGGGGGGCTAGAGCGGCGTACTGGGAGGTAGGGATCGGCTGGAGGTATCGGCACACAGAGGGGGTGGCTCGCAGGAGGTCGTCGCGCAGAGAAAACGGGGAGGAAGAGGGGCCGTCACGCAAGGGCGGTAGAGAGCCATCGCACAGGGGCTAGCACGCAGGGATACGCGGTCGGGGGCTATCGCGACCGACAGACAGAGGGGCGGTGACTTTAGGAGAGGGGGCGTCGGGGTTTGTCGCGATCGACGGAGCAAGGGTGAAGGAGGGCAGAGGAGGGCGCTGCGAGGGTGGACGAGAGCTGTGTGAGAGTGGGGGCGGTGTCGGGAGGGAGGGGGCTTACGTAACCTGTTCCGATACCATGTTGGAATGGAACTCATACCACACAACGAGGTAGGCTGGTTAATTTATAGATAAGAAAAGAAATACAACAAATAACCCACACTGATGTGGAATACGAATATTAAAAATACTCTAATACTCTTAACAATAAGAAACTCTCAAAGATTTCATGAAACATCTCATAAGCAATCATAAAATCAAGGGGGGGGGGCTAGAGCGGCGTACTGGGAGGTAGGGATCGGCTGGAGGTATCGGCACACAGAGGGGGTGGCTCGCAGGAGGTCGTCGCGCAGAGAAAACGGGGAGGAAGAGGGGCCGTCACGCAAGGGCGGTAGAGAGCCATCGCATAGGGGCTAGCACGCAGGGATACGCGGTCGGGGGCTATCGCGACCGACAGACAGAGGGGCGGTGACTTTAGGAGAGGGGGCGTCGGGGTTTGTCGCGATCGACGGAGCAAGGGTGAAGGAGGGCAGAGGAGGGCGCTGCGAGGGTGGATGAGAGCTGTGTGAGAGTGGGGGTGGTGTCGGGAGGGAGGGGGCTTACGTAACCTGTTCCGATACCATGTTGGAATGGAACTCATACCACACAACGAGGTAGGCTGGTTAATTTATAGATAAGAAAAGAAATACAACAGATAACCCACACTGATGTGGAATACGAATATTAAAAATACTCTAATACTCTTAACAATAAGAAACTCTCAAGATCATGATTTTGATTTTATGATTGCTTATGAGATGTTTCATGAAATCTTTGAGTAACAAAATTGATTTCTTGTGTTAAACTCAGTTTTATTAAATTGGGTATTTCTAAGTCCCACATCATAATACTCCACCATGTATTTCATTTTACTCAAGTATAAAAAAATGTCCCCACCTCACATTGAGGTAAGGGGAATTCGCCTTCTACATGGTATCAAAAGGTGCTCTCTAACCCGAGCCCGCCTTCCTATTTTTTTCCCTCCGGTCTAGGGTTTCTAGCAATTCCCCGTGCAGCCTCCCGGTTCCGCCCGGCCCTGCCCTCCCTACGGACTCCCAGTTCTATCCAACACTGAGTAACAAAGTTGATTTCTTGTGTTAAATCTAGTTTTATTATATTGGGTATTTCCGAGTCCCACATCACAATACCCCACCATGTATTTCATTTTACTCATTTATAAAAGAATGTCCCCACCTCACATTGAGGTAAAGGGAATTCGCTATCTACATGGTATCAAAGGGTGCTCTCTAACCCGAGCCCTCCCTATTTTTTTCCCTCCCGTATAGGGTTTCCAACAATTCCCCGTGCAGCCTCCCGATTCTGCCCGGCCCTACCCTCCCTACGAACTCCAGGTTCTGTCCGGCCCCGCCCTCCCAGCGGTGTATCCCGTCCCGCCTCAGCCCTCCTCGGCGCTCCCACCTTGCGGCGTCCCGACGGCCCCATCGCAGCCTCCAGGCCCTAGCCTCCCGGCTCACCTCCTTCGGTGAATCCCGACCTGCCTCCTGCCGGTGACTTCCTCCCTGCAAGCGCCGCACGACGGCACCACCCGGCCCGCGTCCGACCCCTGTGGCTCGTCCCGCCTCAGGCGCTCCAGGAAGCACGTCCCCTCCTGTGGCTCTCTACCGGCCCCGCACCCGCTGTGGTTTCCCGATCCCCGCCAGCTCGCGCCCTCCTACGGCGTCGCCCACCCCCACGGCCCCTCCCGACTTCGCGCTCGGCCCTGCCTCTGCGGCCCCTTTCGGCTTCACGATCGGCCTCACCTCCACAGCCCCTTTCGGCTTCGCGATCCCCCCCAGTGGACCCTCCCGACTTCACGATCGGCTCCCGCCCTCACGCAAGCTTTCCAGCAGAGTTCCGACCCCGCCTCCCGTCGTGGCCCACCTCCTGCGGCGCTCTCCCGGACCCGCCTACTCGCAGACTTCCGGCTTCGCGACCAGCCCCACCGCTCGCCGTATTTTTCCAGCTCTGCCCTCCCGCGGCTCTCCAGATTCACATCCCAACCTTGGTCCTGCTCTCCTCGGCACGTCCCGACCCCGCCCTTCCAATGGTCGACCCTTTGACCGCACCTTCGGTTCTGCCTCCGCTGATCACCGCCTCCACCCGCTTGGTTGATGAGCGACTCGACTCAACCAATTTCTCGGTATGACGGAAGCCAGTGTTGATGTCACTCACGGGCATGGACCTCGACTCCCACCTCGAGGATCCTTCGCCCCCATCTTCTGATCCAAAATATCGTCTATGGAAGCTTGCTGATAGCAAGATCTTTGTCTTACTGGTCAATTACATGGACCGCTCCGTCAAAGACGTCACTCGGATCACCAATAGGGTGAAGGAACTCTGGGATTCCTTAACCCTCATGTATTCCGAGACCAATAATTTGGCTTGGGTCTCCGATGTTCTTCAGCGCCTGTCGCTCATCCGCCAGCAGGACCGTTCATTTCCGGCATACTTCATGGAATGGAAAGCTCTCTGGGATGAATTGCTTGAGCTATGGCCTACTACCCAAACACCAGCAGCACCCTTGGCCTAGAGGGACCAATTGTGCCTCTTTAGCCTCCTCCATGGCCTCGCTCCGGAGTATGCGACGACGGCCACGGAGATGCTCGCCAACCCCTCTTCTCTAGAGATTCCACAGGTGTATCGTCACCTGGGAAAGGCTCAGTGGGCACATCCCCTACCCACTCCCAGCATCGATCACACCACCCTCTTGGGTCGTGGCAGTGGACACTCCTCAGACACTTGTGAACGTGGTCGTGGGGAGGGGCGTCCTCGTCCCCTCTGCCAGCATTGTGGCAAACTCGGCCACCTGATCAATCTTTGTTGGGTTCTTTATGGCCGTCCATCCCGGCCAACTCGGCAAGGGGAATTCGCCTTCTACATCTTCAATAAGAAAATGATTATTTGTGTTGGAACCCATTTAAGTGTAAATGGGTGAGTCCCACATTGGACTTACCCATCTTGTATATTGGTTTCCTAATCTATAAAAGAATATCCTCACCTCACATTGAGGTAAGGGGAATTCACCCACTACATGGTATCAGAGGGATTTTTATCCCGAACCCTCCCTCCCTTGCGGATTCCCGGCGTTCTCCCGGCCCCGCCTCTCTCCCTCCTGCCCTAGCCTTTCCCGGCGGGCCTCCTCTCCTGTCCCGGCGCAGCTCCTCTCCGGCCTGCACCCTCCCGGCAGGCCCTCCCTCCCGGCGCACCTCTCCTCCCGGCGCACTCCTCTCCTCCCGGCGCACCTCTCCTCTCCGGCCTGCACCCTCCCGGCGGTCGTCCCTCCCGCTACGCCTCAACCTCCCGGCGTCCGCCATCCCCCCGCGGTGCGCCCTCGTCCCAGCTCCCTCGCCCCGTCCGCCCCCGCGCCCTCGCCCACGCGGCTCCCTAGCCCTCGCCCGACGGCCCTCTCTCTCCCCGACGCGGCCCGCGCCGGCTCCTCCCTGCGACCTTCCTCCCCGACGGCGCTCTCTCCCCGCGGCTCCCCGCGCCTCCCGACGCCATCACCCGCGCCCCCCCCCCCCGTCCCGGCACCACCTCCCTCGACGCTCCCTTCCGGCCAGCCCCGCCTCGCCCCGCCGGAACGCCCTCGGCCCGACGCTCGCGGCCCCCGGCCCTCCCGTCGCACCTCCCTCCTCTCGCGCGGCTCCCGGCCCTCCGGTCCGACGCGGCTCCCCTGCGTCCAGCGCCTCCCGCTGCTCCAGCGCCTCCGGCGCCTCCCGCTGCTCCAGCACCTCCGGCGCCTCCCGCTGCTCCAGCGCCTCCCGCGCCTCCCTCTGCTCCCGCGCGCTCGCGGCTCGCGGCTCCCGGCGGCATCTCCCTGCCCGCCTCCCGGGCGGGTCTCCCTTCTCCGGCGCTCCCCTCACGGAGGCCCTCTCTTCCCGGCGGCCCTCATCCCGGCGTCCCCGGCTCGCCCGGACGTCCCGGCTCCCCGGCTCCCGGCTCCTCGGCTTCGCCCCGACACCTTCGCCCCGACACCCTCGCCCCGGCGCCTCCTCCTCCGGCGGCCCTACTCCTGCAACCGCCCTCCGCAGCGGCTCCCTTCCCAGCAGCGGCTCCCGCCCGGTCCGGCGCTCCCCAGCCCGTCTACCAGCAGCTACCCTGCGGCCTTCCTGCGCCGTCGGCCCAGCTCCCTGCGTTAATGGCGGGCGAGTCCGCCCGCGGCCCTCCGACATCACCTCCGGACGCCGGCATTCCGGCCGGGCCGCACCCTCCCTTCCATTGTCGGCCTTCCCGGGCACCTATGCACCCAGCCGAGCGGCTCTCCCATCCTCCATCATCGGCTCTACCGCGCAGCGGTCCTCCTTCATCCAATACCCGTTACAGGACAACACTCTCACAGGAGGAGCTTGCTTTGGTAACATCTTACCGCGCGACTGCGCCACCATCTTCTTCTCTAGCCCCACTTGCTCAGACTGGCAACTCTACCGCCTGTGTTTCTCATCGCCAGACAGCTTGGATGTTTGACTCCGGTGCGTCAGAACATCTCACAGGGGACTCTGGTATGTTCACTACCTATCATCCGTACACCGGTGCCTCTACCATTACTGTTGCTAATGGCTCAACAATCCCTATTACCGGTTATGGCACATGTTCCTTGACCCCGTCTCTTCCCCTGACGTTGGTCGCTCATGTTCCTCAAAGTCCCTTTAATCTTATCTCTATCAGCAAACTCACCACCGAATTGAATTGTGTTGCTATTTTTAGCTCATCTGGTGTTGTTTTTCAGGAGCGGAAGACGAATCGGGAAATTGGTCGAGGTTATCTTCAGGATGGGGTTTACCTGTTTGATACCCCATCATCCCTTGCTTGCTCATCCACCACAGCCCGAGCCCTTGACCTCCATTACCGCCTTGGCCATCCACCGCCTTCTACCCTCCATAAACTTTGCCCCCAATTCAGTTCTCACCTCTCCTTCCATTGTGAATCCTGCAAGTTTGCCAAACATCATCGGACGACGTATGCTCCTCGCCCGGAACCACGTGCAGCGACTCCTTTCGCTCTTGTTCATTCCGATGTATGGGGTCCTTGCCGGGTTCCTAGCCAGTCAGGGTACCGTTATTATATCACCTTTATTGATGATTACTCCCGCATGACCTGGCTTTATCTTCTTCGAGATCGAACGGATCGAACGGAGGTTCTCTCAACCTTTCAGACATTTTTTCAGGAAATCCAGACACGGTTTTCCCTCCCTGTGAAATGTCTCCGCTCTGACAATGGGCGAGAATACTTATCCACTCATTTTCAGCAGTTTATGAGGGCCCACGGCATCATCCATCAGACCTCCTGTCCTGATACCCCTCAGCAAAATGGGGTGGCCGAGCGGAAACACCGACATATCTTGAAGACCGCTCGTGCCCTCCTCTTCCACCACCAGGTCCCTCTTCTTTTCTGGGGGGATGTCATCATCACTGCTACTTACCTTCTCAATCGTCTTCCCTTCTCCATCCTTCAGGGGGAGACTCCTTTTCATACCCTGTTTCCCTCTCTCCCTCCTCAGTCCCTTCCACTCCGTATCTTCGGATGTCTCTGTTACGTCCGGGACACTCGCCCAACTCTCTCCAAACTATCACCCAAATCCCTTCGCTGTATTTTTCTCGGGTATTCCCGCACTCAGCGCGGGTACCGATGCTTCTCTCCAGACCTCCGCCGGTATATCACCTCTGCCGACGTTTCATTTGTCGAGAGCACTCCTTTCACTCTCCCCTCTCCTTCTCCTGACACTACCATCGATGACTGCCTTCCGCTCATGGTTCACCCGCCTCTGGTGTCTCCTCCGACTGGTCATCTCTTTGGACAGACCTACTCTCGTCGTCCTTCCACTGTCCCTCCCGTCCCGGCCGAGGAAACCATTGTTCCCGCTTCGCCTGATGTTCCTGACACAACTCCCGAGGATGTGCCGATTGCGCTCCGGAAAGGTACTCGCTCGTGTCAGAATACTCCTCTCTTTGTATCTTCTTACAGGGGCTTGTCAGCTCTGGAGACCGTGTCGCTTCCTCGAACGGTCGGTGAGGCCAAATCTCACCCCGGGTGGCTAGCCGCAATGAGAGATGAATTGCAGGCTCTGGATTCCAACCATACTTGGGATCTTGTTCCCCTTCCGGCAAACAAACAGGCGGTCGGCTGTAAATGGATCTTCACGATCCGTCTCAATCCTGATGGCTCTCTCTGCCGCCTCAAAGCCCGGCTTGTCGCCAAGGGATTTGCTCAGACATATGGCGTCGACTACTTTGAGACCTTCTCTCCAGTCGCCAAGATGGCCTCGGTCCGCCTCTTCATCTCTCTGGCTGCTCATCATCACTGGCCCCTTCATCAACTCGACGTTAAGAATGCGTTTCTCCATGGCTTTCTTGACGAGGAGGTCTACCTGCAGCAGCCCCCTGGTTTCTCTGCCTCTGGTGCCGCCTCCCTTGTCTGCCGTCTCCGTCGCTCCCTCTACGGCCTCAAACAGTCTCCTCGCGCCTGGTTTGGCCGCTTCAGCACTGTCGTCACCGCCTTTGGCCTCTCTCGGAGTATGAAAGATCACACCGTCTTCTTCTGTACGACGGCACACGGCTGTATCTTGCTTGTAGTTTATGTTGATGACATCATCATCACCGGGAGAGACTCCAGAGGCATCGCCAGCCTCAAGACGCATCTTCATCATCACTTTCACACCAAGGATCTTGGACCCCTCACGTACTTTCTTGGCATCGAGGTCTCCCGAACTGCAGACACTATCTCTCTCTGCCAGCGCAAGTATGCTCTTGATCTATTGCAGGATGCCGGGTTGAGCACCGCCACCTCAGTTGACACTCCCCTTGAGCCTGGGGAACGCTCCCTTCATTCCGACTCGGATCTCTTTCCTCATCCTGAGAGATATCGGCGCTTGGTCGGTAAACTCAACTATCTCACCATGACGCGTCCCGACATTGCTTGTGCCGTTGGCAAAGTCAGCCAGTTCATGGAGGATCCCACCTGCTCTCAGTGGGATGCTGTCCTCCGCATTGCCAAGTACATCAAGAAAGACCCTGCACGCGGCCTTCGGTACTCACATCATGCTCACATGGATGTTGAGGCTTTTTGTGATGCGGACTATGCCAGTTGCCTCGCTACCCGCAAGTCTACTTCGGGATTCGCCGTATTCTTCGCCGGTAATCTCATCTCTTGGCGCAGTAAGAAGCAGACTGTGGTCTCCCGTTCTAGTGCCGAGGCAGAGTATTGAGCCATGGCCACTGTCACTACTGAGATCATCTGGCTTCGTCATCTTCTCCAGGAGCTCGGTTTCCCGGCATCGACTCCTGCTCATATCTGGTGTGACAATCAGGCCGCTACGAAGATTGCCTCGAATCCCGTCTTTCATGAACGGACGAAGCATATCGAGGTGGATTGTCACTTTCTCCGCCACCATCTGGAGCAGCACCATATCGGTTTCGGCCATATCCCGACGGCCGATCAGCTTGCCGATCTCTTCACCAAAGGTCTTCCCGGAGCTCGTCTTGAGTCTCTCACTTCCAGGCTGGGTATTCACAGCCTCCCTGGCCCAGCTTGAGGGGGAGTTTGCGATTGTCTTGTTATTCTTTTTGTGTGGGACTCTATCCAATCTGGGCATGTCCAGCTTGAGGGGGAGTGTTGGAACCCATTTAAGTGTAAATGGGTGAGTCCCACATTGGACTTACCCATCTTGTATATTGGTTTCCTAATCTATAAAAGAATATCCTCACCTCACATTGAGGTAAGGGGAATTCACCCACTACAATTTGAGTTCAAAGTTTATTACGAAAAAGACAAACTTTACGGGTTTTCATGAAGTTTCAAATGGACTAACGGATTTCTTTTTTTTATCTCTCTTACTGAACGTTTTGTGTTCATCCCAAATTTTCAAATATTTTCCACATAACCTAAGGATGAGTAGGGACCATATCAAGATCTAACTTTCTACTATGTGGATCATTTTTAAATAAGTCAACATGTTTTGAATGAAATTGTAGTCTAAATTTAAGAATCCTGTTTTTGTGGGAAAATGGATATTGGGTGGAAGTGTCCACTTTGTATTTTAAGAGTTTGATATGTAAAAGTTTTTCCTTAAGATCATCGAAATGTAAGAAAGTGGAACCTTTGTTATAAACCATGTAATTATGGTTTGTTTAACTTACGGGGCGTTATAACTAGAGATTGCATGCATAGGACGCTAGTGATGAATGGTATTTGATAATGAACAGTGAAGGTTGCTTCATAACTCCAATGAAGGCAACTGAGGATTTTCATCCCCGATACCAAGTTGATAATTAAGAAATTAGATAAAACAAAAAATTCATGAATTTCCATCATTTTTTTTTCAAAGTAATAGGCTTCCAGTTTATTGAGTGATAAATAAAATTCATCCTAATAAAATATGCCCTGAATGAAAGCTACACAAATAACATATTACAATATACGAACATGAAAAAAACTAAATCAGATCTTATCTAAATCCAATCAAGAGAATCAAATCATCTAACACACACAAAACTAAGTGAGAGTTGTTTTAGTGACATAATATGAATGGAAAAAAACTAAACTTTCACTTTTGAGTAAAACTGGTTGGGTTTTCACTTTTCAAGCCCCAGTGATGTGGCTGTGACAATTATTATTAGGAACTTGATGCAAATGCATCATAAAGGTCCAAAATAACAACTGAACACCGCATATTAGTAAAACACATCCAGGGAATGAAAAGAACAAAAATAGGCACACATATTTAATACCTCAGCAACCCTTACACAAGCTGCAACCTCAATTTTTCCACTAGCCTGATGACTTGCTTGAATGCATGCAAGACTATTGCTTTCTGTTGTTTTTATCTTTTCCCCATCAATGGCAATAGCAGCCTTAATTGGATCTTCATGCCTCTGACTACAAGCGCTCAATAATGAATAACTGATACCGCCTTTGTGACTCTGAGTGTCCCATTGACTAGACAACACTTCAGATAAAGGCAAAAGGCTTGAAGAAGTATAATGAGGAGGAAGGATCCAGGTCATTGGTGCTATGAGTGAAAAAGGAAGATCAGAAATCACCCACAAAGAGACTGATGCATTATAAGACCTCGACTCCGAGAATGATCCTGAAGAAATGAAATCACAAGAGAATGATACTGAGACATTTGTCCTTCCGGCAGACCTGTAAAAAGTGATATAATTAAACATGAGAAACAATCAACTCACATGATTATACTCAAACTAGGAAAAAACTTGAAGACAAGAATATCTCGCTCCATAAACAAAAGAACGCAATATAATATTGTTATAAAACGGTGACCAAAAAACAATACCTAATTAGTGTATAGGAGAACTGTCAGGTTATCTTAAGGAAAAATAAATACATATCAACAAAATGAATTGAAATCATAAAAAAAATCAATCATTCTTCCAGCTTTTAAACAATGCATATAAGAAATACATTACTTCTATGAGTGGTAAGTTAAGCTGACATTAAATAGCTAAGTTTACTGTCGGAGTCTGCATCCCACATCGAACTTGTGGTCCGATGTGGTCTTTGTTATTCATTATTGTTAAACCCTCTTTTGTATTATTATGGGTATTTCCGAGTCCCACATCGGAATACTCCCTTGTACATTCCGCTTTCTCATTCTATAAAAGAAGAGCCCCACCTCACCTTGAAGGTAAGTGGGTTTCCCTATTTTACATGGTATCAGAGGGATTTTTATCCCGAACCCTCCCTCCCTTGCGGATTCCCGGCGTTCTCCCGGCTCCGCCTCTCTCCCTCCTGCCCTAGCCCGTCCCGGCAGGCCATCCCTCCCGGCAGGCCCTCCCTCCCGGCGCACCTCTCCTCTCCGGCCTGCACCCTCCCGGCAGGCCCTCCCTCCCAACGCCCGCGGCTCCCCCCGACTCCCGGCGCCATCCCCCGCGCGCCTCCCCCCGTCCCGGCACCACCTCCCTCGCCGCTCCTCTGCGCGCTCCCTCCCAGCGGCATCTCCCGGCTCCCCGGCTTCCGGCTCGCCCCGCCGTCCCGGCGCACCTCCTCACGGCGTCGCGTCCGCGCGCCCAGCCCCTGCGGCTCACCTCCCGGCGGCCCTCCATTCTCCCGGCGGCTCTCCTGCTGCACCCGGCGCCTCCCACAGCTTCGGCGCCTCCCGTGCCTCCCGCTGCTCCGCGCTCCCGGTGCCCCGACGTCCCGGCTGCCCTGCGCGCTCCATCCTCCCGGCTGCCCTGCGCGCTCCCTTCCGGCGGCATCACCCGCGCGCCCCACGGCTCCCCGACGGCGCTCCCTCCCCGCGGCCTCCCGCTGCTCCCGACGGCATCACCCGCGCGCCCCGCGGCTCCCCGACGGCGCTCCCTCCCCGCGGTTTCCCGCGGCTCCCGCCGCCTTCCCCCGCGCGCCCCGCCGGCGGCCTCCCGCTGCTCCCGGCGGCCTCCCGCTGCTCCCGACGCCATCACTCGCTCGCCCCGCCGGAACGGCCTCAGCCGCTCTGCCCTGCGCGGCCTCCCAGCGCCTCCCGCGCCTCCCTCTACTCCCGCCGCCCTTCGACTGTCTTCCCCGTTCCGGCCAGTGACACTGATGCTCCCGCTTCGTCCGCTGCTCCTGCTCCGCCACCCGCGGACTTGCCCATCGCCCTACGGAAAGGTACTCGCTCCTGCCAAAGTACTCCTCTAGTTGCATCTTCTTACAGGGGTTTGTCCGCTCTGGAGACGGTTTCTATACCTCGCACAGTTGGTGAGGCCAAATCTCACCCCGGGTGGCTCGCAGCCATGCGGGATGAATTGCAGGCTCTGGAGGAAAACCATACTTGGGATCTTGTCTCCCTTCCAGCAGGCAAACAGGCAGTGGGCAGCAAATGGATTTACACGGTCAGGCTGAATCCCGATGGTACTCTTCATCGCCTCAAAGCCCGCCTTGTGGCCAAAGGCTTTGCTCAGACATACGGCGTTGACTACTTTGATACCTTCTCCCCAGTTGCCAAGATGGCCTCTGTCCGGCTATTCATCTCTCTCGCCGCCCATCATCGGTGGCCTCTTCATCAATTGGATGTCAAGAATGCATTCCTCCATGGCTTCCTTGAGGAAGAAATCTATCTCCAGCAGCCCCCCGGATTTTGTGCCGCCGGCGCTGAATCTCGTGTCTGCCGTCTCCGCCGCTCTCTTTACGGCCTCAAGCAGTCTCCCCGTGCTTGGTTTGGCCGCTTTAGCACGGTCGTCAGCGACTTTGGGCTTTCCCGCAGTATGAAAGACCACACTGTCTTCTACAGGACGACTCCCCATGGCTGCATCTTATTGGTCGTCTATGTGGATGATATCGTCATCACCGGCAGCGACTCTATGGGTATCACCCATCTCAAGGCTCATCTTCACCAGCACTTCCACACTAAGGATCTTGGTCCTCTCACATACTTCCTCGGCATCGAGGTTTCCTACTCCTCTGCCACCATCTCCCTCTGTCAACGGAAGTATGCTTTGGATATATTGCAGGATGCTGGGCTGACTCAGGCCACTGCGGTCGATACTCCTCTGGAGCCTGGCGAACGGTCTCTTTATGCCTCCTCGGCTCCATACCCCCATCCCGAGCGGTACCGTCGATTGGTGGGCAAACTCAATTATCTCACCATGACTCGACCCGACATTTCCTGTGCGGTCGCCAAAGTGAGTCAATTTATGGAGCATCCCACCACATCTCAGTGGGATGCTGTCATCTGCATCGCCAAGTACATCAAACGGGATCCTGCCCGTGGTCTTCACTACTCCCAGCATCCTCATCAGCATATTGAGGCCTTTTGCGATGCTGATTACGCTGGCTGCCTTGCCACTCGGAAATCTACCTCCGGGTTCGCCATTTTCTTCGCAGGCAACCTCATTTCTTGGCGCAGCAAGAAACAGACGGTCGTCTCTCGATCCAGTGCCGAGTCTGAGTACCGTGCCATGGCCACCGTTACTACCGAGATCCTTTGGCTTCGGCAACTCCTCCAGGAGCTTGGCTTTCCTCAGCAGACTTCTGCTCACATATGGTGTGACAATCAGGCAGCCACTAAAATTGCTTCGAATCCCGTCTTCCATGAACGCACGAAGCATATTGAGGTGGACTGTCACTTTCTTCGCCACCACCTGGAGCACAACCATGTCAGCTTTAGCCACATTCCGACGGCAGACCAGCTTGCTGACATCTTCACCAAAGGCCTCCCTGGTGCTCGCCTTGCCTCGCTTAGTTCCAAGCTGGGGATCCGCCACATCTGACACCCAGCTTGAGGGGGAGTAGTTATGGGTCTTGTGTGGTGTCTTCTTATTCTTTTTTGTGGGACTCGTTGTCCAAGCTGGGTCTGTCCAGCTTGAGGGGGAGTGTTAAACCCTCTTTTGTATTATTATGGGTATTTCCGAGTCCCACATCGGAATACTCCCTTGTACATTCCGCTTTCTCATTCTATAAAAGAAGAGCCCCACCTCACCTTGAAGGTAAGTGGGTTTCCCTATTTTACAATTATAAAAGAACCTCAAGACCTCCTTTAGATAGCACCTTGGGGATTGGGTATCCACTCTTTTACTTTAACATGGTATCAGAGGCGGTTGAATTCAACCCGAGCCCTCCCTCCTATTTTTTTTTCTCCCGTCTAGGGTTTCCAACGATTTCTCTCCCAAGGGGGGCGACGACCTCCATGACCAGCGAGCCATTGGTTTTCTATCGTTGCCCTCCCGGCAAATCCCTACTGTGTGTCGCCCTCCCTGTGCGACGACCTCCTCCAAGTGCGCCCACCCCCCATTCCTGTCGGATCCACCGCCTCCCGTCGTCGGCCCCTCCTGCACGGAATCCCGGCCACCCGTGCGACGGCCTATCCCGGTGCGCCCCTCCGTTGGCACCTCCTGCGACGGCCTCTCCTCTCGACGTCCCTCTACGACGTCATCCGCCACCACAGCTCCCCCGCTCCTGCGCGCGACTGTTCTCAGCGAAACTCTTCCTGCTTGCGACTCTCTTAGTGTGCGTTGGCTCCCGCTCGCGTCGCCGGATCAAGGGCTTCTCCCACTCGACGGCTCCCTGCCGGCGACTTCCTCCCGTGAAGGCTCCCTCCCGGCACCCACCCTCACGAAGGGCCGCTCCTCCCACAATGCCCCTCCTGCTTCCCTGTGCGCGCCGGCTCCCGCAGCGTCCCCCAAATCTGAACGCTGCCTCCCCTGCTCGTCGGCCTTCCTTGTGCACCTCCCTGAGCGACAACCCTAGACAGCCCTTCTCCAGCGATGTTGTCCACCCCGTCTCCGGCCTTTCTCTGCGCAACATCCGTTGCGCCCCATCCCACTGACCCCTCCCATCGGCCCCGCCTCTTCTCGCAACGAATCCCATCTCCCGCGGTCGTCTCAGTTCGTCCAACCGCCCCTTCTGACGTATTCGTCCTCTTCCTGCGACGGCCCTCCCAACAGAAAAATCCCCACAGGGACGTCCTCCACTTCCTTGATGCCGCGCCTCCCTGCGCGCCGACTCCATGTGCGGCGGACCATCCCGACGCCCCTCCTCTCTCACAGCCCCTGCCTCCATGCCGGCCTCCTCCCACAGTTTTCCCGGCGCTCCGATGACCGGCCCGCCCGTTCGGATTTCCCAACACTCTGACAACCGGCCCGCCAGTGCGGATTTCCCGATGCTCCGACGACCGACCCGTCCTTTTCAGTGGATTCTTCCATCATCCATCACCTTCCTGAGAGGGAGCAGCAGTCATGGCGGTTTATCTTTTGTTTGTTTTATCTTTTTTTTTTATCTTGTTTTGTTATCAAGCTGGGTATGTCCAGCTTGAGAGGGAATGTTTGCAGCGTCTATTGATTGCTTTGTTTTTCTTTATATGTTCAAGCTAGGTACACCTAGCTTGAGGGGGAGTGTTGGAGTCTGCATCCCACATCGGACTTGTGATCCGATGTGGTCTTTATTATTCATTATAAAAGAACATCAAGGCCTCCTTTAGAGAGCACTTTGGGAATTGGGTATTCACTCTTTTACTTTAACATTTACCATTAAGTATTTTACATGAAAGTGTAGCTTTCATTCCAATTCTTAGTTAAAAATTTGATGGACACATGCTTTGATAAAAACATGCTAAATGACACAAGAACTGTATTCACGTGATATCATTCGGTATAATAAAATTAAGATGTAAATAGAATAGCGGTCCTAAAAATGCTCTGTTTGGGATAAAAAACTGTTATGTTTCTCATATACCCAAAGTAAAGAATAATTTACCTCCCAGAAACCACATTAATAGGGTCGTTCACATCCATGTAGCCGGTGATTTTAGATTCTTTTTTACCATATATGTCACCATAAAAGTCCGTTGCTGCTTGGAAACTCAACACCTAAAAGAAAAAGGGCTAAGTGATCAGTTAGGTGATAATTTATCAATGATAAATACAAGAAACCAAAACTACCAAAAGGATAAAGTATTTCAGTTTAAAAAACCTCATCATCTTCTATGCTCCATTTGAAATCCTTACAAAGTCCAAAGAAAGAAAACAAATCCCCCTGCAAATGCAACTATGTTAGTCAAACCCCAACATAATATGTGTGAAGCAGACAGCATAAGAACTTAATTTTTTTTAAGTCTTACCTCATGCAACGAAGGATATATTGGCATCACACAGCCAACGCCAAGCTGGACACTCTGTACGTTCAATATCATAGAAGAAGGAACAACTATTTTCACTTGAGCGTATGTTTGACATATCAAGTCATCTCCATTTCCATAAATCCGGGCAATTAATGTCTGGGTATAAAAGCACAATAATTAGATCATGCAGATTCAAAAACATCAAATACAAAAGAATGATAGTGATGGACCCCCATCATAGACAAAAAAATGAATTACAATGAACAGAACAGCAATAATTTATGGGTAAAACATCTATCTTTCAAAGGTAGTAGTGGGGATATTGTTTCAGGTAACAATGCCTGTGCCCCAGTCAATTAGCATGTATTCTGTAGCTAAAGGGAAAAGATACAGATTATGATAGTCTCATGGTAGAGTGAGAAGATGCTGCTTCTCAAGAAAACAGATGATTGAACCAAGCATGCAGGGAGGGAACAAGATCTAAGTTCATATGATTAGACATAAAGCCATCAAAGTAAGAAAAGACCTAAGCTTCACATGAAATTGATTCCTCTTATCAGTATATTCAACCTAAAGATTTATAAAGGTAAAGTAAAAAAATCAAAAAAAGTATTGGGGGATTGAAGGTCCAAGAAAACATTATATTTGACCAATCCTAGAATCCACACCACAATTTGAGCAATTTTGAACTCCATTTCACATTTTAGTCTATATGTTTATGCCAGGAGCAGGGTTATTGAATCAACATGTGAAAGAAACACCGGCACCGGCTTCTTGATTTAAAGGAAACTAGAACTAGAATTGCACACAGAGGAGGAAGAAGAAAGATACACGAGATGCCCAAGGGCACTCTCGCTCCAAGCCACAGCCGAATCCAAGCCAAAGGTCAAATCCCCAACAGAAAATGCCCTCCCACTTCCTCCCACCTCTGCACCTTCTTATAATCACTCTACCCCCTCCCTTTGCTTCACATGGACCAGGTGGCCTGATAGATAATAGAGGACTACTTGCATGTTTATATAAAATGAACCAGAGAAATACAGCAGGGGAGGAGGAAGAAGAAGACTGAAGATGAAGGAGGAGGAGACATTTCGGGAGAGCGATTCACTCTACCCGCCGAAGCCGCAGCCCAACCCAAGCCAGAGGCTGAAGTCCCAGAATATTCCTCTCCTCCCTTTCCTTGTTCCAATGCTCCCCTTATAACAACCTTCACATGGGCCCTGTTCGCTAACAAATCCCCTAGGAGGCCTAACAACCCTTCCCCCAAAAAGAGCATTCTACCCCTTATACCCCATTCTAGAAGAAGCCTTCCAACTGTGCTGACTGTTAGGAATCAACGTGTATTCAGAAGAAACAGTTCCGGCTTGTACACTATTCCCAAATCGTATTACAGAAAGATGTTACAACTTGTGAAAAACAAGAGAAAACAGAAGAATAACAAGAGAAAAATCGAGCCGATTCCACCTCCCGAGGCTTTGCCACAGCAGACTCGACCATCCAGCAGAGAGTCCACTTCCTGCGCAGCACCTGCTTCCAAGCAGGGGCTTCCCAAAGTTTTTCCACACCACCAGGTAACCCTCCCTATAGCACTCACCCGATTATTTAAAGAGTAGACAGAAAAAACCCAGCTGGTCAACTAACAAACTAACAGAATCCGGCTGGCCAGCTAACTAACAAACAGGTTTACGACCTCTACTACAGTTTACTTACCAAAGAAGGGGTAGAAGGGGAAAAACAGATTCTGTTAGTTAGTTAGTTGGCCAACTAACAAACCAACAGAATCCAGCGGGCCAACTAACTAGCCAACAGAATCTGTTTTTCCATTTCTACCCCTACTTTGGTAAGTAAACTGTAGAGGAGGTCGTAAACTAACAGGCTGGGGAGAGTCCTGAGTACTAACATTTTCCCCCTCCTCAAAATTCACCTTGTCCCCAAGGGAAAATCCTGGAAATTGAGAAAGAATATGTTCTGCCGGTTCCCACGTAAATTCCTCTTCGGGTTTTCCCTTCCACCTGATCAACCATAAACTGTTCGGGTACTTTCTTAACAGCCAACACAGCAACTGGTTCAACTGGACAAGCAGGAATCTCATCCCACATTTCAGGAAAAACAGACTGAACTGGATTATTCCCAATTGCTCGTTTCAGCTGTGAAACATGAAACTGTTAGTGGAGCGGGTTCTGGTTCGGTGTGTGTCACCCCACATTACCCACGCACCCCCATTCTGCACACTTACCAGCTTAGGGGTAAAATGGGGAAAGGGGCATCTGTTAGTGGGGAGGTGAGACCAGCTGTTAGTTCGGCTGGTATTTAGTGGGAGAGCTGGGGGTTTGCAAGGCAGGGAACTTTTTGGGCATTCTGTTGGAACAGAACGGGCGGGAGTCAGTGGTCTGACTCCTGAAACAGCGCACAGCAACAGCAGGCAAACCGGGAGGAGGCCTCTCCATCTTCATCCTGTTGTAACTCTTCTTCTTAATCTCCATTACTGTAATTCAAGAAGCCGGTAATATAATTCTGTATTCACTCCTCTGTTTCCTTTAATTCCCTATTCCCGAACACACACACACCAAAACCATAACAGTTTTGGCGACTCCGTTGGGGAATCATCGATCTGAAGAGCTGATCAGAGGGAGGGGTCGTCGACGCAACCGCACATCCGTTCTGAAAAGTCTGAAACGAGTTGTATGCAAACTCGAATGGAGCACCGAGTAGCTTCGATCGAATCATCTATGGAGAGTATAAGGGCTGCCATGACTTCTATACAAGAAAATGTGGAGAAAATGATGAGCAGACAGCGTGAAAGCTTGCTAGTAGCACGGAATGAGGCGCAGCAGACTAAGGAACGTGTGATGCTACGAGTTCGGAATCAGGAAGAGCAAACTATGGAAAAACTAAGAGGAATGGAATCACAAATTGGACACAGTTCGAACGCTGGAAAACAGAGTGAAAGCGCAATGAACCGGGCAGATAGCAGGGAGTACGTCGAGCGCCTGGGTAAATTTCTAGATACAGAGGCAGCCGAACAATTGGAGGAGCTGCACAATGTCTCACGAAAGGTAGAATTACCCGCTTTTGTTGGTGATGATCCGTTAGGGCAGATTACTAAGGCTGACACCTACTTTCTAATAAACCGAATTCCGGAAGACCTGAAGCTGCAACATGCACAGTTGTGCATGGAAGGTACTGCGTTGTACTGGTTTCTGTCCTGGAACATCATTACTCCAAGTTCTACCCGGAGCTCCTTCAAATCTGCATTTCTGGACCGGTATGGGCGGAACACAGATGGGGACCCATTATGGTTTTTGAAAAACCCGAAACAAACAGGCTCAGTAGATGACTATATTGAGAAATTTGAGCAGATTGCCTTAAGACTGCCAGATTTTCCAGAACGGTGGTACATGAGCCTATTTATGGGAGGATTGCGACCCGAAATAGAAAACCGAATTTCAACCCATGAACCAGCAAATAAATTTCGAATGATAGTTCTGGCAAGAAAGGTCGAAAGAGAGTCGGTAAGTGAAGGGGTGCTGCAGAGTACACGTTCCCGCCTAATGGTGCCTCCTGTTTTCCGAAGTTCTGGAGTAGCAAGAGGCAGCACAAGGGGAGATAAAAGCTGAGAATGAAGTTCTGAACGGGATACCAGCCGTCCGGACAGGGGAGCTGGTAGAGATACATAACATGGGAAGAGTGGGGGCCGATTCAATGTTGCTTGCTGGAAATTTAACAGGAGTACCTGTACTGGTACTAGTGGACAGCGGTGCCAGTCACAACTTCATCTCCAGGCGATTAGAAAAATTTGCCAATGTGAAGGTTGTTCCGACCAAACCCTTCGGAGTAACACTCGGCAACGGGTCTCAAGCTCTCTCGCAAGGCCGCTGCAAGCAAGTTTTGCTTAATCTGGAAAACATTGATGTCATTATAGACACTTATGACTTTGACACAGGAGGGCCGGACGTGATCTTGAGAATGCAGTGGTTAAAAAGTCTTGGCAGCGTGTTGACAAATTGGGGCCATGAGACGATGGAGTTCGTGTGGTAGGGGCGGGAAATCAAACTGCAGGGAAGGTTGGGTGAAGAGGAGAATGATAAGAAGTCGTCTAAGCAAGCTCTGGCTAAAACCTTGTTTATTGAAGGGTGGGTTTGGATGGCACAAATCCAGTTTCCAGCAGGGGGAATGGGCAGAGGGCAAGCTGTCCAGCACCAAATGGAAGAGGTTCTGTACAACTTCCATATTATGTTCGACCAGCCAAGGGGGCTTCCACCATCAAGAGAAACATACCATGCTATAAACCTGGTAGCAGGGGCAACACCTGTTAGCATCAGGCCCTATAAATTGGCCCACTATCTTAAAGATGAGGTTGAACGACAAGTCAGCGATATGATGGTTCAAGGGATAATCCGACACAGCTGCAGACCGTTTGCTAGCCCCATAATCCTTGTAAAAAAAAGATGGGAGCTGGAAAATGTGTGTCGACTACCGAGCTCTTAATAAGCAAACAATTCCAAATAAATTTCCAATTACCATCATAGAAGAATTGCTGAACGAGTTGCAAGGAGCAACATATTTTTCCAAACTGGAATTAAAATCCGGATTTCATCAGATTCGGGTCCGAACATCGGATGTAAGTAAGATAGCTTTCCGTACTCACGAGGGACACTACGAATTTCTTGTCATGCCATTCGGGCAGATGAACGCCCCAGCTACTTTTCAGGCCACTATGAACAGAATGTTTAGGGAGTATTTGAGGAAGATTGTCTTGGTATTTTTCAATGACATTCTGGTTTTTAGTAAAACTTGGGCGGACCACTTGCAACACTTGAGGACGGTTTTCCAGGTGTTGCAGAATAATCAGCTAGATCTAAACCGCAAGAAATGTTTTTTGGCACAACAATCCATGGAGTTTCGAGGCCATATTATCTCGGCGAAAGACGTTTCGGTGGAGCCATCAAAGGTTGAATGTGTAATTGGCTGGCCACGGCCACATTCTATAAAAGGAATCCGTTGATTCTTGGGTCTAACTGGCTACTATAAGAAGTTCGTTGAAGGATATGGTAAGATAGCAAAGTCACTCACAGAGTTAACCAAGAAAAATAATTTTCATTGGACTCCAACGGCTGAACAGGCCTTTACTGCCCTTAAGAAATGTCTAGTATCAGCTCCACTACTAGCATTAACTGATTTTAAACAACCATTTATCATCGAATGTGATGCCTCTGGCCTAGGGGTTGGGGCTGTCCTCATGCAAGTTGGGCGACCAATAGCTTATTTCAGTAAGGCATTAGCGGACACCAACCTCTCCAAATCAGTTTATGAAAAAGAGGTCATGGCCCTTGTCTTGGCAGTTAACCACTGGAGGCAGTATCAAATTGGGAACCACTTTATTGTTTATACTGACCACAAGGCCCTTAAGCATCTCCTCAGTCAACGACTTCACACGGCAAACCAACAAGATTGGCAAGCAAAGCTCTTGGGGTTTGACTTCGAAATAATCTATGTTGGAACCCATTTAAGTGTAAATGGGTGAGTCCCACATCGGACTTACCCATCCTGTACATTTGTTTCCTAATCTATAAAAGGATGTCCTCACCTCACATTGAGGTAAGGGGAATTCACCCACCTACATGGTATCAGAGGGATTTTTATCCCACATCCTCCCTCCCTTGCGGATTCCCGGCACTCTCCCGGCCCCGCCTCTCTCCCTCCTGCCCTAGTATTCCCGGCAGGCCCTCCCTCCCGGCGCACCTCTCCTCTCCGGCCCTCCCTCCTGGCGCTCCTCTGATCCCGGCAGGCCCTCCCTCCCGGCAGGCCCTCCCTCCCCAGCGCCCCCGCACCCTCGCCCGCGCGGCTCCCTCGCCCTCACCCGACGGCCCTCTCTCCCCCCGACGCTGCCTGCGCCGGCTCCTTCCTGCGGAGTTCCTCCCCGACGCCGCTCCCTCCCCGCGGCTCCCCGCGGCTCCCGGCCCTCCCGACGAACCTCCCTCCTCTCGCGCAGCTCCAGCTCGCCTCCCGGCCCTCCGGTCCGCCGCGGTTCCCACCGCGCCTCCCTCTCGCCGTCGCAGCCCATCCCGTCGCCGGACCTCCCCTGCCCGCGCCGGCCCTCCCGACGGATCTCCTCCCTCCGGCGCCTCCCGCTGCTCCAGCGCTCTCGCCGGCCTCCCGCTACTCCCAGCGGCCTCCCGCTGCTCCCGACGCCATCACCCGCGCGCCCCGCCAGCGGCCTCCCGCTGCTCCCCTGCCGGCGCCTCCCGCTGCTCCCCGCGCCTCCCGCGCCTCCCTCTGCTCCAGCAGCCTCTCCCGGCTCCCGGCGGCTTCTCCTGACTCCCGGCTCCCCGGCTCCCGGCTCCCGGCTCGCCCCGCCATCCCGGCGCACCGCCTCCCGGCGTCTCGCCCTCGGCCTCGCCCCGGCGCTGCACCCTCGCCCCCCCCAGCAGCTCCCTACCCGCTGCCCGTTCCCGGCGTTGCTCCCGGTTCGGCCTTCCGGCGCCCGGCGCGCCCCGGTCCAGCCTTGCTCTCGGCCCTGCGGCGCTCCTGCCCCAGCACTCGCGTCGCCCCTGCCCGGCCGCACCATCCTGAGCGCGACCACCTGTCGCTGCTCCCTCCGGCCGCATCTCCGGGCTGCTTCCCTTCCACCACCCGCCTCCCGGCGCACGGGTCCAGCGCCCGCCCTCCATGGACGCATCCTCCGTTCTTCCGTCCCTCATCACGGCCTCCTCCCGGCTTGTCGATGACCGGCTGGATGCCACTAATTTTTCTGTCTGGCAGAAGACGGTCTTGATGTCCCTCCGCGGCATGGGGCTTCATTCTCATCTTGAGAAACCCCCACCTGAACTCAATGATCCTAAGTTCGACTCTTGGCAGCTGGCAGACAGCAAAATATTCGCCCTACTGGTCAACTCCATGGACCGCTCCGTGAAGGATGTCACCCGGACTGCCAACACCGTCAAGGAGCTCTGGGACTCCTTGATTGTCATGTTCTCCGAGACCAATAACTTGGACAGCTCTGATGAACCAATAACATTAGGTTCAGCAGTATCCGAACCTCTTTGGTTGGAAACAAAAATTATAAAGGCAGAAAATCAGCAGGATCCAGTGCTGAAAAGCATAATTTCTGCTGTCCAGCAGCGCCCCTCAACACAGCCCAGGTATGTTGTTCGTCATGGCTTGTTGTTCTACAAGAACCGGCTCGTTTTGTCCCCGAAGTCCAACCTCATACCAAAGTTTTTACAGTATTATCACTCTTCGCCAGTAGGGGCCATGCCTGATTCCATAAGACCTACTAACGTCTGGCAGCTGGCCTATTCTGGAGGGGAATGACAAAGCAGGTTCAGCAATTCGTCCGAGAATGCGATGTTTGCCAGCAGCATAAAACTCAGGCTTTGTCTCCAGCCGGACTTATCCAACCCCTACCAATTCCTACACGAGTTTGCGAAGATATTTCGATGGATTTCCTCTCTGGACTGCCCAAATCCCATGGATTTAGCGTTAACTTGGTGGTTGTGGACCGCTTCACCAAATATGCCCACTTCTTACTATTGCGCCATCTATATACTGCCAAGGATGTTGCTGAACTTTTCATTAAGGAGGTGGTCCGATTACATGGTATCCCTAGCTCGATCCTTAGTGACCGGGATCCTATATTTGTCAGCAATTTCTTGAAGGAATTATTTCGCTTGGAGGGTACCACTCTAAAGATGAGTTCATCCCACCATCCCCAAACGGATGGACAGACGGAGATTGTTAACAAATGTCTTGGAACATATCTGCGTTGCTTTGCTTCTGAAAGGCCACAAACCTGGTCCCGGTGAATGCACTGGGACGAGTACTGTGACAACACAGCAACCCATTCTTCAACTAAAATGACTCCTTTCGAAGCTGTGTACGGGCGAAGACCACCTGCTGTGCAGCGGGTTACTAGGGACTCTACTCCAGTGGACAGAGTGTTTACACTGCTTGCTGAATGGGACCAAATGATAGAACAACTCTGGCACAACCTCACCCGAACCCAACAGTTAATGGTTCGAGCAGCCATCAAGCACTGTCGGGATGTTTCTTATGAAGTTGGGGAACTCGTTTTTGTCAAACTCAGGCCAAACATCCAAACTCCCAAGTCCCAAAAACTAACTCCTAAGCTGGCTACCCGCTATTATGGTCCATTTGCTGTTGAAGCGCGTCTGGGAAACACCGCTTATAAGTTGACATCGCCCCCAACAACACCGAAACATCCGGTTTTCCATGTCTCGCAGCTTAAGTGTGTCATTGGGAAGTCTCTAGTTCACTCCGAGCTGCCAGAATTGTGGGACGGATCTTCATCCTCTGGTCCTCGACCAACAGCGATCTTGGCTACAAAATCCACACCTGGGTACCCACAAGGTGCTTGGCGGATTCAGTGGCAAGGCCTACCTGCTGAAGAGTCCACATGGGAGGATGCAGAACACATCATTTCGCAGTTTCCAGATCTACACCTTGAGGACAAGGTGCCAATTGCCGAGGGGGAAATTGTTAGTGGAGCGGGTTCTGGTTCGGTGGGTGTCACCCCACATTACCCACGCCCCCCCCCCCCCATTCTGCACACTTACCAGCATAGGGGTAAAATGGGGAAAGGGACATCTGTTAGTGGGGAGGTGGGACCAGTTGTTAGTTTGGCCGGTATTTAGTGGGAGAGCTGGGGGTTTGCAAGGCAGGGAACTTTTTGGGCATTCTGTTGGAACAGAACAAGCGGGAGTCAGTGGTCTAACTCCTGAAACAGCGCACAGCAGCAGCAGGCAAACCTGGAGGAGGCCTCTCCTCTGTTTCCTTTAATTCCCTATTCCCGGTAATATAATTTGTGCATGGGTCCGAAGGGTTGGCCACAACGGAAACATAATCCCTTTTGCTTCCGTTACTCCCGCTCTTGTCGACTAAGCGCTCTCACTCCTCCCCAATGGATACGTGTGGATTTAGGCAACAGGAGCCAATAGGCAGTTTCTCCAATGCGAAACAAAATTTTAAATGGACCATAGTAGTGAGCAGCCAGCTTGGAAAAACATTTCCTGGAAGTAGAAGTAGGAATACCAGGCCGAATCTTAACAAATACGAAGTCTCCCACAGCAAAAGTAACATCCCACCATGCTTGTTAGAAAACCTTATCATCAACTGTTGAGCACGATGTGAATTCTGATGAGGCTGTTGAAGAACAATATCACGGTCCAAAAGTGTTGTAGCCACAGAATCTACAGGAGTATTTCCACCTTCAAAACGAACAGTAGGTGGTTTTCTGCCATAAACAACCTCAAAAGAATGGAAAACAATGCAAATAAGTTTCCAAACATTTATTTTACAACTTCTGTTTGGTCATCCGTTTGAGTATGGTAAGCAGAACTCATTTTAAGAGTAGTTCCCTCGAGGCGAAAGAGCTCTTTCCAAAAATTACTAACAAAAATTGGATCTCTATCACTAAGAATGGAACTTGGTATTCCATGCAAATGAACAATTTCTCGAATAAAAACTTCTGCTACAGATTTAGCAGAATAAGGATGTCAAAAGAGCACGGGCATATTTGGAAAGTCGATCCACCACAACAAGTATGACATCAAAGTTTAAAAACCTAGGCAGGCCGGAAATAAAATCCATAGAGATTTGATCCCATGCCAAATCCGGAATAGTTAAAGGCTGTAATAACCTGGCTGGTGACATGGCTTGGTATTTATGTCGTTGACAAACATCACATTGCTATACAAATTGCTTAACTGCCCGAGTCATACCCAGCCAATAAAGTCCAGAAGCAAAACGTTTATAAGTCTTAAGGAACCCGGCATGCCCAACAATAAAAGAATAATGGTGATACTGAAGAAATTTCGGTAAAAGTGAGGAGGTGTGAAACAAAACTAAATTCACATGTCGATATAATAATCCATCATGAAGAACAAATCTAGGCCGAGCTGTTGGATTCTGCTCTAATAAGGCAGCAAGTTTAGAAAGTTCCGGGTCAAGGAGGAGCTCTCTACAAACAATACTAGCTTTCATCCAAAATGGTTCTGAAATTGATGTACAAGCAGCTGTAAATCAGAAGAATTTTGTCCAGCACCATCTTCTAGGCGTGACAATGAATCGGCAGCAAGATTGTGTTTCCCTGTACGATATATGACTTCAAAGTCCAAACCCAACAACTTTGCCTGCCAATTTTGTTGATATGCTGTGTAAATTCACTGGCTCAGTAAGTGCTTCAAAGCCTGATGATCTGTATAAATCAGAAATCTACGGCCCATCAAATACTGCCGCCAATGGGTAACGGCCAGAACCAGTGCATTCTATAACAAAAGAACTTTGAAAATCGGGAAAAACAAACAGCGGAGCAGTAATTAAACTCTTTTTCAACCTGTCAAAAGCAAGTTCAGCATCTGGATTCCAAAAGAAATTATCCTTTTTGATCAATTCTGTTAAAGGTTTTGCAATTTTACCATAATCACGAACAAATTTTCTGTAGTAACCAGTAAGTCCCAAGAATCCACGAATACCCTTAACGTCACGAGGACGGGCCAGTTCACAATACAGTCCACTTTCTTGGGGTCCATTGCCACCCCTTTACCAGAAATTATATGACCAAGGTATTCAACAGCCAACTGACCAAAAAAACATTTCTTCCGGTTTAACTTGAGCTGGTTAGCATGCAAAACAAACGGAAGACTGTACGCAAATGATATAAATACGCTGTCCAAGTTTTGCTAAAAATGAGGATATCGTCAAAGTAAACTAAAATATATTTCCTCAAGCATGAAAAATTCGATTCATTGTCGACAGAAAAGTAGCCAGCGCATTCATAAGTCCAAAAGGCATCACCAAAAATTCATAATGCCTGGCATGAGTCCGAAAGGCATCACCCTCCATCCTTCTTCTTTACTAAAATTATAGGACGGGTATAGGGACTGTTTCTGTAGCGAATAATGCCACCGGCCAACATTTCAGCGATTTGTTTCTCAGTTTCCTCCTTCAAACTGTGAGCAATTTTATGCAGTCTTACATTCACTGGTGTTGCACCCGCCACCAAGGTAATAGCATGGTCAGTTACTCGGCTTGGAGGCAGTCCTCTTGGTTCATCAAAGAGGAAATTAAACTCCAACAAAATTTCTTTTATCTGCTGCTGTTTTCTTTCTCGAGCTGTACAGTTTCAGCAGCCAAACATTTTAAATGGATTTTCCTGAACCAACCCTCCAATAAAATAGCTCTTGAACTATAAGTGTGATTCAGTTCCTGCAGCATCCGCTCCTGCTCGTCACTCCCCTGCAGCTTAACCTCCAAACCATTCCACAGGAATTCCATGGTTTCGTATTTCCAATTAGTTAATACAGAACCTAAACTTTTAAGTCATGTCATTCCCAGGACCAATTCCAGTCCACCAGTGTCAAAAACAAATGCCTCAGTCGTGAAAATGAAATTTTCCAGGGTCACCACAGCTCTTCCACAAATTCCTTGTGAAATCACACGATATCCTTCTCCTAGCCTAATACAGAAAGGTTTGGTTGTCCTGATGTCCATATTAGCGGCCTTGGCTAGAGCTTTAGAAATAAAATTGTGACTAGCTCCACTATCAACCAACACATTCACTGGAATACCAGACACGTACCCTGGAAATTTCATTCAATCAACTCCAAACTCTCCCATGCACCTGAATTCCATATCCACCCCATTTTGCTTAGTTTCTGAATCTTCCACTTCTCGGTTTCCCTGTATTTCCACTCCTGAAACAGAATTTACACAACTCTGAGAAATCTCCCCTTCCTCTACTTTTTCAGAAACCGGTTCTTCCACTTCCCAAA
Organism: Viscum album; assembly: GCA_963277665.1. Classification (NCBI taxonomy): domain Eukaryota; kingdom Viridiplantae; phylum Streptophyta; class Magnoliopsida; order Santalales; family Viscaceae; genus Viscum; species Viscum album. The sequence goes on from OY728125.1 coordinate 368,769,913, forward strand.
CCAGCAAACGTAAATGCTTGTCTGGGCACCGGTGCATAGGAGTAAATGGCTGGCCACACCGAAAACATAGCCCCTTTAATTTTTGTTCTTCCCGCTCTTACAGTTGATTGGTTTATATCCATTCCAGCATTCATTTCCTAAAGCTCGACTTTTCTGGAAAGAGTGATCATCCGAAACTTATTAGCCGGTTCATGTGTGGAAAATTGATTTGCAACTTCAGGGCGCAATCCTCTCATAAACAAGCTCAGGAACCACTATTCCGGAAACACAGGAATTCTCAAAGCAGTCTGCTCAAACTCCTCAATATAATCATCCACGCTCCCTGTTTGTCATAACAACTTCAAATACCACAATGGATCAGCCTCAGTAGATTTTCCATACCTGTCCAAGAGTGCTGGCATGAACTGCTCCCAGGACGAATCAAGAAAAGTCCCTTGCCAAGACAAGAACCGGTACAAAGTTGTATGCTCCATACAAAGCTGCGCCAAGTGAAGTTTCATATCTTCAGAAGTATAGTTAACCAGAAAATACGCATCAGCTTTGGTTATCCAACCAAAAGGATCTTCTCCGGTAAATAATGGCAGTTCCACTCTTCGCGAGACACTACGCTTTCCTGCAACGAAAGTCGTCTCCTCTGAATTACCACTCCGAGATCCCCGACCATCTACGTCAACCTTAGTTACTGGCACCACTGGTTCTTTTTTCTGTGGTTTTCCAGTTTCAGAGCCTGGTTCCGAATGTATCTTTATCTCCTTTATTCTTTCCAAAGTATGCTCCTCCATATCATGCATCCTCCAACAGATGCGCTCCATATCGCGAGCAAGTTGTTGGCTCTCAAACTGTCCACGAGTAAGTCTTTCCAAACTTTCTAGTACTGAAGAAAATTTACTCTGAAAATTTTCTAAAGCAGTTTCAACATTTGCAACTCTATTCTCCATCCTCGTTCGCATTAAGTAAAAATACTACAGCAGTAGATAAGATCCTTACTCGGCAACACAAGTCAGCCAAGTATCCGCCACGAAACTCGTCTGAAAAAAAAAAAAAAACGTCTGCGGCGAAACAACGTTCTCCTCCAACTCTCCCACGAACGGAAATCCAAAACAGTTCCACTACGTTCGCCCAACGCAGGCGACACCACAGCCGGAACACGATTCCCCAGCGGAATCACCAAACTTGTTAGGAATCAACGTGTATTCAGAAGAAACAGTTTCGGCTTGTACAGTATTGCCAAATCGTATTACAGAAATATGCTACAACTTGTGAAAAACAAGAGAAAAGAGAAGAATAACAAGAGCAAAATCGAGCATATTCCACGTCCCCGGGCTGTGCCAAAGTTTTTCCAGAGCACCAGGTAACCGGCCCAAAAGCACTCCCCCGATTATTTAAAGAGTAAACAGAAGAAACTCAGCTGGCCAACTAACAAACTAACAGAATCCAGCTGAGGAGAGTCCTGGATACTAACACTGAGGATGTCATACAGGTCTCTAACACTCGCTCCACCTTGAAAATCAGTCTTATCCTCAAGATTGAGGAAAAGAAACTGATTGCGGTGCCCCCTTCACAAAAACTTCAAGCAATTTGCCAGATGGTTTCCCTGCTTTATGGTCCTGAAAAAACTAATGGTGATTCACCCTTTCTTCACATATTCTCCAAGCAATCTCTCACATGGCCATTCTTGCGCAGTGGGCTAACTGTGTTTGATGCTGCTAACTACACTGCGAGGTCTGCCTCCGAGTGCCCCCATCCCGCTTGAAATAGTTGTGTGGCCCTCCCCCATGACCTCAAACGTGAACCACTACGCGTCACTCATCTTGTGGCCCATTCCTGACACAGGACTCTACTTGAGGGAGTCATTCCACTGGGAGTTCCTCCTCTTGCACCTCCATAGTGCTAAACGTCACAGAATACACCTCAGGTGTGAGCATCTAAGCAAGCTCCGGCTACGACAACTGCATCGTATGCATGGATGGCATCGTATGCATGGATGGCATCGCTATGACTTACAAAGGCTGTGTGTTGTCCTCCCCTGTCTAGGCATCAATCCCCTCTGTTGTGAACGAAGTCCCTTCCACATCATGTTGTTGCAGCGTCATCAAGTCGCGCAGAGTACTGTTGTCAAAAACATACAACCGCTTCCGACGAGCGGCCAAACCCGAGTATCACCCCTGTTGTGCTTCAATCATCGCTAGTAGGAGAGAAAGGTCGCTCCTCATTAAGATGTAGCACCTCCACCAAACGACACAACCAGGTTGTGCGGGTTGTTCGAAACTGAGCCTGCTCATGCAGTGTCTTAAAGAGCATGGCTTTGATCCGCAATAAGTGATGTTCCGCCTCATCGAGCAATGTTGTCATCGTTTTGTTTTTCCAGCTTTTTTTCCTCACCCAAAAGAAAATTTGGGCACTCTCCTCCCACGGAAGGGTATTTTGGCAATGCACACCTTCGTTGAGACAAAACCAGCAGGGTGTGTCGTTGCGGAGAGCATGCGGCAATGCACGTCGCGTCGGAAGGCAAGCCGGGCAATGCGCACATTCTCCGACGAAGTTCAAAGGTGCGGGCCTCCTTTGAATGCGAGCTGATTGGGCACACCTCCTCCGAGCGAAGAACCGACAGTGCAACAGTGGTGAAGTGGAAAGCGGTTGTGCGCGTCGTGGGTGAAGGTGAGCTCCGTGGAACGTAGTTCAGCAGTGTGTGCCCTCGCTGGTCTCGATGAAGTCAGCAAAATAAGGTGAGGAAGAACGGCAGTCGATTGTGTCCTCCTCCGTTGCGCATCCCTCCGTTGAAAACGAGAACAACAGGGCACTGTTACCCGCTGAAGGTACAAGCAGCCGTGCGTGCTGCGGAAGAAGCAAATTGGCGGTGGTGAGTTCCTCTGAACGCAAGATGGTTGGGCGTGTCTCTTCTGAAAAACAAGATGAGGTAAAAGGCGAGTTACACCAATTGATATATAAAAGAGGGCTAATTGTATGTTTATGAGGGGAGGAGGGGAGGAGGGAAGAAGACTGAAGAGGAAGGAGAAGACGCTTCGGGAGAGCATTTCACTCTACCCGCCTAGGCCGCAACCGAATCTCAAGCCAGAGGTCGAAGTCTCAAAATATTCCTCTCCTCCCTCCTTCCCTTGTTCCAATAGCTAACGAACAAATCCCCTAGGTGGCCTAACAACCATTCCCCCCAAAAAGACCATTCTACCCCTTATACCCCATTGTAGAATAAGTCATTGTGCTAAGGATGTCGCCCAGGTCTCTAACATGGCACACCCTCCAAAACAGATTTCCCCCCACAACAAAATCTCAGACCCCTCCCCCCCCCCGCCCCGCTATAATGACACTTTTACTCTTACTCCTATGTAGTCAGGTCTCTATCACACCACCTTGAAATTCAATCTTGTCTTCAAAACTAAAAAAAGATGTTATGTCTAAGCAAGTGAGCCAAGCGATCTTCCAAATTCACCTCCATACTATTTATTGTGCTTCGAGCAGAACCAAGCAGCACCGCTGACTTAGGACCGAGCTACAGTAGTTCATTAGCGAGTCCCCTTTCTACCAAGGCATGTCACGCTATCTTCCAGATGCTCCTCACTGATATATGGACCAGCCTTGGAAATCTAAAGTCGTGGTTTATATCGCCATCAAAAAAAATTAAAATAGGAATTTCACTTTTGCAATTTGCTCCTTCCTGTATTTTTGCTACATTATGTGCACCTTCACTGTTGTCAGTTGCATTCGTACCCCATGGAGACACCTTCATCCTTGGGTCATCACCCTCATGTTTCGGGCGGGAAGTCATTACACACAACCAATGTTCCCTTTGAGTTGGAACAACCTTTGACAGTGCATGAAATTGTTGAATTGTTGTAGCCCGATCTGTTTTAGATTATGTTGAATCAAATGTTTGCGGCTCACACTGCACACTAGGTCGCAACTCAGCGGTCAAGCTCCGCGGTGTGATTATTGGGGGTTGCAGGGGGCAACCCACCCCTGCTCCAGCGGCTGAAGGCCCCCAGCCCAAATTTGGGGGCACTGTAGCAATGTCGACTTTGTCACGACTACTGTAGACGTGCGGACTTTGGAGACAGCGGTATTGTAGCTCCGCGAACTTCCAACCGCCGGTCACTGTAGCAGTTGGGACGGTGGTTGTGACACTGTATCAATCTGGGCTTTCAGCCGTTTTTCACTGTAGCACAACGGACTTTCTGTGCGGTTGGTGGAACAATGTTTCGTCCTCCATATTAGCCCATTTCGGGCAAGGGTTTCTGTGTGCAGAACCTTAAAACTCCCTGCAATTTTCTGCTCCTGACTATGGTGATATTTCTGCCTCTCCATGAACGTAGAAATCATTTCCCAAACCACGTAAATCTTTGTGTCCTGTGTGATTCTTTCTTCTGTCTTTTCTTCATCAGCAAGCCTATTCGCTTCGTTGCTCCCAACATTTTTTTTCCGCAACAGAAATTGACCCTGCTCATTCGGGTTTTGAAGGAAGTTGTCTAGTGTCCACTGTAAACCCGAAACCGACGAAGAGGAAAAATCTCCAAAAAAAACCAACAGAATAACCAGCAATGGTGGAGAAGCTGTCAACAACAGTTGATTCAGCAGGATCGACTCCTTCAACTGGCTCGGCACCCTTCGCCTGCTTGCAAATAGTGGCAGCATTTCGCATTCTGATTACGCTGCAATTCTGCTCCTCTTTGTTGTCCCTGTCCTGACCAAACCAAAAGTCACTTGAGCGCTCTACAACAGTTTTCCCGGTCATTATTTCCACCTCTTCTTCCGTTCGCGTCGAAAGCACAGGATCTTCCTCGGTGGTGCTTCCAAAATCCCCAAGCAACACTTCTTCGAGTTGCGTCCAGGTGAACTCGGTCGAAGGTCATTTGGCCAATATAAACCAAAGTTCAAGCACATTTGTCATGCATGGTCGTGTCATTGACACGTTCATCTTTTCCAACATTTGACGAATCAAGAAACAAGCATCAACTCGCGTGATCCAGGACTCAGGATCTGTTCCAAAAAATTCCGGCATCAACTCTTGCTCAGAGCACGTCTCCTGACGCCTGGTCACCTGGGCCAGTGAAGCCCACAGCAAGCTCCTGCATGTGATTCACCATACGCATGAAAAGCAGGCTGGTTGTTGCGTCTAGAGTGAGAGTTTCTTTTTTTCTCTTTTTTTTTTGTATCTGTTTGCCTCCCCTGAATGAATATTCAGCCAGCCTCCTCCTGCGGAAGAAACAGGAGGTGCGCACCCCTTCTGACGCGATGCGTCGGAGGGCGCCTCCGCTGAACGCATGCCGACGGTATAACCTCCGAGCGAAGGCCCAATAGTGTGCGCCGCCAAGCAACAGAAAACGAGGGGCACGACAGCCTTCCTGCGTGAGCGGAACTTTGGCAGGACGCACCTCCTCCAAGCGGCGATCGTCAAGTCATCCGTTGGAGAAGAAAACCTTCATGTATGATCAGTTGTGCGCGGGTGTGTGGACGGTAGCCAGCAGATGTTTCTGGCAGCAAGTCGGCATGTCATTCCGTCAACAGACACCAGCAGTGAAATCAACAACACGCCTTCTGCATGAATGATCCTTCGATAACACAATCATCCAATAGTGCACCACCAGCAACCGAAGGGAACCGGCAGAGCTCATGCTTCTGTTGACGCAACTCGGCATGCGCGCCTCCTCTAAACGATCACGATAAATCAGAAATTGATGAGTGGCAGAAATGAGAGATGATGGACGGTAAGTTGGACCAATTGATAGAAACATCGGCAATGGCTTCTTATATTAAGGGAAACTAGAACCAGAATTACACAGAGGGAGAAAAAAAATACACGAGATGCCCAGCAAATCTCTCGCTCCAAGCCACAATCGAGTCCAAGCCAAAGGCTGAATCTCCAAAGAAAATGCACTCCCTCTTCCTCCCACATCCACGCCTTCTTATAACCACTATACCCCCATCCCTTTGCTTCACGTGGACCTAGGTGGTACCCCCTCCCAAAACAAATTTCCCCCCACAACAAACTCCCCCCAACTACAATGACATTTTTACCCATGCTCCCTTGTAGCCAGGTCTCTATCAAAATGTCTTTATGACCTCGATAAATATCATAAAATTTTCAGGATGAATAAATCATTTGTTGCGGAAACCCCGGGAGTCGCAGCGACAGAAAGGATTGCCGATGAAGAAAAGACGAAATAAAAGGACGAGAAGAAGATGAACACGAACACAACAATTTACGTGGTTCTGAAAAAATCTCTACGTCCACAGAGAGACGGAACACTTCACTAAATTTCAGGAGCAGAATTACAGGGAGATTTTCCAACACACAGAAACCCTATCTCGAATGAGCTCATAAAGGGATGATGCAACTGTGCCACCAACCGCACAGTAAGTTCACTGTGCCACGGTGCCACAAGCACCCAAGTCCAAGCAGCTGCTACAGTGACTGATAGTTGGAAGTCCACAGACTATAGTGATCTGTCGGTGTCGCCAGTCACATGCTACTATTGTGTCATGTCGAAGTCCACACTGCTACAGTGCTCTGTCGAATATTGCTACAGTAAGTCCACACTACTGCAGTATCTTGTCGATGTTGCGGGTCACCTCTACAACAGTTAGTCAACATTGCTCCAGTTCCCCAAAATTTGGTTCGGGGACTTTGGCCCCTGGACCCCCGGAGCAAGGGCGTGCTGCCCCCTGCAACCCCAAGCAACCTCACTGTGGAGGTTGAACTACGAGAGTTGTGATCTGATGTACAGTCTAGGCCACTAACATTCGGCCCAACTTTATCCAAACGGATTGGGGTACACTATTCCAACATCCTTCGCCATCAAAAACAAGCCAGGAATGCATCCAACATATTTGAAGATATGAGGCCAACAGATCTAAATCTACAAACACTAAACTGGGGAAAATTTGAACCTGAGAAAAGGAAAGGGTTGAGCTATACAGGATATACATAAAAAATCAAAATGACCTATTCGATGTCATGGTAGATTGAGATCTGGGAGCAAAAAAGTTCTCTGTGAAAATTCTCATCTATATATACCGAACACAAATTGTTCTACAACCCAGTAAATAATCTTATACCATTATCCATAAATCTGCTTAAAGATGGCCTAAAAATCATATAACATAATTAAAAAATAAAAGGTTAACAAATATATAGACAATGCGTGTCAAAGGTATACAAGATACAGAATTCTGAGAACAGCAAATCAAATGAAATTAAATATCATGATACTTGAGAAAACCCACTTTGAGCTATTTTCCTCATTATGAATCAGTTTTGTGATACACCAAGATACGAGTCAAATAATGTTTGGTTCACAAGTGATCGACTGGTCATATTTCAATGCTTTGTACATGCAAATCTTGTATCACGCTTATGGATGAAAAAAAAGGTGTTAAAAATTTCACCCCAAATTATAACCCCAAATATTATGATGCTTATAATATCTCAACAAACTAACTACGTGTAAAAAGAGATGACCTGTAAACCAATACTATTGAATTAGGTCAATACTTGTTCGACCTAATTATGTGTATATTAGAGTCCCACATTGGTTTGTTCCTCCCTATATTCCTTTTAATCTATCTATAAATAGAGGGTTTCGTCTCTCATTGAGGTAAGGAGTACGGTTCTACATGGTATCAGAGCAGGTTACCTAACCCCAGCCCTCCCACCCGTATTTTTCCCTCTCGACCACCCGCCCCCTGCCGCGCCCAGCCACTGCCCGCCTATGCGACCCCCCCCCCCCCGACATCGCCCTACGCCGCCCCCTCTGTCGGCCGCGACAACCCCCATCGTTGCCCCCCACCCGCGGTGACTCCTTGCGCTACCCCCCATTTCGTTGTCGGCATTGCCCTCCGTTTCGCCCTTGCGCGTCGGCCCTCTTCCACCCTACGCCCCTATGCGACGGCCCCCGACGAACCCCTCCAGGCCTATATCTCCTCCCCTCTCACGCGTCCACCCCATTAGACGCCCCACCCCCCCACATTGTGCCTCTGCATCAGGCTCGTCACCCCTCCCGCACGTCCATCCCAATGCACCCAGCCCCCCATGTGGCTCACCTGACGACTGCACCTCCGCTTGCCACCCCTGATGGCATCGGACTACTCAGGCGCACCTCGACGCCCCTGCTAACGACGACTGTTCCAGCATACCTCTCTTAACGGCCACCGCCCTCTCCTGTCACGCGGCATCACTTCTGATCCTCGGTCCTCTAGGCGCACCTCAACCTCGCCCTATTGCTGATCGCATATAGGGCTCCAGGTCCCGGCCTCCCAGCGCCCCTGCTCACACATTGCGTCTCTCTCCAGCATCACGTTGTCATCAGACTGCAGTCACGGTTTCCACCTACCATTGGCCCAGCCCTGCCTTTCCTGTTGAGGCTACATTTCCCATTTCTGAATATTCCTATCAAGAGGGTTCTTGCAGCCACTTCCCCATCTCCTTCCAGACATGGCAGCATCCTCACCACCATCCAATATCCATCATCATCTGGAACTCTCTATGGATGAGATTGTGCTTATAAACACTCATCGGGTTGCTCTGCCAACTGCCTCTTCTTCAGCCTCTATTGCTCAGACTGGTGGCCCTACCACTTGTGTATCTCGTCGACCGACAGCTTGAATGTTTGATTCTGGTGCTTCTGATCATCCCATAGGTGATGCAGGTATGTTTACTATCTATCATCCGTATACCGGTGTCGTCATTACTGTTGCTGATGGATCTACAATTCCTATTGTGGAATTTGGCACATGCTCCTTGACTCCTATTCGCCTAGCTTCAATTGCTCATTTTCTTCGCAGTCCTTTTAATCTACTCTCCATCACCTCTCGAGGACCCCCATCCAAAAAAACATGCAAAAATTGGGGTCCAAACTACTCTGACCCTATAGAGCCACCTTCTTCACCCTTGGCATGCATACTTCCTAGTACCTAGGCCCTTGCTCGCTGGTGGTACACTTCCCAACCGTTTGTGCGTTTCTCGCTGGCGGAAGCTTCACCGACTATGAAGTAACTCACAAAGGACTTCAATTGTGTTCCTTTTTTTACATCTTCTGGCATTTTTCAGGAGCGGTTGACGAATCGGGAACTTAGTAGAAGTCGTCTTAGTGATGGGGTGTAATGTTCAATACCCCACCATCACTTGTTCGTTCATCCATCTCTACTCGTGCCCTCGGCCTACATTTTCATCATGGTCATTCACCGGCTTCAGTCTTACATAAGCTTTGCCCCCATTTTAGTCAACATATTTCCTTCCATTGTGAATCCTGTAAGTTTGCTAAACAACATTGGGCGACGTATGTTCCTCGTTTGGTGACACGTGCGGCTAACCCTTTCGACTTAGTTCATTCCGATGTATGGGGTCCCTGCAGGGTTCACAGTCAGTTAAGGTACTATTATTATGTATCATTTATTGATGACTTCTCTCGGATGACATGGCTATATCACATTTGTGATCGTTCAGAGATGTGATATTTTCAAAACCTTTTATCATGAAATTCACACTCAATTCTCCAAGCCTATTAAATGTCTCCACTCGAACAATGACCGAGAATATTTATCTTCTTCTTTTCTGCAATTTCTCAAAGATCATGGTGTCCTCCATCAAACATTTTGCCCCGATACCCCTCAGCAGAATGGTGTGGTCATATTCTGAAAACTGTTCGGACCTCATTATTTCACATGCACCTGCCTCTTCCTTTTTGAGGGATTAAATTCTTATTGTCGTCTATCTTAACAATCGTCTTCCTTCTTCTATCCTTCAGGGGGGGTCCGTTTTCGGCTCTGTTCCCCACTCTTTATCCTCACCCTTCCACTTCAACTGTTTGGGTGTTTTTGTTATGTTTGTGACACTCATCTCTGTCTCTCTAAATTTTCCCTAAAGGCCCTTTGTTGCATCTTCCTGGGTTACTCTCGTACTCAGCACGACTACCGTTGTTTCTCTTCTAACTTGGGACGTTATATCATCTCTGCTGATATCTCATTCATTGAGAACTCTTCATTGTTATCCTCTCCACCCTCTCTCATCCTGATATCACCATCGATGACGGTCTCCCTCACACCATCCACCAGCCCCTGCCTTCGTTGACCCAATCAGATGATCTTCACTTTGGCTCTATAGATACTCTCGCCATCCATCGAACATGCCCCCTAACCCGACCAAGGACACCATTTCCCCAACTTCGTCTTTCGCTCCTGCTACGGGCACCAATGACTTGCCAATTGCATTGTGGAAAGGTACTCGTTCTTGCCAGAATAATCCTCTATACACAACTTCATACAAAGGCTTTTCCGCTCTGGAGACGATATTTGTTTCTCGTACGGTTGCTAAGGCTAAATCTCACCCTGGTTCGCTTCAACCAATACGGGATGAATTACAGGCCTTGGACAACAATCGCACCCGGGATCTGGCCCCCCTTCCGGCAGCAAATGGATTTATTCAGTCCGTATAAATACAGATGATACTCTTCATCGCCTTAAAACTCGTCTCGTGGCAAAAGACTTCGCCCAAACATATAGTGTTGATTATTTTGATATCTTCCCTCTGGTTGTTAAAATGACCTCTATTCGATTTTCAATATCTCTTGCAGCTACTCATAATTGGCATCTTCATCAACTTGATGTCAAGAATGCGTTACTCCATGGTTTTCTTGAAAAAGAAATATATCTGCAACAACCTCCTGACTTCCTTGAATCAAGGATCGGGTCTCATGTCTACTGGCTTCGTCAGTCTCTTTAGGGGCTCAAATAGTCTCCCCGTGCGTGATTTGGCAGATTTTGCACCGTCATCACTACCTTTGGTCTATCTCAGAGAATGAAAGATCACATTGTTTTCTATCGGAAAATGTCCTCTGGCTGCATCATGTTAGTTGTGTATGTTGATGACATCATTATTACTGGAGCGATTCACATGGCATTACTCATCTCAAAGTTTATCTTCAACAACAGTTTCTTACCAAAGACCTATGGTCCTATAAAATATTTTATTGGCATGGAAGTCTCCCATTCTCCAACCAGGATCTTCCTTTCACAACGAAAATATGCATTGATATCTTGCAGGATATTGGCTTGCCTCAGGCACCTATCGTTGACAATCCTCTTGAAGCGGGGGAACGCTCCCTTTATGTTGCCACTGACCCATATTCTCATCCGAATAGGTATCTTCATCTTGTGAGCAAACTCAATTATCTTACCACGCTGTCAGCAAGGTCAGTCAATTCATGGAACATCCAACAAAATCTCAATGGGACATTGTCCTTCGTATTGTCAAATACATTAATAAAGACTATGTTCGTGGTCTTCGGTATTCACATCACGATCATCTGGACATTGAGGACTTTTGTGATGCCGACTACACTGACTGTTTATCTACCCGAAAGTCTACTTCTAGGTTTGCGATTTTTCTGGATGGTAACTTAATCTCCTGACGAAACAAGAACCAACCTGTCATCTCCAGATCCAGTGCTAAATCTAAATACCGTGCGATGGCCACAGTCACTACTGAAATACTATGGCTTCGTCAACTTTTTCATGAAATTGGTTTCCCGCCACAGAATTATGCTCATATTGGGTGTGATAATCAGACGGCCACAAAGATTGCTTCGAATCGAGTGTTTCATGAACACACGAAGCATATTGAGATCGACTGTCACTTTCTTCGGCATCACCTGAAGCAGAAATATATCAGTTTTAGCAACATTCCAACAGCTCGTTAGCTTATCGACATCTTCACCAAAGGTTTGTCAGGAGCTTGTCTGGATTTCATGTGCACCAAACTAGGCATCCACAGCATTCACGACCTAGCTTGAGGGGGAATATGTTCGATCTTTGTGTTTTTCATCTTGTTTTTTATTTGTGAGACTATATGTATGTTAGAGTCCCACATTGGTTTGTTCTTCCTTTTATTCCTTTTAATCTATCTATAAATAAAGGGTTATGCCTCTCATTGAGGTAAGGAGTACGATTCTACAGAACTGTTTATTTACAAAGGGAAATAACAAGATATATGACTTAAGAAATATAAGAAATACAAAATTCAAACTAGAGGAATAAGGATGTAGGATAGACTTATTAAATAGACTCAACCTAGATGATTCATATCCTAAATACTTAAATACTTTAATACTGTTCTTTAAATCGGACGCTTATAGAATGAAATCTTGACAAAAGAATATAAAATTTCTTGATATTAAACGGCTCACAAGTCCATAACCACCACCACAAACATGTGGGTTCAAACGAAAGGCCAAATAAAAACAAGTGATCAAAATTGCTTCCATGCATGGTATTCACTCCAGTCTTACAGTGTTTCCAGGGGAAATAGCAGACAATCCTCCAGACAATCTGTGGATTTTGGCAGCCCTGTCATCCATACTTGAGTACACCACATTTGCACCAATCCTTGGGCCACCTTTCAAAGTGAGCTTCACAAATAAAACTCCAGATTTCAGTAAATCAGTTTCACCTATGAGACAAGCAAGTGATAACAAACCAAAACAACAATAATAATAAAACAAACTAAATAATACAACAATCATGGCAAAAGTCCACTTGGGATTGACAACAACTTTGTTTCAATTTTAAAGTCATTCAAGGAGAACGGAAAGAATAATGAACACGCAAAGAGAAACACAGCATGGATGAACATACCACATAATAGGCACCCGGTACCAGCAGAATCCTACTAGGATGGATCCTTGGTGATGTATAGACTTCCACCATGATTGGTTGGCTCAATATTTCACGTCCAGATTGTTGCCTTGCACTGACCTGGAATGAGATTCCTGTAAGAATAAAGACCCAAGTTCCAACCAAAAGAATTGTATCGGAGGACCCATGAAAAAATAATGAACTCACATAAAGAGTTGTCACACCAATATCCTTTGCCAATATTATAAAAGTAGGCCCGTGAAAATAATCACCCCCAACACTTGGAGAATCGCCATCATCTACCAGATCTACTATATGGTCTTTGATATGCAGAAAAAAATTTATGTAAACAAACTGCAACAACAACTTTATATCAGTGAACTAAAAAAATAATTTCAAATGATGACAAGAAAGGCCACAACCCCAAGAGATTTCAACTTGGCTACATGAGACCAGAACAATAAATACTATCCAGTAACTTATAGAGATACCCACTACACTGTCATTTCCACCACCCTAAAAATAATGCCCATCTTAATTTTTTGCACTAAAATTTTCATCTCTGTCCTACTAAATCTACTGGTCGGTTTACACTGCACATCCCCAAACCACTTTTGACAGCACTAACCCTAGCCGCACATGAATTTCCTAAATTCAAAATTCCTTTCCTGATGTCAACACACATTTATTACAACATGTGATCAAATCATTACTCATTTGGTACTCTTGTTTTTCATTAATTGCAAACACTCAATTCCATATGACCAAACCACCATAGAATTGCAACTTAAAAACTTATTACCAATTTTTATCAAAGCACATTTGTCAGCAGCTAATTACATCATAGCATATAAATATAAAATAAAAGCATGAGACAGGTACATAGTGAATATCCGACAGCAGAAAAAAATTCAAACCTGCGAAGAGTCAAAGGTCCGACCATCCCCAACTCCAGCCAACAGATGAAAAGAATTCAAACTTCCTTCCTGAAAATAGAAGGTGTCATGTAAAGAAATCAAAAGGCATTGAAATGGTACCCTGAGATAAGACAAACCATCAGGTAGATTTTTTCATGTGCAGTAATCTTAATCCAGTCAATTTCAGCAACTTCTACCTGTAAGAAAACAGTAAACATAAGTTGGGTAATTTTTCATTAAAAAAAAGACATTTAGGACAAGAAGAAATCAAAATTAATATTACATAAAATATATGCAAAAAAACAGATTAATTGATAAATAGAAAGATGGATAGATAAAGAAAAAAAGAATGAAGTTGTGTTCCATGCACGAGGCACACAGACCATAAAAAAGCAAATGAAAGGAAAACATAGGATCATAGCCAGCACATTGATAACAGACAGGGAATACAGATTCAAAATTGATCAGAGTATCCAGAAATCATAATGTATAAAAATTGTACAAGATGTATGTTACATGAAAAGGGACAAGAAGAAGGCCCTTTCAGTAACCAATATGCCATGAGAAATAACTCAGTGGGCGTCAATTGTATATGTGGCTATGGTCGGAAAAAACAAAGCATACAATGTAAACAAAAATAAACACAGAAAGTAAAACCACTAAGAGTTTAGTAGCTACAAAAGTCAACAATATAGTCTCAAAAATAAACAGCTCACTTATTACAATAATCAAAGCTCGGTATTCTATCTCAACATTAGTTAAAAATACCACAATTTGTTTCTTATTTTTCTAAACTGCCAAAAAAAAAATTCTTCTCATCCAGCTAAGAGAATAAATAGGATGATAACAGGAAGATATCCCTTAGCTGCATAAGATAATTAAACTACCATCAATTTAAAAAAAGGCAAAAGTAGTTATCATCATATAATATTATTCAAAAACATCACTGCCTCTCCCGATTATTTTCTCATGAATTCTATAATGCTTTTTGGATATTTAGACTGCATACATATCTCACATAAAAAGGAAAAAATGAACAATTTATTTGCAACTGGGCATCCAAGCTTTTTTTTAAGGATTTTCTTTTCATTTTTATTTCAGTTAGCCAATAATTTACTAAATTGAAACCTTTTGCATTTTACTTTTTTTATAAAGTTATACGGCATCCAATGTCATATAATAATTACAAGTCGAAATTTATTGAAAAAACGTAAAAAATAATTTTCATCTTTCAAATTGCACCAACAAATTTGGATCTTGATGTTTCTTAATAAAGTCTAGAGACTTCAGGGAACAACATGTTACTGCATTATTTTTCACTATACCAGTAAAAGATGCTTTAAATGCACTTTGATACCAATAGCATTCTTCCGTCAAAGTTTCCCTTATAATGATTTAGAAACAAATGCAATCAGAAAAGATGGAAATTTACCAATGAATGCGCTGCATGTAGAGGTGTCACGCCAGAATCATAAACCGATACAAGTGCAGTCCCCCGTCCTTTAGAAGCTAATGTCAGTTGTGAGCACTGCATGCTGGGTGAGGGTTGAGTAATTTCTACAACTTGAGAATCATTCACAAAAGCTTCCAGGAAGCAACTCCCACCGCTAATTGACAGATTTAGCTATAAGAAAAGAGCAAGTCAATCATATAATAATTGCAAATAAAACACAAACAGCCAATATAGTTTTCAATTAAACAAAAAAGTCATATTTTCAAATAGACCAACTTGAAGGCATTGCCATTATAGTTTTCAATTAAATAAACAAAAAAGAGCGCCTCCCACCCCAAAAAAACACTAGCCATCATACCTGAAATCTACCACTGCACACTCCAAATATATAAGAAATTATAATTCCCTAGTCTATAAATGCAAATTATTGAAACTGTTCTCTTAAATTATGATGACACGCAAAAGAGACATCCCTTAATTTGAACGACCTGGGATTTCTTAGATAAAGGACTTCACATTTTTAGTGCCAGATAAAATGCAAAGGGTTAAATGAGGAAACCCCCTCGCCTCCTTACCTCAAAGTGAGGCGGAGGCGTTCTTTTATAATGAATGAGAAACTCCACATCGGACCACAAGTCCGATGTGGGATACAGACTCTAACACTCCCCCTCAAGCTAGGTGACCTAGCTTGGACACATAATGAAAAGAAAATAATAAAACAGACGCTAGCACTCCCCCTCAAGCTGGACATACCCAGCTTGATTACAAAACATGACGAAAACAAAAAGAACGCTGCAAAGGTTGCTGCTCCCCCTCACGATCGAAGCTCCCCCGCAAGATGATGGATGGAAGATGTTGCGGGCGCAGCAGATGACCACTCAGACCGGCCGGTTGACGGAACGCCAGGAATGCCGCACTAGTGGGGCCGGTCGATGAAACGCCGGGAAATCCAATCTAGCACCGGGAAACCCGCATTTGCGGGGCCGGCGACGGGAGGCGGGGATTCCGCAGAATTGTTGCGGGACTGGCGGCGCCAACGGGGACCGAATCCTAGGTGGTCGAGCTGCTGCGCTAGCGAAAGGATGTGCCGGCGGAGAGAGATGCAGGTGCCGGGAGGTGCCGGGAGATGCCGGCGAGGCGGGGATGCCGCAGGAGGAGGCCGGCGAGGGTGCAGGAGGCCGGGAGATGGCGCTTGAAGTTGGAGGAGGCCACCTGCGTGGAGCGGCCAGCACGGGTGGAGGCCGGTTGCTGGCCGGAACAGGCCGGATCTGCCCGGAACAGTCCGGATCTGCCCGGATCTGCCCGGAACAGTCCGGATCTGCCCGGATCTGCCCGGAACAGTCCGGATCTGCCCGGATCTGCCCGGAACAGTCCGGATCTGCCCGGACCTGCCTGGAACAGTCTGGATCTCGCCGGAAATCTCTGGATCTGGCCGGAGCCGGCCGGAGCTGTCCGGATCTGGCCGGAAATCTCTGGATCTGGCCGGAGCTGGCCGGATCTGGCCGGAAAAAGGGCCGGGAGGTTGCGCGGAGGGCCGGCGACGGGATGCGGGAGGCCGCCGGGAGCAGCAGGAGGCCGTCGGGAGCAGCCGGGAGGCGCAGCGACGGGATGCGCGCGCAGGAGGAGCGGGCCGCGCGCAGAGAGGGAGACGGCGTCAGGACCGGGCCACCGCGCGCAGGAGGGGCGGGCCGACGGGAGGCGCAGAGGAGCAGCGGGAGGAGCCGGGAGCCGCGTCGGGCCAGGGAGCCGCGCAGGGGGGAGGAGGAGTGCGCCGGGAGAGGGCGCGGGCGACCGCCGGGAGCAGCGGGAGGCCGCCGGGAGCAGCGGGAGCCGGGAGCCGCGTCGCGCCGAGGGCGAGCCGCCGGGGAAGAGGCGCCGGGGCGCGGGTGAGGGCGCACCGCGGGAGGACGGCGGACGTCGGGAGGGAGGGCCGCTCGACCAAGGGCGCGCGCAGGAGGAGGACCGGCGGGGCGGGGACGTCGCGCAGGGAGCCGCTGGCAGGCACGATGGCCGCCGGGGAGGAGAGCCAGGCCGAGGCCTCGGGAGGGAGGGGAGACCCGCCGGGAAGCCGCGTCGGGCAGAGGCGGAGGGGCGGCGGCGGTAACCCTACGGGGCTTTGAGGCCGCCGCCCCCCCGGACGGGAAACAAGGAAGGGGAAAAAAAAGAAAGAAAAAGAAAGAAAAAAATGTGAGGGAGGAATTAAACCTCCTCTGATACCATGTTAAAATGAGGAAACCCCCTCGCCTCCTTACCTCAAAGTGAGGCGGAGGCGTTCTTTTATAATGAATGAGAAACTCCACATCGGACCACAAGTCCGATGTGGGATACAGACTCTAACAGTTAACAATTGGAAACTCGGATGAATAATTCGATCAAACGGATGAAATTGATCTACACGATGTGACCCAGTGCTAATATTTTGCATTTAACAGGTGCGAGCCACAAAATTTTAAAACATAAATAGTTCTTAAATGAAACCGTAGATGAAAAATATGATTGTGTGTTATTGTTTTATTTAATGAATATGACATGGGTGTGAAGTTTAACACTTGAGGATTTCGGACCCATAAGGAGCCCGCTAAGGAACCCTATTTGTGTTTTTAGCACAGAAAAAGAGATTTTGACTTGCATTCAATGCACACAAATCTAGAAAAAAAAAGTCTTGGACAGAACCACCAAAGACGCAAATAACGAGATACCCAAACATGGAGGGTGCCAATATAAATGGTTGAAGATGGCGATCGGCAGGAGAAAACCAATCAGATTTATGTTGAATAACGAAAATTTTAGCCATCAGACAACTGCTAATCAACATAGTGATGGCAATCACAATGGTACCAACGCCAACATGATTGGTTGTCGACTGAATGCATCCGGTTAGGATATTTAGATATTTAGGATATGAGGTTTGATTTGGTCAATCTTATCTTATGTTTTTTGAATTTCAAATCACTCACAGGATTGTATCTGTTAGCTTTACCTATAAAATAGAGTAACTCGACCTCACATATGAGGTACGAATTTGAGGTCTCTCCTGCAAGGTATTAGAGTAGGTTCTTTTACCCTAGTCCTTTCTCTCTCCTCTCCCTCTCCGCCTAGAAAAAAGGAGGGGCGGCCCCGTGCCGATCTAGACAAGCACGCCTCTCGCCCAGTCGCCTCCCCACCTACATCCTCTGTGCCCTGCGCCTCCAGTGCCAATCCCCTGTCACATCGTTCCCATTTAACCCCCTGCACCCTGCACCTCCTACGTCAACCCCCGCACCTTCGCCCCCAATTGCTGACCACGCCACCCATGCCACATCGCCCATGCTGCGCCACCTACATGTCACGTCACCATCTCGGTTGTGTCGCCTCCCGTCCGCGCAAACTAGATGCATGCCCTCCAAGCAAGTCGTCTCATTGAGTGCACACTCTTCGCAAGCCCAACACTCAGATACGCCACCTCTGCATGCAGACGCCTCTGTAGATCTGCGACCGCTCTCTTCAAGCAAGCCAACCCCAATCAGCGTCGTGTTGTAGCTATGTTGTATCTGAATTGGCTGAATCTGCCACCACAATCCAGATCCGCTGCCACAACTCCAAATTTGCCATCACAGATCCAAATCCGCTCAAATCTGTTTTCTCCAAACAAGCAGTCTTCTTCCTACTCTTTCATATTTGTGTCCCGGCCCCTCCTTATGCTATTGTCTCGAGTCTTACGTGCACGTCTCTGTTTCACCACTGCTAATGACTGAAATTCTTCTCATGTGCTAGAGTTATCTTTGCTTGTGCTACTTTCCGTTTGGGTGAGTTGTCCCACCTGACCGTTTGGGTCCGTAATACAAGCACAATTCCACCCGAACGCTTGGGCCTACAAAACGGTCGTTGTTCCACCCAGCCATTTAGATGCACAAGACGAGCATTGTTCCACCCAGACACTTGCGTCTGCATAACAAGCATCGTTCCACCCTACCATTTTGAAGTCAATCATCGGTCATCATTCCATTCAGCATGTTCAAGCACTAGTCGCCATCAACATAAAAGTTCTTCAGTTGCCACATATTCTTCAGCAGCAACGGTTTTTTCGTCTTCAGCTCAATCATTTCTATCGTGACATGGAGTCCACACAGAGGCAAACGAACCCCAACAAGCAGGATGGATCCATGACGGTTGTTTTTATTTATCATATTATTTCCCTTTTATATGGTCAAGTTGGGTATATTTAGCTTAAGGGGGGTATTAGAAGTATTTTGTTTTATTTTATCATGTATCCAAGCTAGGTAAACCAGGCTTGAGGGTAGTGTTAAGAGTATTTAGCTAGAATATTTATATATTTAGGATATGAAGTTTGACTGGATCGATCTTATCTTATGTTTTTTGAATTTCAAATCTCCCGCTATCTCAGGGTTGTACTTTTTATCTTCATATATAAACAAAGCAATCCAACCTCACTTATTAGGTACGGATTCGGGATCTCTCCTTCTACACCGACAAAACTGAGCATTCCATCACATCTATGACATGAACTCGGAGTTCTACGAAGAGAAGGTGATAATGGGGTGGCCGTCCAATTTAGACTCAAGCATATTGCAATCACTCGTCTCAGGGGCACAACGGAAGAGGAAGTGACCCTTGAGATAGCACTATGTGAGACCCCTAGATTGGTTCAAGGGGAGGGGATCTTTGAGATGGGAACGATCTTAGTCGTTGATTGCACACCCAGGAAAGTATGTCAACCATTTGTTGGGCATGTGGGACTAGGATGCGAACAACCATCCAATCAGAAGCGGGTATATTTCAGTCGTTCATGGCCAAGGCATGAACAATATAGTTAAAGGCACTCACCTCTGCCTAAGGCGCTTGCCACAGGCACCATTGAATACAATGCCTCCCTAGTGAAGGAAGGCAATGGGTTCACTAAAGCGCGCCCTTTTGCGCCTTTTTTGAAGTAAAAAATGAGGCATCTACTAATGCCTTCTTTTAGTTAAGAAATTCATAAACCCCAAACCAATAAGTTAAAAATATAATATCTTCTTGAAATTTAGGAAAAACACTTGACCAAATTAGTTATTTAATACTAGATTATCAGTAAAAAAAAATAGATTATTTTTTTTCAAACAAACGAGAAGAACAATTTGTTGAGGAAGATGTCAAAAATGAATTTGTATTTAGTAATGAGTGAAGAATTAAATTGGAAAGCCGATGCAAGGACAATAAACGTGAGGGAAATGAACAAATAAACTAAAAATTAAACAAAAAAGATAACTCATCATAATCAAGAGTCTAAACATCAATGTTAAAGAATTAAACTTCACATGATATGAAAGATATAGAAGTTGATTCGGACAATATTGAAGAAGCTGAAAGACATAAATCTAATGAAGGAAAAGATAAAATGATGACGATTATAAATATTAATTTGATAGTTCAAAATCAAATCACGAAAAAGATGATCTTTAGAACATTCTTTATTTTGTCAGTTTTTTGAACAAGGGTGCTCAACTAATTTTGATATCGTGCTAACTTAATTTTTATGGTTGAATTTTATTATTATACATCTTACTTTTAATTTAAATTTGTATAAATCTAATTACACACATTTTGTATGTTTGCATACATTATATCATATAGTAATGATTTACTTTACTCGAGTGTGTGTTTATAGCACCTCTCACTTAAGGCATTTTAGGGACTTGGTGTCATGAGGGCGTCTTACACCATTGAATACCTTGGGTGCGAAGTGTGAACTAGTGTGTGAAGCACATAGCACATTTTTCAAGAAAAGCTGGGAAATTTGGCAATGATTTTGAGTTGTTTTTGTGTATGTAAGACCTTGAATTGGTACAATGAAGTTTGTTTGTGAAGCTATGGGACAACGTGCGAAGGTAAATGCAATCACGTGGAAGAGCAACAGTGCAATAAAATATATAAAGGCCTGGTCAGTTGCGTTAGTTTAGGCATTGTATTGCATTATTGTTGTTTCAAAAAATTGGTGAAGTGAGTTGTTTTCTGTGAATGGCCTAGGACTAAGGACTCATTTGTGTATTTGAGCCCTTCTTCTGCAAGTCACTATCTTGCAAGTCAATCTTGCATGCCACATATCATCACCTTCAACCACATAAACCAAACTAACATTCTTTTTATTAAGGGTAGAATCATTGGTGACAACAGTCATTACACTAAACTTAAACAGACCATCACTCAGAAAACCCTTTCCAACACACTTCACTTTTGGGGTCCAACTTTATCAAAGACAAAGACTAACTTAATGTCATTCTTCATAAGAAGTGTGCCTGGTACTAAATTTTTAAGAATATCAAGTACATGAAGTACGTCACTTAATGTCATAGTCTTGTTGGCACAGACGTTGCAAGTGGCTCCAATGTCCATCCATCATTCTTTTGGATTTTCGATGAGATTACACTCAAAAAACATCACAGACAAATGCAAACCCTCAACTTCTATAGAGATCTTGTCAAGATCAACTATATTGGCTTAAGGTTTCGCTTTCCACTTCGGTTTTCTACAATCCTTGGCTTGATGTCTAGGCTTGTCACCGTAGTAGCATTTGTCTTTGAACTTCTTTTCACCATGGCTAAGCTCTCCACTAAACTTAGGTTTCTTGATCTTCAAGCCTCCTTCAACAATGTTGGCATTCGAGATCAAATTGTTGTTGATCACTTTCTTTTCCAAAAGTCGGTTGACTTCCTCTATTCTCAATTGTGCAATCAAGTCTTCAAGTGACATGTCATTTCTCTTAATGATGCACCTTTTCAATAAAAGCAGTAACTTGAAAGGACTCTGTTAGAGAATGTAGGCCCCCAGCTCCCAAAGAGGGAACTGCTATGGATTAAACTATTCAAATCAGGAGAGAATTGCAGGATGAAACAGGGAAAACAGAAAACAGAGTGAAAATCGAGAAGCCCCTGCTTTCCCGCCCAACCTCCATATTTGTTGTTGACTTCCTCTATTCTCAACCATGCAATCAAGTCTTCAGGTGACATGTCATTTCTCTTAATGATGCACCTTTTAAAAAAAAACAGTAACTTGAAGGACTCACTGCAAGGCATACCTTCAGAATGAATGTTGTAAAATGATAAAATAGGTGATACCCGAACCCCCAAGGTTATCTCTAAAGGAGGCCTTGAGGTTCTTTTATAACAAATAATAAAGACCACACCGGAACACGAGTCTGATGTGGGATGCAGACTCCAACACTCCCCCTCAAGCTAGGTGTACCTAGCTTGGACACATAAAGAAAAGAGACTGTTGGACCCCATTTAAGTTTAAATGGGTATTTCTGAGTCCCACATCGGACTTACCCTCCTTGTAATTAGATTTACTCATCTATAAAAGAGTATCCCCACCTCACATTGAGGTAAGGGAAATTCACCATCTACATGGTATCAGAGGGATCTTAATCCCGACCCTCCCTCCCAGCGGATTCCCGGCTCTGTCCGGCCCCGCCTCTCTTCCCCACTCTGGCTCTGCCCTACTCTCCCGGCAGCCCTCTCTCCCGGCGGCCCTCCCTCCCGGCGGCCTTCCCTCCCGGCGGCCCTCTCTCCTGGCGGCTCTCCCTCCCGGCGCGGCTCCTGTTCCCGGCGGCCCTCTCTCCCGGCGCGGCTCCCCTCGTTCAGCAGCGCCCTCGCCAGCACCTCGCC
Source organism: Viscum album (assembly GCA_963277665.1). Lineage (NCBI taxonomy): Eukaryota > Viridiplantae > Streptophyta > Magnoliopsida > Santalales > Viscaceae > Viscum > Viscum album. The sequence continues at coordinate 368,792,565 of OY728125.1, forward strand.
CAGGCGCCCTCCCCCTCGCCCAGCGGCGCCTCGCCCCGACGCCTTGCCCTCGGCCTCGCCCCGGCGCCCTCGCCCTCGACCCCGCGGCGCTCTCGCCCGGCACCCGCGCCCTAGCCCCAGCGGCTCCCCTCCCGGCGTGGCTCCCGGCCCCGGCTTCCGGCGCCCTCCCACGGCGCGCCCTCGCCCAGCACCGCCCTCGACCCAGCGGCGCTCTCGCCCAGCGCCCGCGCCATAGCCCTAGCGGCGCCCGCGCCCCCGCGGCGCCCCTTCCCCAGTCGCACCCTCCTGAGCGCGACCCCCTGTTGTTACTCCCTCCGGCGACATCTCCGGGCCGCCAACATTCCACCGCGCGACTCCCGGCAACCAGGTCCCGCGCCCGCCCTCCATGGACGCTTCCTCCGTTCTGCCGTCCCTGATCACGGCCTCCTCTCGGCTTGTCGATGACCGGTTGGATGCCACAAACTTCTCCGTCTGGCGGAAGACGGTCTTGATGTCCCTCCGCGGCATGGGGCTTCATTCTCATCTTGAGAAAACCCCACCCGCCATCACTGACCCCAAATTCGACTCTTGGCAGCTGGCGGACAGCAAAATCTTCGCATTACTGGTCAACTCCATGGACCGGTCGGTGAAAGATGTCACCAGGACTGCCAACACGGTCAAAGAGCTATGGGATTCCTTGACTGTCATGTTCTCCGAGACCAATAACTTGGCTCGGGTCTCAGACGTTCTACAACGTCTCTCTTACATCCGCCAGCAGGATCGGACCTTTCCAAACTACTTCATGGAATGGAAAGGTCTCCGCGACGAACTGCAGGAACTCTGGCCTATTCCTCAGACTCCGGCAGAAGCGCAAACTCAGCGGGACCAGCTCTGCCTATTCAATCTCCTGAATGGCCTCACACCGGACTACGCCACGACGGCCACTGAGATGCTAGCCAGCCCGTCTACGCTGGATATCCCGCAGGTCTATCATCGCCTGCAGAAGGCTCATCGGGCCCTTGCACCACCCGTCCCCATCTCTGATCACACTGCGCTCCTAGGCCGTGGCGGTGGCCGCCCTACCGGCCCTCGAGGACGCGACCGTAAAGACGGTCGACCTCGCCCCCTCTGCCAGCACTGCGGCAAGCTCGGCCATCTGATCGACCGCTGCTGGGTCCTCCATGGTCGTCCCGATTCACACCCCCGACAAGGCCAGACTGCGATTCGCGATGCGTCATCCCCTGCTGCTGCTCTTCCCCTGTCGTTGGATCTTTCCCGGGCTGAGATCCAACTGATTCACGATTACCGGACCACCTCCATACCGGGCTCTTCATCAGCTTCTCTTGCCCATTCCGGTGGTCCCACTGCTCTTGTCAGTCATCGTTCCCCTGCATGGATGCTTGACTCAGTTGCGTCCGACCACCTCACCGGGGATGCAGGTATTCTCTCCAACTACCGTCCCTATGGTGGATCCTCAGCCATCACTGTTGCTGATGGGTCCACTCTCCCCATAGCCGGCTTTGGCACCTGTTCCCTCACCTCCTCCCTTCAGCTATCCTCGGTGGCTCATGTTCCCCGCAGTCCATTTAACCTTCTTTCCATCATCAAGCTAACCAGGGATTTCAACTGTAATGCTATCTTTACCTCGTCTTCTGTTTTGTTTCAGGAGCGGACGACGAACCGGGAACTTGGTAGAGGCCAGCTTCGGGATGGGGTGTACATGTTCGATGGCCCGACTTCCATCGCCTGCGCGTCTATCCCTGCTCGTGTCGTAGACCTCCATTCTCGGTTGGGTCACCCCTCCGCCTCAGCACTTCATCAGCTCTATCCCGATATTAGTCCCCGTTTAGCTTTTCCTTGTGAGTCGTGTCGTTTTGCAAAACACCATCGCACATCATATTCTCCTCGAGTTGACACACGGGCCGCCAAACCCTTTGATCTGGTTCATTCCGATGTATGGGGTCTCTGTGCCACCTCGAGTCAATCTGGGTACAAATATTACATTTCTTTCATTGATGATTATTCCCGTATGACATGGCTTTACCTTCTTCGAGATCGGACAGAGGTTCTCTCCACCTTTCAGACCTTTTTCCATGAGATACAGACACAGTTTTCTATCCTTGTAAAATGTCTCTGATCTCACAATGGGTGGGAATATTTATCCACTCACTTTCAGCAATTTCTGCGAGCCCACGGCATCATCCACCAGACCTCTTGTCCTGATACCCCTCAGCAAAATGGGGTGGCCGAGCGGAAACACCGGCATATCTTGGAAATCGCTCGTGCTCTCTTCTTCCACCGCCAGGTACCTCTTCTCTTCTGGGGGGATGTCATCCTCACTGCTACTTACCTTCTCAATCGTCTTCCTTCCTCCATCCTTCAGGGAGAGACTCCTTTTCATACCTCGTTCCCCACTATTCCTCCTCACTCCCTTCCACTCCGCGTCTTCGGATGTCTATGTTATGTCTGGGACACTCGCCCCAATCTCTCCAAACTTTCTCCCAAATCCTTTCGATGTATTTTTCTCGGGTATTCCCGCACTCAGCGCGGGTACCGATGCTTCCCTCCAGACCTCCGCCGGTATATCAGCTTTGTCGACGTATCGTTTGTCGAGAGCTCTCCTTTCACTCTCCCCTCTCCTTATCCCGACACTACCATCGATGACTGTCTTCCGCTCATGGTTCACCCGCCTCTGGTGTCTCCTCCGACCGGTCATCTCTTTGGACAGACCTACTCTCGTCGTCCTTCCGCTGTACCTCCCATCCAGGCCGAGGAAACCATTATCCCCGCTTCATCAGATGCTCCTGTCACAGCTCCCGAGGACATGCCGATTGCGCTCCGGAAAGGTACTCGCTCGTGTCAGACTACTCCTCTCTTTGTATCTTCATACAGGGGTCTGTCAGCTCTGGAGACCGTGTCGATTCCTCGAACAGTAGGTGAAGTCAAATCTCACCCCGGGTGGCTAGGCGCAATGAGGGAAGAATTGCAAGCTCTGGATGACAACCATACATGGGATCTTGTTCCACTTCCGGCGGGCAAACAGGCGGTCAGCAGTAAATGGATTTTCACGATCCGTCTCAATCCCGATGGCTCTCTTTGCCGCCTCAAAGCCCGGCTTGTCGCAAAGGGATTTGCTCAGACTTATGGCATCGACTACTTTGAGGCCTTCTCTCCAGTCGCAAAGATGGCCTCTGTCCGCCTATTCATCTCTCTGGTTGCTCATCATCACTAGCCGCTTCATCAACTGGATGTTAAGAATGTTTTTCTCCATGGCTTTCTTGACGAAGAAGTCTACCTGCAGCAGCCCCCTGGTTTTTCTGCCTCTGGTGCCGACTCCCATGTCTGTCGTCTCCGTCGCTCCCTCTACGGCCTCAAACAGTCTCCTCGAGCATGGTTTGGCCGCTTCAGCACTGTCGTCACAGCCTTTGGCCTCTCTCGGAGTATGAAAGATCACACAATCTTCTTCCATACGACGACGCACGGCTGTATCTTGCTTGTGGTTTATGTTGATGACCTCATCATCACAGGGAGCGACTCCAGAGGCATCGCCAGCCTCAAGACGCATCTTCACCAGCACTTTCACACCAAAGATCTTGATCCCCTAACCTATTTCCTTGGCATCGAGGTCTCCCGGACTGCGGACACTATCTCTCTCTGCCAGCGCAAGTATGCTCTTGATATCTTGCAGGATGCCGGGTTGAGCACCGCCACTGCCGTGGACACTCCACTTGAGCCTGGGGAATGCTCCCTTCATTCCGACTCGGACCCATTTCCTCATCCTGAGAGCTATCGATGTTTGGTCGTTAAACTCAACTACCTCACCATGACGCATCCCGACATTGCCTGTGCCGTTGGCAAAGTCAGCCAGTTCATGTAGCATCCCACCAGATCTCAGTGGGATGTTGTCCTCCGCATTGCCAAATACATCAAGAAAGACCCTGCACGTGGCCTTCAATACTCACATCATGCTCACATGAATGTTGAGGCCTTCTGTGATGCGGACTATGCCAGTTGCCTCGCTACCCGCAAGTCTACTTCGGGTTTCGCCGTGTTCTTCGTTGGTAATCTCATCTCTTGGCGCAGCAAAAGCAGACTGTCGTCTCCCGATTGAGTGCCGAAGCCGAGTATCGAGCCATGGCCACAGTCACTACTGAGATCCTCTGGCTTCGTCATCTTCTCCATGAGCTCGGTTTCCCAGCATCGACTCCTGCTCATATCTGGTGTGACAATCAGGTCGTCACGAAGATTGCATCGAATCCCGTCTTCCATGAACGGACAAAGCATATCGAGGTGGACTGTCACTTTCTCCGCCACCATCTGGAGCAACACCATATCGGTTTCGGCCATATCCCGACGGCAGATCAGCTTGCCGATCTCTTCACCAAAGGTCTCCCAGGAGCTCGCATTGAGTCTCTCACTACCAGGCTGGGTATTCACAACCTCCATGGCCCAGCTTGAGGGGGAGTATGAGATGGTTTTGTGTCTTGTCGTCTTTTTTGTCTTTGTGGGACTCTATCCAATCTGGGCATGTCCAGCTTGAGGGGAAGTGTTGGACCCCATTTAAGTTTAAATGGGTATTTCTGAGTCCCACATCGGACTTACCCTCCTTGTAATTAGGTTTACTCATCTATAAAAGAGTATGCCCACCTCACATTGAGGTAAGGGAAATTCACCATCTACAGAGACCAAACCAAACCAATGAAAACAAAGCAATCAACAGACTGCAAACACTCCCCTCAAGCTGGACATACCCAGCTTGACGACAAAATAAGACAAAACAAAAGAAAAGAAAACATTCGCAATTGAAGCTCCCCCATGAAATGAAAACAATGAATGATTGAAGATGGCGCTGAAAGACCGGATAACATTAGTGGTGCGACATGTCGTCGAGGCGCAGCAACGGAACCGCACAGGCAGGGCCGGACGTCGGAGTGCCAGGAAACCCGAACTAGTGGGGTCGGACGATAGAGCACCGAGAAATCCGAACTAGCAGGACCGGATGAAAGAGCGTCAGGAATGCCGCGCAGGAGCCGTGTTGGAGATCGACGACGCGATGGGGTAGCCGAAGGAGGAGCTGGAGCTTCTGCGCGAGGGTTGGTGCTGGGGGAGGCAAGCATGGAGGCCGGAGCTGCAGGTGGCCGGCATGGAGGGGGCAACAATGGAGGTCGTCCGGCAGGGAGGAGAGGAAGCGCTGGGATGCCGCAACAGGAGGTGGGAGCCGTCGCTGCGGGAAGCAGAGGGAGGCGCGTCGGAAGAGGGAGGGGCAGCAGGGCTGGGAGCCAGGGAGGACAGCAGGTGAGGAGCCGTCGGGAGGGGAGGCAGATCCGCGGCTAGACGTCGGGATCGCGGGAGGGCGCTGGGAGGGATCCGCAGGAAAGGGAGCTGGCGTGGAGGGCCGTCGGGCAAAGTCGCCAGGGAGCAACGCGACGAGGCCAGCCAAGCGCGCCCGGACGAGGGCGCCGGGAGTCGCGCGCTGGGAGGGTGGGGACGTCGCGCGGGGAAGTGGCGCAGCGGAGGAGGCGGGCTGGGACGATGTCGGCAGGGGGGGAGAGTCGCCGGGAGAGAGGCCGAAGCAGGGAGCCGTCGGGATCAGGAGGAGCGACGGGAGGCTTGTCGCGCTGGATGCGGGGGGCTGAGGAAACAGGCGCCGGCAGGGGGAGATCCGCCGCCTGGGAAAAGAGCTCGGAGGGGGGATTCCGCCGGAACGGAGGGGATAGCCGGCGGGGGGGGGGGAGATATCTATGGCTTGCTGGCCATGGAGGCCGCCGCCCCCCAACCGGGAGAAACCCTAGAGGCCGATGGGAAAAAAGAAATAAAAACGGGAGGGTTTGAGATTAATTTTATCATATAGAATGATAAAATAGGAGAAACTGAACCCCCAAAGTGTTCTCTAAAGGAGGCCTTGAGGTTCTTTTATAACAAATAATAAAGACCACACCGGACCTCAAGTCCGATGTGGGATGCAGACTCCAACAAATATCATGCATAAGGATCTGAAATTTCTAAACATGACTCATTATACTTTTTGAATCAGTCATCTAAATGTCTAGAAATTCACTGAAGATAAATTTCTTCAATCCCGCATCCTCGGTTATGTACTTGTGATCAACACTCACCCGTAACTTTTTAGTTGTTTTAACATAGCTACAAACACTGTAGAGAGAATTATCAATAATGCTTCCAAACATCAACGGCAGCAGCCTTCACTTTGCTCATTTCATCTTCACTGAGTGTTGACACCTCTTCAATGAGAAACTTTACTAGATTTAATGTAGCGAAGTAAAATAACATCTTTGTTCTCATCTCTTAAAATCACTATTATTAATTTTTCCCAATTTCTCCCCCTGAGCATCCAATGGTCGCATCATGGTGAGTGGCATCGCCAAATTTGATGATGACATTACCATCACACAAACAGAAATCGAAATAATGACGATTTTATGCAAAACAAAAACTTGTTTTAAGATTGTTGGAAACAAATCCCTATATATAAAATACAATTAAACATCAACGACCAATCTGTTCACCAAGTGTAGTAGGGACTTTTCCTAATTTGTCGAACACAACAGAGGAGCTGTCAACCAATTTGTATACGATGTACAGTAGGGCCCAACTGGTCGTATAAATATAGTAGAGGAAGTGTTGACCAGTTTGCTTTTGAAATACAATAAGATTTTTCTCAGTAGATTTAATTAAATAATCAATATACGTAATACAGTAGACTATAATTAAGTAGACAAAAATCAATCTATACACGGCGTGTAGTGAAGGAGCAAAGAAATAATAGAATATAAATAAATAAATCCAAACCCAACGAATGCACCACTCTACGATACCCAATGTGTCCTTAAGAAGATATTCTTAAGTAGAGGTTCGGTACTTTGAGAAGGAAAGAAGATATTCCAAATGTGGGGAGGGTGGCTCTATTATTTATAGGCAAAGATTGAGGGAGTTTTTTAAATTAATAACAACATATAAAATAAAATAAAAACATAGAAAGAAAGTGGGCAGCAGTTAAGAAATCGTTGGCCACCTCCCCATGATGCCCCCATATTTGAAATTTTTATTTATCTCTAACAGTGAGAACCCAAACTGAGGAGAAGATGCAGCTTTTTCCTTGGCTCTTAATCACAAAAAACACATAATCCATACTTATTAATTACAAAAGCAAGATCACAATCCAAGCTGGTGTTAAAGACTCATTTTAAGGTAAAGAAGTTCCACACCCTAAGTCAGAACTGTATCCTTGCTTTACAGCTTGTTTGTTGTTGTATCTACCATCCCATCCAAATCCGACAAGGTGGTAAGTCGATGGATCCTTCTTACGAGGAGTGCTTTGGAAAAAACCTTGCTGTGAGAATATTCTCAAAGAGAGAACTATTCCAAAAATAATTTCAAAAAAAAAAACTTGCAGCAACCCGCTTACAATCAATTTAAAGGGAAAAATGAAATAAAATGGAAAGTAAAAAAATCCTAATAAAACCTGGTCAATGAAATCCTATTTAATGAAAAATAATTAAATTAGTGAAATGATCATTACAATTCTAATAAAAGGAAAAAATAGTTTAATTATTTAAATGACCCTAACAACCCATCCCACATCAGTCGCCCCTGCTTGAAACCAACTTGTCCTTAAGTCCCTACTTACGGTGATGGCAGCGGTGCACGGGTAGCATGACGTGGCTGGCGATCACGATTGGGATACAGGCGCAGCTGAGGCAGCGTAGCAGTAAGGACTGGAAACGTGCAATAGGAATGGTGCTGTCAGTTTACGTGTGTTCTGGAGCAGTCGGTCAATGGTTGACCACAAATCAGGGATAACCGGCGGCTCTCATCCACAGTTGTAGGCGCATGAACAGGTGATGTGGTAACAATGGTAGGGATCACAGGAGGGCTGAGATCGGTGAAGCTAGAGATATGGAAGGATTGCGGAAGCGCAAACAAATTGATGGTGCGCGAGGAAAGACCTCGCTCTGATACCAACTAATGCAGCACGAGTTAGCAAAAGTGGAGGATGAAAGAATGAAAGCCTTACCGCAAGGTCTTCTAGAAACACAACACAATCTTTGCCTACTATGAAGGATAAATCAAAGGATCCTTTCCACGAGGAGTACTTAGGATAAACACCTTACGATGAGAGTTCTCTCAAAGATAGAACTACTACAAAAAAAAATCAGAAAGTATCCTGCGACAACCCACTTAAAATCAATAAAAAGGGGGGAAATGAAATAAAATAGAAAGTAACAAAACCTGGTCAATGAAATCCTATTTAATGAAAAAAATTAAATTAACTAAATGGTCAATACAATCCTAATAAAAGGGAAAAAAAAATCAATTATCTGAATGGCCCTGACAGGATTTCACCATTTATTACAGTGAAATGGTAAAATCAACATTTAGAAACTTTTTTATTTATTACTTTCCACCAATTAGAAACATTTACAATTAGAGTGATCATACACCTAGTTTAACTATCATTTAGGAGTTCCTTATTTAGAGTGAGGGGCCTGGAGTTGTGTGCTGCAGGAGCAGGCTGCACACATGGAGGCTGGTTCATCCACCAGGCATGGAGCTTGGGTCGTGCGCCATTGCTGGAGAACAGTGAAGAAGCGGCAGGAGGCGCCCACAGATGCTTGGCTGTGAGCTGCGCACGGGTAGATGCAGCGGGGGGGGGGGTCTGGATAAGGACAGAAACTCAAGCAGGCAGGCTTCACCAGGTGGAGCGTGCCAAATGTTCTTATTTATTGTTTTCTAGATTTTCTTTATATAGAAAGGTGGATATGTCCAGGTTGAGGGGAAGTATTAGAGGTATTTATTTTGTTTTCTTTTATTATGTATCAAAGCTATGTAAATCCAGCTTAAGGGAGAGTGTTAGTAATTAGATATTTAGGGTATTAAGATATTTAACATATGAGTCAACGGTCAAAGGTTTGATTGGGTCAATAGATTGACTTGTATTTATGATTCAGCTTGTATGTTTATTTCTTTCTTCCATAAACAATAACAACCCAACCACAATTAGAGGTACATATTCTAGGTCTCTCATGCAAGAATTTTTTTATAGAGAACTACTGATCAAAAATAATATTTTTTATTTTAGGTATTATTTAAAGGGGAAAGAAGGCTTCATTTTCCATTAAATAAAACTTCATCGGTTTTATTAAAATACTTTTTGTTTTTACTACTCAAAAATGTATTATAAAATGTATTGGATTTTTTAAATGAAAAAAAAAATAGAAAATGAAGATAAAAACAACAGATTTTGCTTGTTTTCCCCCAATTCTACAAAATATTTTCTGAAACATATTCGAAAACATTTTTAGAAAATGAAAATAAAATGTTTTCATGTGCCAAACACAACCTGATGCAGTATGGATTCAGGCCTCTTCCTGCAGCCAGCGCAGCGCCCACAAGGCTTTTAAGTTTTTTTATTATTTGGTTTAATTATTGTTTTGTTCTCAAGTTATAATATTTTAAGAGTAATTTCATCTTTTATTTTGTTTAGGGTTTAGGTCAATAAATAGGGAGTTTGCAGCCTATCGTAATTAGCTTTTGTCAAACTCCTCACGTAAGGACTCGTTTCTATCCCATCGCGCTACCTCAGTTGGTATCAGAGCGGGGTCGTTCCTCATTTGCCGCCATCGGATCATGTTTTCGATCTTTCCAGCCCGCCTGTTTTCAGTTCCACCATGTGACACCCTTGCAATTCCGGCCTTTTTGGAATCCAGTGTCTCTAAAACACCTGTTCGCGGCGTACCACCCACCTACGTCCAACGATGAACCCTTGTTGAAGCCCCTATGCAAGCTCACTCCAGCCACGAGCAGTAGTGCAGCGGCAATCGTCGATCGAATCCGGCACCCATCCACCCCAGTCAGTCGGCAGGTCCACTGCCTACACCCCACGTATTGACAAAGAAAAAAAAAGAGGGATAGAAAAGCTTAAAAAAATTTGGACCTCCCTACAGTAACCTCGCCATGATTTGTGATTCCCGAGCTTGAACGGTGCAAGCATCACCCCCAAGGACGTGTACGGCTGCACAGCGTGACCATCCCACGAGAGCGCCCAAAGCCCGCGCGCCTCAGGTACCTTGCACTCGCCCTCTCCATGTGCTCATCCTCAGAGCCCTAGTGTGCAAAACCAGCATGCACCTGAGGCCCCCACGCTCATTCTTGCCACGCTAATCCCCCACGCGCAAGTCCTCCGCGCACGACACGCCCTACTCGTGCTACCCAGTCTTCATACGCGCTCACCTCCCCTGAGCGCGATCTTCCAACACACACCCAGGCCCCCAGCGAGTGCCCAGCTTCCAACGCGCTAGCCCCACCCTGAGCACAACCCCTAGGTCCGAACAAAAGGACATAAAAGAAAAGCAGAGAGAGAGATAACAAACACACACAAAAATGACCCCCCTACAGCAGTGTTCTGGATGTGGATGAGCACCCCTTATTGACCATCGAGAGAGAGTTGGAAGATTCTCAATGTCATAGTCTATTTCGAACTCGTTGTCGGGTTAATAAGAAGTTAGTAGAGATGATTGTCAACGAGGGAAGCCAAAAGAACTTGATCTCAAGGAAACAGTTGAGCGATTCCACCTAGAAACGACGCTTTATCCATCACCCTAAAAAAATCAACTGGGTCAAATCGATGGGAGACATCAAGGTCACTGAGCAGTGCAACATTTCTTTTTACATCGACTGCTATGAGGACCGTGTTATATGCGACATTGTAAACAGGTGCACGTTAGCTGTTACTAGGACGCCCCTGGCAGTTTGACACCGATGCTTCTCACAATAGTTGTGTCAAGACGATCGAATTCACCGAAGATCGAGTTAAATTCAATTTGCGCCCTCTAACAAGGAAGCATGTGATCGACTGCAACTGCTCCTCTGCCGCAACTATGTCGTTGTATCAACCGCAACACCACCACTAACCAGAGGCCTCTCTCCTTGTGACCGAACTTGTTGGCGGTGGCACTAATCTCCAAGCTCCTTCTGACGGCGTTGCTACCCATGCATCACTGGGCGTTCTCTCAATAGGGCTAACAGCAGATTCGGACCCCAGCATGAAATGTGATTTAGTCATGAATGTGAAGATCATGACGCAACCAATTCATGAGGACCGTCCTCGATTCCCTTCGAGAAGCTGCCTCTCATGCACCAGTGATCGGAGACTCTTTCATCATGTCACCAACCTAAGACTTTGTTCATGCTCCATCAATAAAAGTTGTTGGTTAAATTATGTTGACTCTTCACAGTCGGTTGTAATTAGCTTTTATCATACTAATCAAATTCCAGAGTGTGTACTCTCCCTTTGTGGGTCCGTATCATTCCCGAGTTCCTCATGTAAGGACCCATTTCTATCCCACTATACTACATCACAGCCTAAGTCACTTATCTCTTATTTTTTGATAATCAATGAATGTCAAAAAATTCAGAGGGTTGTTTTGTAGTAGTTTTTCAAGTCTGTCGCTCCTGTATTCGTTTCTCACTGCATCATCATGCGTAATTAGTTGGCTAAGTCTGTGTTTACCGTATTAATGATCAAGCTTCTAATCGTACACTTTCCAAATCATTCCATTTATCTTGTTTTATTAACAATTAGGTCCTCATCCCTCCATGAAGTTGAATGCGTACACTTATCATCAAAAAGGGGGCTAAAGAAGCAAACTACTTTCGAGACAATCCACCCATGCCAAGAAAAGGTGCACACTAATGACTAGAGTATTCCATTCATTACAAAGGAAACTAAAGAAACAGAACCAAACAGCAAACCACACACTCAAACAAGTAGATCTGCGTCCAAGCAAATTACAGCAGCTGCACCAATCCTGCTTCAAAAAGGAAGTCTACCAACAAAAGCCACATGAGCCCAGGGTTGGCACAGGGCAGAATGACTAAATGGGACAGGGAAAGATCAAAGGTAGGCAGCACATTTAAAAAAATAAAATAAAAATAAAAAATAAAAAAGTCGAAAAGAAGATTAGTTATAGAATTTTCACTGTAACCTTAATTTGATGCCATGTTAGATCATAAGCAAAATTTCATAAAAGCTTGCATGAAAATTTTAAAAAAAATCAAATGAAATACTATAGCAAGAGAATTTCATAAAAACAAGATATATTAAGAAAAACTTCTTTTAGAGAAAACATTCAAATTAATGTTGAAAATATATATATAAGCAAAAAGAATATGTGGGGTCTACCTTGGCATGTGGGCTAAATAATAGCAAGCTGGAATCAGGCTTGATGCTCAGTGCAGAAACAAGCTGCAAGCTTGAAAGTATTTAGAAGCAAAAAATAAAACTTAAAAGATAAAAATTATGGTCTCGCGCAATCACTGGAATGATATGAAACAATGAATTTCCCAAGAAGAATCCACATAGAAAAATCATACCTGCAAACGAATAACATTTGAAAGACCTCCTGAAAATGGAAGTGGAATGAAATGTTGATCCAACATTGCGCCACGGAAACCAGTGACCGTAGCACGTACAATGCACTGAGAAATATGATGAATACATCAGTTCACATTCAATATTTCCTAGTAAAAAAAAACAGTTCCAAAACTCCCGTGTTTCTTACATTATGCTCTCTTTTAAGTTAGCTGACCGATAAATGTAAAATTGAAACTTTGTACAACGCATAAGGAAAGACTAAAAAATCCCGATGGTAAGACAAAGGGGATTTCAAACGTTAAAGCAAATCATACCATCCCTGGTCTGTCTTGCAAAGCCAAAAACATCTCCCAGCTAGATTTGGACTTTTCACGATCGTAAGTCCTATCCCAGGATGCTAACCCCTCACAACCATGTAGCTCCCAACCTAAATCAAGAGAAGATGAATTCGCAAAAGCTTGTCCAGTGTCACTAATGCCAGCTGCTGCAATTCGAATGGTGCGCCCATTTGTCACTGTCATAGTGGAAGCATGCCCAAGCCCTGCATCGTGTTCAGCTTCAGTCGACCTCCGTAAAACGTCAGGCGCATTAACTGAAAAGCATAGAAGAAGTCCATTAAAAACCAACCAATATATTGGTGACAATGCTGAAGCAGAATACATGCATGAAAAAATGACTAAAAAATATCACCCTACCAGGTTCATCAACAATTATTACAATCAATGAAGGCAGGCGGCAAGACAGTGACACTTCAACTTCTACTAGAGAAGGCACCGGGTGGTGATCACCGACCAAGTTTCCACGCTTAAATAGAAGTGCCTGAATAATATGAAAGAATAAAGACAAGTGTGATGCTGTCATATATAACATTTTATAGCCCCAAAAAGGAAAACTACAACTTACAAAATTTCCCGGTGCTTCGCAAAATACTCTATACAAACTCTGATGGTTGTTGGGCACCTGATGAAGAAGATCCACACCTCCAACATCATTATGCTTGTCATCCAAATTAACCGCGGTCTCAAGATGTTCAACACTATGATCCCAAGGTTCAGGTCCTCCGAGAAGCATGACATCAATTTGAGATCCAGGGGCAAGATGCAGATTGACCAAATTACTTGAATAATCATCATCAGCTTTCACTTCTGACAAATTTAAAGAGTAACCACCAAACTGATTTCCATCACCTGCTTGGCATACTTTAAGGGGAGCATAGGCTGCTATACGTGCAGATGTTTTCAGCACAATTGGTCCATACTGAAGATAATCTTTTGACAGTGTTGCATGCAACGAAGCTTGACCAGATGCAGAAGCATACAGATAGGACCGCGCACATTGAGGATCGGAAAATGATGAAAGGGACTCAGCAATTTCTAAATTGTCAAACAAAGATGACTCTCCAGTTGCATTGATAATTATAAAGACTTCACTTCCCACTTTCCACTGAATAAGGGGATTCAAGGCATCACATTTATAAAAATAGGCACCTGGAAAAGGCAAATTTATTCTCAAGAAAAATAATTACAGGTAATGAACGAAGGGAAAAAAAGTTTCATAAAAGTCAAGATGGTGGAATAACCATTTAATGATTTCATTGTCACAGCAGCCCGAAGATATGTTCCTACAACTGTCTCTACTGGCAAATTTTTCATCATAAGCATGGAGGAAGGAATTGAAACTTCAATGACCACCTATGCAAATATACAAAGGAAATAATAGAGCTGGGAATCATTAGGCATCAAAAATATAATATGCATGAAAATAGAAGCAGTAAAAGGAATGCAAAGCTGAGTCAACATTTCTTACACCATACAAAAAAGCATTCAATAATTTTTTCGTATGCTCAAAAAAAGAAAATTACAAATAAACCTTTAATCGAGCTAAAAGATGCTTTGTAGGTGTAAGAGAGACCCCAAAATTCGTACCTCATAAGTGAGGTCATTTAGTTCTGCTTATAGATGAAGATGAAAGATACAAATCAGAGAGAGCGGGATATTTTAAATTCAAAATACATAAGATAAGATTGACCTAGTCAAACTCTATATACTAAATATCTAAATACTCTCACTCCCCCTCAAGCTAGGTCTACCTAACTTGGATACATAACAAAAAGAAAACAAAATAAATATCCTCCTAATACTTCCACTCAAGCTTGACATACCCAACTTGACTACAGAAAAAGACAAGAATAAGATAAAAGAGAAAATTCATCGCCTTCGCTCGCAACATGATAGATCCCTCCTGCTTATTGGATTGTGTCCTCCTATCTGTGGGTTCCCCTCACCATAAAAATGATTGAACTGAGATACAAAAAACTGTTGTTGCGTGTAGAATGAGATACCTGGAAAACGTGCCTCTCAAGTGAGGCCGGTGACTTTATTTATAGGGAAACCAATACACAAGATTAAAAGGGAATTTTGAAATTTAAAAAACATGGCATAAGGCTGACCCAGTCATTCCTAACCTAAAAATCTAAATACTCTAACAATCCCCCCTCAACCAAGGTTTACCTAGCTTGGATACATAATAAAAGAAAAACAAAGTAAATACTCGTAAGACCACCCCTCAAGCTGGATATACCCAGCTTGGTACATAAAAGGACTAAAATAAAGAAGATTATCCTCGTATGCACCGCCCGCTTGTTGTGTTCCATCCTCCATTGTGTGAACTCCTCACGATAGAAAAGATTGAGAAATAATTGTCAGTGTTGTGGAATATGCGCCAATTGATGAACTCCCAAGCTGATAATGGCCAGTTTTTTTAATATGCCGGATGAAACGGAGATCGATGAGAGGTCTCAAAAAGGTCGGGTGAAATGGCACCCGAATAGCAGACTCGAAAGGCCAACTAAAACGGCGCTCATCTTGTGGACCCAAAAGAGGTATGGGTGGAACGGCGTCTGTATTGCAAACCCAAAAGGCCAGGTGAAACGATGTCCAAATAAATGACCAAAAAAAGGAAGCATTTATGGTCATCAACAGTGGTGGTGCAGCATCAATGATGCCCAACAGAGGCTCGGGCGGCAACAATGATGTCGACGGAGGAAGGGAGGTGGCGATGGGAAGGCAGGGGGCAACACAGCAGGAGGCGCACAAGGGTGGGCACACAGGAGATGCGCTGCAGTGGTGCGCTTGTTGGGCTGGTGCAGCATTGACTGGTGTGCCTGGAGTGTGCACCAGAACTGAGGCCTGGTGCGAATACTAAAGCAAGTTGTGACTGGAACTGAGCATGTGCGCAGAGAAAGAGCATGTGTGGACTAGGGGCGCGTCCAGCTGGTGCAGCGGGGAGAGTTGCGCCTAAACATGTGCATGAGTTTGAGTCATGTTTGCAGAGGGTTGGGCAGATCAGAACAGTGGCACAGGTGTAACAACAAAGAGAGATGCGCCTGGAAACCGCAGTCATGGAAAGAGAGCCACGAAAAAGCAAAGTGAGACGCACACGACAGCAAGAGCGAGGTCGGGCTAGATGCGGTCGGTGAAGCGGAAGGGGGGCGACACGTCAGATGTGTGTGCGCAAGTCTGATGCGGCTTTATTTGGGGAAGGGGTGACGACGGTAAGTGCGCACACTTGGATGGGGCAACCGCGTGGCCACTAGGGCACGCACCTAGAGAGGCGCGAAAGAGGGTTGGGGTTGGGTGAGGAACGGTGGCAGTAAGCCAGGGCCGGTTGGCCATTGGGGCCGCCGCTCCCAGTTGAAAATCTCCAACGTTTTTTTTCTTCTGGCAAAAGGGAGGAGGTTGTGGTTGAACCCGCTCTGATATAATGTATAAGAAGAGACCTGGAAATTGTGCCTCTCAAGTGAGGTCAATGACTTTATTTATAAGGAAACCAATACATAAGATAAGAGGGAGATTTGAAATTTCAAAAACATGGGATAAGACTGACCCGAACAAACCTTGATAGAATCTGTGACACCAACACAGCCTAAAAAGAATATTCCGAGATGGGCAAAAGAGTCACTACGGGAGAAACTAGAATAGGTAGTTAGAAAATGGGCATCTTGTTGTGGGCCATGGGAAGGTGGAATAAATGGTTATAAGAGAAAGAATAGAGGAATATTCGGTTAGAATAAGCGGGAATCTGTTGTGGGGCCCATGGGGAGGTGAAGAAAGTGAAAAGTGGTTATAAAAGGGAGAGAAATGAGAACAGCACGAGGAAAGATTATAGTAATTGGCCTAGGGGTGTTGGTTTGGTGTTGCCCGATCCGGTTGGGCCGAATGCTTGTGGCCCGCAACTGTCGCGGGTCGAGCTCCACGGTGAGCTCGTTGGGGGTTGCAGGTGGCAACGCGCCCCTGGTCCGAGGGTCCGGGGGCCGAAGGGCCCCGGCCCAATTTTCCGGCACTGTAGCAATGTTGACCACTATAGCGGAGCTGACCGACCGACACTGACAGGCACTGTAGCGGTGCGGACTTCGAGGTCAACCTTACTGTAGCGCTTTTGACAAAGCCAGTCGTCATTCACTGTAGCGACGCGGACCACTTTTTCGAACAGTGATCGTCTTCTCCATTGTTTTATAGCCCATTTTCAGGCTAGGGTTTCTACGGAAAAAAACCCTCTGTAATTTGTGCTCCCGAATAGTGAAATATTCTGCCTCTCCCGTGGACGTAGGGATTATTCCCGAACCACGTAAATCGCTGTGTCCTTTGCTTTCTTTCTTTCATTTTTCTCGTTTTTGTCGTTGTGTCTCCCGGCGATTCCGCAACAAGGGGCTTGGGCAGGAGAGAGGGAGCTTCC
This sequence comes from Viscum album, assembly GCA_963277665.1. Classification (NCBI taxonomy): domain Eukaryota; kingdom Viridiplantae; phylum Streptophyta; class Magnoliopsida; order Santalales; family Viscaceae; genus Viscum; species Viscum album. The sequence continues at coordinate 368,809,672 of OY728125.1, forward strand.
TCCTGTGTTCTCTTTGTTTCCAGTTTTTAACTACTCTTTTCATCGTATTGTACTTCTCTTACTGCACTTATTCTTAATATACAAAGAAGTCGGGTCGTGTATTTATCAATTGGTCTAACCTACCGGGTCTTGAAAGAGTAGAGGAATCTCAATGGAGACACAACACGCAGCACGACTAGGAGTGGAACGGCAGATGGCGAGGGTCACATTTGCGCTCTCCGAATTGGCATTGACCGTCAAAAATGTAACTCAGACCCAACAAAGGTGGGATCGGGAAATGAAAAGGCAAGCATGATTCCACAAATACATAGCTAGCGTGGTGCACCACCTGGAGAAGATGTTGCAGCAAGAAGACGAGCAGTCGTTGATGATAACAGAAGAATCTAGCACGAGTTTGGATTTGACTAGTGATAAGGAGAAGCAGAATCGGAACGTGGTTTGGACAATAAATACAAGTGACAACGTGGAAGGTGAGTTGTCCATACCGTGTGCCACCATCTCCGAAGTACTATGTTCATGAGGCTGAACAAGGGCAATCCTAATGAGTGAGGGTGATGCTTTCTGAAAGCTATCATAATGGTGTTGCTTGCCTTCTGGAGAGCGATGCCAAATCCACCTTGTTTGATGGTCGTAATGTTTGCGAGGCATCAAAGAAGCCTAATTTTGGATCCCCAACTCTCATTGGTCGTGTTGGCAGTTGACATGCGGATGAATTGCCAGATAAAGATTCTATTAGTTTGTTTTCCTAAAAGTGATGCAAAATCTGAGCTGCATAAAGATGAGAGTGGCTGTGAGGGATCTGAGCAAACTAATTGTGGGTTTCCTGTGATCATTAGTTGTGTTGATGGTCAACAATATAAGGTATTAAAAGAGGAAGATAAGGGGTTTGCAGATGAGAACCTGGTGGTTTGTGGAATCAATGGAGAAAACACTGAAGTGGCTTGCTTTACATCCCCTGAGTTGAAAGGAGGTGATCGTTCAAATGTTGATAACAGTCATACTTCTGAAATCACATCATTCCATGATTCATCCAAAGGAGGAGTTTGCAAGAACTTTCATGCCTCTGCTACCATTTAAGCTGGTCATGTTTCAGAGGTTGTAGATGGCTCCTATAGTTCAACTCAAAGACAAAACGATTCTAAGTTAAAGTAGAAAATTACTACAGGAAACTCTATGACAACTGATTTAGCAATCGAACGTGGTATTTTTAGTACTGATTGTAAAGTGAGGCGAGCATCTAGTAAGTCATTGGTAAAGGAGGCTGCTAAAAATGTAAATCATCTGAAAGAAACAAATCCTGTTAAATAGATAGGAGAAAAAACACGCATTATTCCCTTTGTCCAGTTTGCAGCTTCTCATTTTCACCAACCTGAGAAGATGTCGCGCTGGATTGAGATGGTACAAAACCTATTGATACTGACACCGCTACTGTTCCGGATTTAAATGCTTCAAAATCTATCCCTGCGTTGTTTCAGTAGCCTTTCACAGATAAGCACCAACTTCAATTACATGCACAGACCTTTGTATATGGATCTTTAATCTTAAAAGTAGCACCTGATGAGACATGTATGGTGATGGCTTTTCGAGCAACTGGAAAATTGCTTGGCATGCATGTGTATAAATGGCACATTATAAAAAACCACAAACTAGTAACCCAGAATCATTGTTGCCGTCATGTTCTGCTGCACAATCTTTTATTTGAGAAAGTGACCATGTTGTTCAAAACAAAGGTATTTCCACTCCCATTGGCCGAGCATGCAACAAGGCTCCTCCTTCACCCGTTGGAAGTTGTATGATGGCTATTGCATCTACAATATAGAGTGTATTTAGCCAATCTCCCGATAGTTTGCAGCCATCTGTTGTCATGCCAAGGGGTGGAGTTCTAGATTATCATCCACTTTTTTCTCCACTGCATACTTATCAGAGTCCACCTTCACAGAATTTTGCTGGACATACCTCTTGGCCTCGCTAGGCCCCTAATCTCCTTGGATTTCATCTCAACAAACTTCTGCTACTTATGTACCTGCTCGTCTTCACACATTGCCCATTACGTAAACAGTTCGGTTAACCCTTTTTTGTGCCCCGTTCTTCTGGTCTGAAACATTTTTCTTCTCGTCTTACATCTTTAACTGGATCTTCTGGAGGTATCCATCTAGAGGACTCTTCCCCAATTGGCATTAAGATGGCATTTATGTCACATGGTGATTCCGATGAAAAATCCAGGAATAGAAACAAGATTCTCATCCTCATGGATCTAAGTGCCATTGCCTCTCCATCAGTCATTGCTATGAGCCCTGCATGCAACATATTGATTCTTTTGAAGTCATGGCAGCTGCTTCTATGGAATAAGGGAGTGGTAACTTAGCAGCTAATCAAATGGAAGGGGCATCCTGTGGAGCTACATGAGAAGAGGAATTCATCACCTGAAATCAGTTTCCTTTCCTCAGCCTTGAAGACAAGACTGCTTCTCAAGGAGGGACGAGTGATAGAGTATGTGACACCAGCACAACTTGGAAAGAATATTCCAGGAAGGGCAAAAGAGTCACTGTGGGAGAAAATAGAATAGGTAGTTAGAAAGTGGGCATCTTGTTGTGTGTCATGGGGAGGTGGAAGAAGTGGTTATAAGAGAAAGAATATGGGAATATTCATTTAGAATAAGTGAGGAATCTGACGTAGGGCCCATGGGGAGGTGGAGGAAGTGAAAAGTGGTTATAAAAGAGAGAGAAAAGGGAGCTGCAGGCCTAGGGGCTCAGGCGGGAGAGAGGAAGTCTCCTCTTATATTCTCTTTGTTTTTGGTTTTTCTCTCTTTTCTTCATATTATACTTATCTTACTAATAGGTCAATTACATCTGCCACCGCGGAACACAACGTAAGGAAGAAAATCGCAGTAAACAAGCCGGCCCGGGGACTTGACCCCATGACCTTTCCTTCACCCCCCCCCCCCAAAAACCCTCATACTGCTTATTCTTAATATACAAAAGAGTCAGATCATGCGTTTATCAAACCTAACCTAAATATCTAAACACTCACTGTAGAAGAATATATGGCAACCAAAAAACTCTCATATTGATGACGGCCAATGCTTGAACATGCTGGATGAAACAGAAACCGAAAGAACGGCCTCAAAATAGTCGGGTACAATGGTGTCCGTCATGTGGACCCAAACGGCCAGATGAAACGATGCTCGTCTTGCAAACCCAAACAGCTAGAGAATCTCCAAAGGTTTTCTCTAGGATGGGAGTGGAGATATGGGGTTGTGCTGGAAAACCCACTTTGATAGCATACGGGAGAGATCCCAAAATCCTTAACTCATAAGTGAGGTCAGGTTGTTCTTTTAATAGATGAAGATAAAAGATACAATCCCAAGATAGGAAAATTTGAAATTCAAAATACATAAGACAAGACTGAACCAGTCAAACCCCATATCCTAGATATCTAAATACTCCCAACGGTAAGAATGTAATGTAAATTTGAAGTCAAAAAAAAAGGATCCGATGATATGTGAAAGAATAATAAGATTGTGTAATTAAATATTTAAAACATGGGTTTATCTAGGTTTGGTTTATTTGAATGGGTATATCCTGTCCTCTTTTCCTCTAGTTTGAATTTTTCATTTCTTATCTAAAGATATGTGTCACTCTATCATTATCTATAAATAGAGCAACCCAACCTCACTTATGAGGTGCGGATTTTGAGTCTACTCTTTCTACATAGTATCAGAGTCAAAAAAGAGATATCTTGTGATATGAGTAAAAAAAATGCTAGTGTAATTAGATATTTAAGATGTGAGCCTATCTATATTCAGTTTATTTGAATGGGTATATCCTCTTGTCCTCTAGTTTGAATTTTGTATTTCTTATCTATTTAAATCCATGTCTCTCTATCATTGTCTATAAATAGAGTAATTCAACCTCACTTATAGGGTACCGATCCTGGGCCTACTCTTTCTGCATGAAATCAGAGCCCCGGTAAAACCTAGGTTATCTGTCTCCTCTCCTCGGCGCCCAGGTGTTACTGTGCCTAGGTGCCCGACCCCAACCTGCACTGTGTACTCCCTGCACGTCCAAGGCTTCACCAGCACATCCTGTGCAAGGCTCATGTCAAGCCAAGACATGCACCACTGTAGCTCACCTTCTGCATGCACCCTCCCGGCGAAGTCGCACCACTCCCCAACCAGGTCGCACCACCCTGCATGAGCAACCATTCAGGAGGTGCGCTCTCCTGCTGCAGATAGGAGAAAAAGAATTTTCCCCTTCAGCACACTGAGCATTCCTCATCCAGTCCAGATATGCCGTCACTCACCAGATCTTTCCTAATCCGTTGCGCCCCTACCTCCTCTGCCCTGTCCCAAAGCCAAATCGGCTCCGGCGCTACTGCAAGCTGCTCCACCACTTGCAAGGTCCAACGTCGCTTTCTGGTTCTTCCAAAGGTTTCTGAAATAGCTCATATGAAGCAAACTGTGTCTCTCATCCGCTTCTTCTGCGCACACGCATCTGCCATATCTGCTCCAAATCCACTCAAGGGCCCCTGTTCCAGGCACACAACCACCTCTGAGTGTGCCTCTCATCCTGCATGCTTCTCTCCCTACGTGAACACCCAGCCATGCGTGCCAACCTCAGGATTCGCACTTCTGCCATGGCCAAGAGCTCCAGCTTCTAGCCGACTCCAATCCAAGCAACAAAGGTCATGCCCTCTATCACGCAGCTCAGACCAGGTTGGTCCCTTCTGCTGCACAATCCAGGCAGCTGCACCCTCACCAGGCATGCCCCTCTGGGAACACACCTATCTACTGCGGGGTGTTGTGATGTAGCGCAGCAGGAATAAACGAGTCTTTACATGAGGAACTCGAGGAAAGGCGTGGGTAGAACACCCAAAAGCTTCTTACAAAGAACTGTTGGCACCCTAGTTATAGACCTAAACTCTAAACAAACAAAAAAAGACTGATCTGCCCTTAATAATATCCTAAGCCAGAGGAAAGGCGTGGGTAAAACACCCAAAAGCTTCTTACAAAGTACTGTTGGCACCCAAGTTATAGACCTAAACTCTAAATTAAAAAAAAAAGGGCTGATCTGCCCTTGATAATATCCTAAGCCAGAGGGAAAAACAGAAATTAAATAAATTAAAAAAGTCTTGAAAGACTGAAAAGCCCACAAGCATGCTGGCCGCTACGCTAGAGGGTCCCCGAATCGGTGTTGCATTAGTCTCTCCTGCTTGGAAAGAACTTGACCTCGAGTTTCGTTGGATAAAGATCATCGTCTAGGTAGAATGGAAAAGTGCGGTCGTCCATGCTCTTTAAGGGAAGAACCAAGGAAGTTCCTCAGGTGTTCAGATGAGGAACCACCGATGCCCATTCTGTGATGATTTTTTCGCATGCTCAGCTGGAAAAGGCTGGTTCCAACGAAGGTCACTATTCAAGTCCAAACTCCTGTCTCCAATGTCCATGTGGCTCAATTAAACGGTCATGTTATCTCGTTCTCTCTTCAATATTTGAATTAATGTAGCAAGCTGGAGGATGTTCCGGCTTGCGGAACATCCCATCCCCTTGTCTTATAATTTGGTTATGATTTCTGCATATTAAGTGTTAGAATTGTATTGGAATTGAGGTTTCCCTTGAGTATTGATCAATGGATAGTGGGGCTTTGGGTTGGACTGTTCACTGACCTAGGGGCTTAGGTTCTGTCTAGAGAAGTGGGGGTTGACTACCTGTCACACCTACTTGCTTTAGTAAACAAGGAATGAAGTAAATAAATGAATAATCCATAAATCTTATGCCATACCAAACAGGTAACTCCTTATATGCATGGTATGACATCCTGTCTGTGTGGGATTCATATCCTACATTGTCGGCCCCAAACCCAGATAAAAGGAGGGTTTTGTTAGGTAGTCAACAGACAGCGTAAAACTTCATCGAATATTTTCATGACGTGAATCAAATGTATCAATATGTTAATACAAGGTTGTTACCCAGAAGCGACCCACTGAATTGCACGAGTGTGGTGTCAAATGAGCTAGAGCCACTACATCGACGCTAGTGTAGTGTTAAATTAGCAAGGGTCTTCACACCTTTATGAACTAACGTGGGGGGTAAGGAAGCTAGTCCAAAATCATAAGTTTAGGATAGTTGGTTCGAATATTGGAACTTTAAGAGGTAAATCTATGGAATTGGTAGATACTATGATTAGAAGAGAGATTAGTGTTTTGTGTTTACAAGAGACTAAATGGATGGGAGAAAAGGCAAAAGAATTAGATAGCTTCGGTTTCAAACTTTGGTACCCAGGTAAAACTAAGAATAAAAATGGTGTTGGTATTATGGTAGATAAGACTTAAAGAGATGAGTGATTAACGTCGTTAGTGTTTATGCACCATAAGTAGGTCTAGATGTAAACGGAAGTTTTTTTTTGGGGGGGGGGGGCAAATATAGAAATTTTGATTCAAAGTTTGCCGCAACATAAGGAGATTTTTATTGGTGGCGACCTAAATGGGCATGCAAAGGATTCTAGAGATCCCATAGATTGTCTTTTATTGGTGGCGACCTTAATGGGCATGCAAAGGATTCTAGAGATCACATAGATTGTCATGGAGGGTTTGGTTTGGTTATATAGTAAATGATGAAGGGACGGTTATCTTAGACTTTGCCTATAGTTGTGATTTTGTGATAGCAAATGCGCTTTTTAGGAAATAAGAACATCTTATTACTTAAAAAAGTGGAGTCACGAGATCCTAAATTGATTATTTATTGGTAAAAAGGTCGGATATAAGATTTATTAAGGGTTGTAAGGTTATACCCGATGAAAGTCTTACCACCCAACATCGTTGGGTTGAGTCCCACATCGGACTTTAAGTATCATGTCATCTTTATCATTCAATATAAATAAACACCAAGGCCTCTCTTAGAGAGACATCTCGAGTATTGGGCCACTCTCCTCCATTCAAACATAGTATCAAAGGAGGATCTCAAACCCAAATAATTTCTCTCCCACTCTTCTCTCTTGGGGTTTGATGTAAGTATTCCTCCCCAAAGGGGGGGCCATGGCCAGTTGGCCCTTTTACTTGTCGTCGCCCCTCACCCAGACTCGACGACCCCCTTTCTCTGTTGCGCTTCCATCTCCAACTGCGACGACCTCCCTCCCTTCGTCTCCTCGCAGTCGTGGCAGCCCCCCCTTCCGTTGTTGTTCCTGTTTCTCCCTCACGCAACCCCAGTCGCGCGCCCCTCGTTCCACGTTGCACCCCCCGCAGCGTCTTCAACCATCCAACGCACACGATCACCTTGCTACGCCTACTCCCAAGCGCCTCCTCTGCTTCTCTCAGCCGCAACATCAAGCACGAGCCCCCCTCCCCGGGCGCGACCTTCGATTGTGCAACCAAGCATTGCTCCTCCTGTTGTGTCGCATGCCGCCTCTTCTGCACACATACACTCAGGTTGGGCCTCCTTTACTATTTCCAGCGCCAAACCTTCATTGAAACTAGGCGACCTAGGCAGGCGCCGCTTCTCCCAGTCGCCCTCCCAGCACTGCCCCAATAGGCATGCACCAGTTTTTTGGCACACCCAACCATGTCTTCCCAGCATCCTTTGTTGCCTTCTTCCTAGATCTTCGTTGGGCTATCCTCACTGCCCAGATTACCGCCAGGGCTTCTTTATCATTGCTTGAATCACCGTCGAGTTGTCCGAATCACCGTCGGACTTATTCATCACCGCTTGGATTACTGTCGAGCTGCCCAGATCTTCGTCAGGCTTTTTAGCTACTGCCCGGACCATCATCGGTTTTCTGTCTTAGTATGGATAAGACAGGATATATATAGTGTCGTTTTAACAAAGAATTGTCTAGTAATGTTATAGATGTGAGATTGGGAGACCACGTTATTTCAAAAGTATATCGTTTTCGATATTTAGACTCATTTTTGCAATGTGACGGGAGGTATAATGAAAAAGGCAGCTTTGTGATTGTAAAATTCCTTTGTGAAATTGAAGGGTAAATTTTATAGGATTGTTATTAGTCCAGTTATTCTATATGGTAGTGAGTGTCTGCTTATGACGGGACATCTTGAACAAAAAATAAAGGTAGCAGAAATGAAAATGTTAAGATGGACATGTGAACATACTAAGATGAATAAGATTAGAAATGAATGTGTTCGGGAGAAAATTAAAGAGCCTCTGATTGGCGAGAAAATGACTGAGACTATATTAAGATGGTATGGACATTTTAGAAGATCTGGGGATACACCTGTTAATAGGATAAGCTTAATGAAAAATTCACTTATTAAAAGAAGTAGAGGTGAACCAAAAAAGACCCTTAAACAAATCATTCAAGATGGTCTTGTTTTAAATGGTTTCAATGAAAATATAATCTTTAATAGAGCTATTTTGCGATGCTTGATCAATGTAGTCAACCTCATTTAATTGGGTTTAAGGGTTTTTTATTATTTTCATAAATTTACACATGAGATAAACATTTATGAACATTTCTTAAATAAACAATTATAAACACTTTATAATAAACATGAACATTTCACATTTATATGAAACTATCTCATATTATCATTTTATATGGTATTCAATAAGAACACCTTCATATTCAAAATATATGATATTTATAAAAACTTTTATAATCATATTGTTGAAGTCTGCATCCCACATCGGACTTGAGGTCCGGTGTGGTCTTAATTATTTGTTATAAAAGAACCTCAAGGGCTCCTTTAGAGAGTACACTTTGGGGGTTCGGGTTTCTCCTATTTTATCATTCTACATGGTATCAGAAGGAACCAATCTCGCCCCCCCCCCCTCCCATCTATTTTTTCTATTCCACTCTAAGGTTTCTCAATATATTTCTCCCCCACGGGGGGGCGGCGGCCTCCATGGCCTACGAGCCGTAGGTATTTCCCGTCTGCCCCCTGTGGCGGTCCTTGACCCCTGCCGGCTATCCCTCCCAGGCGGCGGATCTCTCCCAGTCGGCTTCTGTCCGGCGGTTCTCCCCCCTGCCGGTACCTCCTTCCCCGGAGTCCCCCCCCTTCCTGCCACTGCGCGCACGACGAACCAGGTCGATGCCCTCCCGGCGATCCCGAGCGGGATTCCTCCCCGACGGTGTCTCCCCCCACCCCCCCCCCCCCCCCCCCCCCCCCCCCCCGCATCCAGCGCGACGCGTCCCATCGCCCTCCTCCCATTGTCCGCTCCCGGTGCGCCTCCTCCCGATGGCTTCGACGGCGGTCTTCCTCCGCGTCGGCCTTCCTACACTGATCCCGCGCGACAGTCCTCCCACGACGTTCCTCCCGCTCCCGATCCTGGCGACTCCATCCATGCGCGCTCCATCCCTGCTTTCGGTGCCCCTGGTCCTCCCGGCGGATTTCCCCTGCGGGCATCTCCCTCCCGACGGCTCTCCCGCAGCACTCCAAGCGGACTCCTCCGCCTTCCATCCCAAGCTTGGCGCCGCTGATCTCCCGTCGGCCAGGCCCCCTACGTTCCTCCCTGTGGCGGCCCCCCTCCTCCTGCGCTCCTCTTCCGGCAGCCGGCTCTCGTTTCTCCCAACGGCTACCCTGCTTCCAGTTTCGGATCTCCGGCACCTCCTGCGGAATCCCCGCCTCCCGTCGACGGCATCTCCCGACGACTCCCGGCAGCCGCATCCCTATCCGTCGGCACGCCCTTGCGCTTCCTCCACCGTGGCGCAGCACTTTGACTGCCTCGGACCGGGCCCTTTGGCACCGCCAAATCCCGCAACGATTCTGCGGAATCCCCGCCTCCCGTCGTCGGCCCCGCAAGTGCGGCTTTCCTGGTGCTAGTGAGGCTTTCCCAGCGTCTCATCGACCGGCCCCACTAGTGCGGATTTCCTGGCGCTCCGTCAACCGGCCTGGTCTGTGTGGTTCATTTGCTGCGTCCGTGACTTCATTCATCCATCATCATGAGGGGGAGCAGCGATCTTGAGGGGGAGCTACAAACGTCCTTGTTTCTTTTATTTCATCTTGTTTTGTAATCAAGCTAGGTCTGTCCAGCTTGAGGGGGAGTGTTTACAGTCTGTTGATTGCTTTGTTTTCATTGATTTGGTTTGGTCTCTTTTCTTTATGTGTCCAAGCTAGGTACACCTAGCTTGAGGGGGAGTGTTGGAGTCTGCATCCCACATCGGACTTGAGGTCCGGTGTGGTCTTAATTATTTGTTATAAAAGAACCTCGAGGGCTCCTTTAGAGAGTACACCTTGGGGGTTCGGGTTTCTCCTATTTTATCTAAACATTTCATATTTTATGTAAACACTTACAAAAATAAAATATCGCATATTTCATTTTATTTAAACATATATCACATCTACCAAAACATTTTTGGAATGGTTAAAAGCCCCCCTTGAATTCAGTGAGGGCCCAGAGGATTTTAAAAATTTAAGAAAAACAATTTTTTCTTTGAAAACAAAAAACACGGTTATTTTTTACAAAAACCACAACGTGGTTTTTCTCACATAACAACACTTGTCAAGGGAACCACGTCCGTTTTTTTTTTTTGGGGGGGGGGTGAAGCCATTTCAGGCAAAACATTCGAAAGCCCTATTTCTAAATCCACAACGTGGTTTTGTTTGGTTACAACATGGTTTTCTTATGAAAATTTTATATCGATGCTAACCATGATAGTTTTTCTATAAAACCATGGTGTGAAATCACCACTTTCCATGCTCGTTTTTCACACACTTTCCATGCCTGTTTTTCACAAACCACGACATGGTTTTATAACTGTTATAATGAAAACTCGTACCTTGCAATGAGGTAGGGTGCTCAATATATAGATCAGAAAAGGAGTACAGTTGGTTACCCACACTGATGTGGGATACAAATATTAAACACATTTCACTCTTAGCTTGTTATATAAAAATTGGACACGTGGTTCAGGCACCCCCTTTGTGAGAACATCTGCAAGTTGATCTGAGGTGTGAACATGGCCGAAGGTGATCTTCTTCTTCTCAAAATTTTCTCGAACGAAATGACAATCAACTTCAATATGCTTGGTCCACTCATGAAAGACTGGATTTATAGCAATCTTGATAGCAGTTTGATTGTCACACCAGATATGTGTCGGTTTCTTGACAGGATACCCGATCTCCTGTAGAATTTGTTGTACCCAAATAATCTCTGCAGTTACATATGTCATTGCATGATATTCCGACTCTATACTAGATTGGGAGATAACTGTCTGCTTCTTGCTTCGCCACGATATCAAATTTCCTCCAATGAATACCAAAAAATCGAACATAAATCTTCTAGAAGAGAGACATTCAGCATAATCTGCATCACAAAATGCCTCAATATCTGTATACCCATGATCAGAATATAGAAGACCTAAACCTGGTTCTTTTTTCACATATCTAACAATGCGAAGAACAACCTCCCATTGTGTTTTTGTTGGAGCTTCCATAAACTGACTCACTTTGCTAACCGCACAAGCAATATCTGGTCGAGTCATTGTCAGGTAGTTGAGCTTTCCAACAAGTCATCTATATCTGTCGGGTGATAAAAAAATCTCACTGTCAGTATAAAGTCTCCTGTAGAAGATCGAGAACATACTTTCTCTGAGATAGAAATATTCCTTTGTTGCATCTGGAGACCTCAATTCCAAAAAAATATCACCATGGACCCAAATATTTTGTTTGAAAATTTTGATGAAGGAAAGATTTGAGTCAATCAATGCCGGCAGCATCACTGCCAGTAATAACAATATCATCCACATAGACTACCAAAAGGATGCTTTCTGCTGCAGAGTGATGATAGAAAAAAGAGGAATCCTTTATGCTTTGGGACATGCCAAAACTAAGTACAACAGTGCAAAAAATGGCCGAACCAAGCACGTGGCGACTGCTTGAGTCCATACAGTGATCGACGAAGGCGAAAAACCTTGGAGGACTCCCCCTAAGCAACAAACCCAGGTGGTTGCTCTATATAAACTTCCTCATTAAGAAAACCATGAAGAAAAGCATTTTTAACATCCAACTGATGGAGAGGCCAGTGAGAGGAGGCAGCAAGAGAGATAAGTAGGTGAACGGAGGCCATTTTTGCCACTGAAGAGAATGTGTCAAAATAATCAACCTCATATGTCTGTGCATAACCTTTGGCCACAAGGCGAGCCTTGAGACGATTAAGAGAGTCATCGGCATTGACCCGTACTGTATAGATCCATTTGCAACCGACTACCTGCTTATTCGAAGGAAGATGGAAAAGATCCCAAGTATAGTTGGCGTCCAGAGCCTGAATTTCATCCTGCATAGCCTGTAACCAGTCGGGATGAGATATGGACTCAGCAACAGTGCACAACGTGGAGTGCGCAGCAGGTGTCTCTACAACTCATAAAGTGGCCGCAGATAATCTCTAATAAGACTGACAGGGGCGTGAGCCTTTGCAAAGCACAATAGGCAATTCTAGTGATGGAGGATCAGGAGCAGGTGAGTCGTCAAGTATGGTAGGAGCCTTAGGTGTCGGGATGACAGGTGTGCGAGGTCGGCGAGTATACACCTAGCCAAAGCGTGAGTCAACAACATCACTAAGAAGAGGGGGGTGTGGTGGGGTATTGAGAGAATATGGAAAAATAACCTCGGAATCAGGAATGGGAGATGGTGGCGGGAACTCGGGAACAGAAATATCTGAGGATTCAACAAAGAAAACCTCGGCGGAGACAACATATCGACGCAAATCTAGAAAGAAGCATCGATATCCGCATTGGGTGCGAGAATAGCCAAGAAAAATGCATTTTAGAGCGCGTGCATCAAACTTGGAAATGGATGGGCAAGTATCTCGAACATAACACACACAACCAAAAATGCGGAGAGGAAGAGAATGAGGTGGTGAGGTTGGAAGTAAAGAATGGAATGGTGTCTCCCCCTGAAGAACAGATGATCGAAGTCTATTGATAAGATAGGTGGCTGTGAGAATGACATCTCCCCAAAAAACGGTGGGAACTTTTTTTTGAAATAAAAGTACAAGAGCAACTTCTAAAAGATGACGGTTCTTTCGTTCTGCAACACCATTTTGTTGAGATGTATCGGGACAAGAAATTTGATGAATTATGCCACGATCATAAAGAAAAGACCGGAAAGGTCCAGATAAATATTCATGACCATTGTCAGAACGAAAGTAATTAAGTTTAGCAGAAAACTGGTTGTGAATTCTTGATGATAGGAACGGAACACGGGAAATATTTCAGAACAATTCTTCAACAAATAGACCCAAGTCATTCGTGAAAAATCATCGATGAAAGTAACGAAATAACAATACCCCAGTTTTGATGGATTAGGACTGGGTCCCCAGATATCATAAAGCACCAAATGAAAAGGAGTGGATGCACGGGGAGTTGTTCGAGGAACATAAGTGACCCGATGATGCTTTGCGTAATGACAGGACTCACAGTTAAATGGAGGAAGGGAACCCAACTCGGGAAAAAGTTTCTGAAGAATGGGGGCGGGTGGATGACCAAATTGATAATGAAGTTGGAGGGCATGAGCACCCGTGGCAGGACAAGCAAGAACGGGGGCTGAGTCAAGCACATACACCCCACCCTGAAAGCGGCCACGATCAAGCACCCGAATCATCGAATGCTCCTGAAATATAACAGAAACAGGTGAGAAGATGGTCTGGCACTGTAAGTCAGTTGTAATTTTACTAATGGATGGAAAATTAAAGGGACAACGGGCAACAAAAGCCACAGCGGATAGTTTCAAGGTAGGAGTAATTGAGCAACTCCCATAACCAGCAATCTGCACGGTCTGACCATCGGCCACAGTAACATTACCTCCACTCAAAGTCGATTTGTATGACCGAAGAATACCTGCATCCCCAATGATGTGCTCTGAGGCACCAGAGTCAAGAACCCGAGAGGTTGACCGTTGGGATAGACATGTTGTTGGAGTATCACCATAAGCAACAGTGGCGGTGGATAACGCCATAAAATTGGGTGATGAAAGTGCACGTTGACAAGGTGCTGAAGGTGCACAAAAGGGTCTTAGTCGTTACTGACGGCGATCATTCATGGCAGAGGAAGGCCAAGATCTGAAGTCGCCACTCCTCACAACATAGGAAGCTCGGCAACATTGATCTGACAAGAGTTTGAGCATGCAGGTGGACTGGGCGAATCATCTAGGCCACGTCATCTGCGGGGTGTGTCGGGAATGGAGGGGCGTCGGCTCACAAGGAGGTGTTGGCGCATGGAGAGCGCTACTCAGGGAGGGGCGCCGCGAGGGGTTGCTGCCCGGGGGGGCTCTGTCGGGGAGGTGCGACGCGGAGGGAAGGCGCCACGAGATGGGGGGGTTCGTCAGGTAGGTGCAACGCGGAGGGAGGGCGCCGCAAGGGGGGGCTCCGTCGGGGAGGTGCAACGCAGAAGGAAGGTCGTTGCTTGGGGGGGCACTTCCATCAGGGAGGAGCGTCGCGAAGGGAGCATCCAGCAGGGAGGGGCGCACCAGGTGCGGGCAGCTCGCAAACGGAGCAAAGGGGGTCGGCGCCTACGGGTTTCGGTGCGCTGGAGGCGCTGGGAGGGAAGGTTTGAAAAAAAATAACTTATCCCTCTGATACCATGTTATAATGGAAACTCGTACCTTGCAATGAGGTAGGATGCTAAATATATAGATCAGAAAAGGAGTACAATGGGTTACCCACACCGATGTGGGATACAAATATTAAAAACTGTTATAATGAGAAAACCCCTCGCCTCCTTACCTCAAAGTGAGGCGGAGGCGTTCTTTTATAATAAATGAGAAACTCCACATCGGACCACAAGTCCGATGTGGGATACAGACTCTAACACTCCCCCTCAAGCTAGGTGTACCTAGCTTGGACACATAATGAAAAGAAAACAATAAAACAGACGCTAGCACTCCCCCTCAAGCTGGACATACCCAGCTTGATTACAAAACATGACGAAAACAAAAAGAACGCTGCAAAGGTTGCTGCTCCCCCTCACGATCGAAGCTCCCCCGCAAGATGATGGATGGAAGATGTTGCGGGCGCAGCAGATGACCACTCAGACCGGCCGGTTGACGGAACGCCAGGAATGCCGCACTAGTGGGGCCGGTCGATGAAACGCCGGGAAATCCAATCTAGCACCGGGAAACCCGCATTTGCGGGGCCGGCGACGGGAGGCAGGGATTCCGCAGAATTGTTGCGGGACTGGCGGCGCCAACGGGGACCGAATCCTAGGTGGTCGAGCTGCTGCGCTAGCGAAAGGATGTGCCAGCGGAGAGAGATGCAGGTGCCGGGAGGTGCCGGGAGGAGCCGGGAGATGCCGGCGAGGTGGGGATGCCGCAGGAGGAGGCCGGCGAGGGTGCAGGAGGCCGGGAGATGGCGCTTGAAGTTGGAGGAGGCCACCTGCGTGGAGCGGCCAGCACGGGTGGAGGCCGGTTGCTGGCCGGAACAGGCCGGATCTGCCCGGAACAGTCCGGATCTGCCCGGATCTGCCCGGAACAGTCTGGATCTCGCCGGAAATCTCTGGATCTGGCCGGAGCCGGCCGGAGCTGTCCGGATCTGGCCGGAAATCGCTGGATCTGGCCGGAGCTGGCCGGATCTGGCCGGAAAAAGGGCCGGGAGGTTGCGCGGAGGGCCGGCGACGGGATGCGGGAGGCCGCCGGGAGCAGCAGGAGGCCGTCGGGAGCAGCCGGGAGGCGCAGCGACGGGATGCGCGCGCAGGAGGAGCGGGCCGCGCGCAGAGAGGGAGACGGCGTCAGGACCGGGCCGCCGCGCGCAGGAGGGACGGGCCGTCGGGAGGCGCAGAGGAGCAGCGGGAGCCGGGAGCCGCGTCGCGCCGAGGGCGAGCCGCCGGGGAAGAGGCGCCGGGGCGCGGGTGAGGGCGCACCGCGGGAGGACGGCGGACGTCGGGAGGGAGGGCCGCTCGACCAAGGGCGCGCGCAGGAGGAGGACCGGCGGGGCGGGGACGTCGCGCAGGGAGCCGCTGGCAGGCACGATGGCCGCCGGGGAGGAGAGCCAGGCCGAGGCCTCGGGAGGGAGGGGAGACCCGCCGGGAAGCCGCGTCGGGCAGAGGCGGAGGGGCAGCGGCGGTAACCCTACGGGGCTTTGAGGCCGCCGCCCCCCGGACGGGAAACAAGGAAGGGGAAAAAAAAGAAAGAAAAAGAAAGAAAAAAAAAATGTGAGGGAGGAATTAAACCTCCTCTGATACCATGTTATAATGAGAAAACCCCTCGCCTCCTTACCTCAAAGTGAGGCGGAGGCGTTCTTTTATAATAAATGAGAAACTCCACATCGGACCACAAGTCCGATGTGGGATACAGACTCTAACAAAAACATTTAACTCTTAACAATAACTTTTATAAAACCGTGCTCGTTTTTCCTTAAAATACATCATGGTTAAAAAAACTTCAAGAACCACGGCTGTTTTTTCATAAAAAGCGTCTTGGTTCTGAAAAATAGCATTTTCCAGACTCTTCATCTATCTAAGACTTCAATCCAAACGATATGGAAGTGGCTCTGATAACACTGAAAGGTGTTGAAGGGGGCAAACGCTTGTCCAAGCACAGGGAAAACAATCAACCAAAACCCATTTTACCCAAGATTCAACCATTCATTTTGGATTGAATAAATACAAATGAAGAATGTATCTTTTCTCTGTCAAAACTAATCAATCCGAGCTCTTCCACACAAACTTGATAGAGAACCTTGAGAAACACCCATCAAACTCTCCTTCCTCTTAGGGTATCCACAAGCGATATGAATCTCCCAATGCTTGGGAAGAACTTCCTTCAAGCCACGGTTTGTTAGAACCTTCAGTTAAAGGCTTGAAGAAAAGAGAGCTTCGATGTGCTTCGCTTCAAGGAGTTTTCACAGCATGAATCTCGTATTCAAATGTCAAACATTACACAAGGCTTAAACTCGTTTATATAGTCATCCAAGGATGCTCCTTGGGCTTCCAAATGTTTCTGAAACATTCGATCGTTGATGAAACGTTTCAAACATTACATCTCTTTGTAACTTATGGTCCAATCCTCCTATTGATTGCTTAACGTTTAAACAATCATTTGTATGATTGAAAAATCCTTACACATCATCATATATGTTTCATCCCAACATGATAGCTTATAACAGGAGAAACAAGCAATTCATATATATTATTGTATAATGCATAAACCGCCATGCATAAAACCATGGCATAGTGACCATCACTGCATCGTGGTTTACACCAGCACAAACCACGACGTCGTTTATATCACCACGTTGTGGTTTGGCTGTTGTGGTTTGGCTTTAGTGCATATTTCTATCAAGAATAGGAGACATCCATCAAAACAGAGAACACGGAGGAAGAGGGGATGCAAACAAAAGTCAAGAAGGCTGCTACTTCTCAGGCCAGCAAAGTGAAGGAAGATTCACAATCAGTTTTGTAGGGAAACGTCAGAAAAACAAGCACCAGCGATTCAACGCATCAACAGGTGTGAGAATCCTCAATTCAAAAAAGAAAACAGTGGCATCAGAATCACAGCAGGTGTAATCATCTCCATTTCGTCAGCAGAGAAAGAATAAAAGCAGAGAGGCACAGCTGAGGAGGGTGCGTGGCGAGGGGGGCATGACATGGTGCACAGCCTGCATGAGATACGCATGACTGGCACACAGCGCACGGCTGAGGGGGGTTGTTGCCCACAGAGGTTGGGCAAGTGAAGGGGTCGCATGACTAGGTTTTCAAGGAAGTGTGGGGCCCAATCTAGAGATGTTTACTAGGATAGAATTTGACACTGATACCATGCAGAAAGAATAGAACCAGAAACTATGTCTCTTGAATGAGACAGAGAACCTTTATTTATAGAGAGAGGACTCAAGATAGAAGGAAGATAAAAATTTGGAACACACGGGATAGGGAGATCCGCTAGACTAAGCCAAACAGAATGAACCTGGACACGCCACATACTAAATACATAACAATATGCTACAAGGCTTGTTCTGCCATAAAGAAGTGTGTTCATTTATGGATGCTTGGTTAGATAAAGAAACACGAGGAGACTCATGCAAAGCTAAAGGTTGCTTCAATGAAGGATGCACATCAGAAAGGGTATCACAGATGCATGCAACGAAGACCTGTTAAAGATAAAGTGACTACTTTACAATAACCAAGTTTATCACTGAAAAATGGATGCAAATTGTAAGAGAGGGAGACAATAGAAAGAGGTAATGGATGAAATCACAGCCATAAGCAGGAACGATGATACAAGCATAAATGATCCACTATAATTTTCCGTTTTTCATCAACATGCCTCACCCAATCTTGAAATTTCAGATTAACAATTTGTTATCTGTTGTGAGTTTCATATTCTAAAATACCTGTAATCCCAGAAATGATTCAGGTCACTAAAACATAGCTGCCTCAGCTTTACATCTAGATAGATAAATAAATAAAAAGGATGGAGAATGGGGTCGTGGGAAGAGGCAGTGTTATGCCAACCCCCCAACCCTGCTGTAAAAATTTAAGTTAAACCAGAATGTTCCAATAAAGAACGCAATAAATAAAACAGAATAATGCTCCAGATTTTGTTTTTCCTTATCGATCATTAACTCGGAATCAAATCAAACAGACCAAGGGCTCATAATTAAACACCGCATTACCTCATCATAATTAACCGGATCAAAGATGGAAGAAACTTTAATAGTGGCTTTACCCGGCTTCTTTGCCTGGACAACACCAGTAGTGGAGACAGACACGATAGTCAAGTCTGATGAAAGCCATTTATAGTCACTGACTGCCTTAGCACAACCTGAAAAAATTGATGACATCCATGTTTTATAATAATGACTATGAGACAACCCTGAAAAAATAATAATGACAATGATGATGATGAATAAAACAGTAAAAAAAATACAAACCTCCGGTTGCCATCAATTCCACTTCCTGAAAAACACCCGGCGCCCATGGAAGGAGAATGCTTTGGGATACACTGCTTCCACTTTCAAAGTTTAATTTCACTTGTTCACAAACCATGACTTCTTGCACGACCTTAAGAACCTGAGAGAGGAAGAAATATACAACCAAGATTTCATCCAAGGAGAGAATAATTACCTCTCGTCCAAAAACACATTGATTATTGGGAAAATAAACAAAGAAAAAAATCAAAAATAAATTTCCAATTCAAAATTGCAGTGTTGGTAAATAAGAATAACCTCAGTTGTCTCAGGACGTCCATTAGAATAAGTCAAGGAAGCTGTTACTTTTCCCGGTCCATGTGACCTTGCTTTCAAGATCCTGTATGCCCTCCATCCATGTTTAGCCACGAGACTATCAGACACTAAAAAAGCTTTCCAGTATTCAGGTGGGTAGTGCATCTTAATATCATCATTCTGCAAAAGGCCGAAAGAATTTATGATCAGATGACTAATAAAACAATGAAGAACCAATTGTATAAAATGAAAATAATTCTCAAGACAGGATTAAGACAGAGGAAGGAAAATCATCAAGGAAATAACATAAAACAAAAGCTACTAAGATTTAAAATAAACAGAAAATGAATATATGCAACAAAAATGGACATGAAAAACAATATTAAAAGCCAATCAGCTACTTCAAGGTCAAGGATTTATGTGATACTTGAGAAAATTTTACATTCACTGAGCCATATCCTTTTAGCAAACTCTCCAGATAAATTAACTTGTTTCAAAACAGACCCTATGATCATCAAAAGAACAAATTAAATTGAAAATTATTCATACATTAAGTTCTCATGCCATCATGAAGTGAAGTAAATAATCAGAAGAGTTCCCCCTTCAAATGCATGCTTCCGGTTACCATAAAGTTATGCAGAAGAAATTATAAAATTATATTAGAATTCAAAAATGTCAATCAGCTGAATTGTAGAGCTTTCCCACAGTTTAAAGAAAGAGAAAGCATAAGAAGAGAGAATACTAATGTAGAAAAATAAAAAGAGAGAGACCCGAACTTCCAAGATATTCTCTCTAAAGGAGCCCTTGGGGTTATTTTATAATGAATAATATAAACCACATCGGACCATAAGTCCGATGTGGGATGCAAACTCCGACACTCCCCCTCAAGCTAGGCAGCGACGGGAGGCGGGGATTCTGCAGAATCGTTGCGGGGTCTAGCGGCGCCAAAAGGGCCCGATTTCAGGCGGTCAAAATGTTGCGCCACGGTGGAGGAGGTGCGAGGGCGTGCCGACTGACAAGGAGGCGGCTGCCTGCCGGGAGTCGTCGGGAGATGCCGACGACGAGAGGCGGGGCTGCCTGGCAGGAGGAGGCCGACGAGGGAGCAGGACAGCGAGAGGGGACGCTGGGAGGCCGCGCAGAGCGGAGGAGGCTCGGCCGTCTGGAGCGGGAGTAGGACAGAGCGGAGGAGGCGGGGCAGGCTGCATGGGAGGGGCGTTGTGAGTCGCACGGGGAGGGGCAGGCTGCATGGGAGAACCGCCGGCTGGGAGAGCGCCGCGGGGAGGGACGTCGCTGGAGGGCCGCAAGCGGGAGAGGATCCGCTGGTCGGGATCAGCACAGGAGGGTTGTCGCGTGGGAGCGATGCAGGAAGGCCGTTGCATGGGAGGCCGACCGCAGCGGAGGACGCCGGGGAGCTTGACGTCGGTGACAGAGGAGCAGAGGGGAAGCTGCTCGAACGCCAGGGAATGAAGCAGTCGTCGGGAGGGCCGCGACTGGGTCGAAAGCGGAGGAACGCCGCGGGAGGACCGTCGCGCGTCAAGAGGAAATCTGTCGAGGACGACGCCGGAGGGAGCAGCGTCGGAGGAAGGAGGCGGGCTGGGAGCCGCCAAGGGAGAAGTCGGAGCGTCGGCCGAGCGCGTCTGGACGAGGGCGCCGGGAGTCGCGCGCGGGGAGGTCAAGGTCGTCGCGTGGGGAAGCGGCGCAGCGAAGGAGGCGCTGGAGATCCAACGTGCAACAGGAGGAGACCACCGGGAGGGAGAAGCCACCGGGATCGCGACGAGAGGAAGGGGCTGACGAGCACTGCGGGGAGGGGCGCCGGGAAGCAAGCGCTGGCAAGGGGTGAGATCCGTCGGAGAGGGAGGGAGGCGAGGCCGGGGTGAACCGAGAATCCGCAGAGGCCGGCCAGGGGCAGCGGCTGTTTTAGGGCTTGATGGCCTTTGGCAGAGCCGCCGCCCCCCCACCGGGGAAATTATCATAAACCCTAAACGGGATAAAAAAATAGATGGGAATGAGGGGGGTCGGTATTAGGTTCCCTCTGATACCATGTAGAAGAATAAAAAGAGAGAGACCCAAACCCCCAAGGTATTCTCTCTAAAGGAGCCCTTGGGGTTATTTTATAATGAATAATGTTGGAGTCTGTATCCCACATCGGACTTGTGGTCCGATGTGGAGTTTATCATTCATTATAAAAGAACGCCTCCTCCTCACTTTGAGGTAAGGAGGCAAGGGGGTTTCCTCATTCTACATGGTATCAGAGGGTTTTCTAACCCGATCCCTCCCTCCCGTCTAGGGTTTTCCGACTCAAGTCCCCCGCGGGGGGCAGCGGCCTCGGTGGCCATAGGGTTTTTTTGTCGCCGCCCCTACGCCTCGTGTCCCTCCTGCCCTAAGCGGCTCTTCATCCTAGCGGCTCTCCCTCCCGGCGGCCCTCTCTCCGAATTCCCGGCTCAACCAGGCCCCATCCCCGGCGCCTCCTGCCCGGTGCAGCTCCCCTGCGCCTTCCCTCCCGGTGCACGCTCCTGCGCACAAGCCCTCCCGGCGCCGGCTCCTTCCCTGTTTTTTTTTTTCTTTCGCGGCAGCCCGCGGCTCGCCCTGCCGGCGATCCCTTCCCGGCGGATTTCCCATCCCGACGGCTCTGTCCGGCGGCTCTCCAGCGCCGCTCCCCGTCACGGCTTCCTCCTGTGCGCGCAGCACAGCCCGGCGCCAGGCGGCTTCCTCCTCCCGCGCGGCCGACCACGTCCCGGCGTCTCCTTCGGCCGCGGGTCCCCTCAGCGAGTCTCTCCCGCGGCTTCCCGTCGTCGGCCCTCCGCGGATCTTCCCGGCGGCGTCCAGATCCAGCACGGATCTCCTTCCATGCGCGCTCTTCCCGGCGGGCCCGGCTCCCTTCGACTCCCGTCGCCGTTTTCAGACGAGGCTCCCGGCGACCGCGGCTCTTCCCGACGGAGTCCAGATCCAGCGCGGATCTCCTTCCTCCCGCGCGACTTCCGGCGCGGCTCCCCCCCTTCGCGCGATGGCCTCTCGGCGGCTCCCTCTGTCAGATCCGGCCGGATCTGGCCGGATCCACTCCCTGCACGCAACATCTCTCAGATCTGGCCAAATCCGACCAGATCCGGCGATCTCCGGCCAGATCCAGGCTGATCCTTCCAGATCTGGGCAGTTCCGGACTGTTCCGGCCAGATCCGTCCCCGTGCACCTCCGCTGCAATCCCGCTGCAACGTCGCCTCCCTATTCAGCCGGTCTCCCCACCCTGTCGGCGCCTCCGACAGCCGGCCTCCTCCGGCTTCCAGCGCCGCCTCCCGGCCTCCAGCTCCCTCGCCGGCCTCCTCCTGCTCTTCTCTTCCGACAGCCAGCCGGCTCCAGTTTCTCCCTGCGGCTGCCCAACTTCAGTTTCGGCTCTCTGGCACCTCCTGCGGCATCCCCGCCTCGCCGGCATCTCCCGACGACTCCCGGCAGCTGCATCTCTGTCCGCCGGCACGTCCATTCGCTGGCGCAGCAGCTCGACCACCTAGGATTTGGATCCGTTGGCGCCGCCAGCCCCACAACAATTCTGCGGAATCCCCGCCTCCCGTCGCCGGCCCCGCAAATGCGGTTTTCCCGGTGCTAGTTTGGATTTCCCGGCGTTTCATCGACCGGCCCCACTAGTGCGGCATTCCTGACGCTCCGTCCATCGGCCCGGTTTGAGTGGTTCATCTATTGCGTCCGCGATGTCATCCATCCATCATCCTGCGGAGGAGCTTTGATCGTGAGGGGGAGCAGCAGCCTTTTGCAGTTTTCTTTTTTTATTTTTCGTCTGTTTTGTAATCAAACTGGGTCTATCCAGCTTGAGGGGGAGTGTTAGCGTCTGTTTTGTTGTTTTCTTTTCATTATGTGTCCAAGCTAGGTTCACCTAGCTTGAGGGGGAGTGTTGGAGTCTATATCCCACATCGGACTTGTGGTCCGATGTGGAGTTTATCATTCATTATAAAAGAACGCCTCCTCCCCACTTTGCGGTAAGGAGGCAAGGGGGTTTCCTCATTCTACAAATAATATAAACCACACCGGACCATAAGTCCGATGTGGGATGCAGACTCCAACAACTGACATACAGTAACGGAAGAGAGGGAGGGAGGGAGGGAAGGAAGTAAATGACTACAGGAGACAGGGAAAACTCCAGAAAATGAGAAACCTGATGTCAACGTAAATTTTTAGGTAGCCATTTTTTTCCCATCCGTCAAAATTTTAGGCCAACAGAATAACAATGACCTTACTAACAAAGCAAAAAAGGAGAGAAAAAGAAAAAGGAAAAAAATGAAAATTATCATAACATAGATTGCAGCATTATCAAAAATGTTGCAACAAAAATAGGATGAAAGGTGCAATGTAACTTTTGGCAACAGAATTCGGTTACTCAAACAATATATTTAGTCGATTACAGAAAACTCCGAACTATATAACAGATGCGCATGCTTGGATTTTGTTATCCTTGGTCTTCACATCAGAAGATTGATATCAGGAAATGCTCTGCAGTTCCTAAAACAGAATAAAAGAGAAAAATCTTCATAACTCCCAGACCAAAAAATCAATACAGCCAAACTTAGTAGCATACAGTACTTCTGTCCATGGAAAAACAGAGAAAGCTGGGAAAGGCAAACCCAAATGAAACGAACTACAATTGCTCAAGACAGTTGCAAAGCAGAAGTCAAAACAAATCAGATTTTTTAACACCACAAATCTCCCAGGTCACCATTTAGCTTTTACTCCAATTTATCAGATTCGTTCATGGTGTAGATCACAGCATTGAATTGAAGGCACGTGACAATAACCGTGATAATTTGAAGTCTAGCATGGCTAATTGGATGAAAAGATGACTCTTAACCGCGCACGACATTATATTTCATCCAGAGTAGAGGTGTTGTAAGATGGTATAGCTACTATCCATGTTACATGCAATTTAAACATGCTTAAAATACAGGCCTACTACTAGATATGCAGAAAGACAAGTTTAGCCTGCTCGAAATCCGTTAATCAAGATACGATTTTTACCATTAGCAAATCAGGATGGATACTGATCAAAGGGAAATGTGAGAAAATGAAAAAACTGACGAAGGGAAATGTGAGAAAATGCAAAAACTGACAGCTAAGCCTTCATTGAGTTGTGAATTGGGTTAATATAATTTCATATATAAAATCGAGTGGCATTGTTGTCAACAAGGACATTCAACAAACTCTCGCAATGAAAATAACTTAGAATGAAGAAACTCAAAGAAAGAAATTCAAAGAAATGTGTTTCTTATAAGAAACACAGATAGAATATTTCTTGCACAAGTATAATTCAGTGATTCAATGTTGGTTTCACTTTGAAAATATAAATCAAATGAAAATTGTTAAACCCTCTTTTATTATTTTGGGTATTTCCGAGTCCCACATCGGAATACTCCTGTTTGTATTCCTCTTTCTCAATCTATAAAAGAAGGTCTCCGCCTCACCTTGAGGTAACGGGGTTTCTCATTCTACATGGTATCAAAGGGAATATAATCCCAAGCCCTCCCTCTATTTTTTTTTCTTTCTCCTCTCGGGTCTGCCCTACGTGGCCTCCCTTCCCCGGCGGCTCCCTTCCCTGGCAGCTCCCTTCCCAAGCGACTCCCATCCCTGGCGGCACCCTTCTGCGCTCTCGCCCGGCGACCCCAGCCTCCCGTCGACCGCTCCCGGCGGTCCTCCTCCCAGCGCGCGCCGCTCAGGCGGACTCCCCCGCCCCTGCACCTCCTGTGCGCGCCGTCTCCGCCCTAGCCGCCGCTCCCGGCTCCCGCAGCGTTCCCCGGCGCCTCCCACCTCTCCTGCGGCTTCCCGGCGAAGCCCGTCCTCGCCTCCCTTCCCGGCGGACCATCCTCTCGGCGGCTCCCTCCCAGCTCTCTCCAGACACAACCCCGTCGCCTTGCCTCCTCCGCTGCGCCTCCCTCCAGCGTCCCGATCCCGGCCCCGCCCTCCGCCGCAGCGCCCTTCCCAGCGGGGCCTCCCGGCCCGCTCTTCCCAGCGCCTATCCCGGCCCGCCCTTCCCTTGGCGATTCCGGCAGCAACCCTGCACCGTCCTCCGTGCGGCCAATCGGTGCAAAACCGATCCGCCGGAACAGATCCCGTCGACCCTCACCCGACGGAACGACGCTTCCCGCTCCAGAATTCATCCGGCCCCGGCCTCCAGCAGCTTCCCGGTGACACCCGGCTCCCGCTCGATGCGGCTCCCACCACCTGCGGGCAGCGCAACCCCGCCACCTTGCCTCCTTCGCTGCGCCTCCCTCCAGCGTCACGATCCCAGCCACGCCCTCCGCCGCAGCGCCCTTCCCAGCGGCGCCTCCCGGCCCGCTCTTCCCAACGCCCATCCCGGCCCGCCCTTCCCTTGGCGATTCCGGCAACAACCATGCACCGTCCTCCGTGCGGCCAACCGGTGCAAAACCGATCCGCCGGAACGGATCCCGTCGACCCTCACCCGACGGAACGACGCTTCCCGCTCCAGAATTCATCCGGCCCCGGCCTCCAGCAGCTTCCCGGTGACACCCGGCTCCCGCTCGATGTGGCTCCCACCACCTGTGGCCCTGCTGCCCGACGCACCTCCAGTCGTCCTCCCACGCTCAGCCCCACCTCCCATGGTTGTCCATCCACGCAGCCACAGCACTGCGTGCGCGCCTCATGTCGCCGGCCTCCTGTACACCAGTTCGGCGCTACCCCGGCCAGCCTCTCTGCGTTCTCAGCAGCACTCCCGACTTGTGGCACCCTCCATCGGCCTCCAACTTCGGCCGTCGTCGCCCACATTCCCCATCATCCAGCACCCGTTACAAGACGACACTCTCGATGGAAGATATTGTATGGATACAATCCTATCGGGCGACTGTGCCACCATCCTCTTCTCCAACCCTCATTGCTCAGACTGATAGCTCTACCGCATGTGTATCTCAACAACCCACAGCATGGATGCTAGACTCTGGTGCATCGGAACATCTCACAGGGGACTCTGGTATGTTCACTACCTATCATCCGTACATCGATGCCTCTACAATTACTATTGCAAATGGATCAACAATCCCCATCATCGGATTTGGCACATGCCACTTGACCCCGTTTATTCGCCTGGATTCGGTTGCTCATATTTCTCAGTCCCTTTAATCTTCTCTTAATCATCAAACTCACTAAAGATTTAAATTGTGTCGCTACTTTTACTTTTTCTGGTGTTGTTTTTCAGGAGTAGAAGACGAATCGGGAGCTTGGTCGAGGTCATCTTCGGAATGGGGTGTACATGTTCGATACCCCACCATATCTCGCTTGCTCGTCTACCTCGGCCCGTGCTCTTGACCAACATTCCCGTCTTGGTCATCCACCGGCTTCCATCCTCCATAAAATGTGCCCCCAATTCAATTCCCACCTATCCTTCCATAGAAAATCCTGCAAGTTTGCTAAACATCATCGGGTAACATATTCTCCTCGACAGGAAACTCGTGTAGTGAATCCTTTCGATCTTGTTCATACCGATGTATGGGGTCCTTGCAGGGTTTCGAGCCAGTCCGGGTACAGCTATTATATCACCTTTATCGATGACTACTCCCGCATGACATGGCTTTACATGCTTCGTGATCGGTCTGAAGTTTTTCTAACCTTTCAGACCTTTTACAATGAAATTCATACTCAGTTCTCCACCTCTATCAAATGTCTCCGCTCCGACAATGGATGGGAATATTTATTGACTTCCTTTCAGCAGTTTCTCAAGAATCACGACATCATTCATCAGACATCCTGTCCTGATACACCTCAACAGAATAGAGTCGCGGAGTGG